>CM076261.1:20629816-23534816 GCA_038380795.1 Pyrocephalus nanus | reverse complement strand
GTATCTCTTAGTTTCACTAATGAAAACCAAACATGCTAGGAAATTGCACATAAGTTGCCTTCACCGCATTATACCACTAAGAAGAGTACAACTGGGTACTAATTTAGGTCACATAAGGTAAAAGAGAGACAGAAGTGACATCTAGTCAGCTTTCCTGCAAATATTTTGACTAGAGCGAAGAGAGCCTGGGAAAATCTGTGTGGTGAGCATGTGAGATATAGCAGATAAAGCTTGCCAGGCTCAAGAGCTTAGAGAACCAACAGTTATCTCCAGAGAAAGCAGGAGAGAGGATAACTCTGAATCAGAAACCAAGGATGGGAGTTAGAGTAGGAAGAAAAAAAAGCACACAGTACTCTCTGATCTAACACACTATCTGGTACCTACGAGTCATCTTTCAGACAACCAGCAAAGGAGTAAAATCTACCTGGGACCTTCTTCAAAGGCAGAATGGCAGTGGCCCATATACAAGCATACATATTTATGATGAAGGTATCTAGTTTTTAAATAACTGGAAGGAGAGGTTACTGAGAGAATCAAACTTTTTTTTCCTACAAAGCAAAAACAGTCTGTAAAAGTCCTATTCCAAGGAACCTCTATTCTTGGTCCAAAACAACTATTTTCTACATTTATTCTTTTCTGGGTCAGGAGTAGATTCTCTGAACTTTTCCACAGCTTAAAATAAATGGGAGTAAGATGCTACTTTCGTTTTCTCATAACTTCTCACAATGCCTGATGCAATGTAGCTCTCATTACACAGCTCAGGTCCTTTCCACTCAATTCAGCGTGGCCTGCCTGCAAGCCTGGATTCCCCTAATGGTAATTACACAAGTGGCTGGGGTGCTCCATCTGCACAAATAGGCAGCAGGCTCATGGCAAGTGGCATATGGAAATATAGACTTGACACACCGCACCACAGCAGGCACTCCCATGTTGTGGAGATAGACAAGAAGTGGTTTGTGTTCCATGCCTGCAATAGGATACAATCACATGCCACTTACCCACACTGTCATCAGTAAACTCTATTTGTTGTGCTCTGCAGCATATTGATCTCCCATCTTCGTCTAAACTATTGTTCCCTCCTTTGCTACAAAAGTTCTGCTCATCAGGTTGCTTCCCTCTGTCAAGCTGTTTCTACATATGCGTCGTCTTCTTCCTCCACGCTTCTTCCATGCACTCCTCACATGTTCCCTTCTGCATCAGTTCCCCTCCTCTCAGCCTTCCACTTTACACAGGCTCTCTGGAGGGGATGAGCTCAAAGCAAGGGGAGCACAACTCAGCTGGCACCAAGCCTCATCCCAAAACTCCATAGCTGTCCCCCAGACCTTGTGCTTCTGAAAATACATCCCTTTCATACAGCACTTCCTAAAAGTATTGTTTTCCAAAGTCTCCCATAGATGTGGATTTCATTTTATACAGCTATGGTCTGGATGTATTGAAGTTGAAAATGGGCTTTATTAAGTAGTTCTTAATTGCTGGAGAGTTTTCAAAGGTACACAACACGATATTGTACAAAATGTCATATATACCTTTCAAAGAGTATTTTGGCATGGTTTTCATCCTTCTCATAGTGATCAAAGATCTGTGCACCCTGGCCTTTGCCAGCCTCTGTATGTTGATGCTGTGATGTGATTCAATTCCCATTCACTGGGAAACTGTACAAGTTCACTGGAATTACATTCCTCTGAGTCCTATTTCTTGGGCTGAAAAGCAGCTGAAAAGCTTCAATAGTTTCTTTAGTGGTAGCTGTAGGAGTGTTTCCCATTTTTTCTTCAAAGCTGTGTATGGTGGGAAGAGGGAGGCTGGTGTTCTGACATGGTGGTCTGGATTTTCTCTACTGCTTGTCGGCCTACACTGCCCCACATAAGAACCCTGCTCACCTTTGATCACATTTGGAAAGCAGGTAATGCATCAGGATTTTGCAAGAAACTCCCTTCTCTGAGCTGGCTTACAAGTATTTTTGAGATTTACTCCTCTTCCCAGTAATCTAGATATGATTACTCAGGTGCCTGTATATATGATGCTCTGTTGGACACTTGCTTTTTCTTAAGAGTCCAGTATCCTTAGGCAGTAGGTAAGGCTTCTTCCTGATGTCTGGACATTACAGAAATATGATGGATATAAGCACTTGTAAATCTACATTATGTAGTTTGCTTTTTGTAGTTTCCTGCCAGCCACTGCACAGAAACTGGCCTATATTGACTGTTGCCACACACATGCTGATTTTATCACATTGCTAGTTTCATTTTCCTCTCTTGCCACCATATTTTCATGCAACAAGGCTAATTGGATAAAACTTTTACAAAATTTTCAGCTCCTCCCTGCTTATGAGCTATGGCACTGCCGTATCAGTAGCCTGTATTGAAGATGTTCTGGGCAATTAGGAGTGACTTCTGAATGATGTGCTCCTAACAGTTTACTTACTATCTTTCTTCCCTTATATGGTTTCTTCTGCTTGAAGAGTTCCAGTGCAAAATAGTACTTTTCTAGTCTCAACAGGCCTGTTGCACTCTGGGAAAAATTTTATACCTTAGCACTGATTTCTCACAGGTCCTCATTTTTGTGTTTTCATTTTCCTTTGCCTATGGTCCTGATTTGTTTAAAAAAACATTTGGTTTTGCTACTTTACCCTGCACTCCTGCCAGTTACAAATAAAACCCCACCTTCTGAAAGCCGGTATCAGCCCTCAACATCCCACATTTTTCTCTCTTGGTAAGCTTTGACACTATTTCTGTAGCCAAAGTTACATAATCAAAAAGCTATGCATTTATCAATATCACCCTTCAAAATACATATATGTCTCAGTTTTTGTCCTGTTTGTTCCAAATTCTTGGTTTATTTCAATGTGCTTTTTCTTGAAATTTCATGCTTTTTCTGCACCATTTGATGAATTCCGACCAAATCCATTCATGGTAGGACTTTAAATCTGTTTTGTTCATGAACCTATCTCCCCATCCTGTGGTGGGTTTCCAATGGCTCTTCGAGTTTCCATATCTTTTGTCTCTGTCTTAATAAATTAATTCCTTCTTCACTATTTGCTGATTTCGTAAGAGAGGTCTCAAGCATTTAACTTAAGGTGGCTATTCTCTTGCTTTTCCAGATTTTTTACTTTTAGTATCTAATTATATTTTTTAATTTCTTGCATTTCTTTCAAAACTTAAGGATTTCCTGTGGCTTGTCTATGTCTTTAACATCTTTTGTCCACTACACATAATCCTGCCAGTGTTCATATTTCCTTTTGCTTCTTTTGTAAGCCTGTGTCAGGAATTCAGAATCCTTCCATCAGGATCTAAAAAATATCCAATTTATAAACTTCAGTCCCTCATGAGATTTGGTTGTGGATTTGGGATGTTACCAAAACAACCTCTTCTCTCATTTATTTCACAAATGTTGTTTTGCAAAATTCTACTGTTCATTCATTTCCACAGCATTTCTACACTCTTATTTCATGAACCTGCTGAGTTGGTACACTTCTTCTGCTGTACTCATTTTTCAAGTATACAGTGATAACAAAAGCCAAAGCAATGTGGAATACTCAGATTTTACTTCTTCTCTTATGCACACCACTACTTATTCCCAAATCCCTGTTTTAAGTAGTAGTAGTAGTTTTAAATAAATATTCCTTTGGAAAAATGTAAACAAGTCATTCCAGGTTTTGCGGAATACATCTGGTGCAGGCAGCTTGGTTTGCAAGCTGCAGATTGAGATGCATATTCAGCTCCGGGTGGGAACCTGAGACAAAAGGCTATGAACTGCCAGCATTTTGGATAACAAAGGGCACAAAGATGGTTGGTGCCAGCCAGGTGAAATACAACTGTACATCTTGCCTCTTTCAGGGTTGTCTGTGTAGATAAAGGCTCGCTTTCTTATTTAGTATCATGCTTAAGTTCCTCCTAATGGAAGGCCGATGGATCGTAATTACCCAACAAGGGTTCAAAGCTAGTGTTGAACAATCAAAGGTAAAGTGCTGTGTTGCCTCCCATATTCTACCGAAAATCTCTTCTTGTAGGACCACAAAGCACTGAGAGTTGCTCAATCACCATACCTGTAAAGACAAAAACATACAGAGCATATGTATGTTTGTCATAGTTTAGCTAGTTCTCTCGAACCAGGCAGGAAGTTTTTCCCTTCCCCCTGGCCCTGTGTGCAGAGCCACCAAGTAGCTGTGAAGTGAGCACTCACAGCACACAAAAGGAATGGCCGGCTGGCTAATGGTTGAAAAATTAGTCTCCTAGGAAGCAGGGGAGACAAGGAGGCTACTGTTTACTTTTTTCTCTCGTCTCCTGGGTGATTTGGGGAGGAGTTTGGTGCGTTGGTTGTTGGCTGGAGCACAAGTCGGACTGGAAGCTTGGTGCTGCTCTCTGCCCTCAGCCGTTGGCTAGCTGTGGGCCCTGCCTGAATTCTTCATCAGATAGGAGCTGTTCTTTTTTCCTGGGGGGTTTTCCCCTCTTTTCCTGTTCCCATTTTTTCCCTGGTGGTGGTCCTTGCGCACATCAGGGGAAGAGAAAGGACTGTTCAGAGCAGTTAGAGTAAGTTAGAGTAAGTTAAGGATTGTTTTTTTGTTGTTGTTGTTTTCCTTCCCCCTCTCCCTCTCCCCTTTCCCAGTGTGTGGGAAGGGAAAGAAGGCCCAGTTTTTTTTTGGTTGGATTGGTTTCTCTGGCATACCCTGGTGACTGCTGCAGGACACTACAAGTTCTGCACCTCCAGTGATCCAAAAGCGCCCCCTGTTGACTGTGGTTGGAATAGCATCAAAGGGCGCAAAATTGAACTGTTTACTTTTCCCATTAACCTGTTTATCAGTTTGTTTTTGAAGGGGATTATTTGTGGGTATAGGTGTATTGTTTGGTTGTTTTACTCGTTTTTTTCCTTGTGTTTCTGTTAATACACACATACCTTTTAATAAAGGGCTGTTATTTTTCCTTTTCCATAATTTGTTTCTCCTTCAGTCGGAGCCTCTTAATTCCAGATTTATAATTGCTTAGAGGGAAGAATTTGGATCTTTTCTCATAATTCATCCTCAGCAAAAAAGACCTGTCTCTCATTTAAACTGGGACAGTGTTTTATCCAGGTTGTCCTTCTGCAACTCACCCATTCAGCATGTAGAGAAAGGAAGGGAGGACACAACTGAGGCTTCTCCCAGACTTTCTCTACCAGTAACTTCAACTTGATGTTGCAATAAATCCTGCTTGCCCAAGCAAGGACTGCTAAATCAGTCCTCTAGCTGTTTTAAGCTAAATGATCTTGGAATAACGATATTTGAGATGAGAAAAGATAGTCCAAGATGAGAACAATTTTGGTCTCCTGTAAGTTCTCACCAGGCCTGTGTGTAAGAGGAAAAGAATTTACAGTCATGAAATACCCTTGAACTTTCACCTTGGAAGCAACCTATTCTGTCCTGAGTCATCTGCACTTGCCTGATTTGATGCTTTTCTTCAAAAATGGCCCCAAAAATGGGAGGCATCATAATGGAAGACAGTATTTGTAGGGGGTTGATGTGTTTTAAATAGCTACTTTAGAGGAGGAAAAAAGAATCCAGCCTGGAGACAGTGCAATTTTATTTAATATTTTCAAAATAATTTTAAGACTTTTTAGTCTGGGGATTTTTTTTCTTCTTTCTGTTTTTCTTTTTTTTTTTCTAGCTGTACAAGTGTCTTATGATTTTTGGCAGTTGTTCTGGGCTTGTTTTTTAGCACAGACTCTAGACAATGAGCTTATGGGTTCAGAACCATTAGCTTGTCTTAGCTGGGATCTCTGGCTTGCACCACTTTCCAGCACTAGTTTTGGTGCCATACAGAACTTGCTGGCTAGTTTGAAATGATGACATAGAAAACATTGTGTGCTTAAAAGAGAGTCTTTCCAACTGTCCAGGCAGGAAAATTAGGCCGAAAAACTGACAAAACCAGATCTAACCTGCAGCTGAATGCTCGGGGCCAGATCCTCAGATAGATTAAATCATCATTAGGTCATTCATATTAATGGAAGAATGTGCTGATTGACCTACGGAAGGCTTTAGCTGGCCTGTGTATGTGCCAGTTGAAATTAAGAGGGCTTTCCAATAAGTGATGTGATTTTGAGTCACTTGTTTGGTACATTTTTTCTTTTATTCCATTTTTACTGTCTGTTGTTTGCTTACCAGTGCAGTTGCCCCCATCACTAGCGCACTCAAGGATTGTAATTTTCCCCTTTCCAGTTCTTGGATAATCAATCATTAAACAGTCCCTAATACCAGGAAAGTATATAGATTATTTAGTATCAAAACATAACCTTTTCCTATGCAGCTCTTAGTGTTTTTCTGTAAACAAAGTGAAGTTTAAGTCCCTATGCCCCAGCCACTGTCGGGGCAATTTAAGATCTTCACCCCACAAGTTTTCAGCTATAGAAGACATCCAAACATATTACTGGTATTCAAGATATTTGTTTTGGCTTCTCTTTGCAAACAAAGATAAAAGATAAAAGAGCTCCAGTAGGCAATTGTTACAAACCACTTAGAAAATAGTTAGTGTTCTCTGTACCTCAGATGTTCCAGTTTTCCGCTTTGTCATACTGAGAATGTTAAGGAAGGCACTGAATGGGAAAGTAACATATTTACCCTTGACAAAAAAAAGATCTTCACAGTGCCTGATTAACCTCTGAAAGTCACTGCCATAAGATACTACTGAGTCTTAAGAAATAGTACCGTTTCAGTACTGTAACCAGAGAGAACGAAAATATTCTTTAGTACTCTGTACTTCAGGAAACAGCAATGGAGCACTGGGCAGGTTTTTCTGCCCACTGCATTTGAAATTTATTTCTCTAAAGGAGTTGGTAGGGGCCTTCTCAAGAAATTAGTTTCTTGCTATAATTCAGTCTGCCATAGGAATTTTTATATTTCTATATTTTGATATGCTTATTACAATGTGCCTTTGCCAACTAAGTAGCAGAACAGTATTCAGTCTTTATGTAAGACTTTTTTATTCATATATCAAAATACTTTCCACATAAAATTTATTAATATAGAAGCTAAGACTTAAAGGAACAACTCAATTTTTTTTGGTGTTACAGATCACAAATAAAATACAGGTTTCTTAAACTAATATAATTACTTTTTCAATTTGTCATGCTTGAATATTGGCTTGAAAAATTCATGTGTATTCTTAATTAACTTTTCTGTGAAAAATCAGGCTAAATTTAAGATAGAAGTTTTTCAAGAATAATTAATATTCTTACATACTGCTAATGTATTAATACATTATTACACAACTGGAATGTCTTTTGGAAACATGAATAGTTCCAGCATTAAGGTCCAGTGATGTAATGATAAGAGGTCTCTTTGAGAAAATTATATGGTAGACTAACAGGGTATTTATTTTCCAAGAGAGGCTGGAGGGACACTGGAGAGTAAAAACAGGGATTAGTAGACTTCAGTAGACTGTGGGTAATGAAGCCACAGGCTGTAACTAAGAACAGCAAGTCTATCAGTAATAGGATTATACATGCTATACAGCAAAATGCAGTTCCACTGAAAAACGTGTAAGGACCTGCAAATCAAACAGGACTGAAGGGTACTGCTCTAAATAGATAGTATGTTTCTGCTCCGCAACAGGCACAGAACTTGAGAGAGCCCTGACTCCAAAATCCAAATCCTGGTTACCAAATGCTGTATGAGTTTGGAAATATAGCTGAAGAAATTTGTGTCAGAAGATCCCTTGAAGGCTACAAAGAAAGTAGCAGTCAGATACAAAGCAGGGAAGGCAGAGAAGGTGTGCTGGTGAGTACCATTGCATGATTGTCCCATTCTTGTGCTCCTTCCTCTAGGCATCCCCCGGATGCTGCTGTCAGGGATGAGGTACTGGAAAAGAAAGGATTCAGGTCTGCCCTGATCGAACTGTTCTTATATTGCCTGCCTTTACAGATGGGCACTGCCACGGTAGAGTATTATTGCACAAGGAAGCCTTATCACCAATTGCTTGCCCTGGTTGTTGGGTTCTGTTCCGTAACATCACATCATGCCCCATCTATTTCAAAGACTGGATAAACAATCAGTGTTTGTGGATCAATAACACCTTTTTGACTCTGTTAATCTGTTAATTACACAGTACTGAGAGCCTGAAAAATGGGATGAAAGCAACATTTCTGCTGAAGAGTTTTCAAATGATTCTCCACACAGTGGCCACCAAATCAGGAAAGCTGTAAGCAGGCCTCTCAGAGAAATTTGCTTGACATTGCAGTATATGCATGGCCTCTGAAAACAGGTCTCAACAGTGGTGACAACCAACTCTCTCATCTGAGGTAACTCTTTCTGTAACTGAAGCTATTCCTCCCTATTGGGCAAGAAGTCAGAAAGTCACTATCTCTGGACTATTTGCTGAGCTTTAGTCTAGACTTAAGAAACAAATGTCACTAGTTTCTGAGCAGCTCTCATAAAAGTAATTTCCTAGAAAAATAAATAACTAGTCCAGGGTCTCAGATACTTTAAAAGCTACATTTATAGGTACAGTTGGGCAAATACTGCACATTTTTAATGTAAATAACCTTATAAAGTTTTAAATGGTGCACGGGTCAATCTCACACTCCTTTTACATTTGTTTCTTTGGAAACATAAAAGTGATGGAGCTCGAGCAGCACTTACGTTTGTGGGAACAAATTTTTGAGGTCATATATACTAACATACCAGGGTTCATGAAAACTAGACTTCATATGTAACTACTCACATCAGAAGGGCCTTTGGTTCACATCTGTACTCCAGCTCCCCATTTGTTTGTGCATCTCAGCCATACTCAGAATTTCAGAAGTCTTGTGTTACCCTAAGATATACATGACCACCTAATAAAAATTTCAAAGCTTTAGGAAATTTCAAAAAATACCACTTAAGTTTAGCTACTAAGAGGACTTAGATATGTAAAGATTGGCTATGACACTTAACTCTAAAGTGTAGATTCTAAAAATCCTCAGTAGATGTTTCTGTGTTAAAGTCTGTCTGTGCTCTGGCTTCTGATATAAAGCATCACAAGTGCCGAGAAAGGCACATGCTGAATTAATAACTGGTGTCAGAAAGAAAGAGTGACTCTCCTCTGTTTTTCTGAATTATGGCCTCGCACACTACCCTTCAAGAGACTACAGTTCATTACAGAATCCAAAGTAGAAAAGATCAGCCCACCAAAGGAAGGACTTAAGTTGTGGGGGAAAATTAAGAAAGACTAACCTATGAAGACATTTAAAGAGCAAAGTGAATCAGGGATACACACGAATAGCAGTGGGAGTAAGGATCAAAGTGCAGTTTTTGTAATGTCCTCTAAATGTGCTGCAGACATTCTTGGCTGCCTGCAAACATCAGATAAGAGCCTACATAAGGATGGTGCAAAGAAGAATAATAGACACATTTAAAGGATTTGCATGCCTAGATTTATAACTCATGAGTAGAAGTTGATCTGTAAGAGAGCAATATTTAGTAGGTGTGAGAAAGAAATTCCATTCATGTCTTGAACTGAAACATAGTTCAAATCTATGAAAAGAAATCAACAATTCAGTACCATCAGCTTAGAAATGAAATGTAATGAAGCACTGAAATTCAAAGAAATCTCCAGGCCATATTGAAGAGATCAGACAGAGCCAGAAAAAAGCAATACATCCTTGAAGGAACTTCATTGTAAACAGGTGAGCCACAGCTAGTGTCTGGCATTCTGAAGATAGGACAGCAAAGTAACAGTTATTCTCTCCAAAGTGAGCATAAATGTATGATTTTTTTCAATTTCAAGTGGCACTTGGTTCCATAATCAAATAACATCAAACTCAAATAGATGCTAAAGGTACATACAGCTGGGTTTACCACACATAACAGTAGAGAATATTTATAGCACAATGACTGCTTACAAGAAGAAAAGTTCACCATTAAAGCCAAGAAAATTATCAGATGTGCCACCATAATAGAAAGATGGTACAGTTCTTGTTATTCAACCATGTAGAGATATTCACTACTTAAATTTGCAGAAGACTTGTAAAAGAACTATATAAGCATTATTTTTTCCATTCAACTGGGGTACAAGCTCCGGCACAGATGGGTTTGTCTAATTTCTCTCATCAGCAATGCTATCCCTTGAGACCTATGGATCAACATAGGCTCAAGATCAGGCTTAACACAGGGAGCTCTTTAGTTAATTACCAGCAAGAAAGCACTGATTTGACCCTGGTTATTCAATGGTTGTCACGAACTATGAACTGTTCTGGGATATGCAAGCTAATATTACCTTCCTTAATCTCATTTGTCCTCAGCATGAGGCACCTCAGCCAACAGCTATTCTTTTCTGTCAGGAAGAGATTGATCGAAATGACAAATTGCAAATAAAGTTTACAGATTTTTCCTTTTAAATGGGACCAAACCAAGCACTGTGGGGAGATTTTCCCTTTGATCTATTGGAATAGTCATTGGAAAGAAAAAGCACAATGCTCCAAACTGAACATATTGCTTCAAGTCTCCATAACAATGTGAGAGAGATATTGGCAGAACCTGTTTTGCTCCTGTATAACAGCATCCAAAGAGTGAGGTCCTGACAATATTTGTTTACATTTTTCAGTAAAAATTTGATTTGCCAAAAATTGCAATACAGAAGAAAATGCCTCAGTAAATGAAAATTTAAGCTTGGATTCATTTAATGATTTCTCCTGTGCTCCAGATGCTGTTTTTAATGACCTCCATACCTTATATTTTTAAGCAATTTCTAAGAACATTTTACAATCCTATTCTTTTAAATGGTTAGGATGAGGAAAAAAGAAAGCCACACAGGGCAATGAAACTAAGGGGACACTAAGCTTGCTAATGAATTTTCTGCAAATGCATCAATTTCCAAGCTCTTTTGTCCACACTGAAGATGACTGACTGGCTGCAAGCTTTATCCAAAGCATACTGGAAAAACAGCTGGCAAGAAGCAGGAGAGGGGTAGATGAGTGATAAAATGAATGGAGGTGATAAGGTAGATGGCTTACATTTGTACAAAGTGCAGTCTGGCTTAAAGGCAGCCTTGCTTGGAAATACTCAAGGTGTATAGGAAGAGATGTCTTTGTACTCACATCCCACCCCCACATATGTTCAAGAGTAGTTTTTATGCTGCAACACATCAGTATTCAACTCTGATAGCAACTGTGTGAAGCAAAGTTCTGACTTCTCCTCACAGGACTTGCAAATCATTTGCAGGCCTGCATTAAAGAGAACTTTGTTAAGCACAGTATGCTAAGAAAGCATTGCCACCAGATGAGAGCATGATAGAGCTACAGTGAGCCATTTGAATCAGGTATCACTTTTTCCATGTGCGATGCAAGATTTTCCAAGTCAGTGTCTGGAATTCAAACCCAAATATGTCTGAATTTCAGATGAGGCTTTTATCTGGAGGGAAAATGCTCCAAAGAAAAAAGTTTTCAAACTAAGAAGAGGGCAGACATAAAAATCAATAATGTTTTACTTTCAGTCTCATTTCCATATTGGCTTGTTTGCCAGGATGGCAGAGCCTGTAGCATATCAGTACAAGATCTCCCCAACGACAACAAAAAGTGTAATGAAAATAATGAACACATAAGATTTTTTTAGCACCTGTGCCTGCTCTTTTGCAGCTTCTATGGTTGAATTCCATAAAGAACACGGAGTGCTGTTGGCCCTGATCATCATAAGTCCTAAAGCCTGACAGTTGACTGGCTTCGTTACAGGACCTCAGTGTTTGGAAGGTGATCAGCACAGCACAGAGCACACGCTAGATTTCAACCTGCTAAAACAGCCTTTAAGAGTTTGAGGGCACTTACCAGAGAGGGACTGTAGGATGGAAAACTCTTGTACAGTGGGCTTAGGCATTTGGTCAGGAGATACCAGCAGAGAAAGAGCACTGTATTCCTGTCTCCCCGTAAGTTTGTTTCAAGGCTTATTAAGGAAACAGCAAAGGTTGTATATCTTCTGCTGAGCCTTTTCCAGCATTTCTTATTTTCCACAACAAATTGGAAAGACTCTCTCCAAAAAATGAAGAGTGTTCTTTTCTGCCCTACGAAATTGTAGGAAGGCTGCATGGACAATCGAAAAGTCCAGAGTCATCAGAAGGCCTTGGTAGAACAAAATGAGAATGAGCTGAAAAGAGATTCACAGATTCCATCTGCAATCTGAAACTGTAAAACACCTCAAGCTCCTGCTTTGTTTTGTTTGAGATCTTGTAGATAAGAATTAGGACAAGAGCTTAGTTCAGTGGGGTAAAGCTCCCTCATGTACCCCCAGTGTATGAGTGAAAAGAGGAGAGACTTCTCCTTGGAACCAATTACTGGTTCCAGAGAGTAGGGCTCATCCTCTGGCACCCATCCAGACTATGTCAACCAATCAATTCAATCTGTCTTCCAGAGGACAAAAAACTGTTCTTGGAAACAGTAAGGAAGAGGCCACCTGGGGCACCACAAACAGACCCAGTCCCATTAATGTTCTTCAGTCTCCAGGAGATAAATCGTTCTGTGGCTACAATCACACCTTCCTGCTTCAGGGATCTTAGATGACAAAATTAGTAGTTTAGGGACTTCCTAGGTGTCCACAGTTGATAAGGAAAGAGAGTTGCCCACAGGGCATAAAATGAGGTCCTCTGCTGCCTCTCTCTGGCAGACTTTTTGCCTTTCTCTGTTGATTACAGAAGGATCATAGATTATTAGCTCATTGATTTCTATTGAGCTTAAACTAGCTTCTTTTCTCCTGCTGCTCTCTGCAATGAAGACTGAGAGAAATTCCAATTGAGTGAAATGAATATGGAGTTTCATAAACATTTCCACACATTTAACACCTTCTTCCTTCCCCAACCCTCAATTTCCCAAGGGTACTAAGGAAGTTTGGGGTTTTTTTAAGGAAAGCATATAAATTTTCTCTTCCAGTAGAATGTCCTAATACTTTCTTCTGCAGGCTCCGGGGGGATGGGGGGAGTGGGAATGCATAGATTTCTCAAAATGTCACTTTTTCAGACTGAAGAGCTTTTGCTCACAGCTGAGTGCAGCTGTTGCCCACAGGACTGCTGTTTGTGAGATTTTATAAACAATTCCGTGTTGCAGTAAACTATGAATCTTACTATTTGATAAATAATTTTAAAACATAATGCATAGCTTTATTTTAATACATAAATACAAAGGTTGGAATTAAAGCAGAATTTTCAAACTCTGTTCTGCATTTTCTGTCTGCTTAACACTCCTTGCTTTGCTTTAGTGTTCATTTTGTTTAGAATAGGAAGTTCTATATCCTGCTTTTTAGCCCCAAATTAATAGCTGACACTTCCTTCTCCTCCAGATCACTTAACCCCCCATCAGACTAGTTTAAAATCAAAACACTTTAAAAAAATTACCTGAAATTATCTTTTCATCTGTCTTCCTCACTTCCAAGTACTTAATGAAACTTTCTCAATTGGATAGGTGGCAAATTCCCAAGTATATTCTATGCTGGCTGTACTTCCAGGTGTCTGGGGTGTTAGGATTCAGAAAGACCCAGCCAGGACAGGTTAATGAGTGGCAATATAGTGAGATAAAGAAAAAGGCTTTCTAGGATGCTGTGGACTACCTGTTGGCTAGAAACCCATTCTACACATTTCATATGACAAAAGATAAAACAGATCTGAGTTTCAGAAAGCTGTTACATGTTTAGGATAACATCAGCCAAGAGTCGCACCAAGGCAGACAGTGGCAGTGACTGTACCCACACAGATGCAGATCCACAGCAGTCAAGCAGGAGGAACAGAGTAGGTCTATTATTGGCAAGATTTACAACTCAGCATTTTTTTTTAACTTCAAACACAACCAGCATTGCTCTCTGGCTTCCTCTATGGCTAATGAAATACAACATCTAGAAGATGATGCTGATCAAAAGAAGGACTTGTCTCATGTAAAATCTCATCTACATCCAGCACTGGTCCTTAGATCAGGTCATTGTATAGACTTTTGACCTGCTGGACTCCTTTACTTTCATATGAGAACATGTCTTGTGGAGAGGCAAAAATAATGGTGATAATTTACAAAAGAGCCAGACATTGCATCATTTCCTACTGGGGTCAGAATTAGCCATAATGATTCAAGGTTAACATGAAGCCATAGAAACTCAGGGAGACCAATATGCTGTGTGAGATATGGCAGCCAACTTGGTAGCAGAGCAGATTGTTTGGAAAATTACATATTACTGCTTTCTCCTACATAAAGCCCCCAGTGTAACAGACTGACATTTAAGATTTCTGTCTTAAACACATAAAACTTTCTATCAGTTGAGATGTAGATGCTTCAGGTATTCTCTCTCTTTGTATGGCTATCAGTCTCCAAGGTGGTTGTGTTCTCCTGGAATTATAAAGTCATTTGTCTGTGACATAGAGCAGAAAGTGCATGTTGAAGCTACTTTCTGCAGTTTATTGCCATAAAGAAGAAAAAGACATCCACACTCTAGTTGTTTGACTTCACTTGGGACACTTGGGAAGTGTTCTTGAAAACACTAATGCACTCTTTTTACACTTGCAGTTAGGATTGGGCCCAATAGCAGATACTGTTCCACTGGGATGAAGCAATTCTTCCTTCTTCCAACGCAAGACTTTGTACTAAATGGTCAAAATTACCCTCTGTCATAAGAAGAATATGATGTGACTGTTCCGTGGTACCCCACAGCACTCTTTCCGGGCCTCAAAATAATATTGGAAAACATGTTTGAGTTGAATCTTAGAAAAATTTGATAAAAAGATAAATCATGAGGACATCATTTCTCTACTCCCCATCTTTTGAAATTGAATGTTTATGATCCACTCAGGATAAAGAACTGCATCTCCATGCTAAATACAAACACTTTTCTGGCACTGCCTGGCATCTACACACCTTTTGGTCTAGACAGCATGCTTTCCTGTCGCAGAATGAAAAGAACAACATAAAATGTCAGCTTCATACGCAGTGTGAAAGTCATTGTTACCTGTGTTATTTTGACACATCTATATGATAAATTAGCTCTGGGAGACCAAAATGCAATTTTGCTTTTGGCATATCACCATTACCCTGTCTGCAGCATGTGCAGGACTTAGTCTTTTTCTAAAAAAAAAGAAAGAGTCAAAAATGCTGTAATAGTCTTTGACCATCAATGTTATTTCATTATTAACTTAGCCCTGTCTGATCTTTACAGCCATGGTGCTGACTTGATTCTTTTGTCATCCCTCTTTATTTACTTCTCCAACAGTAGTTACTCATTGCCAGAAATTATATATGCTGGGCAGATGCAGAATCCAGATATTATTGTGTGGTTTATTTCCCCAGGACCAATATCTGATTTTACCTTTTGCTCCTCTCATTGTTTGTTTGAAAGCCCTTCTAATACCCTTTTTTACTGGTACTGTCACTTTGTAACAGCAATTTCACATACAGTGCCAGCTTCTGGGTTCAGCTGAAAAGAATCTGAATGCTGTGACAAAAGACCACCTCTGAAAAAACAGATGTATAGCTGAACTCTCTGCTTAAACAGTTCAGGAACAGCCATTTTAGGACATACTCTTCTTCAGATTATAATTAAGAGAAAATTTTATTGCTAATGTTTGGAAAGCAGGGTGATCCTTGTACAGTCTAGTTTCAAAATTTGGGGAAAGAGTTTAAGGAAACTTCAGATTTAAGGAAAATTTAGAGGACCCTAATTATGAAGGATGGGCATAGAGGAACTTCTTCAACAATCTCAATAATCTCCAACTCTGATCTTTCTTTTATTGGCTCTGAAACAGCCAGACACATCAATATTCTGCCACATAACATTCATGTCTGTATTGCAAGACTATAATTACTGTAAAACAGAAAGAAATTAACATTGTCTTCCAGAGGGCATCAAAGACAACAAATCATCTTATATGGATTTGCATGTGCTTGCAAACAGCTTACTTGCTGTTTACTAAGCAGTACTGATCACTTATTGATTGATAATACTTCATCCCAAATGAGTACTGATACAGCAGGCTTACACTCTGATATTATTTGTTTCATTCTTCCTCCCTTCTGAATTCTGATGACATTGCTTCAAGATGCATCCATGCTCTTCCAGAGTAAGAGCAATTCTGCAACGATCCTTAAGCCCCATTGATTTTGATAGAACTATTTATACTTATGTGAACATGGTTGGGTCTCTTGCTAAATTAATACTTTAAGCCACTACATTCACCCATTGCTTTATTTTATTCTTACATAAAAATATAACCTCTTAAATATGATATTTGAGCATAATTTTTAAGACATAAACATCTGGGACAGCTTCTATTATAAGTGTATCATTAAACAATTCAGTGATTGTAGTATTATGCAGTTATCCTACACAGTTAATAGGTTTACTCATCTGGTACAACAACCCACACGTTACGCAGTACTAATTTCAGTGTTGTTGAGGGATTATCATAAATAATTCATCTTTACCATTGTTTAAATGATAAACAACTCATCTCCAAGATAATGTTCTGAAGCAGGAGTGAGAAGCTGAAATTCTTCGCTGTATTCAGGTGTATCTGGAAAAATTTATAGCAAGGTACACCTGGAAAGAGGTTCTACAGAGAGGCATAAGGAATGACTAATGTAAATATTGCATTGCCAAATCCTTCTAATGCAATCTGATAAGAATGCGTAAACTAGCTGAACAATAATGCCTTGAAAATTGTTATTATTAATGACATGTACATTATGTTGGCAAAACAATAAGAATGTAATTTTGAAACTTACAGAATTGTTTCAGCACAGGACTGGGTGTAACCACAGGTAAGTGCTATTGAACTTATCTTATATGAGTGAATCCAAGATACAAAGAGGTCCATTTGTAGCCAAAAGTGATTTTAGTTTTCCTTATCCTCAATACAAGCACTATATACTGAAACAGTTCCTCTGTGTTCTCAAGTCCTCATTGTGGCAACCAAAGTAGAACAATGAATGCCTTGAGGAGCACTTGCCTCTCTTCCAAACAACAAGGAATCCTGAAGAGATGACATGGTTGGATGTCTTCTGATTCTTAACAGGGCAATCATTTCTGAATGTTCTACCTTTCTGTAGGCTACAAATTTTGCCTTGTTTTAGTAGAAAATACGTTATCCCAAAATTAAACTATTACAATTTATTTCAGTTGATGTAAATTAGCTGACGTACAGCTTTGATTTGGGTTCTGGTAGCTCTTTAGTAAAACTGAGTTATCACCAGAAGGTTCACAAGCAAAACTATCAAATTTTTCATTACAAAATATTTTTAAATTAAAAATTTAATTCCTGTTTTTCCATTTTCATTTAATTTTCACAGAAATAAACTTAATTTGAATGTCAAACAGATTTTTTTTCTCTTTTCTTTCTCCTATGACAAATTGTTGTCTACCATCTTTCCTCTAGTCTTTTATTTTTATACTCTCTTCTTTGTGCCAGGAATTTTTCAGCACTTCTATACCTTTGAAAAAATATATGAGTGTAGATCTGATAACTGCTTCAGAATTGGAGCAGTTTGGAATAGCCATAGAAGAGCAAAGAAGAAAAGTAGTTGGGAAAAAAAAGCAACCCAAAATAAGCCTTGAACTTTGTTCATTTTTTATACTCAAATGAAAAAAAACAGGAACAGGAAAAAATAACTATTTGAATATTCTCTTTTGAAAGGTCACAAACGTGGGTGGAAAAACAAAAGTCTCCACTCTTAAGCCTGCAGAATCGAAGAAACTTCAGAATGACAATACATATTCCAAAATTATTTTTCCATTATTTGAACCAGGTCAGGACTAAATGTACAATTCTGGACAAAACTCATGTCAACCACTGTAGTGGTGTTTAATGGTTAGAGAACTGGTATGAATCATACTAGGATTTATACCTTATTATGTGCAGAGCAGTTAAAAGAATTCTGGAGCAATTATCAGGGAATTGGTATGATACCTTTTGTGCAGCTTGCCAGCAGGACTTTAAAGTTTGGATGATGTGTTAAAATACTGTTGCTTTAAATCACAGAGATACAGCAGTAAGCTGAATAGTCTCTATCCAAGAAAAAACCTGCTCAACCAAATACCAATGAAAAAACAATATTTTTTTTATTCAGTCCCAAAATGTCTTTTTTTAATGAGTACAGGTTCATGAAAGATGGGCAATAGTTAAATCTGGGATTTAGATTTTCTCAAATTTTGAAGTGTTCGAAATCCAAAGCAAGACCTGAATTACACAGTTCAGGCCTAATAAAATAAACAGAGGTGAAGTCAATGAACCTTACAGAAATCAGTGGAAGTTTTATTATGTGCTCCAGTGGAGAAAGGATTTCACTCCAAGATGCACTTGGAATCAGAGAGCCTCATTGTAATAAAGTTAAGCAAAACTATAACTGTGCATGACTGTGAATTGGTCCACAATCAGAGAAATGGTTGAAGCATGAAAAGTCCTATTAACTTCATCGTTAAAATCCAAAGGATATGTGTGTAGACTACATCTGTTACACCCAGGCTTTTCTAGATGAATGAACATAAGGATTAAATCAAGCTAAATTTAAGAAAGCTACATGTATATGCAATGGCAGGAAAGCCTCTAATCATGCATTTTCATTGCCAAAAGGATTTTGGAGTTCTGCCATTTCAGAAGGGTCATCAGGTAGTAGCAACAGGATGGAACAGATGAGACAAACTGAAAACTCTTACAAATGTATTATAATAATAAATTAGCAGTTATTTATCATAATTTCTATTAGAAATTCACAGAAAAATAAATTGATTACAATGTATAACACAAAAAAAAAATCCATGGAAAAATGGGAACAAAACAGTCTAGAAATCAAAACAAATCGAGTCTGGCTTTTGGTGCAAATAGCTTTGTCTGAAATCTTCTTTCTGTCTTGTAAATAATAAACGTATTTTTATCACTTGCAGGATTTGGATTCCTGTTGATACAGAGCTGTAACAGCAAGCCATGTGTGACTCCACTAAGACATGATAATATTCTGTCAGATCATTGTTTGGACCTTTACACTGGAAATACCTGGCTCTGTCACTATGTGAAAAATCATGCCAAGGCATGAAAATAATGTGATTCTTTTAAAGAGAACAGTTGTTTAAAATATCCTATCCTGGTTTATAGGCCAACCATCCAAAAATAATTATAATACTTTAGAGCTATTGGAAGGCAGATAAGCTGAAAGCATGTTTATTTTTAAATGGTATACTATATAAAGCACATTACATGTCTCAGTGACTTTGACACATTCCTGTGTGTTTTGAGTAATGCTTTCTGAAAATTACTTTGTAAAAGCTAATCGATGTGATGTTTTGAAATCAGCCAGAGCCAGTGAACCTGGAGACAGCTTTAAACTGTCTGAGTGTCCATTTAACAACATTTAACAACAAGACATTTTGTGCCAGAGCATTTCTCAACAACACAATGATTCATCCTATATACCTAGCTCAGTGTAATAGCTAACAACCCATAGTAACGTGGTGCAGAACTGCATCTGTTGTAAGCAGCATGTGACAGTACCCTGACTGTGACAGAGCGTTAGTGTGAAGCTGTGTCACTCACTGCCTGATGTCTGCCCAAAAGCATGGTTCAGGTATCTGCCCAGCTCTAACCAATTAGACAGTTCAAGTATGCACTGGAAAAACAAGGTGTGAGAGACTGAAATGTTAAAGGTTAACGACTCAAACAATTGGCCATTTTCAAAAGCAGCAGGTGCTTTGCTGAGGCCAGGTTTGCACCTTGCAACTGAAAGGGAGGAGGAGAGTTTTGGGGGTGTGGTGGTGAAACCTCTGATCTGCAGAAGAGCAGTCTTCCAGCAGAGGGATTGTGTACCCACCCCTGGAGGATGACCATATATAAGCTGACTATAAGAAGCAGATCTTGAGAGGTGAGATATTGGTTTTTATCATGCCACTGTCCACCCTTACACAGCTGGCTCAGGTGTAAAACCCACCTACAGGGGAGGTATTGGGACATTCCCACACAGGCCTGAAGGTGTTCATCCCTTCTGATGGGGCATAACTGGCTCAATTACACTGGCATGAGAAACAGTGGTCATGTCACAGGTGTCACAAGCCATCAAAGACCCCAAAAGCGCCCCCAGCCTCATTTATGGGGCCATCCACCAGAAGACTGATTCACAGTGTTGCTAATAGCCAGTGTAAAAGCCCTCCCCAGGAGGGGTACTTGGGTGTTCCCACCTGAACCTGAGTGTATATCAACCCATTGAGATTTGTGTTTCATGGGCTTCCTCCACTCCCAACAGATCAAGACTGTGGCAATCACTTCAACCAACAGATATCTAAATTGCAACAGTCGTCTCATTGCTGGATACACAAGTGGTGATGTCATTCCTCTGCTATCTACCCTTATCCATCCTTCCTTCCTTCCTGCCTGCCTTCCTTCCTGCCTTCCTTCCTGCCTTCCTTCCTTCCATCCATCCTTCCTTCCTTCCTTCCTCTCTTTTTCTCTCTTTCTTTTCCTTATACATTTCCTTAAGGGATATTTTTATACTTTTGTATTATTTTCTTTCTAGGGATAATAACCAAAAGGGTCCTTTCTATTACAACTAAATTGTTCCAAAATAAACCTGCCATATATATATCTATATTTATATATGTGTGTGTGCGCGCCTGTGTATATAAATACTAAACACTCAGTGTCGTTTCACTCTAGTCTGCCCTGAGGGATCTATTAACAAGAACCTCAGTTACCCTGCCTCAAGGGCAGGTTGTAACACAAGGAAGCATAGAAAATTATCACATGGGGAGGTCCTACCTTAAAGCACTGTTAAATATACTGGGAAAACTAGGTAATGCAGAATTTTCTTCTTCTTCCTAACATCAAAGAAACACTGGCTGCAAAATATAGCTAAAAACTCTCTGCTCTTTCACACTCATGGAAATTAATTCTTTTTTGTTTGTGGTTTCTTACATTAAAATAAAACTACTAGTAAGTGCAGAAGTAAGTTTTCCTTTGTCCATTAAAAATAGAGTGAGCTACATCCAGCTTTCCTTGTACAAAATAAATAGTACAATTACAATAAGCAAACTTAGCAGGATCTGACACTCTCTCTTCTACACATGTAAAACCATAGTCATATGTTAGTAATGTGGTACAGCAGAACATATTCTGTTACTGCTCTGTGCATACATCTGCCTTTGTGTTCACTTATAATAGAGCATATAATAGAAATTTTCCTCCATAAAAGGTAGTTCTTTTTCAATTCAATGTAGTCTCAGTGAAACTAATGAAGATTGCACACAAGCAATTGATAGAATATTTTGTCTAGAGCATTACAAGGACGAGTATCTTGTGATTGAGAGAGAAAGAGGACTAATTCTCCCAGGCAAAACACAGCATTTAATTTAAAACAGTTACAATTTTTAAAGTATGTTAAAATTTTGGGGAGTTCCCCTTAACATTTCTCCTTTCTGACTTTATAGACAAAAATGCAGCTAAGGATATTATTTACAAGAATGATTACTTAAGACATCATTACTAAATTATAAATTTTCAGCTGAGATAATGCAGAATTTGTTTTCCAAGAATAAGAAGGTACTCCTGCGAAAGATCTTTGTGCCACACTTTTATCCATTCAGGTACATAAAGTCTTAGGATCGAGGACAGGATACATCTCTCAAACTGACAGTTATGGTATACCAGTAGTGTACAATCTTTGCCTTCAGGATTCAAGCTTACAGATATATCTTGTAGTGTACATCACACCAATCTTCAGTACTACTAGTAGCAATAGAGGAGCAACTGTGAGCATCTGAAATTATGCTTTCAGGAATGAACTGCAGGCCTTTGTAATGTTGGTATCAGTAATTTTTTTAACAGAAGAGGTCATATTCTGAGGGGTTAAAAAACTGCAGTTGTTAAGGGAGTGACTTATTTAAAATTACTTAGGGTCTCAAGTGTAAATGAGTGAGAATTAGTCTTCCAGGTGGTTTGCGCAATGGGAGCTATTTAGGTTACAGAGGTTTAATATAATTTCAGTTTTTATGACTAAAACTGCTGTACCATATGCATACAGACCAGGATTTGCCAGCCTCTAAGAGTGATTACACAGTGGTGATAACAGAATTCTGTGAGTTGCAGTAGAAAGGGAGAAAATTAGTAGGAAGTGTTTATGAGAGGAAAATATGAGGGATTTACTAAAGTTATCATAACACAAAACAGAAGTAAGTTTTAACACAAAGCAAAATTTAACTCCAGAATGCATTGTTACAGGTTAATTGCAAGCATCAAAGTAAAACTGGATTAAAAAAAAAATTAGAAAAATTCAGGGAGAAAATATATCAAACACAAGGATATAACTTCAGATAGGAAATATTTTGTTACTGAAATGGTATTTGTATACACTATTTTGAGAAAGAAAATATCTTTTCTATTTGTGACTAGATTATATCTGTTCCTGAAATTGCTTCACACTAAATATAGACATTTTTGTATCATACAGTTTTATAGATCACTATTTTTTAAGATCTAATAGAAAATATTTCTTTAAATTGCCTTTTGGGGACAGGTTGTTTTTTTTCCTTTCTTCCTTTTTTCATTTTTTGCTACTGAATATAAAGAGAAAAACATTTCTACACCCTGATTTTTTCCTTTTATTCTCTGTTTTCTTAGTTTTGGTTTGGTTTAGATTTTTTGAGGGTTTTTCTGGCAATTTGATTTTTTCCAAAAAATTGTAGAAGCTACCACAAGCAAGGAAACAGGGGTGGGTTGCTTCTTTTTTTTTAGAAAAATAAAGAAAATCACAGTGTAAAAGAAATATAACGGAACTGATGTGAGGAGAAAACTCTAGAGGACCATTCCTAACTGCAGCTGGAAGATAGGTGCCCAAATCATAACTCAATCAGTTGTTGACAGAGGAGAGGAGAGACAGACACTGTCAAAAAAGAATTCCCAGAGAAGATGATAAAAGCCTGTGGCCTGACGGGGTCCCGAGCTCAGCCTCTCAGCCTTTAAAACTCTTGCAGTGTAGCTAATCATTAGTAAACAGATTGCTCAGAGGAGTCAGAGGAGGAACACGATGAGAACAGGGCTGTGGGAGCCAGAAACACCATGATTAATGATGTTCTGCAGACATGCAAAAGCAAACACACTCCATGTTCATGGCATCAAACTCGGCTGCAGTCTAACAGTGATTCCTTAATTGTTCTCTTGGCATGCGGCACAAGGCTCTTCTTCAGAAAATCATTTTGTATTAAAATTCCTGGTAAAACCTTTATCCAGACCAGAGTGAACTAAGCACTGAAGCTCGTGCTGGGGAAAGAAAGAACTTTGAACAAAATGGTTGGAGAAGCAGTGAAAGTGAAGGGTCCCTCTGGAGCAAAAACTAAATGCCATGCTGTAGGAAACTGTACCACTTGAATCGCCTGGGGAGTAGAGTCATGAAAGAAAAGTGAACTTCACACATGTTCTGTCTAAGGAGGCCATCTTCTTGCCAGAGAAAATTTGCCTCTGGCAAGGGCAAAGCTGTCTCCTGAGGCAAACGTGAAGTGTAAGGCTAGAAGTGGCAGGGCAGAACCTGAGATGCTCTGCTGATTCCCAGCCAGTAGACCTGCTCCTCTGATACTGATCCGCAACAACCCCGCTGTAGTGCTATGTAGAAGCAAGGTCTGGTTTGTTGTCCCAGGGTTGGAAGAAAGAATAAAAAAGGCTTAACTTTACATTTACACTTACCCCAAACCAGAAGCATTAGAAAAATTATTATATTTTTGCAATCCTTTTGGCAGTCACATTTCACCAAGTCTTGTGACAGTTGGTGTTCATGGCAGTAAAGGAACTTTGCTATTTATCTGTCATGATCTATGTTAGCATGGCTATCTCACTGCAGTTTTGTGGCATCTGGGTAGTTCCTTTTTGAAGAATAAATTTATAGCCTTATCACACACACCTCAAATTAGGAGCCACTTTTACCTTTCACTAGCCTAGCTCTTGGAGCTCCCACCACCCCAAGATGCAATGCCAGTAAAGAAGTTTAACACAGAAACTGCTAAAATATTCCAAAACCAATCTATATGCACAATGGTTAGTCAATAACTTAATCTTGCAACTGAATTGGTATTTTTTACATATCTTCAACTATTACAGCCCAGGTTAAAGAATAAAGAAAAAAACTCTCTTTACAAGCTGCTGTTTTCAGAAGAGGTTTTTCTTGGAAGCTCTTGGCTTTCTTCTGGGTTATTTTGTCCCAAGATTACTTTCAGGGTCTCTATTGTTTCACTCTGAATGCTTTTCCCTAGAATAACGTTTACCCTTCTTAAAGCATAATTTTGCATTGCTCTTCCCAAGACACAAAGGTTATAAAAGTCTCTGAGGCCTCACCACAGAAGTGACACCCAGTCACTCTGCCAGTGGGGTTGGCTATGGCTGGAAGGGGATGGAGGAAGCAAGTGCAGCTCTACCAGAAGGTGTGGCCAAATGTTCATCTCAGAGGACATTATTACCGCAAAGGCTGTAACCCTAGTGAAGCTGTGAATGCAGGTAGCTGCAGGCAGCAGAGGTGGCCTCTCTTTTTACAGTTAGATGGGAGCTGCTCACTTCTCTGTTTTTCCAAGGCAGATGCTTTGTTTTGGAACCTGCTTTCCTCTTGGACTGAGTAGACACTCAGAGTTGAATTTCAAGGCCCAGTGCAAGATCTGCCTAAGCTTTGGGACGAATGTGATAAGGTCTGAAATTTACTGGTGAGGGTAATCAGAGTTTGGGAACGATTTAATCTCAGGCTTGTTGGTTTCTTATACTCATTTGTGAGAAAATAAAGCAGACGGGGTTTTTTTTTCTATGCTGAATTTTGTTCAGCAGTATAAAAAAGCACTTACAACCTAGAAAAGATCCATTTTCCTATAAATGGAGAAAGAAAAATGGTTGATAAAAAGGAAAAAATGACAACCTATAAACCAGTATTTGCAGAACAAAGTGAAATATCAACCAGTCCTGCTATAGATATCAACTTTCCATGCATCACTCCTTAATGAAAACAAAATCCAGTGGCTACATCTAACTTATCAAATGATAAATGGGAGCTGCAATCAGAGGTTCTACCCAGGTAACACTTGGTGGCACACATGGCATTTAGCTGAGATGTGTCATCAGAAACTCTCATTTACGACACACACGTGCACGGAACAAAAAACATTTGTTAAACAAATAAGAGCAGAAATGGGAAAATTTATTCTGGAGACTCTTGAAAGCCTAAATTGCAAAATAATAATCTTGTTTTGCCTGGCTTGCATTTTGCTCTTTCTTTTCATTCTTAAGATGATACCAGCTCTGACTTCTGTGCAACTTCTTTCATTTGTTTCACAGTCCATTTTTTTCCCCAGAAATTCTTTCACTGGCAGCTACCTTTATGTCACTTTTAATTTCAATGTTGATGTTTAAGATCTGTTCTGGGACACCAGTACAGTTAGTGGCATGCTGACTGCTGTTTCTCCTGGCTTTTTGTACTGTATCGGATAAATTTTACAGTCCAAACAGAAAATATGGAGCTGAATGGATCTTTTTTCAGCAGACTGGAAGAAATACATAGTTAGCAATGTTAGTGTGACAATATATACTGTAATACTAAAGCTATATTTTAAACTGAGAATAGTTTGTAATCAAGGCCAAAGGTAAATGTAAAAGATCAGTGAATATTAGTTGCACGTAATTTGAACCTCTGTAAAGTATTTTTTAGATTATGCACAATGCAATTACAAAATAGAAAATACAATCAGACTCAAATCAGTAAGGGCTCATTTGGAAAAATTGCTCCTACTCCCTTGGCAAGTACTTCCATGAGCAAAAGCCAAAGCAGTTTTCAGTGTGCCTCAACGTGCAGTTCATTGCACTGCAGTGTTCACAGCATCATGTGCCTATCCACATCCAGATCAGAATAATAACCATGAGTGTAGGGAAAGCTCCAACAACATCATTTGAATTACAAGGGGGAGGATATGCATTTAAGCTTGTCAGTGACTGCACACTGATATCAGTCATGGGCTGTGCAAACTGGAGGTGACCTCCAAACACGGCTGCAGGACTCTAGTGATGTTCTGCTGAGGTCACTGACAGTGTATTGGTACAGTTTACGAAAGATGAGAATCGCCTTTGCAAAAAACAAGAAACTCAGATCATGAATTTATGGGTTAAAAAAAAGGGAGGAAAAAGCCCTGAAGACCTAAGTCGGGCCTTGCCATTCTGGGAACAGATTAAAATTTCACTTACAGTGAGGACATTCCACATTCTGCCACAAGCCATTTGTGGCAAAATATGATTTTCATTGGTTTACCAAGCCTATACTAAGACTGAAACCATTTTGCTGTGCATCTATGGTATGCTATAGATTACATGGATCTATAAAATTTAAACTGTTAATCTACTTCCTAAGTGTTAGGATGAAAATAGACCTGCAAGTCATGTTTCAGTACCTCAGTGATTCCCAGTCCAAGCAGCAAACTGGTCTTTGGCAGGTAAATTTTCTGCTCTATAAAGTCAAAGTTTGAGGGTAGAGAGGGAAGGATTAATTTTCTGGTATTTTTCATGCTGAATGGGATATGACCCTTAGGAAAATTTAGCAGGCCCTTTTTAGCCTTGAGACTTAAAGACAGGTAGGGAATGGTAAGGAGTAAATGACATGGTGGCCAGCAGCAAATACAGACACATCAAAATAAGCACATTTGGCAGCCATGCATTGAATCCCAAGAGGGATACCTGCAGTACAGTGAGGTGCTTACCATAAAGGTATAGCAGGGTTTAACTCAGGACAGTTGTCTATGGTGTGTGGTTAGTCCCAGTGCACATAGCAAGATTCAGATGTAAAAAATATCAAACAACAACACAAGTTTTCAGTCACTGAGAGGGTGGGATTTCAGGCCATTTTCAATACAAATCATACACTATATAACAGTGAGCACTGATTGCTTGTAGTGAGCCAGATTTCTTCATGATGTTATATGAAGTCTGTTGGCACAGTCCTGGTACCTCACGAGGCCAATGGAACTGAGAAATGCAAGCTTCTTCCTTACAAAAGCAGCAATACAGGCAGTTCTGGCAATCATTACCTCCTTGTCCTGCCAAGTTCTTCTGACACCACTTCATACTGAAGATGCCTAGAGGACTTTACTGTGCTTTTTGGAATATCTGGGGTGGGAAGGGGTACTGGAAGAACAGTCTGTTGAGTACAAGCAAAGCGATGTCTGTCTCAACATGGAGAAATCACTTGTTTCATATAATTAATTGTTGTGGTTTGAAAACAATATAACTCTAAAGTTTTGTTTCATCTCATTAGGATATTCATTTATCTGCAGGAAATCTCATCTACCTGTGCCACAAGGACTGTATTCAAACATACAACTGATCATCCTTCTTTCTTAAAATGTTTTGAGCAATTCTGAGGTCAGACAGCTTGGTTATTTCATTCATTTATTCACGAAAGAAGAATTACTTTGATCACAACGAAATAGGTCTGATTCAAAATACCAGGCAGTAACCAAGAAATATACAATGAGGAATTGCTTCTATATTACTTAAATATGCTTTTTTTTTTTTTTTTTTTTTTTTTTTTTTAGTCTTGACCCTGAACATAGATGGGAGAATGATCAGGAAATTAGATCTGAATTGTTGATAATCAGGATTATCATGCTGTGCAAGCTGAAACTGTAAGGAGCTGCTTAAATTTCTATCACTGAAATAAGGCTTCCCTGGGGGGAAATTCTTTCTACCATTTTCTGCCTGGACCACAGTGAAGTTTACTTCAGGCCTTTCATAGCAGTGGAGTTCCTTTCTGCAAAGAAGAACAGCCTATATGTATCTTAACAGCATGACTAATTCATGTGCACCTATCCATTGATCATACAGAAGAATACTCCAGACTATAGCGTTATGAACACTTTACTGAATCTGCACATTGTCTTTGAGAAGTGTTTTAAAAAATGGATTTCTACCTATACTACAAAATTTAATGAAGGAATTTTAGTATATAATGATTGCATGACAAGTTCCTTACTTAAAAGAACTATGCAGGTCTTGAATTCCTTCCATGCTCTGATTTTTAAGCAATCTTTGATAACTCACCTTGAAAATAAGAATGTATTATATGACATTTTTTATTTTCACTACTGTATAGTACTGTTATTGTTGGGTATCCACTGTAAGGTCAACACAGCAGGGCATAAGAATTCAGGAAATTTCTGGAATTTAGATGCAATTCTTTAATACAGCTTCTGGATGGGTCAAACACTGGATGTGCTTCTGCTGGATTCTGTACTCATGGATAAGGAAATAGTGGTTGAAGATGTAATACTCGATTACAGTCTTGGCTATGATTACCATGAGAGGATAGAGATTAGGACTCCTTCAAGGTTGGTAAGAAGGGGGAAAACACAGGCTACCTGCTAGTCAGGCTAAACTCAGTCTCCAGGAAGTTTATGGAGCAAATCATCCTGGAAAGTACATGAAGGCCTAGCACAGATTTGTCATCAATGCTTCAAATGATGGACAGTCACTAGGTGGTGCCTCTGAAGGGACCTCAGGACAGTACCAGGATCAATATTGGTTAATGCCTGTGAATGACCCAGACAAGAAGACAGCGTGTACCCTCAGCAAATTTGCAGTTAAAAGCACACTGATGAGCAGATGCAGAGGTGGGAGAAGGCAGTCAGTGTACTGATAGGTAGGGCAGCCTTTTGGATGGGCTGCCAGAAATGCCATGAAGATCAAGAGAGAAAAGTGCAGAGTCCTGGGACTCTGCAATGCAGCTGTTGTGTGCTGACTGCTGGAGCTTCAGAGCGCTGCCTGAGGAGAAGCTCTGCAGGAAAAGATTTTCATGTTCTAGAGGCTGAAAGTGCAACAGGCATGAACAGTGAGGATGGAGGATCATCCCATACTGGGCAGTATTACTGTGACGTGGCCAGGTCAAGGACGCATTTCTTGCCTTCTGCTTGACACTGTTAAGACCATGCCTGGAGAACTGAGTCTGGTTTTGGGTTCTGCAGTGCAAAAAGAAAAGCAAAAAACTGGGGAAATGTCTCAAAGACACACCAGGATGATTAAGATGTGGCACAAACAGGGACAAAGGACTCGTGTTTCTTTGGCTTGATGAAAAGAAGGCTACAGAAGGATCTAATTTCAGTCTTCAGTTACAGAGAAGGCAGCTCCATGCTCTTTTGGAGGTGCATAGGGAGAGTCTGGGAAGCTATAAATGAGTTTCAGGAAAAATAAGCACATAGGAACTAAACTGTATCTGCTATTTCTAAACCACTAGTGACACCTAGTTTCCAAGAAAAATACCAGTAGCTACATTAGCACTGCAACTTGGAAAAATGTATCAGATTGCATTTAAAATGCTACAGGTTTGGTAATTTTAAAGTTCTGCTTAGCATAACCACAAATGAACAGACCTTGACAATAAAACTTTGTGCGTTAAATCTCTGCTCCAATGCAGAACACAGAGCTTTCAGGTGTGGCCTCTCAGTAGAACACACTACTGAGATGTTTCTATGTCTGTGTCTGTGCAGTCAGGCTAAATCATGGACTTTTCATTGAGAACTGACTCCCTTATTGGCTACACACTGTTCATATTGATGTATACTCAGACAGCTCTGGGGTGGTACCATCTGGCTCCTCAGGTGGGAAACCTTGGACTTGTCATGGAAGCAGCTTACTCATATGCAAGTCCTATTCTCACAGGCAGTAGACATGCAATTGAATCAGATCTGGCCTGACCTGCTTTGCTACAGAGTACTCCAAAGACACTAGATACTGTGAAGGCCACGAGCCTCCTATCCCTCACACTGTTCCCAGTTCAAGTTAAAACAAAATGTCCCTCTGGGTACTGGAGGAAAAGGTCAGATTCTCCTTCCTAGGACAAGAGAAGACATGTGTCAAATGTGTTGATTTGGAAATTATGTCTCTTGGGGACATAAAGTTTCCAGTATGTGACACAGTTTACAGGTTGTGACAGTGAAAAGATGGGAAACATCAGGTGGTGCCTGCGGGCAGTCACAGTTTCCCAGCATTGCTACAGTACTCACAGCTGCAGCATTCTTACCTACCTTCCAAACTTTCCTGTTCCCTGATCACCGTTTGCTAAGAGAAATAAGAATCCCACTTCCATATAAACGTGGGGGTTTTCCTTATAACTAGACAGCAGCTGTGGCCAGATGGGATGGGATGGGATGGGATGGGATGGGATGGGATGGGATGGGATGGGATAGGATAGGATAGGATAGGATAGGATAGGATAGGATAGGATAGGATAGGATAGGATAGGATAGGATAGGATAGGATAGGATAGGATAGTCACCTAGCAATAGCATATACGGTGGCCTTGGACCACTATCAGACCATGATAGTGCATTTGGTCACCACTTTACAAAACACAGATGTCTGAAGAAACATGGAATTTCCATTGCATTCACAGCTTACTCCTGCACACAGCTGCTTATCCATCACCAATTCTGACTTGTTTTTGAGTCAGATATGGCAAAATGATGGCACAGAAAACAAGTACAGGAGAGGACCTTGTCATTAACAATGACTGGCAAAATTACTGTGCTTGAGTCATGTTCCTGAAGACGTTGCTAGAGCAAACTGAGAGCTCCTACTGCCTACACAATCTTTCTTTCTGTCTTCATAAACTCTCTCCATTTATTGTTCTTTCCTCAAAAAATGGGCTCAAAAATATGGGTTTGGGTTGAATAAATAAACATCCATTGGGAACAGCCAACTGGCAATTCTCAGCTGTTCTTTTCAGTTTAAGGAAGCAAGAAGATCGAGCATGCATAAAAATACACATGGATTTTATTTCTGGACTGCCATCCATTTGAGAAAACTGTGGCTACTAAAGAAACTGATGTTTTTGACATGACTGACAGCTAATATGTAGAAGATATGGCTGAGGGCTCTGAAGTAACAATTCTAATAGCAGACCTTTCCATCCCACTCTGCCTGCTCACTGCTCAGTAGGAGTTTGGGGGTAAGCACACTCCAGAAGACAAGTACCCTCTATATGAAGGATCGCAAGGACATTCAAGTTAACCTGAGGTGCTCTGCATGATAAAAGAGTAACGTTGTGCAGCTGGACAACCTACTGTGCTATGTGGATCCAACTGATACCAGCCAAGCAAGCTATGTCCTACAGTGTGGTATATATTTGAACCTGTACGGCTACAAACCAAGCTGTATAAATGCATCGCAAATATGAACAGTATAGTATATAGACATAGTCTTGAGCATTACTCCATCATCCTCCTGCTCAAAGCAGGGTCACACATGAGGTCAGACAAGGTGATAAGAGTTTTATCCAGTCTAGTCTTGAAAATATTCAAGGACAGAAACTGCAAAATGTTTCTGGGCAACCTGCTCCACTCCCTGACTTCCCCTGTGCTGAAAAATCTTTTTCATTCTATCGAGATGGAACTTCCATTTCAGTTTATCCCCACTGTTTGTCAGCTTCTCATCATGCATGTCCATGAATTGCTCCATTTTTTCAGTTGCCTCCTTGTAAGAAAGCTGCCATTAGGTTGCACCAAAGCCTTTACTCCTCTAGGTAAAGCAAGCCCAGTTTCCTCTTTCTCCCCATCTGGTTTCTCTGTTTCAGCCATCTGATCATCTTGGTGGCCTTCTGCTGGACTTACTCAAGCATATAAATATTTTTCATATCCAAAGGGAGACAAAACTGAGTGCACTATTCCAGAGGTGGTTGAATGAGTCTGGAGTAAAGGTGAAAAAGTGTCTCCCTCAGTCCTCTGGCTGTGCTTGTGGTAGTATAGCACAGTATGCTGGCAGCGACTGTCTCTAAAACCATGATCTGAGTACACAGTAACAAAAATACAGTGTCTGCTTCCTACAGTTAAATGGCTTCTGAGACACTGTGTCCTCTACTGGATCACAAAGGTGAATCATCCCATTTCCCATGATTTAAAGTAAAATTTAAATTTTCATTTTCAGTGATTTCAAGAAGGTTCTTCTCACAGTATGTCAACACATTGCAGTGTTTTCCTATTCCTTGAGAGATAACATTATTTATTGTCAAGAATGTGCTTTATTAATTCTATGCTGTGACTAAGAGCTATATCCACTCTAGGGCACATATTAATGACCCATTAATATATTGCTCAGACGTTTAAAATTACTCAGCCTAATGTTTCGTGCCTTTCTGCACACCTGAGTTAATACATACCCTGGAGTGCTTTCTTGCTTAGTTACAGCACTCTCTACTAAGGAAAACTGGGACTTGATTGCATCCATATATTAATCACAGTGAATGTTTACATAATATGACTTCACTTAATAGCGTAATGATGAAGAAGCCGGATGTACATAACTGTCTGGCTCGATGCCTGACTTAGGAAAAAAGGAAGGCTTTCTACAAACATCTTTAGATCTCCACAGAGGGCCAAAGAAATCACAGAAATGCTGGAGATATTTTTTTTTAGATTGTACAATCTATCTTTCTCCATAATATATGGGAATGCTTTGCTGGATCATATATACATATCTCAGAGAGTGGTTTTTGTTAATCTCCTAAGTAGAAAATAATTTCTGCTTTTAATGAATTACATTAGAAGGTGAAGTGCTTAGTAGCAGGAACTCATGTAAAAGCACAATTAATCAACCCGAGGTTTTTGGCTCCAGTAGGCAGCTCCTGTATGTTACTTCAGATGGCTTCTTCCTTCTATTTAAGCTTTCTTTTGTTCTCTGTCTGCAGGACTTCACAGTGATTCAACTATTATTTTTTTTTCATCCATGCATTTATTTATTTATAATTTCTGACAGGGATATGCCCTCTTGTTATTCAGGTAACAAATGGTGTTTAGTGTTTCTGAAGAAATTACCAGCTGAATTACCATCACTCAGTCAAGAATCACTTCAGCTATATTTCAGGGTATTCTTTTTACGCATCTACATTTTTCATGTTCTTATTGGGATAAGGAAGTAGGATCATTTACACAGAACTCAGTTGTCACGTGTGCAAGCATTTTGTGACAGATGGAAAAACATTTTTAAGTGCAAAACTTCTGAAACTGTTACACTGGATGGACCAGACATTTGGAACAATAAAAAAGAACTGATCTGCCAGTGTTGTATTTTTGATATCCAGCTAGCTATTAGTATGACTAACACAAATTCTCAGACAGGAAACAAGACTACTTTTCCTTTAATATTAATATTCACTTTTTCTTTAATATTATTTCATCTCATGGGTGACACTATTTGAGAAAGAGCTACAAGAAAGATTAAAATGAGAAAAGGCCATCCTTATACCGAGAAATATCTGCTTTATTCTGGTGCAAGAGCTGTTTTCAACTCATATCCCACATAGCTGATGACCAGTGTTCACTAAACCAGTAAACCAGTTTATACATAGATTGTTTTACTGTTCTATGTAGTGGTGTAAAATACGGTTTCCTAAAAATTTTCCAGTGAAGCATAGAACATTGCTAAGGATAAATAAATCCATCATTTGCATCTCTAAGCTTCAAGAGAAAATGACTTCTAAAGGTGACAGCTGTTTGGGGGAGTGCCCTGGAGGAAACAACTAAAGTTAAAATTGACTCTGAGACTAAGACATGTTCATATCAACAAAACATGCAATGAGATATAAAGGCTTGGTGAACAGCAAACTAGTCAGGTGGTGTATATTTTTAATGTAGCCTATACCTCTTGGATTTGGCAGGCAGAGTGTTGTTCTGCAGAGCAATAGCAGTTGATTCACACTAAACCACGAGACCACTGGAGTACAGGCAAGCCAGTTTCACCAGGGCTTTGCCCATTTTGCCTCTTTTGGCACTGTTAACAAACACAAACTGCTACCTACGCCATTCTTTTGGCCCTGCTTGAAAGATGAGAGATAGTACAGACAGTCTGCCTTGATGCTGACCTCCTTTTAAATTTTGCTTTTTCTTGCCTGCTTCAGAGAAAATATCTAAACCCCTATGATCTGCTACCTTTAAAATGCTTAGTGATAACAAAACGTGCCTGTCTTGAGGCAGTGTCATTGATCATGCCTCCAAGGGTACTGGGAGCTAAGCCAGCCAGATTAGCTGCAGACAGTCCAAGAAACAGGGCTCAGTGTTCTGACCATCAGCGGCAGTGGTTCAGGCAGAGAAAGAGCACACATACACGTTTGTGCCTTTGAATAGTTGCTTTTGAGAGAACCCTACAGTAGAATCAAGATATAGCACCTCAGTAGAAGCAAGCTTTCTCTTTGAATTGCAAGTGGATAATATAAATGCTCAGATATTTGACAAGGGAGAAAAAGTAAAAAAAAAATAAAAAAAAAAATGTGGATTGATGTGTTGTTTTGGTTTGATAGTTTAACCTTTCCCAAAATGCACCGTAAGCATAGATATTTTAGACACAGATGAGTTTAAACACTTCCTATGATTCCTTCAAGGTAACAGATGTTAAAACTTCCAATTGTTACTAGGGTTTAAGTCTCTTCTTATGAAATGTTATTTGTGGATGTCCTTGGGTGAAGGGTAAAAAACCCAAAATATCTGCAACCCGCACATAAAGTAAGCATGCTGTACAGCCTCTTGGTGACCGTAATTACATCTTTGAACTACCTAGAGCTTTCCAATCCCACATTCTACAAAAATATCAATCGAGTAATTTATTCACAGTCATTAACTTACACTTGCATGTGGCTCCTTTCTTCCAGAGTGGGAGAACATAGTGGACTACCCAGACGGAAGAGAAGCAACACAGAACTTTGCTCTTAGGGAACCAGAAGGAAGATGCTTTTACGGTTTGAACACAGGAATGTGTGGAAGAAATCTTGCCATCTGTTGGCAGCTCCACTGTTGTGGGTGTGGGTGAATTTTTTAAAGGCAGGTGACTAATATATTGTTTCTGAATGACTACTGAGGTTTTCCAAGCTCTGCAACAAATGAACCCCCCATGGTGCAATACTTCCTCTCTGAGAGTCACTTTGCTTTGAGTGAGTCCCATGGCAAATTTCCATTCACTACTGGATAAAACATAGATTTTAAATTAGGTTACTGATGTAAACATTATTGCAAATTTTAGATGTGCTATAAAGATTTACGGGAAAAGTGAAATTTCTGTTTTGCTGTATAGCATATTATACAGTATATAACACACAGAAAATCTATTGGTATTTAAATATATTTATTTACAGTAAAAATACCTACCTCAGAGGATTTTTTTTTTTTTTTTGTAAAAATGCTATACCCTCTGGGATGGAATATGCAGAGGAAGCACTAATAAACATTTCTACAAACATTACCAAAATTCTCTACCTATTTCCTGCTTTTTCTTCCTTTTTATTTTTGTTGCTTTAACTTGGAAATTTCACTGTTTGATGCTATTTACTTTATAGCCTAGTTTTGTACATGAGAGAAATATTTGTTTTTCCACAGTTGCCCACAGGTTTCTCCTGCTAACACCAGAATATATATGCGTCTAAAAACTGGTATTTGGATGATGATTACTAGATTACCATTCGTATTTCATTTTTCTAATGGGTGCATCTGTCTTAGCTAGTTCTGTCTTAATTTTACTTCACTGACCAGTTCTGCTTAGTGCCAGAGTGTCCTCTGCTGTACATAGCAAAAATAGCAGTATGTTACAGGTTCTTTCATTCATGATGATCAAAAGGCATTGTATAAGTGACTCTGTAGGGATCTGTGAAGCTTCTCACTTAAATTTCTCTGTCAAAAGCATTTTTGCAAAATCCTTTCTAGTTCTCCCCAAATCACTCATGCTACAGATGATTTTGCAACTAGAATTCATGTTAAGACCTCCTAACACTCCCACCTTGCCCTCATAGAAGATTTAAGTCTAAAGGGAAGATTTCACTGAGAACAAATATTAGGAAAATTGCCTAAACCAAATCCTCTGGCACACCTTCTCTGAACGTCAGACATGAAACAGGGAGAAAACTTTATAAATTTTTAAAAAATAAAGCTGGGAGGAGTGATACCCCAGGGTGCTCTGCACTGCTTCAGAAGGACCTCAACAGGCTGGAGAGGTGGGCAGAGAGGAAACTTCTGAAATACAACAAAGGCAAGTGCAGGGTCCTGCACCTGGGGAAGAATAACCCCAGGCAGTACAGGCTGGGGGCTGACCTGCTGAGAAGGACCTGGGGGTCCTGGTGGACAACAAGCTGTCCATGAGCCAGCTGTGTGCCCCGGGGGCCAAGAAGGCCAATGGTATCCTGGGGTGCCTTAGCAAGAGCCTTGCCAGCAGGTCGAGGGAGGTGATCCTGCCCCTCTGCTGTGCCCTACTGAGGCCACATCTGGAGTGCTGTGTCCAGTTCTGAGCTCCTCAGCACAACAGAGACATGGAGTTCCTGGAGGAGGTCCAGTGGAAGGCTATGAATATGATTAAGGGACTGGAGCACCTCCCTTAGGAGGAAAGGCTGATGGAACTTGGCCTGTTCAGCGTCGAGAAGAGACAGTTTAGGACCTCATCAGTGTCTGTGAGTGTCTGAAGGGAGGCTGTCAAGAGGATACTGTCAGGCTCTTCTCAGTGGTGCCGAGCAATTGGACAAAAGGCAATGGCCAGAAACTGATTTGCACGAAGTTCCACTTGAATATGAGGAAGAACTTCCTTACTGTGAGGGTGACTGAACGCTGGAACGGGCTGCCCAGGGAGGCTGTGGAGTCTCCCTCTCTGGAGACACTCCAAATCCGCTAGGACGCGTTTCTGTGCCACCTGTTCTGCGTGACCCTGCCTTGGCAGGGGGGTTGGCCTGGATGATCTCCAGAGATCCCTTCCAACCCTAACGATCTTGAGATTCTTAACCTGCTCTGTGAAAAAAACCGGCAGGCCGGTGTTGCCTTGGGCGGAGCGGGGGGGCCTTATTTGCATGTGCGTCTTTATGCTGTTTCCCAGAGCACAGCATGGATAAATCCACTGTGTCCCGTCCCGTCCCAACCCCCGGGCAGTCCCGCCCCAGCCCCGCCCTCCCCCTGGGGCCCGGCGGAAGTGCGGGCGGGGGGCGGGGCCGCGCGGCTCCCCGCCGGTCTGGGCTGCCGCCATTTTGTTGTCGCCCGGCGCCGCCGGCGGGACGGAAAGGGCTGGGAATTGCCGGGCGGCTCCTCCCCCGCCGGGCCCCAGAGGCGGGGACTGAGCGAGGCCCGGCCGGGACGGGACTCGGCGGGACAGGGCGGCGGGGCCCAGCGCGGCGCAGCGATGTCGGCGTTCTCGGAGGCGGCGCTGGAGCGGAAGCTGTCGGAGCTGAGCAACTCGCAGCAGAGCGTGCAGACCCTGAGCCTGTGGCTCATCCACCACCGCAAGCACTCGGCGCTCATCGTCAGCGTGTGGGAGCGGGAGCTGCGCAAAGGTGAGGCTGGGGCCGAGTGGGCCCCGCCCGGGGCGGCGGGTCCGGGGCAGGAGGAGGAGGAGGACCCGAAGGCGGCCGCCCCCCCTGCGGTGTGTGCGGCGGCAGAGGCCGGGGGATGGCGGCGGGGATGCCCGGCCTGTGGATGGCAGGGAGAGGGGGAGGTTGGGCCCCAGAGCCTGGGGAGAGCGGAGCTGCTGGGGCCAGTGTTCAGCCCCGGGTCTCGGGTTTTTTATGACCGTGGGCTGGGAGGTGCTTCTCCTCCCTCTTTTTCGCCCTACTTCCCTCGCTCTTGTCTTTTCCATCCCATTATCCCTTCCTTCTTCAGCGAGATGCCTCTGAGGAGGCTGCCCCTCATGTTTTGCTTCCCTTTTTTCTTGTGGAAGGAGACAGGAAGGTGGAAAACGGGATGGACAGGGTTTGGGGCATTTTGTTATTAATATAGATAATTACAGCTCTTCCAAGACGGAGGCTTTTAGGCATTGTCTTTCATCATCTCTGATGATGATGGTTAGCTGTTATACTGTTTGAATTTCTTGTCCACTCATGCCAGAAACTGTTCTTGTAGGGCAGCTGAAGATGGGAATACTCTGGAGGAAGAGCAGTTTAATGTGTCCAAAGTGGTTTTTACTTCATGTTTTTGCCAGATGGCTGCTACCAGTGTTAAAATAATAATAAAAATGTGTGTTTCTTTAGCTATGTTAAGTGTGCAGACTTAAATGCTTTTAGGGCTTTCTTTTTTACAGGAAGGAACTTGCAGCTATAGGCAGTTGTTCAGGGAGTGAAAGGGAGACATGGCATGTGAAAGTTTATTTGACGTGACTGAAAAATAACTTGATCTTAATTCGTTTAAGAAATAAAAACTCACTTGCTAGAACTCTGCTTTGCTCTAGGAAATGTTGCTGTCTTCCAATAGCTTCCTTTGGAGCCTCGCTATTATGTGGATCTTTAATGGGAAAAGTAGAAGACTAGGCTTTCAATTGGAGAGGAAAAATAGCACTAAGCCATTACAGGACTTATGAAAGAGGAACTTCAGAGTTTCATGTAACATGGCTACTGTGTGGATTTTTTTTTTAATAATTTTTTTGTGTGAAATGTTATCTTTTGAACTTTCAGGCAAGAGTTGAATTCTTTTTTACTATTGCCCGAAGAAAGGCTTATGTGACATATTTCATCTTATGAAATAAACACATTTTCACTACATATTAGTTGCAAACTTGCTTTCTTGTTCCTGGAACAAATTAATGATGTTCCCTCTGTGTCTGAAACATTCACATTTCTGGGCCTTCTAATCAAACAACTTGAATGTTTGAGGTGGTGTATGATACCAGAAAGGCATCTTAAACTAATTGAAATAGAGTCAGTGTTTTGGTTGCTCGTCTTAATTAATGTGTACAATACTAGTACATAATAATCCAAGGTGTTAATGGTCAGTCCTTAACCTTAATTTTCCTGTTGTGGTGTTTGACTCATTGGAGAAATGAAGTCTTTGAAACATGGGCTGTGTCTCTGAAGGTGGCATTGAGAGGCAAGGATAACCATCTTAAGAAGTCAGAGGAACACTTTGCTTTTTCTCAGCTTTCAGTGTCTGACTTCCACTTCTAAGCTTGTTTTGAGCTTTGGATGAGCATAGCTGCCATAACTGGTTTTATCTTGAGTTTCTTAAAGCTGTTGTCCAGCTTTTGAAGCTAACATAGTTTATATGCACCGGATGCATTTTAGTTTTACATCTCTGATAACAGTACCTGAGTTTCAAAAATGTTAGCTTGCGTTCACCCAATACTGACTTTTTGCTAATTGTGTCACAGAATTGCAAGATGGTCCCTAATCCCCATAGGGTGGGTGTAGTCTAAGTGGACAGCATGTGGAGGATGAGAAGGAGAACCAGTGTACTGTGGTGATGTGCATAAACACCACAAAGCAGAATGCTAGCAATGAGGATATAGAGTAAGTTTAAGGCTCCTGACTTGCCTCCCATCCAACTGTATAAACGATTCCTCTCCTACCTGAGAGGAAAATTACCTCTATTTGGAGAACATGGACACAAAAATTACTGGCATTGTCAGCTGCTATTGCTAGCCAGCAATGTACTAGAACTGAAAATTGTACCTTGCCTTTCTAAATTTTATTTCCTTTTATTGTAAATCTTTTTTTACTGTCACCCTTGTCTCCAGACCTTCTTTCCAGCTTACTCCCTTTTAGGCTTATGGAACATGGTATAACTAACTGAGTTGAACACGATATAGTGTGATGTTTCATTTTTTCTGGATGCTTTCGGTTTGGGTAAAACATCACTTGCGTCAGATGAGCTTGCATGAGCCTCTCTGAACATGTCTCTAGTGATTCATGAAAACGAGTGCTGGGATCACAGCTCTTTTGTTCCTAAATGTTTGGTTCTGATTCTTTTATTTTTAAAATAGTCACTGTTTATATACCATATTGGAGTAGAGGTGAAGAGGCAGCTTTTCAAAGGCACACATAATTTCCACAACATAAAGTTGCAGTGCCCTTCTGTTTACTTGGATTAACTGGTAGTGATCAGGTCCCATATTCTGGCATCTCTAGACATCATCGGTTCCATACACCTTCACTTACAGGTTTTCTTGAAAAGTGTGTACTGAGGAAAATGATCCTGCTTTGGCTACATTACAGATGTATGTGAAATGTAACACTTGAAGTTAAATAGTTAATTACTTGGTAGGCATAAGCTTTTTCAGTATGTAAGTAGTTAAGCAGTACTAAGTAATTAACTTGTGAATACATCAGTCATTCCGAACATGCAACTGGTGGGCCCATTTAAACTATGTAATTCTGTGTATCCGTAAAGGGAATGACTTTTTTGTGTTTCTTTTAAACTGAGTAGTGGTATAACACAAAAATTTGTTGTGTAAACCTGCAGTCAGTAAGTGACTGCTGGGAAACCCCCTAGGAACACCTTTGAATAGGCTTTTCTGAGATGGAGTCTGTTGAGAATTATTTTTTGTTACTTGCAAATCAGGTATGTTCTCTTGCGTGCATCTCTTGCTGCCTGGTTTCAGAATTCTCTGAAATGGTAGGGATTTTTTACTTGTTTGTTTGTTTTGTTTTGAAAAGAAAAAATTCAGTTCCATAATTCAAAGCATCAGCCTTCAAGGGTGAACAATAAGTGCTTGTTCAGTAGGCTTAGTGTGCAATTTGCAGTACTGGGTTGAGTTCTTTTTCAAAGGGAAAAAAACCCCAAACTTACTAAAAGTTTGTTATATAGGAGTTATTTTAAGCTCCAGTTAGTTGTCTGTAATAATCTTTTCCTGTCATCTCATTTTCTGTTAGCTTTTCCAGGTCGAGCTCTGTCACTTGTTAGATATTTATGTCCTAATGATATTTTAATAATCACAGAATATTCTGAGCTGGAAGGGAGCCACAAGGATCATCAAGTCCAGCTCTTTGCTCTGCACGGGACATGGTCGTGTTGTATCTTTAAACCTAATTTCAGATTCAAGTATCTGTTTCCTCAGAGCCTGACTTGGCATCTCATTGATTAGTCAGTCTCAGAAACTGATGCTGATCATCCCCCACCCCCCTTAATGACTTGCCCTCTTGTTTTGGCTGTCATCTGTCACCCCACCCCTGACACACTGATCACTGTCTTCCCTGCACAGCTTATCTAGATTAGCAGCTTGAAGACAACCACAATTGTGTAAGTACATCTGGGCTGCTATGGAGGGATGGACATGTTTTTTAGTGCTCGACTCTGATAGTTTACCTACTGTTTCAGTTAATATGCTTTTCTTTTTTTTTAGCCCCCCTTTGTTTTTGTGGTGTTGAAGTCATTCAGTGGTATGAGAAGCTACTATTCTTTGCTTATTTATCGTTGTCTGCAACTTTTGCTGCTGGGACATATGCTGGTGTTTGGGTCCTTGCTCAGTATAGCTGTTGGCATTGATGCAATATGTTTTCCTGTAGTGGCTGTTGTGGCAGCTGCTGAAATTTAGAAGATAGAGGATTTTAGAAGACAAACTGAGAAGACCTAGCAACACTGAAAGCAGATTTGAAAGTTGTACTGCATCTGAATTACTCTGAGACTCAAGTCAACTTTGAAGCACAACTACAGCCCAAACTGATTGCAGTATATTGCCTTGCAGATGGGAAGTAGATCACAGGAAATAAGTTCCTGATTTAAAGCAATTATTTTCTGTACTATGTAGTGTAGCTTTTTCTGCCAGGAGAAGGAATCTTTCTGTACTGGTGATTGTAAGGTTATTTTACTTAATGGTGTTATAGTGTCATTGGCCCATGTGAGAGAATAAATAGATTTTGTTTTATTTAAAAGAAAGAAAACTGTGGCTACCTGACTTCACTGGTTAGTAGGTATTCTTGAGGAGGCCAGTAAGAATTCTTAAGACAGAGGTGCTTGTGGGTGCCTTCGTACTTATCCACATGGATTTTCTCATCTATGCCAAAAGGTTTGGAGATCATCAAATAACAGGCAAAACTTCAGGTGAATTGGAGTAGTTGAGTCAGGTTAGAGAAACGTATTTGCTACACACGTGATTTAAAAAATGACCTACAGTTAGGAGCAACAGAGTAGCAATATAAGAGTATAAATATTTAAAATAGTCGTATTTGGATAGTGTAGTCCAAATCTGTATTAAGTTAGTGCTGTATCTCTTGAGACCTTGTATTTTATCTGTACCTGCCTGTCTCTTACCATTCTGATTCTGAAATCTTAAGTGTAGTGTCTTTTTCCTGTCCTGAAACAGTTATTGCTGTTAATTCATATCCATCTTGGCATTGTACCAGCCAGGCAAACCAGTAAAAGAAATTTGTTTGTTTCATGTGTTCAGGTAATTCAGGATACACTAAGTGCAATGGAAAGCTTCTGCAGAGTAATTATGTTGGAATGGTTTCCTTGGTCTGGGACTCGCTTTCTGCATCCCCCGGTAATTTGATGCTGATGGCCTTTGTCCCAGAAGTGGCTGTATGCTGTATTCCCTTTGTTATTGGCCTCCAAACTCAAAGTCAAAATACTTGGACCCTAAAACGTTGAGCACATCAGTGGGCAATCTCATTCCCCTCTTTGAAAAGAAAACACAGCAGTTATCAAACCTTGGTAAAATTTACCAGGAGCATCAGGTGACTGCAATGTTAAAGACGTAGTTTAACTTTTTCTTAAAAGAAGGTTAATGAATTTTAAGTGCTCATTGTACAACACACCTTTTATGGATTATATTGCCTTTAAACTGTCCTTTTTGGTGGCAGCCTCTCAAGCTGCTTTTTACAGTCATGTTACAAAAAATGCTGCTCTTCATCAGCTTGCATAAAAACTCGGGTTAGCTCTCCTCATTGTGAAGGATCAGTGATCTTGTACTCAAGCTTCAGTGCTGCTTGACCTGAAGATGTTTGGTTGTGTAATAAAAAGCTTGAAGGCTTGTCGGGTGTTTATAGAGACGTCGTGAACTTCTCCTGTAGAGGTGTGAAGCATGCTGTGAGACAGGAAGTGACCTAAAGATGCTAGAAGTGCTGACACTCTCCAGCATGCATGTAGACTAAAGTAATTCTAAAGCAATTAAGCCAAGTCTTTATTTGAATCCATATTACATAACTTTAGTATACTGCACAGATCTTCTGAAAAGATGACTCAGTCCAAGGTGGATGATTTCTTAGAAGTTTTGTGTTTGCTCACTGCACTGTTAGTGTACCAGAGGTACTCTGGGCTGGCTACTTCTAATACTATACAGTCTGGCAGTATGTGCCTTTCAGATCCTTCTTCAACCTAAGTTCTTATGTTTTTTTTCCCTTCATTTTCTTCTCACAGTAAGAATGCTTTTGCTAATAGCCTTGCCACGTGTTGAGGACACTTAAAATAATCTGTTTGATGCATTTTGTTGTTCTGAGATTTATCAAAGCCCTGGGCTGGAAAGTTCACTACTAGTGATGAGAGATACTTTTAACTTTTTTTTTTTTTTCCAGAATAGATCTATATGGTCCTGAATTCAGTTTTGTATTTCAGACTTGAGTAGTTAATTTACAATCATAGTAGAACGCTTTTCAGCTTAAATTTGTCAGCTTCAGTTGCCAGAAGTTACATTGCACTGTAGTCTCATGGGTAAGGCAGGGTGCTAGTAGATCAATATGTAAGTCTTGAAGATTTCTGAACTGAAAGGGAACCATTCTCAAGACTAGGCATGATTTTCAGCATTAGAATTTTGTGCACCACATTCTTACAGCAAGAGGAATTCAATTTTATTTCGTAATTTTCTTTGTAAACATTAGGGTACGGTATTGATTGAACTTTTAACCAAAGCCACGGGTAGCTTAATAGTGGGTTTAGATTTTTGTTCCTTATGCATCTTTGTTTATGTTGAATTATAATAGCAAGCTGAAAAGGTAGTACTAGGTGAAATAAGCCCAAAAGTGACTTCCTGGGTTTTCACTTCCTTTTTCCAAACCTGATACATGGATCTCTTTACTGGAGTGAATAAAGTCTAGGTTTTGTGAGAATAAGCCCTACCTGACTTTATCAGTGTGCATGCATCTCCTTTCTTTGCCAGCCCAATTGATTTGGCTGTTTGTTGGAAAGAGGAAAGCTGAGGTTTTTCACAACTGAGTTACATCAACGAGGATTAAAACATGACCTTTTTTTCTATAAAATGGATGGACAAGGACCTATCTTGTGTGCAGTTCCAGAGGATATAGTATGTGAAGTGGCCTGCTTCATTATTTGAGTCATAATTCTGGGTTCACTTAAGAAGTGGGAAGGGGTGCGGAGTCATCTTCGGTAAAGTGCTAGTTACTTTTTGGTATGCCTGTGAGACAATATGTGTTTTCTAAGATTCTCTCTTTAAATAATTCAAAGCTTTCTATGCGTCAGAACTTTGATTTACCTGAAACTTAGGTAGGAGATGTGTTGTTGTATCATCAACCAGGTTTTAATATAGAAATTGAGTAGCACAGTTTTATAAAATCTACATTTTAGATTAGCCAGATTTTGTCCCAAGTAGATTTATTTCCTGTAGTGACTTCACTGTTTGGAGTAGACTTTTAATAGATCCACCTTGTGTCCAGCACTGCCAAGCTAATTCTTTTTTTGACACTCTTTGCCTTGACTGTAAGTTAGGTGCATTTTTACATTTAACAGAGGGTTTTTTTTCCCCCCACTTAATCCAGAACTCTCAACTTGTTAGACATGTCTGTCCAAGAGGATGGGAAAGATTCAGTACTTCAAGAAGAAATCCTTCAGAAGAGTCTTTCTGTAGTGCAAAATTTATTCTCAAAAACATTTCCCCAGAGTGAAAGCATATCAACACTGAATTTTCTCTTTATATGTGAAGGTGGTGGTTCTGCATTTTTGAGGGGTTGGAATAGAAAGTAACAAAATCAAGTCATATTGTGGACTAAGCATGAATTATAGGAAATCTTAGACTGGCTTTACTGCAGTAAAGCCCTTGAGAGGGCCATAAAAACTTGTCTTTCAAAAGAAACCTCTTTTTGAGATCAAGGTGTACATAATGAGACTGGTGATAATGTGGTGGTAATGATATTCTGGTGTTACCCAAGGATAGAAGTGTTACAATAAGAGTTTCAGCTCCAAGAAACTTGTAGACTGCTGAAGATTAGATGAAGTATGATTATAAATGAAAATACCCAGGTAGGAACACTTAAACATAAAATAGATTTTCAAAAGCAACTTGTAAATTGCAAGCTTGTAATCTATTGCACATTAATGGAGGTGAGGTAGAATGCTTAAGATGCTTGGAGAAGGGTTACACCGAGGAGCCTGAAAGTGGTTTTTTAATGTTTTCTTGATATTATGGCTGCCAGCATGTGAGTGTTTTAACAATGAGAGAAGGAAGTATCACAGTGATAACAATGAGACTGACTAGGGGTTGACTGTTCAGTTTGCTCAAATGCAAGAGTGAGAAGTGGGTATGTAAGACTGATGAAATTCACACTGAAAAAAGGAGGAGATTCTTCACAGGAGTGAGTGACTGTGGATCTGTGAAGTGCCTTTTGAGAGGACTTCATGAGTATAAGAGCCTGTATGCAGGCTCAAAGGAAAGCTGAAGAAATAAATCCATGAGGGCTACCTAACAGACAAATCACATAAGACTCAGGAAAACATCTGAAAATAGTTGGGGTCTGAAGGACACTTTGGAATATCTGGGGTTTTTTCTGTTTGTTTTCAAAGATGATGCTAAAGGGAGGTTTTCCTACTATGAAGAGGAATTTGAACAAAGAGAGCAGAAGGGAGAGAAAACCCAGTGGGTGACTGGAGTCTTTTCACATGAAAATGTTGAAAATATGAAATTGTTGTAAGCAGTAATGAAAACAGAAAAAATATATTTTATTTCAGAGTGGGGGAGGTCCGGGGATGGATGTTTGTATTCAGTATAAATGTGGATAAAGAGGTATTAGTTAAAGGAAGTAAAATTTCTAATTACTCTTTATTATTCTTTTTGTTAGCAAAACCAAATAGGAAGCTGACATTCCTGTACTTGGCCAATGATGTCATACAGAACAGCAAAAGGAAAGGACCAGAATTTACAAAAGACTTTGCTCCAGTAATAGTGGAGGCTTTTAAGCATGTTTCAAGGTACAGTAAACTTGTATGTCCAGTGTCCTTCTTCATACTGTATTTGAGGGGAATTGAGAAGTCCTCAGTTGATCTCTTCTGGCCCAGCTAGTCTTTGTGTGCTGTTTCTGTACTTGAGGTCTTGCTAATTTATTTATTCAGTGTTCTTTTGATCTTGGAGAGTCTTAGTGCTGTTGGATGAAGTTTCATAGTAAATTCATCAGCATTCAGTCTGTTTTGCTTTGGAAAGCTGTTAGCTATTCCTGAAACTAAGACTTGCTTTGAATCTGTGTTTATGTGCTGCAGCAGTTTGATATTTTTCATTACTGGTGTTGCATGATTTGTTTTTCCCCAACAGCCATTAATCTCATTGCATGAGGAAGGTAGAGACTTGATACAGGATTATTTTCACAAGGATACAGAGCTGTTGAAGCAACACTAACCTATTTGCAGTGTTTGCATAATAGGGTTACAGACCTACAGATTTATGGGTTGAGCAAGAAAGCAGCGAGTTGGGCATTGGCCCTTTTATATTTGTGTGCTTTCTAAGACACCATGAACTAGCATTTGCTTTTTTTTCTTTAAAATGTGATTTTGTTATTTTCTGAGATTATTTGACTTCTGATGCTTGGATATTGCTAAGGTATGCAAAGGTTTTTCTGTGAAAACTAAGCATATAGAAACACTGTACTTCTACCTAGTGCTGATACTTGCTTTTTTCTCCTGTAACAGTGAGTCTGATGAGAGTTGTAAGAAACACCTCGGCCGAGTGCTGTCTATCTGGGAAGAAAGGTCTGTTTATGAAAATGATGTATTAGAACAACTTAGGCAAGCTTTGTGTAAGTATTTTATGTGTGTATCAAGGTTCAGTCTCTTGTTTGAAATACTATTTCCCTGACTGCTCTGTTTGCTTTCATTTAGATGGAGACAGAAAGGTGAGGAAGCGCACATATGAACAGATAAAAGTTGATGAAAATAACTGTTCACCTCGAAGTTCTCCCACTGACCCCCCTCAGGTAAAAACATGTTTATAAAATTCTGTATTTACGTATGGTTTCATATAGAGTTTTTCAGTCACTTCTGTTTTTGAATGGTCTCTGTTTTTCTTTTTTATGAGGTACTGTTTCTGTGCAAGAGTGACTACACCTGAAACTTTTCACAGTATTTCAGGTTACAAGTATGTAATAGCTTTAGTCATTTGAGACTAAACCTGAATGTAAGAACTGTGTGTCCAGCTTTGCTCACATCAGGATTTCAGGATTAGTTTCTACAGTGTTTTACATTCCTATTCAGTTTCCAGGGTAGTAATCAGTAACCCATGTATTAGAGTAAGATTGTTATGGATTTATCAATAAAATATTCCTCAGTGTTGCAGTCATGATGGTAGGGAAAAATTGTCTACCTCTCATTGTTATATCTTTTCTAATTCTTGTGGGTTTTTTGTTATGGTATTGCCCCATCTCATTTTGTTATGGCCAGGAATGACTGTCCTCAAATAACCACAATTTAGTATGTTTCTCTGTAACAGACATCTGAGTTTCTATGAACATGAGCTCTACTTTCAAAAGAAGCGCACTGATCTAGTCTGATGCTATAGTGAAGCAAAATGACAAGAAAAATAATGTCAAAAATCTATAGTAAAATGAAAGGTATTGTAAAATATTCACTGCCAAGAATAAAAGGTATATAAGTAATCTTTATAAAACTAGAATTTAAATGAAAAGAATCTGCTGCTGGAAGGTGACTTTTAAAACTGGGAATACTGCAATATTGTCCTGAGAATGAAAGGTTTGGTTTCGTTTTCAGTCTAAAAGCTGATGCTGTAAATGCTGTTGAAATTGCCATCAAATCAATTCCAAAAGCTTATTATAAGATACTGTTTTGTTCTAGGATCTGTTTACTTAAAGTACTTCTCCGTTTGCATGCTTTTTTCAGACCACAGATCTCATTAGAGCATTACAAGAACTAGAAAACGCTGCCTCTGGGGATGCAGCAGTTCATCAGAGAATAGCCTCTCTGCCTATAGAGGTCCAAGATGTGTCCCTGTTAGACAGAATAACAGGTGAGGGTTGGGGACCCAGTAACTAAAATGCTGTTCTGAGAACTTAACGGTGTGTGATGAAATCATACTTTACTTGTTTTTCTCTGCTTGCTTTTTAGATAAGGAATCTGGAGAGCAACTTTCCAAAATGGTAGATGATGCATGTATGTTGCTGGCGGATTACAATGGCAGGTTGGCAGCTGAAATAGATGATAGAAAACAGCTGACTCGAATGTTATCAGACTTTCTCCGATGTCAAAAAGAATTCCTTGCAGAGAAAGAACATAAGCTGGAAGTGCGTAATGTTTTGTCCATTCTTCACTAAAGCTTGTTCTTGCAAATGTTTTTAGTTAGCCTAAAAAACTGTTATCTCCAAAGACAAATATTTAATTGCCACTGTTATGTCTCTGCTTCCAGCACATTATTGACATTTTGTTCGATTCTAGTGTTCTGAACCTGTTAAACCAGCTCTTTGGTTTTTTAGCTATTCAGTCTTTGTTATATGTACAGACTTAGTTTTAGTAGTGCAGATAAAAAGCCTTACCCTGAGTTACAAACGTAATTCCTCACAGAGTAATTTTTTTCATGCTCCTTTCATTCCTTGTTGTAATTCTTAGTTACGTATTTGCTAAAGAAAAAAAATTTAATCACTGGTTTCAGCACAACTTTTTAACCGGACTCAAGCATCCATTAAACCCAGTAAAATTTAGTTTTATGATCTACAGCCTCTAATATGGCTGCTTAGCAGCACTAGCACCATTAGGACCAGACAGGTTATAATAAAAGAAGGATGCAGAGTCAGCAGCTCATTATGAGCAAATGATCCCCTAAGTTGTTCTTTGCTATTCTCAGTCATCTGTTTTCCTTTCCTACCATATAATACTGTAAAGCCTCCTGTTGAACATCCTACATATTTAGAATATATCCATAATTTTCTGTCAGTTGCTTCCCAGGGCTAACTTGGGTATTACAGTAATAGAACTGAAGCTGCATCATTTTTCAAGAGGAGAAATCTGAACAATTGCAGTGCCCTGTAACTGTAGCATATGCATATATGGTGCCCAAATTAATTTCTCTTGAGGTTTCATCATACAGGCCTGTCAGGAACATTTTCTTTTTCTAATGTTTTTCTTTTTTTTGCTTTTTTATAAATTGAGTTTAGATTTTGTGGTGCCTTTGTTCGGGAAAATGCTGTTCACAATGTGTTTGAAGTCATCATTCAGATTAGTTGTATCAGTCCCACTCTACTCTGATTTCCTGACTTACTTTCCTCTATGCCTCACAGAAAAGCAATTGATGAAGGTTCTTCCTGTCAACTTTACTGTGTTTATCCTATGGGAGGAATATCAACCAACTTCATGTAAGATAGGTGGTATCACAGTAGTTCTGATTGCAATAGCAACTGACCCAACTGGATAATGGAACCTGGAAGATTAAAAAACAGGAAGCCTTAAGCTTTTCATCACATGCCCTACCTTCCCTCTGACTGTGTGTAATGGGTTTGAAGGACAAATTCCCACAGTTTTGGTGAAGGACTGGTTGTCTAGGGACACTGACTTGTTTCTGGAGCTCACTACCAGCAATTATTCCCTGTTTAGATGTACCACTGGGATAGTGCGTTGCTCAAAAGGCAGTGACTTGGTCTTTCAGACAGATTTATAATTCTGTGAAACAAGAGAGCTCAATTAAAAAGAAATCACAAATGGTAGTGCAGCTGTGAACAGATTCTACCCTTGTTGGTTGTTTTCAACAAATATAAACCAGTTTAATTTCCCAGTATTACTAGATGAGAGAATTCATAATTTTAAGAGAAAGCAATTGCATATTACTGGGCTGTCATCATCCTTAAAACCAGGTTTCTTGGCTGAATTATTTAAACTGCTGAAGGATTTCATTCTAATACAGCACAGTTCCTTTTCTGGACTAGTTTGAGGTCTTTCTTTAAAGAGTAGGAGACAGCCTTCAGTAACTGTAGCAGTTTGTTTTAAACAGATGAAGTCCTAGGATGGTAAAGTATACTGTAAGAATGTTTTTAGGCTGATCAGTGGGGTATACATGTGAGGTACTAATAAAGAACTATGAGCCGAGACGGTGTCAACCAAGGTTACTAATAAAGGCAGATGAGCCAAGAGATTGTAAAGAACAACAACCTTACAATGAAGTTTGTAAGCTACTATTAAGATAAATGAAGTGACCTCATGCTCACTACCGGTAGTGCTTTTTGGTTTGAGAAATGGAGGCTGATAAACATTCTGAAGTTTTGAAATGTAAGATTAGGATGTTTTCATGATACTGTCTGCAGAGCCTTCTGACTTAGCTCATGTGTTTTGTTTTTAGTTACTAAGAAATGGAGATGAAGCAAGGACTCTGTCTTTTACCGTCTTGGGAAATTCCATACCTCTGATTGAGCCTTGCTTCTTGGCTTCACACTTAAAATAGCACTGAGAAAGGGGCCTATCACTTAATTCTTTGAGAATCTATTTCCCTGAACTGTGTTCCCAGGTTTTGCTGCTCAAGTTTGATTTCTGGTGAAATTATTTTGTTCTAGACAAGATTGTTTCTTTTGTTACTTCTGGCTATTGACATTTTTCTTAGTATAACATGGTCTCTGGGTGATAACATATCAAGTCTTCGTTTCTTCCGGAATTAGTATCAAAAATCTGTGAGTATAATGCTGAGATCCTATCTTACTGATTTGTAAAACACCCAGGTATGGCAAGAAACAAGTGGATGAATCCAGAAATGTTACTTGCTGTTGACCTGGTTTAACAGTGATAGAATTAGAATTCTCATTAGCTTTCAACTTTAGATGGGAACTTTAGACCTAAATTTGCAGATCTTTTATCTTCTAAAGACAATTTACAGGTAAGTAATTTTGAATAACCAATCTTTCCATGAGTAGTTTTTTAAGAATGAGTTTCTCTAATTATTATTTCTGAAACTGAAGCACATGATTCTGATCAAAATCAAGGTAATGTATGCATTAAATCTTGAAAGGAGGTTTTGGTAACAAATAATACCATATCTGCATCAAAAGCTAACATTACTGCTTAGTAGGCGACTTTCCTAAGTCTGTTCAGGGTAAGTAGTGTCATCTTTAACTCTTGAATTGTTTTCTTTAACGTCTTTCTAGCTTCTGTTGCAGGTGGTGGACATGGACCTATCTTCTAATGATGTCACCGTCCATTAGTACACACATCCTGCTAAAAATAAATTTAAGAATCAAAATCTTGTATTGTCTGTTGTTTTTGAAAACTTGAAGAGGAGGAATTCTGTAACTACTCATACCAAACCTCTGCTATTTTCATCTGTATTCTCACAAACATTACTGAGTTTATGCCTGAGATGGATAAATATTTATCCAGTGTCATTCCTTTTTCTTGAAGACTAAGTCTTTCACAGGGTTGTTCCTAAAACTCCCAGGTCCTTTTGATGAAGTCATTAGAAATTTGCAGTGGAGAAGTTTGGGTGTCACTTGCATTGAAGCTGCCATTATCAAAAAGAGAGAACTATGAAAACAAGACTTTTTCAGACTTTCACTTACACTCTAGCTATTGGGTTTACATGATCAGAAATGAGAAGTGATGAACATAAGGCTTGTTGTTCACAAGCACAATAAAAAATTTTATTAGGTAGCAGAGAGTGTGTGTTTTATAATTGCACTTTACGCCCCTTTGAAACACTCCTCCAATTTCAGATCATCCTAATGAGTATTTTCACTTCTGTAAGTTTTAACTTAGTATAAATATTTAAGGTTCAGGGTACTGTAGCTCTGTCTAGGGTTTCTAGCTAGATGTGATTCTGTCGATTAGAGAAAATGGAAATTTTTGCAGAAATAATTTTGTGAAACCATTTGTTTATGAAAACTTTAAACGCTAATACCATTTTGAGTTTTCCGCTATTTCGATTGACTGTTCCCACTCTGCTTCCTTGTTATATGCCCGTCCTAACTCCCTGCCCATTCCCTACTTTTTGAACAGAAGTGTAGGTTGCTCTGTTGGTCTCACTGAAGGCTGATTTTTATATTATTTAGGAACAAAGAATAGGGTATACATAAATTGATACCCAGGGGTATTCATGTCCTTTTGATAAGACTGTCCTGTAGACGTTCTAAGGTTAACATGGCCTTAAAAATGAAATGAACAAGAGAAGTATTTGATTTACTATTCTCTTGTGTTGTTTTGCTTTTGCCTCTTCCACAGACTGATTACAGGGTAAATAGTCTCTTACTACATTTCAAATAAAATCTTACATGACTTACTAACAAGTGTGAGCAGGAGATCATGCAACTTTTTTCTAGAAAAAGAAGACAGCTTCACGTTCATTTTGACATTGCAGAAAAATGAAGCCTTGCTACACTTAGTGTATACTGGATGACCCAGTTTCTTACATACTGTTTCTGTCAACTTACCACTTAATATTGGGGAATATTCTTCCAAATTTTTATGAAGGAAATGTTACTCTGGGAAGTAAAACACTGCTGTGTTTTAGCAGCTTGCATTTAATTAAGACACTTTGATTGATGATGTCACTGTCTTGCATTCCTGATTTTCTACAGCTGTATAAACAACATTCATATTCTTACACTCACACATGTGGTTATAATTGTGGTTTCTTAGCATCTTGAGAGAATATTATATGTTCACTACACTTTTATTATATGATTGAGCTTTATGGCTCAATATAGTTTGACTTGTCTTTCTAAAGATTTTGTCATGGATTTTTAAGGGGAAACAGCAAAAAGCTATTCACTGTTGTCTGTAGCTCTGGACTCAAAGGCCTTTTTTTTTTTCCTGCTCAGTTCACAATTAATGGTTCAAAATGTAGACAAAATTGTTAAGCAAACAGTTTAGGGATGGCAGTGGTATAACAGACCTCTTGTCCTTAGGTTTTGTTTTGCAATACAAGACTGGATCGGTACTACTGTCCACTGTTGCCCTCCACCATGGCCTTAATGAATCACAGGGTGTAGTGCTTTCCTTGCTATTTTTGTTTTCTTTATACCCCTTGTACTTCACTAGAACCTTTCTTTGTCAGCTTATTTCGTTCAGTGACAGATTACTTAGGGTAATATATTTTATCATGCTTCATACTTTTAAAGTCCACTTCAAATAATTCATTTCTTCATAACCTTGCAGCTGAGCAGCTAAAGTGTTGTTCTGAGCTTTAGTTGAAGTCAAAAATTGATTTGTAGCATGAGCCCTACACTGCCCTTTGTTAGGAGATAGAGTTTACAGCATTGTAAGTGATCTACATCTCCATGAACATGGCAGCAACACAGTAACTCAAGTTAATCTGGAATTAGAGCTGAGCTGCCAATAGTGCAATTACAGAACTGGTAGCTGGAAGGTAGCAGGAATTGGGCAGTAAGGTTCATCCATACTCATCCGGACTTATGAATATTTAAGATCTTCTGGTACATGCTTGGCAACAGAAATAGTGGTACCAAACAGACCACGCTGTGGGATCTCTTGACATGAATCATTGCATTAATTTCTATTCAGGATTGCAGCTTCAAAAATTGAAGCTTAGTTGGCAGTGCTTCCAGTTTGTGGATTATGACTTCTACAGAAAGGTGTTTGAGTCGATTCAGATATTCTTGAGCTGAGGGGAACATGACTGTACACCTTTTTATAATAAAGGGAGGAGAATCTTCACCATAAGTACTTTCTTTCTCTTGTGTCCCAGTTTCAAGTAATTTGCATTGTTTTTCAGAGAAATTTTTGTAGCTCTTAGCAATCAGGAAGTAAATGTAGGTTAAGGATATCTAATGGGTGAATTCTCCCCATCCTACCCTGTACAGAATGGAAAATGCTTTGGAAACAGGCTCCTATGCTTGGATATTTGTGTAGGTTGGCTGAAAGCCCTTGCTCATAGGTTGGCTTTGAATAGCTGTTTGATAGTGTAGTAGTGTAAATGCTTTATTAAAGTAGAGTTGCACAGTACAAGTCCCTTATTGAATATAGTCATGGGGTTGTTGTGTTTATTTAAAAACAAACAAATCCAACCAAACAAACAAAAAAAGGAAAATTCAAAAAAACCAAACCCCGAAACTTCAGTGAGCTCAGTAGTTTTGATTATCTACCTGAAGGTGACTGGAAAGAGTTAAGTGATCACTGAAATACTCATCACTCCTTAAGGTTTATTTGGCTAGAAGTTAAGGTGAGGGAATGTTTAAAATAAGACCTAGGTTGCATCTCTTTTTTGCAATAGAAGTAGACTTGCAAAGCACTTCTACAGGTTGATAATGTATCTTTTAAATGTGGTTGCTTTGTTTCTGTGAGCACTTTTTTCAGTGGCAGGAGATACAGTTGTAAAGTTTTGTAGCAGTAATTTGGAGGAATAGAGTGGAGAACAGCGGCCTGTACATCAAACACAGCAAAGCAAAGTCAAATGGTCAGTGCATTTTGTTGCCCTCTGTTGTACACATTTTATGAGCGTGATGCTTATTTGACCCATTTATCTTAGCAAGCTTATAATCTGTACTTGAGTAATAAATATACCTTTTTCTTATCGTGACTTAACAGTTGCAGGCTCAGATAACCATGGTGCATAGTTACTCAGTTTCAGTACCCGAAAGAGTATTAGACTTCACAGATCAATTCTGAACAGCAGAAACACTTGAAGACTTCCACTTTTTAAATTGACTTGCCAGATATTTGACTATAAATCCTGGCTTTACTAAAAGATCAAGCAGGTTGCAGGTTGTACTTTGCTTATCCTTGTAAAATAAGGATAATCTTTGCTTCAGTTCATCACATTTTAAAGTATTGCTAGTCACCTTGAACATGCTCTAGTTTTAAAAAAGGGTATTAAATCTTACAACTTTTTTTTTTTTTTTTTTTTTTTTTTTTTAGCAATTTCACCCTTATTGTTTGTGAAGGGTGGTGTTTTTTAACTTTCACTCTGCAGCTTACCCATTACTTTTTATTTGAAAGGGGAAAAAAGTACAAGCTACCACAAGATACTAGTGCTTTAATCCCCTTGAGGTACCTTTTGAATTCTTCATTATAAAAATATAGGGAGAAGATACTGGTCTTACCTAAGTAGGACTTGCTGTTGTTTGCAAGACTTTAAGACAGAATGTTCCTGGCTATTGCCAGCCAAAAACTTCATACTGTTAACCAAAATGAATGGATCTATTTGTGTCACCCTCAGAAGAACAAGTTCTGCAGGTATGTAAAACCTTGTGCAAACATCTGAGATGCTGGGAAATTGAAAAGGAAATAATCAGTGTTCTGTCTAGAACTTCCTAAATTTTTGAAGGACAGCTATAGATTGGCAAGTGGCTTTGTGTGGTGCTTCCTGCAGCAGATGTTTCCTTTGCTTTGATCAGGTGTTAGCTGGAAGAAAAAGAAAACCTGGATATAAGAAATACTGAAACCGTAGTGCCTGTTTGTGTTAGTAGTAGCAGTGAGGTTTTTCAAGTTAAGACTACACCTTTTCTGCAAGCTTTAATTTCTCACAGTAATACTGTTACTGTTTAAGACTTTTTAAAAATCTGATGCTTGTGTTGCTAGAGTTACTAAATTGTAATCTTTTTTTTTTTTTCATCTGTATTGTGAATATGAAGTTAGCAGGACTGTAATCCCTGCCTATATTGCTCCCACAGATAGAAACTTGCTTTTGGAATTATTTGTTAAAGCAGCTATAAAGTCTAAATATGAATATAAGACCACGCTGGGTAGTAACTACAGGTAGTAACTACACAGACTAAGCATTGGACTTTTTCTCTCGGGAATTACAAAAGGAAACATCTGTAGTCCTAATTTCAAAAAAGAATGTTGTGGATGGAAAGGAAGAGGGAAGGGAATGTATTGGAAGGCTCTGCCCCACAGTTGGACATTACTTGTGTAAACAAATTTAATGAAAATCTGTTATTTTAGCTGATATCTCCTGGTAGTTTCATTTAATAGGAAAATGAGCCAGTGTGTATTTGAAGATAATTGTGTTTGACTCAAAAACTGTGCTCCTTAGTGTTATCTTTAAATAGCGTCCTAATTAAAGCCTGTGTTGTTAGGCTGATACTCAAAAGTTACGATTGGAATTTTTTTCTGCCATTATTAAGATCTAGAAACTTTAATGTGTTTTTTTGTCTAATGAGCTTCTATATGAAGTTGAAGCACCATGCTCAAGTTGCACTTTATTATGCCCTATACCAGTACTTAGATTTTTTGGCTGCATTTCTGATAATGATTTGCCTCGTGGGTTGGAAGATCTGATGAGAACTGCTTCTAGGAATTTCTGACAGCAGAAAGAAGAGAAATGACATCAGCTTGCTTTTTCTTTTAACCTTACTGAAACAACACAAAGCAGGTTTCATTCTATCTCAGTGACAGACTCCTGATGTTTTCACTTAAAACCACTGTAGTGTTATACAAAATAAGCGATTTGTGTGAAATCTTATGTAGAATGTAGCAACACTCATGCTTTTGTGGACAGAAGGGAACAGTGCTCAGGTGGATAGCAGCTAGCTGGTTTTGAGATGGCATTTAAAGAAAAAGTGCATCCAGTGTACTTACTATAGATCTTGGGCAGAGTGCTTGTATTTACCTCTGTCCTCATATCTACTTAGGAAAATAATTCATCAGCTTAAGTAATCATTTGAGGTGGCAAGTATTTTCAGATCTTGTTAATGAAATACTAAATTAAATACTGTTATAAGTTATGTTTTAATGTCAGCATAGGGGAAAGCAAAAAAACTGGTGCAAACTAATTAGTAAGTATAGGTGATATCTTTATGACAAAAACCTCTCCGTGTTAAAAAAAAATTAATTGTATTATGACTGAAATATTCCTGTTTTGGAATATGTCAGCATTTTGTAGTACCTAAATATAGTGCACTTTCCATGTGGTCCTGTTTGGTAGGTTCGGGGTTTTTTTGTTTTGGTTTGGTTTGGTTTTGTGTTTTTAAATCCAGAACTTGAATTGAAATTTGCCTATTATTGAGTCCATCAATTATGAATAAAATATCACTAGAAATAAGAACACTCAAGAATTCATATGAATTTTACATGACATAAGAATCATTTTTAGTGGTAGTAATTTTGTTGTCAAAATGATTTGAGTTCATGTGAATCGAAATGAAGGAGTTCATAGTTGAGCTTCTTTAATCAGACACCAAAGCTATTCTGTTTTCCTAATTTAAATTAATTATAATCTTATGTAATGGTCCTACTGAACTAGTCACAGGGTTTATTGTGACTATTGCAGACAAATTCCATCTTTTCAGCTAAGGCTATAAATGTAGAGGGCAGAAATACTCTTCAGTAGGACTCAAAGTGAAACTGAATTTTACAGATCAAAAGCATCACAGTTAAACCAGTGTCTTAGTCAGTATAGTAAATCTTAGGATTTTACTTCTAAAAATAAAATCCAGCCCCCCCCTTTTTTTTTTTTCTTTTTTTTTTTTTTTTTTTTAAATCAGCTTCTTCTCATTCCTAAAAAGCTTAAAGAATAGTAGTTCACTTCATGGAGCAGTAGGTCAAGAGCCCCAGCTGAAAAGAGATGAAGACTGTTAGGGAATATAATTCTTACCTGGGCTGTGCTGAAAAATCCAGTTTGTAAAAACACTTTATCTTTCTGTTATAGCTCGCTGGTGAAAAACGCTTTTGAGTAATGTTTCCTTTCATCTAGTAGCAACTGTAGTTCAGTTAATACTGGCCTGATTCTGAAAATTCATCTCCAAGAAGAAATGATAGCCCTTTTTCCAAAAGAAGCCAGTCTGGTAGGCTTGCCTCCATACTGAAACACACAATGTGTGTACTCTGAATCAAAATGCTGAGGGGGAAAGAGGAGTAGGGGAACTACAGAGCTTTCACACAGTGCTACAGGTACCTGTCAGAAGTGTTTGTTCTTCTATTGAAAGCTTTATGGAGATTTATGTTCATATATATGTTTAGACACATGCCTGCTGTTTAGTGTCTTGGTATTTTTTTTTCTTCCTAGCATCTTATTTCAAAATGTGTTCTTTTAGAAGCTGGATTATTTTCTTCATACCTAGATTTTTCCTGACTGAGCAGGGTGTGGTACATGTGTCTGCAGAGCAGGGAGAACAGCTTGGAACTATGGATTAAAACATGGCTGAGGACAATGTGGAAACACGAGATCTCATTTTGAAGCTGTATGCGTTAGTTATTCTGAGGGGGTGTAATGGAACAGTAAGAGCAATTGGGAGAGCTGTTTTAGCAGCAATGAGGAAACAATGTATTCCACATCTGTTGTGCTTGCTGAGAATTTCTTAGCTGGGAAGAAATGGAAGGTTTTTGTCACAGAAGTGCTCAGCACCACCTGATAGGTGTGTAAACTGGTCCTTACACTTGCCTTAGAGTTTTATTCTAAACCAAAGAAATAGCCAGAGTACATTTACTTCTGCATTCAGGCTGAAGCAGTTGTGGTGTTTTTCAATTTTGGCAAAAGAATATTATGTTGGTCTAATTTGGAGTTGGAAAAGTTTTTCTACTGCCAAAGTCTGGAATGTTGTGGACTAAAACTGAAGGAAATAAGGAGAAACAGAATCCTGGAAAACAACACAGGGTGATGTATAAATCCTGTAAATGAGCTCTATGTTGTCTTGGAATTTCGTTTTATTTATATAGTTTTTATATAGGATTTCATTCTAATACAGCACAGTTCCTTTTCTGGACTAGTTTGAGGTCTTTCTTTAAAGAGTAGGAGACAGCCTTCAGTAACTGTAGCAGTTTGTTTTAAACATGTATCTCTGAGATAAAAAGTGCATGAAGTTGACATTTTATCAGATTAGAGAGGGTAAAACATTTTTCTAATATTTCTCAGCTACTGCTGGCAGTGATTGGCAGAAGAGGGGAGAGTGAATTGCTCTTATATAAGACTTATAGGTACTGTCCAATTTCCTGTGATACTTGACTGTTGCGGTTATGCTGCCAGTTGTATCAGTTCTTTCATTTGACAGGGAAACAGTTATTCTTGAAAGTTTGATAAAATTACTTCTGTGAATGTGTAAATAGAAGAGGGGCATAAAGGAACGCTTCAGCAGCTCTTCTCCCCTCAGTTTGCTATCCTGAGCCATAACCTCCACTTATCTTTGCCACAGCAATGGCTGGGCTATGTAGAAGATATCAAGGGATATTGAAGAGGAAAGGGGAGAGTTGGAGGGGCCACAGTGGGTGGGAGTTACTGTGGGATGGAGAATTAGACTAACAGGGATGCAGTTAGGACGTTTGGCTGTTGGTTTACAGGAGTCAAATAGCATCATTATTTATGGAACGTTCTTGTACCACTGTGCTGCCTCATCTTGAATAAATGTACTACTGCAGGTATAAAGTACCGGCATGTGATAATAGAATTGAAACAGTATTTCTACCAAAGTAGTCTAGACTGCCAGTGTTTTTAGGTGTTCTCTCCAGTATCACTAGCTGTTTTACTTTCTTGCCTGATTCACTATTAAATTCTTTGGTTTTCAAATTCTTTAAATCCTTTAAATTTAAATTTCAAATTTTTTCAATTCTTTGTCTGTGAAATTGACCTCACAGCAGTTTCTGAATTCTCTCTGGGTTGGTAATTTAGAAATTTATTATGCATTCAAATTGATTAAAAAAATACCCTACACATAGTTTTCAGATAAAGTACACCCTTCCATCAAGAAAAAGAAGAAAAATCTGCTGTTATAACTTTTTGAAATTGAAGAAGAGCTTCAGTATTTGAAATGAAATGGTACATACTTAAATGGAAACATTTGAAGCACTTCATTGTCCAAGTGTCAAAAAAGAATTTTAGTTACTTGTTTTTCCACACTCCTACAATACCAAACTAAAAAAATACTTTTTTTTAAGTCAGTGAGAATAGTCTTTTCGACAGGCATAGGTAGGAGAGAAATGTACTGGGACTTTTTAGGCAGAGGCAAGTATGTTACAGCTTGGTTAGTGGAGGAAGGAATGACTGATGAAATGAAGTTTTGTTAGGAGGATTATCTGGCCCCAAGACTTATCTCCCTAAATCAGACTTGTTTCTCAGTGCGAAAGAGAGACTCTCTCCATAGTTGGGTTTGTTTTTTACAGCATACACATAATTTTTAACTGAGGGTGAGAGAGGAAGCTGAGAAGTAGGAAAAACACCACATACTTCCTAAAATAATTGTTGAAGTTACAGTAGCTGTGCACCAGGGGGCTGGGATATTAAATCAGTATTTTGTGATTTAGCACAAATCCTGAAGTATTTGAAACTATTCTGTGAGTCTCTTATTTCAGTATAGGCTGATGTTAAATAGGTAGAAATCACTGTAAAATTAAGCCTTAGAGCTTAATTAAATATCTAACTGTAAGTTAGACATATCCCTATGTGTTTTGGTGAGGTATTTTCTCTCATCCCCATACATCCAAACCAGAAATTTTTATGCCACTCCATCTTTGAGGCCTTGTAGACCAGATGTGGAGAATTTGTTTTGCAGTCAGCACATGCAGCAGTTTTAAAGCTCTGCTGCATCAGAGTTTGGGGTAGAAAACGTATAGTAGCTGCTTTGTTAGTTATTACATTGTAAGACAGAGTCAAGTTTTGAAAAACACAGAATTGAAAGTTGGAGATAACCACTGAACTTTTCAGTTTGACCCTTCAAAAGACTCTTCTTTTAAAGTGAATCCTGAAAATAGAACATTAACAATAACATAATGGGAAGAGGGTTGGAGAATCAAGATTTACATCTGACTGCGGTTGTAGACATCAAGTAAATGCTTATTTTGCTCAATTTCCTCAAATACTTGGTTTTCATGACCCCTTTCCATTCTTAATTATGTATTTCTTCCTTTGTTTCTCTTCAGTCAGTATCAAAGGTTCATTTTACTCCAGCCCAAATACTGAGTTCATTGGCCAGCAAAGGGGGTAGAGGGACATCATTGTTTGTACCACAGTTATTTTTGCCTGTAAACAGTTCTCAGATTTTATGTGGAGCACTGAGCTCCTTATAACTTCTTTAAAGACAAGCCTCAGAACTGTTGTGTTCTCAGTAAATGTGAGCCCTTTGATCCTGGGGGCGGTAGAAAGCAGGAGACAGCAGACGGTATAACTCCCCCAAGTGTTACATTTGGCAGTGTTTCAAACACAAAAAGTTTTGATGTAATTTATTTCTAGGTTGCTAGTAGCTACCAGAGTAGGTGGAATGATTCTGCAAGGGCATTAGATATGAAATCACATTTTCTGCATCACATCCCTATTTGCTATTTGTAAAGACCCATCATTTTATTTCTTCTTTTCTGCCCTGTCACTTATTCTGCATTCTCCTCAAACCACGGTCACTAAGAGAGACTGAGAACGTTGTGTTTGTATAGAACCTCCTCCTTTGTCTCCCTCCACTTTGTCTTTGCTATCCTATATATCCAGACTCAAAAGTGAAAGCTGAATCTGGTGCTTTTCACTGCCCAAATGTCAAGGTGAAGCCAAGTTAAATTCTAGATGTGTTCTAGTAACATCATAAAATTTCCTGTCTTAAGTTACTTGTTTCTGATGGAGATAATTGACATCCATCAGAACCATCCGTAGTGAACCATGTGCAAAAGGTGGTGGCTCGTTTATAAGGTCAGCGTATCTGATAGATAAACTTGACGAGCTGTGCCATCATCAACTTTATTTTGGAGTATTTGGCATCCAGAGAAAATCAGGGGTTTTGTTGAACTGAAACTTCATGGGTAGCTTCGCTCCATAGCTTTTCTGTCTTACTCATCTATGATGATTCCATAATAACTAATGTGAGAGATACTGCACTGGGTACCAGTAGATCATGGTTTCCTCTTTCCCCACCTTCTGTCTTCTGCCCAAGGAAAGCTTTTAGGTGGTGGCGATTTTTGTTGCTGCTGTTGTGTTTTAAACCACCAGAACATTAAAAAAATCTTTAGATTTAGATGATTTAAATCTGGAAGCTGTACCACTCTAATTAGTATTGCATACACTGACTGTTTAAGCAAAACAATTTAGTATGCCATCTTGAAAGACCGGCATTTCTTGTGCTTGCTGTCACGGGTCATGTAGTTGAATTGAGTGCCATTTCCTGCACAAAAAACCATTGTTTGGCATAGGATGATATTAGATTAAACCTCTGTACAGAGAATTAAATTCTGTCTGTGTGTGTACCTAATAATTTGCCATAACACAATTCCCCGTGCTTAGCTTATCTGAAGATATGGGAGTGGAAGGTCCTTATTTATAATATTCTTATCTGTGGAAGAAATTAGGCATTCTTGCTTATGGGTGTTATCTCAAAGAGTTTTTATTGTCAGGCTGAAAGATTGTGGAATAAAGCAATGATGCAGGTGCAAACCCCAAGCAGAAAGTATGGTTGTTACACACTAGTTTAGTTTTGAGGAACCTGCATGAACTTTTTCGGACAACATGTTCCTCTCAAGGACTAACAATTCCCAGCTTTCTGGATTTCTTGTACAGTAGTGCTGTCTTAGAACACAGTAGCAAGAAATTTAACATGACAAGGCTATCTTCTGGAAAGCAGTATTTAAACCACTACTCTTGGTTTCCTGGCTAGCTTCTCACCTATAATTTATATGGATTGTTACTGCATTCTCTTGCTGCAGTGCCTGTAAGTGAAGATCATTCTGATGTCACTGAAAATGTACTGGACTTTTCTTCTGCAGCTGTTTTGTACCCATGTTTTCAGCATTTCTGGAAAGAAGCACCTTGAAACTTCTTTTTCTCTCCTGGCTGATTAATGTCTTCTGCTTTGTGCAGAGAGAAGAATCAAGGCCAGTTTTCTGGAGCACCAAGATCTTCCTTTTTTCCCAGTTCACACTCCAGTAGAGCTGCTATGCTTTGTGCTAATCTTTGAGACCTAGAAGGATGCTGCTTTATTATTGGGCTTACTAATATTATTGGGTGTTACTTATACTGGAGCATGCAACTACTTTCAAGCCAGGTAGTTGAAAATTACTGTGTTGATGCATATGTAAAACACAAAATTATTATTAGCATAATTTTTTCCAAATCTAACAGTTCATGATAGGGAAGGTTCCTGTCAGTGTGCTGACTAGGAGCATTTCACTTATTCCTTTTGTGCCCTCTGTGCTCTGTGTGTTCATTTACAGCTTGGCAAATAAATCCTTGAAGCCATGATGGATAGCAGCCACTGTAGTCAGTGGAAAATCAATGTTCTTTTCATGCAACATGATCAGAAAAATTGTTCACACGCAATAGAAGCTGTAGGTTTTAACTTATGCTTCTGTTAAACAGCAAGCAATAATGCTTAGGCTTCTGAGGGTAAATCCGTTTGTGGGCCATAGGATAGATGATCACTTGAACTTCAGGTTTGGATTTAGGTATTCGTTGTCTTGTAGTGTCCGAATAACTAACATTCAGTTAGGTAATAACTAAAAGAGCAAGAGAGTTTACAGAAGCTACTCTCAAAAATACCCAAAGTGATAAAGACTGAGATGCATACAGTAGGTTTTAATGATCTTCAGTTATAAAATGCTGAACATAAATGCTGGAACTACATCTTTCAGTGTAATTGATAAAGGCTTAGCATTTAAATACATATTTTCTAATTTAAGAAATCCTAATTTTATTACATGATTTAAGATTTAGAGCAGATTTATTCTCTGCACATGAGCTAGTGCACAAGCTTCGATAGGAGGAGATTGCTGGAAAATACTGAATTTCATTAAAGCTCCAGTAAAAACAAAGCTATTAGTGAAAAATGTACATGCACATACACTGCTGTGAGGGTCAGCAGGCAGGCTCTCAGTGCTGCTGTGGCAGGGAGGGATACGGGGCAATTCTGACAATGCTATGAGGTTCAGAGTTTCCATGAAATAATTTCTGCAGGAGACATGTTCTGTACATCCCTCAAAATGTTTAATAGCAGAAAATCTTTCTCTTATGCTGCTGCATACAGACTTACTTGTTAAAGCATGTTACTCACTGCTTCATGGCACATGTGTGATTATCAGTGCTTTTTCTTCCAACATTGGGGCACGTAGCACGCTTTTATGTGATGTCAGAGAGCTTTTGCCGTGTTGCACAATAAACTTTATCCTCTGAACTTCAGTTGATCTGGCAACATAATGAAATATGCCCTACACAGTTGCAGCTTTCCATTTCCACATGAGTGACTGTGGGGATGGATTTTTGCTGGTTTTATTTGCTGCTGTTCTCTTGACTCTTCTTGATAACTTAGCTGTGAGCAAGTCACTTTCCCTGAATGGTGACAAAAGCATGATTTTGTAGTTTATTCCTTTTAGCTGTGAAAAGAGGGACAGGTGTGTCCACTGCACCATCAACAGGCTTTCAGCAGAGGCTCCTCTTGCTGTTATTGCACTATTGAAGGCCTGCTAGAGCTGACTGGGAGTCACTGAGGGACACATTTGGGTTGCTAAGCCACTCAGCTTGTGCTGCCTGGCTAGCTTGCATTTGCAGGGTGTCAGTATAGAAATCACCTTTTACTTTACAAGGCAAGCCCTTTAAATTTTATTTTTTTTTAATTTTGAATGCATAGTGACTTGTATGGTCACTCTTTAAGATGGTATCTTAAGTTTGGGCACAAGTCTTTATATTGTATTATAAGTAATGGCTAAATCATACATAATTTACGGTAAGCGTACCTTGATTTAGTGCTGTTTATTGTCATGTTTCCCCCCACCCCTACAGGGGTGAAACGTTGCACTTATCCATGGTGATTGCTCTGCAGAGTGACAGCAAAATGCTCCTAAGTATTCGAGCTCTCTGCCTCATAGTAGGGTGGAAACACACACACAGGGGAAATGTATATAGTTCTTGGTAAACCCTTACTCTAGCCCACCACATGTCCTGGCAGGTGGTTTTTGCTGTGGCAGCCAGTCTATCCAGCTCTTGCCCGAACTTCAGCTGCAGGTTCAGACCTGTTGGTTTTGTTTCCCTTGATGGAAGTCCCAGACATCAGGTGCTGGGTGTACTTTATTTTTATTTTTCTTTCAAACGTCACATTTACAAGAGATCTGGAAGCATGAGCTTATGCACATGCCTTAATGGTTTACTGAGCAAGTAGAGATAGACAATTAATAAAAAAGTTTTTAAATTGCCCTACTAGCTGTGTATAATGAATTTGTGTTCAGTTTAGTTTGCCACCGTGGTAAACCCTTTTCTGCAGCCAGAGTGCAGTTTCTATTGCTACTTCAGGTCTTGTTTACTCAAGGAATTTGAAGCAGCTCAGGAGTGAAATGAGACAGGTATTATTTTGCAGTTTGGACATCAAATCTGCTAAACCCTATGTACTTCCTTGTTATCCTGAGACATTGTAAGGAAAAACAAAGGAAAAGCTTCTAGAATCTTATTTTAGTCTATACAAATGGAAGTAGAGCCTGAGGTTTCCTTTAGAACCTTTAGTACAAATTTAAAGCAGTATCAAGTTTGTGAGAGCAGATTTAGTGTGAATAAGGGAGAAGATTAGAGTGTCTGTCAAACAAGTAACCCAGGGTAATGTACTTGGTGAAAATATATCTAAGTGACTTGCATTCTGATATGCAAGAAGCACATGGCAGAAAAGGAAATTTAAGTGATTTATTAGTTGGTATAATTCTATTTTTTTCAACACTGGAAACACAACTAGTTTAGAAAATAGAGAAATAGATGAAGAATATAGAGAAACTGATGAAGAAGAGTAACTGTGTTTAGATGCCTACTGAATAGTCAGAAATCTCATTCATTAGAATCTTTGTCAGGAATATCTGAAATGCTCTGCTTTGAAACGAATGGTTCTTCCCTATGTTCCCCTCCATTCCAAAATAACACATTTATTAAAAATTGGATGAAAATTGAAAGAACACAAGATTTTTTTACGTTATTTGCTTCCCTCCCCCCATAACAAATCTACTGATTTACTCACTCATGCTGATATTTGTAAATATCATTAGTAAATTACTTTAACAACACTTAACTTTCTATGTTTGCCTCATGACCTGGTCTTCCAAAGTCTCTTCATCCACAACTGGATGAAGATAGAAATACAAAACAGAAAACCCCACAGATACTCTTTAGAGCTTCTATATAAACCAGAATAAAGATTTTAAAGATTCTTTTAATGAAATATAGGTGGCTCGAATGGATGAAAAAGGCTTTAAAAAGCTAAGACACTTTAGATAGAAGTGATTGCTAACCTCTGATAGATGTTATCAGTAGATCACAGAAAGATGTGCATTAGTGAGGTTACTGCAAGCTGTAGGCTTTTGGGAACAAAATAGTTCATAATGGGAAAGAAAAGTTCAGAAAAAGAACTGTAAGTGGCTTTCCTTGTTCTTTTTAATGTTATTTACTTGTTCTACGTTCTGCTTTCTCTCTAGACTTTTTCTTCTCTGGTGGTTCGTAATTTCTGCCCTGACAACCTCATTTTTACACCCTTTTTGTTACAAAATAAAACCCACTATTTGAGCAATTTGGAATCTGGTAAATAATGTATAAAATGTGGATGTGCCAGATTTGCTGCCTGAAATTGATTGATTGGTAAGAGACTTTCACATTGTGAATTTTTCTTGTAATTGCTTTGTGACTTTATTGGTATCACATTGCTAAGGCAGACTTTTTAATATTTAAGCTTGAGGGTAAGTACTTTCTTTAAATGATAGAATCTGTATTTATGTGAATTGTTGGAAAATTTAGATTCTGATCCTTGGTAGTTGTAGAACAGGTGCAGTTTTTGCTTGTTTCATGCATAGTAGAGTTTTTATTGGAGATATTCCCACAGGACAAGTAAATCAAAATATCTGCTGCCTTCTGTGTTCTGCTTTCCAACTTTAACCTTTCTTAATGCTCCTATCCCCATCACTAAATACTACATTTGAAGTATCTATTTCACACAAAATGTGAGAAAACCACAAAAATCGCCATGCAGCATATCAACAATTTGTCTTACACAGATGATTATTCATATTAGTCATGTAAACTCTAGTTTCAGTTATCAGTTGACACTGAGCACTTTCAAGTACCATTAAAAACTCAGGCTTGTGAATACATATCTTTGAGCTGTAACTTAATGCCCTTCTTTAGAATCTATTTCTCTAAAATGGATATTTCAACCTACTTATAGAAACAGTGAGAATTAGTTGACAAGTGTAAATGTAATATCAAACTGTCTACCTGATAAAATTCCTTAGAGTGTACATATATGGGACGACCCACTGCATTTCTTGGCTTATTTTGAGAACCGTTCATTAAAGATCTGTGAGAAATAGCCACATGCTCTTCAGGTAAGGCTTTTCTGGGATTGTAAGGTGGCTGTCCTTCACAGCTCTTTCTTCAGGTTGGATAGGAGTAATTTATGAACTTTGAAAACAAAAGACAAACATGAATAATTAAAAAGAAATAGTTGGAGGAGCTTGTTCAAAAGGTCCATGACCAGTTTTATGTGGATAGACCTGCACTGATTTTTTAAATGAACAAGGTCAACAGTCTAGTCTCATCTGTAGCTGAAATTTTGGGTCCTCTATCTGCATTGCATTTATTTATTTCACCCTAAATATAGCTAATACCCAATCTCAGGTCAATAAAACACTTTGAATCAAACAGTTCTCATTTTCTTTCTTGCTCACAGGTTAACATTGAGTGGCTCTATACTGCAGTTGCAAAAGCTATATCCTGCTTTAAGTTCTCTGCTGCTTGGATTAGACTGCTACTAGTGCTTAGCCTTGCTACAATAAAATTAGGCTTTATGCTTCTTTATGAAGATCTGTCTTTGACAAAAGAAAAGGATTTGAGACAGTTGTAACGTGACTAGAAGTAGATAAATCCATACCTGGTGACCTGCAGTGCTACTTTTGTTCTCAGTTTCACTTTTCATCTTCAAAAGAAGTACATGAAGTCTTGGCTTTACAGCAATTTCATACTTTCAGATGTCCATTTGTCTCTGTTAAATAATGAACTTCAAAGTCCACGTTTTTATGGTTCAACACTCACAGCATTAGATTTAGAAAGATGAGTTGCATGTGTGGAATCTGAAGTTGGAACTGAGACTGTTGCAATGACCTACAGGCAGGGGGTGCGTGAAATGAGAAACGTGGATCTTATGCACACAATTTTTATAGTTCAGCTGTTAGGTACAGTAAATATTTGAGCCTGAAGACTTTACACAACTGTTCTTAAATGCATTGATAAAGGCATGTTTTTCTTATAGACCATCAAATTTTTTCACTCATAGACTCCTTTAAAATTAAATCCTGGTATCCTTTAGTTGAGATTTCCTTTAGATTGTTTGTGGATGATTGAAACTAAGAAGGTATCTATAAACCTTCAGCCATTTAATTTTATTTATTTATTTTCTTATTTTCAAAACTGTTCTGCTTTATCCCTTCTGTGTCTGTATAGAGTATCAACTTGAGTATTTGAGCACAATTGCTCAGAATTGTTCTGAAGTATTTGATTGCTTGTTATCAGAAGTTCTCCAAAACTTCATTCTGTCAGGCAAGGTTTGAAACTTTAAGATTGAATGTAATTTAAGCATTTCTTGGAAGTGTGTAGTTTTGAGTTCATATAATGGCTAAATTTTCAATCAGATAAAAATGCTGTATCAGATAATAAAACACAAGGAGGCCAGATTTAACCTTAAGCAGATATCTTTCTTTTGATCTGCTGCTCATATTTGCCATCCTGGAATGGTTTAAGTTCAATCGTAGTCCTGTAGAGATTGTCTAATTAAAGCAATATCTTTATATAGTAATTTATTTTATAAATTAATATTCATCACCCTAGACCTTTTATGATTGAGTGAAGATAAATATAAACTAACTAAGCCTAGTAATACTCCTGCTAATTAAGCTTATTATAGAATCATCAAAGTTGGAAGAGATGTTCAAGATCATCCAGTCCAACAATCCACCTAGCACTGTCACTGTAGCCCATAAACCACTAAACCATATCACCCATTGCCAGATCCAGACACTTCCTGAACACCTCCAGGGATGGTGATTCCACTACCTTCCTGAAGGCTTGTAAGTCCCTGTTTTCTTTTCTTCAACTTTCCCAAACATTGACCAACTTTTTGTCAACAATGCCACAGTCTTCAATAATGAACTTAAGGACAAGTTTGTAATTTGAAATCAAATAATTTATGTTCTTTCTCAAATTACTCCAGAATAGGGAAATCCTTCTTTCTGAGGGGACATGCATTTTGATATACTAAGGAAAATCAACCTGAATTTAATTAATTACAAGCCTATGGAAAAATCTTGCTTTTGATATGCTCATCAGAGATTTCTTAAAACATTGCTAACTTCTATGAAGAGCTTCTCTGCCAGACAGTTTTCTAGTTCAGACTCAAGAAGACTTCTGCAAATTGCAACTGTGTGCAGTTGTTCTCTAGGCTGATCAGGGACCACTTGGCTGTTTGCTCTCTGTGATGTGAGAGCAGAGAAATTTAATGCATGGGTTGGCCATGGCACCTGTGAGTCTGAGTAATGGAGAGGTGGAAGCTGATCATTTTGAATGCAAAACTTGGACAAGTTCACATGGAACTTGGCATCAGAAGCTTTGGAGATTAAGAAGGATCCAGAACTAGACATTACAGTAAAGAATGGATTAGGGAGTGACCAGCCACAAAAGCATAACATCATGTAGGACTGAAGTGGGAGGAACTGGAATTCATTTGGACTAAGAGAATGGAAGCAAAACCTGGTATGAGGTAATAGAAAAACCTCATGAAGGTACTATAAACTCAGAGAATAGAGACAGGCCAAGTATAGGACTGGAGAAAAACAGATGTAGTGGGACCAAAACTATAGACAGAATGATAAGTGCAGAGGATTGGAGAGGGAGGAATTTAGATATGGAGTCAGAAGAGATGGAAATGGGAAGAGGTAGGCAAAAACCAGTTGTGTTTTTCTTGCATGTGAATAAAGGCACAACAGGAGTCTGAGAGGCATTGAACATCCTTGCTGGACAAAGGTTGGTTCTAGGAACAGTGCTCCAGGAATAGAGATGAAGACCAGGAGTCAAGACTGCAGTGAATGAGATTTGAGATGCAGTTTCAGGCTTGAAAGGAGCTTGGCAAAGAAATTGCTTATTCAAGGAATGGGAAGAATAGTTTGTGACCACTGTGAAGGATTTTGCATTTCTGATAATCAGTCTTCAGATGGGAAATGTCCTGATAAAATGCTTTGTTCCTGTTTACGACTGTTTCACTCAGGAATTTGTGATTTGAAGACCTGCAGTGTATTCCGGTCTGTACCACAGCATAACAGTTGATGGTAGACAAAGTCATGTAATCAAGCCTTCCCCAGATGTTCACTAATTTAGTTTGTGGGCTTCACAGTTCTGGGTTCATTGCTTCCTGTTGCTTCATTTGCAGACAGGCTGAGGAGTCTCTAATGCTTTAACTTAATTCAGAAAATTAATTTTGAAATGTTAAGTTCTTGGTAATTTTAAGTACTAAGAAAAATGGGAGACCCAGAATTATTTCATTTTGATCTGTCAGTTCAAGGAAGGTTTCTGAAGAATAAATTGTGTTTTATAATGGTGAAGCATGCCATTAGAAAACCTATGAGAATATAAGTAAATCTACACACAAAATAATGTGTACTGTTAGTAATGCGTGGGGCAATGCACAGAACAATAAGGAATAAACAAAGCAGTCACTAGGTAGGTGTGCTCATTGTTCATTTAGCTCTAAATGTGACAAGACGTAATAGAAAACAGTTAGATATTAACACACCAAAAAGTTGCAGCTTTCTTCCAGAAATCTGTTTTCTAGGAAATACACAATGTGCAATGGAAGGTTAGCCAGGTCAGTCCTTTCCTAAGCTTATCATAACTGTCCTTGGTTTTTCAGCCTTGTGTGAAGCATATAGATGTGTTCCAACTCAGTTCAGTGTCTTAAATAAAAGCTATTTCAGGGGTTGGTTTGTCCTTAACACTGGTAAATAGGTTGAGCTTTTAATCATACTGCTGAAGAATGAGGCATGCCAAATTTTAAAAGGCAGCACGAAATTTTACTCTGCTTATCTGTTTTCCAGGGTGGTAGGCTTATCTGGCTCCTTTAAATGTAGTTGTCAGTCTTCCTTGCAGAAAAATACCCAGACTGGGTGAGGCATTTGATTTTAACAAAGTGGAGTCTGTTAAAAATCACTGTGATTCTGAACTTCAAAATCTAGATATCAGGTTATCATATATATTTTGTCTGAACCTTTGAAAATTTCTAGTGGTTTCTGCATTGTTGGGCCCAGCCTTGCTCTGTGACACAGCTCTGACACCTGCACCTGAAACTGGAAGGTTGTAACAGACGTACAAAGTCAGAGATCTCAGTTTTAAATATGGTGTACATACCAGCCATGGATGTTGATGTACACACATGCTCTCAACACCTTAAAAGCCCTTTAAGCCTTTTGGGTTTTGTTTTTCTGTACTGAAAGTAATGATTTCCACCTTACCTTTCTTTCTGTAGCTAACAGGGGTGCAGATTAAATACTGGCCTTTTCTGCAACTTTTTATTCTTGCTTTGCTATACATTTCCTACCACACAGTGTTTAGATGCATACCATAGCCTCAGTGATAAGATAAAGGTTCAAAGTCATATCAGTGTTGTAAAGGGAAAGCATATCCACGAAGTTTCAAGTTGTTTTATCTGTACTGCCTTCCTATGGTAATTGCAGAAACTTTATATTAAGATCTATTTTAGTTGGAAGGGAAAATATTCTCTTCAACCTGTTTAGCCTGCCCACATTTTTATTATTTATGGTGTCTGTAGTGTCTAATCAAAAATTATTTGGCTTTTTTGCCTGGTGCTTATTTGAAGGGGAATCACTATTAATCTAGATGCTGAATCCATATGTTGTTAGCATTGCTTTCACAAAATATCCATATCCTACACTGACAAGTAATGGAAACTGTAGTAATCAGTGGGATTCTAATGAGCAAAATAAGTTGTTCTAATTATCTCATAAACCTGCTTTTATGACTGGAAGTACAAAAAATTATTGCTTGAAAGTAGTGTTATCTTAAACCACTGGAGAAATTGAAGAGACTTTATTTCCATACATCAGGTTGCCCATATATCCCGAGAGTAAGGTTCTCCATAGGTAGGAAGGAATGCAAATTATTCTCAGTGTAGCCATCACACTTCTGCCTGTCCTTGACTGTTTGAAGTAAATAGCTTGAATCTTGCCTCACTTACACAAGGGTAATTGGAAGTATATCTTAAAAATCAGCATAATGAAAATGAAATTGAAATACTCCATGACGATTTCCACTTAAAACTTTCCATTTATAAGTGTAAAAAAATTGGTTGAATTGTTATTTGGTTGTGTAGTATACAGCATTTCTAATGGAGCAAAGATATCAAAAACAACACCAAGATATCCCCATTCCCATGCCTCTGCTTTAATTAAGTCACACTCTCAACATATAGGTTGTAGTACCTGTGCATGCTGTTATGATAAAATAATAAAACCTGTACATATAATGACTATTGTTGGTAATGAGTACTTGATACTTGTATTCCAACAGACCAGGACTGCTTAGGTAATGCCAGAACTACAACAGCAACCTTAAAATTATACAAGCAAAACCTTTTCAGAAGTCACTAGTGATTTTGAATAGAATCAAACTATGAAAAACCTCTGTCTTGAAAGTACCTCAAAACTGCTGGGTCACTGCACTTGAAAATCAGCCCTTTTTTGAACTTGCTCACCAGTCATCAAAACTGGAGATTTCCAGTGATTTCTAAAATGGTTTCAGGAGTGTAATGGGAAAAAAGGTGCTCTGGATAAGGTGAATAATTTTTCTAATTGTGGGGGAGGATTGCTGTGAACATCTAACCTGCAGTTTCAATCTCACATATGCTTTGGATTAGCAAAATTGGATTAAAATTGCATTCTGTAGCTTATTAATAATATAATGAACTACAAAATCTTATCTATTTTTTTTTTTATTTACTATAGTTTTATAGTTTTGAGCAAACTTTCTCAGGGTTCTCTGTTTCTGAGAAGGCACGAGGAACTTGAGGGACAAGTTTTGGCTACTGATAGTGTGCATTATGTCAGAGGTGCTGGCGAGAGGAAGATGACTTTTTTTATATGGGAGACTGAATGTATGAGAACATTTTTCTTAGTGAAAAGAAGGAACCTACTGTCAGTAATATTGATCAAGCTGATAGTCACTAGGCAACAAGTGCCAGACGAAATTTAAATGGAAAATGCTGGATGTCAGAAAAGTGATGTTGTTATGGAAATGATTTATTATCAGCTAAAGGGAATCTTAAAGGAGGAAAGCAGTTGACAGTCCAATATAAGGCATGTTTCAGGTTTTGGAGTAAAGTCTTGTGAGAATATAGCTGCTAAGTCTGTCACTAGGTAATTGTGCATATTTGACGAGCATCAGGCTTCAAGCTTATAAAGGGATACTGATTTGTTGCTTCACATTCTTCATTGATGGAGAACAAATTTGTACAGGATTCAGCTGTTTACAAGAATTAACTGCTGGAGGGATTTTATAGGTACTATCTTTTATGAAATTTAGGCCTTTGGAGTGTACTGATTGATTAATATTCTATATATTGTCAAATTGTTTATTTTACTAAACAATGCAACCTGAAAGCTGTCTTCTCCTTTAACATTAAAATCTGTTCCGTAAAATAATAATCAGGAGTATATCTCTGCAACCCCAACTGAAATGCAAATGTGAAGGGTAAGAAGTAGCCTGTTACTGGCGTTTTACACGCTGGCAAAAGACTATGCATCTTGCGCAGACTCAGATCACTGACACCTCTCAATGCTGCTGTAATATTATATATGAATGTGCATTCTATATGAAACAGTGAAGTATTTGTGACATTTGGGCATTATTGTAAGGATACAGTATCAGGATACAGACGTTAATTTCCACAGCTGTATCCTGAAGTCATTTGTACCAGAGAGAACATTTAGGGCAAGTGTGAGCAAGTGATGGTTTTTAAAGGACCAAGGGATTCACAGTTGTAAGACTTCTTTGGTCATCTGTATCATAAAAGAAAAGCTGCTTTACCCTGTGTACTGTTAGCAAATGTTTACAGTTCCACTGACTGGGTATCTGTAGTATTTTCACTGTGTTTAATGTCTTATAAGACTCTGAACTGTATGTAATATTTGATTTTGAAAGATAAATGATATCAAGGAATTGATGATCCTAATTCAGGGACACTTTGTTCCTCTCTATGTAAAGATTTAATTAATTTTTAGTTATTTCTTAATTATTTATTTTTATTATTTTTACCATGTTGTTAAGAATTTATGGTATCTTGTGGTTCTTTTACTGCCCTTGGTAAGAAGGTCACGCTGCTGCTAGTGGTTGCAATTTTTTTTTTAATGTGTATTGGACCTTGTCTAATAATCTTGATCACTCCCCAGGTATGTGGGGACACACTTTTACTAGCGTATTGGGTTCTACTACCAAAAAGTCCTTTCATTGTCCTTCCTTATTTTTCCATGCTATGTTTAAAAGTATCTTTAGATAATAAACAGCGTGATTGTATCTGTTGTAGACCTTTGTGCAGTGTTTGTATACTTGTTGGAACTTTTAAGTGTTTTGGCAATGTTGCAGGATGATGTAGAGTTTTTTGCCCACTATTGTTTAGAAGTGGTTATAATAATGAGATCTTGGTTATCCATGGGTCAGCTGTCCAAGTTGTAGGTTAAGTATTTGTTGTTATTTCTAGCCATTCCCAGGCTGCAGCAAAACCTGCAGCCACTCTAGAAAGCATCTGCATTTGATGTGCTGTGAATTGTGGTATAATTTCATGAAGCGCAACTTTGCCTGCTAATGCTTAGCTGCTTCTGCTTTCCAAACTTTCCAAGTATTTGAAGTTTAAATATTTCTATGAATTATACCTTAATCTTCTTATATTTTTTAATAACTTTTCATTTTATACAAACTGGTATTCTCCATTATGTCTCATGTTCTTAATAGGTGAGCATTAACTATATTTCAGTGCACTGATTTACATTTTTAAATACTTCATCTGGTATAATGTTGTTTCAAGTGAAAAGTGTCTCATGATCATTAAACTTATCAGTTATGAGTGGTATTCCAACACAGAAATCCTAAGTTTCCAATTCAAGAAGTTTCTCAAAACTCAGGGTTAAATGCATAAATGTACTGACGAAGTACGTTTTTTATTATAAAAGTTAATGCAAAATTATTCATCTTCGGTGGGCAGATCAGCAGGCCTAGTTAGAGGATATTTGGTTGGTTTTTATTCTTTCATCAATATGAGGTGAAAATAACTTCTATGACATCAGAAACTTTATCCTCCCATAGTCTGTGAGTGGTAATAGTGTATGTGTATCAAGTCTTCATAATAAAGTTTTAAGAATAATTCCATTTTACTAGTTACATGGGAAAAAGCCTGTGGTTGTGTTAACTGGGATTGTTTTCCTTGTTTCGCATTTATGTACTTAAAATTCAAAGCAAAATAATACCATGTCTGTGCTTTTGAAGTCAGTTTCTGAAAAAATGCTAGAGCTGATGCCTGTCTCCAAAATAGCCAGTTTTCTGGTATCTCACCTGTTAAAGCCTATTTATCTAACTTGCAGAAGGAATACTTAAATTGGAAGTTAATTACTGTCAAGTGCAGTAAGTAATAGGGATAGTATTAGCAAAACAACCTCATATTGAATTCTTCTGTGTTACAGGAGTACAAACGCAAGTTAGCCAGAGTGTCCCAAGTACGGAAAGAACTCAGGTCAAGGATCCAGAACCTGCCTGATCTCTCACGACTTCCCAACGTCACAGGCAGCCATGTACACCTACCGTTTGCAGGAGACATCTACAGTGATGATTGATTACAAGAACATCCTTCCATAACCTCTGCTTTTCTGTGAAATGAGGGGTAGGCCAGACTGATCGGTACTCTTGTAGTATTATTTTTGTATATTGTTGGAGAGTGTCAGTAAAAATACTTTAATAATTTATAAAAAATGGTTTAAAAAGTTGATTTGTTTACTATTTTATTGGCGAGTGAACATAAGGGTACATTTATAAAAGTGGCATATGGGTCTGTTACATTGAAGAATTAATAAATTATCTTATCTTTTGTAAAGATTTTAGTTGGGTGCCCTGTAAAAAAACATGCTAAGATTTTTCTTATGTACCCTGTATTTAATGTAGATCAACATATAATCAAAACATAATTCTAACTTGAGACATTTCCGTTGCTAGTGAGGGAGTGAAATGTGGAAATCACAGGCTTTGGTTTGCAAAAAGGTCAGTGCAATTTAATGCAAAGTTAAAAGTGATCTTACTGTCCGTTACATTTAAATTACCCACTGCCAAAAAAAGGAAGTTATTTTGAGGTAAATGTTAATAACCAATTTTCTGTTGGAAAACATAAGTCATGTTACACTGAGCAGATCTTTAAATGACTCAAAATACTGCAATATTTTTGTATCATTTAAAAGTCATTGTGTAGAAACTATACAATTGACCAGTTTAATTATGTTTCGAAATTGTAACTTTTTACAGCTGCTTAGTTTCTAAATGGAGGGACCATTCATTTGTGCTCTAATCTCTTTCTAGAACATCTGTCTCAATCTAAAAAGGTTAATCCCAGAAATGTGAAGCTATTTTACAGCTTTAATTAAATGGAAAGGTCATTCTCTAAACTGTCTCAATTGCTAAATGCCCATTATTAATGTTTGGCAATGCTACGTACCATCCATACATGAAGCAAGATGATGATACAGCCGTGCTGTACATCCTCTTCCACTGAGAAACCTTGGAGGCCAGCATGGGCTACCAGCTCCCCCACTGGACCCACCCCAGCAAAGATTTCTAGATCTCGATCGTCTTTTTCTCACACAACAGGAGGAGACAGTTCAGATCTGTGTATAAGTCAAACAGCATAAAATTATTGCCAAGTTAAAAATCTCTGCGTGGCACAAATGTGGTGTTTGTCTATGAACAGCTGAATTTGTGAAGAATCCTTGTTAGCGTACTATGCATCAGCTTTTAAAGTCACTTAAAAACTTTAAGATACAGACGGGCATCCAGCAGCTTGCTGGAAAGTTTGGGCTTTTTGATCAATCGGAATGAGGCATGTAATTGTTGAGGAATGATTTTAAAAATGCCTATCTGTACCTTGGGCATTTGTATGAACCATCTAATTTCTTCTGTCTCCACAGTAGCCGTCCTAAAAGCCCAATGATGCCATTTTGGATCTTTGAAATACCCACTCCTGAGGTCATCTATGCCAGGGATGCATGGGGCCTCTAGACCAGTCATGATGGAGTGTCTGTGCCATTCCTTCCCCGTCAAGCTCACTTCAGCTTGCAGTAGAGTCAGTTGTTAAGATCCCCCTGTCATCCCAGAAATAGAGATGGATTCTGCCCCTACATATCTCAGTGGCATCAAAGTACATTGTGCACCAGTGTCAACTAGAGCCTTATATCTTTGTGAGTCTGATGTGTCAGGCCATTGGATCCACACAGTCCAATAGACCCGACTGTCCCTCTCCTCTACCTGGTTAGAGGCAGGGCACCCCTAGTCCTGGTCATGGTACTCATTGCTCTCTTGCTAATGATACACACTTCCTGTGCCACTCAGCATTATCCACTCCCAGAGCAGGCCTCCAGGCAATTTCCCTAGAAGCTGCCCTGGGAAGCTCCTGCAAATGACCCATTATTAACAGTCCATCAGAAATGACATACAGGGTGTAGAATACACAGTTTTGGTTATACCTACATAGTGATAAACTGGTCCTGGCCCCTGTAACAAGGACAGGGTTTGAATTCCATCCATGGAAAACTTAATTTATCCCCAGAGGTGATTATAAGTACAGTGACACGGCTTGTTAGACTGTATTGAAGGATCTGTCTTGGATACTCAAAATCATAGGGAATTTTTAAACAGTCTTTTGCTGCCTTAATGGAAAATAATTATAATAATAAAGTTGTATGCTGAATTCTCTTGATCTCTCGAGGGTTTTAAAAAAGGCATGACACTTACTTCACTAGATTTGTTTTTCCTCTTCATAACTCTTAGTGGTAACATTGCTTATCTACAGATAATGTAGAACTGATAAAAGAATGAGGAAAAAACTACTTCTTGATGTATATAAGTTTTAATTTTGAGAGAGTGTTATTTTCTGGATATATTTTTCTTCATTTTACTGTGAAATTGATTGCTTCAAGGAGTTTCTCATAGCTGGGGTTTTGGAAATGATCCCTCAATATTTGTTTGGAAAAGAGGACTTGTGGAAGGCAAAGGTCACTTTTACAGCAAGTGTTGTATATTAGTGGCTGAATGGTACTTTTTTTTTTTTTTATTATTTATATGGAAAAGGCATCAGGTATCAAGTAGTTAGAAGATTTATCTTGTGACTGTAATAGTATAGCAGGAGATAACATGGTACGATACAAAGACGGTCCTGTAGTGTCAAAAATACCTCCAAATTCTCAGGTTCCAGAGCTTAATGTACGTACTTCTGACCTCTCAGGAAGAAAAGAGGCTGGGTGGGGAACGGTGGGGTGCCTAGGAGCCAGAAGGGAGAACATGCCTGGGTGGAAACATAAAGCAAACTGAGTGTGAACTTTCGTCCAAACAGAAGTAACCGTGAAAGTGGGCAGCACAGTGGTTTAGCTGTGGGAGGGATTCACAATAGAACTGCTTTGGTGCGTTACCACCCTGGGAAAGAAAATGTATGAGTATACCCTGCCTGCCTCTTCTTACGTGGTCTGACTCTATGAAGACCAGAATGCCCACCCTACAAAAGGCACAATTATCAAATATCTGAACATTTTTCATCTAATAATAAAAACATAATAATTAGATTATTTGCTTCACTATATTGCACTTTTATCGAGCATTCTCTGAAAAAAAGCAAAGAGATTCCTGCAGCACTTTGCCATATGAGAATGCTTATCTTGGAGGTCACTGGGACTGCTTGTATACTCTAATGTTTGCAGGCTCAAGCTGTGTTTTTTGCAGAATGTTTTGAAAGATATCAGGAACATTACCCCAAATCTGTGGTTTGAAAAATAAATGTGAAGTCATTAGTTACAAAAATTACTATTCTTAGAAATTATGTTTCATTACTCCTTTTGGAAATTAAACTACAGCCTGCAGTAACATTAGCTTGTCTGATTCACTCTGTTAATGTTTGTATTAATATATTAAAACACCTCTGTTAATCCCTACCAACACAACCCAGTCTACATGCTTATTATGTATTTTATCCAAGTAGTCTTGAGTGTCAAACTGAGAGCTTTCATTATGACAAAATTACATTCCTGTTTACCTAAAGACAGCGTGTTAAGACTTCCACGGACTAATGCTGCTCTCACAAGTCAGTGGCAACTCAGTCTGGTACTTGGACGATGACCCAAAATACATACATAGGATGCAGTAGCCAGCTGTGCAGACAACTATGGAAGGCATGGAAATCATACACAGGCTTGATTGGCCCTCTACAGAAGTGCTGGATATCAGCCTCTTGAAACATAAGCAAATAGATCTGTGGCTGTGGGTCTGATCTTCTTCAGTGGGAAGATCAGTGAAAACCAGCACATTTAAAATTTGATGATTACTTCTATAAATATTTAGGGCCGGTTCTGTTCATTACTCATGCATATAATCACAGTGACTATTCCTGCAAGTAAAGAAGGCAGACTCAAATGTAGTGTCTGAAGTGGAATTTTTTTTTTTAATGAATGACCAATTTTGTCTTGGCTCCTATTTCAGTGTGTCATTTATCTTGATTAAGTAGTAAATCTCTTCCATTGTGTTATTTAGGAATCTAATTCAGAATTCATATTTACAATATTTAAATTATCCTACTAAGCATGATGTTTTTGTGGGAATTTGCAAAAATTCAATAGCACTCGTTACTTGTTTGCAACAGAAATAGATTCATTTGTTAAAAGCTAACAGGAAAAGTTTGAAATGTAAAGATGTTTCATTATTGTGCTTTTCTGACAGAACCTGTAATCCTTGTGTAATTTATGTCCTCAGAATAACGCGCCTGTATGTATGCTCTTTCATATTTAATAAAACATTGTTGTAAAAACATCTTTGAAATTATTGTTTATTGCTTGCTCACTCAATCTCATGGTGGGAAATGGCTTTTATGTAAATGCTTCCTATACTTAGTAGTCAGGCACGATCTCACAATGATGCTGCTGAGGAAACAGTTGATAATAATTTTGAGGTTTGTTACTCTCTGTATTTTCTGTGACAATTTTCATTGAGGAAGCAGTGCATTAAAGGGTCTGAGGTCCTATCTCTAGAACTGTAAATTTTTGAAAATGAACTACTGCTCATATGCCATCTAGTTTAGCCAAAGTTTGCTGTTCTTCAGAGGCAGGAATGGGTGTGAGGGAACCAGTTGGAATATGTCAGCTTGAGGCTCCCAATACTCAAAAAATGGGAAAGTGTCTCAAACTGCTGTTTCAAAATAAAACATGCTTTAGTTGAGCTGGTTACATTAAGACAGTAACATTTTTTATATGGTATGATGCCATTACTGCCAATGATACACACACCATTGCCTAGATAGAATTTGTATGAACTGGGAAATAACTCTCACTCTGTAATTAAATGTCTGTACGCAGGGCTGTATGTTTAACAGAGACCTTCTTGGTCTTGCTGCACAATGTCTGGGTGAAGTTCTGCCCTCACTGAAATCAAGGAGTGTGTTTCCTTTCTAGAGTTGTTCTTAGCTAGCTCTTCAAACACAAATCACTAAAGTGGCTTGGCAGTGGTTTGGTGGGGAGGCTCAGCAATAGTCTCTTGCAGCCAAGAGTTAACCTTCAGTATTTCATTAAGTACAGGAATGTAATGTATTCTGAAGGTAAGAGTGCATGAGATGCATACATGTGTGTAATTTGTGCATATATATATGCAGCTGACGTGTGTATATGTATGTATATACCCATATACATTATGTACAGAGAGATGTGTGTCTCTGTTTTTGTGTTTTTCAATATACCGGTTCTGTTAAAGTCCAGTAACATGAAAAGACTGTTTTAAAGGCTTAGGAAGAACATAAAAGCACTGGAGGTCATTTTTACCCAGCATTTTGAAGCACACTTGTAAAACAAGGAAAGGCACATACTGAATGACCTTTTTTTCTTTTTTTCCCCAAATAAAGTCTTACAGCTCACAATAATGATCCCTTTTAACAACACAGCTGGACATACCTGACAACTCTGGTCATTCCAAAGAAAAAACATGTTGTTTGGAACAAGACAAGACTATATTAATAAATAGCTTGATGCAATAGTGATACATTTGGAGTGCAAAATAACTAGCTTGGTGCCTGCCACCCACAATACACTTTTTAGAGACATCTAGTTTAGGCACCCATCCTGTGATCCTGTGGACAGATTGCCCACTAGCTTTCTCAGCACACCCATTGTGCCCCCCCTCATGTCTTTTATCCCTTATCTGTAGTTTTATCCAAAAGGAATGCACTCTTGAGACCACAAGGTGTTACATAAGAAGCACAGTAAAGAGGGACAACTGGGAGACATGCTTTGATCTAACATTAATGTTGGGGCACTTTAAAACACAGCAGATGCCCACTCTGGTTTCACATAAGCCTCATAGGAAGCACAGCAGTAGCATAACTAATGTGTGTACTTTTAATAGGAAATTTTACTGCAAAACTTGTTTTTCCAAATACTTTTGTATAATGCATGTTTTCCGTCAACAAGATTGAAGTATTTTTCCAGAGGACTGGACCATAAATACAGCAACAGGTGAAGTAATGCCAAGTTCTACACTGGAAAAGGCATCACTCCAAGGTTTGTATTTTGATCAAAGAATGACAGTTAATTTGATCCTACATGTACATAAGAGACAAATGGCAGTGAACCTTTCAGTTATTGTGCAAGTGTACAGGAGATATAAAAAGGTTACATGCCAATCTTCGAGACCGTAAGTACAGTTTACAACAAAGTATTTTCCCCTGCCCTGGGTTGCTTTCCAGTCAGCCCACTTATTTGCTGGTCCAGTTTTCTTAAGCACTGTTCATTGAGTCTGAAAACACTTAAAGAGAACTATTCATTCGACTAAAAATCCAAGAATGTAAACGTTTTTAACTCATTCTCTTTTTCAGAGGAGAAATATGAAGAATTTACCACTGCAGACTATAAGCAGGACAGGCTATAACCCCAATCCTGAACAGTGACTTTCTATCTACTGTCCTCTCTCACCTCTGTACCAAACTTGAATTGAAAGTCTGACACTGGAGACTGCTTTAATCTTGACAATCACCTTTTCCCATCAGAAAAACTTCTCTGCTGTCCAGGGCAATGCTAGTTTTCCAGACTGAAGTCCAGAAAGGAAGCAACTCTGAAGCCTGAAAAAAACTGAAAGATATTTAAGAAAAAGTTTCTCAGAACTCAGTCATTGTCATGAGACAAAAGTGACCAATTTTGCTAGCACCAGAGCAATTGGAATAGAAGTATCCCCTGTTCCTTATGACTGTGCCACTCTTCTATGAGTACCTAATCAGGGTGCTGGTACCAGTCTAGTGTGGAGTTGTCAGTCGGTACTGAGAGCATTCCACATCCAAGTGCAATTAGTACACCCAAGGCTCTGTGTTATCATGGGACCCATATCATCTGCAGTCCAGATCATGGAGAACAATCTTAGAAAAATGAAGAAACTTCAATCTGTTGATAGTTTTCTCTCTCTGTATATGAGCGCTGTCTTAAAAAAGAAGTTATTTTTACCTTTGTAGAGGCTGCGCTTAAATTGCCACAGCTACCAAAATAGAGCAACGCTACAGGACACTACATTAGACCCTTGAAAATACTGTACCTGAAGAAGGTCCCAGTGAGTGTGTCTTTGTTTTACTCAAACACTGCAAAGCAGGAGTGAGATCTTTACATTCTGTTGTGATGAATTATCTTAAAAATATAGTGGGACAGTGAGGGAGAGCAAACTGTGACCTCCCCATTCCCAAGCTGCTTTCTGGTCAGCCAACCTATCTCTTAGTCCTGGTGGATCCACTGATCAATCTGATATCATCAGCTTCTTCAAAGGATAAATCCTGGCTTTTAATTCTTGGGTTATCAGAAACTGCAAAACACGTTCAAGGTCCCCAAGCATAACAGAGTGGCTGTGTTCTCATCTCCCTCTGGCAAAAAATCACTCCCCTTTGAAACTGAGCTTGCCTGTAAAAAATATGATCTGTGCTTTTGCAGGGTGCAGGCTGTTAGCTTGAGTTTTAGACACACCACTTTGTTGATTTACTAAAACCGGAACAATATTTATTGCTGTAATCTTTATTACTTTGAAACAATACAGAACTAAAGTAAAGTCAAGAAGGCCTTGAAATCTGCCTTCTGGCTTCTCTCTTTTTCTTCTAGGTCGAGCATCTGTTTTAGCTTAGAAAAGTGAAATCTGGAGTTTCGGGGAGTTTTGGAAGCAGAGTTGCTTGTTGCCTGTCCAGATTCACGTGTTCTGAAAAACAAAAGACTCAAATGTCTTAAAGGTGAGAAATCAGAATTACCATAAAGTAACAGTGAAAGTTTACTTTCACATATATGTGAAAGTGTACTTTACTTTCACATATAATTTGGGTGAAAAAAATTCAAGGTAAGTAGTGTATTTTCATGTGAAAGCAGTCAGAAGTATAACTTTGTTATGCAAAATTTAAGACAGACATTTCACATTAATGACACCAACATAACTGAGCGTTCTTGCACACAGTGGGTTTTCATGAGAATCTTTGATTTTAAAGGTTGGAAAGTTAACATTGATCTCAACCACACTTCTAAGAAAAACAGTTATCAATTTAAAGTTTACTAAATGACTGATCTAAAATCATCAAGACATAATACACTCTACTTGGCAAAGTGCTTCTTTCAAAAGGAGAGAAACAGGTACCTGGGAAGCGTTGAGGGACTGTTGCCTTTAGATCCCAACCTACTGGAGCTTACAGGTGTCATTTTCTTCGAAGATGGAATTTTTACATCTGGTGTCTTGAGGCTAGATTTCATACTTGGAGTGCCAGAATTTTGTATCTTGGTTGACAGAAAATCCCTGCTTTTACCATAATGTCTTGTTGTTTTGTTGCATGACTTGCAAGTAACTAGCTATGGAGAGAAGAAAAGAAATATCAAGCCTTCTTTCAGTCTTTCTACCTTGATGTTATAAAGCCATTTTAAGAATTATCCAACGTGTTCTCTAAATACCATGACACAAATTAAATATTTGCTTAAGTAAAACATGAGATATTGAAAAGTAACATAAACACTTTACAACTAGTATTTTAATTCAGGTTTCTTAAACCAAACACTTCCTATGGGTTTATCTGGAAATTACTCCAATTCCCTGGCAACTAATTTCAGAAGATCTGTAACTCTGAACTTGAAATTGTACAGTGAGATACAGAGAACAACCCTGTGAAGACAGAAAGATGAAAGAGTAACTGAACTGGATATATGGTATCTTGGGCATACAAGATACATTGAGTATACAGCACACCTGTACATTAGAGGTACTTGTACTTGGCTAAAAAGCATGACATACCATATGATCTCAATTCATTAGCATATTGTACCCCTGATAAAGTCATATTGGACACTTTCCAGGAAGTCTTGAGATCCAAACTCCCAAAAACTGTCATCCGTTCAACCAGTAACATCAAGTCTCAGTGAACAAAGATGAGGGTTTCTATTAGGGCAAAAATACTACAATAAGGAGGATGTTCTGAACAAATGGCACTTTCTCTTCTCTCTGTTTACTTCTAGGCTGCAGGGAACTTCCAGCAGCGCAGTAAGTTGAGAGTGCATCAGAACAGATAATGTCAGACAGTCACAGTGACTGTCAGATATTCCTGATATTCCTTACTGCCATGGTAACTACCTATATTAAGAGACATGAGAGTAATACAGCCAGACAACTTTCTGAGGCACACAATTACACTGACAGAGAAACAGTTACGTGATGTTTCTGGTTAAAAAAACATACTCGACAAGACTGTCACAAAAATGTCTAAGCAGTTTTGAAAACATTTATACCAAATCATTCTTCATTTCAAAGTGTGTAAATTTAACTAAATTCAGATTGTTTAGGAAAAAGATGCATTTAGAGATGCCGAAATGAAATTTTTCAGTTACTTAGGTATTTTGACTGTCTTTAGATATTATTTTGTCAGTATAATGAATTTAAAAATAAAAAAGAAATAATATTAACTTTTGATGCTCAGATATTGATGTATTTTTAGTTCTTCTAAATGTAATTCAGGTGGGAAAAAACCCAGCATCACGTGGTGACTTACCACAGTGTGGAATATAACTGGAGGTGACCACCTTACAATGAAGGAATTACTGGATTAATAATAGCACTTCAGAGCAAGTTTCTGTTTCGTGAACTGGATCTGCAGTTAACTCAAAAAATTTTAAAGCCCCCAAACAGTCCTTATGTTATATGCCTTTTCATTGCAAAAATAGACTAAAATCAAGCTCAACTTGCTAAGAAAGGTATCAGAGGTACCACCTGTCACATTGTTGCTCACTTTAATTTTCAAGCACACTTGACTCTTCATTTTCACAAGTCTCTGGTATTAAGATTACAGGGATCTTCATTGCTAATTTTGAAAGCTGCCAGTTGCTGACAGCAATTTAAAGACTAAGGCAAGAAACACTTAAACCATAATCCGTAGGACAAATGCAAACTGAACAGAACAAAAGTGCAGCAAACTGTAATTACATACCAAGATTAAAATATTACCCAGAGTTTACGCTGGACCTCTTTGAAACTGAATTTTAAACTACTTATATGAATGCAAGGTGCGTCCTTACAAAGCCTCTCCAGCTACAGAGTAAGTCTAAGAACCCATCATAATTTCACGTTCATCAGTTGCTTAAAGAGACTGTTCTTAAGATACCCTTAAATGTTTGTGATCCCAGAAAAATAAAGCCAAGATTTCAGCTCACAGAATCTTAGAATACCCTGAATTGGAAGGCACCCGCAAGCATCATCAACGTCCAACTCCTGGCCCTGAACAGGATAGCCCCAAGAATCACACCATGTACCTGAAAGCATTGTCCAAATGCTTTTTGAACTCTGTCAGTCTTGGTGCTGTGACCACTTCCCTGGGGAGCCTGTTCCAGTGCTTCACCCCCTGGGTGAAGAACCTTTTCAGATATCCTTTCTGAAACTCAACTATGATTTACAATTTGGGGAAAGTGATTTATGGAACATCTTATTTTTCTCTCACAGCCGAGAACCTCGGAGATATTTCCTTAGTTTAATTTTGTTTTATTAACTCTTTAATAATTTTTGGGTTCACAAATTTTACTCCCCAAACCAGCAGACTCTAATCCAAGAAAATACCAAGTGTGCCAGCAACTGCTGTGCACAGTAGGGTGCTGCTTCATTTATTACAACAGCCATTCACATAACATGTTCTAAAAGTAGTACATACCTTGGCAACACTAGATTAAATGTATACTATTATTCTTCAAATAGTAGTTATTATAAAAAATAGTAATTTAAGCTCACATTCCTGAGTACTTCTAGGAAAAATAACTGAAGCCCCAAGAGCAACATCAGCTTGTTGAAATTACCTCCATAGTTTTGAAAGATTTCCCATAAACAGTAATATTCAGACAAATGTAAAAAAATCAATTAATACAGAAGGTAACAATAATCTGATGTAGCCATGAGTCTAGTGAAATAAATGAAGTACAGCTTGTGCAAAACTATATTTCCTCAACAACTAATAAAACTGAAACAAAGGCAGTAAATGTCAAGTTATCACAAGAAGCCTGACTTCAGTCAATGGCATGTTTTGCTTCTTAGGTATGGGAGTATTCTTAGCAATGGATTTAGGATCTACATGGCTGTATTAAAGCTCTGGATCTGGTACAGTTGCCTGGTCCCAGTTCTGCTACATTTGTAGGAAAAAAAAGAACAGGCAGAAATCTGCTATTCCTGCCATTTTTTTGCAAAGCTATGCTAATGATACAGTAGCTGACAGTGGAAATACCAGAGCTGCTGGCAGGAAAAGATTACTTAATTTTCAGCAAGAGCTTAGACATCTGCAGAGCCTTCCCAGACTGCTGCTAAAGATATCACAGGGAAGGCAGAGCTGTTTGTGTAGCTTCTGACAATGTGGAGTTGTGGGGTTTTTTCAGAGGGAAATCTTACTGTTCTTGTAATTGTTCATGATTTATCTACTGGGGAGGGTAGATTTAAAACATTTTGATTATGAATAGAAATTGTTCCAAAAGAAAGACTCATGAAAAAGAAATGTGTAGGTGTGGGCTCCTCTTCTGAGAGAAAGGTTTCTGTATCTTCTTTTTTATGCCACTGAAATAGGGACATGAAATTTAGAGAAATGTAATGTACCTGTCAGTCCCAAATAAATGTCCTTACCAGAACACTTCTTGACTCCCTGTACTTTTTCAAAAGCTTTGTTTGTTTCATGTTAAGTTTATGGTTCTTCGCTTCTCGCTTAAGAATTTTTTCTATCTGCGGAGACACTTTCATCTTTGGTTTGAGACGCACCCGGTAGCCATCAGGAACCAAGAACTGGAAGCAATAAGGACATATCCTTTCTAATCCACGTTCATTAGCTACAGATAAATAAAGGTAAAAGGATGAAATAATTATTTTTATAAGCAAAGATTCATACAGTACGTTTCAGTTGCAACAATACCTAGGTACATGTATTTATGTTTAAGATACAACTAGGACGCCGCAGGAAGCTGGGCACCAATATGCGCTCAGCCAAGCACAATTCAGGGTAAGTTTATGCTTGTGGTGTAAGTTTACACAATATGTAACTGCAGATTTTACTGAAAAATTGAATCCTTGTCTAAAAATCTTTTAATAAAGGAGGCTCACAATTCTGCAAGGAGTTCCCTAAAGGCACGCTCTTGCCAGATCAGGGACACAAAAGCCTCGGAAAGCTCTTTGCCCATCTTAAGTGCGAGAAAACGACCGCACCTCAGCCTAGGATAAAGGAATGCTCTTAAATAATTTTCAGATCCATTAAGAGGCTCCCGCATCTGCTTCGTCAGCTCCTGCTGTCGGAGCCGGACCCGAGCCCCTTTCTCTACACCGCCGAGGAACACCTGGCCCCTGCTCTCCGGCAGCCCGGAGCATAGCGCGGCACAGCCCTCCGGGGGCAGTGCAAAGGGAAGGGGGATAATGGTGGAAAAGAGAAAGCCGGCATTCCCACGCTCCTGCCCTCGGCAACCTCTACGCTGCCCTCCCACCGCAGGAGCCTCCCTCCGCTGGAGATCCCGGAGCGCCCTGCTCCTCTCCTCTGGCCCCGGTACCACCGTGTGTGCCCGGGACCCTCACTCGCCTCGGGAGCTGCAGAGCGTCCACCTGCGGGAGAGAGAGACAGAGGGAAAGCGTCACGGCCCCGCCACCGGGCGGGGACACCCCGCGCGTCACCACCGCGCTCTCTCCCCCGCCTGCCTGCCCGCCCGCCCCTACCCCCGGCGCGGCTCCTTACAGCAGGAACCGCGCCTGTCCCGGGCAGGCTCCCGCCAGCCGCGCCGCCGCCGCCGCCAGCAGCCGCCGCCGCCCCATGGCGCCGAGCGCCCGCCCCGCCGGAAGGGAAGCACGGCCGATGTGCGGCGCTCGGCCGGGCCCCGGCGGCTGCCCGCGGCCGCAGCTCCATGGTACCGGGCTCGGGCGGGCCCGCGGCACCGCGGGTCGCTGGGCCGGGAGCGGGGAAAGGGCCGGGACCGGCGCTGAGAGCGGCGGGGGGGCCCCGCGGGCCGCCCCGGGGGATCGGCGAGCGGAGGGGCCGGGCTCGGGGCGCGGAACGGGGAGTGCGTGCTCGGGAGCCGCCTGTGTCTCCAGCGGCGTGAAAAGTTTTTCCTGTAGGGAAGGAAACTTTCACCCTAGGGGAAAACAAACAAACAAACAAAAAAAACCAAAAACCAAACCAAACCAAAACAAAACAAACAAACAAACAAAAAAAAAACATGAGGAAGAACTTCTCTGCGTTGAGGGTGGCAGAGCTCTGGAACGGGCTGCTCAGGGACGTCGCGCAGTCTCCCTCTCTCTGGAGACATTCCAAACCCACCTGGACGCGTTCCTGTGTGTCACCTGCTCTGGGTGACCCTCCCTTGGGGTCCCTTCCAACCCTAGCGATTCTGTAATTCTATGAGGGAAAAAACCCAAACAAAACCAAACCCCACGGATGTGTCTGTCAGGAGTTGTCACGTGAAGGATTTGCAGCAGCAGCTCCAGAGTGACGCCTGATGCTCGGGAGTGCTGAACTTAACCCGCCGACCGCTCTATCTGAGGTGCCCTTCTATGAATTTTGGCAACTGCACACTTTGCTTTGTCGCTCTGCAAATGTGCTACCATTAAAACAACAACAACAAAACCAAACAAAAACCTAAAAAACAAACACTCAGCTTTTCACTGTTTGATGTGTGTCCTCGGCCCCATTCATTTGCTAGATGTTTTTCTCCTTTGATCTGTTGGTAATGGTGTTCATTTAGGAGAGGTATTCAGCTGAGCAGGCTTCGATATTCTATCAAGGAATTTGAATAAATACAATTATTTCTTATTTTCTAGTATGGAATAGCTAAAGGGTTTAGACATAGAAAAAGCATGGGGAAAAAAGGAATTTCAGGGCTTCCTTTAATAGAGCTTTACAATGCAGTCAGTAAATCTGGACTTGTTAATGATATGTTCTTAATAGCTACAATTAGGGCCTCTGCTGACTTTACCTTTGAATTGAAAATAATTTTTTTAAATGAGCCTTTCAATATTAAATTTTTGTTGCCATGTTGCGGGCTTTGTTGATCCTAGTTTTTATGTGAACTCTATCTTTCCTAAGTGGAAGGGCAGAGATGTCGTATAATATCTATTTAAAGCACAACCAGTGTTCATCAGTCAACAGAGTTTTTGGCAAAAGAAATATTCCTGGTTATTAATACTGGTGGGGGAAAAATGAATGTATTTTTTGAACATAAGTAAGGAAAAATCATTCCAGCACTTTTTTGAGAGGTGGGTCTGTTTTTATAATTTTTTAACCATGCTTGCTCCCTAGTAGTGTTGGCTGCAGAGAACGAGTGGTACAGCAAGATAATGCCATGTTCTCTCCCAGCCTCTGCCTAGCAAAAGGGAAGTGTGCTGGAGATTTATTCTGTTGCCTGGAGGTACAGACTGACTTCTTTGTGCCCCTGGAGTGGTGCAGGTGGGCCAGAACACTTGCACCAGCACCCTGGGTTAACTTTTTATTTTGTGAGAACAAGTGCCTGAGTGACCTGTTTGGCAAGCAGTGTGCTTTACTTATTAAGCAGTGACTAATACAATGCAAAGGATTAATTTTGATTTCTCCATCACCCACTTCCCTGTCCCCCACCCCTCTTACTTGTACACTCATCACTGCTTTTTTCTTCTCAGTCTCTTACAGTCTGGCTGAAATGCTTATATTTTTTTTCCTCTGCTCCCGAAACAACTCTGGACCATTCCCTTTTTTATCTTAGTTTGCGGGATTCTCTTTGCATTATAGATCATCTTTGTCCGAAAAGCAGTGCCAACAGCCACTCCCAGTGCCATTCATACACAGTATGTGTCTTGTCCCCGGTCCGGTCACATGATGTTTCCCATGTTAGGTGTGGTGCTGAATGTGCTAAACAGAACTCTAGAGACAAAGGAGAAATGACCAAAACCCATGGCCTTAAATTCATGGCTCTCTACCAGCCCCTTCATGCAGAACTCCCATGGAAAGTCAGTATTTCTACGCATCAGTGCTGGCAGGACCAAACTCTCAAAATCAGATAACATTCAGATCCCCGGTACAGTATTTATGGCATCAATGGGATGAATTCGTCTGCATTTCAAGGCAGAATGCATTCATCTGTACTTTCTCCTGGCTTTTGTTCACCAAAAAAAGAAGAAGAAAAAAAACACGTTAGCAGAGCCGTGTTACTGCTTCCTGCTTCTGCTGTTTAGTGTTTTGTAGCTACCACGGCTGGCCAAGAAGCTGTAAATCTTGCCTGGTGTTCTGTAACAAAGAGAAAAATAGAATGATTTGTGTTGACTTTTGGTCATCGTGCATCATTATCGATCCGAAGGAGGGCGGCGGGGGAACGCGTTACCGTGTTATCTGTTGCTCGCCAGTTCTCCGGGAAGGCGGCGTTACCCAGCAGTCAGTAGAGGGCAATAGAGAAATACAGTTTTGTGATGCCTAAAGGATTTGAAGCCCTGATTATGTGTTTACAGAAAAGAAAAAGAAGAAAAGAAGAGCCAGGAGGATAGGTTGTTCAGTTTACTACCGGAGACCTGAATGTGACAGACCACCAAGGAAACAAAATTTTTTTAAGAGAGTAAAGAAGACCTTCTGCGGCATCTGCAAGGGTCTCCTTTTTTCTTCGGAGTTACGTGGGATAACTTACCCTGAACTTATTGATATCTGCATGTTCAGTGGACTCGGGAATGGACTGGGAAATGCGGAAAGGCACTCTTTAGAAGGAACAGAAGAGGAGGCATTTCAAAAATCCTGCAGGTGACCGAGGTGAGCAAACTCACAGCTTCTCTTTCGGGTGAGATAACAGATGTTCAGTCAGCTGTGTAAAAGTCATGAGCAAACTGAGTGATTGAAATTATATGAGAATTTTGCTTTTTTGGGCATGCTGGTGCAAGATTAATTTTCTCTTGGAAAAACCAGAAAGGATAATGATGCTATAAGGATAAGCATTTCTAAGCATACGCTATTTTGGAGACATGCTAAAACTGGTGACCTGTTTTATGTGTGATATTTAATATTAAAACTATTTGAAACATGCTCATCATTTTACAAGGTTTGTGTGCTATAGTTCCTAGACTCTAATTTACAGATAAATATATAAATAAGATGTAACTATTGTTGTTCCTTTTAGCAGAGATTTTTACTCATCTCTTTACTAAGAGATTTTTGGATGAATGTTGGGAATGCCCTCGGGTTCTTCAAAGGCTTTATAATCAGAAAGATACTGAGAAATGATAACAAAGAATATAGCAATAACAAAAGGAGCTGAGCCATAGAAATCAAGGGAGTGACAGAGGGTTGGGAAAGCAGAAAAAAAACCCAAAAGACTAACTTAGGAAATAAACATATGAAACACTTTTCTGTTGCCAAGATCTCAGCTGGTGTCACCATAACACTTGGAAAATATCCTCAGGATAGTGGGAACCATTAAAGCAGTACAGATTATCAGAGGATAAACTTCCACTTCAGCTGCCACTAGTAGCAGAAGTGACCAATAAGAAACGTTTAGGAAATGAAAGATGAAGAATCAAAGCATTGACATTCTGGGGATATCACAGAGCAAGTGCAAGGGTATCTAGAGGTCAGTAAAACAATACCCATCTGAAACAAGGCAGGGTGATAAATAAAAGAAATAAATCATATTCTAAAAACTATCATCAGCTTTGAAAAGCTAATCAAAGGAAAAGTTATCTGGTGTTCCTCCTGAGCATAGATTTATTTTGTAAGTGGTATGATAGGTAAGGCTGTGACACAATGATTTATCTGTGCCTTGAGTGCCAAAACGTGTAAAATATTAATATGATTATTGTTAGTTTATACATTGTTTATTATTTTTTATATATACTTCCTTGCAGTATGTATCCAAGGGAGGGGAAAGATAACGTATACAAACCATATCACTATTTTGCATGAGTTGGCAACATCCATCTGATAGGGAATGGACACCATAATGGACACCATGAATATCAGAATCCACCTGGTCTTGAAAGCTACGAGTTCCAGTTTCCAATTTTCAATTCCCTTCATTCCGTTTCCAGTATTCTGTGTCTTCTTGTATGTTTGCAAATCCATTCTCTCAAAAGAAAATAGAAATTAAAGACGGTATTGAACAGAAACCTCAGAGAGAAATATACACGCAGTTTAAGCATATCTATACGTATGCCAGCTCTTCTTTAAAGTGGTCCCTCACAGAAGTTACTATCTCTGTATCTAAAATGTGAAGCTCTTAAGCAATAAACATTCTCTTAGAGCTGTTACCTATTTTCAGTGAAATTAGCAGTGTTGTCTTTCGGTGTTTGCTGGAGAGTTTTCCTGCAGGTCACATCTCTACAGGTACAGTCAAAGGGGTAGTGTGGAGCCACACAGGTCAGCGGCTGGGGCTGAGGAATGGGAGCTACTGGTTGTTGAAATCCAGGCTTTGCTTTGCTCCTGTGTGACTTTGGGGTACATTAGGCTTGTCTATGGTCAGCTTAAGAAGTGTCCAGCCTGGCACCTTGCTGAGGCCGAGGGCCAGGCTTTGAATGGCAGGGTGGAGATTGTACAGGGAGGCCCTCCTTGCATAGAAGTTATGGGAAAGGCCATCGACTGGCTGTGGTGTCCTTCAGTACACAAATATACTTCTATGCCAGTTCTGTGGAAGAGTCCTTGTCACCTTGAGTGTCACCTTTTTATGACCTTGAGTCATAAAAAAAGTATTCATTTTCACTTACAAAACAGTTGTCTAAAAATGTTGAAATTTCAAGCTGAAATTCCAACTGTGAAAAAGATGGTGCTAATTAATGTGTTAATTGTCATGTAAACCTCTTTGTTTAATGAGATGTGAAATAGCCCCTACTGCTAGGAATATCAGTGTGCACAGGAGTTTGTCCCAAGCACTCAGGGTCATTTATTGCTGTGTTGCAGCACAACCCAGGGCTGCTATTTCAGCCTCTTGCCAAAATAGAAACGTTTTACTTTCTGATGAGTCATCTGGGTTTCACTGAGATCTTGCAAGGTTTCCCCACCCTATTCTTCTTTTGCTGTAGAGTCCAGGCCCTGCCCTAGAGGCCTTGCTTTCCCAGGGAAAGACGGGGTGGAACCCTCCTCAGCAGCTGTTGGCTCTGTTCCTTAATTATCTTGGAGGGGACTGCTAATGAATGTTATGGAGCATTTTCTCTGTCACTGGAGCTGAACTTGCATCATTCCTAGCCTTTTCTGGCCAGCAGTGTGGCAGAGTAGCACTGGCAACTGAGTTGGAGTTTGCCACACATTGTGCTTAAATGTTACCTGCATAAGACAGGAAGGGAAGTAGGTCAACCAAAGGAAGCAGCTTGAATCTATTTTCCAAGTTGGTCATATTTACTAATAAACAACCCAAAAAGAGCTCTATGTTTCAAGAAAATATTTCCTTGCCTTCCCCCCCCCCCCCCCATCTTTCTGGTGTAAAAGACTTCATTTTTAAAATTATTTTTCTTTGTTTTTTTTTCTTTAAAATATTTTCTTTCCCTTTTAATTCTGAGTGACCTGTTTTAAGGTGGCACTGGTTTGAGCATGAGGTTGGACTAGATGACCTCTAGATATTTCCAACCTTACCCTGTAATTTTCAACAATCATGCTGTTATTTTGGATTCTTCCTGACTCCAAATTACCTGAGAGAGGAAAAAAAGCCCATGGCTATTTTAAGATAATTTTCTTTCCCCTTAAGTTATTATTTTAATTCATTGAAAATGGACCAGGGAGAATAAAAAAACAGGTACTTCCAATAAATAACTGTGTTATGGAATAGTCCTTTGCAGTTGTTGCTTTCTGAATTTTGTTATAAAACACTTTGATTAGCACGTTCAGGCTGCTTTACAGAATTGCTATTATGCAGAAATTTAGTCTGCTGAGGGGTAAATTGTTTGAGGGCTGTACTCCCTGCTGCAGTCAAAAAGTGGCTTCTTACACCTGTTTATAGTCACCAAAGTTAGTCTCATATTTGAGAAGCTGAATGTCATTGCCGATTCTTTCAGTTTATGCTTGGTGAGTCAGATGGCAAGAAGGGGTAAAATATTTACTGGTAAAGTATGTGAAATAATATGAATTTGAAAAATCCATATTGTTTTTTCAGTAATCCATTTTAGCTGAGTTCATTCAAAATTAAACTGTTTGCCCAGCTGACATCCTTAATTCATCACCCTTGCTGAAACCAAGATCTTCAAAGCCATTTACAACAGCTAAACAAACATATCTTTCATTAGCTTCGATTAAAATGCCTGATGAAGTGCACAGAAGATCTGAATCTTTAGAGATGACAGTGATGGATATAATTTAGACACAGGAGAGGTAACAGAATCAGACTGATGCTTAGGGTGAACTTTAATACAGAGTTTCACAGTCAAATAGAGGTGGGCAGTTCAGTGCTCCTTATGGGCTTCAAAACTGCTGCTGAGGCACAGTGGGGTAGCACAGCACATTGTACCTGCCCTGGGAAGCGAGCACTTCAGTCTTCATTGCTGGCAATGTGGCATTGTCCCCAAAACTTACCCCTCTTTAAAGGATAAACTGAAATGAAGAGGATGTAACTACCTTTTAAGTCTGAAGCAGTGAAGAGGAAAAACTCCATGTGACACCAATTTAATTAGAATGCAGTGTCATTACCTTGATTAGTGATGGAAAACAGGAAACTTCTTCAGTGAGTGTTGTATTATAACTGCACAATTCTCCAGTACTGAAAGGATCTGGCCTTTGTAAAGTTGACCTGCATGCAAGGCCCTCTGCTTTCCTGTGCCCCTCAGAGATTTTGTACAAAACAAAACAACAAGGGGTAGATGATCCAACAGAAGATTTTTATTTTTTTTTCTAAAACCCCAGAGGTCTCTGTTTAAGCATCCCAAGCCAGAAAAAGCTAACAGTAGTTACATGCACGTATGTTAAACAAGCATCAGTAGAGTTGTCATTAACTTACTGCTTATTTGAAGTGTGGGGAGGGCCTGATGCGATCTCCGGACTTTTTGAAGAAGGCACATAGCCATATGTTGTTTATGTATTCTTTTCACTATTATTAGATAATGCCAACAGTATTGTTCAAATATGGTCTGCGTCAGTCTCCTGAAAGATCATATTGACCCTCAGTGAAGAAAGACTTGTTTTCCTTCTTCAAAGAAGTGATTTAAGGGTTAAGCTGATGGCAGGGCAGACATAACGAAGTCTGTTGATTCATAATTGGCTCGTGCAAATGAAAATTATTTTTTTCCTTACTGTGTCCTTAAGCAATGTTTTCCTGATGAAAATGTGTATTGGTTTTTGGGTTGGTTTGGGGGTTTTTTTGTTGTTTTTTCTTCTTTCTCCAAAGCCAATCTGAGATCTCTGCATCCCTTATCACTGCTTGAAAAAAAAGACCTGTTTATCATAAGAACAGGAAAGACAGGATAGTGGAAAGCCTGAAGGAGTAAAAGTCCAGACAGAGATGTACTGGCATATATAAGGTCCATGAAGAGCTTGTCACAGTGCCTGATGGCTCTTAGCTTCTGTTTCATTTGCTCTGATGGTTAATCATTTGCTTGAGTGCTCAGGTGCCATGGTGATGGACACACTACCAGTGCCACAAACACAGCGTGCTGCATATTTATTGGAACATTATTTTTGAAAGAAACCCAAAAATAAATACAACTTTTGAAAATCCTCAGCATAGCTAACATTGCCATTTACTTTCCACTCTAACAATATAAATTAGCATGGTAGGATATAGGCATCTTCCTCCCATTTTAGATTTTTTCCTTCTGCTGTTGATATCCATAGCTTTCTCATTAAGTGGTTTGAAAGGCTTTAGACTTCCTCCATATGTTGAGTATTGCACATTTGTGCATTGGCCTTTCTGTGCAGCTATTGAGATATTAGTTCCACTGTCATCAATATTAACATCAAGGAAAGGGCCTTGGAATAGGAGCCAAAAGCATCCTTGCTCTGTTAAGCCCCAACAGTTTGCTAAGTGTGACCTTTGTGAAGCTACGAGTATAAAGTTCAACCTTGAAAATCTTGGCCGGCAACTAACTGCTGGAATGCCAATTGGCAAGCTGTTCCTCCTTCTTCTCCAAATGCGAGGCCTTGTGCCTGAATAACTCCAATGCAGCATCTCTTCTGCAGTGTCACGTTTTGAAGTCTGATCCTCACACAGACCTCTGTTGCTGTTGTTACTTTTTATAGCGCTGTGCTATTTATATCTCTATTTGAATGTGAATGGTGGCCACCACGGGGAAGTTAACACTGAGTAGTTTCCCTCTGAGGGCACTGCCGTGCTAGCATCCCTCCAACATGACTGCACGGAATATAGAAACAGATATTATCTCTTTACCACAAGCACCTTATGAGTTTGCTCCTGGTTTTAGTATCTTGGATTGCTTCATAATGCTGCTCTCTGACCACTGGTGCCTGGAGCAGACTGAAGTAGCATGCTGGCAGTTTATGAACCCCCAGCACATGGTGTGCCCACAAGGCAAACTAAACCACAGAGGAGGGTATCAGATGGAGCTGGATGCAAGGTATGAGTCCACTGGATCTGGATAATTGTTTCTCAAACTCCACTGATCATAAAAGCTTGCTTTAACTTTTGTTTCAGCCCACAGGAAATGGGGAAGACATCCTTTCTCCCTTACATTTCCCTCACATGATATAAAAGGACCAAATTTTTTTTCAGGCCTATCTTACCATCTGCTCCAACAGCAATTTGCTCACCAATTGGTATTGGACAAATTCAATTAATACATGGAAAAGCATGCAGGAAACCTCAAAACTCAAACAGTGATGCAGGGATGCTGCTTATGTCTCCCTGGCATGAGGTAGGAAGGGCCGGCTTGGCAGGAGTTGGAGACAAAAGTAGTGTGAAGACAAAGCAACACCATTTGAACCTCCCATATTGCTGATTTTTTTTTTTTTTTTGAAGTATAGTAAAGACGCTGAGTATGGCAATCCTATAAACATTTCTGAGTCAAAGACTGAGTGAAAGTTATAGGACTTGTGGGTCAGGACAGCAGTCATCTCCCTAGTGTTCTTCCTGTGAGATCTGAGCTAATGTTGCAGGGGTGATGGGAGAGAAGTCGGGACTTACCCTCTAAGGATTTAATTTGGAAGGCATTGGAATTGGGATCCTCTCCTCTCTATCAATCCTTCTGCAGTATGGGATTGTCCACCTTGGCACCATCCAGTGCTTGGACTGTCTGGGATACAGAAATCCTTGTAAAACATACAGGTAACAGCTGCTGTGCTCTGGTGTTTTACTGGAGTGAAAGAACAAACCTTGAGGAAAGCGGGAAATGAGTGGTGCTTGCCTCTCCTGACTCTGGGGCCAGTGCAGGTAGAGTCATACCCCTCTCCCAGGTGGAAGATGTGCCAGACTGCAGAGGAAGGCACCAAACGGCTTGTGGTGTAGTATTGTAGGGCGTGGAAGTAATACCTTAACAATCCTGGTCCCTGTAGTACCATTGCAAAACTGGCATCAGAATACGAGTTTTCCTGTAAAGTAATTTTGTTGCCGTGATATTGCCAATCATACAGGCAACCCTTCCTGCCAACCATTACCTTCTTTTCAGTGCTGTGCATTAATTTTTTGATTACTTTGTTTACTTTGAATACTTTTGGTTACTTTGCTTTGAATGATTTTTTTGGTATTCCTTAGCAGTAAAGCTGAGGGGTATTGCCGTTCACAGGTTGCAATTAAATCCATCATCCTTCTTTTCCTAAGGTTGTTCAATTTTTGAGAACCACCCTAGAACACGTGCAAATTGAGCATGGATGGAGGCATCTCTTGCCAGCAAATCTGTGCACTTGGATTTTTCCATGGACTGTTATCTGGAACTTGGCAAGTCTTCTGAATCTTTCCTGGATGAGCAGTTCTGGTTTATTCACCAATTTTTTGGGGAGTTGGAGTGAAAATAAACATGTGCTTGGGATGCTGAGTGCAAACTCAAACCCAGACTTTCCCACTGTGAGCCCAGAACAGAGAGATTTAATTTCACCCTTTATGGATTATGATCCAGTGTCAGAATTAGATTCTGAGTCTGAATGGTGTGCAGCGTCTGTGATACTCATGTAAATATACTGGTTTAGTGCTTGCAATATGTTTACAGCCTCCTATTCATTGCTGACTGGTGGTGTGTTCCTTTTTGGCTACAGTGGGAGAAGCCGTGGGCCTTACTGTTGGTACTGGATTTGGTACTTCTGATAATAACAAAATCTGCAGATGTAGAAGCACAATAAATGCTCAGACATGAGGGTCAGAAAAGAGTCCATTACTGAACAATCTTAGCGTCCGTGGGAATGAGCAGAGACAGGGTTTATGTAGGTTATACCATTGCAGCCATTGCCTGTTCACTTTCATAAAAGAAGGTCCGGGATATTTCTGTCCTCAAATACTTGGTAATTTTGGCTTAAAGCGGCTGAGTTCAGGTGTTCAAAGTGTCTAGTTAACAACAAATATTGGTATGCCTGGAATCAAAAGTATTGTAAGGCAAGGAAAACAATCACCTGGTCTGGTGCTGAAAAGGTTAACGAGGAATTAAGGAAAGGAAAAAAAATAAAGGCTTCTAGAGTTATATTTAATTTTTCAGTCTCTTTGCTGTCTGCCAGTCCTTTACACGAGTGCTAAAAATTTCATAAAAAAATTAAAAATGTATTTTAAAAACCAATTTAAGAAACTGAACATGCAATGCTAACTTTGGAAAATTGCAGCTCTGTTTTCTGACAGAATCTTACATTTGTGACTAAGGGAAAACTTGATTATTTCAGTGGATTGGTGGAGAAGTAGTTGTTAATTTCACTTTATCCATTCTCACCGTAAAGGATTTACGTGGAGACCTTCAGTTTCAAAGAAGGTAAAGGTGTCATATCAGTTCATATGCAACAGACAGGTTTTCTGGAAAAAGCCCCAGATTTGATAAACTTTCAGAAAAATGTCAAATGGCTTGCTGGAGACAAAGTACTTTCGTTGAGAATGTTTTCTGGTCCCACCAAAGTTGATGCTCCTTTGGTAAGTCACTTCAGCTGGGACTAGGACTTTGATTATAGACTGTAGAGAGCACTAAAGATGAAGATGCTGGTCAGTAAAGCTGTGTCAGCATCTCAGCAACGAATTGATACTCTTTTTGGCTGAAGTTCAATGTTCTTTAAATGAGAACCCTCGATATACATTAACTGTTTCTTGACTATTAAGCTGATGTCTTGCTACTCTTTGTGGAGACACCAAAGAAACAAGCAAAAATAAAAAAATAAATAAAAAAATTAGAAATTAAAAACAAAACAAACAAACAAAAAACCACAAAAAAACCCCAAACCAAACCAAAACCAAAAACCAAACGGAAACAAAACCCAAACAAAACTCCACAGAAAATATTAAGTTTGGTGGTTGCTGTTGAATGTTTTTGTCCTTCCCTTATGCAGCTGCAGAACGTACTGGCATTGCAGGTAGGTTGTTCGACTGTTTCCTTTTGAAGCTTTGCCAATTCTGCTTTGTAGATCAGCCAACAACTGCCTCCTGAATTGTGCTTGCACCTGTTTCCTCTTCTTCTGGAATAAACAGTTTTTTCTGAAAAGAGCATTGACAAAGGCCAAAGTTGCTCACCTAGCCTGGCCCACTGATATAAAGGAAATCACATTTTCTTGGTGTTTGTAGAATGAAAGTGGCAGCTGTTACTATGGAAATAGGCAGTTTATGAAAGAAGTCTTAGGAAGGCTGAACATTACCACTAATCGAAGAGATTGCAGTCAAGACAAAAGGTTAATGTTCAAGATCTGCTAATTAGGAGAGAACTGCTTTTCTGATAATGTGAGGATGGATACAAATGAATTCTGTTTGATAAAAATGCTGTTGTCCCGGCTAATCCCTGAACCTATTATTTTAGATACAAGGGTTAGATTCATCCCTAGTATAGTATCCACTTCTTTGTTTTCAAATAGGTTGAAACTTAATGGGTATAAATAGTCACTATTTCCTGGAAAGGTTCTTTCAGATACTTTCTACTTCACATTCCCTTTTTGGAGACATTTTTTCTGCATTTTGTTTTATATTTTGCAATTACTAATATCCTCTCTGTCCCTTTCTCTCTGCTCAACACATTTTCAGGTGTGTAGAAATTACTGTGGTTCTTCAAATGTCTCCTTAAATGTGTTGAAAATGTTATCAGCAAATAGAGAAAAGGCTTTGTTATTTCTGCCACACTTCCTCTGTTGATTGACTGTGCCAAGACAAAGTGCATAATATAAGAAAGTCATCATCTGCAAACAAGAATGTTTGGGCCAGATTGTCTCTGCTCATATGAAGTGCCAAATCTTCACTCTCTTCAGGAGAACTGCATCTTTCCACAAGTTCTGAAAATACAGTTTCTGTTAAATTTCTCAGCTTTAGAGCACCCATCTGACAAACTCCATCCAAGCAGCTAATAACAATTTTTAAACAATTCCACAGTTTACCCTGGATTATTTCACAAAATATTCATTATTCTTAATTAAAACTCCTGTTGATCGTATTTGTGTGAGCCCTAGCTGCTCAAATAATCTTGGGCTCTACATTCTTCTCTTTATTTATTTTCACTTGCAAGTAGCCTGCATTATTGCAAAAGCCTTTATCTATGTAATTAGTTTTACATGGATTTTGTAATGAAAACTGTATGTGAAAAATGGAATGGTAAATGTTCTTGATTATGTTCCCCAAAATGACACCAGTAACATCGAAGCAGTACAAATATCACCACCACACCACACTATTAATGGGGTTTAAGGACTCTCTGTGACCAATGGATGCAAACAATGGGCCCAGGAAATTGTAAAGGGCACTGCAGCATGTGATACTTCCAGCTGTATCTCAGCCTCTATCTCGAAGGTTGTAATTTTGCCCTAATCTTTTATTTGGGAGACTATCTGAGAAACTGATAGGCTTATTGGAACTTCCCTTCTTTACAACCTTGATGAATGTGTGACATACATACTGCCTTCCCCCCTGCCCATGCTGTTGTTGCTCTTTAAATTAAGTTACACTTCTCCCACCTGGAGGCATCTTCCTCAGGACATTTCTAGGCAGCAGCTACATGCTTTTGTAGCTGTTCTATTGCTGGGCTAAACCACTTAGCTCTGTTAGTATCTTTGGATGGAGAATCTCCATGTCTCCTGACTAAAAATCTCCATCCTCATTGTCCTATACCCTCACTTGCCTTTTTCATCATGTTACATGTTTGGTTATTCTGTCATTGACAACTTCTTCCTCATTTGTCACTACTTATTTGTCATATCTAACACAGGTTAAATGTGAATTTTCTGCCCAGGACCTTGCTGCTTACCCCATTTCTTTGGCTCCCATCTTCAAGCTGCTCTCTTTGTACAATTGCATTGCTCTTCTTTACTGACAGTACAAGAATGTGCAGGTACTCTTCTGCCTGGATCACAGTGGTCAAGAGCTATAAAATGACAACAGAAGACCCAGGGTGGATCATGAAGGCTCTCACTGCTAACCTCACCTGATTTGATGCATCCCTTCTTAATGGTACTTGCCTGTTATTAGTCCTCCTTTAGCTGTTTTTTTTTAACCACCAAAAAAGTCTTAGTCCTCAGATTCCTTAATAACATATAACACAGTGTCAAATGCAGTCTTACAGTTCTGAAAGATGAGATCTATTACACTTCATCTGTTCACAAAATCACTTACCTCATCTAAGAAAAATATATGGATGATTTGTGTGGTGTCCTTTTGGGAAATTGCTGTTGCATTTTATCCCATTTTTCATTTACCTCTGTGTCTTTATATATTGTCTCTCTCAAAATGTATTTTAAGGCCTTTCATACTAATGAGATCCAACGAAATAGCTTGTAATTTCCCAACTGCCATCTCCTCTTATTTTTATTCACAGATTTTTTATAAGTAAAGAAACCATATCTACTATTTTTCAGTTTTACTCCCAGCTGGATGTGCTATTAAAAATATTTGTCACTGGACTAGCATTACATGCAAAGAAAATTTTAAAAAGGCTGAGATAGTGATTAATCAGACTTCAGGCTTGATGCGTTTAACTTTTTGAATCAAGTTTTTTCTTAGCTGTGGGAGTTTCTATTTGCATACCCACATTCTCATTCACCCTAATTTTGTCTCTGAATTTAACTTAAACATTTCTGATTGTAAACTGTAGAAAAATATTTATTGAAGGCCTTCCTTGTGTTCTCCTTAATATTTTCTCCATCCTTCTTCCGCAGTGGCACATCATTTTTCCTAGTGTGTTTTTGTAGATTTTGTTTGTTTGTTTTATGGGTGTTTTGTTTGTTTGTTTGTTTATACTACAAAAAAGAGCTTTTTACTATGTCTTGTAATATTCTTTGCAGGACAGAACTCAGTGAAGTTCTTGGGAGTTCAAACTTTATCTTTGTACTTTTTGAATTCTCAGATGTTTCTAGTTCACGGATAGTCCTTTTGGCATTCTGTGTGGACTCTGCTTATTTCCAGTACCTTCTTTTTACAAAGCCCCACTAGTTTCTGGCTATAACATTGTAAAAGCTTGTTCAATTTACTGTTCTTTTTCTGTATTACAGAATAGACATAACTTAAAAGGGCTTAAATGCAAATTTTAGTATTTTATTTCATTTTACAGTGCTTTACTATGTTAGTGCAATTCTTAAGTTCCTATTCCTACCTTTCTTCTCTGTTGTAGAAATAATCTTACTCATGTCTAATCAAAGCTATGAAGATTATGCATGTGAGAAAAGGGTTGCAGATCAGGGTCTACATTCCTTGGAGTACTTTCACCAGCTGCAGCATTTTTTCGCAGTGGTAGCTTTTTTAACTAAGGAAACTGAAGGATGCACAAATTTGTTCAGGTGCCCAGTATTTCTCTAATAACCTTTTTACCACTTGACTCATGTTTTATTTGTGTCTTTTAAGTATTATTAGATTTTCTTTTGTCACCCCAGCAATTTGCAAATATACAAGTACTGAAGTGAGTGCTTGGGAAAGTAGTCTTTCACAGAACTAAATTGTTGCATGGAAAAAGTTCCTTGGTAACTACTTATTACTGAGATTTTTGTCAGGTCTCAAGATATGTCATGGCGGCATTGCAATGACACTAGAAAAGCATGTTCAGCTGCAGACTGTACCCCAAAGAGCTTGCAACTAAAATACGTTTAAGGCCAAAGGAAGCAAATATTCTTTTCATGGTTACTGTGAAATGTGGGAAGTAAGCCAGTGTCACTCATTTGGGGCATGTCCAGTAGCTGCATCCAGTCCCCTTGACTTCTCAATCTTTCTCTCAGTTGCAGGAAGGTTTGTCCCTTTTTCATCTACCAGAGTCATTAGCAGGAGTAGGAAATTACAGTAAGATACTAGAATTGAAAGGAGGCAAAATTTAATTTATTTTACTGTTGTTACACTTACTTTAATAATCTGTCACTATATACAAAGCAGTTGGTAAAAGGAGGAGGCATGGTATGTTCTCTACTGGTGCCATTGCATTTTTTAGCCAATCCAGTAGGATTATTCTTCAGCCATTAATCTCTTATGGGGAGGAGGCAGTGGATGGGTCAAAACCCGATTTGTCTGTTAATTTACAAATTTTGAGCAAAAGGCATAAGCTGACTGAACAAAGAAGTAGATGACAAAGCAGAAAATATTTTTTGGTATTTAGAAAACTTCTTCCGGAATTGAATCTATTCATAAGTAATATGACACACAATTCTGAGAAGATATCAGAAAGTCTCAATAGATTTAGGTGAGCCTCACAAATGTGACCTGAATTATGACTCTTCTGTGGTTTCTACTTATAAATATTTCTTCCAATAGAAATAAATTATGAAACAAATTTAAAGTAATAATTAAAAAAGAAATTTTTTTAATCTGATGGACACAGGTACTTTGAATAGTGTAATTTTTTGCTGTGAGAATGAAAAAAAAACCCTCTTCAAATCTCATTTGTGTATAAATACATCCATTTACTTCAGTAGCATTTGTGAATCTAAGTTTAACCAATAAAGCTCTGCTGGAATGTCACTTCTCTTATGTGTCAGAAAGATTCAGGAGAGGTTAGTAAGGAATCTGTGTGTGTCTCAGTGCTCACCTGCTGTGTCATCTTCACATGAAGACAGGATCCTGGGTTACAGAAAAGAAAAGTAAGCACACTTTTGTTTTATAGAGTATCATCTCATGTATGTACATGTATTACTTCCCTCTCTGACAGTGAAACCATGTACTATATTTAGGAAGAAAGAAATACTACTTAGTGCTAACTGTACTTAGGAAGAAATTCTTTACTGTTAGGCTGGCGAGATAGTGAAACAGGTTTTCCAGGGAGGTTATGGATGCCCCAACCCTGGTGGGGCTCAAGGTCAGGTTGGATAAGGCCTTGAGTAACCTGATCTATTACTGGGAGGTGTCCCTGACCATGGAAAGGGGGATTGGGACTAGATGGTCTTTAATATTAATTAAAGGGATATTAAATTAAAGGGATATTAAATCATGATGATGGAAATCTGCCCCTTCCAGTATATGTGCTGGTTTTCTGAGCCAAGTTTTCAGAAAACAGTATCTTAGCCCTAGGATTTGTACTCTTTCATGAACTTTTCAGGAAAGCAATTCTGCTACATGAAGGTCAGTCCCTTTGTTAACAGCCTTTTAGAGTGATGTGTGTTGATTTAAAATTCAGAGAGACAAAAATAACTGGTTTAATTTTCGGATGTGTAACATGTACAGATCACTAGTTGAATAAACATACCATTTCTTGTAATGCTTATTTGTTAAAAATAAAGCATATTTTTTACTTGGCTTATATATCTGTGTTGATTTTTCATAGCTCTGGAGCAAGAGGTGCAATACAGATAGCATGGCATAGCTATTTACTCAGCAGTCATCCAAACAAACTGACCTGATTAAGGTGAAAATTTCTCATTGCACAGTGTGCTAAAATTGGTGTGTTGAAATATTTGTAGTGAAAGGCATGTTCCTTTTAGAGGTTTATTTTAATAAGAAAACCCAAAATGCTCAACCACAAAATCATACATTTTTTTAATTTTAAAAAGGCTTCATAATGCCTTCTGAGTATTGCAATTTAGATGCTTCTTGCTCCTGTTCTGCTTAGGGGCTTGTTTTCCTGTTTGGACCTAGTCTTCCATGACATGCCACTACCTCTGCTTTATGGTTATGGACATAGTGTATTCTCTGATGAATTGAGGGAAATACAGTCTAATAATGTATCTACACAAGGGAATGAGAATATGAATCACTCAGACTTTAACATCTGTGAGGGCCAAAAGCTTGTATTTAAAGCTCCCCTGGAAAATTTAATTCTTTTCTGCAAGGGGAAAAATCCCACAAATATTTTTATTTCCCTCTAGACGCCTAGTTCTTATTAACTGTTGAATATGTAGGGTGACTTCTGTAAAACTCTGTGTAAAAACATAGTGTTGTGAGTGAAAGGCTCAGTCTGAATTTTTGTACAAATGATTTCCTCTGACAGGTGGAAGAGAAGGGTGATGGTGAGTCAAGAATGTGTTGGGCTATTGGTATTCTTCAGTTATACTCTTATTTGTACAGAGAACTTTTTTGTTGATGTCTCTATTAATCCTTTCCCTTAGTTCATAGCATTTGAGACAGAAAGTATTTTTTTACACAAGTGTTGTGCAAGTGGCATGGCCCACACTGCTGAAATTCATTTGTGTCAGCTTGGCATCAGTCACTGTGGCTCCAGGATAGGTATCTTTGAGCATCGAGCAACAAGCAGAAGTTGTATTTCAAAGCCTTGAAACCAGCAGCTAGTTTGAAAGCTCTCCAATTTGGATAGAATATTCTCAGCTTGGATTGCTTAATCAATGCTCTGTTTTCACTTCATCGGCAAAAAATAATACAAAAAGAAAGCTTCTCTAGTAACAAATCATTTGTCATTTCCAGGCTGGCTGCAGAGGTCTGTGCAGTCATGTCTACTGAGTCGCTAAATCTTTATGCCTTCTCCTCTTTGGAGAGTCATTAAGCTTAGAAGCATTACCCTCTACAGGGCTGATCAGGATGGCTTGTTTTAAAACATGTCAAAAATGTTGGACAGCAGCTTGTTAAAAACTTCCACATTATGGATCTTTCTGATTGACTGGCCATAAATTAATGCCAGTTCTTTTATTATTTTCAGCACAACTTGCAAAGATAATTGAGACTTTGGGCTGGGGTTGGCACAGGGATGTAGTGCATCTAAGCCCTTCCAATTTTTCTTCATATGAATCCAAAATATTATATACTGTCTATTAATTAGGAATCTCAGTAACTGTTACTCAGTGCAATTACAAGACTTTGCCCAGAGAAGCTGTGAATGCCCCATCCCTGGAAGTGTTCAAGGCCAGACTGGATGGAGCTCTGAGCAAACTGGTCTAATGGAAGGTGTCCCTGGCCATGTCAGGGGGGTTGGAACTATATGATATTTAATGTCCTTCCCAATCCAAACCATTTTGTGGCTCTATGATTATTACTGTTGAGAAACTGATTTTCAGAAAGGCTGATTTTCATTGTCTTCAGCTCAAGTGAAGTGTCACTGCTTCTAAAAGCTCTGCAAGAGACTATTGACTGCAACCCATCCCTGCAGACCAACACCTCAGACCAAACCTGTTTACCTGGGGTTTGTGTCCAAACACAGAGCAAGTGATGAGTGTGTGCATATACCTGTGTCCACCCTGACTTCCATCAGGTGACCTTCAGTGCATTCTATTTGTACCCTGGTGTCTCATCTGCTTTAAGACAGTGAGCAACCTGAGGCTTGGAGTGGGTACAGAATTCACTTGAGCTTGGCCCTTTGGTGCCTACAAGGTGAACAGGAGATGGAGGAGAGGAGAGCAACCTTCCTCCTTTACTCCCTTTCAGGGGGGTTAGTCCCTATCAGGGAAAAAGAAGGGCCATCTCTGCCCACAGGAAGAGCTTTTTGGCTCTCTGCCTTTGTATGCATCATGTGAGGGTGTGAGCTATGTCTTTCCTCTCATCCTCTCCATTAGACCACAAAGACAGGCTCTCCTCTTCTCATAACTAGATTTTCAGAGCTTAGCAAAGGTGCAGACCCATGTTCTGCCAGAAAATGACTTGACATTTTGTTAGTGCCGGAGAGAATTGGACTCTAGTATCCAAAAGCTGATTTCACGTCTTTTTTTGAAGACTACACTCCAAGTTGAATAATTTTGTTGTCTGACCAATTCACAGTGAAGAAATACATCTCTGTTTCCTGTCTTGTATGTTGTAAGTGCAATTTGATTATATTATATTTATTGTACTTTGAACTTTTAAGTATTTTCTGCAGTTTCCAAGAAAATAAAGGAATCAAAAATAGGAGGAAGATTGTGAGATAAATGATATAGTACAATTCACTCTGGTCTAATTTGTGACTTTCGGATTTTGAGCATGTCTTAATTTGATTTGCAGGTGATGATCTGCTGACAGAATAAATAAATCATAGATAGTACTGAGACTGCTCAGCATTTGCTGTGGTATCACTCCTACATAAGGAACCTACATCACTCTCTTTCTTCAAGTATGTTCTCTCCTGTGGTAAGTTTTTCAGACATAATCTTCTGTGTTAGGAGTTTTATTTACAGTGAGTGAGATGCGTTCTGAAAAGTCCAGCTCTGGACTACTTCCTAGATTTTGTTGTCAGAAGTGGAAGCTATAGTCAGTAAACTTAGTTGTGTTCTTGTGAAACACATGAAAGGTTTGGTAAGGCTGTGGAGGATAGCAAACACCACGAAACTAAATTACAGGTGTTACTAACTGTAGTTTGTATTTCCTTTGTCCCCATGAAGTGGATTGCGTTTGCACAGTGTGTAAAATTTTTCTGCTTGTCTGATTACCTGAAATTAAATTTTTTATTACTAGCACCTGTATTTGCAACTTACGACTTTCAAATTGATGTCAGTTCCTCTAAATAATTAAAAAAGACCCTCTTGTCCAATATTAAAAACAAACAAACAAAAAGCCATAAATAATTCTGATAACTAACCTTTGGAATGGAGACCTAATTAGTTCTTATTGAGCTTAGTCCAAAGATCACTGAAGTAATTTGGAGTCTTTCCATTAAAGGTAATTGACTTTAGAGCAAAACTCTCTCAGACACACTAGTTTAGCAATATAGCAAATAGTTGCCCTGTCACTTATCAGCAACATCTCCCACAGACAGAGTGTGTTGGCTGTTCTATTTGATGTTGTTTCTGGTAAAGTTGTTGCCTAAATTAATGATGCCCCTGTGGGCATATAGAGGACATAGAAAAAACTTTGTGCCCAGGGTACCCGTTTATTTGGCAGTCACCAAAGCCTGCAGGTTACACTCATTCCAGTGTCACTGTCAGGCTTTCATCAGAAGTGTCAACATTAACAAGATTTTAAAGTGCAGGCGAATATAGAACATCATTAGATCCTGGCGAAGAACTGTTTGCCTCAGCACTTGTGGGACAATGTAGAGTAAGCATCAAATCATTGATGAATCTGTAATGCAACACCACTCCCAGGAGTGCTCAGGCGAAATTGCTGCAAAGAAGAAGGAAAGACACCAAAAGTGATTAAATGCAGCAAAAGATTTGAAACATAAAGGAAAAAAGAAAAAAGAGTACAGAATTATGAGCATAACCCTTTCATTCTGGCTTAATAAAAACCATAAGGAACCCACAGATGCTGAATGTTTGCTGAACCTTAATTGGTCTGGAATCATCCTTTTATGGATGTTTCTCTAGTTTTATGCCTGTGGTAATGTTGACCTCTGGCTTTTAGCTAAAAGTTTCTAGTGAAACTTTTCCACATTCTACCAGGCCATTAATTCTCATCACTGTTAAACACCTTATTTGCTTTGATTGTCCATAGAGATAATTAATAAACATATGTAAAAATGTGCATTGATAGACAAGTTATTTAATATTTCTTTGTACATTTAAAACGTGTGGAAAATTCGCTGACAATGCTCTGCAATACTTAATGGAGATTAGAGAACCTCAGTGGACTTGCACTGTCAAAATGGTACATCACATCTGCCAACACAGACAGCTGGCCCTTAGCCTAGCATTTCAGTGGATGCCTACTTGTTCCCCATCTCTGTTTTATCTTGTATCTGGCTGCTGTAGTTCAAATATGGATCCAGTGGGGTCAGTGCAGGTTCTTCCACTGTAATAGCTAGGCCTTGCTCTGAAAGACTCAGTACTTGGCAGATCCCTGCTCAGTTTCCATCTCTGTGGTGTATTTCCACTGGGAATATGAATAAGTCATTCTTTGCCCAGGGTTGACAGAGCTACTTTCTTATGCTTGAATAGTCTGCTTTGTGATATAACTTTGTTTGCTACTAAATTGCTGTACCTAGGAAGTAGGGTTCAAATTCCATTTGGTGCCCCAGGTTACCTAATGTTGCAATTTAATTTAGTCAGTTTCAAATAATGACATCAAGATAAAAAAAACCCACCTCCCTATCACATAAATTATCCTCAGAGTAATCCATTCCCTTTGCAAATTTATTTCAGAAACTAGGCAAGGTTATACTGCAGTATTAAATACAGTCATCCGTTTGGATGAAAGTATTTGCAAAGCTCCAGCTAATACTCTTATGAAGTTTAGATTAGAGTGTACATTCCACCTACTGATACAAAAATGCTGAGTTAATGTACCAAAAATAAATATTTATTTAAAGAAAACAAGGAGCCTTTTAAGTGAGCATTCTGAAAATTTCAATGCAATTTTGCAGTCTATTATGTTGCATGATTCGTGCTTGGAGTAGTTTTCTACTTTATTTTAAATATGCTTCTCTATTGTTGGAAATTAAGACACCTTTTACTTTGCACTGGCTGATTGGTTTGGAGGTAGATGGAGATGGTTGTTAGTCTTTTATGATTTGCAGCAGCGGGGATGTCTCTTCAGACTATAGTGGCCTAAAATGATGTAAGAATCTTTAGCTTCATGTTTTTCATTAAGGCCAGTGGACATCCAAAAGAATTTGTCTCCCAGGTACCATCAGAAAAGCGGCGGGCAGTGTGGATGGGCTTGGCAAGGAAGCCCTGCCTGTTCCATGACAAAAGGGCCCCATGGGGCTTTTCAAGTCTGCAATAAAGCACGTGCTCAAGGGATTAGGCAGGAGGGAAGAGGAGAATCTACTCTTTTTTTTTTTGTAATCTGAACTCACAAAAAAAAAAGAAACATTCTCTCTCAGGCATAACCAAGATGGAAGGCAATGTCTTACTGACAGAGGAACATATATTTAGCACCATGATTTATTGAAACTGTGTGTGCTTGTTTTCTGAGAAATACATAGAGCCTTTTGATAACACTAGATGATAGCAATCTGCTCTGTAGGCAGATGTGCATATAATAGATGTGCCTGAGGCATATTTGCCCACATTGGGTGAATTCTTTTTTGTTTATCTTACTGCATGGTTTAATTTTATTATATTGACTGTTGAGAAGAGTGTCTGATTAATGTTGGAAATCACTACCTTATTTATAGGTATGCAGAATTTAATAATGCAGTAACAGTAATGATTTTTTTCTAAGTGGATGATAAAAATAGTGTTGCTTTTTTCTTGTGGTTGAAAATACTTTAAAATTGGTGGACTGGTCAAACTTTTTTGAAATAATCTATTTTTGCTGTTGTTCCAGATGATGTGAATTAACAGAAAATGGACTCAGAATCTAGCTAGACAATGCTTTTGCTTTTTTGAGAGTCTATGCACTATGTTTAGGAGTCTTGCTCTATCCTCTCAGCTGAGATTTAGATGGGATCATTTTCTTTGAAGTTTTCTTGTCAAGGTTCCAGGACTTATGTTTGCATGTTTTGGAGTACACAGGTAGTCCATCTGAAATCAGTGAATAAAGTTCTGACTTAATTGATGTCAATGCCAGAACTCCCAGTCACTTCAGAGAGGCCAGACCTAATCACATTTTTCAACTGAGTAATTTTGGGGCAGGGAGAGAGACTATTGTTCTGATTTTTTACCAGTGAATGAAGGATAACCTTATTTTAAGATTTTATAACAGATACAGTGCAGATATCCACAGAGAACTGTCTAAGATAATTATTTCACTTTTGTAAAAATCCTCTGGTTTAGTAATTCCCATTCTTTATTTTGCCCTACCTTTTACATTATGTATCAATGTTAACCATATTACTATCATGATATAAAATGTAATCTAAAATGGTTTAGACAGCATTTAGATACAATTGATTCAAAATTTCTTACTATATCAAACTAAAACCATGCAATTATATAAAAATTGTTTTGTCGTTACCAAAATGCTTTTGCTTTAGATTCCTGAATATCCTTTCTTCAAGAGATTTGTTTAATGGGAAGTTGTGAAATAATGACATCCTTTCTGATTTACAGCATAATCAAATTTTGGAGGGTCAGGGTTTTCTGCAGAACAGAAATTTTAATTTTGACCAGCTTTCAGTGCAGTGAATACTTAGTTCACTGCAACTGTTTGCCAACTCAGTGAAAAGCTGGATACTAAAGTGCTGTTCAAATGTGGAGCTTAGCTGGCTAATGTTATTCCTGATTCAAAGAATGTGAACATATGATCATACTGCTGGACAAGTACATTGTCTGTGGTGCCTTGATTTTTCAGAAGATAATGAGTCATTTTATGATTGCTCTTACTCAGACACTCCTTCCCATTTATGGTTGACAAGATTTTAAAATAGAACCCAAGCTTTTGTAGAAAATAGAATGTTTATTTTACCTTCCTTCTGCACTCGGAAAACAACTTCATGACATACAGTCAGAAATAAGCCATAGCCACAAGTAAGTCCCATAGCCACAAATAAGTCATAGTTTTACTATTAAAAGGTTTTGCAATAGATTGATGTGCATTATATCTCTTTTATTGAACCTTTTATTAATTTCTACTTATTTCCTAATTTCTTGGCAGAGCACTATATATTAACAACAGTTCTTTATCCACTTACCTGGTAAATTTATCTCCAGAGCCATGGTGTTGTTTATCTTCTACTGTAATGGTGATGGTCTGAGATTGACACCATCTTTACACTATTTTATACAAATATAGTGTCCTCTGTTTAAGTGGACTGCATCCCAATTGATATATGCGGCTGCAAAGCAGGTTTTTTTGACATTTTATCACATATTGAAAGTGCTGAACTCTTGGGTAATACAAATGCCTGTCTGGTGGTAATATCCTCGAAATGTTTCTGCTTGTTTCTTAAAATATCTACCTTATCAGAAGTGTTATTCACACAGTCATGGAGTCCTTTGTTCAAACAGGGTTGTCTGTGGTGTAATAACTGTCCCCAACTGTTTGATGGGAACCTTTCACATACAGGCTGAGTGACAACTAGTCACATAAACCTTCCTCCACTGTTATAATGGACCTGGAAAATCTGCTAAGCCCTGGAGGACAAGGGAGGTCAAGGAGAGGCAGGATATAAAAAATAATATCAACACATTGTAAGTGTAAGCAAATATAATGAGATTTTGCATTCAAATGAAATTTTATATACTCACAGGAGGCATCATTTAGTGGTTAAAGTATAAAACTGGGAGTTGAATGATGCTGCTTCTATTCTTGGCCATGCTGCTGCAGGTTTTGTTCCAAATAGAGAAGAGCAGAGGTCAAAAATATACCTGTATAAAAGAGCTTTCCGTTTTTAATAATAGCATGAGATAAGACCATATCCCAAAGCATTACAGAGAAACAGAGCTTTGATTGTAGATAAGATTTTTATGAAAACCAGCTCAGAATTTCAAAAAAGGGACAGATCGGAGTTAAATGAAAATGGATATGGGAGGAAAGTCATACTCAGTCTGAAATCATGTGAAAAGAGGTATGTAAGTGTAGTCTGAGGTCAGCAAATGTAGAAAGCACCAAGGGTAGTAAAAACACAATAATTAGTTAAAGGGTCATAAAATGTGTCCATCTAATACACCCATGAAATTTCGGTAGCTGTCTGGCAAAGGATATTAAAAGCCTCCATGGTCTGAATGTAAAATTACTTATAGAGAGAGATTTGTGCAAAGTTCAGGGTAGAATTCATGGTGTTCTCAGGGTTTGTATCTTCAGTTTGAATGGGAATGGATTCAGACAAGTTCATGTCCAGCTGTGATTAGCTGCACAGGTAAGGTACACATGTGAAACTGCCATATAAAAAACCCAGAGCTTAACTGAGACAGTTTGGAAGGTCTGCAGAGCTTTGTTTGCATATTCTTTCTCCCAGCACACCTTCATGCCATCTCCAGATTTCTTTGCCTTTCCAGGATCCAGGATCTTATTGAGCAGTTTAGCTATTAATTTACAAAGCTTGAATTAATGTGCCATGGATTTCTCTTCTGTTCATATCGTGCTGCTCTATGCTCTAGATTTGGAAGCTGGTGGTGCTTGGACATTCTGAAAGTGTGAAGGTATTTATTTCCAAGATAAGAAAATATATAGGTCTTTGCAATCACATACGGGCAGAACCACTTGCCTCTGAATATCAAGTGTAGTCTAAGCATCTAATGTTAAGATGTTCCTGATGTGCTTTTTATCTTGCTTCTCTTGCCCTTTATACTCTTGCCCAGTATGTTTCCAGCCTTGAGACTCTGAGCATTTTATCATGTCTTGCACCTCAGACCTATCAGGATTTCAAACTTAGAAATGGATGGCTTGCTTGCAGGACTCAATGTTACAGATATTCTTTGAGCATGATATTGACACCCTCAATCTGCTCTAGTGGCATTCCTCCAGTAGTTGGGAGATCACACTTCAAATTCCACCTCTGCCTAGGTAGATACGAGTTTGCATTTTCTACCTCTTCTCACAGGAGAAGCACCTTAAACAGAGGGCTGTAAGAGTAAGCTTTGCAAAAGAGTGATGGGACATGGAGTCAAAATTATCCTTCCTTTGTGTCAAGCAGTTCCAATTTCTATGAAGCGATTAAATGTTCGTTGGACTGGGGGTGCTGGAGTCAAGGGAGGAGGCAGGAGGAGAATGAAAGAACTGTACCAAGTGATAGAGAAGAAGGAGCCAAATATTTTCAGATATTTGAAGGATTTGAAGCTGGAATTTGAGATCCCAAGTGAAAGCTCCAAGAACGTTGTAGAGGATCTTGTCTGTATTTTGTGAGTAAGGGATGGCTTAAGTATCCATCTTCAGGAGATGGTTCATAACTGAATTACAGAAGTGCCAGCTGCAGCTCAGGATAGCACCTACATTGGGGAGGAGGGGGAAAAGAGAAGGGTATCTCCATCTCCAGCAGTGTCACTCCTCCAGCTTCATCAGATTCACCTTCCATATGTCCTGTGCTGAGGCACCTAACTGTCCCCATGAATTATCTGGTAGCACATCAATATCCAAGTCAGGATATGGATTTTAAAGTGTCAAAATGTCAAGGTAGTCCATTATACTTTATACATCAAGAATCTCAGTGGTATCTGTAAACCTCTTTGTAAAGCTTTTTAAAAATCTCCAAATGAAAAATGAAATAGCAATAGTTTTTCTATTCAGAATGGATTAAAAATCTAAGAGAGGCAAGGTTTTAGAGGAGATATTATCTTTTATTAGATCAACTACTATACTTGAAAAGAAGCAGGCCAGCTTTCAGGCGTGAACCTCTTCTTTGTTATCTTGATCACCACTCATTACCACAAGGGGTTGCAAAGCCAACCTCCCAGTTTGACTCTATCTTTGCGTGTCTTTCTCATTTTATTGCAGGAAGTTATATTTTCCTTTATGTTGCTGGTTTTGTGATTATTCTAGTTAGTTATCTTGCCTGAAGTATAGTTTTCAGAAGCTGGACTGCATTACCTTTTGCAGCTCCAGAGACTTTTTTGCAGCAGCAGAATACCCATCTGCCATGTTCCATCTGGTTTCCACTTCTGCCTCTGCCACCTGAATGTAGAAAGCCAAAAAAAAAAAAAAAGGGTCCAGCATTTTTCATTTTAGCAGGCACACATGCAGGAAGTGTATTTAGTGATTAGATGTTTAATATGTAATTAATAAATTTTTACAACTGGAGCTCTAAAAAGAACAGCTGTCGCCTAATTTTTTGAAATTGAGTTACACCAGTGCACTTGGGTGCACGCTTAAAAAAATGTTAGATCCTTGAGGGTTAAAAAGAAGAAAGAAGCTGGGGATAGAGGGGAAAAATAATTACATTATTTTTTCCTGTATTTCCTAAATGACAGCTTTCTGTGGAAAGTCAGTCTTTGTGTTCATCCACCTGCCCTTCTTTGACTTAAAAGATTCTAGTCTCACATCCAAGAGTTTCTGCAAATGCTTTACAGAGGTTATTGAACCCCTTTGTTTTGTTTTCCTTTAAAATCTTTGCTAGGCTTTCAGAATTTGTAGGTGGATATGCATTAATGAGAAAGCAGAAGCTGAGTGTAAAAATGAAGTAGGTTTTCAATGAAGTTTGTCTGTAGCATTTGCTCCCGGTAAACTGAACACTCTGTTATGCTCTATTTAAAGATGTCTCAAGAACCTGTTCAGTTTTGCGTCTGTCCAAATTCAAGGCATTCTGAGAGGAGATTTTTGCCTCAAGCTGAGTCCTAAGGCTGGAATTCAGCTACTGAAGCATTAATGTAACTGTGTATTTTTTTATTGTAAACAGTTTTCCTAAATTTTTGGCCGATTTTTATTATTTTCAGCTTCAAATGACAAGCAAGTCTTCTCCCAGTCCCCAAATATTCAAGAAGATATCGGCTATATCCATGAGGCTAAACTGTGACAAGCTAACACCTGGACCATACACTATGAGTTCAGTGGATTATTTATGGAGCAAAGCATCATTCATCGATATGAACAAGAGAAATGACACCCTGGCCTATTGTTGCCCCCCCCCCCCCTTCTAATAAACATGCAAAATATAAGGAGGACTTCAGGAAATTTTACTTTATGGGAGGAGTCAAAATTAAGAATTGTGTTGATGAAAATTGTCAGTGAGAGTAACCCACAAAAAGTCAATGGCTGACAAGGCATTGGGAGCTTGGCAAGAAAGTGTCAAAACAATAGCACACGATGGCTCCATTTTAAGACTATAGGTGCTTTGCAGAGTAACATTAATGAGCTCTTAAACTTTGGGGAAGGTTAAACCAATCTAAACTCACTGAGTGCTTTGGTTTAATTTAGACATACATTAATGTCTCTGCAGCTGCTTGATGCTGAGGAGTAGAAGGAAACTTCATATAATCCACTAAATATGCTGTTGTGCTGTGTTAGCAAAACTATCAGAATTAATAAAACACTTTAAATATATAACAAAATTAGTTACAATTGCAAAATATATTATAATGCAGCAAATCAAAATAATAGCAAATTCAAATGAAGAAATAGTAAAGTGAAATATTGCATTTAAGGGTAAAAGTTAACACTGGTTTGCATTTAAGAAATTACTAAAATGATGATTTAGGATTTGATGCAAAAGTTATTGGCAAAGAATTGTTTCTGGAGCAAGGCACCACTGTTTGTTCTAACATCAGTAAATTCATTGTGAAGAAGCATGAGTGTGGAATATTTCTCTCTCCACCCATTCTTCCATCTCTACTCCTTTCAGAATTGTAGATATGCTTCTGTATGTCACCAGGACATATTAAAATGTAGCACATTTCTTAAAAGCTATTCAGTTCCTTCTCTTTTATGCAGGTGCATGAAAAATGCTTTTGTTGGCTCAGGCATTGATAAAGTAATAGCAATTTCTGCAAGCTTAACTATTCGATTTCATTATTTATTTGGAGAAATTCTATAGAATGGAGCAGGGGGAGTGAAATTGAGGGAATTTATTGCAATGTAGAGTTGAAAAAAATGGTAATTAGTATGAAATAAGAAAGAGAAAACAAAACTTTCCTGTAGTTAGTTACTGGTAAGGTTTTGGGTGTTTTTTATATGAATGTCCTTTCCTTCCCCTTAGTAGGTGTTTTCAGTGCATGACCCATACCTATCTGAGAGTGTGAGAACCACTCTTAGAGTGTCTGTAGAACTTTGCTAAGAAAATCAAGTCTCTTAAGTAAATTTTAAGGAGCTGCAAGCAAAAAAAAGGCTTGAAAACCAATGCTATATGATAATACCAGTACAGAGTTAGGTAATTTTTTTCCAGTATCTTTATTAAGCTCTTAAAATCCTATCCTAAAAACTTTGAAGTCAACAGGAGACCTGTTACTGACTTTCATGAACTTAGAATCAGCATCTCATTTTACTGGAGTTTTGTTTAAGTGTCTCTAATGTACGTAGGAAGATGCTTGAATAGCAGTGATTGGAATTTCCTAGCTTGGTCATTTGGCAGACGAGGGTGGGGTGCTAGAGACTGGCCCTACTGACTGGCTGTATGACCTTTGCACACTGACTCACCCAATAGAGTTAATTTATTATGAGGAGTCAGAAAATATGAAGAACCCATTTTCTCTCCTTTCAGAAGCCAGCAGCTGTGAAATTTAAATTAAAGCATCTTCAGCGATTCTTGGTCAGGGAAAGAGGCAGAATGCTTGAAGGCAGCAAAGCAGAGGTTTCTATGCCTGCAAACAGATCCAGATGGCTGGTAGCCAAATAGAGGAAGAAGTTGCTTGTGAAGATACCCACACAAAAAGATTTTTCCTCTTAATAATAGTATATTCCTTCAGGTACTTCATGGAATATAGAATAATTCCACGGAAGATGGTGCTTTTACTGCAAGAACAGAGCTGAGTTTGGCCTGTGAAGTGCAGAAATGTTTTGCCTTTTCCCCTGTGGAAATTGCCATTCACAGGAAGACTCAGGGAGGAAGGAAATAAAATGTTAAGGAAAAAGAAGGTTATAGGAGTGGGAGGCTGCCGTGTTGGTGACCAACCTTCCACTCCTTTAAGTTCTGATGTTTATTAGGTTGTGTATTCTGGGTTTAATTATGGATCTGGAGTGTCGTGCTAATAAGGCTGCACAGTTTTGTCTTCTTCCTCTCTCTGAGGCAGAGCTAATTAAAATAAGCATTAATTAATATGTGCTTTGAGGTCCCTGAACTTTAGGTGATTAAAATATTCTAAATAATATTATAGCACATGGATCACTATGAAATAGTTTAATGTCACTGACTGTAAAATGTGACCTATCTTGAATGCCGTACATAATAGGGAACAGAACAGTTTGAATTGACCACCTTCATGTTCCTGGAAGAGATCTATTTAGCTGTCAGTCCCTGGACTCCATTCTCAGGCCAGCCATGGAGACATTAATGGCAGAAACTTTCCATCTTTGATCTCAGTACATTTTTCTGATGCAAAGACTTTACCTTACAATCAGATGCTCAGCAACATGTTGCTGGTTTTATATTTGCTCTAGAAAAGTTGCAGGTTTGAGTAAGGCCTTTTTTCATGGCTTTGTGCTTTTAGGTCTCTATTTAACCCACAACATCTTTGCCCTCTTGTTGTGGGTGATACATAAGAGATAATTAATTAAATATTGAAAACATTTTTACCAGCTTCACAATTTCTCTTTGCATCCATTACTGACTTTTTATGATGTTTGTGATCAAGCATGTGCAATATCAGCAAAGTAGACAAGTACAACTTTTGCTTAGAATACTTATCTATAATATGAATTCAGCGAACAGTAAATGTAGCAGTGAATATTAATGAATGCAAGAGCCGAGACTACCTTAGTGCCAAATGGGAGGTCCCTGGTCAAACAGGACAGCTTTTAAATGATTGACACAGTGGTGCCACCCTTACAGCCACCTCAGGGATGATGATGCCTTCTACTTCACACCCCTGCTGAGAGGAGGAGGCTCACCTCCCTGATGGGAGTGATATCCTTCAGATCTCCTTCAGACATGTTAGTAAGTTAGACAGCCCTCTCCTTTCAGGAAAAGGGTTCAAAATATGCTTTTCAGAACAACCTCTTTTCTCCAGCCTTCCACCCCCATGCCCTTCGTGTACACAGTAAAAGCCTCCAGTTAGAAAGGACTCAAACCAAATACCTTGGCAACTGAGAATTTTGAGTTTGTATCTAGATTTCTAGGCTACTTTGTGGTGCTGATTTGTTCTTATAATCACCATGGCAGCAATACTTAACTCATTTCATTAAAAAAAAGAAGCTTTTTAGACACTTTGTCTATGAAGCACTATGCCAAAAAAAAAAAAAAAAGATAATTTTTGTAATTTATTACATGACAACACAAAATTGGAAGCCTGCAATCAGTGGGAAGTAAAAGCTTTCAAAAATAAAGCTCCAAGGTGATAAGTTAAAATTGCTGGTTGTCACATCCATCCTACTGCTTTTATCCGTAACTGCTCTGTTCCTTGTATAAAAGCCTGGATTTATTAGCAACCACTGGAGGCCTTCAGACACCATAAGCCCTTGTAGCTCCCAGGTTAATGACTAGTATTAATTGCTACCAATGTACAAATTTCTAAGGCCCCATGCCAGTTGCTATGTTTTTGTCTCAGATGCATTTAAAAATCCAGTCTCCAGCTTGATTTAATATCACTGTCTTCAGCACCGAGGATTATGTTAAGACAAAACCATCTACAGGTGTCATGGATAGCCATATTTGTATTTGACTGTAAAAAGGGCCATTTTCTTACAGCAAAATGGGCCTTTACTCAGGTTTCAAGAGGAAAAAGGGAGGTGATGCTTTGGTCTAGCCTCCTCTCTGAATCATTCCACATCTTGCAGAAATGAAAGAACTGTATAATTGATCACCTATAGAAAGGTTAAAGAACAAATATACAACTTTCCAGATTTCTTCCTGGCATAGTGATATCTATCTTGTCCTGTATTTGAAATAGAGTCTGACTCTATGTTGCTCCTCCTGAGCTCCTCTCCAGTGCTGTATTCACAGAACCCTCCTGGAAAATGCTGAGACTGCCATAGGTACCATTTCCCTGCAGCTAATCCAATAGGCTGGTCCTGCCTACAGGCCACCTAAGGTTTGCAAACAGCCACTTTCATGCTTTCTCCTCTGATGTCTCTCAGGCTGAGGGACTACCCTCTGCAAATATCCATCAACATCTACTTCATCATCCCACTTCAAAGCTATTTTCCTCTGTAGCTCCATTTATGAGTTGCCAGTAGAGTACATGACAACATTGACAGCCAGTGGGCTGACACCATAACTTCCCACCAGCTAGGGCTGTCTCATACTATTCTTCCCACGACAGGTAGATCACTTGTGAAAGTCCTTGCCAAAGGATATGGTAGATTCTAGAAATTTATAAGGGATGACTGAAGCTCATGAAAATAAATCCACTGAGCATTGCAAAATTCTTGAAGCCGACATTCAGAGAAGTAAGGTCCTGAGCTAAAATAATTAAAGGCAGAGAGATTATTAGCAAGTTTCACATATGGTAGTGATGTTCTTAAAATTCAATAACCATCCACTTATGGCCATACTTGGTGGAGTTTTTTTAGTCAGGACACCAGAATAACAGATTGTCAGTAGTCCCAGGAGCAAAAACTGTGTTCAGAGATCTCCTAATGTCAATTCTGTAAAAACAGGGTGGTCTGCTGGAGTGGACAGACCTTTGATCTAATGTACTATATGTAGTCGTTCTTAGGCTTCCCTTTAATGTATTTTAAATCATAATCAGACCATTTCTCTCTTTTATTGTTTTTCTTGTAGCACAAATAAATTAGTTACACACACAGACAGTATTGGAACAGTGGCACCCAGGGCAAAAAACCCCAAACCAAAGGTTTTACCTTTACCCCCACATCCCGATGACAACAGAGATGCTCTGATAAGATGTGAGTTGGAGGATGTCAGTAATGTCTTGAGCCACAATCTTCTCTTGGAGAGCTGTTGTTTCAATCAGAAGAGGGTGAAGCAGGTCCTAATGCCTCTTTTACAGATAATTTTGTGATGGCTTCCTTGTGAGACAAAAACCCACTATGAGTTTTAGGTATTTTGCTCAGTGCATTTTCTACCAGTAGAAATTTAATGGAATAATTTTCTGCCTTTGAAATACCAGATGCTATATTGATCTTTCTCTTATAAATGCAGTTATTATGGATTTTGATGCCTCCTTACTTATAACAAGACACAGAGATTTGTTGTAGGACATGTTTCTGTATATGATTTGTAAATGAACATATTTTTGAGTGATGGAGATTGCTTTTCTCTTTTGCATAGGTTTGAGCTACAAAAACAGTATTTACAGGGGGAAAAATTTTTGAACATTTGAACCTCAGAAGGTACAGAGGAGGTTTTTATTCAATAGTTAATTTATCCTTTACCTGCATTCTTTTATGTGGAACTATAAAGGTAATCTGTCTATCTGAATACTCAAACAGCTACAGGGGCTAATTTTACCTGTCTGTGGCCTCTTAAGGAGAAATACAATTCTCATTTACAGAATGCTAGTATTCCCTTTATTGTAATTTTTTTTTGTTGTGTATACAAATATATTCTTTTACAAATTTCCCAGACTGCCATCTTTTCCCACCTCTGTTAAGCAATATTTCCCAAGCTGTAGATGAAGAATTCCCTGTGTGGATTCACAGATGACGGCAGTATTACCATTTGATAAACAAGTCCTCAAAGATAATTTAAGCACATGTTCTTCCGTTGAAGCTCACAGGAGGTTGGTGCCTGGTAGACTTTAGCCCTGTTGCACTGGAGAGCTGGAAAAAACTGAACCAATATATTTCACCACCAGCTCCATCTCAAGGATCAGCTCTCAGCATTGCGTTCCCCTCCTGTATCATATGTACCCACAACCTGTGCTGGTCGCCTTCTGCAGCTTCTCACACATGGACAGTCCAGACTGCTGCAAACATCTCACTGAAAACTACCAGTGACTCTCACTATCTTTAATATATGCATAGTTGTAAACCTCCTCCAGCTCTGGCCTCTGGTCTGACTGACTAGAAACTGTTCAGACCTCCAAGTTTATGTCATGTCCCACCAAAAACTTCTCTGCTGTCCCTTGGCATCCAGCTCAACTGTGATGGCTATCACTGGACAGCCTCTCCTCTGGAGCTCAGCCCACAGTGAACCAAGCATCCTTAGCATGCTCTGGTCACCATTTACCGTGTTTAAATTAATTTATAGACAATTAAATTAAAATTGAACCACAAGCTCTAATCTAGATTTGCTTAGAGACGTGCTACCCAGATGGCACATGCATTCTGTGTAAATACATGTTGCTGATCAGTCCAAATAATTTTAATAAAATACAAACTCCAGCCAAAGTACTTTTAATGTGCTGTTTTGTATGAACGACATTGCAGAAGAGCTAGTGAACCTGCAGCAACTGAAGACTATACTGCTGAATGATTCCTGTAAGGAATGTATAGATGCTTGATTCCTTTGTTTTCTGTTTCTCTTTTCTCATTTTCACTCCTGCAGCTATCTTTGGGAACCTTCTGTTTTGTTATCTGTTCATTTCATTCCCAGCGTTGAACATGATGCTCCTGAAGTTGCCCAAAATTTGCAGTTTTCCTAAAGCACCTTTAACCCCAGGAAATTGGGGAAAGCATTGAATCATATTCAAGTTCAGTGTCTTAGACCTATCTACAGCCCTTTGAAAGGGTTGTCTCCAGAGCAGGTGCAAGGATGACATTCTTTGCCTCCTCTTCACCTCCTTGATGTGGCTGCCTTGGAGGCAGACAGTGGACTGGGTGTGTGAGCAGGCTGTGAAAGCCGGGCACTAATGTGCTGGTCTTGCTAGGGCACATGCCCTGGAGGGCATTTCTCATCTGTACAAGCTAACGTGCTTTCAGGCTCACCCCTGAACAGAGGACATGTTTAGTTTTGAGAATATTTAAGCTTTGATCCTGTCCCTGCCAGACACTGTAGCCACGGTCTGTGTGACCTCAGACTAGTTACTTACTATTTTTGTGCGTCTGTTCTTCTTCTTTTGCAGTTAGCTGCAAGAATAGTCATTGAAGTATATGAAGTGCTCAAAAACTGTATTCCAATAGTCTGAACTTCAAAAAATGCCTTGCATGTTATTCCTTCCTAAGTGAAAGCATTTGTTCTCCATGGGGGCTGGGTAACAGAAGGGCATCGATGGACAGGGTGGTAGCAGAGTCTTTTATGTTCTTTTATGTTCTTTTGAACTGGAATGGACATACATATGCTTTTTCAGAGTCAGAAGGACTTAGCACAAAATTTTCCCTGAATGAAAGAGACAGAGAATGAAAGACACAGAGAATACAGCAGGATGGTTCTCTGATAGCTGGTTTCATCAGGCTGGTTTCATCTGCCTACATCCTTCACAAGCAAATGCAATAAAGCAGGAGGTCTGTGCGAAGCAGACAGGTACCAGACATGGTGTCTGCAGTTTCTTACTGACTTTGCTCCTTCACCAATGTGGTGCAGTGGGAACCATTTGATAGCAAATACTGTAGTCAATTGTAGTGTAGAGGCTTTAGTAAATGGCTGTACCTGAGTACCTGGCTCAGTACAGCCAGAGCTACAGCCTAACTTGCCTAAGCAGCAACTAAGCTAGAGCTAGCATGTGCCCTGTGGGTAGGATTATAGGTGTAATATTTATATAGTGTAATAGTCTAATTTTGTATGCTTCACAATTTGGTGTGTTCCCACACAATTCAGCCTTATCTGGCACTAATGGAAGATAGGAGGACATAAGGTAATGGTGTTAGAAGCTGTTGCACTGAATTTGGTAGAAGGTAGCCACATGGTTTCGCAAAAATTACCAGCAGGAGTGTTGTTCTTGGGTGTATTGATTGGTGCCTGGCTAAACACACAACTTCAGTCAGAGTTGTAGCTGTACTACTGCAGGGGAAGAAGAGATTGGGAATGCACATGCTGCCAACCCCCGCCTGGGTGGGATGTTTTCACCTGATTTCACATCCTAATCACCCTTGCCAGATTGGTGAAGCAAGCAGAATTTAAGAGAATAGAATAAGCTGCCTTTTTTTTTTCCTAATAAATTCTGTCTTTTTCCCTTATTTGTGAATTTCCACAAGAAAAATCAACTGCAGTCCCAACATTTGGAATGGATCCAGCTATCAAAGTTCAGTGGTGTAGTGGTAACTAAGTACTTTAATTCAGTTTGAAGTTAGAGTAATTTAACAAGAAGGGAACGTATTGCGAAGTGCTGTTCAATCCCACACATACATTAGACAGCAAATGGACTGTACATTATTATTATTATTATTTCATTTCAAATTTCTGTCAGTTGTGCTGTGGGAAAAATTTTTTCATATAGAGTATTTAATTCTGGAAACAATAGTCAGTTCTTAGTACTAGAAGGAAGTAGCAGTGGACAAAACCTCCAGCATACTGGCAAATTTAGAGCATCTCTAAATCTATCGTCAGCTCCATTCTTCATGAAACCACATTTCAGTTACATACCACAGACAACACCAGCAGGGCCTTAACAGTGAATATGGAAAATCAGTTTCTGCAAAATTGAAGTTTATAGGCTTTATTTGCATTTCGGATCCATAGGCTGGCTGAGAGGAACTACGTGGCAAGTGTCGCATGTGCCTGATGGCACCTGGGAGGCTCGTTTCTGTATGCCAGCGTGGCACACCAGTCAGGCTGTATCCAACCCTATTTTCTGGTGCCCTCTGGGCACCAGCTCTAAGCCTGCCAAGTATTTTTGCATACACTATCAGATGCCTGCTCAGTCCCACCTTTAAAATCTTATTTGCATTGTTGATTCTGCCCCACACTTTCCACCTTACTGTAGATAAGCTGCTGTACGGCAGGGCTCCCAGACATGAAATACGTGCAATAACTGCTCAGTTCTCCAGGAAGCAATATTCAGTGTCATGTTCAGAGACATTGGTCGCTGTATCTGTTAAGGGTACCACTAGATGAAACTTTTGTATCAGGCCGTGTGTATAGCCACATGCCTTCCCTTGCTGCCATTTCATTTAATAAATTAGAGTCGTTTTAATAACTGACTGCCTAGCTCTGCTTTGCAAACTGGTACCCAGAAAGCAGTGAAAAGACGATGTTAAGTGCACAGGAGCAGGATGTGGGTGCTGTTACACAAGTATCGTGTGCCTGTTACACAAGCGCATCTCTATGGGAGAAGGACAGCTTGAATCACAGCTGAATGAGAAGTGAAAAAAAAAATTAAGGCCTGTTGTAATGACAGTGACAGTCTCCTTGTGCATCCTCACCCTGCGGGAACAGGGAGTCAAAGGAGCCTGAACCGTGCGAACCGCAGCATCCCAATTGGAGAATGTGGATGTGCAGCAGCAGGCATGTGCCGGTGGCTGCCCAGCGAGGAGAGATGTCTGTGTAAGGCAAGGCCATGGGAAAACAGGACTGCCTCACAAGATAGAGCTTCTGTCGGTGACCTTTCTCCCAGACTGATGCCAGTCCTGGGGTGAAAGTGGCAGTTTTGCAGGTTTTTGTCTGCATTGAGTGGAAGTGCTGGGCCAGCTTCCACTCTCATTTAGGAAAGACACACTTTTTGTTTAGGAATTAATGCCTGACTCAGTTTTGGTTTTGTTTGTGGAGGTCGATTTTCTCTCTGCTACCCGAGCTAGATAATGAACTTCAGCCCTCTCACAGCATAAAGTAGCTCCACCTAAGGAGGAAATGCTTGCACAGGGGTGGGTTTGCCAAAGTATCACTAGCACAATCATTTTCACCTTGTCCCAGTGCTCCATCCTTCTGGGCTCCTGAAATAGCTGTGATCTTGATGAATTCATGCACTTTATGCATGTTTGCAGTACAGCTGGAAAATAAGCAACAGGCAAGTATTTAACTTTCAGACTTTCTTTGGAGGTTGTTGCAGAATTTGGGGCAGACTCTCCAGAAACATAGAGGACAAAGTGATTGACTCTATCAAGCATAACAACATTATGAGATATCATGGGGATATGATGCAAACTCTCTCAGTTCAGTGATGAAAACTGTCAGCAGAAGCCTCAAAATAAATGCTCTGTTTGTTGAGATGGTGTGCTTTTTTGGGGTCTCTCTCCAGAACTGAACATATACAGTGGAAAAAGTCAAGCAACCTCCAAAACTTTGCAAAGTCATAACGTATGAACTGATGGTAAAAGAAAGTGGAGGCTAACTAATAGAAGACAAATTAAAATGTTTGGAAAATGCATAATGGATATAGAAATAAAACAAACAAACAAACAAAACATCTTTCCCAAAAGGGAATAAATCTAAATCAGCATAAAGCAAAAAAAACCACTAACCTTTTATAATTTTGTCTGGTGGTGCAGCCCCAGCTCAATGCAGTGTGAAGCATGACAACCCATCCATGGCAACTGTAGGCCATTTCCATACCATGGTTTGTTCTAGTAGGAACAAAGCTCGGTATCTCCAAGTTACACGACTCTGGAGTAATCTCAGTGTTCAATCAGACACACTGAGTATGAAGAATGAAGGGAAGCTCCTTAAAATAAAGGCCAGATGAGACACTTACCCTAAAGCTGCAAGAGCCATTGAAATAATTGCTAGCTCCTTAACCTTTCAAGAAAAAATTATCTGAACTGTAAAAAATGAAGGATTAAAAAGTGAGGAGGGGGGATAGAGAGAAAGCTAGTAAGAGAAAGACACTTTAATTTGCAACCTGCTCTCTTCATCAGAATTACTTTAAGATAATCAGGCAGCTGCGGATGTTTCTTGCAAGGTAATACTTGAGTGGTGAAGGTACAATATGATGGTTGGATAATACATGCTTGCAAATTTGACAGGTTACATTATCTTTTATTGACATCCAAACAGAACTGCCAGACTCTGGAGGCTTTATTTTTGCATCAGCCTCTTTTTTTTATGACATCTGCCATCCTTAAAAATTAAACAAACTTTTTATTGCTGAGCTTTAGCATATTATTTCAAGCAGTCTTGACTGCCTCTTGGTAAATTGTGTGATATGTGATGTGCATCTGACTTTAACCTGCATTTTTTTCTCCTTTTTTTTTTTCCTATAAAATCATTTAAAATAATTTATGAAATTCACTCTATGTTATAAGCTAACTTTGATCTGGGGAGACAATACCAAGGCGAAATAGAAAAAGATGGATTATAGTTCCTACATTAATAGACTTGCAGAAAAACACCCCATACACTTTATGAAATGAGAAAGATAAGAGCATGAATTAATAATGCTTTAACAGCAATGGCACAAAATCCTTGCACAGTAATGCTCCCAAACTACTCATATTGATTTAAAATCTGTATTTAAGACAGTTAGGTTTAGAAGTCCCCCTTCAGCCACATCAGATATAGATTTTCAATTTACAGGATTATTTTAAATCGCGGTCTTTAATTCAGAAAATATCATACAAAGCTTTCCATGTTTGAAAGTAAATTCCTTTCTTTTGCTCCCTCAAATTATACTAGTTAAAGTTTAACAGTCACCACTGATAAATGCTTGTGCATGACGATGCCAGAACAGAACCACGAGGTCCCACAGAGGCCTTGTCCTAGGTTGCATAGTTATAGGCTTTGGAGTCTAGAATGAGGGAAATCCCCCTCATTCAGTGGATAGTGATCAGAAGATGAGGCTTACAGAGAGCTTAAGGTTACTGAGGGCCAAGTTCTGGCTGAGGTGATGTGTACCTATTGAGTACCACAGGGGTTTTTGTTCATGCAAGGGCAGAGTATGTCAAAATTGTTTTACTGCTAATAAATAGAGACTGATCTTTTTAAAAAATAAAGTTAGCCAGTTCTTTGCTCTACATTGAAGTAACAGCAAAAAGAGAATTGATTATTGTTTTCTTGTATTCCAAAACAGCTCTTGAGGACTTTGCTGGAAGTGTGTACTGTTCAAAGGGAAATGATTACAGCCTGCAGCTACGTTCAAGTACTGATATGTAATTAGTACAGTGTCACCTTAAACAGCAAATTATTCGAAGTAGTTAGGTAAATTGTAACACATACCCACATTTATTTTTCTATAAAATGACTGCAATTTTTAGTGTGCCCCAGCAAAATTGCCCTCACTAAAGAAAAAGGTAAACTAGTGTGGAACAGATGTGAAACTTAGTTAGAGAAACTAAAGGGTATTTGTCACAAACTTAGAAATTGTAACAAAGAGTGGGGGCTGGGAAAGAAAATTTATTCTAACAGTGGCAAAAAATTTCTCCCTTAGCTAATAATAGTAGTGTGCAGAGAAGGCAGTATCCAGATCCAAAGGAAAGTGCTAGTTTACATTTAATGACTTGAAGATGAGGACAAATCACTGTCTTGAGTTCAAATTCACATTCTGTGTCGTCAGTATTCCTGTGATGTGTTTCTGGAACTGGAAAATAACCCCCTTCCCATTTTGGATCTAGTCACACCAACAAATTTTAAGTGTGGGTTTGGCGAAGGAAGTTAGAATTCCTCTCAGACCTCCAGTTTATAGGTTTGATTTTATGGCCAGGTCTGGAATGGAATCTCCTTGCCCCAGAGAAGGACCCCTTGAACACCTCTGAGGTCACATGAGCACATTATATCTGTTCTTGCTCGTTATGCGAACCACAGAAGTAATGACTGTCTGGCTAATGATATCACCACTGATTGTTCTCAAATGGCTCACTATGAAGATTACGCTGGCCAGTTTAGCCGAGAGGCCAAATTTCAGTGATCATTCGCTGCAGCTTCCAACTTCCTCTCACATCAGGAGAGAGGGGAGTGAAATACCAGGCAAGAGGTGATTTGCAAATCTCTCCCTCCCTTCCATCAGTATTCATCATGACTCAAAGTTTATAGCCATGGAGTGAAAGATGATTGCACTGTCAGACTAGGGAAATGGATCCTGAGGAATGAGCAGGTTTCCCATTTGTCCATAAATTGACTTACCCTTGTTGGTAGCATAAAACAGGTAAAGGGTGCACTGTATAGAGCAGGTTGCTCTATGCTAATGCATCCTGCTTATTATCTGAGATGTTGCACAGAGCAGACAATGAAACCCTTCCACAAAGGCTTGTGGACTCAGACCAACATCTCTCGGAAGTGCCTTCAGTGAACAAAAACAAGAGACACAAGAGAAGGAAACCTATAATAATTAAGTGAAATCTTCTCTAACTCAAATGATTTTCATGCTTTTTCCACAGGCCATCAGCAAATTTTTAAGGATGCAATTTCAGCTCTAACCTTGAATTTCCTGCTGTGGAAATGGGATAGAATGAATCATTTAGCTTTATCTGAACATAATTTTTCTGTAAAAAGCAGATTAATTCTGGGTCCCAAGATTCTAGTACTCTGTTTTGATTTCCTTTTAGTGCCAATATAGGCACAGTTTAGGGAATTGGTAAGACAGATGGAGCTTGGCATGATTTTTTTTTTACACTGAATATAAAAATGGTTGGGGTTTTTTTACTATATGGCTGAGATAAGAAAGGCAGGTGGCTGGAAATAACTAATTTCTAGATAAACTGTATAATCCCTAGCAAAAATCTCAGAATATATACACAAAAAGATTTGGGAGTTCTTCGAGCTTCAGACTAATGGCTGAAAACTGTTGTTGCATTTGTCATTAGACAACCTTAAGAGCCATGTTATCGTCAAAAAATACTGATGGCATTCCTTTTGATGCCCTTATAGGGAAAGACTAGACCTTTTAATTCATGGCTTTGTCCTTTGCCTAATCTGAGCTGTGATTAGTTGAACTGTACTTTATTCCATGGAAGATAAATCTGGAAATGAACAAAGCTGATAGCTGTGAGTTTTATTTGAAGTAGATAGGAAAGCTTAAAAAAAATTAAAATCTTTTGAACAGAAGTTTGACATTTTAGAGCAAACAGCTTATGTAATTTGCTACATTCTCTTAATGTGAGTACTTATCATCAGAGTGCCTGTACAGGCTTTCAGTCGGTCATCTTCGTAAAAATAGCAGCTAAGTACACTTCATTTCCTCTCCCACTTCTTTGAGTTTGTTTGGAGAAGCAAACGTACCAAGCAAAGTAGCAACAGCATGAAAGTAATATATGGAGAGTCAGGGACAAAACCCAATAAATCTGCCAAAGATATTGTGAACAGAGGTAGCAATAATCTTGTCTTGTATACCTGGCTCCATAGCGCTGATCTTTATTGTAATGCATAGCAATATACTGTACTGGATTGACATTTATATATATATGTACACATATAAGGGGATTTTCAAGCTCTGCTTTTCAAAGTGCTTCAGTTGGGAATGAATTCTAAGTCCACAAGGAAAAGAACACATAGCAGTAAATACTGTGCTCATAAGAAATTCAACAACAGTCTGAATATTTTCGTTAGCATTAATTTATGACTTGAGTTGAGCAAGCAGTAGAAAAACATGCTGTCCTGTGACTATCCGCTTGGATTCATGAGTGAATTTCAATTTAACTCTGAACCATTTCAAAGGGTTGTTTTCTGTGGATATTTTGTACCGAGCTTTATTAGCAGAAACTGTTCTCAGCAGTGCCCCTTTTAAATTCATAAGTTTGGATGTTCACCAAAAGTGATTTCTTGAGCTGTGTATCCACAGTGTCAGTTAGTTAATTAGACAACTAACCTCATCAGGAATAAGTTTTACATGGCTTATATAGTTAAGAAATGCAATGTGATTTGGAAATGTTCACAACTCCTTATGAGTGATCTACAGACCTGGAATTATTAATTACAAAGGCATTCATAAATAATTCTGCATAACAAATTTGAAAATGTTGTGATGCATGTAAGGGCAATTTGCAAACAAGAAACAAAAGGCAGCATTTGTTTTTACATGATTAGTTGCTAATTATTTGCTTAGCTTTATCTACTACTGAAAGAACAGGTGCTGGCAAAGTTGCCAAAGAAATGCTTTTAGCCTTCAAGGTCTGGAGATCATGCTGCAAAGGCAGTAGGGCTAATTTAAACTACTGTGTGCTGGCTTGTCTTTGCTGAGGTCACCTGAATGGCAGCTTCTAATTCCAGGCCAGAATTTGGCCTTTCTGCTCCAAGTTGGCAGCTACTCTGGTCCTTTATCCATTTACTGCGTTGAAGTAGCAATAGCATGCAGTGTTATCTGTGCATGTGATTTCCATTCTTCTCCACTTCTCTTTCACAGATTGACGCATAGGTTGAATTCAAAAGTGCAGGAAAAGAGCTTTGCCTACAAAAGGAACCTGCATGCCAGAGGGTTTGCTCTAAACTATTGTGAGACCTCCGGCTACAACACAGGACATGGGAGCTTTTCTGAACCCTCGTGTCTTGTGTTGCAGCCAGAGGGGCACATCTTTTCAACTGAGTCTGAGACAAGTAGAAGAAACCAACGTGAAAGAGACGTAAAGAAAAAGTGAGAGATGGGTACTGGCGTGGGACTTCACTGAACATCTAAGAGAAGCAGACTCAGGAATATGATCCTTGGCGTTAGCCTTTGAAGTTTTCTCCTAGATCCAGAGGAGATTCTGTCAGATTTCTGCCTGTTCTTTAATGCAGGTTGAAAGATCTGAATCAGGTAGCAAAAGTTACTGTAGTTGCAATGCTGCTGGTATTAATCTTTTTGTTTCTTTCTGCAAATTTGACTAGGATCACTGAATTAAACACTAAATTGTTTGCTTTTGAGACTCAGCGGTGTTGTTTCTGTCCTTCAGCAGCTGTAGGTGTGAATTTTCCATAGAAATAGAAATAGAATTAAGTATCCTCGCAAGTTTTGAGCAGAGAGCATGTCTATGATTAGCACTGAATTTTTTTGTTTCTCACTGGGACAAATTTTTCACTTTTTCAGCAGTTGAGTTCAAGGTGTGCCTGAGCTTGGGTAGGAGCTGCAACACAATTTCTTTGTTTTGACCTAACTTTGCCACTTGTTTAAAATATTACATGCCTTTATGTCCCATCTAATAAAGTGTACTCAATTGAAATCGTCCTTTTTAATGCTGAATTAGACTGGATACACTGGGATACAATGTTTTAAATATATGCATTAAATATATATTCAAATACTAAAATACTCAGAAGAGGACTCTGGAATTGTATTTTGAGTTGTTAAAATAGCAAGGATGACTGAAAATGGCCATGTTCCTGTCCTTCCATTTTGATATCTTTTAGGAAGCTACAGAAGACATTTCCTCATGTGGCAATAGACACGTTTAGATTTTGGTATAAAAGCTGAATAATTTAGAGTATGTTTCCAGACTGTCTCTGATCACTCAGACTTTGCCCCATTCTGTATTGATTGATTTCAGTGGCAATTCACACAAAACAAAGCTCTGTTCAAGGGGTTAAGGGTAGCAGGAGCAAAACTTTGTATCGTCATAAGACAGATTTTTTTGAAGATTGCCTTACCAGATAAATATTTTACTTTTGTAGTCCATTTTAGATTGCTATTTCCTGTGGGAAAAATAAAAAAGGAGTTATAAGAAATGTAAATAAATACTCTTACCTTCGCTTCTCTGATCAGGCTCAGTGTTTCCTGCACACTTTGTGTAGTTATCATATAAATGAGAGAGAATGCTTTCATTAAGAAAGCAGCCTTCTGGGTCAGTACTCCTGGCTTACTTTTCAATGCCATTTACATTCTTCTGTTTGTTTTCCTGAGCTTTGGTGCAAGTTCAGCAGAATGAATTAGTAAAATATCCCATTAGACACCGATGGCCCATTGCCGTCTATTCTCCCTTAATTCCCGCTGGCTTAAAAAGTCCAGTTGTTGCATCCCTGTGTGCATGTGTCTCTGCATCCAGTGCCTCTTTCAATCCTGGGAACATAAAACCTTATAGTCTGAAAATTTTTGCAAGAGAAGTTCCATCTCTCAGTATTCTCAAATACAAGTCATGTTCAGACATCTTCTGAGGGAAAAAAGAGTGAGAAAAACTTTCCCTTCCCAGTGGAAGACGTTGGAGGTGTCAGCACTTCAGGACAAAACAGGAACACATGCACTTGGATAGAAGAGCAGAACTCTGGGTGTAGAACTTTGCAGTTGCAAAGTTTACTACAGCCTAAGCATATTACCTACTGATTTTTCTGTTTCTGAACTATCCCATATGGGCTAGCAAAAATTCCAAGAGCTTTCTAAAATACTCAGTGTGAAGGACATACTTTGGGGGTTTTCCAGTGATCTTTATTCAAATACTTTGCTTCCTATTGCATACATTAAGTTTTGCACTTGAATTGGAAAGCAAATGATTTGAAAGAAAAATATGCCTATACCGCAGGAGAGGGGTTTTTTTTTGTTCTGGAATCTATCAGCTAGACTATACCAGTTAAGAAGATTTCTCCAAGTAGCTAGCCATCAAACTGTAGCCAAACCCCTAGTTTAAAGAAAAAAAAACCCAGCAGTTAAGTATAGTTTAATTTTTCCACCCCCCCAGGAAGTATTGTTATTATAAACTGTAATTAGTGGTTTAAACTCAGCAGTATTTCATTTCTCTTACAGGAGAAAAAGCTTCCTAGCTGAGCATCTTTGTTAGAGCTGTCAGTGTCTGCTTTCATGAAAGGAAAAGAACTGTGATCGAAAATGGGTAATTTCTTGGCAGTTTAGATGCCCACCCCACTAATCAGGAGAGCCAAGGCCTCCTAATGATATTAAAATAACAGAAAATGAAATTTTGTCAAACATTCAGATGTTTTTCAGAGAACCTATTTGCTCAAGTGAGAAGTTTATTTGTTGGTGATGGCTGAATACTTAATTACAGTAGCTGTACTAAATATCACTGCTGGCACTTGAGATATATTTAGATTCAGCTCCCTCCGTCTCAAAAAACCCAGCAATTAAAATACAGCACTGTAACATAACTGATAATAGGTATAGGGCTGAGGAAGCTTTGAGATGTTGCCAAATCTGCTATGGAAACCATAGATGAAGAATGAAAATGGTGTGAACTATTTCTTCCTGTACTAGTCAGAGCCCTTATTCAGTTCTGTCAGTGCAACATGTAGCAGTACAGGGATTTTCCAGGGAATCTGAGGGAGTTTTGTGCCTTTGACAGTAATAATCACTACAGCATTAGTCTTACTGTCTATAATTTATCTGCTTCACAAGATTTGCTTCAAATAATGAACCAAAGCTTAGTCCTGAACAGAACTAAAGTATCCCTTTAAAAGGCTCTTTTCTTTCTTTACTCCTTTCACATGAGGTTTATACATCCTTTGGGTTCTGAATTGCAGCATGTGATTCCTTCCCATCTTGTCTGACTTCTTGCACAGTTAGCACAAGTCTACAAGATCATCCCAGTTGCCCCCATAGGGGCTTTTATTTCGTCTTGTGTTCCCAGATGGTGATAGAGAAGGAGACTGAGTGTGGGACATAAAACCTCAAGGTTTATCTTAAACATGCCTGAGTTTTTCATGATTTCATCTGTTCTCTGCTTCCCCATTATCCTCCTCCCCCTTCTCTGAGTACCCTAAGCCTCTCTGATGAGCACTAAAGTTGTTAAACCCTATTAAGGCTCAGACCCTCAGACAGTCCCAGGACAGAGCACGTAGCAGAATGCAAGCTCTAATACATAGTTCTTAACTGTCATCCATGTGTGGGGAACCCAGCACGGTACATCTTGAAGGGCAAAGTGGGAAGCCATTGTCTCCTTTGCACATACTGTTTTGACTTTGCTGGGGGAAACCTGCTTTGCAACATGGAAAAAGACTGCACTCTTATGGGCTCTGAATTTTCCAGGAGTTGCATTAACTGTGAAAAAGAGAGGTAACAAAGAACTATCCTTGTCCTCATTTAAGCTCTACTTAGGCTTTGAAAGTCCCATGCAGTTCACTGAAAGAGTTTCTCCATCCCTCTTCAAAACATGGAACTTATTGATTGTCAGAGCTACATACTGACAGGATAAGGAACTGACTTAGCCCTGTTTATCCATAAAACACTGGCACTATGTAAGTTACTCTAGCCAGTGAGTTGCTTGGAAAGCAAAGGGGCTGTTTGTATTTGCAGGCTGATTCAGTCTGTGGTCACTATGTAGAGCATAAGAACAAAAGTGACAATTTACTCAAATCACACAAAAAATATTACCTGTCATTTACAGCATCATTCTTTAAAGCTCCTATCTTTCAGTATGTTTTTTAAATTGAATTATTATATATATAATGCACATCTTTGTTTCACTGAATATTTAATTGTCAAAAACTCATTTTCAATTGAGAAAGACAGCTTTGCTGGAAGCATAATAATCCATGCACCATTAGCCTTGGTAATAGTCAAAAAGAAACAATAAAAATGTCACCTTCTAGCTCAGGTCAGCTTCCTGAGTGGATCACAGGTGGTGTTTGTTCACTTTACTGACTAAAATAAATCTTGCTTCTCTTGGCTGCGAGAACAAAGCAGCTAATGGAGGTGGAGGTGGGCTTCAGGCTGTGTCACATGTATTCAGCAGAGATTAATTTAGTACTTTAATGAAGAATGTTTATCAGTAGTTATGATGCAGAGGAAACATCCATTAAGAGCCTTGAGTGAACTTCCAGTAGGCAGGAAAGAGAATGTCCCTGTACATTAAACCTAACCAAAGGGGCACAGTGAGCATGCGGGTCCCCATAGTGTTCCTTGCATGGGGCCAGGCTGGGCAGGGCCAGCCAGCTGAGGGGACATGCCTCCTCCCTGCGAGTGAAGGAAGGGAGCAAGGCAAGATCTGGCAGAGCAATCCCGTAACTCTGACAGAGGGTCGACACCGAATCCCAGTCGGAGTGATGGGGTAAGTCAGATCAGTGCCCATGGCATCAGGAACATGCAGAGAAGGTTTCTTCCCTCTTCACACTGGCCTGCAAAGCTAGCTTGCTGTGAAAGGAGATTTTTCAAAGTTGTCTGATTTTTTTAAGGCAGAGTGGCTTCTGTGGTTGTACAAATCCTGTTGTGAACCCTCTTGCATCTTGCTGCTGGATGACACGATGACACCATGGCAGCATTGTTCGCTGTCATGCACACAATATCAGACTGTTGGCTCTCACCCCAAGTGAAGGTTCCTGTTTGGCCCCACTGTACTTCTGACACTTCTCCCTTCTTTGTGCTCTCCAAAGATGAGGCAGAACCAGCAACAGAAGGGAGATTGGTGGGATTTTCTACACAATGTCATTGGTATATCTTTTCCTCATCATCACTGTGCCAGAGAAGAGCTCTGAGCTATATGAACCCAGAGGGAGGCTGTAGGTCGTATGGTACAGCTGGAGCAGGAGGGAACTCTGATGGGATTAGGGCATTCCATTAGGGCAGAATGGAAGTGGGCAAGGCCCTCCAGCTTAGATCATTCTGCTCTAAGGGGGTTGGGAGGGAGGGAGGAAGGGAGAAAGAGTCAGGGGCTGAGGGAGAGATAGAGGAAGAGGAGATCCAGACCCACATCCTTCAGGACTGCATTGCCTCCCCCTCCTCCTCCAGGAGGTTTTGCAGTGTCTACTTATACCAAGCTACTATTTCAGTGTCAACTTTATGGTTGTTTGTCCAATGGATTGCCACTGGACCTCAACATTTGACGCAGAAATGCAAAACCACGATCTCTGCTTTAATTACAGAAGGAGGCTGGGACTGTTTTGAATTTTGAAGCTGTGACAATCAAAAAAGGTTGGAAAGGAGAATGGTACAGAAAAGGAGACAAAAAAAGAGCATATGTGGGTGTCTGCAGGTGTACTTTCCAGATCATGGACTGAGGAGAGAAGAGGTGCAAACATTTGGGAGCTGATGTTAGAGATGCCTATTTCCCTCGTGTTCATCCAGAGCAATTCCATCAACTTCTGCTGAGCCACCTGGCTTCCCATTAGAGTAATGGATCATGAAACTTTGCTCACAGTCTTTGCTGCATGAGCCATTTCAATTATTTGGAAGAGCTGCAAACCTGCAAGCTGAACCTGAATGTCATTCGTAAAAGCTGCTCCCTTTACCTTCCCCTCCTGTGTGGGTGCATCACACTGGGTTGCTCAGGCAGTGCTACAGTTCAGCATTCTCTGTTTGAATTTGATCATAAACACTGTAAAAGACAAACACATTTCCTTCCACTCTGCTGGCAGGGGAAAAGCAAGGAGTGGAAAAGGCACTGAGATGAAAGATATAACTACAGGTGGAATGCATCCGCCAGGTAACGAACAAACAATACCCAGGATAGGTGGAAAATACTTTCAACACTGTGGCAGGGCAGGGCAGGCTTCTCTGTTCCCACACATGGTGTTCAGTTACAACTGTGGCTGTCACGGGTGTCCTGAAGAAACACCAAGTCCAGCTGGCAAGGGGTTCCAAACTTTCCACAGTGTCAGTTTCCCCAGAATGCCTCATTGTATCTACTGGGGCAATTCCAGACGGGGAGCCACAGGACTCCTGTGGCAGCCCTCCAGCTGCATGCTGGAGTTGAGCTGAGTATCCAGTGGGCACTGGCTCACTGCAGCACACTCACCTGCAAGGTAGCGGGTTTCAAGGCCCAGTTGGGGCTGGAAATGTCCTCCCTTCTCGCCCCCTGCCAGCAGAAGCCCCAGTGTGCTGGAGGCAGCAGCTCAGTCACTCTGCAATGTGCATCCCTCTCCCTCTGCTGGTGTGGTGTATAGGGGACAGTGGGGAAAGCAGGAGAAATTGGTTATGACCAGTAAGCTGTCACCATCTAAAGTATTGCTCTCAGAGGGCCGCACTTCTGTATGGGTGCCTCAGCCCTATGTGAGGAGTGGGAATCGCACAGAGGTTGGGAAACCTGGGTTCAGTCAAAGCAGCTACCTTTGAAAGGTTTGTGGGAAGTGCTGGGCTCCTCTAGCAGGCTTCAGAGCCCCTTCTCCAGGTTTTTTTTAATTGTGAATTGTGGCTTACCCCTCCTCCCTCAAAAGTATGTTTGTTCATGCAAGAGAAATCAACAGTAATGCAGTCATTGTTGATCTAATCTCTCCCTTTTGCTTAATTTTGTTAACGTCATAAAACGATAAAACAAAACTCTCTTTTTTACTGAGCCTCCTATGGTCTCTGCTGATAACAGAGGCCAGTGCTCAGGAAGCACCTGGAGCGTTCCGGGTCTGTTGCTCTTTTTTCAGCAACGGACTCCAATATAACCAAGTTAATCGCCCAAACCCTTTTATTAGCAATGTACACTGCTGCACAGGCTAGGTGATACAGTAAGGGCTGAATATAATAAGGGCTAAGGAAGGCCTTGCAAACTATTTAAAGGCAGAGTCAATAATTCTTATGTGCTGCCTTCTTCTCTGCAACAGATCCATCCACATGTATTATAAGAAGAGCTGAATCACTGCATTATAAATAGACTCACCACGTTTTTTTTCTCCCTGAAAATAATTTCAAACCGAGCATGCCTACTCTATTCACTTTGAATTACTGCTCCTAAGAAGAGAGAAGATGATGACATTTTCTAACTCTTTCTACTTTCCCCATTAGTAGTCTGACTGTTAAAAGCCTTGACTGTTAGCCTTTGGGATGCAAACCTGCTCCCATTTAAGTCAATATGAGTTTTATCATTGACTTAATTGGAAGTGAAATTGAGCCATTGGGCATGTGAGTGGCTTTGTGTAGAGCTTGAAACAAAAAATAAAGGGGACTTTTAGGCAAAATGTAGTGCCAGTTTTTTCATCACAGCAATAACCCAGCTTTGCCCACCCTGCCCATAGTCACGCTAAGAGGAAAGCCTAGCCTCGAAGGAAGGACTCATAATATTATAGCTTAATTAGTTTATGGGAGAAAAATGCTGAAGGGGAGAGCTACTCCCCTTGTTAGATATTTTAGCATTGCAACGCTGACTAATGTTGTCTTCTCAACACTAAGGTAGCCAGAGTTCTTGCCCTGTTCCACTGCAGCCTGCCCAGGATTCTGTGCTCCCTCCTCAAGCCTTGGTTTTGGTTTAATGACAGTCATGCTGGGTACCTCTGAAAGCACAGAAAACATTGCTTTTCTGTGTGTCTAATTTGCCCATTATTAACATTATCCCCAATCTTTTAAGTAGGTGATTATTAAGCAAAGAAATAGCAATGAAGCAAGGAAAGAATGTGATAGGGAGATTTACTGTGTGGGAGGCAGAGATAAAATTAGATTTCTTTAAGCTATGTAGTACAGTTATTAGGAAGTTAGGCTAATTTTTCAAGGAGCTGTCGCTTAAATAACCTCATCTTATTATTCATGCTGAGGTATTTACTACGGAAATTTTTTTCCCCCAGGTCATCATTTTTTCCAGCAGCAGAAGCTGGGAAATCAACAATTGTTTGCACACCCAAATAATGCAATGACATGTTACGGTAATGCAAATGATAGATTATTAAAGGACATGATTTAAAAACACTCTTCTGGTTCCAGTGGAATTTTTTTGTTTGGCCTCTTTTTTCCACCATCTCTTTCCAAATTTTCCCTTCACAGTCTCAGTAGAGACAGCAGTAAATTTTTCCCACCTTAATTTGTTCTTAATGCCACTTCTTATTAACTTCTGAGTTTTCTAGAGGTGCCCCAGCATTAATGCCAGTGACTGTTAATAGCACCCAGTATCTCCACCAGCACAGAACTCTGAAGTGTATTTTCATTACTTCCTTTTTCATCCAGCTCTGTTCTGTTGCTCCCACTCCTAGCATGTGTATGAATTAATCAGACTGACTTTTAGGCTAAACTGTGGACTCTTAGGAGCATGTGAGGCTCTTTACACAGAATACATTTTCCAAGACGTGAACTGGGAGTCTCAGATCGTTTGTGGGTTTGGCAGTCCCACACTGCTTGGCAAAAGTTTCCACTTAATGCTTTTTTCAACAAATTGTCTCCAGCTCTGCTTCTGTTTTGTTTTGTTTTACAGGACTGTTTACAGGACTACCTTAGCATGTACTTCTCTAGTCTGCTGGCACAGCAGCCTGAGCCTTCCTCCTGACCTTCCTGGTGAGCCAGGAGAGGTCTGCATAAACCCGTGTGGCTCTTTACTGCAGTCAACTCCTTAAAACTCAGGGGGACTCTTAAGTCTTCTATAAATGAGGATACTGCTGGAAGGTGGCAAGTTATTGAGCTTATACCAGAAAACATAATAAAGGGATCAAGGAGAGGAAAAAGGGACATGCTTTTGCCATGCTTTCATTATTTGCAATCTTAGCATAGTCTTTTGCCACTGGTGATTTGCCAATAAAATGGGTCCTTCCTGTTTTAGAGAGGACGCTTCCGTGCTGTTGGCTGTGACCTCCTCACATGCCAAAGGCTCCAGGTTTAGAAAATTAGTCAACACACCATGCAGAGCTGTGCTAGCTGTGTTAGACTGCTCACAACACATATGATTTAATTTGAGGACAGAGGTACTGAAATGAAGATCATCTAAAGTACCTCAAAACCGGCTAATATTTAAGACCTTCCTTAAAGTTGCAAATCCATATGTACCCAAGACTTCTCCAGGTTAGGTAGTGAAGAAACACTCTTGTTTCCACAGGGTATTGACTACTGATCTCCTATGTCAGAGTGCATGTAGCTGTTCCTCTAGGACAAATCTGGGGAGGTTGGGCCTACCACAAATTTAATTTTTTTCAAAAGAAATGTTTGCTTGTTTAAAATGGGGCAGAATATGAACATGAAGGTGAGAAAAATGTGTCCTTAAAACATGGACTTTGTTCTTGTAGGTGAAAGGGAAAATCCTAACCAAATTCTGGAGCTGATACCTCCAAAGCAATAGCAATGGGAAAAATCAGCTTTGAAAGCAACCACTTTGATTGATGTAAATGGGTGAAAAAATTCTGAGGAATCTCTGAAGTAAGATGGAAAAAGATTAATATGACTGGTTTGGCTGGGGTGGAAAGTGGTGCATTTTTGAAAGTGCTGAGAATAGGAAAAGATGAATATAGGGTTGTTGGGAGATGTATATTTCTCTGAAACTTCAGTGACTGCAGTAATTAGGCAGCACCAAGGAACACATTTTCAAGGCAGGTACGGAACAGGTGGAGTGCTAATAGAGAGAGGGACAGCACACTAGGGATGTACAAACAGCTCCTCTCACCTCTGCTGCTAACTTCTCCTCCTGCTGTTCTAGGTCCACATGCTTCCTTCCCTTCTTCTTCTTCTCTTTGTGTCTCTCTTTCTCTCATTTCTTTCTTTTTCTTTCTTAACACTAGGCTAATGCACATGCTTTTTATTAGCACCAGCAGGGCAAGGACAGAGGCTGAATCTGTGAGGCAAATTTGTATGCCCAATTCACAAGCTTGTCAGGCTCCTCTCATTTCCAGAACTCTGTCTTTAAAAACACTTCTTGTAACAGAAGTGACATCGTAAACAAGACAAGTGTCCCCAGTGAGCAAATGAAGCTTTTCAGAATTAAGTTTTCAGTAATATATGTCAGCAGTCAGTCAATTGTTTTCTTAACTTGATTTTGGCATTGCACTCCTCGTAACTAAATTTTACATTTATTTTGTTCTTTCATAGGAAAAGGGGAGGTAAGGAATTATAACTTGGGAATGTGAGGACAGGAAGGAAGAGTGTAACTGCGACATGGATTTAAGGCAAGATGCCTTGAAAACCTCTTTCAGATTTGGCTTTTTCTCTCTGTGACCTTGTCCAGTCCTTTTAGGTTTGTTTTGCTGCAGTACATGTGACTGTAGGACGTCAGGACAGACTCCCTTCTCCATCATGTGACAAGAGGAGACAGTTCTTCCCAGTCTCCAATGTTCACATGCACCAATTCCATGTTGCACCATCAGAAACATATTGGCACGCATGAGGAGCAGAGACCTAGTGTCTCTTGGCTTGCTTCCTGCGTGCAGGTGACACAAGTTGTGTTTGCACATAAGGTTTCCATGGGGGTTTGCTCTGTGACTGCCCTGCCAGGCGTGACATGCACTGATGGGTGTGAGGTCTCCTTTTTTCTAAGAGGAAAGCAAGACCCTAAATGGATCAGAAATTATCCTTATTGTCACAGTATCCTGGAGCCCTTGGCTCACTGGGGCATCCCAGCTGCAGGGATAGGGTGTCTGAGCTTTTTCTCCAGTCAGTCCAAGCCCCAAGAGCATTGGTAGCCCACCCTGAAGGTACAGCACACAAAATGGGACTTAGTGAACACCCCTCAATGTTTTGAGCGAGGGTTCATTTCTGGTCACCTTTTCTACCTTTGTCTGGCTCTGACAGTCCAATGGATGTTGTGGGATTCATTCCCCTGACCCAGACTTTCCTTTGGGGCCATACACAACTCCAAAGGCCAGAGGTTCAAAACCTTCGCTTAACTGTTCTGCTTTTGTCTGAACTCTCTGTGAAATACAATTAGCACATATTTATCTAGCTGAGAGACACATTGTAAGGCCTAATGAATGACTTCACAGTACCTGATGTGGTGAAAAGCATAGAAGAACCTGATAAGAAGGTGAGCTTTACTTAATTAAGTTAACCTTCAGATTAATTGAGCTGCTTTCTAGAAAAAATGCAGTGTGAGAGCACACAGATCCTGCAGGGCTGTAGTCTCCTTTCTGTGGCTGCACTCATTAGATGCAGCCAAGCACAGTATCTGTCAGAGGGTATGTACATTGTTGGAGCGCACGCTGATCCTCTCTGCTTATTTATGCTTTACAAAGTGTAAATTTCAGAAATAAATTGTTGATCTACTCTGCATGCAGCAAAACTTTGCCCAAGGCTGGACTGGTGATTTTTTTTCCCTGTGTGTCTCCTTGCTCCTTTGGATGATGCCCTCATGCTGCTATTTCAGTTTCCAACCAAGCAATTATCCAGCTACATATATGTGCGGCAAGCACACTGAGCACAGCTGCCTCCCCAGTGACTTCAAGAAAACTCAGATGTCTCTTTCCCTCCTTTTATTGAATTGACCCTTTGTACATTATCCTATAATTCTTTTTCTTTAATAATTTATGGCTGTAAAGGTATATTCTTTTAAAGCCCTCTTTTCTCTCTGGATGGATTGCAATTCTTTCTTTTCTTTTCTTTTCTTTTCTTTTCTTTTCTTTTCTTTTCTTTTCTTTTCTTTTCTTTTCTTTTCTTTTCTTTTCTTTTCTTTTCTTTTCTTTTCTTTTCTTTTCTTTTCTTTTCTTTTCTTTTCTTTCTTTTCTTTTCTTCTTTTCTTTTCTTTTCTTTTCTTTTCTTTTCTTTTCTTTTCTTTTCTTTTCTTTTCTTTTCTTTTCTTTTCTTTTCTTTTCTTTTCTTTTCTTTTCTTTTCTTTTCTTTTCTTTTCTTTTCTTTTCTTTTCTTTTCTTTTCTTTTCCTTCATTAGTCAGAGACTTGGAAACCACTGAAAAGGGAAAGGTCTTGCTGAGTTGCTTCCCTTGCTATCCATGGTCAAGCAGGAGAAGATGCTGAGTGGGAAACCAGAGGTGGTACAGCCAATAGGCCAGGCAGAAGCAGCCATAAATCCCTCTGTCAATGTGCAGATGAAAATCAGTCAGCATAAAGTTCTCAGAAGATGTTGAATGCCAGCCTAGGTGGAAGAAGACAGAGAACAGTGTCACTGAGTGGAACTGTGACAGAGCGGAAGGGAACCCTCAGTGATGCAGAGTGTGATGCAGGGCTCTAAAGAGCCTCATCACAAGCCCAAGAGCGCTCCTGAACTGTAGCAAGAAGGGCCTCTGCCAAGTCTGTGCTAGCTGTGACTGATGGGAAATCTTTCAAACTGTGTAGCAATGTCTCTTGGAGTGGTTATTTTGTCTTCCTGGGGTGAAAACAGTGAACAGAGCCAGCATGACTCTATAGACAGTGATACCTGGTGTCATCAGGAGCTGCTTCACATCTAGTGGAGCTTTAACTGTGTAAACCTGTTGGGTAATAAACAGTTTAAATATAGTCCTACATAGTACACAAAAACTACTTGCTTGTTTTTTTCCTGGGAAAAAGTAGAATTCCAAGGAATGAGGAAGACTTGCTTGAAAGTTGATATATCTGTGGCTTTGAGCAGTCTATCAAATCTCAGAAAATACACCAATCCTAAAGAAAAAGCAGATATAAAATGGAAAAGTGAGTGGTTTACCTTTAATGGAAAGATCTGTAATCTAATCTAGCATAGGACTAATATATACATACATATCTTTTTGAATTTAAAGATTATTTCTTTCACTTTATAATCATCATGCTTATAAGATATATTTTTGGGGACAGAAAACATGTAAGCAAGGAAGTGAACTTAAGCCATTTCTTATTTGTTGCTTTTGATCATGTCAGCTCAGAGTCCTCAGAGATCTAACAGAAATATTTACAGTGACACAGATGACAATACACACCCTGGGGTTTGGCTCAGGCAAGTGAGATATCCAGGCAGATCACTTTTTCTTACTGAAGAAGAAAAAAAAAAGCATTAAAAAGTGTCATTTAATGCATGTCATATTTGTAGAAAGGTGTTTTTTATACAGGGGGCCACTGATGTATTTCCTTACAGACAGAATATATCACTGTAAGCCAGCCTGCCTGATTTATTTTGTGTATCTGTCTATACATTCACTTCCTATTCTAATTTAATTTCAAGAAGCTGAACTTCCATGAAGAGATTTATTATGGATGTGATGATTTCAGACTTTAAAAGTGATCCACAGGTGATTTTAAAAGATGAGATAAACTTTCAAATACGTCAAATGTCTCATTGAATGAAAGAGTAGGGTGAGCTTGATTTCATCTGGATTTTCTGCAAATGCCCAAATTAACTTTCACACTGTCTAAAGGGATACAAAAATCTGGGTTTGCATTTGTGAATCTGAAGGCTGAGGTTGGCTATGACCTGGTGTCTGAATGGGAAACTGGATTTTTTTTGCTTTGGATACAACCCACATTTCTCTAAGAAATTTGCTCTTTGTCCATTTGGAAACTTTGTCCAGACACAATCTGGAGACTTTGACTGTTTATCAAAAGTTTCTGAGTGCTAAACAAGGCTTGCCAAGGGGGTAGCACCTTGTGGTGCTTCACAGCTGGGATGTGGGTCTGTGGCTTGGCTTCTTTCTGCACGTGTGCACAGTTAGCAGGCTGTGAACCGCAGCACAACCTTGGCTTGTAAACTGTCTCCTGAAGTCATATTAGCTGGGGCTGGACCCAGTTTCCCACTGCCTCTTCAAATCTATGGATGGCTGAGAATGTCTGCATGGGATATATCCACGCTCCCCACACAAAGAGAAACCGTCAGTTCCCATTTGTAGTCAAGATTAAATGACAGCATCACACGCAACTACAAAAGGAAAGTATCCAGGAGGGAGTATGTGATCTGTCCTCCCACCTCAGTTCTCTGCTGCTAGATCAAAGCTGCCAGGAACTTAAAGGGGCAGGTCCAGAGAAAACCTAATCCCCCATTTGCTAGCGCTTGCCATTTAGTGGTAAGGTTTGTGATAACTGGTGTTTTCCCCAGTGCCTCAGTTCTCTGAGTCACGCAGCTTAGTGAGAATTGTTTTCTTAAATGTTAATTTCTAGGAAAAAAACCCTGAAGACGTGACTGGAGTCCTTCTTTCTCAATGAGAAGTGAAAAGAAAAAGGGTAAAACTTATTGTTTTATACAGTAAATTTTAACCTTTTCTGAGATCTAACCTATGTTTTTTTTTAAAGTGTAGCTGTGACAACACTGTGCTAGGATTACTCAGCACAATATAATAATGCTTCCTACTGCCATCACTACCTCTTTACCTTGCTAATCCTTTCTGCTTCTCCATCTCCTTCTTCCTGGGGTTACTCCAGCCCCCATCTCCCCTCTTCACTGCCTTTCCCAGACTTTCCTCCCTCCTCACCACCTCCCTGTGCTCCTCCCAGTCACTGCGAGCACTCAGGGAGCACCAGCAGGGCTTTAATCCACTTCTCATGTCCCCTCCATCAGTGGCACTTTGTCAGTCCTGGCTCCTGGTGGCTTTCAGGGGCACAATCACCCAGAGCTTGCTGCCTCTGATTTGGTGCTGAGGTTCACAGGGCTCCCCAGCACTTCTGTAGCAGCTGGAGTTTGCCATCACAGGGGGTATGCAGCTGCAGCAAGAGGTACCAGAGGGTCACAACTCCCCAAATTGATCTTCTCAAGGTGAAGGCACATCATGTGACCTATCTTAGCAAGGAGAAAGATAGAGGAGAAACATATAATGTTGGTGGTTGTATAAAAGGAACAGAAATGGGAAGAGAGAAAATGGATGGGTTTCAGATGTAATATTTTATAGTGTTTTACAATTTAGGCCTAATTTTTTATCCAGCTGAAGTTTAGTATATGGGGCTGTGATTGCTGCCTGTGGAAAGGGAGGCAAGGGAGGCAGCTGCTCAAGGAAACTTCTGCCCATGGTATCCTCTGTCTGTGACTTCTGACACTCACTGGAAAAAGCTAAACTCCTCTGCAGGACAATTCAAAGCAGAAAATTAACTCCATGTTCTCCTTTTTCTGTCGAAGGCCAAAGTTCCCCTTTCTGAATAAAGCCTTCTCTGCTTTTCTTAACACACTGCTTTGTTGGATTAAATGGGGCTCAGCATGTGAGTTGACCTGGACAACCATTGGCAAGCATATATAAAAGCTACAACCACGAGGAACAATTGCAGGGAGGGCTGTCATGCAGCTCTGCAGGCTGCTCTGGCTCAGAGCAGAGGAGAATTGACAGTAAAGAGTGATGGCTTTATTTGTACGCTAGTTTCAGGTGTAAACAACAACTGCTTCATGCAAAACCTTCTGTTCATAAAGCTCTTCTCTTGCCTATGGAGCCATCTAGCAATCACTAAACCCTGTTCAAGTGCAGATGCTGGTTTTTCATTCTGAAAAGATATATATGTGTATTTCCTTCTGTTAACTTAATGCTGCTACCAACAGCTATCACCAACATCTGCTTGAAATAACTCTTCTGGCCTGTTTCTCTCCCCTGCTATACATGTTCCCAATCCTACTCAATTTCTATGTAACCACAGGCAGTGTTGGCTTATGGCGCTGGACTAACTGTGAGTCAAGTGTGAAAATGTGCCTGTACACAGCAAGTGACAGTCACGTCTGCGATCGGGTGCAGCTGTAAAGGAAAATGAGCTCTGTGTGTTACCACCGCAGGAGTCTGTCTGCAGGCACCAAGGTGTAACTCCCAAAGGTTGCTGAAATGAGGTGTTGATCATCTTTAGTTTCCAGGAAGTGCTGTGGCTGGTGAGACCAGAAAGCTTCATTCCTTGTGGAAGACTTACCCCCTGTAATACCCTGCCCTTGGCCTGCAAACCTCTTCTGTGTAACTTTTGCAAATACTTACTGGATGTGCAAGCACTGCAGGACTTCAAGGTGCTATTATGGTTAGCAGGAGTTTGTTTATTCATGCAAAAAGTTTGTTTATTCATGCAAAAAGTGCTGCCTCCACCAAGGCCCATTAAGGTCTTCCTGTCTCCAGCTGATGCTAAATATACCATTTAGAGTCCTTCTGACCCTCTCAAAAATGTGGGCAATTTCCACAAGTATCCAGGACTCACCAGAGATCATCGATTCCCTATGGCAGCATGAAGCCCCTGAAGCATGTATGCAGAGTTGCTTGCAAATCTACCTCAGAGCAAGACATGAGAAGCCCAGAAAGAAGATGCTGAAGCTCTGCAGAGGTATGCCCATGCTTATAGGCATTTCCAAGTGGTATCAAAGGCATGGGCTACACAAATGACAGTTGGGAGAATGAGAGCAACTCAGCTGGGTGTGGGGAGCCCTGCATTCAGATAACTGTTCAGAGATTTGGGTTCAGTTTGCTTTGAAGGAAGATCTGAACCCACTACAGATCAAGACATCCCACCCACCAGCCTATTTGAGAATCTCCAAATCACATTCATTCGCACCATCCTCCTTTGACCACATGAGGGAAAGCTTGCCAGGGCATTTCTACTGTTCCAGAGGGTGAGATTGGCTTCTCTTTCTGCCTGTCCCAGAGAAGCAGAGGAAGGGTCTGAGCTCATTTATCTCTGAGCAGCAGCGTTTTGAGGACACTTCTCCATGCCATCTCACTCTCCTTTAAGGTCTCACCCAGAGCTTTGCATTTCCATGTATGGGCCATTCACTTGAGAATTGGATTCAGTGAGCCTTGTGAGTCCCTTCCAGCTCAGAATATTCTGTGATTCTGTGTCCCATGTCTGTGTGTGATCAGTGGCCACAGCATGGAGTGCCACCCTGCCCAGATGTCTTTGGCAGACACTCATTCAGTAAACCCTCACAGTGAGAGGCTATTACCAGCCTTCTCTTCCCCCTGGCCCTGCCCCCAAATCCATTTGCTATTACCAAGGCTTCTGCTGTCCCTGCAGCAAAATCAGCATGATGCACCTGAATGCTTCCCAGGATCAGGGCAGCTTCTTGTAAACGGCAGTGTTTAAGGTGTGGTGAGGAGCCAGTGCCCCACACCCTTGTGTTGGTTCTACGAAGGTGAATGTAACCACTAGCTGGGGGTTGGATGGAGGAAAGGAGCACTTATGTGAACACAGTCTTAAACTAAGTGAATGGGAGGCAAAGCCCTATGTATCTCTCAGGTTTAAGCTTTAAGTGTTTTACAAGCTCCTAGGAAGCAAATTTCATGCTGCTGTTGGCAAGTTTTATGGGTAAGTGTTTAATCCTTGTTCTGTTAATAAGACAACTAGTGCACAGAGGGTGTGATCTTCCCCTCAGTTTTACAGTGTACCATCAACCATGCAAAATGTTTCCAGACCAGAATAGCAGGGTCTTGTCTGCACCTCTGGGCATGACACACATACTGTGGAACACCTGGTGTGGGATAATGGAAGCCAGACAGATGCAGAGCCTCCAGGGATCACAGAAATTCTTGCTGATTTTGTTTGGCATGGGGTGCATTCAGGAGTGATCTGCCTAGGGCCACATCTCAGTCTGTGCACCTCTATCTGAAAGCCATGGCCTGAACTCTGGTCTCTGAGCCCTCCCTGCTCCTGTGCTTAGGCTGGGCTTTGCTTCCCTTGGCAAAAACAGGGGAGCTCAACAGGCTCCATCAATTTCCCTAAGAATCAAAAAAGTTAATGCTGTAAATGCTCTATTTTGAAACATTAGTACTTGACAGCTCCTGCCAAGTATTAGCAGGACAGTAAAATCTCTCTACATAAATTGTGTTGTAATTAGCATGGTTTGTTTAATGTCACCTTGTCTGGCTGTCTGAGAAACTGTCTCAAAATATAAAAGCACCACACTTTTCAGTTGAGAGAGTGGACTCTGACTGCACTAAGACATTTTTATTTCTCTCAATTTTTTACAATGGCCTTTTCAAGTCATTCAGGCTGGTAAGCTTAAGCCAAGTCAGGCAAGAATTCCTGGATGAGGAAAATAAGACACAGTAACAACAAGCATCAAAATTTCTTAATAAAGCCAATATGCTAATAATTAATGGATGCTGTGTTTGGTATGAAGGGCAACACAGTAAAAACATCCTGATAGCCCAAAAATACTTTGTACATATGCAAAAAAGGCATTTTAAGGGGAAGCAGTAGAAAGGGAGGGAGGAGAGAGTAGTTTTCTTGCCGGAAAGGGGTGTTAGGGGCTGATGTCTCTCAGCTTCTGTGCTGGTTTCCCTGAGCTGCACACCCATGCCTGAAGGGCCAACACAAGTGAATTATGGCAATTTTTCCACCAGGTGGCAACAAGGAGAGTAATAGGAAAGCAGTCGAGGGGCACTGGCAAGAATAGAGAGGAAGTGAGTAGCAGCATTGTGGCATCCCGGTGGACTCCAATATATTAAAAAAGCCCCAGCATGAATGTGGTTCCATCCACCAGAGCACAGAAAAGCTCATGACAGACAGAGAAGAAAAAGCTGTCAGGTCTTACCTTTGGGTGCAGGAACCTGATAAAATTACTTATCTTCCCCATCCCATGAATGTCACCAGCAACCCAAGAAACAGAAAGAGAAAAAAAATGATTGGAGGGCCTTTTCAAGCATGAGAAATGTTTGGGGACAAGAAAGGTGCAGAAGGAGCATAGGATGCCCAGCTCAACAACAGCATTTTTCAACTTTAATCTTCCTTCCAAATATTTTGCTTTTATTCCAATTAATTGAACAAATGTCTTAAAATTCACAACACAAACTGAATTTGATTAAATCTAACTTGGTTCATATGATAAAGCACTGCAGTTAGAATGCAGCTAGAAAAATACATTATGCTAGGACAAATAAGTACTTCAATAAGAACCGAGGTAAATTGCTTTTTGCGTGAGATGTGCAATTTTACCTCAGTACAGCTTTAATCAAAGTAAAATATTATAGGGTAAGGGAAAAAAAGTGCCCTCACAATGTAATGTTTTATCTAACAACAACTCAGGAAAACTTCAGGTTTAAATTGCTAAATAATGCCAAGACTATACATTATCTGTCTCAGTTACTATGTAAACAATTAAGTTAAGGCAATATCTGGCTATGAACTAATTTATATTTATAACAGACCCAAAAAAAGCCACAGATGGGAATGAAAGCTGTCCATCAGAAGTTTGTCTGCCACCAAAACTTTCACTGAAAGGGAAAAAATGAAAATAAATACAGATATTTAAATTGAGTTTTCATTCCTACTTATGCCAGTGTTTTCACAGCCAAATGAAAAAGAATGTAAATTAAAAAAAGCTAATAAATAGGATAGAAAATATTAACCTTGCATTTGTGAGAAGGAATGTTGCTCTTTGCTCCTCAGTAATCCATAGGTGATGTTATGTTATCCACACTGGGTGCCTCAAATTCCCAGTAACGGCCCATTGCAGCCCATCTTCTCTTTGGGTAGGACCTGCCCTTTTTTGAGAGGACTAACATTGCTATGCTGCTGCCATTCTCTGCTTTGGTTATATGGATGCCTACTTGTGGCATAGCAGGATCACCTGCAATCCCTTTCTCTCAGGGCCATAGCTGGAGTTGTACCTCCACTTAGGACACAGCAGGAGCCTGAGGTAGCTCTGACACACCACAGCACAGACTAGATGCTGGGAAAAAGCTCAGTCTTTGATTGCATCTGGGATTACCATCCCTGTGGCCAGGATGGGAAGACACTGACAAGCGACTTCCAATAGAGCCTCAGAAGGGTTTCACACTCCCATATTTCTGTGTGCCACAGGAATGTATTGCCTAACATGTAGTTGAGGGAGACATGGAATCTACAAGGGGATGCCTGACCATATCAGAAGTGGGTGACACACAGGAAACAGGCTTCTTTGTTTACTGCAAGAGTCCTTAGCCTCCAGCACACCCTTTCTTTGCTGGTTTCTCTCTCAGCTTTCCAGCTGGGCACCACGACCAGCCAGTGTAACTGCAGAAGAGAAAACAACACTGGAGGGTAGGAGTCATCAAACCTTGTGCTGGTGAATCATCAAGATGCAGGCTTCTGAGACCAAAAAAAACCCCACCTACACATCTGTCTGCCATGAATAGAATGGAGGGAAGTTTTCTGACAGTTCGTGATCTGTGTTGTGCTGCCCGTAAGCTGCATGGCTGAATAGAGAGATAAGAACTCATTGCAGGTCTGAACCTGAGCAGCAGCTGTGTGGGGACAAGGGGTGCCTGCTGCCTTTGTCACTGCAGTCAGTGTAACCCCCTGCTCCCCATCCCTCAGTCCAACAGAGAAAGGTCACAGGACGTGTGTTTCAGCTACCCGTTCTGAGAGGATCTGCGTGGAGGGTGATGTAGCAACTTGAAGAACCACCAGAAAAGCCTCAAGGCTTTTCTTCACCACACTGTCAGCTGGAGTAAGAATAAACTAAAGCAAATGTGTAAAGCCTAGATTAAGGTTAAATGTTTGATAGAGGCAAGATAAGGATTCATTAGATAGAAGACAATCTGGACAGTTTAGCACTAAAGACCGCACACAGTAATTTGTCAGAGACATAAAGGATTTGTTATCTCACCATTCAGTGTGCTTTTTATTGAGTATCCCACCAAAATCATCTTCATCTGGACTTCATATGAGAACTTTAGCTTCTGGGAGGCAAGACGGAAAGACATGACATGACACCTTCCACTGTCTGCAAGTACAAAACTGTTGCACGGAAACTGATTCCAGGATGATGGAAAGATGACATGTGCTCTCAGGCATCCTTCACACTCAACACTGAGCTTGAGGGAGACCTTTGCATGGTACCCTAACTTTTGAGCACCCAACATAAACCCTGAGGTATAAGGCTGGTTTGGCTGTGGAGAGGGAGAGAGGTGAAGAAAGATGGGCACTTCTTTCCAGTGGGGTTTCACAAGAGATAGATCAGGGTCCTGCGTTGGGTCACTTGGCCAACCAGAAACTCCAGACTGGGAATCAGGATTCCTTCTGGGAAGGTAGAGGACATGGAGGTGTGAACAAGCTAGTGTCTGCCAGTGCACAGAGAGTCCTTTACATCATGAGCTGATGTAAACCAGGGTTTTCAGCCTTGCCAACAGACTAGTGAACCTCCTTTCTGACTGGCCCTAGAAAGAAAATGGGGCCAAGCAGCCTCTTTGCAGAGGTAAGTGAACAGCTCCGGTTACCTCTTACTGTCCCCCAAAGCTGTGGGGAGCGTGGAAGCCAAACACACTCCACGGGTAGCCTCAGATGAGACCACAGCCTTCTTGAGAAGATAGGAGAGCACCAAAGGGAATTACAGCCAATTTCTGCTTTGGAGAAGGCTCTCTCTCTCCTTTGAGATGGACCTACCCTCTCTTCATATGACCACATGCCTCCTAATTTCACAGGGAGCTCTGGATCAGTTCTCAGCAGGAAAACAGGCTGGTAAAGGCTGAGAACGAATTAGTTTTCCCTGCCTTCCTTCTTTTCTCTGTGCCCTCATCCCTGGCACATCGCAAAGCACAGCCCCTGCCTCTTCCCCATGCCAGAAGCCCAGTTGGCAGGGGAGACAGGAGCTGCAGGGAAAGCAGGATCTTCTGGTACTCTTGGGACACAGACTGAGCACATTCAACTGACTATGGCGCCCTGGGCATGGTGTCTGCTAGCCTTACCTGGTCAGTACCTTATCCTGAGCTAGGAATGCTTCCCATGCCAACGAAAATGTTTTTACACAAGGACTTGGACTCGTGCTTTAACAGCCCACCTTGCTTCTACTATTTTTGGAGACTGTCTAAAGGAGTGAAGCATGTTCATGTGACTCCAGCTGAAATTCAGCAAACCTCACTAGACTTCAGAAAATGTGTCTTTGTGCCTGCAGGACAATTTTTAATCTGCTACATCCAATGACCCAGTTACTGCTTAGGTCAGACTGGGAGGTCTTGAGGGCAGAGAGAGACGTTCTGTTCTGTGTGGCACCTCCTTCTCCTCAGATGCCTCTCTTCAACAAAGGATCTACCATCTCTGTCTCTTGGATCTCTTGGGGATCAAACAAACTTTTCTGCTCCGTGTTTTCAGCTGTGATTTATTCATGTACTTCCTATTAGACCCAGAAAGAAACTTTTTTCTCTTTCCAGCCCCTCAGTTTTATTAGTGCACAAGTGTGTTCGTTGCACAGAGCCTCACACGTGATGGGATTTAACCAGGAGCATTTCAACCAGCCAGATCAGAAATCACCTCCTCTTGGCTGCACACATATCACTGCCTCAAAATGCAATACTTCATGTAAGTTTGATTCTGACAGTAAAGGCTGCACTGAAATCTCATCTGGGCTTGTTAGAGATATATTGACTTAAAATACCCACTTTAAAGAAGGCTAGGAAAGCAAAGCAAGAAAAACTCAAATCTCCCAATAAAGCCAATCCTTTCTAGGGAGAATGGGCAACTCGTGAAATAGAAGCATTTTCAGTTCAAGGGAGAAAGATACTGTGTATTTCAACTAAGCCCAGATATTTCTGAGTTATGTAGTCTTAATAATTCAGGTTTTAGTAAGTGTAGTTAGTGCCGCAGTCTGAAGCCACATTGGTAAAAACTGATCACTCACCTCATGCTGTCTATAACCAGATCTTTACTGCAGCCCCCAAACAGTTTAAGCTGTGCTGGCCATAAAACAATTTAGAAGATTTTCCCAGTGCAGGCAGGCTTGAAGAAGAAGCCAGTTTATTGCTATTCATGTAAGTGAAAAATACATAACATTAAGTTTCTTCCCGGAGCCATTCCTAAATGAATAATGGATAAACAATGTCAGTGACCCCCCCTTGCCCTTAACTGAGGCACAAGAAAAGAACACCCGTGGTTGAAGGTTTTGTTCAGCCAGTTGGGAAACTTCCCAACAGGAGTCCCGGGCAGAAAGAGGCACCTGCCACTGCTTTATATGGAGATTACTTTCCCCATGACCACTCACTCCCCTATAAATTTCTTCTGCTCTGAGGATTTTTGCACTAAAAATATGTAACGGGGAAGGAATATAAACTCTCACTTTGTGGTATCACTGGCTCGCATATTGCAGCTCAGCAGTCATGGACAGCATCCAGCATTAACACTCAAAGGGAGCTGCCATATTTATGACTTCTCCAGCCTCATAAGAGCAAGAAAAGCTGGCAAAGAGTGATTGAAGCACAGCTGAATGAAATGCATAGTATAAAGAGGCCAAAAATAAAATATTTTTTGACTTTGCATTCCTAAAGGAATGGGGTTTACGCAATGCAGCATCCTCTGGGTGAGGATGTGTGTGTGGCAAATGCTCTTTCCACAAGCCCCACACCATACTTTGATCCTACTGAGCTGCTGCCAATGACTTTTGGGGGGGAATCAGCAGTCTTGGAGGCAATTCAGTTTGTCCATGATGGATGGAAACAGATGCTTATGCCTCATAGGTAGAGAGGCTAATAAACTCATTGTTATTGGCATCAGACTATGAAGAGAGTGTATACATTTTTGAAACTGCACCCACGTATTCTGCAGCCCACAGAAGATCCCCTCCATGGCTTAAACTGGCAAAGATATCTCTGTATGTTTCAAATGCCTTTTCTTCAGAAAAAAATCCCAAACATTTCTGATATGCAGCTCACCTGGGAAGGGTTGGCTACACTCACTGAGTCTTTTTCTGGTACCTTCTTGTTTCTCTAAAATCATCTGCAGATGCAGATGCTGCTCCATGGGGGCAAGGCTGCCATCACCCAGTCCCGGCCTTGCTGAGGGCTCAGTGTGCATTGCTGCTTGTGAATTACACCACTGCATGTGCATTGTGAAGTGGGCTCTTGAATTTATAGTATCTATTCAGACTTCTTGGTAAGCAGAGAAAGGGAACATTGCCATATATGGAAGGTGAGCAAATAGCATTGTGAAGGTTTTTCACGGTGTGCTCTGCCACACAGTGAATGATGTTTATACTTCACAGACTCATAACTGGCCAAATTGGGATGGGGGAGGAGGGAAAAGTTCAAAAATCTACAGTCAGAGAATAGTTTTGCAATACGTTTGGATATATATCCAAATGCCACTGCTTCCATTAAGAAGATCCCCCAATATCCTGGTTTCCACTGTAGGCAAAGAAATCATAATAATGAATGCAATGACATCAAAGACAGCCCATTGCCTGTGTTTATAACTAATGTGATCATGGTGCAGCAGTGACAAGTGAATATTCACTGCTTCTAATTGCAAACAATAGCAATATTCAGGTTTTTGCACCCACATTCATAATATAATAAGAGGGGAGAAATTTCATAGCGATGGCTAATGTGAAATGGCTTCATCCAGAGAAGACTGTGAGCACACTGTCTGATGTTCAGAGGTGAAAAAGCACCAACAGCTTTCATTTCATCATTTTTAAAATCAGATCACTTGCTTGGGTGCTACTGTGATTGATAATGCCAGTGCTTGCTTCAGAAATGTCTGTGCTCACACCACTGTGAAGAATATCCAGAACAGTAGTCCAAGACCAGGAAGAAAGTTTTGGCCTACACTGCATCTGAATGAAATGGAGCTCACACTGCGGTACTGATTATTTCAGTTCTGTGGAATTGAAGAAAGCTCTCTCTCCCCACATACGATATCAGCTTTCACTCAAGCTCCTCCCAAACAGTAAAAACTTTTTACTTGATTGCAGCCACTAAAGCAGGATTAAATACATGACCAATTTGTAAGTTGAGATCCAAGCTGAGATCCTTTTGACTCTGAAGAGAGCCTGAAGCAATGATTCGAAACTATGTGAACTTTCAACTTCAGCTAACTCAGGGCTGTGGGCTCTTCACTTGTAAACTGTGTTTTTCCAAGATTTTTTTCTTTCTTTCTCTTTTGCTACAAGGTTCATTATTTTGCAGAGGATGGGTCTTTCTGCCCTGCAGGGATCTATTTATCACTGCTGACTCTCTGCATCTTCTCCACATGGAAGAAGTAATTGGATTGTACATTCTGCACATGACCAAGGCAGCAAGGAAACTCAGAGCTGTAGGCCAGGGAACTGAGCTGTCTAGAGGGTAGGGAAGCACCTGATGCCTAAGAAAACTAAATGTCTGAGTCTTACAACAAATCTTTCCTTTCTTCCCATAGAAGAACTGGGACATGCTGAACTGAACTCACCAGACCGCCTATGAAGGTCCCTGAAGCCTTCAGGGAGCTGTGAAAAACAACTACCCAGATAATCCCTGACAAAAACCAGCCCAGGGCCATTAGATGTCTGTGAATATGCAAAACAATATGTATTTCTTTGGGATACTCAGAGTTCAGGACATTTCTTAAAATTACAATGCAATTACCTCAAAATTACAGTGGCCTTTTTACACTTTCAAGACCTACATGTGCTACCATGTGGCTTGTGTATATGATTAGGCAGTAACAACTGGTATTCTTCAGCCTAGAAAAGAAAAAAAAAAACACCCCACACTTATTTAATATATTTCAAAATAGGATTGTATTTATTATAATTAAATGTTGCAAAATGCCATGTTGTAATCTTAAGCATTGTGCTGTTTCTTTATTCCTAAAGACACCAGAATCCTGGCATTATTATGTATGGGAAGAGTGATGGGATTGCCAAGACTTTATTCTGTAAGTCTTCAAGAGTTTAGTAGATTTATTATTTTCCTTCAAACGAATGCCTTCTTGTCATTGTCAACCTTCCACTGCTTGTCCCCACCTCCAACTCCTTAGAGCCAAGCCTAAAAAAAGAAGCTCTTTGGAGCTTGATGCATTGCTTGTAGATGTGTTAGAGAAACTGTGCTATTCTGGGAACACTCAGGCTTTTCCAAACAGCTCTTCCAGAGGTAACATCATGCATGGTTTTCATCTCAGCTGTAAGAACTTTCATTGGTCTCCTATCAAGCACCATCACCCAAACCCCAAGTACTGGCAAGGCCTAAAAAATGTGTGTGTATGTGTACATGGGTGCATGCAGATACCCTCATTTATTCTCATGAAGGAGAGGTTTAATGGCTGGTTTTGAAACCACTCCAGCACCATTACAGCAGACTCATCCTGCAGGCTTGCTCTGACACACAGCACTGACATGAACTCACAGATCTGACCCAACCACCGCTGAGGGGTTTACTGATGGGATGTGTTGTTTTGCTCTGGGCAAGCCATCACCTCCCTCTGTCCCTGCAGTGAAGGCAGAGGAGGATTTTACGTGCCTGTATGATGGACTGTGCTTCAGGAGAGCCCCTGCCTAGGCTGTGCCAGCTTAGGTTTTCATGAGGGCGTTTTTTTACAGGGATGGGACTGCACTACACAGGAGTATCACCCCCACACTTGTGCTCATCAGCAGCATAGTTTCTTACGCAGGCTGAGTTGTAAGTTTCTCTTCAAGAAATATTTTATCAACCTTGACTGGAATAAAAGCACTGACACAGGGGGAAAACTGTCTGCTATTATTTTACAGTTTTAAAGAACACAAATCTACATGATGAGCCACATTCTCCTATTGCGAGGATTGTTATGTGAAACAGCTAAAATAGCAGAAAGAAGCCATTCCTGGAATTCAACAAGGAGAAAGATTTTTCTTTACAGCAGCAAAGCAGCACCATTGTCCCACTCAGCATATTAATACTCACAGTAAAAGATGGCAGTTGCAAAAATGTGGGGGAGTACAATTAAATCAGTATTTCTTAAATAGTTTTGGAGTGTGCAAGCTGATATTTTGGAATAATAATGGAGAACACACCATGTTCTGAACTGTCAGAGTTTCTGAGGAGGCAGATTCAAAGGTCTTGTGTCACTTAATACCTCCGGATCTCCAGATGAATGGAAGAGGAGCAAACAGGACAGGGTGTTGTACCTGCATGTTGGATGAGTTATGTTTTGCTTTCTTTTTTTTCTTGTTTTGAAGTAAATCCATAATTTAAATGCTTCTGTGATGGAAAACTAAAATTGCACAGTACCATACACAAACCTCCTACAGATAGTATGAGTTGGTGCATATGTGTGTGCATGTATTTGTGTTGTAATTTAAAATATAACATCATCCCAAGCTCAAAACATTTAGGAAACTCCTTTGAGAGAAAGTCTTCACCTCAAAAAGGGGATCCGCGGTAATGAAAATCAATGTGGCAGCCAGAAATAGCATTTAAACCTTTACCAGCAAGATATGACACATCAAAGACATTAAATCGATCTTCCAGCCTTCCATCCCAAATACTGAGCCTGCAAGACGAGCATCCCTTTCTCTGTGCTCTGTGCTGACAACTACGTAGTTGTTACTTGTCCCCATCAGTGTACACTGCATGATGTCTTTGCCACCACACTCTCTCTGCATCTCCAGACATCTGAGCTACAGTCAAAAATCTGGATTAACAGGAGTAGTTTTGCACGGGCAACGATACTGTGAAATACAGAGAAACCAAAGAAATGTGAGCCTTTACCTTGTGAGCAGCCACAGACACTGGGATTTCAGTATGCAGCATAGCTGAGGCTAAACTTGGTATCATAACAAACTGTGGGTCTAAATAAAAGCTGCCTTAAACTCCTAGGAGATTTGCTGCTTCTATGCAATGACAGTTGTTAGAGAGTAGCTCTCCTACAGAAACAACCATACCAAATATAGCGTACTGGAGTAAATGCAAGAGGCAATGCTGGAAGAACACTAAAAATGTTTTGCTTTCTCTCTGAATGCAACACTATTTCCGTGAAAGGTCAAATAGATGCCATATCTTAAGAGATTTGTGTATTTGTCCCTCTAGCTCTGCGATTCCCTCAGTTACTAGTACAACAGCCATTTTCAGAAGCTCCTGGTCTTTCCCGAGGCCGTGCTTTGAGTTGAGACTCGTTCATGTACCAACCCCAGAGCAGCTGGTAAGCAACTTTCTCTCCCAGATGTCTGCCAGCTGCATTGAAGGTAGGCCACCAGGAAGCCCTAATTGTGTCAGCTTTTCTACTGGTCTGCTGTTGATCAGTTTCACAGATAGTCTTGATGTAGCCATGTATTCATGCAGGCAGCAAGATGCAATTGGGAGAGGAAGCAGACAAACACAATAATACAGACATTTGACCTCTTTACCACAATGATGTATTTTCATAGAATGATAGAATGTCTGGGTTTGGAAGGGACTTTAAAGATCATCTGGTTCCAACCCCCCTGCCATGGGCAGGGACACCTTCCACTAGAGCATTTTCCGTCAACTTCTCTGCTATCCCTTTCCTCCCGCTCTGCTCAGGATGGCTCATGGGTTCCTCACACAGCTGCTGTGACCCAGAGGAGCTTTGCAGGCATGAACAAGCTGCAGAGCCTGTAAGACAGAAAAGTAGTGACCTTGCCTGGAAGCTTAGGTACACCAAAAGCCAAAGGCAAAGCTCTTCTGGTCCATAGAATGCCTGGATTTTTACCAGTGGATTTTCACCTTAATGTTCAAAGCACAGCAGGCAGCGGTGCTTGTAAAAGAGCTTATAGGAAGATTCATTCTTTGGCCTTTTTTTTTCCACACAGGTTTCCTCCTCTCTATCTTCTTCTTTTTCTTTATTTTGTTTTTGTTTTTGTTTGGTTTTTTGTTTTGTTTTGGGTTTTTTTTGTTGTTATTGTTGGGGTTTTTTATTATTTATTTATTATTTATTTATTTTTTAAAGTTTTTTCTTATTTCGAGTTGTTCTAACTTCAGCACACAAAGCAGAATGCAGGAAAACCCCTTGTATGTCAGTACAAAACCGTGGCAAGAAATGGTTTTGATTGAAGCTGGGCCAGCTCTCATCTGCCCTGATCCATAACCCTTTTAGCTCCCATGAGGAGCAACCTTGATGGAAAATTCTGCAAGTGGACGAATTCTGGTGTGGCTCTGTGGCAAGCCAGAATAAAACACAGTCACACTGCTAAGTGCTGCTCTGGGCTGTGAGAGGGATAAGATGTCCCAGCCCTTTTGTGTTCCTACAGAGTACATGCAAAATGTGGGTCTCGCTGTGGGGAGAGACAGAAACTGAGCAGTACCTTCCTTTATTACCCTTTGCTATAACATGCCCCTGTGGGTGCAGAGGGGGGCTTGCCTAAATAAAAGTGAGTGTTTGGACTGCTACAAAATGGGAAATGTTGTAGAGGGATGTGCATGCCTCTGAACGATGGCTGGGCCAACTGTGACCGCCACTGTGGCAGAGCTTGCCTGACGCTTGAAACATCATCAACAATCTCAGCTAAAAGCCCCCACCATTTCATTTTAAAATTAAAGTAATTTTATGAGTAATAGGAGCACATTCATGCTTGGGAATGGTAGAGCACTTAGAATCTTTTTCTATTTCGGTGCTAGAAAAAAGAAAGGGACAAAGAGCCAGGAAATATTGTTTCTTGGCTGAACCTTTGTAGACTGAGTTTTGGTCCAGTGGGGTTTTTTTGCATGACTCAGTGGTAAGTTTCTGAACAAAGAACTTTATGATACAGAGGCAATATTGTAAAAAGCATTTAACTCAAGATGTGCTGGAGGAAGTTTTGAAAACATCTGCTATCTTCTCATAGCAATGCTTGCAAATGGATTGAAACCTTCCTTGGGGATTTCTGTAACAAAGTGGGTAAAAATTTAAGTGCTTTGTAATCTCTGTGAGAAGAGATAGTATCAGGTAGAGTAGATAATTTGAAATACTTAGAGCATTGATGCTTTTGAAAGCCTTACTTCATTCTTGGGAAAACTAGTTAGTAGCAAAATTACCTTCCAAAAGCTTCTTTGCATGCTCCCCTAATGAACTTCTGATTTACATGCAGTTTTTAGATATGCCTTGTCTCTCCTAATGTCATTTTCTTCTTTTTATTCAAGGCAGATTTCTGTTTTAGGGGGAAGTATTATGTAGTGTAGATAGCTGCTGTGAAGGAATTATTGCAAATACCTCATTTGTAAAGCTTTTGTTCTTCCACTCTGAAACCCCACATCTCACTTCTCCAAGGAGGAGAGGATATTGTGTATGACTTATTACAAAGCCTAAAGCATTCTTAGGATTAACTGCAACTAATCACTAAAATATGCCTTCTCATTTTGGAACTGTTGTGACTCTTCAACATGGGAAAAGTGCTTCCTACTTCAAAATCTGTTTAATTTCTAATTTTTTTTCCCCTTCCCTAAGGCTAGGTTGGGCCTGTGCCTTCCTCATCAGCATGCCTATTAATGCTGTCAAGACTGAGGACATGAGGAGGATGAGGTGTTTTTCACAACAGTGAAAAGATGCCAGTACAAGGATTGAGACCAAAAGTGACCAGACTTCAGACAAAGAAGGCACAGGAAAGTTGCTGAGGTCTCCAGACAGGTGTCTGGTAACAGTCCCACCAAGGTGGAAGTGAAAGTGTCTCACAACTCAGCCTCTTATCCCTAGTGCCTTTGGAGGCAGCCTCCAGCATGACACATCCCATATTTGCCTCTCCAGGTAAGACTGGGATATCAGTATGAGAACTGGGCCAATTTTTACTTCTTTTGACATACAGTAACTGATGTATCTATGATACAGTATATTTATGTAATTTATTGAAGGATAATGCTGAAGAAAGGGATGTCAAATGCTGTGCTGGTGTTTAGAAAACCGACCACTGATCTAGTGTTTTCCAACAAGCCACCCTGAGTTCCTGCATGGAATAGAAATTGTCTCAAAAAGTAAGTGAAATAAACTTGTGCTTCAGGGCATAAACAAGCGTTATGAAAGGTTGGGATAGGAATAATATCCCCTTCTGACACATTACTTTATAATTGCAGAGTATGAGACTGCTTGCATCATTCTCTGAAGGGTCTAGTGCTGGTCTAGTGCTGGTATTTTAGACGCTAGGTAAGTAATATTTTAAATTTATAGATTCTTCAACTTCTTTCAGTGGAAATATAAGTTTTCAAGGACATTTTACACAGGTCAATTACTATGTAGAGACCAAGAACTTTATTTCCTCAATCACATTTCATGATCAAATATGGGGTAGTTCAGAGATGCCCAGGGACTGATGAACCACATGATGAAAACCACCAGACAACTCAGACCAGGAATCAGATTCTGTCTGACACTTTTCTAATACCTGATGTCTTTAAACCAATGCTTTTTTTTTTTTTTTTTTTTAAATTACAGACGACATGCTTCAGTTCAGCCTGAAAATATGAACTTGAGGAAGGAACTTAGAAGTTTGTGGCAAGCTTATAAGGACTGATGTACTCTTACTTGATTGTAATTGTTTAATTCTAGACTTAAAATCAATGAATATACAAGGTTTCATATTTCTAAGAAAAAAAAGACATAAATCTACAGCCATGTTGGCAAATGATGTGCAGATTTCTCCTTGGGGAATCTGCAAAGAAGGCCAACACCTGTGGGAAGGGTGTTCCCAGGATTATGTCACCTGCATATGTGATGAAGGAATTTTCTCCTTGACTGCTCAGATGAGGATTTTTAACAGTTGCCTCCCATTTACTCCATAACATTTCATTGCTGAGTAACTGGTACTTCTTCACACTGTTTTAATTTGACGACATGTACAAGTAATGCAGAGACCTTTCTTTACTAGAGAAAATGAAGAAAATAATTAATTCTTTCACTCAGTATCTCAACTGAATTAAATTCAGATTCATTCTTTTAGGAAAGGTATTTAGCTAATTCTGTCAAATTAAAATATGAAAGGAAAAATGTCAATAATAATGACCACCATCATCACAATTCTTAGTTCTGTCATGTCATGCTTCCTCCACTGAGAATTTTATGTTGCAGAGGGAGAAACTAGCCTAAAGACTTAGAAGGCTCAAGCCATATCTGTAATTTCTGCATATTACTGAAAAGTAGCATACATATATGTTCATAGCACAAAATCTGAGCAACACACTTTTCGTGTTGATTTGGCTTTTTGGTTTCATTTGTGAGATTTTTTTTCCTTATTAATTCCTTACACATTTACTTTAATGTATATTTTCCAGATGCATTATATGTACGGAAAAAGGTGTAGTAACAGGACAGGAGTGTCAGCTGCACTCCATGTCCTTAAGAGAGAGAGAGAAAAACTATTATCTGGAAATATCTATGGCACAGGACCCTGTTGGCAGCTGCTGATCTCATTCCTATCCCTCACATGGGGTTGTTAACACAAAGACACATAAGGGAATGGCCGAGTATTGGAAAGGCCATGACCAAAGTGAATATTGATTCTCTTTTTCCTTAGTGTGACTGGCTGCGTAGAAAACATTGATCACCAGTGCAGCCTTGAGAGAAGGTTGAATGAATTCATGGAAGAGAAAACCCCCTGAGAGCTACTGAATACACAGAAAACCAGTCTGGCTCGGGATGTGTCTGGGCTGCAAAGGCTGTAAAGTACTTGGGGGAGAGGGGAGATGCTGCTTATGCTTCTCTGGTCTCATGCTTGCTTCTCGTTCCAACATCAGCTTTTGGGCGTTGGCATTGGCTGCTCTTGTTTCATTATGCTTTTATTTACTGTTGGAAGGAGACGAAGACTGGAAGCTGCCAAGGACACTGACTGCAGGCACCAAGAGACCTCTCTTTCCTGAGGGCTGGCTGCAGCACAGAATTGACAGGCCCTGCAGCTGCCCAAGTAAGCCTGTTTCATATCCAGAATGAATTTTCCAGAGTGCCTAAGTGGCTTGAAACTCCAGGTTCTGTTGGCCAAAATTAAGTGACTTGCATGTATTGAGAAACTGCTTCCAGTTAGCTTTCTCTCTCTTTGTCTCTCTACCTGTGTTCGAGCATTTTCAATTATGTAGAAATGTATCATTAAGCTCCAATTCTTTACATTTAAGCAGGCAAGGAACAGGGATATTCAAACTTTGAGAGAACTGCAGAATACTTTGAAATTTTTAACGTGAACCACTCTTTCTGTGATAGAAAAATGCATATTTCCTTGTTAATTCTGAGTCACGTTAGTTGGTACTGTTAAATTTGTACCCACAAGCATAGCACACTTGGTGGATAGACTGCAGCAAAATGAGTTACGTGTTGCATTTAGAAGCAAATATCACCTTAAAAAAATTTACCTGTCTGCCAAGACTTGGCAAAATGAAAAAGTTCATTTCAGTACACAGAGCAGTTCCTCCCTGCCTGACTCTCCTCATGGCTTCTGGGAATGCCTGGCGTGTCAGGTAACACATGCTGAGCAACAGTCAAAAAGCCCTTCATTTCTTGTAAAGGTGAAATAAGCTCCTTATTGAAAAAAAGCTATTTCCAAAGCTATTACAGCTGTGGCTGATACTGTAGCCGTGCTTCTCACCCATCAGGCAGAACCCAGGAGCCTGCCAGGGAACAGCTTTAAACAGTTTCAGTAGGTAACAGGTATAACAGGGACTCCTCAATCCCAGAGAGAGAGGTCCAGCTGCCTTGTGTCAGAGCATCCTACCTTTCTTTACACCTGCATTACCTAAACAACACAAACTAACAGCCAACGTTAACATGAAACAAGCAGTAATAAAATATACCTATTTAATTGTTCACAGTCTGCTAAGTCAGGAGGGCCCCTGGGACATCCTGCGCTGTTTCGACCTCCAGTTCACTCCTAGCTCATCTGCAGCTCTGCTGTTTCATGCTGGGAGATCTTTCAGTTTTGGCTTTGCCTTGCCTACTACATCTGCAGTGTAGGTGCTGTTCTATCCTAGTGTTACTGCAGTGGTTGCCCCTTCCTGAGGAAGAGTGATGATTTTTTGAGGCCGTGGTGATCAGCTATGACAGGTGGCTGTCTGACCTCTCAGATAGGAGGTCTCAACTAGCAGAGTCTCCTGTCTGTTCAAGACCTTACAAGCTAAATGTCTTCGTTACCTTCTCCCCTTGGGCTTAAGGGTGGCATCAGGTGCTGAGGCTCTTTCACCACTACAAGTTTTATAACATCTGTCCAATGTCATGGGTTATAACAATAAATGACACCACTTACAAAAAATATCTCTAGGATTTTTCCAGACTTTTCAACGGTTTCCAGGCTTCCTGTGCCCTGTATCTGTCTATATGTCTCTAGAAATGACAACTGACGTGATTTTGACATTGAGGATTCGTCTGAAGCTGATGCATAGGCTGGTAAGAGACTGCCCTGACCTTCTGGGGCCAGAAGCATTTGAACTGAAAGTGGAAAGGCTATAGAAGGGTCAGACGGATGTGTATGATCTCACTTTCCTCTGTGTTTCATGGGACTTTTTGCACAACTGGCAATTACAGATATACCCCTTAAACTCACATCAAGCTTCTGACCTGTTGTCACACACTATTTTGTGCAGTGTATCATGTCCAACATGACTGTAATGTCTTCTGACTTACTCAGATCCAGCTCTGTCTCCTGCTTTTTAAAAATTTTCTCCCAGGAATTTCTCTTAGGCAGACTTTTTCTTTCATTATTCAGGCTCCAATCTGATTTCACCACTGTTTTGCTCCACATCAAAACCTGCAACCTCACCCCCTTTACACTTAAGTCTTCCAAAAGCCTAGAAAGCAGCTCCAAGGCATCTGGTCTCTGTGGAGCTGGGGCAATGAGCTGGGGTGGCTGAACACGTTTCTGTTATTAAAAGCAAACCGACCTGTCCAGTTTGTTTGGGTTTTTTGCTGTGGTTGGTTTTTTTGGGTTTTTTTTTGGTTTTTTTTTTAAGCCCAGGGGTCAGGCTGGGCTATCTCCCTGCCAGCTCACTGTTTTCCCTGTCTGACAGTATTTGCTGTGGGCACTCATGCTTGGCCAAAGGATATGCTCCGTGACTTCGCTCAGGCAAACCTGTCTCCCACATGTTCAGCATATGTTGAATAAACAATGTCAGATCTTTGCTGGAGCTATGGGGTCGCTACTTAAAAAAATGCTGGGAGTTAGCACAGGCACATCCCGCAGTGCCCATTGTGGGCAGTAGATTACAGTGATTGCTGGAGCCTCCCTTCTGGGCTGTAAAGGTTTTGTAAACAGACATCTGTATGGTACTGCACACAGCATGCCCTGCTCACTGTATTGCCAGAGACATTGCTGGGCAGTACCCTCTCCTCACCTGAGAGCTTTGGAGTCCCAGTGACATGTGTTACAGCTGTCTGAGCACTCAGCAATGACTTCTTTGTGATGCTGGCTAATCTCTCCAGGGCTGGATCTGCTTCTCTTAATAATTTTCCTTGCTCTCTGGAATCCCGCAAACAACCCTTGTTTTTAATTAGGGGCTCCATAATGTCTCAGACGATAGGCATAGTGTCAGAGATCTTACATCCGAAACATAAGGCTCTATTGCCCCTTATTTTTATTCTCAGTTTTGAGCACAATTACTGAGTCCCTTTACAGTCTTATTCTGTCTAGGTCAAGTCTTCAAATAACTTTCTCGATGGCTCAATTGTTCTAAGTATTATTTTGAAAATAATAAGTGACTCTCTCGTGTCACTTCTTGTCCTCCTTGCTCAGACAGTAAAAAGTTTTACTTCCAAGTTTCCTCACTGTCTTTCACGACCTACTCCATATATCAATTCCATGCTCACATGGACACTTCAAACTGGCTTTTTGAGCTCTCAGTGAGACAAGCCCCTTATGGCAGTTTGCCTGCTTCATTTACAGGCTGTCTTTCTTTGCCTGGACAATGGGGCATTCGTCAGCAGGGCTGCTGCTGCAGTGATGTGTGTACTGCACTAGCTGATGACATAAGCTCGGTCCCACCTCTTAGAAAGGGACAGTTTATCTCCAGCTGCAGGTCACTCCCTTGCTGCGTGCTCTCTGATGTAATCTCTGAATGCTTCCTGCATAGAACTTGTGCCTCACCCTCCCTGCTCTGGAACTGAGAATACAGAAATACTTAAATAAAAGAACTCAAAATAATTTCTACCATCCTTTATGGAGTAGCGCTGCTACTGCTGTTAATAAGAGAGAAGTCCTGTCAGAGCCTGTAGCAAACATGCCTCAGGTAGCTGTGGCAAATGAGGAAGCATTTAATGATTGGCTATGTCCTAATATCATCTGTTGGAAAGAACTTTATGTTTCATATATTTGATGTTATTGCTCTGAAAGACTGAATGAGGGAGCACAGTAAGAACTGAAGTGCTTATGGAAATTAAAGCCATGTTTAAATGAATTTAAAACTTTTAATGCAAAATTCAGCACTTGGAAATTTTGCATCAACTTCTACTTAATTAAAATTAATAAGGTTTCAAAGAGTTTTAGTTGGGATAGATGAGGAAAGAATTTGGCCTTAAATGTGTAATTAAAATACAATTATATTGGAAGGAAGTCATTACTGAGGTTGTACCTCAAAAGCATACCTAATGGGCTATCAGGAGAAAAGGTTTATGCATTTGGTACACCAGCTATATAAGATATAAAAGGATGTAGTCACTGAGATAAAGAGATATTAGGAAGATCATTTAGGTAGATGGTCAAATCTCTCTGGCTGTATTCAGCAAAGGACTTGCTTCGTCTTAGTTTGGGATGTACAAGCACCTCTGCAAGTTTTTCTTCTGACACATTTAGTTGTTTCCCAGCCCTCTCATGGGGCTGTGACAGAGGGAAGCATTGTTCAACTATGTCAGACATCTCTGGATGATGGAGACATTAGCACTGAAAGAGCTCAGCTGTCTGATTTTGGGAGCTGTTTGACAAAGGTATACTCAAAGTGAAGGGCCTAATCCAACCCTGGTTGAAACCATGGGGGGAGCTTTCCTCTTGGTACCTGCACCAGTCTGCATGAAGCCCTGAGCACAGCACCGAAATTGTGGTGTCAGAGTTATGCACAGCTCCACACTTGCAGGTTTTGTTTTTACTTTATTCTTCTGGCACACCTATGAAAAATGGTTTAATAAATATGACATTCCACAACATGCACAAAACAGACAGGTTTGGGAGTTAAAGTTGAAGTGTGAGCATTAAAACTGAAGCCACTTTGTGCTCTGTGGAGACAGAACAATCCATCATTCATTTGACTGTTTTTGTTTTGTTTGGCACTTTTTTTTCTCCTTTTTTTTTGGTAATGTGATCAGTTTCATTTTGAAGTCAGTGATGAGGTTTCTCTTGACTGTATGGGGGTTTGGATTAGGTTCTTGGAAGTGAATGTATTACCTTTTATAATAAATCATATGGGTAGTCAAAGATGGAAAATTCACGTTCCCATTTAGATCAGCTCCTTTTCAAATGTTCAGGGTCATGGATTGAGTTGAATGGTCTGGACCACCTGGATGTAACCTTGAAGTCAAATCACATCAAGAGGATTTTCTTGTAAGCTTTTGATTTAACCTTGTTTCTTCACATAACTTTCTGAATTTTTTAACTGTGATTTTTACAAGTAGGGTGAGTTTTGTAAAAGAAATGTGGGAAAGGAAATGTGCCTCTCTGAGCTGTGCAGTGTCCCCTTTGATAAAGTACAAAATCCAGAGTAAGTAGCCTGATGTTTTAATGAACAGATATATGTTCCTGGCAAGGAAGTGAACTTAGTACTTAGTGAAATGCACTCTGCTGAACCAGTGACATTCAGTTCATAATCAAACTTTTATTGTTACAGAGAAACTGCAGTCAGACTCTTTGTATTGGAGATTTAGTTCAGTAAAATAAAATTTTGTGACAGTAATTTCTCTCTACCCTTAGCTTCCCTGTGATGCTTGTCACATGGAAAAGAAACATATAGAGCTTGACCTAACCTTCCTCAAACAAAATCAGGTATCTTCAGTAATACTCAACAAGGATGTTTTCAAGCATCTTTTTTTCATTTTTTAATGCAATACCAAAGATCTGTGACTGTCAGTGTTGTGGTACTTCATCATCTAAAATAGTTCCCACATCAGAGCTCCCAGAGAAGCCTGAGAAGGGGTGTTTCTTGTACAATATTAGCAGCACTTTCAACAGAGCAGGACTAAGTGAAGTCAGTCTTCTGCAGCTGTAATAGCATAAGCGCATCCTTCCCTTCAGCAGTTTCTTTCTTTTCCCCCAGGGTCTTGTAGTAGCTCACACCTGAAAAAGCAGCCTTTATATCTCCCTCAAGCTAATTAAAATACAGATTCAAGCAGATGAGCAATATTGCTAAAGTGTCCGTTTGTTAAGTTGTCAGTCTCTGAAGATTTTCACGTTTCAGTCATGATTGAGGTAAGTGGCAGCAGAGTTCTCAGCCATGGAAACCACATATGGATAAATGACACCTCTAAAAAATTGCAAAACTCTTAAGGATTGACCTGGGGTGACATTAACTACCAGGATCAAATAAATGTAGAGAAAAAATGCTCCCAATCACAGAGGTCACTGAAAAGCCACACAAGTTTGGCATATGCTGAGTTTTGCCTTTTTGTACCCATAGGAAATACTTTTTTTCATGCTTCGAGAGTGTGTGGTGAAATTTAGCAGAGAAACTAATGGCCTGAGGTACACAGTTGAGACAGGCAAGGCCCATTGCTTATGTCCACACAGTACTGATGTGAGCACATTGTGAGTGTGACTTACCCCCTGCAAGCCACAGCTCCTCTCCAGGTGGAGTCACTGGTGGGGCAGGTGCTGTCAAACAGATAGCATCATGGCTGAACCCATCATGTGCAGACAGAGGCTGGATGGAGGCCACTCAAGTCTTTTCACTTGTATTTTGAACCAACTTCAGAGCAGTATGGTTTAGTTGATATGGTGGTGTTCGGTCAAAGGTTGGACTTGATGATCTTGGAGGGCTTTTCCAACCTTAATAATTCTGTGCATCTATGAATATAGGTCTTCACCGGTTGACACCTATACCATTCAATTTACAGGGTTGTCCAGGTCCTTTGGGTTTATATTTTGTATCCTGTACACAGTTTAAAAGATATATCTTCTGTCTAGGCTTTTAACCGTAAGCCATGTAACTAGAATGCATGAGAGGGCTTATGCCCAAGAATATCAGGATTTGCCATCAGTTTTACATAGGGACATAGGATAAGGCCTACTTTCTTTCTTTTTTTTCTTGTACTCATTAAAGTCAAAACACAAATCTGTGCATTTTAAAGCAGCTCTGTGAAATTGCATGGCCATATAATTGCAATCTATTGGACTAAAAATTAAATCTAAAATTAGGCATAAAAACTGCAACTTTACCGGTCCTGGATTTAAGGCTTACATTTCTGTGAATTTCTAGGAAAATATTTAAGAATCAATTTAAATGCTAATGAACTGGTTTGCCATAAAACTACATAGTAGTAATTTTCAATAGCTGCTTCAGAGCCACAGTCTTTCCTTTGTTGGGCTTCACTTGTGACATTAAATTTACATGTATTGCTGTGTAACATAGACCGAGGATCTTCCCTGAAACCCTGAAGAAACCAAGTTCTCAATTGTTCATGTGGACTTTGAAAATCTGATTGTAGAGCCAGACACAAACTTGTGGAATCTTGAGGAAGAGTTGCCCTGTACCTGGTGACTTGCTGTGGTCCCCAGCTTTGCCTATGGGATGTCCCCTATAGTTCAGAGACCTCAAGACAGTGGTACTTGGATTCTTCTGCCAGCTTTGTGCAGGCCCTTTAGGTTGCACCTTTAGGTCGGGGACCACAGGCAGTTCCCACTCTGGGTGGTTGTGGTGTTACAGCCCATTAGAGGGTATTTCCATTTAAATTGGGACCACCTACATTTATTGCCTCTGAAAAACATGGTCTCTTTGACCTCTATCACACCATCTAGGGCTGGGCCACAGATCATGTGACAGAGGTGATAGTGAGGAGGCTCCTTTGCTCAGCACACACCCAGTGACCTTGTTAAACTTTTGATGTAAGGGCCTGGAAATAGCACTTTCCCACACATTTTCCGAAGCAATCATGAGCAGTGCTGTACAAGCAAATGGCCCTGGGTCTGGCCATCTGCACAAACCTGGAGCATCTGCTCCATTCAGCCAGTCACTACCAACTCATTCCTGAGCTGATGAAACCTGGTTTCAGCCATGAGGTTGTGTCCTGTGGCCAGGCTCTCTGGTGTCAGGAGACAACTTAGTGTAGATTTCTGGCTGTCTGCTATCTGGCTTTCATCTCTGTTCAATTTGCAGGCATATCCATTGGTTACATCTATTCTAGAAAACTAAGCTGTGGCCATGGGTACAAAGTCATCTCTACAGCACCATGATGATGGTGACCCCTTGCCCCATGTTGGCCTGTGCTGACCGGCACTCTCCCAGCAGTTCCTGGACATGATACAACAATAAAGCCCAGGATATTTCCAAATACACAGTGTGGGGAAAAAGTAGTTGAATCACATGGACAAGAACTGTTCTGTGCCAGGGAAAAACTCCAGACATATTTAATTAATTGCTATATTTGTAGCATTTAAAGCCAGTTGCATTTGATCAAACTTGTTTGGAAACTGCCTAGCAAATCCCAAGGTTATTTGGGAAAGCTGGCAGGGAGGAAAAAAGGGAGAGAAAAAGCAAATGAGCACATTTGCCAGTAGGGTGTTTTTTTTTTTTTTTTTTTTTTTTTTTTTTTGTTTTGTTTTGTTTTTTTTTTTTTTGCTAAATAGCTAGGCTGCAAAAAAACCCAAAAACAAAACAAACAAACAAAAAGAAAAAAACCCACAAAAAAACCACACACACAAAAAAACCCCAAAAAAAAAAAGGAGAAGAAAGCTTCCCTTCTGGCACTTGTGGATTGCGTCAAAATAGAGGAACCAGAGGCAACCACAAACATGTTCATGATCTGCAAAACGTATGCAAGGCAAGGAAAGATCCTGGAATGACAAGGTGAAGGAGAGTGAGAAAGTTGCTTCAGTGGAGCTGTTGATGGAGGAAGATTGTTAATGGTGTGCCCCCACATAGCAAAGTGCACTCACCAAAACTCCTGAAATGCCTTTGGGCTTTCTGTCAGAAGAGGAAACATAATTTTGCAATGCAGTCCAGCCTGAACAAGGATGGAGGGGGATGACAAAGACTCAAACCCCTGTTAACCTGGTGGGACTATAACCTGTAAGACAGAAAAGATAGGACAGTTCTGGAGGACCAGACAAGACCAGCAGCTGCATAGTGCACAGTGCCATCTTGTTTGCACTGTATTTCTGATGAGGTTGTACCCATCACAGCCGTGTCCTGGATGTGGCTTCCCTGTGCCAGGTCTCAAGCAACCTAAAACAACAGAGAAACATGGTCCTTGCTGGCGGACACTCACACCAGAGAGCAAAGACACTTCACTCCCCTGCTGCAGGCAGATGAAGGAATGGGGCACCGTGGATGTCACCTCTTCAGTGTCTCAGTATGCTCAATAGCCTCGGATGGGACTAAGGTGTGGGGACATCTGCCTGCATCACTTCTGAAAAATTGAAGATTCATTTTCATCCTGTTGATTGTTCATCACATTGATTATTAGTGAGTAAGGAATTTAAATATTAAGGGACAGTTTCAGAGTTAAACAGGCAGAAACCTTAGTCCTTTTTCATTAAGAAAACATCTGGGGGATTTTTTGCCCTCCTGAACAAGGTTTGAAAAGACAAGTTATCCTCATAAACTCTTATAAACACCCACAGGACAATTCTGCTTTGAAGTATCAATGTGACAGGGCAAAAGCAGAACCATTTGATACTAATGATTTCAGTCACCATCCTAATGCTTCATGTTTTAAAGATCATTTTGCAATAAAGACATCATGATTTTACAGTCACATTAGAATAATAAACTGTAGCACTTACTGAGTACTTTTCCTCAAAGACATGAAATAAAATGGAGCAATAAGTGTTTTTCTCATTTTAGAGTTGGAGGAACTGAGGCCCAAAGATGTGACATTCTCATAGCACAGTCTGGGAGAACCTCACCTGCCTCTTAGTTCTAGGGCTGCCCTTTGGGTCATACTGTCCCTCACCTGCTAGTCCAGACAAGATGACTGATGACAACTCTCTGCAGGAGAAAGCAGATGCAGATTGATGTTCTCACTCCCTCTTTTGTAACTTCAGGCACTTCACCAAGGCATCTCAACTAGCGGTGTTGAAACTGTCATTAGGGAAAAAAAAAAAAAAGGCAGAAAGAAAAAGTGTCAAGATCTATTCACAATAGACAAGATGAATACAATTCACTAGGCCCGCTGATAATCTCTGGAGGGAGGCGGGGTGGCCGCAGTCACCTTTCCTCATCATTTTTGCTGGCACATTCTCTGTCCTTTCGTCTGCATGAGAGAAGCATGAGAATGTCATCCCCAGCCTGGGTGACTGCATCTCACCTGGTCCCACAACAGGCCCCATCACTGGCATTACGCTCACCAACAGGTGGGGAACACACAGACATGTGGCTGGTACCGAGCAGCCGTTCGAGTGCAGGGACCGCAAAGGCGGGAGGCTGATGATATGTCAGACTTATAATTGAGATTCACCAGCCTCCAACCTGGCTCAATTCATTATTCATCTCGAAATTTTCCTCCCTAACTTTCTTCTTTTCTTTTGCTGTCACCCACTAAGCAAAGGTATTTATTTCCTTCCCATCAGTGTCTCTGCTAATATGTAGCTCTCAGATTGTGACAGAAGAGAAAGAAATGGTTACAAACCAGGTCCCGGAGCAGTCATCAATATTTACAGGAGTCTGACAATGACTTATTTTAGACCATCTACATTTAACCACAGAAATGCAAATGCTGTTTGAATTGTGAGCAGTAAGGATGGGATATTCTTACACAGGGCTCCACTAGTAGAGAACTGTTCCTCTTCCAGAAATATTTCCTTTTGGTGCTGTCTTGGCATCTCACTGCAACATATAGTCAGGAAGTCAGTTAGGAAAGGCAATACAAAAGACAGAGTGGATTTCCTAGCTTAGAAACAGCAGTATATAAAAAAATTGTGGATGAGGAAAGAGAGGAAAAACTCTTTGCAGCACCATCAGAGCCTCTGCTGCACTCTTTCATGGTAGTTGCCCAGTAAGCCAGTGAGTGCTGAGCTGATATAAAAGATTGATTCAGATAAATTATTTAAGGTTGACATGATTAAATATGCAGGGGTTGATATGAACATTTCACTCTCCATCGTTCGTCTCCAAAGCATGATTCCATGTGTTGCACACTGTGGGTAAGATGGAGTGGGAAAAAAAGGAAAAAGAAGGAAAACCTCTAAAATGGAAGCTCTCATCTTGAAACTTCGGAAGAAAGAAAGCTCATACTGATGTGGACACAATTCTTAAGATGAGGTTTCATTATGGGATGCATGCAGCGGATGAGGACTACTGCCTGCCTACCTGCTGTCGTGGGGAAGGACCCACAGGTCCTCCCTTTTGATGGTCATGCTTGCTCACTGCAGCATCCTGGCCCTGGTACGCTTACTGAAAGCTGTCCAGAGCATCGGATGGCACATCAGAGAGCAGAAAGCAATTTCAGCCATAGGATTGCTTCTGGTAGCAGCTCTCATTGCCAGTTCAAGGTTGTCAGCCTCCCAAACTGACTTTTACTCTCAGCTAGGGATTTTTTTTTTTTTTTTTCTCAGCACAGCAATCTTCATGCTAGGCATCATTTGCAGAATTGGCTGGAAAGATATAGATCATCATTTCATCAAGTTCCCTAGATCTGAATCTACATGTTTATTTGTCTTCGCATGACTGAGGAATGCACTGAGGACTGCTCTGGGAGTTGAGGCTACCCTCAGGAATAAGGAAAAATCCCATGAGTCTAGAGATAATTTCACTACATCTTGGATGTGTGATATGTGGGAGGACAGCCCCCCTCTTTTTTGCTGCTTGCTTATGTGGCTGTATATAAAAAGTTATTTCCAAATGATGAAAGTGTTTGCCAGGGGTAGACAGGTTATTATGAATGGCATAACTTTTGAATTCTGTTTATAATTATCCTCCTATACATTTTTTCCTTCCTTTTTTTTCTTTTTTAACTTTTTATTTTTAGGGCCTGTACTTATCTAGTACATTTCTTCCCTTATGTGAAAGACTTAATAGTCCATTGCTTGATTTCCATGTTAATTAAACACGTGGCTTCTCTAAATAACTTCCACATCCTTGCTTACTTAATATGTACTTTTATACCCTTAGCAATGATCTGATAACATTGTCAGAGCAAAACACAGAACAAGAAACTGCAGGGATTAGATATCAAGGAGGACACTATAGGGACTGTGTTAATTGAGGCAATCAGCAAGATTAAGATAAGTCTTGCTGCTTCCTCATGTTGGTCCTAATGACACAACACAGACCCCAAAGCACTTTACCTGCTGTACAATGTGGTTAAGTCGCTTTCTTCCCTAGGGTGTGCAATCTAATCTGCTAGATAAAACACTTAGCATGCTGAAACCAGCTGGTGTTAAAAGCTGTATTTCTGAAATATGGCACCTGTGTAAGGCTTTAAAGACTACTGAAAATAGTAAAGGCCAATGAAAATTGTCACTTGGTATATATGTGCATACACACAGAGATAGAAATCTGTGTGTATGTGTGAGTGCACAGGCTGGACTGAGCTAAGTTGATGCTACTCCAGCTTCAAGAACGAGGCTTGCCCAAGTGATCCCCAGGCATTTCTCTAGCCAATATTTCCCTGCATTTCTGATAGAATTCATAGGTGTAGACATGATACAATTCAACATTAAAATTTTAAAAAAGACTATTCCTCCTTCAAGAATATTGGTGATTTTCTTTTTCTTTTTTTTGGCTTCTTTATACAATTAAAATGAAGATATCTCTGCAGCAAATGATTTTGCATAAACAGGCTTTGAATAATGGAGCTGTTGTCAAGGAAAAAAAAGACACTACCCAAACCTTTTTCAAATCAATTCTTGACAGAGTTCTTCAAACAGAGATAAACATTTTTGGTGTAATGATTTGCCACATGACCTTGCACTTGAAGTGCCAAGCAAAGTGAAAAATAGCACATTCAGACAAAAAAAAGTGCTGATTCTGATTCCCAAAATAATATTTTTCTAGATGGAACTATTTCTGCTATGGACCAGCATGCACATGTGGAGAGAAAGTTAAGATTTTCCTTCAGCAATGTATGACATTTCCTTCTCAGCTTAGATAACTGAGAGGCTATTTGGGCTCGCTAAAAACACTTTTGCACATCTGGGAGCAATACAGCTCAAAAGCAATTCAGGAGGAAAGATAAGTCTTGCAGTCAAGGCAGAGGATTAAAAGCTAGAGTTCAGTTCAACTCTGTCCTGACCTCTGAGGCAGCCTCTTTCTCCCTCTGAGGTTCTCTTCCTATTTCCATGAAACTGTATGGGGCAGGGGCTACCATTTGGTCCGAGACCCTTCTCACCTCCTGTGTCACCAGAGCCCTTGTTTTCCATGCATTTAAAGACCAATATGAGGAGTTGGGGAAACGAGCAGGAGGAAATTAAAGCAACCCCCAGTGGAAAGAAATCTGATATAACTGGCCCACTGAAACTACCTGGACAGTTTTGTATGATGGCAGTGTTAAAAGCACTGGACAAAACCTTCTTGGGCAGGGCACAGGCTATAAAAGGGAAGGTGGCACATTCTCCACCTTTGCTGGTTTGGGGCTGGGGGGCATCTCAGGGGTAGCAAACCTCCCCTGCCTCTGTGTCAGGAACAGCTCTGCAAACTGCATGCACCTATGAAACCAACACCTTCAGAGAGGAGAGACCCTTGGCAGCCCCGGGCCTAATGCAGACTCATGTCCTCCTTTGGAATTGGACTGTGTGGCAAGGAAAACTGTGCTGAAGCAGAAATCACAGGCTGCCTAAGGACAGCTGCCATCACTGCCCGGACAAGCTGTGTAACCCCAAGTGCCACATGCACTCACCAGTTAAAGATACTAGTTTCCCAACCAGAGAAAAGTTACAAGTGAAACTGATTGTAAGTAGTCATTAGGCAGAAGCACATATTAAATGGCCAAAAAGCCATTACTTCACTGCAAAGGAGCTAAATAATATTGGTGAAAAGCACATTCTCTTTCAGAGGAAGAATGAAGGCAGGAATAACGAATTAAAAAGCAACATATGGCAAAAAAGGGGAGGTAATAAAAATCCATATAAATACGAGTTTATGAGGTGTAGAAAATTGATAAAGGATACTAAAGACACCAGAAAAAACTTCATGGATGGTCAGACTTTGTTTAAGAAGTATTTTCTTGAAAAGATCTGAATAATAGCAGAAAAACTATTAATGCCATATACTCATTACTAGCTGAAGACAGCCTAGTCATTAATAACAATGAAGAAAAACTCTAAACTGTTCAACAATTATTTCTGCTCTGTATTTAGAATAATGTATTTTCTGACACATTACTAATGAAGAAAGATATTGAACAACCTGCACTAGGGTTAACCACTTTTTAAATTGGAAAGTCCACAAAATTGGCCAAGAGTCAATGCAGGATATTTTTAGCATGTGTATGTAATTTTTTAATATTAATAGTTTTAAAAATAGGAAAATTCTCATAGTTCAATGCTAATATTGTGTAAAAATTCTGAGACAAATTAAACCATGCAGGTGAATATAGTCCAGTTTACTTGATATCAATATCAGGCTAAATAAAGGAGAAACTAATGGAAGATTTAATTAATAAAGAGTTAGAAGAGAGGCATATAACTAATGGTTCTACTGAGAGGGAGTTTGTGATTTCAGACAGACCACCTGTCGTGGGAAGTGTGGTTGCTAGACGGTAACCAGGCAGGATAGATCTGTCCAATGTGCAAAGCTTGGGAGTGCAGGACACCCAGGGCCAAGACAAGAAAGACCACGGCACTGCCTCCCTTCAATGTGTGAGACAGATGCTGTAATTCCCCTCTCCAGTTGTTAGAGATGAGAGATGGGTATGCCCATCTCTCTAATGCTAATGCTGAGAGAGATGGGTAGCCCCTGTGGTCAGAGCCACTCAGTGATGGGTGGCACAAAGGAAAAGCCACAGGAGCCAGGGACAAAGAGTCTGAAATGTCCCAGGTGGGTAGAAGGTGAAGGAGCCTGGAAGCTCCTGGTAGCAAGGGTAGCCCAGATGGCCAGGGCAGTGGATCCAAGGAGTCTGGGGCTGTGACAAAATACAGGACACCAAAAAGGGTCAAAGGGTCAGTGGGGCAGGAGGTGAGAGTGGAGGCAAGATCAGTAGAAAGGCAGTGGGACAGGGAGCTTTGGGGTAGAATGAAGAATATCTGAATTCAGCAATAAGACATAATTTTCTGGAAGAGCTATATGCTAGGCAAGGGATGAGACAGGCTTCCTTGGAAAAAGAGTCAGCTGTTGTACTGTGGTCCACTTTATTGCCACATGCACGCAGTTCATGCGAAAGGCAAGCATTCAACACTGACCAATGAATTTCAAATGCCTTTTCTGTTTTAATTTGTTGTTCTTTAACACGGAAAGTCATTCCAATAAATAAATAAGGTGACTGTGCAGAAATCTATGAAGAAATAAATGAAGCAGGGGCAGGAAGCAGGGAAGTGTAGGTGCTTCAGGAAGTGAAGGGAGCAACTGAGCTGCAGGTGGCAAAGAAAATAAAAAAGGAGAGAAGGAAAGGGACATGTTATCTGGACTTTAGAGGCTTCATCAAATGTCCTTAACTAGCTTTCATGAGATGATGAGTGTGTGGCTGAACTACCCTTCCAAAGGACTGCTCCAGCAGATTAGCAGGGAATACAATGAAGGGTCATTTTTCTCTTGGAGCTGTTTAATTCCTTTCTTTTATTGAATCAGTGAATTGCAGATTTTGCTTATCAAAGGTCCAGGTTCCTTTGGAGCTCTCTGATGATGAGCCATATTCTGGGTTGACTTCCATCCCAGCAACCCTACCAAGTTCAATTACATCTTGTGGAGAAAAAAGCAGGACAGATGTTAGCTTGATGTTTTAACAGTGTTGTGGCTGCTAATGAAGCATGATCTGCTCTGGTACAAGTTCAGACACTGCTGCCAGTGTCTGCAGAAGAATAGACTGTCTTTAATGTGAAGATGCAAGTGATTCATCAGTACATCATGTATACAGGAAAGTAGAACAACTTTTCTTTTTTGTTTGGTTTTGTTCCCATTGAGGAGTCACTCAGATAAAATATGCAAGAACCAGTTCAGACATTTTTGGCAGTCAAAGGGTTTCTTTTACTCCCGTTCCTGCCCCCACCCAAAATTAAGGGAGCTGGTTATCTTGTTAGTTAGCATGGCCAAGTTTTAAGACTCCCCTTATAAAATAAAGGATTGAAATTTTGCTTTTATAAAGAAGAATTGCAGAACTGGAAATGATCCATATTTAGGACATGAATGCAAGCTGTTATGCAGATCAAAGTATCTATTTGAAGCTGAATTACTCAACAGCATCTATCTATGCCTCTTCAACACCTGCAGATTAGCAATGTAATCATGTGGAGGTTGCTATAGCTACATCTCCAGAGCAGGTGGAGTTCTTCATCTCTTGCAGCATTATGTTCATTCTTTGCAAATAAACCATAGAAGAGTATATTTAAAATGCTACCCTAGTGGTATCAGCTCCTGTCTCTAGCTGACACTGTCATGTCTGATCTGTGCTTACTCTATTAGTCCTGATTGTTTTCTCTAGAAACAATGCCACTTTCATCTGAGTATCATGCCTTCCCTGTAAGTATTTGTGAACAAGCACCAGGGCCTTGACAATCCAGACCTAGTAAGGTCATAAAGCAGGTGCTTGAGTTTAAGCTGAGAAGGACTGCTCAAGTATATCTAGCAAATATGTAGTCTTGTCTTGGGCTTGATGGCGTGTAAGACTGTAAGCTGGAGCTAAATACAGCACACAGCGACACTACCAGCCTTCAGCAACAACATTTTCCAGAGCCTGACAGAATGCTCAGACAGCAGGAGTGCTGGTTGTGATGGTTTTCAAGCTGGTCTCTTTTAGAACAAAGGCTCTACTCACTTTTTTTTTTTTTTTTAATTGAAAATTTCAGTCTTCTTGTTTGGGTTCCCCTGCTGTTCCTGTTGTTTACTATAGCAAAGGGCTGTCCAGATGACCTTTCCTTCTAGCTGTCGGTCTGCAGTGACCTGTATATGCTGTAACTCTTAACCCTCTGCCAGTCAAGCCCACAACATGCTAACTTTGTGAAAACTCAGTAGCAATCCCTGTGCAAAAAACTGGTAGCCTAAAAGAAGCCCTGACAAGTAGAAAAGAAACAGACAAGAAGCTAAGAAGAGAAAGTGCCAAAGAGTAGATAAAAAACAAATCAGGATGCTTTGACTTGTCTAATTTTGTCATTCCCCTTGTTTGTCTTTTGCTCTAGCTCTTCATCAAGTGCAAGCTTTTCATTCCCTAGCGAAGGTAGGGAAGGAGAGATTTCTTACTAAAAATTGTCAACAGCAACAACAACATCAGAGAATGTTTTCCCTCCCTGGCAAATTTTAATTACTACACTAAAAAGCTCTACACTAAAATATCAGAAAATGCTCCAAACATAACAATACTTCAATAGCTTTTCAATAGAAAGCTCGAGTTCTCTCAAGAAAGCGGATGCTGTTGAAAGGGCATTTAGCAAAGAAGTAGAAACTTTTGCCAGTGCCCAACTTCATCCTCACAACCGCTCTTTTTCTATATTCTCCTTTTCCCTCCAGTTTAGTTTTGTCCCTTAAGTCATCTCTCTGATACACTGATGCTTTAACTTTTTACAAATTACTGAAATATAGATGCTTCACAGAGCCTGCTAACTTTTGTCTGCCCCGAAAAGCAGGACTGTAAAATTTATTCCTATAAATTAAGGCAGATAGAGATATGTCATGTTGCTTTGAAAGAAATCCATCTTCAGGTTGATTGGATCATTACATGTCATAGAATCATAGAATGGTTTAGGTTGGAAAAGACCTTTGCTCTTCTCTGTCTGTCTTCAGGCTGTTTCCTTTTAGGAAGTTTCTTCTATGTGTTCTGCAGACTGCTGGTACTGATGACAATAATGAAGAGGGCACTCATTAGGAGAGAGGCTTTTTAGTGACCAGTCTTTCCACTTACTTCAGGAATAGTTGTTGAAAAAGGAGAGCCAGACAAAGGTACCGTGGAGAAATTCACATCAGGCTTGCCTTTCTTTTCTTCTGATGCTGTCTTGGTCATAACCAGCAATCAAAGCATTGCCAAAAGCAGCAGTGTACATTCTGGCTTTGAAAAGGGTATGGCTTTAAAGCATAGAGATGAAGCCAGCTACAGCATCATATGCTGCAAGAAATGTCTCCTCCTGTCTAGGTACCAAATTCCTGTCAGGATTGAGCCATTAAAAAGGAGGAATTAAGCCTTGGTAAATGTAAGACTTGGGGAAAGTGTGCCCAATGGACAACTATGAAAATTGATTAATTTGGTTTTTTCAAGCTTCAAGACTCGTAGGGTTATTTTCTTTTTTTTTTCTCTTTGAGCTGTTTTTTTCTCTAAGGTGTATTAAAATTTGTAAACTGGTAATTTTGTACTACACCAAATTAAGTGTAACATTTGCTCATTATTTAGCTGCAAGGAACTTAATTTTGCTTTTTGTGGCCTGCCTGACAAACAAAAGGTACACACACAAATTTGCATAAACAAGGTTTTCAAAAGCGGCTGGCAATGTGGACAACTGTGGTTCCCCACCCTGAGACTCCTGCAGTGGACTTCCTTCTGTGAAATGAAGCCTTCCTTAAGACATCTCCAATCAAGCAAATTAAAGACATACCCTGTATCATTAGTCAATTTTAAAGCAAGGTACCTTAACCATCAAAACCAAAAACGTGGTCTCAATAATTGCCCGTGTGTCCCAATTGTTCATGGCACCTGAAGGACTTTTTCTGAAGGGCAAAAACCCTTGCTGGGAAGTCTCCTGAATGACTTTGTTACAGAGAAAATAAAAGAAAGTCAGTCTGTTTGAAGTGGTAGCAGTCAGTACTTGGGCTGAGGCAGAATTTTGTTTCGTGCCTGAAAGAAATGCAAAGGAACAGAAAAGACCACAAAAAATGGCATCTGTTTCTTTTTGGGGGGAGCAGAGTTGGGGGAGGAAGTTAATCTCCATCCCTCAGTACAGCACTGTGCTCACAACTCCCTGACTGGGCTTGACCATGGGCACTGTGCTGTGCCCTGCTCTGGGGGTCCATCAGTGGGGGAGTGGTCCCATGCCAACCTGTTGCATCCACCACTGGCTGCTGCTGGGAGCCCCAGGCACACTGGCTGGCACCTTGCTGCCGGTGCTGATGTGCCCAGGAATTCGGAGGCCAAAGAGCTGCAGTGGCTCACCCACAATTCTCAGCACAGCTTGCTCTCTATTCCCATTGCTATGGAAATTGTTTCTGGAGGCAGCCCTAATTTTCCTTTCATCAATCAATTAGGGACAGGCTTTGCGCTGGGTTGTTTGTTTCCCCAGCACTGCTCCATTTGATATTACTTTCTCCATGATAAATTAACCACAGCTGGACCTGTCTGAAATTGCTAAGAATTCTCTTATATAAAGTGAAGAAAAAAAGGGGAAAAAAAGACATATTAAGTATGAGAAGCAGGAATGAATTGATATTTCAAAGAGGAAGGAGTGGGAATAGCAGGGACCTGACAGCTGCCCGGGGAAAAGGATGTCCTCTGATTGCCTGTCTGGTCAGGTCCCACCATCTCCCAGAGTCAGGCAGGCTAACAGTGTGTTTCAAAATCCATAGCTCCTCAGTGTATTAGTGGTGACACTCCTTGTTATGCTGAACTATGTAAACAGCCAGGAACTTTCTGGAAAAGTCCAATTGTGAGGCTGTCACTTACCCCTTCAGCACAGACTCAGCCAAGCCAAGACTCCCATGTTCGACATAGGGACATGTCCTCTCATGGAATAAGAAAAACATGGAAAAAAAGAAAGATTTTTTTTTTTTGCTACAATAAAAATCTGGCACCAGGAGCTTTGAAATCATGTGGTCTTTTAATTCAAACAAACTTACTTTACGTTTTCCCTCTGCCTTCCCCCACCTTCTATGCTTTCTTGCCACAGCAGTCTCCCATAACATATTTAACAGATTAAAATAACCTTCTGCAGCCCTTCATCTACTTTGGCCAATTTAAAACCAGACAAACTACCCCAGGCACTATGGAGTACAGGAAGCAGTGTGTGCACATGTGCATGCATATGGGCTCTGACCTAAAGGGAACAACTTTAATAGCAAGAGGCAAGAGGTTATTTCTATTTCCAAGATGTCCAATTTTACATCCTCCTTTTTCAGCTGGTTTTTTTTTTCCTCTTCTGCTTAGACAATCAGCCAAAGGTCTAGAAAAGTAGTAATTACAGTTATTGTGTGACAGGAACAATGATTTCTGAACAACAGGACACAAAAATACTCTGTCAATGTATTCATCTTTACTGAAGCGATCAGGTCCTAATGATTAGAGCTGAGTGAGCAGCAGAGAGAAAAATGCATAGAAAGGAAGACTTGACTTTTGAATTGGCTCTAGGTACAGATATTTCTCAAAAGGTTGTGTGAAAATGGCTATTAAGTGCCATCTTGCACCCACTGCCTCCATATGAATTATTTTGAGGGGACCTTTGACACAGAGGCATCAGTGAGGGAATGAGCACAGCATCATATGCAGAAGCAGCTACAGTCCTAAAGCAAGTGCAACCTGTGCAGTGGCTGCACGTGCTTGCAAGGAAAGATGTAAGGAATCCATGGAATGCAGGGGCTTGGAAATATATCTTAGTATCACGCATGTTCTTGCAAAATTAGAATAACGGCAGTGTCTGTAGGAGCAGGATGAGGTTGGACAGGAGCAGAAAACCTGTGGAGTGTGGGGGAAAGAGATGCTGTGTCCTCTACTCACCCAGCAGCTGCATGGTTCAGGACGCCTGAGATCCATCCCTGCAGAGGGCAGAGGCAGAAACTGGACAAGAATAACCCCAGCACCCCATTGATACATGAAAGGGATAGCTGGGCCATGTAGCTGGGCAATGGCCATCCCAGCTGATGGTCACCACTAGTTTTCTCCTATGATAGACCTCAGTATTCTCTTCAACATGTTATCTCTTCAACATCTTTGTAAATGACCGGGACACAAAGGTATACCAAGTAAGTTTGCTGATGAAACTAAACCAGGAGAAACTATCAACTACCTCAGAGGCAGAGCGACCCTGCAGAGATACCTTGATAAATTAGAGGGCTGGGTAATCCCCAACTCTATGAAGTTTACAAAGACAAGTGCCATATTGCACCTGGGATGGGGCAACCCTGGATGTACGTACAGACTGGGAAATGAGATGGAATGCTGGAAAGCAGTGCTATGGAAAGACACCTGAGCATCCTGGTCAACGGCAAGTTGAACGTGAGCCAACAGTGCCCTGGCAGGCAGGGAGGGCCAATCCTGTCCTGGGGGGCATCATCAGCTGGTCGAGGGAGGTGATTGTCCTGCTCTGCTTTGCACTGGTGTGGCCTCACTCTGAATGCTGTGTGCAGTTTTGGGTGCCACAATATAAAAAAAACACATTAAGCTCTTAGAGAGTGTCCAAAGGAGGGCAACAAAGATGGTGAAAGGCCTTGAGGGGAAGCTTCACAAGGAGCAGCTGAGGTCACTTGATCTGTTCAGCCTGGAGGAGACTGAGGGGAGACCTCATCACAACTTACAACTTCCTTGTGAGGAGAAAAGGAGAGGCAGGCACTGATCTCTTCTCTGTGGTGACCAGTGACAGGACCCAAGGGAATGGCCTGAAGTTGTGCCAAGGAAGGTTTAGATTGAATATTAGGATAAGGTTTTTCATCCGGAAGATGGTTGGGCACTGGAACTGGGAGAAGGGATACAGCACCAAGCCTGATAGAGTTTAAATAGCATTTGGACAGCACTCTCAAGCATACAGGTGTGATTCTTGGGATGGTCCTATGAAAGGCCAGGAACTGGACTTTGATGATCCTGATAGGTCCCTTTCAACTCAGGATATTTTATGATTCTACGATTCACACGAAATATTTTGTGTAGAGACATACGATCCTTTAGCAAGAATTTGGAGCAGATTTTTCTCAAGCATTTTTGCTTCAGAGATCATTTGTACTGGTTATTAAGCAGTGTTAACCAAGTTCAATCAATCTGGCAACTGGGCTGCACGGCAAACTATAGAAATTTCTGGGTAACCTGAGCTGACACAAAATCTGTTTCCTCATTGTTCTCCCTTGAGCACGTACAAAAATCAATAGCTCAGAAAGCCCTTCAATGCTTCTGTCCCCACATGAACTCAATTTTTTTCCCAGCTGCTACTCATTTACCTACCAAGGCAACCAGATGCTTCCTGAGGTTTGCTGCCAATATTGTGTCATCAAAGGTGAACTGATGTCAGGACACAGCAGAGTACATGCTGAGAGACTGAGCTTATTCAGAAACCATGGTTTGCTTCCCCCAATCTTCACACACATCTGTACTTATTCACCCATGCACATATTGCTGAAAAAGCACCTGTTATAGGGAGAACCATCTCCACAAACCAATGCATCCTATCTGCTTCCTTCAGTCCACAACTTCAGTCTTATGACCTCTGTGAGGTACATCAAATTTAAGGGTAGACCAAATTATGCTATTAATTTGGACCTATTAAAGAACTGAACTACATCACAAAGGCATCTTTGCCCAACCTGTCAAGTAAGGGGGGTTTGGAGGATTGCTTTCTTCTCTGACTTGGTATAGAGCTGTTCATTGCAAGTGGAAAAATATAACATCTTGGATATTCAGTTCTCTTGTACTGATGAATGGCTATATCTCTGGCATAAATCAAGGACTCCATGTTGACCTAATGTCTGTCTTATTAGCTACACAAAGCTTTTAATGATATATTTAGGATGTTTATTAATTTTCCTTTTCTTCTGAGTTTGAAAATATTTCCTGGCAATGGAGTATTGAATAAAAACTTTGAGATTGATGAACTTAGTTGTTTTTGTGTGGGGAAGCAAGGATGTTTCAGCTCTGACAATTGTACTTCAGATCCCCTAGTTAGTTAGCTGGTAATTTTCTTTCAGATTTAAATACTCTTCACAATAGTATTAAAATTGTACTTTTCAAATTTAGTGCACATTTAGTGCAAATTCTCCACTGGTACACTAGCTAGGGGAAAATGCTCATTAATATCTGTTATTCTCTTCCTAACAATAATTCTTAAGGCCTGTTCCACAAATACTTCATGTAAAATGCTTAGTGGCAATTTCCTCAGAGCACTTAAGATTATTAAGGCGACAACAGAAAACAGTTATAGCCTTGGCTTTTTTTGATTTGCTGAGCCAAATCATTCAGCAAAAATATCAACATCAAGATGGTGGCAGTCATGTCCCATTACCCACTCTGCAGCCCCAAACCAATATCTCCCATGTTTACTGCATGTAGGGACCAATTATTTTGTGCTATTAAAAATTCTTTCAAAATTAGGGCTTTCCCTTTATGCATGAAAATTTTGACATAGTATTTCTCAGCTTTCAGCATTGCTGAACAACAACTAGAGTTCCCAGCAACACTGCCTTGGACAGCCCTGCTTGTTGGGAGAAGGTGAAAAAGGAGCTTCCTACCTGGGTACCTTGGGAGGGAAGTGACCTTTGTGGTTGGAGGAATGTAGACAACATGCCCAAAGTCCCACTGCTTTCTTGTGCAGGGAAATCCTTCACCTTGACTGGACTTGGAGGAAACCTGGTCTCTGTCCCCACACAAGGTCACACTGCAGTCTTGGGGATCAATTCTCCTGGATAAACCAGAGGTTTCCTCCCAATGGACACTCTCATCAAGCAGCTTTTATCAGGAAACTTTTTCCACTGATTGGGTATCAGCTGATTGTTACTTAAGTGCTGGGGTACTGGAGAGCTGGATGATGAAATGCCTGACCTGTGGCTGCCCAATCTCATGCCGCTTCCTCTCTGCAATAAGGCTCCCACACTGACATCCATTTAGTTATCTAACCATGGGCTAACTTTTTGTTGGTTTTTTTTCTGAGCTGTTGTGGGATTTGTTTCCAGTAGGCGTATTACTTGATTAGTGATCTTTCTGTTAACACTTGCTCATATTCCATATGGGATCTTCTTGGGCTATCTAAATGCACAAAATACTTAGAACAATTTTTTTTTCTCATCTCATCTCTGTTTTTAATAACACTATTTATTTCTCTCTCCTCCAAAGAAAAAAGAGCATTTTCTAGCTTGCCCAAGCTCACATTGAATGTTTCTTGTGATTCATGTTGTCACCTTGTGCAGTATTCCAAGAAAACAGAGCGTGGACAGGCTCTGTCAGGAAGGGTTTTGTAATGTATTTGTCATTTCTTTTTTGTATGGATTAAGGGCTAAATTTTGTGATGGCAGATGAATTTGTAGGCCCCATCTCTTTGAAATCACACCAGCTATTCAAAAGAGACAAGCTGCTTTTCTTTCAGCCCATGATAGTAGCGCTTTCCTGGATGCAAGTCGAAAAATATTTACATCAGTATAAATAAGCAGTGTGTAACTATAAATAAAGAACACGGGTAATAAAGTGTTATCATTGAAGTTGAAATTAAAATTGGATCCTGCCAAGCCCTAAACATAGATCATGACAGAAAAATCCAATAAGGTTTTTTTGCTTGTTTGTTTGTAGGTGCTGTAATTATAGACTAGATAAAAGAAAGAAAGGATTACACAGCAGACATAATTTGCAATGATTACAGTAACATTTCTGATGCAATGCCATGAAAAGAATGACTACTTGTGCATGGCATCTACACATGCATCTACATCCCTCCTCAGGGAGGTGCCCTCTGCAGCACTTACCCCTTAACCCGAGCCATGTCACAGGCTGTATGACCATGGGCTGTGTGACCACAGCCTGTATGACCACAGGCCTGTTTCCAAAGAAGACGCTCTGGTGTGCACTGGGTGACTTCTGCTATAGGGTTGTCCCCAAACCTGATTCCCTGCAGCTCAATCCACCCACCCAGGGGAGCCCCTGTTGTATGGTAAATTAAGAAGCCCTGGGGCAGAGGAATATGTTGACTGTCTCTAAATCCAAGACGTTAATCTTGAATTAAGTTACTTCTTTATCACCAGTGTTTGGTCCAAGCACTGTGCCCTCCACTGGCAAAGCAGGAAAAGATTTGCTTCCTTTGGGAACATGGACTGTTGTGAAAAAGTGCAGTTGGGCTCAGAAAAGCCCTCAGAGATGTTCACGCAAAAACAGAAAGCATTTTGTTTTAGTTACCAAGAGTGAAGTCTCTTGTTGCTTTTCTGGAAACCAAGGCTTGAGGCCAAAAGCAATTTCTTGTACTTCAATATCTGAAAATAAAGCCTTAAAAAAGAACATGTCAAGGAATTAAATGAGAACCACAAATTTAGCAAGGCTAGTGATTGCCCAGGAGAATATTGAGGTGAAATGTATAGAAAAGAGAAGGCTAGAGACACAGTTAAGTGAATTACTAGTCCCATCTGTAACACCTGTCATAGTCCTGACTGCTGGGTATTTACTTTCAAACAAATCACCTTGCACGACGAGTTGCTGAAATGTCCTAAATCAGGTGTGCAGGCGCAATTACTGAAAATGAATCTGTCAGACCAAATCGCAGGTAATCAAGGAGTCCTGTTTTGGCTCCCCTCCTGTACACATCCTTGCCTTAGGGATAACCAAAACCAATGTTCCTCAAATCTACTGGGAATGAGCAAAACAGGTACAAGGTAGACTTACTAAGAAGGTTAAAGAAACTTTAGGATGTTTGCCACAAGCTGATAATGGCATCTCGGAGTTAGCCATCCACAGGGGCATGTCAAACAGTGTTTTTCTTTGTATCTCTATGAAAAGAATCAGGATTATTTTAGTGCCAAACAGCAGACATAATCTGATGAAATTTTCAAAAGCACCATCAGCCCCTGATAGAAAACATATGCCCACAGCTTCTCACACCTTCTTCCAGTAGCAGGTACGTGTTCTGATGGGGTTTCAGTGCACAGTGCATGACAGATGATTTGTAAACTGAGTATTCCTGAGGAATGGGCATGACACTCTCATTTGATTCTCTGAACTCAGTCCACTGACTACTGTCTCTGAGCAAAGATGTTTTTTTATTAACTAGACATCTGTTTAGTTGTGCCATTCTTATTACAGATGAGATTCCCCCCAACTTTTCCTTTGTCTTTAAGCTATGCAAGTTTCTGTAGGAAATTATGCATGAATATATAAAAGGCTACGGACAATATCAAGAAATGAATATGCTGACATTTCTGGTTTTCAGACACATTTTGCTTGCATTTAGTTTTTTGTCATGGCGATTTTGGTTTTTTGTTTTCATAAAATTTTGTTCAAAGGACTGCTGTAGTCTGAGTTTCTACAGCATGTGCTTGCTTTAGTCCCTGCTTCACACAGCAAAGACACATGGAAGCTCATTGAGCCATGGCTCCTGATTTACTGCAGGCAAATGTTTCAGAGCTCTTCTGAAAGGATGAACTGTTTTTCAGAGCAATGATTTCTGTACTGTCCCTTCTGTGAAACTGGCAGAAAAAAAGACAAGTATTGCCTTCTCACAGCCTCTGTCAGAATTGCTCCCAACACTTTTGCCCCCAAAGGATGTATTGCGCAGATGAAAATGCTAACATGAAAGTTAAGGTTTGACAAAGATTTTCAACATTTTTTTTTTTAAGAAGGGTTTTTTTTCCTTATCTTCTGTCTTTTTATTCAAGTTTGGGCAAAAAGGAAAAATTTAAATCCAGCTGTTATATTTAATGAAAAATAATTAACTTTTCTTGCTTTTAAAATAAAAATTCCATTTTCAACTTGCAGTTATTTATCCCAATATTTTTATTCCCTTCTGTACTCTAGACGTCTGATTTATATGAGGCAATGCTGTATTTAACCTTACTAGCACTGAAAGCAATAAAATATAAAATGAATGGGTGAAAAGGGATAGCAAGTCCCAATTGCAGAATTACCTGGCAGGTTCTGAATCACGGGAAGAAGTCAACAAAATAAAATTTACCTCATATTGATGAATGTGACAGTAGTGCACCTGGAGAGAAATAGCAACAATCAACACAAATATTTAGAAAACATTAATATAGGAAAATACCTTGGGATTGTAGTAGGTAATGAAGACTGTAAGAGGTAACATTGTGAGGAGAGCAATCTCTATTACAGGGTGTATAGAGTAAAGAGGGAACTGCCGTGTGACAGAAAGGGAGTGATGAGTGCAGCGTTTTGCATTCTGGGTAAGGCTAGAGCTGGAGCACTGCACGCATTTTTAAGCCTCATTTTCTAAAAAGAGCACAGAAAAGTGTCAGAGGATGGGCAGCAGGAATGGCAAAGGGAACTGAGGGTGGGAGCATGATGGAAAGCAATCGACAGGGCAGGAGGAATCCCCAGCTAGCACCGGGATGAGCACTAATGTGTGCTGTTAAGATGGACCTTCCCTGCATCAGAGATGCTAAAAGGGTCTCAAATTAAAAGTGGAACAATCCCATTTAGATACAAGAGAAATGAATTCATAATAAGGGCTCTTACACAGGCAATAGAATAAACTGTCTGATGAGCAACTGAATATGAGTCACCACTCGTAGAAGGTTTCTAAGGCGAAACTGGAAAATGTAGCACTGGGATTATCATAGAAGAGGCCTCTCAGCATCATCTGAGAATGGCTGATGTAAAAGCTCCTCTGCTGTTGTTTTCATCTGCAATTCTGGGACCTCAGAGACTGCAAAAAAAAAAAATGACTCTACACACAACAGAAGAGGTGATACAGACGGTTTATTAATTAAATCCATCTGCCAAATGTGATAAGCCTAGGCTGTGACTGGGACAAAAGGTCCAGCCCTGCAAGCCTCACCCCAGCTGTCCCATCTGCTTTACAAGCATTTGCAAGTGCAGTCCAGAAGCTGGAGGTGCTGCATTCAAAGTCATCCGCAGAGGTGGTTTTTACCACACGCATTTGCAAAACAGGCTGGCACAGCTCCTGCCTATTTTAAAACGTTTGCTTCTGGAATTTGCAATGCTTGTACTAGTTAAATACTAAATTATCATAAATGTAATTTACATGTTTCCCAAATAAGGGAATGCAAGTGGAGAAGAGGGTTTCTGAATGTTCATATTTCCAAATTAAAGGGATGTAAATGAGCCTGCTGTTCAATTCAGTGTGTAATGTGTTATTTCACGGTTGTCTCCTTGATATTACAGGCCCCTTTTACATTAGGCAATGTCACATCCCACCCAAATCACCATGAGATAAAGATGTTCCCCTTTAATGTAATAAAGGACAATGACAATATTCCAACAGAGAAAATAGCATGCGCGCTGATTTGGTACAAATGCACCATCTCCTGCTGGAAATACTCTACTGTGTCCCCTCCACCACAACACACAATGCTGCGCAGCACCTTTCAACAAAAAGCCTTTTGTGGCGAGGCTCCCATTGACACCTCATCCTTCCTTCGACACCTCATCCTTCCTTCGGCACCCCACACCTTACTGAGGAAGCAGCTGCTTCAGCTTCCCAGGGAGCGATTTGCCTCCTGACAGCACAGGCATGATGTGGTGCTCAGGAGATCAGCCTGCTTCTTGCCAGAGGATTTTTGCTCTGCTTGTTTTTTTCATGTTCCTATAGCCAAGCAGAGGGAAATTATAGGATGGCTCAACATTCATTCATTCATTCATTAGATGCTAGTGACAGCTCTTCCCTCCCTTCCCAGTTATCTTTAAAGGAAAAGGGATTGCTGTGTGTAGCGTGGTTAAAGGCACAGTGGGAGGAGATTGATTTGTTAGACTTTAAGAAAATTATTTGTTAGACTTTAAGTCAATCATAGCTCAGTCTGGACAACCATAAGACATCTTTACTTCACAGCAATAGGTGAAATTTATAGAGCTGTTCACTGGAAAGTGAAATGCTACCAGAGGTTGAAGGGAATTCTTGAATTGCTTATTCATTTGAGGGGGAATGTGTGGCTCCTTGCTCTTCCCTCCCCAGACTTACTTTACAGCAGACAGTCCCATAAATCTGTTTCAGTGACAGCCTTTGGTGGTGTTGGGAAGCAGAGAGCTCATCCTGAAAACATAATGGTTTAGGGATAGGCAGATCTCATACCTCACTGCTCATGCTAAGGTAAAAGCTGTAGGGCTGTCTTTGTCTTTTTTTATTTTTTCCTTGGCCTTGGGGTTTTTCCAGGTGGCTGAGAACAGCCCAGACAGCTGCTCTGACCAGTTTCTCACCACTCTGATCTTCTGGACCTCTTGGGGTACCCACAGCACCAGAGCATCACAGCTGTTGCCTTGCTTGCTGCCAGTATGCCGCTACCACCTCTCTACAGGGGCCTGAATGAAATTGGGAGAGTAGCCTCATATGCCCTTAGCAGGAGGAAGTCAGTCACTGTAATGCAGTTTTCACTGTGCGTCAGGCAGAGATTTCTCCCTTTGGATCTGGATCCCTCTTGCTGTCCCCAGGAGCTTTTAAACTGAGCTGCTGAAAGAGTGTCTTGGTTTAGAGGAGCTAACCCCTCTCCTGTGTCTCAGTGGAAGCAGGCTCAGGACAAAGCAATCTCTGGATTCTTTTCACTTTCTAGTATTTGCTTTGGATGCTGAAGTATAACTTGACCCAAAACACAGCTCCTGCGGTGATTTTTTCAAGCTTCCTTTGACAATATCAACAGCTAAATGATGGGGACTGCAAGGGCCATCAGATGATGCACAGCAAACCAAACTCTGACTGAATGACTCTGATGTAAATGCAGCTCCATGACACTTACATGTAGTCACCCAGATTCACAGCATTGTGTCTGAAAACACTCATTGTTTTTAAAATTGCAATTTTTCTCCCCAGCCAAGTTCAAGGCAATGGGCTGAAAGTAAAAAACACTGAGTGCTTATGTCTTATACTGAGCTCTGCCATGGGTTTCATGTCAACTTATGACATGTTGTCTTTCCTCTCTGAGGTGATGATGCTAAGATGCTGACTTGGGGGTTTGCAGGTTGGTAAAATAATTTTTCTGGCTGTAAAACAGTTATATGACAAAACAAGCCTTCCCTAGGAATATATCTGTTGTAACAATTTCTGTGTGGCAGGCAAGTTTCTGTGCTCCAGAGGGAGATGTCCCATTTCATCAGAGTGTTCTACCCCAGCAGCAAAGGAGTAAATGAAAAAAAATTCTTGGTGCTCCACGCAAGGCAGCAGGGATTTGGTAAGTGTTGTAATTCACAAAGGAGAAACAGATGAAGAGCATCTGTCTTCCATGATGTCACCGGGATGGATGAAGGGGCAGGATATCCTCTTGCACAAGATGACAGACCCAAATCAGACCCAAAGCAAACCTGCATGAGCCAAAAGGGGAATACAGTGATGCTGCTTCCATCTTTCAGTTCTTCTTTGCTCAGTTGCAAATCTGCAGACCCTGTCTCATCTCTGTCAGTGTGAACATCTCCCTCCACAGGAGCAAAATGACTGCAAGCAACACAGTAGCTAGGGCACATTTAAATGCAAGGCCTACTCTGGGCTTGGAGGCAAATCCCCCTCAGCTTGGATGTGCTTAACATATGGTGTGCTAGCAGTCTCCTGCTTTTTATTAGCATTTTTGAAAGGCTGGATTTGCTTCTACTTCAGAATGGAAAAACCTTGGATTTTTTTTAATGAACCCATATCTGGCTAGCCCTCATTCTGATCAGAATAAAATGCTTTATTGATGAAGAGGCACTATATAAGAGGTATTATTTCTCAAAAGTCCTGGAAGATTTAATATTTAAGATTTAAGATTTACTCCATGTGCTCTAAAATTGTAATTCGTTTGCAAATTCAAAACACCAAATATTTCAGACAGAACAAAGACAGTGCTCTTCAGCAAGTACTAATTTCACAGGAAGTTTTAACTTCCAAGATTTATTATTTTAGCATAAGTCTCATTTGCAGTTATTTCATGCAGTTTTCTGCTTGAAAAAACAGTCTTAGCTTTGGGAGATAGTATATCTTGTCAGCCCTCATAATGCAAAAAACTGTTAAAGATATTATTTGGCTTAAATGCCTTGGAAGAGAATTTCTCCCCAAAGAAGTTTTGCAAAAATGGGAACTGAAGTTCAGAACGGAAATAATTTTGAAGCCTGAATCGCAATGGAGGTGAACGGTATAGGCTGGAACATAAAATCCTTATTTCTGCTATTACAACGCTGGAAGGCAGACGTTATTCACCAGAAAAGACAAACATCATAAGTTCCAGCCAGTCAAAAAATAAAAAGGCTGGTTTCTAAAAGGTGGTTTTCTTTCATAAACAGTACTGTAATGGCTAAGTTATTTGGTAGTGCCGACTGACTGAGGCTCTCAATCGCTGCATTCCCTATGGCGGCACGAAGGCCACAGCACAATCAGGTTAAAGTGAGCAATTGTAAGTCTAACCCACGAGGCACCATTAGCAGCAGCGCACCCCCATTGCAGCAGAGCCACTTTGAAAATGTTCCTCCTACTCCTGTGAAGTGGCTGCAGGCCAAAAGGGATTAAATCTGCTGCCCCTCATTTTTTCTGAAAAAAATTGAAATAAAGTTACCAAAACAGAAGAGTGTCCCAATGCCTCTGCTTTGAAAATAAACATTGTGGTTTTTCTTCTGTATTTACTGCATTTCCCATTTATGCAGCAGCAGGAGACTGTTACTGTGTGACAATGTTCTGCTCTACTGACATTACCTCTTAATTATATCTTCATTAAAACCAAATTAGAAAGCGGTCAGAAAAGTTAAGCCAACTGAATTGCTCATTTGGCTGAACATCCTGACACTTTTTTTTGGAAAATGATGGTGGCTCATGCAACAAAATGTTTAATGATCTGCCTCACTGCTGGGAAGTGTTGATTTTAACTTTAAAAGGTGAACTTGCAGCTCAGTCACACTGCATTCATTCTTCGTGGACCCTGCTTAGTTAAACACTGGCATAGCAGTATAGCTGGCTTAGCCCGTATCTTCAAGGTGATGATGCTAGATTGGGCTTGCTGCTGCGGTCTCTTGACACTGTTTCTTCATTAAAGCTGCAGGCAGAAAAAACCCTGTGCCTTAGGAGAGCAGAAAGAACCAGGAAATTGCACTCCCCAGCAGCAGAGTTGGTACCTCCCATTCACTCCTCCCTCCCCTGCGCCGTGATGAGGACACCTATAGAGGGATGCTGGGACAGACACCAGCTCAGCCAGCCAGTTGATGGAAACCTCCTTCTCCTGAAGGGGAGAGGTGAGGCCTGCCTGCCAGACACTGTTCCACCTGCAGGAGAAGGTGCCACTTGCTGCCAGTACCGTGCAGAAACATTTGACATGGACATAGCTGGGCTGCCCACGTGCATCTTGCCTGAATGCTGGAGCAGAGAAAAGGCAGCAGGATGCCTGTGGCAAGCTTTTGGGCAATCCTCTGTCCTCTGTCCATGTGGACAACATCTCTGTGCTTCACATTCTATGGGAGCTGAGTGAGAGAGACCCAAGTTTCATGTCTGCATCTGGACAAACTTGTTCCACCAACATCAGAGAAGAGCTCAGACACCCAGTCCTTCAGCTTTAACAGCTCCCAAGTCTTTCCCCAATCCCCCAGGCTGCAGTATTCCCTAATAAAAGTTTTATCATATCCTACAGTAGTCAGGGTCTTTGGGAATGAGTTGTTGCATGCAGACCTATCAGCTCAGGCATTACCTGTCAAGTACATCCACAAGCCATCTGACAAGTATCATCAGACAGATGAACTGGGAAGACAGAGATAACCTTCATGAACCTACAGACACAGACGAAGTGACACAATTGCCAGTGCAGGTAGCATGAGGACACACTTCCTATTACCCAGTGTTCTTATCGTCACAGTTAGCTGATTTTTAGGGAAAAATCAATTAATAGTTAGTTATAATACAGGGAAAAACACTTAGAGAGGAATGTGGGTTTTGAGGAACTATTCTACATAAAGCTATGTGGGCAGGAAAAAGAAATATTTCATTTTGAGCAGACAGCAGACATCAGACTTCTTATAGCACAGGTCTTCAAGCAAAGAGAGTTTGCAGAGTCTCAGTGAAGAATGCCAGAGGCAAAATTTACCTGCAAATCTGGACAGCTCAATATCATTCACGCTTAGCAGCTTTGAGAGCCAGAAGCACATGGGGAAATGGGAATACTAGAATCATGGATCCCTTGGTTCCAGTGATCTGATATGCACTTACAAGTGCAGTTTAAGGGAAAAGATATCTATTTGTTTTGAAAATTGAGAGCAAAAGAAGGAAGGATGTGTTAAACATATGTCTAGCTCCTTCTTGTTCAGAGTTTAGAGTAAAGGAATTTGTTAAGGGAATTTATTACATGGATGCTACAAGGCAGACAAGGCACAAAAAGAAACCTTGCCCTTTCAGAAACAGTCACCATTCTCCACTAGGCATTTGAAAAGCAACTTAATATGGAATTTCCAAAGAGAATCAATGCTGGCACTAATGTTGGCAATCAGTGAAAGTACCACATACATTCGCTTTCTGACATAAAAGAGAAATCTCTGCAGTTTGGAGCACTTAGTCCAATTTCTCTTGTCCTCCACCTCTCAAATGCATAGCTGCAAGGAGATGACTCCATCTGCTACTATGTGGGAAGTCATCCTTAAAAAACAGTTGACCTGCCTGGGATGCAATGAATGGATTGTGTTGCATCTGGGGTGGGAAAAACAATCAGAAGAAAAATGAGCACATAAGGAGGATACAAACTTCTTAATCAAGGAATTATAATGAATCTCTTTGGTTTGGGCAGTCTAACATAGAGGAGAAACAGTTTGTGTTCAGCCAGGCTGGTTTTTCTTGAAGGGCTGTACCTTAGGTTGAGTAGCTGTATTTTATAGGTAACCTTTGAGGCTTCATTTTCAGTTCCAAGCAAACATGAATCAGAAGGAAAAAAGACAGAGAGGCAGAGAGCAAGAATATGCAGCAGGAATGAAGTGATGCAATCATTTCCAGTCCTAAAGCAGAACAAGTAAGTTGAGGATGTGACTGGTTTAGTGATAGCTGTAATCAGCACAACTGACTGCTTACAGATGACTAATTTTGAGTCCTAGGGAGGTAAATTGAGACTTATATAGTTCAGCTTTATGCTAGCACTACACGTAATGAAAGACAAATGGTCTATGAACTCCTAATACCAAAGAGATTTGTGGACTTTAAAAGAGCACAGAATGCAGACTTGGGGTGAAGTTACAGAAATACAGATTTGGCATCAGATGAAATTTTAGACAAGCCTTGAGGTGAGTTTTATTTCATTTTAATTATTCCTCAGGTCCATTTAGGCCCATCTGTATTTTAATCAAAGGTGATCACAGTGTTTTCGTGAATAAATGGAAAATAGATCTTGATAGATGGTCAGTATATCTCATTTTGTTAAAAGTCAAAGAATCAACAAGAGTAATTAACACAGCAAGAAGCAAGGTTCTGAGAAAGAGTAACGAAGAGTAAGTTAAAAGATTATTAAATGAAGTGAACTAAAGCTGTGCCGGACGTCCTAATTCAATCATAGAGGAACAACAGAGCAGGGGACACATGAGTATTGAGAGATGTGGATAAATAGTACAGATGGGGAGGCAAGCATGGGAAGATCTGAAGTTATCCTAGGAAAAGAGAAGTAAGACAGGACAAAAAGACATAATATATTTTCCCCATTCAAGAAGAATAAGAATGCAGGGAGCAGAAAGGTGTAGGTCTGGGTATAAGCTCCAGTAGTATGACCCCAGGAGCACTCAGAATGAGGCAGGTTGGAGGTAGGACCAGGCACTGACAGCAGCTGGCAGAGTCCTCTGACTAAAAAAAAAAAAAACATTACTGCTATTTGGCCCTCATTCTACACTGACATTACAATCCCCTGACTAGGAGAGGTTACCAGGTTCATCCTAGTGAAAGGAAGACATTAAGATCTGTGCAGGGTAGAAGCACATTACAGGAAAATACACCAATGCAATTTTTTCCACTTTTCCGGAAAAAAAAAAAAGCACAAACCCAAAAAAAAAAAAAAAAAACAAAACAAAAAAACCCCCACAAGATACTGTCTGAGTGCCAAGCACAGCTGTGCTAAAATGTAACAGGAGTGTGCCTTAGGGGAACCTGAGCCTCTTTGCTGCTGCACCAAATGGCCCCAGTGAAGATGCATCTGTAGTGTTCTTCTGCATGGCTCTTGCCCCAGGTCATGTCAGGGAATACCACCAATGAATGCTGCTCTTTACAGTCCCTACCTCACTAAGAAAAGTCACTTAAGCAAAGACACTTCTTATCAGAGGTGAGATTATAAGAAATGGGGAATCCCACTCCAGCCCTTATCAGGTTGTCTCTGGCACAGGCCCTTGGCACTGAACAGTTGGATGAACTTTGTCACTGGTGAGCCACAAAGGCATAGAAAACATAGGGATTTTGACCTCTAAAACTCCCTTCCAATGAAGGAAGGCATCATGTGCTGCAACGGCCACAGAAGGAAGGACGCAACACTAACAGCCTTCCAGAAAGGCAGAAGGCCAGCTAGGCAAAGGAGGCAGGGAACTGTGCTCCTTGAAAGCAGATGAAGCGCCATGGCCCACAGTCAGATGAAGACAATATCACTAGGTGTCAGACAAGGTGATGTTGTATTACAGCGGAGAAGAACCAGCCCAGCTGCCAGCACCCTACAGAGAGCAAGAGACAGCTTCCAAGAGCATTGAAACAGTGAGAGAGGAACAGGACTGGTATACAGAGGAGGTCAGCAGCAGGGGACCGGGTTGGGACAGAAGGAACGGCCTTTGTCATACAGCTGTTGTCCTTGTCATGACATACTAGGGAAAAATGGGCAAGAAGTTATAGAGGAAAAAAGTTGAATGAGTGGTCTCTATCGGTCCACACTGAACTTCCAGTTTTATGGGGAGCACTTCAGGGGTAGAGACAGAATCCATGGAAGTGAGGGGATTCAGAGAAGTGGCAAAGCAGTGAAAACAGCACATAACATTAGAACAATGACCTGAAAAACAAAAATGTTGCAAAGTGATATTTAATGACTCCACCTTTCAAGTTGGAAAGGTAATAGAATCTATATGCAGCTGGTAAGAAAATAAACTTTAATTGTTAACACATCTTTATTACAAGATGGCTCAAAAAAGCTCTTTTTTTTTTTTTTTTGCTCTACTGTCTTTCATCAAATAACACACCTAAGTCCAAGCCCCCAGGAAAAATTATTAGGTTGCACATGTCTGAATTCTGGCTGTTGTTAGCACTCATGTTCCTGAAGTCAGAGGAGTTATTCCTGCAAAGCACACAATTCTTGATGAAGATCAGCTTGTTTCCTACTTCTCTTCTGTTTTCATATGACGTGCTTGAAATATCACCATTTTAAAACAAAACAATTAGTATATTAGTACCTTTACAGTGATAAATATTTACATTATACTCTTCCTTGAGAGAGACATTGCAACCATGAATTTTTCATGTCAAAGCTAGTATAGTCATCCTTGGATTACAGTGTATTCACTGTTGACAAAAAAAAACTAGATTAAAGGAAAGCTACTTTTTAGCTTTTTGGAAAACAAGGTTATCTTAAAAATTACAGTAAAGCTGAGTGGTGGAGTAATAGCACAGCACCACAAGCAATTCTCCATGCAGTGAGTGTCTGAGATTACCACAGTTACTATTTATCTTATTTATCTACACTGAGCACTTTGCCTTTAAAGAACTTCATGTGGAGAGCAGTTGGAGTACCATCCTCATCCTTGGTGGATGGCAGACATCACAGCCATACCAATGTGCCAGTAGGATTTCCACTGCTTTCAGGCTCACCTGCAGAGTTTGGGGAGCTGAGGGATGGGGCAGAAAAAGGACTCTTCTTGGTATCAGACTTGTTTTAAGCCTGTGAATGAGGCCTGTTTCAGTGGGAATGGAAACCAGAGTTCAGAGCAAGTCCACAAGGAAATTCTGTGCCTTGTTCCATATCAGCTTTTTTTAACTTTCATGGACAGAATGAAACCCTTTCAATAGCAGAGCAGACCCAAGTGGGGACATTATATATGTAAGGGACATGCAGTCCTTAATTCTTAGATTATGATTTGAAGACCAGAGGAAGAAACAGCATTCCACAACCTGTCCATGAATTGAAACAGTGTGAATTTCCCCTTCTTAACCATTCACCATTCTTGCGAAGACAGCTTACCTAAAATTTCTGCAGGGTTGACACAGCAACATCTTTTTGCTTATATATGATCAATTCATGAGCTAGAATAATAAGGTAGAAATCAAATATATGTCACTTCTAGGTCACTTTTTATCTCTTTCCCTATGATGCTATCCCTCCAAACTCTTCTCACCATGCTTCCCATGGCCATGCCCATCCAATGTTTCCCATTTTTCAGTCCACTGCACCCTGACCTCATGCACTGGTCCTTCACCACATCATGAGAATACAAATCCTACAATGTTTCTGTAGGCACATTGATAAAAGAACCACTGCATTAATCAGAGGCAGGACACAAAAACCCAAATAGTTCTGCCAATTTCTTTCTTTGATGCTGTTTCACAGGGCTTGAATAAATTCAGCAGGACCTAGGCATTCAGATATACGCTGTGTTTTGCTCTGTGATAGGCAGACTTTCGGCTGTTTTGAAATATGCTTGACAATTAATCCAGTGCTTTACATTTGAGTAAATATGATGTATTTTTAGCCTTGCTGGAACCTAACATCACTGCTTGTAAACGGAAGGAGCTGTCATATTCCTGCAAGCACTTTTACTCCTACAGAATTAATTACAGCATCAAATCAAATTTGACTCTCCTCTGGCACCTGATTTGCACCCCTAAGCCAGAAACTAGACACGATAGCCCAAGTGAAGGGACAGAAGCCCAAGTACAGCTTGAGCCGATAAACAGAAACCTGCATTTTTGAAACTATATCGCAGACAGCAGCACTGTGCTCCCTTTGGCAAAAGAAATCATCCTGAGGAAGAATTTATCTAGTGACTGACAGGAAGCAGTGGGCTATGAGCCTAGAAGATAATATTTTGGCTGGCTCATTTCTCCTCCTCAGAAACTCTCCTGTGGAGCTCTGTGCAGCACAGCACTTACCAGGGTAACTGGTAATGAGGCTGCATTTTGATCTTGTTTACACTTTGTAGAGGTTTTCCCTGTGTATAAACTTACTTTTATAGACTACAGAAAATGAATACTCTCTGATCATTCAGCAAAAAAAGGTTGGCTTTTAATACAGAGCCTTCCTGTGCTTCTTATGCCATATCTGGTCAGGACCCAAACTTTATATCTGGTTGCCTCAGAACATTTATGCTTTAAACATCCCCTCAACTTCATATTTGTTAAACTTACAGCTTCACAGGTTCACCCTGAAAGCAGAGGTGGATATCTTCCCACCATCTCATTTTGAAATATTTTTATCAGAGGTCTAGATGTTATAACCATGCTTGCACCGTAACGAGCCAGGAGAAAGGAACCAGATATGGAAGTGAACCCAATCTGGGACTCTTGGCAGTTATTGTGCTGACCTTGCCCTAAATGAAAAAGGAGGCTGTGCACTGCTCTACTGATGTAAGGCAGTGATGTCAGAAGAACATGACCTTTGCTTAGCTGATGAATGGTTGTTGACCAGGAAATAGCAACTCTGTATGAAAAAAGAACCCAAACAACTTTTTAAGGAAAACAGAGATGTGGGAATAAGTAGATGTTCCTTGACTGACCCTTTACATATATCAAGGATGATGAGAAATCCATTGCCAGCACAGCAAATCTGAGATGTGGGCTTGTGTTTCCAAGGGTTACACACCTGCCCAACAACACTTTCCTTTCCTTCCTCAGGGTGAGTCCTGAACAGAATATACAGGTTGCTGCAGTCTGTCCTATGACCAAAGAGAAATTAGGTTAAATTTGCCTTTCAGTCAAAGGTCTAAATTATTAGTGCCAAATTAATAAAATCCATTAAGGTTACCTGAACAAATCTTTCTATAATTTCATAAATCACTTAATAAATTTGTGAACTCAACTCTGCTATTCTTTACTTAAAACACATAACAGCTGACTGATATTCAGGCAAGTAACACTGCTGGTTAATGTGGTTTAAATTCAAAGGGCACATGGGCAAAGAAGTCATCTAAGGACCAAAGTAATTAGAACAAATTATGCCCATCAGCTGTCTTGAATTTATGAGGGTGTGGGAGTGGATTAACAGAAGGATTTACCCCCTTCAGAACATCTTTCATTACCAGAAAGTAAAACCTCTGTGAGAGGGCATCAAGGCAGCATCTAAATTGCCTGATCTGAAGGCAATGCTTCCTATTAGCTGTCACTGTTTCCTCCAGCTTTTACTTGGCAGCAAGCCAGAAACAAGCACGTCCCAACAGCCATCCCCAAGTTCAGCTATCTGTGTGTGTGTATGAGTATTTATCATGTGTCGTCTTCAATTTGCTCCCACTAAACTGCCATTTCAGGACAGGGAGTAGAAGAGAAGGAACATTTAGATTCCTGGTATATGGGACTACTGCTTTCCCTACTGAGTCACAGTGTATTATTTCTTCTTTGTGGTCATTCCAGCTGTGCCTCAAGAAGAGCTGTCACCGTGTAAAACAAGTTGACCTGTAGGCAGGTAGTCCTCAAGTTCTGGTTTGGGTTCATCAGGAATGGGATTTACATGGAACCTTGGCCCATAGGATTCACAAGAGGGAAGACAAAAGAGCAGTCAGAATATCTTCACCTACCTCTTGACACCTTCCCTCAATCCCCCTCTTCAACAAATAGAAAGCTCTGCAGTGGGGTTATAAACAATAGAAAACAGAAACACTGGATATACAGTGCCACAATGAGAGAATGCTTTACATTCCTGGTCTGGTCACCCACCTCTCCTCACAGGACAGAGAATTATCTCAGAGATGAACTCTGCTGTGGCAGCGTGCAAGAGAGAGCTCACTGTGTTCCCCTGATGAAAGGGAAACCTTTCGTTTTAAGCACTGTCATCCAGAATAGTGTCAAATCAAGGACAGATGAGATGCCACTGTCCCCTTGAATATACAGGAGCTGTAGAACAGCAGGTTTAGTGATTTTCCAAATCCCACTCCAAGACTCTGTGAATGAGCCAAGGGAGCTGTGCCCAAGTACACCAGTATAACATGGTGTGCTCAGTGTGCAACCACCCAGCTGATTTCCTGAGGAAGGTCACTAAACTGGCCAGAATGGAGCAATAAGAAGGAAGATACTTTAGCAGCTGGCAAAGGAAGGATAGGAAGGCATACCCCATACTGCAATGCCTCAATGACAAGATGGTTCTTGGTTGTCATCAAAAAGAACAGTATGCTTCAAGAGAGGCTCACATCTCTCCTACCCCTTTCTGCAGCCAAGAAACTGCCTTGTAAAATTATTATTGGACACCTGCATAGAAATTATTTGGGATATTATTAAGAGGCTGACTTAATCATCAGGCTTTAGGGCATGGCTAGGACTTCTCCAAGGTGATAAGGCAGAGTGTACCAATTAGAAAGAATCAAGTGCAGTATCAGCTTGATTTAAAAATCATTGTAAGTGAATCAGAAAGCACATGTGACTTTAGTTGATAGCAGTGAGGAAATGAAGTCTGTAAGACCTCAGCCTGAGAGGTGGGGTGGAGGAGAAACAGATTTAACTAGCAGCATCATATTATGGTAAATCTCTAGGACAAAAACTACTCTTTCATAAGTACATTCGGCTCCCAGGAATTTAAAGAAAAGCCTGGGGGAAGCCCATGCAGGACCTAAAGTCTCCTGTCATCCAGTGTCATTCGTTACAAGTCATTCATTTACATGCAAAGGTAGGAGAGTGATCTCCTGAGAACACAGACATGTGTACCTTCACCCTCTGAAGGAGGTTACCAGCCCCTTCTGGAATCATGTCCGAAAACCTGAAGGACAAGAAGATGACCTGAAGTCATTAGCATGGGTCATCATGCTCAGATATCTTGCCAGCCTTCTGCAATGACACGACTTGAGGGAAAATCACTCTATGGGGTTCATCTTGTCTTAGTTGAAGCTTTTGAGATTGTTTCCCATAACACCATCACTGATGCATTGATGAAATACAGTCTAGATAAGAGGACAGTGAGTTGAACTTCAAACTGATTGATTCACTCAACAGGTCAAGGTCAGCAGCATGAAGTCTAGGACTGCTAATACTGTACCCCAGGGAGCAGAGCCAGCACTAAAATCTGGCCCAGTCTAACAGCTACATTAGTGACCTGGATGTTCTGACTGTGTGAACCCTCATCAAATGTGCAGGTGACACAAAATTGGGTGCAGACATATATATACCAGATGGATATGCTGCCATTCAGATGGATTTTGGCAGGATGGAGAAATGGACCAACAGGAATCTCACAGTGTTCAACAAAGACAGATGCAAAGCCCTGCACCTGAGGAGGAATAGTATGCACCCATACGGCTGTGGTGCTACCAACTGGAAAGCAGCTCTGCAGAGGAGGATCTTGAGGTCCTAGTGGCCAGCAAACTGACCATGAGCCAGAAGTGCACACTTACAGCAGGCCAACATCATCCTGGGCTGAATTAGAAAGAGCGCTAAACAGTGGGTGAAGGGAGGTAATTCTTCCTCTGACCTCAGCACTGGTGAGACAGAACTGCAGTCCCAGGTCCAGGTCTGGGTTCCCCAGTATGAACCATACATGGGCATAATGGAGTAGGTTAAGCAAATGTCTACAAAAGTGGGAAAGGGCTTCAGTTTTCTGACACACAAGGAGAGGCTGAGGGAGCAAGGACTGTCCAGTCTGGAGAAGAGATGACCCAGGGAGATCTTATCACTAAATACCTGATAGGAGGCAGTAAAGAAGGTGGAGGGAGAGAGGCTTTTGCTTGGTGACAGTATAAGAGGCAATGAGCACTATCTGAAATACAGAAAAATCAATTTAAATATAAGAAATAAAAACATTTTCACTGTGAGGCTGGTCAAATATTGGGACAAGTTGCCCAGAGGCATTGTGACATCCTTGTTCTTGAATGTATTCAAAAATCTGACTGGACACAGTCTTGAGTAACTTGTAAACAGTCCTGAGCAACCTGCTCTAGCAGATGCTGCACTGATCATGAGGGGGTTGGACTAGACGATCTCTGGGGCTTCTTCCATCCTCAACTATGCTGCTCCTGTATCCTCAGGGCCTTGACAGTGGGAAAGCTGACACAGGCCTGCAAAGGAAAGAGAGACTTCAGGGTAGAAAAATATGCTGGTTTGCTACAGCATACTTCAAGTGGCACTCCCAGCTGAGTTATTACATCAGCGACCTAATTAAACCACATCCTTTCCACCTTGTTTTTCTTCCTTCGTGGTTATCAAAGACAGTGTTCTCATCTGAGTAGTACCATTCCAGTTCTAAATCTGCTTCTATATCCCTTCCAGTGCTACATACACTATTCCCAGTTGCCAGAGGCGGCTACATGAAAATAGGACTTTAATTAGCAGAGAACACTTCTTAGTCTCCTCACCTCCCTAGGGGTTGTCCTGCATCTCTAAGGGTATCTGTCTATCCATTATTTACCACCATACAGGCTCAGAGACCTCCAGCAAGGATCATGTCTTCAATGAAGCAGTGTGTTTCCAAAACCTTTGATGGTGGATCATAAGGCTCCAGAGAAAAAAAATCACACTTCAGGTGAGAGCTTTGGGGCCTGCCTTTCAAAAAACTGATGCCATAATTGAAAAAAAAAAAAAAAAAGCTTGCCTGGAAGCGCCCCATTCACATGAGTCTGGATGCTCACTCACTGCATGTCAGTGAGACTATCCTGAAGGTGATAGACCTGTGATGACGCACAGGGATGTGCTCATTTGCCTGTGTAATTTATGTTTCAGTGTTAATGACTTCACCCACTTTCATAGATCTCAGTTCACCAGTAAGCTAAAGGATAAGAGGTAGTACCTTTGTAAAATACAGCTTTGGACTTCACCAACAGCACAAAGCCAAAATAAGTGAAGAACTGTGAAAAACATAGTAACTGCTTAAAAAGACTTGATCATAACAGGAGGAGGAGGGAGAAAATTCAGACTTGACTGCCAGAATGTCCCAAAACATCAAATGGTGTTTTGGGATGCAGCACCCTTTTCATTACACCACAGAACCATGGTGGTCCCTAAAGAATAAGTAACAGAAAATGAAAAATCCAAGCAACAATTTCTCATCCGCTTGAAGGCAGTGATACTGTGTGTCAGGTCACAGCCTTGCAACTGGAGGAACTACGCTGAACTTCCCTGCAAAGTTTTTTGTTTTTCTTGACTTATTTCAGGTGAAAGTGACAAGGCTTCCTGCTGCACAACATTTCCTCTGAATTCATGTAGGCAGTATCCTCCTCTTCTGCTGAGCAGGGTACTTAAGTAGCATTTGCCAGCCAACATGAAAACTCCAGGAGCCTTTTGCTTTGCAGGCATTGTTTCTTCAGTTCATTATCTATTTATAGTTCTTGCCTTTGATCGATGTTTGTATTTAACCTTGTATTTCTTAATTTGTAGGTCAGTCTGCATTTACCATGGTTAATTTATTCAAGCAGATTCTTCTTCTCAGTCAGCTTGCTGGGGGAGGAAAGTGTGCTTAGGAGCTGTAAATCATTCCAAACAGATCTCATCTAGTAACCTTAGTAACTGAGTTTTACAGTGGAACAAGTAATATTTTTATGGTGATAGTTTTCTCAGAGTGAATAATAGGAAAATAATGATAAAACAACACATTTGAGGATGAACTTACCAATAAAAACTGCTATAAAAGCAGCAGCCTTGTTTCAGAGCAAAATTATTGCCAATCCTTTTTCAGAACCTCTGTAAATTGTCCCAGAGCAAAGCTTTTCTCCTGTGTACACTGTAAGCTAATTCCTCTATTACTGGATCTTGTAAAGCCGACTCTAACCATATTTTATAGAACCTCAAGTCACAAGCTTTGTTAAGCAGTAATGCGTGCTGCTTTGATCAAAAGGATCATGCAGACTGTAACTTTCATCAAATTGCACTTTCCACGAGAAAGAAAAGGCAAATGCTTCAAAAGACACCAGAAGACTTCCTGCCATATCAAGATAATCTTGAAAGTCTGGATAAGCACAGCTCTCTGCATGGCACCACATCTAAAAGTGCCGTTAGAAAAATCCTCATTGGGCCAGCAGGCACCCAGACTGCTCTCTGGTGTGATTTCTTACTCACTCAGGTGTCTCAGATGCCTAGAGTTGAGCTTTTGCAAATACTCCTTCCATGAGCTTAATGCCTAATCTGTGCCCTGGACTTGGCCCTAGACCTAACTACAGTCATAGAATCATAGAATGGTTTGGATTGGAAGGTACCTTAAAGATCATCTAGTTCCAACACCCTGCCATAGGCAGGAACACCTTCCACTAGACCAGACTGCTCAGAGCCCCATCCAGCCTGGCCTTGAACACTTCCAGGGATGAGACATCCACAGCATCTCTTGGCAAACTGTTTCAGTGCCTCATCACCCTCACAATAAAGATAATATCTAATTAAACCTACTGTCTTTTCGTTTGATTCCACTCCCCAGCGTCCTGCCTTATAAATACTCTTATAAATAGTGTCTGTCCACCTTTCTTGTAGGCTCCCTTCAGGTACTAGAAGGCTGCAATTAGGTCACCCTGAAGCCTTCTCTTCTTCAGGGTGAACAATCCCAGTTCTCTCAGCCTTTCCTCACAGGAGAGATGCTCCATCCCTCTAATCATTACAGTGGCCCTCCTCTGTACTCACTCCAATAGATAAGATCTTTCCTCCGCTAGGCTCCCCAGAGCTGGATGCAGCACTCCAGGTGGGGTCTCACCAGAGCAAAGTAGAGGGGCAGAATCACCTCCCTCTCCCTGCTGGCCATACTGCTTTTGATGCAGTCCAGGATATGACTGGCTTTCTGGACCACAAGTACACATTGCAGGGCCATGGAAACTAGTCCTCAGCTGTGATGCACAGGATGGCTGATCTGAAAGGTGGTTTCAGAACATGTTTAACTTATGGCAAATCCTCAGACATCACTGTCTCTTCAAACCATGTAAGGAGAGAAAGATTGGAACTTCTACAACAGCAGGTGGCCAAAGCGCATCTTTCCTTTATCACTGCCTTAGGAGGCAGGAGACCTCAACTGGGAAGGAGGCAGACTCCATGTCTCACCTCTAGTCTACACCTCCCAGTTTGTGTGGATTTGGTTCTTTTCAGACAAATGAGGCAATCATATCTTACCTTCTTGCCTCTTGGGGAAACAGCTCTAGCCAATGTCTCCAGGACATCTGCTAATTTTTTTAAGGAAAACATCTTCTGACTCATGAACATTACCATTCCTGAGGGACGAAAGTACCATCCTACTGCCCCACAAGCACACCCCTAGGCTAGACTATTCTTTTGGTTAGCATAGGTCACGTGCTTCAGCATGGTGGCCTGGAAGCCCCTGTCAGAGGTGTGTGAATTCCCATGCACACAGGTGTCTAATGCAGGGCTCCAGGTTCTGGATTGCTCATCTCAGCATTGTGTGTTGCAACCTCTGACTTTTAGACACACTGGTACCTTTTCAGGTCTAGCCTGATGGAATGTTTCTCAGCGTACTGTGAGGCTTTGAATACAAACCACAGCCACGGTGACTCCTCACAGACACAAGTACTTTGTTAAATCAGCACTAGGTTTTGTCACAGGTCTTGTCATTCTGCTATGTCTAGACTGAAACAGTTTGCTATTCAGTACTGTGGCCTTCACAAGCATCGAACAATTATTTGGGCCAAGAGAAGCAAAATGCCATGGAAACTGAAGTGGAATATTATGTGTTCTCACAGGGCAAGAGTCATTGGCTTTCTCTGCACAAAACATGCCATCAGCTCTTGAATAAAAACAGGCTGAAAGGCTCATCAGGACAGCATGGGGAGAGGCTCTAATCTGCTTTTGATAGCATGGGTATTGCACACAGACTTCAAGATTACCCCCTGTGTGAAGATTGAGTCACCTGTGACTCGTGTAGCAAGATATCTTCTCTGGGACACCGGCTTTTCCCTTTGAGCCCATTTCTGTGCCACCCCCAGCAGCTGACCTGCTTCAGAAAGATACTCAACCCCACTTATCTCCTCAGAGATAACATCCTCTATGAGTCACAACTACAGCACAAGGCATTTTCTAGCTGGAGAGGTTCAGTGGCTTGGCTGGAGGACGGAGCTTTGCTCTGCAAAGCTACCTCATACTACTGTCACGTTCTAGTTTGTACGTCTGTCATCATCAGCATGAGAGCATAATAATGCCCCAGACACCATTTCCAGCGAAGGACAGTATCAACCTCTGCCAGGACTCTTTTTTTAGCCACTTCAGATTTACGGAATGGCCTTTTAATAATTCTTTATTGCTAGTTCCACTTTCTATTACTCTGCTCATCCACTTAGACCATCTCTTTAGTCTTCTCTGGGTATGAGATGGGCATCATATTTGAAATCTGAAGCAGCAGCAGGCTCTGTGTCCTACTCTGCAAACAGCAGGCAGCAGGCAAGACTGGAGAAGGTGCTCAGCACAAGAGGAAACACAAGATGGAAGCAGGAGGAGTAAAGAGCAGCCTTAGAGCTAACACAGCTTTTCTAGCTGGAATAGCATGGCATGCTCAGTGGCAGAAGTACTCAGAAGCTACTATTTCTTAAGTGCCATTTAATGTTCAACAAAAATAGCAGGAACTGAGAGTATTGACCACCTGGAAATGTTTGATTTTTTGAGATTCAAAAGCAACTAAATATATTTTTCTTTGCACCAAAGGAGAATCCAAGAACCACACTCAGAGACCCATAGGAGAAATGAGGCTCATCAGGGTAAGTTTTAGATGCTGGTCATCATCCTTGAAGATTTCCTAGGAGATTTCCTTGTTCTACATACTTTTTTCCCTTTAAATATGGGACTGAATTGTATTTCACCATATAAATGTCAGAAAAGCCTTACATCAGACCATTTGAAGTATAGCTCTCCCATGATATCAAGACTGTGAGTTAAAGTTCATTTTTGGCGAGATCACAGAGACTCTTAGTCCCTATCTGCTAAGTACATTAGGTTTCCAAATAATTTCACAAGCTGTTCCAGATAAGCACACAGTAAGAAGGTGAGGCAAATAGACTTATAACTTCTGTTTTTTCCCAGCCAAGTTTTTCATCTCAGAAGTTACAGCACAAAATCACTTGGACATTTCTGTTACTGGTGACTTCTAGACTGTGCTAGCATGATAAATTACTGAAGAAGAACATGACAGCACTGATATGGCCACAGCACCACAGAAACCAATTACGCCCTCACACATGGGGTATGGCTTTTATGAATGGGGAATTGAGAATATTTGGGGTTTTATTGTTGTTTTCAAAGTTTGCAAACTCAGGCTGGGGTATTTGTGGTTGTTAAGTTTCTAAAACTGCGTAGTCAGAAGGGGGAAGGTGGTAGTCAAGGTGGGAGTCCTTTCTGATCACAGTTGCTTGTGCTTTCCTTCAGCCTCTAGTAGAGAGTACTTAACAACAGAAACAGAGACTGCAGCTTGGAAATTGTAGTTCTTTAATTCACTCACTCATGGTCACCACTGAGAGCACAGAGGTTACATTTATATAAGTTTAATATTTATGAGCCATGAAAGAAGATGTTTCTGGTGAATAAAAGGTGAACTTCCATGTAAGTATGTAAAACTGAACTCTGTTTGGCCTTGATATTTTGAAGATAAAGTGTTGAACTTGAACCTAGAAGAGGAATTTGTGCAGACCCTCCTGACCAAAAAGGTGACACACGCTTGCCCAAGTGAATTAAATTGCCGTCTTTAACCTCTCGGTGCTGCTACTGACACTGACATCACCACTTAGCTGCAAACAGTCCAACCCCTTTGTCAAGAAACTCCAGCTCCTGTCATCAAAGTGTTCATTAGTTTGAAATGAGGACCTCTGACAGAGTTTGGACTTCTTCACAACCCTGACCTCACTGCACACTATGAAGCAGTTGCATTATTTTAAGTGCTTCCCTCGTCAAGTTGCCTTCCCTGCTGCTCTGATGTTCCTGTTTTCATACGTGTCCTTCATGCAAGGAGCCAAAGAGTTTCTGTTTATTTAAACACATACTATGATCTCTGCTCTTCTTTCTCATCTCCCAGGAAAATCAAAACCAAAAAACAGCAAAACCTGTTCTGTCTGGCACAGATCTGTCTCCCCCTGCAAGTTGTGCCACCTCCCAGTGAGGGAGATTGTGACTTTTCCTGCTGTTTGCAGGCAGAAGCAGGGTAGCACAGTTCTCCTGCCTGAAATTTCACAGCAGTGGTGCCACTGAGGGCTCCAGCCATCCCGTGCAGCCCAGCAGTGCCTGCTGGAGGGCTGGCTGGTGCACCTCAGGAGCATATTTCCTGCATGTCTGCACGGAGTTTGCCTTCCCAAGGGGACCAGTGAAAAAATGTAAAATATGCATAAGCCTAATCTTATTAAGGATGGCTTCCTGATTGCTGCCTGTTTCTCCTGCCATGCAGCTATTCTTAAAGCTGCCATCCTCTGTTCTCTGTTAGCACACACTCAAATAGGTGTGGGTCTCTCACTAATGCATTGTCACTAGCTGGCAGTGACTGCCTGTACCTCTGCACCCACCTAGTGCAGCAATTGAACACAGTATTTGCACTCAGAGCTTCACACCTAATAATACTTCAGCACCTCTTTAACTGCTTTATCCATTTTTACCCATTTGCAAGCCTCAGGCTCCCTACAAGTAGATGGTAAGCGGAGCTTGTAAATTAAAAACCGATATGCTGCAGGCCTTTAGCATTAAAAGACCAAAAGTTTTCCTAGTTCATACCATCTGCCATTAACATCAACTTCACTGTCAGCAGGTAAATTTGTTGGTAATATTTGCCTATTAAAAATTCTATCACAGGCTTCATTCACTGCCATTATAACTTTCCAGTGTTAGAGAGGAAGTTCAGAGGATTGCAAATGTCTGAAAGTGTTCTGCCCAAGGAAGATAAATGTCCATTTTAAATCAATGTCTGTTGACAGAGAACTAGAAAGGACTTAAAAGAAAGAAGAAATTAAATCTGTTTGTCCTGGTATAAATGAGTTGCTCTTAACAGGTTTTTCTGATAACACAGAAGAGGCAGTTGTGTCCAAACACAGCCCCAGGGGGTAAGAACAATATTCTCCACTGGACTCAGATATTGATCTGCTGGGTAGCCTGGGGCTTTCTGACATCTACTCCTAGTTCTCTCAGCTGATGGCAGGACCAGGAACTGGAGTAAACCATATTAGGACAAGAGGACACGGGCTTAAGCTCTACCAGGGGAGGTTTAGGTTGGATATTAGAAAGAAGTTCTTTACAGAGAGAGTGATCAGGCATTGGAATGGCCTGCCCAGAGAGGTGGTGGATTCGCCGTCCCTGAAGGTTTTTAAGATGAGGCTGGATGTGGCACTGAGTGCCATGATGTAGTAATCACTGTGAGGTTGGATCAAGGGTTGGACTTGATGATCTCGGAGGTCTCTTCCAACCCAGTTAATTCTATGATTCTATGATATGTATTTGAACAGCATGGACAGTCATCCAAGAGGCCCACCTTTAAAACAGATCAAAACCTTTTAAACCCTTTTTTTTTTTTTTTTTCCCCTCCAGCTTCCTTATGGCTTATGTTCTTCTCTGGGACACTGTTTTCATTGTAGGTCTTAGCCAAATAAGTTCATGACTGTGAACAAATTGGTGATGCCATTCTCTCTCTGATCTCAGTCATGCTTTTGAGAAAAATATAAGAGCTTTGAAACCAAAAACTGAGGTCAGCTTGAATGTATGATATGAAAACATCTTGAACCTCTATGCTTTAAATCTTATCTTTTTCTGACCCGTGAAAACATTTTGAAGCTTTGTGCTTTAAATCTTATATTTTCTGACCCTCTCTACAGGAATATTACACATCCTACAGGAATGTTGTAAAGAGTAGCTAGAGTATCACTGGGACAGTCAATCATTTTTACAGGGGATGAAGTTGGGCCATGTTCCGCTAGGGGACTTTGGAGATCTCAATTACCATGCAAGTACAAAATGCTATTGAAATGTCAGACATGTGCCAAGACAGGGTGGACTGATTCAAAGGCACAGGGCAGAACACTTCTGGAGTACCAAAGTTATGCTTGGTGCTCTAGGGCATAGAAAAAGCACAGAATAAAATCCAGTTCAAATAAATAAGATCATCTTACTCATGAAAGAGAAAGTGATATTTAGTATTTCTCCCTCAAGGCTTATAACCAGCTGCCACTCAGGCAGAATAGATAATACAATTTTCAGACTAATCCATGAAATCAGGAATTGGAATACAAACCTTTCCAAGTGTTATTTTTCCTTCTGGGTACCATGACTTCTCAGTGTGGTGGCTCTACTGAATAAGGAGGCTGTCAGCCCTTTTCAAGGTATGTTCACAAATCACAGAGGAAGAGTGTGCCTAAGATGGAAAGGCAGAAGGACAGGTTAGATAGATGGAGATATGCATGCACAAATCACTAATGATCAGTTTATGAATATGTTCTGTCTTCTCAGACGTTAATGACATCCCACACTAAAATCAGGTAGAATTATCTTTGTTGGTATGGATTCAGATTCAGTTACTGAGGAAATTCAGTAGCTTGAAAAGCCATTCAGCTCTTTGCTAACTACTGTTTTATCTCAGTAACTTCACGAGTGCATGGAACTTGGCAGAAGTCTGCAGCTGTGGTAAATGGTCTTGCCTCCCAAGATGAGTATGGATCCCTCACATCGGACCATTAGTTCCTTCCTGTTCTCACCTGCTCTCCGGTTATTCTACTCCCCTAACTGCTGCAGCCTTCCTGGAATCTGGAGCAAACCCCATGCACATGCAGGCTGGGAATACGAGTACCTCAACACTGGGCAATGGCAGGGATGTGTTACTCTGCACTGCGGGGAACCATCTTCCAGGGTCTTCTGCAGCTTTTCAGGTTTGAGTGGGATCACGGAGGGGAGATGACAAAGTTTATGTGTTCGGTGGCCAACCTGTTTACATGTGTGGAGAAGCATCACCGCAGGGATGCCTGGCAACACTGTGATGCTCATGTTATCATTCACACATCTGAATTCTGGCTGCAGATTTGTTCGCTCTCTGTCACAAAGGAAGGCACAAGCACAGAAAAGCAGAAAACAGCTAATTAACTGTCTCAGTTTGCCAGGGAACCAAACTGATATGTTTCAGAGAGAATCACAGCCTTCAGGCAGAGACTGTGGGTGAGAGGGATAAAAAGTGGTGAAGGAAGGTTTTCCATGAGAAAACTAACTTGTGTAAAGTTGATAATGAGTATTGTCATTGCAGCATTCAGCTGAATCACTTCTCAGCAACAAGCTCTCAAGCAAGCAAGCAGGAGGAAGATAAGCCTCCATCTTCTTTCCCAACAGCTGTAGCCTGGTTTTCTTCCTCTTTCAAAAGCAGAGAACTGGTCTAGAGCATGTTGGGAGTGAATTCAGTGAATTCTTTCTACATCTTTCTGTCTACTCTACAATAGATTGACTGAGCTTTGGTCATATGAATGATGAGCGGTTTGAGCTTTTTTTCTGCAAAGCCTTCATTCGTGTAGAAGCCAGATTACTTTTGCATGGGAAATAGAATTCCTTACAGTGTTATCCTTTATCTCACAATCCAAACCAGCCATCACCAATTCAGCAATCTGAGACCACATATTGAAACTTAGGTGACCAGTCATAGCCTGGGCAGCATGAATAGTGAATCAATGAAGTCTGCAGAAAAGTTGCTGAGGAATATTTGGTTGGGCTTCCCAGCAATGAGAGATTAAAGATCACTAGAGACTACAAATCACTCCATAAATATAGGTCTGTGAACAACTCATGAACAAGAAGAGAAGTGAATAATTCATCATTATTTGCAGGGAAATATCTCATCTTTATCCTGCAAACAAAGCTAATTAAATGCAGGAATTATGGAGAGATTAGGAGAAATATTTAAGATTAGAATTATACATATAAATTATATACATATAAATTATACTGTACATATAAAATTCCATAACTTGAACATTTTATTTTTAATTCCTTCTTATAGAATGTTTGGCCAGGAGCTTTCCATTACCTGGAGCTTTATATTGTCAGCCAGCAGAAAGTCTCTGCAGCAAACTTCCAAGATATTCCTCAGAATATGTTTCTCTGAATAAGCTAAGAATTTACTTATAAATGTGAATTACCCAGGCCTGAGTCCTGTGGTGATCTTAGAAAAAAAAAAAAAAAAAAAGGAAAGAAAAAAGAGAAAGAAAAAGAAAGTAATAGTAATAAAGAATTTCATACACTCCTGTTTCAGCTGACTTTATGTAACATCCTTTATTATCCTTGAATATTCAAATTTCAGGGACCCTTGCTTTTCTAAATCTCTAATTGTTAAGGAATGGAGCCTAGATCAGAGGTGAGAGGATGCTAACTCAGTGAGTTTCTTTTTGCTGTCTTAAGTCAGACCTAAGATATTGCTATAGCATAGTTTGCCTTTCCTATCTGATGTGTGCTTTCTTCCTGCTGAAGTTTTCCGGGGCACATTCCTTAGAAATAGAGAGGTTTAGAGAAAAAGAGCTCTCTGCTGGGCATATCTGAAACTGCTAGGCCATGAAATAAAATAACTGGGACTTCTTATTCATGGTTTGCTGAGAAGTTTACTAGTAGTCGTCGTTGTTAAACAAAAACTCACAACTTGTCCCAGACCTGGATTTCTACTGAGGTCTACATGTTTTCCTTCCTTAAGAAGGATCCCAAACATAGCCAGCTGAATTTGATAAATTAAAAAATATCAAATTGCAAGCCTGGGAAGTTATGTCTCTAATAGCTGGTTTTTAAGCACCTAAAATTACATGCCAGCAGGTCCCTTACTCCTGGTAAACTCTTACTTGTTACTCTTCTGATGTGTCCAAATTGCAAGATAAAATTATAAACTCAGTAACTGACATGTAGAAAGGCCTAAATTTCTTAACTCATTATGCAGAGAAGATTATCTCAGAATGGCATGTCATCTCAAAACTGGATTTTTATACCGTTTGAGAATTAAAACTGTACTAGACTTAAGATTATCTCACATTCAACCAGCACATTGTCACAGAATCTATTTTAAACATTCAGAAGTGTCATTATCATTATTATTATTGCTCATTACCTAGATTAATAAGAGCTCCAAGCTCCTGCCAAGGTTATAGAGCCAGTACAAAAAGAACTTTTCAGTTATCATTTGCCTAATACAGTTCAAAACCTTCAAAATATTTCAAAGCCATCGTTAAAAGAAGATAGACCATTTTCTTCAAATTCTGCTTGGAGGGGTTTTTGCTTTGTCTAAAAAGAACAAAGAACCATATTTTAGATTTGCAATCAGGCCAAGACTGAAAATAAATGCAGCCTTATAACCTGCTGTGAGACAGAAGGTATAAGAAATTATTTTCTGAACAGTGTTGCAACAAAAAATAATTTTTGAGCAGATGAAGAGGAACCTTCTCATTAAGTAACAGGACTAGAGCAAAGTCTGAACCATCAGAGCTTGCCTGCCTTTGTTCTCTTTTATGCACTTTGTCTCAGCTTTAGTCTTGGCAAAACACCTGTATTTGATGTGGAGTTGTTATCTTTTAGGCAGCTCATAGTTGCTAGAAGATTTGCGAAGGTGACCATATGTGTGACAAACTAAAACTTAACACACTTCTGTATGTTATAGACGGAAAGACAAACGGACCCAGCATCAGTGAGTAAATGTTGGATGAATGCATCCCCCCTGAGCTGCAGATTTGTTTTTGGAATGACTCTCAAACAGATGTCTATGCCTAAAGGGAAAACAGCCAATAACCAGCTTGGCACTGGCAAAACACAGGGCACCTCCTCAGCTGATGTGACCTACTGGAGGCTGCATCTGCCTGGCAGTTGCAGTGCAACCATGAGCAGTCTCCCCTGGGGCCTTCACAATCCTACTCTGAAACCATTAGTTTAGCTAAGACTGGGACAAGGGCTTTAGTCACACATTTTCCATGCCTGAGGGGACTGCTTAATAATTTTGTCTGCTTAACTTAAAAGCCCTCTACTATCAGTCTTCTCCTCACAGTTATCAATGGACCATGATCAAGCCACCTCCTAACATTCTCTTTGATAACTCCTGCAGGATGATGTCTTTAGCATTCATATTGTTCTTTTTATTTGCTTGTTTTTAAAATTTCTTTGCTTCTTTTCATTGTCCTTTCAGCATCAAAGACATTAGAAGTAGAAACAAAGGCAGGGGTGTCTTCAGCAGCCCTGCACAGAAAGGCAAGCCTCAGCCTCCATGACAACGGTAAGCATCCTTCTGGGTATTTACCCAAAGTCAACGCTGCTGTCTGCTTGCCATTAGCTTTTGGGGACCTTCCCTTCCCTTGGTCATCTTCCATAACATCTCATACATTTCAAGTGGGAGTGCCTAATGAATGGGAAGTTTTCAAGCTTACCTGATGGCTGAGTATGAGGCAACATGGCAAATATTAATTGGGACTCTATTCTTGACCACATGAGACAGCAGGGAATGAAGAACAAAGTCATAGTGGGCAAACTGCCTGGAAGAAAAAGATGCTGCCGCTGACTACAGCAACCACTTACTGTGCTAACATGCTGGACTTGTATTAGTTTATTTAATGTTTAGTGTGAATTTCTTCCATACAAGAAAATATTTTCAATTGCGCAAGAAAGAAGAAGTCAGTTTTATTCACTTTTTTCAGGGCAACAAAGATGCCCACCGAAATTGAATGGGATCCTGCTCAGAAAACAACTGAAGAGCAGAGAATGGGCAGTATGAGCAGGGACAGTCACTGTGATCCCTTTGTCAGGGTCCTGAAATGCTTTGCTTCCTCTTTCGAGTAGTGATGAAATTTAAACTGTGTGAGATGAAACATCTGTGAGTATGCAAAAGTTTGACAGGGGACATGGACTGCCTCTGGCACAGCAAGATGCACAACATGCATTACACAGAAATATGGTGAGGGAGGCACAGGACTCCTGGAGCAGCATGGTGATAGGGGTTACGTCAAAGACATTACACAAGTTAATAATTGGGGGGTGTATGTGTGGTTTTTTTGGTGCTTTTTTTTTATAATTTATTTTAATTAAGCACCTTGTTTCCAACTATACCATCTGTGGTATCATGTTTGGTCTTCATAAGGTACTCACAAAAGAAGGATAATTATGAATTTAGTAACAAGATGGTACTTTTAATATTTCCTGTAATATGTTTCTAGAATCTTACCCATATGTTTTCAGAAGATTGTATCATAGATAATCAGTGGGAAGCCAAGAACATGGTAATAAATATGTATGGTAGCAAAGCTGAGAAAGAAAATAATGTGCTCTCCCCCCAGACCCATTTCCTGCACTCCCTCTAAGACGAGTAGGTGGTAACATGTTTTTATTCCAAGTATCTGGTCGCTGGAGCAAAGAAAGCATCCTCCACCATGAAGAAAATGGGCAAAATAGAGGCATATTAACATGAAACAACATCAAAGAAGAGAATAAACAATTTCCCTCCTTAAAATCATAGTTTTAGGATGGCAGCAGCTTCAAATGAGAAACAGACTGTGTGAACTGCTTGACACACTAGATTACATTACATTATTCTGAGGACAACACAACTCACTCTAAAAGCTGCAGAGACCAGTTTGAGAGCTGGTAGACAATGACAGGAAAAAAATCTGCCCTAAATCTGGGAAGAGTTTTTGACAATTATCTGTTCAGAAATACTTCAAGCACAACAAGAACAGGGTCTAAAGCACAGCTTGTAAACTGCCATAATTTATTAAAGTGAGGGCATTTTGAGAGCTGGGAGGTATATAACTGAGCCTCTGGGAAAAAGAAATGACCAAGAAATGAAAGAGTCAGAAAATGCTGCTGTAAAAGGTAAACCATGTAAAAGAAGTTAAAGATGGAAAAGTCCTGCTAGGTCATGTAAGTCAGTGCCCTTACAAGTGCATGAGAGAGAGAGACAACAACAAAAGTGCTCTGGGCTCAAACATCATACATTGGCTGAGGCTGCAGCAACAAATTATAGAGAAAATGGGCAGCCACCTCCAGGGAGGGTCTCTGCTGTGACCTTAGGGGAACCAGAAACACAGGGCTTGCTTAATCTTGGCACCTGCCTATTATGTCTCTCTTGGAAAGAGAGAAGTATCTTGGAAAGACAGTCATAAATATCTGCCCTAAAGCTATTCCTTTCCTATTGCTGGTAAATAAAAGACAGAGAAAAAGTCCATGTATAAGAGGACATGAGGTCAGTGAGGGAGAGATGGGATAGAATTTGGTGATGGATTGGATCCTTCTGGCCAGCTATGTTTCCAATTATTTGTAGGAATAGGTCAGGGACAGCAGTGCAAGCTGCTTTGCTCAGAGGTAGCAGAACCCAGAAATAAGCATCAGCAAGTAGAAGAGAAAATAGGAGAAAAGAGAAATGAAAGGACAGGAGAAACTTAGCTGAATTTATGCTAACCCAAGCAGTACTGGGGAATAAGAATGGCTTTCTCAAATGCCTTGTAGGGGAAAGGAAAAATGGCCAGGAAGAAGTTTCATTAACAAGTGAGGGGAAGATGAAAAAAACCGTGTTTCTTCCAAGACCAAATTACCCCTTTACAATATTTTTCTTGGATAGAATTAAAAAAAAAAGGGTGTAGCAATTGGGAAATAATGAAAATCCTAGCCAAATAGCCATCACTGCAGTGCAGGTTACAGGAACAGTTGAAAATTTTGAATATCCATCATACAGATCAGCGAGTCTGGTTGCACTCATCCTCAGCTGATGAGGGAATAGCCAGTTAATTTATAGAACCATTGGCAATTATTTTTGAAAGTCATGGAGAACTATGGAAGTCCCAAAGGCTGGAAATAAAGCAAATATAGTATTGATTTACACAGAAGGAAGAATGATCTTGACAATTACTGCCCAGCACTTTTATCTTCAATCTCCAGTAAAATCATCGACCAAGCAGTACAAAACCAGCTATTAGAAAACTTCAAGAGGGCATTGGAAACACGAGCAACAAGTGACATGGGATAAAGAAGGAATCCATTCTAGGGGGAGATATTGATGTTTTATACATAGAAGACTAGAATCAAAAGGTAAGGGATAAAAGTAATTAAATCGAAACAGAAGCCTCCCTTCAGCAGCACTTAAGCACATGCTTAAATCTTTCCAAGTCAGTCTTGAGCAACCACTGGATGAAAGCAAATGCTTGTTTGCATTCTTGAAGTTCAGCAACAAGCATAAACAATTTCCTTAATAAAGACCGACAGGAAGAGCTAAAGCAGAAGGGAGACTGATAAGGAGACCTACACAAAACTGCAGCAGGGAGAGTAATGAGGTAGCAGAAGCAAAATGTTCACAGGGTTCCATCTAGTTTTGACGCTGAGTAATATCTTCATTAGGGATGCAAAAGATGTTGCAAAGTGCACACTCAGGAACAAAAGAAAAAGGGCAAAACCACAGCAATACATATGTATCTACAGAATTGAAGTGAGAAGTAACGAAAGGAAATTCACTGTAAAACAAAACTTGCACTAACCCCTACTAACACAACCCAAAGCAGCATCATCTGAGGAGTAATCCAAAACAAACAATGTCAGGCACTCAGGAAGAACAAAACTGGACAGAAAATTGTTCACTGCTTGTAAATGATGGATAATAAATACCATAAAGCCAATAGATCACAGTGAAGAGAGGTGATGAACTCTCACCTGTGCAGTGCTGAGGCAGGGGGACCTGCACTGAGAACCCTCATTAGGTACCAAACAACCTAATTAGAAAAGCTGACGAGGGTTCAAAGGACAAAAGGCAAAAATTATTAAGGTGTAAAGGTACAGCATTTGAGGAGACTACGACATTAAAGTTTCATTATTCAGCTTGGCTCTGTTATGACAAGACTTCAATCGTGCCATCAACTGCATGTCCTACACAGAGAAAACTGAAGAACGATGTCTGGGGGCTGGTCATGTACAACCACTTTTTCTGATGCCTGTAGCTCTGTTACTGGCACAGACACAAAGATTATGAGTTTACTCATGTGGAGCCCACATACGTCCATAGAAAATGGAAAGGGCAAGGAGTGAGGCTCTGCTGTGTTTCTTGCAAAAGGAAAGATCAAACTTCAAAGCTTAGAGAAAAGGGGGGTGGCACAGACTTAAGCAGTGCATTCACGTTTCTAAATCTGAATGACTCCAACATTTATATAGATAAGACAGACATACCTTTTAGATTGCCTCATAGGCAATATAATCTCCGCAGCCCTAGCTGAGATTGATGCTAAATGCACGTCAGACATGTCAGGGTTCAGGGTTCAGGCCCCTCAAGAATACTAAGCACAACTTCTGCAATTATTTTCTTACTTTACTTTGTCTTTCTGATGGTAATAGATTTTTTTTTCCCCCTTAAATAATGTCCTTTATTTCTTGCCATCTCTCAGATCATCCCAATTATTTATCATTATTCCTTGCTATTTTTAATGCTTAACATCTGTTTGAAGAATGCGTACTCTAGCCTTGAAAAAGAGACTGCTAGTTTATTGAAGAAAATTATAGGTAGAGAATGCTGAGAAAATAGTGTCAGAATAACATAGAAATGAGGCAATGTATATGGTTGGAAAAATCTGATGTATTAAATACTATATAACTGCTTGGCAAAAGGTCATGGAGGTGGTCAGCTATCATTTCTAGACACCTGATTTAAATTGGACACAGGCCAGAGTTGATAAAAACCTTAATATCCATTAATGACCTCGTGCTGTCAGCTCAGCTCTGATTATTAGCAGGTAATTGTCCAAAAGAGGCGTGGGCTGACACACATGCATAGAGCAGCAGGCTACCTTATTGCCAGTAACTAAACAGGTCAAGACAGGTATGAAATATTCTTTTGATGGCTAAGCATTAGCTCCCAATTCAGGACTGAGACATGCCTGAATGATGTGGAGAACGAGCACTCTGGCTGCATTCACTCTCCGGCATTTCCCTTTGGAAGAGGATTTACCACGGAGACTACAAGACACAAAAGAACCTCCTTTCATCTGCCTGCTGCTGCATGGCCATATCCTGACACAGAGCTGGAAAGCAGATGTGCTTCTTCAGGGTCCCCTGTCCTTATCACAACTGCCAGTCCCATTCCAGTCTTTCAGTAGTAATATCAATCCCCCAGCTTTTCTAAATATCTAACTGCATCTTTCTACGTAATAGTTTAAGCCACCATAAAGATGCACAGTTATGGCTGCTGTAGGATTTTGTTTCCAAGATCTCTTTTTCATTTTCTCAGAAATATCTGTCTCTTGAGCCAAAACTTCCCAAGATTGCTCTATGCCTGAGGGAGAATTTTGTTTTGTCTTTTTGAAAGCTTGATCAAATGCTGTACAGCCAGGGGTTTAGAGCAAGGAGACGAAAGGAAAAGGATGTGGGTTTTTTATAGCAAAAAATAGTTGCGACTTTATTTGAGCTTTCTTTATAGTTTCAGCCACAAAGAGATCAACTGCAAAAATGTTTGACAGGATGGTAGCTTTTACAGAGGATATTATGAGGTTTTGAAAGTCATATTTAGTGACGCAGGGAATTTTGTGCACACGCTCTCTTCTCTCAGCTCCAGCACCTCTAATAATACCACTGCCAAACAGCATTCTCTGAGAGGGATGCTTGCTGTCTCAATCTTTCTGTCTTTTCTTTTTTTTTAATTTTGAAATGCTTTATTTTAGATTCAGAAAGCTTTTGTGAGTTAAAGCAATGCTCGTATAACCTATCTGCATTCAAAACAAAGGAGCGAGAATGGGAAGAAATCCAAAAACGCCATCTCACAAAATATATTCAAATCCTCCAACACTTTTAAGGTAACATTATCCCAGTGAGTTAGCTATTTACTTTTGACACTTTTTGGCTTAAGCTCTGCCTAGATAAAACACTAGCTTATGACCAGTTACAGTTCTGGCCTTTTAGGAAAAAAAAAAATAATCAGGCAATGCTTAATAAAAGCAAGCAATAGGTTATTTTCCATCAACTCAGCTGCAGAATTTCTTCAACCAAAATGTCTGACACAGCAGCCATCACGTTCTTAAGGACCCTCCAAAGATTTACAGCAATTTATTCTCAAAAAAATTAAAATGAAATCTGATTTTAGGAGCAAAGACATGGGGGAAGTATTGCCTGGAGGATTAAAAAAAAAAAACCTCACTGAAAGTCTGGATAATAAAGTCAGAGGCGTTCAGCTTTGGCCACTCACTGGAGGCATTTTCAAATACAGATATATTTTAATATAATAATATTTCTAACGGTCTGTAAGATATTACTAACTCTGCCAGTCTGCTGTTCCTGAGGAAACAGTCTCAGGTGTCAGCTCAGGCTTCAGCAGCTACACTAGGAAACCTTCCAACTCACCAAGGTGAAATAGAAGCCCAACAGCATTGTGTTTAATATCCCCCTTGGAAAAGTGCAGTTCTTCAGCACTATAACACTCAGGAACACCTTTAGAGTCCTACTCTGGAAATCCCTAGGCCATCCTATTTCTTCATGCCTTTCTGAGCTGGCTGGTCTCTTCCCTCAGACATCGTGAGGCAAGCACGCCTGCTCCGCAGAATGGCTCACAGCAGACATCTGTACCTGTGATGCTTCTTCAGCCCCACTGTCTCTGATGCAGAAGCAAACCAGCAGTGTTGAAATGAAAGGAGAATTTTTGAATTGCAGTCAATGAACAATTATGATGTGGAACACTTTTTACATCTTCAGCATTTTTTTATTAGCTTTGCTGTGAGGAATGTTTTTTTAAAAAGTATTTAATGGATTCTTTTGGGCTTCACTCTGATTTTAGAGTTGAGCTAAATGTTAAGTAACTAAATGCTAAATTACAAAGGACTAAAAATATTTCCTATCAGAGTTTCTTTAAATTTAGAATGGTGAATAACAATGAATTTTCCTCTCTACTGCTCAGGCTGCATGTCAAATATCATGTCCAATTTTGTGTCCCCAGACACAAGTATGTCGACCAACAGAGTGAGCTAAGCAAAGGGCCACCAAAATATTTGGTGTAGTAGCACTTGCTGCATGAGATAGGGCTGAAGAAACAAGGTTTGTTCAGCTGAGGGAAGAGAAAAAAATAATAAAAATTGAGGGACCTACCAGCAGCCTGCCGGTATTTACAAAGAGATTTTTGAGAAGATGGAACCAGGCTCTTCACTGAGATGTGTGACCATGGAACAGGACAGCAGTCATAAAATGAAATAGGGGTGTCCAGTCAGGATATTGTGAAAAATCTTTCCACCATGAAGACAGTCAGGCTTTGGAGCAGATTACCCAAAAAAGTTGTGCAGGCTCCATCCTTGGAGGTTTCTCGTGACTGACTGGATAATGCTCGGAGAAGACACGTCTGAATTCTACACTGGGTCTGCTTGGAGTCAGAGCTAGGATCTCCCTAGAGCCCTTTCCTCCAGACTATGTGATTCTGCAGTTCTCCTAGGCACTGCACACTACTAATTCATCAACATTTTGGCCACTGCATGTGGTGACTATATACAGTGGTTATCTTGGGGGAGCACAAGGACTGGGGCAGGCAGGGAGTCCTATTGCTCTGTTTCGAACCTTGGGCCATTTAAAAATGCTCTTATCACAAGGAGTTGCTTATGCAGTGATCCAGTTCTGTAAAAGGTGTTTCTCCAGCCATAACCACTCTATATTGAAATGTCTAATGATTTGTACAAACCATTTCTGTGAGTACTAAGCAGATCCAGTCCCACACCTGCCTGAAACAGCATACTGAGAAGCCAGATATTTCCTCTTTCTTGACACATTCCTCTCGTGCCTGCTTTCAGAGAGTAAAGGGAAACATCAGAGACTTCTCTGTCTAAATTGGAAAGTTATTTTCAGCATGACTACTCTCTGCCATACTAGGCAGTGGAGGTGGATGTGTTCTGGGCTTAGGGACTGAGCTTCTCCATATTTCCCCTGCTGGATAGGACTCAAATGTTTAATAATCCTGGCCCTCCTTATCCATCCAAGCAACCATTTCTTCACATAGCAACACAGAGTTCTCTGCTACAATATTAATATAAGTCCCAAGGCTGTGGAGACAGTCCTGAGAACCTCAAAAATTGCCACGAATTGTAGGCAGACCCATGCATATAACAGAATGTTCAGATGGTTGCTCTCCCCGTTCAAGCTCATGCACCTATTTCATCTGTGCATGCAGCCACAGGCTGACTGCCTGCACATCCCAGGACAGTGTTGCTGAGAGGTACACCAGACTCCTCCAAGGAAACCCACCCACAAGGTATGGGGCAACAGCAAGGGGGGCTCCAGCACTGGCTCTGGCACAAATTCTTGGCATTTGCTGCTGCATCAGTCTCCCCTGCCAGAACCCAGTACACAGATTGGTTTGGATTATCTTACTACAAAGTTTGAGGGCAGAAGGGACCATGACATGGTTTAATGGAACCTTACATGTATTAAAATTACACCTTTGCTACAAAATACAGAATCGACCTGGATTTGGTCAAATACACCTTCTAGAAAGGTATTTGTAGCAGAGAAACCTCTGCCTGGAGCACAGACTTTGGCATTAGGATTTACACTGCTGTTCTGCCTGGGACGGAAAACCATCTGCAGTATCTGAAGGAGGATGGAGTAATAGCAGCCTTTTCTTTCCCTCTGCCGGCAGAAAGGAGAGGAGCACCGTAGCCTTGTGCTCATCCAGAGCCTGCAGAGCTGGGTGCCTCGTACTGTGTTCAGTAAAGGACATGTAATTAGAAACAGCCATACAGATTTTGCTCTCTCTCTCTTTTTTATTTTTTTTTGTCAAATTTGCCTCCTTTAGCAGACTCCTTCTGTGCGTTTGTTTAGATTAGAGAAAGTGTTTACCGGCCAGTTATGTACTCTTGACAACAGGGTTTTATAACGAATAGAGTTGAAAGCCCTCTAACTACCGACTCTCACATTAAAAAAAATTGATTGAGATTTCCAGCAGAATAATTATACATATGTACAATCAGTGATTAATGAGCTTTTTAAGGAGAATTAAAACCACTGAATCATAGCATGTGACTTTCATATCAAGGGCAACAATCACAGCATCAGGATTTTGTAACCTTGCATAAAAACAAAAGGCCAAAATCTGTACTCGTTTTACAATCCACGCAAGTCATCAGTTTCTCTGAAGTTGGCATGGGGTGTATGTCAAGAGGAATTTATCCTGTACAGCTTTACATTATTTTTACTCTTATATCACCTCCATATTATGAGGCTGCCAGTTGATCTGGCTGCTCCATACAAAAAAAGCCTACTTACGTGAAATAATTATTCACCTCTGCATGCTTCCTCTCCCAACCTCCAAAAACATTCTTGTAAGGCTTAAAAGGGACACTTTGGCTGGCTGGGCTTTTTGTTGTTTGCAGGTTGGGCTCTTAAACTTGTTGACAATAAAGAACAGAGGATGGGGAAGTGGGGAGACTGCTCCCATGTACCAAAACCATCATGCGCTTCTGCCACTTCTCATTTGCAGTGAACAGGGAGGCAAAATATGGAAGCAGTGCAGGAAAGGTCACTCTCAAGTTACTTCAAACCCAGCTGAAGCTCTGATCTGCCAGATGTCTTACAAGAAGTTGAGTTCTTTCTCATGAAACTCCATATCAATTTCCACACCAAAGAGGTTCAGATAAGCTTACAGCTCTTCCTGAACCTCCAAATCTTTTGAAGTTTGCCATCACTGCCGTTTTCCCCCTATGCTGCTGTTCTCGCTCATGCTGACTGAGCTCTTACAGAACTACCCAGCCCCGATAACCATGAAGAAAATGATAGGAAAGACAACGTAAAAATAGAAGGAAAAGTAGTGTTTTCAGAAATTACAGGCTGGCGCATGGAGAATTATGGCCAGTGATTCCAGGGTAATCCTAACACAGGATATCTGGTAAGTACGGCTTTGAGCACACATCCTTAAATCTAACACAGACATTTGCTTGTGTTATTTTATACCTCTGCTCATGCTGACCTGTTGTGCTCAACCATTTAATCAGAGATGACAGAAGGGAGACCTCTATGCAGAAAGTTGTAGGCCTGGAGATCAGGAAGAGGCTTTCTATTTTTGGCCCTGTTGTTAGCTGCCTACTGCCCTGGGCAGGTCACCTCATCTCTTGCTGTCATGACTGTACACAAAGGAGTCAGAGGATCTTTTCTCTTCACAGATCATGGTGAGGCTTCACTCATCTTGCACTGAATATGGTCTTTCTGTGAACAGCTGCTTTCACCCCATTTGAGAAACATGAAGGTGGGCTAATCTGGAAACTTGTGAAGCTGCATTTTACCCTCTGCAAATCTGGGATCTTTGGATGGGTAGGATCACCACCCTTTCCTTTGTGTTTGGTAGATAGCAGAGCAAACTGAGAGGACACGGGTGAAATTTCGAATATTGAAAGCAAATTAGGAAGTTGAACTCTTGCCAGCAACCCAGAGGCACAGTTCCCTACAGTGCCTTTTCCTGTGGTCAGGAGCACAATGCCTATTTGTTATCCGTGAAGGTGTAGTGCTGCCATGCTAACTGAAACAGACTGCTCTCTCCAGGATACACCAAGCAACAATGCTTTTATAGTGAGGAAGGGCTGGACGAGTAGGGTAACAGAGGAAAAAAAACATGCAAAATACAGGTAAATACAGGTAAAAGTACTCAGAAACAGCTGAAAGCATGACTTCATTGTGCTCAGTATCACACCAAGCACAGCAATGTTGGTGGCAGATCAACACTGCCTATTTAACTGCAAGCAAGCAGCAGCTTTATTTCCAGGAGAGCAGTGCTTGCCTTTTACTCCCAGAGCTCTTCCTCAGGCTGACAAGTTGGGCAGTTGCAGCAAAATCGCTGGAGTATTTTATGCAACAGGAATTTCATGCAGGGATATGGCAATGCAGTCCTGGTGTTTCCCTTGGTTTCTCTGGCTATTCTGAACCCAGCTAAATTTTTGAGATGGTAAGGAGTTAACTGCGGATGCTGACCCAAACATCTATGGTTGGAAGAAAAGAGACAGATATTGGCTTCATTTCTCTATGGTCAAGACAAAGATGGACAGTGTTGTGTTGGTAGTAGGGTTTTGTTCTCTTTTATGTTTTTTACTGTATTCCCCAGACTTGTTCTCCATAATTTTTCGCTTTGTAGAAAAAGCTGTGGGTTTCCTTCAGGTCTCTTCCAAGATCTACATAAAACCTCTGCAGACAGAGCAACAAAATATGCACTCTTGACCCTTTCTTTTGTTGTTAGCAATCGGGAGTATTGTTATTGCTCAGTGTCACAGAGGCATTCAAAATGTGCTGGGTGCTGGAGAGCGGGAAGCAGATCTCCAGCCCTGGGTGAGTTGTACAGTCTGGGATGGTGTACAACAGTCAGCAAAAAGACTCAGAACTGGGCTTTGATCAATGGGCATCTTTGCGCCCTGCCTGCTGAAGCCTGGCATCGGATGTAGACTTCATGTCTTGAGCTGTCCCTCTTACAAATAACATATCTGGGGATTTTTGGACCAAAGAAATAGTAGTGAATAGTTACAATTGTGCAATCCTTTTTCTTAACACCCACAATATTTCATGAGATCTCAGAAAAGAACTTGGATTATAAATTCCATTTCCTTAACCAAAGCTGTTGTAGGAACTCATTGGTGGAGCAAAGATAAAAGCAAGCAGCTCATTTCATCATTTTGACTTCCAAAGTGGCAATAACAAAGCTCTGGGCTTCTTTTTCATGGTGTTTCCAAATGAACAGAACTTGTTGTGCAGCCACTGAACTGGGGATTTGCTGCCTCATGCTGTTCTGGAAGCTCACCAAGACACTGAGAACCACTCTGGATTTTTTCTTCCCCTCACATCTTTACTAGTAATTAATCTTTTACAGGCTAGATTCTGAACTGAAGCTTCCTTGCAACCACTCCACCTGTTAGTCATATGCAAGTCCACTTCTTCCGTAACAGAAGCGTGGGATCTGTAATGCTGAGACGAACAGGAAGCAGCAAAAGATGTTTTAATTACCAAGGATGGAACACATTTGGAAGACAGATCCAAAATCTACTGATCTCAGCGGAAGTTTTTTTCACCGACCTAAGCAGGCTTTTGATCAGATCTCCAGTTAAGGAAAATGATTTTGCTGCTGCTTAGCTGTTTTTCCTTGTAGGCTGATTGACCTCTGTCTTTCTCACTTTTCTCAGAGTTGGGCCACTGACTAGCCTGGACAGAAATGCTGGCTTCTTGACTAATCTGGTCATGCTGGTTTTTTACATCACCACTCAATTTTCCCTGCTGCTCTTCCTGGTTGCTTTATGCTGTATTTGCTGACTCCCAGGAGAAGAGACAAAGTTTTACAGGGGAGCAATGAAGCTGAATGGCTGCTACCAAAAAAAGAAATCCCTGGATCTCACAGCCCTGCAGAGCCACTGAAATGTACAAAAAAGATGAGAGTGGTGAAAAATATATAAAAATGGAAATAGCTTTAGAGGGCTCACCAAACTAATATTGCTTATGAACCATAAGGGACCACCTCTCTAAGTGGCAGGGACAGTTTCTCCACTCTGTAAGAGATCCTCATCCTCTCTAGGACATCTGCAGGAGATCATTTCTGTAAATGCAATTGGAAAGCCTGTCACCTGATGTGAATCCTAGGGGCAAAAGCAGCGTCACTTCAATGCAAACCCAGCATGAAAAAGTTAATAAAATATATGCCACTGAGAAACCAATTGTACCAGCAGGGTAAGAAAAGGTCACATATGAATGCATGAAAACTGGGCATGCAGCATAAACTGTTGATTGAAATCTCCTTTCCACTCATATGTGAACATATTGAACATAAACAGGATCAGCACGCAAAGAAAAATAAGACCAATGATTTTTCAGACTAGTGACCTTTGGCTGGATTTTCTTGCATTTCCTTTTTCCCATGGTACACTGGCTACTTAGGCATTAGGTGGGTTAGAGGCTCTTCCTCCTCGGTGAATTACTATTCTCAGACCAATATGTTTTACAGAAGAAATAAAATAATGGAGACCGCTGGCTTCTTTTTTCATGATGTAAAATCCTGGAAGAATTTGGTGGCCTCTCCTCTGAATGTTAAAACCAATGTTACCTGGTGCCAGCAGTTGGATCAGTCTGTTGTGTAAATGCTTGTGAGTGTGGTGACAGTGCTGTTGATTTCATTAGGGCAGCCCCTATAGAACTGTATCACATGCTCTGTGGTCTTAAAAATAACAATTGTATAGAGATAATCTGCCGTGTCAGTAGTTATATTATCTCCAGGACAAAGAAAGATGTATATAGACTTAATGAAGGGAAAGTGAAGCATTCATTAGGACTGTAAATGAAATCGGAAATTATTTCATCTAGAGCAGCATATTGGGTGCTGTTGCTTTGTTATCTGATTTCCTGTAGCACTGGTAGAGACAGCGTGTTTTAATTAAGGTTTTATATAGATTTTGTTGAGAAAAGTTTTATGGAACCAGATTCTGTTCACACAGTTCTACCAAAAGCAGGGGGCTGTGTGGAACTAGCAAAAAGTTTCCAGAATTTCCTTTTAAAAGCAAGTTGTGGAAAAGCTATGATTAAAATATGCAGACATAGCCTTTCCATACAGTCATATGATACTTCCGTCATTCTGTCACCCTGTGTTGAAATAATTTTTTGTCTAACTTTTTAACAAATTTCATGCTGTATAATATAGTAGATTACACACAAGAACAAACTCATAGCAGTCCAATTTGCCCTTTGTATGTTTTGCACATTATATAGTGCAAAATAATGCAAAATGAGAAGTCAAATTCATAAGGAAACAAATCTAACTGCTTTAAAAGCATTTGTTTCTGTGGCTAATTTAAACATCTTTCAATATAGATTCTTATTCACAAGAGTGATGCTCTTTAGCAAGAAGGGTGTTCTTCTTCCCTCATAGCTTAGATTCAAATCAGATGAAAAATGAAGAACAGAAAGTCAGGAAAGTCATTTAAGAAGACAGGAAAGACAGAGGAAAAATTTTTACCTTGACACTAACAAAGCTAGATAGCAACAGAAAAGGTTACTAAAGAGACTTAAAAGGTTACTAAAGAGCATGAATACATGCACACACACATATACCCATGCAGTACACTATAACCCATGTTCATTCAGTCTCCATATACTTGGTCCCCGGCTCCATTTTGGCAGCTGATGAAGTGACCCACACTGAAAAAAAGTGCTTTTTGTCCAAAGCTTGTAATTGGCAATACACAGGGTATGAAAGAAGCATCATCACCCAGTGGAAACCAGACCCAGAAAGACAAAACCCACATAGTGAAGTCCCTTTTAATTCCATGAGAGCTGCATGCCTAAATGTCTTTGAAAATTTGCCCTTGAACAACATCTCCAAGGACCCACAGAAAATGTATTGCTGAGGAACATACATAAGCCAGATATTTCTAATGTCCTAATTGAATGTTTTACCCACAGAAATCACTGTTTCCTCCCCTCCTGCATGAGACTGCTGCTCATGTGGCATTCACTGCCTTATGTTCTCCTGTGATAATGGGTTGTAACCGTATGCACAGTAGTCTAAGCTGCTCTCAAATAACTAAATTATCAAATACCAAATAATGTTCACTACCACAGTTTGCTCCACTAGTCATAATTGTAGGAACAAAAGAAGTCCTCTTTCCTTTCTTATTAAATGCTTTGACAGTATTAGAAGAATGTCCTGAATTTCTTTATTTATTGTGTTACATTAATAAAGCAGAACTGAAAAGCTTTGAAGAAATGCCTTTCAATCACAAACCAGAAAAGATTACTGGGAGTAAGCCTAAACTCTTTACAAAAAAATATAATTTAAAATGACCAGAATAGAGTCAATGTCCACTCTTACGGGCTTCATCATTCATACAGTGCAAGGCAACTGATGAATAACTCAGAGCTGTTCAGGACCAGATTTTGCTCAGAGTAAGGTCTTTATCAGAACTGGCAGAAGAGAAATGTGCAAATACCTGCAAAGCACATAGAGATGCTACGATAACAACAGGCCCTGGAATATTTCTCCTCCTAAGGTATATGTCATGTTATTTGAAGGTCAGACCACTTTCAGCTAACAGCAAAAGCTGTAGTTCCTGTAACAGAAGAATTAATTAAGCTCCAAGTGAGAGGTGAGTTTTTATTAATCAGTCTGAAGCTGCTAACTTCTCCTGAACCATCCTACCGGTACGTGAAGAGGTTGTTAGTCATTTCTTAAGTCAAAATTACTTAAATTACCTTCAAATTGGCATTGATAGCACCATCTTGAAGTCTCCTTTTACTAAAGCACACCGCTCTATAGCATTGAATTAGTGCCAAGAGTGCATGGAGTCCTGTCCAGACAAATTAAACAGGGAAAGAAGGGAAGCCTTGGCCCCTTCAAGATCCATTGAAGCATCTGCGCAGACATTGATGTGTTCAGGATGGTCTTTTACCAAGAAAGCTACAGCTGGAAATTGTATTTATCCTCTATCAAACATAATGGAAAAAAAAAAAAAAAAAGAGCACTTTCTGGTTTTCTTTTATGTTTGGAAATCTCAGCATTCCCAAGAAAGAAATGTTACTGCTGCAGCAGTCACACGGGTGAACTCCTCGCAATTGGTACTCAAGATGTTCTGTAAAGGCTTGTTCCTGGCCTTGTGCTGGCTCTGGCCCTTGTCCTTGACCTGCCTGAGAGGGAGAATCTTCTTTGGACACAATCCCATCACTGTTGCAGGGAAACTTTGATCGCAAACTGAACAAGTTATCATAGCTGGGAAAACAATTGTGTTTCATAGAGTGGAGTCAAGCTGCAACAGAGGGAGGATAAAAAGTGATGCAAAAGTGCTCTAGGCATAGGAGCAGTGCAGTGGTCTTTGGGTGGTGGGGCGGGGGGGAAGCACTGCAGCTTATCTCTGTTCACTGGAGATTCATGCTAACATTTTCAGCTATGTGGGAACAGGTCACAGCATTAAACAAGGAGTTTCAACTCACATCAGTGAGGGAAAGATGGGCAAAGATGTGAGAAAATTATTCTAGCTTCTAGCAAAGTTCCAATTAAAACTAGATTTTAAAGAATGCTAAGTTAGTAATTTAATGAAAATTCTGTGTACACAGTTAAAATGCAATTTTGGTTCATGCAACCAAATGTAGGAAGCAAGATGAAACCTTAGAAACCTTCGTTTCTAGGGTCAGCATTTCATCTGTTAATGAAAACATAATGAAAATACAAGGTAGGGGCCAGCATTTTAAAAGCATCTCAGATCAGCGCCTGAGATGCCCAGAGTTCCCCTCTCCCAGCCAGTTTACAGCAGTGCCAATTATGCTTTGCTACAAACATGTGTTTGTATATAGAGTAATTTGGCACATTATTCATGCACATGAAGAATTTTCAGACACAGGAGTTACAGGCCTTGCATTGCTATCAGTGTTGCATAAATATCATACATCTTCAAGGAGAGACTCTGTGATGGTCACAAGAGACATGAAACAGTAATTTAGGAATATGTCAAACACAGGTGTGACTGTCAAACACAGCCAGAACACTTGAAGCACAGCAAACTGCCTTCCTTTACCTGGCCCACCACAAAGCTTTCAGCTCTTTGGTCAGCAGTGCAATGCCACCACACAGTGACAGCTGACGAAAGCAGAAAGGATGTTCCTCACTGCTCCTGCCTTCACTGTTGCTCCTCCACCACCACCTAACCTCTCCCAAGCCCCAGTAGGCAAAGTGCCACACTATCAATTCACTGCTGAGATTCAGAAGACACAAGTTTTCTTTCTTTCTTCCTAGTTATTTGCCAATATACATGTGTTTTAATTTAACATGCACCTCCTGTTTCAGAGGGATGTAGCCCAGTGGTATTGGGGAAAACTGGAGAATGAAGGCTGTGAGTGTTCCTTAAGACCATGGCTGGTGGCACAGCCAGGTTTACTCCTGCTGTGCGTGACCTCCACTGCTGTGAGGGACAAGCTTGAAAGAGGTTTTCCAGTGCAATAAAGGCAGTGAGTAGGGACAGTCTTCAAAAAAACCACCCCACACTTTAAAGAAAAACAAAAAGTCTACTGGACAGATCTGCAGGGAATGGTCAGGACTGGCTTGGGTAGTCAGTTAAGCATTGAAAAATACTGCTGCATGTCTTTCCAAAATAAACACCTAAACACCTCTTACTTCACTCAGGAATTACAACAAGCAAAACTAAAATATGAAATCTTTTCAGACCTGATATATTAAAAAACCCCACGCTTTATCCATCCATTTTTATGGACATCAAAAGCACCTGTGAGTGGCTTTAGGGCAGATGCTTTCCTTGAAACATTGACTTCTAGGATGTTGTTGGAAGTTAGGACTTACAATGTAGTTGAATAGTCACATAAAAAATTAATCAAGAAGGCTGAGATCAACCAATCAGAGAATAAATATGGACTATATATCTTATGAATGCAAATAAAATTCAAGAAAATTTGAATATCAAATGCATCCCATGACTTGTTTTTGAACACCCACCGGCAGCTTGAGACTCTCTTACATATTATTTTCCTTATATATAAAAATAGCAATGAAAACAGCAAATTTCAGAATAGAAATTATTTCAAGCACCTGTGGGTCTCAGATAATATTTTGCAAAATGCAGTTTAAGAATATCTATATCTTATGATACTATAAAATTCCCTTTTAAATTCTGTATTATGTAACATATTCTGTTAAATTTTATTTTTTTTCCTGATCAGATAATTAACATAAATTATCAGTAAAATATTTCAAACAACAACTAAATTAGTCACAATGTATTAATAGACAAACTTGTAAAGAGAAAATAGAAGAGAAAGTAATTGAATAAATTATTCATTAAAATTTATTCAGTCAGCTTTGATTTAAATGCTTGTTAATCCTTTGAGGGTTCATGTAGTACAATGTTACAGTAGCCCTGGTCAGGAATTCCAATAGATGAAGTGTGATTCTTTTTTTTAAAAAGTTACATCCTCAGATTTGCCATGCAATGCCAAAGCCCAATAAAAAATTACTTTGGAGTTCTCAGAACATTTTGTTTCTCTAGTTGTTTTCTCCAGCAAGAAAATAATAATTTGTTTCAATAATGTCAAAACATTACAGTACAAAATACTAACGCAAAACATTAATATAATGCAGTATCATAAAAATCATAAGTACAACAAATGTGTCAGATTTTCTCCAATACAAAATTTTATCAAAAGTGATAGCTGTTTTGTGAAAGATTTGGGCAGATTGAACAGTTTCCTGACCCTTCTGGACTGTGCCAAAAGCTCATGCTCTCTTTCCATGTCCATATTCTATGGTAAGAAACACTTCTTCAACACTAATGACAATTCATGAATTAAAATTTCTGAAATTTAAACTAAGAAACTTTGTCAAGAAACCTCTCCACAGTGCTCAACACCCTAGAACATGGTATTAGCTTCTCTGGAGAGGCATGGGAACAGTCAAATATGTTGTTTCTGTAAAGGCTGCCTTACATCTAGACATGGAGCTGTTAGATGTGAGTCTATTACCATGACACCCTCTTACAGAAAAAAAACAATTGTTCAAGTACAAATAAAGGAATATTCATATTACATGGATTTAAATACAGATTACACACTTTAAAGAGCAAAAACAGTTGTCAGAAAGAGCACAAAACCAAGTTTACGTATTCACCTGGGCTTTTAACGAGCCACAAAAGGACTTGTATTCTCTGTGTTTCCTGCTGTTAACAAGCTGTCCGAACACCTGTGAAGCCTCACTGCAAGGATTCAGCTCCTAAGCACAGTTACCTTCCCTGAGGATGGCTCTGATGTGGAAATATATGTTGACCATCCATATAAACAATTCCTTGGCTGTTGTCAGCCAAATCTCCTGCTTCTGATTTTCTCCAGCCTATAATTTGATCAAGACATAAATTTTAACTCTCCTTCAAGAGGCTTGACCACCCTCACCTAAAAATGAGTGATGGTCTTGCCTCTGAGGTCTGACCATGTGGAATCACCTCCTGTCAAAATGATGAAGGGCTGAACTATCAGCAGGCACACCAGTGGCTTGCCAGGAGGTTTAGCACTGCCATTGACCTGTGGAGGCTCAGCTCAGCTCCTTCAAACCAGCGTGTCAAATAGACATGGAGAAACAAGGTTTGCAGAAGTCCACGAAGGAAAGTAATGAGTGATGTTCACAACCAGGCTCTGGATGTTGAACACGGTGTGGGCGAACACTTGGATGGATGGGTGGCACAGCTCCTGGCGGGGAGTTGCAGGGGTCTCTGCCAGAAAATTGCCCCAACCCCTCAAGAAGAAGAACAAGGTCTCCTGGCTACCTGAACTTTATAGAAAGGGCCAGCAGACAAATATCAGTGGCAGCCAGGATTTCCCTGCATACCTGCAGAGGTTGGGAAATAACACACTTTTCCAAGAAAATGGCATTTCTCCCTCTTTCTCCTCCCCTTCTGGGCTTGCTCATGGGGTCCAACGAGAATGGTGCAGGACAGCAATAGAAGATGGTTAGTGTGGGTGAGCCCTTTCCTGCACCAGCTGGGACTGTGGCATGAAGGACTGCCTGCTGGGCGGAGATCAGGGTGGAGGTAGTGCCCAGTCCCTGCCACAGACAGACGGGCAGAGATGCTTAGGCTGTTGTGTGTGCATACTGTATTAGGCCCTAACAGAGTCTGGAATTTGAAAGCTCGCTCATGCTATTCAGTTAATTAAAAAAGCTAATTTATATCTTGTATTGTTCTGTGAACTTGAAACTTCTATTTCAGCGAGACCAGAGTGACAGCTGATGCAAAATGTGCTCTTGTAAATAAACATGCGTTGAAGCAAATGCAGGGAGAATGTTCTACAGCAACAATCATTCTCGGTTAGGATATTGGAGGAAAAATTGCAGCACATTAAGAAAGCAATAACACTCAAGAGGGTGTGCATTCATCAGTCAATATGTATGCACGGAGAGCATGCAGGAGCACGAAGAGCAGCCAGCCATGCAAGTTTAGGTAACAATTACTCTGGTGCAGTGTATCAGGCCTTGCTGATTGATCACACAAACTGGTGACGAGAAGAAACATCCATGAGCGCAGCTCTCAGACACCAAGGGCCACTACAGAATTGCCACACCAGCCTGGGCAAGTCACACAGTCACATGCTGCCTCTGGTGTCCTATTTTCCTTAAGGAAGAAATGGATTAAACTGACTGACTTTCCCAGGGGAGTCGCTTGTTCCGTACCAGGAAAGAGAAGCAGTACTTCTGCTGCTGCTCTCCATAAAAAAAGGATAATATGTCCCCACAGAGGATAGTAGGGAAACTCCTTGTTAGCACAAGTGAGTCGCTCACTATTCAGGGCTGGTAGGAAAGGGGAGCAAGACCTTCTGTTCAGCAAGTGTTAATGTCCAGAAGGGTCCTTGCAAAGATCAGAAGAAACAGCAAGCCATCAATATCTACTCAAGGCCCCTGCTAGGGCTGACCTGTACTATAGCTGCCCAGGACCATGTCTGTCTTCGTTGTCCACAGAGGTTGGCTCTACAACAATATGGTACCCAGGCATGTGAATTGCTCTGATGCCTGGTGAAGAAACATCCTGCTACTGTAAAGAAGACCTCTGAAACACAGCCACCCCTCTACAAGTCCAGTCCCTGCTCAACATACTCATCCTGTCCTCCCTGACATCAGAATTCACAATCAAAAAAGAGTACTAGAATTGAAAACAATTAAATTTGAGATTCGCTTCCCCTTTTCCCCAAATTGCATTTGCATTTGTGTTATTTTGGGGGAAAAATGCATTTCATATGTTCTGGGTTTTCTCTCCTTTTTTTTTTAAAGCAACAACAAAAAACCCAAAACAAAACAAAACCAAAACCAAAACAAACAAACAAAACCCAAAACAAAACAACAAAAAAAACCAAACCTCAAATTATTCTTTCTAAAAGGAAAATAAAATTAGCAAGGCACACCTCAGGGAATCAGGCAGGTAATCCACAAAACAGCCTTCAAATGCTCCAGTTGATTGTTTCTCACATTTGTGATGTATGTGCACATGATACGCATAAATCCACTTGCCTCATACAGAGAAAACAAAAGAAGAGCGAGTTCACGGACTGCTTTTCATTCACTTACCATACACATGTTTCATTGCTGGGCATATGTATGCAGGGCACATAGACAAAGAACAGCAACAGTTACATATGGAGCCTACTGCTGTTAAGAGCCTGTCACACTGCACTTTCCAATGTTTGAACCAGGGTAGGCTCATTTGAAATGATTTTGCAAACCACTCAGACTTTCATTTTGGTGGAGATGGATAGGAGAGGGTTATAGGACAGCTTTAATGTTATTTTTATGCACGATCATGAAGCTAAGTTCCCTTTCTTCCTCTCTCTCCCCTCTAGTTGACATCTCAGCAGCTACTTGAGAGCACAAATTGACCAGGAGTCTGCATCTGCCAAATAACTCTCCTTCTTAAGCTGTATTCATTAGCCATCTTTTTTCCCCCTCTCTCTCTCTACCCTTCAGAAATTAATTCCGTATATTCCTTTCAATATAAGCCATTGCAGAAACCATATCTCTTTAATCTAAAAGTAAGCCAACATCTTGAACCAGGGAAAAGAAATTCCTCCTTCTACTGTCCTACCAACAGCCAGGCACAAGTAGATCTAATACACAATGTCGTGTGTGAATAGAGATACAGGTGTTGCAATTAGTGGAGTGCCAGGTCAGAATTTTAAAGTACAATCTTCATGTGCACATCCATTTCAATGCTCTGTTCCCTAGATTTTCAGTCCATTTTGACCCTGTTTTTTTTACACTGGGCAGTTTTCCAACTTCTCTTTTGTGATGCTGGACATGACTTCGGAAAGTCTTTTACCAGCCAGGTCCACATATCACTAAAGGGGCACCCCAATAAAAAGTGAGCTAGCTGCTCCCCAGCCCTCATGTACCCTCACAAAAAGAACACTAATGCACTACAGCAAGCATCAGGATTGGCCTAAAGTGCTTGTCCCATTCTTACTTTGAAATGACATGTAGGCAAACTCTACCCTTGCATCAGAAAAATGACACAAAATTGGAGAGAAGGAATATCTCTTGTTTGAAGGCAGGCTGAGAGAGTTGGATTTATCCAGTCTGGAGAAAAGAAAGCTCCAGGGAGACCTTAGAGAAGCCTTCCAATACCTAAAGGGGGCTTTGCAAGAACGATGGGGCCAAACATTTTAGTCTTGTTTGACTTTTTAGTCACACTTTTTGTTGTGATAGGACAAGGTCTAATGGTTTTAAACTAAAAGAGGGTTGATTTAGATTACCACAATGAGGGTGATGAGACAGCAACACAGGTGGCTCAGAGAGGTGGTAGGTGCCCCATCCCTTGTTAGATGGGGCTATGAGCAATCTGTTCTAGTTGAAGATGTCCCTGCTCATTGCAGGGAGGTTGTACTAGCTGACCCTTAAAGGTCCCTTCCGACCCAAATGACTCTATTAATATAGCAATTTTGATTTATTTTTAAACAGATGTAACTATTGTCTTTTTATTAGAATAAATAAATGCAAGCAATGCAAATTAGAAGCCTCAGCAGAGTCAGCACATATAGAGGGAAGTTAATATCATCGTAGTTAAGTAGAAAATATCCTGTCATTATAAGCCCGATCTCTCTGTCACTATTTAGATTTACAAAAGTTAAACCAGTCTCCTTGAATTTTCATGGGCCAGATTTTATGAGAATGTGCAATTTTGTTGGAAAGTTTGGGGTTAAATGGGACAAAAGTATCTAGGCAAGGTAGGTGTACTCCTTCTTCTCTTTTCTTTGGTCGTCTTCATTAGCAAGCAGTGAAGAACCACCAGTTTTCCTTTTCCTGGAACACCTAGTATCTTTCCAAGGGAAAGGAAAAGAAGGTGGTTGCACGCTCTACAAAGAGCTTCTTACTTGGCCCATGCTTAGAAGCTTCTGCTCTGGACAAGCATCAGTTTCCTTCTGTGAGTATTATGACTTTGCATATGTAAAATGCATATTTACCATATGTGTTATGGAGACATTGTCCTGGTACAGACTTTTAAAAAATCCCACAGAAGAAGACAGGTTGCAAAAGCAGTCTTGAATGGGATGCTATTGAAGTTGTGTTTAGGAAGGAGGGTTTGATCAGATGAGTGATTGCTCCAGAAGTGGTCACCACTTCTGCTTGATGAGTTGTCATGAGCTGCTCACACAGTGGACTTGGTGGTTTGGTTTAGATTGACTTGAAGATGAAACAAAGATTATTTTGATGAAGGGATGGGCACTGATTAGTCAAGAGGTCATCAGCCTCTCAAAATCTCAACAACCCCAATCCACGCATAACTTCAGAGGATGAGGCTGGTGTGGGTGGAACAGGAGTGGGAAAGCCACATACAGAGAGGAAGCAGATCCATGGAGGGATGCAACACAGTTCTCTTTTCTGTGTGTCCACAGCAACATGATCCCTTTATCTCTTTCATCTTTGGATAAGGTTGAGCTCAGATTTCTATTGCTGCAGGTCAGGCCCTTGCTTTCTGCTTCTGAATGCAATAAAGCACTATGACTCTGTAAGCATTTTAAATTACTTCACATATGGTTTTGAATGCTTGACAGATTTATATTAAATAGAAATGGTTTTTATGAAATAACTATATGAAAGTGTTTCTTTGCAAATCACTGCGTCTGCTGTGAGCAGAACTTAAACCCAGGGCTTGAATATACAAATCACAGCTATCTGAAAAGCCTCAGGGAAATAAAAAACAAACCTACAAACAGTTGAGCTTATGGTCCACCAAGGGGTTAAGTTGAAGGACAAGAACAGAAATGTAATTTTAATTGCTCATATTTTTCCTAGCTACTCCAGTAGCTTCTGCCTCATGAATTCTCATGACAATTGCATAATGTTGAACCTATCTGCTGGGAATCCCAAAGGGAAACCTTAACCCTTTTACTTTCTTTAAGTTTGCTAATTAATTCTATTTCTTTCAGCAATAAGAGACAGCTTACCCAAATGACCAGTCCTGAAACAAACACTGACGTAGGCACTGTACTGTACTGTACGTGCTCTGTGCTTTCAATTTCTCTGCCTGGGTCACAGAGGAATACAAAAACTCATTCAGGTAAAATTAGAATTGACCCAAACCTTGCTATTTAAATAGGTTTTTGAAACCTTAGGGCCTATTAACCACTGCTTTGAGGGGTGAATTCAGTGGCTTCCGTTTAAGGTAATGTGCTACTGAAGTCACTACAGGAAGGGTAGAATTAGACCCTGGGTAGTTTGTTTTCCCCAGCAGTGGCTGTCTGCTAATTGCAACTGTTGAATGCATGCATATTCATTACACCACGGAGTTTGGGAAGCTGCACGGTCTGCAGCTAATGTGCTGAATCAGATAGTAAATCAGACTGATTAAGATACACACTTTGGTTTAAAAGACACACTAATCACACAGCTTTATCTTTAGAGCTGACTTTTAAATCACAACACAAGGGATGCTGTAGAGAAGACGGGCACCTGAACAGGTGTCTAACGTCGACCTCCAGCAGCAGCGGGGCACTGGGGGGAAGCCAAGTGTCTCCTGCAGGACTGACAACTAGCACAGCCACTATAGAAGGAGGACCAAGAGTGTTCCTTGCAGACACCCAGTGACCTTAGATTTCCCACAGCTCCTCCTGGCTGCTACCACGCTCCAGCTCTGGTGCAGTAGAAACTCTTGGGAGAATCCAGCAGGATCCTGCAGAGCAATTTTTGCCACCTAGCAGCTAACCCAGCCCAGTGATGCGACTCCTGGTATTTTTAACATTATTCACAAGGGTTTGGATGTGACAAAGTCTTGCTTTGTGGTAAGCTAGAGGCAGTCAGCTGTAGAAGGCTTAACCCTATCACAGAATAGATACACCAGAAAATACATGCATAGCTGACACTGCAAGCCATGCCTCATGCTTGGAAGCCCTGGGGACCTTATGGTATGAGATTTTGGGGTGCAAGCAACTGTTTCTGCTCCTCTTATGCTCATTTTGTGCCAAAGAAGACAATATGCATGAAGGCTGCTCTGCTGTATGCACAATGGGGCTATTTTTCACCTTAATACACTTTTCTTTACTTGGCTCTCAGATACACTGCAGGAGTCACTCTTAAGAAATGACTGTGGAGAATGCTTGTGGATTCATTATAGAGCACCTTTGGAATAATATCTGCATTCAGTATTAGCCATTTCATGCCTCTCTGTTCTATAGGAAAGGAGTTCTTCCTTACACAAGTGCTTCTGCATCTGTCTGGAAGCCAAGCGTGGGAGAAGAACAAGACCTCTATAAATGTGCTCAGTGAGTTAAGTTGTTTGTTTTGTGATAAATAGCATACTATGCTGATACCTTCAAGTGTTTAACATTTATGACTCACAATTTAAAGCCTGAAACATGTAGTGGTGTTTACTTCCAGATTTAACCTTCTGAAGCCCTCTTTGTTTGTGCTCCAGACTCATTTAGTTTGACAGGGGTGTGAATTCCAGCCACTGGACTGAAATTGTCAACCTGGTTTGAATGAGCAATTCCTCCCCTTTGCACAGCAGCGACCTCTGAAAAGGTGCATGCACATAAAAAAGGCACACTTTGGTTTCAAAGTCTGCCAAGTGTTTGCAAATATATCTTCTTTTTTTCTGGTTCACTCTCAACCTTCTTAGTAGGGAAGTGAAAGTGGGAGGAAACTTTCCACTATACTTCATCTCTCTAGCTATGTCACCATCAGCAGCAGCAGCATACACAAAGGCACTATAGTCTGTAAGGTGTGATTGGAAGGATGTGATGGACTTCCCCATTCTGTCACAAGTTTTATCAGATCTGCCAGCTTTGGCTTACCTTCCTTGAGCTCTCCTAATACACAGATATCCAACATAGAAGCACATCCGCTGTGTTTGAGCAGAAGAGACACATGCTAGTGCAAACATGGGGGCAAAGCTCATTTCCAGGAGAGATCTTCAAAGCATCATCGAAGCCCCAACAAATACAATGAATTAAACCTTAGATCAAAAGAATCCTCATCTGGGATGAACTTGTATCCCATTCTGAGTGTTAAGCTTTTTCTTTATCCTAGTTATAGGACAGCAAAGTCAAGTTCTAGCTATCCTTAAAGCCTGCAAGGGTTCAGAGCTGTACAATAGCACCTCAAGCCTTTGTCTATCAAGTAGTAATGCTCCTGGAATACACCCGCTTCCATCTCTAAATAGCCATAATACTCCCTGCCTGTGTATTACTCCCCTTCACTGGAGTTACCCAGAGTCAGGCTGGGAAGACAGCAGAGATGCAAGAAACAGATGTGATATATTAGTCATCCTAATAATAATAACCAAGGGAAGAAGTGGTGAATTGGGAAGTAGAAGTGGGAAACATTTCAGCTGAGGTTTGAATGTGCAGGACACAGGTTGGCATAGGTTTGAGAGAAGACAGACCTCTCACCAGCCAGTCAATCTGTGTGGCAGGTCAGAGAGATGGCCAGGAGCAGAGCAAGACAGACAAGTTAGATTGAAGCAATCCATGAAGAGTTTTCAAAAGGAGAAGAGTGACTTATAAGTGAAAAACAATGTGAGTGGGCAGTGCTGTGTGGTCAATCCCATCACCTCAGCATGGAAAAATGTAAGCATGCCCTGAAATAATGAAATAATACTGGCAAAAATTACAAAAAAATGGTAAGCAGCAGCATTCAACACATATATCAGTGGCTGCAAAGCAGGCAGCAGGGACACTCAGAAAGGAATGACTATGAGAAATAATTTCAATGTGATGGGGTGGCATAGTTGCACACAGGAAGGGAAAGAAATCTATGTCTCTGGTTTTCTGTCACCCTGCTTGTGCCACTGACTTGGTTTCGGCCAGGACAGGTTTATTTTTTTTCCAGTAGCCAGGAAGGGGAATGGTCAGGACCCTAATGTTATTAGATAGCACCGAAAGTCATTGCCAGGGTGGGGGAAAGGGAATCTCTCTCTCTTCTGAGGAGAATGGTGTACTTTTGGGTTGGGAGAAAATGTGGCTTGCAGAATGGTCAGGTAAATTTGTTTATTGTTGGGGGCTTTTCCATCTAATTTGTTTCTTTGTCTTATACATTTTGTTATTAATATTGATTCTATTACTGTTCGTTTTCTCATCTCATTATTGTTTCCAGTAAATTGTTTTCATCTCAACCTGAGATCTTTGCCTTTTGTGCCTTCAGCTGGAGCGGAAGGGGGGAATAAATGGCAGCATGGTTTTAGAAGCAGCACTAAACTGGAGAATACGTTCCTAAACCATGACAGTGACTAAGTAAACAAAACCCCACAATAGGCTGGGGATGGCAGTGGTTTGTAAATACAAAGATGACTGAGCATTTCAGTTACTGCTCGATAACTACAATGCTACGGAGACTCTGTACCGCCCAGGATGTGCCACTATTGATGTCCAAGCTACCATCTCCACCACCTATCTAACCACTAGCAGAGAGGATTGCCCTCATTACCAAGCACAAGATGTTTTCCTGCGCCCATAGTTTCAGCAACTGTTTCTTCTTTAAAAGGCACCTTGATGATGATATCCTGAACAGCTCCTCTCTACCACAGCGCTCACACTTTGAACTGCAGCCAAAGCAGAAGGGACAGAAAGCACCACAAGAGGAGCATTTGAGAGAGAGAAAACAGACAAAGGACACCTTTTGTGCTTTCAAAGCCTCTTGCACCAATTTCTGCAGGTTTGTAACAGTCACTGCCAGAGAAACTCACATGGTAGAGAATCTCTCCCTACCTCTTGCTCAGCAGCAGGCTCTGTCTCCAAAGCAGATTCTTGCCCTTGCTGGCCTGTCTACCCTTTGCAAACTGATGTTACTGCACAGTGGATCACATTTAGGATACTACTATATTAAGCCATGCAACCTCACTGGCTCATACAAAGTATGTTAGATTCTGTAGGAGGGAAAGATATATCTTAAAGGAACCTCAAGAGCACGGTATCAAATAAGCAATGCTATTTCCTTTTTAAGATGAAAACAAACAAGTGCTTCTGAGGAAATAGCTTTCAGTTTTATTTTCAAAAGCAGATTTTGCAGGATGATGTAGCGAGCCTCTGTTAGTAGGAAGATATCATCTTAAGCCTGGGGCAAGGGAATAGGAAGAAGCAGTGTGCTGCATAGGCAGACCCTTTGCCAACAGGAGAGATTAACTAGCATGCAGATATACTTTACAGAGGTCCAAATGGATGTTGGGATATGACGAGATACTGCAGTTAAGTGGAAATAAGCTACACTGAATACATGAAATGCCAAAGGATCTGCAGAGGAACTCTTAGCAGAAAGAGCCATTAATCACTGTAGCCAGCTGCATCCCATACCCAGTGCTCACCTTGTGAACCTGAAAAATATTACTGTAATAAGAAAAAAGACGTCCTTCAAAAGCTTCTTCAGGTGCCCTGTGCAGAGACTGCAGTAACTCTTTTGGATGGATTATTTTCTGGCTGTATTTCTTAGTAGGTGGATTCCTCGGCTCCATTTCCAACACCAGCTGACATAACTAACATCACTTTCATCTGTCGCAGTCACCGTCCCCTATCTTTTCCCTACGAAAAGAGCTCAGAGAAGTGTAGGAATGGCAAGGGGGGAAGCTGAGAGGGAAACAAATGAATTGGTTCATCTAGTTGTAAACTTTACCACCTACCCCCTGCCATAGGCAGAGCTAAAATTCCTGAAGGCCTTTCATGAAGGGCAAAAACGGTGCCTTCTTTTTTCTTCAATTCTTTTGATGTGGCTGTGATTCTAATCAAACGATGAAAAATAAAACCCCATGCATGGAAACAAGATCACCTCTGGCTTCAATCTGGCTTACATTTCCATCCCCCGGAGTTGAGTCAGCATCAGGCACACCAGCTGCTTAAAGAGAAAAAGGTGAGCTGCAAATATTACTCACAGGCAGAGGCAGGAGCAGGCAGGGACAAGTGAGTCAATTCCCAGTTGTTTCCAAGAGTTCCCATCATCGTCTCCACATCAGCACATTTTTACATGACCTTGTAAATTCCCCCTACCTCACCGCAGGGGCTTTGAGGACCTCCTCATTCTTTACAAGTCAGTTTTCATCTCTCTCTTTTTCTCATGCATATTGCATTTTATAAGTCACTTGCCCTAAAAAAGCAACAAAAAAGTTGTCTGTGTTTGTCAAGTTGCCTACAGAGGAGGAACTTTTCTATGAAGGTTTCTCTAGCTGGTACTACTCCCATTAAATCAGAAGCTAACTCCTCAGGATCCAGGACTGCTGCCTGGAACACACACTTAATTTTCCAAAAATAAATTGCCATTATTCATAGAATACCAGGCTGGAAGGGGACCTCAAGGATTATCTGGTCCAATTTTTCTTGGCAAAAGCATGGTAGAAGCACAATCTACACAAGATAGTTCAGCATCCTGCCCAGCCAAATCTTAAAGTGTCCAATTCTGGGAAATCCACCACTTCCCTAGGGAGATTATTTCAATGGCTGATTATTTTCATTGTGAAAAATTTTCCTCTTGTGTCTAATCAGAATCTCCCTAGAAGTAAGGTAGAATCTCCCTAACCTTTTCCATGTGACTCCTTGTAAAAAGAGATTCTCCATCTTCTTTGTAGCCACCCTTTAAACACTGGAACATGGTGATAAGGTCCCCCCTTAATTTTTTTTTTTCTAGGCTGAAAATTCCCAGTTCTCTCAGCCTTTCCTCATATGTCAGGCTTCTCACTACTTTGATCATCTTTGTGACTCTTCCTCTTACGCCCCTTCTAGGGAACCTGCATGCTTGATTACCTGTCTGGAGTGTCTGTATACAAAGGCACACAGCATGAGGAACAAACAAGAACCAGAAATCTATGTGTGGTCTCAGGACAATGATCTCACTGCAATTCCAGAGGCATGGTGGAATGACTGGAATGTTGTCATGGATGGCTGCGTGCTTTCCAAAAAGGACAGGTCAGCAAGGTGAGCTGGTGGAGTTGCTCTTTATGTGAGAGAGCAACTGGAATGTACCAAGCTCTACTCAGGGACAGAGGAATGAGTTGAGAGTTTATGGGTGTGAATTAAGGGACATGCTAATATGGGTGACACTGCTGTGGGTGTTTACTGCAGGTCACCTGATCAGGAGGAGGAAGTTGATGAGGCTTTCTGTGGAGAGCTGGAAGTAGCCTCATGGTCACAGGCCCTGATTCTCCTGGGGGACTTCAGGCACCCTGATATATGGAGAAAAAAAATGGCTCAGCACACACAGTCCAGGAATTTTCTGCAGAAGTTCCTGAAGATAACATTTTGATGCCAGTGGAGGATAAGTCAACGAGGAAAAGTGCGTTGCTGGACCTTGTGCTAACAAACTGGAAGGGACTGATTGAAGATGTAAAGATTGAAGGCAGCCTTAGCTGTAGTGACCTTGAAAAGGTGGAAATTAGGATCCTGTGTGAAGGAAGCAAAGCAGAAAGCAGGACTAGAACCCTGAACTGCTGCTGAATCAGAATGGTGTCTTGGTGACAAGAAGACACTGAGAAGGAGGAACTACTGAATGTTTTCTTTGCCTCAGCCTTTACTGCTGAGGTCAGCCTTAGGAATCCCAGATATTGGAGGAAAAAGAGGAAGGCTGGAGAAAGAAAGACTTCCCTTTGCTCATAATGGGCTGGGTTAGGGATTAGATAGACAGACTTAACACCCATAAATTCATGGGCCCTGATGGGATGCACACACGGGTGCTGAGGGACCTGGACAATGTTGCTAAGCCACTCTCCATCATCTTTGAAAAAGATGATCATGGAGAGCTGGAAAGGTGCCCAAGGACTGGAGGAAAGCCAGTGTTACTCCCATCTTCAAAAACAGCGAGAAGGAGGACGTGGAAAACTACTGGCCAGTCACCCTCATCTCCATCCCTGGAAAGCTGATGGAACAGAACATTCTGGAAGTCATCACCAACCACATAAAAAAAGGTCATCAAGAGTAGTCAGCATGGATTCACCAAAGGGAAATTATGCTTGACCAATCTGATAGCCTTCTATGATTGCATGGCAGATGGGTCAACAAGTGGAGAGCAGTGGACGGTGTCTACCTCAGCTGCAACAAGGCTTTTGACACTGTCTTCTGTCACATCTCCATAGGTAGGCTCAGGAACTGTGGGTGAGATGAATGGAGAGCGAGGTGGATTAGGTACTGTCTGAATGTCAGAGTTCAGGGGGTCATGACCAGCAGAGTAGAATCCAGATGGAGGCCTGTAGTCAGTGGTGTTCCCCAGAGATCAGTACTGGGTCCAATATTATCAACTTGTTTATCAACAACCTGGACAAAGGGATAGAATGTACCCTCAACAAGTTTGCTGAGATACAAAACTGAGGGGTGTGGCTTATACACCTGAAGGTTGTGCTGCTATTCAGTGGGACCTCGATAGGCTGGACAGTTGGGTGGGGAGAAACCTAAGGAAGTTCAGCAAGGGCAAGTCTGCACTGAGGGTGGCAGAGCACTGGAACTGGCTGCCCAGGAAGGCTGTATAGTCACCCTCTCTGGAGATATTCCAAACCCACCAGGACATGTTCCTGTTTAATCTGCTTCAGGTGACCCTGCCATGGCAGTGGGTTGGACTAGCTGATCTCCAGGGGTCCCTTCCAACCTTAAAGATTCTGTGATTCTGTGACTTATTCCATAATTTTCCCAGGGACTGAGGTAAGACTGATGGACCTGTAATTGCCTGGATCCTCCTTTAAGATCCTCCTTTAAGACCTTCTTCCAATCTTCTGGGGCATCCCCCAACCTCCAGACTTTTCAAATACTAGAGAGAGTGACCTCAAAATGTTGTCAACAAAAATGTCTCCTAACACCCTTGGATGGAAAACATCAGGTCCCATCAGTTTGTGGGGATCAAGCTCCTGTTCCTGAACCAATATTTCTTTCACTGACAGTGGGTCTGTGTTCATATCAACATGGATTTTTGTTGTCAAGGCCTGAGGACCTACAGCACTGGCAAAGACAGACATGAAGAACATGTTGAGAACCTCTATCTTTACAGCACCATTGGGAACTAATTCACCTCTCCTGTTCAACAAAAGGCCAATATTTGCCTTCTGCTTCTACTTGTTTGCATACCTGAAGAACCCATTCTTGTAGTTTTTGACATTTCCTGGACAATTTCATATCAAGGTGAGCTTTTGCTTTTCTAACTGCATCTCTGTATGCTTTGGCAATGCCCAGATAATTCTCAACTACAACTACCGCACAACTGACTTTCAGGTGAGGTATGCCTGGTACAGTTGGTTGTACTTTTGCCTTGGGCTAATCACTTTTACTGAGAAGTTTCTTGTAAAATGCCTGGGACACTGGAAAAGATGAAAAGCTGGAATACCTTATCCTCCTCACGTTCACACTGGCCAAAGCAGTTGTGGGTCAAGGTCACCAGCACTCCAGTGTATTCCACAACCTCACAGCTCTTGCATGAAGAGGTGGAGATCGCTGACAGTTTTTATTCTTGCCCTGCAAGGTACTTGAGCTTGTCTTCTCTTTTAAAACACAATTCCTCAGCTGTTGTAAATTGCTTGAGACCCTCCGGCTTTCACAGAACAACTCCAGTTTACAGCAGGTGAAAACTGAGATGAGTTTCCATTCTTTTCACAAAAGAAAAAGAAAATAGAGATCAATAGCTTACCAAGTGGCAGACACTTAAAAATGATAAATCTTAGGATGTCTTTCTGTAAATGTATTTATCCATCTGGTTTTATGGCTTATATAATAACTCTCAAACTATGTATCTAGCATTGTCCTCTGTCTGAGGCAGTCCTTGAAATGTCTTGTCCCTCTTGTCAAGTCTCCCAGAGAGATTTTGCTCTAATTGTGCTCTAATTTGAGGTGTACAAGCTCCATAATACAAGAGACCAGATCCTATCTTGCTCACACAAGTACTGACAAAGTTGCTCATACTTTCAGAACTGGGGTCATACAGTGAATGGAAAAGTGTCTTATTTTCCTTTTTGACAGGTACCCTGTCAGTTCATTAATCAGTCATTAATTTCCCTTCCTCCTATTTATAGCTACAAACCTTAAGAGCCTATGCCTTATTGTGTTGTGAGATTGTTGGCCCTCCTACACCTCTTTATAACAAGCAGCAACCCATCAGAAAGATTAGCCTGTGTCTGCTTAGTTTATGGTGATGACTTTGGTAGTAGCGCCCAAAGGAAAGTAATGAATGTTTCATACACAAGAATTATTTCTCACCTACCAGTGATGGATTTGCATCACCTCACTGCTGTACAATCCCCTTAGCTGAATCCTCCCCAGTGACTTAATAACCAAGGTGATTGCCTCAAGCAATTAAAAACTCCAGGATCTATTCCGAACTCATTTTGTTGCCAACTTAACAATACAGTAGTGAAGGTAATTGAGAAGTATTAAGTGTTCTTCACTTACCATTTTCGTCTCTGGTTTCACGGCACTCTGAGGACACCTTGCCTTGTAATGGGAGCTATGGTAATGAGCTGAAGGAAGAGCTGAAAGAACTCTTCCCTCGTGGAGGCACTGAGGGGCAACCAGTGCAGGTGGGACAGCTGCATGCTTCCTTCTGGCACAGCTGCTGCCTTCCATCCTTCACATCCTTCCGTCCTTTAGGGATGTAATTTTCTGACTTCACATTGGAAGTCTAGAGCTAACAGAGCCTGATCCAGTCTCTGACATTCAATTGGCTTTTTGTCTCGTACTTTTATGCACACTTTTTAGGGAAAAATAACATGAGCATTCAAAGTGCTTCATAGGTCTAAAGTAGAAAAATCTTGCCCTTAGGTGGGAAAAGTCCCTGTTCTGAGAATCTGCTGACCAACACACAGAACTGTGGCTTCTGAGATGTTTTCCCACAGCCTTTTAAGTAAAGCTGACTTGAAAATAAAAACGATACCTTTGGATGGAAAAATGGAAGAGGAAATTTTGAAATGAGGTGCAGAAAGCATGTATTTGTTGAAATTTGCAATTTTTGAGGGGAGGTAAATCAAAAACTAAGGAAAGTTTCAGTCTTGAGAAATTTCCATCTTGTTTTGAAATAAAATGCCTCTGGGAAAAGATAAAAAAATTCAAGTAGGCCTACCTTTAACAACTTGGAAAAAGTTATTTTAGTCAGGCAAGTTAACATGGAGATTTGCCAGATGATTATGAAGGTAACAATTAGAAGTATTCAGACTTATAATTTTCTATTACATTTCCACATCACATGGACAAATTGTTCAAACAACACCCTACCTTCAACAACCTGTGGAAGAGACCGAAAAGATTTCAAGCTTTTACAAAAATGTTATACAAAATAACATTATTTAATAAGGAAAAGGGATGTACTCTTCTGAACTGAACTTTCTAAGCTTTGTTGAGAAAAAAAGCACGTTCTGAAAGATCAAATAGGCAGCTTTGTCAAATCAGTGAAAAAAAATATTTGAAATGTCTGCCACATCTACAAGGTAATTAAATTTTAACACAACCATGGCCTTCAGCCCTCACCCTTTTTCATCCATCTCACCTTCACCAGGTTTTTAAAGCTGGTCTGATTTAAGGTCAGTTTTGTGGCATATATTTCCAGATAAAAATAATGGCACAGCTAGGTAGCTCTGCTCACATTTTTAAAGCACTTTGATATTTCTTTTAGGGCAATATTAACAAAAAGTGGACATGGGACACACATATAAATAGACACAAGTTCACTTGTTTCTCTGCATTTACCCCCAGCTCTCAGTTTCATTTACTTTTTTAAGCCACTCAAAGGCTGTGTTCTTTAGGCTGTTAGAGTCAGAGCAAACAAGCAAGTACATTATCCATCAGTGGGACAAGATATTTGGATATGCTACAGGAAGATAAGGAATAGGGTATTAATTGCTATCTCCAACTCCCCTTCCAGTCATTTAAAAAAAAACAAAAGCTGTCTATTCCCCTGCTATAATTGAGATGAGCCTTTACTGAATGTTTCATGCACCAATCTAACACACCACAGCATAATAGTCTTTGACATCTTCTTACTTCTGTGGCTTTATGGTGGCTAGATTTACAATAATTTGCAATTAAAGGAAGGATGACTCTATGCCAAATATACACTTTTGAACCCCAGTTGAGTCAGTACTACAGCTGTTCAAATAAAGTTAAATATCCCTAATAACTGAAAAAGTGTTTGTAAAATATTCTAATGGCAATATGTCTTCTCTGTAGGCTTGGGACTACTTAGAGTATAAAGGAGTTAATTAGTAAAAAAATCCTTTTAACAGAGAGTGAAGCTGTACAGCTGATGGCATAGATCATACAAGTGGATTAAACACGAGGAGCATCAACACTGACAGGCTACCCCTCCAGGGTAGGAGCCAGTGCTAGTGGGATACCTGGATACCCCAAGCTCAGCCAGTCCTTCACTTTTCCAGAAAAAGGGGAAAAATAAAGGAATGATTTGCATTTGCTGAATGAATAAACAATTTCTGTGTCCAAAGCAAATGTAAATGCAAATGGATATGGTGTATAGTGGTGGGGAATAAAGAGCCTAAGTCTTGTGCCAGCTGGCCACTACTCCTGTTTGTAGTAGTGTCCAGCAACTGTCTAGTGCTATATAACTTGTAACATGGCTCTCACAGAAGAAAGTTCTGGAGCACTTCTGATGCAGAGCCCAGATCTTGATTAGGGGATCTGGGGTCCTGATCTGTGAGAAGGGCTTGATCTGTGATAAGGGCTGGAGGGAGATCCAGCATTTGTTTTCACTGCTCAGACTTTTCAAAAGTAAGTCAGTGTTTCATGGAATCATAAAATGGTTTGGTTTGGAAGGGGCCCTAAAGTTCATCTAATTCCAACCCCCCCTACTATGGGCAGGGACAATTTCCACTAGATCAGGTTGACTCAAAGCCCTATCCAACCTGACCTTGACCACTTCCAGGGATGGGACATCCACAGCTTCTCTAGACAACCTTGTCCTATCACTACAGCCTCTTGTGAAAAGTCCCTCTCCAGCTTTCTTGGGGGCTCCCTTTAGGTACTGGAAGGCTGATGTAAGGTCTCCCCAGAGTCTGCTCTCTTCAGGCTAAAAAAGCCCAACTCTCTTAGTCTGTCTTCATAGGAGAGGTGCTCCAGCCCTCTGATCATCTTAGTGGCCCTCCTCTGGACTTTCTTCAACAGGTCTATGTCCTTCTTATACTGTTGGTCCCAAAGCTAGACCCAGTACTCCAGATGGGGTCTCACCAGAGCAGAATAGAGGGACAGAATCACCTCCCTCAACCTGCTGCTTACACTTCTTTTGATGCAGCCCAGCATACAGTTGGCCTTCTGGGTTGCAAGTGTTGATTGCCAGGTGCTCTACAGAGTTTCAGACCAAAAACTGAAGTGTTCAGAAATTTTTATACACATGTAAACATGGAGTAGTATGATGCCATCCACCTATAAACTCAAAGCTGAGGACCTGGATGAAGTGCAGTTCCCCACAATGGCCAGAGAACAGAGTTATTCAGCACTTTGAAGTAATAAATGGCCTTGTGCCAATGTCTCATATGGGTGTCAGAAAAACATCAGCCAAAATTTAACTTACATCAACATTATGTGATGTCTTAAACATAGAAAGCCATTGCACAAGCATGCTGTGAGGGCAAAAAAGTTTAAGTAAGAAAAAAAAGAAAAATCCTGCAGCAGTCCACTCAGTGCTTCTTTCCTTATGGTTGCCTTTGTCCCACAGCTGCTCACTGCATATGTTCATCTTTCTGCCAAACATTTCTGAAAAACCCAAAGACTGCAGGCCATGAATAACTGATCTTTCAGTAAGAAAGGCATGAAAACACTGCTAGCAGAGAGGGAGGTAGGCAAGGGCTGAAAGAAAAAGCCAGTTTATGGGCTTTCCAATCAGCCTCTCATACTTCATCAATCACCTGCTGAGAAGGCACATGAGAGAGAGAGTCTTTATGTGCCCTGTGCCTTCTAATCCACTACCTAAATCCACTACTGACATGAGCTGTTACCCAAGACAGGCATGTGCAATGGTTCTTTCAAGAAGAAAACAGCCTGAATGGCTTCCCCCTGGCACCAGCCCCCTCCCTGCACAGGAACGACTGCAAGGCACCTTCCATGGGTTAGGAAGATGCAAACGACAAATAATCCTGGCTGCAGGCAAACACTGTGGACACCACAGTGAGCACTGTGTGACAAGCTCTGCGCAGCACAGAGCCCCACGTGCTGGGTGTGAGCACCATCTCTTCCCACCACAGCAAGGGCAACGCGCAGCAACAGTGGATCACAGCTGATATATTAAGCACGTCTACAGCAAACTCCTGCACCATCACTTATGGACAGGAATGTAATGGATAACACTCATTTCCAGCTCAACTGTACTGACACCAGTCAAGTTAAACCAGGATAGTCTACTCTGTGTATTCATTCTTGGCACAAAAGATACGTAAGTAATTTTGATGGTACCATGTATGTAAACAAAATGGGATGTGACAGAACATAAAGAAAATGTCATTTCCAATGCCAGTTCACTTGTCCTGAAGCAGAAATAGTGGCATAGCTCTGCCTGCTCCTTGAGAAGGCAAGAAACAGCTTTAACAAGCAGTAGGAAGGAGTTCATAAGGATCCATACTGTATCTCAAACCATTTGACAATTTCTCTAGTTTCCCAAGTGTGTCTATAGTTTAGGAATAAGATATCTGTAAGCTTAAAAAAATCCCAAAGCTAAACATAGAATACTAGAAGGATAAATTCACAGAAAGGGTAGCTTTCCAAAATAGAGTCAAAAAAGGTCAAGAAAAGCAAGGTGCTGCTTCAACTTCTGTGGATGAATGAGATTCCTACATAATATACATATTTAATGGGAACACTGAAGCAGATTAATGTAACATTTCTAAGCCAAGTGTGTTACCAGGTAAAATGTAGAAAAGTTCCCAGTTTTTTCTGTTGATGGCTTTCAACCTGTACTACAGAGGTGGGATAAAAAAAACAGACAAAGTTTCTTGACACCAAGACAAAGGATTCCACCAGCAGTCATCAAGAAAAACCCCCGACAAGGAATGTGATGGAGGCTTTGGCATGTTTTATGCTGTGGAACGTACCTGAAAGGTTACATCTGCTCGAGCTGTAATGTGCATAGAGAGGAATATTATTTGTAGAGATAACCTGCAGTACAATAGAACCTCAGGTAGATTTGCTCATTCACAGAAACCTACACAAGTTTAAAAACCTTCAAAGATCAGAACCCAGTTCAGAGGTTTGATTACTCACTGAAATGCTAATACTTTTAAAGAGATTAACTCCAGTGTACCTATGCACTCTTCCCCTTCTGCTTCTCTGCCCTTTGTTCCCACCACCTTTCTACAGTTTATAATAATTCTGATAACAGCAACTAATTTTGTCACAAGTAATTAGCCATTGTAGCACACAAAAAGCTGACCCTGAAACAATAATTGTCCTTTCTAGCTTTTTTCCTATACTTCCTGTGTTCAGTATGTAAGCACAGATTTTTTTTTCCTTGTTTATTTGTTTAATGCTTTATCCTTGTAATGCTAGTTGTTGATGTATGTTAGGAGTCTTCATCACAGAACTCTTTGTTGCCATTCAATTCAAATGAGACACTTACTTAACTATCCCCATGCAGTAAAATTGTTCCTTCTACCATTCAGTCTGTACCATAATCCAAAACCTGGAATAGTAAGAGTAGACTACAGCTTTATATTTTAATTCTGTCTGTAAAAGGTTGATGAATGCCATAATCTAGAAACAGCTGAACGAGAATGAGACACAAAGGCTATTCATCAAATTCCTTGAAATTACAAGGGCTGCAGTGACCAAAACCTATAGAAAGTGCCAGAAGTATTTATTATAGGAGCCCAACAAGGGTTTCTCTGTTCCTGAAAATGTCTTCAACTAAGTTCCAGAAAAGTCTTTAACCATATTTTGAGCATCACCATTATCTTTAAGAATAGAAGTTTTTTAAACTGATTACATCAAAGAGATTTCATGCACATTAGTATGAGTTCTTCAGGTTTTCCAGCTCAAACAGACTTATATATGTTTATCAATGAGAAGAGAAGGAAAGTGGGGCAAGATTCTTCAGGAGCAGATGAGCAGTGAGTCCTGCAGCATCACCCTGAGGTTCAGCCAGTTCCCCTCTCCCTTAGGTGATCCTCAAATGAAACAGGAAAAAACTGCTCAAGCCTCAAAGGGAGGAATCCCAGTGGTGCTTGGTGGCCACTGAGGCATAAGACCATCTCAGTGAACACCTTAGCAGGACAAATATCTCATACACGGACAGGTGTTCTACTGTGCTAACACAGCTTTGCTAGAGGAAGGAAAAGCCTTGACACTCTCCCTCCCTCCCCAACTCTACTCCCCATCTGTACTCAGCAGACCTTCATCCACCCCAGTGTAGGTGACCCATCTGCTCAACATGATTCAACTGATCTATCCATGTCTTAAGAGTAAGGGCAGCTGTGGTAGGTGAGATCAAAAGTCCACTTTGCCTGATACTTTGCTTCCAACTCTGGCCAAAAGTTGTAATCTAGAGAAGAGTATAGGAACTGGCCACAAGAGTTTCCTTGAGCACTTTTCCTTGCACTATACATGGTTCAGGAATTTCCTGAGCCAGGCACATTTCTAGGTTTTTAGATCTTCATTGCACCTTACTGACATCTGTGTGCCTTATTGGCATCCCTCCCTCTTCTTTGTAAAAGAGGAGGTCTTCCCTGAGGCTGGTTAGCACAGCTGTGCTGACTGACTTCACTCATTTCTCAGAGTCTGAAAGGAGAAAGTAGAATAAGTGTCTTGCTTACCAAATACTGCTCCGTATTTGCTCATGTTCAAAATAAAAAGAGTTTCCGGGAGTCTCTAAAACTGGGGGAAACCACCTCTGCTTCAAAAGAACTCAAGTGAAGGGTAAGGAATTCCTGAGCCAAATGGTTTGTCCTGAAAGGTAAATGCAGTGCCAGGTAGGATCATGCCAGGCAATCATATTAGGGTGGGGGTTGTAGGATGACAGATGGCAAGCAGTGCTGGAAAGCAATGGGTTTGAAGTTCAGCTATTCCTTGCTTACCATGCAAAGTACTGAAAGGCCATGCTATGATGAGCCAGAGGAGAGGACATAATGCATGAACTATAGCCTTTCAACTTGGAAATAAACTAGCTCAGTGTCTTAACAAACAGTCTGGATAAGGTGAACAAGAGACTGTTAGTCAATTTTATAATATAAGGCCATGAAAGAAGTAGGAGGGAACTGGGGAAATTATCAGGTGGCAGGTTTAAAAAGAGACACAAGGAATTGCTCTTTCGCACATGTATACATAAGTGTGAAACTCACTGATCTGAGACATTGCTGATGCCAAAAATAAAAGTAGGTTAAAAATAAAATGGTTAGACAAATAAAAAAATAGGTTCAACACGGGCTTTTAAATATGTGATGAAAATATATGAAGTCCCTGAACCATAGACTGCTAGAAGGTAGGACAAGATGTGGGAAAAATCACCCTGTGCTCCCTCACTTCTTATGTTTTTTTAAACCACTGCCACTAGCCATTATGGAGAGAAGATACTGAGAAAGATGAACTTTTAGACTGACCCTGAATTGCTGTTCTTATTCCCCAAACTCAATAGAGTTTTTCAGCAACTACTTGTAACAGCATTTGCTTCTGCTGTCACTGTTCTAATGGAGTGTGCCAAGATGTATGGAAATTAATTATCCTTTTTTATTTCTGGAATGTAGGCTGTGGGGATCTGACATTTAATGCATCAAATGCTCTGCATACATTCTATATCTGGTAAGTGCACTTCTCACAACTTCATCAACAAGTTATGGTTCACAGTCCTGATATGATTATAACATTAATTCCTACTGTCAGAGTGTGTTTACTGCACCAGCTTCATGAAGATGGCTCAGAGCCACTGAGTACAGAGAAGTTCTGGTTCCTCTAATCAGTGACAATCCACAATCTAAACTAGGAGTAGAAAGTCCTACTTTTTCACTATCTCACATGTCAAGGGAAAAAATAACACATTCGTCTGAAATGACTGTGTTTAAGAAATCCTCCATCAAGATTCAATAATGGAAGATGATATCATCTTTATCTTGCTTCTGTGCTCTGGTCCCAAATCATTTGACAAATGTTATCTGGCAGGCTGGCAGAATGGGGGAAAGTCGCACTTTTCTGTAGGTCAAGCTCTTTGCAAGACGAAATACATTAGTTCTCCTTAGAGCACATTTTATATCTGACCCTATTCCCTGCCTCTTCATGTCCCTCCACCACTCCCCATTGTGACCCCAGGACTTGCTTCACATGTCCCTTTCTGCCATGGTCCTCACCTCTTTTACTATCTGGCCATGAACATGATACTACCTCTTCCCCACCACCCTGCCCCTGGCTGGGTCCTCTTCCCCTCTGCCCCATGCAAGTGTATTTGAGCCACACCTTCCACACGAGGCCAGCAAGAGATCTAGGACAGAGTAAAGGTCAGGATATTCAGGCCAGGAGGTTCAGGACATCATCCAGCATAAGTCAGGTGCAGTGTTACACGGGTTTGAGTTTTGGAGAGAACTAGTCATGCTACAACACATCTCTCCCTTTGTCAACTGTGGAAAATGCCTACTGTAAGCACATGTGCCCTCACTGTGCCTCCTAAGCCTGGGTTAGACAGCTAAATGTGGTCACATAGCAGAGAATTTCTATTCTCACTCCTCCCTCCCTATTCTCCATGAGCTGTGCCTTGCCTCCTCTACCACTTTCCCCTAGCAAAATTATTTTCTTTTATCCATCTAGAGAGGCTTGTTATCATATTTTCATGGATTTGCCCCAGCTCCCACTGGGGCTGAAAATGGTTTTCTCCAGGTGGATTTCCGAAGAAAAAGCCTATCAAAAGTTTTAGTAATGCCTCTGCCAATGACATATTTAAGAAAACAGAAGAGAAGGTTGTTGGGCAGGTGAAATTAGGAGCCATATAGGGAGAGAAAGAGAGAAACGCCCCAGGTAGGGCCAGGCCTCCCTCCTGCCCTGGCCCTGGGCCAGGGGTAGGTGTGGCACTGAAGCCCAGCTGACCAAAATATGTAACAGACCAAAATATGTAACAGAGTAGAGGAAAAAACTTTAGAAAAAAACCTGGACAAGACGTGCTGCAAAAGGAATTCCAGAGAGAGAGAGAACGCAGCCTCCAAGGTCAAAGCTAAGAGCTGGAGGAGAGAGAAGAGATTCTCGAAGGGGGGGTTGCTTCTCCCCCCCCCTTCCCCCCTCTCCCTTCAGCAGGGAAGAGATTGAAAACTAAAAATCCCTGCCATATGTGGAAAATTGTTGAAGAGTGGAGACCCTCTGCCAGTCATGAAAGAAAGAGAGACCCACACTGGAGCGAGACAGCCCGGGCAGGATGTAGGATCCGAGTAGGGGATCCATGCTAATGCAGCTGAATTTGTGACCCTGAGGGACAGCAGAGAATGGAAGACCTGTTACCTGACAGATGGACCCACATCAGAGAGGTCTATCAAGGACTGTTCTCTCAAGGGAAGGGACCCCACAGAAAATAGGGGTGAACTCAAAAGCCATTATTCCCTGTGACTGTGTGGTGAAGATCCATGGCAAACAAGTGTCCCCTTGCAGTCCATGGAAGACCCTACAGGGCCTGGGTAACGCCCTAGGCTCTGGTCTTAGCCCAGGAGGGGGGTAGGCCCAGCCCTGAGGCCAACATAGAAGAGAGAGAAAAAGTTCCAGCTGCGACAAATCGGAGTTGTCGTCCTAGAGATAACAGAAGAAGAACTTTTAAGTGCTGCAAAATTATTTAGAAGACCTGGAGCTCTGGAAATGGAACAGAAACTGCTTCTCCTCCTGAACTGATAAAAAGTGGGGAGGGGTATTTTTGTAAATACATAACATTTTTGACTAATTAGAATTGTTGTAATTATAGTTCTTTAATTTTTATCTTGCTATAATAAATCCTAATATTATTCTCCCCAATCAGATTTCTTTTGTCTGCATAAACCTTCTCTCAACTTTTAGCAATTGTGTGGGGGGTGAGAAAAATTGGCCGAGAGCAAGCCCATGACACATATGTTGTTCAATAGACCTTGGATAAGGTGGGAGTAGCAGACCAAGACTGTTAACTAGGGAAGCTTCCCACCTCTTGCCTTGTTTTGTAAACTCTGGAAAATACTCAAGAGAGGCTTGAAGCAGTGTGTGTACTAAAGGGTTTAACCTCTTTTTTCTGCTTAGTGGCTTATTACCCCCAAACATTATAGTTCTGCCTCTGAGCACCCAGGTTGTCCCTGGAAATCCTGGAGTTAGTCAGGTGCAATATTTAAAGCGTATCACCATCATCATGCCTCACAGGCTTTGCCACTTAACCCTAATGAGCCTTCACTATAGTGATCCCATAAACAAGATGAAAATAAGTTAAATGGAAATAATTCAGTATTCTGTGGGGACCCTCATCGAAGATGAGACCTAAACTATCTTTTCTTCCAGCCTGTGTTCAGCTAACACCACCTGCTCCAGCTAGTTTCAAAAGCTGTGCCATTTGCTGATGAAATAGCTACAGACATTTTGTGCACATTTCATATTTATCAGCAGGTTGCTAACAATGCAGAAATGAGCAGAACAGCAATTTGTAGCTGTGCCTTAATAGTGCAGCCCTCCTCCCTTTGATTTATGAAATTTTTTTCTGTATGGATCTGTCTTAATGACACTCATTTATTGACAAAATTTGCCTTTTATAGACTTGGAATTATTTAGAGGTCAAAAGAATAATTCTTTAATAATACAGTTTCTGCTTCCTCAGCAATAGTATTTATGAAACCATCTTTCTTTTGCTAGGTTATTTCCCTATCTTTAGAACAGCCCATTTCCCTTTTGCTCTGTTAGGCATATTTTAGCAGAAGCAAATGGATTATTCCCTCATCACACTTCATCGTTCCTCTTGACCTCTTCTCTGAAAATAACAAAGTGATGAGCAAGAAGACACAGAGAGTTTAACTGATAATCCTTGCCAGAATGCAATTTTTACCTGCTTGGGGCTTGGATAGTTTAGGCAAACCGTCTTCCACAAGCCCTTGAAGACATATGGAGTGTGCCCATACTGCAGTAAAGTGTTCTCATCTAAGCAGATGAGACCTGGGCTGTCCCCAGAGCTTTGTGTTACCAAGAGCCTGGTTGCACCCACACTTGAAGAAAGCTCATTTCAGGCTAACTCACATCATTATCTGCCAACATACAATACAGTTATGACCCAAATTCATCAAGGTGAATGCATCACAAGCATGAGATACAACTGAAATTTTATGTTAAAACATATATTTTTTACTCCATGGTGAAAAGTACTTTCATTTCAGTTAGTTCAGGGTTCATCTAGCTACTGGACTGTCCTGACTGTGAAGCAAGCCCCATGTGATGATAAAATGCTGTGCCCAATTAGCACAGCTCAAAATGAGTTCAGCTGCTGACACTGACCTGCAGTGCTGGCTCCAGCCAAGGGCTTCACCTCTTTGGGCTGCCCTTTCCTTTCATCCCATCCTCTATGTGTTCACACTTGCAGGAGCTTGAGCTAGGAGATCTGAGACCTAAATTTTATAGCAGCTAATGCATGAAAATAATATTGGCATACAAAGGATAACGTGACTATCTAATAACAAACACTAGATCACACTAAAGATAATACATCTCCAAAAATAAAAGGAGGAAGGATTCCAAGGAAAATAAAAATCTAAAATAATTCCAAGAGCCTCCATAAAGCCTAACAAACCAAAAAGACGGATCTAGCCATCATGCATGCAGTGAAAAAGCAACTCTTAAAAAAAAGTGGTTGTATTCCAGCTTTGGACTAACAAAAAGTGTCTCAAGCTGCAGGCTAGAATAGCTAAACTTCTGATATTTTCTAAGACCCTCATGACTTCTACACGGAGATTATTATTCCATCTCTGAGATTTTAATTTATCAAATGATAATACATCTTTCCATTCCTATTTCAAGGCTGTCATACCAGAAAATAGGCTTATACTGGCAGACTCCATCTTACAATAAAGTAGCTGATGAAAATGAAATTTTTTGCCAAATGTACATTTTAAAATACTATAGATTCTTTTTTGGACAGGTGTAGAGTTTGGCTGCTTTTCTTTTCTTTTTTAGAAGAGAAACACCAAAACAATAGTAGTAGTTATGCTCTCCCTTTCTTTTCCCAAGCCAAACCCAGTTTCCTTTTAATCATCATAATTTCCCCTTTCCTTTTTTTTTTTTTTTTTTTTTTTTTTTTTGTTTTTTTTGTTTTCTGTTTTTTGGGGGTTTTTTTGTTGGTTGTTGGTTGGGTTTTTTGGTTTTGATTTTGGTTTCTTTTTTTCCCAAGGAAAATAAAACAAGGAGAAATGAAGAAATCAGGAAAAAGTAGTTGAAATTTTCACTTGAAAACTTGTGAAAAATATGTTTGTGAAGCAGTGATACAGTTAAATTATCTTTATTTTTGAACTTTAGGAATGAACGACCTCTCTAAAAAAAATTGCAGCTTTTTTGTTTCCATTTTTTACTAACAACAGATTTGAAAAAAAATTTCATCAACAGAAAGCCCCAAGAAAGTCTGATGCAAGGTCAAAATAGACTGTAACCTCTGTAGTTAGCCACATAGTTTGATGTTCATGACACTATTAATACCTGCTTATTTTTGCTTTTGTGCCAAGGTGTAGTGTCAGTGGGGCTGCGGCAGGAGGGGGTCTGAGCCCGGGTGAACCCCTCATGGGGTGCCATACTTTGGGGTCTGAGCCGGGGGGGGCAGAGCTAGGGACAGGTGACAGGCCTCTTTGACAGCACGACAGAGCCAGGGATGAGCCAGATTCAGGATCCGGTCCAGGTCCAACTGGCAGCAGCTGCAGACTGGGCTTGAGGCAGAGCTGGGGTTAGACCCTTCAGTACTGTGTGTCCAAGGTCTATCCAGGAGAAAAGGTCCAAGACCAAGCTGGAGATAAGCTGCCCACTGTGAGAGTCTGATGTAGGGCAGTGCTGGATGGGATGCCCTGACCTGAGGGGGAGCCCCCCTGGTCCAAGGGTGGCGGTGGAGGTTTCCCCAGCACAGCTGCCTCTGGCCACCATGAACCACCACCCAGGGTACCTGGCATTCTGAGATAGTGAAAAGATATTATGATCCAGCTCATTAGTATGACTCATCATGTTTTCTTTTTTTTTTCTTTTTTTTTCTTCTTTTTTTTTGTGCTGGAGAAAATGGGGGGGGGCGGGTTGTGAAATCCAAACTATCTCTGCTCTGGCCATGAAATGCAAAGTTTGGGCATGGAGCAAAATCTGGCCTTCCCAGGGTTTCAGCAAACTAAGACCAGGATTTAGGTTTAGGCCTATTTCTCTCTTATCTGTTGGCTTTTCTTTAAGTGCTGTCCTGAGTTAGGGAAAAAAGAAAAAAAGAAACACTCTGAAGTTACCTAACCTCAATCTGAATTCAGATCTAGTCACCCAGCTTTCTAATTTTCCTTCTCCATTCTCTGAAAACCCCTTCCTTCCTTCTTACTTTGAAACAGCCTAACAAACGCATTGTTCGTGGATTCTTTTCTGGTTTTTTTTTCCTATTAAACTCCACCACTTCACACCTGCCACCTTCTGACTGAATGGCCCTTCTTAGCCTAAAAGTTAGAAAAAGAATCAATGAAAAAGAAAAGGACAAGGGGGGGGATGGATCTCAAGCACCGCAGTTATGCTAATACAACATGGATCACAATCAGGAGCTGCCAGGAAGGGCTGATTAATAATGAGAGGAATATAAGTCTTAATTTTGCAGAAGCACATTATTTCTCACACAGATTTAAAATTTAGGGCTCAGGGCAGCAGTTAAGGGAGCAAAACAACCCGTAAAGCAGGCAGAGGTTATAGCTAGTTATTGACAGCACAATCATCATATGCCATTATAAAGCAACTGAACACAGTCATAAAAACTCATCCACAATATACCCAAGGCCACAAACCCTGTGTTCAGATTATATTGAAGGTGAGAAATGATGATACCACAGTGTTTCAAATTTTTATTGACATCCTGGCCCTGAGAATTAGGAGGTGCCAGAATGCATCTGTGTATTCAGAGGAAGACAATGATATCCCCTGCCCTGTCTCGGTTATACTTAACAGCTTACTTGGACTGCGGTGCAGGTGAAAATGAGAAAAGCAAAGGAATGCCACATTAGAGTAGCAGCAGCCCAAATAAGACCAGGCAGCCCAAAGTCATCTGCCAAAGCATGGACCAGAAAACCAATTATTAACTTCGTGACAGTACAGTACGACCTCAATTCACAGTAGCAGATACTGCACTTGGGCGTAACACAAGCTGACTTTTACCCACAGAGTTTGAAATACAAAGATTAGAGGACAAACAACAGGTGAATATAAAAAAAAAGAAGTTTCTCAAAGGCTCATCTTCTGCTGTCATTCACTAGAGTACATGTACAATAAGTGAGGCAGATCAGAGTCCACATTTATACGGTACCCATTCACTCCAGAAACCACAACTACTACATGCCCTTCTCAAAGAAATCAAAATAGGGATTTAAATTACTTGTCCAGAGATATTTACAGGACCAAGCACTAATCTATGAGTCCTGCCCACCAGTTCAGAGTCAGAATCATTTAACCACATTCCCTCTTGGAGGCTGGAGCCTGCAAATTATTTCCTGGTTGTAATTACTTCAAGCCGTGTACTTTTTACAAATTATCATGGTCCACATGTGCAGAGTGAGTTGCGACACTTTTCTTGGGGCTTTTATTGCCAAACAGGCTTGGGTAACAACACTCATTAGTTGTTGTCTGATGTCGGAGCTGATGAATGCTTTTTCCTCTTGAAAAATTGTAATGAGCAGAAAAGGCACAACAACATAAATCTGCAGCAGTGACAGTGACTGTGGCCAGAATCAGGAACAGCTCGCACGTAACCAAAGTCTGAATGAGCAGTTGGGATTGCTTGTCTGAAAATCACTGTCTGGTGCTGAGGGGGATCTGTGTGCTGCACAGCTCCCCTCACTATCCTCTGGTTATCCAGCAAGATGGAAAAGTAACCTTATTGACTCCAGTGACCTCTTAGTGTCAGGGAAAAAAAAAAAAAAAAAAAAAGCAGCAAGTTTAACTGTGCATTGGGACATTAATTTTAAAAAGACTTCAAAGGCATGCAAGCACACTGCATGACCCAGAGCAGTCAGTTTTCTTCTGTTCTTTGAGGAAGTAGCTAACCCAATTTCAATCCTACTGATAAAAGTATTTTATGGTTCCAAAAGTCTCTCTTTCAAGTGGGGTTTAAGCACAATCATGGGAAAGGCTGCATCTTATGTTTGTGAACACCAAATTCATCCAGTTCCTCTTTTATCTCTGAGTTTGGAAAGTAAAAAAAAAAAAAAAAAAAAAAAAAGAAGGAGAATTATTTAATCTTGTCAGTATCCTTCTTGTTAATCCCAAAATGGAGGCTGAATAAAGTTAACCCCCAAAGAAACAAGTCCCTGAAATTTGGATGAAATAGTCTAGTGCAGAGATCAGCAGTTTTTGAGGCTATGTTGCTGCTGTAAGAAAGCCTACAGGCATCTCTGGGGTGGAATAAAGACTATAAACTATTTTTCTTTTCCTGAGATTTTTGGAGCATTGTGCAACCCCTGTGCTGGGATAGGGTCTGTCACATCTCTGGGGCATGGGTGCCCATCTCCCCCAGCTGTTTTTTCCAGGAAGGAAGGTCAATTTTAGGGCTCAGGGACAAGTATGTTCCTACATAGATGATTGCCCCCACTTTTTGTGGTTCACAGCTGGCTTTAACCTCTCAGCAAAATGGTTTGTGAGCTGGGCTGTGTCCTGTGAACTGTGAAAGGGCACAATTGCTGGGAAAAACTCAATGTAGAGCAGGCCCAGAGGCAGCAAGGAGTTATTAGAAGCTTGGGCCATGCTCTTAGCACAGATTATTTTCTCCTCTGCTCTTGCACACAGGAAAACCAAAACTATTAATCCTCTTGTGAAAAAGAAGTACCTAAGAAAAGCTGCAGAACAGAGAACAGTGCTTTATAAGCTGCTTTAGCAATCCCAGGATTTTGCCAGTGTTTGCCATCTCCTTGGTGCAAGAAGTAGGAGCCTTTGTAGCTGTCAGCCTCTTGGGAGAACCACACAGTGCCCATCAAATCATTAGGGATTCTTGTTACTTCTATAATGATGTGTAGGATTTTAATGTAACCTATTCACTGAGCATCCTGACAGGTGATAAGGGATTGGAGCAGAAACTTGAAAAAGTGAAAGCCAAGCAACCATCCTTGCTGCCAACACATCAGTATTTTACAGCAGCTAAGTGGAGGATTCAGAAGGAAACACTCTGCCTTTAAACCCTTTCCCTTCAAACAAGTGCCAGCTCCACTTCCATAATTACCTGCTGCTGTCTAAAGCAGTCTATACAGCTCTGCACAGTCCCATTATTAACTGGTGTCCCATTAGCTACTGTCGATTCATAGCTTTGTGCTGACAAAATAAAATGATTGCTGCAATGTTGATCAACGTATTTGGAGTTTTGCTGAGATGGCTGCACTGGAGATATTGGTTCCCATCAATACCTTTGCCTCTAAATTTCAATAGCAAAAACTGCAAAGCAGCTCACTGAAGCCAGACTGTTGTCACAATAGATTACTATCCAAAATTGATATTGGTGTTGCTTACAAACTCACAATGCTTCCTAGGAACTCATGCACACATTTGTATATCTGGCAATTACACAAACTATATTGGTTTTTAATATTTTTCTGGAACTTTGGGAGAAAAATCAGCCCATGCCAGCTTGAATTTCTTCTCTGTGGTGACCACTGACGGGACCCAAGGGAATGTTCTGAAGTTTGTGCCAGTGGAGATTTAGGTTGGGTATTAGAAAAAAAGTTCTTTATCCAGAGGATGGTTGGGCACTGGAGCAGGCTCCCTGGAGAAGTGATTATAGCACCAAGGCTGGCAGAGTTCAAGAAGCATTTGGATGATAGTCTTGGGTACATGGGGTGACTCTAGGGGATGGTCCTGTGCAGAGATAAGAGTTGGACTCAATAATCCTTGCGGGTTCCTTTGAACTAGTCATATGCTGTGATTCCAACTTGTCTTGCCTCTGAAGAGGCTGTAATAGCTTTTAGAAACAAAGGAAGGGCATCCCTGACTCCAGCCTACTCAGAGCAAACAGCTGGGTGGCTCTTTTTTGAATATACGGTTCAGAACTCATCTGCACTTATGGAGGGGTTTTGCGTTTTCAATTTACCTTTTACAAGAGGCTGAATGTTTGCCAAATAGGGAGATTTATTTCCTGTGGGGAATTAATAGGCAAACCATCCAGGTTTGCTTTGTTCCTTGTAAGCTACTGAGTACCCTCAGGGCTGCTGGAGAGCAGCATCCACCTCTGCAGTACCCATCCAGGGCAGCCTGGCAGGGAGGACATGCCACCCTCCCTAAGCTCCAAATGGCCATGTGGCAGGGAGACCCAGCTTGTTAACTGTTGGTTCTTCTCTGATCCTTTTCCCCCTTTGTGGACTCCCTTGGAAAATATGCCAAGACAGATACATGTAGAGCCCTGATTTTCATATCATGTTTCCAAAACAACCAGCACAGGACCAACTTGAAAATTTCTAATCCCCTTCTCCTTGGGATGGTACCACTGCACACCACAGAGCTTATTCCTCAGCTATGTGTTTTCTTTCTCTTAAGACAGGTCTCTTTACCAGACTCCCCCTCTGCAAAATGCTCCCCAGCCTTGTTTACCTGCCCCCATGACAACATAGCTGCTAGCACCATCGCAGCGCCTGCTGCATCCCAGTGCTGGCTGACTGTCCTCATCCAGTGTCTCACTCATGAATATAGCAGGGTGCCACAGCTTGCAGGCAAGAGTAGTTATTCACTTCACTTCACTTCTCCTCATTTGCCTCATTTCCTTCATCTGTAAAACATAGATAACATTTCTCTAGTTCGCAGGAGATGATGGTCATGTTATTTATATCCAGATTCACGTTCAGACTATGCAGCTGTAAACATCCAGTGATATTACATAAATGTCATTAGTGTAACTACTCACAAGAACGTGGGAGAATTTGTGCAAAGACACAAACAATGACTTTCAGCAGATGAGGAACGTGTTTCTATTCTGCATGAATCTAAGCATAACATATATGATAAAAATTAACACTAGTATGCCTTTTTTTAGGTCCCTTCTGGCACATACAGTTTTCTGTTGGAAAGTTTAACACTTGCATTAGTCTTTGATTTGAATGAGAGACAGAAGTGATGAAGTCAAACATTTCTCTAGTATTTGCTGTTTCTTGTTCCTAATGTCTGCTCATGCTTACAACAGGAAAATAACTGCATTTTTTCCCCTCATTCAGAAATTCCCCTTAATCCCTGTGAAAAAGCAATGGTGACTGGTGAAGATTTGAGTCATGGACTGATGCCTGTTCCAAATCTCAAGGCTTTTGAAGCTGCTGAGCTGTAGCCAGGTCAATAGACACGCTAGGTCGTGCCCAATTGACTCCAAAGGTTTTCTGTAGACTCCAGAAAGATGGGAGTTGCTCTATTGGATCAAACCAAAAGGACATGCAGTCCAGGATCCTGTCTCCAATGCTGGACAATACCAGATGTTTCAGAGGTTAGATGCCATTTAAGCCCCAGTGACTTCTTTGTACAATAAATTTGAACTGTGTGGACTTATATTGCTACCTGCTGAGAAGAAAATTGAAGATATGGAAATTGCATTTTGTGGCTGAAATGCAATTCAGACCAAAGACATTGTGAACTAGAGTGCTGTGAGAAATGGTTTGAAGGTCTGGAAAAGCAGTGTTGTGAAATCCTGTGCAGTAGTGTAGCCATCTAGTGATCATTTCTAGAAGACACTTTTTCTCAGGGAAACACGATACAACACATTGAGACACAGAGACAATGATGCTGTTTGAAATTAAAAAGTAGTGGTGAAGATCTGAGAGTAACAAGATGCTGTATATGTGGGGGTAACATTTATAAAGCTGGAAAACATGATTACAAGAGTTTGGTGACTCTGAAGGATCAAAAGGTTTATATGCAACATGCCTGCTGCCTGTGAGAACATTTGCACAGTACAAGGAATCAAAAAAACATCATCCAGAGAAGAGAGAGCTCACATGCCAGAAGATATTCAGAAGTGCTTACAAATTGCAAGTGAGCACCTGAAGAGTGAGACGCACGCAGCAGGACCAAAATTCTCTACCTAGTTGCTCACAGGATGCCTATTCAATCTGAGCTGAAAAAAATAAATCCAACTAGAAACAAACACCTTTTTCCTAGATCTCAAGTGGAAGACTTTATTTTCTTTTCAGATGGAAAAAAATTGGAGATTCCCCTAAGTGCAAACTCTCCCAGGGTATCAGGAAAAAGGATTGTATGTTTGACTGATGCAGCAGGGATAATTACCATATTGATGCATTTATGTCTAGGCAAAGCATGGTGCCAGTCTGCAAGCATTCTGCTGAAGCCAAAAGCTCTATGCCACTTTACACCACATGAGGAACCAAAAATCAACAAGGCAAGTCCGAAGCTAAGACCTGAAGTCACTAAACCAGAACCAGGATTAAATGGTCCCACACCTTGGCTCTGGCCATGGCCTGCACCTCATCCTGCTGCAGCTTTCCTGCGAGCCATGTTCTGTCCCACACCATCTCTGGTAGCTGAAGCCCAGTTTAAGCTCTGAAGCAGGAGGCTTGAGAGATCCATCCTTCTGTTTTTGACAATGGTCAATATGACTGCTCTGGGTATTCTTGATCGGCAGACATAAGGATATCAAGAGAATGGGGCATGAGTTCCAGCAATTAGCATAATAATTCAAATGACAGGCTTAATAAAGTATTTCAGTATCAGACCGTGGCAATCTGCTCCACAGTTTAGTTTTAAGAAGGCAGAGAAGGAAAGTATTTAATCTTTTCAGTACTGAATTCCACCTCCTTAGTCTTATCATTCTTACTTCATGAAAAAAGGGAAAACAGAAGTTCTATCCTTCCTTATATCTGGCCTATTCTTTATTTTATTATATCTATTCTTTACTACTTTTAATTAAAACTTTTTAAATAATTTTTATAAATATATTTTTATTCATCTTCTTTCTAAGAGACATACAGACCCTGTCCCATTTGTGCCACTTTCACCATGCCCTTAGATCACCATAACTACCATTTCTTCCTTACTCTGCACTTTAGCATAACATACAGAGCAAACTTCTCCGGGACTTAGCATTACCAGTTATAATGGCCCTACACTGCGTATGTTGCTGCTATACCAGACTTCTCCCTGTGGAGACAGCATCATAAGTCATCTGTGGGTTATATGAACACTCAGGTCTTGCTGCAGCTCTAATTTTTCCTGGCTTATTCCTATGCTACTCTGGGCTAAGGCCGTATATAACAAAAGCACCGAAGTGACAATAATTGTGTAGTTTCCACTACACAGTCACAGTGTTCAGAAGATTGCTACATCTGTGGAGCTCTCTGCTACTCGTCTGGGAGTTGCATCCTTTCTGTCCTGCCTCTAGTCCTTATGATCTAGTAGAGACTTTGAGAAGCAAACTTCCTCATCAGGTTATGACAGACATCAAAACTCCTGCTGGTTAGTCAGGAGGGTTTGGAATTTCAGCTAGCCTGTAGCAGTTAGCCACATCTGGGCCCAGCCTTAGAAAAGAGGGGGAAACTAGGTACTAGAGACAGAGACTGCAGATAAAAAGAATAATTGTGTAGAGTCACTCAGGCTTACTTAGAATTAGAGGCAGAGATTGCATTTATCCGCTGCTACACAATAAAGAAGCTAGCAATGTTAAACCTGAGATTAATTTCCTCCTCTCCTCTGCCCAAGAGCTACATTAAATATGCAGAGCAAAAGTATGAACTAACAAAAGAAAAGCAATAACCAGGTATAATTCAAGTCTTAAGCCAGTCCTTGTTTTTTTTCTTTATAAATCACTCTTACTTCCTCAGAATTTTCCTGGAATCATTGTTCACAGATTTCCACCAACTATATCACTGCTCCTGTGTGTGACACTAGAAATAGGGAATAGGTATCTTAATTTTCTCAGTACATAGTCAAAGGCAGCTTTCAGCAAGAGGATCCCAACAGGGGCCAGTGGGTTATCTACCATGTGTCTTCTTCATAGTTGCTATCTATCAGGAAGCAGCCTCTAATCCTGTAAGCGTGGTCTAAATTTTCCAGTTCTGGATGCATGACCTTGAATCTGGCTGCATCAAAAAGGATTTAGCTCCAAAAACTCTAGCCTTATCAAGTAATTCAGTTCAGTCTGTAGAATTAGGCTGTCCTTATTTTTCACCCTTATGTCATCCACCAGTTTTATTAGCAATGATTTTATACATTCTTACAGAAGACTGGGGGGAATACAAAAGGAATTGAGCCAAGAAGTGATCTCTGGGGAACTCTTGTAGGGTATGCTTCTTTTAAAAGATGATTCTTTGTTTGCAATTACTACTTGAGATTTATTTGTGAGACAGCCTTAACCCATTTAAAATTTGCTACTTTTAATTTCCCCAATGTTAAGCTTAGAATCTTCTGTGGCATCAAGTCTAACACCTGACACATGATGAGAAGCACATCACGTGGGCATAATCAACAAAATTGTCATCATATCAAAAAGCCGTCTAAATTCCATAAGACATGTTTTCCACAAAAAACAATACTGAAAGAATTTTCATTACACTGTAATGAATATTAATTTAACTGTTCTTTTTTTTTTTTTCAGTAGTGCTGGTTGTACCAAGTAAGCAACTTACATTTTCTTAAGGGTGGCTTTCATTTCAGTAACTGAATTCTTATTGTCCTCAACCTCCTTGGCATTTGTAAATAAAAATATTAATTACTCTGCACCAGTTTTGATTGAGGTGGCTGCATATAATCCAGACAATTCCAAAACTGTTTCTTTTCAGCCTTCACAGTAATTTTTGCATTGCACTCAAAACAACTTATATTGTAGTTATTTTTATTTCCAACTACTGTATCCTCTAGAAATATTTTGCTAGCATCTCCACAGAAATGATGTACTTTTGCTATTTTATGGTGAGCAGCAAATTTATTTATTTGATTTGACTCTCTCATGGGAAATATTTTTCATCAAAAGTATCCTCTAAGCATTAATTCTACTAAAATAACCATAAAGAACATCTAACATATGGCCCTATAAACAGTTGAAAGTAAATATTCATAGGATTATGTCATTACTCCAGCTAACCTGACAGCCATGCTTGCAGCCATGGCATCCCCAGAACTTTCCCTTCACAGCTCCCTGAAATCACAGCTTCACTCTCTGACACTCTCTGACATATGCCTTGGAGCCAGCAGCATGCCTGAGCTGTCAGGAGCTGAGTTGGTTATAGCTCTAGGTAGCCAGGCACCACTTTGCTCAGGGTGCTAGAACAACCTTCTGGCCGGCAGGGCTGAAGGCATGAACTTCCCCAGCCACAAACCCTCTGCTCATTGCTGCCATCCTTCTACCCCTCAGACTTCTACCCTTTCACATCATCATTTACTGCCCACAAAAGCAGGCAGGGCAGGCTAATCCCCAGAGCAGCCTCAGCTCACGTGGTCCATGGTGGCAGGGGACACTATTGAGATTGGCCTTAAAAACTGGCATGTGTAACCCCAAGTTACAAAGATGATATACATGGGTATCCAACACCCCAGAGCAAAGAAGTGAAAGCACAAGAAGATGCAAGAGTGTGAAGCAAGCTGAAGCCACCAAAACTGCAATGAATCAATGTAGCACGGCTCCAGCATAACTGGATGCTCCAGCATCCAGTGACAATGCACTGATACTACTTTTTAGATAAACACTTTGGCTGTGGGCAGAATTTTTGGTCCTCAGGATGTGATAGGGAATGAAAAGGCAACAAAGATTGTGTAGAAGTCACATTATTTTCAACAACAAACTCAGAAAGAATCATTAGATGTGGAAGGCTGGCAAACACTGACAATAAATAACCATATTCAGTGATGATCACTTCCTTTCCACTCCTTTACGCACCCTCTAAGGGACGTCTTTCAGGCTGGGGAACTGAAAGTTAAGTTTGTTTGTTTCCCAGCCCTCTAGCAGATCCCACCATCTTGAAAGGTAGCTAAGACAACAAACTCCTGGTTGCCAGTCTCCCAATCTAAGCCACACTTCCCCAGTGAGAAATGATGCTTTCTGATCTGCAAACCTCTTTGTCAGTGGTGAGTGACTCAAGACAGTGTTTGTCATGAGCAAAACTCTCACTTTTCATTTCCAGCTTCTGGGCAGAAATATTAATCTTTTCTCTTTTCCCTTGACTGCTTAAAGCCCTTTTCTCAGCTGTTCACCTTTAATATCTCTGTCTTGGCAGAGCAGGGCATGAAAACCCAAGCAGTGCTGTACAGAAAGCATTACTTCTATGCTCCCACTGCAATGACAGCTGCAAAAACAATCAGTTCTGTTACATTGACCATGATCACATCAGTCACTGGATATATCAAGTTATGATATTCCTTGTCTTGAGCTGTGATCTATAAAGTCCTAGGAAGCCACTATTCAACTTTATATTCCTGTATTGGGTACTAGAAGTGGTCCTGAATAGCAAATTTGGATGCAGACTCCCAGCTGCCCTGCAGTTAAAGGCATTTCTTTTCCAAGTTCTGGTTTAGGTGACTCTTCTGTACAGCAGGATACCAAACCCAGCAGGTTGTTAACAGCCACTCTACTTTCTATATAATACACAGAAACTTTCCCCATTGCCCCCTCCTAAAAAAGTGAGAATGAAAAATCAATGTGATAATTTATCTACACTGCCTGAAAACTCACTACAAACACACACCACAAATAACCAAGTGAAGCTAAGACAAAGAGAGAGAACTTAACGGTGACAAAGAAACTCATGTGCAATTTAGTACAGTCTACACTCCTGTTTCCCTCTGCAGCACAAAGCAACTTGCCAACACCCCAATCCGGTCATATTTCTTCATGAAGAATGTTTTATTAAAAAAAAAAAATGCAAACCTTTCTCCTTTCTTCTTTCTCTCTTCCATTGCATTTACCTTTCTCTTGATTTTCTGTGCGCTCATCTGCACCCATTTCTTTCCCTGATTTGCCTTATTTTTAAAAAAGTCAACCTCTGAGCTGAAGCATATCTGTTAATCTAACCCATCTATCAGCAGTCTCTGAGCCACCTCTTCAACCTATGAAGCTGGGGATTTAGCAAGGCTTTTATCATTTTTATGTGCACTGCTGCCACCCGCTGTCACAAGGTCACCCTTGGAAATGATACTATGCCTCAGTGGGTACTTTTTCACCTAATAAAATATACAGCACACTGTATATCATTCATATCATCTAGGGACCAAATACAGAACAGTCAAAGGGGGGTAAATGCTTCCCTCTAGATCAATTTTTGACTGCATGGCAAGGGTAACCTCTTCGCCAATGGGACGGTCAGAAAGTCTGGTATTAGACTATGGGGAGCCTCCTGAGTCATTTTGGAAGCAGTCTCTCTTTGCTCTTACATGTTCAAGGAACTAAACACAAAGAGGTTATGAACAAGGTGTGTGACAGACCCAACCATCCAAGCAAATTTCACCACCAGCACTTGGGCACTATTTGGTCCATTAGCCCTCCTTGCACATGGGGCAGCATTTGGATAGACTCCTGCAGGTTTTAGAGCTGATGCACACCAATCAGGAGAGAACTCACTGAGTAGTATGTACCTGAGGAGACAGCCCACTCCAGGGAATTGCATTTTGGAGCTCACACTGCTTAACTCTGGAGTCAGTCCCTGCTTTTCTTAAGCAAAGAAGCAGCAGCTAGAGGTAAACTTGCTTTAGCCATTCTGTTTGTTGCCCCCTGCAGCGTTACAGGCTGGGCACAAAGTGGCTGGAGAGCAGCCAGGCAGAAACGGATCTGGGAGTCTGGATTGACAGGAGGCTGAATAAGAGCCAGCAGTGTGCCCGGGTGGCCAAGAAAGCCAATGGCATCCTGGCCTGGATCAGGAACAGTGTGGCCAGCAGGACCAGGGAAGTGATTCTTCCCCTGTTCTCAGCACTGGTGAGGCCAAACCTGGAGTGCTGTGTCCAGTTCTGGGCCCCTCAGTTCAGGAAGGATATTGAGGTGCTGGAGCAGGTCCAGAGAAGAGCAACCAGGCTGGTGAAGGGACTTGAACACAAGTCCTATGAGGAGAGGCTGAGGGAGCTGGGGTTGTTTAGCCTGGAGAAGAGGAGGCTCAGGGGTGACCTCATCACTTTCTACAACTCCCTGAAAGGAGGTTGCAGCCAGGTGGGGTTTGGTCTCTTCTACCAGGCAATCAGCAGTAGGACAAGAGGGCATGGGATTAAGCTGTGCCAGGGGAGGTTTAGGTGGGATATTAGGGAGAAATTTTTTACAGAAAGACTAATCAGACACTGGAATGGGCTGCCCAGGGAGGTGTTGGACTCACTGTCCCTGGAGGTTTTTAAGATGAGACTGGATGTGGCACTGAGTGCCATGATCTAGTAACCATGGTGGTTTTGGATCAAAAGTTGGACTTGATGATCTTGGAGGTTTTTTTCAACCTAGTCGGTTCTGTGATTCTGTGAAACTCCCTGGACACAGAAAAAACACCTGGTAAACTCAGGTGTAAAGTCAGGTGGCCTCTTTTCCCCCTAAATTAACATCTGTCTCTCCTTTTCTTTCTTATTGGCTGTAATGCAGCTCTAAAAGTCCTTAAGATAGAAAAGAAAGAACACCAGGCAGATGCACCACCTAATTTATATAAAATGACAGTGATATAAAATCTTTTAGAGTGACAGAATTTAAAAAAAAAAAAATTGATGTCTGTACAGCACTTTTGGTTCAAACTCAAGTCAAGGGCCACACCAGAAGGAGAAGACAAGAATGGAAATTTTTGCTGTTACTGCTCATGGCAACATGTCACAGGTCATATCAACATCAGGACCAGCAAGCCTGGTGCATTAGATGGGCAGGAACAAGTCCAGCCCAGGGGTCTCACAAGTCCAGCCGAGGGGTCTCACAGAGCTCACCCACACCTGGACAACTATGTGTGCTAACATGGCAGACACTAGAGTCGAGCTCTCTTTCCAGCATCAGCTCTGGACACGTAGCTCAAATGCTAGCTGTGGGTGGGATGGCTCTGCATTCCTATGTGCCCAGCCCCATTCAGCACCTACCCTAACCCTTCCATCCCTGCATCTCCATTGCTAAGCCAAGAATGACTAGGAGTCACATACAAGACTTTTGTCTCTGGCTGCCTCCTCACCTCTCCTATTACTTCCCTACTCCAGGAAAGCAATGAGCTCCCTGCCTCCCAGAGCCAGCAGAATTAATTTACCCCCTTCCCAGCAGGACCAACGCTTGCTAACAGCACGAGATGTTTCTCACAAGCATTGCTAGCCAGCTCCATGCTGTTTTAAATGAAACACTTCCATTAATGTTACAGGTGAGCTCCAGATACAAAGTTAGCCTCTGGATCCAAATGTGACTCAAATCTGGAAGCAGCTTTTTACAGGTGTGGGCCCAAGGTAGTATGCCTTTCACCTAACTGGACACAAATCCTCTCTGTTTAAGGGAGAGGAAAGGCCTTTGCAACCAGGGCACCCAAGACCAGGTTTATTACAGCATGACTTGCAGTCCAACCCTTGCTAACTCAGTGCTGCTGAGGACCGTAGTATTTAATAAAAGTCTGAAGAGAACATGAAGACCCTTCCTTGGCATCATCCAAGCTGAAGGTAGCCTACAACAGCAGCCTGATAAAGACTAAAAAAAATCATTGCTGAAAGTTCAGTCAGTGCCAGGTCCTTGTTTGATTTGTTCTTGAGGATGGCAAAATTGAATACTGCAAGAGTACATCTGCCAGATTCTGTCCTCCCTGCTTGGCCCCAGCAATGTTTTGTCATGATGCTTAGCCAAAACTTACTTACCTCCAGCACTACTGGCTAGCAGGGAGGAGAGAGGATGATCAGCCCTTCCTTGAAGCTGGAAGGAGAGGGCTGAAGATTGGTTGAGGACCTACACCTCAAACTTCCCATCCAACAGCCTTCACATCCCAAGGGATACACATCCAGGACTACCATAGAGGAAAAGCCAAGGCCTGCCTCACATCCTTGATCTTCCCTCCACCACCAGAAGCCACAGGCAGGCAATATCCAGGGGTTGGGCATGCGTAGGTGTTGGAAATGTTCATCTAGTCTGCATCAGAACAAGAAGGAAGTCCAAGAGGGAAACTGAGCAAGCAACAGATATTTCTCTCAGATGAGGAACTAACAAGCAAACAGACAAAAAAAGGCAATTCTATGTGCTGCAAAGAAATGAATTACCTGACTTACTGGTCAGACACAGCAGGAGTGAGCTCCAGATAACAGCACAGTTTCTGGCATGAAACACAAATCATGACAAAAGTAAGAAAGCAAACAAAAAGTCAGCCTTTTAGTCAGGCACACAAGCAAATAAGTCAGCATAATGTTTCAAATTCACCTCATGTAGCCGTAAAATCACTTCTAAGGGCAGGGTTAGGTGATTCCTATCTCACCACTGTTCCACTCCAAATAATTAATTGAGTTTATTCAATGGATTTTCTATGAAAGACTTAGAGGGTAAGGAACACAGCTAAGTTTGCAAAGCAGAGTGTAAATCCACAGTACTATAATAAGCTTTTATTAGTACAAACAAATCATTTGTCCCTCTCCCCCAAGATCTCCTAAGACATAAACTAAAGAAATGGTACAGGACAATGCAGGTGACCTCTCTGGTATTTTATCATTGTTACCGAGCACCACTGCCCCTTATGTGAGCTATTCAGCCCCTTGTGTGAGCTATTAGCCATCAGTCCCATTCCAGTGAGCAACCCTCTTTTGGCACGAGCACCGCAGCTCTTCATCCCCAGGCTGCAGCTCTCCTCTTCAGTTTCTCTCCTGTGACCTGAAATGAAAGAGGCTGGGACCTTAAATCAGCACGTCCTCATTTTTCTCTCTGGCACCAAACCTGATTCTATCATCCTCTTCATCAAGTCACTTAAAACAACTGCAGACATCAGCTTATCCAGGCATCAGGCATTGCAAAAATGTTGAAGAAAAGAGTCTAGGACTGGTAGACTACTGTGAGAGTTGCACTGTATCTCTGCCTCCAAGAGAAGAAGAAGAATCCACCATGGACTGCATGTAGACTAAATATTTGCGATCATTATGGTATTTGAAATTTCCTGTTTCTCTCTTAAAAACATCAGGGAGCCCTTTCCCCCCCTCCCGTAGTGGCTCCTATGGGCACAAAAAGATGAAATTGAAAATGCCCAAAACTGTTTTCAGGTCTGCCAGACTAGAGGACGGGACCTTGACTAGGATACAGAGCTTTTCAGGAGAGTAACATCACCAGCAAAGCTCTGGGCACTAAGGGGTAAATTTTCCTCATTTTCTCTTCCTGCTGGAATTCATATAATTGCCACAAAGACTAAAACATTCAATGAGCCAGATCAGTTGTCATCTGGTGAGGGCACTCGGCTCAGAGGAGAAACCCTTATGTTCCAGACTTTGTTCCAATAAACATTAAACTGCTTTATAGATACTGGAAACCATTAAATGGAGAGATGGCATTTCTCCATCCCAGAATACTGTCTGATTCATGGTGCTTGCTAGGGGAGTCTCCAGAGACGTAAGTGTGCAAGTGATCTACTATGAAAGATGAGGTTAAACTTGGTTCTCCAAGTAGCAGAAAAGGTGATTGCACATTCAGTTATAAGGGTGAAGAGGCAACCATAATCCACGACAACCTGCAAGATGTGTCTTAACCCAGCACTTGCTGCCTTTGCCTTGTTTTTGCAAAAGGATGCTCAGAATAGAAATAAATTATTTGAGAGAGCTATTCTTTTGTTCCAAGGTGCAATCAATGGTTTTCAGTTCATTAGGAGTACAATAAAACGTTGTCATTCTGGACTGGATCAAACTGGTTTTTACTTTCTCCCCACCCCAAAGTAAAATCTCACTACTCACTCAAGAGAGGGAATGTCTCCTACAGAGGCATCATCCTCACCAGTTTTTGCAAAAATGCAACACAAAGTACAGTGCACTATGGATGCTTAAGCAAACCAGACAAGATTTCTCAAGAAAATAAGTCTTTTTTTTTTTTTTTTTTTTTTTTTTTTTTTTTTTTTTTTGTGAAAATGAAGATATTTTCACAGGAACATTATTTCAAAGAAGGTTGAGAGAGAAGAAACTTGGATGGGGGGAGCAGGGTGTGGTATCACATACCACAGTTTGTTTTGGTAGTATTTAAATATATCATTTTGTCTTCATCAGATTACTGGGCTACATTCTGCCTGCTGTCACATTTTAAAATTGTTCTTACCCATTTTATAAAACATTATGCCATTAAATATTGGATTTGCCATTTAATATTTGGTCATTTAATAAGACCAAAAGAGGAAAAAAAATTCGGCATCTTGAGTTTATCAAAACTCACAAGTATTTCCAAACTGTATTTTCTTTAATTTGCATTCCACAGAAATAGTCAGTTTTCTACTTTTCTCTCCAATTAGATAGAAAACAAATTTTGAACTATTTCCTAAGGGATAGGATTGTTATAATCCATAATGCTCCTCACCTTGTGGATTATGTTATACTGTAACTGCTGGGGCTGTGGGGAATGCTCTTGGGACAGACTGATGGCCAGGAACGATGTTTGTGGACATGGCAGGGTGCTGTGCAAGCTCAGATGTGTGACTGTGACAAGAAGGATGCACCTCTGGGCACACAGAAATCACATCTGTGAATTCACGTGCCGGCTGCTGTCCCGATGGCAAAGCACAGCTGCACGCAGCCAAGCAGTGACATCTGCAAGCAACAACCCCCACTGCTGACCCTTCAGTGCAAGTGGAAACTCACATTGCTCAAGTGAGAGAGGAAACCTCCCTCTAAGGCTTATTTTTAAAAGGAGCTATGCGGCTGCTATCTCATCATCCCCCAACGAATCTCAACAAGTTCACAACAACATCCTTAGCTCTAGACCCCTTTACCAAGCCTTTCTGTGCAGTTATACTTTCTCCTTTGCTTTTCAAAGCTTGCCCAGTCCTTGGCTTCCAGCAGAGCTTCCTGCTGAAGGAACCCTGGGAACTTCTGAAATCTGACTTCAGTCACCATGAGTTCCCTGCTCCTACTTTCAGAAAAAAAAATAAATTCCACTACTATGTTGACATGTGACTGAAGCATCCCCAGTTTGACAGGGTTTTCACCTAAGGCACACAATAGGTCCTCAGGCATTCTCCCCACCCCAAATAAGAGATAGAGTATTTGCTCAGATGAGGGAAACCCAGCTAGCTCCCAGATCACCCAGTCTACAGAGGAGACCCACAGTTTACAGAGAGGTTCTGAAGAGACTCTCCAGAGATGCTCTTGGCACCCACTGCCACTGCTGCACAGCCACTCCTTGGTTTCAAGGCAGATGTTGTTTTAATTTGAAATCCACCGCAACTGATTTTGTGTCAGGACTGGAGGTATAACAGAAGGATGGGTTGTTCTGCTTTGTCGGTTTTTTTTCCTGAGAACAGACTCAATTTCTAAAATGATCTGCAAATGGCAAAGATAATAGCAATGTACATAGGGAATAATAACACATACCATTTTCTATGTCCAGTGATGAGACATGAACTGAGAATGCAGCTGTATTGGCCTCATATTTATATTATTTTCAATTTCCCTCTTGACTACTACTCTGATATGCTTGTGAAAACATGAAACCAAACATGAGTTGAAGCCCAAAAGGTTGGAATACAATCTGGGAAGGGTGATAGTGTGCAGCTGAGAGATCTGGCAGAGTAAGAAGCGTTCTAAATTGGAAAAAAAAGGGGAAAAAAAGGCAGGGGAAGGAGGGAATGGATAGGAAAGAAAACCTCTTCATTTAAGTAGTCAGCAAATATAGCAAGGGGAAAATAAACAATCAAATGTGAGGGGGGAATTCTGGAGAGTTCAAAGTTTAAAAATATTCACCAAGAAGAAAATTGATTTTATAAGGTGAGGCTCTCCACCTGAACAGGATACAAGGTGTACAAAGGACTTCCAGTTTCATCTAAAAATGAATTTTATGCCCCATTTACATTTTCATTATTTATGGAGTTTTTCTGATAATCCCTCCTGCTATGAAGATGACCACAGTCCCACATCTGTTTACCTTTGTTTACAGCTGGGAACACAGCCATGGATTTGTTCTGCTTCAGCGAGAAGACAGACTGATTTGATTATTGCTTTCTAACATACCAAAAGGTTGTTGCTAAGAGTATCACTTAGGAAAGAAATGACAGAAAGCTGCTTTCAGCAAGCTATAGGAAAGGTGGAGATGAGAAAGCTCAGGATTAAGATGACTTTTTCACCCTCTGGTCCCCAGGGTGCTACCAGTAAGCTTGGTCAGACAAGGTGAGACCAGGGCTGACCTAATTGCTCTGGACAAGGCTTCAGGTTTCACCACTGCAAGAAGGTTTTTCCCTCATTTCAACAGAGATGAGACCTGCATACACCACTCACCTCTCTCCGATGTGTCCCTGATGCTGCCTGTGGGGGTGCTCCAAAAGTATGGAGGCAGGTAAGACTCCTGTTTGGTGTATCCAAAGTAGCTATGGGCAAGACTCTCCAGTGAAGAGCTGGCACAGGCAGGTACAGGTAATCTCCAAATAGAGGCCTTTCAGCTTGTCCATGTCCTTAAATACAATCTTTTCTGTACTATGTCAGTTTCCTGCACTACTTTTTCTGTCATCCTGATTCATGTGCGTTGGTTTCTGCTTCTGAAGGAAGCCCAGTGGCATACTCAGAAGTAACCCCAAATTAGAGCTGAGAAATTACATTAGGGTTTCTTTAGCTTTAAGAAAAGTATATGGTCTTTCTGAAGGTGCTGGGCAAACAAATGTTTTGTTTCTTTCATTATCTGCATCACCTAAACTTGGTGTTCAAATACTCTGTAAGCTAAAAACACTGAAACTCTCCTGAAACAAACAAACAAACAAACAAACAAAATCACAAACAAACAAAAAACAAACCACAAACCCAACATAAACCTCTTTAGACTCCTGAAAAAGTCTCAAATTTTGCCAAATCTGATCCAAATTCACAAAGTGACTTTGGCTGAACTGAGACCAAAACTTGAAAATAAATGTTCAGTGAAAAAAAAAACCCTCAAATTTTAGTCAAACTCAAGGATAAGGCAACAGGAAGGATACTAGGCAAAAGTTTTAGAGTCTATAAGGCTTTTCTGGGGATTTGGGATTGGGAGGGGAGTTGTTGGGGTTTTGTCCCTTGTTTAGAGAGAGTCAAGCCTTTTTTTTGGAACTAGCTGATAAAGAACCTGTGAGTTCCTCTAGAACATTTACTGTCCCACAAGCTTACACTGCTTGACTGCTCTGGACACTGAATGTCTGCAGGAATTCAAGAGAAGAATGGATGAAAAAAAAAGCATTATTAAATACACAGATTAAGTACATGGTCTAGTAAGTACATTATTAAACACACAGAAAACACATCTGACCCTACCAGCTTTACATTGTACACAACATCTGGGGCAGATTGGAAAGAACTGTTACCCCTTTTCACTGAGAAGAGGTGTAAGAAATAAGGCCACACAGCAAATCTGTGGTAAAATGGGATTACAAATGTCCTGTTGAAAGTCTCTCCAAGGACCTAGGGCCTTATATTTCCTCTTTCAATAGAGCATAGAAAATGAATTTCAGGCAAGGAGAATCTCCAGAAACACACAACCTCAGAAGGCACCAAAATGCTTAACGAGAGTGTGCCAAACATCACTCAGAATAATCCCACTACAGTTTGTTTACTCAGAGGTATTTAACGCCAACCCCACGTCTTTGCACACCAGTTGCTGCAGCTCCTTTCGGCAGTTAGTCAGTTGCCTGCTTTCCAAATACTGTGTGTTACCAATTCGTTCCCAAGGTGATTCAATTAAGAAGTCAGAGAAACAGCCACATTGCTCACAAGGCAGTAAAGAATTTCCTTTATGGTATAGTTTGCCATGTGTTCTTGTCTCTTGTATGCAAAGGAAACAACAGAATGCAGTAAACTGCACTAGGCAATAAACATCTGTTACAATTATTTAAATGACTCAGACTGGCTTCATTGTTTAATTGCCTGCAAAGAAACCCATTTAACGCCTTTAAATATTTTTCCCCTCCCAGAAACACTATTCTTTACACACAAGATAAAACGTTTTAAAATACAAACATTTCTTATAATCCTGCATTGTAATTGCCATGCTGTGAAACATATTCTGGCTTCAGGTTTCCTGCATTCAGCTTCACTCCCTTCTGCATATGCACTCAACCCCAAGACCTTGAAGAACACAGCAGTGGAGTGGTGGTGGGTGGCCAGCATTATTTTCTCCTCACCCCTTATTTCCTGAAAGAGAAATAAAGAGAAATCACATGTCATCGTATCAAACCACAGCTGGACTAAGGCAATACATACCAATAACACAAAAGAAACAAGCCCCCCAGTTTAGCTAGGATTAAATGGGAGAATTCAGGAATACCTGAGGCAAAGCAAAAATAAAATAACAATAATAAAAATCAGTGCCATCACTTAGTGCTGACTTGATAGGTTTCAAGTTCAGCAAGCAAGTGCCAGTGAAATTCTTGGGTGTCATGAAAGATTCAAAAGCTGGGGAGAGAGAAGGGCTGGCAACCAAACATCAGGTCTGAAACCGCCAGCTGGCATTTATGGTGCAGCCTGATCAAGGGGCTGTGCAGTTCCAAAGGTAGTGAGGCAAGCCTTAAGTTCCAGGTCACTGGTGTTGGATAAAACTACAGCAAACCCATGACAGGGGCCCATGTATCCCATCCCAGACAGCACAGAGCTGACTACAAGAGAAATGGGTGCAGAAAGGAGATGAGTGTCTGTGAGAGAAGCATATTATTTTGTTTATTGAGCTGCATAAAGTAAGATGTATGCTTTTAATGCAATGTAAAGCTTATTATATGGAAGTTATTACCATGCCACTAAATGCACAACTACATCTGAAAAGCTACCTATTAAAGCAGAAACTGACTAAGAAATATCAGAGCTAAAACCACCCACGCAGCTTCCTTACTTCAGCTTCAAGTTAAAATACAGCCTTTAATTACATGACTGTAGACTATATTTTTATACTGTCTTCCTCAGTGAGTGGCTAAATATTTCTATTTATTTTTACCCTGTTACCATAATATGCATACCTTATCCTTATTTACTTCATCATTTACTTATATCATCCAAATCCTGCCACAGGAAAAAAAAAATGTGTTTTTCTTCCCATTATTCCCACTACAACATCTTATACTTCATAAATACTAAGAATTCCTTATAGTTTGGTTGGGCTACCCAGGAATTACTTTCCTCATTTTACCTACAGAGGACCAAGAGATGGTAAAAGTTAAGTATAGGCTTATAAAAAGCATCTGCAAATTTTGAATAATGAGGCCGAGGCATATTTTCCAGAGTACTGAGCTTTCTTACAGCTCAGGACCTAGACAAAGCTGCCGCTAAGGGCCTCTGCAGTTAGCTCTTCTTCAAAAAAGAAAAAAAAAAAAAAAAAAGACCTGGATACCTTATCTTAGACATAGAGAAAAAAAATCATGCACTTTGTGGTTAATTTTTCTGTTTAAGGGAGAGAAATAGTTTGTGATTGAGCAGGCTGCAGAACCTAGGTCTCCACAAAGGCATCAAGCCTCCTCCCTGAGACCATTTTATATCTTTCTGTAGCATCCTGCCTCATTCATTATGCATTTCCAGCCTTCTCCAGCAAGCAAAGCCAGAGTCCTCAAGACAGAAAGTGCCTTCACTACACAGTCTTGCTCTATTTCATTAGTTTCTTCTCTTGGGCACCTACTGAGGCATTTGTCTGCAGAAAAAATAACAGAACATGATATTTTAATTAAAGTCTAGATCACTGTGCATACAAAGGACTGAGCTACAGTTATATTATATTGCTCTAACTTAACTCCCAGGAGTTAGTATTTGAGCCCAAAACATTCTTCCCATTCTACAGGTAGGAGGAAATTCTTGTGTTTTTAAAAAGAGAGAGCACCATAAGTCTGGATATGCAAAAATATATTGACATGGTCAGGATCTCTCAGCCTGCTCAAAGCGGATCTGCACAGAAAGGGTTTTGTATGGGAGCTAAGGGGTTACTTCCCACACTTGACAGTGAGTGTGTGACCTGGTGTATCTGGTGCCAACCACATGTTGGCAGTGGGTTTCAGATGCTTTTACTGTCAAGCACATGAGTGCAGGCAATAAATGTCCTCATGTTCAGAAAACAAGGCATATGCTTGTGTGCATGTGTAAATATATGTAAATATATGCAATGATAATTTTCAAGTGCATTAAAAACTGCTATGTAGGCAGCATGGCTGTGTCTGAAGTTACTAAATGAGCAATATATGGTCATGGGACTGCTGTGATCTCCCCAGGCTCAGCACTGTTGTAGTTCTCACTGTTCACATACATGGTTCCAAACCCTGCTGAAGACCTGTTCTTCAGCCACCAAGTTTTTGGCTTGATTTCTATATTATGAACACTTTAGAGGAGAGGGATGTTATCTGGAATATGCAGAGAGGAAAACTGGTAAAATAAATTCTGCTTTGCTTGGCTTTTTAAACAACATTTAACCTTAAATTAACCAAAAGACAGCAAACAAATCAAGAAAATCAGAATTTTGGAAAAAGAAAAAATAACTAAATATGCTAAGTGTTCTGTGAGCTGCAGAACTAATGAGACTTCCTTTCCCATTAATTTGTGATATGTCCCATAAACTTTCTTTTCCTTCTAGGAGCAGTAACTGCTTCTGCCTACCCTCACTTGCCTTTGATAGCACCAAGAAAGGGAAACATTTGTGGCAGCCAATTTGAAAACACCTGTGAACAGGTTGGCCAGCAAACACGCATACTGAGGCACTGCTGGAACTTTCCTGACTTTTTCTCATTGGTTAATCCTAGACCATCAACAGGGACTATGCTGTTTGGAGACTTTGAGGTGTCTTTCACCTGAGATTGAGACCAGCCAACAGAAAAAACAGTCAATCAGGGACATGTATCATACAAGCCTTAAGAGAACTTAAGAGAAGCTGGGTTCGCAGAACCATCCCTTGGGTTCAATGCCCTATGTGGGTATCCACACGGCTTAGTTGGGGAGATATTGCAACTATTAATGTAATATAAAATTGATAAACCCAGGTAAATTCCCGTCTTCTAGAATATTAGCTCAGCACAACATGCTTGAGAAAGAAGACCTATAATGCTGGATTTTTGCTGTAATTGCAACTCATATTTAAGAAAAGAGACCTTTTTCAGGAAGGCGGGCCTCAGGCATTTCAGATGGACTTGACGTGAGCCCTTTTATGGTGCCACATTTAAATATGCACAAAGGACATAGCATTGCTGTCTAGCCTGACTGCCCTCGCATCTCTCCTAGGCATCAGGATTTGCTTCTCTGCTTAATGGACCTCATGCTTTTTATTCCATCCTTAAGAAGTTTTGAGCCTTCAAGGGGAACAGACTAAATCAGTCTCTTTGCGCATTGCAGGACCTTGGCAGCCATGCAAGAGCCATAATCAGAGCTTGTCTGTTTGTGTAGTCAATACCCCAGCAGAGCACTATAAAGACAGATTCAAATCAGAGGGAAAATAACTTGTCAACCGAAGCAAACTCTGTGAAAGATACTGCCTTCAAAAACACAGAGGAATTACTGCTGTGTTCCCCATCTGGTAGAAACGATGAATCAATAGATACTCAATTTTCCCTGAAAAGGGAAAGAGAAAGGATTCCAGCATGGACATGTCTATTATTTCATCAGCTATTCTGTTTGCGCATTTCAGACAGAAACTTGGCCAGGGAAGTCTGGGAGCTCTGGGTACTGTCAGTTTTGCTAGAGTGCATTTAGGCACATATACACACAAAAAATTTCAACAAGGAAAAAAAAATCAACAAAACAACAATAACAAGAAAACCACTTACAAAGCAGGATCCTAGTCAGCTAATTAAATCAAGTTGCCATGTTTAGAATAGCTGCAGCCCCCAAAATGAGCAAAACCTCACTCAGACAGACAGAGGCTCTAGACCAAATGTTGTTTTTCTTTCCCATCTGTTAAAAATAAAACCTGCAGAATGGCAGGCCAGTTTATCAAAGTCCATCACACTGGAATATTAATCAGTGCATTATATTTGATATTCATGTGACTATAAACATTGCTTAACATTTTCCCTGTCTTTGTGCATTTTCTTCTGTTGGAAGAACTCTTTACTCTGCAGTCTCATCACCTACTTGCCACAAATTATCCTTGCTATGCTAAGCAAACACAGTGCTTTATAGCTTTTAAGCAATATGGTCTCTGCTCCTAGATGGAATACAGCTGAAGTTTCATGGATGTGTTTTAACCAATGATGAAGAGAGGGAAGGAAGGGTAAAAGAAAAAGAAAGCAAGCCAGATCATGCTAAGTAGAGAACAAAACAGGTTTGTCTAGATATTTAGCAGGAGAAAAGGGAAATAAAAACAGAGAAGGGTACATCATGCTGGAAGACAAAATAAATAGGATATGGAGAATGAAAATATGGAGCATTTAGGAAAAAAGACTTTACTCATGAGACAGCAGCAGAAGAAAGATAAGGAGAAAATTTAGGGACAGTGCAGTGGCAGCCCACAGAAATAGAAGTGAACTTGAGTTTTTGGTAGCAGCAGGGGTCTTTTTTGTGCCAGAGGGGAACAAAACATTGAGAAAAGACCAGTGATTTGGTCCATAAATGCCAGCTAAGCCAGAAACATAGAGATTGGATCAATCCAAGCTGGAATAGTTGGTGGTATGAGCAGCACAGGAGACAGAGAGAGAGACAGAGAGACTGTAGAAACTTGGTAGGAAAAGCAGAATGACTTAGTTCAGCTGTGGGTATAAAATGAAGAACCATTTATTTTCAGTGAGACTGAAACCCCAGCAATGGGGAGAGCAGTGGATTTGTTGGTGGCCACAAGTAGAGATGTCAGAGAAATGTGGAGACACCAGGTTAGTTCAGCCTGCTCCATGAAGCCTTGATGGAGGTGAAAACAAACAGTGGGAGAGGACAGAATAGGGATGGATCCAGGCAAGAGAGATGTCAATACTTGGGTTGCACATCCAAGATGAGGTTTGTGCAAGATCCCCACTGGATCAGCACTAACACACAGGAAGCTGCTTTGCTTCAAAACTCATCACCCTCCACCCAGAAGGGTATCTTGCTTTATTTCCCATTTTTCCACCACACAATCACCTCCTCTAATGCTCTTTTAATTAATGTGCCAGCCATTAATTAGTATAAAGCGCAAACCACAGTTACAATAAAGATCAAATAGTCTATTTGCCTGCTTTGCCCACTTCCAAAGTCCATGCACTAGAATTTCATATTTACATCATTGTACCATTCCAGGTCATGCACCACTCATAGAAAATTCATAAGTTAAAAGCAAACTAATGACTGTCATTGAATTTTAAGAAGAGTCAGTCATCTTACCTGAGCTCTTATTTCCTCAGTTAGGCCTGGGCTGTCAAATACTCAAAGCTGGCTTGAAGTCTGTATTGCACCTGTAAATATTCAATCACAAGCATAAGATTCCCCACAATTTCTCATCATGCTCCTAAAATATTCATCATATCAATTAGTTAAACCAATGACTGGGTCAGAATTTCGATAATAAAGAGGCATAAAGGGTCATAAAGTAAATAGCAAAAAAAAAAAAAAAAAAAAAAACACACAAAAACCCCACCAAAAACCCAAACCAACAAACAAAACCAATCCAAACAAAAACCAACCAAACAAAAAACCAACAAAAATGAAACTCCACATCCTGGCAGCAATGCAACAGGATAGGAAAAGGAAAGTAACGGGATCAAATTTTAAAAAATGTCTATAGTACCTCAGTATGGTTCCTCAGTCACCAACAAATTCAGGCCAAGTTTTACTTTAAATTGGAATAGGCTGCCCAGAGAAGTGATGGAATCACTATCCCTGGAAGTATTCAAAGGGCATGTGGATGTGGCACTTGGGAATAGGTTTTAGTGTTGAACATGGTTATGGTGGGTTAATGGTTGGAGTCAGTGATCTTAGAGGTCTTTTCCAAATTGAATGATTCTATGATTGTAAATCCATAGGGCATTGTCCCACTTGATGAGCCCTCCTCAGTGACACCCTTTACCATGCCCAAAGCAACAGTACCTTTGCTTTGAAATCCACAGCAACTATAAAGAGGCCGCTCTTATGGAAAGCTCATCCACATGGGCACATGCTGTGGGCATCCACTGTCAACCTAACAACCGGGTGCAGAAGCCTGCAGAGGTTACTTCCGAGAAAAGGCAGCAGGTTTGAACAAACACCTGCACCTCCTGTGCAAAACCCATGGGCTCTGCAAAATGAGGAAGGCAATGAACCATCACCTCAGGTCACTGACCTACTTTTGAGCTTGCCTAGTTGGGTGTAAAGTCCTCCTGCATGACTGGGGAGGCAGGAGACCAGCGTCTAAAGGATGAGTCAAACCAGACCCCACACACACTAAGCCTCCCCCTTTCCCAGCCATGTAGGACAGGAGGGGAGGAAAGGGGGGCTGATCTCCAATGACACACAGTTGGGACCATTCCAATGCCTCACTGTCCTGGATACTCACCTCCCTCCTGCATGTCTCCAGGGAGGCATCAGGGTGCTACCATTGTTGGCACAGTGTCATACCACATAGAAAAACCTGCCTCCAGCACAGTCCTGAGGAGGACAACAGTCCTGAGGTTGGTCAACAGCTACTCCCTGGAGAAATGTGGGGCTTTTTATTTACATAAATGCCACACTGGACACACACACAGACAGACTAGATTCCCCTGGGCCCAGCAGCCCCTTCATCCTGGGGCTCTCCCACCACCTGCACCGATGCAGGCACATCTGTCAGGGTTGAGTGGATCTGCAGGTCCACCTTAGCCTTTGAATGCTTCCTCACACTACGTCAGCTGTCCCAGGAGTATCCTGCCATCTTCCAGGTCAGAGTCATGTCAGAGCTTCCCTCAGAACAGTGGAAGAAAACTCATTGTATTCCCGTTTGGAGTTTCACATGCTGGTAACACTGTGGCAGAGCTCTCAGAACACTGAAACCCTTGACCCTCATTTTGTGCTGCATGGCCCTGATGGCTCACCAGTGTTAACACTTGGAAGAGCTTGTCTGGGACTTTGCAAGTGATATGGATCAAGTGACAGCATGCATTTCACCTGGTTACCTCACAAATGACTTAGTCATTAGCTTCTAATCAAGGTTTACATATTACCCCGAGCAGGCACCGCCAGCCATCAGAAAAAGAGCTATATTTCATATAGCAGCCTGCCCATTCCCATCAACAGTAACAAGAATGTATTTAAGAAGCCCACTTCAAACAAGCATAAGTGCCAAGTTTACTCTGACAGGAGGACAGTTATGAAAGAAGTGTCTTGCCCATGAAAGACATGAAAGGCTTTAACAGAGGCAAAAGACTGCAGAGATCTCCCTCCTTCCTGCACCTCCACCCTCCTCAGGGAGGAACAAAGAGCTGTGGAGTTTCATAGCCAGATGAAAAAAAAGATTTGGTGGATGCCTGGGTTAGAAATAAGGTGATGCTTGCTCAGCTCAGACTGATACTGTGGCAGAAGCAGAGCACCAGCAGTTTTAATAAAAAGCACTAGATGGGAGTAAAACATCAAGCAAAATCTGCTTGAGGAGAAGCAGGAAGGTTTTTTCAAGATAGGGAGAGTAAGCAGAAGGTGCTGCTGTGAAGATGCGTCTTATTCTCTGCAGCACCACAGTACTGGAAGTTAACTTAAAATAAATGTGTCTGTAATAAAGTTTGGTGCACAGGCAAATAAGCTGAACTTCCCTGACATGATGCAGAGATCTGGCCATCTGTCCAACATAGAGATGCTGCAATTAAAGGGAAATAGAGGGGCTGCTTCATAGACTAAACAATTTCCTTCCTTAGGTAAGTGTCTATGTGGTGGAGGGTGGTGCTTGTTCCAAAATGTAGGAGTTATCTATCATTAAGCTTGCAGTGGAAATTGCTGATGAGAAGTCACACAATGGGGCCAGGAGGCTAGAAACTCAGCAATACAGGAATTTAGCGCAGGTTTTGCTTTAAAGCAAGAAACAGCAGATACACTTGCAGAACATTAGCAATGCAGCTTCCTCCTCCTATAAGCCCATTACCAGGAGAAAGCAGTGCTTTCTTTACCTATCAGAAAACCTTAACTGAATTAATTTTTTTAATGAATCCTCTCAATTCCCATTTGCACAGAAGACGATGAGCTCATCTCCCAGATATGTAAATGGTGCTTGCAACACTCCCCCCCTCTCTCTCCCCCTTCTTTTCTGCCAGCTTTGTGGAGGAAGCTGTGTTTCCCCACTGCATGCAGCCATTCTGAGGACACGAGAGCATGTCACATACCATACACATCAGTACACTCAAAATTGTGCACCTGGACTGAACACAACAAGGGAGAAAGGGAGACATTATTTCTGCTTTGATTTTTTTTTCTTTACTCTCACCTAGAAAAAAAAACAAACCCCAAAATAACTTTAGATCTGCTGATGTGACTTTAGAGTTGATGAGAAATACCCAGGACACAGACCACTGACGAATAAATCCCCCAGACCGCAGTAGTGTAGCACCTCTCTGCATCCAGGTGCTCTTATCCAAGCACTGAAGTCACCCAGGAATGAAAGCTCACACCTTGTTCGAGCTCTGTGCAGTTCATGACCCAGGGGATAAGGCAAAAGGTCATCTGGGCTATTTCAGCTTCCTCACCTTTTTCCTCACCAGTTCAGCACTGAAAGTCTCTTCTCTGGGATGCAAGGTGAAGCAAGGCCTCCCATTAACTCTCCAGATTCACCCACCCTAATGAAAGGCTTCCCAGACCCAGATTAAAACCCCTTGGGCCTTAGGAAAGCTCTAGCCTAAGGGAAGGTGAGGAGCAGTGCCTAATCATGTCTAAGTCAAGAAAAGGTTTTATGCAGCAGTAAGCTGAGGCATGACATCAGTGCCCTCATGGGCAGTTTGGAGCTGTTACATGGTGTGGGCAGCTCCCTCCAAATAGAAGGGGTAAGCTTTCTAGCCGCCCATGGTGAAATGCATGTCAAACCACCCCCTCCAGAAAGGACACAGCACAATGCTGCCTCTGCACCTTCATCTCCAGATGTCTGGAGCCAAGTGGGTGCCAAGGCTGGGGCCCTGAGGTACTCCATGCTGTTGCAAGGATTGAGGGCATGGAGGGTTACTCCTCCTTCCCTACTTGCTGCCTTTGTTGTTGCATCTTTCTCTCTCTGTCTGCACATTTCTGTCTCCTCATCTCCTTTTCTTTGCTCACATTTATTTTTCTTTCGTGCACCTTATCTCCTTCCCTGTAATTTATCCTCTACAGTGTAAGCCTTGGGCTGTCCTAGCAATGCCATTGTTCCTGGAGAGGGCATCATGCCACACTCCAGCACAGAAGCTTGTTACTAGATCCATACTCTCCTACAGCTCTGCACCTGCAGCACTGGCAGTGTTGTCTCCCTTTCTCACTGCTGAAATAAAAGCAGTATCTGCTTTATGTGAAAGCCAACAACTGTTGTTTAAACAACAGTTCTTGTAGGATTGGTAACAGAGACTGCCTCCAACACCAGCTGAAGGGCAGTTTTGCTGCATGGGTTTTCCTCCTCTCACAAGTAAGCAACAGGCACATCAAGCAATCTGTCATCGAGAGGCAATGTTGGACTAAGGGATGTGGGGGAAGGAATACAGCAGTAACTCACAGAAGACACAATTAAAAATACTGTAATTAAATAAATCTTCAACATCAAAATGACATAAAATGACATACATCAAAAAGGCCCAGTCTCTTTTTATTAAATTGGGACCAGCTTTTTGCAAAGAGATTGGCTGGTAGGTAATTAATTCTGTTTGTTTACTCAAAGTTCAATTGTGTTCCACCAGTATTAAATATTTATTTAATTTCTCTGTGAATAAATGATGGGACATACTAGCACAAAATAGTGACACTAACAGCTATATCCATTAACTGATGCTTTGCGGAAAGAGGAAAAATTCTACCATGGATCTTGCATTATCATCTAATGTAGGAAATAGAGAGGAAATGGCCTTTTCAATTCCCCAAAGCATGCAATTTGACAATTCTCAGCACTCTTATCTTGTGCAGAGATTAGAACTAGGCAAATAAATTAAAGCAGTGTAATCAATGAATGCATTCCTTTTTCCTGTCTGTGAAGAGAGGAGGGAGGCTGGGGTAACATCAGGCAGTCAGGTTAATAAATGCGTTCACAGGCCAGAATTACTAAATGAGTATTTGTGCACACACACATACACAGAGCTATTGATTACTCAGAACCTTATTTGCAAAGAAAACTCTGAATAGTTTGTAGATCTGATTAGACATGGGAGCTGTGAGGCTATCTGTAGGGACTGCAATTAAAAATATCTGTACCAACCTAACTTACCAAGTTTATTGATTTAACTGCACCAGCATAAGAATCTCTCTGCTGTAGGATATTGAATGTGCATTACAGTTTAGTGCTTGTATCATTACATCAAGTCAGCTGAACATAGGCAACATTGTTCTACCTGAGTGATCTGCCTGAATGACCCAACTTCATGGATGTCTTGGGACCCTAGCTAAAACCACAAGAAGATTGATCTCAGATCAAACATTGCAGTCAAAAATAATTAAATAAAAAATACAGGGAAAAAGATAATAGGTAGAAATAGGGATTCAACCCGAGCAAAAAGCCTGGCTTAAGAGTTGCTGATATGTGTGTAAATTCATTGTATTTTGCAACTTTAGCATTGTTGTTTTGTATTCCTCGGCAAGCAAGGTGAAATAAAGTTAACATGAATCGTAAATGGTTTGCGTTGGTAGGGGATCTTAAAGGTCATCTAGTTCCAATATGGCAGGGATACCCAATAGACCAGATGGTTCAAAGCTCCATTCAACCTGGCCTTGAACACTTCCAGGGCTGGGGCACACATAGTTTCTCTGGGCAACCTGTTCCAGTGTCTCACCAGCCTCATAGTAAAGAATTTTTTCCTTATATCTAATCTAAGCTCATCCTGTTTCAGCTTAAAGCCATTCCCTCTTGTCCTGTCACTACATGCCCTTGTAAAAAATCCCTTTCCAGCTTTCTTAAACTTTTATTTAGTGCAAATGTTCTTCAAAAAATGAGTTGATAGAAAGCATTTCTAGACCACAGACTCAGGGCTGAGACCTTGAAGTTTTCTGTACTGCTTCAGGCTCCCTCAGGGTCAGGGTCTACAGTATTTTCTCATCAGGAAGGTGAGTGAAGCAGACAGAGCTGCCTCACCTCCCAAGCGCAATGTAAGCAGGGTGCTCAAGGGTCAGATTGCTCGAGCAGCAAAGGCAGCACCCATCCCAAAAATGCACACATTAATCCAGATAGCTGGCAGATGGATTAACTGCCATAGCTTAACTATCTGATCTGGCTAGCCTTTGTGCTTATCCCTTGGGGAGTGCAGATTATCTCCTCTCTAATCTTCTCTCTCCTTTCCCTAACCTGCAGACTGCTACCTGCAAACATGCACTGTTTGGTTTGGCCTTAAGCTGTTAGCTTTTCACCTCAGGATCCTACCTTCTATTTGGTCACAAAGTCCCAGGCATATTTTGGTGTGACATAAATAAAAAGAAAAAACATTCGATTCACTCCTCCTTGTCAGCCGCAGCTTCCTCAGGTTACCTCTTTGGCTGGGAATAATTGCTCTTTTCATACCTTGGATAAATACTGTCAATCCTCTTATAATATTTCCCCTGTGCCTTCACATTCACTTCATCTGTTTGTCCTGGGATGCTTCCAGCTATTTTCAGTGTCTTTCTATGGACATTTATAAGCAGGTCTTTGTCTCCTACAGCAAGGTGCCCAGTGTAATGCAGAGTGGTGTCCAACTGCACCAGTACTGAAAAGAGGCAGATTTTCAGATTACCAAAAAGAGCAGAGGGCAGGAGGAATCACCATAACACAACTGCAGACACAGTTCTTTCCTTCCAGAGGTCTCACTGCCAAAGATAGGGAACAAACTACTAAGAGATACACCCTCCACTCCCTATTTCCATGTTTCCTTCTCCAAGACACCAGGAGAATGAAGGCACCCAGATGACAAATAGCAGCCTGCTGCATTCGCCATCAGCCCCTTGCTGCTCCCTATCACACCCAGAGCCCAGATCACCTTCCCTGCTTTCCCCAAAAACAGATTTCCCTTCCTCCTCTGCATGTGAAATACAATACCCTGGGCTCCCCCACCACCCCATCAGGTGTTTTAACAAGAATATGAAGCATCTGAATTTATTACCAAGGCTGTGCAAAGATTCAATTCACAAGTGCACATGCTGCTCTTCAATTTGTAATAACATATAATGTATTGTTAGAGGGAGCCATTACAGTAGAACTGAAGACTGAATAGTTTCCGCCCCCAGCAGAAACGATGCAGCAAGAACAAAACAGTCAGGAACTGTTCAGTCATACACCAATTTTTCTTTCTTACTTTACATTGCAGTTAAACCTAGCTGAAAACTGCTTTATCCTGATACAAGCTTTTCTGTACGTTACAGTGACATCAAGAGTTACTTGCTAGCATTTGTCAAGTCCTCAATTGCATTGCTATGCAGCCAGCTTAAAAAAAAAAGAAAAAAAAAAAAAAAAAAAGAGTCCCACTGAAGGATAATATTTGATGGTATGACTTTGTACAGCATAATAGGGGAAAAAAATCCCACAGTGCTTTTCAAGTGAATTCATAGTGTTTTCTAATGGGGGGTTTTATGGGAAAAAAAAATGCAGGGATAAAGTAAAAAGGAAATCAAAAGCACACCACAGCGTGCAAGCCCTCTTCCATTCAGTTACTCCAAAGCAGCAAGAACAGCTCATATTTGTATGAGTTGGAAAGTAAAGTCTGCCAAACCCTTTCCCAGGAAATTATTTCGGGGAATGCTACTGAATTCAGAATAGCAGCAGCTATTTAACTGTTATTTAACTTAAACACAGAGGTGATTTTAGTTTGATTTTGTCCTTTGCACCTCGGATCCACCAAGAAGAAGCTATCCCTGCAAAGGGAAGGAGTAGTGTTTGGCAAGGCACTGGAGAGCCTGGGGAAAACTTTGGTTAATGATTCACAGACAAAGCTTTGCCCTCAGAAGAAGAGCTTTAAAATATCATTAGAACTTTATTAGAGCAGGCAGTCTTTGATTAATAAAGTCTCGTCCAAATAACTGTTAGCTATAAAAGCACAAGTACACATGGGGTCTGCCTCTGTAAGCTTTTTAAGTGGGGGGAGAAAAACAATGGAGAGCTGTGCAGCTGAAGGAGATACAAGGCCTGCTCAGATACAGAGGAGAGACCAGACCTGATCCTGCTCAGACTCGAAAGCAACACTTATTCTCTGTAGGAGGAATAAGAATAGGCCACAAATCATCTACATTGCTTCATGTTTCCTTCCAAATAGAAAAGAGCTGGGAGAAACACACAAATGCCAAAACCTTCTGCTAAGAGGTTGCATGAAACTGGCTGTTAGGGCTAACTGGTCTACTGCTTTCTTATTGCAGTACCAGCTTCCCTGAATAAATTATGGCTCTAGGTCTTTTACACCAGAATTTGTTCTTCAACACTCTTTGAATGGGATTTTCTCTTTGGGAGTAAAGTGCCCACAGTGATGACAGCACAAATCACCTCACACAACCTCTCCAACTTGCCTCCCTGCTTGAAGGGCACATGATGGGGGCTCAGGGATGTCTTCCTAGCCACCCTCTTACATGGCTGCTGGGAACTACTGCCCAGGCTCAACCAAGCAAAGTGCTCTGTAGCAGCTTTCCTCGAGGCTATAGAATCACATTGGCTGCTGCATAAATTAACACCAGCAGCTGAGAGCAGTCTCACATGCCTGTGGTCCTGTGCTTACACATGTATTTTATAGTAACTCTTCCCCAACACAGCTTGATGAGGGAATGCCTTTAGAGTTGATGGTTCCCTGATTAGAAATAGCACAAAAAGAAAAAAAAATTCCCCCAAACCCACAAACAAACAAACAAACAAACGACAAAGTCAAATGCACATTCAAAGACAAAATTCAGGGATATTGGCCAGAAATCTTTAAATCTTATGACAGGACCTCTTTCTCTAAAATTGAAAGCAAAAGAGTGAATTTAATTTTTTTTAGCTGGCAAGTGTCTCCCAGATCTGTAGTGAAGACAAGAAAGTGAGGGGAAAATGTAAGAATGGTTAGTGTTTTCCTGTGATGCTCCGAGGTAGGATTTTTCTTATGCTTACTGTACATGAAGCATTATTTTAAAAAACAAGCTGGGAAATTTCCATCAAAATCACTACAGTTTAAGGGTAGAAATCAGCATATTTGTTTTATCAGGCCTTTAAGAATTTTTGCCTGAAGAATTCCCTATTGAATCACCTGAACATCATGACAGATGCATAACAATGTTACTAAAAATATAATATCTATCACTAATAGATATTAGTACTTACTGCAGTGTCTTGAGTCACCTTTTACTCCATATAGCCCCAGCAAGCAAACCAGGCAAAACCCACATTAACCTCTTTTTAAAGTTCCTGGTTGCAGCAGATCTGAGATGAGGAGAAGCACCATGAGGCCACTGAGAAATTCTGTCTAATCGAAATCAGAGTGTTCTTCTTGTCTTCTTGATGGGTAATTCCTCCACAGTGCTGTCAATTTCTCCTTTCATGAGAAAGGAGGATTTTTTCACTCGGGTAAACCTCTAAGCAAATTTTTTCACAGTCATCCTCCCCTTAACAGGCATAGAGTGGGCTCAGTGGCGCTCAGGGTCCCTCTGTTTAACATGCAACTGGTGGTTTCTTGGTGTTTCCAGATGCAGGCTTATGCTAAAACAGAGAGAAGGAATCTGCAGGTTGTCCAAAGGACAATACCTCTGCAGGTGTGAAGCAGATTATCATGCAGCCCAAGGACCCAACCCAGTGGTGCTCTCTGGCTGTGGAGGATAATGAAGAGGCAAAGGAGAGGGACAAGGTGCTTTCAGGATGACTTATTTCCAGAAAGAATGACAGACAGGGGATTTAGAGGGAAAAAAACCTGGATATTAATAAACAAGAGCAGAAATGGTGGTCAACAACCCTGATATTTTTATACATATTTCAAATTTTAGAAAAAACCTCAAGTATTGGAACTGGAAAATCATTATGGACAGTTGGAGACATCAGAGATGTGGACAGTTAAGTCTGGAGGTCACCAGCAAACAGTATGCAGAAAAAAATTTAAGCCTACTTATGAGTCCTTCCAGGATACAGAGCTTTTTTCCCCATGCTGGCATGGTTGCTATTTTCCAGGGATGAGATCCGAGTTGCTGGCTGCAGTCATTTCCTCAGTAGTTATTTTCTTGGAACTCAGCATAGTATTTCTTCTTTTTTTCCCTCCCCAATAGAAAAACATGTAATGTTGTTTAACATGACACACCAGCTTTCCCATCATTTAAATTTCTTTCAGGGAGAAGCACCCCACAAGGAAAATACACAATGCCACACAATACCGTACCAAAAGGTCTGAGTGGGGAGCAGGGAAGTCTTTCAGGCTTTGTGTAAGAGGGTGATATGTAATGTAGGGGTTTTTTCTCCATTTTCTTTTATTTCCCTCTCCTTTCAAGGCTTTCAGTCAAGTGACATTTTGTTTGATATTCACATCATTTCTCCATTACAGTTCTTCTAAAATTCTTGTGAACTGCTGAAAAATTCCTGGTGTGGCTTTGTTACAGCTCATTTCACTGTATCAGTTTCCACTACCTCTCCTCTTCAGAGGCTGAACCTGGAGATGCAATTCAAATCTCCCTCTCGCATCACTCCCTCTCCACTTTCACTTTTACTGAAGCACATCTCTCTTATCTCAACTTCCATTTCAAAACTTTTTTATTATGACCTGGTTTAGTGTAATTCTCCCAGCATATGATAGCTAAAAGAAAGGTTAAAAGATATCCCAGGGATATAAGTGGCCCAGCAGCTCAGCACTACTTACCTGAGGCATTCTTGATCAGGCAGGGCACTTACAAACCAGCAGGATCAAGAGCTGTAACATGACTGTTATGTTCAAGACTCTCCAGCACATTTTGCAGTTGAAAGAGAGCAGTACATTCAGGGTAGGATATTCAAAAGCAATAAAAAAAAAAAAAAGAGCAATCCAATTTTTATGCCTTTGAGAAGATAGATGCTCTTTGAATATCTGTCCTGCAAATATTTGTACTCACTGGGAAATTCTTAGATGTAACACAGCCCACTGAACACCACTGACAGGCCTCTCTCAGGTTAGACTATTCACAGGGGAAGAAGTTATTTTCCCCAGGCACAGCAGTATAAAGTCTGTTAGCCCAGAGGCCATCCTAAATGGTTAGTGCAGTCCTGGCTCTGCAGACGAAGTGCTTAGCGATCTGGTTCCTCTCATCTCCCTCTCCCCAGATTAAAATAGATGTGCAAAAGCAGAGCTGAAAATGACAGGCTTATGGAGGAGCCTTGATCATGATCATTAGTGAATTCATCCACAGCTATACCAGCTGAACACAGATTCAGGTGGTAGTCAGCCAGCCACAACTCTGAAGAATTTTTCTGCTGCATATGCAGATCAACTTTGCATGCCGTGACACCGTGGACACTCAGTGGGGCTGGAGGAGAGCTTCCTGAAACACATAAGGTTTGTTTAAGCTGACTTAATGCCTAGAAAACCACTGAGGAAACAATTCAGTAAGTCAGTCTACCTACGCCTACACTTTGGTGCTTTGGTATTTTTCCTGAACAGATTGCAGGTATAGCTTAAGCTGCTACCAGGGCTCAGTAGAAAAGGTACCAGGCTGGGGAGTCAGGAGCCTTCAACTCCTGTCTTGGCTATGCTGTTAACACTATGCAATGATGAGCATTGCAGTGACCCTGAGTAAACTGAGTTCTGCATCCACAAGCTGGTCTCAGCACTGAGGTTAACACAATTTTTTTCATACTTCCCTTCTTTACGTATGCGTAGGGAATTAATTCCTCCTCCACTCATAACCCACACCCCAGCTCACACCTGCGCCAAGAGGTTGAGATGTCCTTCCTTCCCCAGCCCAAAAGATGAACAAAGATTGTCTTGAGGTCACCTTTGCAGCAAGAGGCATATTTCTGAGAACATTCCTGACCACAGAGTACCCACCATGCTCTGCTTCTGCTCCGCTGAGCCAAGAGTCTATAGATTTCCTGCTCTTAAAATACATTAGCGTAATAAAAGTCAGGATTACACAGCCTGGTATTTGTGATTTACAGTCCTGGGCCAAACACAACAAGTAAGAAATAGGAACATCCTGTGGCAACTCAAACAATCCAAGCCTGTTACGCAGAGGTGAACTTTTTACCTGCAGTGAGCTACCGTGTCCATTACAGCCAAAACAAAAGTGACAGAGAAACATCTGCAATACCTTTTTTTCTGGTTTTCAAGTGAGTAGATCAACATAACTAATGACTGGCCTTGGCAGCTGTCCTGTCTAATTACTAGCTGCACTTGGACATTATCATCTAATATTAATACCACTGGAAAACCTTGTTACATTCAGTTTATCATGATGTCATGTCTGGCTTCTCTTCTGTCTGCTTGAAGTCTGCATAGTTAACCTAGACCTGTATCATTCCCTGCTTCTGGACTGAGAGGGCATTTTCAGACCCTCTTTGCTGAGGATGGTTCTTAAGAAAAACATCACAGGGCAAGGAAATCACTGTATTAGACATTCAGTCTTTGCTCTACAACTAGCTTTAGTTTGCCCAGAGGCTCTTTTTTCCATATCCGCATCAGTATTTAGTCTTTATGCATAAGCACAACCCTAACGACCAACTAATGAGGCTGAACTTTAATTTTAAAATGTGTTCTGACCTGAAGAAAAGTGCTATTACTGGCACTGACTGAAATACTTCAATGAAAAGCAGCAGCACTCCAGCACTGCACCTGTAGCACCCAGACACAAGACTTTTGCCTTTCAAGCCTATGTATCCACAGCAGAGCCATGCTTTCCTGTTAGCTTCAACATGCAAAAAAGGGTGAATTTTCTCATTGCATTTAAATGAATTACCTTAATGACATTTCTGAAGGGAGAGCAAGGACCAATCCAATTGAGGAGAATACTCAGGCTAAGGATACATTTTACTATGTGTTTGAGTTTCTGCAGTACCAAACCACCAGGAAAAGATGCAATGGGGCTCCAACTCAGAGTCTGCATGCTCTTCCGAGGGCAATGTAGGTTCTGTCACATTGAGACCAGAGAAAACCAAGGTTTCACATGTACTGATGTACTGATCTCTAGGTTAAACTTGTGGCAGACAATAGGAGCTTGTTTTTTATTGCTAGCACACTTCATCAGCCAGACACCTAGAGGAACACATCTGCAGGGATGAGAGCCAGATCTTGCCTTTGAGGCTCAGAAGCTTTTTGGCTTTCTCTTGGTATCAGCTTCTAGGAAATGGCCCTGTTTCCAAAAAGATGGATATAAACTCGGCATTTTCCATAAACCAGTTGGCTTGTTGTTGATGCTTATGAACTACTTTTTCCCCCCACTCTTGCCAGACCTCTGGGGGGTATGGGCCTCCCATTCCTTCAGTCTGGTCACTCAGCCCCCTTTCATCATGCTGGCAGCTGCTGCTGTGGCAGTGTTTCAGAAACCAGGTGCTGCTACATCTGAGTTACAAACTGCATGACCCCACTCTGTATAAAAGGGTCGCATTAGTCATGGAAAGTGCTTCCAGGAAGGCTAATGGAAGGAAATGGACCTTAGCACTGATGCTTTGCATATTAAGTATATCTTACTGCAAGGTTCTTTTCTGCTCTTCAATTAAATAATATTCAAAGGAAGTACTGGTCATGAACTTTCTCTACCATCATCCTTAATAGCTGGTAAAACAGTTGCTTTGACCCCTTGATGATGTTGCATGACCACAAAAGCAGTGAAGGAGTGGATGCTGTCATCAGGCGCAGTAAGTCAGAAATGACTGCGCCCACAAGGTTGAAGTTTCCTTATGGACATCTGCTTTGAGGTCCTTAACTCCCATGCATCCCTCAGCTGCTCTCAGCTACCTCCATGCTGTTCACCTGCCAGAAAAACAGCAATTGTTTTAGTGAAGAGAACCTAAATTGAGAGCCAAAATTATGATCATGCCACTAACATATACAGGTCTTCTCTTCAGAGGAGGGTAGACTTGAGTCCTGAGCCATTACACACAAATTTAGGCAGAAGTCTAATATAAATGAAAAAAATTGCCTTTTTAGCACATCATTAAGCATAATAACAAGCCTGAATCAGAATCAAGTTACCCTGCTCTTAAAAAGGAATAAATTACAAGTGAATATTGAATGATTCTAAACTGAAGATCTTTTCAAAATCACAAATAGGTTTACTGTATCTGGAACATATGTAAGCTTACATACAATATCTCATCATCATCATCATTGTCAACTGAAAGTCTTTAGCCAACTACATTCCTGTTCATTTTGGTTTTTTCCACTGGCATTTGGTTTTCCTTTTTCTCTTCAGTGCAAACGGCAAGAAATAGGGTAATTACATTTTTAGTATTTGCACTATTTTGGCAGGTGAGGGCTTAAGTGGATTAAACAGTGTCATGCCACAAGCAAGGAACAGCTGAGCATTAGAGCTAAATATGATCAAAGGGCATACACCTATCTGGATGTGCTTCCTCTGTTTTTTGCTTGCAAGTAAGCAGTAAGTACTAAAATCTGTGTCCATAATATAAACAATATAGAGCATGGGAATGACAGAAAGGAAAGTGGAGAAAACAAACAGGTGGTTTTTTTTTTTTTATATAAATCCTCAAATTTGGGCTTTTCTTAGAAAACATAATAATGCTCCAGAAAACAGAAGGTAAGGGTTTACATAGCATTAAATGTTATTTGCTGAAATATGGTAACTAGACAAAAAAAAAAAAAAGTCTGGTGGCAAAAGAAAACAAAAACATGAATCTGGTAGCAGCTGGGAAATTCAAACAGCCAAGTAAGGATCTGAGTTGGGTAAAACTCAAATGGATTTGAACAAAACACTAATCTGCTGTGTCTCCAGCCAGTGCACAGCAGTAGCACGGAGTTCCACCATTTCCCTCCCTGTGCAACAGGACACTCCAGGTTCCTGCCATCATTCTCTCTCGTGCTGGTTGGTGGTCTTCCATGCGTCTATGAGAGGCTATCAAAATGTTTTTAATGTCATCAGCTGTTGAAGAAGTTTCAGTTGTTAAAAAAAAATATTTTTCTCTCCTTCCAATAAAATATGGTTTTCTTTAACCTTCTGAGTTCAGGACAGCAGCTGTAGTGCAAGGTGAGGATGATTATTTATCTTCTTGCAGAGCAAGCAAGAGCTCTAAACATCTCTGGAATTACTTTAGACCCCAAATGATACTTTACATTAATTTCAGTCCCTCAGATTTTTCCTTCAGGTGAACACTCTTATTGTTTCTGAGTGCATTTTTTCAGGAGTGGCAAATTTCCCCTTTTGTGAGAAATGTCACAAAGCTGAAGCACTCCCCAGCTGGTTGCTTGCTCCCTTGGGATGCACATGTATGCCTTATGTCAAGAAAGCTGTTCTCAGTCCACCTGTGAAGAGGAATTGTTATTTTCTCATTTGAATGTTGAAGCAACCCCAGGTGAGGCAACAAACCTTGCCAGATGGAGAGGTCAAGAGGGCCCAGTCTCATTTACAGGACTCTAAATCCCATCATTTTTTTGTCTCTTTCAGTGTACGAGCCCCAGCTGTGTCTCATTTGCTGTTGACAGAGGATACCACCTCTGCAGGTGGGGCAAGATGCCAGGTGGAATGAGATATTTCACCCCTTCCCCAAGTCCAGGTGACTCTGACCAAGGCCAAGTTGGCCCCAGCATGTCTCAGGTGGTGAAGGAAAGCAGATTCCCCCTCTGAAGTTTGAGGCTTTCACTGATTCCCCTTCCCCACCCTGCCAAACAAGCAGGGTGAAGGAAGCATCTCTCCCCCACACCCCAGCATTGCAGGCATCTCTTCTGCTGCTATTCACACCACCAGTCCCTCACATTAGGCCATGACATGAAACACCAAATGAGATCATGAAAAGCAGTGATGTGTGTGCAGCACAGCTAAAGGTCACTGCTGCATGTGAATTCACTTTTAAAAATAATTAATTGAACAACAGCTTGACATTTACCCTGCAAAGGGATTTTTGAAAGTTTGCTTGCTGAACCTTGATGTTCACAGGCTGCAATGTTTACTGTTGGGGGAGCAGAGAATCATTGTTATTCTACAGCAAATAAAAGAAAATGGATCAAATTCAACTCTGAATAAAAGGGGGGAAAAAAACCCTGTAGGCAAACCTTGCATTGGATTCACTCAGCTTTGCTCTTTTTCTCCTGCTTTGTTTCATGAGATCGGTGAATACCATTAGGCTAAATAAACATTCCCAATGCAAAAAGTAATTTCTGCTTGCAAGTAATGTCTTTCCTCAGGGCTGAAGTTTCATACACACCTTCTGCTACCTCAGAAACACCTTTAATAATGTTATTTGGAGGACTTAGATCTGAATAATGGTCAGGCAGGGGTCTCTTTTAGGATGTAATGGAATAAGAAATAAAAGAAAGGAGATTGTATTCTCCTTACATCATCTTTTTAACTGATAGCTCAGTTGCAGTCTCATCCCTCTGTTTCACAGATGGGCTGGGTGGCATGATCAGCATCAGCTGTGATGGGCCAACAACCTAAACTCATTCATTTTATGTACTTGGCTTCTGCATGTCTGTGGGTCATTAATTTCCTTCTGACTATACATGCCCTTTAAAGTCCTGGAATGAGCAGACCACACACTTATCATTGGTGACATTGAACACAGTGGTTGTTCACCCAGAAGCCTGTTCTACACAATGTTCATTAAGTATTTTGTCTCACAGGAAAGCTAAAATGTGAATTTTCATTGTGGACTTGGACCAGCCTCTATTTTATTTTCAAAGCATCTGAAATTTGAATGGAGAGAATCTCATCCTCTAACAAAATTTCTGTCCATTAAAAAAAAAAAAAATAAAAAAAAATAAGCAAATCTTTCCTCCAGTCCCACATCAAGGTAGGTTTTTTTACTAACCTCTGGTGTGGGCCCTTGCCTCACGCTGTTTGAAAACACATGTACAACACCCTTCCAGGCCCTCCTAATCCACATACTTAGTGACACCACCACTCAGAGGTTACAGTAGGATCCAGAAGGCTACACTGGTAGGTTTCCTTTTAACACAGACCTCCTGACTGCTTCCCACAGGCCTTATTTATATCTACCTGTCCAGTGCTCCTATTCCATCCTATCAGCTCTAACATCTTGTTGCTGCTGGGAGTCAGACTCACCGCCCTCTGGTTCCTAGGATACCCACTAAAGCTTCATTTAGAAAGGGAGTTTACCATTAGGGATTTCAACATGCCTTTAAAGAAATGTGCTCTTTATGTGCCATGGTACTGATTTTAAGTTTTGGAAAAGAAAATCTCAGTTTGGTATCTGTATATTCTTCTAGACACAGCCACATCTGTGATTCTCAGCATTACAGCAATTACAAACAAAAATTTGATTCTTCTTTACATGTCACATGTCTTGCCTAATCACCTGCTATTTACTAAGACACAATTTAAAGGGAACTTCATACACTAGCACATTGTAGCAACTGGCATTAGAATGCATACATAGAGAGAGCACATACATCTCCCAAATGCTCCAATATTGACCCACAAAAATCAACCAAACATTTTTCTTTAAGCAGTATATGTTTTCTAGCATATTTGCATAATTAGATTTTGTTTGATTTATCACTATTGTAACCAGCTTTCTGAAGACACATTAATATACACAGCATCACATTGCAGACTGTGTGCAATACAAAGATACACAGGCCAGACTTTCCAGCTTTGCTACTGTATAGATACTCAGGAAAGCAAAAAAGCTGGCTACTGTGTCAGGATAGTCCCTGACATCACATGAGACCAACTGGATAATTTACTTCGTGAGTTTACTGCTAGCTTTGAAATTTTTGCTACAGCTTGAACAGACCAAGCTCAAGAAGCAGGTAGATTTGCAGATTTATTGCAAATGCATTTAGGTCAATAATTTTAAAAATCATTTTAATTTCCTGAAGGTACATTATGAAGCCAATTAATCTTACGGCTGGCAGCTAGATGTGACCTGGGACATCTTGCACGTCGCAGCTCTGGATCCGTGCTCTCCTGTCTAATGATCAGGCTTATTTATGCTTGACCTCTGTGACAAGCCCAGGTGTGGGACCCAGCTATCAGGCCTGGGGTCCTTTACAGGCCACTTGTTTCTCAAGCACAGCTGATACAAAGACACACTTGGCATGTTTGTCAGCACTCAATACTAACATTTAGAATTCCTTTACCTGCACACTTTATCAGCGATTTCTCCCTTTCACAGACTCTGGTCCAAATGCCATTCTGAACTCTATCAGCTCAAGAGAGCTGAGCAGGCAGAAAGATGGCATGTGAGAGTTGGTGTCAAGGTAAGCAAGGAAATACACTTAGAGAAAAATAGCCTACCTGCACCCACACAACGTGAAGCTTGGAAAAGGCAGTTACAACTAAGAAAGGAGAACTTGGGGTGATCATTGACAGCTCCCAACACTTTCTAACATCATATAGGAGATCAGAAAGAAGAAAATCAATACAAGTTGGGTGTCATCAGGAAGGGTAATGAGAGCAAGACAGAAGGGAACATTTTACTGCTACATATGAAGGTGATGGCCTACACCCTGAAAATGGTGTGTAGCTTCGGTCTCTGCGTCTCAAGAAGGACATAGTGAATATAAAGAAAGTACAGAGAATGGTAACTAAAGTGATTAAAGGGACAGTGCAGATGCCCAACAAGGAGAGATTGTAACACACTGGTACTCTTCAAATTTTAAAAGGTAGAGTTGGGGATACCACACAATGCAACATCAATATCATGACATAATATTGAAGCTGATGGCCATGCTGAACACCAAACTGTTGTTCACCAAAGCTCATACTGTATGAACTAGAAGACACTGCAGGAAACTGCCAGGAGACCAGTTTTAAAAAGCTGAAAGAAAATAACTCCTTAAACAGAAAGTAGTGAACTTCTGTGACTTGCTACTGCAGGAGATTGTGGATGTTGGTAGCATTAGCCAGCTAAAAAGGTAATTAAACAAATTCATAGACAATATATAAATGATTTCTGAAAGGACTGCACAAAGCTGTGTTCTGTATAATTTTTATGATGGTGTTCATCGATGTTGGAGAACTATGAAGAGCATGGACCAACACAAATGGCAGGGCTTGCATAATCTCCTTAAACAGCCCCTCCTGTTGCCACTAAAATCTATGTGAATTTTGCAATCATCTTTGTAATCTATACCACAGAACTAGCATACATTTCGGCATATCATGAATGGGCCTTGTTGGTAACCCAGCAGCTAAAGGCTGTGATGGATTAAAATCTGCTTGGTAAGGAAGCTCCGTCAGGCTGGATAATCCAGTTCCATCACACATGGCACAAAGTGGACCTCATCAGATCTTGAGCAAATTCTGAATGCAAACATTGTGACATACTGCTTACCAAAATACAAGCAACACATTGTTAACACTCCCCAACGCACTTCATTGTCATTCAATACTGTAGAGTCACACATATTTATGACAACATCCTAAAGACATCCTTGACATTCAAATTTTAGGATAGAGACAGACAAAGCAACACACCATTTGGTAAAGAGCCATCAACAAACTGGGATTCAATTAACTGGGCTGCATCAAGTTTTATCTGCGCTTTTCATTTTCTTGATTTAAAGAACTGTTTGGGAGAGCAGATAGGGACATTTTCAAGAGCAACATTCCCACTTTTATAAGTATCTGCAAAGTATCTCCTCAGCTCCCTGCCTTTGTATCACATATTTTTAAACAGTAGGAAATCCATATTACAATAAAAATCCCTTCATGTTGAGCTCTTCCAGCAAAATGCCAAAACCACATGGCAACTTATTCATCTAGTTTGAGCTGAGCCTGTAACAGAGAACGAGCAAGACTGAAGGATGGGGCTATTTACAATGGTTTACTAAGTCTTTCCTATGCCAGTTCTTGGTTGGAAGGGTAATAGTCACAGTAAAGAGCTTAATTCATGTCCTGTATGTCAGCTGATAACATCAAAGACAACACACAAGGGAAACGACCCTTGTAACTACTGATGAGACAGGAGTCCTAGATTATTCATGGCAAAAGGGATGTCTGGCAATGAGAGAACACTAGCACTGCAGGTAAAACCTCCAGGAGCTCCTTGGTAACCCCATACCTGAGGACCATGCTACGTTACACTCTGCTCATTAAGGTGTCTCTGTCTCAGACACTTGGTAGGCAGCTCAGGCTTCTATGATTCAGGTAGGTGAACTGGAAAGTATTTGCTTTGGTTTTGCTATCCCAGAGACTGTGAAGGTTGCAGAAATTTCCTAGGTCTAATTTATGTGTGCCAACCTACAATTTACTACGAAGCTATGTCAGTAAGGAAATCTGAGAGGAGTCTTGCAGGAAAGAACATGAGCATTATATTTCAAGAATAAGAGCTAGAATTATACGCATAATCCACCTACAAAGCCTGTTACTCATTGCAACACAGGTGATCACCCTTGTGATTCTGCTAATGGACCAGCGTGTCCCATTTAATATCTTTCTCCATCAGGTCTGTTTCGATTCCTACAGATCAGCATCAGTTTAGAGAGTCAGAGACAGCAGCAGTTACTCCTTGGCTATCTGAAACAGTAATCACAGGTACTAGGCATAGGGTAAAATTGTATTGACAATTCGTTTCAGAAGCCTTAACCTTTTGCCAAGACACACAGGCATCTTTTACTCCACATGAACTTGTGACTTTTGGGAAAAAAACAAACAAACAAACAAAAAAAAAAAGAAAACCAAACCAAAACAACAAAACAAGACAAACAGGAAAACCTCCCAAACAAAGCCAAGTTTGTTTGCTTCATTCCAACAATGACTTTTCTTTTGGCATAGATTAATGTTAATGATTAGTTAACCCCCACTTTACCTCCTTACCACAATGATGCATTTGTGGGGGAGCAATACCATAATTCCTCTTTAAGGTTCACATTACACAAACTCCCCCTTTACTCAGCAGCCAAGATACTTTCTGAGGAATTTCTTAGGAGATGAATGAAGGAACAGGTCACAACAGGCTGTTGCCCAGTGCCATCCTAGATAAACCCTGGTAAATACTTACCTTGAAATCTAGATAGAAAGGATCTGTTCATATCATCACAGCTTTTTGATGTGGTTGTGTATTACAGCATCCTGAAAGCTCACTCACTATTTCAAAGCCTCGGGAACAGCAAGGCTGATCCGCAACTTTCTACTTCTTTGATCTATGGATTTTCTTAGGAGTGAGGGGTGGGAGTGGAAGTGTGTGAAATGCTAAATTAAATAAGAGAGTTACATCTGTGGTAACAGGCATTTTCCATCCACAAGCCAAAAGTATTTTCATTTTTTACTTCCTTAAACAGTTTAGCTCTGTTAAACAACTGCTTTTAGAAGCATGTGTTGTAATATCAGCTCCTTCCAGATATTTGGTTCTTCCTCTCCACTTCATCTACAAAAATATGAGCTCATGTCTGTTGCTTGCTTCTAACCTCTGTTCCCTTTTTGCCTTCATGGACTTAGAGGTGCCTAGCTGAACGTCAGCTCTGGAGCACATCTCCTCCTACATGAAATTGAGCAAACTTTATACTTTCTGTCTCTCAAGCACACCACACCAGGGCATTTAGGTGCTAGGCATTCTCTTAATGCAATTCTGTCCACATGAACTCCAAGTCTCTCTTTTTGATAACTGTATTTCCACAGATAGATCTCCCCATTAGACACCACTTACAAGATGGGAGCACAAATGGAGAAACAGAAAGGCTGTTTCTCTGATACACTAACAGTTGAAGGCAGGAAGCAAAGAACTTGTATACACACAAGTTGACACTGCTCCTGACCTCAGATCTTTATTGGTTTGGTTTTAAAAACAGTTGATCAGTAGAATACAGACATGAAAGATGCACGGTGTGTCACTGCTTCTCTGTGATCTGTGCTCTGCCACCACCACCACCACCATCTGCAGAAATGTGGTCCTTTCAAAACAAGTTCTGAACTACTTCAACTGAAAAAAAAAATAGCCAGTATGCACTAATCCAACTTGTGCATGACAACTGTCACTTTTATCCATAAGCATGAGTGCAATATTGACTGTATAGGATACCCGTGTGATACATGAATATTATATGACTTCCAGTGTGCTGCACATTACTAGTTCCCATTAAAATCAGGCCTGTTTAAACAAAACTGAACTCAAAGTATGGCATTATACCTGCTCCTGATATGTCTGCTTTTTTTTTTTTTTTTCTATTCCTACAGGCACTTTTCCCCAATTTGTTAAACTTCCTTTCCCTTTTTATACCCTTTCCCCTCTGAAGAACTTGCTCAAATAGTAGGCAGACTATACCAACGTGCATTTCCAGTCAAGTGAAGGAACACAGAGGCCAGTGTAAAAAATTTGCAAATCGCAGATTAAGGCCCGAGAGAGCAGGACAAAAAGAAAAATGGACAAAGAAATAACTTTTCTCTTTTTTCACCTATAACTTACTGTTGCTAACATACAAATAACAAAAATAAGTTTCATGGAGGTTGTTTAGGGAGGAGAAAAGAAAAGAAAATGTGGGGGCTGCACATTAGCTAAACAGAAATGCACACTGAGGGGCATATCCATCCAAGTCTGCACAAAGCAGACGATATGCGTTTGAGACAACCACCTGCTTCACCTGTTGACATGTGTTGACAAGCATATACTCCTACACCTGGACTTTGCCTTGATGGAGGCAGTATAACCCAAACTGTGCTTTAATAGCATGACTGCACTTTCAAAAAACAATTGGTAACTTTGAGTGTTGTTATAACTCAAACACCTTTCCACCTCTGGACACTGTCTTTCAGTGTAAAACCACAGCTGATTTTCAACTGATTTTCTCTTCATGTGAGGCCAGTATGCTTTATCTAGTTACAAGAAGCTCTACCTCTAGGATTAGACACTTGATTTCATTACAGCTTCGGAAAGCTTTTAATTCTTTTTAATTCTTCCTCATTACATATTCCTGCAGTCACACAGTATTGAAGACACCAGGTGATTTTCTCATTTTAATTTTGCCCCCAGTAGCTTTCAACAACTGTTCCTTCAGTTGAAAGTCTTTCTGCTGAGCCCTGGCAACAACCCCCCCAAAAAGCAATTCCGTGTATGACAAGTGCACTTGCCTCTGGCATGTAACCAGAAGAAACTGCAGCTCCAGGGCTTCAGGGCACAATAAGGAGGAAAAGGCCATCCAGTTCCAGTACTTACCTCAGTGGGCAGCATGACTTCTGAGGCTGTGATGCTGATGTAACCAGTTAGGAGAGGAAGCAAAGGAAAGGTGTGATTCCAGTTCAAAACAGTAAACATCTGAACTTAAAGACATACAAAAAGAGAACAAACACTGAGAACCTAACATTAAAGCAAAATATCAAAACAAAATCCAGGATTCTGCTTTTCTGATTTTTAAGACCTATGCCACAGAAACAGAGAAAACAAAATGTGTTATGAGGTCCAAAACAGGCAAACTGTAAGGCTTGCTGACTCTCTCTCTCTGCCTTCTTTCCAGGGTGCTCCTACTTCTTGGCTTCTTATATTCCACCAAGAAATCAGTTGCATGGTAGCAGCTGCAAATGCCACAGTGTGGAGAAGGATACCAAGGGCAGAGAGAAGAGTATTGGATCAAGGAGGTGCCTTGAACTCTTTATGGACAGGAACTACCTAAAGAGATTGCCATGAGATCATATTTATCTTATGGTAAGGCAATTCCTTTACTGCAAGTTGTGTACAACCTGAAATGAAGTTCAGGGAACAAAAATAAGGCTTTAATGCTGCAAATAAGTCTGTTCACCTATAGAATTCTTTCTTGTTGCTAGACCCCAGAGAACCCATCAAGTTCCCTCAACTTTTTTTCCCCTCAGTGTCTCAATGTAAAATACAGGCACATCCTTCCTCTGCAAACACTGATGATCTTTCAGAGCTCCTCACTGATATTTCACCATCCTAACCCAAACTTTGAGAAATTAAGTTCCTGCCTTGTATTCCTCCGGTACAATAACCCAAAATTTATTAATCCATTATCTTCCTGTAAAAACTTAGATCTACCTGGCCAGATAAAAATATATCAAGCTTGGTGGATAAATACACTCCTAGAGAGTAGGGTCTGTGGTGGGTGAGTTTCAGGTGCTGAAAGACAGAGGTTGATGGGAAAAGCATCCCAGCCCCCAAGCAGAGGGCTGTTTTCTCCCTGGACTGGCTGCTGCCTTGCTGCCCAGCTGGACCCTGCAGCACCCAGTGCAGGTCACAGCTAGGCCAGCAGACATCTGGCTCTTCAAAACAATGCACCTCACTTTGCTAAACACATAAAATGTCACTGCTAAACCCTACAGATGAATCCACTACACACAGGGCATTGATTAACAGCAAATTAGCAAAGTAAATGACAAAGAGATTATGCTCAGTCTGCTTGTGTGCATGTGCATGGAACAGCAACTTAACATGAAGGTGCCCATTAAATCAGAGGAACACATACAAGTGGACTAACAAAGACTGTGCCTAAACACGTCAATATGCAGCAATTTGCCTATTTGGATATGTTTTGTTTTGTAGGCCATTTATCTATACTCTCAAGGTAAATTTACTTACCAGCATAAAATTTCCATCGATAAATAGGGACAGTGATTCAGTTGTCTTTTTCTAATTGTCAAACATGGGCCTCACAACCCTAATGCCCTCTGTAAAATACCCCACCAAAGACACCATATAGACACATATTAATACATTTTAATTATTTTTATATATGCATATAGGCATATTTAATATTCATATGGAAGCTTAAACTAAAAAAGGATTCTCCACTATTTTCCACTATTTTCCACTGTAACTACTTGTTATGCTTTATTGCACACAAAAATGATTTTGGAACTTGGAAAATAAATACTGTTTCCGTCATATTCCTCTCAAAAATTAGTAGCTGAACCCGTCTATGTACAGTGGCCAGAAAGGGGGTGTAAGTCCACAAGCAGGTGGTTTGGCTGCTAAAGGCCTTATTTGAGCAAGGGGGTCCATCCAGTAGAAAAGCATTTCCAGGTAATCGGGTGCCCTGGGACCAGCTCACCAGGCACTGATGGCACATATCAAAGTACCTTCTGCCCCATGCAGTTCTCGAACATCCGGCCCCAAAAGAGAACTGATGGAAAGAATAGTTTGGGTTTACACATACCTGGAAGAATGAAGGAATTGAATGTTATGGTATTGAGTATATAGAAACCCTCTGGAATGTAAATATTTAAGAGGCATTTCACCCCAATAAAGTGAAAACTTGCTAATGACAAAGAAGAGGACGTTGGTCATTTGGCATAGCGATGTACATGGTACAATCAGCAGCTGCCAGATGCATCAGGCAGAGCAAAGTAATAGGAATGAATAGTAATAGAAATGAAACAAGCAGTACAACACACTTTTGAGTTTGTGATTGATCCAGGAATGATCTTGACCAGTCTCCCTGATACTGTCAAGGCCAGAAAAGATATTTGCAGTGGAAGACTCCCAGACTGCAGAGGAAGCCCAAAACAGCAGCCCAAGGGAGACTACCAGGAGATCTGTACTTATTGCTAGATAAATCAATTCAGTTTCTGCAGATTGCACACAACCTGAAGCTTGGAGTCTGATACTGCAGTCAGGACTGTCTGCCTCCAAAACCCTGCAGCAGGAAGCCATGCTGAAATTTAAACCCGTTAAGCAAACAGTGTTAAGCTCCACAGATCAAGACAATATTAATACATAGAGGGAGGGAAAAAAAAACCCTGCATGCAATGGATTGCCCTATTTTTGGCATACATGCAGTGGACAGAAATGATCACCTGAAGCATTGCTAACTAAGGAGAACTGACAATCTGTCCATAACCTGCTGTAAAGCACTCTGAAAAGCAAATGAGATGATAAACTTTCAATTGGACATCATTACACAGTTACAAGTCAGTTGCCAGAAACAACAGTCTTAAATGGAAAAAGAACTTCTAGGCACTGAAATTTTGTCAGGGAGTCCAGGGTTTATTGTGAAGAGCCTGTACTGTAAAAGGAGAAAGGAAACTTGATGGTGCTGATTGAACCACCATCAATATTAATGAAGAAGAAAATACTTGTAGCAGTGCTCAGGAAAACAGCACTTTATCTTTACTAGACAAAGTATGGGAACAATCACTCATTGCTTCAGCACAGAAGCAAAAATCCAAGTGTTTAAATATATAAAACCTGAAGACCTGGTTACGAAAACTACAAAATTACATCTTACTAAGCTTCACCCTCCAAATATTTTCCTTCTAGAATGAATGCTTGATTTGATTAAAAATATCAGGAAGCATAAACAACGATGACTGGCATCTCAGGAAAAAGCCAGAGTAAACACAAACCAAAGCAAGTTTCGTAATACAGGAATTGATTAAATAATGAAGCAGCAACTGATAATAAACGTTTGGCTAAAGCATGTTTAGCACAGATCTAAATTTAAAGTGGATCTACAATATAACACAGGTTTCTGGTAAACAAAATGCTTTTGTGTCAAAAAGCGGGTTGCTGTGATGCTGAAAGCTGGTATCAGAGGGGATGGCTTTTTATGGCTATATAAGAGGTAGATAAATCTTCATAGAAAGCTCTACAATATTTGGTTCTAAGTCCCACCTCCACTTTCTGCAACACAAATCTGCATCTGCTGGGGACACCAGGGACTTAGGACAGCAGTCATCTCACCAGAGGAATGTGCACTGAGCGATAACAGCCACCCTCAGTTTCAGGGCAGAAGGGTGCCGAGACAGAATGAGGACACAACTCCTGCTCCCCAAAAAGGCCCCAGGGAACAATCCCAGATGATTAAAAAAGTGCCTTGAGAGTGTTACAATAAACAGATAAGGATGTTGCAGTTGCAAGCCCAGGCAGCCACGTGAAGCAACTTGCAACTTAAGTGAGCACCAATAGTAAAACCAGGTGCGAGCCTGGGAGCTCGTATTGCGGTGCAGCAGCCTGCGAAGTTGAGTTTATCTGGGAAAAGATGGATGTGTTGTGAGGGCCACAATCCTCAGCAGCCTACATACCCCTCCTTCAAAGCCCCGAGACAATTATTTTGCTGACACTTTACCTTTGTGTTGTGCAATGTTTTCTTCCTTATAAGAAAAGACAGAAGATAGGGCAAGGAGGGAGAAAAGGAGAGAAGCTAACACATCCTGCCTATTAGAAGACAACACTGACATACTCCCCTGCCAAACTCCTCATGCAAAACCATCCACAGTCTGATGGAAATGTTGCCTGACAGAGCTCAGGAGGCTCACAGGAAGCAAACTGCTGGTATCAGCACAATGTAAATAGATGAACAAAAAGTCTACTGAAAGTGCCACTTAAACAATAAAGCAAGTTTGTTTGGTAGCAGGTGGTCAGGCTTTCACAAGGAAGTTAACTATGCTATGAGAGGCTCCTGAGACTGAAATACCCCAAACACTACTGTAATCCCCCTCTTTTTCTTTTTAGTCAGAACTGTATGTATAAGAAATAACAGAAATACACCCAAATAAGAACAGAGCCATTGCACTCTGGATTATTTCCACATGAAGCCTTAATTTCAAACAGATGATGACTATTACATGACACAAACAAGAGTAAAAAATACTGAGTAATGGTCTCTGAAATGTAATTATTTTAAACAACCTACTTAAACTATAGCTAGCACACTAAATCCACACATCCACTGTCAAGGAAGTGGAAGCATGAAGACTAAAAACCTGTGCTGCTCGGCTCAGCACCAAACACTCTGGAGTCTGATGCACCACCAAACAGCACCTTGTCTCTCACTTTTCTCTTTTGAACTCTGGTATAATCCAAACTCAGCTGAAGAACTTTCAGTAAATGTCTGATCTAAGTTTAAAAATAGTCAGAATCGTGGTCTGCAGCAGTTTCTCCACCTTAACTCTTGGGCACATGGTGTAGTTGCCAGAGGATGACATTTGTAGCCCAGAGAAACTTCTTTGGTAGAGCCATGCATCAAGAAAGAAGTCCTGCTGTGTCACAGTAGAAAACTAATGTCCTCTTCTGAGGGTTTTCTTTAGCCTTCAGTTACAGGTTCAGAGCATCATTGTTATTTCTAAGTTAAAAGCAGACCATGCTATTTTATTCAAATCCTCTCCTCGCTCTTTTTAGCTTTCTTAGTTTACTGGAAATAATTGAAAATTTACTTGCTTTCTTCAGCTGAGTGATATGAAAGTTCAATTCAGTTTTAAGTCCTTTCTTGAAGTATAGTAAACTATAAGCACAGACAGCAAAATTCCCCAGAACCACCATTATTTTCATCTTAAGAGCCAGGGTGGAAATCAGAGAAGATTCTGTACATTTCTTATTTGGTTTTAAAACAAACAATGGTGAGGGTTAAAGCACAATACCTGCACACTCGCTGACCTTCAGGACTGAAGTTAAGCCCTATGTAGCTAAGCTGAAAACAAAAAAAGCAGATTAGTTTTTTTGAAATCACATGGAAGTTGTAGTTTCCCCAGCTAGGAAAAAAAAAAAAAAAAGAAAAAAAGAAAAAAAGGAAAAAAAAGCCAACATGAAAAAAGAAAAGCACTATCATAGGTACTTTCAATTTACTTAACCAGTCAAGCACAGGAGAGACCATTTATCAGCAGTGCAAATTAATAACTGGAGCCACCTCTGCTCCTTAAATTAGGGCACTTGCTGTCTGTCAAAGCCAAATCTACAAACTAAAGAAAAGTCATGCATAACTGTCTTGAAAATTTTAACCACTGTGTACTGAATCAAAACGTGGTGCCAGTAGCAGGTTGGGTTTACATGGGTAGCTGCAAATAGTTTCAGTCACACCTGGAAAGCTGTTTGATACAAGTGTGAAAGATTTGCTTTCTTATTCTTTGTATTAGCCTTTTGGAAAGGCCCCAGAGTGGAATACTTTGGACAGGGGTAATTCCTGCATTTCAAGCCAGCTATGACAAAGTTTGACAGCACAGCTGGTTATTTCTGCTAACCCTACAAGTTCCTAAAATTTCAGATCACAGAACTTACAGCATTATTAGGCACAGGAAAGAGGTTTTAATTTCTTTCATATGATTTTACAGCTGCCTGCGGCCTTGCACAGTTGTACTCATAGTAACTGATGCTCCTGGCTTTAAGAAAAAATAAAGGCGATGCCAAAAAGTAGTCTAATACAAATGCTTCAAATCTGTTTAAAACAATTGTTTAATGGTTTTCTCTAAGACTTGATGCCTTGCTGCTATACAAAAGATTTTGCTTGCAGTATCCAGAAATTTTCCAAAAGATTTTCATTACTCAGAGGAAAAAAAAAAGACTGCACATCTTTGGAGAAACTCAAAATTCAACTCAGAAGTGAGGAGATTGCTACCTAAAGAGACGTTGTTTTGGCTGCTCCATGTTCCCTAATTTTAAGTTAGCTCTTCATAGCACTACTAAATGGACAAAAACTATGCTGATGGCTGACAGCCACTGGCAAGATCCCTAGTACCCTTTTAGCACCAAACCAAAGCAGCACCTTTTTTCTGTTTTGTTTTTACACATTTAAAACATTGTCAAAAATCAAAATGCTCACAGGCATTCAAAGTGTATACACCATCTGGAACCAATTCTGGCATTCATCAATTTTGTCTCTGCCACAGCTTTAAGCTGTCACTCTGAAAAGTGGTGCAACTTACTTATGGATAGGTGCAACAAAATCCATTCATGCAGTCAAGTGATCCATGGCAAAGCCCACCACTTGAGGACGGTGGCAAGGACAGCAGGAGCCTGGGTGGTCAGTGGCAGCCACAGCAGCCCAGGGCCAGTGTTGGCCATGCTTTAACTGCGTCTGCCACAGTGCTTCAGTCAGAGAGGCAGTTAAATGAAACCATGGATATGGATTTCCCCTCTCAGTGGGGCTCTGATTCTAAATATATGATATTTTTGCAACAGGGAGGGAAAGCAGAGAGGAGATGTCAGTGGGATACACTCTGTGAAGAGAAGGTTTTGAAATTCGATGATGTCTTTGGTCCTTGGTTTGAGTTCAGAAAGAGAAAGATGGGCAGTTGCTCTGATTTGGTAAGGGAAAAGCCACTGCCTGTAACAGCGGAAATAGAGGGAGGCAGAATTGTGAGAATAATTACAACTGAGGAAAGCACAGAGCAACACGAGCAGCACGGCCCCACACCTGCTTGCCTCCTGCTCTGCCCTAGGATTACACCCCTGATGTAAGCACAGAGTTACATTTTTGGCCTTCAAGACAAGGGGGAAAGGAAAAAGAAAAGTGAAGACACATTGCAATGTCAAGAAAAGGGGAATAGGCCCCCAAAAAGGAAAAAATGATCTCTTTTAGCTGTCATCATCAAAATACTTTGCCAATTCTTTGCAAAATGATGTGTTCTGTATTATTCCCTAAGGATAAAGCTTTCAAAATACTCAGCCACAGAAGTGTTGGGGGTTTTTATTTCTTTAAAAAATTACTTTATGTATTTTTTTCTGCTTCCCGTGAACTAGATACTCATGCTGACAGCTGCAGAACCCTGACTAGCAGGGCTTTCTGTGCAATTCGCTGGAGACATTTAAGTCTAAACACATTATCTTAAGATTCTCTGCTTCACCATACCTGCACCCTCCCTTTTCCACAGAAAGGGAATCTAATCACTGTTTATCCTTTGACTGTTAAGCAAAGCTTCTTTCTCTTTAAAAATAACCCTATTCTACACATGCAAAAAGGAGAGAACACAAGCACAGTCTTTCCAATGAGAAGGATGGCTGTTTTGGGCTATCCCTTTTGCAAATGAAAATTGAACAGGGCATGGAGCAACTACAATGGCCGTTCTGACACAACCATCACTCTTGTGCTTCGGTAAAAGTCCCTGTTACCAAAATTCTAGTCCTGGGTCTGGTGCTGCTTTGACAATTAGAAAGACACTTCCCCAGCCTCAGAATGCCCACCTCTTTTAGGATATGCACAAATCCCTCCTGTGATGCAGACATAAGTGATGCCATGCAAGTGACAAGGAGTCATGATGAGCAAATCTTCGGAGTGATGCCTCTTCAGTTCACAATGTTTCATGTTCATTTCCAGTTGTCATCATGTTTTAATAGAGCTCTGCTCTTATCTCTCTATAACCTGTCCCTACCACAAAACTGAGGAGACCAGGTTCCTGGGCTGTGCTCTGCAGCTGCAGCCCAAAGCAAAAGTTCCCTGTGCATCTGCAGGAGTGACATGCAGAGTTGCCCTTTCTCACTGGGTAAGAAGTTCCTCACAGAGGTGACAGGCATTAGTTAGTTAAGAGGCACATGAGCTTGATCTCAGTCACTTGTTTCAGATAAAGGATTGCAAAATAAGTTTAGCTCAAACTTGTGAAGACATTTCTTTTTCCATTAGTGATCAGATACAATATTTGGCTTTCTAACTTGAAATAAAAATAATTTGTTTTTTCCTAGGACTCAGCTATATGTATCTATTGCAAGCTACTTGAACCAACAGAATGGCTCCTGGGAAAGCATAACTTGCCCCTGTGCTGACCCAAAGCATTTCTTATTTAGAGTGGTTGCAGAGACAGCAAAAACTGGCTAAGAAGATACACTAACTTGGACATCATACAAGAGAAAAATTCTGCTTTCAGTAAGTACAGAAGCCTTAGAAATTAATATTTGAGGAAATAAAAAAACCCCAACATATTCAATTGTTCATCGAGTTTTTTTTTTACCATCCCTGTAATTGCAAAAAATTAAAACATTGTATGGCAACTAGCAGGGCTGACATACTGGTGTGGGGGTTTGTGGTGTTTTTTTGTTTTTGTTGTTGTTGTTGTTGTTGTTTGTTTTGGGGTTTTTTTCTTTCTTTTTTCTTCCCCCCCCCCTTTTTTTTTTTAATCCAAACACTATCAGGTAGAATATGAGCTTCTATTTCTTCTCTCCATGACTATATACAGCTGTATTAAATCTATTTTAGCTAGTTAACATTCCTAGTCCAGGCACATCCTAAAAAAATTGAGCTGAACTTTACTGTCATCAAGCTACATCCACAGGATACAGGAAAAATCACTTCATTAGCCTTTTGCAACAGCTTAGCTTTCAATAAGCTTCATGCTCTGAATAATCAAGACAGAAGTCGAAGCTCACTTCATCAATTTAAAAAAATCATACAAAAAGTTTGCATACAGTGAGATTACCTCTAACTGGATTTCTTCAAGTTGCAGTCTGCTTGATCATTTGCATCTTGGTTGTATGTATACCACAGTTCCTTATTTCTAGTATCCATGGTGGGATACTTCTACTCCTCATATTTGGGATGCAGTGGTTCCTAGCACCATCTAAGCTCCTTCTTACACACAAATTGTAAAGACTCTTACGGAATGGGAAAGGAGGGAGGAAAATGAGCACATACATATGGATTAATTACAGTTGTGGGTTTTAAACTGCTCTATTATCAAAAGAAAGATGTATGGAGTCACCTATAATTTTAACATGAAGTGCCCAACACACTGATAACTACTCGTCTGAGGGTTGCTTCTCATAAGCACCTTAATGATGCCAATTTAGCTCTAGGTCCTCACATCATCTGCTTGAGAACTGGCAGTAAGAACACAGTATAACCCCAGTGATAATGTAACTGCAGTGAAGAACTCTGCAAAGGAGGAGGAAGACACGCTGTATACACCAAGGTGACTGTTCCCTTGGCTTTGTAAACTAATACTGCAGACAGCATTTGTCTAAACAACCTCATACCATTAACTTATGCCAAATTGTCTGTGGTAATACTATGAAGCAGTATGAAGCTTTTGAGGTGCATGGTTTAATGAAAAAGAACAGGTACCTTCATGTGACAATTAGAGTGGACCTCAGATTACTACAGAAAGAAATTTATGCTGAACTACCGTATCTCAAAAAAGCTTCTGTAAAGGTTGGTGCAGGGCAGGAGAGTCCCTATCCATAAGTGCTATCATCTTTTCTGTATTTCTGGCAGAATTCAGCCTTCTTACAGACACCTTCAGACAAGTTCCATCAGGGGATGCTTAGGATTCAACTAACTTTCTTATGGAGCTGTAACATCAAGAATGTGAACACAGTGAAGGACAATGTACAAAAAAAGCCAAACCCACAAAACCAAAACCCCTTACATTAATGATGTCCACAAAACCAAAGGACGAACCAGTCTCCTCCAGTTCCTACTGCTCTATTCAGCAATATTAAGGACTGTAGGAACAACAAACTAAAAAACATACATAGCTATATGCTGTATAATCCTTTTTGCTACTGAGGAGAGTATCTTGCAAGGCAGCAGAGATGCTCCTGAAGGAGCTGTCTCACACCCATGACTGAGATCAAGCACATAACTATTTTGCACATTTCTCCATCAGTAGGTCTGGGAGAAGGGACAGCATCACTGAACAGCTTTGAGAGAGTGATAAAGGTATTCCTGCTGTCACAGTCCCCACCAAACCACATTATTACCACATTACCATTGTTACTATGACTCCAGTTCTGTCATCTCTTTGAAAAATGAAAGAAACTTGTACATCAGTCTTTCCAGTCCTACAGCCAGAATCACATCTAATGGACATCTTTTTTAATTTCCCATACATCATTGACAGGATGAGAACAATTAATGTGTCTTGTTGATGTCCAAGTCAAATACACAATTAATGGGCAGACTCAAATAGCCCCATGTCTGGAAGAAAGTCCATTACACATTCCTCTGGTATTTCCTACGTAAGATATGGGTACTAGAAACAGAATATTCAGAGTATGTAGTAAAATGAGTCAGAAGCAAATCTGAGGCTCAATACAGCAATATAGCAATGGTCAATTGCTGCTATGCTAAAACACAGAATTCCATTGTGTTGTGGATATTACACCAGGTGGTCATGTTGCGTTGTCAGCTGCATGTAACAACCCATCAGACACCGATGAAATGCCATGCAAGCAGCACAGACTGTTTACTGTTCACAATAATACGACCTGTTCATGGTGTCCATGTTGCACAGTGGTAGCACCATGCTGGCAGAGGTGCTCACGGGCAGGTGGCTTCCAACACCAGGTGTGCTGAACTGGGGTGAGCCAGGAGCTCTAAAATGCCAATGCCTGAGCATAGTTGAACAGTCATCTCTGGTTACTGGCCTGAAAAAGGCAAAAAATCCCTTCTTTGCTGACAAAGTGTTGGAAGTGGGATTTTTGGGAACCTGAAGAAAACAATTTCTTTTAACAATGCCAGTTATCATTTAAGATCACTCCAACATTTGTTATATATCTGACTGCAGGAACTAACAGAGTAAATGGATTATACTCAAATGGTCTCTGAAGCATTCATAAGGCTGGAAGATTATTGATCCAATTGGACTGAAGTGTCAGAGGAACAAAGCATGTCTTAGGAGACTGATCTTGACACATTTAGGAGACTCAGCCTCTGGCAAGTCTGCAGCCAGAAAAAAAATAGACCTTAGGGGTCGGGTTTCTACAAAAGCCATGACTCAGAAGATACAATTTCCTTTAAGACGTATTTCAGCACTGTTGCATAGGGTTGAAATGCACTTTCCAAGGCAAAAGTACAACACAAAGTGGACATGGCACACAAAGCCTCCTGGCAGTCCAAAGCATTGAAAACGAACAAGAACAATGCAGCGTTTCATCACACCTGGGACCCAACTGAGCAGGTCTGAGATGGCAGTGACCAATATAGGTATCAAACATGACAGGCAGGGCTAAGCATGCCTACAACAGATAACACAGGAGTAAAACAGCCTGTTGCGGGGTTGAGCTTCAGTTCTAACTGAAGTGGTTTAATGTGCTGTGCCTAACCTACTTTGCATAAATACACACATATGCACAATCTGTAACTGAATAATTCTCTGCTTTTTCTTTCAGTAATTTACATCCAAGGTCACAAAACACACAGGCCAGATCAGAATAAGGATTGGCTTTGACTACAAAGGGTAATTCTGAGACCTACACACTCAAACAGGCCTTTAGTCTGGGTAGTGTAGAGCTGGTTCCTATGGTTTTCAGCATCTGGGAATGTGTGAGAGGATTTTGGGGGTTGAGATTTGTTTCCAGTTCATCCACCGTATAAGTACAGCCACATTTAAATGGAATTATACATGCAACTTGATTTCACTGCCTCAAGCATACATTTCGTTCATCATTTCACACAGGGAGAGGTACTTTACTCTGGGGTAATGGAAATGACACATTCCACTCCCAGCACTTCCCTGACTCAAAGGTACAGGGGAAAGTGCAAGCAAAGGGTCATTGGCATGCAACAAGCCATCACTTACCATATTACAGTGATCATCTATAGTGACAGCTGTTATAACCCAGGACACTTCCCAACAGAATTGGTCACTTGAGCTGTGTCTATCTATGTGGCATAGATCTGAAGATGCCATTTGGCTAATCTGGTTAGCTACCTGAAAACATTTTCAGAACAAAAAGATCCATTAGAGACTCGGATACCCTGATTAATGAATTCATGTACATTGAAACCAGGGCAGGAAACAGCAGCTAGAAAAATCTTCCTGTCTTCACTGAACTTGAAATAAGGTTTCTGCTCTGAAACAATCCATATCTCCTCATCGTGCAGCCAAGGCAACTACAAAACTTATTCTCAAGTTCTTTGGTCTGAATATTTCCAATACTGAAGCTGCCACAGCAATAAAGGCTGGGCTTCTTTCCACTTCCTGTGGGCTGGACATGGACCGAACAGCTTTTCTTGGACCACTTCACAGGATAAGTGCCTCTCTTTGCCAAAGTTCAGTTTGTAGGAAAGGCGTATTTCTAGAATTTAGAGGAAGCAGTGGTGAAGTCTCTTAAAACACTGGTTTAACCTCCATTCTATTAGCAGTTCACTTTCAGTATATAAACTGTACATGGCCAACTGGTTATATTCCCAGAAACAGGGAAATGACATAGCAGTATCTGCCAAGTAAAGATTTATGATTGACTTTGAAATGCACAGTGAAAGGCAAGGACAAGTTGCAGGAAAGGAAATTCTGATTAGGTGTTGGGGGGGGCAGGTGGGGCACTCTTCACCAGGAGAGGTGTCAGACACAAACAGGTTGGCCAGAAGTTTGTATCCTTTAAGACACTGAGAAGCTGACTGGACAAAGCCCTGAGCAACGTGATCTAACTTTGAAGTCAGCCCTGCTTTTGCAAGGTTTGGACCAGATGACCTGCAGAGGTGTGTTCCAACCCAAGAGAAAAGCAGAAGTGGGAATGTCCAAAACTTGTGACTGAATCAGTATCATTAAGTACTGAGAAAGAAGTCCCAAGTTATTTAAGACAACAAAACAACCAAAGCTAGGTGATTAAACAGCAAACACTCAAAGAAGGCAAAAATCTATAAGTTTGACTTAATGCAAAATGGAACAAAGAGTTACTTCTACAGTCCTGTATTATGAGCTAAATGTTCCTGATAACATTTACTTAATGCACTATTAGAATGCATAATGGATAATACAGAAAGAATGCACATCTCTAATGGCAGTATAGATGACCTCATCACTATCATAAACACCATAATCCAATATTTGAAAATAAAAGAAAAAAGACTCAGAGAAAGGTGATAAAAATGAGACAGGACTTAACAAGAGGTGAAGCCAAAAAGCTTTTCTGAAAAATACAAAGCATGAACAACATCAAGATTATAAGAGAACTCCTAATGGCATTCATCTACAGAAAGAAAGAAAGAATATGCATTTAAAACTGAACGAAAAGGAAGTTCTGTGTGTCTTACTAGTTGCTTCAGAGGCAAGGAAACCCATAATGATTGTTTCAGAGGCAGATTACTATCTATGCCCTGAATCAGTTCTGTGACAATTACTTGGTTTATTGTCAGAAACAGCAGTTTGTTTTCATCTCAGAGTGTGACTCTGTTCCGGAGTAGCATCACATAGCTAAATGGAAAGGATCAGTTGACACTGCATGAAATCCAAGGAGAATGCTACAAAAACACTCTCCAAGATTCAAAAGGAAAACAAGCGAACAATTAAATAAATTAGTTTTCATCTCAACATCATAGTTTCTAGCCTTTAAATAATTTATTCATTATGGGTTAATTTTGTTTTCTGCATTAAAATCTTATTACAGAAAAAAAGGACTGTACACAATATGTACAGCTGTCACAAATCACAACTATGCTTAACTGAACAATTCTCAATTATTAGTGTCTAGAGTAAGATGCAAATGTAAGAACTATTTGCTTTAAGGTGACTAAGAAATGTTCTTGCAGACCTGGGAACAAACAGCACTCTGTGCAAGTTTTTAACTTTGCATATTCCTGTCTTACCCTAAATCTCTACTATTTATGACTAAATTCAGATTAGATGCAAGGCTCCTAAAGCTATCAAAATCTGCTCTGTAACACTTATGCTTTTCCACATTTCTTCATTTAAAAGCATGGAGGAATAGTTATTACAGTGAAGGAAAGCTTTGAGTTACTGTTTCTCAGTCTGTCTTCTGAAGCACATTTGCATCTCCTTACTTACCTTGAAGGGAAAATACAGCAGAATAAATCTGCCAGGATTTTGTCCATCTCTCTGAATGCTTTACATTACTTGAAAAAATAGAGCAAGAATTAGAAAGATTCTCTTAGTTTTACTAATAACTTGAAACAGAGATTAGCTGTTTTTCTTACAGTGCGTATATCTCTGATGAGGACCATTGCTGTAACAAAATGAAAAGCGACTGCTAAGCCCCTTTATATAAAACCACTATAAAAATAAAGCCACTGAAATACAACTTAATTTAATACTGATAAAATAAACTGACTGAGACAATAACAGTCATAGTTGTATGTACACACAGATAAGTGTTTTGCAACTTTCAGTATCTGAAAAGACTGAAGATGACCTAATCAGACATGGCACAGTGTAGTTATCTAAAGTTTGTACCACATTATGTAAGACTTTAACTCATTTAAAAGGCACTGCTGTTTCTCAATAAATGTCTTCACAAAGGCAAATGAGAAGTGAAGGAGAACAGAACACTGCCTTTACAGAATGCATAGGAAATTTATGCTAAATACACTGAGCACAGGACAGACAAAGGTCAAAAAGAGAGTTTACCAATTCTCTTCAAAATGCAACTACTGGGTTTTTTTTCCACTTACTCTGCATGTATTTGCTGTCAAGGTCAAATAAGACAACAGTGGTCTTTTTTTTTTTTTCCTCTCCTACATCTGATCTGAACAGCCGTAAGTTCTGAAGCACTGAAGAACAGAGTGGGACTTCTGTTAGAACTTATTCATATGTCACATAACAAGGGTGTGTTACACAGTAAGGAAGAAACAAAGCTTTTTTTTTTTCCAGAACAGGTTAACTAAAAATGCCTAAAGAAGTTATAAAAATTCCAGCTGAAGACTTCAGTACAAGATGACAGATTAGATGGAAAGGAATTAAGACTGTCTGTAACTGATAGAGTCAACTAATACTCCTATTCAAATTCAGTATGTATATAGACTAGTGCTATATATATATAAATTATAAATAGTTTTATATATATATATATATATATAAGCACTGTGCCTTTAAGTGGAGGACCACTCCTGGGAGATTAGAGCTAAAGAGAGTTTTAAGGAAGCTCACTTTCAGCAGGGAGCTCTGGTGATAGCCATATTTGTGACAAGAGAAGCTGTAAGATAACTGTGTGTGGGAAGCTGTTCTGTGGCCATGTTTGAGAAGTCCTTAACACAGCAGATTATTTGAAATGCACATTGCTACAGGGACAGGGAGTCTTTGCAGAAACCTTGTGTTGTCCACCAACACAGCTCAACTGCTGAGCATGTGCCATGGAGACATGGATAAGCTAAGTACAATCCACTGCCCCAAAACCAGCACCAGTTACCAACCAAGGGACTGGCTGAGCTACAGGGTTTTGAGCCAAACACCTCGGGGCTGCAGCCACTCTTTGGTCTGCTGCTTCCCCTTCCCATATTCAGCAGATAAGAACTGATAACATATAGGCTGGAAATCACATTGCTGCTTCAGCTTTCTGAAGCTGACAACTTGATACATGCATTTTAAGTTGTGTGATTATTTTTACTGCAGTTTCATGTGACCAACATATTAAATGACTTGTTGAACTAAGAAAGGTAAAATCATAGTAAAACTGAAGCCTACTTATAAGTTTAGTTATCTTGCAAGCCATGGCACTTCAGTTTTGTTAACAGGATATCACAGCAGTAATCATAAGCACTGGAAATATAAAGTGAAAATGTGTTCTTTTTGTGTGTTCAGTGATATGCCCTGTGCTTATGAAATCTGAAACAAAACATTAAATTAAGAAATTTTGAAAACTTACAGGACTTTTGCACTCCATTTCTGATGCTCCTGCTTCTCATTCCATGAAAGCTTACCCAACTCTGATACAGAGCATCTTTGCTGGCAATTTTTTTTAAAAGGATGTGTTTTGTGTTTGGGAAATTGTTTCTGAAGTAATAGAAACCCCACTTTTAGGCACCATCACACCCCCGCCCTCCCCCCCCCAAAAAAAAAAAAAAAAAAGTACTAGTTTGTTAAGATAAACTAAAAAAAAAACCCAAAACAACTAAATCCAAAACATGACCCATGTCATCATTCACTGGTACACAGCAGAAAACTGAAAACAGCATTTTGGTGGCTAATATGCACTATCAAACACACACTGTACTTCAGAAACAGTACAAAAGCATGAGGGACCACAAAGTATCTGAGGAGCAAGAAAATGCATCACACTGTTCCCCACACTGTTCTCTTCACTGACCATAATAAAGGAATAAGTCTTCTCACATAAGCTCTAAGATAGACATTTTCCTTCCTTTTTTTTTTTTTTAAGTCATCTTGGCACATATATCAATTTATTTTTGATAAATTACTTTAATAAATCTCCTTCAACCTCATAAGATTTGTAGGGCTACCCAAACATAGGGGTCAATGAAAGATATATAGATATTTTGGATCTGATATTAATCCCGTATCATCTCATGTATTTTTAAAGTAGCAATGTAATATTACAATTTGTTAACATTTCCCCTGATTTGTGTATGAAAATTCTTTTGTACTGCTGCAGAAATAATGGAGATAACACTGACTACAGCAACTAGGAATAGCAAATCTAAAATGGCCACAACAGCCAAATATAATTCCACACAACTTTTGCATGAGTCTAGGTTTAATTTGCTTTACAGGACAGTTGGCCAAACAGTGACATTTATCATAAAAATATCCTCTCCGTTAAGCAAATCTCATTTATCTTTCCAAAAGAAAATTCAATGTATACTCTGAGCGGTCAATGGCTCATTTTCAAGATCAGCCCACACAGATTTTTTTTAACAAAACAAAACAATTCAGTTAAAAAATGCAGACCAATGTAATGACATAGTCATATTGCTTTTGGATATGTTAACTTTAAAAACCATGCCAATTTTGCTATTTTTCTTTAGATTTTATTAGAAAAAAAAGCAGCAGATCAACATTACAATTCAGAGTCTAATCTAAATATGCACTTGACAATGAAGCACATCTGAATATGAAGTGAAAAAGGATTCCAGAAAACCTTCAGTTTTGCCAATCTTCTGCTACCCAAATAATGTATCTTTTCTTCTGGCTTTCTGATGACTGAAATCAAACAAGGAACAAAAGATTTATTGCTATGAAAACAAAACCGCAGTACAGTAGTACGAGTCTTGGGCGCTAAGCTTACTCCACCAAGTTAGCTTAATTTCTAAGTGTACTTAAATCTTTTGTTTGGCCATGAAAGCTGACTGACCCAAGTATAAACTGAAACGGCAGGTTTGGAAAAAAAGAGTTAGACAGCATGTTAACCTCCAGTTTTCAGACAGTAATAAAAAGATACAATTCCAACAGCCAAGAAATTAAAAACAAAAAAAAAAAAAAAAAAAAAAAAGTTGATCTGACATTCAAGAGCTAAGTTTATTCTTATGCTCATTTTGTTTGCGCTCAAAATAATTTTAGACTCACCAGAAAAAAAATATTTATGGACTATCACACAATTGTAAAAGAAACAATTGCCTTTTGACTTGGTTATTTCCCCCCACTGAGGTATAAAATCTACATATAAATTTGATACTTCACTATAACAAATTGTACTTTTCATAGTTCTGATTTAGTTTCATTAAACCCTGTTTACTTTTTATTTTTAAACCACAGAATTCTTGTTTCATGTTACTGAATCTGGTTTCCAGCTCTCTCTTTCATTTATTTGTGGATCTACATTTAGTAGTCTGGTTACCGCTGCTAACCAGGAAAAAATAATTCTTGAAACTTTCTTCGTTACAACAGCACTTTCAGCAGAGGTTACTGATGTGCAAGCAAACTAAAACGATATGTAGCTCTTCAAGGAGACTATTTCATTGATTATGCTTCCACTGTCCAAACGGTCTCTAAATTATTTGCTGGAAGAAACTCTTTCGATCTTGTAAACATCAGTGGGCACAGTTTCACTAGTATGTGTGGTAGTTTCACATCCTTATACAGGAAGGCTGGTTCACAGATACTGAGAAGCTGCAGGAGTTCTAACAGCTGACGAACTGTGGATTCTGCTGAGCAGAAGTTTCTTCTGTTGCTACTTAACAGTGTAGCCAAAATATCAGCCGAGGTAGCCCAGTCAATCTTTGCTTTTCTTTAGAACCTCTCAGAATATTTCTGGAAGGGTGACATTGCGGAGCAGCCACTGCTGGGAGCGGCTGCCGGTGCAGTCTCTGATGCTGGGTACCTGGCTGTCCTCTTCAGTGGCTTTGTCCAGGCACTGGTTACTGTTCACATGCAACAGGGTTAATTTCTTGAAGACAAAATAAAAAGAAATTAGCTTTAAAAAAAATCACCAGGCATAAGATAATAAAAAAATTACTAGTTGCCACCAAAACTCTTCCATAGGCAAGTAGGAATTAGACAAGACCCCATGGTTACTGATTCCAGATTCCACTCATAAAGAACACTCAAATATGCTATTTGACATTGTAGGTACTAAAAACAGTCTGAACTTTTAAATGGTGTTCTTTATCAAGCAACATCCACCGTTCTTTAAATAGGACTATGCAGCTAGGGATCTTCAAAGAGTTAGAAATTAAAGTTTGGTAAGATATACAACTTCAATTATTAGTTATAATAATAGCTTTTATCAGATCAGAATGAACACATTGAATATGTATTCACAAGTACTTTTCTTTTTTTCCTCAGCTGGGGACATGAAATTTAATTTACACTATGCTCTTTTAGCACCATGTTTTTTTAAAACAATGTTCTTTTATATAAAGTGTGTGCAAATTCACATAAGTATATATCTTTTCTAATACCTACTAATCTTACCTATGCAATCTTTGATACACCACTCCATCTACCTCAGCACTATCCTCATGGAGAAGAGATCTTTGGTGGTTGCATTTTTCCTGCCACTCTACTATGGATACTTATCAGTGCATCAACTTGTCTACTGTACCAACAGGTAGTATTATCATTATTTCTTCTCTCATTCAGCAGCACAACCAGAACACTGGACTGACTGAAAAGTGGCAGAACAGGCTGGCCTTATGTGCACAAGCAGCAAAGGGAAAAAAACCCCAGCAAACAATCAAAAACCTGAGCACATCAATCTCCTGCACTCATACAGCCACTGAAGAATGAAGAAGGGAGTTGAACAGAAGCAGAAATTAAAAAGAAAAAAAAAAATCACTCAACTATATGGGCATACTTTTTAAGTATTCTCTAACTTATTTTTCTGCTTTATTAGGCAACTTTCAGTAAAGTTATGATGATTATGCCTAGATTTTCTATTGACAGAATAAAGAGAAAAAACATATACAACCAAATTTATGGTTGAGGATCAACACAGGGTAAGTTTGTGGCAGTCGCTGCAAGACGCACTATTGCCATTAGGTGTCTCAAGATGCATTTTTCATACCATCGATAAGTTAGAAACATAACAAAATGCACTTTCTCTTTGGTGAATCACTGTGAGTAGCAATATTACACATCTTATTTACTTAAATCAGGTAAACTAACCACATTAAAACCAAGAATGAATAGTTCCCAAGACTCATTTATTCCCTTCAATTAACGTTTAATCCCACCAGTCTCCAGCGTTCTTCAGTTTCCTATCAACAGTTGCTAGCAATGTCCAGAAATCCTTGTAGAGATCCATCATCTTCCACACTAACTGCTATCCTAATCAGAAAATCATCATTCATGCATATTTTCTTTTATTCTTAGAGGCTGCAGGTTTTGTTAACACCTCAGCTACTAAAATCTGTAGCAAGTATACTTAGTCAGAAGTACCCACATCTTTTTTTTTAATTAGTGAAATGACTTTTTGAAGCTAAATATTTAAAGCTCTTCTTATAAAAAAGTCATCACAAATACACTGACAAGATTCTTCATCCCCAAGTTGTCTCACAACTGTCTTTCATAATAACTGATTTTAAATTAACAAGCTTGGGCACTACTTTTTTCTAGCTAGCTATGAAGTTAAGAGTTCTTGACTGAATTACTCAATCACAAAATTGTTTTTAGAGCCTGAAAACCAAATTAGTGATGAGTGGATCAATGGACAATGATTTCTAGATCTGGTAGTTCAACCTATGAACTTCAAAGTAAATGTTAACATTATGTACAAGAAAGGGAATTATTAAAATAAAGCTGTTTTAAGCATCTATTTTTTAAATGTACCATGATTAGAAATGTAAAATCACCTCTGTAAGTTTGTGATGCTCTTTTTTTTTTTTTTTAATTAGAAAAGTATTTCCTTTTAACTTTGTGCAAGGAAAGACACCAGGTGCTGAATTTGTCACAACTTCATTAGGTTACCTTTTATTGGTCCAGTGGATATCTGGAATATTTTTCTATTTTTGTTCTCATTCTAATACAACAATACAATAAAAGATTATATTTTTCTCCAGAGTCTCCAAATGCACATTCAAAATATTTTAAAAGCTGCCTCAAAACTCACCAGGTAATTAAATCAATGCACATGTCCATTGAATGACTACATGGTGAATTAATAACAGAGGGAACATAATCCTGACTTTGTTTCCTGTTTTGACTGTCAAATAGTGGTCCCACACTGGATTACGTTGCTGTTCAGGCTTGTGTAAAAGCCCAATTGTCTCATTTTTCTGTCACAAGTCATTAGAAGACTTACCACTGGATCATACTCCCAAAGCTGATTTCCTTTTAGGTGGTGGCACTTGAGCATCGTTACTGGACCATTAAGTTTGGATACATCTAAACACAAATCATCTGTTCGAATTTCTTTATTGGCAGTATATGAGAAAACCTAGACAGAAAAAGAATGAGAGGAACTCAAAAAGACCCTTCAACCAAAGATTCCTAGAGTGAGGGAAAGGGGGAACATTTGTGCACTATTTCATTAATACCCACTATTTTTTTTCTTTTCTATTCTGTTCCCTTTAGCATGTATAGAAAGATTTATTTTTTTTTTAGGGAAAAAATACAAACACCATGTGAACAAGCTCTTCAGTCAAAATAGACATTTTTTTTTAAATTGCAGACTTCTTTCTGTATAGGAACAGGAGAATCCCCAAACACATGTAATCTTTGTACATTGGAAAACAATTCATCAAGAATAATTAACAAAGCGAAACAAAAAAATAGATTTAAAACAAATCCCACAACTGACAGCCAGAAAAATATGTATTAAAACACCATTTCAGGCACAGACATGTTTTTTTTTTAAGCAACTATACCAGTCAGAAGGTCTAACCAGAAGGTAGTTCTAGAGAACCTACAGGAGGTGAAGTCTAGGTTATAGCAGTCTCCTCCTCTCCTGATTTTGTTTTTGACTTTAACTTTGCTCTGAAACATACAGCAATCAGGCCTCAAGAACCTACAAGTACAATCTCATGCATTTCCTCTTACAGGCATCTTCTTTAACGAGGGTTTCCTAAACTTTATAACTTAAGTGTATTTTGAAGATAAGAACTGAAAATACTGAAGAACTATCCGAATGAGAAGTGGTGTTCCAAATGATTCAATACATTAAAATAATTATTTTTTAAAAAGTGTCACCTGATTTCCACCCATTCCATGGCAGTTAAAGATTCCAACTTTCTCATTTTCTTTTCTTGCCATGTTATCCAGACATTGATTTGTCTCCACATTTCTTATCTATGAGTGAAAAAGAACACATCACCAAAGGTTGATATTTTTAGAAAAGAACTAGGTCTACATCAAACCACAATGGCACAGTTCTCTCTGCTACACACCGGAGGTTATGTGAAATAAAGGAACCGCACAACAATGAGACACCACTGTCCAAGACTCAAGGTCCCAAGTAAATGTTCAAGCTACTAGGTTACAGAACCATATTTGTTTCTTAGCTTTCTTTGGGTGATTCCATATTGGGAACACATTTTGCTTAAAGATTCAGCTACAATAGAATAGACACAATTGAGTCTCCAGCCTAAAAGTTTTGTATGTATTAATTCCTGCATTACTTTACAGTAAGCAAGTATGAATATCAAGTCTTCTGATAGTCATGCAGCAGCACGAGCACCTGCTCTATTTTGCTAAAAGTGTTTTAAACCAAACAGAAAAAAAATCACCCTACAACTGGCTCAATATTTAGCTCAACGTGACTTGTATGGGAAGGTAGGTGCCTACTTACTTAGGACAGCATCATCTGTACTACCTCTACAGTCACTTAAAAATGCTAAAGAAAAAACCAGAAATGCCCAGCAAGGCTGAGGCATCATTCTGAAGGAATATTTCTACAGCTTTTCTACATGACATTTTGTACTGTGGTAAAAGATACTTAAACTTTGCTGGTGCTAACGTGCTTGCACCACTCAGTTTAAAATCCAAACAACTTACTGCCCAAAGTACTTTATATAGGGAAGATAAATATGAAGGATAAAATCTTACCTCTCCCAGAGAAAAGTAATGGCGTGGAATTTGGGAATCAGGATAAACATTCTCCAGGTACCACGAGAAAGGCTTGCACTGGAGCTTGCGTCTTAGTCCAAGTCGTGACGATATATCCCCATAATCAACTTTAGTAACTCCTGTAGAAACAAATAAAGTTTTATTCAGTGGCTGCTAATAAATGTTATATAATACCACTTAAAACAAAAAAAGTCATCAGTATGATATACTACTTCCATGAAAGACTTTATCTTTTAGAAGCCACCTCTATACAAGTAAGTTTTGCATTGTGCTGTTTACACTCAGAGAGAACATATCCATCAAGACCTGTGACTTCTTTTTCCAGCTAATTATACAAAAGATAGAATCAGTAAATTTGGGCTCTATACGACAATTTCTTACCTGTGGCTTGTGGAACAATTTGAAAGCAGTTGATTACTAAGTTAACAGAGGAGAAAGACTGAAACCTTTATAGTCACTTCTGCCATTCTACCCCCAGTAGTAACTGGGATGCATATCTACGCAGCTTAACACAGCAGTCTCTTTCTGTGGAGCAAGGAGAATTTAATTTTAATTTATTTCTGTAAGCCAGATACCACCTGCTGGACCCTTCATCATCTATTTAACTGCACAAAAAAGCAGGCAGAAAGCAGCCTTCATACAGGGAACTTAAACCTTTAATAATTCAGTATTTGTTCAATATAACTGCAGCACCTCGCAGGAAGTATGTTCACCATTACGACTGTTATAATTTTCTTGTGGTATTTTGCTTGCCTTTTTATTCCTTTGCTCCTCATCTATCATAGTGCTCCTTCTTCCTGTATCTCCCTACTCCTTAATGGTTGCTTTAATTCCTTCTGAAAATTAATTTGTGCAAGTCCCTTCTGCAGATGGGTTGAGGAAGGTGCTCATGAACAGTAGATATTTGTGCTTCACCAGAATTAAGCACTATTGTAATTAATAGTCCAATAATTAGAGTAGGATAATTTTTAGTTTTCAAGCGTCATGTCCTTCTCCTATTTTCCACCCCACACTCCATATCTCACAGGTCAAATGCAATACACAACAAAAAAAACCCAAACCAAACAAAAACCCAAACCAAAAAAAGGAACAAAAAAAGGCATAGCAATTTAAATTCCCTCAAGAGACCACAAATATGGCTCAACTGACTGCCACACTACAGACCTCCAGGTGCATACATTTTTCAGAAATCCCTCCATTTAGAGGACTGTGAGTTACCTCCTAAACTGTTGACCTCTGGAAACATAATTTGAGACATTTCTAAGCTGATATTCTGTGTATTAAATCAACTTGCCAGCAGATGGTGTCTTTCTACTCAATTGAGACAGATAATTGGATAATTTCAGCTAAATGCCTCTAAATATCAATAAAAACATTAGTAATTTCAATATTCCAGAAAGAAAAAAAAAAATGTCCAGGCCCTTTTTTTTTTTTTTTTTTTTTGTTGAAGACTTTTTATTAAAGATGCTGGAAAACTATACTGGTAAGGGAATGAATGCAAAGGAAAGCCTGTTTTTAAAGAATTCCAGAAAATTTCAGTCTGGGCATTCAAGTCATGAAAGAAATCCCTACACCAAAATACATAAGACAAATTTGAAAAAAACCCAAACTACCACAGAAAGCTGTCCTATCTTCATGAAAGTAAATATTTGCTCTACATCAAAAGTAGCACTCTCTCAAAAGATAATGCAAGTAAGAACAGAAAGATTCCAACCACAGATAAGTATGTGATTCTTCATTTTTCAGTGATGAAAAAGGAGCTGATGGATGAAAGTTATTATGCCACCCTCACAACCTTACAACACAAAACTTTTTTTGCTACACTGATCTCCAGAAAACAACACTGTTAAGGCTTTATCACATCACTGAAGAGAGATAAGAATTAAAGTCACAACCATAAATAATTAAATGTAAAGTCAGACTTAATAGCATACAAGCATGCTGTTTTTTAAAGCAGTTTTAAATGCCACCACATAGAAAGTGCCAGCTGATTTTTTTCTCTGCTGCAGTGTATTCCATTAAACCGTTTTTATTCTGAAAGATTTTTAAAAAATTGTCTCTGAAGTCAGGTCTGCAGCAGACCATTGTCATATAGACTGCAGTTAGCATCAGGTTAGCAGATGGACTCAAGAGCAGAACAGGTATATTTGCCTTAGGGGTGTCCTCTAATAAGGCTGAATCACTCAGTTTCCAAGATTTCTGTTACTCTCTACAGTACTCAAAAATAGCCTGAGTATTTCTATCCAGTGCAGGGGCATTTACTTATGAGGAGGTTTTTTTGGGGAAAAAAAAAGAATGGAAGGAAACAAGGAAAATTGCAGCAAAGTATAAGGCATACCAAAAATTAAGTGCATTATTCCTCCATAGACCAGTAAAACGGATATCTATCTATCCATCTATATATCTACACACACATTAGTGACATATGACCTTCTAGTGGTTTTGGACATTTTTTTCAAAAGCTTGTCTAAAAAAACAAAACAAAAAACAAACGACAAAAGATTAATTAACTCAAATCTTCCTCCCAGGAGAAAATTAGGCAAGACTCTAAAGCTATGTGCATCATGAGGAAGACAGTCCATGTCCACTTGCTGTTCTTTCAAATCTTTGGTTCATTAAAAAAAAAAAAAAAAAATAGGAACAATCATAGAATCACAGAGTGGTTTGTATTGGAATGGATCTTAAAGATCATCTCATTCCAAGCCCTCTGGCGTGGGTAGGGACACCTTCCACTGAACTAGGCTGCTCAGAGCCCCATTCCACCCAACTTTGAACACTTCCAGGGATGGGGCATTAAGTAATTTATAATGGTCCTTCCTCATAAAAAAAACAACACGCATGTAGTGATGTCTATGAGAGAAATACTTCAGTTCAATTGGCTTTGGCACCTTATATTTAAACTTCCAATTAGCTGTGTTGCAACAATTCTGCCATCCACAAAATTTCAACAGCTGAAGATCTGCTTGCCCAAGTTCAATATGTGGCAATAAATTTATGCTAAACTGCTTTCGAGAAAAACCCAACAACCCATGATGTTTTCATCATGATTATAAATTGCTCAATCACTTTCAAAAGCACAGTATGGAAACTGTTTCATCTAAGCCTAGTCTTCTGATAAAAATCATATAACCTGTTTTTATTTAGTATTATGAAACTTGATAAGCAATAATAATTTAAATCCAATTTGAATAGCTACATTCTTTTCATTCTCAATTAATGCTGATAGGGAATAGGAGCTGAATAAAAAAACACAGAGAATCACTTGGTATGTACTTGGAACATGGGCTTAGCTACACTGCAAGATGTGGAGTCAGTTCCTTCTCTGTCCTCCCTATCAACCATAAATAATATTATCCATTTCAGTCTGTACATACTGAACCATGCTTACTGTGCATGGCTAGAGACTAGTGCACACAGTGATTAGATATGAGGCCTGCTGATCCAGTTTTCATGGTAACACACCTATGTCTCTGTATAGATGACTTCTGTCTTTTCAGGCCTTCTGCATGTCTGCTTAGCCCCAGGGCAACAGAAGATAGCTTCTGGGGAAACCTTTGGTCAACAATAAAATTATTTTCCATAGAAGCTAGACAAAGCTCTACTCAAGCTCACTGGAGCTCCTTTTGGGGATGTCTTCAGCTCACCAGCTGGGATGCAAGAGGCTGCTGAATGACAAGGATGCACACTGGACAAGGAATATGGGGTGCATGTAGGGGCTGGAACCCAGACTCATGCAGCATGGCAAAGCCAGAGAGTCTGAAAGTATCCATGCTTCACCTTTAGATTAAGGATATCAACAAATTCTACAACTCTCAGTTTTTATCATTAATTAGTCAGGAGAAGGTTAGGTGTAGGTAGCTGTGGTAAGCCAGCCTAATGCCTTGCAGCTGCTGCTGCAGAAAGGGGCAGCTTTCCCTTGCTCAGCCTCAGATTCCTGCAGTTCCTCCTGTGCTGGCACAGGTGCTAACTTAACCCATGAGGAGCCAGCCCACAGAACAAATAATCTTGGCAAGTTCAGCAAGTCATAGAATCAGTTGATGCAGACAAACGATCAGCAAGTGAGGGGAGGTGAAGCCCTATTGCCTGCCAAACCAGGACACCTGCCACGAAAAGCAAGGCACTCTCCCCACAGCAACCTGTGAGACTGACATAACCATCTCATGAAGCCTCACCATGCACAATCCAGTCCTAATATTTTAGCCTAGAGAAAGTGATAAAAGACCAACACTAGAAATAAAGAAGTGGCAGAGTCCACAGAAAAGAACAACTGGAGCCAGGAATCTATTCACCTGCAAATGGCTAGATTTGTTTGCTGGAAGCCAAAGAGGAAATAGTCTGGGAAACAGGGTCCTGCTGTAACACATGACTGCAAGTAAAACTATTGGCTAATGAGAAAGGACTGCAGCTAGAGCAATTACTGCCGGGGAGAATAGCTGTTGGTGCAATGAGACAGGCTCGATTTTGGCTGAGCACAGCTGCTGCAACACGTTCCTGCCTAACCTCCAGCTGTACCTAGACACTCCTAAGCAGAGAGATGGCTTCTAAAACACATGCAAGCTTAAAACAGACAAGTATAAGTTTCTACTAGGCTATACTTATAAAAGAAGAAAAGGATTACAGGCTTACTTTTCAAGAGGGAGCTTTGCATTTAACTACATTACGCCAATAGTGAAAAGTCTCTTGAGTTCCTATCATTCAAGCAGCAAGCCTTTTTATTCCAGGCAACACAGCTTACACATGAAGTGGGAAAGCTACCTGAGAATCTTAGATTTGCTTTCCTGGATGAATCCCTCTGTGATTCACTATCGTAGGAGAACAGAAGAGAAAGTATATAAAGGAAGAAACAAGTGTCTTATTAGCTAGGCTCAATGATGCTTGTCAGTATATTATCTCATTCAAAATCCAATTTTCTCACCCGTATCAACTAATGAGAAAAAACCTGGGTGCTCAGAGGACTGCCTATTTTAGTTGCTCATCTGCACCCAGGCTTGCAAACCAGCATCAGCTTAAGAATCCTCACTTTAGTCCTTGCAAGAACGTGTGACCCTGTCACAGTAATATTGAAAGAACACATCGTACTAGCAAACAGTTTCACAGGCTGCACACAGTACTCTGCCTGAGGATTATTAAGCCAGCATTCTGCAAGAACTATATATTTAAATTTCTATCTTAGATGGATATCTCAAAAAAGCAGAGTATGGCTAAATGAGCCAAGGTAGCAGAGATTCACCGACTTCCAAACAACTAATGGCCACAGAAACTTACTGAAACTTTTACTGATGCTATTTGTTGTCAGTGGGTAAAATCAGGGTCTGCAGTGCTCACCTAAGATTGGAGATACCAGAATAACAAGAATAAGGTGTTTGTGAACTTCCAAAAATAGTAATCCCTGTTAGTTAATATATGCTGGCTCTCACAACTGACGTGGATTTGGGGGCAGAGAGGCATGAGTGGCGCTGAGTACATTTGTGTGCTCATTCTCTGAACAATAGGTATTCATCATAGCTAATGAATGGCCCACAGTTCTAACCATTCTCCTCACAGCCTCAGGCAACAAATCATTTTCAGAATAACTCATCTTATTCAGATACTATGTGATCCTATTCTCGAAACACTTGGAAATTCTAGCATTAACGCTCAGTGCACTGTCTGTACGGACATCGGTACCCAAATGAGATCATGTGACAGTCAGCAGGTGCAGACACTCTAAGAGGAGCCTGGCAAGAAGACATCCCTATGCAACAATCATTCCAGGCTGTTAGCATACAAACTATGCAGACATGTATCTCTTGAAAGGAAATAAAATTTACAGTGCAGTTACAGATAATGGCTTAAGTTACTTTCACCATTTCAGAATTTTCGACACTGTCTTTAGACAATGCATGCATATTCTACAATACTGCAAAGCTATGAAAATCCTATCAAAAAAATAAATCCTATAAAATTAAAACAGTACAACTCCTCTTGTGGATTATGCATACCACATGATATGGAAGGAGTATAGAGATTATATATAAAGTAACAGAGCCTTGTCATGGCTTATCACTAATTTACATTTTTTAAAAAATTAGGTTATTTTTGTAGTTAGTTGTTCCAGCTATTTTGTGCATTTTAAAATCTAGTTTGACATGGATGCATAAAAGCAATCTTAACCAAAAATGATGGCATCTATTCACATACAACTTTCCTGAATAACTATACAGGTCATTTTTGTATTCATAATGCTGCATTAATTACAAAACAGAGCAGTAACCATAAGATGTTTCCTTGTGACTTTACCTCAAAAGCTTTGAGTAGTAGCAAGATAGTTTTAATTATAAATCTTAAACAGTTTCATTTGAGTAATGCATTCTTTTAAGACAAAAACTCACCCTAAATCCACAGTCAGTTGCTCTCACAAGCATTCTTAAAACCCATAATCTAAAATTTGACACTCTTCAGACTCATATTACATTGCATTACAGCTTTTAAATTTCAATACTAATGCAAGTTTAATAAGCATCTCACAAGGAAATATTGGTTTTAAAGAAATCTCTTTGGAAAAGCAGATGTGGCGTACAGAACTATTACTTAGTATTTAAAGTCAAACATCTCTGATGTCTTAAGTATTTAGAAAGGTTGCTTGTTGCCATCCAAAGTTTGTTCGTCTTTTTATACAACAACAAAAATATCCTGCAGTAGAAAGTAATAATTCAATATTTCATAGGCTTCCTTTATTTTCATTTCTTTCAGAAAGTTTCAGTTCATAGGAAATTTGCTCTCATATTTTATATCCTCTTGTTTTGTTAAAATCCACCTTAAGAAACATAATAAATATCATCAAGTATATCGGCAACTTGTCCCTATCCTCTTGGTTAAGTGCAAATTCTAGCAGCACAGATGATGTTAACCTTTGCCACTCATGCTAATGGGTTTCACTAAAATCACATCTGATCTATTTAACCTGGAATGCCTACAACACAGAAGCCAGAGGCCAAACTTCAGCACATTATGGTATGTATTTGGATGGCTAGTTTTCAGCACTGCAGTTGAGCTCTTTGACGTTCCCCTGAGCTTTAATTCTATTTCACAGGAAGCTCATTCATAAATTATGATGTTTAAAAAAAAAAAAAAGAAAAAACAACAAAACCAACCAACTAAACCAAACCTTCAGGGCACATCTCTGACTAACAAAACTATTTTTCAATTAAGACCTTCCTTTTTGTACATCTTACGTTGAGTTCTGTCTTAAGAACTTCAAAGTAATAACATTTTTATATAAATAGCTTGCATTATTTCCCAGTAGTAACAACATTTAAATTCTTAATAAGTATTTCTCATAACCAAAGACCTGCTTACCTGGAGAGATGATATAAAAAAAGTTTTTGAATTCATCCATCCAGACTTCTGCAAGCCGCCTGTTATTTTTATTGATTATCTGCCCTGTACCTCCTGGAAAAGTGTACGGTGTTGCTTTTCTGAATACATGCCCAACATGTGAACAAGTCACAATTTCCAAAGTACCACCACACTGCCAGATCTGGAAGTGATAGAACAATTATTACATATTTACAAGTTTTTCAAAAGAGAGTTTAAAAATATTAATTACTTGCTTCTGTTCAAGTTGAGAAAACAACATTAGTTGAGGTCTAGGACAAATACATACTGCATGGAAGAGAACTACACATTTTTTCCTGCCTAACAGCTAAAGATGCTCACAAGCCTGAGCAAGGCAGCATAAGAAAGTACTTCTGCCCTCACAGCAATGACGCATCAGCAAGAGGTTATTTTAGACAACTGGGCGAGCTGACCGCAAAGGAAGGAAAAGGCTCACATGAATCACAGGAACTAACAGGTGTCCAAAAAAGTACATTATAAAATAGAATCTCCATGCAAAAAACCCCATACACTTCTCATGGAAAGTTTCTGAAAATATTTTCAGTTTTGTTTTGGACCTTGAATGGGAGATTCAGAAAGCTGAAGTACTTCAGAAGTACTTCTCCCTCTATACTCTGAGCTGTTAAGTAAAGCCAAAGGAAATGGTGCTATATGGCAGGAACAAAAATGAAAACAACAGTGACTAGGTCCACATTTCAATGAACACATGCAAACATTAAGTCATTAAGGGGCAAGAAGAGCAGGTTTGTAACAGAGGTGCTCACATTTCACTGACACACTAAGCTGCACTGATGAATCACCATTAACTGAAGTTCCCCCCTTAGCTTTTCTAACTGAACTCCTTTTAATACACACACATTTATTCTTCAGAATGATCATCGCAATATTTTAATCACAAAGCTCTACCATGCATTTTTGACTGACAGATAAAAATCTTTCCTTATCTCCACTGGAGGGGAGGGAATGCTAACTGCAGCAGAAGAGGACACTGATGCAGGCAGCAGAACTGTATTTTACAGAACTCAATATGCACTGTCCTGGGTAACAAAACACTGCAGAGTTTTACCTACCCTGAAGGAAATTTCTAAGTTTTCTCCACCCCAAATATCCATTCCAGCATCATATGTTCCAATTTCCTGAAAGTAATCTCTGTCTATTGAAAAAAGACCTCCTGCCATTGTAGGTGTCCTGGGAGAGGGGAAAAAAAAAGTGCACCAGTTATGATGAAAACATATACCTAAATACATTTCACATTTACACTTACAAAATACATGTTTATTTCTCAAGATCCTAACATATTCCTTCTCAGTAAGCTTCAATTCAAACTCAGTTATCATTGATGTATTTGCTAGCTCAAAATTTTCCAGAGATGGAACCAGTTAGTGACAGTTCTTATTTTCCCACTTCAGACTGGAGTCTGGATAGAGAAACAGGTCCTAGAATGCTGCCTACATTCCTGAGAAAGACTTTTGCCTCCAATGCTGGTAATTCATACAAAGCAAACCAGTTTCACACAGGACAATCATAATTCTGGCTACTGTGCTTGAAAAAGTGGGAAGCTTTAATGCAGCCTGTTTGCTTTCACTATTATTGCTTCATAAAAGAAAAATTGTACAATCAGGGCTACATCTACATTTTCCCTTCAAATTCTTTACTGGTAAAAAAATTAAAATAGTGCTAGTAGTTTCTCAGAGCCTTAGAAATATCTCTCAAATTTCATCTTTTTTAGACAAAAATACACAGTAAGTAAATTATCTTTGATGACATAACTTTGTAGTTCAGTTATTTACACTTTTAGCATAAATGATTTTATATCACTAGATATTTTCCTGAAACACTTTTGGCTTTTCTGAAATATATATAATATACAAGCTAGGTCACCATCTAACTAAAAATTTATATATCTTTTACCCCTTCTAAAAAGGAAACTGGGGGAGGGGACTAGTACAATTAGTCATATCCTGAGAAGACCTCTCAATTTCTTGATTTAAAGACAAACAAGCCAGTAAAGGCCATATCCTCAACTTTATGTGAAGTAAATATGGCCTACTTTTCAGAACAGCAAGGGCAGAAAATGTATGTTTGCAACTGTTAAAAGGTACAGGTTATCTTTAGCTTTGTCATAAACCTACATGACATCCAAGTATAAATGAATGCACATACACAAATATATACATACATGCCAAAAATCAATGTAGCTTTTCAAAATACTATTTATTTTGTTACAATAAAAGTAGGGTTCAATTAAAAAATAAAAATAACCTTTCTTAAAACCTTTGTTAAATCATTATAAAAACTAGCTAAAACTAGTAATTCTGCAGTAATTAACATGAAACTTTGAAATATTTCCAAAGTGACAAGTTGATTGCTTCTTTTTTTGCTACCAAAAGTTAGCGACAACCAATCCACATAAAAACTTTTATATTGTTCCTTCAACCAGACAAAAATATGCTACAATGTTTAAACAAGTACTTAATAACCTCAAGTAATCACAAGTTTAACCTAGAAAGGATATGAAAATCTTAACCAATTGAACAATTTCTCATTACCTAACAGGAAGGGTTCGATCTCCTTTCCGTCGATCCATCTCTCTCTGAGGAACAGGGTACCAGCGAAAATTTAGCTTCCAGTTGAACCCACCATAGGTCATGTCAGAACCTGCCATATATTCGAAGGTGTCGTCACTGATTACATCAATGATGGGACACACTACTGTCCTCCTAGGAAAAGGGAAGAACCAAAACCTATTAATTAAAGTGTCAAAAAAGATGATTTGTTGTTGTTTTTTTTATTATTTTTTTAATTTTATTAAACATTGGTTTTAACACGAATGGTTTAAATTTTCATTTGCCATCTCTTAACAACAGTACTCGATAAATTATTACCAGGAAACATTCTCACATTCTGTCTTAAGAGTTAATTCTTATACAGGAAAATGTGTTTTTCTGATACAGTTTTGACAATGCCAGATCTTTTTTTTTTAATTGTATTTGCATCATCACCAGCAATAAATATTCATTCCTCTACAGATGGAATTATTGATCCCAGCTTTCTCAGTGCTACATAGTGATTGAGTAGAAAACAAGAAGTTCTTGTTTCTAGCTGCATGGTCACAGTAACTTGCATGTTTTGAAATCAAAACTTGGACATTAACTCTGGGGAAGTATTCTTATAAACCCTCAGGACTAAGAAGTGATAGTCATTGCTAACAAAGTTTAACTACTGCATCAAAGTTGACAGAAAGTGGCCTCTCATGGGAAGCTCTGTAAAAAAATTCTGGAGTTGGATGCAACTGAATTTAAAGGACTTAAGTTTGAGGCATTTGCACAAATTATAACAAAATATACTTTAGTCTCACAAAAGGTGTACTAATGATAATTTAAAGTTTAGTACTTAGTCTTAGCACAGTGCTGAACAAAGATTCTTCATTCTTTGTAGCTTATTCATCATGTAATGCTATATTTTGTAACATCAAATTTTAAAAGTGATTTTTATCTATAATTATAAGGACTAAATAGAGATCTGTAACACCATACTTAATATCTATTCTATTTAATATGCTGTCTTCTAACAGACTTGGGTGCAACTACAGCTACTGCTCAGACATATGATTGTTTTAAAAAGCAGACCATTCTCTCACTATTCCCCCAATACAATTTCTAACACACTATCATGGGTGTAGATGAACATGATTTATTTTATCTGTAAAAAATACATCCCAGAAGACCAAGACACAGCACACATTTCCATAATCAAAACCATTACAAAATAAAGAAACTGCAATGAGAAACTGAAAACAGTAAACCTAACAGTTCTTGTTCAGAATGTTGGTGTTATATAAGATCCATTTCTTCCTCAAGAATATCTATGCAAATTCATGAAAGAATGGGCCAGGCTGCAGACTGATAACCTCAAATTCCCTTGCTTTCTCAACTCCATTCATGCTCAGGACTCCTGCTATTTAACACATTATTCCTGCTATTTAACACATTATTCCATGTATTCCAATATAGACTTCACTTGAAACAGAGTTTTACTTTTAAAGAAGTTTAACTGTATTAGCTTTTTATCCTTACACCAGTAAGAATTTATTCAGCCCTTCAGAAAGTAGATATTTGCTTGTAGGCTATTTTGTAATACTTGGAAGATTTCGTAACAACCAAAAAAACCCCAGCATGGATGAATAGATGGATAATTACCTGTCAGCTTTGATCCTTGCCAGCAGAGGTTCAAGCCAGCCTACTGTACATTCACAATGAGCATCTAAGAAGGTGATGACCTGGCCTTTAGATGCAGCAGCCCCCTTTAATCTTGCTCTAATCAATCCAGAACGCTGTTCCATTCGAATCACATGAACAGGTACTTTTAATTTTTTCACATAACTCTCCAGAGGTCTTTTCAAGAAGTCTGCAAAGAATGATCAAAACCATGAAAACCATCAGTTATGTAGTTCAAGCTTTTTCTTTTCATGAAGAGACTTGAATTAAGAGACATTTCCTCTTTTCTTTTCTACTGTTTTCCTACTTTCTCAGCTAGTTTCCTCTACTGCTTATTCTACACTTCCCAACAGGCTCTTCCACAATTCCAAGTGCTTCACTTGATAGCACAGAAAGTTCTTTCTCCTCTTTATTTCTTCATTATGGAAAACACAACAATGAAGAGAAGGTAGAATGCTTATACAAAAACCAGATGGGATAGGCAAATTTTTATTATGGAAAAGATGTGACACATAGTTCTTGGACATAACACTTCTCTACCAAGAAAATACAGAAATTATTTCACTAGCTGAACATAATGAATTGCCTCCTAAGTTACAGTAATGTAACTTACAGATAATTTCTTTATCAGGAGTTTAAAACATGATCAAAATAATTTTTCAACTGTGCTTTCTCTAGGGTTGTCTGGCTCACATTTGTTTCTACTAAATTATCACTGTAAAACCTAAAAAAACCTCCCAGAATCAGCTATACGTAAATCAATATCTGTAACACCAACAAATCTCAACTTACCTGAGGAACAAATTATTTAGAACAGTCATAACTGACTACCATACACCTAGAGACTCAAAATTACTTGCATTGCACAGACCTATTGTGCTATGATGAATGTCAAAGGAAGAACAAAGAATTGAGGGAGAATGAAATTGACAGTCACAGAAACAGACTTATGCAATAACTTGCAGATTTGCAATCTGTAAAAAAGGCAAAATTGTTTTATGGCACAGCTACGGAATATATCAGGTTATACACTCAAAGCACACAGGAGTTGTACTACAACAGTGCAAAGCATAAGGCACTTTTAAGTACCTCATACAAGAATAAGCATGACACTGGAGAAGGGGAAAAAAGCTCAGCATGAACTCTTAGTGGCTGTTTTGTAAATCTCAGGAGGCAGGGCTGACCTGAGGGTGATTACCATTCCTTACTACTGCTCCGGATGAATGAGTCCCAATTGCCTCCTAATTTTTTTTTCTGTGCATTGTTGGACTGTCACTAAAACCCACAGAAATAAGTAATGACACATCTTGAAAGCTGAACTGTGCTAAAAGGTAATAAGAGGTTGATACATCTTAAATATTTGTCTCCAGAAAAACTCAAAGCAAGTTAATTCTTATTTTGCATATTAACAGAGACTCAAATGTAAAAATATTTATTAGTACAAACCAAGTGTACATAGCTAAACATTTTGTAGGGCTTATGGGGTTGAGCACAGAGATCATTTAGCCGACTGCATCTCTAGCATCTCTTTATAGTGCAGCTTTCCAAAGCCACTAATTTAAAAGAACTAGTATCATGGAAATGTTTGTATATGGCTTCCATGATATACATGAAGAGAGTGTACAGCATTTCTCTAATCATCTGATGAGCAAGTCACACAAATCAACATGTTTCTCTGCAGATTTCAAGTGTAGTACTGATAAGCCTTTAAAGTAGTTCTAACCACTTTAAAGCTGAATGAATGAATATGGGCTGTGACAATGGTTCTTGAATGTAGTTACATTAACAGAATGGTAAAATTCTGACAGGAGGAAGAAAGATTTCAAAAGTACAACCGCAGCCAGTCAAGAACTAACATAAAACAAAAACTTACATTACAGAAAGTCATGGTCAGTATTGCATATAAAAATCTACCTACCTTCATCTCCCTTGTAAAGTATTTAAAATTTCAATTTATCAAGTACTTTTCAATTTCTTTTTCTCTATGTGTGCAGTGTTTTCACTATGAAGGGAATAAGGTTAAGAACAGTCCTTCTCCCATGTTTAACTATGTCCATAAGAACATTCTTATGAACTATAACCTTGTTCAAAACTTCAGAAGGCACTAGTCCCAGAAAAAAGCAATATGACAGACCTTCAGTAACCGGGCCCTTAAAATATTACTATAATTTCAGCAAAATAAGCAAAAAGATAGAGCTTGATGTGTCATCCCTACAAAAACATGATAAATAAAACTCAGGCATCAAGATTTCTGAAGTTCCTCTACTACCAGCAATTAAGATTAAATGCTCAAATCTAAGCAGCTATTTTCCCTCCAGAACACCCTCTCTAAAAGCAGTAAACATCCCTCATAAACTGCTCCCTTTTCTTCCAGTAGCAGAAGTTTAGCTTTTTGGATTAATCATACATCCAGAAACTGCTAATAGTTTCTTGTAAGGCAAGACTTTTTTTTCTCTAACAAAAAGTACCTGACTAGTCTTTTAGTGCATGCAATACATTTTGGCCTATAAGAAATACCAAGATCAAGCTGTAGAATTATCTTCTATGCAAACTTATTGTAATGGTTTTATTTATACTAAATTCTATATTAATTTATACTACATTCTATATTAAACACTGTAATGAGAAGTTAGATGCATTACATAGGCTGTTGCCTATGAGTGACCTACAGGATGACGATTGAGTAATTTTTTTAGCATTGCTTCATACACTTCCAACAGAGTGAGGTTTGATAATATTAAAAAAACCATACATATACACACACACATGATACTTCTACGTGGAAACAATAATAATTCATGTATTTTTAGAGGTATAACTATAACTCTTTGTGGTAGATATTCAACCTTTTTCTCTATCAAAAGGGAGCATAATTTTACCTAGGACTATGGATGGTTTAAGGAGCAGCAGCAGAAAGAATGTCAAAAAAGCAAATATATTCAGTTCAACTCAAGTAAGTGTGTTAGTTGAAAAATACCTTGCCAATTCTATTACTGAGTCACACTGATATGAATATAAATGAAAAATTTAGTTTCAAACATTTTTTTTATTAAACTACAATAAAACACAAATTTATCACATACAAGCTTGCCAGCGCAGTTTTTTAAGAAGAGCAAATATTTTCATAAAATGTTATTGGCAGGAATTTAGCTTTGGTTACATTGCTTTGATCTGTATCTGTATCACTAACTTCTGTGGATGTAGTTTATCCTAATGCAATCTGCGTACCACACTGGGTTATTCAGTGCTGACCTAGTTTTAAGTACTGCTGAATCCTGATTTCTCCTGTCAACCTTTTTTAAATAGTTACCAAAGATCAATACTGGAAAACTAAAGTTACAGTCCTGATCAGTAACTAGAGAACAATGATACAGATATGTCTTGTTTCTCCAAAGCTTTTCTTTTCAGTGTAAATAAATTCGTGATATTATGCAAATTCATTCTTCTAAGAGCATGACACTAACAGGTACAAAGTGTGCTGCAGGCAGACTGAATGCTTACTTTATTCCAATTAAAATTACTCTGATGCTAGAATTTAATATACACTACTCAGGCTGAACACTGTCTTTTTCTGGAGAAGTACGCTGTTTTAATTTAACACAAACAGAATGCTTAAGCAGCATATGTAAACCTTTCACATTTTCAGGCATCATACCCATCAGTTTTGTTTAATCTAAAAGCATGCTTGATGGAACCATAATAAGTTTTTGGAAAACAAAACAAAAAAATCTCCTTTCAGTAATTGTTGAAAATAATGACAAATAAAAGATGCCTAAGTGATCTGAAATGAAGATCACAGGCTTCAAAATGAAGTATTGGAACAGGTTCAATAACCACCAAAAAAACTATGAAATACTGTATCTTTCAGCCCGGAATTAAGTTCCTTTGTTTTTATTACCTAATGCAGAAACAGAAAAGTTATCTAGAGAAAGCCACATGTTTTTTTCAAGTGGACTATAATTTTATGATTCATAGTGAGGACATATCTATTGCTATGCTAAAATTGATTTTTTTCTAAAACAGATATTAAAGAGGCAAAACATAAGTAATATTATTCTACATTATTCTAATAATAGCTTGCTCTTTATTTCTAGGTCATACAGAAAGCTGACCTGTCACAAATAATAATTAACACTGATTTTCAGTAGTGCCAAGGACTGTTTTAATAAATGAAATGTGGACTTTTTATATAAAGGTTGAAAAACTACAACAAAATTGAGGGGTATTATTACAAATTACCCACAAGAGAAAACAAAACAAAACAAAACCCACAAACAAACAAAAACCAACCAAACAAACAAGTTTGATTTTGTGCCTTTCTAAAAGCAAAAGTTGATCACACCTCTCATGTAATCCAGAACATATTTATGTGGCAGCCTTGCACTTTGCATGGGCATTTCTCTTCTGCTGCCTACATGTAATTGTATTTAAGGCCTCTGTCCTTCCAAATTACAGTGGAATTGGCTGAAGCAAGTAAAGTCAGTATCAGTTAGAAAAGCAAAAGCAAGTGAGGGTGCCTGAGAGAGGAAAGGAACACAGCCAAGTGCAAACACAACCTGAGTGCATTAGCTGTGCTTCTGTAGGAAAAAAGACTGGTCAGAAGCTGATCAGAGTTAGCTGATATGATCTTTCTTGAGTCCACTCAGCTACTCCACAAGTAGCTGTACTCTAGATCCACACAGTATGGAACAGGTCAGTTACCATGCAAGGCATCATACACATATGTAACCTGAAGAAGGAAATCATTATACCTTCTATCAGATTCAACATGAAGTAGAAAAATCCACTTCTAATTCTCTTCAGCTCCTGTTAATCACTGTAATGGTTCGTCACTATCTATCCTAAAACGTCCTGTTAGCCACTGTAATCCATGTACCATTGTGCTGCTTATACCATATGATCTGAAATCCAGTGTCTCTCTTCAGACATGCAGATCTCAGGCATATCTTGCTGTTTTGACAACAGTCAGACATCTTACTCCGAAGTTGCAATTACCGTAAGCAGCAAAACATGATTTTTGCATCACTGGAATCAGGAGCATCAGGCAGAGATGTCAGTATGCTGACTGCAAAACCCTTCCACGTCTAAAAGATGGGAATTCCTTCTGATACAGATAATAACCTACAACTGGTGACTATCAAGACTTTTTACTAGTGTTCTACTAGCCATTAGTCCTAGCAGAAAACTTTCAAAATAGAAATACAGAAAAAGAGGTGATTCAATATAAAAATACAGAAATGTTTTAGACAAAAAAAACCTGTAATACCCTCCATTTACAAACAAGAAAAAAAAATCCAAGTTATGCTTTATAACCCATACTACCAAGAAAGATTAAGCAAAGAACAAGCAATGAAAATTAAATTTTTATTGTTGTCTAGAATATTATTTTTATTTTTAATACACTGTAATTTAAAAATACTATGAAGAGTAAAATCTAAATAATATTACATTAAAAAAAAAAGTCAGCTCAAGTTTTGCCTATCACACATGGCAAGTTTCATTCTGTAGCATGAAGCTTTCATCTGGAGCACTATTATTAAGAAATGGAACTTCTAACAGTGTAGAAACTCAATTTTCACTTCCCATGAACTGAATAATCAAAATTAATTCCTCTGAATGCCAAGCCTAATGGTGGTAGTGATAGTAAATTCGGATGTGTGTAACAAACAGTTGCCTTTGCTGTTATTCACCAGGTGACTCAAGTATTAAATGCCCTCAAGCTTTATAAACGTGCTAAAATTCTAAACGCAAAACATGAAAGCTGTAATATGACAAACCTGTTGGCAAACACAAACTCTACACTGTCAACAGAAAAGTAATCAGACAGATAAACTTACAATGGCTTTCAGTGCAGAATGAGCCATCTGTATTTCAAAACAAGTGTTGCTCCCTTTGCTTTCCCCTGCCCCAGCTAATGTGTTTTGCTGAAGAGGGCTAAGCCCATATAAAGTCAGCTTCAATTTTTGAAATAATAAAAGCAGCAAGCTAAAATACAGACATCATCATTACCTCTTTCACTGGCATCATCAACAAGGACGATTTCTTCCAGCATGTGTCGTGGTGACCGGTTTATCACGCTGTGAACAGTTCGTAGAAGTGTGCTCCAAGCTTCATTGTGAAAAACAATGACAACGCTTGTTGTGGGAAGGTTGTCTGCATACACCTTCGTTTTACACCTATAAGTAAAAACAAAGCATGCATCTGTGAAGGTCAAGCCTTAGAGCTGCAAGTTTGAGGTTTATCTCTTGAGTATCAATATTAGCATTCCTAATACATCAATTGTATGCAAAGTACGTAAAGCAGCAAACAGTGCACAGATTCATATCTTTACCTATCAACCGCCATGACTTCCATGCATACATCTATTTATTCCAGCCTACCACTCAGAAAGAAGAACCTAAAGTTCAATAACCAATTCTGGAAATCAATCAGGCAGCCATACTACTAACAGAGTATAGTAACAGATGACTTATTTCTGCTACCCCTGTTTTGTGAAGTGTAGTATGTTCAGATGCACTAACCCAGGTCCCTCCTTTAGGCCTGCATTCCCTCCGAGGGCAAGGGGGAAAATCTAGTACTGTAATCGGGACAGAAGGGGAATGGAGAGAGACACAAGATAAGAAATGGCAAATTTAAACTAGGAAGTAAATGTAATAAAGGTATATAACGAACAGCTGAATAATAACTAAAAGAGGTAAAGAATTCGGATACAGCTGATGTTTGGAAAAAGCTGAGACTACACACATACTACCTACAGTACCAGTGAGTTAAGTATATTTCATAATTTAATGTGATTATGTTACATTAAAAACAAAGTTTTCCCACTTCATTGTATAAATGTTTAAGTGCTATAAAGGTTCATCAAATTAAAACAGAATTATGCTCACATGCCAAAGTTAGCATGGAAGACCACAGGTCTAGCTCTGCTAACAGCATATATGTGGCATTTATACAATCTATGACATAACACTCCAAGTAACTCCACATGCAGACAACATTTTTACATTTTGCAATGCTATTTTGTAAAACTAGTGATATTTTCAGTATCTTCTAAAAGAATCAATACACAGTACACAAAGTACTGATCACAGTTCTGAAAAGAGGCAATTCTCTTCTAAAAAGATAACCATGCAAATTTAAGTGTTCTCTGCACAGATCTGTTCCTCCTGCACATTCAAAATCACACACAATTGCTTACATAAGATTTGATAGTACTAAAACTTTTAAGAATCAAAGCTAAAGAGATATATATGTACATCTCAAACACAAGGAAAACATTGAAGCAGAAAAAGAAATATATTCAACGGAGCTGCATTCCAACAAAAAAGCTTTTATTAGATCCCAAATTTTTGAGTTAGGTCACTGTAATGTAGCCTGATCTAAATGCTACTAAAATACATCAACAAGTATTCATGACTATCATCCTAACAGCAGCACAGTCCAAAGGCTTGAGCAGTACACAGTGCATATCCTCTACCCTAAACATACAAAAACAATACTGAAGAATCAGCCTGCTGATACAGGATCGTGGTGCCAGCATCCAATACCACGCCAGCCAGTGAATGTTAGCCAGAACTAGGCTCCCAACATGAATATTTTATTTGCTGGATAACTTGGCCAGCCAGAGCAACTCTCAGAGAGAGCAGCTCTCATAGCACATTGGCATTTCAGCTCTGAGGTGGTGACAAAAGCCCAGTGGACACAGATCTCTCAGAAGAGATCAGTAAGTCCGGGTACAAACAAAGAATATCTGCAAGACCTTCTGTGGAATCATTTTCCATTTCTAAGAACTGAAGCAGTAGGATCAGGCACTATCTGTCTTCGATATTATACTTACTTATTATACAACTATAGCCAAATTTAATTATTCATCACACTGAACTGAACATTATAAAATCTTTATGAAAAAATCTTTGTGAAAATTTGTGTTATCCCGATTTATTTCATGTATAAAAAAAACACTTGCAAAGTGTGCCAACTGAAAAAGTTAATTCTTTGGTATCCCTTGAAAAATAAAATAGCTTCTCAAAACAATGCTATGAATTTCAGAGGGAAAGTTCCATCACAAGCCAAATAATTTTATCACCCTGTTTGCTACTTGTTACATCTATTTTGCTATTTTAAAAACAAAATGTTTTATTCCTTCTACTGTACTGCTCCCTAGACCAGAAAATAAGTGTGTCTGATTGTAGACCTTCAGCTACAATAGTAATACAAATCCACCAATTGCTCCTCTACTTTTTGGAAGAATATTTGTAAAAAAGTCAAGAGAAGCCTGTTAGCAATTCTCTACGAAAAGCAGTACCAATGTGGTGAATGTCATTCACCAGGAATATCATGCTGGGGAAGCCACAGGATCCACTATTGTAGTATGAAATCTCTCATCTCCAGCCTTTCTTTTTATCATGGCTTTACAGAAGATTTTATTTTACTGAGCTCAAATCAATGAACTGTTATAAATGACAGCCAAGTGATCAGGAACTACAATGTTTATACACCATTACACTCTCTGAAGTATAAACATATTAAAACATTTGAGATCTGTCTTTGAAGGGGAGCTTTTTAGCACCAAGAGAAAGGCTTACAAGAATTTTTGGGGACAACCCTCCCACCCCTGCAAGGCATTCCTACTGCCCTTCCTGCAGAAGGTGAACATGTTCCTTGCCATAACGAGGTGTGCCCGTTCTCACCCCCAGAGATCAACGCCTTCTGCGGTAAGAATCTAAGAGTGACCACAGTCTGGTACTTGGTTGCTGGCTGGGTTTAAACCATGACACTCGTTTACCGAGATGTAAAAGGCTGCCATGCATAACACAAGGGTGTTTCATAACAAAACTGGCTTGACGTTTTTGAATGCTCTTCTTAATAAAGTGTTTGGTATGAATTTATTCTGGAAAGATTCATTGATGCAGGCAGGATAAATGAAAGAATTAAGAGTATGAGACCTGGTTTTTAAAACTTCTTTTACCTGCCTCTCTACATAAACCTTTTAGCTATATTTGTACAAATTGTTGTCAATATACACAAATAAAACCTCCTGGTTTTAATTTTGAAAACACTGATAACTCCTTTACCCCCTGGAATATATTGCTGCAGAACATAAGACAAATAAAATAGAACACTTGATGCCTGTGATTAGACATTAGCATTCTATGTAAACCTCATGTTTTATTCTTATTAACAAACATTTAAATTAAGAATCCTTTTTGTCTTTCATTTGTAAACAAATTACCCCAGAAAGGGAGTACTATAGAATTTAAAATGAAGCATTAGCTTCAACCAACAGTTATGCAACATTAGAAGCAGAGTATAACCATGAGGGGTATGACACATAGGCTATGAATTAAGGACAATTTGAATTTTAATGACCTACTAATATATTGTGTTCCCTTTGTTGAATCATGCCTCAAACAGTTTTAAAATTGAGTGCATAATATTAGGAAGGCATACCATCTCCAGTAATTTAATGAAGACTCCAAACAGCAGATGAGAATATCTACTCCACATAGAATGCATCATCTTTTCCTTAATCTACAGCATTCACCATGAAAACTCTCAGCTATTGTGACTCCATTTATTATTTAGATTGTGGAAACTCCCCCAAAAATGTCAGACATTTTAAATACAAGTAGAGACTTACTGTCCTATTACCTAAAAACACAGAAAAAGAATAGACCAGATTGTTAAAATATGATCAAGACAAAAATCCTAATTAGCCTACATTTCTTGATGTACACATTACCATGCTCAAAATAATTATGTTCTTAATTTCATAGCAAGTCTCTATCTCATGCACTGAAATTCCCATTTTCAGCAGCATTAGCCTTGTGTTATTCCCTAATATTTGATTTCTTGCTTTCACGTAATTAGGAAATTGTGCTGGTTTTGGCTGAGGTAGAGGTAATTTCTCCACAGTAGTCAATAAGGGGCCATGTTTTGGATTTGTGATGAAAACAACATCGATAATTCAGGGATCTTTTCATCCCTGCTGAGCAGTGCTTGCACAGAGTCAAGAACTCTTCTGTTTCTCACCTCACCCAACCAGCAAGGAGGCTGAGGATGCACAAGAAGTTGGAAAGGGACACATCTGGAACAGGTGACCTCAGATGACCCAAAGGACATCACATACCATATCTTGTCATACTCAGTATATAAAGATGGGGGGAGAAGAAAGAAAAGGGGGTGATATTCAGAGTGATGTCATGATGACTTTGGAAAACAAATGGCATGTGATAGAGCCCTAATTTCCTGGGGATGGCTGAACACCTGCTTGCCCAAGGGATGCACTGAATGAATTCCTTGTTTTGTTTTGCTTGTGTGCGTGGCTTTTGCTTTCCTGATTAAATTGTCTATCTCATCACACAAATTTTCACTTTTACCCTCCCAATTCTCTCTCCCAACCCTCTGTGGGGTGAGTGAGCAAGTGGCTGCATGAGGCTAAGTTGCCACTTGGGGTCAAACAACAGCAGAAATAAAATAGAAAATTACATAGGAAATAGATTTTTAATCAAAGTCAAATCCTTTAGTCAAAGATTTTTAATGTCCCATCAAAATTATATCTGAGAAAAAAATAATTAAGTTAGAAACTAGTCTTTTTACGGTTGTTTTATGAAGAAGCCACAGGACTATAAAGACATGACTGTCTACCTCTGTGAGATGCTCCTATACATTCTTCACAGAATTTCATCTTTTTGCAATTTTGCATCATATATTTAGAATATTGCATTCTGCTCTGGGGCCTCCAGCGTAAGAAGGACATGCTCTTGTTAGAGAGTCCAGAAGAATGATAGAAGAAGGAAGAATGGCTTTAAATTGAAAGAGAGTAGGCTTAGATTGGATATTAGGAAGAAATTCTTTACAGTGAGTGTGGTAAGGCAGTGAAACAGGTTGCCCAGAGAAGTTGTGGATATGCCCTCCCTGGAAGTTTTCAAGGCCAGATCGGATGGGGCTTTGAGCAACCTGTCTAGTGAAAGGTGTCCCTGCCCATGGCAGGGGGGGTTGGAACTAAAGGATCTTTAAGGTCCCTTCTAACCCAATCTATTCTATGATTCTATGAAAATAGTTTGGCCCAGTTCATTATAACTACATAGTTATTCCTATGTCTATATCTTCCCAAGAACACGTGGCAGTATAACAGGTCAGAATTCTTCATAAATTGAAATCAAGTTTAATGGAATAAAAGCAAAGGTAGACAGATCCTACCATATATCTGTATAACACTGCTAAAGAATAAGCGACAGCAAAAGAAATACATGTTGTTTTCCCTAACACCCTGTAGCCAGATTTCAAAATTTTAAACCCATTAAAAAAGTTTTTAAAATGAAAGGCTAAAAACAACTGAGTTTTGTTATGCTTCTTTATTATTGTGACTCTTTGTGAAGGTATTAGTTGAATCTTACATATAAGCTCTGCATGCTTTACATGATGATGTTCAGAAAAAAAAACCTCAGAGAATTTTATTCAGTGGATTAAGTATAGCCACTTGAAAACTATCTGATGCTGCTTCAAATGCACCTGAAGAGCCTCTGAATAAACGACTTTCCTACTTTCAGCCCAGAGTACAAATAGTCCACAGGAGACATTACAAAAATAACCTGAAGAGACAACAATAAGGCAATTCTGTCCAAATATAATTAAATCATTAAATCTCAGAGTTTAATTGCTACTTCAGCACTATCCTGCACAGAAGGAAGACAACTTTTCATTTTGCACTTTCTACAAGACCACAACCATACACCCTCAATCCTCCTCCACATCTGGCAGAACTGGAAGCCTCTCTTCTCTCATGCCAGTGAAGGAATGAAAAAAAAAGACATACTTCACCACTGGAGGGACAGACGAAATCTACGAGGTGATCACGTAAGATCCTCCAGTTGAACCCATCAGAAGGTTATATTCTTCTGATACTTATCTGCTCTGCTCAGTGACCAACCTGGAGGTTGATAAAGCTTACACAAGCTTTATTGCTCTAGCCATCGGCAAATACAAGATGCCGACATGTCAGGAACTCGAGACATCACCCTTCACTATCCTCATGCCACCTCCTTCAGGTTACTATTGGGTCTTTGACAAACACCCCAAATGTTACCTTAAAAAAATTCAACTGTGCAGCCATCTTATTACAGAATAGCACTTGACATTTTATCAATATTATGAAATTGTATTCATGGATCAATTTACTTAGAAATTATTCCCAAAACCCAAGATTGAGTGCTACATGTTTAATACTGTCAAACCTTAAAAGACAAATATTTACAGTGTTAGCAATGATCTGTTTGCACACCCTTCAGATTCATGCTAAATCATTTCTGAAGGTAAAAAATGAGGATTTAATATTCAGATAGCTCTTAAATACTTCTGTTTCACCAGCTAAAAAATTCACACCCCAAACAAAGCTACGAACAGGGTAGAGGTCTTGTAGAAAATACGTTATATGCTACCACAATGTTTATGCAGTGAATACAACGAGGAAAATCTCATTCACTGAGTAAAAACATGAAATAAATTGTAGGTAATTTTCTAGAAAGATGAGGTCATAATTATATTCTGCATAAGAAATAAATGCTGAATTTCTAAATACTGCAGGGCAAATCTCTATCCCCTCTGATACTGCCAACATGTTATTCTCCACAGAAGAGAAATCAGAGAACAAGTTAACACTGGAACATGTTTTAATAGGGATTTTTCAAAACAAGGCCACTCATGCTTAACTAATCATGACAATGAGTAGACTCAGACACTACCTGAGCCATGATTTGCTATACCTGATACCAATTTTATTTCCAGATTCCACCAGCCTTTCAAACAAACAAGTCATGAGCAATAATTTACAGTGGCTCAAAAACATTAACAGCAGTAAAACACGTATGTAATCCTTGTTTTCTAGGCCAGTACATGCAGCCTAGAGCACTCTGATAAAGGACAGAGATGCAACAAAAGTAAAAGTGTCTCCTGTGCACTAAGCAGCTCAGTTGGGAAATCCCAGAGGAGCTCAGTTTGGTGCTCGTACATGCAGTATGATATCACAGTGCCAATGCATTTTTGAAAGCTGTACTAGCAACAGATCGGGGCAGGAAGGGGAGCATCTTTAGTCATCTTACAAATTTAGTACAATCTTTTATCTTGAATACTACAAACAACAGTTATAAATAAACTGCATCTCAGAACTTAAATTTGACAATGACACATAGAAATAATCCAAGTCTTGCTGAAAATCAGGTTAGAGCTGAAGTTTTGAGGAAATACTACACAGCACAGCCCCTGTAATAAATCTGTTTAATATTGCAGATGCAGTACAAGCAGAGTACACAGTATTAAAATATATTGAGAGTCTCTGAAAAGCAAGCATCAGTATCCTTTGACTTGAAAACACACATTTATTGTCCTTTGAGGTTATCAAACTTAATTCCTGATCAATAGAAAACAAAATCGGGAAATCTGAACTCCTCTCATGAAACCTCAGGTTTAATTACTGATACCTGATGAATATCACTGCAGTGCCATAAAATGTCAGTATTCCATTGCTTACCTGCTCATGTGCCTTAAGTTATAGCCTGCAATAAAGTTAATGTAACAAAGCTGAGGCACAGCTATGCCCAACAAAAAAACCTCCTCTCTACTTAAATCATGGGTGAAACTAGTTTTGAAATGACTCTGAAAGTCACCCTGAAGCTGCTGAGACTGACCTACATTTCCATCAGAGGGGAACGCCCTGTAGCAAGGTGGCAGAAAAAGAATCAAAACACTACAGCAAGAATCACCAGGACTCAATTCAAGGAGTGTGTTTCTGATAAACACTTAGTCTTTCCTGCATATAAGCAGCAGCCTCATAGTATCATTTAAACAAGGGTGTTAATAAATACACTTCCTATGTAAATTTTACAAATGCTACAAGCTCCTAAATTGAAGACAATCAAGTTGGATAAAGATCTGATTTTCATACAGAAGTAAAACAGCTAAAAGGATTAAAAGCAAGACTTCTGAGAAAGATGGAATCACTGGCTGTTGTAACACGTCAAACCACGTCTCACTACAGACTTTGCATACAGCCACAGCTTTAACTTGCAGTAGCACAAAGAGAAAGCACTGCAGATAAGGTTGAAACAAAACTTCACACTACCCTGAAGCTGCTTCTTCCAATCAAATCAGAATAATTTAGTTTAGAAAGAGGTCTTAATTTCTACAATTCATATCACAACTCCAATTAATTTTTCTGAACAGGTGCCTTGAATGTAGGGAAATCCCTTATTCTTATTTAAACATTTCAGTGCAGCCTGCTTGATGTCTGCCTTCAATAGTATTACATAATTTACCTGACATCAAGAGTATGAAACTTTCCTTTCTTCTGATCTCAAAGATTTGGATATAAGAAAGGTCGCATTATCTCATGAGTCAAGTAGAAATCTTCTTTAAACCCTGAAAACAAAATCCAAAATGGTTCTTAAAACCATTGTGGTTACAGAATTCAAGCAGAACTTCACAAAAATAATAATACCTGTAACTGACTCTTTCCTTATCCTGAAAGTGATCACAGGAAAGCATCTTGTGACAGAAGAAAAACAAATTCTGTCCTCAAAGACTGAAATTGAACCTTAAGATCTCTAGACAAATTATTTTCCATACCTGATCTATCAATTAGAATAAAGTTCAGGATATGGCAGCTCATCCAAAATGGATGAGCAGAACTAAGAAGACTGCAGCTAAGAATGTGTGCAGCTAAGAATGTGTTTGTGCATGTATACATGTATATGCGTGTGTGTATGTAGCATTAAAAAAAAAAAGAGAAAAAAACCATTTACAGGAAGCAAACTGATTTTTAAAGTGACTTTTTTTCCCCTCTAAGCTTTCTCTAGGAAAAAGATTTACAGGCAATTTCTTCCAGCTAACTCACTAAATCAACGTGAACAAGAACAATTCCAAACATTGATTCTACAGGGGGCCAGTAACAAGCTATATGCACCACAAAAGCCAGATGAAAAAACATTCCTGCTTGAAAGAACAGTAAAGTCTTTAATACCTCACATGCTTTCAGACTTCCATGACATTGCTGAAAGTTACATTCCTGGTGATCAGGTCAGCAGATTTTCTTTACAGATGCCACGTTAATTAACAGCCTGGATTTCAAGCATGAATCAAAATATTGAATGAACTCCTGAAGTCTTATACCACCTCTGTTGACAACTCTGCCCTTTTTTAATTATCTGTACATCACTATTACCTGAGCTAAATGAATACCAAAAGTTCACAAAGTCTATCACAATTTATGGGGCTATTTAAATCCCCATAGCCTTATGAGGATTTAATACATAGATTCTGTAAGAAAGCTTTTTTTCCACCATATTGCACCTAATCTGGTGTGACTGTGGGCTGCTGCCAAAAGCAACAAACCCATGTTTCACCACTGCAGTTTTGTCCCATCCCATTCTTTGCACCAGATCTGGTAGTCATACAGCTGCTGTCTGCGTTGCTTCAGTTTGCTGAATCAACAAAATATACTTTTTTTCCCCTTTTTGGTGTCAGTGAATGTCAAGGCCACACAATCATTAGATAATTATCAATAGAAGCAGTGAGAAATTTGTTTTGTCTGAAGTCTACATTTATACCAGATTTTATGTAGTAAAAAAATACCCCCTTAACTATTCTCCTGAATTAAAATAACTAACAGCAAAGCAAGCACACCTCCATAAGCCTCATATAGAAGCAAATACCTTGAGTGCTGTCATTTAAAAAACCCCATGAAATGTCACTTTTGAGTTCAAAAAGCACAGTCTTGCCTGTCTGCCTCTACTACTTTTACTATGAATAGGTCTACTCAAAATATTTTCTTCCCAGAGAGACTGTGTTAATTTTATGAACGCATTATATTATGATGCAGCTGTAGTATCCTAAAGTATACAGCAAATAAATTTGTTTTGAGAAATCCAAATTCCAGTGTATTCTCACGTGCATATTTCATACTTAAAAATCAACATTACATTTTTAAAGCACAGATATGAAAACCTGATTGCAGTCCTGTAACTGAAAAGCATTATATTGTATCATCTAATTAACAGTGTCTAAACATAAATTCTGTTCTTTCTAATCAAAGAGATGACAGAATTAGTTAGAATTACTATTCTACTAGACTTACTCAAAAAGAAACCCAGCATAATTGCTATAAACTCCTCAACATAGATGTAGCTCAGAATTAGAACTGCTTTTAATCCAAGAAAATTGTCTACTTCCTCTTGGTTGTGAAAGTAAGCTTGGCAGCAGGAACTGAGCAGGGTAGTTTGATTCAGAAAAAAAGCCTTCAATAATAAAAAACTGACAACATTAACATACCAGTTACATTTGAAGGTCTCAGAGATCTGCACTTTGCTTTTTCCATTAAGTGGCTGAAGTCATAGTTTACATGGATTTAGACCCAGTTCACTCAAATATGTAGGGCCATCTGGCTAAAAACTCTGATGATACCCTAACATGACTTATACCACTCACAACTCCACCACACCTACCTTCCTGAATACAGACAGTTTGAGAAAAGGACAGTTAAAAGGTCCCAAACTTCATGTAGAACTAACTGAGGTGTAATAAGATGTCAGATACCTTAAATCTGGCTAAATGATACCAACTAAAGAAAAATGACAAGTAAGATCTTTTATGCCAAATTGTATAGAACCTGCAGCCTTAGAGAAAGGGTTGCTGAGGAGTCAGCAAGGAGAGTGGATACTCCTCCTTGCTGAAGGTCTGCTTGAGGAAGCCCATCCCTCTTCCAAGAAATCTCAACCTGCAAAATATGACACCCTCCTAGAGCTGCATCATAAGCTCCAGTGGGGACAAGAGTTTACATGAACAACATCATTCTGCCCCAGCTATGTGTCCATTGTTTCCAACCTTGATTGCTTGTGCCTGAGAAAGAAGAGTGTTTTAAGAAGGTCTTTTCACATGTAAAAACCTCAGAATCTGGTTTAAACTCTCACAACAGGAAGACACAAATGTCATCTTTAACATTTTACATATTCCACAAATTATTCTATAATGAATTCAGTCTGGAAAGCTCTTTCTTAGAACACTATACTCATTCTTCATTTTGCAAACCAGCTTCTAAAATCACTTTCAACAGCACTGAGAGCGAAACCAAGTCATAAGACATGTGCAAATTTTGTGCTTTCAACCACCCTACTTTCCAGTCTGAACACCAGTCTAAGGCACACAGGCACAGCTGAACATGCACTTTAGTCACTGGCACCTATTTTATTCGTTGCCTCCCTCATCTTCAGCAAAATCAAGGCCAGACTCTCGTGTTCCTAATCATCCATCTTTTACTCTCTGCTGTCATGTCAAGCCCACAGCTGCATATTTTCCTGGCAACTGTGAATCAACTCTCACTTTGATGACTGAGTCACGGACTAGAATAAGACATGCTTACAAGAATTATTCTATTAACAACTTAAAACCAATCTGGTATGCCCAGCTGCTTATTCTCCAGCACAACTCTCCTCCAGAGGTTGTAGCCCTGTCCATCATATTAGTTTGTTACAGTAACATGCCCCAGAGTCCAGATTCAGGGAAATACCCAGGCTACAAAAATTACTTCTGGTTTAGCTTTTTCTGTTGAGCAAAGCACATTCAGCTGGGATAATGAGAAGAATAAGTAGAGCAATGTTCCTGGTTTCAGATACAAAGTGACTAGCAGTTCAGGCATATGTCAATGATTTTTAAGGCATTTATGTGCATCAGTAATTTTGTACCAAATAATAAAAATAAATATAAACCTGTTAATACCACTAGGGCACAGCTCAGCAGAAGAGAGGTGTCAACGTCCGTACCTGTCCTGTACTGAGGAGTTCCCTTAGCTTGAGAAGTGCCCAGAAGTTATTAAAACAGCTCATATTTTTATTCTTCTAGTAAGGTAACAAAATTTCTTGGCCAAAACATAAACAGAATGCCCAGAGTGGGTCATCTGTAGAGATTAACCTAGGAGCACTCTAGGACCAAGCGCGTACACCAATGAACTTGTCTTCACACAGATGGTGGGGGCTCGGCAGAACTAGAATATAATTAAAGGATAATGTAGACTACTTCAAAAGTTGCTCTCCAACTGAAAGGTCATGCCATCCCCATTAAATACATGTGGCAAATCGGTCCTGGCACTCTTAATTCCACCAGCTTTCCCATGATTAACTGTTAAGGCAAAACTTTTACAGGCTTCTGTAGTTCAGAAAACCCGACATGCTGGAGAATTAGAGGACTTGAAATAATTGCATCTTCCCTCTACACCACATTAAAGGAAACAACCCACAAAACCTGTGAAGAAAATAATTACATGGTTGAACAGCTAAGTGTGCCTTTGAACATATCCTGCTTTTTCAAAACCTTCACTGAAAGTGCTACTGGCAGCTGTTCCGTAGGCACATAAATGTGGTAAGGAATCATTAAAAACTACCCCTTCTCCTTCTCCACAAACTATTTACATATAACCAGAGACATAGATAGAACATGTTATAACTCCAGTAATGCAGCACAAAGCGTTTCTGACCTTTGAGTATTTTGACTAATCAGATAGTTTCATAACACATACACACAACACCAGAGGATATTTATAGTTTTCACAATTCTGAAAATAGTTACAGTGTTCTGGGAAAGTAATGCTAATCCATAAATACATATTAAGATATCCTTACATTGTAAACACAGTATTGTTCTCAAATTTACTGGGGAAATGCTAACACACTCCCCAGCTTCTTATTTAGCATGACCTTATAAAGTACATGTTGAAAAAAGACAAAGGAGATTTTCGCAGGGATTTACAAGAACAGAAAATCCAACTCTACCCTAAAATTTTATTCTAAGATTCCACTTTCACACACGGAGTACAGTGACACTATTATATCCAGAAAAATGGAAAAGAGAAGCAAATGCAACATTACAAAATTTACAGTGTATGTCTTACTGCAAAACACAATAACGCTAGAGCATGACCAAGTGTGAAAGACAAAAATTTCCTATAGGTAAACTTCTTCATAGAATTGTAATTTCATTTTTCTGCAAGCTTGAGCGATGCTTAGGCAATAATTTTTTTAGTAGTTTGTAACAATTTCTCTTTCCATTTTTATCTAATTCAAAGTCTAGACCTCATAAACTTAATTTTAAAGTGGATTAATTCAACTTTTTGGATCCACAAATTTATTTTCTTATCTTTGCACTTACATTATGGAAATGGTAGAATATATACATGCAAGTTTTCCAATATGAATGCTGAAAAAAGATAATATTTCATTTCTTCATACTTCAAGGTCACAATGAAGACTTTACTTCTGTTTACCATCCAAATAACAAAAAATTGTAACTATTGCTTCCCCAAACTTTTAGTTAATTCCTTCCATTACGCTCTTCCAGAAAAACATGCAGAAATCATCCCATATTAGTATCTCAGCTTGGTCAAAATTCTCCAATGAAGCAGATGATTTTCCTCGCAGCTAAAACAAGTTAAGAATCCTAACTACAAGCTCTTTACCAGTGGAAGTCACCACTAAACAGGGAAGCAATTTCTTACCCTATAGTGTGTGATAAAGGGCAGACATTACATATGAATTTACACAAATCCAAGAGATCTCATTTTTGCCAAGTTACAACAATGACCAGAGCAATTACACAAGAGACAAGGATATACCTCTCCCCCACCAAACAACATCTGTCATATTGGAAAGAAATCCCTGCAAGTTCATGATTTGCATTCTTACACTACAGACAAGCACTGACCAAAAAATCTAACTAAAAATATATCTGAAAATCGACTGAAAAGTTACACTAAGTCAAGATTGTGAAATCATATTTTGAAAGATTTGCCTCAATTATTAAGAACACCAGCACTACCAGGAGCTCACACACTACACAGAATCACTTTCATCACAACAGATGAAGGTACCTACAAAACAGCTCTTTATCACTCATTAAAAATGAAAAGCAGAGAGCGCTTCATCTCATTCTGTTAATATTAATCTTCTGAGGTAGGAGATGAAAACAAATTCATCCAGAAGCTAGGCCTTGTTTATATAGCAGCAAAGCAGAACTTCTAAAGAAATAGGGTATCTATAAGCATCTAATTCTTGCAGGAGAATGTAGATAACTGGGAAAATTTCGTTTCATGAGCTTTATTCAACTGGAATGTCCCGTTCATAAACAAGAGGGGATTGGGGTGGGGGAGTCATCAGCTACTCTGTCAGAGTCGTCTCAGGAGAGTAACACAAGCTCAGTTTTCTTTAAAACAAGGCTGCAATTTTCTTTTTAATTACTTATGACTCAAATAGCTCTGAAAGGATCAATATTTCAGAGGCAAGATCAAAACCAAACCAGATGGATATTAGAAAACATTATAATGCAATCTAAATGAAGCTTTGCACATTTCATTAGGTAACAAAATTCTGAAGTATTTCTCTCATCACCCAATCTTTTCTATTTTATATAATGCAGAATTTTAGTCTGCCTCCTTACAAGCAGTGCATGACTTTTTCAAATAAGTCATTTTTTCCTGAAATGCCAAGTCTTAAGTAACTTTGTTTTCCTTCAACCAAATTAATTTCTATTCCATGAACAGGCTTCATACTCATAATCAGATTTGAAGTTAAACATCACTGATGAAAACTGGTTTTCTGCTGTTCAATCTCAAAGTATCTTATATACAGGAAATTATCCTACTCTTTGCTTGAAAGTTATATCTTACAGAACTGAACAGGTTTGGATTACTCTTTGCACAGTCTTCATTTAAATAAAAGTACATTTTTAATACAACTTAAAGCACTTACCCTTCTAACCTGACATCAGGTAAAGATCTGTTGAGTGCAATCATTTCACTTGCCATTAAATTAAATTGATTTATTTTAAACATTTCTTTCATTTTTTCTTGCTCCTCTTTAGGAATGACCACAGGCTTCCCCATCTCTCCAGGTCCTTCATGTGGTTTTTGTATGGGTTCTGGAACTAAAAATAAATAAAACATTACCAACTACTTTTAGGCTTGCATTTGTTTGTTTATACATTATTTTACACTGTAGAAACATTTATATTTAAAACAGTCCTAAACCCCACCACGTTTTGAAAGTGAAAACAAATCTTCACATTTGGGAGTTTAAAAGAATTCGTTAAGAGCTATTCTTAGACATCTCAATTCATATTAAAAAAAAAAAAAAAAAAAGCAAAAAGGATTTATTTCTATCCATCATTACATCATAATTGACTTTACTAAAGTTTCTGTAAAGGAATATCCAACTTTTCCAGGAAAGCCTGTGTGTGAAAGAGAAATCTGGGATATAAATGAGAGGAGACTGCACAGTAGTCTACACCTTCCTCATGAGGTGAAGTGGAGGGGCAGGCATTGATCTCTCTGGTGACCAGTGAGAGAACCCAAGGGAATGGCCTGAAGTTGTGTTAGGGGAGGTTTAGGTTGGATATTAGAAAAAGGTTCTTCACTCAAAGGGTGGTTGGGCACTGGAACAGACTCCCCAGGGAAGCGGTCACAGCACCAAGCCTGACAGAGTTCAAGAACTGTTTGGACAATGCTCTCGGGCACATGGCATGGTTCTTGGGGCTTTCCTGTGCACGGCCAGGAATTGGACTTCAGTGATCCTTGTGGGTCCCTTCCAACTCCAGATATCCTGTGTTTCTGTCATAAATGTCTCATGTTCCAGAACAGTAAAAGTTCTAAAGTAAAAGTGTGGCTTTACATTTATTTCCACATTGTTATTTTGACAGAATGACATTGCCATTTACACTTTAGAAATTATTTCTCCTGTTTGCACTAACACTATTTTTAGTTAACAAAATTACATTTGGAGTTTAACGTTAGTACTCAAATTAGTAACACTATACATCTTTAAACCAACAAAATCCTAAGTATCAAATATCTGATCAAATTGAAGAGGGAGAGAGGGAGGAAAAAAGGAATCCAGACTCTTGAATTATTTGGGGGTTTAAACAAAATTAGTGAAAACCAAATGTCTTTTAAAAAGTTACGCTTCTCTTTGCAAGTACCGTTCACTTTTCTTCTGAAAAGAAATGCCAAAATAGTGAATTTGAAGTATATTACTCCTTTAAAAATTCATCAAAAATAATAATTAAAAAAATAGTATTTTGGATCCAAACAGAGGAATAGGAAGTATTTTAAAATAAAGGCACCAAATTCCTTTAGAAATAAGCCTACATTCAAATTACCTTTGATTTGCATCTTTGGACAGCACAGTGTAATTAAAGCTTATGCCAAGAGCAAATAGTCATGTAAGGAATAAAAGTAAAATTAAAAAAAAAAAAAAAAAAAAAAAGCCCAAGCCTTCCATCCTTGCTGAAACACTGAGGCTTAAAATATATATTACTAATAAATAAGACTTTATGCCAGTCTGCATTTAGCGCTAATCGGTAACATGCACAATGTGCTCTTTGAGAAACTTTGATTTTCAAGTACCTGAAGAAATTGCATTCACACAGTAACATTTTAGCAGAGAAAATCCTCCCACCACAAGGGTGCTTTCTTTTTACCAAACTCCCCACAACTGTCAGTTGAGCTATAAAATTCTAGAAGTCGTGAGCCAGCCACTCAAACACTGAAAATCGATAGAATAAGTATCTTCAAGCAGATCCTGAACAGATTGGCCTAGGTGTTTGTTTTGGCCATGGGCTAAACTGAACAAGCAGCTTGCTTTGCATCATTGCCTCTTAAGAAGGTATGATTGAACCTGCATCAAAAACTTGCTGATTTGCAATTCACAACCTTTTAAACTAGAATTTGTGCCTTTTGGGGTGAAATTAACATAAAATTTTGGTATACAATAAGGTAATTATTTGGGCTTAATTTTATATAGTCAGCTTGGTATTATTACGTGGACTACCATAATCATTTTTATTAACTGTATAGCAATGAGTATATCATTCACTTAGACAGAAAATTATTAAACAATGAGTGTTCCACATACTTAAAACAAACCAAAACTATCAGAATATAGTTATATTCTCCATGTTTTTCAGAACTCTGAAGAGTGCATTTCTTATCCTACTAAATTACCTATTTAGAAGAAAAAATAATTTCCTGTTTCATTTACACTTCCATTTGTTCCTTAATATTCACTAAACCAGCTAAATTAAATAGCTAAATTAACTGAAAACTCATCTGTCACATTTGCAGACCTTGCTGCCAGATGAGAGGTTAGCACACTAGTGACTTGGATCCTGGTGTACAAATTCCACAAATTCATCAGTTGAATTTTCAAATTTCATTAGTAAATACATATTACTTGATTGCAGATTTTACCTCAGTAATATACTCCATCCTCTTGCAGAAAAATTTAGCATCAACAAACCAGATCCAGATATTTTGCACAACTCATTAAATGCAAAGGCAGTCAAACTTGGTGCACAGGCAGGGTGATGACTTTCCAAGAAAAGTTAACCATCTTAAGTTTCTGAGAACCATCTTCTCTTGCCTTTTTTTATGGTTTTCTGTTTTCCATCAACAGCACGTAGTTTTCACATAAGCAGAAACCAACAATGTTGTCCCAAAATGACTAATACTAATTGTTAAGAATTCAAACCACAGTGCTCTTTTGTCAGTTAAATATGAAAAAAATATTTCCTTTGAAGGACTCTGGACATGTACTGATGACATATTTCTAACAAACAGAAATTTAATTTACAGCTACAAGTTTCAGAACTAAATAAATTAAGTCATTAATCATCACCTGATCCAACGGGAAATCTAGTAATGTTTTCCGAGACATTTCTTATTTGTATCAATAAACCACTAGTTTCAAAGGGGGCTTGATCTCTTCCAGATCTTCATTAAAAAATAAGGAACTGCTTGTGTCTGTGGACTACAAATTTCTTTTTACCAGCAATATGCCTGATGAAAGCCAGATACTTCAAAATCTAAGACCATCTAAAGCCAGGAAAAAGGGGTGGATTCTTCTGGTGAGGTGTCTTTAGGGACCACAAGAATGTAAACTGATCAGTGAAAAATCCAGTCACCTTTGGAGGCATCACCATAATTGCAGGAAGGCTGTTTGGACAGGTAAAAGTTCAGAGAAGTTCTCTCTCTTGCACACACCTCAGCCTTAACAAAACAAAACTGATTTACAATGAACAGTTCACATTGTCAAAAATTCAACCTGTGTTTTATATCTTGAAATTGCTCACTTTTCTTAGGATTTTTTTTTCATGCAGGTGAGATTTCTCAGAACCAAGACACAATTTAGAGATTCTGTCTTTACCAGAGCTCAAAATTCAGAACACAAGACTTGACTGGCACTTGACAAAAATGCCTGGCCATATTTTAAATTTGTCATTGCTCAAGAAAAGAGCATAAGTAGCAAGGAGCTGAGACTACAATACCAATCCTAAATCTGAAAGATTCCCCACCATCCTGCACTTCTAATAATTAAACAAGGGGAATGCACCTTGAGGGAAAAAAAAGGGAAAAAGAATGAGTTTGAAAGTTTATTTAGCAACTACATCATATGCCAAAGCTGGAAGTTGATTTGCAATCATACATTTAAGAAACTTATAAGAGGGGGTAAAGAAGGACTCATTTCCTATGGAAAACATCCTAACTTCATGAAAGCTCAAACTGTCCAAAATTATCCCCAAAATCCTGTGCTCCTGCTGAAATAGCTACAGACCAATTTTTACAACTAGACAAGCACAACCTAAAATAAACAAAAACTCTTCAGAAAAACTTACTTATATGTCAAGTAGGTTCATTAAATGCTATGGAATTCTTCCATGAATTGCAAAGTGAAGCTATATACCAGAGTGACATGGACAAGAGGCTATTAAATTCAGAACTCTTACATAATTTATGCTGAATCAAGAAAATTAATTCAATTATGGAAATTAGTAGGAGTGAAGAAAGTGAAGTGAAAAAGCAGATTTTGATAAAAGCTTCACAGAAAAAATAGCCTCAATGTTATCTGAAGATTCTAGACATTCTGAGCAGGAATCAATCTACTACAGATTACAAGCTGGTAAACTACTGGAACAAGTAAAAATATCTATGATCAAACATGCAATTTGGTTAAAAGGAAGTGTCACAGGGTCAACTACAACCATGGTTTCTAGCAGACCTATTTCTGCATATACCTTATTACAAGTCAGCTGTTTAAAAAACCCGAAAAGGTACAAAACGATACATAAGGTTTTGTTTGCTTGGTTTGTGGTGGTTTTGTTTGTTTTTTTTTTGTTTGTTTGTTTGCTTGGTTTTTTTTTTGTTTTGGTTTTTGGTTTTGGTTGGTTGGTTGGTTGGTTTTGTTCACCAGTCAAACATAAGATATTAAAAAGATATCAAGGATTTTAACACACATAGATTAGGGAAAAGTCAGAATGAAGACTGTACTCACCTAAGTAAAGCTAGTGTTGCATAGGGAAAGTCATAATACTGATCTGTCAAAACCGCAGGCTTTCCCTCACCTGAAAGTTCCCCCCACTGACTTTATAGATAAAGTCATTATAATTCCAACATCATTAAAATATCAAACTAAGTGGATCTGTTCCTATACAACAATATGTCAGTCATCTTACCATCAAAAAAATTTCCGAACTTCGAAAAAAAAATAAAATAAGAGAACAAAGACTGAATTTCTATAAAAGACATACTTTCTACATAAGCCTAAATAATTTTCTCATCACTTTCCTGTTCATCTTATTGAAAAAGAAACCCAAAAGTTTAAATGCAAGCAACTTAAAATTTAAGTTCCTTCTGCAAAATTTACGTGCTTTAGAACCCCTCTAAAATACATGCATGCAGTTGTGGAAACAACAGCTCAGAGATACTGAGCACAAAAATTCTACATTCTTACACATTGGTATTCTCTGTGGAGATTTATTAGCCTGTTTTCATTATGGGGAAAAAACCCAATTAAACCAAATCTGACATTTCCTAAATATCTCCCCAGTGTTATTCTGCAACAGAGCAACACTATTCTTAAGATACTTCAGATAATTTCCCAGGAAGGTCAAGGTTGCCTATACCAAATGTTGACAGTTGAAAAAGTTTTTTGTGATAGAAAGCATTAATCTTAAATACAATTGGCTGATTAGACTTAACAACTAGTATCACTGCATAAGTTTCTTATATCAGCAGTGAAACACAGACACAGCCTTTCAGGTGGGAGAGACACCAGACTACAAAATTAGATGTTTCACAAATGAACTGGAGGCGGCAACCGCCTGCAGTTCTAAATGCATATGCTGAAACATTTCAGGGATGAGAAATCTCCCTACACCAATCCTTTCTCCCATGTGATCAACTATGTTGACCTCCTTAAAACAAAGCTGGCAACATAAATAGTAACGCTTTCAAAAAAAACCCCCAAGAAACAAAAAAAAACAAAAACAAAACAAAACAAAAAAAAAAACCCACAAAAAAAAAACCAACGAAACCCCATACTCAACTCATCTAACTGGTACGCAAAATCTAAGACAGCAATAACAAAACTGAAAGCTTATCTGAAGACCTTCAGCTTGCAATAATAAAGCTGTCACTTAAAAAAAGCTGCATACATAAGCATGTTCTCATTTGTCACTTCTCCAACCAAGTTAATCATACTTATTTTTGTAAACTTATTTTCATTACAATATTCATTGTACCTTGTTGCTATAGTCATTGTCCAAATTTTTGCTTAGGTGGGGTTGGAGGACGGGGTGTTTTTTGGTTTGGTTGGTTGGTTGAGGTCTTTTTTGCAGGGGCAGGCAGACAAGTAAGCTTGGTTGTTGGTTTAGTTTGTTTTACTACCAAGTCTAGTGAAGATAATAGTGTCTTTGCTTCCTCACCAGTAGAAATTTAAAATATACTTTAGACCATATTAACATAGCTTACATTCTTGAACTTCTTGTTGCATAGCTTTATTATTTTTTTCATTTACATTAGTGCTTAAAATGCTACATCTTAAGCATTTAAGTCTGCATCACACATCTCAGGCAAAGTGGTTATTCCCTTGTCATTCAAAGAAACATGGAACATTCTGCAACACCTAAATGCTGATGCAATGCTATATTGTTGGGGGAAAAAAATCCCAAACGTTTAAAAAGAGTGCAATTTTAAATGACCATAATTTAAAGAACACTCAAGCAGAAGAAAACTTACCATCTCCAGCAGGCAGGCCTCGTTCTTTTTTCTCATCACATTTGTTGCATTCACTGAAGTACAGCAATAGAAACATATCCAGAAGGACCCAAACCAAAGAGGTGGCAAGGACCACCTTGCAATATGCAAATTTTTTCATGGCACTTTAAGTCAAATACAAAAAAAATAAAAAAGTATAAATAAAAATATCAACAGGTTGTTTTAATCCAGTTTGAGAGACCACGTTCTATATCTGGAAAAAGAAAAAAACGAAAAAGAAAGTCACCAAATTTACCTGAGAACAGATGATAAAAACAGAAATTTTAACTCCATTTCAAAGATAGCAATTTAATCACCAAATGCTGTATGTAAGAAAACGAATGCTCCATGCATTCCAGTGAGATTAAGGGAACACGGTCAATTAAAGCAGCATTACTCCAGTCCTTTACTATGTCAATATTCATTATCTGAAATGTTAAAATGACTGATCAAAACAGTCCTCTCCTGTGCCACTGGAAAAGAAGGTAGGCACATCGAATGAAATTAGAACTCTCTGGATTCTCTGGAAATCAGAACAACCTAAACAAATGGAAACCAGGAACATCCTAGGAAGCAAGGTATCAATCTGTACTGTGTGAAGCCCATGGCTAATATTTTCATGCTCCTCCCATGTAGTGCACACTGACTTTCTGGGCCCATACTAGGAATACTAGCCGACTAATGCCTCTATTCTATGTAGGGTCTAACAGCACATTACACATTTGTCACAAAGATGTCACAATGCTTTGCTTTCAGTAAACCAAAAATAAACATCTCTTTTGGCAAAGTAGGCAAGATTAACAAAGTACCCATAAGCCACCATGATCACTTACTAGGTATTCAAAGCTAAAGGTATCAACTAATAATTCCGAAACTTACAGTGACTTTAATAGCTTAATGCTTGGTAAGAGAGCAAACCTTTATACATTTTTCAATATGTATACATTAGAATTTTAGAATGCCAACCTTTGAAATTCTCTTTTGCCCTACTCAATTACAAAGAAACTTTGTTACAAAGACTGCTTATTTCCATGACTGGTAGTGCAGAATCAAGAAGTGTTGAGCCTGGTCACTTACACTGAAATATGGGGTTTAATTTTTTTTTTAACTAATATTTTACTAACTAACCTTTTTTTTCCTGCCATTGCAGACATATTTCAATTCAAGGTACTCTCAAAACGTTTCCCAGTGGGGACAGCTTACTAGTTAAAATTAGAATTGCAGATATTCTTAATTTATAAAGGGAAAGTAAGACTCTACAAATGCATACTAGAATTTTAAAAGGTACACGCACACAGTTTTCCATATGTGCTTTCAGTGTAAACTGAAGAATTTATTGAAAAGGAGAACTTTAATCACAAGCCATTGTGCTGGTTTTCGCTGGGGTAGAGTTAATTTTCTTTACAGCAACTGGTAGGGGTCACGTTTTGGATTAGCGCTAGAAACAGCATTGGTAACACGGGGATGTTTTTGTCAGTGCTGAGCAGCTCTTACACAGAGTAGAGGCCTTTCTGCCTTTCACCCAACCCCACCAGCAAGGAGGCTGGGGGTGCACAAGGAGCTGCCAGGGGCCGCAGCTGGGACTGCTTTCCCTCGGCCTTCTGAAGGGAAAATAAGATGACAACCCTCTTCTAAATACAGCTTATTTCTTCTTATTGGCAGCAGACACATCCATGCATCCATATACACTGAATTAGCATAGGTTTGGATGGCATAGCAACATCGAAGCCTTCCAGTTGTACAGTGCTAGAAGGGTATATATCCCTCTGCTTCCTGCATAAGGGAACATCAAATGCCAAGAATGAATTTTGTTTGGGATCCCAGTTTGCATCTATGTAATTTCAGTGTACAGGGATGGCTGTATGAAATTAGGAACTGCAAAAGTATCTATAATTAACAACTTGAGGATAAAATGGACGAAATTACCACAACAAAACATTAAGCGAGGTATGTTAAGAAAAAAATCCTAGGGTTTGTTTGTTTGGGTTTTTTGGTGCCTTTTATTTTTTTTAAATAGACATGAGGATAGACATGAACTCTGGATCTTGGGAGCTGCACTATAAAGTTCTGTAAAACTATCAGCAGCAGTAAAAGAAAAATAATTTGTTACAGACTACTAAGTAGAGAGCAGAAACCAAACCAACTCTATGCCATTAAATAGTATCTGCTTTCTCATCTTCAGTGCTGTGAGAACATCCAGGCTTGTCATTTCAAAAAGGATATAGAAGGATTAGAAGGAACAAGTGAGAAGTGTGAAAGGATGAATACAACAGAGAACAGCTTCATTATAAGATGAAAGTAGCATTTTTCCTGGCTGAAAAGATGTAATCTAAATCAAGTGGCAGGTCTGTAAAATCAAAAGCTTTTCGGAGATGGTAAATCAGGATCAACTGTTGCCTTTTACTCCTCCGTCTTGCAGTGGCAGAAGTCAAGTGAATTTAGCAGCAAGAGGTTAAAAAAACTAAAAGGAATGTGTTCCCAACAATGTGTAGTCACACAGGGGAACTGCCTGCCACCACACACTGCCAGTGCTGCAAGTCTGTTCATCAGCTATTAAATATCAAGTCCTCACCCCTAATTCAGGCAGTCCCTGACTGTGAACCTCAGGTCACTGCATGCTAGGAGAGTACAGAGAGGAAGTATCCTTACAATTTCCCCTATTCTCTTCCCTAGATATGCATATCAACCACTAGAAGAAATGAATACTGTATACAGACAAGATCTCTCTGACATAGTATGACTGCACTTAAACTCTCCATACAATAGTTTTCTTTTACTCCAAATCAGGACACTGTAGAAATGACTTGGTAAAGAATCAAGTCATACCACTATCCTGCTTGTACTTAAGGAACACAAATGCTAATAAAACATAACATGTTTTGGAAGAAAAGTATATCAATTCTTATAGTCTCATACTTCTTGAAGTTCAGACTTGTGAGATATTACGTTATAAAAAAAAGTGTAGAACACACAGGAACACAGAGCTTAGGGATTCTCAAATTAGCAAAACACGGGGAAAATCATAATCATAATCTAGACTTTCTGTCCATAAAAGTACTAAATATATCAAGTGTTTCAGAATGCATAGGCTGGTGTATCTGCCTCTGACACAAGAAATTCCTTTGACAGTTCAGTGAAATGTCAAAGAGACACTTTGTGAACCCTGTGAATCTTTTGAGGATTCAGGGAAGTCATGAGGAGATGGTTATGCAGAAGTTCAGCACACTGTTTACCACTGATAAGGCCCTTCCCTCTACCTTCAGATGAAACCTTTCACTCCCTTGGGCAGTTTACCATCTCAAGATTTTTTTACCACTGACTTTATGACAGCAGTCCCCCTGTCTGCTTACCAGCAGAATTCAGACAGCACAGTGGGGAAGCAGGGGGGCCCAGAAACTCGGATGAAACAAGTGCTCTTAGCGTACCAGAACCTTGACCCAGAGGTCTGGGAAGAGGACTCCACCATCCAGGGCTTGGGCTATATGTCTTCTTCTCCCTAGTGCTGAAGCAGTGGTGGCGGCAGACGGATGCTTTGCCTGAGGTGTTGCTTCTTCAGTGGAAGGGTCTATTGGACAAAGTGAGCAATGATGAACAGGAGGCAGATGCATCTTCAAAGAGACCTTGCAGCACCACAAGTCTGAGCCCCATGATGCAAGAAAGAAGAGACAGCTAGGTATTGCACTCAATGGATAAGTGGATAGAGACTCCCAAGATGGGGAATGAGTGAGAGACAAATCCAGGAACTTAGTGACTTGTGGCAACAGAAGGAAAGCCTGTGAATGTGCCTTTCCAGAACAGTTATACTGCTTGGGATGATGTTGAAAGACTGATGAATCTGCCAGAGTTTCGCTTTTAGACGAGCACCCCTTGGCTATTCATTCAGGTATGAATCAATGACACTGCCAAGTGCCACACGAACCTGAGCATATGAGCAGGGACAGCAGAGGTGTGACAGCAGAGTGTAGCAGGCATGGGATACAGATACTGCTCCCTCAGTTGCTCCAGTGGAATGGCAAAATATGCTCCAGTGGGATGGCAAGCATACACACAACCTGTCAACACCTAGCTGCATGGGTGGTCTCAAAGGCAAGCTTTTAAGACCACAGGACCTGCTCTGAGGAATGACAGTTACCAGCCAGGAACTGCACAGTGAGGCATGCAGCATCATGGAGAGGCTCTTGCTCTACTTCTGCGACACACACAAAGTGGAAGCACAGCTGCTTTGGAGAATTACAGAAACATTTCCTGAGCATGTGGAGAGGTTTTCAGATAATCCTGGACTGTAAGTTCAAAAGAAACAAGAGCAGCAACAAGAAAGGCACATTAAGGATACTGGAAAAAAAAATAAAATAAAAAGACTGAGAATAATGCAGGTCCAGCATTCAGCATAGAAACGGCCAAGATATTCAGTGCCCTTTTTGCCTCCTTTGTTATTAGGTGCAGAGTCCAGTGGCAGAGTCTGCAGGAGCTAAACTTCACACGCAGTACAGACAGACTGAGTCAAGGATCTCATAAGCCACTTGAACATGTGCAATTCCATGGCACCAGATAGGCGGCATCTGAGTCTGCTGAAGGAACAGGCTGACCTTACTGCAGGGTCATTCTCTATCATCTCTGAAAGGTCACGGTGATCCAGAGTTGCTTCAAGGTTAGAAAAAAAAGCTATCATCAGGAAGGAAAAGAAGAATCTGGAGAAGCATCTGCTAGTCAGTCTCACTCCAGTCCCTGCAAAGATCATGGAGGAAATCATACATACAAACCCACAAAAAACCCAAACAAAATGAAACAAAAAAACCCAAACAACAAAACAAAACAAACCTAACCCCAAACAAATCACCACAACACAAAAACTATACCCTACTTGAACAACTTGGCAGCTTGCTTTAAGAAGAGAACTGGTTTGGTAAACAGGGGAAGAGTAGTGAATGCTGTTTACATTAACTTCAACAGGGACTGTGACAGTCTTCCAGGGGACTTTTTCAGACCCTAATGAAATTCAACCTGAAGAAGTGCCCTACCAGCAAGGTGGACTGCTAGCTGGCCCACCAGGTATTATGAGTTCGGACCACCAGTACAAAGTCCAGCTGATAGACAATCTCCAGTGGTAATTGTCTGTGGCCAAAACTGGAGTTGATACTGCTTAATGTCTTTACTGAGCACCTGGCAGATGGGACTGAATGCATGCTCAGCAAGGTTGCTGGTGACAATCAGCTGAGGTGGAGCATGCAGACAATACCATTAAACAAGTATGCAGGAATGGCCCAGGGTGGCTGATTCAAGAGATGTCCAAGGGCAAGAAAAACGGACAGGTTGAAACCTCAAAAAGTCCAATAAATGCAAGTACAAAGTCCTACATGCAGCACAGAACAACCTTATTCCATGAAAGATTAAGGTGGATGGGACCTTGAGCACCCTGATCTAGCTGGTGGCATCCCTGCCTGTGGCAAGGGGACTGGAACTAGATGATCTTTGACTTCCCTTCCGACCCAAACCATTCTGTGATTCTGTGATTATTATCCATATATCACAGAATCAACCAGATTGGAAAAGATCTCTGAGATCATTGAGTCCAACCCATGACCCAGCACCACTCTGTCAACTAGACCATGGCTTTTAGTGTCACATCCAGTCTCTTCTTAAATACCTCCAGGGACTGTGAAACCACCACCTCCGCGGGTAGCCCATTCCATTGTCTGATCATTCTCTCCCTAAAAAATTTCTTTCTAATGTCTTACCTAAATCTCCACTGGTACAGCTTAAGACTGTGCCCTCTTGTCCTACCTCTGGTTGCCCAGAAGAGAGTAACAGCCACCTTGCTCCAGCCTCCTCTCAGGTAGTTGTAGAGAGTGATGAGGTCACCCCTGAGCCTCCTCTTCTCCAGGCTAAACAACCCCAGCTCCCTCAGCCTCTCCTCATAGAGTCTGTGCTCCAGTCCCTTCACCAGGCTCATTGCCCTTCTTTGGACACCCTCCAGCACCTCAGTGTCCTTCCTAAACTGAGAGGCCCAGAAATGGACACAGTACTGAAGCTGGGTATTAGCATGCTAGAAAGCTGCTCTGCAGAAAGAAACCTTCCGAGACTGATAGTAATTTTAACATGAATCAGCAGTGTGTTCTTGTGGCAAATAAAGTTAACTGCATTTCTAAACAAGTCCAGTAACCACAGAAATAATCTCCAAATGCATAGGTTTAATAACTGTATTTACCTACTGACCAATGTAATAAAATTGAAAATTTTTGCAAAACCAAGTATTTTTCATTCCTTTGAAATACTAGATAGTAGATGACAAAACTCTTACACCATGGAAGAAAAAAGAGTATTAAAAACACCTTGGAAAGGGTAAAAACAAAGGCTGTAATTTATCAAGAATAAAGCGAAAAGAGGAAAAATGTGTACGTTCAAGTCTTGTTACTTCTGAAGGTCAAGTGCATTTTTTTTTTCACTCTGTGACAAAATCCATGATACATCTGACACTATAGAAAAAGGTCATCTTTAAAATTACTGCTCATATAAAGAGCATTGTTTCACTTTACCACCTCTTTTACAAACACAGTTGGCACAGGAAAGAAAGCTTACTCTTTTTTCAGTATGATACATAACTATTCAGTCATTTTTGTCTTTGGATCAACTTCATCTTTGTTTATACCAGTGATCAGTCTTCAATACAACTTTGTAACAGACTTGACAAAGGACTTCATTGCCGTTATACAGCTAAATCAGGATTCTACACTGGATGCGTCACGTAACCAGACAAAGCTGATGTAAAGTTTGTTTTCTAGACTTTCACATATGAATACACAGAAGCTGGCACAAAGAAAGGGCTCGTCAAAATCCTGACACAACATTTGCTATGTCTAAGCTATTAATATCAATTTAAACCAAATGGAAAATGATTAACCGAACAGCATCTAAGGAAAGATTGATGGCCTACACGAAATTGAATTTTCAGCTTCTCAGTCTACTTAGTAATGAGGGAGAAAAGACTGGCATACTCTAAGGTAAAATATTAGGCATATGTACAGATTTTGGAGCACACTTGTAAAAAATGAAGCCAATGCAAATTGTCATGAGCAGTGTCTACAACTCTATATCTCTGAACCATTAATGGGACCAATCCAGTTGATTACACCCATATTTTAAAACAGAATTGATACCAACAATACAATTGGATTTCATAACTACCTTTGCTACTGTGCTCATGTGGTCTTCGATTTTTTTCTTCTTTTTTTTTTTACTGGCTGGCCCATGCTCTGTTAAATTGGTTTTAGTGCTTGTTTGCAGAGAGCTCTTTACTATCAGATCATCAGTAAACAGGTCAGTTTGACAATAAATAAAGAACCATCTTTCAATGCTATAAAAGCAAATGTAAAAAAAATACATTTAAAACAGAAGGTCAACCCATCACCTGTGGAAAATGTGTGTATTTGGCATCTTCTTCACAGAAACACAACTGCATCCAGTAAATTTCAACAGGCAAAAATAATACTGATGAGTTCGAGGATGCCAGTACTCTACTGCTCAGAAGTTAATAAAAAAGAAGTACTTTTCATCAGGCTATGCTCGTTCGATGGATTTTGAAAGGTTTTAGTTCGGTACAATTCAGCAAGTAAGTTCTGAAGAGGTGATGATAGAAAACGTCATACTAATCTAAGCAGTATGAAAACAATTCATTCAATCCTATTCTTAGAAAAATCTGAGAAACGTAGGTCAGTAAAATCAATTTCTATTCTTCTTGCTCTGTGCAGGAAGACTATACTTTTAATTCACCAGAAGAGATTTTTCAATTAATAAATCAAATTTTTAATGACATTTGAAAAAATATCAATTATGTTTCTAAAACTTGTAGGCCTTGGAATGAAGGAAGAACAAACATAGGAGTAGCTAACTACAGTTGAAAACCAAGGATGAACTTCATACACAAAGGCAGAAGCTATTGGTTCGTACATGCTTTCCTACAAATAAAAAGAATGCATTTTAGGCTTATAAAAGCAGAAGCTCTTGAGAGATTAAAATCTGTCTCATCACATAGGAAAATAATACCAAAAACAGAACAATAGGTATGCACTCCATCCACAGTTTTGTCCAACTCTTTATAACTGTATGGAACTAAGTCACTGTGTACTTAAACTTCTGATTCTCCTTATTTAGAATCAGAAAATCATAGGATACTTTGAGTTGGAAGGGGCCTTCTTACCTAAATAGTCTTTACTTAAACTCTAATCTTTTTTTTAAGATTAGTTCTAATTACTTCTACAGATATATAGTAGGGAAATAACATTTCTAAATGGAATTAAAAGGTTTTTAAAACCATGTTATTTCAGTTAATGCGAGAAGTTAATTGAAAATATATTGGTATTTTGGTACCTATAGCTTTCAGAAACATCTTTAGTATAATCATGGAACATCTGAAAACAGTATATCATTTTGCAAATCAGTGCTTAAGGGTTTCTCAAATGAGATTGTAGGTATGCCAAAATGCCTCAAAAGATAATTTTTGAGAATGAAATAAAAAGATTATTTGCACAACTCCTCAAATGAAAACTTCTGAAATCACTTAAATTACATTTTTCCCCAGCCATACTTGAAGTCAATAGTTTTTAGATTGACTTGAAGAAAGCCCTATCTTGCTTTGCAGGCAGAATGGCCTCGGTTTCAAAGAACGGGATGAACAATATTTTAGTCAAATTGAATCCACAGATTTTGGATTTGCATTCTTTTTACAACAATTTTTGCTATACAAGAAAAAGAATAAATTGATCCAGGAGTGAGAGCTCAAACGGGTAGCTAAAATTTGGAAATTAAGAATGCAACAGAAGTACAAAGAATAATGCTGTCATATAAACAGCTGAGAGTCACTAGATGTCTATTTGATAACTTTAAAGTACCTCTCAAATGTCTGAGGAAACAATTTTATTTCTCTGTCTGCTCTCCAGGTTGAATGAAAATTATCTAAAAATAGACATCTCATTTAGGGATCCTTCATACATTTCCATTCTCTTAACTGCTCTGAAATTTAAAATATACTCCTATTATGTCCAGTGAATAATCAGTATACATTACTTAATATTGCCAATCCTGTAACAAAAAAAAAAAACTATAAATCTTTTTACAGTACTTCTTCAAATAATTGGAGTACATCATTAGTCCAAGTTAACTGCAACACATAATAAAATGAATACACAGATACACAGAACCTTGAAGCAAAGAGCAGTAAGTGTTTGCATAGGCATTAAGTTATTACAGTATTACAGTACTGGCAGGGAAGTTCAAACCCCCGCTATTCAAATCTGTTCCATCTCATGCTAAATGGCAGATATTGCCTCTCCTGACAGCTGCAGAATAGGCAATACTTTTAGAAAAGCAGATTTATAATCCGATAGACAGTTATTTCTTTTCCTGAAACAACTGCAGTCTTAAATTGGTCTACTGACACCTCAGATGCTGACAGAGAGCAAACATTCCTCTTCAAAGCCATAGCTACTTCACATATGCACTCTGGGAGGGCTACTGAGCGTGCTTAACTAGGAGTAACAGCCAGCTAGAGAATACAGGAGGTATTTTCATCAGTGAGTACCACAGGCAGCATGAAGACAATGAACAATTCATGAGTCAAAAGCTTTTGTTATTAACAGCAGAAAGAGATGATTTAAACACCAAGCTCATAAACCCTTGACATGTAATAGTTAATGGGTGAAGATGCATCAGTAAGACCTATTTAAGCCTTCTGCTACCCTTCACAGCAGCCTGGAAGGCTGAGATGGAAATTTTTTTTGCTTTTGTCTTTTTTGAAGGTTCACAGATGGTGACCCAGCACTAGCTTTTTCAGCACAGCAACACTCCTGATGATCAGCATCCCAGAGCTATAAACTGACTCCAATCTTTAATAAATCCCTGAAGAGCTGTGCTAGCTGGGCTTTCAATCCCAAGAGTACAAGACTTTTAGAGGAAAATCGAGGTCACATCAACACAGGTGTTCTAGGTGAGGACCTCCATTTCCTCAAGAAAAACAATTTTGTCATGTGAGCTACAGACCGTTTAAATTCACCATTACTCAGAAGAAACAGTTTAAAACTAAGTAATTTTAGCTTCCCTATCAGATCTAAATGGTCTTTTAAAAAATAAAATGCTGAACTACAGAGAATTTATATTGTAGTAGAATGGTGTCACAGGAGTAGAGATTAGGCTATTAGTATACTATTTGCTGTCTGCGAGAAAAAACTGTAAACACCTCCACTTCTTAAATACTCAGGTTTGTGACATGATATAACACAGCACAAAGGCTTCTAGCCAAAAGCAGCATCACTTGGCCTTATTAAAACATTTTCATTTCTAATAATCAAGAAGTCATTTATTCCACAGACTATTATAAATACCTTGGCAGGTGCCAGATGAGCTGTAAGTAGAACAGACTAGTTGATAGAACTTCTTTTAAAGTTAAAATTCTTTCTGAAAAAAATTAAATTTAGTATTGTCAGCAATCTTGAAGAAATCATATGCACTAGATTAGACCATGTGGAAGTAAAACCATAGTAAGCTGTTTCATATTCTCAGTGCTCATGTTTTCCATCTTCCTTTATAATGTTTCTGTATGGTCCAGAAAATCAAATTGACTTTCAAAATATTTTAAAAGTTCTACATTAAAATGTCCAACTCCAAACTCAGAATTTACCAGCTAAGACTAAACTAAAATGAATACTATCCTTATTAATAGGTCACTCTTCATACAGACATGTCAAATAATAGAATTTTTTGCAGAGGATACTTTCTTCAGTTTGCTCATGTCAACACTCAAAAACATCAGGTAGCATTTGCTTTTGAAGTATTTTGAAGGAATAAGCAAATTCTTCTTGAAAACACTGACAAACACAGACAAAAGGGTTTCGAATTTATTCTCTATTCTGCTATTAAGGTAGAAGCTAGAAGAGAAGAAAACTAGAAACTCCGGTATCAGCATTGAAGAATTACAAATTTCAAGGAGAAATCTTTGACTACTTAAAGGTCAGGAGAATTCATCATCACTAAGCTAGTTACTTAGTTCTCATAGACAAAGACCTAAGCAGACTCTGAACAATCAAGTGAATAAATCTTTATACAAGACATTCTTGACAACTTCCTCGTATGTTGCGAGAAATTGTGAAATCTTTCAAGCTAAGTCTCAAATGTTCTAAAATAACCAACCTCCAAAAAGCTTCTGATTATTTTTTAGGTATGTATCAAAGCCAAAAGCTAGAGTGGAAAAAAATTGTTCATTAATTCTTCAAACACTTTTAGAGATGGCAGAAAATTACATAGGCCAATAGTCAGCATTAAGGATGAATCACTAATAGGCAAGAATTTGAATTAAAGTAAAGCAGAGTCAGCTAATTAGAAGAAAATTATTACAGAGGAGACTTCTGGAAACATTGGGTAAACTGCAGTCAAAAGATTCAATCATGCTTATGTGATTAACTACAGAAACCTTCAATCCTGCAAACTTTCTACGGTAAACTAAAAAATCTAAAGGGAAACTTGAGAAATACCAAATAACTTTGAAGAACACATTTTCTCTGCCTTCAGTATCTGGAGAATACTCAAAATACTGTGTTTCAGAAGAAAAGCTTTGAAAAAAACCACAGGTAAAGAAAAATTTAAGTTTCATGCTGGGTGTTTATCCTAGAGAAGCTGACTTAATTCTGCCTAGAGTAACTGCAGAACTTGCTGACAAATCAAATACAAGCAGATATGGAGTTAAAAACTGCTGACAGGATAATGCATGTGACTAATTGTGAAGACTTAAAGAATTAGGAAATATAATTTGAAAAAATAAGGGCAACAATTATTTAACATATTGTGTGTTATTTCACCACAAGTAAAATGAGGAATGGTAAAGAGTTCAAAGGTTTTGTTATCAAGTTTTACTTTCCATCCCATGTCTTGGGAAACACCATAATTGTAATCAAAAGTAGCTCAGCAGCTTTGCAGGGCTAACCACTTTTTGAAACAGAGAAAAAACACCAGATCTTCCAAAAAAACTTTTCCAAAAAGACTGATCAGATAGATATGGAGAAAAAAAGGAAAGCTAGCATCATCCCGTTTTGTAATACATTCATGAAATTTTTGCAAGGTTTCTCACAAAGACTTGTGCTCCTTGGCTACATCCATATGCAAATATAAAGTCTACTTAGAAAGAAAAAGGCAGCATTTATACAGAAAGGCCATACAGCTTTTAAGCCTACATTCACACATAAGTCTCTTCTCACATCATAAAGCTGTCTACTCAGCAGGTAACTTCTGCTGCTAACAACTGTTTTGTACTTAATTAACACGCACAGTTTTTCACTAAGGATAAAATTCTTCACACCCATCCTTCCCTTTCCTTTTTAGACTCACTTGTTTTAGATGTAGTTTTTATTAATTCTGTCTTCCATGGAACTGTTGACAATACAAGATTGGAAAATACCATCATTATAAGTTCTTTGTTCTGATTGCTAATCCATGCAAATGTACAGATGGTATAAAAAGAACCACCATGAGATTTTCTTCAGGGACCCATGCCCATGTAAAGTCCTTCTAAAGTAAGCAATATCCATATTTTGAGTTCTACTTTGAGTAGGTGAACAAGAAGAAAAGAACTGTCAGATAAAAAGCTGAAAAGGGTAGAATAATAAAAACAGAGTTCTGGAAATCCTTTACAACTTGGGATCATTTTGCAAGACTGGACAAAGAAAGAAGAAACTGAAAGGGAGAAGTTGCTAGAATAGTTGGCAAACAGACGAATACACCAATGGTTCTTCTTCAGCACTAGTGTCCCAGATACTTTCTTTGTCCCTATGGCATATTGGTCTTCAGCACTGGTACTGGTATTTCCACAGGAACAGATCTTAAACTCCAGAATTCAGACTTCAGGTGAGCTACAGAGGTTTATATGTTGAAGCACCTGTGATAACCTGACAGTACAAGAGAATTTTTACAGAAGTATCAGTACTGTCCATTTTGAACAAAGGGTCGATTCACATTTTGGGACATACTCACCACAGAGGTCTACTCTTCCTTTCTTTTTCACTGCATTTTCCCCTTTATTATTCAAACAAGCAAATCATCCTTAACTCCCAGATAGGCTGCAGCTATGACCAAGTCAGTTACATGCAAGCAGATGCACTCTCCTTCCCCTTTGCTCTTACATCTACATCTCCTAGGCTGCTGCCATACAAACAAAAAATGAAGATAACAGGTAAAGTAGGTACAGGATGGTAAAGTGATCTCCTGTTGCTGCTGGACGCAAGACCATAGAACAAAAGAAGGAGAAAGAAGCAGAAGTTAAGAATCCACCTATCTGAGAAATATAAAGCAGCCCGTATGATTCAAAAAGCCTGGAACACACAGTATTCACCTATCCACAAAATGCCTTTTGTAACTGTAAAAGTAGACAATTATAAATGATGGACCAGATTACAGAAATTTTAATTGACCATGGACATATGCCTAGCTCACTACAAGGTATTAACTGGCAGAGTTTACAGGAAGAAAAAAGTTCTGCAAATAGGAGGATATAAATTTAAATAGGCTCTTGGGTAGCCCTATCAAGTTGCTGTTACCACAGCATTTGTGCAGGATTGGATGTAAATTTTTGGTTTTCCAAAGGTTAAACAGAACCACTGAGCACTTTTCCCAACTTTCAACTTCCTCGAAAAAAACAAAAATTGACATTCAAGTTCCCATTTTATCAAAAGCAGCAGTATAGAAAATATGAGTTCTACAGAAAACGGCAATTATCTTTTGTTAACAGCTTCAAAAATCTTCACTTTTTAAGAATAAGAACAAACCTACCATGTTTTGAGTTCATTTGCGAAAAAAATGCTAGAAAACAAAAAAAAAAAACCAATAAAACTGCAAAATATTAGTTTTCACTTAGATCATGGAAATTATTAAACCAAAGTCCTTTTCAAAAGAAAATGCTGTGTTTTCATTCTTCTGTAATAAATCATTTCAAATGCTGCTGGATTTTATTTCTTAATACTGCAGAAGAAAAATGGCAGATTCACTCACATGTTAAATTTCAAGACTAAATTCTAACAGCCAGTGATTCCAAAAAAGGTTTTCCATCTGGCCTAACTTGTAAGTTTTCACCCTAGTATGAAAAAAGTTAGAAAAATTTAAATAAAATAGCCATGTCAAGATGTAGGAAATGCATCAGTATGCTAAAAAAGCGAATAAAATTTAGAATTTGTTATGCTGTGCATCAGTCCAGAGAAATATGAAGAGTGTGATATGTAATTTGAGGTAGAAAGATTATTTCATGGAAGAGTTCACTTGCTTCCCCAGTTACCTATAAGAGATGGTAACATTTTTTCTGCATAGTTGCATAGAGAAAACAATCAGGAGAACATTAGGTATGGCAGGCATGTATCAGACTTCACTAAATTACTTAAGTTTCTTCAAATACTTAGGTGCTTATTACTTCACCAATTGTTTTGCAGAAACTGTCAGGCACTTTGTGAAAAGCAGCTAGTGCATTTAATTTGACATATGACTTTCGAAGGTACAAAGCTTGTAGCAACTTAAGCTTTTTTACAATTCAAAATTAATTCATGACTAGAAGCCAAGAGAGAAACAGGTCACCATAAAAAGGTTAATCTGTCAGAAAACATTAAAAAAGGGAATATAACAGAACTGTTTTGCAAATTTAGCTATACATTAATTGAAAACCACAGAATTTGTGTAATACAATCACTTAAAAAATTTAAATTAAATCAGATCAGAGATCAGATACTTTTTAAAGACTCTGAAAATTCTGTGCTCTGAGACATTTAAAATTACTTTTCAGTACCCTTTCTGAAAGATTTTCAACTTCTCTGAAAATACTAGAATCTTGACAAGAAAGAGTAGACATGTCTGAGAAGCCAGGCCACATGATCACACCATGGTTAAGGATTAATCAACACACTACTACTGTTTAAGCAGCTGCTAATCCACCACAATAGCCTTATGCTTTGCCAACAAAAATCTACAGAGCAATGAAAAAACTTAACTAGAGAACTGACACAACTAAAAAATAACCAAGAACAACTGTGTCTAGTCAGCCACATCAGTCTCTCAGTGCAGACCCAGACCAATCAGATATTCCCCTAAGCAGCAGTTATTTCTACTCAAATCTGTTATCTCATTAAACTCACCATTAGAGTCAACAACCACAGAAGAGATGACTGGGCTACCACAAAAGCAGTATCACTGAAGGTACAGCTTGAGCAGTAAATCCAGAAGTAAAAAAATGGTTCTATTTTTTTTCTCTAGATTTTTTTTTTCTCTGTAGCTTCTACTACCGGGAAACAGTATGAGGCAGTAATTTCAGATATATTTTTCCCTCTCTGCTAAAGCAGTGCTTGTTCAAACTGTACCTTTTAAGCAGTGAATTTAAGAGCACATGTTAGATATTTTGAAGTTGACTGGAAAAGGACCCACTCAAACCTGAAACAGCCTTTTCCCATTTTACCCTGCTGAACCTGAACTTCAGAGTTGGACCCAAAGAGTTCTTCAGATCTCAGCCTGTGGAAACTAATATATGAAAACTTCTAACAGGTTTCAGGAAAGAAAAAAAAACCCCAAAATGAAAAATAAGCACAAAATGTCAATTCCAATGATACCAAGTGCAGGACACTAGTTGATACACTAAATACAACTGCATTGGTTAATCCTTTCTGCCAAAGGAAATGAACTTGTCATACTACATCTTTGCCAGTCTGTCCCATTAAACTTTGGTTCTCCATCTTCTTTCAATCAAGCTTAAAAAAAGTGGGACATTCACACAGAGAGAATGCTTCAGAAGGACTCAGTTGTTAAACACCTCACTAGGCAGCCAGTGATTACACAGTAGTAGTTTAATAAATCATCTCTTATCTGACAAGGATGTTTTCAGGGAACTGTATTTACTATAGAAACACAGAAAATAAAACTCAGGCTTTCTTAGTTCATCTGGATGGAAAGTTGATTTGAATTCCAGCTCATTGGCCTAGATCATTCTTTTCAAGATATACTGAGAAGGTAAAGACAAATTTAGGAAAACTAAAAATGGAGTACTTTACCTACTTGGATATTGTACTTTCCACAACCATAGTAACAGTTAAATTAGGTGTGCACTAAGATCTAAAGGGATTCTTATGGATTGTTAAATAGCTGTAGACAACTGAACTGGTCCAACAGGACCCTGAAGGAACAGAATAATATGGAATTTGCATGTGGTGGATTGACCCAGGTTGAATGCTTGGTGCCCAAAGGTGCTCTTATCACTCCATGCCTCAGCTAGACAGGGAAGAAAAAATATAACAAAAGGTTCCTGGGTTGAGATAAAGGCAGGGAGAGATCATTCACCAGATGCCATCACAGGCAAAACAGACTCAATGAGGGGAAATCAGTTCCATTTATTACCAATCAAATCAGAGTACAATGAGAAATAAAACCAAATCTTAAAAACACCTTCCCCTCTCACCCATCTCTTCTTCCCAAGCTCAACTTCACTCCCTATTTTTTCTAACTCCTCCTCCCTCCAATAGCACAGGTGGACACGGAATGAGGTTTACAGCCAGTTCATCACACTCTGGCTCTGCCTCTTCTTCCTCCACATGAAAAGGATTCTTCACACTTCACCCCTGTTCCCATGGGAAACAGTCTTCCGTAAATTTCTGCAACATGAGTCCTTCCCACAGGCTGCAGTTCTTCACAAACTGCTCCAGCATGGGTCCCTTTCATGGAGTACAGTCTTTCAGAAACAGACTGCTCCAGTGTGAGCTTCCTATGAGGTCACAAGTTTTGCCAGCAAACCTGTTCAAGTCTGGATCTTTCTCTCAGGTCACAGGTCCTGACAGGAGCCTGCTGCAGAATGGGCTTCCCCTGGTGTCACAGCCTCCTTGGGGCATCCACCTGCTCCAGTATGGGGTCCTTCATGGGCTGCACATGGACATCTGCTCCACCATGGGCCTCCCTGGCTTGCAGGGGGACAGCCTGTCTCACCATGGTATGCACTACAGGCTGCAGGGGAATCTCTGCTTCTGTGTCTGAAGCACCTCCTCCCCATTCTGCACTGGCATTGGTGTCTGCAGGGCTGTTTCTCTCACATATTCTCACTCCTCTCTTCAGCTGCAGGGTTTTTTTATCCTCCCTTCTTAGACACATACCCCAGAGATGCTACCACTGTAACTGATAGGCTCAGCCTTGGCCAGTGGCAGGTCCCTCTTGGAGATGGCTGGCATTGGCTCCATTGGACACAGGGGTAGTTTTAGCAGCTTCTCACAAAATTCACCTCTGTAACTAACTTGCTACCAAAAGCTTGCCATGCAAACCCAATACAATCCAATGACAAAGCAGTAGCATATGTGCAGTCATTAAGTGCTCCCTTTGCTCTAAGGCACAAAGCAGACAGATCTGACCAAAGCATCAAAAATACCTGCAATACGTTCTGTACAAACCTCCTCTGAAGGTTTACAGCCATCTGGATGGTCCACTAGCACTGGTGGCAAAATCTTGATCCATTGCTGTAGAGCACCTGTGGCAGGAACCGCAGAACAACAGACTGGTCTAGGCCATTCTGACACGGACATAGAAGCAAAAGAGGTCTTCCACCCACAAAGTCTTAAGGCTGTCCTAGAAGAAAACCAGAAATTCATGTAAGTTCCTACCTCAGTTCTGGTAGGGCTTGAGGTGGAATGGGAGGAATGTTTCGCATAAAAGATTTCAAAATCTAAATCCCTGTGCAAGGGAGAAGGAGTCAAAGATTGTTTCTAAAAAGAGGCAGTGAACTGAGCTTGTGAGGAAAACAACATATGCAGGGTAGAGTGGAGAGGTGGAACAAGTCATCAACATTTTTTAGCCTTTCAGATGATATGATTTAAGTGGGAGGACTGCCTGTCCTCCCAAATAAGCAGTTATCTATTTTTGAGTTCTATATATGTCATCCTCTATCCAATCATGAATACTTAGCACAACAAACTATGAATTGTTCTCAATAAGGCTAGAAAACAGCCTCCTCAACAGAACACATTCACATGAGCAGTTCTGCCGATGATCATTCTTCTGGACTAAATTTTCCCACACATATTCAAGTTTATAGATCTAGGGGGTTTTACATTCTTTCATCTCTCGCCCACAAGTTAAACATTAGCATTTATAATGACAGCTTTTGTAAAAAAAAAAAAAAAAAAGGTGATATTATACTAACACAGACCTGATGCTTAGGAAGTAATGTTTTTTCACTTCTAAAAAAAAAAAAGTGACACCTTAAAAATGATGCCTGAGCCTTTCCAAGTCTTATTTGTGTAGCAATACTGAATGAATTCCTTCCTTCCTTTACCCAGTTAATACAGTAATGTCTGAAGGAAACTCTAAGCAGCTGAAAAGATTATATCATAACAGAAAAGAGAGGAGGTTTGTTCAATTTTTAATGCAATTGTAATTTGTCAGCACTTAGGTAATATTTGCCATATATTACATGAGTTTATATCCTGTCTCTGCCATATAATACATGAGCCTACTAAGTTATTCAAGTTTATTGCTCTACCTGTTTAAACTGTTAGCTGTATGTGCCTGTCCAGATGAAAAATTACGTACAAGGGAGAAAAAAATAAGATGCTGACACTATGACAACATGACAGTATGGGGAAAGTACATGCAAAGGAAAGCTAAGATTGGCAGTGATAGAAAAGGTGTTTGTCAACTGCTTATTCTGAAACAAATTATTATGCCAGTACTAAAGCAGGTGAAGTAAGTATAGTACTTGGCAGTTTCTCATTTATTTGCATACCAAAGTAGAAAGGGAAAATGTCTCAACTCCTAATTTTGGTCTCCATTGGACAGATTAACAAAATACTGATAAAGTATACTGATAGAACAGGAATACTTAGCAGAAGTGGCTTACAGTCTGATTTTTAGAAGAACTGGCTAAGGATCTCCCAGAAGTGATACCAAATTTTACCAAATCTCAAAAAAATAGGGAAGTTTCAAAGGCCAGAAAAATATGATCCAAGATACACCAAGGAGGGCACCTAACATAAATCATGTTTGTTTCCTTTCTGAACATGTTAACATAAGAGATGATGACATAATTTTGAAGAGACCCAATCTCCTTTATCACAGTAAATTAGTTGGTGTCTTTATGAAGGTTAAACACAGACTTCCATGACATATCTGACTAGACTCTTCACATTGCACTGTAACAGGCAATACACACACCAAGAAAGTCAATGTTGCTTATGTTAAATTAGCTTTTTGTGTTTTACTTTTCTTCACTAAAGCTCAAGTGCCTTACAGAGGCAGAGAACATGATCCATTTTTACAGACGGGAAAACTAGCCTGTTACTGGCTAAGTGGCTGGCATCTGGGAGCAAATTTTCTTTTATCTTCTTGAGAGTTTTAACTGATGTATCTATCTATACATCTGTCAGGTTAGATGAAGATGCTTATATTAGTGATTTTGCTAATTCATATAGTTTTTCAAAGGAGCCTAAGATGGCAGGCTCTTTGTTCAGTGCTGTCCAGACACTGAATAGAAATAGCCCTTATAAAACACAAAACTAAAAAGCAAATATTGAGAGCAGGACACAGAGAACGGTCCATGTTGCTGTTAGTAAGCAAGGCACATCTACCAAGGGTAGATGCTTGCTTATTTGTAGTGAGCTTCCACACACTTAAAAGCTTGTGATCTCCCTTGATCTCTTCTTTGGGCTACAAAAATGCCAATTCAATCACTCTTTCTGCACATACCATCTTTTCTAAATCGCCCGTCATTACCATTACACCCCTGAGGCAAATTAACTGTGCCTACAGCTTTTTTGAAGTACAATGGCCAAAACTGACAAAAGTGCTTGAATTCCACAATATGGAATGGAGCAAAAGGTTCAACTTCACCTCCTCCAGATTATACCACCATTTAGTCATACAAATACATACACACACCTCTTCTTTGTGAACAATTCTGCATTGTTAACTCTCATTTTATAATCTGTGGTGAGGAATGGGGTGGCAGGAACAACTGAACAGTTCCTCTCCATATTTTATTTTATTTTGACCTAAACATAAAGCATTTCACTTATTCTTGTAAATCACATCCTGTTCTTTTAGCCTATCTTTCCAACATTTACGAATCTTTTCTGAATTCCCATCCCAGCTTTGTGCAACATCTTGTCTTCGATTTCATAACTATTTGCTAATTACCCAGTTCATGAACAAGAACAGTAAGCTGAAACAACTACACAAAACCCCATGCAATATGCTTTTCTTGCTGGAAGTGAACTACTGAAAAAAACTCTGGCTACTGTTAACCTAATGATTTTACACCCATCCTAAATATTTTTTTTTTTTTATCTGGGCCATGGTTCCTTAGCTTGCTGTGTAAGAATATCATGTGGGGCTTTCTCCATCCACAAGCTTCTTGTTGCAGAGGATGTCACATTCGTTTGATGATGCATTTCTAATCTTCATAGAATCACTGAATGGTTTGGGATTGGAACTAGATGATCATTAAGTCCGTTCCAATCCCCCTGCCATGGGCAGGGACATTCCACTAGAACAGGTTGCTCAAAGCCCCATTCAACCTGGCCTCTAACACTTCCAGGGAGGGGCATCCACAGCTTCTCTGGGCAGCCTGTTCCAGTAACTCACCATCCACTCGGTAAAGAATTTCTTTCCTATATCTGATCTGTACCTGCCCCTTGTCCTATAACTATATGTCCCTGTAAAAAGTCCCTCTCCAGCTCTCCTGTGGGCCCTTTTTAGGTATTGGAAGTTCAGAGGTCTCCCAGTAGCCTTCTCTTCTCCAGCCTGAACAGCCCCAACTGCCTCAGCCTGTCTTCCACAGGAGAGGTACTCCAGCCCTCTGATCATCTTCGTGGTCCTCCTCAGAACTCACTGCAGCAGACGCACATGCTTCTTATGCTGGGGGCTCCAGAGCTGTTTGCAGCATGCCAGGTGGGGTCTCACAAGAGCAGAGTAGAGGGGGAGAATCACCTCCCTGGACCTGCTGTTACTTCTGCTGTAGTCCAGGACACGGCTGGCTTTTTGGGCTGCAAGTGCACATTGCAGGTCACATTGAGCTTCTCATCAACCAACAAAACCATCCTCCACCCAGCCTATATTTGTACTCCAAGCTGATTCCCCACCCTCGGTTTATAAATGGGGCATGGCACTCTATGATATGCAATATCCCTTTGGCCAGTTCCGGCCAGCTGTCCTGGCTGTGCTCCCTCCCAGCTTTTTGTGCACCCCCTCACTGCCAAGAGCATGAGGCACTAAAAATCCTTGACTTAGAGTAAGCACTACTTAGCAACAATTACAACATTAGTGTGTTATCGATATTATTCCCATACTGAAACCAAAATACAGCTCTGTACCAGGTACAAAAACCAAAATTAATTCTATCCCAGCTAAAATATAAAAATGAAGAAAAGCTTTTTTTGAAAATTGACTTTTCAGGAGAATCCAATATTCTGAGCTTTTATTTAAGCCTAAACAAATTTTAGCCAGTCACTCTAATATGCTGACCAGACTCAAAGTCACAATATTTGTAAAGTGCAAAATACAATTATCTCATACTCAAGCAAGTGTCTACACTAAATAGTTTCAATATTTCCATTCCTATTATACAGAGAACTTTCTTCTGACACATTTGATAACAGCAACAGTCATCCAGAGCTATATCTGCACAGTACCCTTTCCTAATTGTAGCACCCCACTTACCACTTTCACTTCTTCCTAAATATATGGATTGACTATACGTTTTTCATTCATGCATTATCTTCCCAGCCTTTTCAATTAACTTCTGTTTATTCACTGACACTCCTACACACACACACAAAATCATGCAGCTGCCATAAATTATGGAGCCAACTCCATTGCGTCAAGTTATATTTCTACCACATCAGTACAGTGGTATGACCCTGCACATGGTCAGAAACATCAGCACAAGAAAGTGAACAGCAAATTATGAAGGGGAGAAAAATATTTAGTAGCCTCCCATTAAACTCCAGAAAAAATAGATTTATAACACTGAGAAACCCACATCTTCTACCTGTTGTTCTTGAGGTAACCAAAACTATTTAAAAAACCAGAGCAAAACAACCACAGTTTTATTCTATAAGTCTCCATGGTTTTATCTTATACAGAAAGACAGCAAGGGGAAAAAACGAATTGAATTCTTAATGGAGACAATCCAAAGGCCTTTTTCCTGCATGCAATTTGTCAGAAAAAAAAGATTCATAGGCATCCCTTATAACAGAATCAGAAAAACCATAAAGAAACGTATGTGTTTAGCAGGTGTAAAGTACACAGTGCTATGATACTATCTCCCAAAACTCAGAAAGAAGTTGTCGAGCTAACACTTACTTTGATCAGATTGACAGCTAAAGTGTATGCCATTACTTTTGTTGGCCTTGACCAAGAGCGTGTTCATCAAACAAGCAAAGGTTTGGCAACTACAGCCATGCAAACAACACAGCAGCACCTTCTTCTCACAGTCCTCCCACCGCCTCCTGTCTTCTGGGGACACTGAGTCAAAGCAACACAACAAGTGTATGAAAGGGACCAAGAGTGACTGAACCCATAAGGGTATTTTAAAGTAAACATGATTTTTGGAGATCAACTGTAAAATGTAGCCCAATCCCCATCCCCAAATCAAGATCATTGCAAAGCTCATTGTCACATTGCTTGAGAGTACTACACTGCTGAAAGGCACAAGAAAAAAATAAAAACACAAGACAGTCTACAGCATTTACCAGTGAAGTGTCTACTGTCATATTCAGCATCATTACTAAATCTTTTTGGACTGTAAGAAACAACTTTTTCATAATTCAAACTGTACCTACACAGAATTGCTCAATACAAAAAAAAAAAAAAAACAACCTAGCTATCTTTCATAACCTCATAACTGCTCTCCAGAAAGACATAAAACCAAATTATTTGCAAATTATGAGCAGCACCACTGCCATTGTAAAGACAATAGAAATCTTTTTTAAGTATCATGATGCAAAACATTAGTAAGGCAATCAGCAAAGAGTTTATTTTGATAGCATTAACTTACATCAGCTTTAAGTAGGAGCATGGAGCATCAATCCAAGCACGCTCGCCTTCAGTGGGACTATCAACAAAGAGTTGTGTGTTGACTGCTGCGAGCTGGCAGACACCCTCTGCACCTTCTCTTCAGCCACCAGGAAACACTACCCTCATTGTTTCACAAGTATGCAAAGCAACCAGAAAGGGTGCGTATGGAGGATGTGAGCCACAGTGCAAAATGCATTAGACACCTCTCAGCTCCTTCAGTTTACAAAACATTTACTATGAAGGAATGCAGAAGTCAAAAAAACAAGATTCAGTGTCAACTAAAGTTTTTTGTTTGCACTGTTTGTCTATAAAGAGTGGGTAGTTTAGTTTTCCAGTAATATTTCTATTGTAATAGGCTATGAAAACAGAGACTGAGCTGTACTTCGCTCTCAAAACTTCCACCTTCCTATCCTGTACTGCAATAATTTCAGTCTTGTCCTCTTGCCCCCTGCTTATGTGAGCTGAGGTGGGACCAGCAGCAGATGCATATCCCTGACATTACAGACAACACATTTCTTGTGTAAAAAGCACGGACTTTGGAACTCACTGACAACTCTTTACCAGAAATCACATGAAGCTCAGGAGAAATCAGATAATTATCTCTTGCTCTAATATCTCATGTTGTCATCTTCCTCAACAAATGCAAGTATTGACAACAGCCTTAAACCAAGCAGCAGCAACTAGGCAGAAGCATCAACCCCAACTACCTATATAGGTAGTAGATTTCTTCATCTAGTTGTTATAAATGTTGTTCAATTTCTATTTTCCAATTACGTTCTTTGCTAGAAAAAGTGTACATAATATGAACACTGGCAAACAAACAGAGGATCCCTTCAACTGAGAAAGATGGTCTGTTTCACCTTTTCTAGTCTTCCCTGACTCATCAGGAATGAGTAAAAGTTTCCAGCCCCACTGAGGAAAAACATCCTATTAAATTACGAATACAAAATAGTTAAATACATAATTACATTAAAATCAATGACAGCTGCCCTCATAAATTTTACGTTCTGTACAATTGCATGCCCTATGATCGATGCTTTCTTCCAACTGCAAAGCAGAGGGTTTCAGAAAAGCTGCCTGCTATATTCTCAGATCTAATACTCAAATGAATAATCTGGAACATCCCTTTCTCTGATGTGATGCAAAAACCCCAGAAAGCAGGAAAGCTTACAGGTGGATGGCACAGGAGAACAGAGCTTAGGAAAAAAAATGTACATGATTTATTGACGTACCTAGAGTTCTCCATTTCCACTGATAATTACTAATGGAACTACAGAGAGTGAAATACCTACAAATATTTCCCATTACCTCAGATATGATCAGAGGGATTCAAAATACAAACATCCAAATATGCTGCTTTAATGGTGCTTAAAAGACTACAACCTCTACCTTTCATGGGCCAAGAACTCAGTTTGCAAGTGGTAACAAGCCACTATGGGATAATAAAGTTACAGCAGAGAAATACATATTCTCCTATATGCAGAGAAAGGGAACTACAGAATGTTCTACTTCTAATAAAAGGCTTAGATTTTTTGAGTTCACACATACACAGAGAGTATTATAGCAGGCACTGTAGCACATTACTTAAAGTGAAAAGAAGTGGGAAGGGGAGATATCCAAGCAAGATCCTAAGAACTGACATTCACAAGAGGTAGTACTTGAAATAAATCAACTGGTAAATTTGTAAAAGCAAATGTCAAATTTACACAGTGCTTCTCAACATTTACAAAGGAACTCAATGATATTAATATTTTTGCACAAAGATAATAAACAAAGTGCTAAGTGATAGAAAGTCCCCTAGGTCAAACCACTGCTCCACACATCCAATTATATCTCTTTAGACACTAAGAAATAGTTTCTTCCAGTACTCTAGCATAAGAGACAGACTACTGTCCATTCAACTCGATAGCTTCATTGCAAAAGAAATATAAATATTAGAGTTCTAAACCAAATGATTTGTGGGTGGTGTATACAGAGCTAAAAAAGGCTGTGTATATATTTAATGACTTAGGAACTGAATGAAACCATAGAAAATGCTCACAAATCAAAAAGGAAGTAGTCTCTTGCAATATGTAATTAGCACTTGTTAATCAAAGAGGAAAATGAGAAAATTGTATTCTTGTCCACAAGCTGTTACAAAGTCCTATATTATCACACATTACAACATTAGTTCCCCAGTAAATAATGGAAATATTAGACACAGCTGTTTAAAAAGTGAGCAAGCATATCAGAACTTTAAAGTCCACACTGCTTATTAGGAGGACTTTTAACTATGGGAGCAGTTAAGTTTACAGTACATAAAAGTAAATCTTTAGAAAAAAGTTAACCTAGGGCACAGAAGTAATACATAGAACCTCTCCTAGGAAAAAAGTCTGGCCTGGGGACTCAGCCCTTTAAAAATATTAATGCTCTATTTAAAACCAAAATTTTGTGGTGAGGGAAATAAATGGAAGCAAAGAGGGAATGGGTTTCGGCCTTCTGCCAGATTTAAAGCATTTTAGTAAGACTGTCTGTCAGTGTCACCAGGAGAAAACATACCCAAACCAACAAACTGCTTGACTGAACATATGTCTTCATACACAAATACTAACCCTCCCACAGAAATTCTAGTTTTGGATACATGCATCTGCCTCCAGGCAAAGCTCTGCTGCTTGCAACAGTATCTGAAATTTGGCTGAGCTGACAAATGACTATCATTTCTCACTTGCAAGAGTAGGGAGATCACTTTAAACAAACAAACAAAAAAAAAAAAAAAACAAAAAAAAAAAACCACACACAAAAAAAAACCCCAGAACAACAACAAAAAAAAAAACACCCAAACCAAACCAAACCAAAAAAAAAACCCAAACCCAAAAAAACAAACCCATTCTTCTAAGTAGAATAGAGCAGACAAACTCCTTCTGGCTTCAGGTGAGATAATGGTCCTTGATTCAGGAAGTTTTGTTTACCACAAAGGAACACAGGAAATATTATGTTACCAAGTTTCCAAAACAATGGATTCAGTTAGTGACACAGATCCTAATTTCTTTCTTGTCCCTTTCCATAAAATAAGTAACAGAGTAACAGGTAGCTGAAACAGAATACTGAGAGCTATTAACACTGTAATAATAAGGATGAGGAAACTGCGACAATAAGCCAATGAATTAGCTCTTCTAAAAAAAGCACTGCTGTTTTAATGCAGCCTTTGGCAAAGCAGCAATCTGGCATACAGTTTCCCAATTCATGCTGCAAACCTTAAGGTTTCTTCCTAGGAATATCTTTATTCACTTGGTTTTCTAATTGCTGAGTCAGTCAGCTGTTTGCACTGTCTTTCTTTTTACAGGCACGAACTCAGAAGATACTTTGGTATGCAGGAAAAAAAGGTACGCAGTTGACATATACATCATGCCTAAAACAAAAAGGAAAAAAATAGTCAAGAATACTGAAAATCAGCACTGCAGCTCAAGGAATGGATAGTAATGTCCCCTAGTCCCAAAGCATCCATCCCCACATTCCTTTCTGACATTTCATTTGGGTACAGGTTAGAGATAATTCAGCACAGAAATATACTGCAATCCAGAAAATTTTGCAATCTATTTCACAATACATGCCTAAGGAAAGGAAAGAATGATCAGGAAAAGACTGTTTACTTCAGCAACAGTGGCAGAATGGCATGCTCACTAAGCCAACAACTTAATCCTTAAACTTTGAGAGTTGCCACTGTTCTTACACTAAATCTCACTGAATCGCATAATTACCACTACTATGTGGCAATTATGTCTTCTATTTTCTCCAATTCTTTGGGGTTTTTTTCCAGTTATTCTGTATCAATTTTTCACCTCAATTTAAACACCTCTTTAGCAGATGGCCCCAAAAACATTGTGAATTACATCATAACATCATGTGGGAAGGATTACTAATCTGATACCTGGCAGAATGCTTCAGAGTCTGAGAAATTTTCATTACTGGAAATCTCCATCAGTTATTCAGATATGAATTCGACCATGTAGCACTTTCAGTAACTGGAAAGATACCAGTTGTATGAACCCTTGCTTCCCTAAAACTCCTGACTGATTCAGGATTGAGGAATTATTCTCAATATTCCAAAAAGGGATAAAACAGTAATCTTCCATATGGAAGCTCATCCCAGTGTACATCAAAAGCTAGGCAGCAATATGAAAACATGCAGAATATTTCAGTTTCTAATCAGCCCCTAAAACCAAAATTACTGAAGATAAAATATTGTAACAAGTAGACTAGGTACTTGCTATACCGAAAAGAAGGTCAAGATACAGAGAACTATGACTTACAGAAGAAAAAAATATGAACATTTTATTTGATAGCGGGTATACTACACCAGAGGACACTTCAGCAAGCAGCAAAATTAAAGAAGGCACCTTTTAAAAATACAGTTAAAAACAAACAAACAAAAAAAGAATGCACTACTTTTATTCAATCAACACTGAATTACTTTTATTCCTGATGGGAAAAATCTTTTTACTTGTATTCCTGATGGGAAAAATCTTTGGAAGTACTACACTCTCTTACACCACTTATCCAAAAATGCTTGTCATTCAGAAAAGCAAGCAGGGAGCTTTCAACCTTTTTGCACACCTCGTGACAGGCCAAAACAAAATCTCCCAACTCATTCAGCTCCCAACTCAACTGTTTGACAAAGTCATATGCTGAGCAAACAACATTTCCTCAGGTGGAAGGTATCAACTAACTTTTTTTGAATAGGTTAGGAAAAGTACTATGTTTTTTAAAGACTCAAATTAATTTCATCAAACTAGAGAAGCAGTACCAGCTGAAACAGTATTTCTAAGAGACCTTCCTCAGCAACTAAAAACTTGGGGCTTGCAATTACCCTCCCTGTGAGGCTCCCACCAAAACAGAAGACAATCCATTTGTCAAAATACCTGAGCTGGATTTCTATGATACAAGATATGAACACTTAGCTTCAAATTACATTGAAAGAAAATAGGTAGAACCAACTTATAAGTAGCATCTCAAGTGCTTCATCAGCTTCAAAAGAGTAGCAAATGCTGAGAATGGCTATTTGCTTTGCAAGCTGAAGCGTTCTACAGACCAAGTATGCTCAAATCACTGATTTGTCAGCATTGCTCTTAGATTTGCACCAGAAAGTGTTGCACACTTCCAGAAAGTAAGTTCTAATCAAACTCTAAATAAAAATATGATGACTTATATATGATCCTTTCAGCAAAAGCCTTATCAACCTTCCATATTTGTGGAAAAATTACATACAGAATGGAAAATTCAATTTTATTTTCCACATCATAACAACATGATGACTTATATATGATCCTTTCAGCAAAAGCCTTATCAACCTTCCATATTTGTGGAAAAATTACATACAGAATGGAAAATTCAATTTTATTTTCCACATCATAACATTCTGCTTACTCATCAAGAATGAATATGGCAAAGGTCTGTAAAAGACTATAGTTCAGTGCTACCTTCAGTATATGTATGTAAAAGAAAATTACAAGTATTTAAAGAACATGTACATCTACTTTTTTATATAAGGTCTATGGTTTGGTCTACCACATAACTTTTTGTTCAAAGGACATCACATCTTACCCAAATACATCAACTGCCTTTCCTACCTTCCAAACAATTACTCCAACACACCCCAGGGCTACAGTGGTGTGCTCTATGCTGTAAATGAAAGCAGATAGTGTGTCTATTCTACATTTTACTGGGGTATATAAACCCATCCTATTTATTGTAAAGATGCCACTGGTGTTTTCCTGGAAACTAAATCCTATGTCAAGAGTAAATTTTACCCTTGTCAGGGTCAAGAGGGGCAGGAAGGAAGAAGATTAAACTGATTTTATCATACGTGAGATTGGCTAAACAGGCAAATCATGCTAGTCAAAAGTCTAACCTGCTTGCTACACCTCCATAACTGTCACTATTTGACAAAAGAAATAGGGAGATAATATTTAGCCATCTAAATATTTTTATTATCTTCTAGAGCAAAAATTTACATTTTATTCTCTCTTGCCAATTCTTCTGTTCTCATCTCCTATGGGTTTTATGTTGCCCAGTTACTGTCTGCCTTCATTTTGAGCCCCCTCAACACCTTTAGACAAAGCACTGACCAGGAAACTCTTCAATATTGTCTGTAGCTGCAATAAATTAAAAAATTGAAAAGGTGTATGTCATTACTTCCTTCACATTGATCAGTGCAGTTGTCCAGGGAAGACTGGAGATCACAGCTTTAGTCTTATCAACAGGATTGTGTACAAGAGTTACTACTAAAAATCCATTCAGATGCTACCAAAGCCTCTAATGGTGACCCACCCTTAACTACTTTTATTCATTAGAAGATGTAACATCACTTGTGCAATCCAGTCCAAATTTTTCTCAGTCTCAAACATTTGCTCTTTGAGGTAATTTATTTCTGTAATAGCTTTCAACAATGCAATACCTCATTATCAGATTTTGTTTTATTTTTTTAAAGCAGAGGCAGGGTAGGTGACAATGATGTTAAAAGTATGTCCATTCTTATATTAACACTTTATTTTAGCAACAATCAAGTCTAAAATCACATCACCTCATATCACCTAGTAGCATTCATTCAGAAAAGTGAGAGAATATTATGTTTATACTAATTATTTGCAATATAAGAAATCTTTCCTAATAGTTTCTGTGATGCTTCACAGAACGTGTGGAACACACCTATCAAAGATACAAGGTCATAATTACGTAACCAACGACTGAATTTGAAAGTTGCAGTAAATTGAAATCTTTCATTCCTTTTCCTCATGCGATTCAGAAAGTAAATAACCTAGGTTATCACTCTCCCTAATTATATCAGCTTACATACTTTACAGGTATGAATAATGTAGTTGTTCACACTTTACATGTATGAATTGTCTGTAGTCTGCTCTCCTGTTCTCCTCTTTGGTTTTCCAAGAGAGGAACAAGAGATGCTGTACATGCAAAATAGTCACTTTATAAACTAATAATCTCTTCTATGAGCATCTTTCAACTACTCCTGCTAAAAATAAAAAATAGGAAAATAACACATTCAGGAAATTCATATTGAACAGCTCCTTAGCAAATTGTGGAAACTGTTTCAGGGAGAAGAAACTACATGATCAACTACTCATTAATGCAACCAAAAGTTTAACTTTTACCACTGTGTTCTTCTAAAAAAAACTACTCTGTAGCAACAGCTAGCTACCTTTATATAATTTAAAAGAACCAACTGCAGTAGGAGTAAAAAAAACTGAAAAAAAAAAGTTTGATGTAATTTTGATCCTTAGAAAGAAACTACAGTCTATCTGCAAACAGCCCTTATTAAAACAAATTATGCTTCCTTGTGGAAAGTGGAACTTTGGGGTTGATCTCCCACAGAAAGCCCCTTGCTGCTGCCCCTTATGAGCTCTCCTTTAATACTCCACCTCCAAAACGTCCATTCCCCACACAGTACAATGGTATCTTCCCTGTGTCTCTTAATTACTAAATCAGCAAGAGGTATCAGAAGCTAGGGTTTGTTCCAAGTTTTAGCTGTGCCATCTGGTCAATGAAAAGCTCATCTCACTGGTGAACTGGCAGGATAGAAAAGAATAGGTAACTGTTGAGTTGCCTTTCTTCCTTAGGATCAATTTTCTCCAAACCTGTGCCAATTTAATATTTTAGGGATTTTTGCCCATTAAGTATGACTAAAAGCAGTCTAAAAATTGGAGGAGAAGAGTGGCACAGGGTGAGCATGATGGAGGGCTGAGGGTGAACAGAGCAGATCAAACTGTCTCAAAAAGGCAACTTTTCCTCTCTAGCCAAAGCAAGTTTTGTTGCCTGACTGGGGCAGGCATTCATTCAACTAAAAACACTATTAGCTTTTACAAAGAATGACTACCCCAGGGCATGATGTCACCATATTTGATATACGATTAGAAAACAGACAAACTGCAGGCAGAAGGCAGAACCCCAGCCAGTGCCGGTACAACCAGGGAAATTCCCCTCCGATCACTTGAAGACTGGACATTTGATCCATACAGATGCAGCCAAAGCCAAGTGCTTTCAAGTTTTGTGTATTCACTTTTTGTGTATTAAAGTTTTGTCTTTAACTCTCCTCTCTCCTGAAAGATGCATGGAAAAAAACAAAACCAAACAACTAAAACTTTCTTTTTGAAGCAGAACAGAAAACAGTATTCCTTCCATAAATCTTCATTTACAGTAGACACAAAGATTTTCAGACATATACACAGTTTTAAGATAGACGCATCTTAAAATTTCCCTAGTTTTCCAATTATGTTCCTTCATAAATACTCAAGACTTTATAAATACTTCATGATTTTTACCCCTCCATCTGAAATAAATCCCTTTTGGAAAAGGAAAATAATTGTTCAACAAGTTTGCATAAGCTACCTAAATTTCTCCTTTTTGTGTCTGAAAGTGATTGCTCAGCGCATTACAAATTTCATGATGCCAGAGCAGTAGCAGTTCCAGACACCACCAAAGAGTGAAGCTAATCTCCTTTTCCTCCAAACCTAAGACTCAGATACGGAAATTTTAAACTTAGGGTTTGTCAGTTGGGCCACTGTGATCATTTCCTCTTCAACACACCTGACAATAAATTGATTTCAATTTACTTCAAAAATGAGTCATTACTTTTCTCTTAAAGATGTCTTGTCTCACTCCCCTGGCATATCCTAGTTTACCTTTTTATGTAACAGCTTTATACATTGTTAAAACACAAAGAAACTCCAAGTTATTCAAAATATATTGAAATATCTCTAGTAAATTAAATTATGTCAAGAACTGACATGCAAAGAAAACACAAAACTTTACATCGTTATGAATACTCTCCAAGACCAGTACAGTAAAATGAACATTCTCAGCAAGCTAACTTTGAGGTAATTTCCTTCCTTGGTTTTTGTTTTTTTTTTTAAATACTTGAGTTACACTAGAAGTGATGATGTCCTGAAAAAGGCTGAGCTTCATTTTCAGACAGGCAGGTCTCTAAGATGTGAAACTATGTATCAAAGAACCCAAATTAATAGCAATTTCCATTACTTTGATTTCTTTCATATACATTTCTCCACTCGCACTCTTGAATCATTACTGCATCCTTCTGAATAAAAATTAATGTTAGACCCAACCACTCATTACACACCCAAATAAATGGAAGAAATTGAGAAATCACAAATTATGGAAAACTTAAGCTGGTATGCTAAAACAGTAATTGATATGAGCTGTTTTAAACTAACAATTAGTGAACATTTTACAAGTGATAGACAAAGAAGCAGTCTCTTAGAGTAATGAGAAATTCTTCTTGGGTTTGCTCCATAGAAATATACTGTACGACCCATCCCTGCAGATGGAAGCAGTAGTGAATCATAATTTCATTAACCTGTGCAGTAAAAGATAGCTTTATTATAAGAAAGTTGGTATCAAATATTTTTACAGTCGCAGAGTTGAAAATTTAACTATGAAGATTGCAAGGCCGAACATTTGATTTGGAAATCAGTGCCTGACTTGCATACTATTTAACTCTTCTGCATAGAAGTGACAATAAAGAAAGTCTGTTCATTTTAAAAACCATTCCATTGTGGATTCTTTGTTTAAAAGTGCTAATGAACCAAACTATTGGATTAGTGGAAACTAGTGACCGCAACTCAGAGCTATTGAACTCTACTGCAAATAACACAAGGTATTCCATTAAAAAAAAATAAAATAAAAGGCATTGTTTTTCTGGCAGAAGCCAAAATGTTTTATGAAGTTTTCAACAAAAAGGAAAATGTGGTTAGAAAAGGAGTTGTTAGATGCCTTTCAAATATACATAACACTCACGAAATATAAAGGAACTATAGTTTCCGCTCTTAGAAGTTCTTATTGTGTTTGCGAAAGCACAATTTTGGGGAAAAAATGTATAGTCACGATACTCTAAAACTGCATAAGAAAGCTTTAATATGGTCCAAAGCAAGCAAATTACATATTGTTGTACTTCTGCGAATCAGATCACAGCTGAGATTGCGTCAATTGGTTTCTTGCATACAGCAGATTTCAAGTATTAACTGCTTGTAGAAAAGTGATTAGTTTTCCTGGGCATGGAAAGACAAAATAAAATATATGATTTGAGAACTCTGCAATATCCAAAAGCAACCCAAAGAGAAACATGAGGAAGGAAGGAATGAAAATAATAACTAGTAAACATGGGGCTTGGAGGGTTAGTTTTTTTAAGATTTAACAAATTCAATATACAATGTTACTTTGTTTCTTTTGGGGAATTGGTTACCCTAATTTTTTTTAAATTTACTGCAGATATAAAGATTTTATGATTTAGAACTGCAGTGCAAAATTAGATACAGAGCCTGACAAGTATGTTTTGCTAGAGAAAAAAAGTTTTGTGCTGAGTCTGCATACACAATCTGCTCATTGTATTAAAATATTTTAACCAGATCTAGTTTCTCACTAGACTTCTAGAATTCTTCATGTTTTTTAAACACCCTTATTCATTTGATGAGATGACACCATAGCAGAATAATGCAAATAATATTATAAAATAGCACTTGAATTTGTAACACAAAAAAAAAGGAAAAAAAATTAAAGCTGTACAATATGCCTTTTGAATATGCAAGCATGCAAGTTAAGATTTTTTCAGATGCTCTTGTCAGAGTAACTCTGATTCTGATGTACTACATTTAGGTATCTATCTTCCAACTACATTTTCACAAGACTTGATGAATTGTTTAATATTTTCTGCATGAGCCTGTTAGTGTTATTGGACAATGATGGTACCAATTTTTTTCCTCATTCTTTAACATTTTGTACAACCAAGGAGTATTTTAACTACCAACATACAACTTATTTTAGTCTTGATAAAATATTAATGCAGCTCCTAGCAATTCAATGGATCTATTCACAGCCAAACATCAAATACAGATTTTAGAGCACAAAAAACTTACAATGAACGCTATTTTTTTCTAAAGCTATACTAACAATACTTTTAAGCACATTATTATTTTGAAGGCTAGATTATCAACCATTTACTTCTGGAACTCTGTGTAGCCTAAGCTGTCCTTAAAGATGATGTTGATCTATACAGTTTGAAACTACTTTAGTCCAATGTTCATAAAACCTGTAATACCATACATTAAAACCGATATGAAGCTGAAAAAAAACCCTCAAACTAAAACATTTCTGATGAGTATGCCATCTAACATAGCAGCAGCTGCCCCACTGTTCTGCTTTAGCAGGGAACTTGAGCTTATACAAAGAGTGAAGAATTCCTGGGCATCCTTCCTATCACATTATTCTCCCTATTCAATTCAGCGCCCAAATAAACCAGAGTAGAAGTTGAAGCAAAGGGATCACTGGGCAGCTTGGAGTTTTCTTCCCACAGTTATCTCAGACCACATGTCCAAACAGTTACCAGGCTGTTCTTTGAAGGGGACAGATAATTACATTAAAGTCTCAAGCAAACCTAAGTTTAACTTACTGGACTTTCCTATCCTATCTGTAACCCTTTCTATACCCAAACGGTACTGGAGCAAGGAGCAGGTCACGGTAAGAATCTGAGAGAATCTGAGATGACTGTAAGAAGGTACAAAGAGTGTATAATTTGTGACATAAATTAAGGCTCCTGGAAGTGGTACTGTCCTTTTCTACTCCCTAAAGTTATTGAAAAACTTTGTATTTTTCATGCCCCTTACAAGACTTTCATTTCACAAAAATAAACCACAAAATCAAATATTTAGGAATGCCAGCATGAAAAAATACTTCAATTTTATAACCATTCTTTGCAGGCAGAGAGCCTTAAGGGGCAAGTTTTATTTTTCTTGAAATATAAATTTAAAATAAATGTATTTAAATCATAGTACCTCTGCTGCACTTTTAGGAAGCTTAGTGTTTGTTGTATGCTGTGTGTACATATCCAAACTAGATCCAGAATTTGAAGACTAAAAACAAAACAGGTTTACTAAACTGTTCCTTATTTAAGTACCTATATTTCTTAAACTTCTGAACAGAGAGTACCAAAGAAAAAATTGCTATAGTATGTTGGAAAAGGGATGAACAAAGTTACACACTGCTATCAGGGGCAGGGGTTTTCTTAGCTATTCTAAGTAGACCTGTTATCTCTTTGAAACAGGACTGCTCTGGTATGCTGTCTTCAACCATTTTTCAAAGATAAAGACAGCATACATTTATTTCATTCACATGACACTATAGACAATAGAGTTTAAAACCACAAGCTGGTCTAAAAAAAAAAAAAGTTCTGTGAAAATGCATCCTTAACTTCCTCATGACAAACTCACCAGTTGGACCTTCAAGGTAGTATTCTTATCAGCAGAAACTGAAGTAATTCCTTACAGAAGCATTGTCTGGAAATAACAGTGAAAGCTGAGTTTTGCATCTAGAATTAGGATTCAGCTTCTGTGTTTGAAAAGTGTATCAATCCCAATTACCTTGAGTACACAATGAACTGAAAATTAAATAAATCCATTAGTTTAATTTTAACTTAAATGAGTCCTTAAAGATACTTTAAAAATGCCCCATCAGTGAATGCTCTCTCTTGAATGTATTTAATGCAAAAACATAATGAACAGGATACACACATAAGAGCCTGGGCTGTTCTTAATGCTAAATTATTCATAATGGTAATCAAACTGATGAATGTCACCGAGTGAAAACACAACTCTGATCAGCCCTATTTTTTTCCCCTACAACTAATATGCATTTGGACCATCTGAAGATTCAGATGTACCTTTGGTTTAGGTTTTTTGTTTTAAAAAAAACCTATCACCTAGCAAAGTTAAGAACTGACCACATAAAATTACATCTGCTGGTTACCCACTTTTGGTTGGGGTGAGAAACAGCTTTATGCTTGATCTCAGTCCTTGCTCATCCTGGTCACAGTAGTTAAACTCATTTTAAAACACTGCAGTGGAGACAGCTGATTAAGACCAGTACTAAATACCTCTTTCTCTTTACAGACATCCATGGTCATTTGTTCAGTTTCTCATTCTGCTTTTCAGCCAGCTACTTAATTCAGATATCCAATGAGCACTTCTAAATCTCTCTTGACATACTGACAAGTGATTCCAACCTGTTACCAGTATTCTCATCCCCTGGTTTGTTCCTCACATCCCTTGGTTGGTTCCTATAAAAAAAAAAGAAAAAAAAAAAAAAAAGAAAAAAAAAAAGCCCAGTCCCCAAAATTTGTTTCCCTCTCCCTGGAAGAACTTGGCATTATCAATTTCCTTTTAATTTTCAGCATAATTCTAATTATCATTCACAGTTTGCACTAAAGTATTGCTAGTATACAGAGCACAAGCTTAAAAGGTATGAAAAAAGCTAAGATAACAATGACCTGTGGCTATGGAAAAGAAAACAGATTGGGATTCAAGTTCTTCAGGTTCTGTTGGCCTTTGTCATAGAATCACAGAATCAACTAGGTTGGAAAAGACCTCTGAGATCATCGAGTCCAACCTATAAACGTTGTCATGTTGTGCCTGTAAAATGAGGCTAGTATTCTTGCCTCCTGTGGAACTACTTACTGTGAGATATTTATGCACTGTGTTATTATCATCATTCCCGTGGCTGACAGGAAGCACCAGCTGAAACTCTGAAATCTATTCTAATGCACTGTAAAAATAAAAAGTCAAGGAACATGTCATACCCTCTTGCTTGCCTTTAACAAGTTTTCACAAGCAACTTGGATGTTGAATATCATTCTGACTCAATTGTTCCACTTAACCAGGATGACAAATTTTGGTTTACGACTTCATTTACACATGAGGAACTCTCTTACATGAAGATATTTTGGAATTCAACACAAAAAGAGTGCTGCATCCCATTACCAAGAAATACTATTTCTACAAAAAATGTTAAGAGTTTATCTACAGTAAGAAATACCATCCAAAACATAATTCCTAGAGATTCTAACACTTGCACTGCCTAATCAATATTATACTAGTGAAAGCAAAGGAGATTTTCCAAAACATTTACAATTTTACACTGGCTTACAATTTACAGGACAAAGTCTTATAAAGCAAGATGAGAATTATAGAACAAAGTAGTAGTTCATTCATTCTGCCTACAAAGGATGCTAATGCTCTTTCAGCTAGACAGCAAAACACTGAACTGGCTTATCTTTTGGATAAGTTTTCTAACAGAGTATAAGTTTCTGAAAGTTGATACTGGCATGGCATGAGAGAAAAAAAATTATGAAAACACTGTCCTCCTTAATTAGGAATGAATTTCACAGCAGCTGTACATTAGCTGGTCCCAGAGTTGAACTTCCACAGCAGCCAATTGCTGCTGCTTTATACTGTTCTTCACTAGCAGTAACTTCTCATAGGAAAGCAAATACAAATATCTTGAGGACCATCAAATTACACAGAATAGCAACACAACACATTGTTCAATATCCCTACCTACACATTTCTTTTAAATGCTGAAAAGATCCGATAATAAAGGAAAAACACATGAGCTGAAACTATCAGTGTCAGTTGCTGTGGTCATTAAACACAGATTCCGGTGAAAAGGCACCATTACAAAGCTCTGATTGTTGAGGCTAACTTTAATTCCAAAGACACAAAACTGACTACTCTAATGCCAAAAGCAAATACCTTGGCAAGAAAAAAAAAGTTTTGAAGCTACTTCCCAATCAAGTTCCATACCACAGTTACCTACTACTTAAAGGCAGAAGAAGTGAAGGGAAAAAAAAAAAAAAGTTGTGTTGGCTTTTTTAATAATTGAAAATAAAACCCTGGATTACAAAAGCAAGGGTGGTAAATTCTATCAAGAGACAATTTTGGGAAACTATCTTGCCAAGGGTACCTTTTCTTAACTAAGCAGGTCTCCAAGCACATTTGCTTTCAGTGATAACTGAGGTTATCAACTAGACACACCTTTCAATGTTGACTGCACAGTTCCATTGGCCCCTCAAACAAAGACACAAGGAGTCAAAATCTTATCATCTCCTACAAGAAACTACAAACAATTACTCAGTAATGTGCATAGTCCAGGGCTTTAGAATTCAAGTTATTTCTCTCTCCTGGATTATAAAAAGACCTTTATGTGAACCCAGTGGTAAGAATGGCTCAGTGAGTTGGGAGTTACTACAGCAGCACGTGTGAGATATTTATGCAGTGCTCAAAGTCACAAGATTCCAATTTAGCTGAAAGTAAATGCTGCTTAAGAACCTTCATATTTCATAGTGCAAAACCGTATTTAAGTAATCAAAAAGTGAATAATAGAGCAGTTAGCCAGCTCTTTAATACATTAGCTAAAAGTATATCAATTCCATTGATTTTTACAATGGGCTGATTTCACATAATGGATTAAGCTCACTAGAAAGGCCATAAATGGGAAAAAAATGCTTTGCCAGAATTAGTGGAAGATGGTGTCAAAGTGCTTTTGTGACAAGCATACATTTAAAACATTTTATTTGGGGATGCTAAATTTAGAATACTTCTGTCAAGAATAGACCTGGTGCTAACAGTTGAGTAAAAGCCATGATTTCAACACTGCAGATATATTTTACATATTCCAGTTACATTTTGCTTTAAATATTTTATTTCTACCTAAGAAACAGGAAGCTTGGACTATGAATACGTAATCAAACTTCATCACGGCAAAAGGTTAACAACAGGATGCTTCAAGGATCCATAAAGCAAGCAACATCTAAAGGTACTAATTAATGAGCTGAAAAAGAAAGTAGAAACCTTGGCACTTATATAGGTTAGTAAAGTACGTAAGACCAAAAATGTAACCAACTGGAAGCTAATTGACCATGATGTACAGGTAATACAGTGTCAGACAAAATTCCATGTTAATAAATGCAGAAGAAGTGTCACTGCAACTTAAATAATTATTAGTATGGTCAGCAACCTTCTAAATTAAGTAGGCCTAGTACAAACAAGAGGATCACAAGCATCCCTGTGGAACCCAGGAAAGATCTATGCTCAATATGAGAACACTACTGTTGAAAAATAAAAATATCAAGATTCAAAAGCAGCAGTGGAAAGCATTAGCAAAACTGTGGTATCTTCATATAAAATTGATGTTTCATTCCTAATCATTACCTGAAAAAGGCTGCTGCAGTATTTATTTAGATTAGGTAAAGAATTAGAAATCAAATACAAAGATTCACAAAGCAAAACATGAAAAACCACAGTTATAAAAAGACTAAACAATGTAAGTCAAAGAGAAATAATTTAATCCCCAGAAACAAAGATGCTGCTCAGTGAGAGGAGTATATAGTTCAGAGGTATGCTATTGTGATACAATATATAATTACATACTCAAAGTTATCTCTAGTAAGTCTTTATTATAAACAATCTGTCAATATTCAAAGGAAAATAAAAAAATGGACTGAGATAAGGAGCATCCCATTTAAGGATCCAAGCCTAGTTTTATTAAGCTCTGGTGCAAGACCCATACCATAAAAGAAAAATTCAAGATTTGCCTCTTTTAACACTTCTATCTGTCATGAGCTATTCATTCAGATAAACTCCAGATAAACCCCTGTGTCACAATTTCAGTACTAAAAGCACCATGCTGACTATGCAAGGAAGAAGGGGGGCACCAAAAAACCACCTTCCAAATAAACTTTAAAAATTAAGATCCTAAAGAGCAACACAAAAATGAAAAACATGCGCTATGACTTGGCCTGAAGGACAGCACTACATACTTCCAGATTTTGGTTATAATTTAGGACAGATACAAGAACTCAAAAATTCTTGATAAAGCGATCAATTAGGTATGAAACAGCACCATTTTAAAAAGCACAACAACAACTGCTAACAGGTATTTTAATGCATCTTACACATACACACACAAAGCAAATAGTTCTATTTGAATTTGTAGGCTATTCCTGTTCCTTACAAGCACTGACAGTTCCCAATACAGGTCAACTTGCGTCTAGAGGTGTTCCCTGCACTTCCACACAGAAGCCACTTAAAGACACAGGCTGGGTAAGACTGCAGAGCAAAGACCATACCATTTTGGTCCCATGAATCAAACTTCTCTGCTAGGCGGATAGTCTGACACTTATGTACTCTAAAATTAAAATTAAAAAAAATCACTACAAATATAAAATGCCAAATCTGTCAATAATCTCTTGCTTCTTGAACTAAACATAATGTAAATTGCATTCAAAGGATTTAAGTATTTGGAAGTACTCAATTCTTGGATGAGTGTCCCTTGAGCTACATTTTGTTCTTAGCCCAAAGACCAAGATTACACTCTCTCTGTGACAGGGAAAAGAAAAATATTTAACAACTTTATAGTTAACATATAGCTTATCAACACATATGCAACAAAGACAGCAGGGTACGATTTCACTAAAGCAGCAATTTGTCATTGAAATTTATTCCAAAGTACTTCCATTCTTTTTCTGTATAGCTTATCCCTGAACTTATTTGAAAAAATCCAGTATGAGATGATGAGGGGGGAGGAATAAATCTTTGTATAAAAGTGAAACAGTACCACCTCACCACTAGGCTATGCAATGACTGTCATATGGTATTTTTAAAGCATTTCCATGACTTTCATTAGTGTCTTTGAATTGCCCTATTCCTATAGGAACACGGTATATGAGAAATAAGGTATATCCATTCATACAGCTTACAGTTCTGAACAGACAGAGAGCATCCAGGAATAGTCCATGTGTTGTCATTATCACCTTGATCTCAAGGGTGGCTTGTGTGTGGTGTCCTTGTCAGGAATCATTTGTATCATTTTTCTTAAGATGACCATGCTGCCACAATCTCCCTATTTGACAATATTTGCCTCTGATGTGCATTTGTGTTTCACAGATCAGGCTGATAAAATGCAGCAAAATCAAATTCAGAGTGCTAGCAACACCACTCAAAAAACAGGCCAGCATCACAGGAGGACACAGAGAAAATTCCAAGTCACAGAAAACGACGAAGCTTGCACTAGAAAGTAAAGTGCTCTCTCAATATAAGCAATCCTTTGTATTTACAAGAAAAACAGCTTCTGTGGTGTTCCAAGTGTTCAGAGTAGCATGATCTTGAATGCCTTTGCAAAGGAACGAAGTTGAGAGCAGCAGTGTATAATAATACATGGTTAGTTACATAGTTTTGGTTTGCACAGCTGTTGGCTATGTTCATTTACAGTTCATGTAGTGCCAACATCATTTATATAAACAGAAGACTGTTTCACTCCTGTTCATCGCCATAAAAGTTATTTCTCTCAGCAGCTGCTGCACAAAAATCAGTTTCTATTTCAGTATCTCACCCAGTAAGTTTAGAAAGCAGGTTCTAGAGTTTGCTAAAACCAAGGAGGATCTACAGAAACTTGCCTGGACTTAATAATAAAAGGGGAGCAGAGATGGAAAAGGCAGACGACACACACTTCTGCTTTCTTGAAGTGGAAGGAGGTAGTAACCCTCTGTTAACACGGGTAAAGTCACATGAAAACCAAGTTCCTGTAGGCAACCGCTTGGAATGAGTCTTAGCTTCCCCGACCCTCCTCAGCTTTATGAATTAAAAGGAAATAAAATAGGGCTGATCCGGATTCCAGCAGATAAGACAAAGTCTAAAATATTAGTCACATGTTACATAATAAACATTAACTGAACGAACTTGATATGACAGCGGTGCAGAGGTAGAGCTGGGGATGCTGCCCTGGTACTACCCCCCTGCACACACACACACACACTCACAGGCACGCTGCCGGAGGCTGTGACACACAGCAGCTCCCGACCCCTGGAAGCAGCAACAGGACGTCCCCAGTTCCCCCGGCCGTGGAGCACCTCGGGGAGCCGCCGGAAGGCAGCCGCGGGCTGTGTGTGCCTGTTTCCCCCGGCGGCTGCCCCCGGGCAGCACCGCGGCGGGGCCACCCCGCTCGGAGGAAGCGGCGGTCGGCCGAGGCGGCGGCTCCCCCGCGGGCGGACCGAGAGGGAAGAAGCCCGGCGCTGCCTAAACTTGGCGCTTCCCTTCCCCCGAGCCCCAGCGCGGGGGGAAGCGGAACCCGAGGCGCCCGGAGCCCACACTCACCTCGGCCCTCCTCTCTGTCGCTGCGGGGCGGGCGTCGGGGAGAGGCGAGGGGCTCCGCCGGCCCCGCCTGTCACCGGGCGCCCGAGGAGCAGAGTCCAGCGGGGTAAATCCTCCGGGCGGCGGGGACGGGGACGAGCCGCGCTCCGCCCGCTCGTCGCGGCGGCCGCTGCCTCGCACCAAGTTGAGGCGCGGCCGCCGCTGCCGCTGCGCTGCCGGCGGCGGCCGCTACGGCCACGGGGAGCCGGCGCCTCCGCTCGCCGCCTCGCCCCGCGGCCGGGGGAGCAGCGCCGCACCGCCGCCGCCTCGGCCCCCCTCTTCCTGCGGCTGCCGGGAGCCGCGCTCCGGACGCAGCGGCGCGGTCACACGGAGCCCCGCGGAGGAGCCGCCGCTGCCGACTCCCTCGGCGCCTCGGAGCCCGCAGCTGCAGCCCCTCGGCGGCGCCCGCCCCGCATGCCCCGCGCTCCGCCGCTCCCGCTGCTGCCGCCGGCGGCGGCGCCCCCGCCCGCTCTCCCGCGCACCACCGCTGCCGCCCGACCCGCTCAGCGCCGCGTCTCCATCACCGGCGGCGGCGGCGGCGCGGGGAGGCGGGATCAGCGAAGGGGCGGTGACCGCCCCGCTCGGCCCTGCTCCGCCCCGCCGCTGCCCCGGATGTGCGGGGGTCGCCGCGGTGGGGTGGAGGTGGTCGTTGTCGCGGGGGTGCCGATACCTGGCGAGGTCGGGGACTGCCGCCCACCCCAGTATAAGCAAAGCCGGCGGGCGCCGGTACCCTCGGTCCCCGCCTGTCGCCGTGCGGGGGACGCTGCTCGCTTGGGCCGGTTCAGGTCCAACACGTGTCGCCCTGGGGGCCCCTGACTGAGGGTGTGCGATGCTTCGTGCACGGCCCTGCGGGCTGTGGGTGCGTGGCCGCAGCCCGGGTTTGCAGCTCCCCGTGGTGTGTTCCCTCGGGTCTGTAGCCGGTGAGCAGGTGTGGTGTTTTCCTGTGTCATCCCTGCTGCGCTGGCACCTGCTGCACCTGCGGCTACGTGTGCCTTAAAAGTAGGTTGGGGCTGTGAGGACGTGAGAGAACCGCATGGCACCGAGTTGTCCTTCCCACGCCTTGAGATGGGGGTCAGCGGCAGCTCCCAGCTCCTTGCTGGGCCACGGGTGGTTTTGGCACAGCTTGGGTACCGTCAACGTGGTGCCCCACCAGCGATGTTGGGACCCATGGCCGAAAGAAATGTTGCAGCGGGTCGTTGGGCTGCAGCAAGCCTCTTTTCATCAGTGGGCCTTGGGCAAGGCAGCATCAAAATGTTAAGACATCTGCCCTAGAAACGTTTGTGGACTAAGATTATTCAATATAACTAGAAAATTACTTACCATACACAAAACCACACACCCCTCAAGATATATTTTTGACACTTGAATTCTAGAAAGTGTTTTATCATCTTCCTACTCTTAAATTCAGCTTTTTACAGCTTACAGATCAAAGTTCGTATGCCCTCTTTAGAAAATTCTAACTAGCAAAGTTTCAGCGAAGAAAACACTGGATTTCCTTGACGAGTGAATCTTAAGTCTCTGAAGCGATGTACAACTTTAAAGAGGTATTTGTTTACAGAACCCAAAAACCACGCTGTGCTCATTATGAACATTTTTAACAAGTTCCTTGGCAGAAACCCTATATTCAAAATAGAATTTAAACAGGGAAAGGAAAAAAACAATGTGCAGACAAAGTTAGGTGAGTGCCAAACACATGTCAAACTGATGCCTCATAATTTTGTGGGGAATTTTGCTTGTGCTTCCACTTATTTCTCTCTTTAAAGATGTTTCTATTCAGACGCTGACTGGTACTAGCCCTTTACCCACCATACACTGCCACTAGTTCTACAGTATTTTTATTTTTTTCCTACTGATTTTTTTTTTAGACTGACCTTTTTATTCTGTTTGCCACATATGCAGGTGTTATTTGCTCTTGCCTCCTTCAGAAGTAACTTAGGCCTCTTTAAAGGCTCTTAGGTTTTCAAACCATTCATTTGCGATGCTTTTTCTTCAGACAAAACCAGAATCCTCATATGCCCTTACAGATCTGTTGAGGAGGAGTACTTAATTTGCTAGGTAGAATACACGATCCCGTTTCTCCATATATTTTGATGTATATTTTGAAGCTGTTTCAGGCCCAACCTCTTTAAGCAGGAGAGTGCCAGGCAGCAGCATGGTGGTTGCACTTGAACTCCATCTGCTTGCTCTCTCCTCACTGGGGAAGAGTCAAAAGTGCAGGATGGATTCCTGAGGAGACACCTAGCCCAGGTGAGCTGAGGATTAGACTAAAAGGGGATTTGACTAATATTGACAGAAATAGTTTGAATAAAAAGCATTTTGACAAACAAAGTTGTAGTCAGGTGACAGAGTAAACATTCCTGTGAAAATACCAAGGTAGCCAATGCATAAACAGCAGGACAAGGAGTCATTCTTAGCCCAGCACAGGGCTCTCACATATGTTCACCTTCAGTAAGCTGAATGGGATTCCTTGTGTGCTTAAGCAACTTAAATGTTTGAGCTTTGCTGTATTGCTCAGCTGATACATTGAACAGGGAGCTTCCCTGTGAGATGTAACGCACACAAAAGCTATCGAGATGCCTTCATTTAGCATCTGTAGGCTGGGTACTGAATATGTGTGTGCTTATGCACAGGTAGATAATATAAGAAGTATCAGGCTTTCCCATGCAAAAAAAAAAAAAGTGTATTTTCAATTTACACTATATGTTTGAGATTTGTTGTCTGCAAGCAGCTTAACACTTGTTCTGTTATGACTGATGATGCTGTAGGATATATCTCAAATCCCTCTGGTGCAATGCCTTTATTACACCTTGATTATGTATTTTATTACACTGCAGTCAAGTCCAGGAAATTCACTTAGCAAAAACATTATCAATTTCATGAAAAGAAAAAGTCAATGCAATATGTCTATATACAGCCAAAGACACTTAAGGAAGTGATATGAATTTACTAAACCATGTAAATAAAAAGATGTAATTTTGGAGTAAGTCAACTTTCCAAAATGTAGTCTATAAAGACTAAGTTTTTGGCATTTGTATTAAGAGAAGTGTACTGCAACACTACTAAGTCAACTTTGTAAAATTACAATTGAAGGGATCTTTTAAAATATGTACATCTCCGAGACATGAGATCAAATAAATACAATTTAAAAATCCTTGTGACAGTTTGTAATTATAGTCCATAGTAGCCTTCTGATTTCATGAGACTCTCAAATTCCTCTAACCTACATACTTCAAAGTTGCCTGGATGGGAGAAAGATCAAAAAAAAAAAAAAAAAAAAGGTATTTTTATTTCTTTGGTTACATGTTTGCCCAAGCTGTGCCACTACTCTGATGTGAACCCCACAAAATGCCAGGTTTAAGGAAAATGTAGAGGAGAACCTGTGTAATTTGTATTGTACCAGGTATTAGTGGGCATAGTTAACTGCATAAGTCTCCATCCTTTATCTGCAGCCCACCTACAGCTGCTGATGGGCGAACTGAGATTGACCAACACAAATGCCAAAGCTACCAAACTCTGGGCAGATGAGGAACTGAAGTTCAGACTACCTACAAGGTAAACAGAAGCATCAGTGACCAAATCCCACAGACAAGGTATGTTTCACCATAATTCACATCAGCAGCATGGCTCAGTGTCATGAGGACAACAGCCAGGAGCAGCCTTGCCAAAGAATCCTCAGAGAACAGGAATTAAAGTGTTCCCCAGCTGAAGCAGGTCACTGTGTCAGGGTTTGGCAGTTTGCTGCATCTGAAGCAGCATCCCATTTGAACTGAATGCAGAGACAGTACATTAGTGGAGGTCATTTGCACTCATTCAGTATTTAAATGATGCTTAGAAATCTTAGAAATAAAAAGTACACTTATGTGCCAGATACATTCAGTTTTGTAAAAAGAAAGAAATTTGTAAATACTATCTTCATGTCAACTTTGGGGAAGTGTTTGTCTCACCAGAGCTAATTGCCAATGAGGAAATTGGCATTTATTGTTGAGGTTGTTACAAAGGGTGTCATAAACTAACTTTATTATAGCAAATGTTGAACTGTATTTGCATTATTTCTATTGCATCGTCTTTGCTTTACAAGCTGTCTGCAATAGCTGTTCTTGGAAGGTCTCCAATAAAACATTCTCTTTGGGGCTACTAACTGCAAATAAGATTAAAGCTTAATATGTCTGGTAATCAGTTTTCTTTTAAAGAGTGCAATTTGATTTCTTATGGTCAGTTGGGATCCCACATATCCTCATCTCCTCTGTTTTTCAACTTGCTGTTCTCAATAACCCAAAAAAACAATTTGCCAACAGATGTCCTTTCACCAGTTTTCCTGAATTGGAGCATCATCTGAGAGGCAGTCATACACAGCTTCTACTCCAGGGTCCCAGACTTCTGTCTATTAAATGCAACCTCCTTTTCTTTTTTTTTTCTTTCCCCTTGGGCCTGGGCAAGAATTAAGTGCTTTATGTCCTCCATTTGTTCCCACAACATGCAGTGAATAAAGATGGGAAAAGCTCCTTAGCTCAAAACCAAACAACAGAAGCAGGTAATCTCTGTACTCCTCACCCAAATAGTTGATTTGCTCCAAGAGAACTGTGGCTGTACAGAGTAGATTTTTTTCTTGATAATAACAAAAACACCCTTTAGGGCAAATGGCAAAAAGAAAAAGAGAACACCACAAGAATGTGTCCGTCTTTAATGAACCCAATCTCATCTCCCAGCTGATCTCACCTGACTTGTAAAGCTGGGATCTGTGCTCATACTCAGAGGGAGGGTAAGGACAGCATCTCACCTCCCAAGGTGAGGAGTGCAAGGGACCCAGCACTATCACTTCCCATGAATGTTCCCTGAGCCCATAAGCATCCAGCCCTTGTCTGCTTTGCTCCTTTGCTGGAAAGGACTAGAGGGAGAACAGGTCTCCTTCACACCACTTCTTCCCCTGTATTGGACCGGAACCGGGATGCTATCCTGTGTCTGAGAAGAAAATTAAGGACACAAAAACAGTGAGACTGGACTGGCAAAACTAGAATAGGTAAGCCTAGCTCTAAAGATACCATGTTGGTTTGACAACCTAATAATTATTAAATCATTTGGCACTATGGGCAAAGCTGAATAGCAGCCACATGGTGCTACTGACATCTATGATGTAATATTGTACCACAGAATGGTCAGGAGTTGCAGGAGACTGTGAATCATTAAGCAAAGCATTTGGTAAAAGAGAATGCTGTTGGTGACCCTTGCAATTTTTTTTCCAATATTTCTAAAATTAATCTTGACTGATACTACACTTTTCCTATTAGGCCTCCTGGAAGAAACCACCAGGGGGTAACAGTGTTAATTCCTCATTGGGGGATAGTTTGTCAAATTACAGCCCTTAAATTTTTAGTTTTGCTAACTCTCCTATTGAACAGGAGGCCTAGAGAGGTTGTGGTGTCTCCCTCACTAGAGATACTCGAGAACTGTTTGGATGCAAACCTGTGCAACTTGCTCTAGGATGACCCTGCTTGAGAAGAGAGGTTGGACTAGATGCCCCACTGTGATCCCTTCCAACCATACTCCTTCTGAGTTCTGTGATTCTGTGAAAACAAGCTTTCAGATAAGATCAGGGTATATTCATCAGTTTCGTTGTCAGAGGTCCAAGAGAATTTTAAAAAGTTTGCCAAAGTAGGAAGTTGCTTCTAGATATAAACATTTCAAAGAATGTAAACACCAGTTTTCAAAATGTTGTTAAAAGGTTTTGGCAGGTATGAAAGTGCTTCCATTTCCATCTACATTAAACCTGGAACATATTCATCACTCTTACACAGCCTGTTGCTATTCTGTATGTCACACTTTGTTTTGATACTTATTTCTAAGTTCTGTAACAAGAAAAAAAGTGAGTCCTGTGTTTTTTGGACAATTTTGTCACAACAGTGATACGTTTCAATGTACTTAATCCACAGCTACAAAATGTGGATGTTTAAAGGACAAAAGAAAAATAACTATTACATTTCATACAAATATACATGTGACTGAAAGGACTGAAGATTTATCCCAAACAGCTCCAGCTTTTACTAAGTAGTCGTATTCTGGAAGAAATCTAAATGCACTTTCTCCAAAGAAAAATAGAAGTGGCCTGAGGGCAACATAAAGGTATAGCAAACTTCTAAAAGATTATCTCTATTTTATTTTTACTGTAATAATTTTATGATATGGATAAACAAAGACAAGATATAATTTTATGCAGCCACTTGAAAGTTCATAAGCCTGGCTAAAGCAACTTTTCATGAGCAGTCTTAAAAAACAACAGTAAGATTAGCAACTAATATCTTTGCCTGATATACTGTTGCATGTACAGGATAGTAAGATCTGTCTAACACCACCCATTCTCCCCGCAGATGGGATCCCAGTGTTCCTATTTCAGCAGGATGTTTTTGTCACTGACTTAAAAATAATAAGTGATTAAAGAGAGAGCAGATACTAAATGTTTTCACATAAAAAAGCCTGTCACAGATTTCTCACCCAACTGCTTCCATCTATCCTTCACTATTTACCATCACCGTTCACACAGCGGGACAGCAATACAATTTTTTGCCAAATGTGAAACAAGGCAATTATGTAGGGGATGCTGGAAGCCACTTGGAAAACAACTGCTTGAAGGAGGCGGTACCTTCTGAAAAGGGACTGTAGAAGTGGCTCCTGAGGCTTCAACTTTGTACCTTGATGGCTTCTTTAATAAATAGGCTCTGTTTATCACATGCAGAAGAGAAAAGGAGAGGAAATGGGCTTTCCACAGACAGGTCTGCAAGTACCGTCTGCTTCACACACCATAGATTAAGCACATTAAAAAGGCTGAATTCATCAGTGTAGAGATACACTACATCATTAAATTATGCCTTCAGTGACAACTGAATAGTCCATTTGCCTTCAGCAGGTTTCTAGTGGAAACTTCATAAACAGTTGTGTTAGGAAACTGCTATTTCTTATGTGCACAAGCAGTAGAAGAAAGCAGGAACTTTTTTTTTTTTTTTGTTACAAGCATGAGAAGAAATTATTAGCAGGTGAAGGAAGTGGACTAATGTGATAAAAATACACTACTTACCACTTACTTTTCAGGTAGAACGAGCCTTTAAGATGTATTTGGTAGGTTTTCTCATTAGGAAAATGTTCCTAAATTACGTATTGAGTAGCATTCCTACATGTTATTTTCAGTCAAAGCACTCCACCCTTAACCTAGATTCCAGTTTGCTTGCCCTGTTAGGTTTTTAAAATGATCAACACCCACTGAAATTAAATTATTTAATTATATTTACCATTTACATAAATGACATTGCAAATGGGCTACACCTGCACCAGTGTATGGTTTGGGTCAGACCACAGGTCTAACTCCATATCCTCTCTCTGACATCTCTCAAAATGAGTACCCAGATAAAGATTGCATGGGCCACTATAAACACATGGCATTACCATGATGAACTTGGGTTTCATTTCTCTTTTCAGTACAAAAGTAATTTGCAGTTCACTTGTTTTTTACAACTTGCAGGAGTTTGCAGGGGCAGTAATGCTGAAAATGATTCTTAGATAGTTTTCTCCTTAAATACACACCTAATTGAAATGTACTGACAATATGTAATTGCTGCAGGTGAGCTTTGTAGACATGCAAGCTGCTGGCAAAAGCAAAAGGCAAGAATGACCTCCATGTCTTAATTCAGTTTCTCTCTTATGGTCTGCCCAGACCATGGGAATTCACATACCTTCCCTAGGAGTTTGATTTCTCGAAACAGTAGAGGACATATGTGTGGAACTCAAATAATTTATCCAAAGTATAAAGACGCTTTTCTGTAAAACCAAGGAATAATCCATCATTCAGACTTCTTTTTAAAACAATTTTCAAGAATTAGGAAGATGCCTAAATTTTTACAGCTCCATTCTTATTATTAAATCCTTCTACCACTCAATCTCAAAGTATACACTAGTATAAAATACTTGACTCAGGATACACTTAAGTGATAAGGGCATTCCTTCTGTCTTGCTGTGTACCAGAGATCTTTGATCTTAGTACATTCACTGCCTTCCTTCCAGGCTTGCACTGGTTTTAGACAAGGTGGATGAAAATCCCTCCACCTGGAGCTGTTTTAATGCTTACTACCCACTTCCTAAATCCTGTACAGGAACAGAGTGCACTGTGGCTGAGCACAAGCCCAGGATGGAGGGATTAGAGAAAAAAAAAAATCCAGCACCTCAAGGCAGTACTTGGCAGCTGCTGTTTTAGCCCTACAGCTACTGCAGCTGCCACAGCCATAGCAGCACTGCTTGGCACAGACAAAATAAGGAAGGTCTGCCTGATCTAATTCCCACCTTGTGGCTTGCCTGCATTCTTTAACTCTTGCTTTACATGTTGCAAATACTTCTACCTCGAGAATAATCTTGTGGATCCAGGGGAAAGACTATATTTTCATCCCTATTACACAATAAAGCCACCGAAACCTCCATCTGTTTCTCCCAGCCTCAGTCAAACATTATGTTGAATTAAACACAAGCCACATTATTTTCAGCAATTATATATTAAATAATTATATATTATTATATGTTATAATTATGTATCAGAAATCCTAGCACAGATGGACAGTACAGAAAGATCATTTCCTCAAATGTAACAAATATGGAGACCATGCAAGGAATGAGCTAAACACTTGAGAAATGAGAAAAAGATTCAACATACAGTCTAGAACCAGCAGAGCAGCATTAATTTATTTAATTCTATATGAATCTATATTCATACTGTTCTTTTCCTCGTCTTTTCCAGAAAAAGTTTTAACTCTCCAGAGTGCCATTTCTGAGATAGTTTCTCATAATGGAAAAGCAAAAAGTCTACAAGCTTTCCAGTATAATAAGTGAGCAGCAGATGTGCATGAGTACAGTTCAGTAAGTAGGTATTTCCAGAGAGCTTAGATAAAGTGCTTAATACAATGCCAAAATACCACAAGTCCCAGTGGGATCTTGAAGCTTGCTATGGGAAAGAGACAATGGAAGAAAGTCAAAGACAGTGCAGGAATATTATGATTCCTTTTTGAACCATTTCAGAGTATGATAGCGTTCGTGTGAACTTGTCTGATGAAGTAACAGAAAGATGCAGCATGGGTTGTGGCCATGGAAGGTAAAATAGTACCTGCTAAGCCTTCCTAACTGCATTCCAGTTGTCCTATATTAATGCTGGGACTAAGTCAGGAGTAAGCACAATATTATAATTTCTAAAATATTGTTTTAAAGTTGCACTTTTGCATCTAAACAAAGTCTTGCTTTTTGCTACTCATCTGAATTTACACAAGATCTGAGTTTTATTAAATATTGGGAGCATTGGCATTGGCTAGAGCAAGTCTTAGGCGAGTAAGCATGTATATCCACCACATTTTTTTCCTGAGGTTCTCAAAGCTTTTGGGGATGCAACTGAGTCCCATTCTTCTTAGACAGACAGCTACACTTGCACCAAGGCCAGGAGACACTACACTTAATCATAACTAAACTACATGTGATCTTGTAATGCAGAGTGCAACCCTGTGACCTCCGTCCCTGCCTTTTGGGAGGCAAACTGGGGTCTTGCTTCAGGTTACAAAGCAAATCAATGACATAGTGCCAAAAGGATTCAAGGTCTCATCTCCCCTCCCATTCCTGGGCTTCATTTCATGCTTCTATTTTGCTACATGCATCTCACTTTTCATTACAGCATATCACTGTTTAGCACAATTTTAACAATGAAACTTGCTTTATAGTTTGAAATATCCTTCTTTAGAGAAAGAGAAAAGCATTTTATTTGAATATACACTCTCATCTTGCAAAATAAGTGTTAAATCTCTGTAGCTGAAAGACTATTTATGGTCTGCATAGATATTTTTTCAGGGTATGACATCATCCTTAGCACATGCATAGCCCAGAACACAGTAAATTATTCTCCCTGAAAATTCCTTTCATTACTCTCAGATTGTTAAACAACACCCAGTGGCAAATTAGTAACTGGTGTTTGTTGTCTGAAATTGATTTGCATGCTTATTTCTTTTGTTAACTCACTGGGGCCTGTTACCTTTTGTGTCTAAAATAGAACTAAGGATGTAAATATTTTAGGATTGAGGGAATAAATTATTTTAGCCTAGTTTTCTAAACCTGTATTTATTTACTTTTCAAAAACTACTTTCTGTATTGCAAACAATACTCATCCACACAGTTTACACATCCTCTGGTATTACCTCAGATGCAAAATATAATTTTCTACCCAGCCTTTGATGAGGAACTTCAGCCTCCTGCGCAGCCAACTTCTGCCCATAGCTATTATCCCTGACTTTCTAAAGGAGTGACCTTTTCAAGCTGACACAGTTTTATTTATTCAGTATCACTACTCCAAGTAGTTGAAAAGTATCAGTATGATCTGATGCCTCTGAAAGCAAAAGGTTTAATCAGAGCCCCTCATTCAGTCTTTGGGAGTATTCTTCAGAAAGACAATATAAGCTTAAAATTGATTTCTTGCAGGACCTCTGTGCTGCTGCAGTAGAGAATAAGGAGACAACAAAGATAGGAGTCCCATGAGGAAAATCACTCTAACCTGAAGAACGCTGGAATTCCCAAAAGCTAAATGGTGATGAATGCAATTACCTGAGAACATGGGCAGTGTTTTGATGGTTTTGCTGTTGCCTTTGCTTCCTGGCTTTTGGAGCTGTTTTTCTCTTAGTTCCAGTAGTAAAACTAGCATCTGCTGTTTGCTGCTGTCTACTCAGCTAAGCAAGTGACAACTATTACCCTTTTGTTATGGTGGATCAGGCCCTTAATCTGAACAGTGCTGTCTGTAATGAACCAAATAACCTCCAGGGCAGTTCTCTTGTATACGGCACAGTTATTTACTTCCACATAAATCACGCTTTTTAGGCACAAGTGCTGTGCTGCTCCTAACATCCAAACAGTGATAAATTCCTCATCACATATTCAAACAGAGCAGCAAATACCTCCCTTTCTTTCATCTATGCTGTCGATCAACACAGTTTCTATTTCTATTAAAGAGGCAAATTTTCCTTCCCTCATGTGTCCAATAAAAACAACCTACTCTAGTGGAAGGTGTCTCTGCCCATTGCAGGAGGGTTGTATCTAGATGATCATTAAGGTCCCGTCCAAACCAAGCCAATCTGTGACTCTATGATATTTTTTGTTTGGGCTCTCATAGTTGATCACCTTGCTACATACCAAACAACCTGATGTCCTGAATGGTGCCTTTATTAGGATTGTTGTTCTAGAGGCACTTCCCTGGAAATTTGGTTGAATTTTTGGATGCACACAGATACAGAGGTGAAGAAAGAAAATGCACAATACTGATTATTTTACTGTTTGAAAACAAGTTTTCCTGCTGTTCTAGACAGATGGAGAAGAAAAAAGGTAGTACTTAATGAGGTGGGACATACTGTACTCCTTGACAGCACTGCTGAGCCAGAATACCATTTTCTAACTAGAAAACCAATGCAGTAGATAATGTGCCTTTCAAATACAGATTTAAAATAAAAAACAACAAAGAAATCAACTCATCTCACCTAATTCCCTCTTAACAATGATAGACTAGTTTGTTTTTATTGCCAGCATTAGTATTTATTATGGCTCCCTCTTCCCCCCATTTCCTACCCTACCCTTTTTTTCTCAAAAGAGGAGATAAACAGATGCTAGCAGACTAACCCTCAAGATAAAAATACCTAAGAAACCATGAACGATTTCCCATGAATTCTTTCAAAGCATGCTCCTAAAGGAATATCATCATGTAAGCCTCATAACTGAGCTCTGGTCAGTGTGGGACATTGTTTTGCACCAGTAAAATAGCAACGTTGCTCTAACTGTATCAAAAAGCTTGCAAAGTTTATAAACTTACAAAGTTTAGAACTTCTCTGCTGGCAAGGTAAAATTATCCCCTGCTCTTAAAGGAAAGATTGAAACCTTCTGGGAAGAAAAAAAAATGAGGCATCAATTATCTAAAACAAGCTTGTGCTTTACATACAGCTTACTAATAAATATATAGTCAGACCACAGCAACTCTACTGAGCAAACCCAGCCTGCAGAAAACTTATTTTAGGCAGGTGGTTTGGGAAGCATGCAGACCAGAGCCAGTGCAATCAGTTGGAAGAATACTATTAACTGGATCAAGTTCAAAGGACTCTGATGGGTAAGAACGGATACCTTCGGCTGTCAGCAACAGAGTTAACAAAAGCTGTGGTTTTCTACATTTACTCCCAGCTATATAAAAGCCAAAGTAAACTTCACTATCAGTGTTCATCAGCAGGTTGGAATCTTTACTATTCAAGGCCTACAATCCTTCCTCTCTAAAAAAAAAAAATTAAAAAAAAATCCCTATTTCTCCAAGACCCTTTTCCAGTGAAAGCCAAATCAGACAACTACTGGAGCAACGTTCAAAACTGTAGCTTTTGAAATTTCAGAAAGCCAACTCAAATTCTTCAGACATGATTTTGGAATAATTCTAATTTAATTGTTGTCTTTTGCCTCAGAGTTTTTGTACCTCTGCATTTCAATTAACATTTTCAAGCCAAAACCTAAAAGCATTTTGCTGTAAGTAACAGGAGAAGCTAATGTAAAAGTTAATGGAGATTGTCCTTACCATTGAATAAGGCACAAAGGAAAATAAAAGCCCCAAAGAATTTACCATCTAAGGGCTCATTAAATTCAGTGGGCCTACTTCCAAGATTAAATGAACACTTCTGGGCTAAGTATTTGTGAGATCAGTTTCATACTGCAGACATAAGATACAGAATTGGCCCTTGAGACTGGGAGAATAATTATGCATGACAGGAGGCATGTACTCACTCTTACTGTACTCTATAGCAAAGCTTTAATGATGCTAGGAGATCCCTCTGAAGTGCTTTTTACATATACTCACATTTCTATATATGTATATAGATATTTTATCCTTTATCTAAATATATATATATTTTATCCTTTTATCCACAAATATATATATTTGTGTCTGGGTATGTGACTTCCAGTCACATAATACTGAAGTCCCTATATATTCATATATATATATATATATATTTATTAAAATCCAATCTACCACTGCTGCATGGCATCTAGTGCAATAAGAATACATACACTAAGAAAGCAAGGGGATGGTCTTGCATACAGGTTACAACTTCATTCTCATAAGACATCAGAGACTTCCAGTTTTAGAGACATCTTCTTAAGCACATGAAGTAGCTTCTCTTTCTGCAGTAATTCTAGCTTCTGCTATGGTCACTGGAGAGTTTTCCACTGTTTCCATGAGGAATCAGCCCAGGCCTTGCTCCATCCAAACAGAAATCACTCAGGCAAGATTATATATTTTAAAGCAGTAGATATTTTATAAGCATCATAATCACCAATACAGGAAAAAAACCACCAAAACTCAAACAGCACAAAACCCAACCCACACTTAACTAAGCCTATTTCTTATATGAATTATTTCAGATGTAGCAAAATTCCCTCTTTGCAACCTAATATACAATTTTTAACAGTCAGAGTTTTATGGAAGTGGGAAGGCGCATATTGACTTTTGGGAGGCTAACATTCTGAAAAATATAAGGACTTCAACCTTAAAATTACAAGGGATTATGATCTGCAAGAGAATCCTTACACCTTGCCATGCCTTTCAAACTTGTTTCTGGTATTTATATTGAGCTTCTACCAGGTTGGATTTTTATTTGTTCCAACACTAATTTGGGATTTATGCAAACATTCCTGAAATACAATTAACTTATTACATGTTTTTAAGTAGAAGATTGGAAACTGCCTACCTGCCTACAAAATCATCACTGCTCCATCAGTTAAAATCACATCCCATATTTGCTCACATTTAATCAAATGCCAATCTTGTTAAGTTACTAAAACAAATTGGCTTCTTGATGTTAGCTAATACAAACGTTAAACAAACAAAAACAAATTTGTAGCTTATTCAAAAATTAAGGCAAGTGTGAAAAGGAAAAAAAAAATTAATATAATTGGAGTAGACTCTTTTCTCCAAGAAATAAAGAGGAAATATTGTCAGTTTTCAACAAGCATTGGCAGAGCACACATTAAGATTTTCATCATGGTAAAAGTAAGATAGCATCAACATTTTAGATTCTGTAACATCTGTTTACAGTCAAGATTTTTTCCTGAAGTACTATAAATTGTCAATTGTTTATCTACAGTAATGGACTCAATTAGTGCTACTCCAGATTATGCAATAAGCATATTTAGTAACTGAGATAATTAAGCAATACACATATGCTTTAAGCTACAGCAAAGACTTGCCAGCATTAATTCTGCTAAATCAGAAGACATGCACACATTGCAATGTCATTTCTTCACACTTCATTTTTCAGTATTATGTCCCTCACTGTTTGCTTCTGTAATGCTAAGGCACTATTGCTTTGAAAATAATTAAAATTACGGTCTCACCACACGCAGATTGAAGAAATTATTGTGTGACCTTCAACACTACACAGAAACATATGCATGACAGATAGCAAGGTTATGCAGCATTAGGGAAACCACTACATGCAAAGTTATGCACATTATAGAAGTCAATACACTAACCGAAATTTTTAAAGGCACTTTTTGGTTGCACAAAGATGTGTTCATTACAGCCTTATGGTACAGAAAATGTATTTTTTTTTAAACATCTCCCTCAAAGTCTCGATTTAGCCACCATTATTTGTCTCCAGCCTTTTAATCTGTCAGGAATATTCTTTGTTTCCATTAATTGTTCATTCTTTTTTTTTTGTAGGTCCAACACTTAAGTTGCTGACGGTTGCCTTTGAAGGCCTAAATGTCCTTAACTTTACTAAATCCATGGCAGAACAAAAATGCTTCACATCATCAAACTTGCATTATCTAACATCTCTTAGAACTTGCTAATTGGGAGAGACTGAACGTCACTGCAGATTAATGCACCTTCTTTCAGTTTGAGCACCTGAGTTGAATCTAATCTGCACAGAAGTGACTAAAAATCAATCTAATCTGACAGTGGTGAAATTATTAGGTATAATTATATGCATTCTCAGATCCTTAGCTGGAGAAGACAAATTCCTTGGAACATTTCAAGAGAAGAATTTAAATATTTGTAGGGTGTTTTTTGTTTTACTCAAAAACATGCAGAAAACATTTGATTTCAATCATAAAAGATGAAAGGTGATCAAGACAATATCTTCTGTTCATATCAGCCCTCAGTATTTGCTACAGGAAACAACACATTCCCATGCCAGGAGTGTGTTGGAGGAAGGAAGGAATTGGGGGAAGGGAAAAACCTTGAAAAGTATTCAGATGCCTAATTTTTAATTACCTAAAAATGTGTATTAAATTTTTTATGATAGGCTCTTTTCCATTAAAAGAGTAGAGATCTTAGCTTGCTCATACAACGACATAATTAGTAAAATTTCTTTTTTGCAAAGGGGTGCATATATTTACCTAATACAAGCAAGGAAACTTAACCTTTTTGCCAAACTCAGAGCAATGGACATGACAGCAGAGCATAACCCTAACTTGAAGCTACTTTTTCTTTTTCCTCACACACACAGTTCGCTGAGTGATATTCAAATACAAATTAGGAAATATAAAAGACAATACACCTATTTTTTTGTCAATAATCACAGCAATAACAAAACACTAAACAGTGCTGCAAAAACAATCTAGTTTGTTTCAATAGGCATGATTAGTATTTAAAAGATTCAAATGTTTTTGCAAATTGTTTATTGTATAACATGAAATACTCAACAGCACTCAGTTAACAATACTCTTCATCAAAGTCTTTCTTCAAGCAGTATAATGCATCCATTTCTGATTATATTTTTTTATTATTACTAATTCCAGTATTCAAAAAATGAAGATGCAGATGATGAAATTGTGTTCTGAGAATTAAAAAGCACAGCAAGTCCGTGTGTCAGAACTAGAAATGTGATAGTGTGATTAAACTAACAAATTAGTATTTGTTGAAGAGAATAGTTTCTCATGTAAAAGATAATCACATTGTTTGCTACTACTGTCTTATTTTTATTCCCAAAAGAACATTGTCAGTGGAAATCCAGTTGATATAATCTATCTGGATTTCCAGAAGGAACCTAAGCACCTACCAAGAAATGAAGAAGGCCATTGCACAGATAGAGAACTTGCCAAAAATTAGCACATAATTACATACAGGAGTTAAGGAAGTAAACAGTCCTCACAGACATCTCTCCTGGGGCTCATGCTGCTCCTTGTACTTATAAGCAAGCTAGAAAAGGGGGTGTAACAAGGTGGCAAAAGTTGCTGATGCTACTTTATTATTTAGGGTAGTGAAGGTGAGGGCTCATAACAAAGAATCACCTTACGTGACTTAGCAATAAACCAGCACAGGAAATTTGCTACAGACAAATGTTAAAAGATACACAGGAGAATAAAGCTGTCCAAATTTCATATATACAATAAGTTGACCAATATTACTTACAAAGGGGGGCCTTGAGGTTAGGACAGCCAGATAATGGAAACATTACCTTAATGCTCGACAGCAGGACTAAAAAAAAAAAAAAAATCACCTATTTGAAAAGAAATTGAGAAAACATCTCTTTGCTACCTATAGTCTGCATTTTAACTTCTGCTTGTAGTTTGTTCCCTCCATCTAATCCAAAGAGGGCAACAAGGAAAATCCAAGCATCATCTACCATATAATAAATAGTTAAGCAAGCCAGAACTTTTGAGTCTAGACACAGAAATGTTTAAGAATGAATAAGGTAAAGGTCTATAAAGTCTTTAGCCGCAATGGAGAGAGTGAGTCTTCAATGTCTATCTAAGAAAACAAGAGCCAAGAAGCACCAAATGAAGCTAAAAAGGGGCCAGGTTAAAACCAAGAGGAAGGTCTTTACACACGTGATTGAGCTACAAGAACTTCTGCTAGTGGAATACCGGGAACACTAACAACTCAGACTTTTTCAAGGAACACCAGATAAATTCATGGAACTGGAATCTAACAAAAGCTACTAAATACACAGAAGCTATCAACAGAAAAAGTATCGTCCTGTGTAGTCACCCTGTTTGTACAGTTGTCCCTGCACATCCACTTTCAGCTTGCACAGAGGATGGTGTACTGGGTTAAACAGTTTGACCATACAGCCACCCTCAGTGCTCACTTCTCCCTGTGAAGGCACATGCCTTTAATGAATAACGATGGAATTGACAGAATCACAGAAAACAGAACTGGAAAAATTCTTGAGAGGTCACCTAATCTCCTCTCCTGTCTCTTGGTAGAATCAGTTGTGTATGATCATTTGTGGCAGATGTCTAACCTGTTTTTCAAAACGTTCAAAAGCAAGCTATTCTTGTGTGAATAGCCTTCTCTGGCCTTCTCTGAAAAAAGTTCTTTGTAATATAACCTGAATCTTCCTTGCTGCAAAGTTAATCCCTTTATTTCTTCATTGTTACAGACACAGAGAGAGATGGCCCCTCCCCCTTTCCAATGGCCTTTCATATCCTTGGACTTATCTACCAAAACCTAGAAAGAAAACCCAAGCCCTCTCAAATTGCAGTCACCTAATCATTGAAAGAAAAAACCAAACATCATCCTTGCAAATACCAAAATTCCTCTACGTATTACCCACTCGAGTACATCAGAGAAAGTAATAAAACAGATTCTTCTAGTAGGGTCACTACTAGTCTAAGAAAACCTCCGAAACAAAACCAAAAAACCAACAATAACAAAAAAAAAAAAAAAAAAAAAAGCTAAACAACAAAGAAAATCAACCAAAAAACCCAAACAAAAACTAAAAACAACCAAAAAAATGCCCAAACATGTGTGAAGTATCATTAGTATATAAAGAATGGCCTGTAGTGCATAATAAATTGAGTTCATCTGTAACAGGCACAGAGAACAAGTCTTCCTTTTTTGCAAAAATCTCCTCCAGTCCCTTTCTTCTCCTTACCCTTTACCACACAGGTAACCCAAATTCTCAGTCACTCTTCACAGATCATGCTCCCTAGACCTCAGAGTATCCTCTTCTCTTCAAGAAAGACTGGAAAGATTTGGAGAGAGTCTGGAAGTGTAATGCCCAAAGCTAGACATAGCATTCAAATTGAGCCTAACCAAAGCTTTGACAAGCAAAAGGATTACAGTGTGTGCCTTGCAGGCTTCCTGCTTGTGTGATGTGTGTGTTTCAAGGCACTGCATTGCCGCTGATTCATAGCCAGCTCATAAATCACCCAGGCTCTGCCATGCCTTCTACTGCAATTGTTATCCACTCATTTTTACCCCAGCCCATGATTTATGTAGTTTCAATAATTTTAATTTTTTTTTCTTTCATATGGAACACTTTTTACTCAAGAAGAGATGATCTCTTTAGGACTATCTCAAAAATTGCATTGATGCTAAGCAGTATCAATTTGCTTCTCTTGGCCACTTCACATGCTGTCTAAGGATTTCCCAGGATCAACAGATGAGACTTTTAAAAATCACTGGCTGTAGAAATAACGTATAAATTTGTCCTTGTCTGTGACTATTTATATAAATATATATATATATAACTCCAAACCAACAAAAGACAAAAAAAAACAACAAAAAAAACCAAAACAACAAAACAAAACCAAACCACAACAAAAAAAAACCTGAACTCAGAAACATTTTCTCTAAGTTCTAATCTTGTGCTCCAACCAGGCTCCTTTTCTTCTTGAGTATCTGTAAATTTAGTTAGGGCTTTTTGTCTGTTCAATCATCTGGTCTGCACAGTAGCAACTCAGCAGAGATCTTGGCTAAGACACTGGGTGCAGTCTGACTAGTTCAGCATACACCAGCGTGGTTTATCTAGCACTTGAATTCCTAGTTTGTATTTGGAAAAGAAAACAAGTGCACCTGACAAATAATCACCAAAGTCAAGATGCCATCAAGCAGATGTAACATACTGGCTACATTTTGCATCTTCGTCTTTTGGGGTTTTTTTCTCGCATTGAGAATATAATAGTGAGCAAAGCAGATAACATTCACAGATGGCCCATGAACACTCAGATATACTGCAGTCATTATTAACTAACTCAAATTTATACCCTAATTGCAATAAAAATACCACAGCCTTAATCTACAGGAAAATGCAAAATTAGTATAAAACTAATAGTGCTACAGCATCAGAAAGCTTGTTCTAACAAGGAGAGATGCATGAGCTAATCCCTGTGAGCAATTTATTCAGTGACTTCAACCCCTGCTCTGCTAATGAATTTAACGGGACATTTTTATTTCTGGGAATTTATTCTTTAAAATTATTAATAAATTAATTATATGACCATGCTTAGTCTCCAGATTGCTTGCAAACTATTTGCCATTCCACCAAGATTTTATGCTCATAAACCAGATTACTCAGTCAGCCAATCCACACTTTTTTCTGTCTACAAACCCACAGCATTTTCAAGGTGGTTACTGCACTAAATATTATGCAAATGAGTATCATGACATTTTTATCTTTCTCAGCTGAGCATTTCGGAAATCAAAAACTTGTTCACATGAATAACTGCAGAAAACATTCATCAGACTCTGAATGCAAACTAAATAGGGAAATTCTTAACCCGTTTCCACTTTCAAAAAGATAAGATTAAATTTATTATGATAAATTAATTCATAAATCTTTTGAGACACTATGTAAATATGCCAAATATTGTGTAATAATTAATTATCCAGGATATAGAGAATACAGGATTCCATTAACTTGCACAATGGCCAGTTTCTCCCTTTCACAGTGTATGCAAAGAGAATAATGTTTAAAATCAAAGGCAAATATTATATGTAATTTTTTTTTTTCTGGCATATAACTCTATTTTACCACAGTGAAATCAGTATTTAACAAAACCTTCTGGGTCACATTTCCCTTGCCTACAGAGTATTTTGGTAAAACTTGCCAGGCACAGCATGAATACAGTTTTTGGTCAGTAGTACACCCTTTAAGTAACAACACTGACAAATGGCAGGTGTGCTACCAACATTACTTGAGTTACTAGCAAAAATTAAAGTACAACTAAACTACAAACAGAACAGCACTTTGACTCTTATTGCTCATTTCTGATGTGTCAAATTTGTCACATTTTAACATAAACTTTAAGAAGGAAAGGCTACTAGGAAAATGACACAAAAGGCATTTCTAAAGACCTTGCTTCTCTTTTTGTGTTGCTAAGAATATAGAAAAGGCTTCAAGAAGATTGCATTGAATGTTAGATATTTGATGTGTGCAGTAAAAAGGCCTTTAATATTACAAAAGTAGTCTCCTTAATCCACAGTTCAAACACCTATTTTAAAGTCATTTGGCATTATATTTAAACAAAGCTAGTGCAGTGCCTGCAGCTGCAAATTGCAGGGAACAAATGCAAATCACAAGAGTTCACACTGCAGGCTCTGAAAAGTCATCAAAGCCTCCAAGTACTTTTAAAGAATAACGTACAAAATGCCACCAAGACCTCACAAGCTACCCTGCAGGAATCCATTGCTTTTTACCTGTCAAGAGTAGCAAAGATAAGAACTTCAATCCCTCCTTTTTACAGAGCCTGTATAAAAAAGCAAAAGACATCCAGTAAACGTGCACTACCAAATAGGGGAAAAAAATAAAAAACCCACAACACTCCAAAACACAAAACCAAACAGTTGCTGTTCTTATTTTTACCAAGAGTTGTGTCTTTTTTTATTAAAAATTTACAAATTATAGCACAAATTGCACCTGTGCAACACTGCTAGAGATGGCCAGATTAACAGTTGTCTGAAACTGTTGGCTACTGTTGCCTGAAAATTGTAATAGTACAAATCACTATGTAACAATCACTAGCAGCTACTTCTCAACTGCTACAACTTCTTGTCTTTATTTCAACCCACCTACAACTAAAGTTATCCCCACTTTGTAGACATGTAAAAAAAAAAAAAAAAAAAAAACCAACAAAAACCAACCACAAACAAAAACCAAAAAAGAAACACAAACAAACAAACAAAAAAACCAAACAAAAACACACAAAAAAAACCCAAAACCAAAGAGATCATGTAAGAACTGTAAAACCTTCACTTTAATTCAGTGATATACAGAGGGATTATGCATATTCTCTCACACCATTTTAGCTACCTGATAATCTTACAGACTGCAACATGGCCAACAAGCAAAGCCACGGACAATATAATTTTTAACCCACCCGTTTTTCTCATGGTGCAGAAGTATGAATAGTAGGAATACTGAAAGCTAAACAGCCAGATGGGATGTGAATTAAGTCCTGAGAGAGACCCAAGAACAAAGCTGGGAATAGAATAAATTCAGTTTTGAGACCAGCCTTTTCCTTTTGAATGGAGCCAAAGAGCACCCCTGCATTTGGTTTGAAAGCATCCAAGACCTTTACTTCAGGCAGCTTGAATGTGTCAGCCAGAAAGCACCCCACCATACCCAGCTACTCCACTGGGCCACCTCCCCAATAGGAAGAGAACTGGCAGAGCTCTCTCACTAGGAAGCTGCACCTGGGGCTGGGAGCAGCTCCGTCCAAGAGTACGCTACCCCAGCCCTTTCTTCCTATGGATCTTCTCCATCAGCTGCCCTTGCAGCTCCAGACACACATTATTGACATTCCTAGTGGTAGGCCATGCTCCTCCAATCCAGGTCAGTCCTTGCTGTCCCGGTGGCTGATGTCACACCTTACAGTCCACAGCAGAGCCCTCTGTGTGGCAGAGCCCTCCCATGACCCCTGCAGCCCACGGCCCCAGCCTGCACAGGGGCCTCACATAGCTGCTGGGGACCTTGCTCTCTCCACTCTGCTCATTCCAACTCATGGTAAAGATCCTTCTCCTTATTTTCCAAACATTTTGTATTTCTCTCATCACTTTTTTTCCTGCAGTAAAAATATTAAGACTTAAATTATCCTAATTATGAGGCACTCACTGCCCTTCATATGCTTCAATAAGCTTCACACTGGAGTAACTCCCTCTGCACGATGAGAAAACTATCATGGCCAATTTTCACCCAGCTAAAGGGTGAAAAGAACAAACAACAACAAACAGAAAAACCCAAGCCAACTTCAAAAACCTGGATAGGACCCTGAGATCTTCCCTAATTCAGGAGATTCCTGCATTTTCCTCCACATATTATTGAAAAAATGCTAACAGGAGCCTTTCCAGCTCTCTGAGACTATTACAGGTGGGTGACTGCTCATGCCAAAGAGCGTGCAGAGTTGTTTCTGAGCTGCTTTTCATTTTCTTATTAGAAAGATATAAAAAACCAGACCTTGCACACTAGAAAGGGAAAAGGTGTTCAACTCAAGCCAGGTTCAAAATGAACAGCAGGAAGAGCCATGTCACACCCAGCCAGACAAGCAATTGCAATTTGCACTTCTTCAGGGGAACCCTTGTCTCTATCACAAAGCAACTGCCTATGTAAGCACGTAACAGGGACCCAGCAACATACACATGGCACTTGTGCAGCAGAAAAACATCTCATAATTTTCAGGGCTGGTTATGGACAGCCAGTCAAGGAGTGGGGAGAAGGAACCATGCAACTCCACAGCCCTTCTCCCATCCTCAAGTCTCCTACTTGTTCCCTGAAGACACTCTCACCATTTACATTGCTGTTGTTGCTATTTCTCAATGAGTTATGGGTCTTTTGGGATTGTAAGTGAAGTGGATTGAGAACTGGCTGAACAGCAGATCCCAGAGGGTCATAATCAGAGGCACAGGGTCTAGAAGGAGACCTGTCATTAGTGGTGCCCCCCAAGATCCAACACTGGGCTCAGTATTGTTTAACTTATTCATCAATGACTTGGATGAAGGGGTAGATCCTTTCTCAGGAAGTTCACTGTTGACACAAAGCTGGGAGGAGTGGCTGATACCTCAGGGTGCTGTGTAGCCCTTCAGGAGGACCTCTACAGGCTGGAGAGGTGGGCAGAGAGGAACCTTCTGAAATACAACAAAGGCAAGTGCAGGGTCCTGCACCTGGGGAAGAATAACCCCAGGCAGTACAGGCTGGGGGCTGACCTACTGCAAAGCAGCTCTGCAGAGAGCTCTGGGGGTCCCGGTGGACAACAAGCTGTCCGTGAGACAGCTGTATGCCCTGGGGGCCAAGAAGGCCAATGGTATCCTGGGGTGCCTTAGCAAGAGCCTTGCCAGCAGGTCGAGGGAGGTGATCCTGCCCCTCTGCTCTGCCCTACTGAGGCCACATCTGGAGTGCTGTGTCCAGTTCTGGGCTCCTCGGGACAAGAGAGAGAGGGAACTCCTGGAGCAGATCCAGCAGAGGGCTATGAAGATGATTAAGGGACTGGAGTGTCCCCCTTATGAGGAAAGGCTGAGGAAGCTGGGCCTGTTCAGCCTTGAGAAGAGACAATCAAGAGGGGACCTCATCAGTGTCTATAAGTATTTGAAAGGAGGGTGCCAAGAGGACGGATCCAGGCTCTTCTCAGTGGTGCCAAGCAACAGGACAAGAGGCAACAGGCAGAAACTGATGCACAGAAAATTCCACCCGAATATGAGGAAAAACTTCTTTACTATGCAGGTGACTCTGAACAGGTTACCCAGAGGTGTTGTGGAATCTCCCTCACTGGAGATATCTAGAACAACCTAGACACAATCCTGTGCCAGGTGCTCTAGGATGACCCTGCTTGAGCAGGGAGGAGGTTGCACCAGATGACCCACTGTGGTCCCTTCAAACTGGACCCATTCTATGATTCTGTAAAATTCCATTGTACTTAATATTGCTGCAATACACACGGCCTATTTAATTTTTAGTAAAACAACTGATAAAAGTGGGCACAGGTAAGAAAATGCCTGGCTAAGTGCTGTTTAAAAACTTCCACTGACGCAGCACGTTAATTCTCTGCATGATGCACTTTCATTAAAGACGCTCCTCTCAGTAAAATCATCCCTGTGATAAGGTAAGCTTCCTATTTAATTGGTTATGCCTGGGAGCTGAGCACATGGCACGTGCAGAGGAAAGAGATGGGCCCCAGCCCTGGGAATGAGAAAAGGCTGACTAAGACAAGATCAACACTTTGAGCAGATAGCAAAGCAGATCTGCCTTTGTCAAGGGACACAACTCCCCTGCAATTCCCAGTACCCCTGCTAATTCCACACTCAAGTCACCATAGCGAGCATGCGATGGGAGACTGTCTAAGCGAGAAGCAACATGTACTGCATAGCACACACAAGCCTGAAACAATTACTAGGGGCAAATGCAATTGAGTTTGCCAGTTTTCTTTGTGATGCTGCTGGGAGACTGTGTGCTCACACAGAAAGACAGCAACCACAGTTGGGAAGGAGAATATGGGACTTGCATGCTTGTACAAGGCCTTGCTTATGCCCCTGGAAAGCAAATCTAGTCCTGCTTTTCTGCTACATACACAGGTGCCTGGAACACAGCCTGAAAAGTCCAGGCTTTTGTCTTCAACTCTTTTTCAGGCCACCTTCAAAGCTTTTGTTTTACACAGCACTGCCTGGCACCCCTACTGTGACCAAGCTCTGTCCTCATTACAGCACTGTCTATAAATGTGACCTAATTTTTATGCCTGAATATCAACTTCTTGGACCTCTGCCTCTCCACAAGGCATGTGCTGGGGCAGGATCTCATACAGCTGCAGCTAGAAACCTAGAAGACAGGCGTTGCACAGAAGTAGCTCAAACAAATACGTTGACCAGCAGGTTGAATGCAGATGCACACAAGCATAAAAAGTTTTCTCAATCATCAAGCAGCTTAAGAACTGTGTGCAACGCCATATCACCACCAATCAGTTCTCTGGGGCACGGCATGGAACAGCACAGACAGTAAAGGGGCTGTGAAAACACTTTGGAGCACAGTCCCCAACAAATTTATTCTAGTATGTTTCTCCAGGGCAAAATTACTACAGATTCCAACAAGAGCTAAAAACTCTGGAACAGGACACTAGCTACAGCAAACACAGTGTGGAAACAACCAAATCTGTTACAGTATGAATTACCCAGAAAGGCAAAAACTGCCAGCTATCTGTAGTTATAGCTTGAATTTTTTAATGAAAACGGTAATTATTGAAACTTGAATTTTAACAGCTTAGACAGTTAAGTGTGGACCACCACAACACTTAGTGATTAGGGTCCTCAGAGCTCACCATTTGAGAACTGAAGGGAGCAATTAAACCCCTCTGCGTATTTATCGAAGCAACTGGAACAAAAGCTGACACGTCTGAGACTCGCACATCATTCTCATCGCTATGAGGGCTTTTCGATAAGCTTTATCTCACCTCGGGCAGGTTACAGCAGCAGCTGCCCGCCCAGCACACTGACTGCTCCCGCGCCCGTTCTGTGCGGTAACAAAGTCCCCACCTCCAAAACCACAGCCTGAATTCAGCCGGCTCTCGCACAGCTCTTTACTGCACACCTGCAAAGGCCTCTTTGGCATAGAAGGCTCAGACTCAGACCCAGCGCCCTTTCCAGCCTCGCTCGCCCTCGACGGCGAGCAAACCCACATCTCGATACACCGTCGCCTCCCACAGCACTCGGCCTCCCTGGGGCTGGCCCTGCCGCCACAGCCAGGCCTCCAAGGAGGTGCCCGCGACACCGCGGGCTAACGAGGAGGCCGAGCTGCTCCCTACGAGGCCCCGGGCGCGGTGGCTGCGGGCTCAGTCCCTCACAAGCCCTGACCGCCGCCCCGGCCGGGACCGGTCATGGGCGGAGGGGCCGCACCACCCCCAGCGCGCATGCGCGCCAGCAGCGCCGCCGCTGCGCCCGGGGAGGGGGGAGAGCTGCCGGCCGCGGAGCCGAGCGGGGCGGCATGGCCAGCCTGCTTCCCGCCGCCGCTTCTCCCGCCGGCGCCGCCTCCCGCAGCAAGAAGCGCCCGGCGAGCCCAGGCACCGGCGGCGGACCCGCCAAGAAAAAGAAAGCGACGGCCCCGGGTGGCTCGCAGGTAATGGTGGGAGCGGGCGACCAGCGCGCATGCGCCGCGGCAACCTTCCCTACTCTTCCCTTGCTCGTCCCGCCCCTCGGCCAGGATTGTCACAGTTCCCGGTACCGCCGGCTATCCCGGCACACGGCACCGCCTCCCGCCTGGGTTCCCGCGGCACTTCTCCTTCCACGCTGGAAGCTGCCGAGCCCCAGAGAAGGGCCAGCCGCTAGGTGCCTGCTGGGGGGCCTCCATGTCCCTCGGGCTCTCAGGTCCCTTCCAGGCGCTGCAACGCCGAGTTTCGGGCCGCTTCCTTCGTCCCGATGTATCGTGGAGATTGTGTCCCCTCGATGTGTACAGCCGGACCGGTGGTGTCGTTCTCACGCCTTCCCCGGCCGGGTGTGTGGGTCAGAGGCAAGGCTTAACCGGGAAGCTGCGCTTGGAAGCAAGGAGATGTCGAGTGTGGTGACAAAGTGTGTGGGGACACAGGCGTGCGGTGACACTTTCTGATCCAGCCGCCCCGCAGCTGTTCATTGTTCCCCGCGCTCATCCTTCAGCTTTGTGCCTGAGCTCTGAGCACACACCCCCACGCATAAACCTCTGATTTGTGCGCGAAGGTGATTTTAGTTCTAGGTAGCTGGTGTGTCACGGAGGAGATTAATGCTGGACAGAGCACAGTTCAACAGCTGCTAGTTCTGCTGTGTGCAGCTCAGGTGGCCTTCTCTCAGTTGGGCTAAGTGGGCAGAAGAGTTAAAAGTGAAAGGAAGATACAACTTCAGAGCCTGAGTTTTGGGGAACAGGGCCAGGGGAGAGAGAAGGGCTATTAAGGTGAGTTTCTCCTAAACTCCAACCCTCAGTCACAGCGGGTGGTACAGACTCTGTTTCTGCATCATGTGACACCACCACCCATCCCCAGTTAACGTCTTTTGCCTCTTGATGATGGTAGAACCTCATGCTCCAAAGCTAAGTACTAGCAAGTCTTCAGAGTCAGTGTGTATGCGACACCTGTATAGATGCCATATGTCTTGGATTACTTCTTCAAGAAAGATTTTGGTAGCTAAAGTGGTCAAAAGAGGGTTGGAAAAAACGGCTGTCTTTTTTCTTTCCCCTAGAAATTACTCTTCTCGGTCATATTTCATGAACTATAACAGTAGCTACAAAGTATGCCTTACTGGCTAGTTAGGTTGCTTATTTTCACATGAGCCATCAGATTAGGGGAACATTTATGCATCTTTCAGGAGATCTTCTCTCCAGGCAAATAAAAGCCATTGCGCACATACCAGAGCACAGACAGAAACCCTTCCTCATTTGAATGATCCTGTTTTAACACTTGTTTTCATCCTGTGGCAGATCCGTGGTTTCTCCTCTGGTGGGCTTATCCCTAGGAGAGGGAGTATGCACCGTAGTGCTTAATGTCACTAACAAACTGCACCACATCACGTTTGACAGCTTTTTCAAGGTGGAATACAGATAACAATCTGGATTTTCCCCTGTGGAGTAGGCTGCTCTGTGCATGTGTGTGTGTGTGTGTGTGTGTGTGTGTACGCAGATATAAAACATTATATATTTATATTATTTAAATGTGTACAGAATAATTTATATTTAAAAAACTTTCCCAAACCCTTCCACCTTTAGAACTGTTTCTGAAGTTGATGCCAAACTAAAGCTTGTGGACAGCTTCCAGTATTATGAGCCTTTCCTACTCAATCTGGGTTTCAATAGAGTGTGATAAACAGTTTTTGTAATTCTTCTCATAAGTGATTTCAGTGGAGAAAGAGGTCATTTCTCAACACTACGTCCAAGTCAGTGTATACATTCTTTGACTTCAGCAGTGAAGATCAATCCAATAAGGAAAATTAAAAATGAGTCTCAGAAAAAGTGTAGCCTCAGTAATGAGACAAGGAACAGCTCGTTGATCTTCGAACAGTCTCATTCAATGTTGTTGACTAGCTCTGGAATGAGGCAGTTCAAACAGAAATGAAATGAGGGCTTTGATTTTTTTTGAGTTAGAAATGTTGATCATCGAGCACCTTCTTCTGCTGTATGTTATTTAATCTCCAGCAGTCCTTAAAAGACCTTGGTTAATTGCTGAGTAATATACTTTTCCTGGATAAGGAACCTGTGACACAATGAAACAATAATTCTAGTCTAATGAGTTATTCAAAATGTAGCCAGTCAACAAGCACTTATTGCTCTCTTTTTTTATAATATACTCAGTATTTAAATTGCTCAATCAGTCAGGGACTAGGTCATCCATGACTTAAATACTTTTTCTGAATATATTATATACCAAATATCCAATCATTGTGGAATTTATTTTTTATTTTTTATTTTTTAACTCTAAACAAGTGACATTCATATGACACACTTTTCACGCACACCACTTTCAGCACAAGTTTGGAGGTCACATTTATTAATCTTCTGACCATTCACTTTGCTAATTAACCCCTTTGATATTTTTAAAGCATTTTACAACCTATTTTCAGCCCTTTGGAAGCTAAATGTATCCTGCTCAGAATTAAATGGTTTCTATTTTAAGCAAACTGACATTCTGAAAGGGATAGAGAAATAGTGAATTATTTCCTTAGTTAAGTAGCAAACTACAGGTAAGAGAATCCCTACAGACAGGTTTATAAATAACTACTTTCAGGAGTCAGTTTAGAATCTGGGGACTCTCCATTATATTAACTAGTAACTTTTGCTGAGAACCTTGTGCCAGCCTATGTGAAAATAAACTCCGCATTGTTCCAGCTGGGAACATACCCACATCTCCTATTCCATCATTGTGAAATTAAACAAAAAAGGATTTTTGAAAGTTCTGCAAATCCTACAAGAAGGCACACAGAATTACACAGCATACAGATTTTTTTTAAGCCCCAATTTGATTATGTTTATCCAGCACGTGAATTGCTACTTTCTCTAAGACACACTTTAGGAGCATTACCAAGAAACATTCTTCATCATTTGGTTGGAGCATGGTGCTCATAACACCAAGATTGTGGGTTCAATCCCCATATGGGCCATTCACTTTAAGAGCTGGACTCAGTGATCCTTGTGGGTCCCTTCCAACTCAGAACATTCTGTGTGATTTGTATGAGTTACCGACCCAAAGGTATTGAGTCATGTTTGTTTTGGAAGCATATTATGCGTAGGGCTTGTCAGTCATGCCAGCAGAAGGAGACACATGCTTTTTGGATATAATGTCTGTATTTACCAAATGTAAAATTAAAAATGAGTTTACAGGAAAGTATGATTGCAAATTGATTACTTCACTTTCATTAGCATTACACAATTATTCCTCCCATGCTGTTGTGCCACTGAAAAATACCTCGGTCTTTGCTGCAGCAATGTTGAGGATTATTATGTATATTAAATGGTAACATTAATGTGTCAAAACCAATGCTGTGAAGTGATTTACACAGCACCATTCAGTCAGATGTCCCTGCCCAGTGGTTCCCAACAGCTGCTGTGCTGATTCAGCTCCACTGCTGGTTCTTGTGTGGACTTGTCTCCAAGTCTTCTGTCTTATTAATTATTATCACTTAGCCTGTGTTAGAATCTTTGACACTGATCTTAAAATGCCACTGGTTCTTTACCTTAATGTTCACACCATTATTTTTATAAATTATACAACAGCAAGAAGCTTTAAAAAGAGTATGTTCTAGATGTAATTAATGAAACTAAATGCTTGCCCATGACATCCAACAAGCTTAAAGATAAAATTTCCAGTAAGATAAGAGAATGATTTGGAAAAAAAAAAGTCTCTGATTTTGTCATAGGACAATTAAAGAGAGAAAATATGCTAAATATTGTGGTAAATCTGTATTTGCTTACATTATTTATGCAGCAATTTTATACTTAACCTGATGAAGTATAATAAACACTTTACTTTGAAAATGACATCATATTTTGTCTTACGTTTTTAATTGATGTAAACTGCCCTGTAAACTACAGAAATACACAGAGAATACTTTTTGCTTCCCTCCTCTCCATTGCTGTAACAGCAACAGATCTTGGTACCATTTAGAAAATAAAGGCCAAACTTTTGTAGTGATATTTAGAAGTTATTAAATATATGGATTTTATCTACACTTAGGATTATTGCAGCAGTACTAGTAACCTTCGTTTTATGTAACTAGCTCTCATTTGTATACTTAACACTTTCTGTATTTCTTGTTCTATGCTTAAAAACAGAAGTTATACAACAATATTAGAAAATAAAATGGTTTAAAGTTATCATTTTCTTAAATAAACTCTTCTAATACACAACATGAAAAAAACCCAAGTGACTCAAAGATACACTTAGAAATCCATTTCTATTCTAAAGGTAACTGAATTATGATTGTATATCATAAATTGAAGATCATAAGATTTCAAAGTTCTGATAGAGAGCTGTAATTTCAACAAGTGGACTTAAATATATACATGGTTGCTGTTACATACTCAGAAGCTGCCCACTAAAAACAGAGAGCTTACCCTAGTACATAAATGGCATGGAATTGGACCCTGAACCATCAGTAAATTTGATCAATTCTCCTGTTACGCTATTTTACCAAGCCTATAACTTTTAGTAGGAAACAATCAAATCAGTTTAAAAATAACTTTGTTTTAAAGAGTCCATTTGATCTGGCTGTAATTTCCTGAAAAATGAGGTTAGGGTGAAGGAGTTTAACTACAGAATTGGTGAGTACCACTGCAACTAGTGAGGTGAACTATGTTCTCTGTGTTCTGGGACATATATCTGCTCTAGTGCAGCATGGCATAATAACTTTCTGATCTGAAATTAAAAATTACCTACTTATGACCATTCCACGTAAGACCTTCTATTACAGAAGGTAGTTGGAAATTTAATAAACAAGTAGTGTTTAGTAGTGCCTGAAAGAGACAGAGGGAACCTGACACAGCATGATAGTAGGGAGATATAAATACAAATGTATTTGTCAGTTTATTAAAAAGCTATCATGTCATTATGCATTAGACTACACTTTTTTGTGTTAAAACATCTCTCAGCCTTTAAGATTATGACAGTAACTGAAAATATGTGAATTTAACCAATGAAGCAGTGCCAGTCTGAAGCTATTGCTTGCTTGGAGTGATATCTTTAAAAGAGATAATGTATTCCCATGGGATGTTAATTCAAATGTCATTAAATTGATTTAAATGGCACTTTAATTTGATAAAGTATAGATACCATGATACATTGCAGGTGATTGCTAGTTACTGATAAGAACTGCTAAGGTGAGCTCTTCAAGTTCAGCCACTTGCACACTTCTTCCCAACCCTACCCTAGGTCTTGGCTCTTACAAAACTAGCAGCCGCTTTAAAACAAATTGGCATGTCTCAACAAGAGTTTTAGCAGGTAGCATTTAAATTGGGATAGGTATCCCACACGTAGGTAACATACTCTGGCATCACACTGTATGTCACCAGAGCACAGAGCACTGAAAATCCCCCAAACCTACAGTTCCCTGTATAAAGCTCTCAGGGGGTCGCTACTTACATCTCCTAATCCTTTCAAACACTGCACCACAAAAATACTTCCTGCAACAAAGCCGAAAGTGAATAGCTGAAATACTCATCCAAACAAACATCTTATTTTCAGGCAGTTCACTAATGAGAGCCAGGATTATCCAGTTTTTGTCACTTGCACATTTGAAGTCAAATCTGTTAAAGATCCAGAATCTCTCTGGTGCCTGATGGGGAAAAATGGTAATTAAAAGACAATTAGCAGATTTTCTAGGGAAATCTGCCAAAATTTATGTGTATTTTAAGTTTAGCTTCATTTTTAAAAAGGGAATTGTTTTTATAGAGCAATCTAGGTTAAAATGGAGACTGTCAAAACAGAGCTAAGAATTGACTTTACTTGACATTTATCACATTTTGAAGGCTTCAGATGATCTGTAATTGTAAAAGTATGTGAATTTCTAAACCATACTGTGCCTGTCTCAGAGAATTATCTAGCCCCCAACCAAATGTGATTAGACTTTAAATTTAGAGTAAACACAGATGGGTTATGTTGTAGAAAGGCAAAAGCACATGTGTGTTGGCTTTTACTATGGGTGTCAGTATACTGGTATCATGGGTTTTTTACTCTTCTCCACTTATCCTAGTAGATAATTTTATTCTTTCCTTTAGCTAACCAGAAATGGAGTTTTACTATGATCACACCTAACTTCAGGATTAATAATAAACATGGAAGAAACTTAGGAGAGTTAATAAAGATGGCTCACTGCTTCTATCGTAAGGAGATAAAATAGGACGGGTTATTTTTTGAGAAAGAAAGAGCATTCTAAAACACCTCATGCATGTACTTTAGAATGACATTTTTTCTGAGAGGTAGTAATCCTGAAAAGTGATCTCAGAATCCAGTTACTTCTTTAAAAGGTTCAGATTAGCAAAAGAAAACGTGGAATAACTTAACTGTCTAGATAATGCAGATTTAAAGAGGTGTCAGACTGTTTTTCACTTTTTTCTTAAGTATAATTCTTGTGTTAGGTAGTAAGTTCAGTTCTTACTATAGCAAGGCGCTGGTAGTTATATCAATGTATTCATTTTGGAATAGAAAGGCTAATAGAAATATTAGTTTGGTAGCCTGGGAGGGTTTTGAGCACACTTTTGAAACGTTCCAAGAAAACAAATTGAAAGATTGGCTGTTTATATAGACCTGCAGAAAGCCATAAAAGTTGTGACACTCACTGCGTTGTGAAATACACCTGGCCTTGACAGCAGAATTCATATCCATGAACAGCATCTGTTGCCTCACTGGAAAGCATACCTGCAATTTCCAGAGGCTCAGTTAGGCAGTACATTAGTTTGTCCTTATCAAAAAGGAAAGAGTCCAAGTCTTCTCCTATCTTCTTCACTGTTATCCTGCTCCACAAGTCTGAGCTGCATTCTCCTGCTTCCAGCATCACACCAGCTTTGGTACTCACCAGACCTGTTCCCACTGATAGAGGTCAGAAGTCAGAAGACTAACTTACCAAAGCTTCCCCCTCTCCTGGAAGCTGCGTTGTCTTTACTGCACTGATGAGCTGAACTGATTCACAGGGAGGTCTAACAACTGTTGGATGTAGCACAAGGAAGAAGCATGACCACGTGGCAAGGAAAATCACTTTTCCTCTGGAAGCATTCAAGTCTTTTTTCAAATCTGAAACAGCAACTTCCCAAGTTAAATACAGAGTGACTGCTTAAAGTTTGGTTAGGTATGTATCAAGTAGACCATGTTTGAAGAAAAGGTTACTGGCATCCCAGGAGCACAGGGGATGTTCATCAGGCAAGGGAGAAATTTATGTGAAAACACTAATCGTTTAGGTGAAAGAAAGAGGTAGTCAACATCCTCTAGGAAACTATGTTAAGTTTGTGTGCCATAAAAGCTTTCTATTGAGTCAGTATTGGTGTGCAGTCCATCCAGAAACTTGTCTTTATTTTCCAGATAAACAGGTACATTTAATAAAAGATGACCCCTCTGTTTAAAAACTTTGTTACATTTATGCCCTGAAACCATCAAGACTACAGCAAAATACTGCTGAATTGGGACATGCAGAAATTAGGGCAGTAATTAACATGAGTTATATTGACTGCTCATGAGGAAAAGTGCTTTTTGTTAATAAAACCAGTATTTTCTATTTTATAGGGTATTGATTTCTATCCAAGGAGATGGAGAGCTGCACAGAGACCTGTGCAATCTCTGCTCTTAGAAGTATTCAAGACCTGCTGGGACAAAGCCCTGTAAGTCTAGACTGAGGTCAGTTTTGACCCTACTTTGAGCAGGAGGTTGGCTAGTGACCTCCTGAGACTCCTTCCAGCTTCAGTGATTTAGTGTTCCCATGTCAACTTTCAGACATTTGATTTATGTGATTAAGATGGGTGTGTCCATTCCCTACAACAAGCAGTGGTACACTTGTTCCATGGGCAGGTTCAGATATGAAAATGACCACAAAATTCAGTGACTACATTTAGACAGTATTTAATTCTCCTTACACTGTAGCAATGGTTTAAGTTTTCGTAGAACTGCTCTTCCCTGGAAAGGATAGGGCAATATTCTTACAGCAAAATTAACTCTTAAAATCAACAAACTGGAATAGGAGAAGGCAATTTTTCCTTGACATATGCAGTGTATTCAGGCTCCTCAAACCAAACTAGTAATTTGGAAAGGCTTTATTCCTTAAATTGATTACCTTTGTTTACATAATCTAGAATTAGCAATTCTAGTTTGAGTCTCACATTAATGACCTTGAATTTTCTCAAGTCAGAAATTCCATTTTCTTGTGAATTTTTGTTAAACCTATATGTTGCAGCCGGAATTGCCTTTTGTTACAAATATAGAATTGCCCTTTTTATTCTCATCCTTTTCATATGTCCAAAAGGTGTGTTTTATTTGCTGAATAATTCATTGTGGGAAATCTTAAAATAGAATCCTATTATACCCACCACAAAATATGAAATACTATGTTTTTCTCTCACCTACGATAGTGGATGTGATACCAAAACTTCACTAGTTCTAATGTAGTGGAAAAGTCAAGTCTTTTAATAATAATACTTCTGTTCTGTTTCAAGTCCAGCAAAAAAGGCAGTCGGGATAGAAGTGAATAAGCAAAAATCTGAATGGTCTGGTGCTTTTCAGATCTGCTGTAGTTCTTCAACTTCAGTGTATAGTATCAGGGTGAAGTGCCACAGAACTTTTATAGTTGAGTAAACAACCACCTACTTGTGCAAATGTTTCTGCAGAAATATTTCAGAAATTTCTCTTGAAATTAGCTCTACCATACAACTCTCTTCTCCCTTTTCCTACTGAGCTGCCTCAAAATAGCCTAAAATAAATACTTGTATTGCATTGTTTTCATCTAAATTAGAATTTGCCATATGTTTATTTTAGTTCAGTCATCAGGTTTGTTTTTTTTTTTTTTCATTATCCAGTTAAATGTAGGTATCTGTAGGATAATGCACCTACAGTTTTGCTGAGTACAGGAGACCTGGTGCTCTCTTCAAGCTGGAATGATTGGTGTTAAGTTTACTGGATGAAGGAAAGTGAATGCAGTATTTAGGGCACGTGCAACCAGATTTTTTGTCTCATAATATGAGACAAACAATAAAGATGGCATTTGTAGTCTGAAGGATTTTAAAAACTAAGGTATAATTTCTTTTCTTGTCTTCTTTAAAAAACCTTTAGGGCATCTGATACAATTACTACTCTGATACGTTCTCTGATGCCTTTGATAACTTTTTGAAGGTTTATATAAAGAATGTTTCTTTCCATTCTAAGTTCCTGTAGAAGTGGAATGTTCCATACATCAGTGTACCTAAACTTTGTCTTTCTGAGATAGTGTTCAAGTATGACTGTCTTATGTACCTGTACACAAATGGAAAAACCTTCTTCTGAGTAACTTTAGACTGCAATGCAGTAGCAGTGTAGTTAGCAGAAATGAAGTAAAATTTTTGTCTACCTAAAGTGACAAGAAAGACAGAAGAAAGTGATAAAATATGTAAAAAGTAGGAAAAATGCAAAAGTAAAGTTTCGTTTTCTGTACAGGTTTTTCAGTTAGTCCGTAACATCTTGAAGATAAAATTTGACAATTCTAATCCCAGCATGTTTTTTCCTAAGAAAAATAAATAGAATGGGAGCTCTGAAAGAAAGATACACTCTGTTTTCACTTGAAACTAATTAATAGCCTTTCCTTGAAGAAATGTTGTTTTGTTTTTCTTTGTTACTCAAACATTGTTTCCTGTCAGAATGGATAATGTTTTACAGAATAAACTACAACCAGGAAACTGATTCTTTTTCTTTTTTTCTTTTCTTTTTTTTTTTTTTTTTCCCAGAAGAAATTACTTTCCCATCAGTCATAGGAGCCAATAGCTTTTTGCTTTGCTTGTCCCTAATTCAGTCACATGTAGATGAATGAACTTGGATCCTTCTTCTGCCTTGGCTGAAGCCTGTTACTTGACAGAGGGATTCTGGTATGCTCCCTGAGCAGCATTATAATGTTAACAGCACATGAGCATATTGTAATCCTCTACTCTTTTCTCCAGAAGTACTTTGACCTTAACTGTTCTGTATCAAATGATGTATTTTAAACTTTAAAAAGCAGTTTAGTCAAAGTCCTTGACTGAACTGAATTTTTCTCATAGAGAAAGGAACGTACTGGCAGTTTTTATAAAAATTCAATTGTGATTTACTGTAGTCCTTTTTGCTAGTATGCTTCCATCCATTTTCATTCTTAAAGCTCATCAGTTTAGAAGCCCTTTTTTTTCTCTAGAGGGATCAAAATACTCTGTTAGCTGGGCTCACTTTTACCCTTGGTGAAAGTATGACCTGACATGTGCTTTTTGATTCCATATATTCTGAAAGTTTTAGCTTCAGAGGTGCTTTAGTGCGCCATTCAGCTTGTGAATTTGTCCAAGTTACAATTTTCTTAATAAAGAAAACTGTCAAGCTTTATAAGCAAGGAGTAGTCCCAATCCACCAAATGAAATCTAAAAGTAAGAGATCCTTGGCAATTATTTAAGCCGAAGGCAGCTTTGTGGCAAATGCAAATTAAAGCAAGCTTTTCTGGAATAGCGTGAAGCTATTCACAGTTGCGTCCCAATTACATTTTATTTGAGGCTTTTCCCCACAGGAAACAGTAATTTTTTTTTCCTTTAAATATCTGTAAGTTATAAAACTTTGCCTATCACAGTACTTGAAAGTTTTAAATGGAAAAACATGTTTGGCATCTGAAATCTCCTGAGAATAAATCCAAGCTTTTTATTGAAGCTTGTTGGTCTTTTTCTGTGTTTGATAGTTTAATAATTTTGAAGAGAAGAAAGTAAACTTGAGTTTTTCTGAATTTTTTTTTTTAAGTGAGCAGTACCATTATGAAAGGAGATCCTGTGTCATGAAATCATTATATTTTTTCCCCTAAGTTTTTAAGAAATGTTTGAGAGGTGGGGAATGTAATTAAAATTTTATTCTCCCTTTGGCTGCATTTTTAATTTTCAATTCAAACCCTCACACAGCATAATAGAGCTTTGCATTAGGGTTTTTTATACCTCTATCAAAGTGACTAAAGTAATTAGTATTTTATACATTTTGGTAAGTATTTTGTCACTGGAAGCACCAGTGCAGGTGAATGATAATGGTTTGAAGCTCAGGCAATGACAGGACCCTAAATTAGAATGTCGCCTTTTAATCAAGAGCACTTGGAGTCTATGGTATTGAAATGCCCTACAGAGAGCATAGGAAAGCCATCCATCACTTTGTGACAGTCCAATCTTTTAGTGCATGAGTAAAATTTTATTCAGCCTTTCTAAGGCAGTTGAAATGTGAGATGTTTTAACTCACCTCAAAGCCGCTAAAGTGGGAAAGCATGAGGTAAAGAGTGCTATCTGGACATCACGTCTCTTTATGTATTATCTTTATTTATTTAGATTGCCTTGGAATATTTTCCATGTCCTGCTTCAGAACCTCCCCCCTAACTCTTATATACTTAATAGCAGAGATTATAGCTAAATTTTAGTAGTATGTTTGGAGTTAATTTGCGTAGTTGATTAATTCCTGATACTCAGCAGAAATACTCAGCAAGTTAGAGGGAAAGAACTACTGCTTTAGGAAGGGCAGATTTTGTAAGTCTCGCACATATAAGTAGTTTGGCACATTACTCAGAAGTCCTCTTGGGAATGCTTAGAAGAAGTAAATTTAGTGACACGAACTTGGAATTATAGACTATTATTATAATAATCCAACAATTTAATTTCAAGCTTTGTGTTATTATATTTGTTTTTAACAACCCTCCATCAGCTTTCTTTATAAGTGAAAGCAGCAGTAGCATCTGAGCACAATGTGGTAATTTAAACAAAAATATTTTTGTTGTCAGGCCTTTGGGAGATTTACTTTTGATGTCAGTAGAAGCAGAAACCTATACTGGGACTTTTGTCTTTTGAGATGAGTTGATAATTATTAAATCCACTGACTTTAATGGGTTTACTCCCAATTTACACCGTATACATGAATATATTGCCAATCCTACTAGCTGCTTGAAATCAAGGACAATGATCTGCACTGTACTTCATAGCTGGTTTCAGCTGGCTGCTACTCAGGGATTTTTTTGTTTAATAAATTCAGTTTTTCACTGCCCTGTGGAACAAAATTTGCTGTGAATATGCAAAATTAGGGGGCTTTCCCCTTCTGGCATTTGAACATTTTCAAGCTTAACTATTTTTTATCCTATCCCAAAATAAGGTAAGGTGTTCTGTGAAGGGAGACCATTCCTAAAATGCTACCATGTGCTGAGAGAGAAAAGGCTGGGGAAATTTTATTTGGTTTTATTTTAGTGAATGGAAGGAAGAGGAAAAAGGTTTTTCCTGCTGAATGCAAGAACTAGTAAAATGCAACTATATGAGGAAGACTTGTTTATATATCTTACTGAATAAGTTTCCAACAAACCCTTCTGTCACAGACATGGAGTTAACCTTGTTCAACAGTGCTGTTTCCTCACTCTTACATTATGAGTCTTCAGTGAGTTTGCTTTCAGAAATATACTATGGTAAGAATGTTGGCAATGAAAAATTTTTTATCCATCATTTTAACTTGAGCTTAAGCACATCTAATTCTGACACCTTTCTCTATGAATTATTCCCAGCAATGTAAAGAGCTGCATTTTTGTCTGCCAGAGGGTACGTGTTCAAGTTTTAATGGCTCCTGTCATGTCATCATGCAAAGTTAAATGATTTAAATATTCAGAATGTGCAAGAGCCTGGGCCAGCCTTGTTCTAGTGAAAGCTAATATATTAATCAAACAGCTTAATATATGTTCCAGTATGAGCAGTATTAGCTGGCCGTCTGTTAAAGAGCTGACATTCAAGATCTACTCCCAATTTTAAAAAGTCTGCTCATATCATCTCTGCTGTCATCTAGTGACATTCGTGCTCTGTTTCCATGTGGCATTCTCACTCACTGTAATTGTCTGCTAGTGAAAATACAGGTATTATCCATCGATTTTATAAATTACCATTTTCTTCCCTGGCTGCATGCCACAGCTCTGTCAGGATATCACAGAACTTACACTCAACTAAAAGCTGAGTAAATTGCTACAAGTTGGATGTTGCTGCTTTAGAAATAACCTACTACAGGAATAATTAGACATATGCCATTATTGAAGCTGAGTTAAAACAACATTGTAGTAGTATTGTGATTATGAAAATCAGCTACCAAAAGTAAGTAAAAATAATATAAACTGCTTATTGAATTTCACATGCAAAAGTTGGAGACAAGTGGATTCCTCAGTAAGCCAAACTGGCTGCTTGGGGCAAAGTCATCACCAAGGGTGAGGGCTTGATTTTGAACCAGACCCTTCTTATTGCTTGTTTTTCAGCAGTGACATACTGTCCCAAAGTGATGACCCTAATCATCACTGTGGGACAAAGCCAGCATTTCAGAAATACTGAATGCAGAAAGAACACCAAACCAAAAGACAATGTATGTAATCACCTTCATCTATAATTCCTGTATATATATTATATTGTTAAAAATAACAGATGAATGATTTGCAGCAATGTTTTCAGTATCGTTTTTGCTTCCTTGAACTAGAAACTCCCATTCTAGTTCTTATGGAATTTATTTATGGATTTAAATTTTCTTTTACCAGCACACTGTTCAGTTGTCTTGTGTTTTTAAATTTTGTTTTAGAACGTAAAACTGGAACAGCTAGCAGAAATGGCCACTGGTAATCATTGTGTACCTGCAGTGCAAATCCTTTTTTTTTTATTAAGCCTTGACATGCATGGTATGTGGTGATAGGATGCCAGAAATACACATATTTATGTCTTTGACTTTTCTATTTCATAAAATTCTATTAGTCTAAAATAATAATAAAAAAACTTCTTACAAAATATAATCAAAACAGAAATAGGTAAGAAATGATACTTCAGGATATATTGCACAGTTTTAATCCTTGCTGGGTAAAAAACCAACAACAACAACAGCAAAAAAACCAAAACAAACAAACAACAACAAAACAAAAACAAACAAACAAAAAACCAAGAAACCAAACTTGAGTCAAACAAGCACTTTCATAAGCTAATTCCACCTGGTATTTAGCCCCATCACAGGCACCCATCCCAAACGCCACAATGTTGATTCCACCTAGAAATAGCCAAAACAAAGAATTCAGCTTCTGTGGTCTACAAGTTTTTCTTGTTCTCTCTCTAAATAAAACCAGACTGATGGAGCAATCTTTGGAAATCATGTGAAAACCTCTGCAGTAGGGAATTTGGAACAAAATATATTTAAAAATTTATTAGTTCTACCAAAACCCAATACTGAAAGTAGTATATGAACAGGCAGCCTCCCAGCGTGGTTTCTCCCACTACAGACAGCACATACAGCAGGGTCCAAACTAGGCTCATTCCTGGGGTTTGGCTTTACTCAAAAGAAACCAGTGTTAAGGTAGCAAAGCTCAACTTAGGTCTCTTCTCCAGGCTTGGCTGCTCTTACAACAAACTTATTAGGACTCCCAAGTGTTTGCTGTAGGTTTTCACTGCAAAATTTTTGCTGTCAACCAAGTGAAGTCCTCAGCCAACTTCCTCCCTTGGGTGAATATCACCTAGTCCTAGTACATACCAGGCAGGACAGTATCCCATCGAGCAGGGATGCACTGAATACTCGGTAGATAGTCTTGTGAAAAGAAATGCAGAGTAGAATCTGATCCCCTCACTTGCTCTTGTCTGTCCGAGGTGGGATAGAGGTTGCCAACTGATCACCCTGTGGTTGTAGTTAAAATTCTGCTAAAGCACATAAACACAACTTTTCAGAGGGACTAAAATTGCACAAGTGGTCCTGTAAGAAGCCTGTAATTGAGCTGCTGCCTGTGATTTTTAACACATACTATTCCAATCAAGGTTGCTCTGTGCCCGGGGGATACTGGGAGGAGGAGGAGAACAGAGAGGGGTAACATGAGAAGATGTGGCAGCATGGACTTCAGTTAATGGGAGAGGGTGAACATAGTTACTGATGGCTTAGATTAAGTCTTTACTGCAGTGTTTTTATCAATATGAGGTAAAACTAGCATAAGCATGTTCAGCTGTACTGAAATCACACCTTTATTTTCCCATGCAGGTATACCCTGTAAATGTAAAGCCACTCCAAAGTCTTGGTTGCTATAATCTTCAACAGACTATGGAGGAAAACATATACTGCTTAGTGACTAATGTAGCACAAATTCCCTGTAGCCCTAGTTACATAAACCACCATTTAAAAGACACAGTTTAGTTATAAAGTGCACGTTAAAAGCTGCTCTCTCCTTGAATTGTATATTTAATTCCCCATAAAGATTGTTTACAAGATCAGTTAAAAAGAAGTTTTAAAGAAGCTTTTGAGAGTTTCAGCAAATGGTTATGCCTTCTTTCTAGCCCCACAGCAAAGCATTTGGGATTATCCTAGAACTCTGGGGGTGAGGCAGTTATCTAAGAGACTGGCTGGGTAGGGAAAATGTACTGCAGATTGGCTGTGAAATGGGCAGGAAGGGGAAGTTGCCCCCTGCGTGACTGGGGGTTACGGCACACATTGAGTAGTGCGTGTTCCCTGGTGACAGGCACTTCCTCACTCTGCTCATGGGCCACCATCACTTCACAGGACTACAAAGGGAATTTGAATTCTTCCTGTTTGTTTGTCCCAACACATGACAGTGAAGAATGTACTGTCTTCCAATCTCGACGACCAAGAAAACAAGCACATTTGGGAGAGATTTGTTCAACTGATGTTAAAAGTTAAAGATTACTGTGCAGTAATTGTTCACTGAGGAATCTTTTAACAGGCTATAAATAATGGTTTGTATTATCACCGTATTATTCACTTTCAGAAAACATGAGTTTTGCAGTACAAAGGTAGATCCATATCCCCTGACTTTAAAAAAACTTTCCAAAAACAATCCTGAAGCATTACATGATGTTTCCTATGTTTTAAATCCTGGCATTTAAAACATAGACTGGACAAATTTGTAGGTTCTGGAGACACTTGCACTTTGTGGCTATAAAGCTGCAGAGGATATCAGCTGAGATTTCTGCAGGCTGCATGGAAAGAGCATTTCAAAGCTCTGTACTCGCCAGAGTTCACAGCTCTGTAAAGTAGCACATTATTCTGGAAGCAGTGCTTCTACTCTACTCTTTAATGTTTTTCCAGAAAGAAAAGCATATTAGGTGGGTGTGCCTCTGCCATAGCGCCACTGCTAAAAATCTGAGTTTTCATACAAGCCACGTTGAGTGAGGGAACTGGCATGCCCTCTACAGTATGTCTTTATCTCAGTTCCCAGCATTAACTGGGACCATAATACTCAGTATTATTTGCTTCCCAGTCTATCACAGGGCTCTGAAATCATGGTATCAGTTGCATACCTCAGTGGTATGCAAGCTGCTTTACAGTCCTGCACACCAGCCTGGACCCTTTGTCTTGGAGAGGAAACCCCTGCTCTCAAATTGTCCATGGCAGATCCAGAAGCTACTGCTGGCATTATTTCTCTCTGGGACTGGAGGATGACTTGGGTGCCCATATGACCTAGAAAAGCAGAAGTTGTTGCTCCAGATCCTGCTGCCTCTGCCACTGTGCAAGGAATACCGGCAAAACCAAAATCAGCATCTGGCCTGTAGCGAGAGTTAGCCCAACTCTTAGCAGCACTAATACCTGAAATCCCTTAGGGGTTGGTCCGGAAAAGAAATGACATATAGAATTTATACTGAGGAATTTTCCTGCCAGGGAAGAATTCCTTACTTTCCTTCCCAGTGCACTAGCAAGATTAGCACTGAATCCACACAGTGTAGTATGTAAGTATATCCAGCTACAAAAATTAAGGACTCTATTTGTAAGGAAGTTTCTTGCCCCTTACTATTTAACTGTTTTTATTTGCTCTGTCTCACTGTATTAGTTACTGTTTTGAGATACTGGTGAAATGCTACTCAAAGACTGCTTCATAAAAAGCAGAATACTTAGGAGAAGATCACTGAAGGGACAGAAGTGATAAGGTAATTATCTGTAGGATTGGATTTAACACAGACCAGATGGTAGCAAAGAAGAAGCAAGAATGCTTTGAAGAATAACCGTGAGTGCTGATTCTTCCACTTAGAGAATTTACGCTGATAATGAGCAGTATCAGAGATAATTAATTCATCAGAAGTATCTTGTATCTCAGGCCTTGTCTTTCTTAAGACTGACTAACATTGCTGCTGAAATCTGAAGTGCTGGAAGTGCGTATGTGCAAGAATATACTTTGAAACCTAGAAAGTCATTGTATAAAGCCACTTTACTCAGGAGTTATGAAGGTATTTCTTCTGCTGACTGCCACATAATGTACGTGTTTCTAAACATCTATCTGCATTTCTTCTGTTTCTCTGACAGTCTCTGCCTTTTAATGTTGTCTGTCCTCTTAATGGAAGAATCAAATTTAAGGTACACGCTTCAGTGTTGCTTCTGCTGATATTATTATGGGAGTATCCCCTGTGCTTACAGAGTAAGACTGTTGTTTTGAAAGTAGATTATTTCTATTAAATTTTTCATTTTATTAAGGCACTAGAAACACTTGTTTTATACGACACTTTCAATATTTAAGACCTCTCTTTGCTGTGTTAAAATAGGCACTGTAGAATCACTGAAGTATTTTCCCGAAGAAGAGTTCAACTTGCCTAGTTCTTAATCCTGTAATTACTTATGCATGTAGTTAAGACTAAAAACACTTCCTTTGTAATCACATGGAGAAGGATATGATGAATCATGGCCTTTGCTATATAGTCTCAGTGTCTAGAGGTACTCACATAAGTCACAAATAATAATGATCCTTTTTTCTCCTACCTAAATAAGTATTGTATCAACACATAAAGTTTTGAATACAGGTTTTTACAGGAAAATATGTTTTGTTCTAAGTATTATCTATCTGAAGGTAACATAAAGAAACATTTTAACCACCCATTCAGTAAATATTGACTTAGCTTTTAGCCAAGCTTTTTGTTCTTCAAGTGAAAAAAAAAATCAAGGTATGATATCCTATTGACTAAAATACTGAACTCGAGGACAAAATTCTCATTGGCTTTTGTATAGATGAGGATTTCACAAGAAATCTGTACATTTGTAGCATGGGCTAGTTCTGGTTGTGTGGAGACTTACAGGCCACTGACAAAATAAAAAACAACATCAACTCAGCCATGCAGAACTATCAGAAATTGGTTAGAACACCACACAACTTTTTTAGCTTTCCAGTCACACACACACCTTCTCCAAATGCTCTTCCTGCTGAATAAATAAACCATAAAAGAACCCTAGAAAACCCTATAGCACCCATGTAGATTTTATGAGGCCTGTATATAAAAATAATATATAATAATATACTTTTTCTCTCAGTCCTCACTCAGGCACAGTTGAAGCCAAGGATAAAGTATAAAATGATTAATCAATTTTTCTTTAAAATCTTGAGAAAAAAACTTTTTTTATAAATTTATAAAAAACTTTTTAATAAATTTATTAATATTCCTATTAATACTTTATACAGAACATTCTGAAATAGATCCAGTGTACATTTCTGCAGTTTCGAGTTGCACATGCTGTCTTGCACTTTATAGAGATGGCTTTCATTAATGCTGAAGTAAACTCAGTGAGGTTTTTACTCAGTGGGCTTTGGCCACTCTATTCCCCTCTTCCCCTTTATGTGTCAGTTGTAAATTGCTTGATGAATGCTCTGTTTCATGCTTCCCCACTCTTGGCTTGCAACATCTTTAAAGATTCAAAAGACATAGGAAGGCTGAAAAGGCAACAGGTAGGTAATACAGCAGATGGCTCTGTCTCAAGTTAAACTTGCTCAGAGTAACAAGCAGTAAGATTGTATTTTTTCTGCAGAGTGCAGGGGGAGAGGCCATGAATGAAAATAAACTTCTGAACACAGACTCCAGCACAGGATCAGTGGAAACTACCGTCAAGCCCTTACCATTTAAAGATCCAAACTTCATTGTAAGTATATTATTTGAACAATTTGAAATTCTGAACTTTTCCCATAAAACATTAACTAAGATTCCAGTAACCATATTCCTAATGTAAATATTAACAAAAACAGCTTAACAGTCAAATAAAAGGTTGACAGTTTTTGAAGAAATTCACCTCAAGTCTATGGTCCAAAGTGCAGACTATATTATAGCATGAAAATGGCATTGGTCCAGAGGCAGAACTGCTATATTAAATTCTGGAATGAAGTCAGAAAACCTGCTAGGTCCAGGTAAGTGTGGAAATTTTATGATGTGGTATCTCACAAACTACCAAAGCTAGAGAGGAACAATTAACACGGCTGTGAAAGGCAGGAATCCCATGTTCCAGTTCCTAGCCAAGGCAGGCTGCAAAGCAATTGAACTAGAAATCAGCCCGAGAGTCAATACCAAATGGCATTTTGCTCCTCTTCTGGTCCCTGAGACTCTTAACAGAGTTGTGGTGTCTTCTTCAAGTCATTGTTAGATTTAGAAGCAAATGCCAGAAGACTGGCCTGCTTGCATTCAGAGTCATTTTAATGCTGACAGCTGATAAAATACAGGCTCCTAAACACTCTGAGGTTTAAACTGGGGGAGAAGGTGAAGGAAGATTATAGCTAGTAATGCTGTCACTGCTAGTTTTTTTTTAATATCTTTTTATCTTGCTGTGCCAAAGCCAACTCCTTGGCACACTGTACAAATGCTTTCTAGACAAGCAAACTTCTCAGACTGCTGGTCCTAAGCCAGTACTTAGAAAGAAGAATTTTATCCCAGATTTCATTCTGCATGAATAAGATACAATATCTCACAGCATAAACCCTGAGTAATTGGGCATCGCGCAGCTGACTAAGTACAGGTTTGGCAGGGGGTATAAAATTTATCTTTGACATGCAAGTCTCTCTATGTCTGCTTTGCAGACAACTTCTGTCATGGGAGGGGCATTCAAACGACCGTATACTTTGCTCACTAATCCTCCAGCAAGCACCAGCATCTTTGAGAAATGGGGCTTATTGGAAAAGCTCCTTTTGTGCCCAGAGGCATTCCATGTAGCTTCCATATAGGATTTAAATAGCCAAGAGGCCTTGTGCTGATCTTTCAGTTCTTAGAGGATGTCACTATTTCCAAAGAGGCAATACTAACGTCTGCATGCTTGACATACTAATGAATGTACAGGGCCTTTGGCAACTGCTGCAGAAATAATAGGCAGTTATAATAAAAAAATATTAAATTGTCCTCTCCAGTACAGTAACTAATATGAGAAGAAATGCACTGAGTTTTAACTAGCATTTCATCGGTATGACCTAGTAGTAACAATTTGGATGACTTTTTGCATCCTTTCACCTAATTTGCATTAAAAGGAAGAAGATAAATCAAATAGTGTCTATTTCTCATACGTATGCCAAAGTTTGAACCATTTGCTCGCAGCAGATGATATGCTTAAGAGCATAGAAGAGGGGAGAAATTACCTTTTCCTAAACTTTCTGAGTGGAATTTACATCCCTTGGCAATGGGGAAGGGGAAGAAGACTTTCAGACAGTTGTATAGAGCAGTAGCTCCACCTGTCCTAGCGCCAGCTTTCTCTGAACTTCACTAGTGCAGAAGTAGCTTGGTTCATATACCTTATCTTAATATATCTTTTGTCTACAAAAAATGCTTTTAACAGGGTAATTTAGAAACCATTCACAGCCGAAGACTGTTTGCAGAACTTTGCTGAGTTTCTATGAGACTCATGTGATAGGTAGTAATTATTAACAGAAATAATGACTCCTCAATTGTAAGAACATTTTCTTTTCTGACATAGAGCTGTAAATCTGTGTCCTTTGATCATGTAGAAGTATTACAGTACGTTGTGCAGCTTCTGTCTCTGGAGGGACATAAATAAATTAGTCTTTAGCAATCACATTTGATAACTGAAAATACCATTATAGTACTTGTGGCAAGCCTTCCATTAATGTACCTTTCAAAATGCAAAATTGTCTTGGCAGCCAACATTCTATTTATTATTCTTTTTCTATTATTCTGTCTTTTATCCTTTGAAAGAAAAATAAAATTTCCAGAAAGTTTCTCATAGTATTTATTACATTTTGCAAGATCAGTTGTGTTTGCTACAGTCATGGATAATTTGTAAAAGAGCTAGAACTTCACCTCTAATATGCCATAAAAAGGAGAGAGAAAATTTAGCTGTGTAATCTCAATTTCAGACACAACTTCAGAGTAATAAGTTCTAATATGAAGAGAGTACATACAGAATCCTGGAATCTCAAGCTAAACCTAACCACATTGATTTTTTATTTCCATGTAAAGAGCAGATTGTAATTTCCCTCATTTAATCAAAAACATAGAAGCTTTGACACAGTCCAAAAAGCTTTGTTTTTCTTGCAGCCAAGATTAAAGTGTTCAGTATATTATCCTACTGATGAAATAAGTGAGGATAACAAATCATTCATGACAAGATGAGACGTATCAGAGAGACTATGAAATAGAAGCGTTATTAGTATTCTTTGTTTATTTTTTTTTCTCTAAACACCATATTTTTGATTCTAGCACTCTGGCATTGGTGGAGCAGCAGCTGGCAAGAAGAACAGAACTTGGAAGAACCTAAAACAAATTCTTGCTTCTGAAAGGGCATTGCCATGGCAACTAAATGATCCTAGCTGTAAGCTGCTTAGATGCTTTGCATGTATTTATAAATAATAGAATCCACACAAATAACTTTCTTTACAACAAATCTAAATTATTTCATCAGTGCATGCCATATACTGCTTGAACAGGGGTCAGTAGTATGTTTAAGGCTAGTCCAATCACAACAGTGAGCCCTAAGTAGAAAGTAGGGGAAGCAAATGATTTGGAGTATCATGACAAAGTTCAAATACATTTGGACAGAGAGTTTAATAAAGGGAATGTATTTATCCAAACCATGTCAGAAACTCTTATTCCCGTCAAGTTTTTGTCACCTCTTCACTGGTTAGGAGCCTCCCCTTCCTCTGCATACAGCCCAGAGGTCTTCTGATGGGTGGCTGCTGTTTGATTAGCTATATTTTAACTATTTTCAAAATGATTCTTCTAAGCCACATACCTGTAGAAGCTTAGACCTTAGCCCAAGCTTCCTATCTAGCCCCTTATCCTAGATTCTTGGGAGATTTAAATCCTACATCCCCTCTTTAGTACAGCACAGCTGAAACTGCATTATTATCAGTCCCAATTAGCAGTCCTAGCTGGTGTACATCCACAGGAGCAGAGTTATAGCAGTGGTCTTAATCTAGATATACTTCAAGTCTACTTGCAAAGTAGGATACTATTGGACTTAGCTAGGGGCAGAATGGGATCCTCAGATTTTACTTAAGCAAGTGGAGGCATTTCAGAATTGAGCATATGCATATACTTTTTGTCAGACGTGGTGCTTTATCCAAAAATAGCTTGCCATTTTTTGAAGTGTTTTAGGCACAACTGTTACAGAAAAATGCAGACTACTCTGTGTTCCTGGCTATTGTAACTGACAATCTGCTGATGTTGCTATTTCTACTATGCTCTGTTTGCAACCATAAATTTACAGGATTTTTTTAAGAAGGAGGGAAGAGAAATTCAGTTCCATATTTAAAACCAGCTGTCTGTGGCATTAGGGTCTTTTGAATTATGAGATGGTAAGTTAAAAATCTGATATGGAGGAAGCATTTGAATTGATCATAGTATTTGAATGAGTTGCAAATGAGATCAGGAAAGAACAAAGAAATGAGTCAGGTACAAGATATTTTTGTAAACATCCAAAATTGGGGATTTAAATACTTAAACATACTAACTGTATCTTGAAAAATGTTTATGAATGAGAGTTGCCAACTAAAGGGCACCGAAGAACAGCAATTTCCACCACTTAATTTAAACATTCAGACAATTTTCTAGGTCACTGACTGGGCTTAAAGTGGTACATGCTTAAAGATTTAACTGATTTAAAAGATTACTTTGCTTTTGTGGATTATAGTATTTCAGAGCTTCAATCTTGACCAACGTTTCATGATCTTAACATATAGCATGCATATGATAAAGGCTATTCTTTGCATGTGACTGACTGCAAGGGAATTCATTAAGACTTGTTAAAAATCAACACATTACGAATAAATCTTGCATTTTTCCTTTTGGGTGGGGGGAAGTTCTGCTTGCTGAACTCCATTAGAGTGGTGAGCAGGGTCAGAGGTAATTCTGTTCATATTTCTTTGCTTTAGTGTTGCTAATTAATAGGCACCTCAGAAATTAGGTTTATGTATTAAAATAACACTGAATTTATCCCTTTGTTTCTCTCTAGATTTTAATATTGATGCTCCTCCTTCCTTTAAGCCTGCCAAGAAATATTCTGACATTTCAGGACTTCCGGTAAGTATTTTATCTTTCCTCTCAAAATTAGTGTCTCACTTTTCACAGTGAAGTAGTGCTGGTGCATTGTTTTGTAAAAGATGTACATGCTGAAGTTCCTATTCAGCCTCGGGCTTAGTAGTTTTCTAGTGATTTAGGGCCAAACCCCAACTACTATCACTACATCGCAAAATCCTTAGGTTGTTAATAGATGTCAGGGCAGATAAAATAGCTTGTCCTGCCAGGTGGCTCCTATGACACCACTTCCTTAGTTGTAGAATCTACATTGGTCCCCACCATTTCTAAATCTCTAGATCTTTGCACTGAAAGCTAGTAGTCCCCATGACTGCTAGTTTTGCCAAGCTATAACCTCACCGACTGAAACTTTCCATGCTGAGTGTTTGCATGAGGCTGATCTATTTCATTGTATCCTGTAGAGGAAGTTTCAAAAAGATGGCTCAGCAATTTTCAATAATGAGATTAGGCAAAATTATATTGATTGGCCCAGGTTAAAAAAAATCCTTTTTATCAATGCTCTCAAACTTTCCCTCAAACAAATCAGCCAGAAACAGACACTTGGCATAGACTTTTGAGAATTTCAAATACCCCCATGCTTCAGAGCAGGAACTTGGAGTTTGGCAGATATATATCCTATGTGTTACATATGGCCTCTTTTACATATTTTTGTTAAAGAATAAAGAAAAAGGGGAAAAAAAACCCAACCCTACGTTTGACTTAGATAGAGTTTGCACATGCTCCAAAAAGTCTCGGTAGTTACAATTTGGTGTCTGAATTCCCCAAAGATTCTGTTGGCACAAAACTGGAGTAAAGGCATTGAATTCTGCCCAACAGAAAATTTGTATCTGCTGCTGAAACTGTTCCTACGTGACATGAATAATTTTACTTAAAACAAAGCAGGTGTTAGTAACAGCATATCTTTTCACTTTTCACCTTTAGCTCCCAGTGATTTATTTTTCAGAAGCCTGTGTATCTAATGCAATTGAAATGAATGGGATGTTGTATTTTGGACTAAAAAAATGCTTAAGTAATGGTTAAACTAACTAACTACAGTGATGAAAACTCTCTGACATCAAAGAATCTCAGACAGAATTTCTGGGTCCCTTTTCCTAGTTAAATCTATTTTTCATCCATAACGCACCAGCCCACCTTCACAAGCTTGATATCACTTCACAGGTGATTTTAAGGTACACATTTCTTATGCTGATGCAGGTTAACATACCATTTGCATTCTGTACACTGAATTAGGCTAAAGTCCTCATTATGAAACAAAATGGGTGAACACTTAACTAAGTACTGCCTTATAGTGCATACACAGTGTAAGGCACCAAAGAACAGCTATAGCACCAACTGTAATCCTGCATATCCTAGCATGTGTTTTCTTTGACTTTTTAATTTTATAACTAACACATTTAAATAAGGCACCTAGGAGGTGGCATGTTTCCAGCCTGTGCCTCCTAATGTGATTTGGAAATGTAGTGGGTTGCTCAGATAGAGGCTGGTAACCCTTGATGTTCAGGAGGGAGTGGGAAAGCAACATCTCCCTCACAGATGAACAGGCAGACAGCAAATGGAAGAGACTGCTCCCAAACCCAGGGAAAATAGTTCCCTCCAGCCAGTCAGACTTACATTCTTTTACTTGTAGCAATATTGCTTTGATATAATAGCAGCTTGTTTTCAGAGAAGGAGCAGGGATCAGTTGAATACAGCACTTTGTATAAGTACCACTGCTCTATATAAAGATGCAGTGGATAAAGGAATAGGGGATAGGTGGGCATATGAAAAAATAATGAGTAGATTTCACTAACATAGCAAAAATTCTATTCTGAGTCACTTAGTGGTGTTCATTTTTTCCCTATCCTCTCCCCTTAGAGTTGCTTTGCAAGTGTTAGTAGCACTCGCACCAGGTGTTATTAAGTTGTTGCAACATCTCTGCTCTGTTTGGGGCTAAGCTGTGGGGGAGAAGGCATAGGAGCGTAAGTTCCTTTCACTGCCCCATCTCCGAGGAAATATAATGCTTTCCAGTGCTGACCTTTGATGCATTTCAAACTAGTCAGCGAGGTGATGATGCAGGATATAGATGTGAGTGGAGACCACGTCCCTACCAGCTAAGGGTCAGTTTAGTCATAGGAAATAGGAGTCATTGTGTCAGTTCCTCAGCTTTCTTTACCATCTCCTGCTTTCCATCAGTGATTTATGTACTCTGAGTATTCTAGCTCAGTATAAATGCTCTCTATACAAATCCATTCAGTGCTTCTTTTTTTCCTTTTTCTGTTTCCACTTTCTGTTTCCACTTTTTTTTTTTTTCCTTAATTTTCCATCCTCTAATTGCATTGTGAGTCAAGTTTCCTATTTTACCTGGACTGCAAGGTTTCTCCAGACTATGATAAAATTACTGTGTTTAAAAAAATCTTTTTTATTAAAATAACTGAGTCAGTGTGTCCTTTAAATTGCTAGTCTAGAAATGTTTCATAAGAAGTACTAAATATGCTTTCAAGTCTTTTCTAGTGGAAAGATATGTAGGACAACAGAATATTTTAGAAATCTAGTATTAGAAAAAATCCCCTGTATTTTCTGTGTAAAATCTAAAAACATTTGTGTAAGAATATATTTTCTATGAGAATGCTGGATTCCCAAGGGAAAAAAAAAAAAAAAAAAAGAAAAATTACTTAGCAGTACCCATTTAGGAAGAATTAAATGGTCTAGCAGGTACAAAAAGAGAAGTGTATTAAAACACTCTCAATTAGTAAACTTGCACTTATATTAAATGCCACAATTAAATTCTGCTGATCCTCTTCTCTTTCTGTGTGTAACACAAATGGAATTAAATTTACCAACATTCTCAGCAGAACAGCCTATATATTTGTAAGGCACATTAGAATTCAAAAGCTATTATTTTGTATATTGACACTGGAAAATAAACCTATTATTTCCAAACTTGGAAGGTATGTGTTTAGATATTTTAACGTGCAAAACAGGGTAATTTATTGTAATGCAGATTAAAAAAAAAAACAACCAAACAACAAAACTTCAAATGTTTATATTTCTCTTCCTTTTCTGAAAATGGATCATCCCAGTTACCATAGAAACAGACTGAGATAACTAGTTTATTGTATTTTAAGAGTGTTTCTCTCTGGCCTTTGGCCTAATTTTTAAACATGACGGAGTTTTTTCTTTGCAAAATCATCTTACTTTACTCTTCTAATCTGTTTAATTATTGCTGAAGTACTGGTAAAGTTTCTTTTCAGACTGAAGTCATGGCATAAATGAGTTGTCATACATCAGTGTCTGCAAACAGTGCAGCCCAATACAAAGTATCAGAAAAATGGAGAATTACCATAGTATTTTTAACGTAGATTGGTGCACAATACAAATTGCAGATATTGCTTGGCTAGCTTATTACTGAATCATGCACATTTGGAAAAAGTCCAATTGGTTAGTCTTTTCTTACATGGTTACTTGCTGTAACCAGGAAGTTACCACCACGGATAAACTTACTCCTAATGTTCTAACTTTGCCATTTGTTTGAAAATTAATTGATGACTTGACTGTTAGCTGACTATATTTAATTAACCTAGTGACATTTCTTTGTAATGAAAAAAGCTACAAATAACACTAAATTTTCTAAGCTATATCACAACAAACAATTAACTGGATTGTTACCACAGTCAACAGATGCTTTCCAACATAAAAATGATAGAGGCCTCTGTGCCAGCTCTTCCTGGCCTTTTCTATTTTTAGTACCAATGTCTTAAGGGATCCCAAGTGCCTGTGCCTTGCAGCCTTCCACCATCTTGTGTTAAAGAGAGGTATGGAAAACACTTTCAGAGTTTTGGGAGACTCTTGGTAATCCATTGCTGAACAGGCAGTGATTGCCCTAGAGACTGAAGGTGGAGAGGCAATACCCTGAAGCCTGCCTTCTCCCAGCACAGCCTCCTGGCCTACCCCTGAGCTCATCTGAGCTCCAGGTTTCTGTAGCAACAGGGAAGGGGAGTTGATAGAAAGAAACTGGCACTGCTCCCAGGCACCCAGGGTCCAAATATAGCTGGGGATACAAGCGTAGTCCAGGGTGAGCTGGCCAGGCTGTTATCCTAAAAGCAGGCATCTGTAGCAAAACACAACACTGAGTTCAAATTTCTTATCAGTTCAGTCACAGAACCATAAGCTGAGACTCCCTAGCTTTAACAACCACTTTAAAGTAAATTAAAAGCTAAGTTGTATGCAGCAAAAGAAAAGCAGTCCAAAGCTATCAGAGCACCCATAATTCAGCCTCTTTGTGGGTAATTTATTGGCAGCAGCCTGACTGTTTGGAGAGCTGCCTTGAGAGAGACCGCACAAGGCACAGAGTTGCTAGGGTGAGTTTAGAATTGAGGAATTTCTTTTGCGCTGTGTTTTGTATGTAACTTATTTCAGCCCTCTGTTATGTTTAATGCATTTCTAATGTGATTTTATAGGGGTCTGTTAATGTCTCATAAGTTCTGACGTGAGGAGAAAGAAAAAGAGACAAACTTTTGGTCACATGGTAGAACAGCAGTGCTGTTACTGGGAACAGAAACTCACTATTTTGTGGTCTTGTAATTAAGACACTTTTTTACTATTATGGTTTGAAATTTTATTTCAATAGTGTATCTACCATTTTTTTTTTTTCAGGCAAATTACACAGATCCCCAGAGCAAGCTAAGATTTAGTACTATTGAAGAATTTGCGTACATTCGGATGCTCCCTTCAGATGTGGTTACAGGATACCTAGCTCTAAGGAAAGCAACAAGTATTGTTTCCTGAAGAGACTAAATACTGTCGTACATCGCTTGTGAACAGAGCTAATTTTGAGCATCATGACAAAAACTGACTGTGGGACTGAGGTTTAAAACTATCCATGGATTTTTACATCTGGAAGTAGTTGATGATACATGCATTTGAAGAACATATGGATTTAATTTTCATAAATGCTGACATTTGTTAGTTTGCCAATTTGTTAGCAATGTGGTTTGGTGAACAGAATAACTTAGGCCTTAAGGATATATATTTGTACCATAATGTCTCATTTAGATTAATTTTTGTAGAGACGGGATTTCATCTCCACCCTGTATATTTTATGCATTGCCCTGGCTCAGAAGGAATCCTCATTTGAATTAAGAAAAAGGCACCAAGATATGCAAACATCTAAACCCCCTTACCAGATGTGCTTGCCACTTGGCTATGAATAAGTTTGTCCCATCTGTAAAATGAAGCCAAAATACCTAGCAGGTACTGCTTTTGTGATGACTATTTATGGTGCTGAGCACTGTGGAAATGAACAGCTTCACAGAAATATTTCCATTGAAACACTGCCAACATAAATAAAGTTGGACTCATACTTGTTTGTAAAATACCCCAATGAGTATTAAATCCAATGAGGATTAAATCAAATCACTGGGTAACTCTTAATCATGACACTTTGTGGTTTTTGAGTGCTTCATTTCTCAACCTGACTATTCTACCTTTCCTAGTTAGAACAATATTAGTACTTATTAGTGTGAAAAAAGTACTTATTTCGCAGACTTTTAAAAACAGATGCTAAAGAGCAGGAGTTCCACTGTCCATTGGCAGTGTTCTGCCACCCAGATGGTCTTCAGAAAGACAAGACCTTCTACATGAGAGCACAGAACTCAGCACCATGACACACCAAAAGAATAATTGAGAACAAGTGGACATTGTCACACTTTAGAGGAAAGAGACTGAAGGAGAGTTTGGATTCTTGCTGGGGTGATGGCTGACAAGTAGATGCCAGCATCAGAATGACCATGACTTCCTGACACTAAGTCTAGGGGCCAGGGGGGCAGAGGGTTTTCTGCTCATTCTTTCTTTCTGTCCTTTTTCTTATGACAAGCTGCTGATTTGATATTTTCCAACTTCTGAATCTTTGTCCCAGCCTTCTGCTCATGTAAGGTTTTGATCTGGACACCAAGTTCAGGCTTAAGTGCTTCTACCCCCCAGTCACACAGCCTTCACTCCCATTTATTGCCCTTTAATTGTGGCATTTCCCTCCCTTATCTCTCGGAGCCAGTGGATGTTAGCCTGAAGGGCTGCTAGACAAGTTCCTCCTTGCTGTGGGAATGCTCCCTTCCCACGTATAAAACTGCCAAGTGGAAGACTTGCACCAAAGCTTGTTAGTTCTGGACTTCCCAGGTCACTAGGAGGGTAAGGTGCTGGTCACAGGACAGCACTCCTGTAGCACCGAAGCTCCATCAGGGACATCAGGTCTTGTGTAAGGCACATTCTTCTCTTTGACTGCACAAGCAGCACACAGTAGGTTTAGTTGGTTTCTAAGTTGCACTTTGAATGCACATTTCTATAGACACAATAATTAAGATTATTTTTTTTCTCATTGAAAGAATAAATACACAAAGTGTTATTATGCTAGTTTAATTTCAACTCCAAACCAGGAAAAGCAATAATGGCATACATTGTTAATGAAATTCAGTGGGACTCATTCTTCAGTTTTTGTGATCTAATATTGCCAAAACCAAATTTTAAGTCTTTGACGTGCTTACAGTAGATCCTTCAAAGCCCTAGATATCAGATAATGCTACAGCTGTATCACAGTACAAAAAAAGAATAAGACAGGATATCTCTCTGCATGCCAGTAAGCATCCAAGCCACATTCTCTTTGCATCCGAGTTTTATAATGGATGTTTTTAACTTACTTTACATACTGAAGATGTGTTTATAAGATAAGCTTAGCATTGATATGAAAAGAAAATGCATAGAACTGCTGTAAGATCATTTTTGTTTTAAATAAGTAGACAGACAGCAGCTCAGAAAATCAATTTCATGAGCTTGTTCTCTCCCACAAATATTTTTAACATTCTTTGAGAATGACTGTGTAGGAGCCCAGGCTCCTCCACCATCAGAATTGCTCCATGCACTACTGCACTCTATATTAAGATATTGCCTCCCAGCTAATTTCTGCTGCGCAGCATTTATATATTCCATTTTCAAAATCTAAGTGTCCTGCTGAATAAATCAGCATCATAAAGTAAATACATCTTAGATTTGGAAGAAACATTAGTGACTCTTCTCTCAATGCTCTGTATCCAGGGCTGTTAGATTCCTTTTTCTTCCTTTCCATGTTTCTTCCATTGTTGGCTGTTTTTTCCTAGTCGTTAGTACTTCCCTTTTACTCTTTACACTGTGCAGTAGTCAAGCCAAGAGTGATGAATCAGCCACCAGCACCATTCAGCATTACATCGATCAGTGACTGTTTACTATGTGGAACAATCAAAACAAATTTGTTTTAGCAGGAAGCTGAGAACAGAACAGATCTAGCAGCCAACATGTACGATGGTGTTCAGTCCAGCTGGGTTCCTTTTGGGAACAGCATGTGAACCTGCTGCTCTCATCAGTGCCCTCTCTGAGAGAACTGACCAGTACCTCCCTTGCTTTATATAAGAGAAAATATGGATAAGTGAAAAGCTTATCAGTGCCACAGAGTAGTTTTAAAGTGTCTTATCGACAGGTCTAGAAGAAGTGAAAATTGAGAAGTAAATTTATATGTAAATAGAATTGTATCTAGATAAATATACATACGTTGAATTTAAATTGGAAAGAGGACAAAACAAAAGAGAAGCAGCAACAAATACCATTTCAGACTCGGGGAGAATGTTTTGACTAATACTACTGCCACATCTATAAAGCAGAAAGCCAGCAGTCAGGGTGAGGACTAATCTGTTCAAGTACGACTGTTACTATCTGGGAAGTATCACCTGAATGCATTACTTAATATAGAGCATGGATGGCTTCAGCCTCACATGCATTTGCATTAATATGTTCCCCTGTCATCCCTCTGTAACGGTTTACAGCGCACCAGTTGCTAAGCTCCCACAGAAATCTCACTGACATTAATGGGAATTGAGCTTGTCCAGCAACTTGCAAGGAGCAGTCCAACTGGCAAAGCTTTAGCCTTAGTCTTTTTGGCAGGTGGAAAACATATTTTCCTTGCCTCATCTATCCTATCTCACGGGCCAAGCTCCTGTTTTCCTATGCAGCTACCTACCGAACACACACCACTGGTCCAGCAAACACTGGAGATGGTATTACATCCAGCTTACTATGGGGTTTTCTGTTTTTATTTAAGACTGCAGTAGCTTGTATTTACCCCATACTTTGGGTGGATCTGCTTGCTCTTAAAGGCCAGGACAAAGCAGGCAACTGCCTCTGCAGTGGTCAACCTCAGGGTAGCAGAACCTCTGCAGCTGAAGTGCCTGGTGTGGCCTAAACCCCAGCACTACAAGGATGCTGTGCTGAGCTGGGGCAGGGGCTGGATCACATGGGGCTCTGGGACTGCGGAGCCAGCTGCTCCCAAGGGAAGGGGTTTACTGAGAGCTATGAGAGGAATGAAGCTCTCAACAGTTGCAGCTGCTGCCTCCATTCTCTTTAGTGGATGGGAAAGCAGGGTGCAGGAGCTCCAGGGCTCTTGCCTTTGTTATTCACTGCTGGTTCAAACAGCAGGTGTGTACCCAAACTTTCTGCCCCAGCCTTTCCCTTCACTGTGTCTGTACTAGGAATGACCTTGGCCCCATGTCCTGGAAAGCAGCAAAATTCAATTCAGAGAGGCCTTGGGCCAGCTCATTTTGGAGCCTCTGCATTTCACCATCCTGTATTTCCTGGCTTTCTCCCATCATAACCTCCTGGAGCCCTATGGAGTTGCTATATATGGGCTTCAGTGGAGGACAGGAGTAGCAGGCACATGCAAGGAGATGTGTTTTGATTTCCTTTGACAGAAGCCTGTAAGTGTCAAATCCCACCAAATTACAAAAAACTGAAGGTAAGCAAAGTGAAGGGTTTTTACTGGGGAAAAATATCAAGGTAAAAAGTAACCAGTATAAGCATAAAAATGTTTTTCTAAGTCTACTCTGTCAAAGAAAAAAGCTTGAAAAGCATGATTACAATCTTACTTTGAAGGGCTAAGTAATCTTTAATAAATTCATACAACAATAATTTATTATTTATTAGAAAACTTAGCAACTGGTTTTAAGGCCTCTTACAATCTCTAACAATGTACGTGGTTTATATACTAAAAACAAATAGCACATAGTTTTTCTTTCTGAATAACTTAAAGGAAGAAGATTTTCATAGACTTGATGTGAAGTTCTGGGAGAAAAACCCTTACTTTTAAACAAGAAGAATCAAGCGGTTTATGTATTGTTACTGAACACTTCAGACAGACTAAGGTGATCATACCACTAATATTGCAATTCATAAAATTCCTTCATTTCCCACATTTTAGTATGTGTCTTCCAATGACAGATCACTTGGCCTGCTGGCCAGTGGATGGTTGGAATGTAATAAAATAATACATCTTGAGGAAAGAAAAACATTTTCTTTAAGTCCGTTGGGTAAGTATTGCTTGTTTTTGTATTATCTGAGAAGCTTAACAAATCCAGTATTTTCAGATGATTACACTACTGTAAATCACAACCGAAGACAGCAATGGCACTAATCTCTTGGGAGAGATAATAACAGCAATTAACAAACACTGTGTAAAATGCTGGTTAGTAGTGCCTATGTAATGGCACACAGTTTATGACTCATGAGGTGGCATGTACAGAACATTGCTGTCTCTGACACTGTAGCCTAAAATCAATAATCTGTACATAAAAAACATAATACTAGTGGATTAGATAGTAAATTGGTTGTGGGGCTGGCTGTGGTTACTGTTTACCAGTATGTTCTCCTCTAGGCAAGAGCTCCCATCAGTTATCACATGCTGACTGCTGTGGCTCTGTTACTTGACTCCAGTGCACCCAGTACAGCACCCAGAAAACTGCATCTGATTCACAGACTTTCTGAAGTCTTCTCCAATGTCCCAAATCTGGGATGTAAAAACTATTTTTCTCTCAAGTGAAGAAATCATTTACAAGTCTCTAACCAGGCATAGCCCATGAGAATAGTGTCGCTTTTTCTGCAAGTCTTGAATACAAAGCATAGTTTGTGGTAAAGAAGAATAGGTGTCTTGTGTGTAGGTACTTCTGTTTCAGCACAGATCACACACAAGCAAGTTCTCAGCATCAGGTTTTGGAATTTCTGAAGACAGCTATCAACCTGTGCATGGGAAGAAAGTGTTTCCTGCCTCATCGTATCAAAATAAATGGTATATGTGCACACTGAATGCCAATGTATAGATCTGACAAATATACAGCAAATATATCCTTGTAAGCAGAGATGAAAGCCTGGTCTGCTTGGCCGATACTTGGGCTGTGTTGGGCACTGAGTAAGCAGGGGTAAATAGGGAGGTTTGGATTTTTTCTGTGATCTCATTTATATCCTGAGGGACAGCAGCTTCCCTTGACTCTCTTCTCCCAGGAGGAAGAGATGCCTCTGAAAGGACACCATAAACTCACACACATTGCCTACATATTGTGTGTCTGGTCATTAGTTCCATGACTAATACATAAAGACGACACAGAGGGGACAGAATTATGGATGTTTTAATAAATTGTCTGTGGGCCCAAATTCTCTCTTAGATAGCTCAGATGCTGGTAACCCCTGCGTGCTCACGGAAGGGCATGAAGGAGTGACCCTTCCTACATAGAGAAGTGTTCTATGGTCTGAGCTTCGGCCCAACTATTAGAGCAGTTAATTGTGTGAAACCTCCAGGCCATGGTAGGGCTGGCAGTACACAGTGAACCTCTCCTGTCCTGTGTCTACAGCTGCATCCTTCACCAGCTGGATAGGCAGACATGGTGGGGATGAATATGTGCAGGCAATCTCCTGATGGGAGTCAGACTTCCAGCTCAGGACCCAAATGCAGGCACTCACTTTCCAACAACTGGAAAAAGGCAGCAGCCTCTAGGAGTGTGCCTGAATAGCATTTCTTTCATGGGGGAAAACAGAGGCAGTGTAGGGTCTGGTAATAACCTTAATAAAAGAGAATCCCAGGGATTTTAACAGGACCTGGCCTTAGACTAAGGTGGGAGGACTAGAAGTGGGACTGCAGAAGTAATTGCTCTGACGATAGAAGGATATGTTGAAGAGAAATCTTCTATAGAACATTCTGTGGGTGATTCGTAATCCTTTGAAGTAACACATATGGCATTATGGTGGCTTTATATTTGAAATAAAGAATTTAAATGGAGCATAAATCACTACTTCAAATTGTGCCTTTCAAGAAGGTGTGTATATGTCATAGCTGGTGATGTGGAGTCAATGGCTGCCATCAGTCTAGTGTGCACAGGTGACAGAAGCTAATAGGTACAAGCCTTGTTCTCCTCCTATTAAATAGGCTTTTGTTACTGAAACTGATGGTGAAGCACAATCAACCAAACATTTTTTGCCTCTAACAACCAAGAATTTGTTTGTCATGCTGCATCCCTTGTGCTAGACTGTACAAAATCAGACAGCTAAGAAATAACTACCAGCAAGTCCTTTCCAGTGTTATGTGAGCCCTTCCCAAGAGCTTTGTAAATTGAGAATTATTACCTTCATTTTAGTGAAGTACGAGGTGTTCTGAATCAGTACCCTGGTTTGGCCCAATGCTTTCTTAACCCTTGGGAAACAGCATGTCAAACCCCACTGTGAAACACCCCCCTTCAACAGTTTATTTCAGCAGCTTTCTCCACATTGTTATAGTTTACCTAATAATGAATTGGAAGCTGAATTCTCCATGGACCTTGAGATGTCCTTCTGAAGGATCACACTGGGACAGAGTTCAAATGCCATTCTTCCTGTACATTTCCTGTATAGGATTCCACTGGGACACATAGACCCCTCCAGAGCCTTTAGGCAGTGATTGTCTGCTTGTATCTTCCATAGAAACTATGCATCACCCACAGGGATGATTTCTGGAAGAGGCAGTGGAATCCTGTTCTTCCCACTTCTACACACATGCTCTGCTCACTGCGTTTAACAGTTGCTCGATTAATCCTTCCAACTCTAAGAATTGTGGGTTTGCACCCACTGCAAAACAGTTACACACAGTTATACAGCCTTGGAAGTTCAGATATTCTACAGAGAATGGGAGAGGAGGTTTAGATCTGTTAGCTGAAAGAAGAGACTGAGCCCATGTGAGAGGAGTAGGCAGGACAGGGGGAGAAGCATCCTCACCCTGGGTGGTTGGATAAGGAGAACAGGAACTGCAGCATTGCTGCTGTACTTCAAACAAGGGCAGTAGCCTACAATAGCCCTTTTTGCAGAGTGTCATCTAGAAAAGCACTGCATCTGCTGCTGTGGAATAGAACATGGGCAGGAGGCTGTCACTGAGCTTCTCAGTTCTGTTGAGGATGATATGATTCTGGGCATGCTCAAAGGCAGAGCTTCAGGGGTCTGGGTAACCATCCAGGATGCAGTCAGCAGCTGTGTGAGGATACAGAGGATGGCAGGTTTAGTTGTGGACTGTCTAAACTCGGGCCAGATCGCTTTTGGGGATCTGAAGCTCTCTGAAGACTTGGGAATGGGTCTTATCAATTCAGTGGCTTTTGACTCAGCACCTGTATCATCTGACCAGCTCACATAGCACACATTTCTTGTCACCAGAAGGTACCTGGTATTGCTTCCAATACTGGATCTGAAGTGATGAAAGCACAAGCATTAAAGAAGGAAAAAAAAAATCAAAGGCAGACAGAGGCCCTTTTGTCATTCTCCCAGAACTCCTCTGCCTCTAAGGCCATGTCCCTACTACCTTCACAACGTAGGTTGCACTACCATCTACCTCCAGCTTTTTCCAACTTGGATAAGACATGGACAAGGTTAAAAATCCTGTTCTACAACATACATTTCTAAGTAGTTCTCAGAAAACAACCAGAATCCAGCATTTAAGAGGTGTACTTAATGACCTCCTTTGCACCTCTGTATAACTATAGGTGGCAAAGTTTTGGTAGGACGGATGCTGCAGGGGTAGCCTCTGTGGGAAAGATTTCAGGGGCTATAGGATGCATAAGAACTACAGATGCAGTTTCCTGTCCCCCTAAAAATAAATATATGAAGTGACAGCTTGTTTTTTGGGTCATATAGAAAGGGAGGCTTTATTTTGTCCTAAATAGCACATTTCAGTTTGATCAAGTAGTAATTATATCTGAGCCATGAAGAAACAATCTCCAAGACATAATTAGTAACAGCACCTTCCCTGGGAGATGTAATTCCCTCCACCTCTCACTTCCCCTCCCTGCTCTGAAACAGAGCTCTGTGCTATTCATCTGAAGAAAGATGACTGAAAAATAAATGTCCATTTTAATAAAAGAAAGGTGTTTATATAGAATGGCTAGAATTCACCTGCAGATCTGCAGAAACTACTTGTTGAAAAGAGAAAAGAAGCACTAGAAGAAGAAGAAAAATCCCAAGTGGAAAAGCAAGAACAAAAGCTGAAACCACAAGAGAAAAGGTAATGGTCTATGTTGCCAAAAAGGCAGACTTCTGCAGAGGATAAACAAAATGCCAGGGTGGGCCAAAGCCAGAAGCATCCTCTACAGTTGTCAAAAGGCCCATTGAAGCAAAGCAAAGCTTAAAATTGAATGAGTTCACCTGAAAATCAAAAAATGTCTTGCCATGGGGCCAGGCAGTTGTCCTAATATAGTACAATTGTATTTCAGCAAGCATATTTTTGTTTCTTGAACTGTATGGCTACTCAAGGCTCACAGTTACTGCTTAAGAAACTTAAACCAACTTGGGTAAATGAAAAAGACACAGGCACACACTGAGACCCTGCAGATTTTCACTCAGGCAAGTACACAGGCACTTACTCTGTTCTTTCACTGCCTCTTTCTTGCCAGCTTGTCTAGATTAGGGATATTTGCCACACTGTAACTATATCTACAAACCTCGAGTGTAAATATATATACAAACCCTGAGTGTAAATATATGCATCAAAAGGATTTTGCCAGGAACTTAGTAGTGCATGAGCACTTCAGGCTTGTCTCTAGGTAAGGAGTTCTATTTGATTCTGTTAAAACTAATTCTCATCTAGACCAGTCAGTCCACATCCAGAGCTGTGCAGCCAGCAGGTACCAGCCTCCACACCTTGGCCTCAGGCTGCTGTAGGAAGCAGCGCTGGGGATTGGCACGGTGATCACTTGCCACAAGAGTGCCAGGGTTTATTGGGAGATTTATTTTTCTTGGCTCAAACTTTATACACATCTCCATACAGAAAAACCCTCCTCCCTCCACATGACATTTTTAATGGTGCTCTGTTATATAAACAACATAACTGGAAAAACTATTGCACCTGCATAGGATTGCACCTTATAAATAATTTATTATAGTTAAGCAAAAGCTAAAGGATAAACTCTGATTTTGTTTGCTTAAATATAATATGTCAAATTTCTATTAAGCCACTAGGAGCTATTTGAAAGACTATCTATTACAAGAAATCTTGCCAGGATGCTCTGGTGGTTTATGGCCATCTTGGATATGTTGGGAAAGGTGAAATGAGTCTAATGCATTTGAAGTTTTGTGGGGTTTTGAGAAATCCAGACGTGTGTGTTTTAATATTTGGAAAATCCTGAGATCAGCAAGACTATCGTCTGCAGGATTCAACCACAAGTTGGATCCACTTCTTAGAAAGTCTAAAAGTCTTATGACTGCTGTAAAAGCAACAACCCCCCGCCCCGACCCAAAAAAAAAAAAAAAGCAAACAAAACCCAACCTTTTTTAATGTGTACACGTAATGATTGGGTTTGCCCTGTAAAATATTTATCTTTAAATGACAGAGTAGAATATGATAATTCATGCTTTCTTCATAACCAAGTTAACTGGATGTGTCTCAGTGACTGATTTAAGTAACTGCAGCTTTTCACCTTGTTCTTTGTCTGCAATGTGTGTATTGCAGCTCTGTGTGTCAGCAACACAGAAAGGGGAACAAGCATGTCAAACGCTGTGCAAGACTCATAGGCTCACAAAGCACTCCTTCTGCCTTTTAAATGGTCCTGTTACACATCTACCTCTCATGGGGGGATTTTTTTAAACACGAGGTATATGGTTCAACTGAGAGGTGCTGCATGTACACACCAGTGCTTTTTGCTGACAGGCACACTTTTTAAAGTTTCACATTTCCTCTCTTTTTACCTGTCCTTTCATATTTGAAATTCAGGAAAGATGAGAATGCAGATCTAACTCTTCACAGTATTTGAGATTTTGAGTTAAGTGGGACAATGAAATCGCTCCAACACTGTCAGCAGGGACTTCCAATAAAAACGTAGTAACACAGTGGCTTTCCTTTTGATGTAAAAATCAGTCATGCCAAGCAATCATATTTACACATCCCTTCATACGTATTAACACACACCACCATAACTGCTTTACACATTTCTAGTATTTACTTTGGCTTCCTACATCCTCTGTTAATCAAGTCTTACTTTTCCATGACACAGGCAGCTGTCCTGAACTTTTCTAGAAGCTGATATGACACACTCCACTTTGGAAACTGCAATAAAACATGAGTGCACACCCAATGCCATAACTACAATAATTAGAGTCACTGCCCATTAAAAAGTGAATATAGGAGGATTGTGCTGTGCCATGCATCAGTGCTGTTGCAGAAATACTGCACTGCTCCATAAACGAGAGAAAAAACCCTCAAACATTAAAGTCATTTATTGTACTTGTCTCCAACAAGGACACTAATTCCAGGTATTTGGAACAAAGAACACAGTGTACTTTACTCTTTTTTCATCTTTCTGCTTCTAGACTGGGCAAATTAACATTGTTTTCTTACCACAGACCTCTGGAGACATCATGGTTTAAGAATGTTTTTCTGAACTCTCATGCTAAAAAGTAGTCAACCAGCTACTGAACTTCAGAGGAAGGAGGTGGCATATCTGTTCAGAAACTCACCTTAAACTGGGTAAACTGGGGCTAGGCAGAAATACCACAACATCTTTTTCTTCCCATCCAGAGCTGGCATAGCTCACTAAATCCAGTATTTTACACACACCATACTGGCAATCTTAGATTAAAAGACATACACACTTTTTCAGTGTGCCCTACCATTGTCTAAATCATCAGCTATATGCTGACTTAGACAAGCAGAGAGGCAAGTTGAACCTCTCCTCTCCCTCTCCCTCTCCATACAGAGGGAATGCTTCTGTCCCAGAAAGCTAGTCTGCTGCCAGCTGTCCTAGTCCAGCCCCAGCACAGCACTGTGTGATGGAGGTTGCCAGAAACTACAGTGATGGGAACCCTACTACAGAAGAAATGTTTGTGCACTGCTAAGAGGGAGAAAAAGAGAAAAAGGAAAGAAACAAGACTATCATCCAACCTGCAACATATTTCTCTAGAGAAAAGTAATTTTGTTATATTAACCGTTATGTTTTATACCTTCTTTTCCACAGTGGCCAAGTTTTAGTGGAGCAAAACTAACTTCAGTTAGTCTCTGAGAAAGGAACCAGAGGTTTGCTACCTTGGCAAGGGGGTGTGGAAAGGCGAAGAGCTGACAAAATAACTTTTTACCTCTCACAATAGGCTCACACAGGACTGTCTGCCAAACCTACCCCAAGCCAAGCAGCTGGGGAGCCCAGGGGCTAAATCAGTGGTGTAAAACGTCTATCTGAACCTCCCAGAACACACAGATGCTGGGTTTGATATCTGCCAGACAGATAGGTTTCCGGGAAAAAAACCTGCCCCTTCCCCCACTTCCGTGCCTCTCTCCTGCCATCAAGTACAGGAATGAGCCATCTGCTTCCATGAGTTCACCGGAGCAATGCCTACATCCGAGCCGGTCACAGCGTGTGCTCTCCACAGCACCATCCGCTTTCCGCTCCAAGCTGTGACGCACTGCGACATTCCCCTCTGGCCGGGGACTCCAGGAAGCGAGCTGTTTGACTTGGACGTGGGTACTGTGACACAGACACAGGTGGTTCCACCTATTACACAGGGTCAAGTTTGCTGCAAAGGCTCCTACTAGCCCCATTTGTTCTCTAGGTATCAGGAAACAGGGTGAAAAGCAGGGCCCTTGCTGGAATTAAATTCTAATAAAGTTCATTCCATGAGTACCTGTGCAACTCCCTAAAATTTCTTGATAAATCAGCCCAGGCCCCAACAACAAGGAGAGGCGAAAATGAGAAAAATCTCATTTCTGTACTATATTTGGGGAAAATTACAACCCAGACTTGGAATTTTACAACCCCCACTTGCTTTGTGGCTGACATGCACTTCCACTGCAGACCTAGGCAAAATCCCACTCCCAGATGACTCCTGTTACAGGACATTTGGGTCTACCACAGAGTTGGACAGGTACTTGTCCTCTGCAGTAGAAACTCCCTGGATGAAAGATGTTCCTGCTAGGATACTGGACATCTCCAGATGGATGATGTTTTGGTTTTGAACTCCTCTTTCTCTGCTGTTTCTTTCACCTCTTCTTGTTTTTTGGTGTAACACTCATTTTAATATGTTTTCTGCCATCTTTTGCCTGGTAGTATTTTGCTCCAGTGGGAGAAAGCACCAGTGTTTGAAATGTATTTGAGGGAAAAATAAAAACTAAGAGTCAAGCTCTCTCTCAGTGACAAGGGCTCCTTCCTTTTCTGGATGGTCTGCACGTACTTCATTGCTGCTAATCATTTTATCCTGGATAAAATTGGATGGAGACCTCTACCTGCCAGGCCTGAGGCAAGCAATTCACTGACTGACTCGGTCAGTATGTCTAAATCACTCTGAATACTAATTCTGCTTTGCCAGCACTGTTTGATTAGGATGCAGGAGGGAAATGCTCCAATTAATGAGGGTGAATGTTGTATGAAAAGGCATATATCAGAGAGGGTAAAAAAGCACAGTTCTTCCTAATGGAGAGTAGGGAAAGGGAGGCTGCAATGTTCAACCTCAGTGGTCGCTTCCCTCCTCTTTCCGTCTGTAGACTTCTTGGCCAACACAAGGGGTGATTCACAACTTGGAACTTGTGTGCCCCTCACCCCCTGTCTCTTTTTCATCACTGGTCTGGCAGTGGAAAAGCTTCCCACATGATCCTCGAGCCAAATTCCTCCTGGAACTGCAGTTGTCCCATGCTGTTTTCATCCCAAATAACTTAGCTGTTATGCTGGCTTCTGTAGTTAGGAACAGCTTAAATTTTCTGTTGCCTGTATTTCTTGGTAGGTACAGTGAATCTGGGATTGAGAGCAGGACTATGGCATGAAGAACAAAAAGTTCAGTATTGCACAAGTGGTTCACATGTCTTCTAAAGATTTCATTTGCAATGCTTTTCTGGAGTTAAAGCAAATTCACTGCCAAGTACAGTAACTGAAGTATTCAGCAAGGGTGATGTGTTATACTTGATACTTCTTCTGACCACAAATGGATAGCATTTTTCACAGTCTTTTCTTATAACTATCTGGTGAAGAGGTTCAATAAAAGCAATTTTTGCCTGTGTGTTGCTGAATGGCACCAATATCTCCAAGTGTTTTTGTTCAGGATTCAAATATGCTGTGAGACTGGTTACCCATGTTAAAAAATATGGTTTCTATTCCCTATCCAGATTCTTATGGAGGCCAGGACTACCCAGAATATTCAAAAAGGCATTGAAAGGAGATATAGGGAGAGGCAAATTTAGAAAATTCAGCAATCTTCTCTTCTCTTGCAAAAGAAAGTGCCTCATATAAGGCTAGACATATGCAGTTCAGATTTGAAAATACCCAAGTTCTTCCTACACTTGAAGATATACATCTGTCTTGATGGTGTTTTACCCAACACATCTACTCCAAGTCCTGCCTTGTACATGTATACTTTGAGTTTTTTATTGCAAAAGGTGCCTACAGGTCAGTTCACTGTGTTCAAATATAAATGCCAACTTGAAGGTTCACAGAGACACTTTCATATGGTACATACCTCATATTATTTTACATATTTACTGGTTCTGTGAATGGGTTGTGTCTACTTGATATTGTGTTGTGGCTGGCTAAGTACAGCACTTCCAGGTGTGTAAGGTGCTCAAGAGCGTTCAGGAACCCAAGGATCTTCTGGTTCCTGGGAACTTCAGGCCTCACCTATCTCAAAGTTCTCTCCTATCAGTTTTTGCCACCACAAAGAACTATGATGAAGTGGAAGCAATTGAGATCCTCTGATGTGGTTCCCAGAGGGAAGTCTCCAAACTAGTGAGAATGTCAAACAGGAGCACACTGCTTTCCCCTGATATTTCTGTCTATGGCGTTTTGCTGCTGAAGAATGTGTGTTTAGTGTTTGAGGGAGAGGAGACATACCATGTGCTTTTATGCAGAGGACCTCTTTCTCGTCCACCACCAAATATCCTTATCCTGCTTTTGTACACCCTGGTATTCAGGCTAACAAGTTTTAAAACATATTTTAAGATGTATCCACTAGATATCGAGATTATTGCCCAAATTCTAACAGTAGTAAAGTCAATGAACTAAACTGTCAGCCCATCTCAAAAACCTTTTCAAAACAAACTGTTTTCTGTCTGTGGCTTGAGGCAACTTTATATTTCATTTTGTAATACAAGTTCTATGACTTCTCATGCTAGAGACTACTTACGATATTAAAACTCACAGATTCCACTGGGGTAAGTGTTATGTCTAAATCCACCACTTAACTTAAAAAAAAAAAAAAAAAAGAAAGAAAAAGAAACCTATAGTTTGAATTTTAAGTCCTGCAGCCTGCTTTTATGAATGTGTTGTTTCTTCACCTTGATGTAATGTAACTACTTGTATTTCATGCAGATATAACACAGGTTTCATAGAATCATTAAAGTTGGAAAATATCTCCTAGATGATCCAATCCAACCTTCAACCAAGCATCACCATGCCCACTAAACCATATCATGCAGTGCCACATCTACTTGTTTTTTGAATTTCTCCAGGGATGGTGACTCTACCACTTACCTGGGCAGCCTGTTCCAATACTTAACCACTCCTTCAGTGAAGAAATTTTTTCCAACCTGAATGCCCCCGGCTTTAAAATATTTGAAAAGTTCTGCAGCATGTACATAAAGAGCTAGCACTGTTGTAGAGGGTAAAACTTTCTCTAGCTTCACAGAACAGATAAGGAGCAGTTTATTTTAATAAAACATCTGGAAGCACAGTACCATTGTTATTGGTCTTTAAACGGTAGCTGGCTCTGAGTGCTGACTATCTATAGTAATACCATGTCAAGCTCAACGAGTATGGATAAAATTTAAAAGGCTATGTTTCATTTATATAAACTTATATAAGCATACTTAAAAAAACATATATTGGGCTCTTATTTCAGCCACTCTTAGCTTTGTACTTTTTATAGTGAACACGTACTTATACTTCAAATAAATATTTTCCTCAAAATGTACATGCTACTGCAGAACTTCTACCATAAGGATGATACATGCAGTCCCTCAAAAAGTAAGGCAAACAACAAATCAGAAATATGCAGTGCCAAGAGTCAAGCACTGAGATATATAACCTTGGCAAACCTTGCTTTACGTAACCAGCCGTTGGAAGAGCTCTTCATATGTTGAAAAGAGATTGGATAACAAAAGCTGAATCCTGTCTGCCTTTGCTACTTATACAGGTAATCTTCTGGAGGCTCAGACAACTTAAATGCTATGTTACGTAAATGCAATTGGAAGTATAAAAACCCTACACTGGTTTCACGTCTACAATGTTCTAAGTTGGTTTTTCAGATAAGTCATAGGGTCATTGTAGAATATTATATCATCAAAAATTACATGTTTTAAATAAGGATGTGGTTAAAAGCCCAAACAAAATTTCTTCTGCATGTCAGGTAATAGAGTAAATAATTTAAACTCTTTGAAAATTGTGAAAGAAGGAGAAACTCATAAGAATGCACATTTTCTGTGCCATAAATTCAATGAAAATACAAAGTGTAGTATAAATGGACTCTATTATCAAAATGCATTTACTGGGCACCAAAGCAGAAAATATGTTATCATTTGCTGGAAACAGCCTAAATACGTATCTGTCAAAGAATAAAACAATTTACAAGGAGACCTTTCTGTGTCTAATGGGAGTATGCGTTTAACAATTTTTCTTTCTTCATATTGGTATTTGACCTGGGTCACATACATTGCTCTTAAGATGACAGTTTAGAACCTATTTATAGACACTCATCCTGTCTGCCACATCTTGTTTCAATTAAAATTTGATCTTGAAACAAGTCAGAAGGGTGGAAGTGGGGGGACACTGCTGTACCAACTACTGATGATCTATTAAAAGTTTGTGCTGCCCTTTGAACAGAAGGGAAACTTAGAGGAAAATACCAGCACAGAAGCACTGCCCTGAAAACCTAAAAAGCCTCCTTCTGCAGCAGGAAAAGGACAATCTCAGATGCCTCCTCCCCTTCCACCGGCACGACATGAGCCATGCTTTTTAGAAGTTGCTTTCAGATCTGCTGACCCTGTTGTTCACACACTTGTTGCCTTTTTATGCCCCATTTCTCTGTGTTTTTCAGAGTACAAGACTACTGACTAGTTTAGAACAAGCTTTTGCATTTCAAACTTTTATTTATCAAAGGTCTTTGTGGATTTCTGTTTCAAATGTGTTTCTGGGACACACTGAATCAACTCCTACATCCCTCCTTTTCACCCCAGTAACTCCAGTTCATCTCTCACGTTCCCAGTGATCTCAGCCTTCCCAATATTTTCTTCCACTTCTCCTTTCCACAGGTCTCTTGCCTGCAACATTACATCTGGCTGACTCTCAAGTCCTTCAAGTCTCCCTGGAGGAGGACTGAGATCTCCTCCACGTTTCTGTCTGGATGAGAATGACACATGTGGACATGAACAGGGTCAGAGATGAGGTAACACAAGGGGAGGAAAGATAGACAGAAATGTCAGAAAGCCTAAAAAGATAATTTGTAAATTTATAGCTGTGGCCCTCCTCTTGCAAAAGAAAGCGCCTTACTTTAGGTTTCATATGGTACATTTCAGACTTTAAAATAATTGTACTCTCTTTAAAAAGGCAGAGAGCTCTGCCTTGGGGCATCTGAAAATTCCTGATCGATCTCCCTTTCCACACAAATAGCCAATACCTTAATATCTACTGACCCTCTGCCCTCTCAAGTGAGACTGAAATCATCCAGCTGGTTCAAAATTCACTAGAGAAACGGTAGAGAAAACTTGCACTGTGATGAATAAAAATGAAACCCTTAACATTGTTGCTGCCTATGCCTTGGCCCAGCATTGTCAGAGGGAAGAAAGAGGATTCAGAAGTATTGCCCTGGGCTGCTGAGAACAAGCCTGGTCTTGACACCACAGCTGCACCTCATCACAACAGGCACTCAGAGCTGCCAAAACACATAACACACATTTCATACCTGGCCTGAAAAATAGGGAGATAGTTGGGCATCTTCACCCTTACTCCTCGGACTCCCACTGGTCCAGGCTCACACCTCTCCTTGGCTTATGCTACCCTCCGAGGTCACAGCAGCCCCCAGCAGTCCTCCTAGCTCCTGCATCCCCCAAGTATGGGGTTTCACCACCTTGACTCTCCTTGGCAATTGCACTCATCCCACTCTGACCTGAGCCCTCTGGTCTCCTCCTTCTGCCTCTTACATTACCCCAGACAGCTGTATTCCCTCCCGCCTGCTCACACACACACACTCTCACATTTCCTTCCTCCATTCTTCTGTCTCTGAAGTTAGACAGTTTTAATGTTTTTATGTTAATTGCTTTTGAATAACAGCCTTTCTGGAAAACAAAAGGGTTCCCAGAGTACTGGTTTCTTTGGAATTGTTCCCATGGCCAACTACAAGCTGAAATAATAACAGTAATAGGAAAATTTCCACATAAGTATACAGGACCTTTTTTAACAACTGGTGAAAAAGTTGTGGAGTTCTCTTTGGTTGCTTGGGGTTTGGGTTTGGTTTGTTTTTTGGTGTTTTCAGGCCAGTTTTCCCCTCTAGCCTCCCAATCCCCCAATCCTATTGGGGGACAGGCATAACGTGGAGTCTTGTTGCAGTCTGCTTCAAGACAACGAGAGGCAGCAACCTTGTTTACCAAGAGCACCCTTGGTGTGAATGAGAAAAGAGCTGTGTGGAAAGGCTGCCTGACTTGGCTGGCATTCCTCTGTTGTTAAAGAGCACAGGAAATGATGGACATTTCTAAACCGGAAAAATTTGCAAGCAAGCTTTGGCTAACCACAAGAAAATAAAGCACATGGCAAGAATCACAAGGCTCATGGCAGAAGAGGAAAAGCTGACAACTTTTGATATATGTGCTGTTAGAGCTTACGATGCTGCCATCTAACATTATGGAAATGAAGCCACCATTTTGAACACTAAAGAGGTAGCTGCTTCAGCAAAGAAATGTAGCTTTTTTTCATGTACTTGTATGTGAATTGGTGGTGAAGTTGGGCTGATCTCCAAGAGACTGTGACACAGGGGTGGTGGAAGTGGTTGTGAGGGTCAACTTATATGCAGAGCAGCACAAGACCTCGCTGGCTTGTCTCACTCCCATCTCCCTGAATTTCTGGAGCTTTCTAATGTTCCCTTCCCCTTCGGTGAGGGTCTGATGGTAGTGGCAGAGACTGTGAGTTGGTGAAAGATTAACAACCACATAGATACAATCCTAACTTTTTGCCTTTTGCTCTGATAACCACAAACTTGCAGGTTTTCCTTTCAGTTTGTTCCTCTCAGCTTGTCCTATCTTCCTCTGTTATGCTCCAGTTCCACAGACTTCCTAAAACAAAGAAGAATAATTCAAAAGGTCCTGTAAAGGAAAGCATACATTACACACTATCTCATTTCCAGGTAGGATTTTTCTCACAGCATACACATAATGTTTCTTAACTCCTAAAATACCACAAAGAGTATCACCATCTCATATGTTGAGTTGGCAGAGAGGAAAAGCATTTCACAACTTACCTTCCACCAGTGACTGGCACGCTTTAGGGCTTGGCAAGGAAAGATTCTACTGAACTACCTTCTGCCAGTGCAGAGATTTCCCCTGTGCTGGCACTGGCACAGCTGTGCCTGGGGTTGTCTGCATATAGGACTGCCACAAAAGAGGGAAGAAATTACAGGATCATAGAAGGTAGGGACCTTCAACATGATCTAGTTCCAAACCCCTGCCATGGGCAGGCACATCTTGCACTAGAGTAGGTTGCTCAAAGGGAAGAAGGTTTTGCTCGTGGGCCCACCTTTGCACCAATAACCTCATGGCATGCATAGGGTGGAGGAAGATAAAGCAGAGAAGTATGGTGGGACTTGGAGCTAAAGGGCTTCATGAAGGTTTCCCAGCCCACTGCCACACAGGGGTGCTGGAAAGAAAGTTGCTGAGTCCTCCACTTTTCTCATGTACAATTCGTTTCAGTCACAGAGGGCATGAAAACAGAAAAAGAAAGGACCCAAAAGTAACCTCAAGGTGGAAAAAGGAAAGGAATACTCGTAAGCTGAAAGAGAGAGCATGCTGGCAAACAGCAGCTGTTACCAAAAAAGGCCCAAGAGGCAGCAGGTGCTCATTTTTCTCTAGGTTTAAAGCAACAGTTTGCAGCAAGTCTGCTGGAGCTTTACAGGGGCCTCTGAGTCAGGCAGGGACTATCAGCTCAAGCATGAAAACCAGAAGATATCATGAAGTGGTTTGGGTTGGAAGGGACCTTAAAGACCACCTAGTTCAAATTTCCTAGCCATGGAAAGAGACACCTTCCATTAGAGCAGGTTGTTTAGGGACACATCAACTTGGTCTTGAATGTTTCCAGTGTCAGGGCATACACAGCTTCCAGTGTCCCACCTCACAGTATTTTTACTCCTTTCAAAAAGTGTGTTCTGTGTTCAGTCTTGAACCAGTTCTTGGTCTGCCCACTAAGTAAAGTTTTCATGAGGTTTGTGAAAGCTGCCTATCTTGATTCCACCTGTGGTGGAAAAGCAGACTTCCCCATGAGCCAGGTAAAAACACAGTTTCTAAACTGGGGATCCATACAAACAAATTTTTGCTACTGAGCCTGTTGTTAGAAAGGAGTTTTAATTTTTTTAGAAATACAGTGCTTGCACCATGTTGAAAAGGAGACAAACACCTTGTTATGAGCCTGCAGTGCTTGTTTGCCACCCATTGCCTGTGCGTGCATGCAGAGTGATGAAAGTGATGAAAGAATGGCTAAGTCTTACTAACACCTGCTGCTGGAAACTGTGCTATAACAGCATCCAAAATCTGCCTTCAAGAGCCCTCAGTGAAAAACTCCTTGCCCATAACCACTGACCTATGTAGCCTCTGCTTATTCCAGTAGAAATAGGGCGTGGATAGACAGATAGAGAGCCAATAGACTTTAGTACTGTTTTTCCAACAGACTATTTGCACAGACATCAGGGTTCATATTTCCAGATACTCAGGCGTCTTACACACGCTGCAGTCACAGGGGTCAGCTTCCCATCTGCTGCAGGCCCCTATTCCCTTAGTGTGTTTTTCCTTTCAGATCCCAGAAAACAGGGGGTGTGGTATCAATGTATATCTTATATTTTAAGTCTATGAGTATCATCTGCAGTAAAGGTAGATCCTTCAGATATGAAACAAGTAGGTGAAATTTGGAGGGAAGAGTCAGCTGAAATGCCAAATATTGGTGAGCCTGAGGTTATGTGCATACAGCTGATAAGTGAAAAAGAATTATTCACTGAGAGATGGAAAAAATAAACAGAAAATTCAATACACTGTCTGTCTGTGCTGCACATATCCAGACTAAAATAATAAAAATGCACCTCTCTGCCTCTCATGCAAATTTAACAAAACATAAATGAACTGTGCTCCTCTACTACTCTGGAGGCATGAAGGAGGGATGAACTAGTGTCAGATGCTGAAATGAGTGAAGTAACCACTTTAGCTTTGCAAACTGCCATGAAGCAGTGGGACACAATCACCGGCCATGTGTAAGCACCACTGCAGAACAGCACTTCCTGGCTGAGTCGAGTTCCAGCATCAAGAGAGCAGAGAGGGGCAGGCTGCTGCTGCTGCAGATGGATCTGCACAACAGCAACACACACTCACTGCAAGGCAGAGCTATGTGGGAAGTGGTGGTTGTGCCTAAAGATGCGGAGAGATCAACAGCAGAGAGGGACTTCAGCATAATGATCTTCATCACTGCGGGAATTTGCTGTTAATCTCCCCCACTTGCCAAGAGAAGCTATAGCCATCTCAAGTTATTTCAGTTGAGGCTGTCTAGATACTGTCAGCAAACTGTTTGAAGTTCTTGCAGTTGAGGGATAAGCAGCTTTTATGCAGAAAAAGCTGGCACTTCAAAATATTTAAAAATTCAGACATCACACAAGGAAGTCCTTAAAAGCTGCCACTGATAGAGGTTTTGTGTAAAGAACGACTGCTTTTCCCTCAAATGGCAGAGAGGTAAAGAAATTACATTCTCCTCTCCTAGAGTGCTGAAAGCAGCTATGGGCTAAACATGTCAATTTAAAACAGAAGCTTAATGTAAATGCAACAATCTAAAATTGTGCTGGATGACATTCATTAAAAAAAAAAAAAAAAAAGATTGTCAATACTTTCTACTATTTACTATTGTATCCTGCAAATAATGAATGTTCAGCTCTCTGAGACAGCGTTGCTGAATTGTCTCAGTGGTAACACCACCTTTTTGCCTTTGTTTCTATTCTTACTATTTGTTTCCCTTCGTCATTGCACTGCACAAGCAGCAGTGAGCTCCCCACAGAAGCGACTGCCCCTGGCGGTCGGTGAGCTCTAGCCTGCTGAGGGCCTGCGTACACACAAAAAGCGATTATATCAATCCCTCATGCACGTTATTTGGTTGGGAACAGCTTTGGACATCCACACAACAGTGTTCTATTAACTATTTGTTACTGACAGCTTGAAGAGTGCCACAGTACAGATTACTTGGACCAGCTCTCCTGTTCACTCTCAAATGCAGCATATGGGGAGTGCTATAAGTGGTGTCTGCTGTAAGCCCTTACCTTGCTGCAGCTAAACTAGAAATCAGTCCTCTATTAATGTTGGGAAAACACAAATCTTTTCAAGGACACACATGAACCGTGTTCCACCTGTGTTCTACTGTTTAATTTACTGCATTTTCATGTAGTATCACCAGTGTTCACACATTGCAAACAGGAAAACTGAGGCAGGAAGTTCTGGAACTTCTTTTATGTCATGGATTAAAAAAAAAAAAAACAAGTAAGCAAAAAAAACCCAGCTTAAACCAGCACATCAGTTACTGTGCTTCTACTGAACAATAGACTAATAAATTCTAGTATTGCATATGCTGTATAGTAAAAGTTAACAATCCCTTATTCTTCAGATTAAGTGTTTCCTCATACAAAACACACCCTGAAGTGCTCAGCAACAATATTTTTATCATATATCCAGGTATTTATATGGTTCCCATCACTGCGGTACCTGCTTTTATGGTAGCTGTGAAATACAGAACCATAAAATCAGAACCAGGAAACATTGTTTGTCCAACTACTATATAAGCCAACAAAAGAAACTAAGCAAGAATCCCAATGAGCTCCAAGTTCTTATGATGCTGGATCACTTGACTTTTCATTTATGGATCTCAAATTGCTATTGTTAAGATAAGTATGAGCATCACCTACAAGAAAATTACCTCTTCTTGAGAGACTGTGATATGAGCTACAGAGAAGAAGAGTGTGATTCCCATATCTTCACTTACAAAACCCTCAAAAAAGAAAATATTTGTCTTGCACACAACCTTCAATTGGTATTAGTCATTCTTAACTTTGATTCTGTAAAAAACAGTAAAGAAGAAATGAAAAGCGCAAACAAGAAAGTAAGTGCACTTACATCCCATCTGTTATGTGCTGCCTCTTAGAACAAAATGGTATTATCTCCTCAGGGAAGGCCCACTTCATTTTGCTCCCACAGTCATTAGCATCTTTGCGAAGTAAATACAAGAGACAGCATTGGGCATTGTTTTGTAGTCTCTGCAGGGACATGATTGATGGTACAAGACTGTGGAAGAATCAGAACTGTGAGAGCATAGAGCTTTCATATGCCTATTTTTCTTGTGAAAATGGAATACTTTCAGTAATGAACATGCTCAGGTATTCTGATCTCAGACAGAAACAAGGTTTTTACTTCCGAGGAACCATTCAGGTGAACAGGCTGAAGCAACCAGTGCATAGGGCCAAGGTGCAGCTCTACCTGCAGCTGCAGCACAGCAGATAGGGACCTGCTACCAGGAGTGAAGGCACACAGAGACCCTGAGGGCAAGCACCCTCAGAGCTAAGAACAGTCTGGAGGTAAAGCAGGGTAATGCCCCTTTCGGAACTAGGAGGTGTAGGGAGAAGTATGAGCAAGAGGGAAGGGAGGTTGGGAGTAAAATGGACATGACATAAAATCAGCTTGGGAACACTCTGGCTGCCCAGAGAAGAACAGCTGCCATGCATATGGAGATGCATTAAGACTTTCCCCAAGGAAAGGTTCTCTGGGAATCTCTACAGCAGCAGGCTGCAGCAAGCAAACCATCTGACCAGGAGATCAATGGGAACACAGAATCATAGAATAGAATCATAGAATCAATCAGGTTGAAAAAGATCTCTGAGATCATCAAGTTCAACCCTTGATCCAATACCTTTGTGGTTATTATACCATGGCACTGAGTGCCACAACCAGTCTCATCTTAAAAACCTCCAGGGGCAGTGAATCCACCACCTCCCTGGGTAGCCCATTCCAATGCCTGAATAGTCTCTGCAAAAAATTTCTTCCTAATATCCAACCTAAACCTCCCCTGGCACAGCTTAAGACTTTGCCCTCTTGTCCTACTGCTGGTTGCCTGGTAGAAGAGACCAACAACCCCTGGCTACAACCTCCTTTCAGGTAGTTGTAGAGAGTGATGAGGTCACCCCTGAGCCTCCTCTTCTTCAGGCTAAACAACCCCAGCTCCCTCAGTCTCTCCTCATAGGACTTGTGTTCAAGTCCCTTCACCAGCCTGGTTGCTCTTCTCTGGACCTGCTCCAACACCTCAATGTCCTTCCTGAACTGAGGGGCCCAGAACTGGACACAGCACTCCAGGTGTGGCCTCACCAGCGCTGAGTACAGGGGAAGAATCACTTCCCTGCTCCTGCTGGCCACACTGTTCCTAATCCAGGCCAGGATGCCACTGGCCTTCTTGGCCACCTGGGCACACTGATGGCTCTTGTTCAGCTTCCTGTCCATCCAAACTCCCAGGTCCCTTTCTGCCTGGCTGCTCTCCAGCCACTCTGTGCCCAGCCTGTAGCGCTGCAGGGGGTTGTTGTGGCCAAAGTGCAGGACCTGGCACTTGTTGAACCTCATCCCACTGGAATCCATCTCTCCAATTTGTCGAGGTCCCTCTGAAGAGCCCTCCTGCCTTCCAGCAGATCAACTCTCCCCGCTAGATGCTGCCATCTGCAAATTTGTTAATGGTACACTCAACTCCCTCATCCAGATCATCAGTTAAGATATTAAGCAGAACTGGACCCAGCACTGATCCCTGGGGGACACCACTGGTGACCAGACACCAGCTGGATGCAGCCACATTCACCAGCACTCTCTGGGCCCAGCCCTCCAAACAGTTCCTAACCCAGCACAGTGCCCCTGTCCAAGCCATGGGCTGCCAGTTTTTCCAGGGGTATGCTGTGGGAAGCTTTGTTGAAGTCCAGAAAGACACATCCACAGCCTTCCCCTCATCCACCAGGTGGGTCACCTGATCATCAAAGGAGATCAGGTTGGTCAGACAGGACCTGCCCCTCCTAAACCCGTGCTGGCTGGCTCTGATCCCTTGTCCATCCTGTAGGTGCCGTGTGATTGCACTCAGGATGATCTGCTCCATAACCTTGCCAGGCACTGAGGTCAGGCTGACAGGCCTGTAGTTTCTCAGGTCCTCCTTGCAGCCCTTTCTTTCTGTGTATCGGCGTGACATTTGCCAACCTCCAATAGTCTGGGACCTCCCCAGAGAGCCAGGACTGTTGGTAAATGATGGAGACTGGCTTGGAGAGCTCTTCTGCCATCTCCCTCATCACCCTAGGATGGATCCCATCTGGTCCCATAGACTTGTGAGGATCCAGGTGGCTCATCAGATTGCAAACTGTTTCCTCCTGGATTACAGGGGGGGGCTATTCGGCTTTCTGTCTCTGTCTAACAGCTCTGGAGGCCAATTGTTCTGAGGACAACCTGTCTTACTGTTGACAACTTAAGCAAAGAAGGTGTTAAGTTCCTCAGCCTTTTCCTCATCTTTGGTGACTATGTTCCCACTCATGTCCAACAAAGAATGGAGGTTTTCCTTGTCCCTCCTTTTGCTATTGATGTATTTGTAGAAGCAACTCCTGTTATCCCTAACAGAAGTGTCAAGATTGAGTTCAAATTGTGCCTTTGTGTCTCTAATTTTCTTTCTACACGACCTAACTATATTGCTACATTCTTCATGAGTAGCCAACCCTTTATTCCATAGTCATTAAGCTCTCTTTTTTCCCCTGTTTTCCTTCAAAATCTCCCTGTTCAGCCAGGCTGGTCATCTTCCCTGCTGTCTCGCCTTGCAGCACACTGGGACAGCCAGCTCCTGTGCAGTCAAGACTTCCTTCTTGAAGTATGTCTATCCCTCCTGGACCCCTTTGTTTTCAAGGGCTGTTTCCCAAGGTACTCTCTGAAACAGTCTTCTGGTTCAGCCAAAATATGCCCTGTGGAAGTCTAGGGTGGAAGTTATACTGATGGCCTTCCTTGCATCCCTGAGTATTGAAAACTCTATCATTTCGTGGTCACTGTGCCCAGGCGGCCTCCAACCACAATATCTCCCACCATCCCCTCTCTGTTTGTGAACAGCAGGTCTAGCAGGGCCCCGTCCCTGGTAGTAGGATCCCACCCCTGGTAGGCTTGTTTACCAGCTGAAGCAGGAAATTATCCTCTATACACTCTAGGAATGTCTTAGAATGTCTCTTCTCTGCTGTGTTGAGTTCCCAGCAGACATCCAGCAGGTTAAAGTCACCCACAAAAACAAGGGCTGGTGATTTTGAGACATCTGCCAGCTGCCTGTAGAATAATTCATCACCCTCATCATCCTGATTGGGTGGTCTGTAACAGACTCTCACCAGGATATCAGCCTTGCTGGCCTTCCCCCTGATTCTGATCCATAACCACTCAACCTTATCACTACTGACTTCAAGTTCTACTGAGTCAAGAGACTCTCTAACATATAGAGCCACCCCTCCACCTCTCTTACCTTGCCTATCCCTTCTGAAGAGCTTGTAGCCACCCATGGCAGCACTCCGGTCATGTGAGTCATCCCACCATGTTTCTGTGATGGCAACTACAGCATAGTTCTCCTGCTGCATGATGGCTTCCAGCTCCTCCTGTTTGTTACCCATGCTGTGTACATTGATGTACCTGCACTTCAGCTGGGCAACTGATTTCACTGTTAACTCAGGCTTTCCACCCCTAGGCTCATCGCTGGAGAGCCTGGTTTCAACCCCTTCCCCTTTCAAACCTAGTTTAAAGCCCTCCTGATCAGCTCCAACAATCTATGGGCTAGAGTCCTTTTGCCCTTGCTAGATAGATGAAGCTCACAGAAAGTTTCCCTTCCAGTTTCGTATCACTCAGCCATGGACAATTCCTACAACAAACATTACTTTGTCAAAGATCTGTCTCGGTTTTCATGAGTATCTCAGACAAACCCCTAGTCTGCAAAACACAAGAAGTCTAGAGAGCAAGACAGAGAAAGAACCACCCACCAGAGAAGGTCTGGTCCAAGAAGTGCTTAGCAGTCAGCATTATGGCAGGCCTGAAACACATGGACAAGTAAACACTGGGCCTCAGACAGAAACAGTGTTTGTGCAGTAAGTAAGTGCCGGGTTTAAGTCTGTGTTTCAGACAAGACATCTCTCGTATGATGTAGTGAGCTCCGGGGTGACCAGCCTGTACAATGAAATCTGTATTACTTGATTAAAAGAGATGCCAGAATCTTCTTAGTACATCCACTGAAATGTCAAGGAGCAAGCAGAAAAGGAGGTGTTCCTTCACAGGAAACACATCTCTCTGACACTGCCACTTCACAAAGAAGTTGAAATGAGACAGGAAAAACACCTGCAGTGGTGTCTGTTCTCTGTTTCTGAGGCAAGGGCAGAGGGGAAGAGAAAGGGTTGCCAAATGCCATTTTGAAAGCAGCTTTTCTGTGTCTGATATTACCAGGCCACCTGTGGATGCATGTGATGCCCATGCTGACAGACCTTCTCGAAGGATGAAGCCAGGGAAGGAGGCTCAGGTTCTGTAGCACCCAGGATCACCCAGAACCAAGAACTCAGGGTGGGAGAGCATGATAGAAGTCTGGACCCACTGTGGCTGTCACAGTTCCCTCATATAGGGAACTAGGTCCTACCTCTTCTCCAGGGCTACAGAGGATTACACTTAGAAACAGCCCTGCACAGGCAAGGTGGCAAACTACACAGTTTACACAGGCCCAGAAATCAACACTTGCTATTCCTTACCTTGTTTTTGGGATTTATTGCAACCCCATAGGTGGGTTCCTCTGTAAGACCCTGTGTGTTCACCCTGTTTAACCCCAGATCTGACAATGCAGCTTCTGGGTGGGTGCTTTGGGGAAGGAGAAGCTGGGGAATTACATTTCCACTGCAAGGTGACTGCAGGGTAGAGAGGAAGAAGCACACGGGGGTGGGGGCCATGGTGCTTCAGGGACTCTGAAACAGGTATGGTGTGGGTCACTGCTTCTAGACAATCTGTTTCAGAAGCAATGTCCCACGAACTCCTTTATCCCCCTCACTGGGTCTGATCACTGTCTCAGTCACACCAACTAGGAACAGTCTTTCTGACCTCAGGTTTCAGGCTGAGTGACAGAGAGGACATCAAGTGACAGAAGTCCTTACTTCTTCCAGGGCTTGGGTCAGAAGTAAGAAAATAACTAGAATCTCTGGGTCTCTCCTGCTCTCTGCTGTTGGTATATCACCTCCCCGGAGAATTTAGGGAGGAAAAAAAAAGATCAACATAGTCTGGCTAAGCCTATGTGTCTTTTTACCACAAACACCTTCTGTTCTGGCCTATGCAGTTGCTTTCACAGCTGGAAAGGGAATAATTTTTACCTTAAATAAAAAGGAAAAAATGTCCGGACTGTTTTCACTGTGCTCTGGGGAGCTTCAGGAAGCCACATGAAACTAAAATGCTCTCCATCACACCTCCGGCACCTTGTCACAGCTCCCCGGGTGTCACTGTGAATTAAGTTATGTTGGCTACACTTACAACTTTTTGTTGGACATAACTCATCAAAGGTAAACACTTGGAAAACCTCTGGCTTTGGTAGCAATTAACAGAGATATCTTGATGACAAAACCACATGTTCCCTCAGGGCTGGCCTTAAGCATTTTTCCTTAGTATGCCTGTGCTGAGGTGACCCTCGAAAGACATTTTCTGCTGCTTGCCTGAAAGGCTGGATGAGGAAGTCTAAGGGGAAGCTGAAACCTATTACAACAGAGCATCTGCTTTCATGACTGGGCATAGACAGGAGCGAACAGAAAGCATGTGCCCATTCTCTATAAAACACTCCTCAGCTGCCAAACATTTCCCTAGATATTCTCCCCCCCAGAACAGCTAATACCTCCAGCAACCTGGGTGACCAGTGTCATCATTCCAACCAGGTTCCCCTCATCAGCTCTTCCCATGAATAGCCCATCCCCTTGGTCTACCTTCCTTGAGTGGCACTTCACAGTGTTCAGAGAAGTTTCTCTGGAGTTTATTTTCTTTCCTTGCTGGCCTCCTTGCGTAGCAGTGACTCGCTTTCGGGATGTAAGCCATCCCAGCCCCAGGAGAAGCCTGCATGCAAGCATAGACAGGACCCCTTTGCAAGAACTAAACACTGCAACAAGGGGCTCTGAAGAAATGATGTGGCTTATTCCTGAGGGAAGGTGAGGAGGGGAGAGTTGTGTCTGTGGCTGCTCTCTGTCCATGTAGTTATTCAAATAGAGAAGGTTTTCTTCCCCATGCAGATGTATGAATAGGGATTACTAATATGACTTTCATTAAGGGAGGGATGGAGCACCTTACATATTTTCCTTCCTTTCACTACATAATTTTTAAGACAAAAGTACTTAATAGAGTGGGACTGACTCTGACCTTATACCAGTACAACTTAGACTTCACTGATGTGTATTTCTATTTATACTGGAAGAAAACAGAATCAGTTTCTACTCATAGCAGCACTACAAAGATGAGAAGAAAAAGGACTGTGAGTGCTATAAGACTGAGTTGTCATAGCAGCATAATTACATTTGAGTGTACTTTGTACAAAAGCAGACTGCCAGAATCTCCTTTTGGAGGGAGAATTGCTGTCAGGAGAAAAAGAGAGGACTGCTCTGACTAAATTATGTTAGACAGCAAACAGCAAACTGGATCTGCATTTCCCTACGAATGAACCTCCTTGTACAAAACCAGCCAGGCCATTTTCATCTGTTGTGAATTCAAAAGAGATCACATGGAGCACTTCTTCATGGAGTTTGAGGAAAGTATATCAAATTTTAAACTACAGAGCATAACAATCTATTAATTATAGATGTGAACAGTGTTTTCCAGAGGTTACATTGTCACTGAATTAAAATTTAAACAATGATGAATTTGTTAGATTGTCTTCCTGTTGAATAAGTAATTTCAGTGATCATGTAAATACAACTTCTCTGACCATCAGCATACAATCCCTTTTAGATGATCTGATTGTGTAAAAAAAATACAAACAGAATATTCAGAAAAAGACAAATCAAAACAAAATGCACCTTAGTTGCTTATTTTCTGATATGCATATAGACTAGCTGCTCAGTTCAAGTTTCCATGACATACCTGAAAGCAACATTTCTTGTGGATGCTAGCTCTGGCAATTCTTACACCCTTTTGCAACTTGTTTGCATAGGCAAACTATCCTAAGGAAAGACATTTTCCCGTTGTAACATGGACGTATCCACACCACGTTCACAGTGTTACTTAGAGGTTAGGAGACTAACTTTCCTTCATACACCTAAAATGAGCACCTCAAAACCCTTTGGCAGTGGCTGCTGGGGTGAAGGTTGCAGGCAGAGTGTCCCATTTTCTTCTGAAAACCTCACACCCGCCAGCACTGGTGAGTAACCCTGAGTCAGCAGGGCAGGACAATGGATACTTGCTGCTGTCAGGGCAATTTCTTTCAACAACTTTAGAATCACAGAATCACAAAGTAAGAATCATGGAAAGGTTTGAGTTGGACGGGACCTTAAAGATCATCTTCCAACCCCCCCTGCCATGAGCAGGGATGCCACCCAGAGTGACCAGGTTGCTTGAAGCCCCATGCAGCATCCAAGTGTTCCCTAGAGCACTTGCAGGGATGATGTATCCACAATTTCCCTGGGCAACTTATTTCAGTGGTTTACCACCCTCACAGTAAAGAATTTCTTCCTAATATCTAACCTAGATCCACCCTCTTTCAGTTTGTTCTATCACTTCATGCCCTTGCAAAAAGTCCCTCTTCAGGGACTCCCCTCTCTTGTAGCCTCCCCTTAGGTACTGGAAGGTTCTATAAGGTCTCGCTAGAACCTTCTCCTCTCCAGGCTGAACAACCCCAACTCTCTCAGCCTATTTACATAGGAGAGGTGCTCCATCCCTTTGATCATCTTCCTGGCCCTCCTCTGGACTCACTCAGAGTTTATATTTTGTATGAGTAACTTGTAAATAGTTTCTTTTCAATAAAGAAACAGACAATCAGGGATGTAAAAGAAAAAAGGAGTAAACATGCTCCAGATGGCACAGCATTACTAAGCAGAAATAGACAGGCACACAATTTCTGCAACAACCTGGAGCAGCCACAGCATAAAGCAAAACCATACAAAGTTGAAGGTCAGAGAAGTAAAATAGGGGAGATAGTGTCAGCAGGAAAGCAGAGAGAATATATTTGCTAGCAGAGCAATTATTATAGCTAACCAAAACTTCCATCCAGAGTGAAATAAAACTCCTCAGTAAAGCTTTTTGCTTTTCTTTGACATCATTATTTCTTTCTCTGAATATAAAAACTTTTTTTTTTTTTTTTGTGGATGGTTTGTATAACCTTTATGCTTTTGCTTGTGAGGAAAATCTTTATCGTGAATAAAAGGTGCAATTGATGTGGTGTCCGAAAATAGGACTTATCATATGCTGAAATAATATTTCTGAATCATAAGTAGTTTCATTCATCTCCAGAAGACATTTGCGTTGAAGATTCACTGTGCCCATCTGAATGTCAACATCATTAAATACTTTACAGACACTCAAACTTACTTTCAAGAAAGGAGAAGTTTCTTACCAATCTTTCTTCCTATACTGATGGCTGCAGCTGTATTTCTGAACAGTCAATATTGTTTGTGCTATATTTTATTTTTGTGGTATAAGTAAACAGTAGATAAAACGAAAGTGTTATTAGTTTTCTCCTGAATTTTATCCATCTGGGAAAATACCCTAACTTATTTTCCAGATAAACATTCATGTTAAAGTACATTTTATGGGCTCCTACTTTGTTATTCTTGTAGTTGTGCAGTCATTCACCTTATCTGCCTGAGTTAAACTTTTTCTTCTTAGGAGTGACATTGAAAAAAATCTTTAAAAGCCAGATCAATCTTTTATGTTGGTGGAATTTTGTTTGTTTGTTTGTTTGGTGGGGGATTTAGGGGGGGAGGCTTTTTTTTTTTTTGCCTTTTGTTTTGTTTTGTTTTGCTTTGCGTTTTATTTACAAAACATGGAGATGGAGCTTCCTGATTGTTAGGCTGGATGTTGTGCTGGGACAGTGGGGTGACACTAAGAGGGCAACACCAGCACCCAGTGCAGCTGCCAAAAGAAGGCAATACCCATATTTAAGCCATTTGGTTCCTTTTTTCAAAAGTGCTGCAAGCCCAAGTTCCTTGCAAGGGCTGATGGAAACCTTGGGAGGTCCTTGGAGAACTGAGGGTGTGAGGAGATTCCATGGGCAGCATGCACATGCCCACTGTCCAGTGTTGTCCCATAGAGCCCTGGGTGCAGAGGGGAGGTGGTGGCAACTACATCAGACAAACTCCTCTCTTGGTCAAAGCACTTGCTCCCATCTATAGCAAGGACCATTTCCTCTTCCTTCCTTATGTTTTCTAAACCTTTCTCTGATCATGTTCCCTCTCTCTCCTATCTGTTTCGCAGCATAAGAAAACTCACTAAAACCAACAGCAGTGTGCCCAAGCAGGAAACAAGAACTGCCCATCATGCCATGGGGACAGCAGAAAAGCCACTGACTGGTCAAGTCCGCTAGCCACAGCACAGCCTGCCCCCTTGCAGGAGTCCTTACATATCTCATTCCCCAAGCCCACAGCTGCAATTCCCAGGCAGTGGCAGGGAGAAAAGGAGGTGTTATTCAGAGCTCCTGATTGAGATCACCACCTCTCTATTTACATCCAGGGCTGTTCTGAAAACCTTGTGTCTAAGTGTGTAACTATTTATTATTGGGTCTCCCGATGAGATATGTATCTGCTCACAGACGTGCTGCGGGAGAGTCCTCTCTCATCTCAGGATGAACCAGGGCTGCCTCAATGCCCTACTTTCTCCCACAGCCTAGATCTGCTTCTAGCGCCAAAGTTGCAGCTCAACCTGCACATGTTCAGATTCTTTCTCGTTTTCTTTAATAATCTCGTTCTTGCCCCTGTCCTGTGTTCTGCCTTTAGCTGTATTTTCTCAGGAGCTCAGCACATCAGATTAGGAAACTGGTTCAGCTGGGAGAAAAACGCATTATGTTTTCATGCTCATTTTTCAGCTGGATCAGTTTCTGAACCTGGTCCACTGAATGGCCGTATAAGTACTTCTGTTAACATGAACATGGGGCTACTTTGAGGTCAGGAACAAGCAGTGTGGGGCCAGTGATTTCTTTCAAGACAGATCAGCTCCTTGAACCACATCTCAAGATATCTGTCTCTGCACCAGTGCCTGCACAGTGGAAGAAGCAGGAATATGGGGTGGTGGAAGAGGGTCTGGCCAGCAGCCTGGGCTTGGGTTGACTTAATCAAACCAATTTCAATTACTAAGGAAAAGAACGAAACAGAGAATTTGCTCACATTTATTCAATTTTCCAGAAAAATCACTTAAAATGATTGGGTAGCTGGAAACTCTCCAGAGAAAGTGACTTTTTAAACCTTTGGGGTTTCTTTGCTGTTGTTTGTCAGACCTGATAAATATCCCAAGTCTTATCTACCTTTCCCATTTATATGTCCTGATGTAACAGAAGATGCTACACCTTCATGCAAAGGTGTATATCTGTGTTACTATTCACACTGATGCAGAACACAGTGAGCTCAGTTATTCCCATGGGCAGAAGGGCAATTCCTGGCTTACGGAATTCAGGACCTAAACAGACGGTAAGAGAGGAGGTCAGGAAAATTATTTTGGATACAAGCCTCCAGAGAACAGCAACAGGAATTAAAGTTATAGCTCAAAAACGGCTGGAGCACCATCCAAAGCTGTAATCGCTCATCTTTTGACTAGTTTAATGACAGGGGTTTAACAGACAGATCATGGGTGCAGAATTGCTGCCTAGTGCACCTTTAGCTAAACCCACTATGTCAGGGCTAAGTACGGCGTGGTACTGCTGCAGCAATCCAAGGCATGGAACTGGCAGAGAGCAAACAAAGTGGCCTCCTAAACATCAATCATTAGCAGGTCTCAGAAAGGGAGAAATGATTGGAGGAATGACCAGATCTTTCTTAGAGCCCCAGAGAAAACTGATCCTTGTTTGTTGCAATCTGAATCGGATCTTGAAATAATTAAAATATACCAAATTTTCCAAATTACCTCTATTTGTGTAGCTAATTCTGGGTCTCATGGGTTTTTTCAAGTTAAACACACTCCAACATCTGCTTACAGTAAAAGCAAATGACAGTGTTTCTACACGAACAGAGCAAGCTGACTCCCCATTAAAATAAAAGCACCCCTCTGTCCATTAAATAGAGTTTAACTTTTGACTTGCTTTGTTCAGACATCAGTGGCTGTAACTTGGAGCGTTTGAGATCTGAAATAAAACAGACTGAAGATGATTTTTTAATATCCCATGCTATTAAAAGTGGGGTTCTGGACAGATATGTCTAAGTACTCAGATGAGTATCGCTGCAGGGAAAAATGTGCCCTGCACCACAGCAGACAAACCGACGCACACAGCGATGAGGAAGGTTTCGAGTGTCATGAGTGGAGCATGGTTATTGCCAGCCAGCTTCAGCCTGCCTGGTGCTGAGTTAACATGCCATTTTCCCTGTGCTGTCAAAGCCTTTGTCACGGTAATAGCCTGTTTCCTCTTTTTGTTAATATCTCTGTCAAGAGAATGAAGCAGCAGAATTGAAAGTGCCATGGTGTGTGATAGCACTGTTCTGCTCAGGCTGTGTTGGCAGCCTGCTGTGTTTTGATTAACTGGATATTCCTCTAAAATTTGTATGAAATTATTTTTCTGTGGAAACGCAGGGTGATGAAAGAGGAAGAAGCGGCTAAGAGGGAACTGGAGGCTGGTTATCTGGTCACTCAGGAGCAGACTTTCAGTTCCACAGATTTGTTCAGTGACCCTGGATCTCACTGAGATCAGACAGCAAAATGTCACTGGCATGTTGTGCTTCTCCTCTGCCCCTCCTGCCAGTAAGGCCAGCAAGGATTTTACTACCAGGGGGCTTTCATTTCCTTGCATGTCTGACTGGGCTTTGTGGAACATGGCAAAAGAAAGCCAATTCACTTTGCCTTCTCTTGGCCCTCATAACCCAATTGAACCAAACTGATAAACAGGGAGCTCTAATTTTATTTCCTAGGGCATCTTGCACTCTGGAAACAGAGATCCAGAATCCCATTTTCAAGATTAAACTCAGTTCACAGACAAGGTTGTAATGAATCTAAAAGTCTGGTATAGAAACTGCTGGTATATCTCACCCTCCATTACTTGCTGCAGCTCTGAGAAGTGGACAGAATAATCCAAACTGACACATTTTCATTTTGATTTAGCACCAGTGCAAATGACACAGGATGTAGGGTAGCTAGGACCCAGACATTCCTTCCATTGATCTCTGGTTTTACTGCCTAACTGAAGTTGCAGAGGGCTTTTGTGTTACAATCTAACCTGTTTCATGCTCAGAATTTGTGAGTAAAACAGTTCAGATAAGTGCAATGTCCATACTAGTTGCTGATTTGCATCTGCAGACTTTATAACACCATTGCTCTGCAATCAAATGAAAATTGACATGAGATTAACTTTCCCACCACTTATAAACTCAAGCTCATGTTTTATAAAATATTTCAAAGTTTTTCTAATGAGTTGGATTGACTTTTCCAACTGCACGCTTATTATAAATCTCTCAGAATATTTTATGTATTAATGGACAAATTTGGAATGTATTTGTGATGACACCTCCCTTGCTCTTCTTCTCCCCTCTCTCCCCTTACTTATTACACATGCTTGATAGCATCTCTCTAGTCTAGTCCAGCAGTTTTGTGACATATAAAAAGTTTGAGACATAGGTTTTGTTTTGGTAACTTAAAGTACTATACAAAAAAATAAAAGTTGAGAGGGTTGGAGAGACACCAATGAAACCTGAGGTCTGACAGCCTCAAAAAAGTGTGCCACTCAACTTAGGCAACTCCCAGTCCTGCTGCCCACAGACAGTCCTCCTGCACCCTTCCCCATGCAGAAGACCTGAACATGGCTTAGACCTCTGTAACTCACCATAACAAGAGAAATGATTTTAGCCACCAATCCCCTTTCAGTTGCCAAATCCAATTCAAAGGAAAGCACACCTGAAAAAAACTTTATATCTTACAGATATTGCAAGTTGTTGCTCTGCATGAGGTTTGACTATTGCTAACTTGCAATAAACTCACTGACAGCTGGTTTTGATTTTCTTCAGGGTTTTCTTTGTGTTATTATTATGAGGTTTTTTTTGTTTGTTTTGTTGTTTGTTTTGGCTCTGGTTTTTGTTGTTGTTGGGTTTTTTGTTTTTGTTTTTTAATGGACAAAATATGGAATGGAAAAGGAGGATGCCATTTATATGACACATTGTACTATAAGGACTTTTACCAGAATATTGAGACATACAGCCTGACGAAAGAACATGCCTGGAAATCCAACCATTTCCCAGTCAGATAATACTGTGTATTCAGCTGAATTGTTACTGTAATGCTTGCAAACTGCTGTTTCTTACCAAAGATCAAGTGGACAAAAACAGAAGTGGGAAAAGTATTGAACAAGACTGCAATGCAAAAATAGAGCAAATAGCACATAAATCATAGGTATTTTAGAAGTTAAATATGACAAATAAAAGGAAAAGAGGACTTAACAAATATCAAATCCAACAAAAGTGCACCAGAAGAGAAACAGAAAGAAAGATTTAAAAGCAGTGGGCTTGTTTTGCATTTCAAAACACCGGATAACGCTGGATAAGGGGAAACAAAAAAAAAAGTTTGGGAAAGATGTAGGAAAATGACAAAGGAAGGAGGAAACTGCCTTAGCAGGGAAGATGGACACAATAATGTGTGTATATGGAATAAAAAGGTCAGCTGCCATAAAGCATCCACTGCTCACAGCCAAAAGCAGCAAACCAGCATGGCTGGACTACAGCACATGAGTGGTTTTTTTGGGTCACAGCAGGAAACACCACACACTGTACTTTGTTAGGCTGCTGCACTGTTTTGCATACATGGAGGAGAGAAGGGATTGTATATCTGAAAAGACAAGGCAAGTTGTTTCATTTATTTATATTAAAAATAAATAGCTTTGAAAATATGACCGAGTCAGTGAAGAGTATGAAACAAAATCCTCAATTTGTTATGATTTAGCCAGTAGGAAGTAGAGAGAGGTAAAATCCATGCAACAAATGCACACAATAGCTTTCAAAATTCCCCCATTGTTCTAAGAAGACCAGCTTGCTTCAAAGTCCAGCAAAAATAAGCAGGTTTTTGTAAAAGAAACAACTGCCCCTGCCCAAGACCAGGCATAGCACACATCTCGGGGAGAAACACTCCATAGCATGATGCCAAAGGAGTTCACTGGTAGAAAACCTCTGGCAGTGCATCATGTCACTAAATGAAACCATACCACACTTAGGAGCTGCAAAGCCCTGTCAGCTCCCCCTTCCCCAGCCTTAAACTTTGCGTTGGTTTAAGAACATAATTCTCAAGTTATTTCTTCTAGTATCACTGTAGCTTTGCCTAATCTTAAAATGTCTGACCTCCAAGTGGCAGAGCTGTGATAATCTCAGAATATAAGCAAGGATATAAACTCATAGGGAGAGATAATATCTTTTATTAGTCTAACCAGCAGAGCTGAAGAAACTTGCCAAGTGTGGACAGAGCCTACATTCATTAGAAGCAGATACAGTGATTTCCAGCTTTCTGTGCTGCTGGAATGCTGAGACTGCAGTTTATATGGGTCACAGGCAAGCAAGCCAGCTCAAGAATCACACCCAACCTAGCTAATTCCCTGTGGAGCCTTTGCAGCCAAGGTTCAAATAGCTAGATTGCTGCAAATCCTAGGCTAAATAGGTTAAGGCTAAACTGTGTGCTATGTATTCTGTGAACGGAGACTGGAGCACTTTTGTCACAGAAGAGCAGCAACAGCCTTATGCAGTCTTGCCCACAGACCCAGTGGAGCTGTAGGCTGGTGATGCCTAGGGTGGAGGGGCCTTGCTCCTGGCCCACCTGTCAGCAGGACCGAATCAAGACTGGGCCAGGGGGTCACTATAGCAGGGCTGTTTCTCAGAACTCATTCATCTACTCCGTTTCATTTCTTCATTTCATTTGCACACCTTTCAAAACCTCTGTAAATGTACTTGTCTCATTTCACAACACCCAACATTTGGTAACAGGATGAGGCTGGAAGCTCAGGTTGCAGTGATCTCTTTCTCCAGAGGATGAGGGTGGTGGAGGCCCTCTAAGTTACCTCTTATGATAAAATCGTGAAGAAATTGGAACTTAGTAGAAGAATAAAAAGCTACGTAAACTTTTTATTAATAGAAGCCTTTGAAAACTCCAGAGCTAGTTTTTGAGCCAAGACTAAGAGAAATTAGCAACATTTTTGCTTAGTTTTCTTTTAGGTATTTTTGACTTTGAGATGGTGATAGTATGAATGCTAGGTGTTTTGTTTTCTTTATAGAAATCCATAGACCTTCATCCTTTCAGCATCCTTTCTTGCAAATGTATGTGTACAAACCTACACATATTTATACTTATAAAGTAAAATATATGTCAAGAATAAACAAATGATATTACACAAATAAAAGTCCCAAGAGACTTTTGACACTAGACATTTCTCTCTGTCCTCTGAAGTACTATCTTTAAGGTGCAAATTGCTACCAACTACCTTTTTTCTGTATCTTTAAACTAAAAAGTGCAGGCAGGCTTTAAGGTATGGCTCCCTAGAACTGCCTCTGGTACTTGTAGGAAAATGACTTCCTGCAGGCACACAAATTATGTAGATGAAATCATATCTCTAATATATTAAGTTGATGATAGACTCAGGCCAGGATCTTCTTGCTATGATCACATAAAAAGGGATGAAGAATTTCCCACAAAGAACACTTGAGCAGTGGTCATACCCATGAAAGGAGGAAATTAAAGTGCTCAGTGGTACCAAGCTTCAGCTTGAAAAGACTGAATCCTCTGTTTAAGCTTCATTACATTAATAAATGACTAAATTGTCCTCAGACTATGGGAAGCAACCTGCAGCTTACAGTAGCTAAGTCTCACCTACATAATAGCAATAGATTAGAAGCAAAAGAGGGGTACAGTGTATTCAGAATGATGTGATCACTTAAATTTTCTTCTACAAAAACTCAGCTTTACAGTGGTCAGCCTAAGGAGCAGATGTGTTGGTTATGACTCATTCTCAATATGAAACTAAGAGCACCCTCCAGATTATGAGCTCATGAAAGTCGTTTTGACTCTTTAAAGCCTTATCCTGGCTCATGGAGCTTGCTGTGTTGTAAGTACATGCAGCTTGTAGGCATTTGGCTGTTGATTACTTTTACCCCCATAATGGTGACAGAGTCAGCTGCAGTCACTCAGAGAAACTTGTAGCTTTAATTTTTTGGAAATCCCGGCCTTTGGGGACTACCTGGACGAGCAAATTTTTAAATCAAAAATAGAATTAAGTTCAACTCACCACAAACACACATATATATGTATATATATAACCCCAGGACAGACCATGTTGTTATGATTTCTTTTCTAATTGCTTACCTATTTTATTGTTGCTAGCACTGTAACTCTACCTGTGTTACTTTAATTAAAGCTAACACTGCAACAATAACTGTGAGCATGCCTCCTCCCTTTTAATATTCTTGTTCATACCTGGGGTTTAGGATAAATAATGTAAACTGTTTGCTGGAACATGGTCATAAATTATAAATTGCAAACCATGCTTAATTTTAAGACCAAAGAACTATGGAAGGTAAAATATACAGTTTAAGCTTCATATAACACTGAGTTCCTATTTTAAACATGAGAATATGATCTCAACTCCCTCATCACTCCACCATCCAAGGAGGCAGATATGTGCTTGTATCAACACCTCATCCTTCAGAGAGTGACACATCACCATTTGTGTTGTTCTGAAAAAAAAAAACAAAACGTTTTGCCTCTTACGATAAGAAGCCTTTCCTACCTTTTAAGTGAATTTCAGGAACAGAATCCTGTCATTGTCACTGAGGGTGACGGAGTTCACAAATGAGGTCAATTCTTCCCTTGAAAAGTTTTTCAGAACAACACATTGAAGAGTGAACAACCTAAGACCTAACCAAAACAACTGTGGACCTTCTTTTTTCCTGTCTTATCATCCCTCATCTTTCTTTCTTGACATTTTAATGAACTATCAGATATTCCCATATTCCCTAATTCCCAGTCTGTAGTTTTAGTGGCAGCATTCAGAAGCATCTTGTGTGTAGTTTAATTTAAACAAGATTAATTACTTGATAATTTGAATAGATTTTAGTGTCCTTACAATAGACATTTGGTGCCATACCTATCATTAACTGAGTTTTCTCTAAATGAAATTTTCAGTTGGTTTATTCCTAGGAATGGCTGTGTTTAAAAGTCTGTAATCCATGCCAGTGTTGATCTCCCAAAGCTCACACAAACACAAACATTTTAATGTGCAAATGTGGCTTTATTGATGAACATATACAGAACAGAAAAAGTGACCTCCACCCAGAAGGAGGTTATTCACAATATGCCCCAGTCTGTATCATTCTATTTGGTTTAATTATTAATCATATCCAGCTGAGAAATGGCTCATCTGGTTTCCAGGTACAAGCATGTACATGTACTTCTTTTGTCCACTGTGTTTCTCAGCCTAAAATACACCAGAAAGTCAATTCCATTGCATTCTCCTCTTCAGTTGCATAGGCACAGGAAGAACACATTGAAAGAAAAAACCCCCAAACCTTAAAACAAGTCTTGTAAACTAGCTGCTAACTGACTGTGTCTGGTGTTGTACTATGTAAAAAAACCCGGCAAAATACCCTTACTAAATGTCTCTTACTAGTATAGCATAGCATATAGCATGCTTAGAAAGAAGTCCTGGTGTTTGTGGTCACTCTCCTGGAGAAGACACAAGGTTTTATGATTAGATACATTTGCTTTAATTCACCATGGTGGCATCATGGCTGGCACTTTAAACAGTTGCTGCAAACACTGTCTGTACTTGTCAGTTATTTGGCGCCTGGAAACAGTTAAAACTCCACCCAGGACTTCCCTCCCTTGTTGACCTCACTGGTTACTAAGTCTCTGCGGTGGGATTCTGTAGCTGACAGAAAATTCAAGACCACTATTTTCACCGCGCTCCCCACTTTTTAAGATGACTTTGTGCTAGAAGAACCCTTAACAAACATGTGAGATTTCAAGTTGTCAAGATGCTGTTGTCCTGATATCTGCCATAATAAAAGCATATTTTTTACCTTCAGGAAGCATGGTTTAAAAAAATGGCATATGTTAGGGATATAAAATTAAAAGAAAATTTTAAAAAGGTGCCAAAGAGGTTTTGGAACAGTGTTATTTATAACACCCAGACATACACCTAGAAGTGGTACAAACAGTATTACAAAGTATTACAGAAAACCAGTATGGATCTAGGGGAATCAATAACTGATTACCAAATCTAGAAGTGTTGTCTTGACATGCTTAAAAGGATCAAGTCTTTCTCAAGTAAGGACCATGAGCAAACCAGCACACTGAGTGAAAGTCTGCAGAAGGAAGGAATTCTGGTAGGTGAGTGTCACTACTCAGGAAGCCTTGGTGTATCTGTGAGATAACATTCTTAGGTAATTCAAATGGAAAAGCTTTGAAATTTCAATGACAAAATCCACTAGGATGACTTAGCTATAACAGCACTAAAAGAAAAAGAACTTCAGTGAAAGCCACCTTTTCTTAATCAGACAATCCTGCTTCACATTCTTTTCTCTTGCTTAGCCAAAGATCCCACCTTGCCACCACATCTATGCTCACCCGCATCCTCCCTCTCCCACCATCACAAAAAACACTGCTCTTCCCTTCCAGTCCATTCACTACTCTCCCTCATAAATGCCAACATTCATGACAGATGGCCATTGCTCTCCCTTGCCTTCTTGTTGTCTGCTGTCTGTTCTGCTAGCATATGGGCTACCTGGCCAGAACCTCTCTCCCCACAGCAATCCTTCTCATTTGTGCTCCTCCAAGGGGAGTAACTGGAGTCATGGAAACGATTTGGCCTTCCAGAAACTGAGGTGTTTTGGTGCCTGTGAGGATTAATTTTGTCTGCCCTCTCAAAACGAATGAAAGGAAGTCAAGATGATTAGGAATGAATAATAAAATAAGCAAGAGCTCTTGCTCAGACAAACTGCTGAAATATCTCCAGCATTAACAGCAGTAGTGTTTTATAGAGTAAAAGACTGGATTAAAAGTGTTTTCAAAATTCTAAATTGTTGAAGTTTAGTTTAGGTGTGGTTATAATCCTATGAGATACATGAAACAAGGAGCTGGCTCCAGAGGAACCCATTTGCAGCTATTAGCCAAGCTGATGCATACTAGCTGCCCCCCTGAGTCAGGGTCACACAAAGTGTCAGTCTTTACTCTTTCAGTCCTTCCTTCTCCAAGGCCAGTCACTAGCTCAGTGTAATACCCTTTTTGGATATGAAGGACTGGAAAAACTCAGAATGGCTTTGTTGACTGACAGGGCTGAAAATGAAATGCTTTATTTTCAGATTCCAACATGTTGCACACTTGACTCCAAAGATGTCTGATGATGTATGTTCTTTTAATTGGCAAAACAAATGTCTTAATATTGGCTTTGAAGGTTGTTAAACGTACAGCTGGAATCATCGTGTTTTAGATGCTGTGGGATTAGCTGTTACTGTGATCACTAACAGCAAAACACACAGACAAAAGTATTCCCTTTCACCTCTCAGAAGCGCATTTTGGAGAGTAGAGGGGAGCAGAGAGGTCAGGAATGGTGGGGAAAAGGCGATAGTAGACCCAGCAGCCTCAGAGGGCTGCCTCTGAAGTATTTTTGCCTCATCACAAAAGGTTGATTTAATGGAGACCCTCTCGGTAATTGTGAAGTCCGCCTTACTACTGAACATGCACAAGAGGGGGCTTGGAACAGCCAAATATGTCTCTTATCCAGCATATGTCATAACCCAGAAAGGTCATTTAGCTCGTGCAGTCACCTAAAAAAAGGGGGAAAATCCTAAAGGAAAAAAAAAAGTGTGAACTTCTATTGCCTCTACAAAGCAAACTGTTTTCCCCCACCGCTTCACCCCTTTTTTTGGGGGATGGAAACAATTGACCTTTCAACCCTCTTTATTCAGGAAGATGTTTTTCTGGCACAGTTCTGTCTTCTGCCTCTGTTTGACACATAACAAAATAACTGAAAACAGGTTATGAGGAAGTATCTTTTGAAGGGTTGTGCAGGTTACAGGAAGAGGCACTTATTTGTTGGCAGGTGAAAAACCTGGCTGTGGGTGATCCAGCCCTGATGACAGTGAAGGGGTGTACAGGGGGATAGTTGTTTTGCTCTGTTACACATTTCTGTATGCCATTTCTTTAAAGATAAATAATTAAAGTTTAAACTGAAATAAGTCCAATTAATATTTCTTCATGTCAGAAGGATTTTGGTATTCCACAGCTATGACCTATGTTGCTTTTATCTCATATAAATTAACCAGATGCAATTGTTTCTTTACAGTAAGCTGTGTGTATATATCCACATCTCATAATTCCTACCAGTTCACTTGGTATGATTTAAACAAAAAAAAACAAACTCAGTGTAACCAACCCTCTTCTTTAAATGGAAATATTTCTCCTTTCTGCCTTTAATGGGTTTATTTTCTAAACAAGGCTTTATTGGTGAAAAACACCTTAAAACACATGTGGTGAATTCTTATTGGGAAAAGTATGTCACTCTCCGTGTTTAAGCCCAAACTGAAAAATACTTTAGGACTCTCAAAGAATGCACAGTGGTTTAATTGATTCCAGCCACATTAACAGTCGCAAAAATCTGTGCTGCTTTACCAGGGGAGTAATGGGTTGTGAATAATTTATTTTTTATTCCTCACTCACAGGTGATGGGGATTAACCTGGCTATTTCTAATGAGTTTTAGATTATTTTAGAGTGCTGAATAATATCCTGTTTGAGGCAGCTATTATATGTCAACAAGCCAATGTTTGTGCAGTAGGTCATTCAGAAGTGAGAGGAAATTCTGACCACATACTCAGAGTTCAAGTGCTGAATACTTTATGAACTTTGCCTGTAATATAGGGAATAAACTTAAAGTGCTTTTCTTCATCCCAATTCTTTCCTCCCCTAATCCCCCTTTCTTCTATGCCTTGAACACCCTAGTGTCACACTGGTGCTCCTCTCTGGAAACACATGAATATGTGTATCATCCCCATTCTAGTAAGTGCTGCTGAACTTGTGGCTCTGAAGCAATCCTACGTAAAATTAAACATTGCTATCACTAAATAAATTTCAGTGCCTTACAGTTACAGCTACAAAACTGCTCACTAATAACCAGGTGTGGCTGATAGCAGAAGCAGCTGTCCTTGCTCACAGAAGAAGACTGCTTCCGTGTCACAGGTGGACCCATGCCATGGAGCTGATGCAACCAGGTGTGCCTCCAGTATAGCATTTAGCAAGATAAGCACATGGAACAGAGCACGTGTTCTCAGAGGTTCTCAGAGGAACAGTTCTCAGAGGTCTAAATACTCATGAAAACAATTTTGATGGTGTTTTTCACAGCTAGTGCTCTTCATCATCCTGCTTAGCTCTTGTTAAGAATCAATGTTTCTAAGCTTGCCTCTTTTCTGAGGGTTGGTGAATGTCAAATCAGTTACTTGAGTAGCGAGGAATGGGACAAGTTTCTGCAGTGTGGTCTGTCCACAAAAACATTTGCTGGCCCCAGTGACATTAGTAATCTAAGCCATATCTCCCCCAGTCGCTAAAACAAAGACTCTAGAAGGGTCTCTGCAGAGCTTTTGTGGCCTAGAGCAGCTCAGATCTGCATTCAAGCCAGTGCTGTCCTTAACATTAGGTTTGATTTTGCTTTTAGTATGTATTAAGACCATTCAGATATGGACTATTTCACCTCATTACTACAGAGGTAGGAATGAGTAAGGAATATTGTACATGTCACTCTTGTAGGGAACAGCTATTGAATGTAACTCTTCTTACTGTGTGTAAAAGCAAGTAGAAAAGCAGCAAGCCAGCTTCTCTTAGCCTAGCTAATTGGGTCTGGAGAAGGGCAATAATGCTGCTTCACTCAGACTGATTTTCTTACAAAGAAATACTGCTCAGATACAAGTTCCCTTTTAGGCCACCATAAAGTGACAACATAGTTGACAGAGTCTGATTCCCCTGAAATGGTGTATTCCTAGACAATCTTGAACTTCTCCAGGCTTACCTAGCTCATACATGAGGTGAGGCAACTATGCCTGAGGAATGACGCAGTTCCACAGTGACCTTGATAAAAATATTTACTTCCATTTTCTGAGCACTGGGTTGATACCTGTGCAAAGGCAGAATGTAAGGCCTGTCATCTTTCTCACCACACAGACTCACACAAGGGATTGGGAGTGGAGAGACAGGATTTGACTCAACATGAGCCACATGTTGACTCAACATGCACTACGATGTGTGTGTTCCCGAAAGGCACAAGGGAACATGATAACCTTCTGTGAGAAATGGCCCCTGGAGCCCAGCCAGCCACCACACTGCTGCTTGCTGACACCTGCCTTTAGTGGCTCAATCCAGGTTGCAGGTGATGAGTGCTGAGAAGAACCTGTATGTTAGAGTAAGGAGTGCCACTGAGTGAGCGTGAGCTCATTTTGAACAGGACAGCAGTGGAAGCTGTGTTGTTTTGAACTGCACACAGCAAACTGTTACAAGCAAAAATCATCCCTTTGCCGACTGATTTGGCATAAAGAGTGACACACACACACACGAGCACTCATTGAAACAGTGGCAGATGCAAGACCTTCTGTCCCTTATCCTACTGATTGCAGACCACTGCCCCCATGCCCTGATCATGGAGAGTACTTAAACACCCCTGGGGAGCAATGAAAAGGTAGTTTCAAAAATATCAGCTTGTCTGAAGAAGTCTTTATGTGCCAAAAAGCCTGGTGGTTTTTCTCAAATGTTTTAAATGTTTCAGTGCTCTAAAATAAATGCTGGAATATGTGCGTTTGTATCTGGCTATTATATATATTTACACATACACACTTATCCTATCCTTAAAAAAACCTGCCTGTGAGTATAGCAGTGGTAAAATAGTTCAAAAAGAACCAGTTACTTTTCATAGGTTATTAAATGTACTGTAAACTATTAAGTTTTAAATAGGCACTAGACTAATTAGAGACTATTTGTAGGACACAACAATTTTTGAAAGACTTTTTGTCCTTAAAGGCAGATCAGAGCCTGATAAAGGCTATCAAATGGAGGAAATCAGAAATACTCTATAGCCATATGCAAATGAAAATCATATGGGAACATTCCAGATATTGCCATGACAGAAATAAAAGACATATTTAGAACACTTCCCCATGTGCACTGAAAAGCAAAACCTTATCAAAACACAAAGCAAAACAAAAATAAATGTTGTGCAGCAGCCCATCCCTTCAAGCTTGGGATTTGAACTACCTCATCATTCCACAGGGGAGATGGTGATTTTGCTAACAGACACGGTTGCAAATAATGCCAATGGCAGAAGAAAGAAGACATATTTCATTCTGAGGAGGGAAAGACAAACACACACACCCCCTCCTCTGCCTGCCCCCTCTCCTGGCAGAGGTCCAGGTCAGCTGTCTCAGTGAACAACAACAGCACTCCTGGTCTTCAGAAACCTCTGGAAGGAAACCAGAGCCATACGTGTATGTCTCAGCTCTTTCCCTTTTCGTGATATAAGCCTGATTATGTATTAAACACCTGATTGGTTTCTTGGATTTTGCTTATCCTTTCTTGTATTTTTGATGCTTCTCTGATCCCAGTTGACTGAGATACAGAGGGAAAGGTAAAGTGGAACAATAATGCCCCACCGCCTCCAAGAGCAAAATCTTAGTAAAAGAAATCCACTCATGTCACTTTTCCTTCATGGCAAGCAAGGTCTTTTTAACCCTGGCTGCACATGACTGAAAATCACCCTTAGCACCAAGAAACTAGTGAAAACAATTTACTGGCTTATTGATAGCACTCCAAAAAAACTTCCCCCGAGAACTTCGCAGTAGTCCTTACCAAGCCCTGGAGAACCACACCCAGAAAATAAGCTTTTTTGTCAACTATGCTGAATGCTTTGGAATGGATTTCAAAACAAAGCAAGGACAACTCAAAATAACTGCTCCACACAGACTATTCCTCAACATGAAAATCAGCCTCACAGAGTCACTACTACGTCAGAGCTTGCGTTTGTACTGGTCACATCAGTTCCTGTGGCTGCTGATACTCCCAGTGATTACAGCAAGTGAATGGAATAATCCATTACCTTTATCACAACAGTGTTAATCATGACAGACAGAAGGGCTCTAAACATAGTACATGATTTATTTGCAGTGCTTTCTAATTTAGCCACTGAGACAAGTTAGTTACTACTGAGACTGAATATTAAGGATATCTTACTGTGTTAAGTCAGTCTAGAGAAAGCAATTTTAATTTCTGGAAGGTAAGGTTTTGGGAAAAAAAATAGCAGGGACAATTATGTCTCTGTTGACTACTTTGCTATTTTTCCAGACATAAGAGACTTGTTAATGCATGATCACATCAGGGACGCCTGCTGCCTCAAACCACTGTATTCTTACCTATCCAGACAGAAAAATCCAGGAGCTATTCGCATACAAACACCTGACTAATAACTAGTATAACTAATGATTTGTAAGGTTGTTGTAGACTTTTTTGTCTTCCACTGTTTATATGGAGAAATGGCACTTTCTGAGAGAGAGAGCGCAGACTGCAAGTATAGGTTCAGAACACACGTCACTGATGCAAAGCATTTTGCTTGACTTTCTCCTTCAGAGAGTGATTCTTTCTGTCCTAAAATCCCAAAGGAAAGCCCCTCTGCTAATTCCTTCTTGAAAAAAGGTGTGGCAGTATTTAAAGTCTGTATTTTTCATGTACGTATACATGTGTATATATGCTGTATATACATAATATATATATACTTAAACACACAGATGTTGCTGCATCTGAAAATTTTAGTCAAAGTCTTTCTCAAAGGTGACTTTAAACTAAGACTAAATACCAAATGATGGTTGAATAATGACACATTACGTGTTGGTAAACCCCTAAAGTGCTTTCAGCAATTTTTTCAGCTGACTTACCTGCTTCGGTAGGTTTTTTTCAGATCTCATCAGGTATAATTTAATATGATATAAATGATTTAAAATGATAGTAATTTTTAAATGTCTGTAAATGTGTGGTAAATAAGCACTACATGTGTTACTTCATCAACAGGCTACTCTGCTGTAAAATGTCTTATAATTGTCTTTCAAGGAATAAAATTTAAAAAAAAAGGGAAGGGGGGAGGGGAGGGGAGGGAAAACCTACTTCTTCAGGTCTAGTGAGAAGTGGGAATACACTGAGGAAAAGGGCAATCAGACACTCAATAGCAAATAGCAGTTACATTAGTAAGTTTTGTGGTTGATATAAATTATTCTCTTTTCAATTTTTTTATTTCCAACTTCATTTTAAAAACAATTTCTATACTTATGCATTTTCTATTGCATATTGAAATATAATTCAGTATTTTGGAAAATTGTGAAACTCTGAGACTGAAGCTGACCTTTAGACTCTAAAGTAACTACATCTTACTTTTGGGAGGTCAGTGAAAATACTTATCAGAGCGGGTTACATTTGCCTTGGAAATCATTGCCATAAAGCATAAAATTAAATTTATTTTATATAATATATAAATAATATAAAAAGGGTGAAGGAGGCAGACAATATTTCTGATTGCTGACAATTTCATTTGACTTCATTTGAACTTCCATTCTCCATAAGATACCACTATCTAATGAGGAAACACGAGGAATCAGTGCAAGACAGCAGACCGCCATTGCTTTCCTTGGAGATACAAAAGTTTAAGATGGGTCACCAGAACTGTACAGCAAAGTTGGAGAGTGACTTACCAGTTCAAGTCACTCTTTTGTATTAGAGGAAGGCAATCTCTGCCCAACTAAAATTAAGCCTCTCCTACTGTACAGTTCTAAGGAAAGCATTTTTCTTCATTTCACCTCACAGAAGTGAAGTTTATAATCCAGAATTCAATATTTGATACTGGTCATATAATTTGTCTGCCGTAAAGCTGTTAATGGTAGCAGGATGATCTAATCCTTTAGATCTTGCAAACTTTACTTTTTATGACATGCTGTTAGCACTGAATTCTGCAGAATTATTTCCTTTCATTTATTTTAAGGATATTCCAATTGCTGTTGCTTTTGACTATAGCTTTCATTCTCTGGGAACCTAAAGCAAGTCTTGCTCATTGCTCTTTTTGCCTGCTTGAAGCAGGCTGAACAGATGTCATTAACCACTCTTAGATCTCTGATTCTTTGTTTAAGTTCATTGCCATCTCTGGAAAAACTAGATTTTTCTTCCTATTGTATATGAGTCTGTATGCATGCAGTTTAATTTTATCTACAGTTTTGTGCACTGAAGTGAATAAATGAAGTAAGAATGAAATAAGTCTTTCTAAATTTCATGTGCTTCTCTAGATTTTCAAAACATGGATAGTGATACATAATGTCCACATCTTCAACTCACCTTTAAAGTCACCAAAAAATCATACAATCCCTGCAAATATCTTTGCATGCCATTGTTAGGTAACCTACATTTTGAAAACCAACCAGGACTTAAAATATTTGATGTCTAGCCAGCATTTAATTTGGAACAAAAAATTACCTGCCTAGCATAAGAAAAAGGGAGTTTTATGTTAGAACATTATCAAAACTTCCTAAAACCCTGGATGACATATGTCAGATTTTTCTTCCCAATATTTTAAATAAAATCTTCAAATAACTTCAAAGACCGGCAGAGGACTTTCAGTAGAAATTGTGTTGTTGGTCAGATGATGTAACTCTGTTTTTCTAAGTATATGCTTCCGTTCTGACTGGCCTGAAATGCTTCCCCTCTATGTAGGTTATTGCGCATTCACCTGCAAATTCCAAGGTCACTCTTTATTGCATTTTGAAAGTGATGCTCCCTGGTGACACCTTTACAGCAACCAGGAAGAATTCCTATTTTAAGGAATACGTTGCATGTATTTGTCAGAAGCTTTCCAGTTTTGGAGCTGAGATCCCTCACAGCTTGAGATGAACACCATCTGGCCCTGGCAGTTCAATAGAAGTAAGATTCCCAAATTGTTCCTTGAATTCCTCCCTTGAGGTTTCTCCCCTTCTTAACAACATGCTAAGGACTAAGGTCTCCCTTGGGCAAAATTTCCTTGGGATAAGAATTTCAACAACACACATCTTTAGCCTAGTTTAACTGCTTCAGGCAATTAGCTTTTCTTCAATCTTGTCATCTCTCTTTAAGCTTCCTTTTTCCATTTATTTCTCTCTACCAAGGGGTGCAATGTGCCTCAGACATACATTAATACTTCTTGTGTGGTAGCAGTGGCCATCTCTTTACCTTTTCTGTAACTGAGGATAAAAGCCTTTACTTATGTGCTCAAAAGTTAGAGTGGAATTTTTCATCATCCTTGGACAGAGGAGCTATTTTGCAACTGGAAAAACACAGGGACACAAAAGCTTGTACAGATACACAAAATCTAAGAGCCTAAAAGGACTTAAAAGAGTCATTGTTGTCAGCTGATTTAACTCGCAGCACAAACTGGGCTGCTTTCTGCTGCCTGATTTTATCTCTGAATGCATGTTTTGGCTGGGATAACGAAGCCCAGAAAACTGCCTCACAGTATGCTCCCTTTAAGCCCACAGACTTTGCACCCTAAAGTAAAGGGGTGGCTTACAGCAATGTAAGCAGTATTATAGAACTTAAATATGCCTGATGTACACAGCAAAATAAAAATTAAAAAGCCAGAGAGAACAAAAATTAAAAGAAGGAGAATCTGAAGAGAGACAGCATTTCAAAGTGAAAAATGTGGTTGACCAGTGGATGCATATAAAAAAATCCTTATGGTTAAAGGAGAAAAATTGTTGGTGACCAGGTCAGAAGGAAAGGAACTTGTGTGTTGGAGGTTAATTGAAGAAGAGTTAGGGTTTAGGATAGGGTTGGGGGTTGGGGCTAGGGCATGTGTAGTAGGCTAGAAAGGCAGAAACATGCTTTGGCCAGATGAGTCAGACTGAAAGATAACCAGCAATAAGCAGTGGTTAAACACCTCCACACAAAATACACTACTTCTTCTTCAAAGATGAGGAAACACTCATGAGAAAATTTAGAGGCGGCTTTGTTCTAGGGGAAGGAAATTTAAAGTACTATGGTTTATCTCTTTTCAGGGATATAAGCATGAATACTCATAAGCTCCAGTTGGCCCTACTGGGCTCCCAATTTTGGAACACTGTAGATGTGGGAACTTGTGAGCAAGACTTGCTGTCTGTGGGGGAATCTGTCTTCTTCCTTCTCTTGGATAACATTTCATGGATCAGACCAATTTTCTTTAATGACAAGAAGCCTGCTGCCAAATCCAGATGCTCCCATAAATGACCTGATTAGACTTGGATGTGATGAAGTTGGATTCTACTGGCCTTTGTCTTTGCGGACTTCCTGAGTACTGGTCTTCTAGTCCTGGAGGAGTCCCTGGGTTGCTGAAGGTATATGGGTGCCTCTGTCTGCCCTTTCACATTTAAGAACTCCACCACACTTAGTCCTTTTCATCCTTTTCCCTTCAGTGCAGTGACTCATACACAGTCTTCACAAAATGATTTTCAAAGCTGCTGAGTTAAATGAACAGTCTACAGCTTACCAAACCCTGACAGAGAAATAAGTGTCAAGCTGATAAACTCAGCTACAAATACCAAAGATGTAATGAAAACACAGAAGTCTCTGTACTTTTGAATAAAGAAAGCATTTTAGAAGAAAGATAACCTGCTCTCCTAATAGTGGATGAACTTTTCTACTCTTCAGCTTTTTCTTCAACACACTTGAATTAAATCCACTTAGAGCCCACACAAAGCATTCCTCTTGTTTGAACACCAGTGGGACAAAGCTACTGAATTGCAATTTACAAGTGGCACTGACAGAGCTGTGTCCTTCCCAGAAAGCCATATAAATACTTGTATGGCACACAGCACTGAGTATATTAAGAGATTGAAACTAGCAGCTTTTTAATTCAGCCTCATAATCCCATTTAAGACCAAGATTAGGTGCCTCCTCTAGAATGTGCATCTCTATTTGACTCCAGATCCCCAACAGACAGTTTTCAGAGATGTCAAGCACTTGTAAAGTTGGAACAGGTCATTTTAGAGCTGGTATTCTGAGAGATAAACAACACAGAAAAACAAGGTTGTACACTTTCTGGAGGCTAGAGCTGAAATCAATGGATGTTTTGTTTTGTTGTTTTTGTTTTTAACCTGTGTGCAAAAAGAAAAATAAAAGTCAGGTTCATAGAGTCAGAGAGAGGTAATCTTGTGCCCTTCCCTCTGTGTACTGCATAACATGTTCTGGTTCTTATCCACATCCACAGAGTGGGGGCCAAAGCAGTTGTTTTGGTTATGTGCCACTGAAATCAGACTGTTCCAAAGTGATCTGCCAGAGGACAGAATTACAGTCTCTAGGAGCCAAGGGCAAAGAACCTCATTTCAGACTAAACCACAAGACCATTTTTCTTTTCTACACGTGACTGAATCTCATACAAGGGATGCCTCCTCATGGAGACACTACACTCATTCAAGGCCATAGTTTCACAGTTGAGATGGTGCTGAATGCTGTTTAAGCAATAGGGTTTCAGTTAAAGCAGAGACAGTTTTTGGCTCTTGGAGCAGCACCACGTCAGTAAGCCCAAGGACTCCAGATGTTTATCCAAAGAAATGTCATGACAACAGCCTCTCTGACACAGCTCGTCTGTTCTGCAGCATGCTTCAGGGGTTGTCATCATGACTTTCTTATTGCTGCCACTCCTCTCCCCTCCAATCCATAGAGATTTGCAGCTTTGGCTGACTTAGCCTCTTCTTGGTAGTTTTGAGACTTCACCACAACTCCTTCAGTATTGCTGCTATCCTATTTCAGGGCTCTGGATTGTTGCAGACCACAGGTAACATGCTGCCTACTTGATGAATGATCTCAACACCTCACTATAAGCTTCCTGGGAACTGGATATTTTCATCTGGAAAGTTAGGCTGCCAAAGGTTTTCATCGCCTCAGAAAACCCTTTTCTCACTGGGCAAAATTAGCTGCTTTGCTGCAACTTAGAAAAAAGGATGATTGCTTGCTCTGAATTGTATAGTTTCTCACATCCATGATTACTTCTGAATAGGTCACAAAGTCCAGATAGTAGGTCTATATCAACTTTTGAATAAGAGTGCTCAAAGCCATGTAGATGAGAGGCTGCGATAAGCAGAGAAATGTTATCCACGTTTCTTTTGATCCAACAACTCAACAGTACTTGCATCTGAAATTCTGCATGCCCATTTCCACATAAAACTGTGTTGCCAATAACTGGTAAAGAACACTTGAATAGAATAGACTGTTTCAGTTGGAGCTGACCCACAATGATCATCTAGTCCAACTGCCTGACCACTTCAGGGCTGACCAGAAGTTTGAGAGTATTATTAAAAGCATTGTCTAAATGTCTCTTAAACACTGACAGACTTGGGGCATCAACCACCTCTCTAGGAAGACTGGTCCAGTGTTTGACCACTCTCTCAGTAAAGAAATGCTTCGTAATGTCCAATCTGAATCTCCTCTGGCACAGCTTTGATCCATTCCTCTATGTCCTGTTGCTGGGTACCATAGAGAAGAGCTCAGCACCTCCATTTCCATGTCTCCTCCTCAGGAAGTTGTAGAGAACAAAGGACTGTTATAATCATATTAGGGGAAAGTGAATATGAATGGGAACTGGAACAGGCTGATAGAACTGTTTGAATAAATAGTTTGAGGCATTCTACTTATTCTGGTAGTTTACTTTCATGTTTTGTTTTCAGGGTGGCCTATTTTAGCTACAAGCAGTTCGTTTTCTGTAAATGGGTCAGAATTTTGCCCATGATTTCCTCCAGTTGCTAATGCATCAGTGGCTTTTCCATCTGATTGCCTAGGGAGACCTCAGAGGTGCAAATATATGATTCAGACTGGAAAGTGTAATTTCTAGTAATAGTAAATGATTCATCCTGTGAGCAAACATTTCAGTGTGAGGGTAGTCAAACCTGCAGCAGTTACAGTAATGGATGTGCCTTGGGCTTGTGCGGCCAGGTTTTGGAGGTGGGGTGGCTATTGCTTCTGTGAGAAGCTGCTGGAAGCTTCCTCCACATCCAGCAGAGCCTGTGTCAGCCGGCTCCAGGACAGACCTGTTGCTGACCAAGGCTGAGCCAATTAGGAATGCTGGTAGTGCCTCTGGGATAACATATTTAAGAAGGGAAAAAAAGTTATCATGCAGATGAAGTTTCAGCCAGAGAAGACTGGAGTGAGAATATGTGAAAGAGCTCTGCAGACATCAAGCTTAGTGGAGAAGGAGGGGAAGGCAGTTTTCCAAGGGCTGGAGCTGACCCCTGCAGCCTATGGTGAAGACCATGGTGAAGCAGCTGTGCCCCTGCAGCCCATGGAGGTCCACAAGATTCACTTGCAGCCTGTAGAGGACCCCACACTGTGGCAGGTAGATGCCTAAAAGAGGCTGTGACTCTATAGGAAACCTGTGCTGAAACAGGGTCCTGACAGGGACCTTCAGACACGTTGAGAGAGGAGCCCACACTGAAGCAGGTTTGCTGGCAGGACTTGCACCTGTGTGGGACACTATGCTGGAGCAGGATATGCCTGAAAGCTTGCACCCCGTGGAAGAGTGACCCACGTTGGAGAAGTTTGTGAAGAACTATGGCCCATGGGAAGGATTCCCATAGAAGAAGTTTGCAGAGAATTGTCTCCTGTGGGAGGACCCCCCTCTCCTTTTCCTTAACTCATGAATAGGGATAGGGAAGGGAATCAACCCCATGATGATGTCTTGTGTCTTTCTGGTCTGAATCTAGTGATCCTGCAACTTCCCATCTAGTGAGCCTGCAACACAACTTCTCTGGCTCTGCTCTCCACAACATTTCCAGTATCATGAAGCTGAGTGCACTTAGAAGCTTAACATGCTGCTGGGGCATGTTTCTGTGGACTTCACGTAGACTACCTCTGAAACAAGCACATAGACAAGAGAAAAGCAAAATCACTGACTCCAAGGCCTCCTCATCAGCAATTATCACACAGAAAATAGGCTCAATCGTTTTGTCTGTAAGTTCTCCCATAGCTATTAGAAGCAGACTTTTTAAAATAATAAGGAAATTGCTTCTTAGCCACAAAGTGCCTGTTCCTCAGCAGCTCTATTCCCTTCTGTTCTTTGTTCCACCAAAAGCTTCAAATAACCTCTACAAAGACAACATTACAAACCCAAAAGTTAAAACAGCATCCATCAAAACAAACATCTGGAATACAAATAGCTAAAACTGACCACTGATGCTTGATACTTTAACAATGTCATATTGCTTCAGTTCTTACCCAGCTTCTCGTGGATGGTGGTGTTGCAGCCCAGAAATGGAGGGTGCCCAGTAAGACTAGTAGGATAGGCCAAATGGAGTGCTGAACTCACAAGGAAGCTGGTGGGATACCACTGAGGGGAATGAGATGAGCTGTCTGAACAAGCCGAAGGAAAGGAGTGTCAGTGTCATAAAATAAGGTGGTTTTTCTCTTACTTGTGCTAATACATAGTTTTTAAATCCAGGGCATTCTCTTAGGGAATAGACAGAAAGGTACAGTTAGTGGCTCCAAGGACAATTCAGACTATTATTTGTACTTGTAGCTAGCTGGTAACCATAAAACTGAATGACTTAAAATAAAGGGAGGTATTAAAATTTTGGATAACAACAGAAACACCCATTTTTTTGTAAAACGCTTGTTTGAAAAAGAGGTTAAATGAATCCATCCATTCCCCAGTTGCCCTGCACACTCAATTCTCAGCTCCTCTTAACTCATCCACCCCACTTATCCATCCAAACTCAGAGAGATGTATCAGTTCTCCATCCTATTTGGTAAAAATACAATTTTTTTCATGTTCAGTCATAAAGAGTATTTCTTTCCAGATCAGTTTCCCTGAAGCTATGCTAATTCCCCCAGGCTTCTTCAAATATGTTAGTAACATCATCATTTTATCTTCATTACTATCTCAGTTATAGTCACCAAGTTGCTTTCTTTAATTTTGTTGTCTCTGAAAATACAAATAAAACTGTAATTCACTGGTTCTCTACAAGAAACTAGACAGTATGTGCATCTAGCTCTTAAACTAAGAAAGACTTAACAGACACGGTATTCAGCAAGTAGTATTTTGCCAGAAACCAGAGTGGTGGGTCAGAATGACAATGATACACAGGACTGTACCTACACTCCTGGGATTGTATAAAATCTGCTGGAATATGAGAAAAGTTAAGGTCACTGTGTGAAACAAGTTGACTCACTCCATATTATGGTGAATGACAGGAACATTTTAGTAAGTGCTCTTTTAAAGTTATAAAAATTTTCAGATTTATCTCAATTTGGCTTCATGAAAACTGAAACTTGCAGAGCTTTAAATAAGTTCCATTTTTCCCTTTGACATGAAACGCTTAAAGACCACAAAAGAACCTGAGAATTCCTGGAGCTGTGGCTCCATTTTTCACCTTTCCTGATACGGACTATTTATTTGCTATGCCAAACTTTCATCTCCACTGCATAATAAAGTCTTATTAATATTGTTTCTGTCTGTGAGTTTTATGCTGCTTCCCTAAAATGGATGAACCAAGTATTTTTTTTGTTGTGATGGACATCAAAATCAAAGTGCCTCTGGAGGCTTGCTGGCAGGGTATACTTGTTCCTCAGCTCTCAAGAAATTCTTCATAGTTTGTGTGGTATCCCTCCATCCCTTCCCAGTGGTGGGAAGTTCTCTGAGGAGCACATAGACTATTAATTCATTCTTTGATTGAAGCTGAGATTTGACTATTTGAAAGGCTTGACTTGTCTTTCTTTTCTCCTTTCCTCTTCATTATCAAGCTTAAACTTATAAGCTCATGGGAGGGCTAAAAAAAAAAAAATCTAAATGTTAACATCCCACTGTTCCCTACTGTCAGTTCGATCAATCTATAAATACACACAATCCTGTATTTTTAAGATCTAGGTTGTAACTGATTTGAGGGGCCCAGAACTGGACAGAGTGTGAGGTTGCACCTCACAAGTGCTGAGTACGAGGGAAGAATCACTTTCCTGGTCCTGCTGGCCACACTATTTCTGATACAAGCCAGGATTCCATTGACCTTCTTGGCCACCTGGGCACACTGCTGACTCATGTACAGCCACTGCCAACCAACACCCCCAGGTCATTTTCCACTGGGCAGCTTTCCAGCCACTTTGCCCCCAGCCTGTAGCCTTGCAGGAGTCATTGTGACCCAAAAGCAGGATCTGGCTCTTTACCTCATTGAACTTCACATTATTGGCCTCTACCCACTAATCCAAAACGGCCCTTTTCTCATGCCTTTGTGTGGTTACCCTAGTTCACACTGTGTGTAGTTTTCAGACTACCTAAAATTCTACAAATGCACCAGAACCATTTTCCCACTTACTAATAGCACAATTAACAGTAGTAATAAAGGAACACTCTCTACTCTCTCAGGTTTCCTAGTTCTGATAGACAGAGCTCTGCAGAGATGAGTGAACTCAGAGAAGGGTTTGAAAGTTTAAGCAGTTTTCAGAAATCTTGCTGATTCACATGGGCTGTGGAATTTGTTTGGAGGCAACATGAGAAGAGATTTTCTCATGAGTTTACTGATACTTCTGGTTTTTACTTGTGGTCAGATAAGGGAAATATTTGAGGAGCTCACCAAAAGAGAAAATAACATGGGTACATTTCCAGGTGGGACTGACAAAATTCCCAAAAATATTTTGATAACAATGGAAGAATGGGTTTTGTTTTGAATGCCAAGCAAAATGTTTGTCATGATATATCCTTCACAAGCACCACTCTGCTGAATTGTTGTTTTTGTGTTTCAGGAGAGGAAGTTTGTTAGGGGTTCTGGCCAAATCAGTGAGAAGAAAATGGAATGAACTCCTGGGAGGCTGGGTGAAGCCGAGGAAACCAGTCCAATAGAACTACTGTGTAGTAGAGAGTACTAATAGAGGAACTTTTGGGGTTTTTTGGTGGAGTGCAAAATGTTAATCACTTGCAGCATCGTGCTGTCAAGAAAGTCGATGGGAATTATTACAGAATGATAAACTAGAGGCAAAATATTTTTTTTTTCCATTGGACAGTATTTACTTCAAATACTCTTGCCAGGGCCAGTTTAAGGAGTCCACAAATTTCAAGAAAGACTTGCCAAATCAGATTCTTTCTAATAATTTGCTCACTGGAGCATTTCTCCCTTCAGTATTATTGGGATGAAGACTATGACCTGGGTTTCGCAGACAGAAGGTTTGCAAGCAGAGGTAGTACCTTACAAGACAGTGATAGAGCTGGAGATAGGAGTTGAGGTTTCAAGGGTACAACCTTGATATCAAATCAAATTTCACAATATTACTTCTGCGGTGTGAAGAGCAAACTCTTCAGCCACAGACAGGCAGAGATGTAGGACAGATGCAGGAGTTCCCTTAAGGAGACAGCAAAAGTTGTAATCCCCATCATGTAGCTACCAGTGCCTGAACAAGCTTTCCTTCTTACAAAGGGAAAGAACTAAGGTCCTAGAATCTCAGGCATGTTCTCAGTCAGCTTGTTTGTACTTCAACTTGCCTTTAAAGGAACCACAAAATTACAAGACACTTCTTCCAGTAGCTTTGTACAGATCTACAAGCCTACACCAGTAGTGTTCTGTCATACTCACTTTTTTTTTATCCAAACTACCCACTTACCACAGAAATCCATGAAAGAAGCCTTTCAAGAGCCAGCCATGTCTGATGATCTGCAGGGTGGCCTGTCTCTTTAGCTCAATGTACTGTAAACCTACTGTTTTCACATCTTGGGCCCTGTTGTTATTGACTCAGCTGTAACACCCTGGTTCTCTCAGTCATTAAGGTGCGGTTCCTTAATGAGTAAGTAAACAATTTTGTCACATTAACAACATATTTACAGCATACACAGCTTGTAAAAGCACCAGCATTGAGGAAAACAGCCTTCTGTCAACCCAATGCTTTCAACAAAAAACAGGCTCTGTGGGTTTATTAGAAAGATTTGCAGTACATTATCTGAGGACTGCTAATTGCAAGCTAAGCTCGGGACATGAATCAAAACTTCAAGCTCCAATTTTCTGTAATGGTGTAAAATGCATTAGGCTTTTCAATAAAGCTTAGCTGCTGCAGCAAGGTAGGAGATGATATTTCCTTACCAAATTTAACTCAGGTTCTTTAATTATGAGTGAGTATTAACAATTCAGCTTCTGACCTTTGCTATAAATATACATGTCTGTAGCTTCAATTAGTCAAGACTTGTCTGAATCATAAAGTGAAGGTCCGTTCCTGCTCCCACTTCAATCAACAGGGGAAAATGCAAGCTGGCTTCCATCATGTTAATTTTAAACTTTGACTTCCGTGGAAAGAAAGACAGAAAGAAATGTAGTGTCAGTGGTTCAAGGGGATTTTCACGCCTCTATAAAATGTGAAAAATGGTTTTTCATAGCATAGGGAAAATCATAATTTTGGGATACTTTGTTTTGGTCCACTGCAAGAGCTGTGTTTTTTCTCCTATCTACTGAATTCTAAGCTACTCAAACCCTTTCTCATCAGGCATCTGCACACTTCCTTGCTTAGAAAGCCTCACAATTTTTGGTTCTGTCCCCGCTTTGTTATGGCAAAGACATCCACAATAATGACTACTCTGTTAGCATTGTATCTTCCTAATTTTGAGACCTTGAGAAGATATGAGATATAAATGACACAGTTTAAAATTGTAAAATGAAAAAATATCTAAATAAAGAATAATTGTTTCAATGCTTGTGACAGATAAAGAAATGACAACTCCAAAATCCCATCTACATGCTTACCTGTAAAGATCTTCCAATGAAATGTTTTAATTTTTAACCAGAAAGATTGAGGCATATTACTTAACACTTCTGTTTGTGTCAGAAATCTGATTCACTGGTTTTGATTGGCTACTAATGGTGACCAAGACTCAATTAAAATGCTAAAGGAACACCTTCACTACATTGTGGATTTGAAGTGAATTTCCCTTTTCTGGCTTCTACAGTGTAGCATGTAGGATTTCAAGAAAAAAGTCTCAGTGACCCTAAAGTTCATATTTAGACTCAGCTAAGTCTTTTTCAGACTGTGGGATTTCTTTTTCTTCCTTTTTATAAGCAATTCCTTCCCTCTAGCTACAGCAGCTATTTATTTGTGAGTTACTTTAAATCTCTTCCATTTTATAAGGCACTTCACTTTTGACAGCACTGGAAAAAAATGCAGCTTTGCCTTCTAAATTTAGTAGAAGAACTAAAAAACCACCAGATTGTTTGCTGGTCTCTCTACTTCTATTCTTTGGTTACAAACTATTCTCCATAAGTTCCTGTCTATCGCCTTTCATAAATAACATCTGCTTTTCAAACTCCCCGTCTGCTAATTAGTCTGAATCGTTTGTAAGAGTACAGTACTTATTTAGAAATGTATAAATCAAATGCTAATGGATAGTAACAAGAATTTCCCACTCAGTCAGCATTTACACATCAATTTCTCCATTAGAACTATGTAAAAAAGAAACAAATCTAGAAAATTCGCTGGGAAGAAAGGAAAGCATTTTCAAAGTTGTGTGCATTTGGGTTGACACTGCCAAATACTTTCAATCTTGAAAAAGATTTTTCCAGTCATATAAATGTATTACTTTTCCTTATCTCTTCTGAAAAATATCAGCTGGTTTGGGTGTATCTCCCCTTTGCTGGAAAGAGCTTCAACCCACATCCTTTCTTTCTCAGGGGAATGTCTCAACTCCCGGTTATAAAGGACTCCCTGCTCATTTGCTTTCTGTCTCCACGACTATTTAAAAATTTCATACAAAACAAAATACTGCAGACTAGCTCCATCAATAGAGATTGTAGGAAGGAAGTCCTGAAGTACTTATTTCCTGATTATTAAGGACTTGCTATCAAGACATGGGAGACAAATATAAATCTACTCTGCCTGTGGCAAAATATGGCTTTGAACCAAAAACGTCTACCTTCACCAGGTAAACTTCCTGAGCTCCAGGATCTCAGGGACAAACTCTACAATCTGATAAATTCAGTCCTAATGGTCTTTCATCGGTAAGTTCCTTAGACAAATTAAACACACTGAAGGACAAAACAGAAAAAGTAACACACTACTTTGAATAAAGCCCAGCTAAGTAAAGTTCTCAAGAGCCATCTGGAAACACAGACATGAGCCAGAGCCATGTCAGAGGGGATTCTGTACAACTTTGCTTTCTGATGCATGCTTTTTAATATGTTTTCTGAATTATCTGGAGAAACATGTGACTGTTATGGGTAGAAAAAAAATCCAAACAAACCTCTAAATCTGACTGTACACCACCTGTTTACAGCCACTAAATCATTGCCAGGAAAAACAGCTACTGGATCCCCTTCTGCAATCTGTATTTTGGTCAAATTCCTGAAAGCTGGGACAATCATTAACACTCATCCCAGTTCTCAGGTGCATCAATACCCCTTCTGAAAAACATATCTTTCTGAATATCTGGATATCTTTCTGAATCCCAGCCTTCTGGCTTACAGTTTAATTGCTCGAGAGGCACGTATTCAATGGTGCCAGACATGTACAGAAGCCAGCAATAGACAAAGTAATTGCTAAGTGTTTGAAAACAGCATCTCTAATGCTCTTTTGGAAAGGAGCTCCTGAGGGAAAAAAGAAAAGTTGCTAGGTTTGGAGAGACAGGGAGTTGTCATTCCTATCTGCTGGCAACTGAGAATGGCTGAAAAGCCCCCAGTAGCTCAGTTGCTGCCACCTGATGACTGGTCAGGCCCTCTCACAGGTAATTTCACTGCTAGGGGATCCCTTGACACCAAAACAAAAGAGTGGCTGTAAGACTTCAAACTAAGAGTCCATTTAAATTGGCATCCTAATGCTGACACTTATGGCCATGAGTGGCTATCAAGGGAAGGAAAAGAACAGTGTAGGCATATACACTCCTTTTCCTGAATGTATCTTTAAATTTTGACTCTTACTAGTTCAAAAGATTTTCTCTGGTCTGTTTTTAAACCCCAAAAGGTTTACAGTGGAATGATCTTCCAAAACACATTGAAATTGTGCATTTACAACCTTCATCCAGGTCTTCTCTGAATCTCTTCCCTGGGATGGAAATGCAAGGCAAAGCAAACATGTCAGAGCCAGCTTTAAACCCACTATTGGAGGCACTGACAGAAGTTTAGCCACAGTCTGATCTCACCATCTCATTATTCACAGAGCTTCCTCAGTCAGTTTTGCAGCTTCTTTGAAGCTCTACAGTGCCACAGTGACACTGCTTCCAGACCACATCTCAGGTCTGTGGGTACCATGCTACAGTTGTTCTGACTGCAAATACAGCTCTTATCACCCACAGCTTACTCCTACATAAAACTGGTAAAGAGTCACAAATGCTGGGGCGCACTTTGTTGTGAAGGAAGTCCCACGCTGACATAAAAAGAAGCATGAGTGACCTGCTAGCACTGAATGAGTAAGAAGCAAGAGCTAAATTCCTACCCCATCCTCGCCAGCTACTGGTGGTACGTTTGAGATCAAAGTTTGACACTGGATTAGAAACCACCCAACTGCAGAGCAGTAGTCTGCTATTTCTTACTGATCCCATTTTGCATCTCTCTCAGTCAGTGCATCTTGAGCTTGGATCATATCTCTGCTCACCAAAGTTTCAAGCTGAGTCACCTATCAATTTCACCCCAACTGTGCTATTTCCATCTCCATTTGTCATATTTATGGTAACATGTTTACTACTTAATGTTCATACGCAGCTTGGAAGGTAAAAAGTGCTGTCTGACTGCTAAATGCTGTCAGTTATACCATTCCTAACATCTCCAAGGCAAGAAGCACTCACACAGGAGGCAGTCTGCAGTGTCTGGTTTCCAATACAGTAGACTGAGGGGCAGTTATATGGGGGTGACCGTGGTGGCTCGCTAACATAGTCAAAGGCAGGTCACATCCCATACCTAATGCATATTCATGGCTACACAGGAAGTGCTTTACTGAAAGCCCACTGAAAAGGCTGCTCAGAGCCCCAGTGCCATGCTGCCTGTGCCAGCTGCAGGCAGACAGGCAGCTCCCATTGCATCTGCTGGGTCCCTGCCAGCTCCCATTGCCTCCCAGGAAGCACACCTCTGCCACCTTAGCCAGCACCGCTTGGCACACAGAGCATATATTTATGGTGCCATATAAATGATTTATGGGAACACATACCTTATTAGTTCAAGAAAGAATGAAGTATTTCTGTGCACTGTGGTCTATTAAGTAATAGTAATGGATCTCAATTACTTGAAAGACCTCTAATTAATTTCTATATTGGCAATGCCTGAGTTAAGAGGTCATTCAAGAGATTAACTCCTGTTCCCTCACTGTTGCTCAGCCTGTCAGTACCAATTTCCATGAGCCAGGCAATGCTGCGGGAATCAAACACCTAAAGAGAAAAAAAGAAATCTAAGCCAGCTATTTTCATTATCACCTCCTCTTCCTTCCCTCACTAGTTGACAAGAGATACTATAATGCAGAAGGATAATGGAGGAGGAAAAAGTTTTGCTGTATAAGAGATACCTTCTTCACTCTGGCATAATCCTTCTGATCTATTTAAATTGCTTCCCTTCTTAGCCTCCCTCTCCATTTTGGCTGCTCATTCATTTTGAATTTCCTTCTGAACTTTTCTCTTTCTCAGCTGCTGACTGAAGAATTTTAAGTTGTACTCATGAGTTAGATATTTCCTGACATTCCTGCACCTAAAACCCAACTTTTCCTAAGTTTTCTGAAAAATCTAATCTGTTGTCAGCTGCCAAGCTTGAACCACAGGGCAAGCTGTACGCTGAATTTCTTTGTGTGGGCTTTTTATTACAGAAGCATACATCAACCCAGGGATGACGAGTGAAGCAGTTTCAAATGGCATGTTTTCATTCTACATTACTGAAATACTTACATCCTGCTTCTAAGTAGGTATTACCCTATGCAGGGTATACCTGTAATGTAAGAACCAGAACTGTAACTTTTAAACAGTGGTTGAAATCTTCAGCCATCAATATGGTTTTGGCAGCATACTGCCCTTCATTTTTTATATCACTAACGCCATTTGACTTAAATGCTTTCAGTTTTAAAACCTGTTTTCTCATGAGTTTAATAGTTACATCTCAGACATCTCCTGTGTCATCTAGATTGAAGAATGAAATCTCATCAAAAGCCAGGAAGTCTGTCTAGATGCAAAATGTAATAACGAGAGTTAAAAACTGCTGGGCTAATAGAAATAGACAGGCTGAGAGTTACACTCAGCTCAGAATTCCCCATTCCTAATTGAACCTCTGACTGCAGTGAAGTTCTGATACTTGCTGTCGTAAAAAGTTCCTTAAAGGACGAACTTGGGACCGTGGCAACAATAAATAGCTAAAGTTTCTAAACTAAGGCTGCCATTACTGTGTTTCTGAGTCTACACTGACCTCATAAGATACAGACAGCAACTCCATGGCTTCCAACAGATCGTTTGGTTAGAATAGTCTTCAATTTTGCAAATGCCTCTTAAGATGAGGTCAGACTAGGCCACAGATCACAGGTTGTAAACAATCTCAAGGGACACAGGCCTTGCTGGGCACAAAATGCAGGTGCACTTTGGTCAGTAGTTCAGGAGATAAACCAACTTCCTTTTTCATATCCCTGCTGCTGCAGTAGGATCTCCATTTTTTCTGTCAGTCATCTTAGCCTCACCTCCTACCTCTTTGCTTTGCAAAAGCAATGCACTGAAAACAGGTAACTCAAAACAGTGAGCCACTTAATAAGCTCTTGACTGGTGTGTCTGAACAAGTCAATGCTGGGCATCTCCATTAGGATTCTGCACCAGACCCTGTGCAGCCATTGCAGTGGAGCAAAGACAGATGCTGGAGAGAGTCAGTCTTGCACAGATTGCAGCCCATCAAATTCCCATAACACAACAAAAGCACTTCTCAGACTAGTAGGATAGGGGCAACAGGGCAGAGAACAATTTAGTGATTTGAGTGTTGTGTTAGTTTGTTTATTTTTAAACTTTTAAAAATTCATTTTAAAGAACAGCTTTATTACAAGGCCTAGATTTAGTTTAACTTGCAATTGGTATTGCTTGCTGACTTAAACTGTTTGCTTTATTATATTCCAAAGCTTTGCATATATATATTTTTAAGGGGGAGAAAAGGGATAATTGTCTCTTTCTTCTGCCGAGTTTGAAGATTGAGTCTTTTTTCTAAAGTCAGAACAGTACAGGGCTTGACTGTGGAGACAAACTTTAGGGAAAACAAGCTCTGAAAAGGTTTTCTAAAGCAGAACTAAGAACAAGAAAAATCCACTCAGTCCTTGTTCTTAATGGGGTACCTTGTGAGTCAGCGTATTTAGAAGTCGTTCCAGGTTACGGCAGCTTGTCTACTTTCATGTTTCGATCTTACTTTGATTCAGCTTCTTTAGATATAAATATTATAAACTTGAAAGTCAACCCGAGGTCAGGCTCTGATGACAGCAGTATATAACTTATGGAAGAATAACAAAGTCATGTGTTACAGTGCTGTGAGACATAAGCTGAGAGTTTAGATGGTCGTGCTCCTGATCCCTGTGCCTCCTTGAAGGCTGAAGAAAGGGCAAGACCTTGCAGAACAGAAGTCACAGCTCCAAACTGAGAGCTGATAAAAGTACAGTGTGTAATGCAAAATTAAAATCTATTAGCCCTACTAGAAAGTTCAATAAGAATTTGTAACTCAAAGAACGAGAAACACTGGGTTTTGGAATGACAAAACCTAATAAACTTCAACAGAAGGAAAGAGAAACTGAAGTAGTTTCTTGCCTTGCAAATATTAAAAAGGAAATCAGATCCATTCATTTGGAAGCAACTACTACTGTAAAGGAGCTGGGGTTTTGCTTAGTTTTTTTTTTTGGGGGGGGGATTATTTTGGATTTTTTTGTGTTTTTTTTTTTTTTTTTAAACCCAAGTCATGCTAATCAATCCCAGCTATGATACAGAAAAAAAAAAAAAATATGTGAAACTCTTTCCATATGTTTTTCTCTGTAAACAGTAATATTTTTGAAACAAAGTTCATATAAAGAATTCCAGAGAGTAAGCAGAATAACCTGAAGTTATTTTCTAAAAAGCATTTTTCGGAATTATTTAAAGCATATGGAAGAACTGGTTTTATGGTTAAACAAGATTCTAAAATCTGAGATTCAGTTTTATGCCTGAAATGGGTCTTGGTAGATTTTCAAATAATTTTACTTAGCGTACTTCACCATTTCTGACATTGAGTTACAGAAAATTAGAACACATTCTTTTCTTCAAGACTAACCATAGCTGGAACAGACAATGCAAAATTCCCCATTCTGAAATATCTGAGGAAATAGAGTTCAAAACAAAGCTTTATTGGCCCAAAGAATACATTTATAGTTTAGCAGTTACAGAAATACTGTCAGAAACTGATTATCATTCTTATTTTTTCAGACAAAATTTGTAGATGACATTAAACCACATTTCATATATATTTGTCAAGCTTGCCTGACACCAGCAGTACTTAAAGATGTGCTTAATATCCAGTCATATATACCAAATCTTCAAGTCCTCTCTGATAAGACTCCCAGAATTTTGCATATATGTTCTGCAGCCAAAGGAAAATATCGATAGGTTGATTATTCAATGACCTTAATTCACAGGGCTCAGTTACAGAAAGCTTTGAGGTTTGAGTTCTAACTGCTTCAGGAATTAAACTCCTGTGAGTTCATAAATAACTAAGGTAGCCAGCAGGTTTATGCAATATTTATCTTATTTAAACTCATCAGAAGTACAATTTCTTTAAAGTCCTCCTATTTTCTATTTGCTCAAAGTCCAACAGCAAACAGGTTTGCCTTCTTCATGCTCTTGTACACAGAAGACCACTGTGCAAAACCAGAACCTCTCAAAGTAGGTGCTGTGGACCAAGTGGAGACATAACACTGGACCAGCAAGCTGGGTCTGCTCTTTGCCTCTGGCTGTCTTCTGTGAAATGAAAGATCAGAGATTCTTTCATACTGCTATTCCAGATAGGCCATTGCTGTAATGGCCATCAGTGAAATGTTGCAATCTCATGTGGGAGTGGATATAAATAATCTTGAATGGGTTGTGAAGTATCTAGGAGACAATTTGTCTATTAAGACATGAGCTGTGCTGTTAGCCACAGGTGAGAAGATTTGTTTGGTTGCTCATGAATTGTTAAGGATCTTTCTTACTCCTAAATGGGAAGCCATCACTAAGAATAGACTATGTTCCCTGTTTTTACATAGGGCTGCATAAGAGCTAATCTGCTTACACCAAAGGGCAGACACTTCACCATGCTAGGCAACCTGCCCCAGTTCAGATTCAAAAGCTCAAGATCTAAATACAGCCTCTATGTGATGATGTTTAAGGTTTAACACATTTCAAAAGCCTGCTTTCTTCTGTTTGTCTCCTTATAGACATAAATCCTTCAAGTTTGTGTTCAAACAGCCCATATCTGATCTAGAATTTACTGGTGTAACTATGCCACTGGTGTAACTACGTCCCCTGGACAAACCAAGACAATCTGAGCAATACACTGGTTTGAGACAGTTGAGGTTCAATACTTCTGGCATTGGGCAAGACTGGAGATACCTCCAACAGCTGCAAAGAGCCTCTCAAAAGCAGGTGAGTGTTTAAGGGGTCTATACTCATCCTCCCTCCAGGGGATCTGAATGCAGGTACAGGGAGTACAGGCAGTAGGAAAGACTCGTGAAGAGCCTAGGAAGTGTCTAGGAGAAATGCTGCAGCCAAGAAGGCTCTGAAATAACCAGCAGCAGTTTGCCACAGACTGCACTAACTCAGTACCACAGGAAAAGGATGAGCAGGAGACCAAGACACAACAAAGTTGGTACAGAATCACTGTTCTGAAAGGAAGTTAAAAGTCAAAATGAATACAGGACTCAAAAACTTGGTTGAGTCTTGGGAAAATTTTGCAGAGTCACAAGTTCACCCCTCACACCTGCACCAGACACTGGTGCCAACATGCATTCCCTTCGCTCTTTTCTCCCCTGGACAAGTGACCAAAGTTAAGCAATGTTTTCTCATAGTGCGTATTAAGAAACACAGTAGACAGACAGGAAAAACAGCCTCAGCTGCAAAATTCCCTCCTTAGTCATAGGTATGAGAAAATGCTTCACTGCAGACAGGAAACGTGAACACCCATTCTCCTCTCTTTCACCTCCTCCTGGGAGACTGGGTTCAGTTAATGGAAATGTCAGGGGAGTGTCTTCTTAGAATTTAAATGGCATGTTATTACAGGGAATTGAGGAAAACGTAGATTGCACAAATTTTCTCACTGCTTATATTGTTTTAACTTTTGGTTTCAACATGCATGCACTCCATAGCTCTGAGGAGATATGCAGTATATCTGGTACCCTGAAGCCCTAATTATCAATACTGTATGCTCCCAGCATCTCTGTGTTTGTACATAAAATTAAATTACCAATATCCATTGGGCCATATTCTTCCCTTGTTCACACTGGTAAAACTGTTCCTGTCTTAAAAGTAACTGGGATCCATGTTCAATTTACTCTGCCTTCATGTAAAATTTTATGTCTTTCTTAAGTACACATTTTATTATTAGGTCTCTTATTTCCATCTGCTCATACTGACTCAAACAAAAAGTCTCTCTTCAGGGCATTCTATAAACAAACTAATGAGATGTATGCAAATTACAGCAGTCATTCCTTCTACCACAGATTTCTCAATGCAAAGGCCTGTACGTGCAGAAGGGATATGTGGAGCTGTTTCCAAATCAGAACTGCAGATTTCATTAATTTAAATAAAATATTCACATTTCTTCCAAGAGAGGCACCATTTAAAATTTGCCTTTACTATGACTATACTCACATATAGATATATTTTTAATTAAAAGCTTGGTGACCAGTGGTAGACCTTTGATGGTATTGTGTCTTTCTTCACAGCAGCTCCTTGGAGTCAGCTCTGATTGTACTCCTGAGCCAGGTATGGGCCACTGACAATTGCTGACCTACAGTCCCTACCCATATGAGTAGAGCACATCAGCTTTCACAGACAAGCACTATCTGGTGACCTCTGAGTCTCTTGTAGCAAGGCCTGTGACTGCCCTTGGTTCTGCATCATGTTGAATACTCCTGAAAACTCCTTTGCAAGAGCTGCAAAGCAACAGTTTGTGGCTTGTCAGAGAATAAGTTCCAGAAATCACTGGGCTTTCACCAGAAGTAAAAAGCTGAAGCAGGGAAGATGATATTTGGGACGATTCACTTGAGGTGCAGTATGTTCTCATTTTTTTCTTCAGCTGTAACATCCACTTATTGCCACTCGTTCAGAGAAGCAGATACTGATGCTAATGAGATGCCCTCAGCAATCTGCCATTCCCTTTCTTCAGCAGAGCAGTAACTTTTGACCTAAATGTTACCCCTTTTTTTTTTTTTCTTTTCTTTTTTCTTTTTTTTTTTTTTTTGGCAGAATGTTGAAAGTAGCAGCAAATATATGTATATTTTCACCTTTTTTTGTCTTTTAAATCTGAACAGCATAAAAAAAACAAGTAGCAGACGGCAACTAGTGAAATTTTTCCTAGGAAGAACTACAGCAACAGCACAACCTTTTTACAAGCCACATGCCTTTAATCTGGTTACTTAACTTTCTGATTCTTTAACCTCCCTTTTTTCTTCTACTTTTAATACACAGTTCATGAATTACTGGAATTAGTTATCTCCACAGCAATATTCATCAAAGCACTCCTGCTTTTATGGAAGACAGGAATGAAAAGTTACTAGGCAAATCTAAAGAAAAAGTGCACCCATTGGATTCTTACAAGCAGGCTAAAATGTTCACAGGATAAAATAAATAAAGTGGGCACATTTCCTTCAAAATGTATTTTCTCTCAGCTTATGTCTCTGAGTGGTGCTAGTATTACCTATCTTGATGATGAACATATTTTCAAGAGCATTTTTCTGCTAACAAATAGACATTCTGAGAGGTAACCATATGTTTAAGTGCTCCACAGAGCCATGGTCTGAAAGACGAAAGGTTCTTATGGAAAGTGTGCCAAGACAAAATCCTGGCCCACAGAAGTCAATAAGAATTTTGCTTTTGATTTTAATGAAGCCAGAATTTCACTCAAGAGAACTGCAGAAGGGTCAACCTATTTAGAGAAAAAAAAGTATCCAGATGTCTCACAGCATGATGGGCTCTAAATCAGAAATTGCTGTAGCACTGTGAAAACTTTTCTCACTCACTTTACTGCGTGAAAGAAAATGTCTTATTTCTAACCATTTTTTTCCCAATAAAACTAATATACAATAAAGGTCTACAGTACTGTGAGATTTACATATTCCTGTTGTGTCTTGCAACTTAATCTTTCTTCAGAGCATTAGATTTTTTTTGTTTTAATATTGACATCCACATTTACTTCTAATTTACAGATTTATGTCACTGAAACTCCAGACTGATACTAGGGTGGTATTTTTGTTTTGTTGGTTTTATTTTTTTTCTTAAGTGGGAAGGTGATAGCAGATTTCCTACCACTCAGGTATGCACCTTTGCAAGGCTAGTCAAAGATATGAATGGCCATTTTCACTCAGCTGCTCTTAACTACTGTCTTGAAAAATGGACACATGATTTTGGTTAAGATGAAGTTATATACTCATTTCAGAAGCCAGGGGAATTTTAATCACCATCCTATTACAATTTAATTACATTCAGTCTCTTTTTTCCTCCCAATCCCTTCCAGACACTGCTTTTCTGTTGTGTTCAGACAGTACCCTGATGGGATGCTGACATTCTGGCATATCTTTGCTTAGAAGTATACATAAGGAGAATATAATTCCTGCCAAAGCTCTCACCAGTTGTAAAGCAAGCAAAAAGTGTCCTCAAAATGTTCCATCATATGCAAAATTAGACAAAGTTACAGTCAAGGAAACTTCATGTTTTCAATGCAGCTTGTATTTTAGTTGGTGTCTCTCAGTGTCCCCTCCCTGATAGGAATGTATATTGAAATAGGGTGTAGTAACATCACCGTTACCACCCAGCCTTTTCCTTGAGAAATCCAGCACTGCAAGCCCAGGCTCTTTAACTCACTCAGTCTCGAGCTCGTCTGACAGTGCAATCTGTCACTGCTGGCCTACAAGGAGAGGCCAAAAACAAACCGTGTAGTAAATAATCAACCCACAAATACTTTTACATCCTTTTGCACCGTAGTTGCAAACCTTTGAGCTTGAAACTGATCTCAGTTACATCAGCGTAAGTCCTGACTAATGCCGTCATACTATGCAAATTCCCGGTAATTATTTTAAGGGAACTGAAACTAGATTCCAGCTCAATGAATCCTAAAAGCCAGATGAGACTTAATATAGTCATATAATTTCATTTTATGAGCCAAAACCCAAGTGAGCAGTATCACTAACTGACCCTCAGTGTACACTCTCATCACAAGTAAATTACACAATATTACTATTAACTTTTTCATTACTGTTGCAAAGAACTATTAAAGTTTTTTTATTTAGAATCATGTAAGTGCAATTACTGTCTAATCACCAGAAATAAGTGCCATCTTTGCCACTGTTTGTTATGTAATGGCCAAAGCAACACTCCCTGGATCTATTCTTGCATCCAGAACAAGAAAAAGCTGAGAAACTCTTTGATTCCAGATCAAAAGATATGGCTATATAATTTAATTACTACAGTGTTATAGTCAAATGACCAGATATATTTTAAAATATAGTAGAAATTTATTAAGAGCAAATAAGCAAATCAGCGCGCTGGGAGACCGGAGGAAACTCCTGTTCCACCAACGGTCCGCGCGCCAAAAACGTGCATTGTTCTTTTATATGTGCTATTATCCCCTCCCCTGTAGGTGGCGCTTAGATGACAGTGGCAGGTCCCGGATGAGGGCGGGAAGACGGCAGACTTCTCTTTCCCCCCCCTTTCCTCTGGACGACTTTCCCCCACCCACATTTTACAGGCACACCCAAACTTACATTCAGAACTTGTTAAGATATAGCTTGCTATGGTAATACAACATTGTGGAATTCAAGCTAATCACTAACATTACAAATTTAATTTGATTAGCAAATTATCCATCTTTGCTTTTATTAACTATTACAACAGTGCCCATGAAAAGTACTCTAAAAGGAAGTTCAGTTCCTCGGTCCAAAAGCAACTCCTGATAAAAAGCAGAAACATGTTTGAAACAGGCTTCAAATTTCAATTGGTCTGTCTGAGGCTCAATACAAACTTTCCTCACCTTAGTCAGCATTACCAGAACTTCCAGGGGGCAAATGTGCAAAGTTCTCAGGTGCATCTCAGCACTGAGCTGTAGCAAATAAAACAACATCAGCACTGCTGAATTGGGCTGGTCCCATCTCTGAGGGAGCTGGAGAAGATCTAAATGAAGAAACCAGTCAGCAGAAGCATCACCTTTTTTCCTGAAGAACAACCAATACCTCTGAGAGATTTTGCCTTCTACCTTCTGTCTTCTCAGCAAAACAACTATCTTATCCAGGCATGTTATTTTTCTAGAAGAAGAAATCCTAGAGAAAAGCTATAAGGTTTTCTCCAAATATGAAGCACAGATCTGCCTCTTGGCAAAACAACTGACAAGAATGTGTTTAAACATGAGACTCTCCAAAGATGAATGTGGCAGCAGAGGCAATTGCTGTCTTCCTCAAGGCACCCTTGCATCAAGCAACCTGTCATGAGATAGAGGAGGTTGAAACATTGTCCCTATTTCTGGCCTGGTTTGAATGCACACTGCTGTGGTTTCAGGTTGTGACTCTTCTTCTCTGAGGAGGAATTTCAGCTGTAGGTCAAGAACCATAAAAACTAACCATACATGCAATGTACAAGGCTCACCCACCAGCATTTCCTTCTTTTATGCAGAGATTCCCAACCACTCTGTTGAAGACAAAATACATTTTAAATGCAACAGAGAGTGTTCAGCACAACAGGAAAAAAAAAAAAAAGTAGATTCCTGTTTATATTATGTAAGGGTTTGACAAGGTCCTTTTACGCCATAGGCGTAGTTAAAAGGACAGATTCCTCCATCAAAGCCTCTATTTCTGCCCTAATCTTTTGGCCTTCTCATGGCAGTCCCTCTCATATTTGGTACACAAAAGTAGAAGCATCCAAAATAAAACAAAGACCTCATTATTTCCCTAATTTTTTACAAAGTGTAGCAATTAGTTTACAGTCTGTTGCAATGAGCTCCTGTGTGGCTTGTGTAACAAATGAAGTCCCTTCAATTAGATGGTCACTGCCAGCAGTGGCTTAATTGCCAGTTGTAATTTATTTTTGTTCCAAACACATCACTAGCATTACTTTATCCACAGAGCTTGCCTCGTGCTTTCAGAATTTAGGGAAAATTAGTGTTTGCTGTATGTGATCAGTACACTAAGAAGTAAGGCCTAGATTCTTTTTTCTAAGTACTTAGGTGCCTGGCTCCCATTTAAATACATGGAAATCTTCAGAAACCTGGCGCCAAATGACTTGGGGCTTGTACTCTGTGCCCCTCTACTGCCTTCGAGCACTTGCTTAACCAGTAGATATATCAACTAAAAGAAGCCACAAAACGAGCACAGAACTGAGTCATCACTGGAGCAAGAGCAATCCATGAAGTTTGTCAAACCACATAAAAGATCTGATGAAGAATAAATAAATAAATATTTATTTATTCTGATATTTATTCTGATAAATGCTACATCTATTAATAGCATATCTGAAAGCACTTTCTCTTCTGGATTTCATATCCATATGGATTAGTGTTGCTGGAAGTGCACTACACAGTAATAAATGGCTAGTATTTAACTTAGAGCATGAGAGTCAGTGCAGGAGATCTACCAAGAGAACATCATTGTAAGTGGCATGATTTGTGCATTAGTACTAGCAAACATCATCTATATGGGAAGAGGAAGGGAAGAGAGCCAAACTAGATGTCACAACGAAAATATCCCTATGTGATTTTTAATACCTCTACCCTCCATGCACTGCTTAGAGACACACATCAGCTCTCCTCAGAAGTCTGTCATAGACCTGAACATGTCATAGATTGGCAATGCAGCAAAAATATTTACAAATTTAGTACTGAATTTTTTTTATTACCCTTGGATGTGAATTAAAACAAAACCAGTAGGCTTCAGGCCAATGTGAATAATTTAACAAGAACCTTGAAGACCAAAATGCGGCTTGCAGATCTTCAGAATCCTCAAGCAGGAAAAGTGGTTTCTTCACAGCTGTTGGTGAAAGATTCATGGAAACAGACAGGTAAACACAGAGACATGGCATGTGATGGATCAGTCTACTATAGGTAAAATTTAAAGTTAATCCCTATTTTCTTAAAAATAAAATGTTATTGGCCTTTGTCCTTATAAATAACTCTGAAGATTAAAAAATCTACCAAAATCAGTCATTAGGGGTGTGAGTTTTAAGCTTGCTGACACTGCACCATCAACATCAATTTCTAATCTGTTGTGGTTCCAGAAACTACACTACATTTCCCACCTCCTGACTTGCTGATTCCCTGGTTAGTTACACAGGTCAGTGGTGGGGTACAAGAAGGAGAGCCATAGGAAATAAAACCCCAAAAACAAAACAAACAAAGAACACAGAGGAAAACAGCCATAACTCTTCAGAAAAGAAAAAAATTAACAACTCTTTTGTCTTCTCTGGATATGTCATACTGTTGAAATAAAAGCTTTTCAAGGAGATCATTCCCCAGCTGGCAAAGGTCTGCATTCAGATGTCTGATTTTTTTCTCTGCCTTTTTTTTCTATTCCCAGTAGTCTCATCCCATTTCTTTTCAAACAGTGAAAGATCCCACCTTAGTGACAGATCCATGACTTAAGAGGATAATTATCCTTTGTGAAACATATCTTTATAAAAGTACCTAAAAGCAGATAGTCTTTCAAGGATGGCAGAGAACACATATGACTCTTCCCTCACCAGCTCACCAGACTGAGAACACTGGCATGAGCCTGGTATGCTTGCATAAACTGTTTTCGATTGGCCTATCCAATACATCAAAAGTCACCTCCATTAAATGGTGCTCATATAAAGAGGGAAAATCCTAAACAGAAGCAAGCCAGAAATATTGTCAGGGGCCTCTACTCCTTCCAGAAACTTGGCATATCCCTTATCAGCAATGATCTTTGAACAGCAAGGATACAGCTCCACCTGACCACTCCACCAGAGCTGCCCAGGAACAGGCCAGTGGGAGTCACATCTGGAGACAGTGCCCACAGTGCTTTGGGACAGGAGCTGGTCTCTCCTGCCGGGTAATGGCAGAAGAGCAGCCAGCACTGATTAAGAGCTTCTGATGCGCTTAAGTTTTCACTTAAGATTTGCTACATGAAAAGATGTTTTGATTAATGAAAACCTACAGAGGACATATATTAAAACAATGATACTAAAAAATGCCCCCGAAACCAAACAACCCCCCAAACCCAAATAAAATCCTACCCCTTCTGGCTTAACATAATTTCTTAGAACCTGATTAATCAATCATGATAAAAGGCACTGGAGCGTGTTGCTGACAATGTCATACCAAAAAAAAGCCTGTGGGCTCAGCTCTCAGCTGGTGTAAGAAGGTCACACTCTGCCTCATTGCTTTCCTCCAATACTCTTTTTGTGATCCTTGTGCAGACATGGATAGACAATTGCAGGCTTTGTACTGTGAAGGCATTTTGTATATCACTTTTCTAGCTGATGAAACTTCTGATCAGTTTGCTTTGCTGGAAATCCTCTCTTTTGCTACTCGGGATTATGCATGGGGTAGAAGCAACAGTTTTACTGTCTGACTCTAGCACTGAGTTCACTGCATGAGCAGGTAGGAAAAACACTATTAGCAGAGTGAGTTGAGCAAGAGCTAGGACCATTGCCAGATAATAAACACACATTCCCACAAAGCACCAATAAATAGTATAAACAGACTTCAGTTCTTTCCATAAAGAAGACTAATTATTTTCTCCAACTGTGGATCTGGTAACTTAGTGATCCACAGGCTGCAACAGCATATTTTGGAGGTCTTCTGTGAAAATTGTTCTCAATAGTTTATCAGGTCACCACCACATCTCATAATCAAAAGACAGCTTGTTTTCAAACTGATGTCCACTTGTCATTTCAGTTTTTACATTTGGCCCAGGGCTCAAAACCAGATGCAAAGTCCCTACTTGCAAACTTTCTTGAATACAGATAAAATTATACTTTGTCTGTGATTCTTTAGAAGTTTCTACCTGAAATGTCTCAATTAGCATCAGAAAAAAAAAAAAATCAAGATATTTGCTCATGTGAAGCCAAAGTATTTGTCTTTCAGATCTGATTTTGCACAAGTGCAGCTCTGTAGCTCATTAACCTCAAGAACTTCATTTTTGAACTTAAATGTAAGACCATTCTTTCACTCACAGTTACCAAAACCTGGATGATACTCCAAAAACGTATATATTAGACATGTTCTGCCAATCTGTATCATTCACTGCATCTTCCAGGGCTTCTCTTTGACCTTTCCACTAGCCCTTAAAAGCATGTCAGGGTACAACTGATCCACACCAAAAGTGACTGCTGCAGAGTCTGTTTCCAGTCCTCTTGCCTTCAGGAAGCAATCTCAGTCAGCTCACCCAGCCATGCAACTAGGGGCAACCCTGAATCAGCCATGCATGCCTGCAATCAAACTGCATATTGTAGTGTCTACTGGTCCTGCAGTTACAATTCAAGTATTTCCATCTCTGACTATCCCTTATAAATATTTGATCTATTCCTTACACAACACATGGTGCTGCAGTTATCCTCTACTATGAGCTTTCTAATTGAGAAGACACTTCCCCTGCGTACTGAGCACACATCCCAGTCATTAACAGTGCCATCAGACTGGTTCCCGATTTTTCCTTTTAAAGCTGTTCTTAGATGTTCCAAATCTACACAACTGTCCTGGCATCTTGGGTAGGCCTTTAATAACCCTCCACTAAACCACGGACACCCTCCTTGTTAGTGCAAGCATCTAGTTGCTCATATCATGCTTCAGAATTACTACACGAGTTGCAAGGCACCATCAACTAATCTCTCTCCTTTTTTAGGGCTTCATAGCATTGCAATAGCTTAAAGCCCTGTCACAGAAATACTTCAGGAAATATATTTAAAAAGCTGCATTGATCTGCTCTGCTACAGTACCCTGGTATTAAGGGTATTGAAGAAACATCTTAATGTGGGTGAATAAATCCTCACAATTAAATTGCAAAGCAAGTTAGAAAAGAAATTACAGATGCACACTAAAGCAAGTGGACATACAATGGGTTATACAGTGAGACTGAATTGCACTCTAACAACTAATCTGTTCCCTGTTTCACCTAAATGTGGATAAACACAGAAAAGAAAACTACTAAAAATGCCAATGAATTTAAATATTTTCCAAGGGAGAACATTTAGAAAAATGTAGCAATCTTATAAGCGAACATTCATCTGCACACTTACTCATGAACTCGAATACTATAAGTCAAGAAGACACATGATTAGGGTTGTTTCCACATCCTTGACTCTGCTCCTATCCCACTAATCTTCAGTTCATCCCTTCATCATACTTAATTAGCCCATACCCTGTGGCCACCTTGAAGGCAATAAAGCTATTTTGTCAGCGTAAATTTCCCAATGAGCTATGCTCTAGAAAACCTAGTTCATGATTTTGGTTTTCAAGAATGTATGTCATCGATAAGCTAGAATTAGACTGTATACCTCCCTTTTATTTGCTCCAGTGTTTTATTCCTTTTTATGACCATGTGGAATTCATCAGCACTGTGATGCCCTTGAGGTATGCAAGAAACCATGTTATTAATGCTATTAGTACTAATTAATTCTTCCAACAAGGCCTCTGCAACCAGCCAAGACATTAGTCTTTGCCAAAACCAACAGATTAAATAAATTTAAATTTCTAGGAAAAGTCATTCCATAGTTACAATGAGCCAAATAGAAAGTTAGAGAAACACTGACAAAATTGCATAATTTTCAACCTTTCTTACAATGCAAATGCTTTGCATAATTTTCTTCAAATTTGCAGTGAGTTTGCAGTTTTTTTCAGTTTGTCCACAGAGGGGTTGACTGTATAATGAAGAATTACTGCAAATGAATGACAACAAAATTTGTATTACCATGACAAAAATCATGTTTTATTTTTAAATTTACTGCAACACATCGCAGTAAAATGATAGCATTTCTCTAAAGATACAGGTTTCTCACAAATAATTATATAGAAATCTGTATAGTGTTACATACACAGTACTGTGAACATCTTAGATAAGAGTATACATAATACAAGGCATTCATTTACAAGCTTGTTCATTGCCTTTTGTACAGCACTCACATTTCTCTGAGACAAGAACAGCAGGAATTATTTATGTTTACATTTCCACACATTTGCAGCAGATTATAGTTTCAGTCTGAGGAGGTGACTTTTAGCCTCACCTTTCCAAGCTATTGTTCCCTGCCCACCAGGATCAGGCCTCTCTGTTATCAGGAATAGCTGACATGATCCTCATACTTTAAGGACACTGACATTCAGCTTTAAGTATGCAGTTAAGCAATCCTTCAGACATTCAATTAATAGTAAGTAATAATAGTTCTTCTTCTAGAAGTGGGTAACTGCACTGGAAGAGACAAGCACATTATCTCAGAACTTCTCACAGCACCCTACAAGCTCACCGCTGCTTACAAAGAGAAAAAAAGATAAGCTGTACAGCAGCCAGGGTCATATTTAGGTGTAATATTCTAGTTCTTAATAAGTATAAATTTAGAGCAATCTAAATGAGTAACTAGCGAATGGATCACCCCTCTTTTTTTTTCCAAAAACTCCGAATTAGGTTTGAAGAAGTGATAGAGACAAGGTGGTGAGGCAGTGAAATTAGAATTTCCACCCCACTAGCAAACACGCCGAAATTGTCTTCTTCATTTCTGGCCACAACTAATCTAAACTTAGTTTGCATTTATTTGGCATGGCAATGCCAAACTAGCCTTAGGAATATGACTCTGCTTAAGGTACAATCTGGTCACAAAAGCATGCAACTGTGTTAAGGTGCAACATGCCATCCTTGTTCATGTGTACCCTGGATCACACACACTTTCCAAACAGTTCATCTCCATTATTTCACCAGTTTCATGTTTTTGCTCTGCTCAAATAAAGGAATGCCGATATAAATGCATCTAAAGTGAGCTGTACTGGCCTGAATATGCTGCTACGAGAAATTTTCATTTTTGCTATCGGGTTGTTAATGTGTGACTTTTTCTGGAGACCACTTTAAGCTCCCCATAAATCTTAGAGTTAACACATACAGCAATATACTATAGGAACATTGGTCCCACTAAATTCAAGGTGTCTTGCTATTAAAATGTTGGCTAATACACGAAACACTATGGAAAATTTAGGTTGGTCATGATCCAGCTACTACTTTTATTTCTAGCCTAGTTTACTGTCCCAAGAAAGAATTCATGTCTTCCACATAAGTGCTACAAATATGAGCTATATACAACACTATTTTCATATGCCTGAAAATGCAATCTATACTAAGGTTCATCCACTCTTATTTTTAATCCAGCCCACAGAAGGTAGGGGTACAGAGATACCCTCCTGCTCAGCAAAAGCTGCTGAACCAGTTTACCTATACAGTGAGTGTGATGTTGACATACTGGTTTACCTGGAATGAATTTGTAATGACTTATGCACTGCACTAAGCTAGGAAGCTCTGCCTCTTAACAAGTCAAAGGCCTGAGCTCTTTGTGCCTCTTTTGTCTCCACTACTGAGCCTGGGCAAGACCATGCAGGTCAGGCATCTCTTTTTTTTTATCGTAGTACCTAGAACTCATACGTGTCCTCAGAGTTCACCAATGCTACAGTGAGATTTGAGAAAAATTAAAGAAATGAAGAATCTGCTACACATTCACGGAAGTTGTTATCTGTTCAATTGGTTGGTTTTTTTCCCAACTGTTTGAGTGTTTCCTTCACTTAAATGTAGCAGAGTGTTCTGAAAGGACATAGGACTACTCCTTCCCCTGTGAGCAACTGAGCATGGAAAGGGAAGAGAAGACTGTAAACTGCAGGGTAAGTTGGGAGGAATCAGCTGCATCACCAAAATGGGAGTCTGTAGTTACAGAGGATAATAACAAACTTCTGGGAGGAGCAGAGAAGAAGGCAGGTCTCAGAAGCAATGGAAGGACATTCCTATGGATCAGAATGATCTTGGTGTAACTTGAAGCAACTAAAAAAAGTCACTGAATTGATTAAAATAAATACTGGGAGCTGAGACCTAATTTCAAGATCACAGTAAGTAGGCGAAGAAGGCTGTTTAGAAGATGTGTTTCTAAAGTCTACACTGACTTAGTTACTCTGAGTTTGAGAAATTCTGGTAAGTTTTAAGTTCCTCCTAAAACCAGATATTCTAATGAAACCCTGTTTCAGAGAGGAAGAATGAATTTATCCTGGCTAGAGTCTGATCAGGCTTTGGAAGTTTCTGCAATCCAGAAAGTGACATTCAAAACAGAACTCCAGATAGTTTAGGTTCATGTTGTGTTCATAGATAGATCCTCGTAGTAGATCATCTTCCAGCTCATTTGCTCAGTAACTATATACTTGCTAAGTATTCAGATGATCACCAACAATCAACAGAAAGTTACCCTTATGAATTGCAGTCATCTTAAAGACACTGAATGACAGAAATTCTCAGTGATCCACCACCAGCCCCTATACTTCCAGTGCATCCTATGGCCCTCTGCCACAAAACCACTTAGAGGAAAAGAAGGAATGATGTACTTAATAAGCAGCTATCCCATACAGTTCATGGCCTGGATTGTGCACTGATCTCTGGTGGTCTGGGTCTTTGGACTAGATCAAATTCGTATGCCTTTGGCTAACTCCATAACCTATTCTATGCAATAAAGCAGAAAATCCTTCCTTCTCAGTTTATGCCCTGAAAAGAAGATTTGCCAAGACCCTTATAAATCTTTGGTCTATCCAAAACAGCCTCAAGTGCTACTACTATTCATAGAAGTGCCTGTTTTTGAATCTTGCTAAATATTTGTCTCAGTAATATCCTCTGACAGAAAATCCCATGAGTTTATGCTTATCCCATGATTATATGCTAGATTAAAGAGTACTTACTTTAAATTCATTTAAAAATTGGTGGGTTTTTACACCATTTGCCAGATTTGTAGTATTGCTTCATTCCATACCTTCCCAGACACATTCTTCTTTCCTCTCCAAGTAAACTGTACAGCTAGCAGGGGATACTTATGCTTCTCATCTTCCCACATTGCACTACTTCCACCAGTGTAGGTTTAGGACAACAAAATAACCAAGAGTTGTTCCCAGTTCAAACAGCAACGAGATGGGAGTTTAAAAGAGTGAGTTATGTAAGCACTAGAGTGTATATCAAAATATTCTAAAACCAGAAAAAGTGAAGTGGCAGAGTACTTACTTCTGTATTTGTTCTTAGTGGAAGCTGAAAGTATTTGGGGTATTTATTAACAAAGTATCTCTTCTCAGGACATACTTTAAAGGAAATGTTGTAAGCCTCAGTTCTATCTCTCTGCTTCCCACCTGTGTGTTCAAGCAGTATGTATTGAAAGGTGTTAAGTAAGATACCAGTGAAAAATGCACTGTAAGGTCCAAATATTAAGTCCTCACATGACATTCATATACTGCTGCTACCACACAAAATATTTAAGAAATCTGTATGTTGCCGATGTGTTTTATAGAATTTATTTAAGTGTATAAACTTATAATTTCCTATTCTTATTCTTTTTATTTTATTTTGTTTACAAAAAATCCTTGCCAGTCATTTTAATTGTGTGACACCTGGCAGGATTCCTCAGTTATGTGTCTGTTACAACAATGGAAAACAAAAGCCATTTCATCAAAATGTGGTTCATAACTGAGCAAAATGCTAAATAATCAAACTTAGACACTTCTACCCTGAGTGACATTTCTCTAGAAATCTACATATTTCCAGAAAAAAAACATTAGGTAATAAAATACATGGGCTTTCATATTTTTGCATGAAGTCTCATAACAGGATCCAAAATTTGGATTTTGTATTCTAATGCCCAGAGTTAAACAATGTGATAATGCCACTCAAACCTGCTTTAAACAAGAGAAAGGAATTGCACCACAGAGACTTACTTACCTGTGTGACCCACTAAGCAAGCACACATATATGGTTGGTTAGAGAACACATACAGCAATCACTTAGGTAGACAACACCCAGACTTAATAGCAGCTGTGAAATCAGGTAATACATTAGCCTTTCTTCTCATTTGAGATGTTTAAAGGACAACTCACTCCATTGCACTACTGATTTGAAGTACACAAAGACAAGTATGTCTCTTCTAATGAAAATTTAGTACATGTTAGGTTTTTTTCCAAATCAGTTTTTAGACAGAAAATCACTTCTGAACTAGATGGAGAGAACTTATCTTTTGTAAGATTTGTTTGACTCCTGTAGAATCAGAAAATGTTTTTGCCTTCAAATTATTTTTCTCCCGAAAAGATTAAATTCTTGCTCCTGCAGAAATAGCAAGGACAGGGGCTCAAAATCAGAGCACCTGCAATGCCCTCACAGATAAGATGCACATTAAAAGGAGAAATGTCAGGTACAGACTGAAAAAGGGGATGGGAATCTATGCAGAGACAAGCAACAGAGCTTTGGTCTCTGAGAGATGGATTCATGATCCAACTTGTAATCCAAAAGAGCGTAGCCTTTTTTTGATCAATTTGATCAAAATTCTGTCAAGTATTCTAAAAAACTAAATATATACATATACTTTACAGTGTAAATTCCCACTCAAAATCTGTAGCCTTTATGATGGATTGTAAACCTTAAGTCACCCATATGACTCCCTCTCTTTCTTTAATGATTTTTAAGTTATTAACCTTCAAGTACTTACAGCTTTAAATATACATACTTTACACAGATTTTTTTTTTTTTGCAGTACACTAATAAATAAGTTTTTAAACTTTGATCTGGAGAGTTTAATTCAGTATGTCTGTAGGGCCAAAGTGAGAATTTACTCAGTTGGGAACAAGGACTCAGTGGGATTCCAAGAGAACTGATGTGGCTGCTCATGCATATCTGATGGTCCAGGATAAAGTAAAAGTAAACAGAAAAAGAAACAGAAAAAGAAAAAAAAGGCAAAATAAAAAGAAAAGAACATTTCTGGAGGAATAAAAAACATTTCTTTAGGGAAAAAATTGTTTTGAAAGTAGCAAGCAGGATTCATCTAACCTGGCATTTCTGGTATATCCTCAGTTAAGGTGATAGAAGCCCTTTCACCTTTGTTATTTCATTGTGTTTATTGTCAACAGAATAACATTTTAAAATGCCCTCAGTACTTGTGCTTTCCTCCTTTTGGTGCTTTGGGATGGTTCAAGTTCTCAATTCCTTCTGCTGAGAAGTCAGCAAGACAGGAGGTTAATGGTCAAAGCATTGCAAGAGAGCTGAGTTTGTTTCCATGGCATTTAGCATTTGTTTAGGAGTGATTTAAGTTTGAAATGACCGAAGCAAAGGTGTGAGGGAAATCAACATCAGGCAGGAACAAAATCAGCCCTTAGCCTTTAAAGACTTTGCTAGGAATTCCCTGGAAAAATCAAAGGGAAGAGAACACAGCATGCAGAATAACTCTTACACCTACTTCGCCAGGAACAGGCATACAAAGGGTGCATTTGAGAATGAGCTTTCCAGATAATTTTTTTTTTTAAATTATTCAGTTTATTAATCACCTAAGCCTATGAATCATCTAAGCTTTCCTTCAGTTCTCTTGTATTTTATCTTGTAGGGGCTTGCTTATACAAAAGCTACAATGTAATAGGTTCTTTTCAGCATAGGACCATTAAATATCCCCTGCATTTACAGTGTGAATGGAACAAATCCAAGTTCATCTTAAACATGTAATCCTCCCTTCCAATTATTCTGAGAAGCTCAAAAGCATTTTGCACAGAAGAATGGTTGGCAGAGCACAGGGCTTTCACAGGGGGTGCAGTGGAGAGGCACCCAGCATTTGCTAGCAAATCACGTGGGTAGTGGTATGCTTGTACCAATTCGCAACACACTTGTCATCCCCAGGTGCCAGGCACCACAATGGCAGATCCTATGCTTCAGCAGCAAAAAGCCAAAGAATGACTTCCAAAGCCCTGTCCAAATCCACTCGCTCTCATTGTCTTTGCCAGTTTTTAGCTCAATACTGTCCTGCTTTCATCTTGAATACTGAGATAAACACAGACAAAAATGTCGCCTGAGGCCTATTCTGAACTGTTGTATCACTACTATGGGACATTTTCTTCCACACATAAAGGCTTTAGATCCTCTTGCCCTTTTTAAGATCACAATGAATTATAGATCCAGACATGCCACCACGTGTAGCCCAAAAGCAGTAGACAGCACTGGCAGATACATAGACTGAGATCTTCAAACTACTCCCATGATTTAATTCCCCATTTTCCAAATGTGCAGATATCTTATGCCTCTTTTCTCTGCAGCGGTTCATCATAATACCATCAAATGGATGATTATACATCACTACAAAGGCAGTGGGGAGCATGATTTGCCCACCCAGGGCATTACAGAATACAAACAACAGATGTCTACTAGTCTTTCTTACCCCTTATTTCTAGTGAGAGAAGCTGGTTTGAACATAAAACGTGGGGGTCTTGGGAGGCTGTGGCAATGCCATCAGCTCTGTTAATCAGCTTATTGTGTCATGCACTCAGAGAAAAGGAAACAAGATCACAGCTCAAATTCAGCCAACCTGCTAGGGGAGACACCAGGTTTATTAGTATTTTGGGGCTTCACTTTCTTTCCAGCAACTGTTGACAGTCATCTGCACAAATCTCTTTGTTACTGGTTATGGTAGATAGTAAAAACAAAGATACAGAATCATACAGCATAGACATATATCTTTATGTGCCACTTGTGATCCATATCCTCGGCTGGGTGCAGCAGAAGAGGCCACCGGGAGGTACTTTGATTGTCTAAACTGTAGCAAAACGACAGCTAAAAGTTTTCTCCATCTGTCTGGATCTAAACAAAATCATGTGTGCATATAAATTTGGAACTAAAACAGAAGCAGCCATAAGATGAATGCATTTACTATAAGTACTGATTATTTCACTCATTTCACTGCAAACCTGCTAATCCAGTGCCTGTGAGAAAGTTATTCTATGGTCATGCAGGGCTCCAGGCAACCAACACCTGCTATTCTTTTAACCATCATGTTGTCTCTCTTTTCCCCATTAAAAGATACGCCTTTTTACCAGAATCCCAAAAACTAATCCTCTGCCACCAGACACAGGTCAGATGTTACACAGAACAACTACAGACCAGCATCCACTTTGCATGCCCTACATCTCCACATATTCAAGTAGCCTTGCTTTTAGCTTGGCCTAATGTCTACCATCTTTAAACTTTTGTTTCTGAAAACAACTTAACTTTGAGAAGGTTAAATTAGCTTGTTTATTAACTTCCTTCCAGTTAAGGGTATGCAGCTCTGCTTATATTATTAATCAGAGCATAGGTCAACAGGGAGGAATTAAAAAAAAATATTCTTTAAAATGCCTCCAAAACAAAAATTCAGCAATGTCTTTCTGAAATACAAGGCATGTACAGAACGCAGTTATCGTGGCATAAAGGATTTTTTTCGACTTAATTTATGAAGATTTTTTCAAAGGCTCTTTCACTTTTTGGTAAAGTACATATTCCAAATGACTGCAAGAGGGACACCTGAAATCTTTCCATCTGAACTACTCCATATAAAATTCAGCAGAAATTATACATTACCTTTTTGCTTTGGAAGAAAATTATCAAACATTTTATTATGATATATAAAAATACTTTGCATTATAAAATATCAGAATAGTAAAATTAAAATGAGAGTTAAACTATAGATGAGAAAGTGAAAATAAACTAATATGAACAGCCTTTTTCAGAACATTTGTTTTAAGAACTGTGCAAATTGGTCTCTTGGTCATCTGTGCAAACTCTATTTGTTAGCTCAAAATTTCTCTTTTGATGACATCATGAATCGTCTCATATTCTACACACAATGTAACAATACATGTGCAATATCAGTAACACAGATGCACTTTCCACAGCTTTTGCATTCACACCTGTTCTGGGGTCATCTCTGCAGTTTCAGAACCTGATTCCAGCACTTCTGGGAGAAAGAAGATTGAATGCTGCTGTGTTGGTTTTGTGGACCTTGACAAAAATCCTATTAGATAAGCTTCCTATGGGTCTAGGTACATATCATATGGCGAGGGAGAATAGCAGTTCCCTTAGTGGAGGCAATCTACTGTTAATTTTTAAGGTGGCCACCCATTCCAGGTGCTGCAGAAACTCTTCTTTCCCAGGTGAGCCATCACATAGTGGAAAGACACTGCTCCTTGCATCTCACTGAATTGTGTTTCCATAGAAACCCTCCTAAGGCACAGGTTTGGTGCTGACAAAAGAAAGGACCAGAAGTTCACCGAGTATGCTTACATCCATGCTCACATGCTCACATCCTCATAGGCAAAAATACAGTTTAATCTACCCAGTGCAGGCCAAAATTTGAAAAGGGACTTTTTGGGCACTGGAATGTATTGTTTAGACCTGGTTTGGAGAACACATTTTTATGGGTGTCTCTCACTACTAAGAGACAAGCACAGGGAATACAGCTACTAACAACGGCTTTGCAAATTATTAAAGACTCTTCTTTATCCCAGATGAAGAAACAAATGACTCCAAAACCAAAGGGCACACAGTTCCTCTCCTAGCAGCGCTGGGTTCCTCTCATAGGGAGAATATTTATATTAGTTTTTTAAAGAGCCCGATATAATAGTGCTGTGCTTACCTCTAATGTAGCCTAGACCTGAACTGCTGCCAACAGGAGGGCTGTGAAGGGGCTTCTGAGGAACAGTGACAGGCCTTCAATTGACTTTAGTAGCAGCTTCCACACATCTCTTTGGAGCTCCATTAAAACATAAAACATAAAAAGTTTATTTAGTGTATTTCAATTGCTTTCATTAAAGACTTGTTTTGTGCTGTTCCAGTTGGAGTGCTCTCTCAGTCTGGTACTTCTCTGAGGTTTCTGACAGGGATGGAAAAACTACCACAGTTATCCTGTGGACTGCAGACCACTTAATTTTTACAGGAGTCTCTTATCTTCACATACTTTGAAGCACTTGTTCTTTGCATGCAAATCATTCCTACCCGTAAATTAAATCTGAATTGCTGCATCAATGCTGGAAAGGCAGTTATGAATAAAGGATGCATTTTATTAGACATCAGTATTCGGACTATGGATCTTTAGTCACATCAAAGAGAAATACTCTCAGAGTCAGCTCTGGTAAACTCAAGCCAAAACCATAGGACAGTTGGGACAGAGTCAGGTGTAACATGGAGCCTTTTGCTCTTGAAGGAGATTATTTAATGAAAAAGTGGGAGCAGTGAGCTACTCTGCACCGCTTCCTAATTTCTTTTTTACCCAGCATGTCATTCTGCAGATAGTGGGGCTGACATTCAGCCACCTCTGTTTAGCACGAGACAGAGCTTCAGCTCCTAGAAGAATCTGGCCTGAAGGTACTCCCTATGCTGCTCTGAAATTATTCCCGTGTTGCTTCCACTTGGGATTGGTAAAGATAACATTTGTTCTAGTAATTTCTCCCCATCTTACTTGGTCTTCCCTTTCTTCCTTTTTAAAGTGAGCATTCACATGAAAGATGGGCCTTTAAACATCTGAAAAGCATCTAGCTCAGTGACAGACTTCCTATAGAAAGCTATAGAACTTCCTTGGAAGTTTCCTACAGGGCAACTCCCACGTTCATAACTCATAAAAGGTTCACATATTTAGGCTTTCCTGTTCTCTGAGTACAAGCCATTGTTTTTTTTGTTTTTTTTCCCTCTTTTTAATTAAATTCACTCAAGGCTCATGAAACTAAAGAATCAGGACACCTTTTCTTTCTCCAAAATTTTGCCTGTTTATCTTTGTATAGATTAAGGGACTTCTTCGTCAAAAGCAGTTTTTGAACTAACTTTTTTTACTATATAAAATAGCATAAGCATCATTAGTAAACACAGCTAAATTGCTGCATTCCCTTTATAACCTTTCTGAAGACTTGCTTCCCTTAGGAAGATCTTTACAGCAAATTCTGACCTCGTTTCCAACGATAGCTGGCACCTCCCTGCCAAGAGCACAGTCACTCTACTTTGGGCAGTTCATATTTACCCTTTGCTCTCCCATGAGTGTATTTGTTGGGGGCAGCACTGCTGCTTGACTATGTAAGCAGCCAAAATATTTGAGAAGCTAAGCAATAACTCTGTTGTCCTTTAAACAATTCCAAATCTGTGTTTGTACTCTGCAGTTCAACTGCGTAACATGCAAGTGATGCAATTAGAAAGGAATACTAAACCTTTCTTCCTCCCTTTCAGAGCTCCCTTGTGAAATATTTAAGGGAGACTCAGATGATTTTCCAGCTTAAGAGAAAATGAGGCATTACTTACACTACAGGGGCCCCGTCTATTACCCTCAGGACATGAGGATAACGCCTACTGACATCACTAGAGATTACTCATCTATAGGGTGGGAGAATAGGAGACAAAGATATTCTGTGCAGACTGCATGTCTACATCCCAGAGCTTCTCCTAATTTGTCTTGACATTTCCAGTCATCCAACTACTTTGCCAAACCACCCAGTTTCTTGGCCACACAGCTCACCTGCTCTGCTTTCTATCCCACAGTCATGCTTTTTCACCATTTTATTAGCTAAAGTTTTTTATGTGGGTTTTGCAGACATTTTGTAACTACTCAAAGAATCATCAAAGAAAAGGATAAACACAAAAATATCGTGTTCTAGAACGTTCCAAAAAAACAAATAACCACAAAGACCTGCTAAAAACCCTTTTTTTAAGCAATCCTGAAACATGAACTGTTGCTTTTTAAGTAGTTAAACAGCCATTCCTAAAAATACATTGCTGTTGGTATCAGAAAGATTACTTTTCTGCATATGTAACAACAGAAGTACCTTTTTAAAATGAGAGAACAGAACTGGAAGTGTGCCAAGGCTTAGAAATGCTGGAAAGAAGGCTAGGGAAACAGGCAATAGTTTGGATAGAGATCCACTTTCAAGGAAGTAGCGTAACGTGAGCAAGGCATTTGAAAAGACAAATGAAAAACATACTTCTTTCTAAACAATTTTCACCTGTGAAAGAGGCTATGAAAGGCATGATATTTTCCTTCTGATAACATGACTTAAGTCTTAGTTATCTATTTTATTCCTTTTCCTGAAGAAGACTCCTAAAATTTTAGTTTACACACAGAAAATATTGAGTTTACACCAAGAAACACAGCATTTAAATAATATATTACTATTTAAACTTATTTGAGAGTGTACCATGTATCCAGTTGGCTAGCTGTCAGTCAGTCCCTTCTTTTTTCACTCCTTACCTCTTTGGCTTTCATTCATTTCTTCTCTTAGCTCTTTTCCTCTCTCATGCATCTCTGTCACCTTCCCCTTCCCACGGATGCTTACATAACTTTACACTTCCACTCTCCTAATTCACTTGTCCTCTCTGCTGATCTTACTTTGTCCCTCCCTTTGTCTCCCTCTGGTTTCTATACTTCTGACATGGAAAGCAGAGCTGGGACTGTCTCCTCATGTCATCAGTCATGGAAGTCATGCTCTACAAGCAGCAGGTGCTTTAAGCAGGGCACATGTTTCCACTGCTTTTCCCAATGAAAAATGCTTCACTGAGTGATGTGACAGGGAGGACTTTTTGGGACAGTTGATGGCAGTTCCTCCTGGAAGGCTTCACAGCTCTGCAGGAAGCTCTCACTCATTCTTGCAGATAAGGCAAATGGATCAGTTCATCTGTAATCCATGACAGGATTGTATGATCACATGCAGAGTAATGTAGACACTAAGTACATTGCCAGCAGGCTGACTGCTGATCTGTAAGTTTCCCTAGGTAAGGTGATGGACAGTCTCCTACACTTTCCCACTCCTGTTGGTGGCGTCCATTGGGGAAAGGGACTATAAAGCAATCTTGCCCAAATAAGTAGCAGCAGAAGCTGAAAACAGCACAGGCACAGACTTTGTAATCAGTGCCAAGAACAAACATGAACATCAATCCCTTCGATGAGAAAAATAAAGAAGTAAAACATTTACATTTTAGGCCTGCAGAAAACAAAATCCTACTTTCCACAGAAGCAGAGTTTTCATAATAGCAAACTAAGGGGAATCCAAAGAGTGTCATTCCTAAGCAAAGTAGAGTTACAGAATAGAGGGCAAATGTTCGATAACTGGAGAGCTAACATTTACCACTGCAGTGGGGTATCAATCCTGAGCACCCACTGCTTATAAAAAAACCCAAACCACAAACAAACAAAACCAACAAAACCCACCAAAACCAAACCAAACAAAAACCCAAAACAAACAAAACCAACAAACCCCACCAAAACACAAAACAAACAAGCAAACAAACAAAAAACAACCAAATAAAAAAATAGTACTCAATTCAGCTTTTTTCCAATGAAAACCTTTCTGCAAATCCTATCCTTCAAGCAGTGACAAGAGAAGAAAAAAATAATTAGAAGAAATGAACCCTGGAGAGACGCAGAGTTTTTTATTCATAGAGAAAGCTCACTGGATCAGTGATCCTAGGACTCCACAAGGTTTGCTAAAGTCAAGATTCCAGGATGTCTTTGGCAGTGACACAGGAACACAGACAGACAACATGAATTCCAGTGTTCCTTATTGACCAAGCTACATGTTGACATCCAGTCTTGTGGTAATGATGATGACTACTAGATACTGAAGGAGGAACAAAATCAAGTCTTCTCTCCCCCCTCACTTCTTTGTCTGCATAGAGGTAACAGAGTCATCCTTGAACAACACTGAATATAAGGGAATACTCCAAGCAGGAGGGACCAGCAGCCTTTTAATGTTGGTGTGGGAAATGAGGCCACTCTGAGCTCATGACAACTTCAGACAGGACAGGAATTACTTGCAGATCAAAGAACCGGCTGGTGGCAACCACTGGTGTGCTGCCTCCAGCCCAGCCACTCTCCCCTGCCCACAAAACTGCAGAGATGGAAGAGGTACCCTAACACAAAGCAGGCAAAACACTTCCTAGGTATTTATGACAAGACTGTCTTGCACCCATCCTTCCTGAGAAAAGTTCACAATCTTCCTAGTCAGTCTGTTTCACCACTTTGCTACCCTTGTAAATATGGTTTTTATAATATAGGAGTTATGTCATCTAGTTAAGACTAGATGCTTATTTTTTCTCTATGATCGCAAACTTGTAGAAAAAGTCATTGTCAGCCTCTTCATAACAGACCTTCCTATACTGGCAGCCATTAGTGTAGACTGTCTTCTCTTTTTTGGAGGGAGAGGAGGGTAAAAAAGCCCCAAAGTTCCTCATGTTTTCCTCATAGGTTACTTCTAAATCTCTTGTCATTCCTACTGTTGCACTCTGGAACTCCTCCGATTTATCTACAACTTTGTCACAGGGCTGGAAAAAGCTAAGCACAGTACTGCAACCAGGATCTGACTGGAAAGTGATAAGTAAAATATTATCATACTACCCTTGGAAATAGTTTACTCTCCTCTGCCTTTTTTTTTTTTTTTTTTTTTTTTTTTTTTTTAAATAAAACAAAGTCATCACACAAACTTCAGTGCATTTTCTGTTCCATAGGCCAAATTCTTAAAGAAAAATACTATTAAGGAACAGGCCCAAGAGAAAACAATGAAGGATTTAACCTGAGATGTCACTGATGGGACATCAGAAGGAGGAGACTGTTTTGTTTAGACACTCAGCAAAAGAATTCCTGTCTTCCAGATGGCTGAGAAGAAAAGATTAGCAAACATGATGACATGGTAACACAGAGCTTTTGGAACAGACTGGGAAATGGCAGAGAGCCCAAGGAAGAGACAAAAATGAACAAGAAATACAGTGAACCGAGAGGGGGAAACAGAATGAATAAAGTAAATCCTGGATACTGGTGTGAGTGTGGCCTTGAAAACACGTGAACTACTTCCACTCCACATAAAGTCATTGGCATGTATCCTGTTTTCAGCTGAGATAGATTAAATTTTCTTCCCAGTAGCTGGTATAATGCTATGTTTTGAATTTAGGATGAGAATAATATTTTCATGACACACTACTGTTTTGGTTCTTGAGTCAAGGATTCTTCAGCTCTTCACCTCTGCCCACCAGCAAGGAGGATTGAGATGCACAAGAGGCTGGGGGGGAACACAGCCAGAACAGCCGATCCCAGCTGACCCAAGGGACATTCCATGCCATATGATATCATGCTCATCCTGTAGAGCTGGGGGAAGGAGGAAGGAGAGGATGTTCAGAGTGATGGCATTTGTCTTCCCAAGTCACCGTGTCATGTGATGGAGCCCTGCTTTCCCGAGGATGGCTGAACATCTGCCTGCCCATGGGAAGTGGTGAATGAATTCCTTGTTTTGCTTTACCTGTATGACTCAATCCACAAGTTTTTTATAACTTTTATCCTTCTAGTTCTCTCCCCCATCCCACTAGGAGGGGAGTGAGTGAGTGAGCAGCTGCATGGAGCTTAGCTGCAGCCTGAAGTTAAACCATGACAAACCTAAAGATTTTGTGGAACATTTCAGCTTCTTAGAGGCAATAGAAGACTCCATTAGCCAAGATGAAAATTTGGGACAACTCTTTCTAACTTACTTTGTAGAGAATGGAGAATGAATAGATAAATTACTAGCACAAATCAACTAATACACACTGATTTATAACCACAAATTAATTGTGAGTTTAGAAAGTACAGGCATGAACTGCACCTGTAATCGGGAAGCTAGAATAAAAATATCAACCCCACCCCACACAGCAGCCCTGTGTTACTATAAATCTGTATTTGACTTTGAAGAACAAGGACTAAAAGCCTGGTAAGCCAGCAGTGAAAAATTGCATCTAAAATTACCTCCCCCAAAAGGAAAGACAGAGAATGAAAAGTAAACAAATAAGACAAAAAAAAAGGAATAAGAGAATTTAAAAATACAAAAGAGAAATAAATTATTAAAAAAGAGAGAAGGAAGTAGTCTTTTACCAGCCACTAAAAAAGGCTAGTCTATCATTCTGCAGATAAAGAGATCCACTCTGTTTCCACTATTTTACAGAAAGCATTTGCCTTTTTTTTTTTTTTTCTTTCTCTATCAGTTTTGCTCTCCTTACTCTGTTTATACCTTTCAACTTGTTATTTCCCCACCTTAATGTCTTTGGAATGACTTCAGAAATCAAATAGCATGGAAATAAAACTCCAATAAGAGATCTGCTTACTGACATCTCCAGAATTCATATTTTGAATGAAAATGAATTTTGGTACTGTTCACCAAGGCTTAGACAGAAATAAACAGATTTACAGAAATAACTGTTTTCATGGAAAGTGTCTACCATCTTCAAAATTTCTTTACTACTGTCAAAGTCTTAATCCAAACATTTTTAGCTACAAATAAGAATGAAAGAGTCAATGATTGATTTTTTGGGGGAAGGTGAGGGATAGCCTGTCAAATAAAGCAATGAGTTTTTCCAAGAAAAAAAAAATTACAACCTGAAAAAAAAAAAAAAAAAAAAAAAAAGAGATACAGAGATATGCATAAAAGTCAAGCAGTACCTGCAAAAGGCTCCCAAAAATTGTTTCCAAATACAGATAATTACGGACTTCTCATCAACTGTTCCCTCAGGCCATTCTCCATTCCCTTTGAAATTCTATAACTACAGTACATATTTTTAAACAGTGGGGATATGTAATGATTTGAACAGTTTATTACAAGGTGTCAGATTTTCCAGCAGTAAATACGTTTGAGATCAGGACCAGATTGTTTAAGCACAAATATTGTTACTCCTTTTCGACCCAAGAAGTTAGCAGAAATTCAGGGTCAAAATGTCATTTTATTCTAAAAAAGAAGTTGATATAGAGGATGCACATCTCTTACACAGTCTTGTTATTTACAGTGAGAGTATTAGAAAATCTATTTCCCTGAACACAGTAGGAGATAGCTTATTTGCTCACTGTGCTCAACTTCCATCTAGCTGACAATGAACTCAACCCCCTCTCTTGTAAGTTTCCATTCATCTCTCAGGGTTTTCACTTAATGATTGCTTTGCTTGACTTCTTGCTTCTCTTCATCCAGCAGTCTGCAGTTATAATTGCTTCTTTTTCATGGCAAGACAAGCAAAAAGAATCATAGAATCACAGAAACACAGAATATACTGAGTTGAAAGGGATCCATTAGGATCATCAAGTCTAATTACTTGCAGTGTACAGGACACCCCAACAATCACACCATGTGCTTAAAAGCATTGTCCAAATGTTTCTTGAACTCTTTCAGACTTGGTGCTTTGACCACCTCCCTGTGGAGCCTGTTCCAGTGCTCTACTACCCTCTGGATGAAAAACCTGTTTATGATATCTAACCCAAACCTCCCCTGACTCAGCTTTAGGCCATTTGATCCTGTCACTAGTCATGAGAGGGAAGAAATCAGTGCCTGCCCCTCTGCTTCCTCTCATGAGGTTGCTGAAGACTGCAATGAGGTCTCCCTTCAGTCTCCTCCAGGCTGAACAGACCAGGTGACCTCAGCTGCTCCTCATATGGCTTCTCCTGCAGATCCTTCACCATCTTTCTCGCCCTCCTTTGGACTCTCTCTAATGGCTTAATATCTTATATTGTGGTGTCCAAAACTGCACATAGTATTCAAGATGAGGCTACCCCAGTGCAGAGCAGAGCAGGACAATCCCTTCCCTTCACCAGCTGGCCATGCTTTGCCTGATGCCCCCCAGGACACGGTTGGCCCTTCTGACTACCAGGGCACTGCTGACTCGTTTTCAACTTGCTGTCATCCCAGACCCCAAGGTCCCTTTCCATGGCACTACTCTCCAGCCTCTCAATCCCTAGTCTATACACACATATGTGTTCGTGTAAGTAATGATATATGCTTGTGCTTTCTATCAAAGCTGTTACACTTCAACAGTTTTTCCCAGTGAAAAACACTCACTGTTCATTGCCCTTTTGGGTATTACAAAAGGGCATCAGCTCACCTACTGGTTACAAAAAGAATTAAGCTGACCCACAGTAATATATCTGAATCCCACCACAAGATATTGATACTAACATAGGAATCATTAAGTCACATTCCAGAGCCATAATGGTCTCCCAGACCTAACAGCTATGAATGTCTATCAATAATAGATGAAAGACACATTCAGAACAAATATTAACTATGTTTTAAAATCCTGGTTTTGTCTGTGATTTCCAGGAAAGAAGAGTTGTTACAGTGACTTCACTGTCAGGCAAGTAAAAATAAAAGAGCAAAAAATAACATTTGTGAGGATCTGTATTTTTGATGGCTGACATAAATTTCAGTTGGAGCGAGCTGCTGTACTGTGCAGAAATGAAACTGTCCTCTCTTACACTGACACAAATGAGTTAAAGTGAACTAAAAAACCTAGAGTGGTTTAAAGCTCTAACAGAGCTGAAATACTCTCAGAGTGGGGAAGACAAGGATTTAAACCCAGACATTTTTGATTTGTAAGAGTTGATACTAATACATATAAAATGTCATTTGAAGATAAGGTAATTTTTGACAACATCACTTGAAGGAGGACTTTCAGCTTCCTCTAAGACTGACTATGAAGCTGCATTACAGAAAGCTGAGGAGCCTTGCACTCCATATAGTGTCACAGATCTTCTCATATGAGAGTTCTATCTAGACAGAAAACAGAAAAAAGGGGATGAAAAGAATTGGTGTACACATTTGGCCAAAGACAGACCAAAGAACCACTTCTCAAAGGAAGGACTCTAGAAGGAGCTGGGTAAGATACTTAGACCCCAGAAGGAAAAAGCTTTTGCTATAGGTGATTTATCCCACTTCAACAAAAATGATTGTGAAAAGCTGTTTCCTCTGCATTGCTGCTGCTGTCTCTCCAGAATAAGCTCAGTCAAATTGGTTGGCAGATGCCAATATTCTGAAAAGGATGAAGACTTTACAAAAACCAGAAGTACACACCATGGACAAAGACAACACAGCCAACTTGCAGGGACAGTGATTAAAACTGCAGTCAAGGTCGATTAGACTATCATCACTGAAATCCAAGAGACAATTCTCAAAGTTCTACTTTCTTTCAAAATGTAGGTATCTAAGTCAAGAACTATCAGAAAGTTGTATACTAAAGCATGGGGAAAGGCAGAAAAAGGAAAAACAAAACCAATAAAAAGTGAAGCAATAAACCAAAGATCCTCTGCTGGTAAAGCTCTCCACTCATTAAAGAAGTCTGCTTTCAAACTAGCCAGATGGGGAAAGATACAAACTGGGGGAACAGAAGAGGTGAAAAATCCTCAAGTGCATGAAAAATTTGTTAATCCTTTTAGCAGAGCTATTTGGCAATACAAAGTGGGCATCTAAAAGAGGTTATGAGTTTCAGATCAGCTTTCCTGTCATGCCTCTCAAGACTCATGGATCCTGATGACTGGAAAATAGGCAACTAGTTCAGGCAAGGGTATTTCTGGTTGCAGAGAGAACAAACAGATTGCTATTGTCTTAGTTTTGATATTAGAATGCTTCTGTGACCAAAACAGCAGCATCCACTGTCACACTTGGAGGTCATGGGAGCAGTGTCAGTTTTGCAGAGAAGACTAAATCTCCCTTACCCAAGAGACCTTCAGTTCCTATGGGTGGGAGGTACATCCCCAATTGCATTGTCAGGGAACCAAAGGGACTGATAAATTCTCGATTTTCCCATCTTTTCCTGAAGCAGCTTGTAGGTTAAAACCCCTACACATTGCTTTATTTTCTATTATGTTTTCCTTGGTTTAGCAAGGGGCTCTGCTGCTGTTAAATCCCAGAAAATTACTCGAGGAAACAGACCTAAGAAACCCTGGCCTAAACTATGAAAGCCTAGCCAGAACAGATGCATTTAAATTCCCACAGTGATGCAGTTATTCTTTGCTATTTCTCTTTCCTTTAGGTACCATTTTCATAGAAAAACTGAGCCAGGGTATTATTTAGTGGCTGCAGACAGATTTTTCAGAGCACTTGAAAAAAACCACAGTAAAAGTCATGGTATTATATGCATATTGACCTGATTAAAACAAAATATAAGAAATCCATCCATCCATAAAAATAAAACATCAGTGCTAATCCTTGGAGGAGGCTCCATGTAATGTAATTAGCAACTGAGATAGAAAAAGGGAGTTTGTACAGTTCTCCAGAGAGAATTTTGTTCAAAGACACCAAGATGTCCCACAAATGTGGGTTAAGAGGACATGTGAAGATCATTTATGGATTGAAAACCTTATAACCAGGGTCAGACATACTTTATACCGGCCTCAAAGGTGCACTGACTGACAGTAAGGCAACTCTTCACCTTTTATCACATACATCCAAAATGTAATCTGACTCTCACAAAAGAATTCTTGTCTGTGATACAGGAAAAAAAATCGTTCTCCAGAGCAAAGATGGGGAGGACTTCTTAAAGAGCTAGAATGTTCTAAGAGAATGCTCTTAGTCCCTGCTGTCAGTCTTCCTACAGATACCTCAGCTAGCCAAGTACTTTATGCATCTGAGCAGCATTTTCACTGGACTACAGATAGTTTCTTTCGTACATACTTCTTCTTTTCCTGAAGTAGTCATCACTGAAGCACAAGTTCAGCAATATTGTAACTGCTCTCCGCTACCTCTAAATTTAGGAATATAAAATCTAAACAGGAGGCTCAGCTACAAGAAGTAGGCATGCTGAGACTGTGGTCCATATTTAGTTTTGTTAAATAGTAGATTGGCTAAAATGGAGCATTAAGTGTTATAGACTTCATTTCAATATACCTATCCTAATTATAAGGCTGTATTATACCTTTTGACAGACTAGTGATAAAAATCTTCATGAAAAATGGAGATTTGTGATCTAGGGTTTCAGAAGGGGACAAAATAATTCTGTGAAAATCTGCATCACAGAAATAACTGAGGATCACTATATGAAGGAGGAACATCAGAAGAAACAGACTGCGATTGTGGGAGGTTGTCATCTGGATGGCCAATACTGTTAAAGATTGGTGGATACCTTCTCCAGATCACAGGGAATCAGGATCCAGGCTCATTTACTTTGCCTAGGAAACCATCAGCAATTGATGAGCAAAATTGATGAGCAAAACATGTTCAGAGGGTTGAGCCCTAAGCCAGAGGCACAACCAGAACAACCAAATTTACCACTACCCAATACTGGTCACATCCACCTCTCAGTGAAACATCACAAGGCTGTGTAATAAAGCTGTACAACTCAGTGCCTAATGGTTTTGACAGATTTTCCCTCAAAAACTTTGTCAGGGCTGGGGGGTTGTTGAAGATCTAATGGGAACACACCCTCAGCTGTGCTAGTCCACATCCAGCATCTTATTTCAAATCCTCTTTCACACTGTGCGGGGGTCTGTGCAAATCCAAGCCTTCTGTCAAAGCCTTCATTGTCACCATCCCTTAACAAGGCTGTTTACATCTAGCTGAAATTCTGTTCTGTGCTCATGGTGATTGTTAACAGGGCTGAGGATACCCCTTGCATGTCCTGACCCCTGGCAGACTTTTTTTCTCACTACTTTATTGCTCTTCTGTTAAATGCACATGGCTGTTGTTAAAATCCCAGCCAGCTGCTAACAACTGTTAGGTTTTTACCAGTTCATTAGGAGGCCACCAATAGTTTTAAATCATGAAGCTAATTAAGCAAAAATAAGACTGCCAAATGGTCTAGGCCTCAAACAAAATGCACATCTAGAAATTGCTGATCTGATAAAAGACCGCAGGAAAGAGTTCATCAGCATAGGCAGACTCTGCCTCAATTCATCAGCTTCCCCTGTGCATATATTGAAGTGTTACCTTTGTCAATCAATGCCTTGGTGTTCCTCAGTGCTGGCCAGGAACAGTAGTTTTTGGCATCACAGCCTGCTGTTAGAGAGGGCCATCCACAGTTTGTGCTCCCAGTTAGCCCATTAGACTAATGCCTACTCCGAAAGGCATTTCCACACTTGCACAATGCCTCCCCCTACTCCTGGCAGAATGGATGTCCTGAGACAGCTTTGCTGATCACCCTGGTAAGAGCAAGATGCCGATCAACCTACATCTATATCAGAGGCTACAAAAGGCAACCTCAATGTTTCACATTACACAGCCAACCAGTTTTCATCTTGAAGGGCCTGCAGTAGCTAAATCTGAGGGCTATTTCTTAAGAGTCATACAAACCTCTGTGCTTCAACATTGTAAGTGCTGCAGATAGCCACATGGAGACATTACCCAAGAGAGGTGGAAGCCACCTTTGATGCCTTGGGGCTGAGTTCAGCAGAGTAGAAGCAAGTTTGCCTGGGTCTGCTCCTATGCAGTCATGTGGCTCATGGCAAGTGCTGTGTTCACTTCAGGTGATGTACACATTCCCTTCCAGCAGCCTCTGCCATCAGAGATGCAAGCAGTGGTGTGCTTATACAACAATGTGCTATACTACTTGGATTTCTCCTAGGCATCTAATGTGGGGTTATTGTTCTCTGTTTTTAACCCCCCAAGTTCTTTGCCTTATTAAAGATATGTCTTGGGAATGATTTGGGAGAATGCCTTTGTCATGGTTTTGCTTTTTCTTGGAAACTAAGTAGGAATTTTCCCTTCCCCCTGCCCACTGTGTGAAGGGGATGTTGAATGGGCACATTGGCTGTGGCTTGGGCAACTGACTAACACAGAAGAAGTGGCTGGTAGAACTACATTCCAAGTTGATGGCCCTCAAGATCTTGCCTGTGGAGAGGGCGAGGACTCTTCTTTTTTTTTTTTTTTTTTTTCTTCTCTCCTGGAAAATGGCAGCGAGTTTGTTGTTGCCTGAGCTGGGACAGGGACTGGGTGGCAGAGGCTCTGAGGTGGCTTTGTTCTCGGCCTGGCTGCCAGCTGGGAATTTGCTTGGATTTTCATCAGAGAGGAACTGTTCCAGAGGTCTCCCCTCCTCCTTTTTCTTTGGCAGCAGTTCTTGTGCACATGGGGAGAGAGGAGAAGCCACACCATGTGTTTCAGCTGCAGACAGTGAGCTCCCGTTGGGAAGAATTTTTTTTTTTCTTCCTTTCCCTCCTTTCTCCCCTTTCCCAGTGAGGGGGAGGGAAAACCTCCATTTTCAGCTTCTCCAGCACACCCAGGGGCCCTCGCAGTGGCGAACGCCAGTGATCCAACAGCGCCCCATGTTAACTGTGGTTAGAATTGCACCAAAGGGTGGAAACTGAACTGTTTACTTTTTTGTTTGTTTGTTTGGAAGGGGATTATTTGGGGGCATAGGATTATTTTGTTTAGTTGTTTTATTTGTGTTCTTTCGTTATTCTGCCAATGCACATATATCTTTTAATAAATGGCTGTTATTTTTCCTTTGTCTGCATTTTTCTCAATTGGATCCTCTTAATTTCTGATTTACAATTTCTTAGAGGGAGGAGTTTGGGTTTTCCTCATAACTCATCCTCAGCAAAACAGTTGCGTCTCATTAAACTAAGACAGCCTTCCAATAGAAATGAAAACTGATTACATATTTCCCCTCTTATGTACTTTTGTGAAAAGCCAATACAGCTCACTTTTTCCACAGGTGGAAACAGTACATACTACTGATGTAATTCGTAATTACAGAACAGAACAAAGCCTATACAATATTACAATTATTGTTAATAATATAAAATAAATTATTTTAATAATGAAATATACATTAGTAATATTAATAAATTAATTTATAATAATAAATGAATAATTAAAAGTTGTATTATATATTGAACACCAGCTTAAAAAACAAAACAAAACATTTTTTTCATTAATTTCAGAATTCAAAACACTTAATCACGACATGCCAGAAAGCAGAAGATTGGCTTTTTTAATGAAACATCTTTTTAAGAAACCAAACAGAATTAAGAGTTCTCATATTGACAAAAGACAAATTTCTTGTATTTTTTCTGTTTTTTTCTGGTCCTTACAGTTGGTATGTTAAAAAAAAAAAAAAAAATTAAATGCCTTAAAACAAAAAAACATTCTATTAAAAATTTAAATAATGTATTTAAAATCACATGAGAATAGAAACACTATAACTCTAGTATTTCTAAGAAAGGTGAGAGACTGTAGACTGCAAAAGATAACAACCAGCATTTCATTAAAGTCAATGAGAGTCAAACAAAGAAACATCATTAGAAAAGAGATGCTGGGATTCTGCTGTTTCCCCAGAGTCTCAAATGCATTTTTAATTTAGATCCTCCTTTAACCACTGTTTTACACACACACAAGTATTGCTTAGTGTCATGTGTTGAGCTGTATGCAATATGATATCCCAGAGTGATCTGCAGACAGAATTTGGTTTTTAGAGGCTGGTAAATAAAGACCCTTCAAAAACTGACTCTCACAAACAAGGAGAAAGACTAACAGCGTCAGGCATATCACAGCAAGCTGAATCTGAGACAGAGAAGGCTGGAGCAGAAAATCTATGTCTCTTATGAGGCTGAATGCAACTTACTTTCCTACAAAAACATGTTAAAAGATCCACTTACCAAAAACTTAAGGACTAAACATAAATCTTCCCCTTAAATATACTCTCAGTGTGATTAAACAAGCAAACAAACTGCTTCACTAGCCAGCAATCAAGGCCAGGAAACAGGTTTCCCTGGACCTGCAATAATCAATAGTCCTGAATTTGAGTTTAGTTCAAGCATGGAAGGGGAGGCTTAAGAGTAACGGGAGACAGAAACTTTCAGCTTTCTCCTGGCATAAGCAAAACACATTTTAGACTAAGGAGAGCCCTGAGAGTTTCTAATTCAAGGTCTCTTCATTTTTGCAAAAGTGAGTGCATTTGGAATTTATAGACCGGTTTGTCTACCATCTAGACATGATCAAAACCAACAATACTCATATGAAGAGCAGGAAACTTCTAGATGTTTTTCTGTCTTGAGGGAGCACAGCCTGTCCTGCCCAACCCTCAGCTGTTGCTGCAGGTGTGGAGGAGCACTGTGTCCTGTGTGAAAGGCTTTGGATTGAAAATCTCTACACAATCATCTCTTGCTTACCAATAGGCTGGTCCTTGGGTCTTGACTTCAGATAGCACTGATTTACAAAAGGATTCTCAGTTCTTTTCAAACTGAGCAATTCATGTCCTCACCTAGAACTGCTCCAGTACCACTGAACAAATATTTCTGTTAAATGCTAAGTAAACAAAGTAAATAAAGATCCCTGGAGTTCTGAGAGCCTCCTCCTCACCTCCCCTTCCTGCATCAAGAGCAGGCACTGACAGCAGGAGAGGGGCATGAAGACAGAGGATCTTCTCTTTCTCTTTATGGCTGGGGTGAAAAAGGCCAAAGCTTGTTTTTAATGTTTGTTTTTCTCACCATAGGAGCTTGTGACAGGAGCCACGATGCTCTGGAGTCCGGCTTTTCTAGCGGAAAGTTTCAAAACCAAAATACAGACAACTCTTTCATAGATTTACGTTTGTTATATGTGGCATGTAGAGGCTGGATAGGTAGGGCACAAAGATGTTAGTGACACTCACTTGGAGCAACACAGGTAATTTCTGCTGGCTTCATCCACTCACCAGCACTCTGTCACAGAAACACAGGCTGATAAAATCTTCATGCTGTAAAGCCTTATTTTCCTATGGGTGTATTGCACATAGGACTAGAGTAGGCTTACGGCACTAGTGTACTGCTTGAACCAATCTGATTCTCTCCCATGGATTTCCATCTTCCTCCTTTTTCACTAAGGCAAAATTAATGATTCTTAAGCTTGCCAATCCACACTCATTTGGAATGAGGTTTATTTATCCTGGCTTCACTTTTAGAGTCATCTCTTCATAGCTCCCTAGCACTCCCAAAGAGAGTAGGTGTACCATGCATTTTAATGGAGATTTTAGAGGTTTTGCAGATTGAGAAAGGAGAATCGTATACACATACAAAAGGCAAGCTGAGCTGCTGGGTGTTAGAGGGGACATCTCTTTTGTGTGCTTGCCAAAAAATGCAACTGGGACAAAAAATACCAAAATTCCTAAAGATTTATCAAAGTAATCTATCTTAGCTAGCTGAAATCTGCTGGTCACTTTTCAAGCAAGTGAAATAAATAAAAAAAAAAAAAAATTCTTGTTCCATCCACTGATTAACTATACATTAATATGTATGCATCTTCCCCTGACAAGTTCCCCTCTAAGAAGCTTATGCCAGAAGTGTATTTGTATAACTCTCACCCCATTGATTTCACAGTAAAATGTTAACCCTTAAAGAATCATCTTTTTTATTTGTTTCATCTATTTCCTCTGTGATTAGTGTGAGAATTAACTTGAATATTTGCTGGAGGCCAGGAACAAAAGCCTAGAGAGAAGTTAAAAGAATAATATCATCTTGATAGCAGACTGGAATCTAAGGTAGGACAGAAGAAAGATAAATTACAAGAAGGTGAAGGACATAGGCAGGAGAATAATTGGAAAATTTGATGAAATTCTTTAAATATTGCACATAAATACCAGGAACATGGAGATTAACCCAGGAAAACATAATAACTCTGTAGACAATCAAAGCTATGACTGTGGGACTTCATCAGGTAAATAGCTGGATAGAAGTATGGGTACAGAATGAAATTAAAATACAAAGGTGGTATATTTTATCTAAGAAACAAAGAAAATTAGGAAGGAAGTAAAAGAGGACAGAAAAAATTTACTCAAAATGTTGCAAAGAATTACAAGGCTGATTTTCTGAATGAGCCTAAATAGGTAAATGACAAGTGCAATGTTTTGAGGTGGACCTCCTGTTCAGGAGAATAAGGCAGGGAGACTAAGCAGCTGACAGAAGCATCCTAAAATCAAAATCTGAGGGAAAAGGTGGGCTTTACATCCCCATATACCTTCCAGACAACAAGTACCCTAGGGCTTATAATTCCCTAGGGTATTATAAAGCTTGTAAAGAACTATTCCAGACCTGCTTCTATGCTTTCAACTTCACCTAAAACTTTGAAGTAACTAGGTGAAAGTATCCAGAAACAGTAGAGGTCTCTCTTTGTCTTTGTGGGTTTTTTTGTATTTTTTTTTTTAATTTTTAAATTTATTTTAAGAAAGGAAGGAAAACAAAAATGACACAATAAGATTTAATTTCAGCTTCCTATGCAGAAGCTATTGCTTAAGTCAATGTTGATAAATAGCCTTGAAATTTTAATCCATTGGACGTCTCTTCCCCACCCTATTTAGTTATTTTTTTGAAACTGGAAAGGGAATCAAGTTTCCAGACACACATACTTCCTCCTATTGTAGCTGTACTCAGGTCAGAAGACAGAAAATATCATCTATTTAGAAATCCACCAGCACTGCAACATTCTCTGTAAAAGTATGACCTAACAGTTGTATGGTGGCCTTTCTGTTGGGGTCACAACTCACATGTGCTGCTAGCAGATCCTGGTGCTAGTTTTTGACTCACCAATGTCATTTCCCCTAAAGTCATCTTTGCTACGCTTTATCCAGCCTCACTGGTCACCCTGACCTGGAGTTCACTTCTCTAACACCTCCCCCTGATGCCATTCATTCTCTGTTTCTTCTCCTTCTAGCAGGTTCAAGTGCTTTTTCTATCCTTTCAAAAACTTTTAGCTGCCTGTCCTCTGAGGTGTGGTGGCATTTGTTACAAGTTGGTAAGCTGTGAGGACTTGGTTCCTCTGCTGACAGTTTTATACAGCCAAAGTAGTTTAAGCTGCTATGAGAACCTGCTGACTAGGTCCCAACCCAACATTTTTCGCTCAGAAATCAGAAAATTTGGTCTTCAAAGACAGTCAAGAATAGGGTCTCCATTATTGCAGGAGAAAGAGAGAGCATCCAAAGCACTGAGCAAAACTGTAACTTCCATAAAACACTGGGTACCACTGGGAAATACAGTGTAACAGTTCCTAAAACCATCCAATTACTGTAAGGAACAGAGCCCAGGGGACTGTGGAGAGTAATAAAAAATGATTAGGTAAAAAAGGGAAAACAATGGTAAAATCAAGCAGGCAAAACACAATCTCAGTCTATCAGCTTGTCCAGATTTTTTTACTGTTTCATGGAAACCTCCTCTAGAACAGAGAGCTACCAAAGACACCACCATCCCCTCCCCAAACCTTCAAATCCCAACCCAAACACATGTCCAAAGAAGCACATATACTCCTATCAAAGATGTGAGAAGATAGAATAACCCATTTCTTTTTTAAAAAAATCACCAAAAAACCCACAAACAGAAAACCCAATCCAACCCATTCAAAAAACCAACAAAGACTTTCCATTTGTCTGCACTGAAGAGATATATTTTAAAACCATTTTTAAAAAGATCTATTGTCTTTCTGGCAAGCATGGTCACATCTCAGTTTGGGTGTTCTTTCACAGATTAAGATGAATCTCATCAGAAATAACATAAACAATATAAGGAAAGAAAATCCATGAACACTTGTTTTCTGCAGCAAGAAGACAGAGCACAACAAGCCCAGTCTTCTTCCACTCTGCAGTGGACTCCATCTTTTCCAGGAACTTCTTGCAGGTTCAGACATGGCCTCAGATGAAAATTCCCCACACTGTCACATTAGCAACAGCAATTTACAATCACTTCCATTACATATAATGCACAAAATGAAAAGGAAGGTTGAGCTGACAGTTAATCTTCAAGCAATTTGGCAGTCATATGGAAGGTAATATGAACTTGAAATTACTCTTATTTGATCTTGATGTCTTTGTTTCATTCTTTGCAAAGTTTAACGTTGAAATCTATTACAGTTTTGAAGCAAGAAACCATCACACCTAATTTAAGGCCCTTGAGTTCCCACAAACAGTGGATACTTGTAATATGCAATTAGGCAAATGCAAATTAATCCTACTGCACAAGCAAAAAACAGCTGATATATTGGTTTTTTTCCTCCCATACATTGCCAAGTTTGTAAAAGAACAATTCACCCAGAAACAGATGTGGCAGCTAGAAAAAAGCAGCTGTACTAGAAACTACTTTTATGTGAATAAAGCAACATAACTCCAAAAAACCTTCACCAGATCTTCTCTGGATAATTCTTGGTTGGCTTCTGTTCATAATTTATCTATTTAAATTTAAAAAAAAATTAAAAAATTATTAGATCAAACTGAGAGGGAGACTGGGGAAAAGGAATATGCCAAGTGAGAGACTGAGGAAGAGGAATATGACAGCCAATAAGTAGGCTTATGGGCTCTAAAATGTTCCCATCAATAACTGTCAGAGTACCGAGCTAAAAATTATCACTCCATAACACTGTGGGCAAGAAGCTAATAAATAAACTGATGAGGCCAAAATTGAAAGCAGTTGCAGGGAATGCACATTAAGCCTGGCTCAAGGTACAAAGGATCCCTGCCCTGGTGCCAAAACCACATGAATCTAATGACACATTCAGTTTATATGAGGACATACTACTCAAGAATGCCTCTTAGCAAGGAACTTCTGCCAAGTTGCTCTCTATTCACATTGGTGACAGAGTTTGCTATTAGTATCAAAACTGCACTTGCAAAAAATTTAAGCACACAGCTTAAATGTAGGTGAATAAAGGAACTATAAGGAAATTATGCACTATCTATAGACACGTAAAAACAAGTAAAATATTCTTAAAAGCTAAGTATTCCAGGAAACACCAGGTTGTTTTTTTTGGGGGGGGGGGCATAATGAGTATTGGCACTGATATCAGTTACACAGGGAACTTTGTAAAGCTGAAAAACTAAGTAACAAATTATCCACCATCATACATCTCCTTTAGCCAGTGAAAATAAAGTGACAGACTGTAGCAGAATGAACTGACAAGATGACCAAAATTTTTCCCTCAATGTGTCTCCGCTCAAGTATATTACTTATCTGTAAAATGGAACAAATTTCCTTTTGCAGTAACAATTTAACAATTGTAATAAAAACGTACAGCATTAGCCCCAGTAAAATCAACTGTCAGTAAAAGGAGAGAAATGCTCACTGCATAAGCAATTTCTAGCTCATCACTATGAACTTGGTCACGTTGATACAATTGGAGCTGGCAACTTTTATTTAGCTAGGACAAGGCAGCAGCTCCCTTGTCTGCAGAAAATCTGCTAGAGAATGAGACCTTCATGGCATAGACGCAAGACAGATTCCAGAAATCAGTCTCCACACCTTACACTGAGATCTGCCAGCTTAGCGTAGCAAGTTTCCAGTGACTGCACACTTCTTTCAAAGAATCTTGGGGGATACAGCAAGTTCCCACTGTAATTCACATCTGAAATGCGTCTGTGTCCCAGTTTAAATGAGACACAGGTCTTTTGCTGAGGATGAATTACGAGAAAAGACTCAAACTCCTCCCTCAAAGCAATTATAAATCCGAAATTAAGAGGCTCTGATTGAGGGAAAACAAATTATGGAAAAGGAAAAACAACAGCCCTTTATTAATAGGTATGTATGTATTAGCAGAAACAACAAAAAGAAACAAGTAAAACAACCAAACAATACTGTTATACCCACAGATAATCCCCTTCAAAAACAAACTAATAAACAAGCAAAGGGAAAAAAGTAAGTAAACAGTTCAGTTTGTGCCCTTTGGGGCAAATCCAACCACAGTCAACAGGGGGCACCATTGGGTCACCAGAGATGCAGAGCTTGTAGTGTCCTTTGCCAGTCACCAGGTGGCACTGTTGGGTCACTGGAGATGCAGAGTCTGCAGCTCTCTATACCTGCCAGCAGGAGGCACTGTGGAATCACTGGTCACCACCACGTGGGGAAGGGGCGGGGGGCAACGCCTTCCAGGGTATGTTGGAGAAACCAGAAAATCTGGGCCTCCCTTCCCATACACTGGAAAAGGGGAGAGGGAGAGGGGGAAGGGGAACAACAACAAAAAGAAAGTCCTCTTATTGAAAAAAACAAGACTCACGCTATTCACCTGGTTGGAATCGTGCAACACAGTCCTCTCTCTCCCCCTGATGTGTACAAGAACCACTGCCAGGAAAAGAAAACAAATGGGAATGGTGAAAGGGAAAAACAACCTCCAGGGAAAACAGCTCCTCTCTGATGAAAAATCCAAACAGATTTCGTCACTGTAAAGCAGGTCAAAAGCTATAGGAATCCCTGAGCTTCCACTCCGACCTGTGTTCCAGCCCACAGCCAGCCCACAAAACTCCTCCCCCTGTTTCCCAGGAGATGAGAGAAAAAAGTAAAGTGCAGCCCCTCATCCCTCCCCGTTTCCTAGGAGACTAATTTCTGAGCAATTAGCCAGCGGGGCTAGTTCTTTTTGTATCTCTTAAGTGTTCGCTTGATAGCTCTGCATACAGTGGGCAGGGGGAAGGGAAAAAATTCCTGCCTGGTTTCCAATAACCAGCTAAACCATGACAGTCTCATTGCTTAAAAATGTCAGGGATATCCTGACATGGATGTCCTCTGGATATCCTCTCTAACCAAGATATATCCTCTGGATATCTTCTCTATAGTCAAGGAGGACTGATATCCTCTCTATAGTCAAGGAGGATTGATTGCCACAGATTCTAGGGAAGGTAGATTATATAGACATTACTGCAGCTAAGCTCAGAATCGCCAGAATCACTTTCTGGGCTGTAACTAGCTTGAAAAGCAAGTAGTGAGGAAAAATACATACCGACACTCACAAAAGAGATTGAAATGAGCAAGAGAGAAGTTAAGAGCCAGAATCACAATTGGGTGGCTGCAAGAGATTTTATCCTCTTCCTTCTTTACCTATTGCTTAGTTTTACATTTCCCATTAAGGAACACCTCAAGCTACTTGTGTTTTTACTGAGCAACAATTTACATCTGGCCATATTTAGATAACATTGCTTGGGATTCAGTTCATTTTCATAGACCCCTGAAATACAAAGGATTAGGAATTGTATAGAACTATAGAAGCCATTCTGTGCAACTGGGAACTTCTCCAGGACAGTAAAGACAGCTGACGTCAATGAATACTACAGTTATCTCAGGTTATGGCATTCAAAACTCTCGCTTGGGATCCTCAGATGGCATCCTTGTTGAACAGTAACTTTAAAACTGTCTCTCTCTCACTGAAACCAATGTGATCAACAATGTGGCAAGCTGAACCCAGCCTAACAGCAATAGGACGATGTGCCTCCTCAGAATAAATGGTTCTTTAACAGTGAACCAGCTGTATGGATAGCTTGGCCTAGGCATGGTTTCCCCTCCCAAAAATACATTAAGATTAAAGACTTGTAAAATTTCCTTTTGTGACTCTCTCCTCCTGAACTGCCACTGCTTAGGTAATTCAACAGTCTTAAAACAGAAATCTCTAGGATTCAGGCTTTTTCATATGTTAAAACTGACCCTGAATCAGTTCAGTCCCATACAGGGATAAAACAGATTATGGAAGAGAAAATGCCAATATCTTAGCAATAAATGGAAGGACAGACTCGACCATTAGAAATCTTAACTTATTTTTTCAAAGTGGAACAGATAGCACTATTTCAGGCCAGCACAATCCTGGCTTTGCTTTCTGTTTTGACTAATCACTGAAAAGATTCTGTATACATATAAATAAACATTTTTAACCCTAGTCTACTATGTTTCTCTTAAATGAGAAAATGAAAACAACCCCAGTCAAATCAGTCAAATGGTCCCTCAGTCCAGTCCTCTTGCAGTCCACCACTCCTATTATGTTGCACTGTGTTTAATGCTTCACCATTTTATTGGACATTGACTGATATTGTAATATGAATGTTAAAGCACAAGTCTCAGTTCCCTGAATTCAGAGACCCAAAGCTGAAATGAGATGGCATAGGTTTTTTTGATTTACAGAATAGTTAGAGTTGGAAGGGATCTCTGGAGATCTTCTAGTGCAACCACCCTGCCAAGGCAGTGTCATCTAGAGCAGGTTACACAGGAACATGTCCAGGTGGGTTTGGAATGTCTCCAAGAGAGAGAAACTCCATGACCTCCCTGGACAGCCTTTTCCAGTGCTCTGCTGCCCTCAACATAAAGAAGTTCTTCCTAATATTGAGTTGGACCTTTTTATTTGATGGTCACTTTTTGTATTATAGCTATTGCTCCTTGTTCTGTCATTGGGCACCACTGAAAAGAGTCCGGCACTATTATCTTGACACCCATCTTTGAGATATGTATATGCATTAATGAGATCCCCTCTTAGTCTTCTCTTTTCTAGATGAAACAGGCCCAGCTACTGCAGTCTCTCCTCATAAAAGAGATGCTCCAGGCAACAAAAATCATCCTTTTGGCCCTCCTGTGGACCCTCTCTAATAGTTCCTTGTCTTTCTTGTACTGAGGACCCCAGAACTGGACACAGTACTCCAGATGTAGTCTCACTAGGGCAGAGTAGAGGGGGAGGATCATCTCCCTTGACCTGCTGGCCATCTTCCCAGTGCACCCCAGGAAACCATTGACCCTCCTGGCACAAAGACACACCGCCAGCTCATAATCAACTTGTCATCCGAGACTCCCAGGTCCTTTTCTGCAGAGCTACTCCCTAGTAGGTCAGCCCCCAACCTGTACTGGTACCTGGGGTTATTCCTCTCCAGGGCCAGGACCCTCCATTTGCCCTTGTTGAAACTCCTTAGTTTTCTCCCTGCCCAACTCTCCAGCCTATCAATATCCCACTGAATGGCAGCACAGACTTCAGGTGTATCAGCCACTCCCCTCAGTTTAATATCATCAGCAAACTTGCTGAGGGTGCATTCTCTCCTTCTGTCCAGGTTGTTGACAAATAATATGGCAATGCAAGGGAGTGATGTGTACCTAGATCTCACCATGTGATATGAACACAGCATGACTGTGACTACAGGCGCATGATGAAGGGCACTCACACTGCAATAGAGCCACAGAAGGCTGCAATCTTGAGTGTGAGTTGGTTGGTGGCGTCTGAGGAAAGGGAAATGCAGAGACACAAAGAGCTGTCCACTCAGCAACGTGCCAGGGAGCACCTGAAACACTGGGGAAAAGGAGGGGATTACAGTACACAGGTATTTTGTAGTGAGGTAGCATCCAAGGAGCGCCTACCCTGAATAGTGGACACAATGCTTTCCCACAGGAATGCAGCATTTGTTGCCTAAGTAACTAGAATTAAAAGGTTGTACAAGAGGCAGATGTGACAGCAGGAAGCTGCAGTTACGCAAAGGGGTCTGCTGAGGAATTACACAGCCTGACCCAGTCAAGGAGGAATCTCCATGCCAAGGCTCACCAGCGGGGATATCCGGCTGGCCCTACTGGGTTACTTCTACTTCTCTAACCAGGGCAGAAGAAGCAATGAAAACACAGATTTCTATACCTGAATATATAACAAAGGAGCTCAGCAAAGTGTGGTCTGAAAGACCCTCTCATCCTGTTAAGTAACACCTGCTGGTGGGTAACAGATTACACCATACACCTTAGGCATACAGGCAATATACCCGGGTCACTGCATAACAAACTTTACCTTCAAACTTCCGGTACTTTACTAGAACAGTAAAATAAACCCAGATGGTAAGAAAATACCCTCACCAGGACCCTGCTGCACGAAAAGAACGTATACTTCTCTTCCGAGCCCCTCTACAGATCATAATGACTGTAACTAACTCCATCTGGAAAGATATGCATTATGACAAGATTGGTGGAAAATTATCAAGTAAAGGGCAAGTTCTGTGCAATTACCCTGAGCAGAAGAGCATAACTCTGGTTATGTTGTTAATTATGGATCCTTTTTTCCACCAAATTCAAGAGGGACATGAATAGAGTGTTCATGGAATCAGCCCTAGAGAAACAAAGAGGAAAAAGAATGTTAATTAAAATTTTAACATACAACACATGAGTAAAAAAACGCAAAAAAAAAATTAGGATGCAAGAACATTGGAAGCATAAATTTGTGATTTTAAGGTGAAGGGGGAAAAGCATTGCAGAAAATAAATTTCTACTTTTAAGCAAATATGTTTACTTGAAGAATACTAGGAGGTAGCTAAGGGAAAAGCACTCTTCCTAAATGCAGACTGTAAGTTTTTTAGTTTCAAGCTGTTAGTTTTAACTTTTAGTTTAAAACTGAAGAAAGGTTTAGGACATCCGCAGATGGGCACAAGTGTAAGAACACAAGTATTCTACCAGGGAAATGAGATCTTTTAAAAAAAAATTTTTAAATTATGCCTAATATAAAGTTACCTCACTCGGCTGCTATACGCTGTCTGCAATTATTATTCACATTTGCTAAGCTGTCACCCATATAGTTCTTCCTCATAAAACTATCTTGTAATATTTCTTCTACTACCTTGCCCTAGATGACGTACTTTTGCTTCCTAAAACAAAGCTGGAATGTCATGCTTATACTCCTCAATTCTTTGGCCACTTCACCAGTACAAGGCAGAGCAGTCTGGGAATTAAACCAGAGTACCAGCTGTTCTCACTGCAATATTTATCAAGTAAAGACACTTCTCATTGCACAACAACTGAATGTGATTGTAAATACAGTGCTCCCTCCACTTGTACTCATACAAAGGAGTCTTCAGACACAGCTACAGTTCCCAAAATGGTTTGCAAGGCCTGTCCAGAGAATAGTTGTTTGCACTTCCCTACTCATAGAAACCACGATGGTCACATTATTCCTTCGTTGAAAGCAAAGCTTTTATAAACCATTCCATAACTGAAATGTAATAGTTTTAAATGAAAATTAAAATCTAATTGTCAACAAAGAGTGTGAAGAGATAAATACAAAAAACACCCTCAAAGTCAGAAATAATTCTCTGACAGATTACTGTGGTTTTATTTTCTTTTGGGTTTTTTCCCAAAGAGAAATGGTTTTGAGAATCCAGACAGTAGCATCTATCTGAATTTCTAGTCTCATTGCTGCCATTACAGCTGTATCAGTCCTATATTACCCCTGAGTTTTTAGGGAAAGCAGCACTGAAACTGTCAAAGAAAATGTTTTAGTCAAAAATTTCTGGGATCCTGTGCTGGTTGGGGTTTGGCTGGGGTACAATTAATTTTCTTCAAAGTGGCTAGTACAGGGCTATGTTTGGGATTTATGCTGGACATAAGGTTGATAACATAGAGACATTTTTTTTATTGCTGGGCAGTGCTTACACAGAGCCATGGTCTTTTCTTCTTCTTGTACTGCCATGGTGGCAAGAGGGCTGGGGGTACATGGGAGGTTGGGAGGAGTCATAGCTGGCACAGATGACCCAAACTAACCAAAGGAATATTCCATACTATCTGACATCATGCTCAGTATGTAATGTGGGAGGAAGAAGGGGGAAGGGGAGGACATTTGGAGTGATGGCATTTGTCTTCCCAAGTCACCGTTTTGCATTATGGGGCCCTGTTCTCCTGGACATGGCTTAACAGCTGCCTGGCCATGAGAAGCAGAGAAATAATTCCTTGTTTTACTTTGTTAATGTGCATGGCTTTTGCTCTACCAACTAAACTGTCTTTATCTCAATCCATGAGTTTTCTTGCTTTTATCCTTCCAGTTCTCTCTCATATCCTTTTGCTAGGGGAGTGAGCAAGCTCCTGCATTATCCTAAATGTCTGGCTGAGGTTAAACCATGACAGATCCCAAAGAACATTTATCCTTTAAAGAGTTCATATACACATTTTTCAGTGTTTCCAAAAGAAAAAACAAAAAACTTCTGGTATGCCCTTTGGCTTCTTATTTATTTCTCTCTCAATCCAGTTAGACATTGAAGCTAATTTTGTCTCTTCATGTACAGTAATAACAGTACTCCAATATATCAGCTGCTTATTACTATTTGCTGTAAAAGAGATAATTGATCACAGCTTCAGGAGTCACTATGTCTAGGAGAAATTAATATATCCAGCATTAGCTGCTGTTTTTGGCTAACTTCTTATCTTTTTCTGCCCATTAGACCTCTGAACTTCCTTTGCATTGCTGACCAGGTGAAGTGAGATACCCGTATCTGTTTTCCAGTTTATGCCATTGAACAGTCTTGGACCAGGAGTTCATTCAAGCAACAAATGCAGAGGAAAGTCTAAATACCAGACTTTCTGATCCTTGGAGGAACTAATGCTTTAAGTAGTTGGCTAGGTGTCCTAAATGAGTCGTGTGCCAGTCAATACATTCAGCTCTCTCCTTTTACCGCAGAAGGTGGCACTTGTTTTGTGTCTACTGGGAAATAAAGACATGCACAGAACCAGGCTGACAGATCAGAATGTGCGCACATCTTGGCATCAAGCATGTTGATCAGACAGTATAATTTACAAGCATCATGCAATAGATCAGGTAACAGTTCAAGGACCACAGTGATGCAAGGGAACTTACAAGCATAAGAAGGTACCCTAAAAATGCCATGGAGATAAATGACCAGACAATTTTTGAAATCCATGTATAAAGTAGATTATTTATGAAGCCAAAGAAAATAAAGAAAAAAGATAGAGCTTGTTGACATTTTCCCCCTCTCCTTTCCATTCCAATTCCCCAATCCACAATCATCTATACCTGTCTTTCACTGACTCCTGACAAGTCCATGAAGATAAAAGTGTGATAAAATAGCAGACCTGCTAACATGCTGTGCTTGGTGTTAGCACGGTTACTTTGTGTTAGCATGGTTACTTCTCCGTATTTGACAAGTCAATTTGTGTCCCATTTTATTTCTACTTAGCAATAGTCTGTGCTCATTTTCATGTGAATTTTCGGAGGGTGGAACTAATCACTTTACCTTTATTTGCTTGGAAACCACATCAGTATGTGCTGCATTATTACACTATAATGCAATAGATTGTTAGCTATATTTATTGTAAAAAGGCCTATATGTATGATGACTCATGTAAGTAGGATGACAACAGTAATTCATAGATTAGAGAATAATAGAATGGGTAGATTCTTCTCCCTCCTTCGCTCTTTGTTTCCACAGCTATGGAATTTGTCTCAAATCCTCTGCAAGTTCATCATTTAGACTGGAATTTCAGTAGCATGCTGACCTATTGTTGTTTAAAACACACATCACTTAAAAGTTGCTCTGAAAAAAGACAATTCAATTGCAAATCCTGGTTTCCCATCTCCTGTTCCCTTACAATGGAGGATCCTAAAAAATTGTATCTTCTTCTGTGTGACATCCATTGTACCTTCTCCTGTTCATTCTCATGCTGTTCCTGTAGTCAAAAAGACCAGATTCCCAGAGAGAGGGAAGAAGCTCCAGGTACATTTCTCTCAGCATTACTCCATTTCAACATATACAATAGAAAACATCAGACTGGCACTGCCGCTGCTTCCCTTACAGGTCTGACTTCCCAAATACAGTGTTCTGTGTTTAGTGATATAAAATTAGTGACACACATAGTGATGGCCATATGAAGTCCTCAGCAAAACAGAAAACAGAAGTTTTTTTTTTTCTTTCAGAATGCTCAGAGAAAATATATATATAAAAAAAAAAGACTGCTGGAAATCCATCTTCATATAGAGGATTTCAAACATGCCAGAAACGGGTCAAGAGACTCAGAACACCTTGAATGTTATAAAAAGTAAAAAAGGTTCCTCAACAAGACCCTCTGTTTTTCTGCTGGGATATCAGTATCCCTCAGTAACACTGCTTCCTTAATTTTCTCCATTTTAGAAAACAAATTCTTGGTAAACAAATAAATGAACACCTGTGTAGAATCTTCTGGTCTCCTGGATCTAGGCTTCAAGAAAATGCAAGTGATCCAGAGCTCAATGTTATACAGTGTCAAATACTCCTTCAGTATGACTAAAGCTGTGAATTTTTTTTTCTTACACCATATGATTGTTAGAGTCATAACTCTACCAGTGTTGAAAAGATGAGGACTGTGCAATTTTCATCTGTGATGAGATAACGGTTGTTCCATAAAAATAAAAGTGCCAACACTGTGATGGATCTGAAGCTGAGAGCACACCCTCTGTGCTCTATTTTAACTCTGGTTCTGTGTGCATATCTTAGGAAATGTTCAATATCCCACTCACCTCTTCCTCTCCACCTCTCACTTTCTGCAGTTTTTGATTAAACATGTGCTCTACACTTGCAATCTAAATCCTGTCCCTCAGTGCAGCTGCACTAGCATTCTATTAAAACTATGTGTTCCAGCTACACATTGTTCCCTCTTCTCTCAAAAAAATGTCATGGTTGCAAACCAGTCCCTACAAAGCTACAACAGTCCTTAGGGCCAGCTACTGCTGGATCTATCATCCAACCAGGGAACTATCATCCCCTCAGCGCTGTTTGGCAAGTAGCAGCTGGTTAGAGCAAGGCTCTTGAAAGGTCACTGTAAAGATTAGAGATCAGTCAGAACTGTCCTGAACTATCATGCCGTTACAATCCTAGATTCCTTACAGGAAATCAGAGAATCATCAGCATATCCTTGGTACTCTCAGAGTCTCCACAGAAGAACACCAAGAAAGGAAAGGTTAAATAACCCCCACAAGGTCACTAACATCCAGCCAAGAGTGAACCTAGAGATAAGAATCCAAGATCTTTAATGGCTGGACTCAGTGATCTTGGAGGTCTTTTCCAACCTTAACAATTCTATGATTTTTAAAAGAGGTCTCCCCGATGGGGGCAGAGAGAGAAAAAGTTATTCATTAAATGTGACCTTACCCAAACCGGGCATCTGCCCCAAATCCTTGTACTAAATGGAAACCTAAACTTTAACAAATACATCTGGATCACTACATAACAAAAAAGGAAATTGAGTTTCTTCTGATATAAAAGATGCATTTAACAGTTTCCCTCTGCAGCTGTTAATGTCAACTTTCTGGTAGAAGCATTAACAATACCTCTCCCATCCCAGCCATAGTCATTATTTTTCCACTACTGTGACTGTTTCAATTCTCAAAAAGTTATTCCCCTCTTTCTTGGAGCTAATGGTGTTTTTTCATCTCTACCGAACAATGAGAGTGCAATATTTATCGTGATTTTTTTTTGGCCTATATCTCTGACATAAGCCCTGAGCATATGAAAGCAGTGCATATGCCACTCTGGCTCATACTGATGACCCATTTTGTTTTCACAACACATCTCCTACTTCATCTGTAAAAACTTCCATTTTTTATTCACAGTATCACATAACCCAGCTGCTACTTTGTCTCAGAAATGGGAAGTGTTTGACATTTTCTTTCCAGTGTACTGTTTCCAAGCCATCACCATATAAGTGAACCAACTGGTCTCTCAAAATATTTTGCCCCTTGCTGGTCTCCAGCACCTCTATTAATGCAACACAATTGGGCTTGGATCTATCAGAATGTAATAATTAAAAATATATTCCAAATAGTTACACCTGCAAGAAATGTAAATAAACTAACTTGCTGAGAAACACAAACAAAACACTTCACAAATGCAAAACATGTTCAGAGCTCCAATGGCCTCTCCTCCCATGCTCCCCTTTTTACTACTCAGGAAGACAAAGAGGTGCAGGCACCCCCAGAACTACATGTGGACATACAGAAGTAACTGTAATGCCTATCAATGAGCTAACCATCCACTTAGCACTCCCATAGCAGTGCAGCACCAAAATCAAGCACCAGTGAATATTAGGGGCCCAAGAACTGGGTCTCACCACTGCTTCCTGTTACTCCCATATTTTACTGCCTCCTCTCTACTCCCCCTGTTAGCAGGAGGCATCAGTGTCAGTCTTCCTTAGGACATGGAAGCTTTGAGTCAATATTTCATCTCTTCCAAAGGCTGTGCACCCACAGTGTGGGAGGCCCGGTGTTTGTGTGACTGCCCTGCTCAGATGTGCCCCAACCACCACTTTCTAGTCAGGTCCTCCAGGAAATTAATGTCTCTAGGCAATCTGGATGTGGACTTCCACCCACACCTTGCTATGGGCCCAGAGGCTCCAGCTCAACCCTACGTCAGACTCCCTGCCGGCAGGTTGTCTCCAGCCTGTCCTTGGGGCATTTCTCCTCAACAAACCTTGGACAGAGTGCTGGAGAATCCAAGTCCATCCCCTCCTCCAACCCTGTCTGCTGCTGCTCCCAGCCAGACCCTGGCCAGATCGCAGATTTGACTCACTCCTGGCCATGTCAGAACTGTCACTGAAGCCTGTCACCTGCCCACCTGGCTCAGACCCCAGGGGACAGCACCCCATCAGTGAGGACGTGGTCTGTGAGAGGGTCACCCCGGCTCCCAGCCCAGCCCATTGTGTAAAGCAGCCCTGCTGGAATGAAGGAGAGGCTGTGGAGGAAACAGAAGTCTTCATAAAGATGAAAACTTATGACAAAATAGCATTTCAGACTCCAGTGGGTTCTCCCTCCCGGGGCTAGCACACTTGACAGGGCCTTTGAGCCAAGCATCTGTTAGTTTCTGCCTAGTCCAAGAAAACCGGCAAACCCAAATTCCACTATAACTCAGAGGCTAATGAATTCTCTAGGACTTGCTACTGCCAAAACTCAGGGCTGCCTGCTCTCTGCAGTGTTATTTTTTCCTTTAGTGCTAGATCAGCCTGGAATGGATTGTGCTACTTAGATTAACCACAGGACTGCTCATGCTGTAAATTAAAGATCCTTTTCTGTAGCTTTGCGTTTTCTGCTCTTTGTGCCACAAATCCCTCTAGCTGTGTTGTTGATATACCAAGCATTTGGCAAATAATTTTCCTAGGAACATATTTCTTCAGCTACAGCTGTGTCCACAGCTAACTTGCTGTCACAGCTTGTGTCTGTACAACCTGTGTCTTTAATCCTTCTATGCTCTTTTGAAGGTAGCACAGCCCTGTCAAATGGCTACCTTCCTCTTCTGCTCAGATCTACAAGCAAACAGCAAGGCACTTTTAAAACTTCCATCCTCAAACCCTGTAATTCCAGCTCTCTAGCAACTATCTGGTTATAAGGCCTGGTATCTAGTGCAACAACCCTAGATACCTACCTATCTGCATAAGATATATATTATATACCTATCTGCATAAGATATATATTATATATCAGACTCGCAGTTCCAGTGGCTGTCCATTTCTGTTCTCATTTTTGAAAGCAGAGCCATGAAAAATTCCCATCTCTCAAGCAGTAACATGACTCCCCTGCAACAGGCAACAAAATCGGGGGTTGATTACTTTCTCTCTCACACTGAAGTTTTCTCCCTTCTGGCGCTGCAATTTTTTGTTCTCTTTTTTATTTTGCCTTTGGATTGCAGTCAGGACTTCTAATACCATAAAAAGATGAATGAAATCAGTCATAACAGCCCTGCTAGCCAGAGCAGCAACACTGTACTTGACCTTTATTTCAATAGGAAAGGATTTTCAAAAATATTTTATTTTTTCCTCAGAACTCTGCAACATAACTCTGAGCAAAACTAAATAACTTGCTTTTTCTGTAATTTCAACGATTCTGTTAAACAAAAAATAGTACACCGTCTTTCTTACTGCTCACTCTGAAAGCACCAGAGACAAACCACACTGTACCTCTTACCTTTGTATAGAACATCCTCCTGTCAGTAGACAATCTCATTCAAGATATGTAACAAGTGTGCTGACGACACCACCATACGCTCTTGAGTTAATCCCTCCAGAGACTCACAGCTGGAGCAGGCTATGTACTCACAAACATAATCATAGGAGAAAATCTTTGCCGGAAAGATAACCTGGCTATCAAAACATGCCAAGGAAATGTTCTAGAGACAATCTGCCCTCTGACCATTGCAGGCTAAATTTAGCTCACGTTTTATTTCTGATCACATGGCATCATGCTAGGATGTTCAGTAGGGATATGGAAAAGATGCCCTGAGATTTCCATCATCCAGAATGCTTTTCATGACATGAAATGGATAGTGCTTGTCAGCACCTCCTTGCAGCCTTCACCATCTCTCTCTGTGTCACCTAAAAGCTCGTCAGAATATAACCCAAAGAAATGATGAGTCCTCTAAGGATATGCTCTGCACCGCAGTCTCGATAAAAAAGCACAAGCCACGTGGAGAAAAGAAATTATTAGATAGCTGAGATATGATACCTTTCCTCATTAGTCCAGCAGACAGCTTATCAAGGGGTATTACCTTACATCGCAGTTTGAATCATGAGAGCAAGGAATGGAGCTACGGAGCTGCACAGGGTAAACGGATGTCTGGATTGTAGTTCAGTTACCTCACAGAAGCAAGAGAAGCTCCTCCCTTTACTTTTCAGCTGATGTTGTCCTCTGAATGGCTTTTATACTGCATGAGGTACATGGAAATTAGCCACCAGGGCTACACCCCTCCACCTTAAGTGCTCCCCTTGAGAACCCCTGACAGAGATCAAACCTGTCTTCAGTACTTGCCTAGAGAAGCAAGGCATGAAGAGCATAAGCAGCCTGTGAGATACTAAGGGGTGGTCTGCAACCTGACAACAAAGGAAAACGCATGACTACACCATGTAAAGAAAGCTCAAGCATGAACAGAAATAGTAAAAAGCACTGAAAGAGTGGCTGGCTTTTCACAGGCAAGGCTGGGCACCCAAAGTCAATGAAGAACCAATGGAAGTGGGTAAATCTCCCACAGGGATAAAGTAACGCTACACCAGTGCATCCCTGCTCCATCTGTGATGCCACTCCAATGGCATCACTGGAGTGACTGGCTGGCTCCTTACCAGCAGGTCAGTCTAGGCACCCAGCATTAGCTGGGAAAAGAAGCTCTATGGACTTCTAACAGGCTCACCTGCAACACCTTCCACCAACAAACAGTTCTTTTACTGACTGTCAAGGGTTGCATGGACCTTTCTTTCTCACAACCCCACCCCTCATAAACCTCTTCATCATTGAGGTCTGAGGGACTGGGGAGGAGAAGACCCACCTTCCATCAAGCTTCTGCCTTCCCCAACTGGCAAGAGACACCCCCATCAGCTTTCCTGCCTTCCTGAGATGGAAAGGGACACCCACAATCTTGAGGAAGGGGACCTGTCTGACCACTACACAAGCCCTTACTCCAGACCATCATCAGCATCAGTCTCACTACTGCCCTGAGCCACATCACCACTAGCAGCACCTACATAGCTGGAATTTGTCTCTTTCCCTTGCACAGCAGCCCCCTTCTCCTGCCCACGCTCAACCACGCTCTGCTTACTGCGGGAGGCTGTCAGGGCCTTGTTGAAGTCAGAGGAAATGGCAGTCACTACTCTCCCCTTGTCCCACTAGGACAGTCACCCCCTTAAAGCAAGGCTCATGTTGTTCCCAGCACAAGTTGTCCTTGATGAAATTGTACTGTCTGGTCACTGCTGTCACCTTGTCCTTCATGTGCCTCCAAGCCATCTTCTGGCAGATGTTGTCCCCAGTTTTCCCAGAGAATGAAGGGAGAGTGATCAGCTGGTTGCTTCTGGGATCCTCAGATTTGCGTGTCTTGAAGATGGTCCCAATGCCTGCCTTTTTCTAATGCTTATGAAATTTCCTTCATTGTTATGACCTTTATTGCGACAGCCAGCAGCCCTCACAGTGACTACCATCAACTCCATCAACAGCCTGGAATGTAGCTCCCTTTCATCACTTGGATTTGTGCATGTGCATTTGGCTTACCCACTCCCTATCCTAACGTTCTGTAAGTAATGCTTCATACCTCAGAAACTGCTAGTAGCCTTGGGAACTGGGAAGTTTGAGGACACACTTCACTCCTGGGAATTGAGGGAAAGCATTATTTCACAGTTTATTGATCTGGTTTCTTCTTCCCAATGCATCTCACCACCTTATATGTGCTGCTGGCATTTTGCCTCCCTTCTGACTTGGTCAAACACATTTCCTTTCAAAGGAGGAGAGAGAATTTAATCTCCTGGGCTACATCAGGTAACTCTTTTCTTCCCTTCCACTCCTTTAAAACTGCAATAGCATCACAACAGTTACATCTTACTTTCTCCCGCTTCAGGATATTTGCAGAATTTTTTTACCAACAGTACCCCTAGGCATTCCCACAGCGGTCTTACCAGCTTGTGATGAAATTCTGTTGTCTCTTTCATTACAGAAATGTGTTTTCTGAAAAGCACAATACAGGAATTTAATTCAAAGTCCTCCATTATTTCTGACCAGGCTGCAAACATAGCAAGACTTGTCCTACAGAACCGCTATCTTAAATGAGTACTTCTATATTGATCTTCTAGACGTTGAAATTGTTTTCCTCGCCCAATACTGTGTAGAAAATAATTCTTTTTAACTCCCACTTGCACTTCACTATTACTAGTTTTGGTGTTCAAAACAAGAAATGCCTTGTGTCAAGAGCAAATAGAGCTTGATTTCCCCCTAGCTTTAATCCCTAGTCTCTTTGGTATGATACAAACCATGGTCTCAACTTTACTACACACTTCCTGCATGTTAATAATCAAGAACGTTTCAAAGCTGGACTGCTTTTTCTAGCTGTGCCCCTCTTATTTCGAAACAAGATAGGCATCATGTGCACAACATTTTTTCAGCTTAGCATTTATATACGTGTAAACAGCAGAACGTGGACAGATCAAGCTGGGATTAACATCAGGAGCAATTTAGTTTTGGGGCTTAGAGGAATCAAACTTTTAGTAAGATATTGGAAAGTTCTTCCAACGAGAAAAGTTTCAAGATCCTTATTGTTTTAGAAAAATAATTTTCAATTCCACATCTACTACTTTGCTGCCTTTTTCCTTTCAAGAAACTAGGATATCCTGCAAGATAGGTTGGTCAAATTTTTATTCCCTAGTTACCCAGTCTGCAATAGTAGTTTTTCCAGAATTGTTCAACAGTACTGCCTCAACATTTTGGGGGGCACTGCTCTCTCAAAGTTAGCTAAGTAACCAGCTTAGTTTTGGGAATAGCATATTATTGGATTTCAAAATTTCCCTCTGAATAACACATATTTCAACACAATGACAAGAATAGACTCTTTAAAAGGAAACAAACAAAACTCAACCAACCAAAAAAACAAACCCAAACAAAAAAGCCACAACTCCAAATCCTAAAATTACTAATATTTGTGTGCCTAAAAGAAACAGGCACACAAAAAATTAATTTGGCCTTGTGGTGCAACTCAGACAGCTTATAGTTTGCTTTCTAGAAGTTTCTACTCTGATTTAACATGCACAGAAAAGGCTCTGTGCCCAAACACACACTTTCTAAGACTGATCGACCCATTTACCTACCTCAGAACTTCAGGAAAACACCTCACCTTTGAAGAGAAAAAAGAAAAAAAGAAAAAAAAATAAATTTAGAAGCCATTACTGAAAAGCACCATCCATGTACCTTCAGATTAGATCCAAGATCTGATTTTATCTCCAAGGGAAAAAGATTCACAGCCAACCAAAGAAAAAACAAAAAGGGATACACTCACTATAAGGCTGATAGAATGGATCCTATCCTTCATAATTAACTCACCTGGTTTATGGAGGTTTTACACTAATTTCTAATTTACACTAATTTACACTAAAAACAGTGTTGCTTTAGAGAAATTACCTAAAAAAGAAAAGTGGCAGGGAAGAAATATATGAGGCCCAACAACAGAGAATTAATTTTTTTTCTGTCCTTTAAGACTTATTTTTGAGAAAACAACATTAAATAGGACTGGCAAGGGGTTTTTGTTGTTTGTGTGGATGATAATGTTATACATATATAGTGTTGTAGTGAAGACTCTCATGGGAAAGAAATGGTACAGAAGCTTATTGCGACACTGGTCACCACCGCAGTTCTACTTAGACTGAGTAGGCACTTGAGTCAGTAAAGAAGTATTCTAAAATCCCTTGCACAGCTGGAATTCAGGACTATAGATATGTGAGAATTCTGCAAATCTTAACAATATTTAGATGCATGAGAGTTATTTCTGCACATCCACAGAAGTATCAAAAAAAATTTCAAACAGACTGAGCATGTTGGACTTCTGTTGATGTGTCAGCAAAAATGAGAAACGACACGTTCTTTTGCCTTAATCCTTGAGTGTTGACTCTTGTCACAAATCTCAGAGTTCACTGGGTATTCCTCAACAACACCCATGTCCCACCAGATTACAGCTTTTTTGAGATGAGTTCACAGGAGAGGTAAGGCATGAAACACTGCAGTCCAACCAGAGCTCTAACCGAAGAAATAGGATTCAGAACTTCATCTCCATCCTCATTTTTTTCCCACTAGTAACTGTTCCTCAGACAAAGCCTAAAAAATAATTTTTCATAACACAACATACATAAAAATGGCAGTTTGATCTCTCCAAAATTGAAGTGTGGAAGGAGTATTATTCAGCAGTTTCAAGAGACAGACATTATAAAACAATGTAATCCAATTCAGGTTTTCAAAGTATGCAAAAATAGAGGATTTTTTTTACCATAGTAACCTGACAATACAGCACGCATCAATACATTTTTGCTGTTCAGATTTTTAAGGAAAACTTGAAACCCTCTACACAATCTAAAATAGTCAAAAACACACACACACACAAATCCTTTCTTCACTATACCAGTACAACTGTAGGTCTCAAATGCAGGACACAATTTGAATGCTAGTTCCCTTGGAATGTTTATATCCTCTTTCCTCTAAGAAATGGATGAACTTTGACCATAATGAATTAAACTAATTTAATCTATATACTATATATTTATATGAGGCTACTTCAGTAATTTTCAAATGGCAGTCTTTAATCATCGGAACACAGAGATTCCCTCACTCCCAGAAGTGTCAGTCTCTGCATAAAAAAATAAAATAAAATAAAAAAAAAAAAAAAAGTAATTTAGTTTAAGATACTTTAGCTTCACTTTGAAGTATGGAAAAAAGTTATTTGGATGATAACAGTAACAGCAAAGCTGGCAATTTCTATTCCTAGCCTTCCATGTATCACATAAACCAACTCATATCCGTCTCTTATTTCTAGGACTTTGGCTCAAGCAAAGTACATATGTCAGTTTGTTTCTCACAGTTCTTCCATATGTCACATACACAAACCTCTATAGAGGAGACAGCTAGATAAGTTTAAGTAGAAATTTTTAAGTTGGTCTCATTTCAGTCACTCTGCTACTTGTAATCCAAAACATTTGCATTCAGACTGCCAGTAAAATCCAGTAGTACTCACATCACTCACCTCCAAAAACCCCCATTTTTTAAATGGGTGATGTTTGCACTTCAGGAGGAAGCTTTTCTGATTAAACAACCTGGATCAATGTAATTTCAACAAACAGGGTAGGCTGGGGATATTTATTAGCTTTTTCTGTGGCAATTCCTTACAAAAACACTGATTACAATGAAGGACTAGAACAGTATATCATAAGGTCTCAAATAAAAGCACATCAATTTGTAGTTAGGTACATTCCATACAAAAAATCTTATGTTATTTTGCTGTTGCCTCTGTTTCTTCTTTCTTAGGTTTTTCTATAATTATCATTGTCATGGAAAAAAAAAAAAAGACTATTGAAGGGTCTAGAGAACATGTTCTGTGAGAAGTGGCTGAGGGAGCTGGGGTTGTTTAGCCTGGAGAAAAGAAGGCTCAGGGGAGATCTTATCACTCTCTACAACTACCTGAGAAGAGGTTGTAGCCAGGTGGGAGTCAGACTCTTTTCCAGGCTAACAAGCAATAGGATGAGAGGAAATGACATCAAGTTGCGACAGGGAAGGCCTAGATTGAATATTATGAATAATTTCTTCATTGATAGGGTTGTCAAGCACAGGATGAGGCTGCCTGAGGAAGAGATTGGGTCACCATCCCTGGAAGTATTTAAAAGGTGTGTAGGTGTAGCACTGGGGGACATGGTTTAGTGGTGGACTTGGCAGTGTTTGGTTAAAGGTTGAACTTGATGATCTCAGGGGTCTTTTCCAACCTAGATGATTCTATGACTCTAATATCTTTCTTTCTCTCAACAAACCTAGCAGACTCCTCTCTATATGTTTGGAAAGACCATTGCAGCAGCAGAGGCAAAAGCAGGAACAGGGGAGGAGAGCTAATAAAAGGGGATGAACTCAGGTTCCTTAAATGGCCAGGCAAACCTGCACTACACAACCACTGCAATAGCTGCCCACTGGCAGAAAATAAAATGGTGTCTGCTTTTTGGATAGGCATTTATCTATGAACAAGATTGAAAGAACCAAGTAGCAATTCTTCCCTCCTGGAAAGAAATTCAGATTTCTATACAAAAACAGATTAAAGAGAATTTCAAAGTTTTCACACAAAATATTCAGTTCACACTGAAGGGGAAAACAAAAAAAGGAGCAAATAAATCTTGGTATGAAAACTTAAGTCTCATCATTAAAGAGAGGCCATGACTGAACCAGACTGAGCCACATAGTAAACGTGTACCCAAGTGTCTCTTTCCTTCTCTGAGCAGTGTCTGCATCAATCAAATATTTGGAAAGTCTTCACTGATTTTTAGAAGTTCCACAAGAAGTTTTTTGATGTTTCTACTCTTTTTTCTGTTTTATTCCATATTTTACATAGAGTAGAATTACCTATTTTAAAGCTTTTCTCTAGCTTTCCCAGTGTGAAAACACCAAAAATCAGATTAACCTGTTTATTAACAGGCAACAGAGTGACAGAATTTCTTTCAGGCTAGGAAAATGCCTCTTCTCTTCTCCACTCAACAAAATACCTGCAGACTCTGCAACACCACATCATTTTATCTAATGCTATTTGTGTCAAGTCTTGAGAAGTTAGTTTGTTTTAAAACCCAGCTTCTAGAAAGCAGAATCAAGTGGGAAGGGTACCTTTCATTCAAAAATAAAACAATGCTTTTTTTATATCTTAACTTTGTGAAGAGTTTGGCCATACCTGGAAGAGGAGGGGGAAAATTCCAAACTGTTTAATATTTCTTGATTATATAGCAAAATTGCATGATTATTCAAAATTATTGTGGATGGCAACATGAAACAAAATGAATTGATTTATTATTGACTAGCACCAATTTTGATTTATTGATTATTAATATAAATCAATATTAATATAAATAATAAATATTTAATTGGTTTATTATTGACTAGCACTAGATTCACAACCAGGCAAAGGAACACAGTGGCACAGTGTGCAGCTGTGTGCCTAAGTCATGTATTATTCAGAGCACTGAAAATCCAGACTGTTTCCCACAACTTTACCTAAGCTTTTGAAAAGCCTTAGAGCAGATCTGCCTGCCAACTTTTGCCGAAGTCCCTCTCAGTTACACATAAATTCAGTTGTATTCTTCAATGCCTTGTAAAAACATTGTTAATCAGTGTTGACAATGTACAATAATGACAACGACAATGAAGTTAAGTCTCAGCTTCATAAGGATGTTCTCTTCATAAAAGAAATTAAACTGAAAGAAAGAAAAACAGAGATATTCCTTCTCAGGCCAATAGAAAAGATCGCTGCTAGGGACATCAGCAGGGCCCTGAAGCTTTTGTTTCTGCATTTTACACTTCCTGGTCTCTCTAGTTCCAGGGGCAGCCATGACATTAGCATCCACTCAGAAAATTTGCTGGGTTGTTCAGCAACACACACAGGTTGAAGTTTTTTCATATCTAATTGTCATGAGAAGACCATTTGAATTTGTTTTCACATCTCTCACTAGAAAGTACAGGAAATATGAATGCTAGAGTAAAAGTGAGCAAGTAGCCAGCAACAGAAGCCAACATAATAAAAAATACAATCTGAATTAAAAGGAGTCATTCATTCATATATTTCCAGTGTAAGATGAAAAACTGCCAACTACAAACTCCACAAAGTGAAAGGTACTCCATCCATGCCACAGGAATGAAAAAAGTTTGGCTGGAAAATACAGATGAAGACCAATATCATTATTCTAACAACAGAAATAAGCATCTCCATGAATTTGCAGCCATTTAGTGCTTAATATTACAATAATACATTTTTGTTGCTCTTCCACAGAAAAGCTGTGCAATACAAAACAAGTATTTTTTACTGTGAGGGTGGCCTGGAACAGACTGCCCAGAGAGGTTGTCGAGTCTCCCTTACTGGAGGTTTTCAAGAATCATCTGAACACAGTCCTGTGCCATGTACTCTAGGATTACCCTGCTTGAGCAGAGAGATTGGACCAGATGACCCACTGTGGTCCCTTCCAACCTGACCCATTCTGTTATTCTGTGATTTTCATTATTCCATCCCAAAATTTTTAAATCCATCCAGAAGTTAAAAGCTTGCACTTGTGAAGTTAGAGCGAGCTGTGATGATTCAAAACATACTCTATCCATCCTTTTTAGCTATCCTTCATTGTCTTCAACAGATTCCTACGATGACTGCTTAGCCAAGAATGTCTCATGAGATGGATTTGTACTCATCTATAAGTAAAACCAGCCAGCTTCATGTTGACTGTTCTCAAATATGACCCTCTGGTTGAAGCTCGGATTATAACATCAGCAAACCCAGGTGCTATCCACCTGTTGTTCACCACACACCCCAGGGAATAGAGGCCCTGGGAACCATAGAAAGTTTCATGGGATGGCTGACAGGAGCTGATGGCTTAGGACTGGAAAGGACCAGTCCCATTCCCAATCATATGTCCCCATCTCTTACTTGGGACAAGGCCTGCAGTGAATCATTTCACCATGTGGTTAAAAGAGCTCAATGAGCAAATTTAAAAACTGCCAAAGAAATGGAGAGTTTTCCACCCACTGGCAGGGAAGCATGCAGCCAAGAGCTGAAAAGAGCAGGTATCAGGTTCATCTCTTTTAGTTACTAAGTGCTATTAGGACAGCCTAGCCTCTCAGAGCATACCATCTTATGTCTTGATGTTAATTGTCGTACACAAACCACAATGCAGCATAACAATAAGAACCAACAGAGCACTAGAAGTTTGGAAGTAACAGAAGAGCTGCTTTTATCTGTATTGCTCAGAGGCTCAGTTAGGAGTTGCCTTCTTTCCCAGCTGCTGAAGTCACTGGAAACTGCTCCCTGCAAGGTTCTGCCATCTCTTCCCTTTCACCTAATCTTTTATAAGAGTGCTATGTCTTTGAAACTCTCCAAGACACCTTAGCTTCCTTCAGTCACAGCCAGGGCAGCCAAGCCATCTTGGGGAATATTTCTCTCATGCAGTCCATTGATAGCTGAATCTATCATTGCTGTTTGTCAGAGGATGTGAATGTCAGGGTGAGTGTATTCTCTCCTGAATGTATTTTCTGGCAAAATCATTAGCAAATTAATACTATGTGTGGCAAACAAACACTTGTTCAGCACATGGCATTTATAAATTACTCTCTGCAACTGCAAAACTATCACACGAACAAATCAGTAAATTAGGTAATTTAGTGATCGGAGTCAGGAACTCAGATCAGAGACTGCTGAATACTGATGTAATCAGCAATTCAGTTGCTTCACAGTAGTTAAAAACACATAATACATTGCACCTTGGCAAAACTCAACACAATCATCTGTGAAAAGGATATCTTACCTGCTTTGCAAACATCCTGCTCATTTAAACAAATTAACCTTCAGAATAAGAACACCTAAGCACCAAAGGTTTCTCCTAGACCCAGTTCAGCACATTTTCTCTTTTAAACCCTAATAAAAGATATTTTACAAGAATAGATTTAACTCTCCTGCACAGTTCCAATTTGGTAAAATGTCATCTATTTTCCATATGCTAGTTATTTTTTAGCAAGACCATTTGACGGAAACAAAACACTTTTTAAAGTAAATGGATAACAGTCCTACACAAAGGAAAGGTAGTAGCATAAATTTTAGGTAATATAATCTGGATTTGGTATCAAGATCATGCTCAAATTGCTCAGTAGTTAAAAATTCCCACAAACAACAAACAAATCCACAAGAAACTTGGAAATTTTTTTTCCTGGTGACACAAGGTGGGTGCCACTGCAGAAGTAAGCTGGCTTAACTGCCAGAAGTTGTAAACAGTTCAAAATGAATGTGTTGCATTTGGTTGTCAGTACCATGGCACTTATCTGTGAGCAAGAGAAAGGAAGTGATACTATTGGCCTTGCAGCTGATCAGAGGTGGTGATAGAGTGGTGATGAATAATAACCGTTAGCATGACAGAACAGATGTTGCAGAAGGCTTGTGGTTTCCCTTCAATATCTATCCTTTGCAGGCAAAACATGATGTGCATGTTAGGCACGTGAAAGAGCAGAGATGCATAGGAGATTTGGCAGCTTTCTTGTCTTCCTCTCCCACGTGCACTGTGGCTTAGTCTATTCCTGATTTTCATTAAGAGAAATTCATGCCGCAGGGGCTGTGATGTGGCCCACTATTAGCTTTCTTTGTCTGTGTACCAGAGACACTGACATTCCCACAGCTGAAGAAGGCTAGATTTCATGGCTAGGACACAGCCTGAAGACAACAGTTCACACTTACAAGGGCACAGGAAACGGCTTTGCTGGATCCACCTCTCGCATGGGAGTGTTCAGCCAAAGCTCTTCAAGCAGGGGAAATGGAGGGTTGGAGTGATGAGACAACTAATATAACTTCTTCCTACATGTGTTGCTATTTACACCTTTACACAGTTGTTGCTGTCCACAGGGAAAAATCACACTGTTTATGTTCACACATCCAGATTAGGTGTCTGAGTGATAAATCTAGACTTTCTGGCCAAGGAAAGAAAATTCAGAAGTGACAAAACAACAGGAAAAAAACTGGGTGAACAACTTTTGAGCAGCGCAAAGCTTTAAATCCTCATGGAAATAACACTCCAACACCTACTTTATTCCACTTCACCTGACTCTCAGTCCCAATTTTACAGCTGTCCTTCAGAGGCACCGTTTCTCCTGCCCCTTGTCTTTTACCATCCCAACCAACTGGTCCATTTTCAGTTCCTTTTCAGCTCCCCATGCATTTAGGGCTTACCTTCCTGCGCGTTCTAGTGAGATTTAGGACCTAAAGTATATTTGTGAGGAATAAAGAGGAACAGCCAGAAGATAGGTAATGTGGCAGAGGCAGTGTTGTCAATCATTATCCACTGACAGGAAAATGTGTTAACAGTACAGGGGCCTTCACTGAACTACAGAGACCTCTCCAGCTCCACTGATGGGATGACCTAAACTCCCACTTCAGGCATCTAAGCAGAATGACTCAATTTAGAAAGTGTTGATAACACTGCCAGTATAGCTCCCTGTCAGAGGAGGCTGTCTTCTTTCATCTAGTTTATTAATGTTTCTCAAATTTGATTAAATAACCTAAGAAAATGTCTCTTGGAGAACATCCCAGTGAAATACATAACACAGCTGGAGATTCTCTGCATCTCACATGGTGATTAACACAGTCCCAACCTTTCTGTGACAAGGACCTCAGATTCTATTCTCCTTCTCCAGAAGCAATCTTTATCCCTCCCCCTACATACACATTTTTATTTAAAGACAGAACATTTTTCTTTTCCCATCTCATTCCTCTACAGAAACTGTCTCCCCATCCTTTTGTGATGAACCATGTTGTGATTCTAGTGATATGGTTAGTTATTCACATTATGGGAGACCAAGCTATTATGTATAACTGGACAGACAATTCACTGTTCCTATTATCAAGGAGTATTGAATCTTAGAAATTTATAATGTGTTTATTTTCATAATGCTGCTCTGAAGTAGGGGGACACTACCCCTTTTTGAGGAGGCACAGATAGCTACTGCAGCCATATTTAAGAGGTTGGGGTCTTGCAATGTGTCCCACAGTTTTGATCCTCTAGATGGCCATACCAAAAGCCCTAAAAAAAAAAGGAATCAGGCACATCAGAAAATGCTGTGTGCACAGCTCTAGTCTCAGCAGTCATGAATGTTCAGAGCTAGCAGCTGCACTTTGAAAGTGCTCCTGCTTTAAACAGTACATACCAAGTGTGATCAGTATCCTCTCTGAAATAGATGTCAAGCGAGTTCCAAATTCTGAGGGTATGTGTGCTGCTTTAAAGTTTAAGTCTCAGCACTGAGTAGCTGACAAATGTTACATGAGACAGTCTCCATCCCACACTCTTCAGAATTAATCCCGTAATAGTTTTTGCAGTTTCTATGGGAGATAGCAAATCTACCCCTTTTCTGCTCAACATCAGGTGGTCTCCCACTTCATTTCAGAGAGGATTCCACCTCCACTTAATGCTGTTAACTTTTCACCCCCAGCAGAAAGTGAGGGGACTGCACTCCCACCTGGGACAGAAACAAATAGGTCAAACACCATTTAACATGATTAAGAATTGTGCTCCCTTTTTTCCAACCCAGACGTTTTACAGTTGAAGAGGACTACAGTGTAGCTATGCTGTTCCACTTCTGTCTAATCCAGGTTTATGGAGGAAAATGGGCCCAGAAAGGACGATTTCTCTAGAGAAGATATCACACATAGAGCAGTATACTGCTGTGCAGTGTTTGTCTTTTTTTATTATACCTGGCATGATTATATGCAAAAATCATCTAACAGCACAGCCTACTGACTATTTCTCTTCATCAGAAACGTAACTTATTCTCCAGGCATCGTATTAGTGAGACCTGGGAAATAAAAAGCAATTTGAGGCAGTTTGTGAGGGCTGGAGGGACAATTATGTACTCAGAAAACAAGAACTCAGAAATTCTCTTCTGCTGCTTGAGGTCCAGGTTCTAACTCCCATGGTGTTTAGCCAGGTGAAGATCTTTATCTTCCTAAAGCTGTAGCTGGAAAACTAACCAAAGGCATCTCTGCTACACAGGGCAACAATTCAGAACCGTTTTATCTGTACTTACTGCTACAAGTGAGCTGCTCACCATCAGGAGGATGGGGAGGCAGAGTAACCAATTAGCCTGATTCTCAGCCTCTTTCTGATGCATGCACCAATGCTCAACTTTTCGGGGCTGTAACTCACATTTCCATAGGCGTGTCCTCAGGATCACACCACTTTGCATTTCACAGGACCTTGAAGCCCAGAATGCAGGTAAGATGAAGAAAAAGTTGATCATTTAGAAAAAAGAAATACAGCAGGAATTTCCTCTTCCACAGCTACAAATGGTCTTACAGGGGTTTCAGGTAGCCAAGACCTATGCAACCAAATTTTCAATACACCCAGCTCTGTACCACTTCAAATGATACCCTGAAACACCTAATTCTGCTCCAAACTACATCAGTGTAGCCTGAATTCACTGCACTCTTTCTGCTTTCTTGGAGTTACTATGTATTTATCCTGAGGTGATCTAACACTGGACATGTAAGCAACAGGTATTCATTATAGTGACCCTGTACAAAATTCCACTCTTGCTGTTTACCTCAGAAGTTAGATTTGTGGTTATTTTTTTAGTACACATAAATACTTATAAAAGGTTATCACCATGTTTCAGCCACATCTCTTAGTTTGTATGCTACTTGTATTTTCAAGGTGATTTCTCACTTGCAGAACCAAAGAATCTTACTTGCATCCAAAAAAATCACTTGGCAGTTAGAAAACTTTGAGTGACCACAGATTTAAGATTCCAAAATTACTGGTACTTTTTAGGAAAAAATGTGGTAATAACTTTTAATTATTCCAAATCAAATGTGAAGAAAATTTAACTTGATCAGATAAGGCAACTCATACACTAAAAAAAAGAAAAAAAAAAGAGAGAGAGAGAGAAAAGAAAAAAAGGGCAACAATATAGTAAAAGGAACAGAAAGGACAGAGAGGAAAGCCACAGGAAAATGATCAGTTATGGAAGACTGGTTTTACCCCTTTCTATTTTTCATCTGTAAGTTATAAATGTTAATGAAGCTTATAGAGGGATCCTTGCCACCTTTAAATTCATTACTGTAGGATGGAGAAAAGGAAGTGGAATTGAATAAAAGTCAACACCATTTGAATGGCATTGTCACACAGTAACACAACACAACAATTTTGCCTGCGAACTACAGCCACTATGAGATAATAGATCCTGGAGCTACCCTAATTAAAACCAGATGAATAGGAGTTGAAAATGACAAAGGATTTGTCATCAGCATTCAGCTCCATCAACAGTCACACTGGAATGATAGACTAGGATCACAGACAAAATGCTGCAAATAAGCAATTCCTAAAATGAAGAACGTTCATATTAGCAGATAGTTTATCAGTGTAAATGTGAGCTCTTCCATGGCAGCTGGCCTCTGTACTCAGCTCTTTTATTGGTGGGCACAGCTAAAAGTTAGAAAGTTCTTTAATCTCTTATACTCTCTATTCTTCAGTAATATGAGTTTGAACATGAGTGAATACACCAGTTCCTGAACAAGTATTGCTCTTGACATGAGTTGACTCCAAAGACAAAACTGCAGGTTTAGCTTGAGTTCATAGCATGTCATAGGCAGGCCAACCTTTCAGTTTCTTTCTCTGCTCTGAATTTCAGCCAAAAATCATCTCCATTTCATGCAGCTATCTTAGATTATGAGAGATCACATGAGAGATGATTCTAAGAGACAAAATATTGGTCTGATATACAGGTATCTACATTACTATGAAATCAATCAATGCCTTCAGCAAGCTTTAGAGAAAACTTCAGATGTCTAAAAGCTATGGCACATCTTATTTTTTGTCCCTTTTAAGAGCAAGAACCCACTGATAAGAAAAATCTAAGACAGTACAGAAATGTGATCCGTGCTACCTTTATCACAATATTCTCATTTATCTTGGAACAGAGCACACTGGGGAAAGTTCCTTTGCCATGTGATGCTATTTAAATCTCACTTGGCTAACATCAACAGAACGTCAAGACATTCTGCACTAAACACATGCAGGATACATCTGAAATTTAGTACTTAAGAGGAGGATTAAAATGCAGCTCCAGCGTCCCTATGTCTTCCTGCATTCCAAGAAACATTTTTTTTCCTACTTTCAATGCAAATAAAGTAAGGTTAATGATTCTGAAGTCACATAAATGAATTTTAAAGAGGTATTTTCCCGATGGTCATGTAACTTCTTGCTAAAAAAAGATGATGTACTGATCTTATAACAAAAAACTAGCTAATATGTTTTGAAACGTACTTTCCTCCAGCTAAAAACTGGTTAGGACTAAGAATAGCAATTGTTCATATTTGCCTAAATTAAGATAGCAATTCTTGAAGATGCAAAATTTACAAATATTACATCGAGGTAATTATAAGAGGTGCCACATCTTTCACAGGGTTGGACATACCTCTGTTCACTCATCCTGCTTCCTGACCTCCCCCTGAAATCCACACAATTCTTTTCATGACCAAATTCAGACCCAAAAATAAAAGTCATACAAATTGTGTTTCTCTCAGCGTAGTTGTCTCTCCTCAAAGATGGTCAGCTGTGCAATGCAAATTTTGGAAAAGAATTTTTCCATAATGGAGGAAATGTTTGCACATCATGAAATCTAAGATTCGTTTGGTAGGAGCAACCCTTAGTTTTTGGGTTGCTTTTACTTTTCCACTTTCAGCTGCATGACAGTTTGTCATGTGCTCTAGTCATGTGTGCTGGTGTCAGCATGCAGTTCCAGAATAAGCCTTATCATCCAACATAATCAACTTAGACCTTCTCTGTTACATTCTTTTATCTCTCAGCCTTGATGATGGAGTTCTGCTATCATTACCCACCTCATTTTATGACAAATGGAAATTATTTTAGCAATCATTTCTGTGGGTCTTGCATTCACTCTCTCAAAAGCTTTTAATTTCTTAAATTTAGAGATGGTGATCTGGTAATTTAGTATTGTGCTTGTCTTTCCTCAACTAGGTGTTCAAAAGCTGGCAGGCCTAAGAAGGAAAAATGCCAAGCAATATTTCACCCCTTCTGGATCAGATTTGAGTGAAAAGCTTACACCAAGATGACTCACATTCAGAAAACCAACCACAGAAATAACTGTACATTCCTTTTTTCCAAGTAATGTCCCATTCATCAGTACTAGAAACCCTGACTCCATTTCCTGTTGAGGTTGTTCAAAGTACATAGCCAGTTTTTTCCAATAAGGTCAATGCTGAAATATATCATGGAATCACAAAATAAATTAGGCTGGAAGGGACTTAAGGAGGTTATTCAGTTCAACCTGCTGCTTAAAGGAGGTCCAGCTATTAGATCAGGCAAGGCTGCTTAGAGCTCTAACCAGTCATAATCTCACAAGGTAGAGATTACACAACCTCACTGGGAAGTCTGGTCCACTGTTAATCATCATCACAATTAAAGAACTTTTCCTTCTATCCAGACGGACTCTCTCATGCTTCCATTTATTCCTCTTGTGTCTCAATTTCCAACCATGCACCACTATGAAGAGCCAGAATCCATCTTCTCATAGATCTCCTCCTAGATGTTGAAGAAGGTTACTATTAGGTCTCTCCAAAGCCCTCTTCTTCAGAAGGAGAACTCTTCCACCAGGTCACTGAGCCTTTCCTGAAAGGGCATGTCCACCAGCCCCTGGACTACATGATAGTCCTCTGCTGAGCTTACTCCAGTTTGTGTTTTGTTTGTGCTAAAAAGCCCAAAACTGAATTCTGGTGCTGTAGAGCTGAACTAACAGGAGCTTGGTAAAGGGGGAGTAATCCATTCCTTCAGTCTTCTGGCTGAAGATCCAGATATTGTTGGTCTTCTCAGCTGCCAGGGCACCCTGCTGACTCTCATTCAGCTTGTCTACCTACATTCAGCTTGTCTATCTACGACTCTAAATCCACCACCAGAGCTTCCAGCCTGTGCTGTTGCAGAAGGTTCTTCCTTTTCAGGATCAGGACTTTGAATCTGTTCTTGTTGAATTTTTAAGGACTACACAAACCTGTTTCTCCCAGCTGTCTCAGTTCTTCTGAATGGCAGACCTATCATCAATCACTTTAGTTGTTCCCAAATTTGGTGTTGACTGCTAACTTCATGAGGGAGCATTGTTGCTTCCTTTAGGTTAGTTACTGGAAATGATCTTAAAGATGTTGTCCTCTCAAAGACAGTAGCTTCCTGCTCTGGAACGAGCCCTAACTGCAGAAAAGTAGGCTAACTTTTTGAAAAGTATGAATTCCTAAATAAAGGACAAAATAAATTTGAAAATCATTTGCTGAAATAAGGTCCAGACCACCTAATTCTTGCTCATTTTGGTAATTGTGTTATGCTCAGCAACTAAGAATTGATGTTTGTGGACTCAGCAGTTACTGCTGGCGTAAACACACAAGGCAAAGAGAATTTTTATTTCTCCTAGAGTAATGCTACTCACCTTTCCAGTCTTCAGCCAAACAAAATTTTTCTGGAACATACCATTCCTTCATTTTGCCAATAACAAAGTGCTGATAGCAACAAATATGTCCAATTTTGTTTTCCTTTAGGAATACCTGTTCAGTTTAAAAGAAATAAAACCTAGACCCACACTGAGGACAGAAAAATCTCCTTGAACTAGAATATACAGAGGCTATCATCTTCTGCCAAAAAAAGCAATTAGGGAGATGATATACTGCAGATTGCTTCAGAGATAAGGATGAAATAAGCTCAGGAGTTTCCACCTCATCTTAACACCTTTCCTTTATGGTTTTTATTATGCTACAGAAGCATTATATTTAACTGGTGGCACCTTACCATGTCTATCACTTTTCTCTTTTCTCTTTGCAATGTCACAAAGGGTTTTACAAAGCAATATACAAAACGGACATGGCAAAGGGCACTGCCAATAAACCTCTTTCTGAACCATTTTATCTTTTCTGTAGCAGAACATAGGCTGTAATTACCAAGCAAGCTGTGGTTGTGTCTCGTATAGACTTTTTTCTTTATTTTCCCTAAAGATTTCTCTGCAACTAAAGGAGCATTTCACAGACAGGTTAATAATCTGGAACCTAGACAGCCTGTCTCTTCCAAACTCTGTGAGATTTTGATCTCATAATACATTTTGTGCCTCTTTCTTCTGTCCTTTGTCTGCTTGGGCTAAAGATGTTCTGTGATAGATTCTCTTGTTGCACGTGCAGGTCACATACAAACAATAATGCTTTTATTGGCAGCTGTTTTGCAAACCACATTGACCATGAAATACTACTCCTCCTGAGACTCGAGATCTGCCACCACTTCTGACACAGAAATGCATTAGCCCTCCTGAAATTACAGTACTCAGGGAAGAAAAATAAAATAAAAAAAGCCCTACCTTTTGCTTAGTCATTCCAGTTGGCTACAAATTAGGGAAGTGGCAGAAAGTATAGGATGCATCAGACACATTATTGGCAACAAACCAGGGCTTTTAGAATCCCTTTCTCTCATAAGAGACAAGGAAGCAGCAGCAATGCCATCTGAAAAGTACAGGCAGAGTAGGACACCTCCAATCTCTCCTCATCTTCCCCTAGAAATAAAACAAAAGCTGCAGCTCAGACAGTGCAACCCTGAAATCTTAGAGAGAAGATACATTTTTCTTTTGTGGACCAAACATTAGGAAGCGCTAACGTAGACAGACTGCCAAGGAGACTGTCAGCTTAGCACTGTAAGCAAATTTGTGTATTTTGCTGCTATGATTGTTGTGTGATCCCAGCCCATAACAGAAAAAAACTGCAACTCCATACAGTTCAAGCAGTGACCCCAAGAGAAAAGAGGCCTTCAAGTATATGTTGCATTTATATGCTAAAAGTCCAATTATAACACTCAGCTGCTGGCAACATGAAGTGTTTGCTATTTTCAGAACACTAAAACATTGCAGGAAAATGCTAGGTAGGAAAAAGTGCATACATTGAACGTTTTTTTCTCTCTGAGAAATGTTGTTCAAAAGATACATGGATCTCTGAGATAATCAGTATTGTCTACAAATCAGAATGTTTGTTGTGGCAGCATTTCAATCACCAGAAAAAGCCTAGACTTTGTCTTAAAAATGCCCCCCTGCCTTGAATCAGCTCTACTCCAGTGGTTTGTGATGAATGACATTTTCAGTAGCCAACTCTGTCAAATACCATGGTGATTCAGCAAGATGCAAAGATGAAGACCTACTGAAACAGCATAATATGAGATGGATTTGCTAAAAAAATTCTCTAATGACTACTATGCTAAAATGATAAAACAGAACTGAAGGACACGGTGAATATTAAAAAGTGCACAAAGGTTAGGAGACAGAAGAGGTGCAGCAATGTGAAGACAGCTATGAGGCTGGGTGGTAGTCACGGTTGAAGATAATGAATATGAGGAAGGCTTTGTTCCCACACTGAATAACAGACAGTTAGATAGATAAACAACATTTACATATCTTAACTTTACCTTAGCAACTGGCTTCCATATCTAGAAATTAATGCCATTTGGTACTTTTGATTATTTTGTCATAAATGCACTGATTTAAAGCATAGACAATATTGAGGGGGGAAAATAGTATGAAAAAATAAGGATTATGGATAAGCATAAAGTGTAACAAGCAACCTACTCCATTGACTCAAAGCTGAAAAAACTTTCAGGGGAAATCCTCAAATACACATTGGTAAAGTTGCCAAGATGTTGAGAACAGTGAAGGGACAAGCAGGTAGCAGTGTTTGGTTGTGTCCTTCATGAGCTACTTACCAGAGAAGGAAAATAAATGCAACAAAGAGAGTACTATTTAACCTTGGTGGGACAACGTGAGTGACATTCCAGCTGGCTGTGACCAGGTTGGAATGACATTTACGTGTCCTTTTCCTGGTATCACAGTGAACTACAGAAAGACAAGGGATGAGGTTACTAGAGATTAAGACAGGTAAGAAGGCAGAAGCATTCAGGGACTCCTAGAATCCAGTATCAGAAAGCTGGCCAGCTGACTAAAGCTTAACCTATTGCTAGAGACAGAGAGATCTAGGGGATGAGGATGCTGCTGAAATCTCACAACTGTCACTACTGAAAACCAGTGAGGAAAGAGGGTGAGCAGTGAGGAACTTTGATTGACTTTAGTGCTCACAGTTATGTTGAAAGGTGGCAATGCCTGCCATGCCTGCCACCTAGTGACTCTAAGCCTAAAGATACCACAGATCTTTGTAGTTTTTGTAGGAATAAGGTTATAACAGTTGCTTTTAGAGTTCTTCATGGAGGGCAGCTACTGTATAACTTTTCTTTGCTGGCAATGGAGAGAAGTAGGCACTTCTCTCCACAGATTTCAAAAAGTTACTACCAGCTCAGGTGTAGTTAGATGAAAGTATTTATCCTCAGAAGCTATAAGAAGCAAGAACAAAAATTTGCTAAAATGCATACAATTGTGTAACTTGGAGAAAAGGGGGCTACCATTCCCATTCCATAACAGAATCATAGATATCCTGGGTTGGAAGGGACCCATCAAAATCCATCTCTTGCTTGGTTTTGCACAGGACCACTCCAAGAAACTCACCATGTGCCTGAGAGCATTGTCCAAATGCTTCTTGAACTCTCTCAGTCTTGGTGCTGTGACCACTTCCCTAGGGAGCCTGTTCCAGTGCTCAACTACCCTCTGGGTAAAAAACCTTTTCTTAATATCCAATCTAAAATTTCTTCCCCAGGCTGAACAGACCACATGACCTTGGCTGTTCCTCATATGGCTTCCCCACAAGGACCTTCACCATCTTCATCGCCCTCCTTTGGATGCTCCCTAACAGCTTAGTATCTTTCAAGGTGAGGCCGCATCAGATCAGAGCAGAGTGGGACAATCCCCTCCCTTGACCGGCTGGGGATGATTTGCCTGATGCCCCCCAGGACATGGTTGGCCCTCCTGGCTGCCAGGGCACTGCTGACTCATATTCAATTTGCCAGCAACCAGGAACCCCAAGTCCCTTTCCGCAGTACTGCTTCCCAGCCTCTCTTTCCCTAGCCTACCACAATGTAGATCCAGGTGAGAAATAAGGAACCTAACTGAAAGATGTGAAAGTTTGTTATAGCTTGCATGTGCGTCATTAACTGAGTTACCATGGAGCCATGAAGAACCATCGTGATTCTCAGATAAAATAGAGACACTCACTGTGGAAATGTAAGACCTGCGGGTCTTGCAGACTGCCTACAACTGTTCCATTCTGTGACCTGGCAGGATTAAAAAAAAAAAAAAGTACTTATTAAGAGAATAAAAAAAGAAAAAATATTTTTTCTCTGAGGAAAAGAGTCTTCAGAAGTCTTGGGTACTGGCTGAGTACTGAAACCAAAGGGTCACTAGCATTACATTGGGTAATTGATTTGTAAATACACATTTATGATTAGTTTTATTGTAACCTGCGTGAACATATCTTTACCTCTCCAGGATTCCTTTTTGTGAGTCTTCACAAAAGTGCATCTGTTACTATTAATTGACCTTCTCTGAAGATGTCAAGATGGGATGTCTGCAAATGTATATGACTCTAAAAGCAGAAACAGTATTCAGTTAGTGCTTATTTATCACATGGTGATGGTGGCATTCATCATCATATTAAAAAAACCCTCAAAATACAGGAAGTTGGGATGCCTATTTTAATTTTTAAATAACAAAATAGTTACATTTTCTCTATTAATAATTATTGCCTGCAGTTGTCATAACTGCTCTGTGCGGTAAATAATGTTCCTAGCAATATCTTGATGGAGAGCATTTCTACTAAAGGGTTTTCTGAAACACCACATAAAAGAGAACTTTAGAAAGCTCAGTTGATGTAGCAGAAACCCTAGAAGTAATTTATGCTAATTTGGTAAAACACTGGCATTTCTTAATCAGCCCATTGGAATTTAATTGTATTAACTTATGCTACAGTGACCAACATTAACTCAGGTTTAAGTAAAAATAATTTGGCTTCAATATTCCATGAACTACACTACACAGCACCATCACCATGAATGATAACTTGGCAGGACCTCTTAGGAACGCTATTAGATCTCTTTATTTGGAAGTCAGGAACAAATATAGGAAATGCAACAATTATGAGCTTATTTTACTGATTCATGCTATGCACAAAATACTAACATTTGCAGTGGTGTTTAAGTTTTCTTTACCTAGTCATATTCCTATCCCAACTAGGGATTTAGAAATATTCAAAATAATTTGCTAAGTATGCTTTACCAAAAACTTTTTAATTTAATTTTTAAATGATTGAATAACTAATACATTAAACTGGGGTTTGCAAAGAAATTCTGTAGATGAATAAAAGAGGCCCAATTAGTAACCAAAACTTCAGTCAAGAAATCAAGTCTTTTTCAAAGCACTAAGATTTAGAGATCACTTATCTCTCTTAACTGAAGTCAAATAACTGAGTAGAAACTGCTATTGATATCTAAAGCATCTGATCCCACAACAAAGAATTACTGAAGCAATTAGGTGATAGACCTAACATGTAGCAACGTTATCATGATCCACTGTAAATGATTACATGGCTAGCCAAGTCTAGTAATTCACTGTTATTTACTGCAAGCATCTTTATACTCGTGAAACCAGGAATCTGAGACTGAATTCATCTGAAAGTTATGAAAACAGCATAATAGCAGAGAGTACTGAGGGAACTGGCAAATGATCTTGCCAAACCACTCCCAGTCCAAGTTAACTGATGAAATTCCAGCTGACTGGAAAATGGCAAATATAATGCCCATCTACAAGAAGGGTCAGAAGGATGATCCAGGGCCTGTCAGCCTCACCTCGGTTCTGTGCAAGATTATGGAAGAGATCATCCCGAGTGCCATTACACAGCACATGCAGGACAACCAGGGAATCAAGCCCAGCCAATATGGATTTATGAAAGGCAGGTTGTGCTTGACCAACCTGATCTCCTTCTGTGGCTTGATGGATGAGCGGAGGGCTGTGGATGTGATTTATCTGTATGTCAGTGAAGTGTTTGACACCATCTCCCACAGCATCTTCCTAGAAAAACTGGCTGCTTATGGCTTGGATGAGTGGACTCTGATGGATAAAAAAATAGCTGGATAGCTGGGCCCTGAGAGTTGTGATGAATAAATCCAGTCAGCATCTTGTAGCTAGCAGCGTTCTCCGGGGCTCAGTTTTGGGACTGGTCCTATTTAACATCTTTATTGATGATCTGGACATGGATATTAAGTACACCCTCACTAAATTTGAAGAAAATGCTAAGCTGGGAGGGAGTAGTAATCTGTTCAAGGGTAGGAAGGTGCTATGGAGAGACTTAGACAGACTTGATCAGTGGATTAAGGACAAATGCATGAGGTTCAATAAAGTGAAGTGCCGGGTCCAACTCTTGGATTACAACAAATCTAAAGGCTTGGGGTTTAGGGACGAGTGGCTCAAGACTTGTTTATCAGAAAGGGACTTGAGGGTTCTTTTTGACAGCCAGCTGAATATGAGACAGCAGTGTGCCCAGGTGGCCAAGAAAGCCAATGGCATCTTGGCCTGTATCAAGAATAGTATAGCATCAGGACTGGGGAAGAGATCATCTCCCCATATCACACTGGTGATGCTATGCTCTGAATACCATGTTCAGTTCTGGGCCCCTCACTTTAAAAAGGACGTTGAGATGCTGGGGTGTGTCAAGTGAAGGGCAACAAGGCTGAAGAAAGGACTAGAGAACATGTCTCCAACTCTGAAGACTTGTAAATGAAAAGTGAACTGTGAAAGTAAACTATGCTGTGAAAAAGAATAGTAAGATTGATAGAGGCTGCTCATTTGGGTACTGAAATGATTTGTAGGATGAGCAGCTTCAGAAGAAAATAAAATTTTATGCCATGAAACTCTACCCCAGGTGTTCGCACACTGAAATACATCTAACAAGTTTAAAAAAGGTTTGTTAAGTGTTGATTTTATGGCCTGAAAATTCCAGTTACACTATAAACCTGTTTATAAAGCCATTCATTCTGTGCTTGGAATGTTCTCACTGCAATTTTTATTAGCCTTTGGAGCATGCTTTCCATGCTTTCTATGTCCAAAGGGGACCAAAGGGTGACTCAGCAAGTAGTTTTTGCAATCCTATTGCCTGTAAGTCCTTTCTGATCTAATCAATTTAGCTGTAACTATGAGGTTGTTTCACTGTAAAATCCCTGAAAATCTCTAGCTTGCAAGACACTGAGAATTCATGGTTCTGGTTTTTAGTTAGTTACTTCATCTAAAATTGAGTGACTGAGGCATTATGGAAACAGCAAAACCAATTTCAAATAAAGTAACTTTAATGAAGATATAGATAATCACTTCAGGGCTGGAAGGTGACACTTGCAGTTTTCATATCAACTCTTCTCCTTAATCTTTCCTGATCTGTAAGAACAGAGAGAAGACTTCTAGCAATTTTTGACAGAAAAATAAATGCAAATAAGCTTCTTTATCTTCTTACCTCCCAGATTCCTCAAATTTGTGGGGAAAGAGAACTGTCATTTGAAAGTGTGCATATGTTTGAGCCTCAGCACTCACTTGAGCCAGCAGTATGCCTCTGACTAGGGCTGCACCATAATCCATATTTCTAACTGCAAATTTAGACCAAAAACTAGTTCTCTCTCCTCCCTGAAATACAGTAGTTCTGTATTTGCCAGTTTCAATGAAAACTGGTTTCTCAGAGGTATACTCATTGCCTCAAATAAGGACTCTACATTCCAACAGCTTATTCAGTGTTGGCAAACATCTATTATAAAGGATGTGCCACCAACAATACAGGACTTGGCCACATCTAAGTTGAAAGCCTAGTCTTAGGTTTAGCCTAAACAATATCTGTTAGGAAGAAAGGTTTTGCAACTAAAAAAAAAAAATTATAGGAAGATAGGCTACAAAGCTTACTTCTGATATAGTTTGGAAGTAGCATCAGTAGTACCCATATACCTTGCAGAGGCTGGCTGCAGTTAAATGAATCAGTGCTTGGCTTGGAGGTGCTTTCTATATTTTTTTCTAAATTTTGCTTTCAAGTATTCCTGCAAGGATGTGAGAAAAGTTATATTTTCTTTAAAAATAACATGAATCATATACTAGAAGAAGAAACTACAGTATATTTGTTCTAGTCCAATTAAATAATTTTGCTAGGCAAGAAAGGAGAGGAAGTTATATGTAAGAGATACAAGTATACCAAATCAAACATTTAAAAAACAGATTATATTGCACTAGAGAAAGAGAGCTGTGCTTAACATACCAATAATCGTGCAAACTATAGAAATCAGAGCCAAATTCCATCAAGTACCCTTCATATTCTTTGAACAGCATGAAATCCTCTCTAAATTCTCCAATGGATTCATTGCATTGTACCAATCATCTGTCTAATCCACATGCAGATTTTCATTTCCACAATACATTATGTTTAGCAATAAGGCAGGCTTTTAACAAGAATGACTTTTCCATTTTACTTAAGAGACATGAGGCTTTCCACATCTTGTAAGGTTCAAAATTGCCACTGTTAAGGAAAGCATTCCACTGCACTCAAACACTCTCCCCCAGGAGACACAGGTTATTAACACTATCAAAAACTTCTCAGATCCCCACAGGCCTAAGGCACATTGCAGTCCCTAATCCTAGCCTTCAGCAAAACCATGGATATTTATGACTTTTATGTGAATTAAGTCAAGCCTTGTATCCCATAACAACCATGTCATGATATGGTATATCTGCTGCCAATTTATATTATCAATTTCATAGCCTGGGCCTCTACAGCACTTTACTCTTCATTGGGGTGCTTAAGACATGAGTAGGTTTTATAAATAATAAGGAATAGATGTAGAACACTTGGCTGCAAGCAGAAAATAAATGAATACATGAAAATTTGGTCAGAAATTGTTTTTGCCTCATTAGCTGATCACTTCAACAGCATTCCAATTTACAAACATTTCCAGTTATGCAATTGAAACATACTGAAAGTCACCCCAGCTTGCATGAATAAAAGCATCTGAATGGATAGAAGCAGGCAACTCCCCTCTCAGTTAGGCCTTTGATTCTGTGTGTTAAAGGTTAAGTTGTCAAACTGGGCTGAAAAAAAAAGTTTATATATTCAGTGGCCTCCTACAGATAGATTCTCTAAATGTGAATATTATTAACTAATTGTATTTTACATAACATTCTTGACTTTAGAGGCCTACAGAAAAAGGATTTTCCCCTATCAGCTATAACAATCAAACAAAATGAAACCAAGCCCAAACTCATCCAAAATTCACACAGTGTTGCAGAAAGGAGTACTTCCTTGAGATCTATTCATATAAAATACTACACTGCAGGCTGCACAGGCACAAAAGGAACTAAAAAAATTACTGTTTTATTAAAAGGCTGTCACAAGCCTCCTGGGACCTCTGAGTTAATTGGACACTTTAGGATTTCTGACCAAAGTGTGTTGGGAAGCTCAAGCTGTGGAAATCTCAAATGAGTCTCTTTTACAAACAACCACCGACTTTACCAAGTGACACTATGAGTGTCCACTTCTTCAGTCCACAACATATTCTTCCCAACTTTCCAGAGCAGCCTCCTAGCCAATGTCTGAAAATGTAAATATCTTCCACTCAGATATCAAGTCTTGACTTAAATAACTTCATTCCCATTGACAATTCATTCCAAGTCATAGTTACTGTCCCTGTCAAAAAAATAATTCTCTAACCACATCAATGAACAACTTCAGCATCTGAAAGAGAATATCTTCTTCCTTTTTTTTTTTTTTTAGTGATTTCAAACATTGGTCTGAAGTGAGCTCTGAATTGAACAGTCTCTTTTGATATCTTCCCATTTTCATCAGACACTTTAAAAAATAACAAAGTTTTGCTGCATTAAGATCCCCCATTTGTGCCTGGGAGCTATGAGGAAAGAGCCTCCAGTTGTGTAAGGTGACACCAGTGCATGTGACAGGCAGCAAACTCATTCTCAGAGTCCCAATCCCAACTGGGAAAGCAGACAAGAGGCGGTAAGAGACATGAAGATATCTGTTTGTTTCCACAGATAAACATACCATTGCCTTTCTCTCCTTAGAGACCATATTGCCCATTATCTCTTCAAAAGGAAGCAAACGAGGAGACTCTTATCTGGCCTGCCACGCCTCAGATGTGATGGTTAAGTTCTGTAAAATGCACAATATTACCAAAAATATCGGTATGAAACATCTTAACATTAATTGTATCAAAAGAATATTGTCATGAAAAGATTAATATCCCTGAGGAATACAACAGAGGATTTTTTTTAAAATTATTTTAAAATCTGGTTATATTTTCCTCTTTCTTACTTAAGAAACTTAGGCTCAGAACTTCGATTACTACCAGGAATCTAGCATATAGTAAATACCTTTCTGTGCTAAAATACAATGCTGCACTAGAATAAGATCTGTACGCTGTCCAAAGTCTACTTCTTAGTTCAGGATCAATTGATGATTTCAGTTAAAAACTCAGTTAAAACTAAGTATTCATGCATGCACATACACATTCAGAATCAAATGTCTCCCAGATGTCCTCAGAATGTCTAATGTTAGGAAAACTGGGGTTTTTTTCATACTCTAGATTAAGTGTAGGGCTCACAAGATGCAACATTAAAAAATAAACTTTGTATCAATAAAATCAAAAAAGGAAAGATAGAAGGACAAGAAAGTCGCAAAATTCAGTGATTTAAGAAAACAGTCCACACGCTCATGTACCTCAAAGGCTAATGAAATATGTTTGTCTTTATTAAACAAAATCAAAGTAATTCTGTTGTGAGCAACTTGAAAGGTTGAATGCTACAAAGCACAAGCTGAATATTAGCATCAAGGTTACAGTATTATAAAGCTGTGAAATAAAGCTATAAAGTACATTGACATGAGCTTCCATCCCTACTTCAGAGTCTCAGTGATCACACAATAATTGTATGAAGAAACATTAATGCCAATCCTCATTTCTTTAGCCAGTTGCAATAAAATTAGGATCAGTTGGAGGAAGGGGAAACCACTTATGCATAAAAAAAAATTAAAAAGAAGTTACAAGAATAATTTTTATTTGGGGGATGTTGGCAATAGGTGTTCTTTATTTGATAAAATATTTTAGAGCTCTATATTAATCACCTATTCACAGACAGAAGAAAAAATAGAGGACAACACTGAAGCCTCAAAAAGTACAAATGTTCATGTATACTTGCAAATCAGGACTGTCAACAACACCATTCAAGGAAGCCAGCTGATGCAACTATCTGACCACAAAACAACCCCTAACAATCAGAGGGCAAAACACTACTCCCGCTGTGTCTTGGAAATGCAAATGGACACTTTTGTGAAAATATATTCCATTAAAGAAATAATCACTTACCTAAACCCAGGCAAAATCCTCACTTGCACTTCTTTCTCCTGAAGTGGATGGGTTACAAGAGGGGGTTGAATATCCCGTAATAGCTGAGATGCATCCTTTTAATAGACAACTGCAAAGTACTCAAATTATGGGGGGAAACGCTGCAGACCTTCTTATGTAAAACTGTATTAAAAGTCTCTTTTTCAGAGCCTTCTAAATGACAGAGCAACAGTTAATTCTTTCAAAGACTGAAAAAAAGAATTAATCACCTTGGGCTTGGAATATACTATCCTCTAGCAGAACACTATACTTCTGGCATGTTACCCAAATGCTGAAACATGCCTGCCAGGTGCTTATTAGAGTTATTCATTTTAATGGAATTGCACATAAGAATGAACACTAAATGTATCTTTTATCTGATTAATCTTTACAACACCTGTTGCCATGGCTCTATTAGACACAGTAGTGTAAATCTCCAAACAACAATGCTAGGGGAAAAAAACCCCATAATTAAAAACAAAGTAAAACAACTGAATTAGATGGGAAGTAGATGAGGAGAGCCTTCCAGTGTGTCCTGAAAATCTCTGTTGCCCAATCACTGATGGGTTGCACAAGCAATGCAATTTCCCAAGTATGAAGCCTTGAAGACATCCTGCAGGGAGACACATGAAGGGACTGGTTCTGATTTCACATCATTGGTGGGATCTAGGGTAACTGAATACCATGGAGTACTGCATGTGAAATTTCTCAGAGCATTGGAGGACCATTCAAGATCATGGCACCCTAAAGGAATTCTTCACCCTCAGCTACAAGTTTGTGAGCTGTGCCCACACAACTTCCTTCAAACAAGAAACATCAGAGTCTTCATGGATGAGCTATCTGCAACATCTTCTGCTTCCTCTAGAACACTTCCCTGGGACTCAAACAAGGGCTTGATAGCAAAATGCTAAGTTGATTGCAGGTTGGCGTGTTGGTTTTACTTGCCTTTTCTTTTTTAAAACTCTTTGTAAGACAAATCTAACAGATCCACTATAAAAAAATTCAAAAAATGTATCAACAGTAATTGTAGAGCCAGAATTTCATTTTCAACATATCTGTTGTTTCATATACGTATGTAAAGTGCCTTCTATAAATACTCCCAGACAGGCCCTAATAGGTAATGCAGTCATACAAATTCCTAGCACAACTCTGCATGACAATTTGGCTAGAACTACATGTTAAATTCATATTTCAGTTCTATCACCTTGTTTGGTTCAACTGAATGATCTTGATAGCTTTCTGCAGAATTAATTTCTTGAGCTCCCAGTTCTTTAGAGCAGAATAAAAATTGTACGGGATTCATTCCTCACCTGTACTCACACCTTACCACCAGTCCAAGTGCATGATATGCCTCTTTTTGAAGTGCAGGAGTAAGCCCACCTTATGCTTTACACTATCAAGAGAGCTGTGGGGTGCAGTGGGGAGGATGCTCAGTCCTATCAAGCACCAAACATTTGACTCAGGCATAGATCTCTGCATTCTGCTTCTGCTGACTGAAGTAGGAAGAATACCTTATTACTCAAACAAAGAGCAAATCTTCAAGGTAGAAAATTTTAGACAATTAATTTCTGCATGTGAGCCACTCAGTCTCATCAGATCAATGCAAAAAATGGCCTCTAAAATATATTCATAAAACAGCTGCCAACTCTGTGTGTTTGTGAAACTCTGTTTTTAATGTTTACTTATATTTTTTTACTTGCATAGCCATTGATTTTCCACGGACTACAGTAACTACATTCTACCAAAAGCTTTAACATTACACAGCTTAATTATTTACAACATAATATGTTTAATGGTGCACTGTGTTACTTACATTGGGTAATATATCTCAAACATTATGATACATCAAGCCAGGCAGTAAAATTATTATGCAGAGAGAGACAGCTTTACACATATCCTTCATTGCTGATATCCCTACTTGTCTTCTAAGCCTGTGAGTAATTCCCTTCTTTAATTTATTCAACTGCCTGGAGGGTTTTCTAGAAAAGTTTCTGATGATCTCAAACTTAAATGAATATGAAATGGAAAGGACATGCTATTCAATTTAGGTTTAACAAGTTAATTACTGAAATGCTGGTCCTTTGATGGACCATTTCACATTAGCAAACACCTAAAAAATTGAAGCCTTTTGGCTAAAAAAAAAATCCAGTAGCATGTTGGCCTTAGCAATTTCTCTTCTCCTTTGGTAATTCAAATTTGTTTTTCCCCTTTGGTAGTCTAAATTTGTAGGTGTTATTGAAAAAGAAAGAGAGAGAAAGAGAGAGAGAGAGAGAAAGAGAGAGGAAGGAAGGATGGAAGAAAGGAAGAATGGAAGGAAGAAAGGAAGAATGGAAGACAGAAAGGAAGAATGGAAGAAAGAAAGGAAGAAAGATTTATTTCTAGTGTACGTTTAAGATATCTCTAAATCATATGTTCCAACAATGACAACATGTTATTGTATAGAAACAACTGAAAAAAACATGTTTAAGATTGGAGTTTAGGCTCCAAACTGAAGAGTCAGATGGACAATGTCTTCTACAAGTGTAACTTTTAAAACCACTGAAATGTCAAGGATTTACAGTTAAACTTTCTAATAGAATGCCAGGAGTCATAATAATCCACAAAGTTCATGTTCTGAGAGAAAGGAATAGTGAGCAGAGGCACTGTATGCTTAAGACATCTTTCCTCTCCTCATCAAACCTGTATCACTCTGCACTTCATCTCATACTGCTACAGTTTTCCTCAGGTACGTAGCACTCCCCAAAATGAGGTGTGTGTGCATGCATGGTGTTGGCAGCATGCCCAAAGCATGGAGTGTGTGCATGCATGTGTTTGGATATGAAGGAAGAACTTGTTGAAGCTAACTTAACCGAGCTGTCTAAAGATTCCATCCCTTGCTGGAAGATAAGAAACCCACAATTTATATACCACTTGATCTGAAATAAAATATTTCCCCAATCAAACTCACAGGTTATGCAGTTTATATACTTCATCATTCTGTGAACTGTATTAACACAGTCATCATTTTAGTTCTAAAAACAAAAGGAAAGAAAACTCTTCAAAGAGAGGAAAAAACCCTGATATATCAGCAGTTCTTTGGAGCCCCTGACTGGCTTCCTTGAGTGTTCTAAGTCTAGCCATACCAAAACACTCTCCAGAACCAGAACATGTAATTCCTGGAGGGTTTCACTGTTTCTAGAGAAGTGAAGGTGTTAGATGATCACAGCAGGGAACTAGCTCAGATATGAAATATGTAGAAAAAGACTTCTTCTGTAATAAGCATTAAATGTAAGAATCAACAGATGCATTGCTTACTGTGTCTAAATAAACACAATAAATACTCCTTCATTCACTTAAAAGTAGTATTTAAAAATGGAAAGCAGTATAAAATATTGACAGTTTCTCTGAGGTTTTCTACAGACTGATAGTATTACTTCTCTTCTCTCTTTGCCTTTAAAAGAAGTAGAAGCTTCAATGCTATGCAAACACAGATCATGCTGAAATGCTATCCAGGGATGGATGTAACTGGTGACCCAGAGGGACAGCATGGCTGTTCTGCAATCCAAAATAAAAACAAAACAGGGTACTTGTGTGAGCTACAGTGATAAAGTATTTAATTCACATTAGAGGAGGTCACTTTTTTCAGTGACCTGAGTGGGCTCCAGCTTGGACTTTGTGACAGAAAAATTATGGCAAGATGGACAATGATTGTCTGTGTACACTTCTACATGTGCGTGGGTGAAAAGGAGAGACCCTGCTATGTGCAAACACAGATTCTTCCTAAATTTCATAGCAATTCCCAAGGGGCTCAGACAATCAGTGGCTCCAGATTGTTCAGCCATGTATTTGGCTCCACTGTTAGCCTTATCTTTCCTCTTCCTCCCTGATGCAAAGGAGAAGGAAACAAGGTCATGCAATTCCTCACCTTCCTCAATGTTTTCATGATGTCTCAGCACCCAGTGCTGCTGTGTGACAAGGGCAGAGGGGAACACACAGCAAGGTTAGATGAGTAGACAGTGGGAACATCATTGCCTGTTATAGGAATGAAAGAATTGTCTTGGGTTTAGTTCTTTAAGTTCTGAATGGAAGTTCTTGAAAAAACTATTCTGTTGCTAGCCAAAACTGAATTTTGGCTGTTTGTTTGGCTTAGTAGATTTCAAGCACTCCTGCCTTAATCTGATTCTAGCATGCAAAAAAGAAAAGAAAGTAGGTATGTTTGTAGGGGGAAGCAACATCAGGTAGGGTTGTTACTTCAAGAGAAGTAACAAATTCCAAGAGAAAAATTAAAAAGCTGTGAAAGGAATAGATAAAATACAGGCCCTCTGAATCAAAAGGTGAACTACAAAGCTAGTAGACTGCCAGGACAAGAATTCAATTATACTGGTCTTTAATATAGTTTCTAATTGCTAAAGATCTGTGTCAAAGTAAAGCCTGAAGTACTCTGATCTTAGATGTATAAATTCATGCTCTGATAAATAAAACACCTCTGAATAGAAAAGAGAAGAAAGTTGCTAGAAAAGTTTAAAGGGATATAATTATGCCTTAGTGCAAAGTGTGCTAAGTAAGAACTCTAAAAGCAGTAACTGATTAACATGGTTAGATCTGACCTCCTCCGACAGGAGATGTGGCATTGGAGGTATAAAGGTACAAAATACACTGAGTGCAGGTAGAAACATCCTAAGGTAGAAAAGGAAACATTCCTCCACCCTGCAGCACAGAGTGGAGATTGTTAGGGTACTTGTAAATCTGCCATATGCTCAATGTCCCAGATCAGACAGAGCAATGACTATTGGGCATTCACTGTCCTGATTCTTTCCCCACTCACCTCTCTACACATAAAAGTCTGTCCTCACTTAGTTGGTCAAAAATGCAACCTCCACAACACTGCCATAAAAATAGTTATAAAGCTTGACTAAGAACAATATTTTACCTCAGGCTAACACCAGCACAACACTAACACAGCTTATTTAACTCCATGTTGTTTCTACCTTTCCAGCTGCAAGACTGCAATTCAATGTCAGTAAAGAAAGAGGAATCACTTTTTTTTTTTTTTTTTTTTTTTTTTTTTTTTTTTTTTTTTTTTTTTTTGTAAAGCATGTATTTTAGTTGCTTAGGAGAACACAAAACCTACCCTGAGCAGTAACACCGCCAAGGTATCACAGCTAGCTTTTCACTTTCCCTTGTGGAGGACAATTGACAGCAGCTTCCATTAACTTGTGCGAGGAAACCTTACTCTCTGGTCTCCTGTGGCTCACAAAATGTATCCAGATCTCTTAATTTTTTTTTTTTTCCCCCTAGGAATGTCTTCTAGGAATAAGCTTGGATGCTGAACTGGTTAGCAATTAAGATATGACTTGTTAATGACAGTAAATACCTGTTGTCTGCAAGCATTCCCAGTTTTTAATAATTTTTCATCAGTGATGGAACCCTTTCTGTCACTGGCTGAAGTCTTCACTCTTTTCCCCACCCACACACCTCTACCCAATGGAACCCCTGGAATTTTCCTTGGAGTGCAAAAGTGATTGCATTTGCTTTGTGCCTTTGTAGTGCAGACAAGAACTTAAAAAGTTTAAGCAAAGTTACAAGGAAAAAATGTAACGGTATTTGGAACTTTTAAAACAATTTACCTTTCATGTTTCCTTCTGAGCTCAGCTCAGAGACTACCCTTTCACAGTCAGTCTCTCCCAGCCATCTCTCAATACACTGAAAACAAGATTAAGCTTTTGTTACTGTCTCAAAGTCAATCAGGGTCACCTGCAGCAGGCAAGGATTGAAGATGTTTTTAACTTGCTCCTTATCCTTTAGTGATAAGATTTATTCCCTTTCAACTACATTCCAAACTGGGGGAAATATTTTTCTCTCATGCTGCTTCGAAAACTTTGGAGGCTTCTTCCCTGCCTTTAGAGCCATTGACTTTGAAGAACATTTTGTCTGAGGAACCTAACTTTGAAATATTTTCAGTCTTTTAACAGCAGCAATGTATCCAGCTCATTATAGTTTTTTTTACCACACAGGTCTACCCAGTTCTCAACTTTCATGAGATTGCTTTCTCTTCTTGATCCTATATTAATTCCACTAATATTGCCATTCTTTGTTTTTCTTGTTCTTAGGTTGGTTTTTTTATGGTTTTTCTTTTTCTTTTTTTAAAGGATTGTGATTTGCCTTTCAGATCTACATACCACCCACTGTGTACAGTACATTCCTTCAGAAGAATTGTTATAGAGACAAACTCATAAAGGAGATAACTGAAGTCTGCAAAGATAATGGTTTGCATATCAAAGGAATGTTCAGCTGAAAAACATTTATTCCCCTTTCCTGAACAAATGTTTCAGGGACGATGCTTCATTGCACAAGCACTTCACCACCTCTTCAGTCTTGAGAAGTCACACAAAATGCTGATAACTTATGTGCACCTATTAGAACAAGTTAGAGCCTCACTTCTCTGGCATCTAACACACACACTTGTGCTGTAATGGCCTTTGTTCACTGCTCAGTATCTCAGCTGCTCTGCAGTTCTGTCTTTACTTGGCATTAAGTGGTCCAGGGCCAGTGAGACACTACCATACCAAACTGAAGGAGGAACACACATGCTAGCATATTCTCAAGCTCAAAACTTGATCCAAAATGCAGAGACTGCCACATTAGCTTCAGGTCAGACAGGTTCAGTAAAAGAAATAAGGTTCTCATCTAGAACCCTTCATGAGTGAAATCAAACTTATGTGATTAAATGTCTGATAAAACATGTTGTCTGAAGCTGCTAGGAGCTCTTCACTTTATACCCTCTGACTTACTCTATTGGCTTCAGTTGGCCATAAAGTGCATAAAGCTTTCAGTGTATGAAGTTAAACATTTTCACTGTGATATTGCAACTTTAGGCTGGGAGCTCAGCTGCTAGATATAAAGAGCAAGAAAGAACCAAAGAAGTGTGACAGCAGAAAAACATTCTGTCTGCAAGAAAAAAGGATGTTAAGGTTTATATCTTGGAAAAGAGTGAATGTTTGGTTTGCTTTTCTGCTCAAACACTGAAATTTGCTTTCTTGAGAAGATGAAAGCCTTAGAAACGAACTCTTGCATGGTTTGTGAGAGCATTTTTTCATTTAGAGACAACAAAAACTAATGATAACAATATACTGACTTTAAGCATAGCCCATTCTCTTTTTAGGCTGCAGTCCCCACACAACGTAGTTAACATGACTCATCACAGACAAATACACTCAGAACACGCAGGGTGAAATCCACTTACAAGAAAGAAGGTAACTACATTCATTAAAATCTCTGCCTGCCCTTGCGGCTCTGAATGCCAGCAACAAAGGAAGTTTAATTTCATAATTGTGTTTTATTCCACAACAAATCACCTAGCCAGATTTGACTCTTGTCACCTCTTTCGTAAAGCTAACTTCTGTCTTCAAACTGATTTTAACAAGACTGGGGCGTAGCTGAGCACTAATACATGAACGCAGATTTCCCAGTGTTTCAGGTAGATTTCTAGATTACTGCTAACAAACTATGCTAAGATAGGCATTGGGCTGTTAGGCCAGATCAGGTGCTGAGTAGTGAAAGAAGGCTGTTTGTACATTTCCATGTATCATAAAAGCTTCCTGTACCTTTTGTATCTGTTATCCCTTTCCTCTCGATGCTTCCATTTCCTCTACCATTTTCAGCCATAAATTTTTGAATGTCACATCTCAAGTTGTAGTAAGTAAAGCAACATATATAGATAAAAAAATAAATATATGCATGACCATACACAAGCATGCATAAACACAAGAAGTATATAAAGCTGTACAGTACAAACTGTATTTTAGCTGAGCACATATCAAAGATTAAAACTGGCATTCTCACTATGTCATGCTCTGCACTCCATCTCCTGGAGATTTTTTCAGTTTATGATTCCTTTCAGAGCATATGCATACATATGCATGTGCATAAAGAATTAAAAGGCAAGGTATTTGCAGCAGGAAAACAGAGGAGCACAAATTGTCTTGTCTGCTTGCAGTCTTGCTTAGATGCAAAACAAAGGCTGTGCATCTCATGCACTGTCTCCAGATAGGAGATTTTGAAGACTAATTCTGAATCCTGACAGTAAGATTTGTCAGGTTTTGTAATGAAGGAAGCTGCTGACAGAACTGGCTGAGTTACTGCACTGCTGCTTTAGATCTCTGTTACTCCTTCCAAGGTCAGCTATCCACTTTGAAAAGAATGAAAAGCTCCAAACAAGTTCAGAGCCAGGCAGAAGTTTGAGCTATCTACCCTCCACTCATGCTAGCGAGGCAGCAGGACTATTGCATATATAAAGAGGAATAAGGAGTGGAAAGACAAAAGAATTGAGCAAAACATTTCAGAACAGAGATGTTCTGAAATGAAGAACACAACTGGTGAGACTTATGGTTACCTTAAGATGCATTTTTTCCAGCTGCAGCTAGCAACTGTACATGGTTGACAACAAACTCTGCACCAGCAGAAACCATTTGCAAACATCTTTCTGATGAAGCTGGAAGCACAATGATTTAAGAGAATGTACTTCAGAAGTTCACTTCTTGTTTGGGCATCTATTACTATCACTAAGTTTTACATAATCTAGCACAAGGGGAGTCCATGACTATGATCCTCCTTCACCTGGAATCTGAAATAATTAAAATGACAGCCTCGACTATTGACAGAGAGAGTTGCCAAAAAGAAATTTGATTAACTGCCTGGGGACATCCATCTTTACTCATTACTCTCTGAAATTGCCCTGTCAATCAGAGCAACACAAGATTTTCACATGGAGGATTTGGAAAAAATCAGACTGAGCTGGAGCCAGGGGACCTTCTCTGTTCAATTTACAGTGGATATTATTTGCAAAGCACTTCCTTCAAGGAAAAAAACTACTGTCAGAGAAGAGGACAATGACAGGTTGCCAAATCTTTTTACTTCTCTTAATCACTGCAGTAGGAAAATGGAATCTTGACGTATCAATCGAATATAATAAAACAGCCTTAAAATGAGAAAGAAAAAAAGAGAAAAAAGGAGGGCAGAGATCAAAAATTTTTATCTCCTATTTCCTTGAGCATGTGACTGGACTAAGCCACTGGCTTTACCAACTTTTTTGTGCTGTGTCCATTGCCTGCAAAGCTGATGAACACAGTCTAGCCCATCCATAGGAGAGTGCTACAAATGCACTCCTTTTACCCAATTCAGGGCATAGGAAATGTCACACAGTACATGTAGGTCTTTATTTGAGCTGCAAAAAATTTACAAGAGTGATTGGATTAAGGTTTGGGAGCAAGTGTTAGCAGTTGTTCTTTATCTGGAAGTTCCTGTTTAAATTCTTTGTGTCCAGCTACAGACATCTGCAAGGACAGTGCAGTGTGGTAGAGCTGAGTCTCACTACTGTACACACAGGCACAGCTGGAGATGACTTTCCAAAACGCACCTCTGTAAAAGCCAACCATGATGCGCAAACCCATCAGAGATAGAAAATTTTTCTAAGTGGTTCTCTGCTCTATGCCTCATAGCATGCTGCAGGCATACCCTGGCAGTGGTTCCAAACAGTACTAGACAGCACAGGTTAAGTCACCAGAAACTTGTTTAGGCTGGTTGGTCACTAATGAAACCAGCAGCAGAGTTTTAGTGTTGTTGTATAATAATGGGAATTTTTCTAAATCTTGAAAAAAAAAAAAAAAGGCAGTCAAGGTGAAAGTTTGTGTATGTTTTGAATATACTAATACTCAGCACAGCCTGCATAAGAGTGTTCAAAAATGGCATAATGACATTCTTTACAGATAAACTTTAAAAATATGAAAAATAGATAATTCTTCACTTGAATTTCTATGGATAGGTTAAAGTGCTTAAAAATATCAAATGAGGCTAAATTTTAATGATGATTTTACAGAGAACTATCAAACACTGTCTGACATTTAGGATTCTGCTCTCTGAGAAATGAATCCTAAATGGGCACTTTAAAATATTTAAAGGCTTACTTTTTCCCTTGACATTGCCTCTTTGTGCAAAGGCATGAGAAAAATAGATACTGAAGAACAAATAAGGCTTTGAAACTTTGCAAAGCTCACTTTGCTACTACACTCCTGTAACATTCACAAAATGTCAAAAGGATCTTCTTGCCTCCCCATGTTATACTCCTGCCTTTGAAGAAAATAAATGTTAGTTCAAGGATGCTGTTTCAAAGAGAAAACAGTTTGTTATTTTTGGTTTCTGTAGTAGTAAAGTAGTTACTCTCTGTGAAAGTCTACATGCCAAACATTTACAAAATATAAAGAAACATGTTTCTTTTTAAAGCTCTAAGTTCATAATAGTTTAGGATATTTCGGCACACATCCCATTTCCTTGTTCCTACAATGTGAACTAAAATGTGCATTTTTATAATTAAAGACAGCATCCCTTATGGTTTATATTCTTGTGAATATCTTGTGAATTCTTATACTCTTTGCCTGTCCTTGGAAAAAGGCTGTATCTCAAGATGCAGTGCAGCCCTCTTTCTCAAATATAATGGCTGAGTAGAAGTCTGCAAAAAGAACAGTGGAGTATCTGTCATAGAAAGAAACTGCAGCTCACCAACAGAAATCGCTGACAGTTAGATATCCAGTACCTTCTCTTTACAGAAACACCTCAAATCTCCATATTCCAATTAATGGACCAAATATATCCATTGGAAACCAATTTAGTTGACTGAGACTGATCCACATTACATTTGAAGGTGGAAAGACGCACACTTCACCTAATGTCTTGAGTGAACCTAAGCCTATGAGAGATTATAGGATTCTTTACCTTGCATTTGAGGTCAAGAGAAACTGTGGAACAGTGATCCTTGCATGAGAAAACACAGGCTATTTGACATCACAATGTTTCTGGAAAAAAAACTGAGCAAGGTATTTCAAAGAACTGTTGCACTTCAATACAAAATGGCAAAGCTATCCAAAATAGGAAAATAAGTTCACCCACTTCTGGCACAAACTTCTTGGTCTGGATATGTAAAGGGAACCTCCAGAGTTGACTGTAGGTTGTGGCACACTCTGACAGTCATAAGCCCTGGAGACAGCAACCTGAAGGTGGGAAGTTAGCAGAAGAACACCAGAGAGGAGTGGAAGGAAAGAGACCTGTCATGCTCCTTACCACAGCGTAACTGCTCTGATGTGGAGCGTGACTTTAGGATGCAATGCATTTTGAGGTAATTGTAACACCACTGAAAGACATTTTGAGGGAGGATGCTCAGTGTTTTTTCTTCTCCTAAAAGATCCTCAGGCTAAATGCCCAAAGACCCCTTACTTGAGTGTAAACAGCTTCTCCATACACCTTTGTGAATGGAGAAGCACTTTTCTGACACTTTGCAGCTAGAAATCAAGACGAAGCAAGCCTGAGATCTCTGAGGACAGTATAGATTAGAACTGCTTAATGAGGAAAGAGGCATTACTTTCCATTTCAAGAAACTGTCTGTACCTCTAAGAACTTGTTAAGCAAAAATGCAGGGACCTTTAAGCTGAGCTAGCTAACATTTAAACAAGAAAAAGGACTCGTATTGGTTCTTACTCTCATATTATTTGTTTAACACACACTGAATTTGTATTTCTCTACCTGCATGAGGAAGGTCTGGGCTTTTCACTGAAATATATCACATGAAGGTGAACAAAAGAAAACCCAGCTCATTTCTCCCTGCTCTAAGAATATCAAGGCTCTTATTTAAGTAACCAGTTTGTGCAGGTCACCAATGACAGCAAATATTTATGGAAGCACCAGCATACTGAGCTGTCACAAGACTAACTAGAAATGAAAATGAAAAGAAAAAAAAAGTCAGAGTACTGCACAAGTGTCCTAGGCAGCAAGGCTCATGACATGATTCAGCAATGACACTATAAGGAGAATGAAGTAAAACCTTTGAGTGACTTGGTCAGCTATGAAGACAGTTTAAAATTACCTGTGTCTCCATGAGGAATTTGAGAATATCTAGAGCAAACTGTAAAGCTTCTGTCTGTCAACTGCTCTATCTTCCTGCAAAGTCCCAGCACAGTGCAAGAATTCTTGACTGACAAGATCTAGACAATGAAGGTAAAATATCTGTAATGTTTTGAGTGAAGGCAGCGTTCCCACAAGAGAAAAAGAAAACATATCTAAATTGAAAAAGTTGGGGTTTATTTCATGAAAAAGGAACAGCCATAAAGAAAAATCCAATGGATGATAAGAGGACTTGAAAGAGAAACCAGCATTCCAAAATACTTTGGATTACACGAACAACTTATTTTTCTTTGCTCAGGTAACGCTGGGCTCTCCCAACACTGTGGATCTGGCAAAGTTTCAGTACCTTCACCATTTCAGTCCAGTTTTCATCTCTGGGAGAATCAAGAAAGCCCCAAAATCGTGACTGAAACTAGCCCACTTAGCCTACCTGCTGCACACCAGAAATTCTGTGATGGCCACAGAGTTCTTGAGTAGCCTTTCTCACAGAGAACTGATACTGGGAGAAGCTTCTTGTCTTACTTACTGGCAACTGGCTTCTGAAGCAGCCACATACTATCAGACAATTGCAGATTTGGTGGTGTCACCTCAAGAAAAATTTTGAAAAATGAATTTCTGAAGAGTAATCACTTTGTACTGACTCAGAGTGAAAAAAACCCCACAAGTTCTGAAATGTCAGAACTCCATTTCTTTGACATTGCAGAGTAGCCTTGAAACTTGGCAGGAATAGGCTGGTTCATCATACCTCTAGCTGATGCTGTCTGACAAAAAGAAGATATTTACTGAGAGGGGTATTCCTCTTGATATTATGGCTGATCTCTCCTTTTTGAGCATGGATGGACATTTGCTTACAAGTTTGTGAACATTTTCTTGTTGCTCTGTGAAGGCATCTACGCTATAAATAACTTTCATGTCATCTCTAGAAAAAAATCATTCTCTATTTCATAATTTCACCAGCATGTCCCATGAGGACATTCCCTATAATCACATCAGATTCTCTATCCCAAGAAGGTACAATAAAAAGGCAAAATGATCAACACAAAAGGCAACCAGTAATCTACTCCCAGAAAACCTCAGAGGTTGTCAGGCAATCACCAAAAGCACAGTGGATGCCTTAAACTAATGATATTTTCTGTCCTATATAATCATGCAGAGCTGATAAAGGCAATCCTGGGACTTTCTCACAACAGGGAGATTGTATAACGAACTTTAATTTAATTTACTGCTAGAGGAGTTTTATCTACTAGGGGAAACTCATCCTACAGAGCTTTTTAGAACTAATTTTAAAAAAAAAAATTAAAAAATCTACATATGCATGAATCTGAATTTTCAGGCAGGAAAAACAAGATTTAGATCCATGACTGTCAGGTGGAGCAAAGCAACCCATAAAACTCGATTCTAGTGTTTCTGCCACCACAAGTAGGTGCACAGGACAGGGAGTGGGTGCAAAACATGCACACCCCAAATAAGGGTCTGTTCAGAGTATGGACTAGCTTTACTTCCTGCAACCATTGAGAGAACTAAAGCAGTCAAATGTCTTATTCAGTGATGCAATATTGTTTGAATTCTCCCTCCTGATTTTTGGTTCTGATGTTTCCTGGCTCCCATTAAATGTGTCCACAACTAGTCAAAATTTCATTAAGACATCAAGGAGACAGGTACAGCCAGAAATTTCACGGGAGCACATTTTTGTCCATAAATTATTTGAAATCAACTCATTATTAAGAAGTAAGCACAAGGCTGTCACAATGAATCCATCTCTCTTAACATAGGATGATTATCCATTATATTTAGAAACAACTCAGTAAAACTCCAGAGAAGACCTGAGGGGGCTAAGACTGGAGCATGACCTAATGCTTTTTAATTGTTGAAGCAACAAAGGCTAAATAACTTTGCTTTCCTACCAGGTAAAAACAGTGTAGTAAGGCAGCCATAGAAGAAAAGGAAAAACAGGGGATAACTACAGAGAAATTAAAAAATTACTGGTACTTTTTTGTTACCAAAAGTGGAGAAAACAACACATATTAAACTGTGAAAGAAAATAAGTATTGCATTTTGCAATAACTGACACAAGTTAAAGTTGTTTAAGAAACTAGAACACCAGAAACTGTCATTAATCATTATTTCATATTCCTGTAATATTCCAAAGCTTAAGAGCTAAGTTTTCCAAAGTGGATATTGCTCTAAATAGTATTCACAGGGCAGTCTGTGACTCCAGACTCACAAACTCCCTGTCCTGTATATCTGTGTGCATAAAATTCTGAGACAAAAGGTGTGTGGGTGTGCACATGCATGTACACACACAGTCATGCACACAGAGAATCATTGGTTTACCTATTTTTCAGATCAGGGTCTGTAGACACTGGCAAAGTAAACAGTTTTGAAGAGCAAATGTCTACTGGAGGTGATAAAAGAGAAAACAGCAAAGTAGGTCTCACTGCCTATTGTTGGCTTTGGAATATGCATACAGCTGGTGCTGCTGAGAAGTCGTTAATGTAATTTTCTTTAAATAAAGTATTATACAAAAATAATAGTAAAAAATTTAGAAACATACATTAGACAGTCTACTGGTAAGTCTTAGGCCCACACCAGTTTACCTGAATTGCTTCCTGAGACACATCCTTTATTTAGTGTTCCTTCAGAACCACTTATTACTGAGATCAGAGCCTCTTCCAATCAGAAAACCTGTCAAATAAAGACACATTACCTAATAATACATTTCATCACATCGCTATTACAAAATATCACTTCAGAGGAGAACAGACTCAGAGTAAGTTAGGCATGGCTCCTAAAGGTAAAAACTTCCATATGTCTCCAGTGAAGAGATATCTGGGATCCATGTGACTGTTTGCCCTTTGGTCTGTGTGCTGGTTTTGGTTGGGGTAGAGTTAATTTCCTTCAAAGTGGCTGGTATGGGGCTGTGTTTTAAATTTGTGCTGAACACAGGGTTGATAATATAGAGATGTTTTTGTTATTGCTGAGCAGCACTTGCACGGAGCCAAGGCCTTTTCATACCGCCACACTGGTGAGGAAGTTGGGAGTCCATGGGAGATTGGCAGAGAAACACAGATGGGACAGGTGACTCAACTGACCATAGGGATATTCCATATCATATGACATCATGTTCAGTAAATAAAAGTGAGTGGAAGAAGGAGGAAGGGGGGAATGTTTGGAGCGACGATGTTTGTCTTCCCAAGTCACCATTTTGTGTGATGGGGCCCTGCTCTCCTGGAGATGGCTGAATACCTGCCTGCCCACGGGAAGCAGTGAACTAATCTTTGTTTTTCTGTGCATGTGTGTGCAGCCTTTGCTTTCCATGTTTCTTTATCTCAACCCACAAGTTTCCTTACTTTTACCCTTCCAATTCTCTCTGTGATCCTACTGGTGGGGAAGTGAGCAAGGGGCTGTATGGAGTTTAGTGTCTGGTTGGGGTTAAACCATGCAAGTCCCTCATTTCAAAGACAGTAAGCACTGAGGTCTGAAGCATGCTGACACCCCACTGTGCAGCAGTGGCAATAAGTTAAGGCTGGGAAAGCATTTCTACCCCTGATTTTTCATCACTTCTGTGCTGCAGAAACAGCCTCCTGTGAAACAAGGAATTTGGAAAGAAAATATGATGACTGAAGCTGATTTAATCTCACTGCTTAATTTTGATAGAATAAACATGAGCTGGCATACTCAGAGACACTGAATTCCCTTAATTTTTTTTCTCAAAACCTTAGTTTATTCTCTTACTCACTGCCACAATCTTACTCAAAAAAAGTGGAATACGTGTGAGTGGCTGCAGGTTCTAGATTTGTCCTTAACAGGCAGCACAACTACTGAGGAAAGAAGAGGCAAAGGAGAAGTGAGATTTCACCTATTTTTCTGCCATAGGCAAAGGGCTACCCATATAATAACTGAGCCACTGTAGCAATGCCAAATCCTTTCTGATAAGGAATGTCAAAACCATGGAGAAAAACACAGATGCATGAGTGAAAAGATAGAGCCTGACCAGTGCTGGATAGCTGCGGCTGGGACAATTTTGAATCGATCAGGGAACTCACACTCAGAGGCAATCAGCCCAAGTGGCCTCAAGGAGCCACTGAAGCTCCCAGCTTTGAAGGTCAGGCCTATTTACAGAAATAACATTTTAGTACTCACTAGCTTCTTAAAATGGTACAAAATGTACTCAACATGTCCCATGAAGTTCTCTCAAACAAAAGGCTGACATTCACTGCAGCTTTCTGTAAAAGTCTTCTTATTCTCCAGCTTATACTAATTTAAGCCTGATATAAATGCACTGATGTCTATGTGATGAAACTCCTAGAAAATATGTTCAAAATCAGACCAAAGTAATTTCTTAAAATCTACAGGGAACCTGTAACACACCTTCACAAAAAAAATATACATGCTTCTCAATTACGATGTGATATCATGACTGATGTCCGCTGTCCTAAATCATCTTGTTTTATGTGCAATGTTGAAGCCACACCCCAACACAAAGCAATAGTAAACCTCTTCAGAAGTATGACAAACACCAGCTAGGAGTTTTTTTCTCACTGACATTTTTTAAAGCGCACAAAAAATGGTGGAAGAAAAATCCACCCCATCTGCAAGGTGTAAACCCATAGTTGCACATATCAAACTGACTCAGAATTTACTTCTTCGCCATGTCCCCAAAGTTGAGAATGTTTCAGAATTTAAACATTTTTGGCTGAGCTTTATGAAGAGTAAATTGCAATGAAAACATATGATCCTCTATTAGGATTTTGCAGAGCTGTATTTAAAAAAAGTCAAAAAAGTCCTCATCCTTACCAATCTAAAGTTTCCCAAGCTTAAGGGGCCAGAATTGCTACAGGGGATCTCAAGGCAGTGCAAAGGAGAGAAATGATCCCCATGGGTTCCTGCAGGGCAGTTCTAGCTAACAGAATGAAGAAAGGAACACTGAGCCAAAGCCAGGCTCCGGGGGAAATCCAGGAAAGTTCCACAGGTCCAGAGCAGTGAAATACCTGAAGAGTATGACATGAAGGGTGAGCCTGCGTGAGCTGAGGAGAGGCAGAGAACAAAACTAGAGAAGAGGAATTTCAGTGTTTACATTCAGCAATTGACACAGGGATGTGCATAGAGGAATGAGAACAACTTGCAAAGATACTCTTCTAATTTCCATAGCATTCCTTAAAAATGTACTTATCCCAGGTGATTCCAGCTTCATCTTGAGTCAGCAAACACTTGATAGCACAAAACACACACTTATCTTGGATTAGTACCAGAAAAATATCACGGCAGTATTCTAATCCAAGAGGTTGCCATTAAAATCAGTACTTCAAGCAGAAAAACATGTATTACTGGTTTTTCCTACTCCCTCAGGAATTAATTTTCCATTCCTCTCTAAGTCACTTTATTTCTCTGAAAAACTACAGATTCTAGAAAAATGAAAGGTATTTTTAGCTCAGTTTTCTCCCTCAGTCTTCCTCCACAGTCATGACTGCTCCCTGTGTTATTGCCATCAGGTTTTTGTCTAAATCTAGCTCTAGCATGCAGAGACCACATTTCTACATCTTTTTTTCAATTCAGTAGATCCCACTTCTAGCAATGCCACGTACTTTTTGACTGCAGTCCTGTGAAGTGCTCATAAATCTCACATTAGTACCTGCATATTTTGAAGAACTGCAAGAGATGGCTTTCCTACTCTGCTCTGTTCCTCATCTAACAAAATGAATTCTTCCCTGCATGGAAGGATACCTGGCTCAGTGTATTAATCTCCGTCACGACTACATTTTGGGTTACGTGCAGAACATAATGAACTAAATCTAACATGTGCCTGGCAGGGCACATCTCCTCAGTTAGCTGCCCTTTCTGCTCTCTAAGAATGCACCTAAAGCAGGTACAAAAAATATAACCCTTATTCTATCAGTAGTTTAACTTTTGCTAACAGCACAAACCTATTTGCATATTGCAGTCATGAGCTGCCTCTGAGCTACCTGAAAGATTACTTCGGCTTTTCTCAGAACCTTGAGCTTTTGAAAGAACTTCTTACCAAAATATCTTCGTAGTCAGTGCTGTTAATTACTCTTAGCATTGTTCTGATTCATTGTGCCTAATTCTTTTTCTGCAACTTCTACTTGAATTACAATTGGTCATATTTATACTGTGTTTTCACTGTTTTAGCATGTAGTGCTTCTTACTCTTTTAACTGTGGTTGTTCCATTTGTGTAACATTCCAAATTGCAAATTCAGCTCTCTGGAAGTTTTATTTCTGTAAGGTTTATTTTTGAGCTACAAGTTATAATAAGTATATAGGATTTTCATTTTTTCCAACTATTAATAATAAGACCATATATTTTTTTTTCCCTGACATAATTGTATAGCTCTAGGGAATACATCAGGGTAACAATTACATTAAATTATCTAAAGTATCCTTTTAATCTGTATCAAGATCAGTCAAACGAAAAAGACAAATTTTTTTTAATATTAAATTTAATTAACAGCTCATTATGATGGAAAGTTGTTACTTACTCAGAGGCACTGTGTATATAAATATGCCCATTCTTTTCCATAATTAATGTGGGTGAAAGACGGTTTGGGGATTTACTTCTGTACAATACAAGAATTTCAATTTGATTTTATGAACCATCTCTATTCTTAAATGTTTTACTGTGTTCTGTCTGTTACTCAACATACTTTGGAGAAGGGGGAAAGTGTGTAGGAGGATCTGTCTTAAAACAGCCTGATTATTAAAGATTATCAGTACCTGAACCAATGCTACCTGGGGAGAACAAAGGAGTTGCAATATCCTTGATAAAGCTGTTTTTCCATAACTTCTCTGGAGGAAGCTGAAAGAATCGTATTTCCACAGAAGCAGAACAAATGCTCAGATGTCAGGCTTGGAGACCGCAGAGCTTAAAAGAGTTGGGGGGGGGGAGGTGGAGGGGTAGGGGGGAGGCCAATACTTGAACAAAGGGTGGAAAGTTGAGCAGTATAGCAAAAAGTGGAGAGATGACTGTTTGTCTACACCATCAGGTAAGAAAAAAGCTGTCAGGAGACATTCAGATATACAATTTACACAAGAAGCCACACAAAAGGGAATCCGAATCCTGTAAAACTTGTGCCTAATGTCAGTTACTATTCCCCAGTGAAAGGGAGGCTGAGGCAGCATTTTTTATTGCTTTATGCTCAACTGCACAGTACTTGCAGTACCTCTGAAACAAACTGCATTTTGTTTCTTTTTCCACGTTGGACCTGTGGAATACACTGCTGTCTGCACAGGGCTGGGGAGGTACCGAGGCAGGTGTATCATGAATCAACTTGCACATACAGACAGTGAACAGTGAGTACTGTGCCTAAGCAACATGCCAGGAAGCCTGGGAAAAGAGAATGGTAGTGTCTATCTAGGCTTGAAGCAGCAAACCTGCTCATCTGGTGTGCTGAGGCCCACCAGGACCTGCCTGGCCCCTGTACCCCTGGGAAAGTTCAGCTGGAACCTTCTCTTCTGGGAAATAACTGAACAGCAAAGCTGTTCCGCAGAGACTGGTATGTAACACTGGCAAATGTATTTAATATGAAGTAAAAAATTCACCTCTAGTAGTTCAATTTCTGAACTTGTAATCGCCTCAAAATACCAGTAAACTACTTTGTTATAAAGGCAGTAATTTAAGATGCAAAAGTAATTACCAGTGAGATCTAGGCAGGAATCTCAGCAAACATTGGGAGACACAGGTCAACAAAAGATGAACTTCAGTCTGCTACCTGCAGCATGACTAGGTTGGGATTATTCCTTCAGGACTCATACTAAACCCACAGCTCTGAAACACAAGGAACATCAGAGTGTGCATCCCTATGTGCAGGCTACAAACATTGGCCCCCTTCAACTCAGAATGTTCTGTGATTCTGTGACTGCCAACACTCTCTACAACTACCTGAAAGGAGGTTGTAGCCAGGTAGAGGTTGGTCTTTTTTCCTAGGCAGCTATTAGTAAGACAAGAGGGCATGGTGTCAAGCTCTGCCAGGGGAAGTTTAGCTTAGATATTAAGAAGAAATTCTTTACAGAGAAGGTAATCAAGCATTGGAATGGGCTGCCCAGAGAGGTGGTGGATTCTCTGTCCCTGGAGGTATTTAAGAAGAGACTGCATGTGGCACTGAGTGCCATGGTCTAGTAACTGTGGTGGTAGTGGATCAAGGGTTGGACTTGATGATCTCAGAGGTCCTTTCCAACCCATCTGATTCTATGAAACTTACTTGAGGAATTCAGTTCTGTCAGAGAGTAGAAACACTTAATTCCAGTGATCTTCCAAGAAGCATCTGGGGAATGTGGAGCGTAGAGTTCAACTCATGCTGTGAAGCAATAGGTGTTTCTCAGTGTCAAGCATGAAATACTGAGAAGCAGCCCTTAACCTAAAACATAGTGTAGCACAGCCACCAGGGAAGCAGTGGTAATGAGCATCAAGCCAATTGGTCTTCTCATTCCCACTAACCAGGACAAGGTGCTCAGAGCTCTGGTTTCAAAGGTCCCCAAATAATTACTTTAATTAACATAACTCTGTTCACTTCTTCATATTCCCAAAACATAGGGTATACGAGATCTTGCTGCTGCCTCTTGTAAAGCTGCTAGGAGAGATGTGGGGATCAGAAGATATGTCCGTGTGACACAATCCTACAACTCCCTAAACTGAATAGGTATCAGATGGAATGCCATTTGCTTGGGCACTGTCTCACCACCACTAGCTTCTGATTCCAGAGCCAGATTGCTCAGGTTAGCTTGCACAATGATCCACAGCACAGGAATGTCCACCCTGTTCCAACCACACAAATATTTAATTATTATTGTAGAGAGGTAAGCACAGTAACAGCAGGAAGACCAATCTCATAAAAATAACAACAAGAAAACCAACTACTTTAATATTTTGCCAAAACTCAGAGTCCTCCGAACCTACAAGACAGTATATTTAAGTAATAAGCATTTCAAAGAAAAATTAAGAATCAGAGTTAATGCCCAGTTAAGACAGATAACTCATGGGGAGATAAAATCTCTACCTTTCCACAAACTAAGCAAAAACCACAGGTGTCAGTTCACTCGGTGCAGGTTACAACCAGAAGGCTGATTGTTCTCAGTTAGCTTGACCTCTGCCAGAAAAACAGAGCATCATCCAGACATTTCTGGTGCCATTCACAGCTAGATCAAACACAGTGGAATGACCCTTGATGCAAACAAAACAGACCACATACCCCTCCCTCTCCAAAGACTGTTTTTATACCAAGAGAAACAAAGAGTTTGTTGGAGGGACCTGTAATCCACTCTGATAATATATTGGCTGTGGGTGTAGCAATTTGGGCTGGAGAAAATATAATGTAGCTCTCCCAGAATATGAGTTGTGGCAGGGTTTGCACAAGAATAGGAGACTGAAAAGCTAGAAAAGGAACCTGAACATCTTAGAAGTACATCCCAAATTTCCTTATGGCCAGGAAGATTCTGAAGCAGAACTAATTTTCTGGATTGTAGTGCACTTAAAAAAAACATAGCCCAGCTTTTTCAACCACGGCAGATTATTTTCTTCACCCTTTTATTAACTTGGCATTTTGTTTAAGTGAAATGCTATAGGTCCTCCATGTAAGGATGTGTCTCACACATGCAATTGTCAACTAAACAGCCTTCTAAATGCTGCTTGCCTTTGCATTTATCCCTGTGGAGGCACTGAAGAAGGAAGGAGGCGTGTGGAGGAGAAATTCATACTGAAAAAATTCTCTGAAGTAATTCAGTAACCACATATCTTTTAGTATACAGTTTCAGAGTTTCTTGTAGCTTGGCTGTCTGTCAGGATTTATTAAATGCTGGTACCACATTAGAATAAACATTTGTCTCCAGTTTTCATAACATGTTATCTATACCATCACTCGCATACAACTATTTAAAGATCGCAAGTTTCAGTCCATGAACAGAAATATTTGATACACAGTGCCAATTTCAATCCAGCCTGCTCTTCTGTACATCTGTGAGAATAGCAGGATGCCCATCCTTAGGCTGCAACAACAAATTGGCCAAGGAACAACAGACCGTCAGGAACTGGCCAGAAAAAAAAAAAATCCATACTTCAGCCTTGCCCCTTTATAGCAGTCCCTACACTCACTGCTTTACCCTTCGGTGAACTTGCACCAGTTTTTGGATTTTAAATTAAAAGTTGGTGGTGGAGTCAAAGCCCTGGGATACATAAAGACAGCTGACTTGGAATTGTGAGGGCAGCAGGGATCATTCTGCAACTATTTTAAAAGCATTGTCAGAGAGAGCAGCATCTTTAATGGCACCTGTTGGCACTTTGTGTGTCACAGAACAATACAAGCAAAAAATGACGAATACCCTGTGTAATTTGGGATGTCTCCAATGATTTGACTACAACATTTGTCTGGGAAATGCTTGTGCTGGTTGAATGCTGCACTGCAACAGAGAAATCCTGCAAGTAGGAACCATAAGTAGATAAGACCAACACCAGCATCAGACAAGCAGAACTACAGATAAACAATAAAACATCACTTATAAGAGGAGTGTGGGCAGCAAATCTGAGCTTCAGGTACATCTCCTGAAGTCACTGAAATGGTGATAGAGGCAACAGATGCCCCTCTGCACCTAGAAAAACAAAGATGCTGTTCCCCATTTGGAATCACCATGCTGTGCTCTCCTGGTTTGCTCCAGCATTTACCCAACCACAGCAGAGCCATAGATGATGAAACAGGCCAGTGTTCCTCTCTTCCTTTAAAAGGAGAAGGTATAATAATTTCTCTTACTGCTATCATGTTTTGTTGAAAATAATTTAATCACCCCTCCTTCTCGTGGTTTTTCTAAATGTCTTTTCTCCTTTCATAAAATTTCCTCTAAGCGTTAAGAAAGCTTGCCCTGGAGAACAGGACAGGAGAGTAGCTGCTACTAAGGTGCAGTAAGGCATCAATCATATAACTTCACTATGCAGAAAAAAATCCAGGAATCTAAATTATAAGCTTCTTTAAAAAGGAAGTTCTAGAAGTAAAAGCTGGGTGATATCTATCTGATTCTCAGTACTGTGAAACACTGACTTTTTAAAATACTTATTTCCAAATTTCTTAGTATGCTGAACTTGCTAAGAATAATAATAAAAAACCCCTTTTAGCTCTGCCAGCAGCATGAGGGGCCTACTTCAGGTATCTAGGGGTCCCTCTTATTATCTGAGAAGTCATAATTTGAGTCCCATGCAGACATCTGGAGAGATTTAACTATTTTCATTAAGAGCAACAGTCCTTCAATTACAGTGAAAGAAAGCAAAAATGTTTTAGGTGGAGGAGAAAGGACTTAGTGGGAAACAAAATAAACTTGGGAAAGCCTAGGAGTGATGAATCAACTACATCTTCTAGGTAAGGCACTTCATCCCCAGGATCTCTTGGCAATGCATCTAAGTTCAGCCTTTCTCTCACAGCTGTGAGTGACTACTGAACCAATGTTTCAGTGCTGGCATGAGCCACATCCCTCATTCTCTGTTGTCACAGTTGCAGTTTTCTGTTCAGGTTCAGCTCTGGGCACTAAGAGATGAATGGCTCTGAAGGCACTACTTAAGGTTCTCTCAGCTGCAGCTCACATGCTTTTATTTGTTGATAAGTAGAAAAAGAGTCCCTCACCGGAGGCCACCTTTTGATTCAATCACTGCCTTCCAGAGCTTCAGCACAAGCAATCTATTTTCTGCCAACATCCTCAAAGCCACAGAGGCTCAGTACAGAATCTCCAAGGTGGAAACAACAGGTGCAAGAAAACACTTAGCCCTTTCAAAGTGATGCAGACCCAAGGGGGAAAAAAAGCAATTAGCTGCTATTTTTTGATTCTCTTAGCCTGTCTTGCCATGGAAATGAGGCTGATGTAATTTTTGCCTATGTCTATCTCTTCTTCTAAGCTTCTTGCTCCTTCTTTTACTCTTGTCTCTACCACCAGTAGCTTTAGAACCTAAAGGAGTGACTTCAGCACAACAGAGGTCTTTGAGGTTCCTACACGTTTCATAAAAAATCATCTGATTAGAGGATAAATACCCTATAAGCCCCACAAGCAAAGGAAACGGTGCAATGGAAATTTGTACTGTTCAAGACACCAGGAAATCCACAGAGGAAGAAGCTCTTACTCATGCTGGCTAAAGTTCACAGTCACAGTTCACAGAACAAGAAACCAAATACCTCTTGGTTCTGGTGTTGCGGGTGTGTTGTATTCTGTTTTACAATGGCTTCCTCTGAGCACATGCAAGACTGCTTCCTCAACAAGGAGGAGTACATACCTGCAGCCTTGACAGTGTAACTCGTAACTGTGTCTGAACCAAGTGCAGCAGTCTGACATAAACAGTTTCTCTCCCTTGCACACTTTCACAGGAGCCAGACAGTATTATCTTCCCTCCACCTCCCTTATCTCACTGGAGCCACAAAGCTGCTCTGGGTCCTTCCCCTCCCTGATCAGAAACAAATGCAAGCAGCAAACTCCCACTGTTGAACTTCAGGCCCCAAATCATGTTCTGGAGCAAAATACAAGAAAGTAAAGAAAAAAAAAAAGTTGAGATTCTGCTTTTTAATTAGCTACTTCTCTGAACAAATAGGGCACAGAGGCTCCAAAGCAGAAAGGAATGTGCAAACTTGGGAAGTACAAACTATCTACAGAGGGGTTCATACTAAGGGGAGAGCCAGACACAGACAAGGGAACTGTTGGTTCAGCTCAGGAAACATCAGTGACTAATAATCATAAATGATAATAAAGCAGTGATGTCCAGAGTCCTCCACTGACTTGATGAGCCAAAATGCAGGACTCTTCCCCTTGTCCTCTAGGATAAAGATGCCACAGGCACGTAGAATAAGTCACCATTAGAGCATGGACAGTATAGGTTGATGGTACTGATTATGAATTTTAAGAGCCAGACTGTGGACAGGCATCTCAGCAGAACAGCAGAGGACAACCCATTAAGAAGAAATATGACAGCTTCAGGGTCACCACAGAATTTCTATTTTTGGCTCCATAGTCAGCTACGTGATAGATCATGACTACCACCTAACCTGTGTGTCTGTGCGAGAGTGGGTTTGACCAAACCTCAGGAAAGGAACATTGTGAGATGCAGTGCTGAATGGAGGCCTGAATCAGGTCTATGCTTCTTCAAGGGCCTACAGACATAAAACATGTCTAGCTGTTATGATTTGGGTTGGTTATCCCCTTTCCTCTGGAACAGAGCCATTTGATATACTACTACAGCATGCCATAAGTCAGAAGAAATACATCAGGATTTTGTGGTGAAAGCTTACTAAAAAGATGCAAAAGAAAAAAAAAATTGAAGACCGACAGCATTCTGAGATCTCGGAAAAAAACAAAACAAAACAATCTCTTTCTCAGGATTTGCTTTGGCAGTGTTACAACATAGCATGCCAGACCAGTACCTCCTAGTAATCTGTTAAAATATTTATATGCTTGCAATATTTTAAATGCATTGATATTTGAGGGATTTTGGGAAGGCTGGAGAGACCAAGAAGAATAAAGAAACACATCTCAGCACCAGCCTGAATCACAATGATGTGATGAGGAAGTCTGGGCTAGCACCAGACATCACAGCCTGCCAGAACCCATGGATCTAAACAGCTAGACTTTTTTTGGACTAACCTAATTGAGACAAACAAGGAACTGTGTGGCATGGAAGTGAGCACTGAGATGCCATCTCTACTGTTTTCCTGTGGGTTGCACTGTGGTTTTACACCCTACATCCTACTGCAATTTTCACTCCTTCCCCAAAAGTACCAAAACTCAAACAATAAATCACCATTTAACAACCAGACGTAACTCAGTCTGGGCAGGGTCACTACAAGCACCAGTTTTCCCAAGCAAAAGCATTTTGCTGTGCTCACTGTGAACCAAAAAGAAACTTTTCTTATTGTCTGTGCCAGGGCAGCACAGCCTTGTCAGAATAGTAGAGATCAGCTTCACACCCACAGAGCTCTCCTTCAAAGACCGATGCTGAAATCCTAGTAAGGTGTGCCAACTCCTACACAGGGAGAGGGGGGTCTCTGGCTGGCTGACAGTTGAAAAGATCCTGATGCCTACTTTCCAGCCAGCTGACAGATGTATAAGAAAGGCTGTCAACTCATTTCCCATAAAGCAATTTTAAAAAGCCTAGCATCTTTCAGCTCACACTGAGTATGACAAACACACTGAACTCCTAAATCCTTTTTAAAAAATTGTGTACTGATTCCACCAGAATGAACCTGCCAGATCTAGCCAAAACATAGGCTATCCAGGTATTTTCTGTGAGGTCAAATGAATTAACTGTTCTATTTAGTGAAATATCTCATCTCAATATTTCACCGCATTAGTCCGTTAGATTTTATACCTCTGCTTTTAGAAATGTTAGCTACCTACACTACACTTTAACCTCATTAATGCTACTCAGAGGTGAGAACATTTCACTTGAAAAACACAAATGAAAGCAAGCAAGCAAGCAAACAAATAAACAAGAAAAGAGTTTTAAGCTGTCCTACAAGGGAAGTAATACATTTGTACTTCCCTTGGCCGAAGCATAAGCTCACCATTTGATTGCAACTTGTTTTATAGCAATCTGTTAATATTCGTATAAGGGTCCTTGAAGAATCAGAGGAAAAACTGCACAAAGAAAAGAGCAATGTAAAGCAAACTTCAAGACATTTGATGAATACCCAAGTAGTGGAAGAAGTGAAAATGATTAATGGTATAGTATCAGTACACAACAGTGAGATAGCTGGAAGTAAGATATCTGGGAAGTAAGATAGCTGAGCTTTAGAAAGCAGGGCCATTAACACACAAGGTGAAATGGCCATGCAAACACCGGTGGCTGAAGGACAAGGTAGCAGGAAACAAAATAAAGTTACTGTTGCCTGTAATACCTGGTACTAAAAAGACAGGGCAGTGGGCCAACATGCTGATGAGAAAGAGCAAAGCACAGTAATTACTCCTCCTCTCTCATGAAAAAGCAGCAGGGTTAATTTTATCCAGGAACAAAACCATATGCCAGTGAAGAAGCATTATAGGATCAGCTCAATATCCAAACCTAGCTGTCTAATAAGAACTTCTTTTCCAAAGCACTTGGCAGGAGAAAAAAACATCACATGGCATCTTGCATCATTGTTCTTTCCCAAAAGGACATTAAAAAGGGAGCAAAGGTTTTAAAGTACAACCCCAGTGAAAAAAAGAAAAGTTTTGTTCATTTAAAAATTCTAAAATCTAGATGAATTGCCACAGACTCAGGGAAATTCTGAACTTGGGCTTATATGCTGAGCAAAATTAAGATCTGGAATATGAAACGCAAGTGCTGCCTCAATTGTGCCCTTTTAAAAACATACCTTGTGAGTTTTCCATGAAATAAGTTCATACAGCCACTCTTCTCTTCTCTTCGTAGCAAGGCAAAAAAATCTAATACACTTAAAATTATACAGTGTCATTCTACATCTTATTTAGAAGAAAACCTTCTAGATGCAAAACAAGTGAAAGCGTGTAGCTACTCGTTGTTATATTGGCAGCCAGACCCTACACAATTCCCAATGGACTTCAGCTTCTTTTTGGTAGTGGAGACAGATTGGGATTCAGAGAAGCATAGAGGAAATGGAACTTCATATCAGTGTAAGGAGTAGAGAAGCTGCCCTTGTACACATTAGCTTTATCTCTATTCTACTACAATCCTCCATTTAATGTTTTATCTGATGATTTTCCAGAGTGCTGTTGAACTCCTCTGGGATGCCTTGGATACCATGGTCACCGCACCAAAGATAAGCCTCCTACAGAATATGCAAGACTTTTGAAGAGGTGACATCAAACCAAGCTTAACTGTCTTCTCTTGCACTGTTCAAATCACACAATTCTTATTACAGGTGTACATATAGCAATCTATCACAAGATCCATTTTCAACAAACAGTTTTGTCTCTCACTATTTTCTATGCTGCTTTAAAAAAATAGGAAATACAGATTCTTTATGTAGTATATTGATTGTCAACAGCAATACTTTGGAGCTGTCACAGTGCTTTGATATATCAGAAGGTTTTTAATGGTCTTACAATACAAATATTATAGGAAAATTTGCTTTTAAAGTGGAACCCAGTAGCTTATCTTTTCATTTCATATTATTCTGTTTTGCCCAGAAGGCTCAGCAGGCCCCTCTGCCACTGCAGCCAGTGCAGTGCACAGCAGCATTCCTGCTCAGTGACTGGAACAGTGATGATGACATTGCCTGCTTTTATGCTGTCCTACAAACTTGTTAGTTCTCTTAATAGTGAAGGACTTGTTTGTCCTTATGACCTCTTCCTCCCTGACCTTCATTCAGCCATTGCATGTACTCCGAGATGACGGTTCACAAGATCTGCCCCTAAAAAAAAAGAGTATTTAAAGTTTTTGTTGAGACTATACCCACACTGAAGGTATTTGCTGTATAGACATCTGCCTCACACTACTAAAATATTTTTTCCTCTATTGCGTGTTCCTTTTATGTGAATACATAGAACAAAGTAGGGTTGCAATTGTATGTCACTCACTAGATCTATTTTAATACCAATAAAGAATGCAAAAAATCAAATATTAAAGCCTTTACACCGGAAGTTAGCTAGCCTCAGACACAGTTGGCTTTAAAACACAAACTAAAGAGCTCTTCATAAAAACAATCTTCTCTTTTCTAGCTCTTCATCATTCAGATTGTGAGTTTTCTCAGCCGTTTACACAGAACTTACAAGACAGGGAAGCTAAAAGGCAAGGTCCAGAGCTGTTAGTATGATAAGCATCTCATTTTACTTTGCCTCCTACTCCATGTAGTCCAAATGCCAAGAAAGGGCCTAGCAAGTATCTCAAAAAAATTACCAAGAAGTATCTCAAAGTAAAGATACTTAATTTCACATGAAACTGATAGTTACTGCTATTTTTAAAAGGCATTTTTTTAGCCTGGGCTAGAGATCTCAACACGCCACTTTTCCAGAGAAGAGGGTGATCTGTATCTGAATAGGTGAGAGCTAGTGGGGATCAGAAGGCAGCAAGGAGATATTTGCGTGAGAGCTGGCCAGCACAGCCCTCTGGCAGGCTGCCCAAGGACCAGCACCCTGCCCTCAGGAATCCTGCCTTCAGGCAGCACAGTTGGGGCCTGCTGCAGAGGAAAGGTGTTAAAATATCCCTCTTTCCCCAGCTTTTCTGGCAACTGTCTTGTTGATCCAATGATATCATTTGCCATTAACAGACTGAGTCTCTCACACAGGGAGTGCATACACTAATTTGTGTTCTGTTTTTATAACCACTTAATCAAAAAAGTTCTTTCCTGTTTATATTTTATACGCCTTAATAGTAAACAGATGTTTCTTCAAGACTGGCAGTTTTTTGCAGTCAGAGACTGCTGGGAGGTTACAGATTACTATGACTCCTTGTCAAGGGGGATGTTATTCACTCGGGTCTAATTTAACCATAATCCTGACTAAACTTTGTGTTGCTTCATAATTTTTATAGCTATAACTTGCCTAGATTAGATATTTTGAATCACGAAGCTATGATTATGGTGAAGTTAACCATATTTATGTTGCAGACAGAAATTATACATAATTTCCTTCCTTGTTTATCTTTTTAAACACTGAGATTTGAAGGAGAATTTTTCAAAGGCATAAAAAACAGAGAAGACTTTCTTGCTTAAGGAGTTATTTGAAACCTGGCACCGCACGTTAAATTTACCCTGTACCCTAACTCTGCCAGCCCTTGAATGGACTTGGATGTATGATCAGTGGTCTTCTTTTAAAAATCTGTCCATTGTCATTTTTGGAAATTACTTGCCTGATAGTTAAGGAGAATAGTTCAATGGTTAGTGCTTGCTTGTGAATCCAAAGAGTGGGAGTTAGCACCTGTCGCCTCCCTATCTTCAGTCTGTTGACTGGGACCTTCCCGTGAGGGTGATATTTTTGAAACAGTTTTGCTAGGGATGTGAGTTGCCAGAGGGCTTTCCAGTTACCCTGATGAACATGCAAGCATGGACACGGTTATACTAGAACTTATGGTTGTACTACAGCTTAGTTCTCTTCCTGAATTAAAACCAGCTATGTCTGTCGACTGTGTTAGCACAGTTCTATTAACCAAAAAACAGTCTGGTATAGAGAAGTCATTAGCCTCACTTTGTTTCAGTTTCCATCTGCAAAATAATGCTTTCTTTGCCCATAACAAGAATTGCAATATTCCATTATAAAGCTTGTCCCGACCATCCTGGCTTCAGGCTTTGTCAGAATCCATACCTCAATCTACTCCAATAATAAGCTGGCTGTGTTTGGATATTTCTGTGGTTTCATTGTGAGCTGATGTGGTTTTGAAATACCTCTGTACTTTTGACAGATTACTTTTGAGAGTGACCAGTTTCCAGGGCAAGTTCAAAACATGGCCACACTCTAAGCTTAAAGGACACTTTGAGACAGAAGAGTAAGACTCTCTGCCATGAAGGATGGCAACATTTATGCAAGTCTGCCATCCAAAACAATATATTGTGGAACTAAAATCCCAAGCTCAAGAAATGAGGGCTATACCAAGTAATCTGTTGAGGTACATCATACTGATATAACTGAACTGCCGTAACAACACACCTTTATTCCAGTTGCAATGTAAATATGATGTTAGCTTTTAAAACGAGACACTCAAGAGAGAATATCCTAGATTTCCTCTCCCATCCTACTTTTTTGCCCAGTGTTACCCATGACATAATTTCAAAGTCACCTCCTGGCAGGTGCTGCTGGTAGTCTGCAAATGCCCCACCCACCTTCATGTGCAAACTACTTTTCAGTTACAAACCTTCCTACCATCTCCCTTGCCCCATGGAGGACATCCTCTGTCCTCAAACAGTCTTCCACTACGTGGGTACATCACACCAGCGGTAGCACAAAGAACTCGTTCAGCTCTAGAACTTCCTAGTACGGCCACGTGCTATTTTATTTGCTTAAACCTTCCCTTCTCAAGCAAACTCTGTTCTGGTTACCCCTAAATATTAGATTCCCAAAAGAGATGTGGACAGGCTAGAGAGAGTCCAGAGAAGGGCCACAAAGCTGATCAAAGCAGTAGGAAGCATGTCATATAAGGAAAGTCTGAGACAACGTGGTTTGTTCAGCCTTAAGAAAAAGGTTAGGGGAGACCTCCTCATCATGTTCCAGTATTTAAAGGGTGGCAAGAGAGAAAATAGAGGCTACCTTTTTACAAGGAGTTGCATGGAAGAAATGAGGGGTATTGGGTGCAAGTTACTCATGGGGAGATTCCAATTGGATACAAGAGAAAAATTTTTCACAGTAAGAACAATCAACCATTGGAATAATCTCCCTGGGGAAGTGGGGGATTCCCCAGCATTTGACACTTTTAAGATTCAGTTGGCAGGGTGTAGGGCCACTTTGACTAGATGGTTCTTTTGCCAAGAAAGTTTGGACCAAATGAACTTTGAGCCTGCTATGCTACAATTCTATGATTATGATAATAATTTTTTAATGAAACTGAGCATCATATTCAGATAGGGATTTTATACGGATCTTAACCAGGTAGTTCCCAACAGGTGTTCTGGAATAACAGCTGAATCCCAAAACCAGATCTATTTCTCAGATATTGCTAACCCCTAGGGTTAAAACCAGGTCAACCTCAACATACCCATCATGAAGTGATGAACACTTAGACCCTTCATTGTTGTTCACAGTACGTACAAGCTTCTTCATTTCTATGGAAAACTCCCATGCAGGAAATAATTTTTTTGCTTCCGTTTTATTCGTTCCACACTCCCATCACCAAGATAATCTGAGGATTAGACGTATATAGTTGGGCACTTCTGTATGAACCCATTCACCTACACACAGACTCCTTTTTCTTCTAATGGACAAAGGCATCTCTACATGGGGTGAAGGCAATGCTTCTATAAATATAAGAACATAATATTCCTCATTCTCCACTTTGCACTGTGCAAGAGAACTATATAAAGAGATTCTGTTCCAGCACATATTCCAGCTGTGCTCTTTCTGCAGTCTATAAAATAATCTACAGTGTGGTAACTTCTCTCTCTGTCTCTGCATCACTTGCTCTTAAAGAAAGTTGAAAACCACATGCATTTCTCATTTCACAATTTGGTATGATGAAAAGGTATTTTGCAAGTTTTCTCAGATGCAGTGCTATTTGCTGAGTAGAAACATAGCTTCTAAAGGAAACACTCTTACTTATGAATACACCTTGCCAAATAAAATAATTAAGCTAAACTTTTAGATGTGAAACAATTGGAAGGAAGGACAGCCATGCCAAAAGAAATATCAAACAGGAAACACAAAAATACCTTGATTCCCCCGGTGCTCTCACTGCTGTACCAAAGACTGTTCAGACGATGAGCTTCATTAACAGCATCAAATCACTGCAAAATAAATTAAGGAAAAAAGTAGTGAATTCACAAGTGTGAATAACTTACATGAGGAGGCAAGCTGATACTGCAACACAGACCCCAGCAGAAGCATCCTTTCCAAGAACCACTGGATGTCAGAATGAAAGAATAAAAAATTAGAAGTCATCACTTTGCACTAATATCAGATTGCTTGACTCCAAGGAACCATTCGCATATTTCAACAGGTGAGAGCACAGCCGCTGACATTCTGCTTAAATCCTTTCACAAATAAGGACGTTATACTTGCCAGTTTAATGCCTCTGGGAACAGTTGTCTTTTATACAAAATCTGAGGTGTGCTATCAACAGTCTTATGATGTATCTGTGGAAAAAATGTTTGACGTTTCTTCCTACATTATTCTCTTGCAGCTGTCTGTGCCCTAACTCACTTTCATTAGCAGAGATCCCAAAAGACCTTCTTCCTACCTCAAAAAATCCCCTCTTTTCCTTTAGTCTTGCTACCTGCCAGCCTTGCCTCATCTGCAAAACTTTTTCTAAAAACAACTGCTCCCATCCCTTACCTTCCTATTTTGCTACTTACCTGCTGTACTTATTTTTGCCTCACCAAAGGAGAGTTTTAAATCCACTCTCTGGTAGTTAGACCCTGTGGTGAATAGGAGTCACAGATACAGAGATTAGAAATTTTATCCCAGCTTTCCTTAAAAGTTCATCTTTCAAATGACTTGCAAGCTTCCCAGGTTTTTGTACTGCTCATTTTAAACCCAATTGTATTTTCAAAGCTATTTATAAAACAAATATTTCTGAGCAGATTCTCCCAGTGATAGATGACAGGGATTCTGCTTGCTTTGCAAGGGATGTCTGATGAGTGAAGGCCTGTCTGTGAAAAAAACATTATGATGATCCATAGATATAAGAAATACATGCCCAGAAAACATGATTTCCAGCTGCCAGCAATGCTATGCTGCCTCAGAAACTGACCTCCACACCACTGTGCCTAGGAACACGTACCACCTTGAGCACTGGAAAAGTGATGTAGTCCTGCAGAAAGCAGCTGCACATAAAGAGCAGCCCATAAAACACTTCAGGAGGGGTTTTACTGTCCTAGAAAATCTGGAAGACATGCTCTTCACAGCTTCCAGCATTAAATCACTGCATGTTTACTGCAGTTAAGAGGACTTCCTTCCATGTGCTGGCCCCAGGATAAGCGTGTGCCTGACCTAGGCTAACTACTGCAAGGGATAAAAATCTACTGCACTGCCTAAACAAGAAGAGATTGTGGCAGGACTTATCCCTTTTTCTCCTAAACTTAGTTACTGAACTCTAATACTTCCTAACTACTGTGCAGGCACTGAAAAGAGGTAGAATACAGCTGTACCAAATGAACACAGTTTTAGAAACATGGAACTAAATCAAATTCTATGTGGTGGTAAATCTGTAATCCATTTCTGAATAAACTGCACTCAAAATCTCAATTTCTAAACAAGAGTAGAATCTGATTTGCCTTGCAATGGGAGACAGAAGAGTGACACATTCTGCTCAAGTGACAGGAAAGCACCTCACAGAAGAAAAAAAACCACACACACAAAACCTCACATCAAATAAACTGCTGCTCACTGAACAGCTGTATTTAAATTCATAGCCTTGAGACCGGTTATGCTCTGTACCTAGCCAAAAAGAATCTGGGGCAGTTTAGGCAGAGCTCTTTGTAATTGCTGGGAATACTCAGAACTGCCTAGAAAATTTTTTTATAAAGATCACTGGAGAATGGAGAAAAATATCACTATATACATATCTCAAACAATGTTATGTAATGCGGCATTGCTAAGTGGGTATACAGTCACAGGTAAGACAGGGGTATACATCTGCCTCCATCAAGAAAAAAAAACTGTGCAGACCTGAGGAAAGAGCATGAGATTGTGTCAGGGGAGGTTTAGATTGGATATTAGAAAAAGGTTCTTTACCCAGAGGGTGGTTGGGTAGTGGAATAGGCTTCCCGGGGAAGTGGTCACAGCACCACGCCTGAGAGAAATTAAGAAACATTTGGACAACACTCTCAGGCACGTGGTGTGACTCTTGCAGATGGTCCTGTGCAGGGCCAGGAGTTGGATTAGATGATCCTTGTGCATCCCTTTCAGCTCAGCATATTCTCTGATTCTGTGATTTGGAAACATGCATATTCAAATCTGAGAGGTAAAGTGTCAGGAGTTTATCAGAAGAATATTGTTATTAATTCAGATCTTTTACATAATTTCTAATGTACATGAATTTGAGAGGCTCACTGGATTCACCAATGCTTTCTCAGGAGTGTGCACAATTCCCCAGGCCCAAGGCACACAAACAGACTTAGGTGAAAGGACAAAGCTCTTTCCAGTCAAACTTTGAGTCTCTTCTAGGGCTCCTAAAATTTTTCAGGCTTCTTTGCTCCAACAATGCAAAAGTGTTTCCATGTTTTTGTTGTATCTTCATCCTTCATTCCACACATAAAAACAATTTTTATGCTTGTGATACATAATCCACCATCACATGCTATTTCACAGGCATAGCCAGACTCTGTGGCACTAACAAAGGACTAGAAGTCTCCCAGTAAGAGGTTTTTCTTTCTGGCTACCAAACTATTTCATGTATGCATATATTGTTTGACAACTACACTTTAAATGTAATGCCTCAATTATTTCTACTCAAAAACTGGATGAACTATAGTGATATTTACCATTTAACCTTTTGCAATAACTGCATTTGTCTGTTCATTGATTTATTTTTTTTAATTATAATATTGCTGATGCCCTTGGTATTGCATCTGCTACAACACAGATAACTGTCAATTTATATGGTCCAACAATTTGCCCTTCACTTTCTCAGCACGTCCTCTAGGCCCACATTCCTGTGCACATGGTTTCAGGTTGTGTTAGTGAGATATTTATTTGCATATTTCATTGATTTTCCATACCTAAGGATAATGTGCCATGGTCACTCATCAATTTTCCCTTTGGTTATAGTTAGGAGAAAGCTGATCTTATTATCATCTCTGAATATCCAGACAGCTTCAATGATCTACTATAAAAAATTCTATACTCATCTATCTCCAGACCAAAATGGAGCCATTAATTAAAAGTTAAGGTGAAAGCAAATATCACTAGCATCAGGAAAAATAATTTTTTAATTATTATTTTTAAATAAAGTCAAAGCGACTACTGAAAAGAAAGTCAATGTTATGGAAAGCCTTTACAAATACACAAATTCTGGAAAACAGAAAAGTGCTCTAATAACATTATACGCAACTTCTTATTTTTTCCATTTACCTTAACCTGTCTTCCAGTAAAGACTGCAAAGAAACAGGATCAGTACATGTTGTATATTCATGACAAAGATGCATTTTCTAGATGTTTCAGCTGCCAAACACTGTCTCAAGCTTCCCCCAGTCCAGAAAACTAGCAACCTAGACTTGTAGACTGGGTAGGGCTTACCAGCAATATTTCTCTACTTCCAGGAAGAGAATGAATCCAACAGATGAGTGTAAACAAAGCAGAACTCCAATGGGAAGGTTATAAGGAAGAAGACAGCAGGAAATGGTAAAGCCCAAATCAATATTTCAATTGCAGCTGGCAAGCCAAGATCTCTAGGTTCTTTGTCCACAGCCACAAATTCAGTACCCTTCTCAGGTCTGTAGAGGCAAGCAGCAAATGCCCCCCGTGATTCAGATACAAATCAATATTGTTCAGACTAGGAGAAGGCCAAAGTCTTAGAAAAGTCTATGCCCTTGACAATGAAGAATACATTGTTTCTGGGAAATTTATAATCTCCGAGGGACATTACCTCACTTCTGAGGCTGAACGGAGATGTTTTTGATCTGGACCCCCTGTTGCTTCCAGGGAAGAAAAATTACAAGTTTCAAAAGCTACTTGTATATTAGCTTGATCCCAATTACCACTTCAGTGCTGCCTAACCTCTTCACAGCCTCTCAAGCGTTGTAGCACCCCAAAACAGTCAATGGCATGGAGGACTTTACTGTAACCTCCTAGAGAATGCAGGAACCTCTCCCTTTCTTTCCTTCTGCCCAGGTCAGGGCTCCTTAACACAGTCAGAGCAAGCTCTGTTCCGTAGACAAACTGGACACCTTTCTCTCAACTCTTCATTAGCAAATAAGAACTGAAGTATGGTGCTTTTCTGGGGAAGTTCGAAGAATGAGATCATAGATAACAACAAAGAGGGTAGAGCGTACCACTTCTATTAGAAGTTAATGGGTAAATGAGGATGACAGAGAGGACAAACATACTAGCAAAGGACAACAACCCTTTCATCATTTATGATGAACAACCTCCCTTGTGACTGAAGCTTCTGCATGAACCACTTTAGGATTCCAGCATCTAGGAAGCCACAGATAACAGTTAAGCCCAGCTACTGAAGAACAGCAACAAACCTTCAACTATTCAGGTCTTCAGGTATTGACAAGGTTTGCACCTAAAATACACAACAGCTTATTTTATTTGTCACAGACCTACAACTATTTTTTGCACGTACTCAGAAGACAAAAAAAAAGGACATATGGATATCATATGAGTTTGTTGACTCCCTCTTTCTACATTCTCACTAAGATTTGTGACATCTGAACTCTAACCACAGTTTGGGATATTTACCATCAACATCATATCTTTCATGCTGCCATTTGTTTCACAAAATTACTTCCTTTGTCATGGACTTGAGATTTACAGTTGAAGCTGGCAGAACCATTTCAGAGCACTATATATCAAGGGGAGAAAAAAAGAAAAGCAGTGCATAAAGAAAAGCTGACTACTGCCTTAATTATTGAGAGACTGCTACATCACAGAAAGACTGAGGAAATTTGAGAAAGTGACAAAGTCACAAAAGTCAATTTCAGGAGCACCATCCATTTTAAAACTCACTAGAAGTTGCACATGACAGTGGAAATTGGATATCTCCACAAATTCTGACATTTTTACGCTGTGTATCTCAGTCCAGGCTAATTGTTCCAGCATTTTCTTTTGTTGTTCACCTCACACTAATGTCATGCCACCCACCAGCTGCTTACACTTCTTTAGAATTTGAGACTCAGGGTGTCATTTATGCCTCATCTGCCTTTTTCTGTGGATGAAGAAGGAAGTATGCTTTGTTTTTTATTTTTCTACATTACTCAGTACATTATCCAATCAGTTTACAAATCAGAGTACACACTTCAAAGTCATGACTAAACAATCCACACAGTATATACTCTACTGCCATTGGGCATGAATTTCACATTCTTATCACTTAATTTATTCACTGAAGATAACAGTCTGTGCTATCAGTCAACCTGGTTATATGATAAGAATAATATTCAAAGATTTTTATTTCCCAGTTCACAGGAGGAATTGACATAACCCCGTGAGTACAGCATATCCAGCTAAACAAAAGTTTGAAAGCACACACACAAGCACATTTCATATTTATACAGAAACTATTTGCATATTAAACATACCCCATTGGTATCACAAAACATTTCTCTAAATAATTTTGCAATTTATTGCAAAAATGAGACCTCCTATGAAAACACTTAAGTAAAGAATCTAAGATAATAAGAAAAAATAAATCAAATCTCACATGAGAAAAAGTGCTGTTGCAAACTAATCACAACACAGCAATATGCTCAGTGCTGCACACACACACACATAACCAAGTCAGAATGTGTGATTACTGAGCCTCAGTATCTACTAACCTGCCATGATTCTGCTAGGCAAAGTGGGGAAAAACAGAAGATTTGCAAGCACTGTAAGCATTCTTGCTAGGGTTGTGCCTGGCTCTACTGGAGCACTGGTGGGGTGCATAGTAGGACAAATGAAGCCAGATAATGATGAAAGGCAGCACCTAAGTAATTACAGTTCTCCTTTTCAACACAGGGCACATGAGAAGAGCACAACCTGACTGGTGGGATCAGCTTTCCAGGCTGGTCACCTGTCACAGGGCAGGTGACAATAACCCTCAGTTTATACAAATACTTCAATACCTTTGGTGAAATGCTGGCAAGCACAGGATGAACTCTGGTTTTGCATGGAAAGCTCCGCATTATCCCTCGAGAAATTAGACACCTGCAAAGAGCCAGCCATATGCACACATTTTGCAGGTGTGCTGTCTTTGAAAAGAACAGCCTTTGTATTGTGCCTCTGTTATTAAAAAGAGCAAACATTGCAAGAGTGATATATTTTATATAATCATATTATTTGCGAAGTTAAAAGTATTATTAGATGCTACAAATATACCTCTGACAAACAGAGCAATACTCCTTTGAATGTTATGTTGTATTATAAGATAGAATCTATTCCCTCCCCCTCACCCATTTGCTTAAGTGTCAGAAAGAAGAACACTTTCATAACAGATAAATGCAAGAAGGTGGAGAAAACATTGTTCTAGAAAAGTCACTTTTGCTTGAGTTCATCCTCACTGCTAACCCTACACTTGTACCATGTGAAAGTTCCCTAACAAAACACTATCAGCCTCATCTTGCTTTTGTAAACAAAGCTGAAGTCAGGTGGAGCACAATAAAAAAGCATTAAGGTTCCTTTACATCTTGAACAGGACCAGAAGCTACTTAAAAGTTAGACAATGATTGCAATAATTTACAAAGACTAGAAGAAATATCACAGATTTTTACGAGAAAGCCTAAGAATTTAAAAAACTGCACTATTCCAAAGGGACTGATATTTTTACAATAAATTGAAGAACTTGAAGATGCAGTAAGATACTAATGTCCAAATTCAGCCACTGGTAGGGCTTGTCATGCTCTGCTTGTGAGTGCTTTAAAGGCAGACTCTACTTCAGAATGGCAAGAAAATTAACAAGGAGATGAAGAGAACTAATTGGAGCTATGCCAAGGATCCTTATGGAGACTTCAGAAGGACAGATAGATCTCTGGAAAAACAAAGCCAAAAAACCCTAACACACTATGGCTTTTCATCTTCAGACAAGTGCTCCAGTAGTTAGCCAGTTAGTGTGTCCTTGCTGTCTCTTTTGAATATTTTTTGTTGTCAGCACAATCTTCCTCAAACTAATCAAGGTCAGTGAAGGATGTAAAGGGAATTCATCACAATTAGAACGTTTTAAAATGTTTACACACAGAGGATACACGTTGTAGATCAGCATACACACACTGTGGCGTACAGCCCCCACTTATCTCCAGTGGTGTTATATATAGGCAACTGATTTTTGTTCTGCAAGCTGAGCAGTGTACTGCTGTAGTTACTCTGCTAGCAGCATCAGTAAGAGCTACTTCAAAGCCAGCCTTCTGTTTTGCTGGGCTTGAAGAGTTTTTTAAGTACTACTGCTTGCTAAATATGAGAGGAAGAGCAGGATCTTCTTTGCTGGCATACAAGGATGCTCAGTATCTCTCAGCAAGTTTGAAAGATCTCAGACCTTCCAATAAGAGGTTGTCTGCTTAATTAAAAAACTACATGGCTCTTCTATATTTTCCTTTCATAAAAATATAATCATCAACCACTGCTGTTAAAACTTTTTTGTAAGTTTGTCCACAGGGCATGTTTACTGATGCTGTAATTCTCACAGTAGTCTCCACCCTGTTACAGGACAAAGTTTTCTGTTCTAAGACAGAGCTAAGCTAAGTCCAGGTATGTCTAGTATAGAGAAAAGTTAGGTAGAAAAATTAAAAGATGGTATCATTTTACCAGAAAAATAGTACAGGCCTCCAGACAAAACTCTTCATATGCCAGTATTCCTTACATTGATCTATGGGCAATTTAGAGCATTGAGACCGAAAGCAATCACAATTTTATACAGGCAAAAACATTACTATGCATTTACTGTAAATAAAGCTGACTTAAAACTATGTGAAAACCTGCATTCTGCCAGCTACCTACCAAGCTGGAAACCACATTCTCTCAGTGTCCATAACCTTGAACACCCTGATGGCCTAAGAAGCCAGCTGCCTAGGGGATGGCTTTAAACAAAAAATTTTTTTTCTTTAAATTGAACTGTTTCACTGGGTTTCTCCTTACAAATATTTAAATTACATTAAAAATATTATTTTTATAAGCATTTGATCCAATTTGGTACCAAAATAATTCTTTGTTCCAACCTCTTCCCCCCACAACCTAGAAAGAATATTTTCCTCCCCATGAAAATTTCATGGAAGAGAAATTCCCTTTTCTAGCCAGCACCATCTGGATGTAAAGCTTAAAATGTCGAGAGGGCATGAAGAGAACTGCAGCAGGCCAGCAAGTACACAGGGAAGGCTAATGTTAATTTACATACTCATTACAATTCAGCATGCTTCAAAAAGATAGAAGAAAATTGAAGGAGATAATATATGAATGCAGTAAAAAGTAACAAAAAGCAGAGATAGCCTAAATTCCAGAGAGAAAAAAAAATACTGACATTGAACAATTTGAGAAAGGAGACTACTGAAAAATCAGAACTTAATATAAAACTTTAAAAAAAATTATATTATAAAACAGTAAATACATCTAGAACAGCAGATCTCAAGCTTCTTTGAGCTGGGGTTTTATCCAACAGCAGAAGCTATTTCCAGATCCCAACCCTATGTCATTACTTGGAAGATCAAAGCTGCTGAATGTGCAAGACTCTCAATAGACCATGACTTTATTCATTGAGACAATAAGGCATAGTAAGTGCAGAAGAAACATTCTTAGACCAAGAGTGCCCTGAAGCTACTATAATTGGTCCAAACAGAATTTCCTCAGTTCAGAGGATATCATGCAGCAGTCACCTCCATTTTCATTATTACCACAGGGAGCTAATAGGCCCAGGATGTCCTCCCCCTCACACAAACGTGCAGGCAGCCTTACAACATGACAGTCTCAGGTTCATGAAGGCACTTTATATACGGTATTTGCACCAACTTCCTTCATGGGACTCCAGAAACATGGGAAATATTTTAGTGGTTGTTCTCCATATCGCTGTATTGCTCTGCACTATGAAAAGAAGAGACATCACTGTGGCATGCATCATGGGATGTCAGAGCCATAATAAAGCCTCTGGACTTCACTAGCACCAATTTTATTCTTCCAATTCTTCTAACTGGAATCAGTCCAGAACATAAAATTTACATAGTACAGAAATTGTACAATATCCAACAAGGAAGAGTAAGTTAATTTAATCTCTAAAGTTTTATGTAAACTTTACACAACTAGCTAAATAATCATCAGAACTCAGAAGAAGAGTGTATAAACTAGTTGGAAGGAGTCTAATTATATATGCAGTCCACCATCAGTGTCTAAAGGCTAAGTGTACACAAGTATAAAAGCCATCCTACACAAATGTAGAAATGGTAATTGCAGAGGGAGAAAAGAATGTACTAATATCACTATTTCATGAACCGAACCACAAGATACAGTAGCAATGTTCCGCCAGCTCTTCTCACTGATATGAATGACATATGTCTTCCCAGTAAAAAGGTTTGCTGCATTTTGAAGATGCTAAGATGCAGAATAGTGTAATTAAGAGTGTTTTACCAGCTTCACAATAAGTAGCTTGTGAAATGCATCACCCAAGATATTTCTATTGGACAGCTACTCTAAATACAGGAATTTTTTCTACCTATAGGTAGAAATATTTGGCAAACCCTCTAGACACACATGCTGATGCCAAAGTAAAGTTAAAAAATACTGCTGAAATGTGCTAGGAATACTCTCAGGTAGATATATAGAAAAAGCAGCTGGCACAAAAATAAGGTTGATTGGATCTGCAGCAATCAATTGTCCAGCAAGACACACACCAGGAGCATCTATCCCTTGAGCTGTGATCTTATTCCCAAAGACAGCCATAATGACTCAGCCTCTCTGATATTTCTCCTCAGGAAAGGGTCATGTTCCACAACAAACCTGAAAATACCAGTGTGAAGAAATGAGGGATCATATTTGGGAACACTTGAAGCTTTGGCAGCTCATTACCCTGACTTTCTCTCTGACATTATGTTTCTCAGGTCTTCCTTCTTGTTAACCCTGCTCCCCTTGTCACCTTGCCTTCCCTCCCTTTGCTAGATGCAAAGTTAAGATTTTCCAGTTTTATTATTAGTTTTAAATCTAGCTTTAAATTATTAATATATCATTCCTATAGTCAATATTAATGTTATCCAGCATAAGAAAACTAACATTGATCTGTGTACCACAGATTGTGAATATAGCAAGTTCTGAATCAATGGGGTCTTTGTTCTTTGTTGTGACCTTTGCCATGAAAATGGAAAAAAAAGTAAACCCATTCTGTGAAATTGCTTCTCCTGGCAAGGATTTGTCCCATGGTAATTTTCACTCAGTGGTCTAAACCAGCACCTTGTAAAATCATAGAATAAGGGGGCTCCAGGTAGATAAAAAAATGTAGACATGGTCATTGACAATACAGGCCTGAACTGGGCCAAGAAGGTGGGTCTGCATTTCTCAGCAAGATGCCCAGTGCCAGCTGGAAACTTCTGGTCAGCAAAAGTGACAGGTGCTGTAGAGATTACAATTGTCACCACTTTTCGTCTCTACCCACTTAAGAATTTTCAAGGTCAAATAAAGTCCAAATTCAGCCCTCAGGTCAGCAAAACAAGTCCTTTGAAGCAAAGATTCCTGCTGAGGTTCATCAAAGAAATTTGAGAAGAACAGATTCATTTGCTCATTGCTGCATTCAGAGTAACTCTTTTAATTTAATATTAATACAATCTTTATTTAACAAAGGGCTTAAGCACAAAGGGCTACAACTTAAAGCACCAGCATTTAAGGATGAAGCCACAGTGAGAATTTAAAACATGCAACGTCTCAAGTCTGTATCTAGGTACCAAATCAGCAAGATTCAGATCAAGTCTATACAAGCTATTTCTTAATTTGGCACCTTGTATGACTTCAGTCTCATACGCCCAAGAAAGTAATATACCCATGTCCTCATTCTGTCACTCTAGATTTCAGTGGTAATACAGAGTTTTGTCAGCTTGATTCCTGACACACACTCAGAAAAGGAAAATGGTTTGAAAAGGTAAAAATTGCATATCTATCTTTCCTGCTCCCCCCTTCCAATATTAAACAAAAGCCCAATAAGCTAACTCCTAGGGATTTTATTTTTATCATCTCTCTAGAAGTTATGATCTCTTCAGAATCAATTACAACAGCAGAAACAAGACAAGATGCTTTGTTTCACAAAAGCATTCACTTAAAGACTGTGAAGCTACATTGATTGATTTCTTAGCCAGCAAGATGTTCCTGCAGTAATGCAAACAACACTGAGAGCCCTTGACTCCTAGGAATTATAGTAAGTAGTTTTACTGTTTTGGGAGACCTGAGATCTAGCAGATATATGACCAAGTCTGTAACATCTTGTGGGTAGATGCAGCACTGCCCTTTTAGCACTCTAAGCCAAGTGCAGAACCGATTCACTGAACTTCCAGAACATAATTCTGTACTCTCAACAGCATGTAGCAAATCATAGATACAGATAACCAATCAAGCTTACATTAGTGTCTGTATGTACAAACTGAGCCCGGTGTCATTCAAAAAAAAAATAATTGAAAGCAGCTTCTATTCATTCTATTCATGTCAATAATAAGAATTTAGCCAGCCAGAATATTATAGCAGTCTAAAATTCTTTCAAAAAGAACACCTACTAAAACTACGTGCAATAATTTTTTCAAAAGGATGTTTTACAAGTTTAATCTTTGAATTAATCAAAGCAAGTGAATTTCAGGATATTCAGAAGTAGAGCTACAAAACAGACTTCTTTCCCCAGTAGTTGAAATGTGAGACTGTGGGGCATAGAAATCAGTTTCAGGATGACCCAAAAGAAACACTATTAACTTTCAACTGACATAAACAAATGTAAGTATTTTGGTTATGTTGAAACTTGACATTTTATTTCCTTTAGGAATGCTTTTCTTTTTCTTAAAATTATGTTTACTAGAGCTTTCTATATATTAAAAAAAATAAATAGAAAACTCACATAATGCTTTGAGTAGGAATGATCTTCTAGAGATCATCTTGCCCAATGCCTTTGCTAAAGCAGGTTCACCTAGAACCAATTGCAACGGGATCACATACAGACAGATTTTGAATATCTCAAGAGAAGGAGACTTTACAGCCTCATTTTCTCACTGTTCTTTTCATTTTGAGAAAATGAAAACCAATGAGACTGTTTCCAAGTTTCACCAAAATCCACAAGAGGTTTTGATGACTTGAGACTGCACCTTTTGGCAACACTACTCCACACCAATCTTTTTCTTGACTTTACTGGTCAGCTAGTGCTACCAAATCATAGATGCCCCATGACAACCTGTCTACCAAACTCACTGAAGAAAATATACAGACAGGTAGCATCATTAGCATGTTAATTGATATCACTTAAGGACTGCATCTGATGATGTGTAAGCCAGTAAAAGGAAAACAGCAAGATTTTTTTTTTTTCCTTGCTCAGGCTGGATTCAAATTTCTTGGTGCAAAAAGGAGGCAAAGGGACCATAATTAGGACAGTACCCCAATACTGTTTTAGCCAGAGATGATGTAGATCTGAATTCTGTGCTGTATTCTGGGCAGCAGGGTGAGGGGTAAGAAAGAGAATATATACAGTACATAGTCCCAGGAATGTAGTTCAGGAATAGCTAGTTCATGTTATCCATCACCTTGCACTTCCTCTGAAAAGACCTCTTTCCCCTTCTCATTAAACACATAGTAAATAAAAATAAATACAAACCCTAACAATCTTACGCCACTAGTAGAGAGCAAATAATTCTGGGACAAAGATTTTGTACTACAGAGAACAAGCATTCTTTCTTTTTTTTGTCATGGTTTTGTAGTTCAGGTGGGAATAGCTAGAGAAATAACATGCAGGGGGCAAAAAGCCCTGCTACACAGGGGAAATAAAATAATCTGGAAGAGTGGGACAGATGCTGGTAACTTACTTGCAGTGTAAAAACACTGGTGGGATAAGTAACTGTCAGAAGCATCAAGAGGTGGAAAATAGACAACAGATCAACTTTGCAAGGAGGAGAAAGAATGCACAGAAACATGTGTAAAAGAAAGAGCAACTGTGGGGGTAAAGATCGTGAGTGCTAGAAGAGCCTGTTGAATAGAAGATAATTCAGTGGGGCAAGATCACATGGTAGTGTGCGAACCCCTTGATCTAAGACCAGATCCAGTTTCCCCTTGGGACACAAAAGCAACAGAAACCTTTCAAAATGCATCAGAGTCTCTACACAATTTTTGAAAATTGTCACAGGCTAGGCAGAATCTGGCCCAGAAGCCTCAGAGGAAACAAGGTGACCCAGTTGAGGTACAAGTGATATTTAGCTTACCTGATCTTAAAAAGTCCAAACGCGTTTTACAGAACTAGCCCTTTAATATTGTTTCCTTGGCAAATTTTCAGTTTTGGTGAAACACATTTCTTTGATCCAACTTCTTGCTGCACTTTCAACCACCTGCTCTTGAATCCTTTCTACCAGTTGATCCAACTATAAATGGTGATAGGGTTTCTGTGATTCCTTTTAGAAGTTAGTGTGGTTCACAGCACTTTCTCAATCCTCAAAGAAAGGCAATTCTATACAATTAAGGTGGTTAGTGTGGATATAGATGAAACCCCCTTGTCACATTTTTTCTCTGGAATATTCATTGCTCCTAGGAGTTAACCCCTATGCCCTATTTACAAGATGAAACACCTTTTTCTATTTTTTTCAATAAACATCATGAAATATATTAGATTGTTGTGATTTATACAGAGATCTTTGGCAGGATTTTCAGGTCTGCCAAAGATAAATTGAATATGCGGTTCTTCTACAAAGAGAGAATTATCTGAATAAATAATGTATCATGAGAATTTTACTTCTTATCTATGTCTAATTCATTCTCAGATAAATATATATACATTTGCACTAGTATCAGTCAGATTACAGAAAACATAACAGCAGAAAACATGTCCTTAGACTGTTCCTGTAATATTCAGGGTAGAAAACTCACCAATAACACTGATGTAGTAAAACAAAAAACACCTCTTGAGGTATAGGAAAGGGAGCTATTTATTTTCCTTGTTTCAGCTTTCATTATGTTTGGTTTTATTTTTACCTTGTAAAGTTTTAACACAGGAAACACATAAAACCAGCTATAAAACCTTTATCGATTGCATCTCACGCAACACTGCAAAGCACTTTCCAATAGCTCTCAATCATGGAAAGCCAGCACTAGGAGCAGTAGGTTTAGAAGAACAACTGGCTTACTACTAGTTTTAGACATATATCTGGCCACCAGACCCTTGCCTGCACACATGGACACTGTCACATCATTCACAAACCTATTTAGGCAGACAGCTGATGTGCACAGAGAATTAGGCTTGACACACACTTATCTCTATCAGCTGAAACCACTGAGGTGGTTATCTTTATAACTGTGAAGGAGAACCTCATGATACAAGTTTTCTCACTTGCAGGCGCAGGGAAATACAACATTTTGACACCTAAGGTGTCACATAGAAGTGTTCAGTCTCACAAGGAAGATGTATGGTCCCTTACACTGGAACTAATGTAAAGTCAGTGACAACTGCCTTCTGACAGAGGGAAAAAAAAGTTTCATCTGAGAAGACTGCTCCTGTTCCAAAAGAAAAGGGAGCAAGAGCACCTTAATTCCAGCAGAGATAAAAATGGCTGGAGCTGCTTTGCTTCTCCAAAAAACACCTCAAACATTTGAAAAGTCTGTTAACTAAAGAGACCATTTAGTGAAATAAGCACGCAAATTCAAGTAATACTGAATTCTTCTCTATTTCATCTTAAAGATATGTAGTGCAGTTAATACATAGGTCCCACTTTTATCAATGAAGGATGTCTTCCTTGACCATTTTTTTATTTTAGTTTTTCAATTGCAAGAGACATAAAATATTTATGCCAGGGGTTTGTAAGAAAGACAAGCATGGATGTGAGGTTGGTTTTAAAGACAATCTCTTACTACTGAGGAGATGGCAGTGTTCTTTGCTCGATGACATAGTAACAGGTTTCATGTTCATCAATGGCTGCTTCAAAGACCAAGGGAATCCTCTGTTCCCCATATCCACTTGGTTATATCCATGGCAGAAGTAACAGGATTAAACTGCAAATTCAGATTTGATAACATAAAGTTTTAAATGAGCAAAGATACAAAAGCACTAACCAGTTCATCTGTATTTAGACTGTGAGATTATCTTCAGATTTCCTGAACAGAAATCCATATATTTTTGCAACAGAACAAAAAAGGATAGGCAACAACAACACCATGCAGCTGCTCTGGCCAGGCTTCCTCTGTGTTGGTGAAATATCTACAGTCCACAACACCTGCCTGAGCAAAATATGTTGGCAGGAAAATTGAGAGGTAGCTGGAAAAACTTAAACAAAGACTAGCCCAAATCTCAGTGTTTCAGAAGCCAAGAGAGCTTTGAACAAGCAACTCACCAGCCAACACTCATCCAGCTAGGCCTTATAATCCACTGAGAAGAATGAGTAAGACAGATGGAGTTGAATAGAAGATGATATCTCCAATTCTAGGTCTGCTCATCCAGCACTAATGGCTGTTTTTCTCATATTCTATAATTTACCATATTCTAAAAAGTTTTGTTATGCCTCAAAAAGTAGAACTATCATGGATTAAAGGAACAGAGAAAACCAGCAGCATCTTGCACAGACTGTTTGGCAAGCAAAGGCCTAAAGAAACCCAATCAACCAACAAACCAAAAAACAAAACCCAACAAAATATCCTCACGTTCCAAAACACCCAACAAAAACCCCCAGAGATCTGGGTTTTCTACCTGCAAGACTTTGAGCTCACCTTTTCTGTTCAGTTTTCTTTTCTCCCATCTTTAAAATAAATAACACCAATTATCTGAATGTCTCAAAGAATGACCATGAGATTTAGTCTATAGTTTAAAAAGCACACTAGATGTGTTGAGCACCACATTCAGAAAACTGGAATTATTAAACTGATAAAACAGCAAAGCATTTAGCCTTACAATAACTTGGCTTCAGATTAAAAAATAATAAAAATCACCCTACTGAAAACTCTTTCAAAACAATTCTCTTCACAAGTTCACTTGCAAATTTCAAAACAAGGCTTTAATCCTTTTTATATTTAGTACATATGTGGGAAAAGCCATACAGAAGAGAAGGAATCAATATCTCCTTTTTTCTATGGGAGGTCAAGTTGGATTTTAAAAGAAAACTGGAAGAACCACTAGACTATTTCTGGTGCAAGTTTAATAGAATAGTACTTTAAACGAGACCTTGGTCAGTACCTCTTCTTCCAAGGGGAGCAATAGAATCACTCAGATGCCTACACATGTGCTCCACCACTTTAAGGAACTTTTGTTCATTTTAGAAAATGCTTTTTACTTTTTATACTTAAAAAAAACTCCACCAAAAAAAAAGTGCCAAAGGGAAAATACAAGGTAGTGCTGCCATCATCAGTAAAATTCCCCTTCATCAGCCAGGGCACACCTGCTTTGGGCACAGATGTTTTGAAGCTCAGCCAGCACAGTAGCATGGATTTGCACTCTGAGAAACTTATTCACCTCACACATCCACTTTTAGTCATCACTAGCCTCCAGCTCTTTAGATGTCATCATGAGAGTGGACCAGATAGAGCTTTTGAGCCACAAACTGACATAATGTAATTGTTTGCCAATGAGAAAACCTGGAGAACTCCCATACTCCGCCATTCCTCCTGCATTCCTATCAGAAGTAGATCTTATCAGGAATGAATCACCAACAGGAACCTGGAGATAAATTTCAGTGGGCCAGCACTGATAGGGATAGTTTCCTAGAATACAATTATAAGTTTTTAATATAAGTTACAATGAAAAAAATTATAAGAACCTGTTAAGAAATTTCTATCTTGCTAGAGCATTTTTTGGTCCAGACAGAGCAAATCTGATCATCATCGTTACTTACTGAACAGGAGGAAATACAGTGCCTGAAGAGCAGCTGTCTCTCAATTTGCTCTGGTTTTATGCTTTTTCCATGAAGGATCTTATTGTCCAAACACATTTACATTTGAAAATATGTAACATATGGTCAGAATGACATTTAACAGAACTCTTGGTTCCCTTGTGACGATGCAAGACAGGTTGGCTGTCACCATTCCCACACCACCCACCTCCCTTCAGCCCAATAAACCATAAAACCACAGGCCAGTTTCAAGCCACCACAACAGCAAATTGAACCTGGGGCATTGTGGAGATAACAGACTGTTACCAGAAGAGGGCAGTAAGCTTTTGCCCTTGTGTGCAACAAAGATGGCAACAGCGTATGGCTGAGTGCCACAGGAGCCTGAGTCTGGATTGGGCATTCACTGCCTGATCCCAGAAGAAAGGGGGCTGCAGTCACGTTCAGGAGAGGGCCCAGAAGAGTCCAGTCCAGGACGGTGAACCTCATATCTGGACCTACTTTGTTGCCATTCTGGGGTCGTCTCCTGGAGGGATCCTCCCTCTCATGAGGCACAGAAGTCACACCTCTCACTAACATCAGTTATAGAATAACTGGTCCAAAAAAATGGAAAGAGCCTGCCTGTAATATAAATCACAGTCCCAGTGCAGCTGAATTTGTCAACAGCAGATCTTCACTCTCCAGACTAATCTAGACTGAATAGCTTTTTCAAACTCTGAACAACTATCTAAACTGAATTTACACAGTTTTTTTGTTTGCTTGTTTTGGTTTTTGTTTGTTTTTGTTTTTGTTTTTGTTTTTCCCCAGTTTTACTAGTTTCTTCAAGATAAAACAGGAATATATGGTTTTGGCAAAAGCAGATTAGACCAGCCACTAGGGAAGCAAAACTTGTACACTGAGTGATTGCTTTGGCTTCGAGCAAATTTAATCTTTTCCCATCAATTCCTTTACCCTTTTTTTCTTGCATTAGGCAAAAGCCTCATATCTGACCACGCTTTTTTGATGGGCTTTGATCTAAGTTATGTTTTGACAAAATATAATTAAAATACCTATTATGTAAAAACCCATGATTCATACATATTTATGCCTGTGAACTATCTAGAGAATTCATTCAATTAAATATCCACCAGTTATAACATAAGGAGTACTACCATTAAATCTCAATCAAGAAAGGATAAATCAATAAAAAAACAAATTGTAAGACAATCTAAATAACCAAGATTTACTCCCTTCCAGTAATGTAATGCTTTTCTTTGTCTTCAAGTGACAGATGTCAGACAATTTAGTTTTTTCTATGAGAACAAGAAACTTAATTTAATTTTATGTTTAAATGGTTAATTATTCCAAATTTTTCCATTCAACATGGGAAAAGTTTCTTCACAGTAAAAGGGTCACTGAAAAAAACTGGGACAGAAAAGGTGTACGCATATGGATACATTTTTAAAAGATGACTAGTGCTATATTTTTCCTCCTGACTTTTTCTAAAGGTCTTTCTTTGCTCTATTTGCCTTCCTACACAAGTCATTGATTTTTATCTGGTTTTACATTATCACATATTAAAATATACTGGTAAACCTCTGAATGCCTGTTTCCTCCCAAAGTCATTCAGATTCTCAAGCAACACAGAGAGGACACTCAAAGAAGTATATATTAACAGCTATACATGTTACTTTAAACTGTTGGCAAGTTGGTAATTTTTTTCTTATTCACTATCATTTAACAGGAAAAGTGACAAGACACACATTAAACCTTCATGCTTGCACTACTGATTTTTAAATATTTAGCCATTTCCCTCAACTATATTGCATGTAGTACATCCTGTAACTCCTAAATAAAAACACTGTGAACTTCTCCTTCTGGAAACACACTCTCCAGAGCTTACTGCTTCTCCTGCTGTAAGAATGGTAAACTGCTCCAAGGGTCAGTGTCCAAGGATTCCAGTTTGGCAGATCACATTGCTCCATTCCCATTACGAAACCCACAGTACACACACTGCACAGGTAATCTGTACCTGTACAGCAGGTCAGAATTTTTCCTGAAGTGCAGCATATAAGCTGCAAGTTATACCTTTGATAAAATTGTACCTTTGAAAATACTAGTAGCCAGGAACAAATGATGTGCATAGTCCCAGCAGAGGACGAACAGCTCAGGAACAATGAGCTGACCTTAATTACTGCAAAGCATGGCTATGACTCCTTCCTAGTTGGAAGGAAAACACTATGTGCCTCAGAGACAGAAAGACAACCTAAATAAGAGAATATTCTGAATTGGAAGGTACCCACAAGGAGCATCGTCTCCAAGTCTAAAGTGAATGGCCCATACAGGGATCAAATCTACAATCTTGGTGTATTAGCACCATGCTCTGACCAGCTGAGCTAATCTCAGGGTCCTGATAACTGTCCATAATTAGGCTTTTCTAACCCTGCCTTGCCATAGATAGCAGATACACATGATACTTATGCTCAACCCATTTCCTTTAGACTTACTTTTCCCAAACGCAAGAAACCTGACTGCGGGATTTGCAGTCATAAAGATTTTATTTGTGCATTCCCCTGGTGGGGAGAGGTGGCAAGAAAAATAACATACTGGTTTTTCAAAGCTCTTTCTAGAGGCTGTCAACCCCAATAAACAATTCAAGAAGTACAAGAGTTTTCTGTTCATTCCAGAAAGTGCAGATAGGGGAATCTTGCCAAATTAATGCAGATAAAGGTGGCAGGCAAAAAGCAAGTATTAAAAAACAGTCTTTGACTAACATATATAGAAGAGGTTTCTGAGGTATTTTATTATGTCACAAAAAAAAAATCCCAAGATTAAACTTTCATTCCATACATTTCCCACCTGCCATAAATACAGGGTAACTAATAAGATATGGGAGGTAATTATATTTCATTGTTTCAGAATAAGACATTTTAACCCACTCCTTTATCTGCCTCAATGCACATCTCACAACCTGATTCTATCTGTACTGTTTCAATTGAATCATAAGTAGTATTTCCACATCCTTAGCAATGCTTTTGTTTCTAAAAGAGACAGTTCCAAAAGTTTGATAAAAAAAGGGTGTCAGACTCTTGCTACTTTTTCTTACATGCACATCAATGTCTAGAAGATGAATTCTGGAAACTACCACCCCACCAGCCAGACTATTCTCAGTCCTTTAGACATGACATTATTGCTGGAGCGTGGGCAGCCAGCCACTCCCACATCTGTTTGCAGGGCAAACAAGCACACCGTAACTGGGGACGTCCGTGTTAAAGTTCTAACCCCTCCTCATACCACCTATGGGTAATGAAGGGTAATGAAACAGAGGATTTGAAGGAAAAGGCTCCTTTTGAGGTGCAACATATTTGCAGTGCTGGGCTCCACATTTTTTTTTTTTGGTGAAGCAGATTTTTCACTGTTTCCAAGTTCTTCAGAAACAACCAGGAGCTATGCAATGCATGACAGTTATGTACCAACAGCCTAGGGGGCTTTTCTCCATTCACTGTTTTGGGAGAAACATGCCTGACTCATGTTTTAAGGAACAGGCATAAAGATCTAATGTTACATCTAAACAGATGTACCACCTTACTTCAGGGCAGACACATTGAAAAGAGCAAAGAGTTTCAAGCATTGGTTTACCATAGTTTCTCCTTCATTTGGCTGGAATACAGTCATTCTGCTAATTGATACTCCTACCACAGTGTCAAGCAAACAAATCAGATAAAACACAGTTTGCCAGTGTTTTGTCACATTCTGGGTTTCCTGGCACTAGTTACTGTCTGTATATCCCAGGGCACCAACAGATGTAAGGTCTGATAAAAATGTTTTCCTGACCAAGGAAAATGTAGACTTTATTCTGCAATGTACACACATATGGCAGATTAAAAAAAGACCACAACTAACCCATCCCCACCCCCTGGCCCACACTGGATTCCAAACTCTGAAAAGGTTTTTTAAGTTTTTCCACTCCACTCCTCATCTCTCACAGGCTACAAGATTCTAGAAGAGGGGCTGAAAATATCAGATTTTTCTGGCAAAGATGCCAGAAAAATCCATCCATTCCTCAGCTCCTCAAGGAGATAACATGGAAAGAAATTTTCCTTTCCATGGACCCAGATGGCTAGTACTTAATCAATCAGTACCCAGAGTTGCTACCACTGAGCACTACTCCCAAGTAATTTACACTTGGCACACAGACACTATAAACACAGAAGATAAACTGAATGGGCTACAATTAAAAGATCCCGACAAGGTTGCTTTAAAAACTGTTCATTGAAACTGAGGAGGATTACAAAATCCCACCAAATAGCAACAGTGGCACACAAAAACTTGGAAAAGTTTGCTAGTCACCACACAAAGTCAGGCCCCAGACCCAAAACTACTCTTAAGTTTGATACTTGATTTCCTCAAGAACACCTCGAGATGCTAAGCACTCAAGATAAGCTTCCAACACTGTTTACTCCTCCTCATGAGGTTGGGTCATGACATATCTTGTGAGGGAAGAGTGTTTTCTACTTCAGTTGTGCCAGCTGAAATACTTTCTGCAGAAAGACTGATCTAATCTCTCTCTGGAGTCAATGGGTATTTTTTACTTGTGACATTTCTGTTTTTAAAATACTGTTCTCTTATGTACATGCACTAAGTGGTAGACAAGCAACTTTTTGAGTAATGTAGTACAGAGAAAAAATCCAACTGGAAGCTAAAAGAAAAAGAGCTGAAGGGTAACTTAATGCCTCCATTTGGTCAACAACTATTCTGCTTAAAACGTAGCTTTTATGTCTATCGCAGGTCTCTTCTTACATGAATTCTGACCCAAATAATTCAGATTTCTTCTTCCCATAGAATATCAGGGTTTTCAATTCCGCCTTGTACATTCTCAATTGCTACACATTATCATGCACGAAGTCAGAGCTCCTCCCTGCTGATAAAATCTAGAAGGCTCCCTCAGAAAGTCAGGACTTGGAATCCTAACGATTCTTCATATATGGTGACCCTAGGTTTTATTACAGAGCCATCACTGTTGACCTGTAGAAGCCCAGAAGACTCCAGCTTTACCAGCTGTTGTTTTTAGCCCACTTGGGCCAATGAAACTAAAGAGAGTGGGATGTACAGGTGGGATGTATCAACTTGATGTCCAGGACTCACACAAAATTAATGTGAAATACTTTTCAATCCTCTGCTCTCAGATTTTTTCTGCTTCCCAGCTCCCAGGGATTCATCTTTTATTGTATGCTGTGAACATAACTGCACTGAGCCATTTCATTATAACAAGCTCATTTTGTAGCCAACCACAACAGTAACAGCTGTTCATTCCAGAGCCAACACAGACGTGCTGCACCCAAGTGGCATGCTGAGCGCTGGCACTTTATCTACCCAAATCAAAGACAATAATAACAAAAAGTATGTGTTGGGGAGATGCCAAAAAGGGTCTCGCCTGATTCCGAGTGGTCCAGTATTGCAACAAACCTTATTGTCCTTGACTGTAACAATAAGCAAGAGATTTTTGTAGGGCGTGATTTCAAATAAAGATACAATGCAAAAAAAATACAAAGTTTGCTCAAACAGAAAAGTGCATGAAATACCATAGAAAATAGAGCAACTGAAAAAGAATTTGAGGAGTATCTTTTATCTACTCAAGACTAACCACTATTTCTTAACTACCCTAGAAGTAGAAGGCCAGCAAGGCAGCTGATAGGACTTTGTGATGACTGTGTTGTAAAGCAGGCACCAAGGAGTGATAAGGCCACAGCCAAGAAGCTCGATGCACTCTTTTGGTCAGTTGTTACTGCAGAAGGTATTGGAGAGATCCCACACCTGATATCTTGTAGGAGTTAGATCAGTTTAAAGCAAGTACACAGGAAGTATTAGACCAAATAGACAAATTGGAGGTTATTATGTCACCAGGAGTGGATGGTGTTCCTCTGAGAGCTCTGAGGAAACTCAAGCGTGGAACTGCAGAACTGCTGACCAAGGTTTGTAATGATAATCAGGAAGAGCTGTTATGCTGGAGGACTGTGAAAGGACTCCAAAAAGAGCTCTAAAGAGCATCGTGGGAACAACTGAAGAGTGATTTCCAGAAACAGCATGACATAGCTAGTCTATAATAAACTGTAAGACCAGTGAACACACAGGGAAACTGAGTCATTGTGGCTTTTGCAAAAGGCAATCCTGCTTCATCAACTGCCTGGACTTCTACAGAGGTGTCAGTAAGCACTCAAATAAATGGGATCCTGCAGATATAACACATCTAGACTTTCAAAAAGCCTTGAACAAGCTTCCACATCAAATTAAAATACCATAGGACTGGATAATAAAGTCTCCTTCATAAAAGTTTCTATGAGTTGAAATGATAAGAAGGAAAGAGTAAGCCTTCACATTTAACAATCACTTTTCAGGATGAAGAAGAGTAAGCAGTGAGGTCTTTGGGGAATCAGAGTTGAGACTGTTTCGAGTTCATATCTTCATCAGTGATGTGGAGAGGCAAATGTACAGTTAAGTCTCAGTTTGTGGATGCTACTGAACACTTTCAATCAGTCAAATGGTATGCAGATGGCGAGGAACTTCAAAAGGAGCTCAAAGAACATTTAGCAGACAGAAAAACTGGCAGAAAACTGTAGTGAAAAGAAGTCACAAAAGGTGATTCTTTCATGATATAACATCTCTGTATGCTCATTTCTTGTGTACTGCATGCAGTTCTCATCTCAAAGATACAGTTGAGTCAGAAACAGAATCACAGAACTGCTGATGTTGGAAGGGACCTCTCAAGGCCATTGAGTACCCTGCTCAAGAAGGCTCAGCTAGAGTAGGTTTTCCAGGTCCATGCCAGGTTAGGTTTGAAATGTCTCTACAATTGGAGATACCACAAATTCTCTGGGTAGTCTGTTCCAATTTTCACCATCCTCACAGCAAAAAATTATTTTCTTGCATCAGATGGAATCTCTTATGTATCAATTTACGCCTCTTGCTCCTCAGCATTAAACGATCCATGAGGGGATCCAGAGGATAAGTGCTTTACATGGAGTCACTACAGGCTGAGAGAGGAGAAGGAGAGTGGGGATTAGTATCTCTGAGGTTTAGTGTCATGAACGTGATGAGCGATGTTAAAGGAAAACTGCTGTTATTACTTCTGCCTAGCCAAAAGACTAAACTGCCATCTAAAGGTATGCACCTCTAACTCAGTAACTAATATCAATTCACATGTTACCTATGAACCACAGGACAACAATGACTCAAGGTGACAGCAAATTTTGTTGTTTCCCATTTGACAAAGAGAACAACATAGTGTTCCAAATCCCTGCTCTCTCTGCTGGTTGCATACAGAAAAAATAGATAAGTAAGATATTTTGTGTCTTTGACAGTAACCCATAGGACTAACTTCAGGCATGCCAGGGGCAGACTTTCAGGTGACTGGCACTGACACTCATTGTATCTACTCACAAAAAGTTCCTCCCATAGAAGCAGGCACAGGCTATTAAAACTAATTCCTGGCCTGAAGCCTCATTCTCTTCATAAAAGACTGAAGATATTAGTTAACAGAAAATCTAAGAAAAATTAGGAAAGCAGGCCTTCAGCCAACAGGGGAAAGAAAAATCCTATTTATATTAGAGAACGATGAATCTTATTTAAAGAAACTTACAGTATTTTTAGCGCCAGCATTGTGAAACTAGTGAATTTTCCATTCCTTTATTTTCAGTGCTAAAGAAAGACACTGAGCTATATTTGTTTGTTTAATTCTCTGGGAAAACATTTACTTTTCTACTTACTTAATCAGTTACATTAGCAAAGGTGTAAATAACTCTAGAACTGGGACATCATAGTAATTCCTGTAAATCTTACTAGTTTCTTTCATAGGCCAACCCGCTATTGCTCTTGATAGCACTTCAGTATTAAAGCTATAGACCTCTACAAAGTAATACAACCCAGCTGGGTCACTTCCAATGTCACAGAAGTTTGTTACAGCATTTGCATGCTGTAACAAAATTCTAGATGCACTGCATCCTTACATTCAGCCACACCAGTATTGTACCATTTTGGCAGTGATGGGCTAACAGATGGTAATTCAGCAAAGCTTTGCAGTGGAGGTCATTAATAACATCAAGTTCATTTGATACTTCAATCAAAGCTATCCCTTTGGAAGAGCTGCAGCAATCTATTCTTTTCCCACAAGCAAGAAAAATTGAGGGACTACAAGCCAGTTCTCTGCTCTTCTAACCCTTGATTCTTTTGAAGCTGAGAAGCTTTCTGATGAGTGAATTCTTGGACTCCCTCTGCACATTATCACTTAATTAAAGACCTCAAGAACTATCATTAGAACAAGAGCAAAATGGCAGAATGTTTAGGCTGGACCCAAATTGTCTTTCTTATTGCACAAGTCTTTTCTAGTAAAATGTATCCATGTTAGAGATTAAAATGGAACATACCAGAGTTTCTACAGTCCAAATTTTGTAAAAGTTTGTTGTTAGTTGACAACTTCATCCTCTTTTTCCAGATCCTAGAATTTCTCACAAATTGTGAATTAGCTCCGAATCAGTGATTACTTGCATTTCATATCAGGAAAACAAGCAGAGAACCGGGCCTATGTATTTCCTATCCGTGTTCCTGAACTCGTCTCCTACCTACTTCACATATATGACACCGAGGATCAATTATCCAGTTTTAAAGCACTGAATAGCACAGGTCTATTGCTTTTAAACAACTAACCAAAAATAAAACTGCTCAGACTTTATGGATGGTTCTGAATAAGAAGACACTTGTGATCTGTCCGAGACCACATAGAAAGTCACAGAATTGGGTTCTGTGACACAACCCATCTTTCAGCTTCCTGTTACAATATTATAACCAGAAGACTTTTTCTCTTTAAAAAACCTTTTCTCTTTTTTTTTTTTTTTTCCTCAGTTTTCACTCAGGAATGAAGAAGCTTTCTGACAAAGCTCCTTTACAAAAACCTCTTACTGCTGATGGTAAGCTTAAATGAACTTCTATTTTCCACACCAATCTGCTTCCAGTATAAAACAGCTGCACTGTCAAATATGCTCTGCTGCTAGTTTATGACAATACTTATCAAATTATCATTTAACTGAAAAAATTCAAAGACTTTCAGCCCAGTCAGATAAAGAGACATCTTGAACACAGAAAATGCAAAATTGCTTGACTGAGCTTGAAAACATACAGTTGGCTTGGAGAACCTAGTTGTATTTTCCTCTTTTACTCCCTTCATTTTGACAGGCATATAGTTTTTCTTAAAGGCTTTTAAAAATATTATTTTAATAAACTTTTAACTCGGGGGTGGGGGGAAGAGGGGGTTGGGTTTTCTTGAGAGTTTTTTAGGTTCTTTGTAAAAAAAAAAAAAGTATTTTTACATTTTACATATATACACTCTGATCCAGGGACACTGCACAGCTATTTAACCCTACAGAGTTATGTATCAAATATTTATTCAAGCTGACTCTACTCAGTAGTTCCATAACTGAGACTGCCCATTAGTTAACATGATAAATATAGGTCAAGATGACAGAAAGCACACTCCCTGCATATTCTCTTCCCTCATTTTTTTTTGGCCATTTCCAACTAGATTTGAGCTTGTGTCAAGTCCTTCTTACAACTGGATCTGGTCTCAGTGGGTTACAATATGACTCCTTCTATCTTCCCACCTCACTCATGTTATGAGATCTACGAAGTCAGAAAATAAAGTGAAGCAGCCATGCTACTCTGCCAACTTGCTTGTCTCTTCCTGCTGCCTTTGCCTGCCCCATACTTTCAAGGCAAGGTCAACCTTTGTGTTCTCTCTCTTAGTTCTTTTTGTACCCTTTATCACCTCTATTCTTTGTTCCTCCTGAGAAATGTGCATTTCCTACATCCCTCTCACTGAAAACAGAAGGCAAAACAGAGTTTCTCCAGTTCTACTCACTATTTTCTTACTCAAAGATATTTGCAGAAGTTCAGTGCTTCCATTGTCTCTGGTTTGATGCCTGTGTGTTAACAAACTTGTCAGCCAAGCAGTATACACAGAAGTATTTCAGAATAACAGCTTCACACATATCAACCACATTTTAAGTTGTGGCCACCCGGAGTCCCCAGGGTGTCACAATGTCTTTTGACAGCATTCCTTAGCTTTCACTCACACTCATGCATAACCCTGACTTTGCACAAGAACTCAGTCAAGCAGTGCTTTGGAGAACAAACATCCATTAACAGGTGACAGTAGCAAACTACTCTCCTCTTTCATCTTGATCCAAAAAACATCTACACAATTACAACCTCAATTCTCAGAACTAAGACTTTTCAACACCCTAAAAACACTGTTTGATAGCATGAGATTAGTTCCATTAAAACTCAGTCATAGGCTCAAAACTCAGGATAAGCAGTAACAGCAGCTTAGGGCCCTTGCTGGCTGCTACATAAATGTCTCTGTCCAATTTAGGTCTCTCATACAGAGTCATTTACCTTTAAGCCAGTCCAGAAGAAATACTTCGTTAACTCTCAGTGTGAAAGTAGCACCAATCTTCATTTGGTCTCTGCTTGTGGAGATCAAGAACTGAACACGAAGAGGAAAAATGGGCCATTTTTCTTCTCTGAGAAGAACTCTGTAGGTTAGGGCTGCAGGGAATGCATCAGTGAGGGTAACATGCAGATAAAGAGCCATCAATCTGTACCTGCTTGAAGGTCTTAAAACTACTATGACAAGAAAAATGAGCAGGAAGGGGGTAAAAGTCTCCCTACTCCCCTTAGATGCAGAGCAGTTGAGCAACCACATAGTACAGGTTCACAACCACTGGGCTTCGGAGAAAAGAGAACAAAATGTCCAAGTGCTGCCAGTCCTGACATCAGAAGTGTGTCTCTCTCTCATCTTCTTTGCAGGTTAAAGAATCAACAGCAGCAGCTTGCAAGATTCCAAGTTCACAAGAAATCCTGAGACATGATTTTAAAGCACCTGGGACATTCTAAATGAGCCAGAAACAGTGACTATTGCAGCTGCTTCCCGCAACACTGCATTAACCTCCCTACTCCTCCCGGTCACAGTGCTTTGGTCTTGGGGTTTTTTTCCTAGCCAATTCACCCAAAGGCCAAGAATGCACTGACCTGTCTGTCAGAGTTTAAGATCTGCCTGTTCTGCCAGGGCTTTTCTGAGAGAGGCAAAATAGATGAGTTTCAGCTTAGTCTCATCAGCTGTTAATCATTGCTTGCATAAATATTAAAGAGAAAACATTTTGTGATCTGATTTCTCAACACGCTTTCAAACATCTTCAAAAGATATTTCTCTTACTGGTAGCTACTAAAATATGTATTTCTATTTATTCTTATTTAAGCAGGTCTTAAGAGCACAAGGACACCTAATTAGGCTTTCTGGTATTCATACAGTTTGCTTTGCCAACACAAAGACAAAAGTTATCTACAAAAAACCCAAATATTTCTCCTCCAGACTGCCTTAGACTTCTGAGGAGGGCCATGAAGTATTCCTCCCTGTGATAAAGGACATCATCAGGACAAACACACTTCTTTGCAGAGCTTCAATTTCCTGTAGCTTTCCCAACAGCAGCTATCAGGAGAAAGACTATCATTCCTGCTTGACTGCCATAGAGAAGCAAGAAAAACTGAATGCAGTTTACAACCTATTCAAATTGCATCCATTTATTTCAAAATGGAATTAAACCGCAGGGTACCAGGGGAAACCAGAAGTGTCTCAGAAAGCAGGATAACAGGTCAATCTATAAGACAGAGTCTCACCTGGCTCACAGACACATCTACGTGGTATGACTGCTTTCCAAGCTATCCTTCCTAAGGAACACAAGTTGTCTAAGAACAGCACAAAGAAGAAATAGTATCAGATGTCTAAACATCCTTCCAAACTGTTAGAGAGTTTGTGTTTTATTTGGTTGGTTGGTTGGTGGGTTTTGGGTTTTTTTGGGTCAGATGCATCAAATCCATTCAAAGGGCTTTTAACTTAAAAGGTCATTTAATTCTTAATCTATCTCCCAAATAAACCTTACAGCTCTCCAGGGGAGTGATATAGCGTTATAACAATAATAGTCTATTCGTGCTATAACCACGTGTTATTTCAGAGCATCTGAACCTCCCCAGCAGGTTTCAAGGGGCAGTAACAGAAGAGGCCTTGCAGTGGTGGGTACAGGACAAAATTCAGTCTACATAGGTGCTGGTTCATGTTCACTGGAAAAGGTTTGGTAGCTGGAAAAGACAATCTGTACTTTTGGCTTCCATGCATTTGTGTCCATTTTCACTCCTAGCAGCACACAAAGTCAAACAGAGACATGGAAAATGAAGGGACTCTTGTGATTTGTGTCCCACAGTGCCTCATCAGATGTGGCCTGTGGTGGAAGCACTAGGAATTGCAGCCACAATCCCAACTGCACTTTCAGGGGCTACAAGCAATATGACCCAGCTCCTCAGTAACAGTACGGGGCTTTTAGTGGCTGAAAAGTAAGGGTTCCTAAAACTGTGGTAGTGCTCACAGACTGACTCTCAGCTTTTCTCAGCTCCACAATCAAACATCCTTTATTATATTCCAGAATCAATCCAAAGTCTAAAAACCTTAGGTATTTTTATGTGACTGCTGATAATTTCAAAACTTTATGAAATTGGTCAATTATCCAGACAGGAGTCAATATAATATTTCATTCTGTCAGTGGTCCTACAACCACAGAAGCCATCCTAAGCAGCTGGCACATCTGTGATCTGGGGCAGAACAAGCCATACAATTAATTTCTTCTGAGAAGGCTTTCTCAGGCATTGAAGGTGCCTATTTATGCTTTCTGTCTTTAAATTCAGTTATCTATGCTAGATTAGCAATACCTAACAATATATTCATGTTAATCTATCTTAAGTTAGCAAACAGCAACCACACAGGGAACACAGGGGATGCCTACAGCACTGTAAGTATTTTTAGTCCTCTTTCCAAAAGCTATTACAAATGCTTTCTACTATTCTCTGAAACACATTTCTCATAGCAGTAAGAAAACTATCATAAAACCACAGGATAAAATACTCAAGTCTTATGGGCTAAATTATATTTTGAGGAGATTGGTTTTTTGGTTCTTTTTTTTTAGAAAGAAACACAACATTAAGTCAAACCAAAGTTACACTGCAGTGTCTATAATTAGATTTCCTTAGCTATCAGAGTTATGAAGCAAAGGTCATCATCTTAATATTCCACAAAAGCCTGTGGCTTTCAAGGCATTTTGAATAATATAAGAATATGTCTGCATTTGCAGAAGTCTCCCCAAAATACTTAATGACATTGTCAGCACAGGGAGGTTAGTCAACATTTCTAACATCTGCGCAAAGGTCAAAGCAAATAAAATAACTTGAGTGCTCAGCCCAAGGGCACTCTCTGAAATGTGTTTTGAACAATCCATCAATATGAACAATCCATCAATGTGTACTTTTTCTATTCTATTACCCACATAATAACCAGCCCTGTTTCACCATAAATCTGTTGTTCAGAAGTGTTCAAAAATGTCACAGTATTGGTCATCTGTGTCAATTGCCAAAGAGTGATTTATTAAAATGTTTGGCTAAACAGGTCATCATCCCAATGGCACATAATAAATCGGGAAGCACTTGACATTATTGTTGTTACAATAAGTGTGATTGACGGTGCAGCCAAGTATTAAAGTTGCCAAGAATTTCCATAAGAAAGCCCTGTTTTCACTTGTTTGCAGCTTTTCCAAACTGTTCAAGATGAAGTTTTTCAGGCTAGAGTTCAGTATTTTTATTTTGTTTAATGGAAACGTTAGCCTAAATGCTTCACTTGTTGTGCAAGCAGGCCAGGGTACAGTACGTTTTATTTCTGCTAAGAAAAAAAAACAAGAGCGTAGTCTGGTAGAAGCTCCAGCACTCTGATGTTTTCAAGTCATCTTGACATTCAACAACAGTGGTCTGCATTTATAGTTGTGATCCCAGCTACCTAAACATCACCCTAGATAAGGTCAAGTTGACAGCTCAGGAAAAAAATGTTTCTGCTACAGTTTGCTAGGTGTTACAATCACCATAATAGTACCATCTGCATCCCACGTGTGTTTGCTGATCAAGCAGTTCTGTTGCCTTACAGGTGTAGCTCCCAGCTGCTTTGGGCGAGCCTGAGCCAAGGGACTGATTAAAGACTGAGCCTGGAAGTGGAAAGCTTTTTCTGTCAGATTTTAAAGAAACAAAACTTCTAAAAGAGAGAAAGTGAGACTATTTGGAGAAGCTAAAGGCAGATCTACGGTGCTGCTGTCAGAAACACCCATCCGAGGGATCTGCAAGTTAGGAAACCGCTGACCCAGGACTGTTGTGGTTGACCTTGCAAGGAGACTCAGAAGCCATTTTTTGCTACTACTTTTGAAGTAAGCTCATCAGGATTGCAGCTGCACGATAGCTTCAGAGACTTAGTTTTTGTTATAAATTCAAACAGAAATTTGCTTTACTGGCCCCTCTGTACAGGGATCAGCATCATCTGCTGTTACATCTCACACCAAGAATAGCAAATGAATCACAAAGCAGCACCTTTATAGAATCTGTAGTTATTGATTAAAATAAAATCGTATGGAATCCTTCAGAAAGCTGAGGTATCAAATAGGATTCTGAGAATGAAAATATCCATTTAATAACCATTAAAACAAAAACTGCATTTAGATTTACCATGTTAGCAATCCTAGACATGTTTTCACTCCCGAAGTGCCTGGACATAAAGTGAAAATCAGCTACAGTCCAAGAAGGGCAGTGTAGTTCAGCCCTCAGAATTAGTTCAGCTCTCAGAAAATAACCTCTGAAAAATAAAAACTGTATGCAAACAGGCCTACTATAGCTGAGGAAGAAACATCTCCCAGAGTCTGGAATTTTGTTCATTGAGTGTCTCAGCCTCTGCTTCTGGAAGTAGTCAAAGCCCGTTAGTGACACTACCCAAATACACACTGACGCCTCCAAACTGCATTGACATCACAACTGCCTTCCCACAACCATCCAACTATGATGGGTGACGAGGCCCTCAGTCATTATTTTAAAATCTTAAGAGTCTGAGAGACAAGAGGAACCAATTGCATTCCCTAGAAAAAGCTACTACTTACATGTTTAACAATATTCACTAAATTTCTCTTAAACCAAATGCCAAATAGCTTTGAACAACTTGTATACCACCTCCTCACAAGGATCCAGTGATCTGTGGCAGATCTGAACGACTTATGCCTGAAAACAGAACTGAACAGAACCTCTCCAATGCTACAGTGCTAGCTTTCACCCTGTAGTTCTCTCATGCTTCTAGATCTGATTACAAAAAACCTTCATTGCTCACAAGCAAAGCAGTTCACAGCCAAGGAAGTACACACTCCAAATATACAGGAAGAATATATTCTATTACATTTAAGGAACACCTCAAATAAACTTGCAACAAAGCAGTCTAAACAACCTGTCAAATATTGCTAGCCAAGAGGCTGCTAATATTTAGAAAATAATTTTGAAAATACACTCAACATTATTAGAAAGGCACAGATTCCAAAAATCTAAGTAAAGAAAAAAAAAAATCACCAGAGTATCTCTGATGATACTGGCTCCTAAATTTGTCTTCAAAGAAGGATTTTTAACAAAAAAAAAAAATCCCTCTCCCCTCCTTGTTACAGAAAACAAACAGTGAATCTTTGGTTTGTGTTGATTAAATGTGCTTTCTTGGTCCAAAAGGAATCCAGTTAATTTATAGTTGGACTGCTGAGAGAGAAAATTTACAGCAGCAGTGAGTGTCTTCAGGGCTTCCTCCTCCCAGGGGGAAAAAACGACTCCCTCCCTTAAAAAGAAAACCCAAACCTAGTGACCCATTTCCCTGAAAGCATTTCGGGTCGTAGTTCTCTGTAGAGCACTGGGCAACACAGTCACTCAGGCAGAGTCCTCCCTTCCCAGCTTAGTTAACAGAAAGTGCCCCTGAGCAACTGCTGTGTTGTGCCTCAAGGCCATTTCTTCTCACTGCCCAGAAATACAGTGAGAACATATGCTGAGAGAGATATATACACTGAAGGCAACACACCACAAGAAACCGCAGCTTAACAGTGGAGCTAACTCAAAACTCTGAGACCCTCACTGTGGCAACACAGGTCAGTAAGCAAAAACACATGGTTATTTGAATGTAAAGTACTGCATTCGAGGCACTGGTATGCAATTTCATGGAAGTGAGAATTTCATCAGCACTGAAAATGTAAATATTGTGTTCTACTTGTAGTGATGCATTTCTAATGGTCAGAGAACAAGCAATTGATGGGTAGGTATGAAATAAAAAGATGCACAGTTAAACAAACAAAACATCTCAAGTTTCAAGGACTCACTAAAACCACATTTCAACATTCCAAAAATCTGTGGACTTTCCTGTATTTTCCTCTCCCAAGGCTTTCTAAACATAATCTTGACTTTTCCCTTTAATCACCAAGTCAAGCCAAAACTTTAGTTGCCAGTTTTTGGCAATCACTCCAATTCTGACACCACACTGTTTGGTGGAATCCAATCAGCCAATTTATTCAACACAGGATATATTATCAGGCTTCTCTGAATTAGTAAAATACTAAGGCATTTCAGTTCCTCTATTTGGTTAGGTTATACTTACCTAACAGTAAACAAAGTTTTGGCTTGGAAAAGTAACTCTTGTTAGCTGTGATAGTTATTTTAGAAGCTGCATTATATACCATGAATGTGTTCCCTGTTTCTTAAAATGTCATAAAAAATCCCTCTGCTAATATACATCTGTCAAATAAAAAAAAAATAAAACCAAGACAAACAAAAACACACTTAAGAAAACCCAATGCCACTCCCTACCCACAAATACTATATTACAGATAAAAACAAACAGACAAACACAAAAAAATCACTAACAAAACCCAAACAAAACCAACCAACCAACCAAAAACCCTAAAACCAACCAAAAAAATAGGTTTCCTGCTACAAACTATCAAAATTCATTTCATGCTTGCTACACTGTATTTGAAATAGCTTCTCTCTGCATATGTGTCCAGGAATCTGTCATTAAAACATCTTGGTTGTTAGGAGTCAGACACAACATGTTAATGAAAAACAGTGTGAAAAGATAACACCTTGAACAAGCCCCACTATGCTAGAAGGGGTAAATTAATCAAATTCCAGATGGAATTTAAGCAGTAAAAGTAATTGCGGGCACTTATCAGCATTGCTCACACCCTTCCTCCTTCTCCTCTCCCCTTGTATTAGATTAGAATTTGCAGAGAACACATCATGGCAGAGTACAGAAAACAGGACTACAGCCTAATTGCAATCTTTTGGCCCCCACCCCTGTCCAAACAGTGCACATCCAGAGGTGGCCACACACCTCTTTTTCACTGAAACAGGAAGATAACGAACTTCCATTCTGAGTTTTTTCTAACCTGCACTGGCCTTTAGAGGGGAAATGGCATTGCCACCTACCAGAGCCTTCCTTTCTAGTATGGGTTGCCTGGAACAACTAAAATATCCATATGAATCAAAAATGATGTGCTTAAGAGACTAAAGAAACCTCCTTTTTGGGATCTTCTCTAATGTTCTCAGGTGAATGGCCCACTTCTGAATAATAACAAATACGCTAAAACAGCCACTAAATTACATTATCTGATATCACACATTGGCATGCATGAAGAGCTAACAACATTAAAGGGAAGATCACAAAACACTTTTAAAGTCTTTAATTTAAACAGAGTGAGACCCTGCTTCTAAGACACATATATGAAAACTGATGAGTTTTCCATTGCTTTTCTTCAGGATCTGAGGCTGACATTTTGACAGGGTCCTAGCAGCATACAGCCTCTGCTTATGAAATGCTACACTTATCTCTTATCTTTCCATAATATATACACTGCCCCATGCACTTGCTCTTGGATAAATGTAGACTATTTCCTTCTCTTGAGGATCCATTCTGAATCCTTCAGACATTTTGCGAAGCCATTCTTCCTTCCTTTCACACACCTTCATCATTCACCTTCCTGAAAGCATGAATTCATTGAAAGCATGGACATTCTCTGTGCACAAGTTTTTCTCAGGTAGCCATGGCAGTATGATTATTTCCTGCTGAATGGCAAAAATAATTCAATTTCAGAAGAAAGGTTAGTTCTTTCCAAAGATGTTGGCTGTATTTCCTTTTACAGACTCAGGAGCTGACTACCCAATATAGTATACAGACTTGCAACATTTTACTTAACTTTCCTTAAAATTCATTTCGAGTTGTGCACAAGTAAACCAACCTTCCTTTGTGCTAGTATGCAAAGGATTTCTCAGGGATTTGAAGGCAAGAAAACTGCATTAGTACCTAACTTTTTTTAGAGCCCCACAAGTTTTACAAACATCATCCCTAATTTAAAATAGTAATTAGAAATTACTGCTTTTGTTTTCTTATGGACACTCTAAAACAGATTAGTTTGCTAAATGTTTAGTGTTAATACTGCTATCAGGACTGCTTAATATTTAAAGAGATCCCTCCTGATTTCAAACATTCTTGCTGATGATCAAATGAAATGCTACTTAGCAAATGATGCTTCAATTGCAATAAGAAAACCCAAACCTGTCAAGGTTGGTTTTCATGTTTGAATAGCTACCTGGAGGCATCAACCTTGTTGCCTGTGGCTGATGTGTTACACATTACCTGGAAACTGAGTTAGTGTTCAGCAAATCACCCTTTATAGTTCAACGTGGATATAAATAATTCAAGAATAAAAGGTTATCTGGTTTTACTTCTCTCTCTCTTTTTCCTTTTTTTTTTTTTTTTTTGTCAACAAGTGTCTGCCTTTATTTGAATTCCAGAGAGTAAGAAAGAATCCATCATGCTTGTGTAATTGCCCCATTTTTGCAGACACATGGAGAAAAGACCACCTTAAAAAAGAGTCCAAAACTCATGTCAGTAAGATACCACCATCTCAAATACCTCCAGTATGAAGCAAGCATCAATAATGACATTTTTCTGTATGGCTAAACAGCTTATTACTGAGTGTTTAGGAAAAGATGGCTGCACAGTACCTTTGCTGTGCCAACCTTCCTTTGAAACTTCTCTACAGAACCCACTGTCTCTACATTCAAGGCTTTGAAGGTACATCTGGTTCTTATCACAAGCTGCCCAGCACAGTCCCATACTAGCTTCTATTAGCTTTTAATTTCAAGAATACTTATTTTTAGATGGCATGAATCATCAGGGGCCAGTCAATAACTTCTCCTTGCTTTCTTTTCTATCCTTCCAATTCCACTGCTCTATTTCAATTTGTTTCACTGAGGAATCCATGGGGAGTGAAGGTTCAATGTTCTGCCCCAACTAAATAGACCATAATGCATTTCCTGCAGTCTTCAAATAAGATGTACCTTTATTTGTACTTCTGACTGCCAAAAGAATTACTCTTGTTCTTCCCTGTCACACACTCTCAGAAAGTTGTGGCACTACAAGACTGATACCAAATAATTGCTCCAATGATCTGCCCCTTCAGTGACTTAGATTCCATGACTCTCATTTTTACCTCTCAGTCTTAAGGAAGCAAGAGGGAACAGATATCTGACAAGTACCATCCCTGTTTCATAGCTCCTCAATAATTTAATGTCCGGCTCCCTCCCCACTCTGCCAGAAACATGTAGATAAGTTAGCTACAGAGCACATGTGAACTATACCAGCTGATTTCCAATTGGAGAGAGAAACAAGGAGAGGTACTACACAGCAGAGCCTCTATGCTGTGTGTAGATACAGTGTTTGGAGACTATTCAAATGTCTAAATGGATACTGGACTGTCTCAGACAGTGATGGACAATCTTATCTATAGTTCCAGCCAAGTATTATTTTGGGACTTATATTTTTGTTATTTGTTTTTAAGGACTGAAGACATGAATGTCAATTATTCCTAAGAAACCACCAGCCTCATGTATCAAGGGAAAACAGCATAATACAGTTTTATCAAGCATCTAGAGGGATCAGACTATTTTCCTTATTTACTGTATTTCTTATGGCAAAGTTTTTTGACCTGTTATGAAAGAGACAAACAGAACTTATAGAATGCCTCATGTAACAGGGAGATAAATCAACTCTTTTTATATGTCTCTGTTATGGAACAACAGAGTATGCAATGATTCTGGAAAAAAAGTATAAGACAGCATCTCCTAATAATTATCATCTCCTGCCCTAGGGTATCTTTCACCATAACGAATTTTTCCAAATTCCAGTAAGAGGAAAACACTGTCCTGCTAGGATGACAAAAGTCTCACAACAAAACCAGCTTTATTAAACTCCATGGCAGAGGTAGAGTGTCTCTCTGTAAAAATGAAATACTGATTAAGCAAACTGTCAGCAACCTGATTACACAACAGAACAGATTACTCACAGAGGAGCAGAAAATCTTGCATTCCTGCACTTTTGCTCAAAGTTTCCCACATAGTCTTCTGCACAATACAATTTTTCCAAACCCACTCAAAACCAGCAATCTGTATTAACTGAACATGAAACCAGCACTGCAGTATTCAAAAGGTGCAAAACCTAAGGCTAGATGCTTAAACTTAACCTCGCTCCTTTGAAAGCACACAATACAAAGCAGAATGACTGTATGAGAGAGCATTAAAATGCAGTCAAATGGGTACGCCTGTCACACATCTCCTTTCCTGGTTTTATAGAATCATAGAACAGTTTCCATCAGATCTATGACCTAATTCATCCTATGTGCAGTCAGCAGTAAGGAATCACAGATGTCCATCAACTCCTGTCATTCTGCCATGCCTCAGTAACTATGGATAAAGAAGTTCATATCTTCTGGCTTTCTAGCTTCTCACACAGGTGTACAGACAATGGCCATCATTTTCTTTCAGGTTCTAGTCTGTCACACTCATTTTACCTTTGTGCTCTGACATTTTAACTCCAGGATCTCCATCTGTTCCTCCTCTTCCTTACTAGGCTGAAAAGCATCTCTGTTTTATTAATGTATCTGTCTGACCTAAATTCTCCCCAACACCTGTCTGCCTTTCTCAGCTCCTAATTTAAAGAACTCCCAACTACTAGCCTGTTTTCTCTGCCAAAAGTTGCATCCTGGCTAAATGAGAATTCACCCAAATTTGACAGGTAACAGAAAGAAGCAAAATCCTGCATATCTGTCATTTAAAACAGATGCAATTCTACTTTTTCAAACCTAGAAGTATGTTTGATGAATACTTTTTTACTTCTTCCAGTGCTTGCCTCCTCAACTCCAAACAGCATTTGAAAATACTTGAGCAGGAAAAAAATTGTGGAGGTCAATACCAAATAAGCACGGTGATTTTACAGCTGAGTTAAGACCATGAAGAATAGTTGTCAATTAAAGCTAAACAGTTTCTTCACCTGCAGATGCTGTATTCTTTTTTCTTCCCTCCCTATTTTGTAGCACGGCAGACTGGAATTTTAGGCTGTCTGGCTCCGGTTACAGACAGCTACTCTAAGTTACTCAGATGTCATTGGCTTGTTTTGTGAAACGTAAAAGAAGTAGTCTCAAGTTTTCTTTCATGGAGAAACTGTTAATGCAAAGAAGAATAAAATTTCCAGCCAGAAATACTACAAATAATAGCAGCACAAAGAGCCTGATTCTGTAAGCACAAAACACTTCCCAACACACCACTAAATATAACATCAAAGCATTAAAAAATTGCATTGAAGTGCTAAGCACTGAGGCAGCAAATACCTCCCTCGTGATCAGTACTCAAGCTCTGTATCATCATTTGAGAAAGTCTCAAAACTCAGCATATGTTAATGGGTCATAAATACCCAGCTGCTCAGGGACAGCTATTTTGCCTTGTGTGCAAGTTGTTTCTACAAATGTCCACAAAAATGTATGAAGGCCTACTAAAATGGCTGGGAAATAACAGTACACAAAGCTATTTGCCATCTACACAGAGAACAGAAGGAGGTCAAATTCAAACCAGCTCAAGAGAGAAGCAATGGAGAAACGCCTGGCAGAACTTTGAAGAAGAAGGGAAAAGTTCAGCCTGGTCCTGCAAAGATAAATAAGTATCAAGGAAAAATGTGGAAGGGAAGATAAAGATCCTATTGATGTACTGAGTGACCAGTAAGAGGGTGGGAAGAAATGAAAATGAAAACTTATCTGGGACTCTTCAGGTTTTCTCCAAGCTTAAGATCACAGCTATGCACACACAGCTCCAGAGGATGCTGGTTGCTCTCTCCTCACAATGCTTGTTTCAGTAGTAATCTGGAGTCATAAATGCTTTTATTTGAAAGATATCACACAAAGATATAGAAAGAAATGACAACTTTGATGTTCTTTAAGCTCTCAGAAGAGACCAATATGACAGAACTCCCCACACTGAAGTCTTCTGGGTATTTTTAAGCATACTATCTGTATGCAACGTTTAACATTCTGCTTTGCAGAGGCTGCTGAGCTTTTTGGACTGGAAGTCAGCTTGAAGAAAACAGAAGTTTTATATCAGCCTGCTCCTCAGGAAGTCTCCCCATCATCCCCATATCACCATTGGTGAAACAGAGCTCAAATCAGTCCAGCAGTCCTCAGACTGTAAGATTGATGCAGAAATTGACAACAGGTTAGCAAAGGCTTACAGAGCTTTTGGTAAACTCCATAAAAGAATGTGGCAAAATAAACATCTGAAGAAAAGTACTAAGATCAGTGTTTACAGAGCCATTGTACTGTCTACTCTTTTATATGGATCTGAACCCTGGGTCATTTACTGCCACCACTTGTGACTCTTAGAACACTTCCGTCAGCGCTGCCTCCCTACCATCCTAAACATCCACTGCACTGACTTTGTGACCAACACGTCTGTCCTTGAACAGGCAGCAGTCATGAGCATTGAGGCCATGCTGCTGAGAACACAGCTGTGCTGGGCAGGGCACGTCTCCAGGATGCAGGACCACCGCCTCCCTAAGATCGTGCTCTATGGGGAACCTGCCACTGGCTGTCGCAAGAGAGGAGCCCCGAAGAGGAGATACAAGGACTGCCTGAAACAATCCCTCAGCCTTGGCCATATTGATCACCACCATTGGTCTACCCTGGCCTCCAATCGAGAGGCCTGGAGACACACCATCTATAACACTGCTGCTGCTTTTGAGAAGACACACAGGATCGCTCTGGAGGAGAAAAGACAACGCAGAAAGAATCGCGTCTTGTGGATATCACCTGGGGAGTCTTTCTGCTGTACCTTCTGCAGCCGGACTTGTCTATCTCGCATTGGCCTTTTTAGTCATCAACGCGCTTGTAGCAAGCATGGGTAGAGCCCCTCTCAAATCTTTGTTTGCGAAGCCTAGCCATGATGATGATCTGTATGCAGTCCTCCAGTTTGGTTTCAGAATATTTGAAAGTCAGTGTTGGAGGTGCTGATTGATAGTTTTTTATTTGTCATATAATTAACAGTGAATGGTTTTAAATAAATGTAATAATGAACTAAAACTGATCTTTTTTTCATTTAAACCAACCTGTGAATTTTTCTGCCTAACCATCTTCCTCTCAGACTGACCTTCCTAGAAGATAAACACCTTATTCCAAAATATCAGGTTATGTCTCTCACAGCAATGTCTTCTGCAACTTCAATACTAGCATACTTAGGTTGCAGTAATATGGGATGCAACCAAGACCAACCTCTAACAAGGACAACTGTGCATGATCAGTCTAAAATATCTCTATAAATTCATTAATAAAATAGTGATTAAAGGAGAACCAGATGACATCTGGTGATGCAAAATGAATTGCATTTATTCTTGCCCATTGCAGCTGGTAAACAAAGTCGAAATAAAAATACAAATATCAGGCTATGTGGGCAAGGGAGGTGGCATAACATGAATATTGTTACCTCTATCACAGTTTGATTGTTACACCTGAAGTGTGATAGTCAATTCAGATAGCAAAGTGCCTTAAAATGCTGGCCATTGACAAAGATTTGGACTTTCCCATTTGCAAATCAAAAAACTGTGAAATTTACTGGACAACACATTTGCATGACTGATGAACAGGTTGCCAAAGAGGACTCTATTCACTAATCGCACAGAAGACAAAGGGACAAATAAAATCAAAACACTCTTTAATCATTCTCAGCAAAAGAAAACATGAAAAAGCCACAGAAATTGTAAATACTGAAGGAAGCAGGTCAGACATTGCATACAGATGGCTACAATGACTAGAAACATATTTCATCAGAGAGCAGCACAATATACAGGAGAAACTGACAACAGAGCACCCTTCTCAAACCACAGTGGGCACTGGAGTCAGTAAAGTTCTCCTAAGTGTAACTACAAATTAAATCACAGCAAATATCCCCATCTGTCAGAGCAGGTAAGCCAATGCAAGATAAGACAGCAACAAATACTCTTACTGCATCCATCTAAAAAGGCCTGGCAAAACAAAACACTGTCATTTTCTGGTTGTTGCAGGACAATAGGAAGGAGTACATTGGCTCCTAAGAGTGCAAATTAATTAACCTATTTTATAGCAAACCCTAGCACTAAAGGTACATTATCTTCAGTTACTGAACAAATCAGCAACTCTGGAATCATTTTGACCTCCAAAGGGCTCCTTCACATTTAGACAGATCTCTTGATATAGATAAACATTCTTTAGCCTCTAGAGCTCCTCAGTGTATTTGGAGCACATTTTTCACCTTGCACTTTGTAGAAAAAAAACTGGGCATCTTTAGGAAGTGCCTCTTGATATGAGAGTCAAAGATTTTCATTTTAGTACTCAAGTGTATTGGGTCAGCTGAGAAACAGGGAAGGCTAGATATTGTGTCCTACTGTTCCTGTATTAACTGCACTACACTGGAAGTACAGATACTAGCATTAACAGTGACTAGCTCAGGAACCGAAGACCATGAAATCTTATCAATTTGCTGCTTTACCTAAGGCAATTAGCTTTGCTGAGAGGCAAAGTTTATGAGCTCCGTGCTTGTAATATCAAGCTGCTTCCAAGACCCCATGTGTTATATCTGCAGAGAACTGATGAGCTGCATGAATCCATAAATCTACTCAGGAAGCACAATGCTACAAGATTTAGACTGACCTCAGAGGACACTCACCCTCACAATTGCATCTTCAAAATAACCACACACTTGCCTTTAGACTAAAGAAATGGCAAGGAGCTACTTGCAGACAGTCTCCACAGGAATAATGTCTCTTTTTTTTCAGTCTTATCAGCAAAATGATATCATTATATGCATGCATGCACACACAGTATGCACAGATTAAGACAGTTAAATATTCAAACCTGATTTATAGGAAGTGCTTGCACATTTTTGGAAGAGCTTGCAGCTTTTTTCTGTCCTCTAAAAATTAAGAGAAATTCATTAATTTCTCCCTTCTACCCCATGACTTCTACCAACCAATGGCATTCAAAAGTAACCTGAACAGACTTGACGTATTTCTTGTAAGTAGGAATGCTAGAGTGTATTAATGGCAAGGCCTTTCATTGATTTACTGTAGCTTACTAAATAAAACAGAATGAATGTACTCCATATGAGGCTTTGCCTACAGCAGCAGCAATCAGGATCCAAAATGTCTAGAAGAACAGCTTTTAAGGGATAGAAAAAAAGCAAAGTAGTCAAAAGAGTTCACACTCCCTTGTCAGCTAGTTGTTAATCCTTACTTCAAATAAATATGTTTGACACTTACAAAGGAACAACATGTAACAGATTATCTCCTTTTAACTTTTTTTTTTTTTTTTTAACTATTACTAAGAAAAAATTGTATTTAAAGAACATTTTCTTGAGTCCTCATTCTGTATTCTCCAGACAGGAGCTCCAGGTGGCACTACCTCTGAGGTCAGCAGAAGAGAGCTACAAGCATTTCTTGAGTGTTAGTAAGCCATATATGATTTAATGCCATATGTTGCTCACAAAACAGTTTCTGAAGCACCGTAACGAATACTTTCTCAAAGACCTAGCTTTAGATGAGTGTATTAGGCCTGGCTGAGCTGGAGTTCATTTCCCCATAGGAGCCCTCACAGTGCTGTGCTTTGCATTGGTAGCCAGAAGGGTGTTGATAACACACCGGTGTTTTGGCTACTGCTGAGCACAGCACCAGCACCGTAACATCCCTTCCTTAGTTAAGGGCAAGATCCCGGGAGGGGACCAAGTAGGCCAGCTGACCCAAACTGACCAAAGGGATATTCCATACCATATGATGTCAGCTGGGACACAGAAGACAAGGCAAGGAGTAGGAAGGGGGGCATTCCTTGTCTCCAGTGGCTGCCTGCTGAGGAACCATTACCCATGCTGAAGCCCTGCTGCTCGGGAGTGGCCAACCATCGCTGCTGATGGGAAGCAGAGAATAAACCGTGTTATTTTTCGCTTTGTTTTTTTGCACACACAAGCTTTTGCTTTGCTTCTGCTTTGGTAAACTACCTTATCCCAACCCACGAGTGGTTTTCCTCTTAATGTCTTCACTGTCCAGCTGGGGAGTGATAGAGCAGCTGAGTGGGCACCCAGTGCCCACTCAAGTTCAACCCACCACAATGAGAAATATGTTAGGTGGCTTAGAGCATTAAATAAATAAATAAATCATGTTTACTGCTCCTATACATGACCATCTTGTAATACTACTTCTTTTGTTTCTTTTCCTTCACCTTCAGCTGCTCTGTGATATTCTTCTGATCTTCAGGCATTCTCCAGCTTCTGAAGGTTGAACACATGACCTTGGAAATAAAACCCAAGGAGAAAGAAATCCCACAACCAAGTGTAATTCTTCACATTTTTTTAAATTATGTGTAAAATGGGAAGGAAAGCCAGCCACCTTCATATTTTGAAAAGCATCACACCTGTCCCAAAGCATCAAGTAGGAGTTATCTTTCCTCTGATTAAAGCTAAGGATCTTAAAGTCAAGAAAATAAAAAAGGAAAACTTCTTCCATGCAAGACCCCTAAAGGCATTTTTGCTACTGCTTTGATTATTCTCTGATTGAAAAACCAAAAAGCTGCTACTGACTACTCTATATGTAAATGGTAATTCACAGCCTCTTATCTCCTAAATTTTTTGCTACTCATCTGTACCAGTTCAAAAACATCAGACCTGGAAACAAGACATGCAATGCATAATTTGTGATACAGTAGACACAGGACATCTGACAAAATTCCAGTCTGTTGTAGAGAGTTTTGCCTGCATTTATATTGCATTATTACCTGCTGTCATGAGAATCTGGCTGAATATCTTATCCAAGCTCTAACACATCTTCAGTTGCTCCCCAAAGAACAACCTTAACAACCCATTCCACAGCATCTGTCAACTACATAGACTGGAATGACTATGTTTTCAACACTCAGCCTTGCAATCACATCTGCTGGAAACAACTGTCTGAACTAAAAGCCATTGCTTGGTTTCTGAAGAGCACCTTAGGACTTTTCAAATCTGCTCAGGAGAGCTACATGGATGTGCATGAGCACACAGAGGACTCCTGATGATGATGATGAACATCCATCGCCCTGCCCGTTACAAAGTTTTCCTCCCACTGCCACTATCCTTGCTGACAAACTAGTGAGAGATTTCCTAAACAGCCTCTCAGCATAACCTCTGCAGATTATACATACACAGGAACATGTAACAAACTAAGAGTTTACATACACAGAAATCTTGAATGCAAAATTACATTCCTGTAATACAGTATAAAAAAAAACTATCCCTCCCTATCTAAGGAACACTATTTGTTGTACTGTAATAAATTTTTTGCTGCTCCTTGAATGCAAGTTGTACTACATGAAGACTTCAGGAGTAGACACAGTAGATGTTCCCACATCCCCCCACTCCCTGAGTTAAGTTAATAAGGAAATAAAAAAGGAAAGCTGCAGGACTGTGGTACATCATGGGATACTTTGGCCCGCCAGGAAGCCCAGTCAATGGCTAACACAAGCATAAGCAACCCAGGCTAATAAGGAAGCATCATCTTTTTAGCCTAGCTACTTTCATTTTCACTTCATTATCTTCAAAGTACATTACACTCTGCCATCCATTTCTGCACATGAACAAGCTTTAAATAAGCAGCTTCTAAGGTCTAGCACTACCTTTCCTACCACTTCCGTGCAACTCCTCCTCTTCCATATCAAATAATAAGAATTTCAGGGGGATTTTTTTTTTTTCAGATGGGCTCAATATCAAGCAGAACAGAGCAATGGGAAATACACACGTATTATGAAATTTGGCAAAGTCTGCCAAATTCCAGTTTACGGAGGAACTAAACAGAAAGTCATCTGACTAAATTACAGAGGCTTTCACTAGCAAGACCAATAGAATTAGTGGGTCATTGATTTGATTGGGGATTTTTTAATCTTTCAATATATTCCTGAAAGGGAACTACACCAGCTGGGAACATAAGACACAAAGTTGGCAAATATTGTAACAATTAACTTTGCATATATTTGATTACTTGTGGTATCTATTTGCATGTGGGTACAGAGGAAGGATAAGGGATAGCTCATTTGCTTCTCATTGTCCTTCTTATTCTCCTCTCTCTCTCTCTGTTGAAGGCTGCTGAGCTACTACCCCAGATGCAATAGCAGTGTGGTTTGATGAATTGCACAAACAAAGGGTGTGCAGGCAGTGATCTGCAAAAGCAACATCAGAGCTCCCTGGTCCCATCCTTCCCACAGGCTATGAATGCATCAGTCCTCTAACCTACATTGCTTTTACCAGTCTGGTAGTTTGTCTGCTGCTTTGCTCCCGGTAGACATTAGAACAACACAGCACCTCTTGAATATTCAGAAAATCACAAAAAAGATCTGGGAGCTTACCCAAGCCTGCCCTCCTGCCTCAGGAAAGACAGACTAGACACATACCATTCACGACATTTTTGTCTCACCTGTTCTTATCAGCTTCCAGTGGGGCACTCACACCTTTCCTAGGCAACCTAATCCATCACTGAGCTATATTTTTGGCTATTTTTCTCACGTAAGACTAGAGAAATCTCTTGAGCTAAAATGTGGCCCCATTATTTCTTGCCATGCCCAGCACAGCCATAGAGAACAGACAGTTCTTTTCCTATTATTGCCTTTTTCATATTCCAGTCTTCTCCTGACTAAGTTTACTCCTGAGAGCAAAATCTCTAAAGTCTTTCTTGCTGATTATACTCTGAATTCTCCACATTTTTATTTAGGCTCAGAGTCCCAAACAGGATATCACACTAAATAGAAGATGTAGCAATTCTAACTGTTAAGGTTATTCATGCATCCCTCCTATCTCTGGTTTTGCTCACCAGTATGAATATAATGACTTGGCAGCAGTCGTGAAAACACACACTTTTTAAAAAAAAGCCTGTGCTTGTCCCATGGGAAATCTCAGAGAAGCAAAAGCATGTTAGAGGATAGGCTACATGTTATACCACCAAAGTTCAGAGACTGAAGAATCAGAGCTTAAATTTACAAAAAGTTTCTTAGCTTGCTAACAATTGCTGGCAGCAGTAAAGTGGCAAGTGGAATAGGCACCTTAAGTCACAAGAGAGGGAAATGCAGCAAAGGGAGACCATTTATCACTTCTGGCACACAGATCAAGATTATTTACTAGGCCAAATAGAGAGTTCTCTGAATGTTTTGCCCATTCTGCAGCTCCTGATCCGCAGCACTGCAGGGTACCAGGAACAGAAATCATTTCATTTAACACTAAGGTCTTACAGATACTAAGGAAATATGACCAAATGGCTTATTTACAGAACTGTAACACCTCTAGTTGCAGTGCCCTCCCTCAGCCAAGCAGAAGAGCTTCCATCATGCCTTTCCTTTCAATTATGCTTTCAGCCTTCATAGAGTAAAATCATAAAAACATAGAATATGTTGAGTTGGAAGAGACCCATCAGAATCATCAAGTCCAAGTGGTATTATGTCCCTGCCCTAGGCAGGCTAGGACATCAAGACCCTCTCCTCTTTTTCCAGGACTGCTTACAGCAAGCACCTGCTTCCTCCAGCTGAGCCCTTGGTGGTTACAGAGAGAAGTGATGAGTCCCAGGCAAGGCTCTGGCCAGCTCTCTCACCTACAGTTTGTGAGTTAAGGTTGTCAGACACTGATCACCCTCTTCTACCCTTCTGCAAATCCTGAAAACAATAAGAAAACCAAGTGTAGCTACAGCTAGTTTGGGAATGTTTATCCTAACTCTAGAAGAGTCTGTACTAGGACTTATAATAGATTAATTTATATGCCATATATTGCACTCTACTTTAGAGCTCATGCTTACTCTCATATATGTGAGCCACAAACCAGCTTTCTTGTCCATCTGGAAGAACAGCAAAACAAATACTTCTGTTTAGAAATACTGCACTTCCACAGGTCCATTAAGCAAAACTGAAAACATATGAATAATTTAAGAAGGAACTCACAGGAAAAAAAATGTATTTGAAGATGAATTCTCTATTCAAGAGCTGATTTGATTTACTCTGAAAGCAACTGAGTATTCATGCTATCTGTGGAAATACCTTTATATACTACATACTACTGTGCATTACTATTTCCTCCAAAGATAAGGCATCTATCAAACAAGACATGAATTTTGTGAATAAATACTCCTGTACTTTTGGGTGTGTATGTGTACTATATAGAGATACATGCATGTGTGTCTATATACATATGCAGATACGCAAACATAATCTACAGATCATAAAAATGTAAATGGAAAAAAGCTAGAAAAATTTGTCAAGGAAAGAAGTATCAACTCTCTGAACCACAGAGCTGATACTGTTACTAACAGAATGAATATTGGGCCATAACTAATGCTGTTAACCAAGGAGTTAAGTCTCTGGTAACAGGCCACAAAAAAATCTGTGTGAGCTCTTGTCAGACCAAATAGTCTATGACTCCTACGTAAAATCCCAAGCAAAGGGCACCACATCAGTTTTAACAAAGCTTCCTGATTTCTCTCTGTTTTCAGTGAAATGATTGCAGAGCAAAATCCCTACAGGGTGGAGCTTGGGAGACCCAGCCGGCAGCCTGGCATTCACTGCTTCCTGCAGTCACCAAGCTTAGAGAACTCACACAGAAACAACTCTTAGTTGCTTCAGCAGCAGATGCTGTTAAAAATGTTACAGACCTAGAATAAAGTACAGTTTAAATTATTTTTTTTTTGGGGGGGGGGGGGTGGTGATGGGGGGGTGAAATTAGAAAAGAGCCTTCTCAGACAATGAGAGAAACAAACTGCATTGAGAGAAGCATTTTGCTCATTCTGAACAGGACAACATAAACCTTTACTGCCTCTCACAGTACAGTTCTGATCTTTGGATATAGGGTTTGAAAATGTGTCTTCAAATTTTCAGCTATTCTTAGTTCATCTGTATAGCAACAGCATGCACTGGTATTTATTTTACCATGAGAGAAGACAAGCTGACATGGTTTAAAACAGCATTTACCTACACTGTAGGTACCTAAAAGCACCAAAATACACAGCCACGCTGAGCTTTAATGGAGTTAAAGTGGATACAGATTTAAATTTTAAATTAAGTTTTATGTTGAAGCCTGTGTCATAAAGTCCTCACTGCAGGGAAACTTTTTACATGAGAAACCTCTTAAGGGAAGAGGTTTTCAGTATCCATGCAAGAAAAAAATTAAACATAGAACACCATTTATTATCCAAACAATAAAAAGTATGACAAATATCAAGTGGAGATTACACTTAATTTGAATTGTTGTATTATGATCAAGCTTTCAAGATTTTGAGCCACTCAAAGGTTAATTTGATATCTTATTTGATCTGATTTAAAAAATGTAATAAAACACTTAAAAATACTAAACTGCATTAGCAAGCCTTCCTGCAAATTTGACATAACCAAAAAGGGATTGCGTATTGGTCTTCTTGGCTACCTTGGCACACTGATGGCCCACATTCAGCTGCTGTCGACCAGCACCCCCAGGTCCTTTCCCACTCGGCAGCGTTCCAGGCACTCTGCCCCAGGCCTGTAAAGCTACATGGGGCTGTTGTGACCCAGATGCACGACCCACCACTTGGCTTTGTTGATTCTCATAGAATTGGCCTCAGCCCTTCGATGCAGCATGTTCAGAACCCGCAGCAGAATTTTCCTGCCCTTCAGCAGATCAGCACTCATCACAGCTTGGTGTCGCCAAACTGGCTGAGGGTGCATTTGAGCCCGTCTTCCAGATCACGAATAAAGATATTAAACAGGACTTATCCCTGCAGAACATCACTGTTGACTGGCCACCAGTTGGATGTAGGTCCATTCATCACCCCTCTTTGGTCCCAACCAGGCAACCAGTTTTTCACCTAGTGAACAGTACACTCACCCAAGCCATGAGCAGCCGGTTTCTCCAGGAAACTGCTGTGGGAGATAGTGTTAAAAATTTTACTAAAGTCCAGGTAAACAACACTCACAACCTTTCCCTTATCCGCTAAGTGGGTCCCCTTGTCATATAATGAGATCAGGTCACCCAAGCAGGATCTGCCTTTCACAAACACATGCTGGCTGGGCCTGATCCCCTGGTTGTCCTGCATGTGCCATGTGATGGCACTCAGGATGATCTGCTCCATGACCTTCCCCAGCACTTAGGTCAGACTGACAGGCTTGTAGTTCGCTGGATCTTCCTTCTTGTTCTTCTTGTATGCAGGTGCTACATTTGCTCATATCCTGTCAGCTGGGTAGCCAGGACTGCTGGTAAATGATGGAGCACCTTCACCAACTCCCTCTATGCTCTTGGGTGGATCCCATGCAGCCCACAGACTTGTGTGTGTCCAAGTAGTGTAATAGGTAGCTGACCATTTTCCCTTGGACTATGGGGAATTCTGCTCCCTATGTCAGCTCAGCTGGGTGTTCAGAGAATAACTTACTGTTGAACCTTACTATTAAAGCCTGAGGTAATGAAGGCATTAAGTTCCTTGTCCTTTTCCTCAGCCTTTGTCACTTTGTGTCCCACCACATAAAATAAGAGATGGAGATTCTCCTTAACTCTCCTCTTGTTGCTGATGTATTTACAGAAACATTCTTAATTTTTTTTTAAGCAGTAGCCAGATTAAGTTCTAAGAGGGCTTTCAGCCTTCTAATTTTCTCCTTGCATAATCTCACAACATCCTTGTATTAGTCCTAAGTTGCCTGCTCCTTCTTCCAAAAGTTATAAACTATCTTTTTTTCCCTGAGTTCCAGTCAAAAAGATCATCCAGTTCTTGTATACTGCAAAAAGAGGACCTATCTCTCAGGCTGGTTAGCTTTTAGGTTTCAGGATCTTCACTGTATCACAAGCAGAGAGGAATTGAAGTGGTTTGGTTTGTTCCTGTGAGAAAAGCAATAATTAGGCAGCTCAATTCAGAAAAAAATATCAAATATTATTTAGGTGGGATTTGCTGCTTGAGGTAATTATCCCTTCAAGAGCTAAACTGGTGTGCACTAATGCATTCAAAGGAATCTACCTGGGAACAGAGAAAGACGAGTCCACATTTCTTCACTAGAATGATTCAAGAATACTTGAGGTCAGTGGCATCCTAAAATAAAGAAAACAAATCTGCATAAATACCTTGCACATCTCAGCAGCTCCTATCTTAAAACCTAAAAGCTTTTGTCTATGATGCACTAAGCATAATACCTTCATAAGTCAACAGGGTAATCAGCTAAATAATTCATGTTAGCATAAGCAGTGCCCTCCCAGTCACTGGCAATGTTACACAACTGAATGAAGGCAGGATGGACACTTCTTGAAAACACATTGTGATTCTGGGATTCAACCTCAAACAAATCAGGGAAATGGAAAGCCACTTCAAAATTAAATCTCACAGGAAGTGTTCTGGCAAAAATTATTTCTACTGTACGTCACGGCAATACATCCAGGGAAAAAGTAAATGGAACCCTACAATTTGTTTGTTCCTGTATGTGGTACGAGAGAAAAAATATTGCACATTTAATACACATTATCCTTTGAGAATGATCTTTTGAAAAACCATTAATCAGATCTCTTTCCAGTCACATCCAGACTATCTAGTATTTTATGCACAATTAACACATTCTAAAAGCCAGGAGGTTCAACAGGACTTGCAAAATTTTAAGTTTGCAGTACTTCATAGTGCAATGTTTCAAACTAACGTGTTAGAGCGCTGTAAACAAAAATACAGTGTTCATAAGCAGCATGTATATATTATAAAGTAACTGAAACTCTAAACAACAGACAGATTCAGAGATTCTGAAGATGGAAAGGGACTGCTACCATCCTCTAGTCTTAATCATGCATCATTACATGACAAAAATCAAGGTGTTTTAGGGTAGTAAACAACATGAGTTTGACAATATGATTGTAAAGGCAATACTTATTCCACTATAATTAAAGCACCAGGTATTTGCAGAACTTACTAAATTATAAATAAAAGCTACAATAAACTGAAAATAAAATAAGAAATGGTGCATAAGTCGTTAAGAAAGCCACCTCTTTAATGGATTTCACTAAAGATCTTCAAAACAGGTGAAGCAAAAAGCAAGGCAAAAGTTGACAAAAATAAATAATACATCCAGAGTAAAGAGTGACAGCATCTAGTTCCAATACAATCACCACTGCTTCTGTGTGTGCAAGGATTCACATCCAAATGAAAAAAATTGATAGAAAGTTTGAAATTAATAGTAAACCCTTTTATGCCATAATCAGAATAGTGTTTTGGAACAAAAGATGCAACAAGATGGAGAAATTAGTGGAGAACACAATTGCAGGAGCAAAATCTACACTAGCCCCCATCTGTTCACAAACACTATATGCAGCCCAGGCGCCGTTCTGGTGATTTGCTGCCATCTAGAAACAGGACTCCATCTATGTGATCACTACTTGGCTGGTCAAAGACTCTGATTTCCAAACAAATCAATCCATCTCCTTTTATCAGTGCTAATGTCTTTTGTCAATAATGTTGAACTGTTCCACATATTTAAAAAAAAAAACAAACCTTAGCCAAATAAATCTAGGTGTGAAGTTAAATTCAACTAAAGCAACATGCTAGTAACAATCCCCAAGCTTTTTACACTGTTCATAACTGATATTAACTTGCTTAAGTATGTCTTGCAATTACTGTGTGTCTTCATTGCACCTCCTCATGCAGGAGATATACCAGAGGATCTCGGGCACCCCTGCTCAGGCAAACTGCTTGTCCTGTGTGCTAACTGCTGAACTATTAACCAACTCAGATGTGCAATTTCAAACTGAAACAGAATTTATTTCTTAGATAGCCATCACACATAGGAAATGTGGAAGGGAGTATCTGTTTAGAAAGTAGCCCCAAAGCCCCTCAAAGTCACAAAAACAAGCAAATAAGCCAATAGATTGACACACTCTTACTTTTTTCTTGAAAGAAAGACTCTGATTGAACATTAGCAGAGGGGTTTTCTGTGCACTACAAAAGCAATAACATTTGAGTTTAAGGACTGTATTTTACTGGCAAACCAAAGATAATTTTCTCCCCTAGCTGTAGGATGTCCTATTTTGTAACATGTGTGCTAATAATGGAATGGGTTGGGTTTGGGCTCTGCTGCTAAAGCAGAATAATTCCAACACAAATATTTCTCATTTGTGGTGTTTTGTGGAGATTAGAGACAGCCTTATAATGTTTATTAAGCAATGAAGAATGACATTGCTCTGACACAGCACTGTGACATAAATCAGCCCAATTTTAGATGTAGAAGCCAGGCTGTTCCAAAACAGGAATTATCTCTGTTCTTGGTCATATCTGGGAAAGTCTTACAAGTACAGTACTTCACTCTGTTAAGCCTTTTTTGACCCATTTTTCCTGTAAGGAAATGGTAAGTTCCCTTAGAAGAAAAAATAACTGCATTCAGGTTCTACTGCAACAGAAAGAGGGATTCACTCCATCTAACCCAAGCAGCAAAAAGACATGTAAACATGAGCTCTTTCCAAACCCTACCCTACAGTCAAAGGAGATAAAATGGCACCTAAAGTAGGAAAGTCATTTCATCCTCAAACTAGTTTCTAAAGCAAGTCAGAGAAAACCATCTCTGGAGGAGCTAGTTTCTCTCCAGCAGTAAATACAGGCTAGGGTAGCTAGTCACTTAGATGCAGACATGTACCTTTCAGCTATCTAAAGGCACAAGATATAAATACCGCCATAAATGTCTGAAAGAAAACCATAAAACTTCTGAAAACAACCACTGAATCATGTTACTTTTAAAAGACGATCAGACAGCGATGCCACCACCCAGAAACAAAGAGTCTGAACAGGATTCCTCCTGCAAGTGCTGCTACTTCATAGCATCTCGAAAGATTTCCATAATTTTTTTTCCAGATCTGTTTCAAGGTTTACTCTATGAGGACAGCCAGTTGCTTAAAGCAAATTCCATTTATTTTATCATGATGAAAATCAGTTTTGTAAGGCTTTTTCTTTCAAATTGTTTTTACATAAAGTGCTTCAGAGTCCCAGTGAAGGAGGAAAAATAAGAATGCTCAGCTGAAAACATTCAAACAATAATTGGTGCTTTAAAATAGAAACTTCAACAGTTAGGAAAACTGCTCTTTAACCTTATCACTGGAATATTTTTTTACTATTCATTAGAGCACAAGTCCAAGCCTGCTTCAGTCTCAAAGGGAAAACTTGTAAGATAAAAAAAAAAAATCCTTAACTTGTACTTTGCTTTAAAGGTTATTTCTCTTTATTTAATATATCCTTTAATGAGTTTAAAAATATTTCAAAACCAGCAACAGATGTAGGGAATGTGCTACATCAGTATTGTATATAATTCCTTTGAAATGTTTATTTTCCTACTGGTCCTCCACAGCATATACACTGGGTGCACAAAGTACATGTCACTTGATCTGCTTGTTTGTACACTGTCCTTCCTCTGCCAACTCCAACACAGCTGAGATTAAAAGCAGATCCAAAACCAAACAAGTTCAGTTTCAGAGAAACAAAAGAGGGCATCTGATGCTAATAGAGAATCTTGAGATCAAACAACTTCTAATTTTATCACAATGTTTTAATGGGACGAAGCAGACCCTGACAATGTCTACCACATCTTCTCTACTTAGAAAATTTTGTCTTCTATATTTATCATTCCTGTTCTTCAGTGAAACAAATGAAGTAACAAGGCAGATTCAATAGCACTGCTAGCTGTCCTGACCACCCTCCCTACTAGCTTCAGTGCTCTAGCAACTGCATGAGAATTGCCTCTCATTTCATGCTATAGAGGCCTGGAAAATGTGGTTGTAAAGCTTGCATAGGTTTGTGAATATAAATTTTTTTTCATAATCCTAGATAAACTGGTTAGATATTTTAATAGGCTTGCAGCAAAAAATAAACTGAGTTGTCTAAAGTCGTACCACAAATCTGTGCAAAGTCCCAAAGGCACCTTGCCAGTGCTCTGGCTAGTGGCTCTCCTGATCTGCTCTAAAAGGAAAGCCACTCCAAGACTGGGATCACACTCAATCTGAATAGTAGCAAGAGCTTGAAATCTCAGTAAAAGGATCAACAGAAAGAGAAGACTCTACATTGGATGAGTTTTAGGAAGAACACCTTGAAAAATTGTGATAGCTCTGGATCTTCTACACAAACACGCACCCCTTAGCTACAGGCCATGTTAAAAATTTGTAACAATGACTTTTACAGTGCTATAGCACACACTGAAGTAGTTTTACAACATGATTAGGTGCACACATAACAGCTTTCCTCACAGGCACCTAGATCAATTTATAATTCCCACTTAAAAGAGCAGGCAGCAGGACTCTGCTACTATTATGTCTTTATCAATGCAAGACAAAAAATAAAAATAAAAATTGAAAAAGCTAAAGCAAATTAGGCATAATGTTGTTAAGCTGTCACACTAATAGTAAATGCTCCCACTTACAGGAACCAATGAGAAAGAACTGACAGACTGGTTTTCTTCAAAAGTTCCCCTCTCATCCCTGTTTTCCTTCTCTGCTGCCTGCAATAAGAACTTTTAAAAAACAGCTTTAAAAAATCCAACCAATAGATGATATTCAACCACTGAATATTAACTATGCACCATAAAAAAATCACCCGTGATGCTCTGCTATGGCAACAAAGAACATTATGTTTCCTCATGTCTATTTGATCTCAGAAACTGTATTTTTTTAGTAAAGTGAAAGGACAAGCCATACTATACACCCATGAGAGATGGCAGCCTACATACTAATTAGTAGGGTCAAAGTTTAGCAATGCCAACCATTAATGCTGCAATTTTATGAAGACTGCATAAAAATCTCAAAGACTTTTCTGCCATCACAAAAGAGCTGTTTATGTACAAGACAGCAGGAATCAACCCCTCCCTTCAAGCAGGGCTTATTGCTAGTTATTGATATTGACAGCAGAGGAGAGATCCTAGCCTTCCAATGCAATTGCATAATTAAAAACTTAAGGTAAACCCTTTCAAATATTCAAATCCTGTAGAACATATTTAGAGATTGTGTTTTTTAAAAACTGATTTGTCAAATTCTGCAGATCTCTCTGTGGTGCAGCAAACTTCATGGAATACTTAACTACTCCAGTAGCTTAAACCGGCTACGTGCACATTTTAAAGTTTAAAATGGCTATTTTTTGTAACAATTTTGACAATAATTGCACTGTCAAAACAGCTACTGAAACCAGCCAATATAATCCCCAATACACATCAATATTATCCCTTCATAAACTCAGAAAAAACTAGGGGCTTAAGGACTAGGAAACAAAATTAAATCTCCTACCATCACTGTATCAAATGGCCTCTGAAGTGATCAGTGGAATAAGGCAAACAAAAAATATTAACCAAATCACTGTTTCTGAAAAAGCAACTGATGGAAATGGAGATAGCACTCTCAGCACGTAAAAATTCTTCAAACACAAGTACTGGTGTCAAATAAGGTTATTGTGAGTACAGACCCTCCATGCTACTGAACAGACCAAGAAATAATTTCCAGAAACTCTGCAGCCTATTTGACTGTAGGTGTCAGAGGTACTGAGCTGACAAAAAAGTCACTCAAAATATGGCTTCTGCTAAAACATCAAGAATATTTTGACTTTTGAGTGAATCCACATGAAGTGGATTAAATACCCTGATCAAACCTACATAAACTCTTAACAACCAAACTGATCCAAGACCACAGCAGCCCCAGTAAAAGCAGCCCTGCCCTACCACAGATACACACACATGCCCCTGACAGACTAATGCCAGGACTTCAGTTTTCAGGATCTGTGTTCAGAAGCTAATCTGACTGAAAATTAGAATTTTAATTTTCTTGTTTGGTCCTTTTTTTTTTTTCAGTAGGGCTAATTTTTCAGTAACATCTACAAGAGAAACTACTCTCTTTATCAGGCATACTGCCAGCTGAGTTTCACTGACAGCCAGACAGAAATCTTCCTTGAGTTCCAGAGGAACCATATAAGGAATTTGTTGCCCATACCTGTTATAACTTCCTGACTGCTAAGGAGGAGGGTGGGAACACACATATACCTTTGGCTGAGATGAATTTTATCCTGGAAATTGCATTTTATTTCCATTTGTTACAAAAAGAGATGAGAGTGAGCAGCTCAAACGTGCATGTTTAACTTTGAAAATCCTGCTTTCCCTAGTTTGGCAAATGAATAGAGAGTGGGGTGGTATTCTCTTTTCTCACAGCATTCTGCTTTGTTCTGCTTCCCAGTTACATTTCAAATACTTTTGAGGTTGGATCTATCTGTTCCTATCTTTTTTAGTTGCCCACACTGAGCAGAAATTAAACATCTGACCAACAAAAGTCAGATATGCAAGTTTAAGCTCTTCACACTCAAACTTCTTTTACAGCAAGTGGAAAGTCTTCTCTAAGAGGAAAAAAAAAATCAAAATGTATTCAAGCGACAACATGTTTCTTAAAACAAAAGTTTTTGTGATGCAAAAGTGTCCAAGAAACAAAGAAAGATCAAAGTGCCAGTTACTACTTGATTCTGAGATATAGGAACCAAAAGTCCTACATAGACAGACTGGGAAGGAAAGACTACAGGCAGAAATTGTGATGTAGGCATTTGGTGGGGTTTTTCCTAAGGGGTGGTTGTGAAAGATAAAATGTTGAACAGATTGAGGGACACATTAATTCTATAATAGTAAATATTTGCAGCAGAAATACTCCCTCTAGCTATGGAAAGTAAAATAAAACTGAATTTGACTTGATAGCCAGACTATGAGTGAGTGAGGTCAGGTAAAAACAAGATGGATTTAATGAAATGGTGGATTTACACAACTGGTCAGGCAGTTAAAACAACAGGAAGTTATCAGTGAAATTTTCAAAAGCACTTCTGGATAAGACACAGGTTCTTCAGTCATTTGCATGCTTTCATGGCCTGAATATAATGCAGCAAGTTTAGCCAGAGAGAGGAGAAGCATAAGCCAAAGATTTTGCTACATATGGTATAATAAAGTCAATACACAAGCCAGCCTTCTGTTTCTTTAGAGTAGGCAGGTTTTTACGACATGTGCTTGAGAAATAGCTGCGGTACCTGAATTAACCTAGTATGAGAGAGTTTTCAATCAATGTATCCTCTCCGAGTCTTTCACAGCAAACTGCAGGGACTTTTTTAATGTGTTTTTCTCACATGCCAAAGGAAAACCCCAGAGAACTGAAATGGAGCAAAAGTGAGGCTGCACAAGACAGGGAAATAAATCAGAGAATCTCCTCCTAAAAGCTGGAAAATCTCTATAAAACCAAATTGTTGATATAGTAATACAGTAATTGCGAATCTGGAGTGTTGCATTGTTTAGCAAAGACACAAATACTCCACAGGACAAAGGGACTCCTGAGGGCCAGAAGAACACTGCAGCATTGCTAGTGCTGAAGCAGCAAGGCATGCCTTTGGAAGCTCAGAGGCATAGTAACATCTCTGATCAAATTTACCCTCTACTGGCCATAATTAGATTCTCAGTCAGAAAGAATGCTGGCTGAGGACAGAAGATGCTGACAAGGAGAAAAACATTTTGGAACCTTAGACAGAATAGCTGTACACACCAATAGACTGAGGGTTGAATCTGATTATGGGCTTGTGTGTGCATTGACTAGAGGTTTCAATCTCCAGCTTCTAGAGCCTGGCTCCTAGGGGCAATGGAAGCAAGATGCAGCCTGACAATCTACTTACAACAATCTAAAATCACAATGTTGCAAAATGGGCTGTTCCTCTACCACCCTTCCGGGGCTTCTCTTCTACACATCCTACCCTGTCTCACAAAAGGATTACTAAACCTGTGACCACAGTCACATAAAAATACTTTCCCACCACCATCTCTTGTTTGATTTCCAAACAAAAGAGAGACACAGTGCTACTCCCCACACATCATTATCATTAAATCACACCGACAGAAGAGAGGAAGCAAAAACCTACCAAGACAGAAAGACAAGGAGCACAAAAGTTGACTGGTCTCTAAGTGGTGATCCCAACACAGGGAGCATCATCACCAACCAGGGCCACAGTGCCACAGAACCTGAGCACAGCAGGCAAAGCCAGGTGTGGAACAGCCTCCATTGCCAGCCTCAGACATGGAGAAGGAGAAAACCAGGTGCATGATCTCTCCAGGGGTACAGCCAAAGGCAAAAGATGAAGCAGAGAGAGATTTGCAGCCCTATAACTGAGACCAAGGCAGAAGCCCCGGCCTGAGCTTAAATGGAGTTTCAGAATACCCTCTTTTATACCAGCTGAGGAATCAAAAGTTCCTTGTCAAACACTGGGGGGTTTGAGAGACCAAAACTGAGACATGAAAGGAAGGAATGATGAGACAGCCTCACAAAATATGGCAGTTTGCCAGACTTAGCCTGGGTACTCTGCAAGCCTACTGTGGGACAGGCACTGCCCATGAACACACAGCAGTCAATTAAACCATGCATCAATAAAATGGGGTGTCTACCTGCAAAACTAACACAGTACCCTGCTCTGATCATGGAGGAATTGAAGTATAGCAGAGCCCTGGAGTGCCCAACTCCCAGGAGAGCACCTCTTTCAGGAGGCAGGATCTCCCCAGGTGACCCGGGCAGGTCTGCAGCAGAGAAAGTTAAAGACCAGCACAGACATCCTTTTGGAAAATGCCAACTCTTAAGACTCCTGAGGGGCTTCCACCTTCATCCCATGTCTCTTCATCCTCCTCTTCCTTCCCACATGTGGGCCATGACAGCAACATGCAGAACCTTGGGACAGCCAAGGCTTCATCCCTCCAGGAGTACAGGCTGAAACCAGTCCCATGCCCACAGAGCTCTGCAGGACACCAGGAGCCAACAGACTATCGTGTCCAGCAAGAAAAAGGCTCTGCAGGGGCTGGACAATAGTGGCTGGGCCTGCCCCATGCACAGGGCTCCATGGAGAAAAACTACCCTGCAGCAGCATCAAGACAGACTGGCGGACAAGGAGCTCCAGCAGCAGGAGGGTTGATGTGGTCTTGGCAGCTCAAAGACAGACACAGGGAGGTGAGTGCCAAGGAGAGGACAGGACTGTGTAGGACAGGATGGGTTAAACAGAAAAGCACCCTCATGTTGAGAAAGAAGTCCTCAAGAAACCTCCTCTCTCTCCTTTTTCATATGCCAGGGGAATACATTTCTCCACCTTTGGCAGACAAAGCTGACAAGCCTGGAGGCACTTAAGGCCATCCTAAGCCTTAGTATGCAGAAAGCGCTGGTGTGGCCTGAAGCCCATGGCCCCAGAGAACCAGGGACCTTGGCCGAGGAAGAGGATGGGGGTACAATATTCACAAAGAGCTGTCCCATGGGATGTGGGAACAGTATCCCAAAAGTCCAGTGCCCTTGGAGATTTGGGAAGATTACAGCAAAAGCTAAGTGTCTCAAGATGTGTCAGAAGACCATGGCAGCAAAGAGCTGTTTCAACAAGAAGATGCAGAGGGCACAGCCGCAGCAGGAGGGGCCATCAGCAGCCTGCAGAGGGCATCTCCTGCCCTGGGTGGTGCTACCGACACCAGGGATGACCCACCCACACCCCAGAGTCGAGCACTGCCCCAGGCAGGGCAGGCCTGGCCCAGCCATCCCAGAAAGCAGCATCACAAACACCAGCCCTGGCCATGCACCTTCCACTCTTCCCTGGGAAGAGCTCTCAGCACTGGGGGTGAAGGCAGGAGCTTGCCTGTGCCCACCCATCTCCTTGGGGACAGATCTCCTTCTCCCACAGGCATTCAAGCCCCGGCCCAAAGGCCACAACACTGCCTGTCCAGGTGGGTGCTCGGTGCTCTGCACAGGGCATTCCTTGGTATCTGCAGCCCACGGGAGCAGGAGCAGCAGTGCCAGGCTGCCAGCACAGGGCAGGGGCCTGGAGATGGCCATTGAGCCTGAGCAGTGTCCCTCTGGGAGAGTGGCATGGGAGCCATGGATGCAGGACAGTGTCCCAGGCACCAGCTGTCCCAAGAGCATCCTCCTGTCAGATTGCTCCTGGCCACGGCTGATTGAGACCAGTTTATGGTTTCGCTTCAGACAGCTTCGTTAATCCTGGACTTGGCTCTTCTCTTTAGAAAGATTTTGTTCAAACACTGTTGCATGTCATCCACGCTCTGAGAAAACCTCCCAAAACTGTGCAAGAAAAGATTAGATCTTGTTCATAATTTTACCACAAATATCTTGTCAATATTTGACATTTTTTCTTCAATAACACAGTCATTTAGCCCAATTAACTGAGTTTTGTGAATACAAAGAATGGATTCAAATGCATAAAGCTTGCAGGTACCTAAACTGAGATATGGTTTTAAATTTCAGAGGCTCTTTTTATTATCTCTAAGCAGGTAGCAGCTACTGCCAAGTATAAAAACTATCTTTCTTGACTCCAACCTTCAATCTTTAACTTTCCTAACCTTTGAAATGAAGTTCATCTTAATATAAGCTTATTAAAGAAAATCAGAAATGTTCTTTGGTGGTCACACTGAATTGTATTTTAAATAATAGACTCATTTTTCTCCTTAGAGCTAAGAGTCAGGTATCTAGAACTTAAAACAATATAAGGGTATGTCCATTTTTTTTTAAAGCTAGTAAATAAAATATGATTAATAGATTATTAATTAGTTTCACACAGAAATGTATCTGGTTTGGTAATACAGAATTCTCACTTCTAGTTAATGGTAGTTGAAAAATGGCATTCTGCTTATCAAGAACCCATGATAGTGATATTTTCTAAATAACATATCAGGATGAAAGACAAAATAGCCAGATCTTCTAGCTAATAAAACCTCAAAGAAATATGTGTTTCAAAGACATTAGAATATTTCATTTCATTTCTTCGCAGTCAAATCTTTTGTTTTGTGAACACTGAAATGAAGGATGTATGAAGTAATACATTTAAAATACAATTAAATAAATATTAATTTTAGAATTCTTCCTGTAAAATATTATAACAAAATAAAGAGATTTTAGTAAGACTTATGTCCCCTTAGGACATCTCTCCAGTGAAAATTATAAGAGTTCAAGTCTTCTCTTCTCCCATTCCATGTGCTTATTCAGAAGTTTGAGCTAATCAAAATGGAGAAAGCTGATTTATCAATTTATATATGTATGTATATATATATATATATATATATACATTTAGAAACCATTATTTTAGGAAAAAGAGGAGTAGAAGGGATTGAGTGCATCCTCAGCAAATTTGCAGATGACACCAATCTGAGTGGTGCAGTTTACACCTGAAGGATGTAATGCCATCCAGAGGGACCTGGACAAGTTTGAGAAGTGGGCCCCTGGAAATCTCAAGAGATTTAACAAGACCAAGTGCAAGGTGCTGTACCTGGGTCAGGGTAAACCCCAGTATCCCTACAGGCTGGGGGATGAACAGATTGAGAGCAGCCCTGATGAGAAGGACTTGAGCGTGCTGATGAATGAGAGGCTGGACATGAGCTGGCAATGTGTACTCACAGCCCAGAAAGCTAATTGTGTCCTCGGTTAAAGCTAATTGTGGCTAACTGAGGGATTCTGTCCCTCTTCTTTGCACTGGAGAGACCCCACGTGGAGTGCTGCATTCAGGTCCGGGGTCCTCAGCAGAAGGACATGAACCTGTTGGAGTGAGGCCAGAGGAGGGCCACCAAGATGATTAGAGGGATGGAGTATCTCTCCTATGATGAAAGGCTGAGAGAACTGGGTTTGTTTAGCCTGGGAAGAAGAAGGCTTCAGAATGACCCAATTGCAGCTTTCCAGTACCTGAAGGGAGCCTACAAGAAAGATGGAGAGGGACTTTTTACAAGAGCATGTAGTGACAGGAGAAGGGGAAATGCTTCAAACTAAGAGTAGATTTAGGTTAGATATTAGGAAAAAATTCTTTACTGGAACAAGTTGCCTAGAGAAGCTGTGGATGTCCCATCCCTGGAAGCATTCAAGGCCAGGTTGGATAGAATTCTGAGCAACCTGGTGTAGTGGAAGGTGTCCCTGTCCACTGGATGGCAGTTGGAACTGAATAATCTTTAAGGTCCCTCCAACCCAAACTGTTCTATGGTTCTATGATCTGCAATAACATTTCCACATTTTCTGGTTTTCTATTTCAAGGTGTGCAGGTCATATAAATAACTTCTTTTCCAGAAATAACTCAAGCTTGGCTGGATTGGTTTTATAATATCTATAAATATTTATATATTTCTGGTTTTCTCCTTGTCTTTTTTTGCTTTTGTTTATGTTGTTGTTGTTTAAAAAACTCTTATGTTTATTAAAGGATTTACTCTTGCCTTTATGTCTACCGTATATTCAGCCAATTCTTGGAAAGAAAAGCAGCAGCCCCAGAAGAAAACTGGAGACCAAACACAATCTGATGGCTGGTCTGTATATACACACTACCACACAGAAACACACTAATCATGATCAATAAAACACCATCTGTCGAAAACACATAATGTAACTCCTAAGGAAAGTCTACTTAATGAGTGAAAAAGGAAAAAAAGTTTCCTTAGTGGGCTTCAGTGAAGAGCGATTCATTTAAAAATCACTTCCTGGTTTGTGAATTAAGGGACCTGTCACAGTCTGTGGAGGTGTGCTATATTTTATACTATATATTTTATATTATTTTATATCAAAACTTTGCATCAGAACAACTTTTAGTGACAAGTTTTTCCTTCTGCCAGGCCTCATTCCCTCTCCCCCCTCAAGCATTTTCATGCTTTTCTCTATTGATTCTGTTCTCACACTGCTGTTGTTCTTCTGACCTTCCGTGTATCAGTAGTGGTGGGATTACTTGCTTCTGTTGCCAATTAACACTATATGAACAATACCCACAGAATCACCCTTTCTCTGAACCTCACAAGCAGACATTTTTTGCACAAATACAGTCAAAACCAGAGTTGGAGATCTCACAAATCAAGTTCAAATCCACCCTTGTAACTCCAAATATATTTAATTTTCTAGTGAGGTCAGAAACTCTAAGGAGGGCCCTCCTGAAACGTGTATGTCAGTAAAGGGGACATAGATTCACTTTTTTTCCTCTGTTAAATGTTAAAAAAGTTGCTTGATGGACTACATAGTATTTACCTGATGTGCTCCAAATATAGTTCTATTCTGTAAAATAAATAAATCAGGATGGGCTTTCAAGCAGACAGATGACATTATCATGAACATGGGGGTTTACAACTGGAGAGCAGCACCCAGGCCTCTCTGGCAGCACCACACACACAGGCACTGGCCATTTTTCCTAAAGGATTGCAGCCCATGGAAACACTAGTGTTGGATCCAGGGAACAGTGTGAGGGGGGATCATTGGACACAAAGTCTGTGCACTGAACACAACCCCCTATCCCTCTTTCCCCCTGCATTGCTCAGGGTGGAGGGGAGAGGAGTCAGAAATGAATGACTGATGTTGAGCCTGTGAAAAAAAGGGACGTGTTGTTTTAATGTTTGGGTTCTGTTTTCCACTACTCAAGTCTGTTTCAATTGGAATTATTTAGAGGAATTTTCCTCGGGTTGAGTCTGTTTCACCTCTGACTGTAACTGGTAAGGAGTCTCCCTGTCTTTGTCTCAACCCATTAGCTTTCTAATCCTATGTTTTCCTCCAACCTGCTGAGGATGGGGCAGTGAGAGAGCAGATCAGTGGGCATTTGGCTGCCAGCCAGTGCTAGCTCACCACAGCACCAAGACTTAATTGCCTCCTCATCTCCAAATGCTTTCCAAATTTACCAGCCCTCTTCCCCAGATACTGCAGTCTGTGCAAAGAGCTAAAAAGAGCTAGTTTACACAAAAAGATGAAAAAAACCATTACTCTCTTGAGAAATGAAAAATTAAATAAAATAAAATGCAATTAATTTAAGTAATTTCTTTATAAAATGTATTCATTAGAATAAAATGAGGCAACATAATTAGAGTTGTGAGCAAGCATTTATCTCCTGAATCTAAAGTCCTAAATCTTCCCCTGCAAATGCTGAAATATAGCTACAGGTTGAGAAAAAAAGAAAAGAACACTGAGCAAAGATCACTATCTTCTTTGGAGAAATGAGGCAAAGGTGTCACAGTGGGCTACCTTTAATCATTTCCCTCTTGAAACAGCAAGCCAGCAAATAGGAGACCTGAGGGCAATGGTTAACTGAGCCTAAGGGATTCAAGTTTATATTTTCTGCCTCCTCAAGACCCACCTTACACACTTGCTGAGTATGGCTAAATGGGGAAAACTTTCCAGGTGTTCTGGGCCACAGTGCAGAGGAGAATGCAATAATTGACTCATTAGGTCTTGATGGTGATCATGAGTTCTGCTTCCTCCTTCTGTAAAGTCAGCGAAGCAAACAATAGCATAATCCAAAGCACAGAGAATGTCCTAATCATTACAATAATGTCCTCCCTTGTGCTCTCTCTCTTTTGATCAAAGACTCTTACATGTTCACTTGTATACTAGCCCTGTTTATGGGAAAGCAGCCTGATTCAGGCCGGGAAAACATCTTCCACTCAGCACTTCCTTTACTCTCGTAGGTGGGTAACAAAAGTTAAAACTCGTTCAGGCTAAGAAAGGAATTTATCCTGGTACATACTCTCCCAGTATGTATTCAAGCCAATTAAGCTGTAATACCAAAGATATGTAAGTTGGGGTGTCACAGTTCTTTTCAAGCTTTGGAAAGTATCTGTTTCTTGTGAAAGATTCTCTGTAAGCAGACACTAACTAAAATCTATTTGATCTGACTAAACTGAAAACTGGAAGAATGACTGCCTATTTTCAGTCAGGCGACCTTGATGCTAACAGCCAGCTTGGGGAGAGCAAAGTTCAAAAACAACTCTAGGTCTGTGAAATTGTCCCATCAATGGAGAGCTACCTGTAGGGAAAATTTTTCAACTCCTAGCTCTGATGGGCTGTACTTCTGAATAGGAATTGACCCTTATGATCTGTACTTCTCCAGCTCTGAACTGGATGATCTTGTTCAGTTTTCAAGCTGTAAAAATATGGTTTCACCTCCTTGATTGGTTTATCAACCAATTTACTTGCATTTTTATCCAAGCATAGGGATTTTTTATCAGTTTCCTTTTCTGTCATGTACTAATCTTTCTTCTGGACAATTTGACTTGCAAAGTTCTTTAAAAAATGCATAGTTTTCCTTTTGAAATTAAATTACACTGCAAGAGCATTCATGATAAGCAGTATGCACACCTGCATGCCAAAAAAAAAATGCCAGGGTTAAAGGAACACCACTTTTATGCAAAGGAAAGAGAAAACAGTGAGAACTCAGAGAGCCCAAATAATGAACCAGATACTTCAGTGGCAGGCTTGGCCCTAGCCTTTCCCTCAACATCTTCAAGTTGCTGCTAAGGCCAGCATTAGCAGTTCATTAAAAGACTTCTCTCTTAATTACATCCCATTGACCAGGATTGAAAGAGTCAAATTACAGCCAGGCCTGTCTCTTGACACCAAAGAAGCCCAAACTTTTAAAGTATTCTACTACATATCCCAGCAGAAGCAATCATAGCTTTGACTCTGAGCAAGAAGATCCTTGTCTGCAGGATGTTCTTAATGCTGCAGCACCCTCAAGGTCTTCACAGTAACACCAGTCTCCTCATGCCACCCTCCACTTCAATCAAAATCCTTTCACTTCAGCTTATCAACCACAAAAACACCTTTTTTTCAGTGACTCAGGCTTTTAGGCATGCAGAATTGCTAGGGACTTTTAAATGATTGTCCCAGAACTGTGGAAGAGGTGTATTCCTTTGGTATTACAGCAGGGTTTGTCTTCCACTGCTGCCTTCTCTGCCTATATCCACACAGCACATCAGGATGATGACCAGGATGCACATCCTTCCCTCCCACTCCCTGGTATCTCTTGGGGGAACTCAGTGGCATAAGCAGAGAATGTGCCACATGTACTGCAAGATATCTCCCCTGATCCCACATAGGATGTTTGGGGATCTGTGTTCAGCCATACTTGTACATCAGAACACAGTCTAGGACAGTGCATCTAACATGCCTACTGACTTTCAAAGCAATTTCATCCCACCACTTCAGTCTGTGGCGGAATGGAGAGCTCTCTACTTAGGTTAGTGAGAAAAAACCCAAAGTTTCTACCAACTTCACCTTCTAAAACAAATAAAGTTTTTTTAACAAAAATGTCCCACATATTTAGATCTACCAGAATCCTAAAGGGCACCTAGCACTCTTCCACTGCTCCATAAGCTGCTCCTTTGCCTATGTTCCTCTGGAAATCCCACTTATTCTTGTCCATACTCACTGTTGAATCTCAGTGCTGAGTTCCCCACATTTTTTCCACCTATATTTTGAAGGAAAGTCACAGCCAAGTAAAAGCTTGCTGAGACTTTGTTTTCTATGTATTTGCCATAATTTTACTTGTAATGGCTGTTGTTCTTCGCATAAGAATTTAGTTCAAAGTACCCAATAGGTTCACATGTGTCCATGGTCTGGCAAACTAAGGCCAAGTTGCTTGTGAACTAAACTGCCAGTTCATGATCAGAACTGGGATAAATGATGATGCTTCTAGTTTTGTCTCACTTTAGTTCAGATTATCTCTTCATGCCATTGCAGTCTACCAAACATCCATTAAGAAAGTTGTGTATGGATATCAAAGATAGCAAAAATACCTGGAGAACCTGGGTACTGTGAAGCACCAAGAAAAACTTGGCACAAGGACCACAGTGGCTGTACACAAAGCCAGCTCAGGTTCACCACTTTGCGAGTCCAAGCTGGGCACTGACCCTCTTAGACCTGGACTATCTCCATAAGCCTCAGTATTGTCTCTGGCCCAGGCTACTTAGCTTCTCTACTTTCTAACAAGGCCCATGAGTCTATGCATGGCACTGGATGAGGCCCTTAGCTAACAGGCAAAAAAGGCAACCCAGCACAAAGAAGGGAGAACTCTCTTTTATGCTACTAGGCAAGTAATTATGGTCACTAAACGGTTATTCTGGACAGGAGCTCACTAAAATTTTGGGTGGCTTTTGACAGCTAAAGAGAAATATCTTGGCTTTTTGATTTTTTTTTTCCCTGGGTTTCCTCTTTTTAATAAATAATTCACTTCTTGGACAGTGTTCAGCAGAAATTAATCTTTAATTAGAATTTAACAAAATACTTTCTTTATGCTGGTTGGACTTCCCTTAACAGTCTTATTATTCTTTCTTGATGGAGTAAACAGCACAGCTACGATTTTCAGGAGCAATTTAATATTTTTGCTTTTACTGCTTAAGACACCTTCATATTCATTTCCTAGCTTGGAATCGATGCCTGCACCATGTAGACAATGCAACTTTCCTGTAATAAGGTTAGTTGTGCCTGTGATGAATTACTTTTAGGTCTTAATGATATTCAGCATGGTGTTCCTTTTCCTCTTGCTTTATTGCTTGAATTATTTTTTTTTCCCTTTCAACTGATGTCAGGTATCACTGATTTGGATCTTAATGAATACGCTTTAATTGTTGAGCTGATTTTGTTTCTTGCTAAGGTGGGACAAGACACTGTTGGCCTATATTATTTCTCTCTTTCTTTTTCTATCTTATGCCTTTAAAAAAAGAACTTTCTCATTGTATTCATTTAACTAGGTTGTTTTTTTTTCGACTAGGAATGGGTTTCTCCTTTTTATGACATGCTCTTTTCAGTCATTCCAAGTATGACTGAATATGACTGAATAATGTCTCCAATCTACAATCTGGCATGTCTCAATCCTCTGTTCAAATCACTTCAAAAAGGATTCTAAACAGAATATCCATTTAGAATAGAATAGACATGACTGAAAAATAAAAATGAAAGTTTAATGATCTAGTTATAGCCCACAGCTACCTCAGCTATGTTATCTTCAGTTCTGCTTTCATGAGTCCAACTGTATTCAATCATTTGGGCCACAAGCTGTTCTTGCTGTCATATCTTCATTTGTTAAAAAATAAAATAAAAAAAAGAAACAAAACCAAAACAAACAAACAAACAGAAATACAGGGAGAGAAAATCAAAAGCAAGATGTCTAATCATTTATCTAGATGAATCTGTCCTATGGAAGCAAGACACCCAGACATAAGAAACGACAGTGAAATGGTGAAAGGGGCTTCACATTGATTAGTGTTTATGAGATGAATGAGAGTTAATTCCTCACTTTTCACCCTCCTGGCTCTTTAAATCAGCACAAATGAATTGCTCAATAGTCCCTGTCCTAGCACAAGAGCCACTGCATGGATTCTAGTTGTGCTTAAGAATACAGGGGACTGAAACATAGATCACCAAAATTAAAATGGATGGACCACATCTCACAAATTATTTTCATTTTGTTACCAGGAGCTTCAGAAGACATAACACAAAAACACCCCGACTGGCTTATCATACAGACTTTCATCTTGCAAGGTGGTTATGATTATCTACCAGGCTATACTTTGGCAAGTAATTGGAATGCAGAGCTGTACACCTACAGGGCTTCTGGCAACAGTTTGCAATGGGATCCCAAGGGAAAATAAAAGACCACGGAACAGAAAAAAAGAGAATTTTCTCTCATAACTAACTACATATGTTACAAATATCCGGCTATCAGTAGTAACTATAAATATGACTACGCAAAAAAAAAAAAAAAAAAAAAAAAAAAAAAAAAAAAAAAGCCAAAAAAGTTCACTGAAAACAAGAAAAAAATCTGTTCAATGTGTTGGTAATTAGAAGACAGACTAAATCACAAAAATTAAATATGGGGGTAAGGGAAAGTTCATTAAATGCCTGAGACAGGCAAGTCATCAAGTCTGCTAAGCTTCTGAGGTTTCATGAACAAGGCAGAAAAAAATCTTAAAGAAAAATAAAGTACCACTGGAGCCTTCTGCCAAATATAACAAACAGTGAAGGCAACAGTGGGAAATTCACTCCTCAACAACAGGATACGGGTAAAATGTCCAGGGCATGATACCAAAAAAGCTGTATGCAATCAGGAAAACCACAGGAAGTAAAACAATCTACCTTGCTAGAAGATGTTAAAATATCAGCCTTGACAGAAATTGAAGGAGAACAATTATCATTAAGGACACAAGCAATTGCCTGACACTAGCTTTCCCAGAGTACAAGGAAATTACCTAGCTTACCTTGCTTCTGTATTTTAATCACACTGGTTATTAAAATGCTATTTAATGCATTGCAAGGACGAGGGTTAAAGGATACAACATGGGTACATATGCCAAGTCCAAAGAAGCCAATGTGTTGCCAGAAGGACTGTGAAACCACAGTCGAGAGAACTGAAGGTACAGTAGGTAGTGAGAAAGTACAAGGGTATGTTATAGGCATTACCAGTTCTCAGCACATCTCTGCATTATGTAGGCTCATTTGAACTCCCAAAGAGTTTTACATCAAGGGGGTGACACTCAGCACTGAATTAGACAATTAGGCTACAGTAAGCAAGGACTTCCTGGAAATCTTCGATTTAGCACTACAGTATCAGAATATATTGTATGTGCTATGGTAGAAGCAGTTCATAAGATTAGGAACTTGATGGGATGAAAGCAAGAAGTACCTGTAACAAGAAGAACTTCAAAACATTGTTTTGCTGAGGTGATAGTGGTGTAACGGAGTTTATTAGGAAAAAACCCTCCAAAACCTCAAAAAACCCAATCAACCAACCAACCAACCAACAACAGACAACACCCCCAAAAACAAACACAAACAAACAAAACAAACAAACAAACAAACGAAAATATTTAAATGCTGTGTGATTTCTCCAGAGGTTTGTTACATGGACATTAGTCAGCTACATCACTAAATTGTGAGAGAGGAAATATTAAAGAATTCGAAGGCCTCTGGCACTCATGAAAGAAGTCATTTGCAATCATACATGTTTCTATTAGAATATTACCCATGTTGCAGACAATACACTAATTTCTACCGTCAGGCCCAACAACCAGTCACTGACTGGGACAGTTTACCAGCATTCTGCTTCAGACTGCAGCATTCAACAGTGTTTTGTATGCATTTATCATCTTTTGCTATACAGATTCTGTCCATTTAGGTCTTTTAACCCAAAAAGTACTATTTAGAAGAGGCAGGCAAAATAGTTTTAAAGAGCTCTTGCTGAATATGAGATCTAGTGTTGTCCAGGAGAGAGAAAGAAATACTGTCTGAGCTTAGTTTCCATAGTGAAACCACAGCACAGACAGAAATTTGTTCAGAATGGTTCTAGGTAGGTTTACCTCCCAGCAAGGTCTTGTGCTTTCCATATTAGTGACACTCTGAAATTAGTTATGCCTTCAGAAATAAGCCTTCATCATGTGAAGATCTAGGCTACTTCTATTTCAAGGAAAATATGTAATTTTAAATATACATTTGACTTTTTTTGTTGTGAATTCTGTTCTTGGCATCTTTTTCCATTTTGCTGCAGACCAAGCAAGGCTCTCAGACAGCCTGAGTGGCAAAATATTTCTGATTCCTCTACTCCTTGTATTCAGGGGGGAGAGGTCACACTGTGACGATAAAAACGTGCTGACACGTACGAAGCCAGCTGTGCTAGAATTAAATTAGAATTCATGCTCATTCTCTCTGGAACAACCTGATGGCTTCTTTCCTCCTTCATTAGCAGAAAGAGGCTGAGAAGGGAATGTACATATGCAAGGGTGTAATTTAAATGGCAAATTTGAAGGGAAAGGAATGCAATAACCACAAGTGACCATTGCAAAAGGTGACTATAGGGAAAATGCCAGAATACAGAAATTTTACTTTTGTACGTTTCCCTTAAGGAAAACAATATAAAAATTAGATGTTCAAAGAATTTGCAGTTACAAAATGCCTCTTAGAGTAGTCGCTGAACAAGAACCATGCAAAAGTAATCTGGCATTAACTTTCAATTGTTACTTTCTCTGCACCTAAGCAAAACCTGGAAAAATAATGGAGACTTCTTCCTGTCTAAATCACATGCTTAAGAAAATAAGACATAAAACAAGGGATGTCTAGGGAACACAATCACACATCTATCTAATGAGAGCTTATCCATGAGGAAAAGGGCACATTTCTAGTTTATGAATTTTGGGCAACTCTGATCTATTTCAGTATATGACAGGTTGTTTTCTGGGAATACAGAAGACTGGATTTTCAAGTGGAGAAAAATTAGTTTGCACAAAGATCTGAACACAAAATGGTAAAGTCCAACAAAGAACATACCCTGAAGAAATTCTTGGGAGTCTATTAAGCAGCCAACTCACCCTCTTCAGAACCTTCTCCTTGTTCTCCATAGGGAACTTGGATATCTGCTAACAAATACCTCTGAAGGCAAGTCTTACAACTGGAAGCTGTGGGCTTCCTACAGATCCACTGGAATTCGACTCCAAGCTTGCTAAGTGCTGCACAAAAGGCCATCAGTTCTCTGACCAGCATACAGGTCACAGGGGCTTCTCATTTTGGGAGGAAAATAAAATTAAATTTTAAAATGGGATCTGCCATAAGGCTTTTGAGGAAACAGTTTCTCTGATGTGAAAATCAGAACTAAAAGGACAGCCCTTGTTTGTCCTTCTCCTGTTGTATTTGTACACTGAGAGGGCAGATCTGTATCTTGTGAAAAGAATAGGAAAAGTTTTGTAAAATATGATCAGTATATTCCCATCTGTCATTAGTTTTCAATACCAGTGATCTAAGGCTAATCAAAGGGATGAGCTACTTCATAAGAGATAGGTACATACACTTTTTAGGTTTGAGTATAAAACATTTCCCACTGGAAGGGTGGCTTCTTTCTTTCAGAAATGTCATAGATGCAGTGAATTGAAACCTCTACCATAAAAGCTGAATAGCTCTGTTACACTCTCTCTCCCTCTCCACACTTACATGTATATATGTGTATATACATGCCACATATGTTTTTATATCATATACATATCTAAGTTGCTTTATTGTTGATTAGCTGTAGTTGCTTTAACCTCACAATACTTGGACAACAGACTGGATCATTCTCTGTATTTTACAGGCAAGCTAAGCATCTGCCCAAGGTCATGCATAGTCCGTGGCAGGACTGAGAACTGAACTCTGTGCATAAAAATACCTTTTCCCTTTTGAGCCCAAACCCCAAACATTCATTTTTCCAATTCTTAGTGAAGAATAAATATTTTATTGATGTAGTTTTGACAGAACAATCTATGACATGAATCACAATAAGACGCAGATCCAAGCAAGGACAGGTCATGTCCTCTCTACAGTTGTCAGGGTAACAGCAGTCTTAGGCACTGAATCAGCAGAAGACCTTTAGTAGCTCCAAACTCTTCCCTTCAGGAAGTACTTGTTGGCTGGCCTGTGGTCATGCTGTGATATACCTACTGATCCTGCTCTGAACACACTAAGCACGTTCAATTTACCAAATAATGGAAGAACTCTCAGAAAACAATTCACAAGATCCTACAGCATAGCTCAAATATCCTACAAATATGTTGCCTGAAGCTGAGAGTTACATGCATATTTGGGCAGAAACACAAGAGAGTTCACTTAGAATCATAGAATCATAGAATCAGATGGGTTGGAAAGGACCTCTGAGATCATAAAGTCCAACCCTTGATCCACTACCATCACAGACTATGGCACTCAATGCCACAACCAGTCTCGTCTTGAAAACCTCCAGGGACGGAGAATCCACCACCTCCCTGGGAAGCCCATTCCAATGCCTGATTACCCTCTCTATAAAAAATTTCTTCCTAATGTCCAACCTAAACCTCCCCTGGCACAGTTTAAGCCAGTGCCCTCTTGTCCTACTGCTGATTGCCTGGGAGAAGAGATCGACCCCCACATTGCTACAGCCTCCTCTCAGGTAGTTGTAGAGAGTGATGAGGTCTCCCCTGAGCCTCCTCTTCTCCAGACTGAACAACCCCAGCTCCCTCAACCTCCCCACATAGGACTTGTGCTCAAGTCCCTTCACCAGCCTGGTTGCTCTTCTCTGGACCTGCTCCAGCACCTCAATATCCTTCCTGAACTGAGGGGCCCAGAACTGGACACACTACTCAAGGTGTGGCCTCATCAGCATGAAGTACAGTGGAAGAATCACTTCCCTGCTCCTGCTGGCCACACTGTTCTTGATGCAGGCCAGGATGCCATTGCTCTTCTTGGCCACCTGGGCACACTGCTGGCTCATGTTCAGCTTCCTGTCAATCCAGACTCCCAGGTCCCTTTCTGCCTGGCTGCTCTCCAGCCACTCTGTGCCCAGCCTGTAGCGCTGCAGGGGGTTGTTGTGGCCAAAGTGCAGGACCTGGCACTTGGCCTTGTTGAACTTCATCCCGTTGGAATCAGCCCAACTTTCCAGCCTATCCAGGTCCCTCTGTAGAGCCCTCCTGCCTTCCAGATGATCGACACTCCCCCCCAGCTTGGTGTCATCTCCAAATTGCAGATGGTGGACTCAATCCCCTTACCTAAATCATCGATAAAGATGTTAAACAGGACTGGGCCCAGCACTGATCCCTGGGGGACACCACTGGTGACTGGCCACCAGCTGGATGCAGCCCCATTCACCAGAACTCTCTGTGCCCGGCCCTCCAGCCAGTTCCTAACCCAGCACAGAGTGCCCCTGTCCAAGCCATGTGCTGCCAGCTTTTCCAGGGGTATGCTGTGGGAGATGGCATCAAAGGCTTTGCTGAAGTCCAGATAGACACATCCACAGCCCTCCCCTCATCCACTAGGCGGGTTTTTCTTGCTAGGAAAAGCCTCTAGTCCTTTTCTATGTATGAAGTGCCAGGGAAGGATAACAAAGCTGACAGAAACGTTACAAGCCTAGTACCCTCTGCAATCAGAGAAGAGAGACAGCTTTCTTCAGTGTCAGTCAGAGGTGAAAGCAGGCACTGATGAAATAGAAAAATGAAAAAAAAGGTAGCAGCACCAAGATACCATGAGTAGCCATCCCTCACAGTATCAGTATAGATCTAGTACCATTACCAAATCTTTCAGCTCCTTGAAACAGAAAATTACAGCTGTGCTGTCTTTCAAAGCTTAATTCACCTAAAAGACATGGGAAAATTTGCTAAGGGAAGAGATCTTCAGGTAAATGTGAGGAAGCAAGATGGTAGAAGGGCCATATTACTAAGCAGTGAATAAGGGGTGTACTGTATCCTCAAAGGATCTCCTTGACCCTGGATTTTGAGCGGAGATACCTAGTCCTCAAGCTGCCCTGTGGTCTATTTCTCATCCCGTGACCAGGCAAAGCTACTCAGCAGAACACAAATCTAACAGCAACTAGCACAGAGCTTATTTACAGCACTTGACCTTGCATTGGGATAAAACAAGACCAGGGCTAGCTGTGGGATGATGACACTTGTGCACAACATCTGGCTCATCCAAACCAGACAGAATATGGCAGAGGTCTACAGTACTGATAAGACAGCTCATAGGAAACAGATTTTTATTCATAAGCTGCCATATTCCACATTCTCTGACACCTATACAGTGAGGCAGGACTGTGACACTACTGTAGAGTAGCAGTGGTATTCAAGGCCTGTTACTCCCCAAAAGGAAGTATTTGCCCATATTTTTTTCTTTTGAAACTAACTGCATTTCTTTCAGCACAGATAGAAAATTCATTTCACTTCTGTTTGACACTTACTGTCAACAAAGAGTCAGTTCTTTGTGCTTTGGATTTTCACACAGTTCAGGGAAATGCCTGCATTTGTTTGTTATAGAAAGAGAAGAATTTTTTTCCCCCTATCAGGCATAGTATTTTTTACAGCTTATTTATACAAGATGTTAACGATGGGTGAGATTTAAGCTGACAATGTCTCCTTAAGTTAAGGCTAGTTAATTCTACAGTCTAATAAATCTCAACGTTCCTATAAATATATGAACTTCTCCTTCATGCCAGACCTAGCTTGACTTTGACAGTCTTTGAGAGAAGGTCATCTGATCTCTTTGCAAAGCTGATAGAGTAATGGGGAGCCATCCAAGAGCTGGACCATGATTTGAAGTGTTTCTCACTAATATGATGAAAAGGAGCTTTTTTCCAGCTAGCATCAGTATGAATGTCCCCTTCTCTCTTGCCAATAAAGTGGCTAGTAAAATGTCATTCTTTAAATGGAGATAGTTCAGCAGGTCAACGGGGAATAATGCTAAAAAAGGGGAAAAAAGTGGCTTAAGAGCAAGCGTGATTAGGCAGAGCAAGTTACTAAGATACAGCTAATGTTTAAATGTGCCTGAAGATCAGGGAGTATCTTTTTGCCACTTTAATGTTAACAGACTCTCTTAGTTTACTGCCATCATCACTAGCAATGGCGTTATTGCATTCCTCCCTCCTTCATTCATGGATCTTTGACAGAGGAAGAAACTGAGACACATGGGTCATGCAAGGCCGGCATCAGCAATGTAAACAACCCAATCACCTTTTCTTCCCACTCTGTTCTCCATCTGCCTGGTACACTTCATGCCTCAGGTAAGAGCAAAGCCTGAATTGGTTACAGAGCAGTTTGCCTTTCTTTGCATCCAGTCACGCAGAGCAAAAAGACTACCACTGCCTGCTACTTCTTGCCAGGTAGGTATTGAGATGCTATCCTTGGTTATTTGGGCATAAACTGTTCAGGTGACGGTGCCCTTTGGCTGAGTCTTCATGTTTTTGGATTAAAATCTGTCATTCCATTCTAAATGTTACATGCAGCTGCCTACATCATAATGAATGAATTATTTTAACTTTCCAAAAATAAGTATTCACATCCTTTAAAAACATCTATAAGCTATTTGCACTGCCAAGGTCTTTCCCTATCTCCTTGACATCTCTTCCTGCATTGGGATGTAAAATGGAATTTTCTGCTCCTTGGAAAGAACTGGAAAGAGCTAAAATGCAAAGAGAGGAAGGAGAATTTCTTCTTGCTGCTTTAAAGGAGTGCTCCCTGAGTGTCCGTAATTTGTCCTTGTGTCTGTCCTTGCTCTTTGCTTCCAGTCCCCTCTGGCTTTAGCCAAGCTCTGCTGGAGAGCTTCCAGCCATTTACAGGAATGAAGAGTTTAAAAATAAAATAGGAGCTTTGATTAAGAAAGAAGTTAAGTTCAGAAGGAAAAAGGGAAATACAAGTACTGACAACTCAGGCGGAAAGCAAGGCAAAAGCAGGTTCATTATGAGCTGACAGATATCTCTATGTCTGCTTGCAAAGCCAAAACCTTCCCTGCTCCTCCTTCGTCTTCAAAATGCTCTGCATTAACAACGAAAAATATGTTTTGTTTTCACCTCTGGCTTTCTTCCATGTGCCAGCATTCTTTGCCTTTTCAATGCAAAAAAAAGTTATTTTGCAGGAGCCATCAACTGTAGTGACCTCTGTGCTTGTGCATGCACACGTACGTGTATACACAAATGCGCCTACAATCATCAGTTCTTTCACTTTTATTTATTCACAGCCAATTCTTCCTCCCTCTCCTCCATATACTTATGTCTTAGTTTCCAATGGCCCTTTCAGCTGCTGTTAATGGAGAGATCTCTTCACTACTTTTCTATAATAAAGAAGGCAGTAAAACCAACATGGAAAGTACCAGGCTCCTCCCAAACTTTTCATCATCATGCACACAACCTAGCACATTTTGGATTACACTGAAAAATATAATTCTAAATATATTCTAGAATATAATTCTCCCAAATTCTAAACATCCAAAGCAAACTCCACAAAAGCTCCTTGTTTGCACTTGTAAAAAAGACTGAAAAAGCCTGCTGCATACGTGCAGTCTGCATCATTCAGGACCTCCAAAAATATCAGTGCTCAGGGTATACCCTAAAATACTGACAGGAGGAAGAACAGAGCAGTTCTGGAAAGTGCATTTCCAGTAGTCAGGGTAGTTACACTGTGTTCATGACACTGGTGGGTTAACCAGCTGTTGTTAGGAAGGTGGTGAATGTTTGCAGAACAGCTCTAATAAAGAAACCTTCAGGCCACTGGTAAAAGCACTCCCATCAGTTTCTATTATTAACAACAAAAGTAGAACCAAGGTTGTTGCAGTTCTAATATTTGTAGTTTTTGAACTTAAACTAAAATTCTGCAAATGAACTCTGGGTGGTCCTTCTTGAGCCCTTGCATTTTTTTTTAAAAGACATCCCAATAAAGTCACTGACACATTATTAAAAGCACAAGTGAACCAGGGGAAGATTATCCTCAAAATCATAAAACTACAGGGCTAATGTGACTAATTTTTTTGTTTATTACACTCTCAGATCATGTTTTGATGTTGAAAGAAAGAAAGCACCCATAACCTAAAATGAATACACTGTTTGCCCTTCAGAGTCCCAGTCTTGAAATGCTGGAAGGATGCCCTTTCTTCAAATTTAAATCCATGTTTTGATCTGTGATTATTTTTTTCCTCACTTTTTTTTTTTTTTAACTTTATCATGAGAAATCTAATTTGCAAGAAAGAAAAAAATCAGAGCAAAAATATCAATGAAAGCAACCAGAGATGCTGGAAATCCAGGTTTTTTTGAGTAATATCACATTTAGATTTTGACAACTACCTTTATACCCAAAAGTGAATTTATATGTAAATTAAATCAATAAAAAATGCATATCTGCTCTGTACTGTGTATTTTGGAAAAATGTTAAATATTGTAGAAGTATAATTCACTCACATAGCTCAGTATTTACTATTTTAAAATGACTGCATGCATACATATGGATGAAGGGACCTGTTACGTGCACAGAACGCTGTGTTTCAAAATCAGAGGTGACTACTAGACCATTTACTTCAATCTACTATACAATAAAAGCCTTTCAATCCTGCTTCAATGTGACAATTTATATTTTGTTACTGTACATCTTGCAACAAAGCATCACATTCATTTTTGAAAACTTCAAGAGTTTGTCAGTTTATCCCAGCAGTTAACCGCTGTCCCTGTTAAAAACAAATGCATTGTTCCCCAAGATCACCTGTTTCTCTTTAAAGAAGAATTTTCTGGCTTTAACTTCCAGCCCTTGCTTCTTGTTATGTTTCTCTCTGGAAGATAAAAGTGATTTTTAAGAACTCAGCGTTTTCTAATTAAAAGTACTTGTGAAATTCACTCATCTAATCACCTCTCTGAGCAATAAAGCTAAACAAATGGAGTTCTGTAAGTCCTTCACTGAAAGATGTATCTTACCAGTTTCCTAGACATGCTTTACAACCCTATCTCCACTTTTTCAATGTCGTTCTGGGAGTGTATGCAGGAAAGCCAAACATGTCGTAACAATTACCTGAGTATAAAACCATTATAATCCTTGATATGTCAATAAACTCCCACCTATTTTAAAATTCCAAAACTGAGGCAGTGAAAAGGATGGGTTCAACTGTTTGAAGAGCAAGTATTAGAAACAGGATAGAAGTACAAGAATAATCTACTCACAGACTTATTTTCATGCCCTATAGATGCCTCTACTACAGAAGACCCTAAGTAATCTGGTACAATTTTTCTTTCTCATATGAAGTTTAACAAGGGTGAATGCCAGATTCTGCACATGGGATGGGAGGACCCTGGCTGTGTGTATAGACTGGCGAGCAAGAGGCTGGAGAGCAGGGCAGCACAAAGGGACCTGGGGGTCCTGACTGATGGCAAGTTGAATACAAGTCAGTCACCCTGACAGCCAGGAGGGAGGCATCAGGTAAAGTATCACCAGCTGGTCAAGGGAGGGGATTGGCCCGCTCTGCTCTGCACTGGCTTGGCCTCACCTTGAATATTGTGTGGAGTTTTGGGCACCACAGTATGAGAAAAGCAATAAACTATTAGAGGGCATCCAAGGGAGGGCCATAAGGATTGTGAAGGGTCTGGAGAGGAAGCCATATGAGGAGTGGCTGAGATCACTTGGTTTGTTCAGCCTGAAGACTGAGGAGAGACTTTGTTGTGGTCTGCAACTTCCTCATGAGGGGAAGCAGAGGGGCAAGTACCAATCTCTTCACTCTCATGACCACTGACAGGACCTGAGGAAATAAAATGACATTGAGTCAGGGGAAGTTTCAATTGCATTTTCACCCAGAGGGTGGTTGGGCACTGGATGAGGCTCCCCAGGGAAGTGGTCACAGCAGCAAGCCTGCCTGAGTTCAAGAAGTGTTTGGACAATGCTCTCAGTCACATGGTGTGACTCTTGGGGATGTCCTGTGCAGGGCCAGGAGTTGGGCTTGATGATCCCAATGGGTCCCTTCCATCTCAGGATATTATATGATTTGATGAGCTGTATTATAGAGAGTAATGGAATTATATTACAGAACTAGAGTGAAGAACTTTCCCTCCTCCTTGCTACACTGTCCAAAAAGTGGGAGACTGGGTACATTGGGCTGGAGTTCAGGAGCAGTTAAGACAGGTGGTTGATAATAGCAGCTCATTCCAGCCTCCAGTAGGTGCCAGCCCCTAGCCTTCCACCTCTTGCACACTTCTGAGGAGATTCTCAGCACCTTCACCTTCAGGCATCACAAAGCAGCACGAGACACACCAATCTGTCTCATCTTCATGCCTACATCCCACCAGATTCAGCTATCTATATCTAATCAAGTGCAACCTCAAAATGCAAGAACAGGACACTTTTGAGGAGTTTTAAATGGCAGTCATTCAAATTTCAGTCTTGTCTAGATTTACACACAGCAAGGAGGAAGTTTTCCTAATTAAAAAAAAAAAAAAAAAAATCTGAACTCCTTAAAATTCAAGTATGAGAAAAATACCAAGTAGAAGGATGAAATTATGAATGGGAAAACTCCAGCCTAACTAAATATCCATTATAGATAAAAGTGAAGTAGTCATAAAACACCTCATACACTGTCATTATACTCAAATTGGTTGTGTCTAATTAAGGTTAAGGCTACAAGAAAACTGCACACAGTTGCATGTAACCCTGTTTAGTGTCCGTGCATGACCATCCAAAGCCCGGTCACGTGCACATTCTGTTTGCATTCAGATCAGATGGTTTCTACAGGAGACTGAAGAGCTGGTAGAGGAAATTCTCACAGCTGAGGGACAGCCCCTGCATAGACAGTCACAAGTGTGGCACTTCAGACTCCTAGGGCAATCACTCTGGATTTTTCAAGTCTTCCCTTCAGCATAAAGTGATATTGCCAGTTAACGGTGACCTGGTCCAGGAATAACCAGTACATCCACACACAGCATTGTTGCTCTCCAGTTATCTAACAGAAATGCTCATATGAACTAACAAAAATTAGTTGACAGCCAAGTATATGCATGGCAGTTACAGTCTTTTAATTCCTGAAGATGAACAGTTCTAATACCAGGGGTGTGTTTGATTTATTTTAAAAGAAAACCAACTCTTGGCAAAGTTTTCATTCCATAACCAACAGAATAAAAAATGTACATAATATTATCACTACCTTTTTGCTACAGATACTCACAGCCTGCATTGGTAGTTGTGGCTGTAGCCCAGAAATTGCTTCTGCAGTTTAACAACCATCCAGCTACAAGGAAAACTGGTACTCAATTTTGGTTTAGTCCACCCTGTTCAATGATTTACTTATAACTAGGGTAATTGCTGTTCAAAACCTAGAGTGAATCTTGTCTTTCCTAGTTGTCTATTGTACCCTTTTCTCCCCAAACCCCCACATCCCTCTAGCACACAGAGAACATGGTTGAACTCTGCTGTTCAGAATAATTTATGAAATGGGCTGTAGGGTTTGTTTTGTGGAAGTAGATCTAAGGGGTGGAGAAAAAGACATTTAGAAAATCACTAGCTTCCTCTCCCTTTTAGAAATCACAGGATCATAACAATCTTGAAAGCTTACTACTTACAACCCAGTGATGGGACCGTGCCCCAGGACGACACACATCTTTGTAAGGCAGGGCAAGCACTTTGTAACGCAGGACAAGCTACATAAAATCAACTTTCTGCCAAAGGATATATGAGAAATATATTTTTACAGGGTTTCAGGGAAGAAAATAAAGCATAAAGAAGAATGTGTCAATGCAACATGCTGTTCAGCCTCTGGGAAGCAAAAGATGATCAGTTAAAAAGATAATGTTGTTACAATAATGACCTGCTGGAGTTCCCCACTTTCAACTGAAAGACACCCATTTAAGTGCTCACCCTGGATGTTTTGCATATAAACAAATACCTCGTTGGTATTTGTTTACAGAGTTCAGTAGTCATAAGACTTAATGGAAGAGAACAACATTTTTCAGACATATTTGAAATTATTTCCTAAAATAATTGTCTCCAGCCTGGGGAGGAAGCCAAATATTGTTGCCCAGTGTACACTACACACCTGTATAAAGACCTCTGCACAGCTCATGGCACCTACACAAATGAAGGCTTGTATCTCCCTCTGCAGTGGTGTCTCACTGATTTTCCCACTCAGATAAGTGACATGTTGCCCAAAGGCACTCCAGCCACGAGACTCCAATCTAATTACTTTTGCCATATTACTTTCAGAACAGACCAAGCCTACAGATGTGCATATGCGGCAGGTCCCTGTGTAAGCACCGCTCCAGCCACCACACTACACCTCAGCAGAGAGTGAAACTACTGTTTGTGAGAGTGTTGAAAAATACACTGGCTACCAGAACCGCTGACCTTAGAGCCAAAGTTTAGCAAGACATCCTCTGCAGGCACCCCACATGTGAGAGAGAAACCCTGATCTGTTACCATAGTTATGTTAGTTCATGTGATAGAAGCCTAGGACAGGTTGACTGTGGAAAACATTAGTTTTCTCCTAAAACTAAAGGCTGTGACTATGCAAACTTGATCCATGTTTGTAAAAGGATTACACAAGTAACCTTTCCTCTTGCGTTCCATGTTCAACTCTATAATTTCAGCATTCTTTGAAAAGTAGCTGGCACTGTCCCAAGTGCACAGCTAATCTCCTCAGAGCCAACTGTGTGTGCTTTGCCTGCTGGTCAGGATTAAATTCTATTTCCATTTAGGCCAGCTAGTAGCATGTGGATACAATATGTTTTATGTGTCTCAAAACTAGCTCATCTTTGCACTTCGCAGTAATCAGCAGACTGAGCAGAAGAGACCAGACTTACATGGACCTTGAAGATTAAACTAATTACTGTTCCTAAGAAAATTCCTTCAGCTTCCCCCTTCCAAAATTTATGTATGACAGTCACCTTTTCTACTTAATCTTCTTCTACGGTGCTATCAAGAAGACATCTCTTACCAATTTATTTTTATGGACCCTAACTGTAAAAATGGCTATTGGCCATCCCACCACTGATCTTTATTCAGCCTAAATAAAATTGCTTAAATATGTCAAAACACTTCCAGTACATTCATAACTGCTCTCAGGTAGGTGTCATTTAGAGATGAATTTCGTTCCCTCATTTCCCTTCAACAAAAAGTAAGTATGTGGGAAAAAATGTCTCTCAATGGATGATTGGTGAGTGGTTCACTAAGGATCATTGTAGTTGAATTGCAAAAGCTTAGACTTAAATCTACACACAGTAATTGAGAAAGTAAACAATATTGATTTTAGCTCAAGTATCTTCTTTCCATCAAAGGCCAGAGAGAAGCAAGACTTGAAATGTTCTGACCAAATCAATGTAATGCAATTACCCTTGAAACATGACTTCGCCATCATGACTGTGTCATGATGGTGGTAAAATAAGACCGTCAACCCAAGGCATATTATAGAAAAATTTTATCATGTAATACAGATCATCATCACAACTAGTTACAACACTTATGCATGCACTTTTTAACAACCACACTATTATCTCATCAACCCCTTAATCCTCCTCAGAAGCGTGTCACAAATAACTTTAAAAATAGTAAAAGCATATCTGCAGAGAGCATTTGTGAAAGCTAATGGCTCACCTGTCAAATTTGCCAAGCCTCAGAAACAGATACTTTTTCACATCTCTTTAAATGTGTATAATAAGACAATAATCTGTGTCCCTCATTCTGACCTTGGGAGGAAGCCAATAGGGAAACGGAGCATTATTTTCATGGCAATTAAGCCTTACATAAATGTAAGTACAAACAACTTTGTTTTGAAGCAAGTATATTTTTTTGGTTCTTGGTTTTTGGTTTTTTTTTTTTTTTTTTAAGGAAAGAACCAGAGCATTTAAGCCAAAATTGTCAGAGAAAGTCAAAACAAAATCTTCCCTGATCATGCCAAAATTTTTATCTAAATAAAAGACTACCCAAATCTAAATCAAGTGTGAGGAAATGAATAACCATCTTCTGAGTTATCCACCATGTAACAAAATATACAAGGGTGATGTTTCTGAAAGTGACTTTGAGATTGATTTATTTGGAGTTTCCAAAAACTTTTGACAATGATCCTCACAGAAGCTTTATTTGGAAAAGTCAGCCAGTCAAATCTCTTTTCATTAGCTCATAGTATGGGGAAAAAGGCAGAAGACTAACAGAAACCAAACAAGCAAAATTGAACCTGAGCAAAGTCATAGCAAGGCACACCAGGATGGTGGCAGAGATAAGAGATAGTTCATATACTTATTGGTGACTCACAAAGAACATCTAAATAAATTTTTGGATGACATCAATGTTTTCTAACAGAAATTTTGGGAAAAAAACCCACATTTTAATAAAGTGAGCAGCAAAGGGGCAGAAAAATTGATTTTTATACATTTTCAATAAATAGAGAGCTAACAAAAAATAGGCATTCTTTTCACACATGTTGACATGCTTGGAATCCTCTGGCAACTTTCAAAACATGGCTGTGATAGCAGAGTTAGGGCAAGAAGAATGTTTCAGTGATAACCATGGACAGCTTTTCAGCAGCAGATGAACACAACTTTAGCCTGAAAGCAACTGGGATGTTTAGATTGGATAAGTGCACAATCAATGCAAAATCAGAAACAGTGACCAGAGCAATGAAAGAGTTGTCACAAAATGTGTTTCAGAGGGTTTGTAACAGTGAGCTAACTCTCACTAGAAGAGTGAGATAAAACATGAATAAATTGCAAAGGTGAACAAGTACTGTTTTCAACATTTATAGACTTAGTGAATTAGAACAGGTTCATACCTAAATGGTACACATAGTGGAGGGGCAAAGAATAGCCTGAGGAAGTCTGTCAGGACAAAGGAAAGCCTCTGAGCACTGTGAGTTCTGAACAGCAGGAATGATGCTTGCACTGGGAGCTTCTGGTATTTGTTCAACAGGAAATAAGAATGTGCTGTGAGAAACACATTAGGGTCCTACAAACATTCAAGACAAAAGAAACAGGCAAGAGAAAAGCAAGCCACTATAATTTGGAGTCCCAAGAGCTGCCACCAATTCAAGTAAGCAATACAGTCGACTAGAGTACCTTGTGAAATTATCATCAAAAAGGGCATGTCTGCAGAATCAGGTGACATTACAAGAAGAAAGCTAGACTCTAAAGTCTCAAAGAAGCAACAGCCTGATCTTGTGAGCTTGTAATCAAGGCAAGGAAAGCCCAACTGATCCATGGAAAAGCATATGAGCCATGTAGAGACTGCAATATGATGATTAATTTGAGGACTGCTCAATGTAATACCTGATTTTATTAATTTCAGTGTTGTTTGTAAATTCTCATTATTATCACTTTCAAACATACTTTCAAAACTTTTTGTTTGTTTTCAGATGATAAAAAACTCAAACACTGTGACATAGTAATCACAAGAATGGGTAACGATGCCAGCCTCAGGAAGGGAAGAAGTCCAATTGCTTGGTTTGTATCTTTCTTTATTGACTTTTTTTTTTAACCTCCTATCTGTTACATTCTACTTCCATCTACTTCTGTCAGCTCTCTATTACAAGCTCTATTATAGAACTTTTGTACATACCAGATTTTTTTTTATTATAAGGCCACAAAATCAATCTGCTTGTGTGATATCAAAGAACGATGTCACAAACGCTCACAGGTCTCACCCATCCCAAGCTAGTGCTGCCACCTTGGAACAGGTGTATAAAATGTCATCTCAAAGCATTCCTCGAGGCATCCAAGTCTTGTGCAAAAATGGAAGACTGAGGCACTGATCACTCTCTATTGCAGATAGAATCCTGGAGGCAAGGACTAACCCAAACTCACACCACCTCTCTTTCTCCCTCTCCTACCAGCATCTTTTGTATATTCCAAGTTGGATAGAGTAGCTTCTAATGGATCTACAAGACCTTCTTTCCCCTTTTTTTTTTTTTTTCCCAGTCCTCTATGCTTACTGGAATGCACTCAAATATTTTACTTGGTACTATAAGAGGAAAAGGTACCACAACTGATGAGAAGTTCTGTGATAGGGAATTGCAAAAGGCAGGTTCTTCTTAGCAAAGTGCTGTCTACTAATGATCAGGTGATGCTGTTGACAAAGATATGAGACAGCTGCTTCCCTAATAAGATTGGCACATACCTCTACCCTAGATGCAGCCTATAAACTATTCACAATTAACTCCTATTTGAAGGTTGACATTTCTTCTTTCTCTCCCTCTTTAAAATATATCAGTGTTAAGTGATTTGAAACATATGGTCAATCTTCCGCTTTTCTTCACAGTCCTCCTAAAAAATTCAGGAACCTGGAAGCTGAGACATTCATGATACATATATCTTTAAAAAATGAAATATTCTATTCTGAAGGATATAAAATATCCCACAAACTTGGCCTCTGTTCTTCACTTCTAAGGGTAACTCAGAAATGGTCTGGAATTACAAAATCCACACATTTTCCATTTTTGCACCCCTAAATTCTGTATTTGTCTCTTGCTCTGTATCTGTTTCCTCTTTTCCAGTCTCCACACCTATTCCATTTCTCTCTAATCTGGCTGACACACTGAAAATAATCACATATTGTCCCCTGCCACTGCTGCCACATCACTTTATCTCTTAACTCCATTATCAAAGTACTTTTGCAATATGCCAGGCCTTAATTACTCATTCAAGGCTTTCCTGTTACACTGGTAATGTATCAAAACTCATCTTTCAGAATTCTTCTTACACTCACTCCACTGCATTCACATTTTGCTTACCCCTTTCAATCACAATTCCACAGGGTCTTCCCAGCTGGACCCTTAGACAATGCTCCCACCAAGCTCCAATTTCCTCACATCCTTTATACTCAAACTCTATTAAGTCACCTTGATCTGAATAGGGGCCCTCACAACACCTGGCCCATCAATAGGTTTGGAATGCAAAGCAAAAGGGAGGAGTGTGGAATTAAACAAAAGAGCCCATGTTCAGGTGGCCGAGTAATAACTAAGTTTAGCTCTGTCTCTGCTCTCAATGACACTGACCTTACCCTTCTCAGATCTCCTTGTTCCAGCTGCACAAAGCAGACTTCAGGGGCCTCAGGGGCAGTGATCATCTTGCATATGAAAAACACTAAGCAGATCTCAACTGCAATAAACCGTCAGAGGGGACAGAAAAAAAAAGATGTTCTTTTATTTTATAATTCCATGATTCTATGATTTAGCTCTAAATCAAGTATCTTAAAACCAAACTAGCACATAAGTCCAAATAATCATGCATGATAACCTGAGAAGTCATTCTTCTTCATAAGAAAGCCTTTCACTGATCACCTGTCTTCCCTTTCACTTGCTAATACCTCTCCTCAGCACACATTTAAAACATGTGTGTTATTGCAGCATACAAGCATGAATGCAGCATGCAAAGAACCTGATCCTGATGGCTGATATGGCAGAAGCTGGGCTGCTGAACAAGGCAGCCTAAACTTGAGACAAGCTCTGTCCATAAAGATTCCTAATTTTTGGCACACATCTTCAGAGCAGTGGCAGACTGGACCTTCAGACTTGACACAGAGTTCCTGCCATTGGGCATGTTACTCTCTTGCAGAGCTGTTCTCTGACTCCATGCCCTCACAACCCCATGCACAGAGGCAGAACTATTCTGAAGAACAGTCATTATAGACCTGAGCTTATACACAGACTAACATGCTCTGCTTGCTCTTCTAGATGAGTTCATGAAGCTGAATTTGTGCTCACATGTGAACAGTAGCAGGCTTTCTTCTGACAAGGGCAGAATCACCCTGAGAGCAGCAGTGCTTGCAGACTCCAGGGGAGGAACTCAAACACTTCAGATGCTGCAGCACAAAATATTAGAAACACAACTGAGAACAGAGATTGTTGTTTGGTTAAATATTCTCTTTCTCCTCATTCACTGCAGTGAAAAATCACTTCCCCTTGCCTTAAGCTCTTTTATCAAGTATTTCTCTAAGGATATATTTCTTATTATCCAAATCAATATCCACTGAAGTGGATTTAAGAACTTTAAAGGCTTTGATGCTTGCTATTAACATCAACTTGTATAGCTACTCTGTTAAACATATGCTTTCAGTGGTGATTCATTTGCAAGAGGCTGTGTGCCATGGGAAGTGAATTTATTTTTTGTCAAAATATTCTGTACCAGCTTCTAGAAGGCATCACTGGATTGTCACTGCTTCTGGCAGAGATTATTTTATTAGAAACTAAAGTATTTGCCTGAAAACATTAGGCTTCTTCCACCTATCCTGTACCATCATCCTGAGACTCCAATCTACTTTTGAGATGTTGCCAAGAGCAAATCATCTGCAGGGCTTATTAGGTCATCATGAAGATTTTAGAATAGAGAAGAAAGTCACAAATGCTTTACATAAGATAAATATCACATTTCTTCACATTTCAAATGAAGAAATACCTCATAGTTTTATGAAAATGTACTGTTGTTTTCTTTGTAAGCTTTTGTTCACCTAGCAAACTGGATTTGTGCCTGCATTTTCTCAAAGATGAAACAGTTTCCTATGAAGTTACAATGCCTCAGCTCCTGAAATCAGGATGTCTGTTAACTAAGCACACTTATGTTAATAATGCCCAATATGACATATACCTAACCCTTAAGTAGCTTTGCACTGTATGCATACTGTTTCAACCCATTTATGCATCTTCCTTCATCGGAAGCCACAGAGGGCTTGACCTCCTGAAAGGAGGAAAACACTCCTGGCTGCTATGGATTGCTCAGAGCTGCAGATGCTCAACATTTCCCAGAACTGAGATCCTAAATCTATCAACTTGGATTGATTCCAAGGAAAATATTATTAAAATTGAATCTTATATCCACTCTCATATATACCTCCTCCATCAGAATGTATAGGAGATCAAGGCAGTAAGACAGTACAAATGCAATTAACCTCACTTCACCTATTTATTCTGGGAAACTGAAGTGGTCTGTTGAGCTGAACATACTTAAACTGATGAACTCCTCCCTGGGTTTAATCTTTTAAAACTTGCTAAGTTGTTCTTAAATGGTAGATGAATCATTTACTTTGATTTTTATACAAATTCCTGTCTGACAAGTAGATGTATAGAAGAAACTGAAATTTTAAAGTTAAGGAATCTGATAATCCATCTCATATGAAACATTCCAGTTGCAGAATGTATTCACCATGTATCATAGATGTGGCCACAGTAGTTTCTAAGTTGGTTAAATTTTGTAGAATTTCACATCCTTATGTTTTATGGTGAGGGTTTTGATAGTTTTTTGTTTCTTTGTGGGTTTTAATTTCATTTTTTTTCATTGTTACTTGCATCACTTGAATCTCTCAAACTCTTATTGAATTTTTCCTTATTTAAATTTTACTGAATATTTTAAAATCAAATATGAAATAGTAATGGCATTGTATTTAATTAGGGAAAATGCACCAAATTCTTTTACACTAATGTCCCAGTTTAAGAGAAAAAACGTCTTTAAATAAAAACATCTAATGTATTTACTTAGCCATAACTACACTTTGCATTTGTAAGAAAAACAATTTCTAAAGAAACTTTAACTCTTCATGAAAGATGTATTGAAGAGTAATTCGGTTTTTTTCCACACTACCTTGTAGAAAATCCATTCAATCTGTTCACAGAAGTGTGGCACAAAATGTTTTGGAATACTTTTTTTTCTTTGTTTCGTTGGTTTGGTTTGGGATTTTTTTTACTGGAGTACTGCTTTTGCACAGTTTTTCAGCCTGAAGTACCTTCTGATTGACATTTCATCAGGCAGCACATGACTCAGTTAGTTCCACAATAGCAAACTGCATTCTTATGCTCTAAAAATCTCAGCTCTTCATGACACTGACTCAGAGGGATGATTACCAATAACCAGTGGGAGGCACTAGCTGTGTTCAATTGAAATGGAAAAATTTGCAGATGTTTGATAAACACACAAATGTAATTTTCACTTCAGATTTTTCAGCTAAAGCTGAATAAATTCTTTCTGCAACGCAGGCACAAATACACAACAGCTATGATATTCCTTGGACACTGCCCTCCAGCTGCTTGCGCATCCAATACAGAAAATTGCTTTAACTATTATTTTGGATAAACATATGTGATATTTATAAAATATTTTCATATTTATTTCACTGCTAAGAATGCAAAAAGAACCCATCTCATCACTGTTTTCCTTAGATCTCTTGCAGTAGGAGAGGCAAGGGGAAACCAAGACAAATTAACATGCAACTCAATTGTGCTTCCCTTTCTCCTGAACCTCAGAACATCTCTTTGCTGAAGTACAGGCTGTATTTCATCTTTTCTGGAGGCATTACTGAGACCTCAAGACTATCATACACAAAGAATATATGTTAGCAGCTCCAAATCATCTCTCACAGGGCATACCATACAGTTTTGAAATAACAACGTTTAGCCTTCCTGGGGTACACTGCAAACAGTATTTAGTCAAGTCAGACATTTGAAACTTCTACACTTTTAAAATCTAGCTATTACAAAGTAAATCCAGTTGTTTCTTAACTTTTCACCATTACTACTGTTAAAATAGAAATTAAAATGTCAAGTTTTAGCATAATATAGTTCTATTTCTGTGCTTTGCTACACATGCAAGAATTTATTTTTTTCCCCTATTTTTTCCAGAGGTGACACCTAAACATGCAACCAAGTTACCGTGGGTCCTATAAGCACTAAAAATAGCTGATGGGCATGGGCATGTTCTCATACCAGAGAAAAGGTAAGGTAAGGCAATTCTGCTGAGACACACTTTATTAAATCAACTTCCCTTGCATTTTCCCTGGGCTAAGAGTACACACGGAGGCAGGTAGAACTGTTGTAACTCAGTCCCAAGCCTGAATGCTTGGCCTTGACAGTGTGACTATCAAACAGCTCCATGTTAACTGGAGTGAGAGACTGAGGGAAAAGGCAAATATCTCTGTCCTTGCACCCTCCACCTAAAACCCTTCCATCAAACAGGCTGGGGCCTCTGCAGCTACAGCATTTGTCTGCAGCTTAAATTATTAGAGACAAAAGCAGAAACCTGTAGCATATAACTAACGCAAATAGCTGAACTACCCACTGCACAAGAATTTCTCCCCTGCTGCTAGGCTCAAGCATAGGCCAGAGCTCTGCTCAGGGTTAGGAAACGCAGTGGTTGAACACCACTGTTGTCTCAAGTGGATCTTTCTTCAAAAATAAACATGCAGTCAATGTTGTCTTTTGTGTTTTCATTTTATAGATCCAGCGAAATCCCATTTGGACATGCACAACCGCGCTCTGAGTCATCTATAGCCTATGGATTCCTCACTTGTCTTCCTTGGGATGTAGCTAAGCTTTCCAAGGGTAACCAGGTAGTACACTACTCAAAATGGAACTTTCCTATACCATTTCAAAAACACCTACCAAGCAGTTTGAGTGCCTGCTCTCCTTTGTAGCTCTTTGTTTCCTCTGGCCAAAGACAAGACAGACGATATAAAACAGAGCAGCAAAATGTTAGAAAACCACCTGAAAATCCAACAGAAACTTCAATATCTAGGTACACTTTCTTTGGCAGACTTCAGAATGAAACTGGCAGCAGTGTCATATTTTCTATGAAAAAATGTGCACTTGAGGTAGAAATGTTCAGCTTTCAAGGGAATATTTATGAAAAGTTGTATAAGATAAGGCTGAATAGCTGCCAGCTACATTATGTACGTGAAAGCCATAGTTTAGATTTTGAAAATATTTTTATTAAGACAAGAAATAAAAAATTATTCAAATGAGTGCCAGCATTATCTGTTTAATGCTAAAGCTTTAAAATTAAGTTTGCTTTCAGATGTTAATTATGCATCAGACAACACAGCCTTCCCAGCTCTTGCTAAGAGAAAGCCAATCAATAAATACTTTCCCCAAGAAATAACAGCCTTATTTTACAAGAGTGTAAGTCTGTTGACAGCACTGCATACTAAATTCTGAAATAATCCACTGGAAGTAGCACTTTCTCCAGTACTGTTGGCTTAAGAGTTAGCCAGTAATTGCACCTGATACTAAGCTGTTCCCAGGCTGAAACTGTTTGCTGACTCTGAAGATCATGAGATTGTTATTATTTATCAAATGTCAATGAGATAAAATAGTAATATATGCAAATACAACACAACTCTCCCAAGGTATTTACAGTACACATTACAAAGATAATACAATTTATCACACCACAGTGTGTGATTAGATTAATGCACTGCAAATCAGGATCTTTTCCCTGGGAGTCACTGTTTGTTTTAACGATGCAAATAGACCAGTTTTGCAAACTTCACTTCTCCTGAACCAAAGGAACCACTCTTATTTTCTAAGGTCACTATTAAGATCCTGTTTTACAAAAGCTTTTGGATTAAAGAAGTATATAAAATTTATAGTAGACTTGGAAAATCCTAACTTGGTAAACTACTGCAACAAACAGTACATTCTAATTTTTTTTTTTTTTTAATTATCTATTTCTAAGCTAAGGATAGGATCAGCAACATTGACTTTATGCAAAAACACTTCCAGTTACAAAGTTCAAAGCCTGTTTGTTGCTTTGCTGATCTAGTATGCTTTCCCTTCCAAGATGATGTTGGTCTCCCCAGAAGCATTTTTCTTTTAAGAAGAAAAATATATGACAATTGCAAACTAAGGTAGCCTTTGCTTAACATTATCAGAAAGTGACAATATTGACTGGCAGTAAGGACTGTGAATGTTAAATACAAGCCTTACTGAATTCTTATGATATCATTTGTACCTGTTTTTATTGATTGAAGTCTGTGCCTATTTCTCAAATACACATTTCTACAATCAGTCATATTACACTCTTTCATATCAACCATAGCATTCATCATGCGCTGTGCCTACAATTTTGCTTACAAGTAACTCCATGTAACACATATAACTATTCATATTTCATTTCCATTTTTTTTTTTTTTTAGCAGTTAGCCTTAATACTCTTTTAAGCTTCTGTTCCAGGCTGTTCTGAAAAGGAAGGTATTCTTGAATGAATTTGTGGGTTCATAATAGGTGGGTGTTCCTCCCTACTGCTCAGCATATTCTTTACCAGCATACTTTAACTGTCTCTTTACTTGACCACACAATCTTAGTCCAGGTCAAAATTATCAAGGTGGAGTAAAGGAAGCATAGAGCCTTGAAACTTCTTTCTTCAGAGTCTGATTTAGACTGTCCTTTAAGTATGAAGCTGCATACAGAGCATCTCTCCCATGATCACCACCCACTACACCAATAAAGCTACAAGTAAAGTTGCTTGGGGCTGGCATTGTGTTTACAGGAACATTCCCCTAATGGAGTCATCATAAGAACACACAAAATACCCTGAAGATCAACAGACCTAACATAATCCCTAGGATCTTCCTTATCAGAAAGGGCTTTTCAGAGCACAGTCAATGAGAGTTGTCACTTTCTGCTTCATGGAATGTGAAACAAGAAGCCTACTGAGAAAACATTCTTCCACATCTTTTATCTACCATTGAAGATAAAATGAAATTCATATTTTAATCTGGCGTGGCCCATAACTTGCCAGCAGCAAATTTTTCTCTGCTAGAATTCTTTGATTATTCTCACATATCCTATGAACCTGGGACAATCAAAAACTTTCCATAAGTAATCCTTCTCCCAGAAGTTGTTATTTGATTGTTTTCCCCCTATGGGAACATGACAATTCCCAGCAAAAATTTTAGATAACTAATGAGGAATATTCAAGTGATAATTATGGATTCAATGCAAATCTTGCTCAATAGTGGGAAAAAATTATTTGACACTTCATCAATGACAGATGACTTTTCAGGAAAACCATATTTTTAATTTACCATGTCAGGTGGGTAATGTTTGCACTTTCATTTTATGCTATTTTTCTATGGTTTTAATTAAAATTTCATTCTGACATATAAATTCTTTGCAAAATGATAATTTTTCTGAAGAACTGCAGCTCCTAGAAATAGCATGATCATCAGCACAGCAGCAAACAGCAACATCAGAACCTGCTAAGCATGAAGATCTTGACAAGTTTCTATAACGGAAACTCAATTTTACTTCCATTCTCCTCCCACACAGACAGCAATACTCTCTGAGCACTACTTGCTGGGCATTTATGGCAAGGATGTGTTTTACATTCATATTCATTGATGCCTATGTTGGCATGGTTGGGGCAACTCAGCCTTAGGACTAGAAGCTTAGGACCTTCTCCCAAAGTATGTTTCTGATGGACACGAGCAAGGAATAATTCTTTTCTTAACAAGCAGCCAAAATGATGAGGGTTGCATCCAGCCTGTTTTTACCAAACTATCAAGTGTTTGAGCACCTACTTAAGAGGATTCAATACTCTTTTCTACCTAAGAGACTAAAACATTGCACTTTTCTCCTCATTGTTTTACCCATCTAGAGCTGGAAAGGTGGTTTTTTCCTCAGCTGAAGCTGTTCTGTTCCACACTGAATATTCAAAAATCTGAGTGAGCAGCAGCCTCTAGCCTAGGTATGAAAATAAATTCACTCATTTCACAGGAAGTTGCTACCAGAGCATCAGCAAATAATTAGGATCCTCTTCCACACAGACTGCTTTCAGGAAGAAGCGCAATCTGATGTTGCATTTCCAACTTATATTTAGGCCACCAGGCTAACCTAAAAGGAGGAAAATATCCCATATAGAATGCTTGTATTGGCTGTGCCTTACAATACAGAAGCAGTAAGTTCTCCATTGGGCCAAGACCCCAAATTCAAACATGCAGAGCAGTTCTACTGAGTTTATGTGCAGCTCACAGAAGCAGAGGAACAACACCTAGTTATGGGTTCAAGACAGCTCAGGTGTGTGTGTTACTGAGTTGCCCAGCTCTGTCAAGCTGATAGGCTTCTAGGCTTATCCAAAACCAGATTTTGGGGAATGCAATAATGAAAACAGAAATCCTACACACTTTAGTTTCCTCTAGGATTAAAATGAACTCCACAGTTAATCATAGCAATTCTGATATTGGGCATATAAATCACAGTTCCCTTGCCAGATCTGACCTTTAGCCTGTGCCCCCACTCTGTGTCTCAGCACAGATGTATAGTAACACACACAAAACCCAGCTTCTCTAGCTTGTCAATATTTTATAGCAGCTGACAAGCAAAAGCAAAGAGTTGCCTGGAAAGAAAAAGAGGAATGAAACCCAAGAGACAAGGAACACCCTCAGTGGTCAGAATGAGAGCCCAAAACTTTAGGTGTGTGAGTGAGTCTGAGGAAACCCTGACACAACACTGCCAGAACAGTGATTGTTTTTTAGCCTTTCAGCAGGAAAAAGGCAGCTGTAATTTCAATCTGCCATGGGCAACAAAGGAGATCCAATAATTTGCAATTGGTGTGAACTTTGAACAAGCCCACAGAAAAGTTACTAGGGTGCCCACTGAGTCAAAATATGGCTACAGACCAGGTCCAGGAGGGGGGTGGCCACTTCTCACAGGTTGCTCCTGTGTCACAGAGTGAAATGGCACCAGGAAACAGGTAGCCAGGAGGCAGCAACATGCCCTCACTCCACATGCAGCCTCACCCCTCCAGTATTTCTCTTCCCTTGGATCCCACCTGAGGCATGGCTTCATCCAGTTACACCTGCAGAGCTCCTTCCCCCTTGTAACACATTTATCCACGTCACTCAGCTTCATAAACCCAGGTTGTCTGAAGTCGAGGTAACATCCTAAAGTCTGTTTCAGATAAAGCAGCTTTGGTGGTGGCAGGTATGCATAGATGTAGCAGACACATGATGTATTCTGTGTACAGGTAGAGCACACAGGAATACAAAATGCCTGATCCTTTCTACTGCTGGGCCATTGGCTTCCTCCATCTTCAAAGTAAACTACGCAGAGTGGGATTTTTCAAAATCACTTAGTGCATGGGTTTGACTCTGATGCCTCTGAAGTATCTGATTATCTCCCACTGTTAGTAATGAAAGTGGTTACATCAACACTGTTTATCCCACCAAGAATTTCTCACTTCCTCATTTTATCTGTGAATAATAAACACTTAAGTCTCCCGCTTCTCAGTAGGCTGAAATCTGCTGTTAACAAGATACCCAAGTATGATACTCTGGAAAGAAGCAAAAGAAAAAGAACTGTCAGGCATTAGGAATACCCATCTTTCTCTACAAAGGACTCCATGCATCAGCAAAAATATTCCACTAGCTTTTTTGGTTTAGGGGTTTTTTGGATTATGAGAGGGAAAATGGTTTTAAAGATAAAAATTAGTTATGAGAAAACAGTACATGAAAATGGTCTGTCTCTTTACAAAAATAGCACCAATGTCTCAGTATCACTTAACAGTGATAAAGAGGCTGCGGGCAGCAACAGTTCACCCAGTTCATTTTCTGAACTGGATTTCACAGGGATTAAAAAGCAAAGCCAACAAAAAAAACCAGTCAGTGCCAGGGGGACTTTTCTATATTTTTACCAGTTCAGCAAAGCTACAAGGTCATTCCTTGTGTACCCTAGAGCACTATGGATTAGATTGCTCCTTCACTAAAGAGCAATTCATACTTGGAGGATAGATAGTAACCACATGCTATTGCAGAAGAGGTATTGACTCTGGAAGAAAAAGAAGCAGCATCTAAGCAAACCAGAAAACTTGACAGCATTTTCAAGCACCTCAAGCAGCAAATGTTACTGTTATGAGAGATCAAGGCAAGGCATCATTTATTGAAAACCAGAAAAAAAAAAACCCAGAATCTTTTTTCATTCAACATCGCAGGTATTTATTTGGAAAACATAAAAGTCAACAAGCTAACATCAAAGTAAAACCATGAAGAGCTGAAAAATTTATCTGGCTTCAGCGTGACTCATGAACCCATTTCCATTCCTAAATCCCCAGTAAAAATGCCCTTGTGCAGTCACTATTTTTGTGTTATAATAAAAAGTTACATTAAAGGACAGAGATCAGTAGCATGTAACAAATTATTTTTAAATTTCAGATGTTGATCTTGCAGCTGGCAAGACTGCAGTCCTTGCTTATCTTTTCAGACAACTATGGCTGGTTTAAATACAAAAGGAAGTTTAGCTGAATGAAACATTCCTTATTCTAAGCGCTCACAGAATTTTGTGATAAAACTTTTCTTCTAGGCCTTATTTTCCAACCTACAAAACAGAGGCCATGGGGTTTTTTTTCATTCAGGATCTCATTTGTCCTATATAGTGTAACAGGTGATTTTAAATCCTTGATGATGATTAATACCTTCATTAGTTAGATTTTTTCCATTGATTAATTAGTGTTAAAACACATGCTTTAACTCTGGTTCAAATTTGCTTGGAGTAAATTTCCAGCCATCTGATATTGATATTTTTTCCTACTTAAAAGAGGCTCATTTGATTTTTCAATTTGTTTTTCCTTAGAGTTTGATCAATCCAGTGTCAATAACCTCTTTCTTGGCTAAACTCCAAGGATGAAGTTTCTTTATTCTCACATTAGAAGGAATAATTGCCAGGACCGAATTACTCTTTTCTCATTTCAGAACTTTTTTTACTACCCAACATCCTTTTCAATGCAAGAGCCTCAGGACTAGCCCAATTATTTTCTCAATTCTATTATTGCCGTAGACATACCTGGTGCTATCTTTTTACAGATCCAAGGACCATACTTCACAGAATCATAGAATCCATTACATTGGAAAAGACCTCCGAGATCACTGAGTCCAACCTATGAGCCAACACCACCATGTCAACCAGATCATGGCACCAAGTGCCACATCCAGTCATTTCTTAAAGACCTCCAGGGACAGTGAGTCCATCACCTCCCTGGGTAGCCCATTCCAATATCTAATCAACTGTTCTGCAAAGAAATTCTTCCTAATGTCCAACCTAACCTCCCCTGGTGCAGCTTAAGACTCTGCCTCTTGTCCTGCTGGTTGCCTGGGAGAGGAAGCCGACCCCCACCTTGATACAACCTCTTCTCAGGTAGCTGTAGAGAGTGATGAGGCCACCCCTGAGCCTCCTCTTCTCCAGGATAAACACTCCCAGTTCCCTCAGCCACACTTTATAGGACATGCAGTCAAGACCCTTCACCAGCTTCACTGACCTTCTCTGGACCCGCTCCAGCACCTCAATGTCCTTCCTGAACTGAGGGGCCCAGAACTGCACACACTACTCAAGGTGTGGCCTCACCAGTGCTGAGTACAGGGGAAGAATCACCTCCCTGGTCCTGTTGGCCACACTGTTCCTGATCCAGGCCAGGATGCCATTTGCCTTCTTGGCCACCCGGGCACACTGCTGGCTCATGTTCAGCTTCCTGTCAATCCAAACTCCCAGGTCCCTTTCTGCCTGGCTGCTCTCCAGTCACTCTGTGCCCAGCCTGTAGCGCTGCAGGGGTTGTTGCGGCCAAAGTGTAGGACCCAGCACCTGGTGGTGTTGAACTTCACACCATTGGACTCAGTCTATCAATCCAGCCTGTCTAGGTCCCACTGCAGAGTCTTCTTACCCTCCAGTAGATTGACACCTCAACCTAACTTGGTATCGTCCATGAATTTGCTAATGATGCACTCAATCCCCTCATCAAGATTGCCAATAAAGATGTTAAACAGAACTTGGCCCAACACTGACCCTTGTGGGGCACTACTAGTGACCGAATGCAGCACCATTCACCAGCACTCTCTGGGCCCGGCCATCCAGCCAGTTCTTAACCCAGCACAGAGTGCCCCTGTCCCAGCCATGGGCTGCCAGCTTTTCCAGGAGAATGCCATGAGAAACAGTGTCAAAGGCTTTGCTCAAGTCCAGGTAGACACATCCACAGCCTTCCCCTCATGTACTAGGCAGGCCCCCTAATCATAAAAGATCATGTTGGTCAGGCAGGATCTGCCTTTTCTAAAGCTGGGTCTGATCCCTTGGTTGTCCTGTAGGTGCTGTGTGATTGCACTCAAGATGATCTGCTCCATAACCTTGCTGGGCACCTAGATCAGGCTGCAAGCCTGTAGTTTCCTGAATCTTCCTTCCAGCCCTTCTAGTGGATGCACACCACATTGGCCAGCCTCCAGTCATCTGGGAGCTCCCTGTTTAACCAGAATTGATGGTAAGTGATGGAGAGCAGCTTAGTGAACTCTTCAGTACCCCTCAGTACCCTTGGATAAATCCCATCCGGTCCCATAGACTTGTGAGCATCTAAGTGGCTCAGCAGGTCACTAACTGCTTCCTCCTGGATTACAGGGGATCAAATCTGCTCCCCATCTCTCTCTACCAGCTCAGGAGATCAGTTGTCCTGAGGACAACCTGTCTTATTGTTGAAGACTGAGGCAAAGAAGGTGCTAAATATATCAGCCTTTCGCTTGTCTTGGGTGACTATATTCGCCCCCACCCCATCTAATAAAAAATAGAAGTTTTCCTTGGCTCTCCTATTGCTATTAAGTATTTACAAAAGCACCTTTTATTATCCTTTACAGAAGTGGCCAGGTTAAGTTCTAACTGAGCTTATGCCTCCCTTATTTTCTTTCTGCATGGCCTAACGACATCCTTAAACACTTCCTGAGTTGCCTGACTCTTTTCCTAAGGTGATTTACCCTCATTTTTAGCCTGAGTTCTTGCAAAAGCTCCCTGCTCAGTAAGACCTGTCTTCTTCACTGCCAGCTTATCTTAGGCACATAGTGACAGTCTGCTCCTGCACCTTTGAGATTTCTTTCTTAAAGTATGTCCAGCCTTCCTGGGCCCATTTGTTTTTAAGGGCTGCTTCCCAAAGAACTTTCTGAGTCAGTGTCCTGAATAAGCGGAAGTCCACCCTCTGGAAGCCCAGGGTAGAGGTGCTTTTGATGCCCCTCCTTACTTAACAGAGTATTGAAAACTCTCATTTTGTGGTCACGGTACCCCAGACGGCCTCCAACCACCACATCTCCCACCAGCCCTTCTCTGCTTGTAAACAGCAGGTCTAGCAGGGCCTCACCCCTGGTAAGCTCATTTACTAGCTGTGTCAGGAAGTGATCCTACACACACTACAGGAACCTTCTAGACTGACTTCTCTCCGCTGTGTTCCCCTCAGACATCTGCTAGGTTAAAGTCACCAGCAAGAACAAGGGCTGGTGATTCTGAATCATCAGCCAGCCACTTATGGAATGATTTGTTTTAAAATAGGATGATTTTTTTTTTTTAAATCTTCATCCAGCACCACTAATTTTCATCCTATTAGATGTCAATCAATATTATTCAACTGTTTTGCTCTGGTTTTCGACATCCACAGGCTTGTGACCTGTATGTGCACACTGTTTGGTAACAGCTTGACACGTGTCACCTCAACATTTAGTATAAAAGCCTTCAAATCACCAATGCCAAAATCCCTGGGATGGTTCTGGTTGGCGGGACTGCCATTTCCTAAATTTGCCACCATTAATTTGAGTTCTAAAACTCCTGAGAGTAGGTCTTTTTTTTGAAAATCCCTCTATCTTAATAAACTTACCTGGATATACTCCCTTAAATAGTAATTTTATATATATTAATCATTACAACTCATTGACTGCAGCACCCTAGAAAAGATTAATTATTTAAACTGTGGCAGGGCAGTTACCTTTGTTGGTAAAACAGATGTAGAAGAGAATTATGTAGAAATGTTTCTTTGGCACAGTGCTTTTTGTTAATCTGGTGATCATTAAACTCTTTGTATCATTAGTTATTCATGTCTAAATCTCCATATCAAATGCTCTCAGCCTTTCACTCTGTAATCCCAGACTGGGGGCAGCAAAGTTAACTCACCAACATAAGGGTGAATGCCCCAAGAAACTGCTGAACTGGTGAAGGGTTTGGAGGGTTTGTTCACCCTGGACGAGGCTGGGGGGGGACCTTGTTGCAGTATTGCGCATCCTCACGAGGGGAAGGAAAGGGGCAGAAACTGATCTCTTCACTTTCATGACCAGTGACAGGACTCGAGGAAATGGCATGAGGCTGAGTCAGGGGAGGTTTAGGCTGGATATCAGAAAAAGTTTTTCACCCAGAGAGTGATTGGGCACTGGAACAGGCTCCCCGGGGCACAGTGGTCACAGCACCAAGCCTGACAGAATTCAAGAAGCATTTGGATGGTACCCACAGGCACATGGTGTGATTCTTAGGGATGGTCCTTTGCAGGGGCAGGAGTTGGACTTTGATGATTCTTGTGGGTCCCTTCTTATTTAGGATATTATATGATTCTAGGATAAGTTTGAACAAGCCAAAATTATAAAAGTATACCTTTCCTAAACAAGCCCAATTACATTCATGGCCCTGAGAATGAAATTTTTTTCTTTGGAAAACTAAGAAACATGAGGTGCAAAGCAACCTGACTTCTCTCCAGTTCTCTGAGCAATCAAAGTGTGCAGTCAGCAACAGCAGTCCTTTAAAAAGGATGTGCTTAGTAAAGTAATGCAAAACTTTTAAATTAAACTTTTTCTCTCCCATAAAAAAAAAAAAAAAGAAGGGCTTAAGTCAGGCAAGGCAAGATAATGTATGATTTTCTGTAAAACCTGTCAGACAACTTCAGCTGAAAGATACACATCAACAAATTATGAAAGCACCAAAGGTTCTCAAAGTTTTATCACAACGGTCTTCCCTCTGCTGTTTGTCTTTCAAAGTAAACAAAAGCAGGTGTTTGCCCAAGACAGTCTTGGCTTTATTTTTTATTTATAAAAAAGATTAGATTCTGGTAAGAAAGGTAAAATCAAAGCAAAGAGCCTGTTTTAGTTATCTAAGGCACAAGGATTCGATTCAACCTGTGAACTGGGAATGCAAGTGTGTGCATGGCTGCAGGTATGCAAAGAAAAAAACCAAACAAATCCCACGAATAGCACCCTACCCAGCTCCTGGTACATACTTGGACCCAAGCTTTCATCTGCACACATTGCAAGTACCTTCAGTGTTTAAAACACATTACACTGGAGAGAGGAGGAACTAGCTGAGGAAATGGATGGAGATTTTTTACAGCTATTATTACAACACAAAGAACTGCGTAGAAACAGTGCAAGAGTCTGGTGTGCTTAATTGTGGTTGGGCATTGCACAGGGGACTGACACAGCATTCCTGCCAAGCATACCATCAGCTCTGTGCCATATGGTCACACAGACAGTTTCAGATGGGATGACAATGAGGACAATGTCTACGTTAGCAGCTTTCAGAAATTGTTGCTGCTTCCATGCATAGCTCCCACCAATTTTCTCTGCTCCAGGACAGCAGATATCCATGTAACATATTACAACAGAGCGTTCTGGAGGATCTACAACAGTTAGGGCTCTGTTTGCTTGAGGCAGATAGTTTCATCCCTACAGAATTACACAGGTTGTAATTTCCAGGAACACCCCCATCTTTATTTGAGTGGAGCCATGAATTAGCTGTTTCCTACCACTGAACACTTGCTAAATGCTTTTTTTACCTCTTCCTTAAACCATCATGCACATACCAAACTGACCAAAACACCTGCAAGGGTGGATGCTCAGGACTTCAGGGAACTTCAAAGAAGTTGTCAGGCCCATCACAGCACAGGGAGCACATCATGGCGGCATTAATACTGTAATAACATGGGTTACCTCATATAAAGAATTAAAAAAAGGAACTAGTTGTAATGATGTGAAATATGAACTTCCTTCAGAAAAGTAGCTAGCACAGCGTAACTTCTGATTTGGGACAGTAGAAGAAAGCTGTTGTTTGATCCAAAGCTACGTCAGCTGGTATAAACATCCTTCAATCAAAGGTATGGAAGCTGAATTCTTCTTACATTTGATATGATTACATACCATAATTCAGTTGCAGCATGAAATTTTATACAAACCATGAAGTAGATATCATCTCAGTCCTTTTCTGAAGAGCTTTCAACTTTGTTATCATTCACTGTGTGTTTGGATTTATGTCAACTATGTGTATTTGAATGTCTAGGGTTTATTTTTTCTCAAAATGTAAATTTTAATTTTATAAATGGTAAAGCCAAAAGACTGAAATCTTTAAATTGTATCTCCAGTCAAACTCAAAAATAAATCAGTAATCAGCACATTTTTTGCGTATGTATCTGCCTAATAACTCTTTCATATTTCTTTACCCTCCCACCCAGAAAATATTAACTATATTGGACACGTACCTTCTGAACTATTTTGAATAGTTGACACTGAGCAAAGAGGTTGGTGCTACATCATTTTAAAACTTTATCTGCAAAGGATATTGAACAGAACTTCTTATTTTCTCTTAATAAAAGCACTATTGTCTGCACATTAGAATCACTAAAAAAAAATACAAGAGCTAAGGAGTTCTCACAGAAGGGCATGTGCTTTGAGTTGCCTGACTGCAGATGCATTTGACTTGGTTCTAATTTAAAGGAATTCTGAGTATCTGAAAAACTCACCCTAACTAAAAAAAAAAAAAAAAATAGTAAGTATGTTACTAATATCAACTGCTGATCCCCACCCCCCACCTTGTATGCACTAAACTAAACAAGGTCTGATCCCTTCAGAAAACTAAAGAGATACTAGCTAAAACTGACTCTCCTATATGAATTACTTCAAGGGAATGAGCTGGTCACAGAACACTGAGAGGGATGAAAACTGGAACATCAGCTGCATCTCATTTCAAAAGGTGTGAGCAGTCACGCAAGGAGAATTTGACCACTTTTGCTTTATAGTCAATAGAATAATGTAAAATTCTGCTTAGACACTAAACAACCATTTCCAGTTCAGAGAGTAAACCATAATGGAAGTAACTTGAATCGTCTACAGCTGCCGAATGTAAGCTTTTGTAGGATCTGGATGTGTAGCTATGTCACTGTAGGGAGTGCAGCAAATTGCCAGGTGCCAGCTGAACTGTAGTTACTCCTAAGGCACATGTCCTTCCTTATTTCCACAGAAAACAGGAAAAAAAACAAACCTGAAGTACGGCTTCTCTCAGTGACGCAAGTTATACACAGGGACTGCAGATCCAACCCCAGCAACCTGTTATTTCACCAGATTAACAGTGGCCCTTGTGGCTGATTCCAAAGAACCCATCATTCAAATCAAAATCAGTTTTCTTTACGTTAACGGCATTTTATTTCAAAATATATTAACCATTCTGTGCTTACAAAGGACTGCGATGTGAATACAGTGTTAAGTTGAAAGCATTTTAAACCTGCTACAAAAACATTTTTATTAGGATGAGCACTGGTGCATACAATCAAAATTATTTAGTTTAAATACCTCTGCAGTCTACACAACTATTTCTCAGTTTTAACTTACACATTTTATTCTGTCACTGGTGGACAAAGGGGTTATATTTTCAATATTATACATGCAAAACTAGGTACTCTACCAAACCCAATTATGATAACATTAGTCCCGTTCTGATGATGTATCACATGTACATTTACAGAAAAAATTTGTGTCAACAGACAACAGAAGTTATTGCTCCAAATCCCCACAGGGCCTGGGTAGGAATGCACATTTTAGAATAACCCGTGCTCTGTAATGCAAGAGATTGGATGTTAGGTTGGAGTAGGGTGTAGCCGGTCTTAGGATTCAATGTCAAAAGTTTCTTTGGATTTGGTTTGGTGAAATTTACCAAAGGATGAAAAAAACCCCCAGCCTTCCAAACCAACCTTCCCTAGTGTTCTAACATCAAACAGTAGCTAGCATATATACGTATAGGTAAGCACCTAACTATTGGTATAAAAAGTTGGTTTCCAACCATTACCAAAGCACAGAAAATCTGTTTTTTAAAGGCAACAATCTGAACAAAATGTATGCTTGCAGAATATACCAGTGATGACAGATGACAGAAACTAAAAACATTGATCTACAGAGGCATTAAGTTATGAGCAACACAAAAATAGTTTTTATTGACACTTGTTGAAAAAGCTCCTGTTTTAGGCTGAGACCAGCAGAAAGTGGTCAGCTTCTCAATCAAAGAGGGCTTTGGTGTCACCACACAGTACTTATAGTCAAAAAATAATCCCTAACCCAATGCAATGTGAATTATATTTGTCCAAGTCCATCCATATCCAGAGCAGATCAAGGATGCAACTACTTCCAATTAGCAGTTCCTTCCTGAGTTGGACATACTTTTTCAGTATGAACATTCAAAGCATGCCCTTCAGGCCCCTGGAATTCATTCACAAAAGGGGGTGAAGCAATACTCTCATGTACTAAACTATATTCAAAATAAGATACCAGATGAGGTGTGGAAGAGATTAGGAGTTTGGGGAACTGAAGACATATTTCATGACCTATTAATTTTGGCAGCTCTTTAGAGGATGTGTACAAATACTTCCAGGAACAGTAATCTCTCAGCAGTGCATTCCTAGCAGCTTTTCCCTACTTTATATGAACTAACAACAAAACAGTTGTAGTCACCCTATCAGTATTTGCTTGGCTCTTCCTCAATCTGTAACAAGTAAACATAAATTCTAGAAAATGTTGCTTGTTTTCACTATCTACAGGCACAAGTTTGTTCTCAGATATCATTAAAAAAAAGATAGCAAAAAATTTCAATTGAAGTCTGAATAAGACAGAGACTGCTCATATTTATATACTGCTGCATATCAATATATACATTTAAAAGCCCAATGTAGAATCCCTGAATATGCTCATCACTTCTGGCATTATTTCTGGTTTCAAAACACCAAATTAGGTTTCCAAATTGCTGCTTTTTTAATTTAGGTTTTTCTTTTTATCTCCAATGACTTAGAAGTGATTTCTGACAATTTTACCATAGAGCACTAAGGTACATTAATGACAGATATATGGTACCAGGTTAAAGATCAAGCCTCCCTAACATTTGTAACAGTTTTAGGCAACTCTAGTTTTGTAGAAATAGAAATAAGAAGGGAATTGCCAAAGTCTGCTTCAGCAAAAAGTGTAAGAAATAATAGTAAGAAGAAACCCTTTGAAATACAAGTCAATATAGAGTTTAAAAAGTTGATGCATACATGGATTTAAGAGATGCCAGTTGTCTGCATCAGCAAAATAACATCTGCCACAGCACAATAACGTTCAGCTAACGTATGGCAAGGGGTGGAAGGGCTAACTCAGACTCAAGTGCCAGAAACAGTAAGCACCAGCCTTTTTTGCTAGAAGAGAATGATAAAAATCCACCACAGCTGAATTTTACAATACCATGAGAGACAATGAGACAATCCATTGTCTTGGACTACTATGAGCATTCCCTTCTGAACTCTAAATTTTTTGTTCAAATTGAACACTACATGTACTAAATACATTTAGTAAATACCTACTTCTGTAATGAGTGTTTACAGTTAAGCTAAAAGCCATCAACCTCTTGCCTATAAGCATTATGGAAAAGATAATCTCTCCTAAGAAAACTGTAGAAAACTGCAGAAAAGGGAGCTTTTGGTTTGATTTGTTGCCATTTGGTTTTTGGGTTTTTTGTTTTTGTGTTTTTTTACAAACCCCACAAGCCATCTACTAAAAGCTTATCCCATTGAGCTGCAGTTTGTTTTTGCAGATGAGGAAATAAAACTGCGAATAGACTCTTTACAGTGACCAGAAGTCAAAACGACCAGTTTATTTTCCCATTAATGTGAGACTGATCTAAATTAAACCACTCTTAGGCTGAGTCCTCTCAGAAAACAATATAGATTGCTAAATACGCAAGAACTAGGTCTTCTATTTCTCCTGGTAATTAGACACTTAGTAAACACAAAACCCAAATAATCAAAGTACATGCTTTCATAAGGTGGTGTTTTGTGATTTTTTTTTTCCTTAAACATGGTGACAATCAGTGAATATTTCCTATTCTAAGAAGGTAGAGGTTTTGTCTCTTATTTTTCCTCTTTTTTTTTCCCCCTTATTTTTTGGCAATATACTGTCACTGTACCACTACTGAACCATATAACTGGCTCCTCAATCAGGCACAGTCAGCAGCACAAGCTCTTTAAGCTACACTTACTAAGACAGTACTACGGATGGTTCTTCATGGCAAGTCTTAGCTGAATCTGAAACAGGAAGAATGAAGCTCCATTCAATCAATATGATTCAATATTCATCAACATGAAGCCCCATTTTAAAGGAGGGCTAACTATTGAGACTACATCAGATATGAATTCTCTACACAAAATGATTTCTCCTCACGTTGGGAAAGGAATATTTCAAGATAGCAACGTATTGTCTCAGGTGATTTTACTCATTTGCCATTATGGAAGATAACTGTGTCTGAAACATGATTTTAATATTACTAAGAGACCCTTCTTGGATCTAAGGTGGTCAGGCAAAGGGGGAGAAGGAAGAAAACTTAAAACCAAACAATATGACTCTTTAAAATGACTATGTTGAGTACCATAGGGATATGAAAGATTGTGTTAGAAAATTCGATAGCAAATGTGGACAATATAATGTCTTGACCAGTGAACAAAGTGGTGAAATGGAAAACTGGAAATACATTAAAGATGCCTTTTTTTTCTTGCTACTAATCTTCTTTAAATGCTGTCTTCAATAAGCTACAATAAGAACACAACAATTCAGTGCAAAACTGTGAACTAAACAAAAAGTAATATAATAAGCAAGTTTCCTAAGTATAATGGTGTTCTCATTCAGTCTGGTTAGAATGTTGCAGGAATACTTAGTGACACCTTCAAGCTTTTCATCATCGTCGACCCTAGTCAGTAACAATTATAAAAATATGTTTCGTTAAAGATTTTTCATGAGCCAAAAAGCCAAGGAAATAAAACCACAGGACACATACTTGATTCAAGCATTACATTCTTCTTATTCAGTTAGTTGAAACTAATGTGTAGATCTTTCAGAATTTAAAATATTAAATGGGATGTTTCTGTATTTCAATGAACTTGAGTCAACCTACTAAATTAAGCCTGAGTCTGTCCTTCAAACACATACCTGCAAGTGTGCAAACAGCACACTTAACCAACCTACTTAAATATAACATTTCATCAGTAAAATCGCAGCAGTAAATTTTGAGAATCTGAGGAGCAATGCTATTTGTGTCTTAATAGGCAGCCTGTTTATTGCAAACCTATAGCAGGACTTTCTTGCTTACTATGTATCAGAGTACTTTCCAATTCCTTTCCATAGAAATGTATTTTTAGCAACAATGTAAAATACATACAACCATCAAAGTAAGAACCTTCCATATCTATCAGCACTCCTGCAACTCAAGTAAAACCAACATCTTATTACTGACAGCTATTTGTACACACATCTCAGAGATATCCTTATCCCTGGATAAGAATGGATTTTTGTTTCATCCATCATATTACTGTCAATAAACACAAGGCATGCCTGTATTTTGTACAACTCATTATCAATCAAACTGAAATAAATTCAAGAGAAGTTACTAGAAACTGAAGAGTGGTTCTTTGGTTAAGCAAGTGCATCTGCTACTTAGTACCCAGGGCCTCATTGTATTTGTGGAAAAGCTGTGCAACTGTGAAAAATATCTACCAAAAAACCCACTTCCCTTTTACAAAAAGGATCCATTTATAAAGATCCATTGTGTCAAAATATTTCAACAATCAGTATAAAAGGCCTTAAATGTCACCAAAACTGCAAGTTAAGCAAAGTTATGTACAGAAAAAAAGCACTAGAGGATTTCATGCTGTGACTGAGGCAACATTTCAGAAATTTAAGAACTTTGTTTATTAATAAGATATATCTTAATATATTAAGGTATATCTTATATCTTAGAAAGACATCTAGCCACAGGCTTACAGGCTTAACCCCTAACTAAACTAAACCAAAATCTATGCTCTCTTCCCTTTCTCTCTGGAAATAGAATTTGTTTGAAAAGTTAATTGAACTTAGCCACAGCATTTGAAAAACAACATTAAACAATCCCCATTCGACTTCTTCCTATTATTGGAAGTAGACATGACTTTCACACATTACTACTGCCTGAAAACACTTAAGGCCTTGGATTAAATTTAGTTGACAAGATGACTCCACTGGGAGGGTGGGTAAACAGCAAAATATTATCAGATTTCACTGCAAATGAGGGCAAGATTTAAACTATTTAAACAAGTCCTCCTATTTCAGTAAGAGGAAACCCCACATTTAACAGTTTGTATTTCTACTAATTTCAGGATGATATTAGAAAGACCAGTCTCCAAAAACACAATTTCGGTGCATATAAGAGGATAACATTTAAGTGTTATTATTAGTTACATATGATGGTTGAAGCCTATAAAGAAATACTTTGAGGAGCAGCAAATACTTCTACTATACTTTCATTTCACGATGAGTGGTTTACACTTCTTTCGCCACCAGATTTAGTAAAAATAAATATTTTGGAATTACAGCTTTCTTTAAAGCTACTACAATTTATTAAGACAAATAACCCAATAAATAAAAGCCAAGTTAGTAATTTCAGCAGATAACTGACTCCAGTGGATGTGCCTGTCCCTTTTAACCATTCTTTTTATGAAGACAGAAGGTCTTCAAAGTCTTCAACAAGGTAGTTGAACTGTATGTTGGTATGTAAAGCCATGGGAAGTAGACATTCTCTCTTGAAGAGGCAAAGTGCACAATAATGTAAGGCCAGCAGATGTTCGAGAAATACTTCCTACTAAACTCCAAGCTCCCTGTGAGCTGCCCCCAGGAACAGCTGGGAAGGGACAGAAGGCCATGGCTGTTGTGAACTCAAGACAGAAGACAGCGATTCCCTCATGTTGTATTGGTACATTCCAGCACCTTCATCACTCTGAAGACATTTTCATCTCCTCGGGACTCTCTCGAGATGACCTGGGGGTTAGGGGTTGAGGGGGGGAGGGAAAGAAAATGAAAAGTAAGACTCAAATCTGCTCAGTGGTTACAAATAACTAATTTCCTACCAATTAAACAGGAAACAAACACCCATTCAAATTTTTGTGCATATTGTGGGAAGCTCTGTCTATGGCATATATGGTAAGTCTTGGAATGTAACTTCTACAATTCGGAGAATACAGACAGGTCCAATTTGTCTTTTTTTCTCCTAAGCTGCCCAGATGAAAGATGACAACATAATCCTTTGCCTTATTCACATGAATAATTTCTCATAAGCAGAGAATCCCCTTTAAGATATATGTATAATGGGCTAAACCTGTATAATTTAATAAGACAGTAGAGACATCTAAATGGTTACTGTCATTAACACCATCACAATGTGATTTCCAACTAATGTAATTAGTTATTCAATTACAAATTTATCCATCCCATTCCTTAATGGTACAGTTTAAAAATACATTTCTACATCCAAAATTCAGTAACTTCAATGATAACATTTAGAGGATCATACTTTTAATGACATAATGGCACAGAATATTATCACATTTTTAAAATCTAGTTATGTTTATTTATATTCTGCAGTATTTCTATTTTGCATTAACACATAAAAATACAGTATTTTCAGACAGGCTCTTTATTAAGGACAATGAGCTCCATTAGATATCTGTTGTGGACGTCGACAGATATCCATAATAATAGTTTCAAGGGAAAAAAAAGGATGTTCAATCATCTCCTAGCATACCAGCAACATATAAATTATAGGACATAAAAGTACCATCAGTGAATTTTCTAAAAGAGCCTTCTGTAAGAGGCTGAGAGACGTTAAACAAACACTTCAAGTATACAGGTTCCAGTGAGTGTTTTACTTTACCATAATTTTCATTTCTAGAATACAGGATAGCTGAATCCTCTCCAAATACTCCAGTACTCATGCAGATGTGAATGCATACTCTTTTATAAAACTCATGTATTCATTCATTCTCTATACCTATGCAGATATAACTGTGTAAAAACATAATGCATACAAGTAAGACATTTATAGCTCACCGGTAAATCTGTAATGGCCACGTCGCTTGTGAGGGAGTGGGCACTGAATTTGTTGGACTCACCAACATGGCACTATATATGTTGGAAGCAACCACAAGTATACAAAGTAGAATTGGTCCTATGATGGCTCCTTCCAGTCCCAGGTAGTATGCTCCACCAGCTACCGCAAGACCTGTCAGGTAAGGATGACCACCTCTGGCACAAGAAGAATAAAATTAAATTAAGAACAACAGAGTATTACCCCTTATGAAATGTGAATTAATAATAAAGTTTTATTAAGCTTCGAAAATGACACAGCTAGCTGTAGATACCCATATTTACTCTATAAACTGCTGTTTGAATCACTGCACAAATGTTCCAATATGTATTCTGTGCTGTATTTGCACAACAAATCAAACGCTACTGTAGCATGTAATGCTGGTAATACCCACAATGGAGTAGTTACTTTACAGACGTTTGCTGAAGAACGTCTGAAGGAGCTAACGGCAAAAACATTTCCATTTTGGGAGCGGAAAGATGCTTGCTTACAAAGACTGTTCATGCTTTATGGTCAAGAACTGTTAAATTTTAACACAATTAGCAACACGTATTATGAGCACCCCTGATGTTAATTTACATAATGATGGCAACTTGGATTACATATTTCAAAGAACAATTAGCACAGTCTTTAAATAAATAGCCATGTCTTCCCATTTTTGTTTTTAACAAATCTTTTAGACTGAGTGCTTATTATCATTAGTTTCTCGTGTTTTCAGATGCAAAATAAAACCAGATTTGAATGAACACATCAATATTTACTAGAAAGTTAGGTCTTTAGATAAGCTTTTGATAAGAGCTATTGATCAGCTTTTGATCAGCTTTTGATCAGCTTTTGATCAGCTTTTGATCAGCTTTTGATAAGCTTTTGATAAGCTTTTGATAAGCTTTTGATAAGCTTTTGATAAGCTTTTGATAAGTGCTATTATGGCATCAAGTAAACCAGGGCATTTTCATTTTCCATGTCTCAATTCAGGCACAAAATGTGAATCCTACCAACAACATTTACACAAAACTTGTTCACCATCCTTCATTCTTTATAGCTAAAATAATGCTCGCAATATGGAATTGTATGAGAAAAATTACAGTTGAAACTTAGCAAGCAATTTTCAAGAAGTTCCCCCAAATTTTTGAGTGTCATGCATTGAAAATACCAGCTAGTCAGTTCAGAGTCCCAGCAGTTTCTGAGGTTCCTACTGCGGAGCTGACTTCTACTCAACTCTCATATGTGATGAAGTCTTTGCCTTCATCACAACTGTGTGCAAAGTGAGACCATGCAAAATGAAACCATGAAACATGACCTATTAAATGAGACACACCTCAATCATGTCTCACCTAGATCAAACTTATCCTACTGGCAAAGTCAGATTGTTTTTCTGGGGGAACAAACTTGACCTTATAATTTTATGTTTCTCCAACATGATTCATTTATAAATCTTTAAAAACTTCAAATATTTCTTTCTCAGCATTTGCATCAATTTCAATGTTCTTCTGGCTAGTTTGCTAAATTAAACAACAGATCACCTGATCAAATAGGACTACCATATGAAGTTAATCCATTTAGAAAACCCTGCATAACCTAATTATAGCTATTTCAAATAGGTTTAATCTAATCTACAAGACAGCATGATGCTTACTGTTCTATTTAATGGGAAGAATACAATTTTGCTCTACTGTCAGAAAATCTATTCCTGCCCCACATATTTTCTGGACAGTAAACAGAGTCTGCATCCCCTACAGTCAAAAAAATGTATTCTAGTAAGTAGAAGAATTATTGGCTGTTTAAATAGCTACTAACCTTAAATTTATCCGTGATTTATTGTTGGAAAAAAAATGTAATTTGATTATACCTCATTTGTTAGATTAAATTAATGCAAAATAATTATAGCCAGAGTCTTTGAAAATTAGTATTAATATTGGGCATATTATCCTTAGGTACTCTCTGTTCAGTGTAATTATATTTGGAGAACAAAAATATTAATTTCTAACAACACAGACCTTAAACACCTTATGTCCTTATTCTACATTAATTCTCCTGCAATAAAGATCAACACATAACTAAGTCTGGATCATGAAGTCCTGGATTCAGAGAGTAACTAGAGAAGTACAACTTTATATCTATATTGTACATGTTTGTGAACATGTCTTGTACATGAAAAACCTGACAGTTCATATCTTTGCCAGCTCTGTTTAACTGTGCTGCTTTATCTTCTAGTCTGAGTCGAATAAAGGGATTCACAGATAATTCAGCTGCAGAAAATGTCAGTGAACATTTCTGTTGCACTCCACACACGCAACTGCAAATGCTGACTTTGCCTCCATTGCTTGGACTTTGTTTCTCTGTGTACGAACTCAAAGGTGAAACCAGGTGACATTTCAAGTCAAAGAGCAGCCAAACATCTACTAAGTTTTTTCAAGAAATCTGTGCCTACCACCTACAATAGGAAAACAGCACTGGCTGCTGTCTCAGGAGAAGCCTATCTCCAGAGAGTTTTGCAATTTCGAGAGAGTTTTGCAATTTCGAGAGTTTTGCACTCAACTATGGTAACACAACACAAAGGCTGGCTCTAAAAAAAATCCTTAAAATTCTCACAATCCATTTGGAAAAATTAAAGTATTTTTTCAGGTCCCTAACTAGCTCATGGTTTCATTTGTTCTGCAGCATCATCTGGCATTAGAGGATATAAAGTAAAATGCTACACACACCTTTAGTCAATCATTAGATAAACAAAAAAGGTAAACTAATTCTAAGAATCCCAGCCGAAACAGTTAATTTTGCTGATGCTGAGTTCAAGACCTCTGAAGTGTCAAAGTTCACAGAAAAGAGGCCTGGGAAAATAAAGGCACTTAAGCCAGTAAGACTCGTTACTATGAGGTGATATCACTACACTTATCTCTATGCTTGAAGATACTGTTTTGCATCTTCAGAAAAATCAGTTTAATTAAAGGCATCAGTGATTGTCAATAATTTTTACAATGCTAACTTTAAAAAGTTTTCTATGTACTTACCCTGATATATCTGAATAAATGGCTGTATCTACAAAATAAGTTGGCAAGAGGTGAAAAACCAAGAGCAAAATGGCTTTGCATCCTCGTCCTTGCACAAGCCACAAATCTAGGACTGCAGGGACTGCTGCCCAGTATGTCCCCAGAAATGGCACTGCTCCAAGGATTGCTGCTAATGCTAGAGCACACAGAAGCAGAAGTGAGAAAAAGACAGAGAAACATATTTCAAAAGTATATTTACAGTTAAATTCTGACACTTTTGCCACCAGTAAGTCCCACTTCTATCAACTGCTCTAAATAAGACATTGAAAAAGTGCCACATGAGGCTCTTGGTGTTTTATAGCTGTGGTTTAGGAAAAAAGATAATTACACTATTTCCCATATGTAAGAGCTTCAGCAACAGACAGTCAGGAGTTACTTCCAAAAGAGGCACCAACTCAGAAAAATTTGACATTATACCCATCACGCACACTGCAAACTTTTACAAAAGTTCAAAGAAGTGTGTAAGAAAGTATATGAGCCCAAGTCTCCCCCAGCTTACTTTATCTCTTGCAATCAACCACAATAATGAGAAACCAGGCAAACATAAAATTTATTACTTACATATTTCTGTATGCAAACATGTAGACACAGGTGTACACCCACCTGAAATACCTGTTGTAATCTAAAGTGACACAGTACTGCTGCCATTCTAATTTAACATACTACAGAACACAATTAAGTACATTTTTTCCCTCTTTTCTTTTTTTTTTGGTCTCATTAACCAGAAAGCAACAATTTGTAAGATTTTGCATGCAGTTGAAAGAAAAAGACTGATTACCTTCTAAGTATGTCTAATGACAACCAATGCCTTTAAGGCAGTTGCACTTTATAATATAGTCATTTCCTGTTATAGTGGGATTTCTTGCTTTATTCTCCCCTTATGTTTCCTTGTAGACAAACATTTCTAAATTACTACTATTTTTAGAGGAAGAGAAGCAAAAGAGGAACAGGAAAGAAGATTTTTCCAAAGCAAAGATTAAAGAATAAAATAAAAGCAGAGGCTGGTAATACAGTCAGGCAACAGTACTGAGAAGAAGGAGCATGCTTTTATCATGCATTTTCATGACAGCACATCTTCCTCCACTTAGGCATCTTGAAAAATCAGCACCTGTCAACTATGAAAGAAACAGAAGCCAAGACAGGCAGAATGAACTTAAAACCTGAGAAGACTTGGACTAAATACAAGGGAGAAAGGATTACATCCAGGAAAAGAAACAGACAGAAACAGTAAAATAGCTGGCAGGGAGTGTGCTGTGAAAACAGGAAAAGGCAAGGCTCAGAGATAAGACAGCAATCAGGGTCTTCTCTCCACCTTACACATGGCCACATTCTCTAAGACTAGACTAAGCTTGTCAGTAACATTGAATCCTTCTGATTTTGTACAATAAAAAATTCTGTAATATTATTTATAAATATGTTATAATTGTCCAAATTCTTACCAGATGGTATGAAGACTATGTTAATCCCAAATATAGTATGAGTCAGCCAAGTATAGAGTCCATAGAACCCAGCCATTTTGAGGGAAGCATCAAATACACCTCTAAAACAATCAAAGAAACTCTGTTAATTTTTACTGGCAATAGGATTCCGGGAACTATGAAGATATACACACAAGCTGCTTTGAAAAACTGAAAAGCCATTAGTGCCACAAATAATATAACTCAAAATGTAACACTGAACCCTTTATGTATTTGTTTCCTCTGAGAAGAATAAACATCCTTCACATCTGTCATTCAAGGCATTTAGACACAAAAACCCCCTCATGATGTTCTTTACTGGAAAACAGGTTTCAGGGATAAAATGCTTGAAAGAAACAAACAACCTTTTATCTATGAGAAGCAGTACAAAAAAACTACTTACTACATTTTCTTTGCCTTTCATTCTCATTGGATTAATATTACTGATATGTGAAGTGAAATAGGCTATTTAAACTCTTACTACTTTCCTACATACTTACATGTCCTTCTGGATTAATATAATTGAGTGTCTCATATTCATTACTAGGTTTTAGCCTCAGTATCCTGAAATTCCTAGCTTTTATGCTGCTTACTAGGTTACATTACTAAAAATCAAATAGCAAGTCTGGTAATCTGATTCAGTCCTGCTGAATCTACCTCCAACATGATGGACAGAAAGCAAAGTTCTCCTCTCTTAAATGTGATCACAGCTTTATGAGACAGCAAAGTGCTGTAACACTTTACAGCAGTAGGGCATGTACACATGGTATCCCATGTGAACTGAAACCCATGCCTCAGGTCTACAGTCACAAAAATCATAACATCAAACTGGCATACCTGACCATTGTATTATGTTGGTTTTCATCCATATTTGAGAAAGGCATGAAGTTTCCCAAGATTACTATTTGAGCTTGTCCAAGTAACTGAGCTATCCCTGAGTTCCTCACTTCAAAGCAAACCTCAAGAGTTACATCATTGCAGAAGTGGGAGCACATGCACTCTGTGAAGTTTGCTGATGTTAAGTTACCAATTTATAATTCATACTTTTTGTTACACTGACTGTGTCTTTGCAGTTTGGGAACTCTGGCAGGAGAACAAAGAGGACAGGAAGACATACAAAAGGAATCATACAGCTAGGTGATAAGTGGAAAGGTTATCATTGCACTTTGAAGGGCAACACAGTCTGCACAGAAAAACAGTCCTTTCTGCATCTCAAGACTTTAGGACCACAGTCTTTCCTCTGTTGAGTCCATGAAGCCTTCTAGGAAAGAAACCTTATCTGATATTAAAGTACTATAGGTAGTATAAATATCTAAGTACATAAACATAGTAGAATCTCTTCTGAATACCATCAAGAATTCCAAGACTCAAAGTTTTTGCTTCTTTGGCTGCTACCCTCTTTATTTCTGTGAGGAGCATGCATATTTTCACCCTCCTTTCCTACCTAAAGGCTCACATAGATTTCCAACTGGCTTCTGAATCAAAATTATCTTATTTAAAATTCACTCACTGGAAGTTATGAGTACATGATAAACCTCACACATCAACACTACAGAGAGGTTCTCCTAACAGATTAACTAGGAACAAGTGTTGTCAGTCATTTTATCCCAGATTTACACAGTTTTCACATTTTGGTTCGGATGAGCACATTTCATTTTTTTATCCTCAGATTAATTTGACTCAAATTTAAATTCAACTTCTGTCATGTCTTTTGCTTATGTTGTCATACTTTAAGATAATTTTGCCCTGTTAAATCCGGTACTCATTACAGATGCACTAGTAGAATAACAAAAAAGTTAGTCATGGACTAACAGATACGTCTTGGTCTGATGTCACTCTGCAAGTTGACATGTAATATATTTCAAAGACAAAACAGCACATCCCTCTAAAATTAGACTGCAGAACAGTACAGCATCTCTTTAGCTCCTGGATCTAGCACACGTAAGTTAAAAGGAGAAGGCACCAGACGGTGCCAAGAATCAGCATCAGTGAAGCACCAGTGGTCAAGGAGGAAGCGAGAGCAAGCTACACCTAGTTTCATTATCCTCCTCTCCTTCACCTTGGTTTCGGTCTGCATCAACTAGTCATAAAAAAAACAAACAAGAGGATTTTAATCTGTGGCAAGTGTGGCCCAGAAGAACTTTAAAGTCTCTGAAAACTCATGTTTGTTACTTCTGTCACAAAAACTAAAAATCATACCTTAAAGTCTCTAGAAATTCATATCCATTTGGCTTCATGGCAGAAAAAAAAAATAATTCTGAAAACACTAATAGGAATCTTCATCATCAGTTTGCTTCAGCTACTCTGCATCTGCAATACCAGGTCTTAAATATGATGTAGTATGCTAGTACAAAAGCTGAATGAATTTATTACCATCTGTAAAAGGCAGACCTTCCTGGTATAATGATGATAGTAAATAAATTTCATCTCTTAATACATTATTGGCACACATACAGCTTCCTTTTTTATACAGGAGTAATTGCATGTTTCAGAAATCAGAAAATCCAATTGCTGCTCATGTCTTGCTTTGGCACTGTAGCTGGATGAACCACTCTACTTGCAAGAGTTGTCATCTGCAAATGTGTAATTTATGAGCACTTCATGGCAATTTGGTGTAAGGCATACTTAGACATACATACTCCACTCTAATGGGTTTTGAAAAGCATGTAAAATTTAAAAAAATAAAAATCAGAGGACATGGGGCATGCTTCACATTATTCAGACTAAAAATGTAGAACTTCCTGTCAAATGTTTCTGCATAGCTGGCTGATTTTTTTTTTTATTGTTATTAAAGTCCTGTTTAGTTCTGAAAAAAAAGCTAAGGAATTTGCTTGTAGACATCTTAAGGGAAAGTGTCATCTTTTCATTTTATGAGTTTTGAGGGGCTTTGTAGATTTTTTTTCCTCTATTTTACTGACTGGCCATAAAAAGTCCAGAGTTTCCCCTTTGTTTCTACTGTAGTTTACATTAAATGTATATCCACTTGAACTTAGGTTCACTTCACAGACCCTGCAGGTAAGGTCTCTTCATTATTAGCAACACAGTGAAACTTCAAAAATTTCAATCTAAAGCTGCAACAACCCCAGCTGAAAGGAGCTCTTCAGCTCTGAGCATTCATTTTTTGACCTTGGAGTTAATTTGATTTTCTAGATGTATCTGTTCCCAGAGCACTGGAGAAAAGAAGAGCATATGGGCTGAAGTAATGAGAATTGGAGTTACCAGAAGGATTAGAGTAAGCATATTGTAAATTCAGAAGAGAGATTTACTGGTTATTATACTAAATTTATAATGAAGGTGTATTAACCTTGGCTTGTAAATGGGCATAAGAGTAAAAACTAGACAAAAGCGTTATTTGTCTCTGAAAAAGTTTGCAAGAATTAGCATTTCCCCAAATTCCTTACAAAACACTTTACAAGCCATTCAGCAGTTTACAATCCAATTAAAATGCGAGTCTGTTAACAGGAACACCCTCAACCAAAAATACTGCTAGAAAAAGATAAATTTCACTCTTTTGTCATTGTCTTTATACCACTGATGTTTGGTATTTCCCCATTACTGTATCTTTGCTGCAAAATCCTTCAGTATGAAGAGCTGACTAATTCAAAATGGTGCTTTAAGAAACTTCAGCTCTTTGGTTTCTTTTGAGAATACAACCTTTACATCTTAAAAGTCAAGAGTTCAAGGTATAAATTGAATGCATTCCAAATTTCACAGCACAGTTTCACAAATTTATTTCAGATCAGATTATCTCAGAACTGTCCCAAGAAAAGAGCCCTCCCATTCCCATGTTCTCAAGCATTCACTTCTGCCCCAGATGACCGTTCCTCTGTCTACCTGCAAAGCACAGTCTCCATTATGCACCATGACAGTTTTTACAATGAAATCAGATAATAATTATTTATTTGGTTGGGTTAATTTTATCTAACTAGCTCAGGTCTCATCTCTACTCCCCACCCAACTAATAAGTAGTGGCATAAGTAGCTGCATTACCACCAGGAAAGAAGATGGCATGCTAATGGCTGGAGATCAAGAACTCTTCTTTGAAGAACAGTGATGTCTTATCCCAGCTGAAACTAACAGTCACTGTCTCACTATAACTTCAAAACCAATTTTCTTTCTTCTGACACCACCAAGATCTGTTGCAAAAGATGCCAGTGACTACCAAAGGACAGCTAAAAAAGGACAGTTAAAAAGGACTGAGATATTCTTCTTCTACAATGATCCCCCAGATTGCACGTGATCGTCACGAGAACACCGAAGAACGAAATGACTCAAAGAATTCCTTTTGCAAAAATACTCTTACACTGTTCTTTGACTCTCTTTAAGAGTTCTGTTCTTTTAGGAATACAAAAAGATTCTCATAATTTTTTAGTTTCATATTAGACATGAAAGTAAGCAAAGTGCACTAAGATATATTCCAGCTATGAGTAAAGCAGAAGTGGCAGTAAGTAATTCTTGATAGAGTAAGATCACTTTAGGAGCAATATAAATATGCAAGCGATTTTCAGAGATGACTCCACGACAGGATTTCATCCTTGTTCTTTCCAATGATACAAATGAACAAAGAGAGGCAACAGCTCCAACATATGCAGGCTAATAATGACACAAATCAGATAAAGTGCTACAGTCTTGAACAAAGCATAGGTCCTTGGGATGGTGTAACATGCAAATATTACATACACCCTTCAAGGCTGGACAGGGCTTCAACGACTCCATCAAAACTTCATTAAAGAATGGTAACTAGTCTAAAGGACACAGCAGCACACTGATTTTCTTCTCTAACACAGACATGTCTACATTCCATGAAAAAGAACATGTAGTGTAAATTCTGTAAGAAATTCTACATCTGATTATTTCTTTGAAATAATTTCGCATTTGTAATAACTTTTTAATTACTACTTTGGCCTGTTTTAGTCACATATACCATGTAAACTTAGAATTATTCTTCTGAGAAACACGTTTGGAAGGACTAGTTATTTCTAAATCAACTATTTCTAACATTTTCAGATTTTTATCAGAAGTAGACCATGATGCTTAATAAATGCAACACCTAACTATTCTTAAAATGGATCTTGGAACACAACTTACAAAAGTGAAACTTGTTCAGACCAAAAGTCTGTCTAGCTAGCATCCCATCTCCAGTAGAGTCCAGAAACAGATGCTAAGCGAACAAAGAAATAGGAAAAAACAACTTAACAATCCCCCCTGAACATTCTTCCAGCCTGTATTTCCACCTCAGGGTAGAACCTGATACGGGCTGTCTACTTGGTAATCTTTAAGTAATATCTCTTTTTAGTCCTCGTGTTCAATCCTGCAAGTGTCTGCAACTCTGGCATTCTTTTGCAAAGACCTTCCGCATGTCTGCTGCATGAACCAACACATTTTTTGAAATTTATTTTTTAAAACTTTTTGATGATCCCAAGATTTTAGATTGAAGGAGACCATAAGCAGTCTAACCCAGTCATCTTTTTCCCACTGGTTCTGATTTTGCAAACCTCAATTTGTGTAACATCCTTTTTTCCAGGCTGATGAGTCCTAATGAGCTCATTCCTCATACAGAAACTGATGCATACTTTCGTTCCTCTAATTCATCTTATTGCTCTCCTAGCTTTTTGAGATGCAGGAACCAGAATGGCACACAGTAATTCAGGGTATGGGCAAACCATAGATTCATACAATAGGAGTAATATTTTGTGTTTCTGTTGTCGAGGTCCGTTGTAACAAATCTTCACATTTGATATGCCTGTCAGATGCTTTTAAGTATTACCAAGCACTGAGCTAGCCAGTCTACCAGAAAATATAGCTCCCAAATGGCAACAGTCAGCACAGTGGTAATCAGTTTATGTGTGAAGTTAGGACTGGTTTTCACCTCCATGCATCACTTTCATCTACGCTACATTTCATGAGCCATTTCATTCCCCAGACACTGCCGTCTTCTAACTAAGTTTGTCTACAATCCTGCTGCATCTACAACTTCTCTGGGCAACCTGTTCCAGTGTCTCACGATGCTCAGAATGAAAATTTTTTTTCTAATATCTAATCCAAACCTACTCTCTTTCTGTTTAAAGCCAATACCCCTTGCCCTTGAAAGCCTCTGGGAAGAGACACTGTAAAAAGCCTTTATGAAATTTCAGTAGAACATAGCAGACAGATCAACTTACTAATGGTCTTGCTTGCCCACACTTTAAAAACCTTAAACAGCAAGGCAGGACTTCTCTCTGTGAAAATTTCATTGATTCTTTCCAACTAAACCCCATCCCTCAGGTGCTAGGATGTCCTTAACTTTAGTTCCTACTAAGTTGCATAGTACCAATACCAGCTTACATGTCTGTACTTCCTGGGTTCCCTGGAACTTTTTTTTTTTTTAACTAGTTTGCATCATTCACCCTTGACAGTTTGCTATTGTTCAAGTGATCTGGTTTTTCTACAAGGTCTTCTGAAGTCACTGTAATTTCTGAGAGATTCTGCTGTAGCTCACCCATAAGAAGGCTTGTACAATGTGACTCCCTTCACAGCAACAAACAAAACATCATCAATTTACCTCCTGTCTGCAACAGCCTGCAGCTGACTTGTTGCTGAGTACTCCTTGCCATCCCTCAGCCCCCTGCTTGTTGCTCCTGCTGCATATGATAAATTGTATTCTGGTTTAACAGCATTTTGTGGAGCTTTGAGCTCAAACTCAGCTCAAACTTTGAACTTAATCAAACTCAGCACCACCACCACCCTCACACTTTAGGCCTATTTCTCTCTGTTTATGATCCTTTTGTTTATTTAGCAAAAACTTCAGCTTTTTAAAGGATAGCTTCTCACTCGTTTCCCTGGCCTTAGTTATTTTGCTGTTCAGCTGAGCAGTCTATCTTCCCCCTTTAGCCTTATTCAAGGCTTTCTTAGCTGTTAGCATGCACTGGCATTGTACATTGAACATTTATTATTTTCCACTCGTAAGGATGTAATTCTTTTAGATCCCATTTTAACTTGAAAAGTCTATAAATGAGAGTAACACCTACTTGGAGTCAATACAGCTTGAGATCCATTGCAGTCTTATATTAAGAAACTCTCAGACTGTTCAGCTTATTATTATCATTATAAAATTATGAATCACAATCATAAAGAAGGATATACTTTCATTGCTTATGTTGTGGAGAGAATAAATAATAGATTGACCTTATAACTCAACAAAAAAAGCAAAAAGCTAAAGCTGTGATATTAAATTTTTGAAGTGTCAGGAAATCCTGAAGTTTTACATCAGACTTCATGCTGTCTTCTTTCATTAAAATAAATCCGTATTTTAAATAGCACAAATCTAACTAAGGTTATAATAATATATTCTGAAATCTTAAATACGCACACAAAAAATTATTAGATATGCAAGTATAGAATCCTGCAACATGTTATAGCTAAAAATAATCCTCATAGTATACTTTTATTCTTAGAAATGCCTTTCAGCAACCCTTGTCTTTCTATCCCTTCCTGTTAGCTACCAGGCCTTCGAAGCAAAGAGAAAAACTAAGTGGCTCAGCTGAATTCCAGATGCAAGTTAAGAATCACTCTTTTTACTGATACAGTCTATGTCACACACCAACTAAATTTTCATTCAATTAAAGACTGAAGGTTCTGACACAGAAGTACCTTTCAAAAAAATGATGCTGTAGAAAAATCAGTGTGTATATAGATATACATAAAAGCCTAAGTGTAATACATGATTAAATGTATATTAAATGTATCTTAGATAGTATCTAAGATGCAATGTAGTTACATTATTTTTAAAGATTGCATGGAAATCTGCTTATGCTTTTAAATGTGTTTGTGCACACACAAACTAACCCATATCCTCTACATGTTTACAGATAACTTCAGTCTTAAAAAAAACCTGGACAGCCACGGAATTACAAACTACAGACATGCACTACAAGAAACTGCTGTTAGAACATACAAAATGCACCATCTGCGATATGAAAGATGCAAATGGCAGAATATCAGCTCTGCCTCATATGAAGCAATGAGTCTTCAGTAACCCCTTAAAGTGTTTAAAAAGACACGTTACCACTCTGCATGGCAGAGAGAACAGAACTGTCTGTTTCGGCATCAGATTATGCACTTAGATACTATCTCGAGAATTAGGGGCAGTAAACTATTAAATTTGGATTAAATTTACAGACTTTGTGACATGCTTCACCCAAATTATGTGTGTAAAATAATGAACATTTTTTCATAGTTTCAGATAAACTGTGGACTAAAGATTAAGCATGAGCAAATAAAATATTTTATGAAATTTTCTTTGAAGATCTGTATTTCTTTGAATTTTTCTTTGAATAACTCTTTAAAATCATGTGTACGTAAAATAATATGCAGACAGCTGTGTTTAATAAGAAGGAGCATTTTCAATATAAAAGAAAAAGGAAATAAAAGCAGAGACAAATCCTGGGGGGGGGTGCATAAAGGAGAATATTAAAGACTAAAAAAGTAGTATGAACAAGGCATGTGTTTATTGCTACTACAACAATCATCTTAAAAATACTATCTACCCACTAGGATAATCAGGTTACAGTTACTGTCAGTTTGGTTCTCCAAATGTACTGAAACAATGTGGCATCTCTTCAAGATATATAGATCACATTTTTTTGTAGACCACCTTTTTTTCAATAACTCAACTGAAACTTTCCTTTCTTCCATGTAATTAAAAACAAAATGTAAGTATCTGTTATTCCCAGTTTTAGACAAGGCAATTATTTAATTACAGAACCACAGAATCATATAGGCTGGCAAAGACCTCCAAGATAAAAATCCAACCTTTGACTGATCACCACCATGTCAAACAGACCATGGCACATTGAGTGCCATGTCAAGTCATTTCTTGAACACCTCCAGGGATGGTGACTCCACTACCTCCCTGGGCAGCCCATTCCAATGTTTGACAACCCTCTCCACGAAGAAACCTCCTCTGGTGCAGCTTGAGGCCATTTCCTCTTGTCCTATCGCTAGTTGCATGGAAGAAGAGGCCGATCCCCACCTTGTTACAATGTCCTTTCATGTAGTTGTAGAGAGCGATAAGGTCATCTGAGTTTCCTTTTCTCCAGGCTAAACAGCCTCAGCTCCCTCAGCCTCTCTTCATGTAACTTGCACCCTAGACCCTTCACCAGCTCCACTGCCCTTCTCTGGACACATTCCAGCACCTCAATGCCATTTTCCTGAATTGAGGTGCCTAGAACTGGACACAGCACTCAAGGTGCAGCCTCACCCGTGCAGAGTATAGAGGGGTAATCACTGCCCTGGTCCTGCTGGCCACACAGTTTTTGATACAGGCAAGGACGTCATTGACTTGCTGATTAAGACAGAATCATTTTCAATACTATTCCTATCTCATAACATACACCATAAGTAAAGCTTTAAAAATTTCAGTTATGCTGTTAAATGCATTCCTGTGACAAAAGAGATTTCCACTAGAGATACTCCTGCTACTAAAGAACATATATTGCATGCAAAAATTCAGTCAAAACTGAATCAGTTACAGTTGTCTTTGAAAAATTAATCTGAAAGACATTATTAATGTTGCAGTAAAATAAACAAGATCACACATTTTGCTTTTTCTAAGCATTAGCTTAACATGCTGGAAGATTATTGTTTTCTGTGGGAATTGTATCACTGTCTCATTTTCTCCATCATTAGTGCCAGGATGCCACAGGAAACCAATTAGATGTTTAGGGAGCTGAGATTTTTTTTTTTTTTTTAATTTATTTGTTTGTATGCTAGCTCATTTCAGATCTTTTTAGGTGTTAATAAATAAAAGTTGTAAATTCATTAAGAAGCTATTTCAGCCATCAAGGAACTATATGTCTTTTTCATATAAAAATCTTTCTTTTGACTTTCCGGCCAATTTCAGCTAAGGATAACTATTTCCTCTTTAGAAATACATAATATTTTTAGTGATTTTTCTATAACCAATGAAAAATCTGATCAAATTTGAGGTGTACATGGCAAATGAAGAAAATGAAGCAAATAATAACCCTTCTCAAATTGAAAACAAACAGTACTCATCTTCCCGGCATTACAAAACAAACTTCTACTAACACGTTTCAAGGCATCACTCAAAATACTGATCTGGGTTTAAGACCATTTCACAATGTAATTAGGCCCCACCAAAATTGAAAGCTGCAGTAACTTTAAGCCACAGCCATACCCGTGTGCATGCACTCATGTGAAAGTATCGCACACACTAAATTGCACTGAGGCCGTGAGAACATGCAACTTAGTAATGTGCAATATCTCCACCAGAGCAAGCAGAATGGGAGCTTCAGGGAAGAAGGGTATGGTGCATTCAGGAAGAGAACGACATGCTGCTCAGGGAAAGGAAAATGGTTCAGGCAAAGGTGTGCATGCTACTACTTTGAAAACCTGTGAATTGGAGAATTACTGCTTCACCCATTCAGGACCAAAAAAAAAAAAAAAAAAAATCCAGACAGGAGCACCACTTCTCTATTTCAGGGGAAAAGGACATAATTTTCCTACTTATGCATGAGGTAGGTGGCTCATGAACCAACCTGACTTTAAAGAACCTTTCCAAACAAAGCAAATCTCACACGGTTATGGGCAGATAATGATTCCTCTCAACCTTCAAAATACTATGTTATTAATCATAATTACAAGAAAAAATTTCACTAACTACTATTGAGAACTAGAATTATTTAAATACAGTAAGCTGATCCAAGTGGTTCTCACATTTCTAAAGGAAGTCATCCTCCTAAACCTGACAGAGTGCTGCCAGAAGAATTCCTGCAGCTCAACCTATCCAGCATAACCCTTCTGTCAAAGCCACCAGTCCCTGCCCTAAACCCTTTTATCCACTGGTTCCTATGGCTGACTTTTAGCAGTCTCAGTGAAAGTAAATTGCATTTACTATATTCATTGGCAACTAGCCATCACTGTCAGTCAATAAAGACTCTTGAATATGATGAAGATGCAATACTACCTTTGTAATTCATCACATTTTTGTGCTGATACCCAGTCATGTAATATGGAAAACAGGAAGAAAATATAAATTAGTAAATAAAACCCCAAAACCACAAACAAACAAAAAAGACAGAATGGGATGGGGCAGGGAGGGGGGGGAATGAAAGTCAAAGGGTAAATGAAGAATTAATCAAGAAGAAAGAGTAATGAAGTGTGGCCACACCAAAAACATTAAAAATCAGAGTGAGAAAGACTCAAGATTGCAAACCAAAGAAAAAGAGAAACAGATAAAACAACTGGGCACCAAAGACTAAAACTCTTAGAGAACAGAAGCTCTTTTGCTACTAATGCATTAGCAATATTCAGGATTATAATAATTTTCCTACATTTTTATTTCCCATCCCATTTTACAGGCAATGGCACATGAAATTCCAGCATGGAATTTTGAATTGGTTGATTTGAAATAGAACCAGTACTTTGTATGTCAGTCAGAAATCCCTGTGGTCACATAGACCATTGGTAGTGATCTTCCTCTCAGGCTTTTTACTGTGCTTCAGGGAATCGTCACACAACAACTGACCCTTCCTCTCCCCTGTAGATTAAATGCTGCCTTCCATAAGAAGCAACCAACGAAAAGGAGCCAAGGCAGCGTATGATAACAAGCACACATAAGTGTTTACTCTAAAATGATCGGCGCAGTTTCATGATGAAAGTTACTCAAAATTGGGAAATCTGATGCATGACTAGTTTGCAAAACTGCATTCCTTCAGTAGTTCAAACACTGTCAACTCCTTTCTAGAGGACTGCTTGGAAGCAGGCAGGGCTCACCTGTGAGAACCAGGAAAACTCAAAGGCAGGGTATCTGTGGCAAAGGCAAATGCTCAGCTTATAAATAATCACAATCACAACACGTGAAATATCCTTTGAGTTGCCCTTTGCCTCTTTGTCCCAAAAGAGGCCTAGAAAACAGTTCTTTTGCTGACGTAAAGGGTTGTGTGGGCACTCCTTTTTCTCCCCCTGTGAAGAAGAGTCATCTCTTCAGTACCCAGGCCTGAGGGATTGGAGAGGAGAGGGCCTGCTTTCTATTAAGCTTTTCCTTCCCCAAGTGGAAGGGACAAGCCCACCAGCTTTCCTGCCTTTCCGATATGGGAAGGGACACGCACAATCTTGAGGAAGGTGACCTGCCCCACCACCCCAAGCCCTTACTCCAGAACATCATCAGCCTCAGCCTCACCACTGCCCTGAGCCACAGCACCATTAGCAGCATCCACACAGCTGGAATTTGTCCTGCTGAGCACATAGAAGAGCTGCTCCCCTCATACAGCAGTCCCCTTCTCCTGCCCATGCTCAACCACACTCTAGTTACTGTGGGAGGCTGTCAGAGCCTTGCTGAAGTCAGAGTAAATGGCAGTCACTGTTTTCCTCTTGTCCCCATAGGACAGTCACCTCCTCAGGCTCATGTTCCCAGCACAATTAGTCCACCCTCAGTGAAGCTGTGCTGGCTGATGCCTCCAAGTCATCTTCTGTCTTTTGCTGCTCTGCCCTTGTACCACCAGGCCTTCCAAGTAAGCTCTTGGCTCAGGCATGGTGTGATGTCAAATCCCTGCTCAATCCTGCCACTTGATACACTTTGCATCCCTGCTGTCCTGGATGAAAGACTTTCCTACCAAAGGCCAGGAGGGCATTTTATCCCACGGTTTGCAGCAGGTCACTCTTGGATTATTCTGCTTCTTCAAAATTCCTGCAGTGTCACAACAGCTGCATCTATTTTCTCACACTACTCAAGTGCAAATTTATATTCTGAGCTATTGTGACAGAAACAGATTCAACACTTGGCTCAAAGTAGGCTGAAGAACTGCTCTTGCCCCCATACAGCAAATAAATTTATTTGCATTAACAGAGAACTGACACTGTCTTTGCAAACTCATCATCAAGGGAGTTAGAAAAATATTTATAAAATTTATAGCTACTTATAGTCCATAAAATAAAAAACATGACACAGCTCCGATGAGAGAAATTGCAATGAGAAAAGGTCTTGGTTTGATTAAATGCTTGCTGGGTAACATCTTCAAGTTATGGAATTTCTTGAGCTACAGAAACCACTTGCTGATTGCCCTCCTCTTCTTTACTCCTTGCTCTTTTCCTCTGAAATAAACAGCAAGGGACACAAAGGAACAGACCTCCTTGATTATATCTGAGTTCCCTAGTGCTTTTCATTAATACATTTTAAGTGAAAGAGCAACAGAAGTGACTGACAACATGGAAGCTGATTATTTTTATGTCATTTGGTCTATGAGCAACACAAAGACTAACTGAATCTCTTGCCAGGAGGATCCGTGCACTCCAGACAAGGACTAGTTAGATGCAGTCTTAGCTTTGTACATGTCCTATGTCCTGCTGAAGAGTGGTGGAAGCTGGAACATAGCTGGCGACTTTTAAGATTTATTAACTTAATCTTTCTCAGCTTTTAGTCAACTTGAAAACATAAGTATTTTGAGGGTAAATTCATGTTGTATAATGCTGTCATAGTCTAATAAAGAAAGCATCTAGAGACTTCATTATTTGATAATTCATAACACAAATAGAGCATCTTCTTCCCATCTTACCACCAAGCATAAATATCCATTTTGCACGCCTTTTATAGACAAGGTGAACAAGGCATTTTTAAGTTCCTACCCCTGTAACAACAACTCAACGTTTAAAAGAAAGGATAACTGCTACTTTGGGACAAAGAGACGGCTTGCAGTGACAATTATTTTTCAAATGGCATATCGGGCAAGGATAAACTCATGCAAAATTGTTAGCACACTCTCCCTATTTCCACACAGAAAATCACAATACAGTTTGAGTGGAATACAAGCTAACCTAGAAGCATTGTGATAAATCCTCAGGTACAACTGAGCAATAGAGAGGAATTTCTGGAAACCTCAGAAGTGTCATTCCAAAGAATTCAAATGAGGCACCAAGTATAGGCTCTTCAAGCAAATAGGAATGATTGATACAGACTACCTTAGTGAACACAGAGACTGAATTCCCTTGCATATGACAAGTAGTTTCACATTCTCGTTCTCCAGACACTGGCTTTTTCTCATCATATTTGCAGTTACCAATGCATGCTGGCTTTTTCCTACTCATTTTCCTATAGCTCCCCTAATACTGTTTTCTTTCTGTCCTCTATACTAAACTCAGAAATATCTTGGGTCACCTCTGTTACGTACTTAAAAATGTGCAACTGCATTTAATACAATTCTCCTGCAGAGTACCCATTCCCAGATAAACCATATCCTATTTTTTGACACTGTTCCCCTCTACCACAGGCTCACATTCTTCAGTAAAGATAGAACTGAGATGCTAACCATGTGATCAATGAAAACTCAATAGCAGTCACTTGAGAGAAGGGCTATTAACTTTTTGGCAGAATTCCAAATTTGTGGCTTTCTACCTGAATTGCCCCTTCGTTTTAAAGACTACAGCAGTTAGCACTGTTGTCCAAGATCTTACACAGCATAATATAACCTTCCCATTGTTAAAACAGCAAACATTTGGCAAAGAGTTTGGGAAGTAGCTTTTATGCATCACTCATTTAAAGTCTATTCATGTTTTATATGTAGGCACAAGGTGACACAAAGCAGTGGTGTAAGAGGCAATGGCTGTACAAAATTTAGCATGTAGTCTTCTTATTTTGCCCAAACTCTCAACTTTTTTGAAAAGTAACATGTGACTTAAACAGCTTATTTAAAATTTGTTTTATTACATGACCAACATGTTAGTGTGCTAAGCTGCTAACAGGTGAAAGCCGATGGCTTCATTCATCTGTGATGAATGAACAATACTATAGCACCCCAAAAATTGCTTTATCATGAAATCTCAGAGAAGCATATTTAAAAACACAGAACATTCTCCTTCAATTATTGTAGTAGTTTTGAGGTGAAACCTAAGAATGGTAATTAAGCATGAAAGACTGTGGATGTACTCTGGAGGTGCAGTACAGCAGTGTTTTAAGTGGGATAAGGAGAATGCTCCACTGTTGTTCCTTTTAATGTAATTTGTTTTATGGAGATCATGAACTAGATTTCAGATGAAACTGATCTGGAAAATATATTCCAGGAGCATATCTAGTACATTCCAGGTGCAATTGGGTACTTATTCCCTAAGATTGGACTAAAAATAGTCCAAATCAAGTAATTCTGAAATGTGTACACCACAGATGTCAGGTCCTCTATTTCAACTCTTTTGCTGTGTGATTCTGCTCCTACTGAGCTGCACTAGCTGTAACTGCCATCATAACTGCAAACACACTGCTTCCTGATGAGTTAGGGATGTCAATCATGGATGTATCAGTTTTATAAAACACTAGTATTCATTACAGCACAGACCTCTGAAAAATTTTTAAGGCAAGTCCAATCCAATTGCTCTATTAACAGTCACGATGGGAAAATCATTAATGCTAGGTTCTTGAAAATCGTTGAGATTTGCAACTCATCTCTGAAACATAAGCTATTGCAATTGTTAATTATTTGCAGAACACCAAATTTAAAATAGAATTTTCAAGAAAGTGCAAGAAATCAGCAATATACCTTATTGCTTCCTCCACAGATTGGCCAACTATATTTGAGGAGGGACCTGGCTGAGACAAAGGTGTCAGGCTTATCACCCATTTTACTGGTTTGTAGTACTCATCACTGGAGCTCAATAGGTAGAACAGTGTGGTCAGAAAAATCACCTGCAAAACAAATTGGACTTTTAATTTAAAAGTCAATAAATACTTTCCAGAATTACAATGTGCAACTGTGCTTTGGATATTGAAATTTACTGGAAAGGCACAAGATCCTCTTCTACAGGTCTGGATTTAGAGAAACACACAGAGCTAAAAGAATAATTTTCTCGCCTGCCCCCCTAACACTTAGAGCTAAACATTATAAAACTTCTGTCCCTGTTTAGCTTCTTCCCAAAGTCACATCGGGATCAAACAACTAGAATGTTGATCTAGATCTGGAATGTTATTCAGCATTCTAGTTGAGGGTTTTTTGGTTCTTTTTTCAGCATGTTTAACAGATAAAAAAATTGCTGAATAGTAACATCTATTATCAAAACAAACAAACAAAACTACTAAATAAATTTGAGCTGTCTCAAGAGTCATTATGCAGCTGGGTATCATACATAAATTACACAAAAACTCACAAACATAAATGTTACGTTAAGCTGCCAATCCTAAATGAATACTCCTTCTGTGAGTTTGATGATGGGTCTCATCAGAATTGATGGCAGTTCCATTGTTTTGTTTAAAGACATAAAAATTACAATCAGATGGGATTAGCTTTCTGTATGTTGCAGTAGACTGTGTTTCTTTTATTTTTCTGTTAGTGGGTTTGGTAACTTTTTGGGCTAAGCACAAATGACAGAACTGTGTCGGTCTTGAAACAGAATACCTCAAACAAGAAAAATCCATTCTGTATGCTCCAAATGTAAACTATGGCTTATATTTGTTTTATCTACAAGACTCAGATATTTTTTCTTTCTTCCCAAGATTAGAAAGGATTCTTTCACTTTCCTTATTTCCAACCTACTCATATGCTAGAACAAACCACATCTTTATCTTTTCATGAACCAAAGAGCTCGGCCTCCTAGGGTTTATTACTTTCAAGTATTTTATCCAGCCTGCAGATACCTCATGCCCTTTTCTTTCATTCTTGCTGAAGATGCTCAGAAAACAAAATGCAAACAGCACAAAATGCAGTATTTCATTACCAATCTCAAGAATGCCATCCATCTGCCTCTGTTCCCTTATACTCATTGAAATGTTACTACTACTTCCCCCTACCTTACACTTCCAGTCACTTGAAAGTCACATTTAACTATTAACCTACTATGACCCCTTTACAAAATGTTATATTGGTTTAGGTTGTAATCCATCTTCCAAGGTGTGTAACTCCTGATTTGGGTGATAAACTAATCTATCTAATAAAACAAATCATTACATTAACAATTTCAAAAGCCTTACTTTAATGGGAAATAGTCTAGTGCCATTAGCAGTATCAGCTATGTTTTTTTACAGTTTCAAATAAGTAAATCTTAAAATTTGCCTTAGATTTTACCATCCTCTGCAAAGCTACGATTATGGTTATTTTCTCCCTTGATGGGCTCTGTCATTTCCCCTAAGCTACTGTAATATTTCCTGATTTCACTAGAAACCTCTACACTAAAGCAGGCACCCAGATGGTGTTGTGTCTTCCTTCCACTGAGCTCTGCCTACAGATCTTTCTTTTAAGTGCAGTTTTCAACACAGAAAGCAGCATATTGCTCTAAGGACAGTATCTGCTCATCCTGACTGTTCTTCTCCAGTGTTTACAGAAGAAACTTGCTTTCTTAAGTAGTAACGACATAACATATACCTGAACTGTAAAAGCCAAAGTGATAGCTGGGAATGAACAGAAATGGAATAAAATGGTGTTAAACTAAACTACAAGCTAGGAAAAAATACAAACTCAACTTCTGCTAAGACAAGATGGATGTAATCACAGCACCATACAAAATTAATTGAATTTTAGACTATCTGCATTTGAGAAATTTGCTTAGTTCCTTTAGCACAATAGGTACAGAAATGCCCAAAAAAAAAAAATCTGTCACTGATTCTTCAAACAAGTAGAATAGCCTCAGCAAATTCAGCAGCAAAAAGATATACCCTATCTTGTACCAACTGTAGCATGAAAGTTTTCAGACCTCTTTCACAGATTATCTGAGATACCTAAATTGTTTCCTAAGCAACAATCTAAGATCCTGCTGATGACTGTTAGGAGGAATTTACCAAAGATAAACAGTAGGAACTGTCCATAGTTAGCAACTGGTGGGTTACTTATATCTTGCTATAGAATTTGTACTGTAGCCAAAAGTGTTAAACATTAATTTGAGCAGGGACAGATTGAATTCAAGGAGAAAGCTGTGGGTAAACACTCTATACCAAAAGAATTCAGCATTTCCACAGATATCAAGAAATACATGACCTTATTGCTTCTGCATCAGGTCCACTGACTCACTAAATATTTTTCTATCTGCCTTTTGTACTCAGTTTTTGGCTGAAAGCTTTTGAGGTTTGTTTCTTGGAGTTATTTTGCTTGTTTTGTTTTTTTATTTATTTGTTTTGTTGTGTCAAAAATCTGCACATTTTCTTCAGGACTTAGATGCCCATCAATCATATTTCTCCTCCTATCTTCGTAACACAGCGTGAGCAGAACGTGTGTGTGTGTGCGTGCGCACATGCACGTGTGAGCATACATGTCTGCATACATATATATATATAAAAACACCCACATAAAGCCATTCACATACATCCATGTGCATGTGTGTGCAGACTGGAACTTGTATTCAGAAGTGAAAAAGAAGTGGCACTTCTGTAATTCATGATGAGTTTTCAAATGTCTGTTGAGGACCTGACTACAGCCTTACTGGATCGTGGATGGATATGCTACACAGATTGACATTCCTAACTACCATTTTGATGGAAGACTTATTTTTCAAAATGGAGGTTCTGAACAAAGTGTCTATTACATCTGGGTTTTAAAGAACAAATTTTTGAACCATTTAACAAAATAAAATTCACTATTTTTATTTTAATTCAAGATGACTAAAAATGGACTGAAATAGAATCAGTTGAAAAGCTAAGCAATTTGAGCATCATCTTGCTGGAAAATTTAAGTTAGTCTGTGCAACTTCAAAATTGTAAAAATTTTTCTCTAGCAACTAAGAATCCTGCCAAATGAAAAAATATGAGTAAAGTTGAAGTATCTAATTTTTAAAAGAATTCCAACACAGCAAGATCCCAAACAGCTCTGCTAAACCAGCTGACTGCACAGTGACTTGTACAAGGCAGGACCTTGCTGACAGACAAAAAGTCAGGATCATGCATCACAGCAACAGCATGCAATGAACTTACACTAAATCATTAGGCATCTAAAGCTAAATTTTGTGTCTGAGCATGAGTGCCTGGAAATCACCTGCAATTCGTATCCAAACTTGTAATTTCAAAATATGCTAATATGTCAGACTCTGTTTTCAATGTGTCATCACAGGTGAAGTTGTGGACTAAGGAATAAATTAAATATTCTCATGTAATCTTTACTTAACCGAATGACAACTAGAGAACAAGTTACTGATTTCCCTGTAACAATTTCTTCTATCTTCTGAAAGCAATGGCTTATATAGGGATACGCTTATGAGGACAAGTCATAAGATTTCCCTAGTTACATAGGTTATCATGAGTTACAGCTTAGTATCTTCAAGACCTGAAACAAGAGTTGTCCATTAAAAGAATGATAGGAAGACTACCAAGCTCCCTAATGTGGGACTTACACAAATCTTGCCCTCTTGTCTAGAATGCCCCCAAAGAGATACAGACTTTGCAAAATTATAAAGAATTCTGGTATTAGATAGATGTGGATTTTTTCAATACTTTAGGTTTGATTTTTTATTATACAACATGTGCAATTAGGTTCCTTCAGTAAAGCACACCATGTAAACCAATGACATACTACTTACCACAGAAAGCACAAAATTGAGAAGAGCTGTCCCACTGTGGAAGAGGATTGTCACTAATGTCGTAACTGTAGTAAACAAGAGACTCACATTGCGACTCATCACTATCCACAGAGACTCCAGGATCTGAAAAAGGAGGAAGAAGTGAAGACAAAATCAGGCATTGGATGGTATTGGCAAGGACAGCAAATTGCTTACAGAGTGATTAATCTCCATCAAGTCATAAAAAGATGACATTTTTTTAAAAAATCGTCTTCCCTCACTCCGACATTACAGCAGGTAGTATCAAGTGAAAATGTCTACTTTACCAAAGACAAGTTCCTATGAAATTGGTTACAAGGTTTTAGAATTTTTCTCCCAATATTCAAAATTATTTCAGTACGCAAAACTGCAAAAAATCAAGATGTGGTGACACCTATTTATGGTCATTAACATTGCTGTCAAGCAGATCTTGCCTTGGGACAAAAAATTCATTTTTTCAAAAGTGGAAATGCTAAAATATAAAGAACAAGGAGTAACATCACAAGGTAGAAATAAATATGAAGCTTCAAATCAAATAATAAAATGACTACTTTAATAAATTTGTTTTTAAAAAGTTTCATGGCAATGAAATGCATAATTTTTGTAATAACTGCAGCCAAATGCACAAGTTGTGGTTTTGAGTAGAGATGCAATAGTTACTCAAGTAATTATGGAAAATAAATCAAACACTATTAGACAATCTACTAAATTTTGTACTGTTTTGGGGAACTTATTGCTTATTTGTTACAGATAGTAAGGACTAGTTTTGAGACAAAAAAGAAGGCATATGCAGGCATACTAAATGCAACACAGAGTAGTTTCATAACAAATATTTAATCCAGAAGTAAGAATGTCTTAACCAAAGTGACTCACGCATATAAAAGAAGCAAGGTCACAAACAAAAAGCCATAGCTTCTTTCAGACTAATATAACTGGAAAAACTCTGATAGAAAAGCTCTTCTCCAGATTCAAAGCTGGAAGTGAAGACTTCAAAACTAGCAACATTTATTCTTACTTTAATGAATAGCAATTAGACTGAACTAAAATCAAAAAACTCAAACCAAATAAACCTAAAACCAAATTAAAAAACCCCAGTAGCTAGCATTTGTAGAGTAGACTAAGGAGTGTAAGTCATTTGATCACCTCTCCTTTAGAACTGAAACATATCAAAAATAATTTATTAAGCATGAACTTGACAGGGAGTAAGTTCTGGGGGAAATAACAGGGAATTACAACACAGAAAGATCTACTTGGTTCATGCTTATTACTATTTCATGGGAATTATGAATGTTAAAACTCATAGTTTGTAAAGATTTTATTACTCTCTCTTGAGAATTTAAGTGAGGTTAGAAGGGAAGAAAATGCCCTGCTGAAAAATGTTCCTCCACTGGCACTTGTCCCTTTCCTTCTTCTACGGTTTAAGAATTCATTCTGAGTTGCAGCCTCCAGATAATGTCATTAAACATACATTATACTACAAGGACTCTAAACACAGAGGACAATGATTTTTGAGGGAATGATCTGTAGCTAAAGCAGAGGTCTTCCAGTTGGTATTCAGTAAAAATAGCAATGTTATTGCTAATAGCAGGCCTTAAGTTGTACGCTAACCGTGCAAGGCTCCAGTTTGAGATGTTTAAGTCTGTTACTAGAAGATGGTGTGTGAACAGGAGCTTGGTGTCACAGGTCTTCTGTTATGATGTGGAGTTTAATGACAGAACAGCAGCAAAGGCCTTGAAAATACAGACGTGAGTTGAAAACAAAGGCTCTGAAACAGTTAGCTGAGGAAGAAGGCATTGAAGATGAACAACCTTAAGAGCTAGGAAAACTGCTTTTGCTTTAAGAAAACAAGGTAGTAACTAAGAAAGGGGAAAAAAATAAATAGGCAAGCAACAGGACAAGGCACCTGCCACGACCTGGAAAATAATGCTTCTTCCAGGGCAGAGGTCAAGGGGTGGGAGTCGTCCAGAACAAAAATACCTTATGAAAGGACAGGCTTCTTAATTTGAGGGAAGATTATGTCCACTACATTCCATATCTAAGAACTCTTTGAGACACTTAATTTTGACTTCTTGACTCAGACCATTAAGGACAGTGGCTATTGGTGCCAACCATACAGCATCTTCACAATGGTATTCTATACCCACAGCTCATGTAGGACATGACCATTAAGAACTGACCACTCTGAATACATAACAACAACACTTAGGAGACTGTAAAACAAACCATTAGCATGAAGTGTGTTGTTAATGAAAATTAGTCTGGTGAAGTTTTGTTTTAAAGAGTAAAACTAGCCTGACTTAACAATCTTCCTAATACTAATCCCAGCAATTGTTAATACTTGCAAGACGTAAGTCAAGCTGATACTGGTGAGGGTTCACAAGGAGAGGGGCTTGTTCCATCTGCTAGAAGAGAGCGCACACTTGGTGGGTACTGGGAAGGTTTCCTTCAAAATACAATGTTCCTCCAGTATAGGATGCATTTGTCTAGCACTTTTCCTAGAAGTTTAGCCTGAGGAGCTGATTACTAAAGAGTATAAAACAGCAGGTAGTTTGAATGCAGTTATCAGGTGGTTCAATTACAGGGAATCATACTCATAGATGAACATCCTTGTTTGGTGGAGTCATTGATGAGAACTGTTGAACTAGTTATCACCAGCATGTGCTTTAGACTAAGTGCAGATAGTGCCTTTCATACAGCTTTGGTATGTCCTAGGAAAGCAAGTGAATCTTTTAGGACTTGCCTCCAACTACATATGTTTCATTAAAATTTCAAGATACATGCTTCTCATAGCTAGGATGAGAAGACAGACATAGCAGACATTACTCATTACTGAATACAGTATCAGAACATGCTCAAATACTTCACTAACACTCACAAAATCAAAATACATGTACCTGCACCTAGGAGTTTATTATGCTCTTTGATTCCCAGAGCATACTGCAACTGAGTTGATGAGATCACTTACTATGCATAAACAATTTTTAACACCTTGTCAGATGAGACAAGTTCTCCAAAACACAACTAAGTGCGAATATTTAAGCAACAATGACACATTAATATTGCCATTACAAAATAACTGAAAAACACATCTCTTTCCTTGCCTTTTTCCTGAAAACACTGCTTTGTAAGTAGCTTTAAGGGATCAGTGTTTAAAGAGCTGCACAGAGTTCAGGACTCCGTTAAGCATTTACACCATGCTGTGTCACCATCAGTTTCAGTTCCCATGCCTTTCCAATCTGTAACAGGCAAGAAATCAAAATTGCACCTAATGTTCTAAGGCATCTAAGGTGTCCCACTGGCCACTTTTAAACTGGTCTCCACCTTAAAGTGAGGTTTAAAAAACACTTGACCAAAAAAGTAATTTGCTGAGAACTTCAACTCAACAAGCTTCTGGAAGCCAGATAAAACTATGTACCTAACTTGATTATAGAGATCATTAACAGATGTATAAAGGGAATAAAGCAGGACACAAAGAAGTATCAGGAAAAAAATTGCCCTTCTGTATACTTTTAACTATTTTTCTGTTCAGAAAGATGTATCCCCCTGACAGCTCAAAAATGATAGCAAGAGGACAAGTTAATAAACCTTTAAGGTAAAAGATAAGCAATGGGCATTGTGAAGAAAATTCCAGTATGCACAAGACTAAAAGCTTCCTGCTCCAATTATAAGCTGATTTCTAAATAAATGTTTACCCGTAAAGTTCTGGGTTAATCCTTCAGGGCTCAACAGCTGATTTTTGAAAAAACATCTTTGCTTGACCTTTATGTGAAAGAGACAGAATAGCTACAGAAGAAAGACTGTCCTTCAGCAGCTTTCTGATGGTAAAGAAATTAACTCCTTTTTTAAAAATAGACACCAGGCTGAATTTTACCTATCCTGAAAAAAAAACAACACCCATTATGAGGAAGAGAGACTAATCTCTAAACAGTTACCTCACTAGAAAAAAAAAACAAACAAAAACAAAACACAAATATGCTATTTGATACATTATGGAAAAATGTACTGAATTAGCTACAAACTTAGGACAATACTTGAAGGAATGATGGGGGCCAGAGAACATACTAGGATATGTAGTAACTCAGTGAAATATTCGAGAAACTGAATTGACTTAGAATTCACAGATCATCATGCTAAAGGCACAGAAAGAGAAACCTAACTAAGCTGAAGCCTGCTGTGTATATTGCAATGGAAGATCTTCTGTCTTCCTGTCTGGGAAATCTCTGAGTGAGATACCACCTGCTGGTGGAATGATGAATATTTTTGTGCAAGAAGCCGAAGGATCAATTTAAGAAGACATTTGCAATGTCTCATATACCATCAAGGGAGCTCTGAGTCATTGTTCACATTTAGCCAGCAGCGATTTACTTTTTCAATGCTTCAAGCATTCAAGAAACGGAGGAAAAGGGTATGAATGGAAAAGCAGGTGAGTGGGGAAAGAATGATGTTTTTTTATTTTTCAGAAACTAAATCTTAATACCCAGCTGTACACTGTATATTTCATTCATGTGATAAATTACCTTAGAGTAGAGCATGGAGTGCAAAATATAAGGCATAAGTGAGGATCCACTCTTGCCCTCTCCCCAGAGAATAAGATGAAATAAACCCCACTTTAGAAACACAGAAAACAGAAACACATCATTGAATATACTTGTTTTTAACACTATTGCTTATAATACTGGAAAAAGGCAATAGTGCTGCTAGCACCAAAGCTTTCAGGGGAAAAAAACAAACTGATGACCTGGAAAAGCTTATCTTCATATTAAATGAAGAGTTCAGGCAGTTTACACGTTTATATAGTAAATTATTTTAAAATAATTAAGGTCTGTCTACATCCAACTAAAGCTAAGCATAACTGCTATAATGAACAGCACATTTTAAGGGGGTTACATAAGTCTTTCAAGCTTTACCTGATACTCATAGTTTAAGTTCTGAATCGATGCATGTTGTAACAAATTAAATGAACACAACTAATTCCCCAGCACAGCTACATCAGTTTAATTACATGCTTTTAACTCTAAAATGAAAGTTTCTGCCACAAGAAAAGCCTGAAGTGAAACACTTGCATCTGTCTTCCTTGAACATTTTTCTTACAGCAAATGCTCTTTTTCTTACTAAAGAGGAAGAACACTTCCACTATTTCTACCAGTGGAAAAGAGCTTATCTTCTTGTGGTTGTAACATGACACTGTCAAACAGCTGTGTTTTCAGAGAATACTGTCATCTTTACTATTCTGAAATATTTGAGTAAGCCAAGGGGCTAGCAAGACAGTTACTTTTTGGTAAACTCAGTCTATGTATAAGTTTTTATTACCTGGAAGTAATATAATCATACTCATTTATTCTTTTCCAAAGATGGAGGAAATCTCATGATAGCTGCATATCCACTTCTTTACAGATACCTCATTGTCTTTAAATTATCTGTATGTCAAAAAACTGTCAAAGCAGTTTTGGGACTGTACTGTGTCTTTCTACATTCTTAAGAATGCAGGTTAGCATTGCTTTCAAATGTCCAAATGCAGAAACATCCTACAGTTTGAATTATAGCTAACCTGTTTAAACACTACCCTTAGCCACACTTCACTCCCCTCATAAACAACACACTCATGAAAAAACAAAAACAAAACCCAAACAAAACCCCCAAAAAACCAGTTTGGGTTGGAAGAGACCTTAAAGATCATCTAGTTTCAATCTCCCTGCCATGGGCAGGGACACCTTCCATTAGACCAGGCTGCTCAAAACCCTATCCAAGTTAGTCTAAATACCACCCAAAGTCCCACAAAATATGAAAAAAAAGCAAGCAAACAAACACAAAAAAATCTACCCTCAAGAAAAAACAAATCCCTCAAAACAAGCCCCCTCAAAAGCACTCACATAATTTAAAGTATTGGCCCTTCCCAATTCAGTATGCCATTCTAATAACCCATTGTTATTCTTCAAAATACCAAGAGAAAGATTTTCATGCTCCGATAAAAACACATATCCTGAGTGCAGTAAGGTTCCATTGTATCCTAGGGTAGGTAAGAAACTTGTTTAGAAACACATGACTTAAGTCAAAACTATTTTTATTTTCATCAAGTTTTAAAGACCTGAACAAGCACAGAAATCAGGTTTTCATTAATTTTAACTTGAAATATTTATGCAATGCACTGTAGATGAGCAAAGCAGTAAAGAAAATGGTGCCCAGTAAAGATGTGAAATCAGGATTTAGAGCCATATACTGTGTTGGCTTGTTTACAGTCCCTCCTTAACGACATGAGCATATGGAGAAAAAAGACAGGTGTTTCCCCACAGCTGATGAGTAATGAGTTCATGGAAATAAACAGGAAAGCAAGTCAATTGCTGACACTTTTTTTTTTTGTGAACTTTGAAACCAGATTCTAGAAGTAAAGCAAGTATGTTAGCTAGATGAATAGTTTAGTAATTATGTGTTTCATTCTTAAATATTTAGTCTCTTTACTCTTTTTCTCACATTTCTCTAGACCATTTAGATTACTGAAGCACACTTTTCATCATGGTTTTTGGGCACTGCACAGCAATCTTGCAAATGACACAGCTAGCACTTATGTAGTTTCCCCTGTCTCTCTTGTGGGCTTCCTAAAAGGAAACTCCGTATTGATTTTAAATCATGATGTGCTGTGCATTTTCCTAACTTTGCCTCAAGCATGCATGGCCAACTTTGAGAAAGTATTAAGCAAATTTCACTACTAACTGAAAAAAGGTTTACTGTAATAAAAAATTTCTCTCCATTTTTCTCTTGTCTCACAGCTGCTTCTATGATAGAAACTGTAGCAATTTAAGCACAGCAGTTCAGGGAGGACAGAAAAAGCACACATGCTCACCAGTCTAAACCAACAACTGTCTCAAGGCAAATACTTTAATTGTACCCACAGAACTGTTATGTTGACAGTTAGGTATAAATAATAGTCTCCCAAAATTACAGATATTTCTAGTTTATGATAACAGCTCAAGTCAAAGAGATTGCAGATTGACTCTTTATATGAAACATTTTGGACTCTACATAATTTTTTAGTGAAACACTTCAGTTTGGATTGCTTTCAATACTTTTTCTTTTTCCCCTTATAAGGTGAAAGGTCCAGTGCATTAATTCAAGCACTGACACTGTGTAAAATATTAATTTAATTTTCTACAGAACTTTAATAAAAGAAGAGAGAAATAAGATGCTTTCAACTCCATGAATAATGTGAGGCAAAAAAAGTAAGATCAAAAAAAAATATACTTTCTTTACTTTATTTTCACAATCTCTTAGTCAATAGTTTCTTCAGTTATAACCTAGACCTATTTTTAAAAAGATTACACAATATAAAACATTGAAAACCAGCTTGCAGGTGACACAGGCAATCCTACAGTAACAATCTGTCTCAGGAAGATGTCTAGGAATCTAGTATCAGTGAAGATGCTGAAATCACGAGAGTTTCTTCATCATAAACAGTTCTGTTTGTTTTATGGTTATATCTAAAATAGGCTTCCAATAATTTCTTAGGTTACTGTAAGCAACACTAAGAGTGTTTCCCTAATTTGCCATGTTCTTGAATCCGTAACCTTAGTGGTACTCCAGGGAGAAACTGGCATCATTTAAAAGTTAGACCAATTTTGTAATAACTGCAAAGAATACATACTGAGAGAAATGTTTCAATGTTATCATGAACAAATGATGCGACATCTTGCCAGTCCAGAATATCTCCAAGCCAGCTGTTTTGACGGTTTATGTGCCACTTGTGTCCTTTGTGTCTTCCAGAATGTGTTACATTCTGAAAAAGAGAGACAAAGACATGACGACAACAGACATTAAATAACTTGAAGATATGATAAAGCCAAAGGGCAATGTTTTAGACTAATGCTTTCTTAATGAGGAACTGTTCCAACATGCATCTAAATACCTAGTGCCGCTTTAATTGTCATCCCCAAAAATACCTGGAAATACTCTGTACACTGAAAAAAATAACAACTGTCAGAAAACTGTAGTTAATTATCCCCTATAATTACATTTCTGTACATTGTAGTCGTTTACCTCTGTTACAAATTAACTTTACTGCAAGATAGATACAATGGTATCCATCTTGCTCTTAATGAAAGCACACAAGAAAGTAGTATTGATTTCAGTTACTGCCTATATAATTTACTCTTTGCAACATAAAAGTTTTCCCAGTTAAACCCATAAAGGAAAAGGCAAGCAGAAGCCAAAACAAGTAGTTTTTCTCACTGTTAGTGCCCACTTCTCCACAGGCAACGTTCAGTCACACAAAACGTAAAAGCTAAACTGGGTGCATGAAGGATTTCTTTTGACTATAAACCTTTGTAACTGCAACACAACAAGACAATACGACATGGCCATACCATAACAGCTAATTCCTTAAATGGTTCCACCCTAATTATAAAGTTGCCTAATGCCCAATGAATCACACCTGATGACCATCTAGAATAAGACTATTTGTCTCAGTCTGGGACTGTGATAAGTGTTTCAGGAAAAGATGTCAAAATTCTATTTAAGCAAGTTTAAGCAAACCCACTGACACCAACAGATCTCATCCTAATCTTTATTAGCAAGAGAATTCTCAAGTTCTTAACTCTCATTTTTACAATAAGCATCCCACTACTTCTGTTAAAATTTTTAAAACCTTTAGCTTTATCAGCCCACATTCAAAATGCCACTATCTTTTTTTGCCATACATAGCAAAGTAACATTCCAAGTGAGGTTTCTGCACTGATTTATCTAAGAGCATTAAATTTTCCCCATATTACCAATTCTTTCTAGATGCACAGTTACACTTTGTGATGCATATTTAGCATAATGAGCTGGCACTTTATTTAGAGCACAAACATACGAGTAGTCAAAAATCTCCCTCCAACAGGGCTTTTGTATATGGAAAATTAAGACCTATTATCTGTTCAACTAGTTCTACTTTTGAACACAAGTCTTTCCATTAACTAGCACATTTAGATACCATTTTCAAATTTTTTAACATTATTACTCATACATATTTCAAATTCAGTGTTATTCAGTGACTATACTGTTGCAGCACCTAAGGCCTTGTGTGATGATAAATAAAGTATCTGAAGACATTCCTCCTCAACAAAATGCACTAGATCTCAAGAATAACAAAAAATTCCACACTTGAATGGACTAGGAAGAGGAGATGCTTTTCCTTGATTGCAGAGTTATGCCTTAATCATCCAAATGGTTTATTATTCTGATACTTCATTGGGTACACAGATGTGACAGCTACTGATCTACCACAACATCTCTAGAACCTTTGAAAATATACACCACTTGCTACCTACTGATCTTCTTAGGAATCACAGAATCATAGAATCAACTGGGTTGGAAAAGACCTCCAAGATCATCAAGTCCAACCCTTGATCCAACAGTGCTGTGGTTACTAGACCATGGCACTAAGTGCCACATCCAGTCTCATCTTAAACTCTAGGGACAGAGAATTCACCACCTCCCTGGGAAGCCCATTCCAATGTCTGAACACTCTCTGTAAAAAATTTCTTCCTAATGTCCAACCTAAACCTCCCCTGGCTTAAGACTGTGCTCTCTTGCCCTACTGCTGGTTGCCTGGGAGAAGAGACCAAACCCCACCTGGCTACAGCCTCCCCTCAGGTAGTTGTAGAGAGTAAGGAGGTCTCCCCTGAGCCTCCTCTTCTCCAGGCTAAACAATCCCAGCTCCCTCAGCCTCTCCTCATAGGCCTTGTATTCAAGTCCCACCAGCCTGGTTGCTCTTCTCTGGACCCGCTCCAGCACCTCAATATCCTTCTTGATCTGAGGGGCCCAGAACTGGACACAGCACTCCAGGTTTGGCCTCACTAGCACTGAGTACAGGGGAAGAATCACTTTTCTGGTCCTTCTGGCCACACTGTTCTTGTTGCAGGCCAGGATGCCACTGGCCTTCTTGGCCACCTGGGCACACTGCTGGCTCATGTTCAGCTTCCTGTCAATCCAAACTTCCAGGTCTCTTTCTGCCTGGCTGCTCTCCCTCCGGCCACTCTGCCCAGCCTGTAGCAGGGGTTGTTGTGGCCAAAGTGTAGGACCCGGCACTTGGCCTTGTTGAACCTCATCCCATTGGAATCAGCCCAACTCTCCAGCTTGTCGAGGTCCCTCTAAAGAGCCCTCCTGCCTCAGGAGCAGATCAACACTCCCCCTCAGTTAATGACTGAATCCACATTTCATTGGCATTTCTTCCTCAATTCTACAGCTTTCATGGAATAGTATCACCTGAGTCTGAGTTCTTTAGTCATCTACAGACTAGAGCAGTGCTATGCACACCTCAAAATGAAGTCTAATTATGCTCCCACAACTGAAACACTGAGGAGTTTGAAAGCTGTACTGAGGTACAGAGTCCTACACACCACACCGTCACAAGTTTTCAGTTACATTTAAAGACAACGCAAAACTATTACAATATTACAGGAGGTAACAGCCAGGTGAAAAGCATTGGTGTGAGATGTTTTACATGGATCTGGGCTATAAGAGAAGGGGCAAGATTTAGGAACAGACTCTGGAGCAGTTGCCTGTGGCCCACAGATAATTGGTTGCCTGTCAATATGTCAGTGGAAACATAGGGTGTCTAGTTTGTAAATGGTGGCCAGAGGAGGAATAGACTTCAAGATCATAGGCAGCGAGCAACAGTGAATTCCTGAAGCTCTTTTTACCATTTTGATTGGTAGGAAAGCTGTTTCTTACCCTACCAGAAGAGAATCTACAAGGCAGAAGCCTAATAGTATTCCCTCAAGTAACAGCTGCAGGAAAGAAATCCCACCACACAACAAACGCAGGCACATCCTGTGCTGTACTGCAGCAACAGAAGCGCTCCTACAGCACAGGTAGTGACACAGAGCCCTACCAAACAATGCAATGCTACAGACCACCTGACATACTGGTTGGATTAGTAAAAGCAACAGGTTTATCAGTGTAACTGAGAGCTGCATCAAAAGTTGGTGCTTTTCTTGGTCAATTGTTAAACACTGAATACTCTCAAGTGCCTAAGGCCAGAAAAATCTACTGCAGATACAGTTTTACTTTTTACTAGGTGGTCCCATGCTCTTCAACAGCCTCATGTCATCTCTCAACAGGCCCTTCTACAGCATTATCTTGTCAGAAATTGATTCTTTCCACCTCAGTTTTGACTACTATACTGAAACTGTTACTTCTTTTAATACAGAAGTCTTCCTGGAACTTTGGAGGTACTTGAAAAATGATTGTATAAAGTGCTAATATATTATAATTGCAATTATTTAAATATACAGAAGTAGTTCAGGATTTTAATATTTCCATTGCACCATGACTAATGAGTTCCTTTGTCCTTTAAAAGGTAAACAGAATTACCAGCATAAAAATAATTTAACTCTTGGGAACTTTTCAAGATCCAGTGTACAGAACCTACTAAAAGATGGCTACAAAAATGCATTGTAAGAAATTTATGAAGGGCCAATTTCTTTCTCCCAATTTCAAGTAAACGAAAATTAAACAAATCACGCAGAATACCAGTTTTCTTTTTCTAACACCTCAACAACACAATAATTCAACAGAAACCTCTAAACTATGAAATTACCAAACACAAAGTGAGAGAAGCCTAAATTAAATAGCATATACAAAAACACACTTTACTACTTAAGTGAAGGACATAGCTGTGGCTGTACTCAAACTGTGACTGTAGAATGATCTATCTTACACACTTGAAATTTTTCCCAGCTTTTTATTATGACCTTTACTCAGCATCCAAAGTTCTGCTGATCTCTTTCTCAGAAATGCATACTTAGCATAATTATCTCAGAGTACTAAGTGATAGCTTTTAGGAATACCATTTAAATATGTTACCCACCTTCACAAACCAAGAGTGATAAAGCCTGTCCCAGAGCTCTAGTACTTGTTTTTCAATCACAGCGGTGTTATTCACTTTTTCTCCTAAAATCTTATGGAGCTAAAACATACAAAAACCTTTTATTATACAGGACAGAATAAAGCAGGCATCTACTGATGAACTCTAAGCTCTACGAATCACATAAGAGTGTTGGCAAAGGCACAGATCAAACTCAAATTATTAGAAAATATGAGTATCATTATGAAATTCACACTTCAGACAACATGGTTCACAATATGAAGACTTTGTCTGCTAGAAAACATTCTGCTACACCAAGGTGAGGACTTATTTCTGCACCGAAAAACCAATGCTGTGTCTAAAATGCTTAAATAAAAATTCTTGTTCATATCTTTGGAGTAAATATTTCAAACAATTTGAGATGTGTGCTTGATATCAAAACAAAAATATAATCTTGGCAAATTCCCCTGAAGAAAGTTAGCTTAACTAAGTGGACGATGATTAAAAAAAAATCCAATCCACCACATTCAGCCCACACAGAAATTAGAACACAGGGGGAGGAGTGGCGGTGGCAATAAAAAAAGCCTACATTGTCTATAAGAGGACAGCTAATGCCAGGTAAAAAAAATATTATTTAGTTTTATCTTAAGCATTTCCACTGGGAATCGTTAAAATGATGACAGATTCTTCAGCTATTAAAAAAAAATAATCCTCTGAGCAGAAAAGACTACTGAAATAACTCCCACTCTTCCTTCAAGACAAAAACCAGAAAAATTTGTCAACCAGACAGTTAATCACAGAAAAGAACTACTGACAAATACATTTTTATTTCTTTCCACTCTTATAAAATGTAAGAAATTAAAAAAAAAAAATTAAAGGGTGTTTTAAGAGCTCACTCTTACCTTATGCGTAATCCATTCTCGGCCATATTGGTACACATTATTTGCTGCGGAATTGAGGGCCTTCTGAATTACCTGGGCTTCTGGGAGCCAGCTGGGGTTTTTTCAAAGAAGAAAAACAAAGTTAACTGCTATGTATTTTACTGATTTCATTACATCCAAAACACATTGCAAATCAACATTTTGAAACAACAACAAATCATTATGGTTAAATACATATAAACTTACTGCAACTAGAATATTTCCTTCTACGTATCAAGAAACAGATTTTCTCATAAGCAAAGCCCAATTAAATCTAAGGCAAGTCCTTGCATTTGAAATTCTTCAAGGTTCCTGAAATCTTAATTAAATTGGAATCTCAACTTTTTCAAGAGAGATCTGCTCTTCCATCTGTATGTCTACTATTCACACTATATTCTTACCAATTTTCCCAGTGTTCTAGTTGTCTGAAAATACTATATGAAGCAGCCTCATCTAGCTGTAAAGACAACCTTCTCAATTACAAGCTGACCGTAAATTGTTAACATAGTTTCCCTGAAAAAGCAACCAGGTTTGGACACCAGTTATTTCTGAGTCCTCACCAGACTACCCAGTTCTGAATTTCTTCAGGGATTCACATCACTTTCAGTGACCAAGCAACAGACCCTACTGAGTTGCCAGCATCCCAACACTTGTGAATACAAGACACGCAATATCTGCTTTGACTTTCTTTTTATATCCTGATTCAATGGCACTTGTTGGAGTCCTTCCAAAACAAAAAAAAAAACCCTACCATTCAGGACATTTGTTCACCTGACTGAAGATCAACATGGAAGCTCTTCTGTCTGTATAATCCTTCGCAAATGTTCTGCATTGGAATTCCAAGATATTTCAGTCACTCAGCTCTGAATGTAATGTGAGCATCAAGCTCTGAAAGCTGGTGAAGCTTAATGGATTTGGCAAGAGGTATAGTTACTCTTAATGAATTAAAATATAGCCGTTTGGATGCTTCAAATTTGGATGAAAACACCAGAAGTAAAAATTTAGGCTGAAATTCTGCTAATTACTCAACTAATACTCAAGTATTTTCATTATGTGAATTAAGCTTTTGACAGTCAAATTTCCATTTACTTCCATCTTATGGCAAAATGGAAAGACCAAACAAAAAAAATGACAGGAAGGAATAAAACAGATTTTAAGCACTTTTCATTCTCTTGATTGTGATTACTTAAGTAGTGCTAAAATACATATTACTACAGTGGTTATTAACTATATCATTTTAGTTTTGTTTTTGAGAAATCATTTTGCTCTTATAACACAGTATGTGCTTTCTTTACATACAGTTAAACCACCATCATTTTTGTTTAGAATGTGCCCTTGAGAATGTCAATCATTCTTGTTTGGGAGACATTTTTTTTCTCCTGGTATTAAATTGGTATCTCACCTTTACCCAATGTCTGTTTAGCTGCAGCAGAATGAAAGCCATTTGCAACATGCCCCCCCTTAAAATCACACTCTTTAGTATCCCCTATTCCCCCTCTGGTGTTCATGCAATCACTTCTTTGCTCACTAGTATGCTCTTGTTTTTCTCTAGATGCATTTCTCTCAAAATCTTCTCCCTCCCTTAATATTTGCCTTGGTGTTTACTGTAATCATTACACAGACTAAATCTTACAAACTTTCCACTGCATACACTATACACATCTACTCTTAACAGGAACAGCCCTTCCAACTGAGTCATACCAAACTCTCCCTACCCACCATCCTTTCCACACTTGAACTCTTCTTCAATTCACTCCAAAAACATTGTCTTCAACTCCTATTCCCTCAATGGCATTCTGCAGCCAGCTCTCCACATTGAAAGAATAGTTCAGCTCTCATCTTGTACCCTTCCAGAGAGAGCATTCTTTGCCAGTACTTTTCTTCCTCAGGTGAAAGGGAAAAAAATTTGACCTCTTTATTCTCTGTACCACAACTCTCCACAACTATAGTTAGAGAAGTTCATATAGGTGTCCTCCACCAAAATCCTCAGATGAGATACCACATTGAAAGTCCTCAAGAGTAATGCATAAACATTCCTGCTGCCTCAGAGTTTAGTTTTTACATCTGCCTGCAAAAGTCACCTCCATTTCTGTTCCCCTAGGGGATTTGTTAAATTAAAAACTATGCATAAGAGCACCTGGAAGTTTGTTCACCCACCCTATACTATTCGCTTAACTTCAGCATTCTTACTTTGCCCATTCTGGGTGACTGGCTACTGTCTCATTGATCAAGCTGCTTGTGACTTGAATCATGTGAACACTCTCTTGATGTACCTAAATTAAATATAGAAAGAAGAAATGTTATGTAATGCAAACTAGGACTCTTCCTACATTCAGCAAGACCTCTTTTTTTTCCCCTTTATTTTTTTTTTTTTTTTTTGGGTGGGGAAGAGGATGGCAGATGAGGGGGCAGTGACCAGTTTGTACATTTAAAGAATAATTCTTCCAATGCAAACAACCCACTAAGAAGAATGATGTGCCATTAACCCCAATAAACAATACAATAATCAGTATGTTCTGACAATTTTTGTCACTAGTAACAGCAAATAGAAATTTAAACCTTATCACATCAGTGGAAAAAAAATTTAACAATACAGCAGTGCTGTCAAGGGAAGTACTAAAATACAAAGCACAGTTTTAGATAGGCCTTTTTAAGCCATGGATCAAAGAAGTGTAAAAATTAATGAATGCTTAGCTCTAACATAACCAGCCATGCTATGAAGTGCCTCACCAAATTAATTCTTCAATAAGAATTATAAAAGACACCTTTTATAAACATCTTAATGGTCCTTTTATGAATATAAGGAAGCTTTAGGCAGGAATGTTTGCACAATTTTTAAAGCTTTCCATTTTAAGAACTCAACATTATATAAGCCTACATTTTGGAAAAAGAATATTGACATCAGAACCCATTGATTTTTGTTCTGTAACTGTATTCAAGTCAAACATTCAACCTCCATTGACTGCTTCAAGTATAAACACAGCTCCGTTAAGGAAAAATAATGGAAAAAAAAGTACATGAGTGACCTCTTCTGGTAAGCAAAAAAAAAAACTCAACCACAAATGAAAAATCAGTCTCAGAGAACATCTGATCATGAATCTCAGCACATTTAACTCAAAACAGGATACCATGAGGTTATTACAGGCAATCACATAAACACATTGACAAATACACCTTATACATTTTGCAAATATGTTTCTGATGCAAGGAAAATTAAAAAGTTCTGCTGCTGACAAGGAGAGTGTAATGGATGCAAAACAAATCGATTCCTGTAATATATGAGCTAGTAATTCTTTTACCAGAATCAATTTTGCATTTCTAAATTTCTATATATTAGGCTTGTCATATAGGTAAATAAACACAGAAATTCAAAGAAATATAAATACTGAGATTCTGGTATATTTTTGTATGTTTTACAGTCTTGGAATGGTGACAAGTTCAACTAGAGAGCAATTAGTTACTAAATACTTAGATAAATTCTTTAAACTATACAGTTTAGTATAGATATCAGCAACCTTCATTAGCATTGAAAATGAGTTCTGCAATTACATTTGTTAGCACACTGTACCTTCGCAGTGAGGAGGAGGGCTAGCAGGAGGGTTCCTATCACTAGCACAAATATTATAAAAATGCTGATTATTTTATCTAGCATTTTCTCCAACCACACGATCATCTGTGCAGAAAAGAAAATAACAAATTATGGCATATAACTCAATACTTAATGAAAGCAATGCTATATGACTATAAAACAGTACTGGTATTTTTATTTACAATCACAGTAAAAAATCAGGCTCTAATCAAACAGCATTTATGCCCAAGCTTGGAGATGAACAATTAACAAGCAATGTTAGCATGATTAAGGTCATGGTATGGCATGTGATTTTGCAAAAAAACATTTACACGTTACCACATGACACAAGCTCTCTGCAAAGCAAGCAATAATTCAACAGTTACTTACTAGACCTAAGGGAGCTAGCATTCATGTCAACTAGAAACCAGAAATTTATCTTTGTTTCTTGTCCTTCAGCAACTTGGAAACTTACAGATATTGTCTGCACAGGACTTCAAAGTTACCAAGGTATACTGTAATGTACAACCATAACTTTCAGATTTGAATAGCTAAGAGCCATTTAAATGACAAATGAGGTTTTTTTGCAAGTAATAAAATTTTTGGAGCTGCTCATCACCTTGTGAACTGAAATGGGATGGGGGGGTTCTACATTATGGAATATCAGGCCAGTTATTCAGCACCAACTATTTTTATCCACTTCCAATCTCAAAAGGATGCTCAGCATTAAGCATGCATTAGCTAAACCTACTGATACAGGAAACAGCTGTGTATCTTATTCTGTCAGTTTTTGAAAAGGTCCATTCTATACATGCCCACAAACAAATAGTGATACCACTTAAGATCAGAGAAATTCTGACCTTTTCATTCAAAACAATAAAACTGCTCAGTTACACAACTTTGCAGAGTGCTCTATATAGTGGAAGCTGAGCTTCATTTCATACATAAATTGACTGTTTACTGAAAGGGTGTGAAAGCCCATGCAAATCTGATCAAATACATTTTTCTAGCTTCTACTGTTCACATCTGGCGTTATTACAGGAAAAAGCAGCAGCAGCACAACTGTAAAATTTGTGCTTTAAGAGAACTGAGGTCAAAGGTAATGTGTAGTAGGTGAAAGTACTTTGAGTACAAGTTATATATTCAACAATTAAGTTGGTAACTTTTTAGTTAGAAATCTGAAAAAACTACTAATATGCATGCTGATGGTTTACATCAATTCTTTCTTCATTGTTTGCCCTATCCCTACATGTGAAATTTGCCCTGGAACAACTAACTTCTACAGACTGCTGTGTGATGATTGAATTGGTCAATACCAAAGTTAGTTAGACCTATTTGAAAAAAGGATTTTTTTTTTTTTTGGTGTTCATCCTGTAGCAGCTGAGCAGTTATTGTACATCAAGCAATTATTTTTAAACTTCAAGTTTTTACAACCAGCTCCTTGTTTGACCTAAATTAACACAAGGATTACATTCAGCATTTTAGAACTGTTATTCCAAATGATGATGACAAAAACTAAAAGAATGTAAAATCGTTTTAAACGTAACAAGGTGTTGAGCCAGCAAGTTTTCTTTAACAAAATCTGCACTATATTAAGAAAGTATTCAGAGAGCATGGGGGAATGTGCAAAATATTTTGTCTTAGATATTTTTAACACTTTTCAGCATTGCTGTCATATTTCAGCCATTAGAAATGTCTTGCCTGTGCTACCGCAGCTCTCTGAAAAGCTTTGAGTAACCTCTACATGGAGTTGTTATATCCTTGGAAACAAGACTGAAACAGGATTTGCTGTGCCCTTCCAAGCCTCACACACATCTATGATTGTGCAAGATTATGCAAGGGAAGCAAGAAATAAAAGTCCCTGCTTTAAAGGACAGAAATCAAAAATATCACTGAAAAAACATTAGATGCTCAGGGGATGGAAATTTTATAACATGGGCTTCAAAATGAAGCTGTTAAAAATTAAAGCTGCCCTTGTTACTTTAGACAAAGTTCAAAATAATTGCTATTTACTTTCTAAGTTAGGAATAAAAGAAATCCAGTAGTCTCACATATAGCACCTTAATCAGATTCACTTAATCCATGTAATTGGAAGTATTTCCAAAGAGCCTTCAAAAAATGCTAACCTCAATGACTGTGTGAGGAGTAATCTCAATGGAGCTGAGATCAGGATGAGGACTCTCTCCAAGATAGCACATGACAAACAAGGTCTCTTTTCTTGACACTGTCTTGTGGGTTCAAATATGTCTAGACTCCCATTAAGGAGCAGCTGCAGCACATGTAAAGCCTGAACTACCTTTAATTTAGTTAGTAAAGCTATGGCAGCACTGATGATGTACAGGTAGCAACCTCAGTCATGCAAGCCCACCTTGTCTGTTAAGATATTGCAATAACATCTCTCAACACAGTCTTAAGGAGACCCAAGTTATAAAACTGGTACAGAGACATCACTGGAGAAGACTGAATTGGACTGAGTATTGCAGAAGTATAAGCAGACGCATAACATTTTCTTAGGGCTGTATTTACTCCTTCTCTCTTTTTTTTTTTGGTTTTCTGGTTGTTTTTTGTTTGCTATTGAAACTCCCTTCCTCTACATTGACCCACAAGCTTCCTTAGTAAGCACTCACCGTTGCACACTCATGCTAAACAATGCATAGGTGCTATGTTACTGCAGGTAGGCTGCTCTGTTAAATCCCTTCGTGCTTGTACTTACCACTCTATCAGGTCTAGACTTCACTCTTACCCCAACCCTGCCACATTTCCCTTTACATCCTTCCTGTAAACCATGGGCATGCACGCAAAGACAAACATGTACTGACTAAACACTAGTCATTAGCCAGAGATAATGAAGTTTTTTATTCAGTTTCAAGCTTCTAATCTAAAGGTTAGTCAACAGCAGAAAGCTAATGCTGCCACAACATTCAAAATTATGCAAAGATAAAGGAAAGCCAGGCTCCTAAGCTACAGAAGGTCACACTTGTAAAACCAAACTGAAATGTTACTGATTTTTGATAGGCTGTCCACAAAGAAACTATCCTAAAACTATTGTCAGTTTTGAAGAGAAAGGTTTTCAATTTTTTTTTTTTTTTTTTAATTTAGCTTACTGTAAAAAAAGTTTAAGATGAGTTGTATTCTATTAGAAAGCTTCTAAATAATTTGCAAGTTCTCCCTCTTTCAACTTTTGGGTGATGATACAAAGCATATTACACTAAGCTGTAATAGAACTACAGTCCATGCTTATCAGAAATCCTACTATCTAGATGGGTTCTCCATGTTATACAGTATGACACATCATCTATAAATTAATATTTTCATGTTTCACACTGCACAGCCATTAGAGCAATAGTTTTTCTAGTATGTTTTATTTACTGAATTACTCATGTAGTGAAGGCCTACTTAATTTTCAATTAAATCTACATAAAAATACCAACAAGGACTTTTTTTTTTTCTGTAAACAGCTCCACTATTTACGAGGATTGTTTTTCCAAGACATTTCTTAGACTTGTTATTTCTCTTTAGTTCAATTAATATTTGAGGATATCTCATTAATATCATCTGATGAGAATAATGGGAAGCCTGTAACCAGAACACATCCAAGGGTTATGCTGAAATGAATCTGTTGAGCAGTTAAGCTAGAAAAGGTAGAGAACAGTTCTACAGGGGGTCTCAAGTCTATTTACACCAGTGTCCCTCCAACAACAATGGCAGAATTTAGCAATTCCTTCTAAAGAGTTCTGACATAGACAATGTTATAAAGAACAAATCATGCTAACCCAACTGAACCTATTCTATATTTTGGGTTATGTATACCATGAACAGGAATTAAAAAGCCGAGGTTTGTCACTAGCAGTCCAATCCACCATCATTTCAAACTCTATCATAATCAGGTGATTATTTTTAATTTTTCATTTCCTGCTGGAATATCACAAATTTATCTAGGTGTTCTCTGAAGCACTTCCCTTCAAAGACAGGTAAAAAGGAAAAAGGCGCAAAAGAAATCCACCTTGTAACTGCATTCAGTGTTCCGTATTACAAATCTCCTCTTTTCTTTGCCTCTAGTAGTATATGACTTTTTTTTTTTTAATTATTTAAAAGAAGCAAACAAACAAACAAAACACCAAAACCCACCCAAAACAAAACGAACCCACAAGATCCTGACATTGTTTGCATATTTTTTCATCTTGACTATAGTATTATTACTGTATGTTCATGCACAGGAGTCAACACTGCATGTAACACCATAGGACTTTCAGGATTTCTACCTGTGAAACTTTAGAATAAACCAATGGTTTTCAAAAATAACTCTTAAAAACTAGCAAATCCCACTCTGTTAAGAAATCGTATACACAGGGTTTTGCCAAATAATGAAAATCCTTAAACTAAAATTAAAATCCAGATGTTTTAGAGTTTAAAGCAATTACACTGCAACTTATCAATATTTTCAAACAAGCAAATGACAAATTCAGAGCCAGAAAAAATGTAGTTTAGACTAAAATTTCATCTGTAGCTCACTGAACTCAGCTTCTCACCTGAATTGTGCTAACAAACCAATATATAACAAAAAAAAAATTAAGAAGGGTTATGGTTGCACATATTTACTAACTACAGGGCACTAAGTAAGACAAACATTTCAAAACTGGGAAATAAAAATGTAATTTTAAACCAGGAAAACTATAGTAAAGGACAAAAGAACATTCAAAAATTCCCCTCTTGGGAATTATATAATAATATAATATTTGTCCAATATAATTGGACAATTATAACTAAACTTGAAGCAAGCAACTGTACCCTCTTGATCAGAAACACAGAAAGTCCCTCCCCAACATACAACCCTGGACTCACTCATCAAATACTGAAGATCAAATTTCCTAAATTCATTAGAGCTGCTTAGCCTAGACACTACATGCAGCATTATTTCTCATCTGCCACCCTCTGTAGATACCAGCTATGCAGTCCTATTTCATTGTTTACAAGGACCTTATATGTATATTTTATCACATACTAGATCTTGACTTATAAAACTCTGAGGTCCTGCAGCCATGCACACACTGTAGGCATCTCTTCCCAGATCTGTGCTTGTCTCAAGCCATACCACTGCCCAAGTCCCAAAGAGGTATTACTGCACTGAGGACTTGTCTAGATTTCAGTCGCACATGAAGCCAAATCAGTTTTAACTTCTCTTGGAATGGCAGTTCCTCAAAGAACAATAGTTAAACCTAGCTGGCTAAGATGAACCATGGGAACTGGGAATGACAATTCTTATAAAACATGTCACATATATTTGAAAGTCACACAAAAGGAAAAAAATATTATAGCTAGACCAACTACTTTATTTTTTTTTCATTTATTCTTTTATTTTATTTTTACTAGCCTTCACTTCCATTCAGACTGTTGTTAGATTCAGCAGTTCTAAGGCCACACAAAGTGTCCTTTCACTCTTGGTACACTCCATATCAGTACGTATGTATTCATTCCTGGTGCACTATGTACTATGCCCATGTACACAGGCAAGTTTGACACTTCAAAAATAAAAGATTTACAGCACTAATTGAAACAAGTCAATGCACTATTTGCAAGAGCTTACACTCATAGCTTTACAGCTGCCCTTCACAACCTCACCACTCCCATGTTAATTCAGTTCACTGATGCTTTCCCTGAGCAGAGAACAGCTCTCCAGAGCAGGAGAGAACTGCTCTTGTTCTGTGTACAAGTGGGGACTAGGTGGAGATCAACTGTTCTTAAATGAAAGTGCCACTAAATCAAACTACTGCTTGAAATGCTAATGCAATATTCTGCTGTACAAAACATTTAACTATGTGCATTCAGTGGAGTAGAAGACAAGAGATCAGGTAGAATTATATGACCTTCAGTAGCTTATATCAAGAGCTGGAAAAGAAGCATTCAAGAGAGAAATCTACAAAGCAAGGCATGTTAAGGAGTGTTCATGCTGCAAAATAAAAATAATGAAAGAATAATTAAAAAAAAAAAAATCAAGCTCCCCAAAACCACAGAATCCATTAGTTGGAATCACAATTTTTCTCTTTATTTACCTTCTTATTAAGCCAGTGCCACAGCTTGTCAGTGGCAGGGGGAGATGGAAGAAAAGGGAAAAAAAGACAATACAGTGGAAAATTACTGAAAAATGCAGTAATAGGGAAAAAAAGCAATGACAGGCAGGCAAAGTCATCCACAGAATGAAAATGAAATTGTTTTAGACACAAAGATAAATCGTAACAGGAAGAAAAGATCATAACTTCTAATGCAAGAATCTAGGTATTACTATTAACATGCACTTTTTGAAACAAGGAGGGACATAACAAATAGGAACACTTTAATGATTTTAACACAGCTATCAGAATAATCTGGGCAATTCCAGTTCAATTATACTGAGAACTACCATTTCAGGTTTCAGAGCACGACTTGTAAAAGGACTTTAAGACGGGCACTTTAACAAAACACCAAAACTTAACATGAGATACTCGTTTACTGCATTAATACTCTCATTCAGGCAGTTTCCTATATCTTTCAAAACACTCCTATTACGTCAATTACAGTTAAATTTCTTTTCTTTTGGTACCACATTTATATTAAAACATTCACATTCAACAGCACAACATCAAATACATAATTAATTCTGATATACATATAACAGAAAACTGTAGATCAAATAAATATACAGATTTCATATAATTCTCCTTGCATTTCTCAACAGTCAACAGTTAATTTCTCCTTTTGCACTACAGTTATTTTTCCTTACTGATACTCATCCATATGCTCAAGTACACTCATTTTAGGACCTAGTTTATGTAGCACTATACTCTTAATTCTAGCCATTAGTAATCAATTAGCAGCATAATCACAACAGTGAAAAGCTTTAACACTGTTAATCATCTATGGTAGAGGTTAAGATCAAGTATGTGAAGTTTACTTCTTCCTAAAAACAAGACCATTGAATGTTCAGTAAATGGAGTGTGTTCACCAGTTGACACTAATTATATTAGCTCCCAATGAAAACAAAAGGTAAGAATATTTCAGATTTTAAAAACTCTCCTAATGTTAATTTAGTTAGAGGCAAGAAACAGATTTACAAAAAAAACATGAACATCAGGAAACAAAAATAAAATATGCCATAAAGCATCCACTTTTGCTAGTTTTTACTATTCATGGAAATAATCACAGCAATAGAAAGCAATGACAAAGCTTCAAAAACCTCAAATTGACACTGTTGAATTTGTTTCTATTTTATTTCTTCACCTGTGGAATAATTTATCAGTGAAAACAGGTAAAGTTGTTTACTGATTCAACAACATACTTTTACCTTTACTTCTGCATATGAAATACTATCTATACATCTATACCACTATTATATATGGGGTTTATTTCAGAGAAAAATATAGATCTCATGGCATTTCTCCACTGTGCAACTCCATACAAATACAACAAAAGCTAGAGCTCTATTATCAGCCCAAGATTTTAGCAGAATGTAGTCTTTGGGATTTTTCTATAATTTCAGCCACCTGGAATTGGGTGATATATACAATGACTAGGAAACAATACCATATGTTAAGTCAAATAACTAGGAAATAATGCTATATGCTATAGTCAAAAATAACTATATTTTTATTAATATTTAAGATAATACCTGAGAGGTCCTACCTGCACACTAGCTTACCAATACTGATTTTTAAGTAGTTCTACAGATATTATCAATCTACATTTGAAAATAGTCTACATCTTAATTCTAATCTTCAAGTCATCCAAAAGTATTTTGACCATAGCCACTTTTCCAGTATTATATTGGAAAACTATTTATCTACAATCTTATATGCCTATGAAAGCATATAATAATATATACATTGGTAAAGATTCTGCTCATTTTCTGTGGTTGGCTTTAACTAGATGGTAAACTTAGTACCAGAAGAAATAAACGTTGACTTTACCCAAAGTCCAAACAACCTAAACAATCCACATAAATTTCTAGTAAGCTACACCCAGAAAAAGCACATAACAACTACATGATTCACTTAAGTCCACCAGAAAGCACATTACAACTAGTGAAAGTCTAATGCATGCATCTGAGCTACTGCCTATGCTGCTGAACTCCCTCACAAACTCTATAATCAAACTATAGTCACCATATTGAAAGACTTATAAGTAAACCAAATTACTAATTCTCCGTTGTTGAGGAGAACATGCATGATACCATATCTATTAAGTTTTAAGATGACTCAGTGGATGACAACAGAAAACTCCCTACTCTTTCCTCCAGGAAGTCTCTCACAGTTGACCAGCTGCATCTGTTGACTTCATGGGGCAAATGCGCAACCAGGGACTCAAGAATACAGTAAGGACATCCTATTTTCATAGGATTTAAAGGAGGTGTGCACATACAGGCATAGACTGACCTACTGTTTATAAGGAAAACTAAAAGCAATGCCCTACTTCCTTTTCTCTTGACCAGAATTTCTCTTTATTTCAAATTTGTCTGCATTTCCAAGACAACCAGCGGTAGATGAGCAGTTAGAAAGAAGAGAAACAGTTCTTTTCCTGCTGCTTTTATTTAAAAAACAGACATAATTAGTAAAGCTTAGATTTGTATGCATAAGCAGTACTCTCCCATTATTCACAATGGGTTATTTTCCAGACTATCTATACTAACCTCCTAAACTTTGTTTGGGAGAAAAAGACATGCCACTCTGTCTTCCTCATCCTTACCACGTTTTACTCAAATCTGGAACTATTTCCTAGTTGGGCATACTATTGCCAGATCACGTAGTACCACTAAATATTTGTGTGAAACAGACCTTGTCAATGGCTTGTTGTACTTTGGTAAGGGCCTCAATATGTTCTGATGCTGAGATTCAGTTTCCAGTTAAAGTAGTATACAAATAAAAACCCAAACCAACCAAACAAAAACCCTAAGCAGCTTCACCTCCCATGAAAACAAAGTACAAATAAAATGCTAAAAAGTTAAATAACTAATTGCAAAGGAAATGATCCCTCAATCTTGGTTTCTCACACAGATGCAGTAAAGGTAAGCTGTAGCAATTTACTCCCCAAGTTTCTATTTTGTTTGCATACTTTATTTCCTCTTCAACAGCCCCTATTGAAGCCAAAACATTTGATAATCCAAATTAAATACAGTTCATCCATCCTTTCAAAAAAAAAATCTTGCAAAGATGTAATTTTCAATTCTCTTCTTTCCCTGTCCCCACAAAAAACATAACTGCCAATATTCTGTGGCATTGCTTCCCAAATTCTCAGAGATATGATGCATCCATGATCCTACAATATACAGAATAAGCATCGCCAGTAGAACTTCAAAGATATCTAAGCATTAGTGTGATAAGCATTGGAAGAACACATATAATTCCAGCCACCCATGATAAAAGCCAGTTGAAATAGAGTTGGAATAGCACAAATGATGACAACACAATCATGCAGAGTATCAAGTGTATTTCTTGTAACAGCAAAGAGAGCTTAAATTGGTTTAATACACACAGCAAAGACTCAGAAGGAATAAATATGACTATCATTTAAAAAATGGGAGCAAGAAGGGAGATGGAGAAATGAGTTGTGCCAACACTGTTCTTTTGCTTAGACAAGAACAACATGAATATAAACTGACCTTAAATAAATTTAAGCTGAAGAGCGGGGAGTTCTGCTGCACAATAAAGCCCTACCTTCTTTAAGAAGAAAAGACTCAGTGGAATTAGGAAGGATACTGTATCATACAGTTAGGCAATACAAGGGTACTAAACTTGACAACTCATGAAATACAATACGTTCAATATTGTGTCTATAGAGTCTTCTTACTTACAAAACAAAACCTTTTAATGAAAAGCAATGTATAATGTAAGCTTTTATCCCAACATGTTAATATTTTCCACTACCTTTGGAAAACTGCTTTATTGCGTTCATAGCTGCATTTTTAAAGGTTTTTCCTTTTTCCAACTCTTAATGAAGCCTGTGAAATTTTAATTTCTTATCTAGAGCCCTTTTAATGCTTTTGTTGACCTCTTGACATCCATTTACCCATTAGATTCAGGCTTAAGCTCTTCCCTGTGCTATAGGAATTCAGAGCTATAAACTGCAGACCAATCTGCCAAGGTATAGATGCTCTGACAAATGTACTTACAGGGTTCAGCTCTTCAGTTATAGAAACTCTGAGATAATGGCTTTTTCTAAAGCAGAGAATATTTCAACAACACAGTTACAGAAAGCACTGGCAGAGCTATTACAAACAAAATAATCCATCAGTTTATGTGAAAACTTAAATTCTGAGTGAAGGACACTTTATAAATTTTACTCTGCAAATGTGAGCATGTTTTGAGTGGGGGAGAATGGAGAGTAACACAGAAGACTTATTCTATGGCACTTCCCAAATATTTTACCCCACATACTTCTTATCTTACAGCTTATCGCTTCTGTGTGACCATACTACTTTGTTCAACAATTATATTTCCCCACAGTATAAACAAATGTGTGTCCAAACTATCTCAGGCCCTACTTACAGAATACAATGGTTCATTTTTTAAATTTTCACAACAGAAGCAGGAACATCTTATCCTTCACACTAAAGCTCATAAAGTTTAACTTCAAAATCTTTGTGACTAAACCATGAGAGGTCTGCCTTACTCAGACAAAGAAGCTTACAAAGCTAACTCAACATTTGAGAAGTGACTTCTGTCAAGCTTTGCATGTAATCATTTAACAAATTTAAATGTATACTTTAGTGTATGAATAGTGAGAGAAGAGACATAGTTTAAAATACACCATAAAACAGATAGTTTCACATGAAAGACATATCCATTAGGGACAGACATTTATTTTAGAATCAATGCATCTCAGCATATGGTGAACAGAGAATAAAACAAACTTTCAAGTTGCTTAAGGAAGTAAGTAGAAATACCTTACTGTCAAGCTTTAGCATGACACTTCCGAGTCCTCTGATGGGCCGTGGAGCAAGAGCCTCCTGACGTTCCTTCACAAAATTCTCAACAAATTGCCACCAACTTTTGCAATGGTTTGCTAAGAAGTTCAAAACTCCAAAATGAACCACGAGTTTTTTAAGTGCCCAAACTGTAACCACAAGAGGGAAATTAAGTATCAGAGATTTTAGACAAGCAGCACAAGACTACATACCTATTCCATTCCAAAAGACCTATGAAAAAGAAAGGAAAAGACTTTTGAGTTTTATTTCCCAGTAGAAACCACTCTCAGAATTTTCAAGTGGTTTTAGTACTAATCTCCTCACTCGCTTCACAGCTGGGCTTATCCACATGGAATTTAGATGACAGCAGAAGAAAGGTGCCTGCACACTATTCAATACTGCAGCTAACAGACTTGAACAAGAGTTGGGTGTCATTCCATGATTCCAGTACAGTGGATTTCTCACATGTTCATACATACACCATGCCAGGTGACTCCATGTAAAATACCATGGTCAGAACTTAACAGCATAATATAACTTTAATGTTACGCATAAAACAAAATTTGCAGCCTAAATTCTTAAGTTTTAGGTCTTTACACTGTTTAAATTATACCTTTCCCTGAAGAACTGACAGCAGACTTACTTCACTATATTCACTTTACTATATTTTACTATAAATATAGTAAAGAAGTATCCATTTTAATCTTCTGCAGAAGTACTACTGATTTTGCTTTTAAATATCAAAAAGCCAATTTTGAGATCAGCCTTGTCTTGGCAACGTTTGGTAGTGAACTCCCTCTCACTACATTCAGATGTATTTTTAATAAAGCTTTTCCTTTACTATGAAAGACTATTCTCCAAACTGGACTCGTTACTTACTGCCATATGTTAACTCCACAGTAGTTGGCAGTACACCACCTCATCCTGAAAAATCCACACCATGCTTCTACCTGGAGACGCATGAAATAACATACATAGCCTAAAAGGTTAACTTTTATCCACAGGGCACTTATCAAAGTTCCACAATAGCCTATCGTCTGCAAGCCACACTTGTGATAGTTTATGTTCTTGTTCGGGGAGAGCCAGTGCATCAATTTGCTGACAGTTAGTTCACCTACCCTCTGGCATCACCATGTGGCAAATATGGGATTTATTCTCTTGAAGAAAGAATAATCCAAAAATTTTTCTACTGAAGTCATGTGTCAAACACACAAAAAAGAAGAAAATACAGTGCAAGTGCCAGCACCAAACTTACAGGCTGAAGTTCTGTACAATGAAATGCAACTCATGGTCAATACACTAACTGCTGCTCAGCAAAACCAGACAAGCTTGCATTTTACAAGGTGAACAACACATCTGAAACGGCATTTCAACTTTCCACTATCATTTAAAAATAAGTATTTGAACAATATCACCTAAAATAACTGAATGTACATTCATTGCAAAGATGATGCCAGGAAGTGTTACAGTCAAGTAAATGTCTAGTTGTATTAGGTTAAAAAGAGGTAAGAGAGAAAAAGCTAAAGGAGGACTGTTATTAGAATGTTGAGAGCAAAACTAAAAAAAGGCTGCTTAATAAGAAATTCCAAACATCCCAGGAAGCAGAAAATTACCTGAAGACAAAAGAAAAAACCAATACAATGGAACAACAAGCAAGGAAGCAAAAGAAAGATCTAAAAAAAAGGCAATACCAGGATTCCCAGGCTCACATCCCTGAATAAAATGCTCCAAGTGTTCCATGACCTATTTTACTGCTTAGCTCTTAATTCCATAGCAGTGTTTTCACCTTTTAATTTTATGGTTTAATTACGGTATATTTTTTCCACCCTCTTCACTAAGCAATTTTAAAAAATTGCCTCATTCCATCGAAGCACAAATGCATTTAAGGAAAAATGTTAATGGTACTACGATGTCTCTAATAATCTAAATGCTGCTTCCTATGAGTCCTCTCTACCAATATAAGGAACTCTGGTGAAATTAACACCTTTCTGTTTAAGGTTTAGGGGAAGGTTTTTTTGGTGTTTGGTTTTGTTGTTTTTTTTTCTTTTACATACTAGAAGCATTCTTCTTAAGGTCTCAGAAGTGCCTAAAGTTATAAGCCTCATTAAACTTGAAGAGTTTTTCAAGGGAGCTTGCTTTATAAGCCTTCCTATTTTCCAAATATTTTAACTATTAACTCTCCTATGATGATTCCAGTTTATCATAATTCGCCTTCTGACATTTAATGTAATCCACTGTTCTAAATTTGGCTTCATTCATCATTATACTGCTTATTTGTAATATTTTTGTGATGATCCAGTCATATTCAGCTATACGCTAAGAAAAAGCACTTAAAGGTCTAGTGTCACTGCTCGGGCAATAAGTAACAAATATTCCCAAAAGTAATTTCTCTTTCAGCATAAGTTTATTGGTTGGGCAGTTACTTTAAACCTAACGACTGGCAGCAGCAGTATTCATTTGTTTCATTTATAGATATGGACTTTAATCTAGATTTGTCTGGCTCAAGCTTAAAACCATTCATTGCCATCTGTCTAACTGCAGAACTGTTCCATCCATTTTTCCTCCCACGCAAGTAGGCATTTCTAAAGACTGGTTAAGTCACTCCTTGACTTTTTAATAAACTAAGCCACATAAGCTCTGCTTCTAATAAGTCTAAAATTCATTTTCTAATCCCTTTATCACTTTTGATCACAATTTCTCATGATACCTAGACAACAAAACTGGGAAGTTTCTTCTGCAGTAACTACACTGAAATGAAACAAAGGTCAAACCCCTCTCTCCTCTTACCTGACATTCAGCTATTTATAAGCCTAGACATCACATTACCCCTGAGCTACTGCTACAGTGCCACAGCCAAAGGTGCAGCTGTTCCTTTCACTGTGCCTCCAGGAGTTCTCAGCCCCTTGAGCCATTATGGCCCCATAGCCACAATTTCTAGAGGCATAACTAGATGGTTTACACTGGCTTTGTGTATTGACTGGAAATCTCAAGGTTTTGGTAGTAGGGTGGCCTCTGGGGTGGCCTTCATGAGGAGAGACCAAGGGGTATCTTATGCGAGACACAGTTCCAGGTGGCTCCACAACAGATCCATCACAGGCCATAGCTGAGCCCTGCAGACACAGGTCTGTGGTGCTTTGGTGAAAATCTATTTAAGAAAGGGCACAAAACACTAGACAAGGAGAAGAGGAAGGAGCATAGTAAGAACAAGTGACCTAGAGAAGAAGAAGGAACAGAGGGATATACAGAGATAATAAAAAGCCAGGGAAGCAGAAGTGCTCCACAGTGGAACAGGCACATCACTCAGAGGGACCAGAGCCTGTGGAGGACCCATGCTGGAGCAGGTATACCTCTTGAAGGGACTGTGGTCTAGGGATAGGAAGCTTGAGCTGGTACCTCCATAAAAAAGGGACAACAGCTCATGGATAAGCCCACATTAAAAGACAGGAAGAGTGATTGGTTTTGTGAGCACTTGGCCACTATCTGGGGCCAACCCAACTTGTCCACAGAGCCTAGCAACCTATTTTTGATAGAAATTAAAAGTTAACATGAGCAAAGCTTCACTATTGAATAACAGCTATTTATAGGCGCAAAAATTGGAAAGAGAAGACATTAAGAGGAAGAAAAACTAACTTCTCTAAACTGGAAGTATTTTTACTACATAAGGTACAGCACTCCATTATTTCAAGTAACTGCAATAGTCAACAGACAAAGCAATTTTACAGAGTTGTCCACTACATGGTAGCAGACAGCACACATCAATCTTCCTATCTGAAGCTAAAATTCATCTTAACAAGTCTTGAAGAAGTTTTAATTTAAAACTCATACAAGCCTATAAGCCTTTCCTTCTATTTTATTTAACACAGTGCCTAAGGTTAGCTAAAGTCATCATTTAACAAATATTTCTAAAAAAAATAATGGATTTTACCTGCAAAAGGCACTGGCAAGAGCTGCACAATCCAAAAATTTAGCCAGATCTGAACAATGACGATGGCCCACACAAGCGTAACAAAGTAAATATCACTCGTTTTCTTTTTCCTAAGAAAAGATCCAATCTCAGGTCTTTGTCTGTTCCCAGAAGAAGAGGAAGAGGAGGAGATAGATGGTGCAGCACGTGGAGGCTGATCACCTTCTGTTGCTCCTAAAACAAACACATGCAAACAAAGAAGTAGAAATTATCACGTTAATATTCACAACAAAATAGAATATGCTCCCTATTCCTGAATTAACTTTTTCTTTCTGCAGTGGAGGAAGAGGGCAGAGAGCTGTGTTTTGTTGTTTGTTTTGGGGTTGGGTGGTTTTGGTAATTTCTATAAAAGACAGCTTTGGCACTGATCTGCATTTTGAAAAGTCAGAACAGAGCTGTGTAAGCCCTCCCACATCCCATAACACCATGCCAAGTAGTGTTGGGAGGAGAAAAGAAGAAAAGTTGCTACAGCTTCTAAGAGGCCTCCTGTCACTGTGGATAAATTACAAGCCAAATATATTTTATCAAAGAACCATAAAACCTTGAAAAACACAAAGTATAGTTCACTTCTAAAAGAAATCTGAAGTCTTTAAATTAATCTTGGATTTCCCTTTACTTCAAGTACTCACAAAGGAATCTTACATTTGCTCAAAACTCTTAAACAAAATAAAAAACATAGAGCACACATTGAAGGGAAAGCTCGTACCTCACAGATTTCTTACTATTCTACTACTTTTCCTGAACACTTACAACACAAACATAGTACTCACACTGTGATCATAAATTCCTTGCCTGTGTAACACACATTAGTAACACCAAGCATAAATTAGTGGGTAACAAATGTTGTCATCCTCTCACTCCAAAGTTAACGCACATGAAATTCAATTAAAAAATGTGAACCGATGTGTTAAAACCCTTATACATGAACAGTAAACAGTAATTTCATGCAAAAACATTATGTTCAAATTAAAATTCTTGTATATAGAATATGGCAATTTATTAAACTTTCTTAATGGCAAGTCTTGCCTAGTATGAGTGACACCAAATCCATTTCAGCCACCCTACACAGAAGGTCTCCCCGGAAACACCAGTATTAACTTCTACTGAGTCTCCGTGCTGGTGTCAAAACACACACATTTCCAACACACCATTACTTGAGAAAAATCTGCAGCCATAATGGAGGAACACACACAGAGGAAAACCTGAAAAGTTACTCTATGCTGAAGAATAAAAGGCAATTTATTAAGCTGGTACATAACACAGCCGGTAAAAAACGAACACTACTCTTTCACTGGACTTGTGTCACATCGACACATCATCTCCCATGAAGAAAAGCTGCCGTAAAAACTGTTCTACAAACACACTGCATGCACATCTCGTGTTCCACACACGCGCTTTTAGCTGCAATGTGTCACCAAAGCCATTTCTAGCCCAGAACAAGACAGCCTGAATGTGCAAAAAGACAAGACCGATTTGTCATACGTGTACAGTAGGGGCAAGTGACAAACTCCGCATCCTCACACACCGGATGAACACTCTTCTTTTGCTGCAGAAGTCTGCACTGGTGTTCTACAAGCAAGTGGAACTATTTTTAGAGCTTATAAACATATCTCCCACCGCACTAATACAATAACGCAGATCTATTGATTCATCCAGCTGATGGACATTGGGATGATGACAAACATCAGCTGGTTGCTGTTTATGTACTTGGTGGAATTTCAGAATGTGGGAATTACAGCATGCAACATGAAAGAAGGAAAGGTGCAAGCAGCTGAATGCAGCAGAAGCTTCAAGTGGGGTGGTTCTTGGCCAATCAGTATGTGTCTCAAAGGGATGATGGCCAGCCCTACCACACAAACTACACTTTTGAGAACAAGACAAGTTAATTTTTCATAAGAGGAGAGAAAAAGTTACCTGCAAACAGAAATCTTCCTAAAAAGACTAACTGTTTTTGTCATATAGAAGAGGGTCAGTGATTCCCCTGTACTTCTCGGCCTGTTTTTAATGAAACAGAAGAGTACTAACAGAAACAAATGGACGCACTAAAGGAACACAAATTTGGAAGCAGTGTATCCATATCTGAGAAATCTCCTCTATCAATTCAACTTACTGAACATTTCTTACGTTTTTTGCTTCAAAATTAAGACAGTCAACATAAAAAGTAACATTCCAACAAGCAGACACTCAAATATTTATCAAAGAAAATGAAGTACTAAAAGCTAAAACAGAACTATAATCTGAAGTCTATGCGTAAGATTAAAGTTATTCAACATTTTTTGCCCAAAAAGTCCTTAGTAGATTTACCTTCATGAAATTAAAAAATAACCCAAAACATTCCTTCTTTTGGCAATGAAAAATTTGATAGACCTTTTTTTGCAATGAAGAAAACATTAAGTAACAACAGCAATGTTAAGAGCAGTTAAGAACAATTAAACAGCCTTATTCTCTTACAATTTCCCTATTAAGCAAACTGTACATAGAATGCAAAACAGATGGGAAGGAGTGGGGGGTGGAGGGAAAGAGGAAAAAAAAAGGGTCTAAAATGTCTTAGGGGACCCCAAGACATTAACACTTTTTCAGAATGCAGTTCCACAGCACTTTAGGCAAAACTGAACTGGCACTGCCAATGACCCAGTATTCTCCCCATGACACACACCTGCATCAGAACTGCCATTCAGATGTCTGTGTCCTAAGTCACATTCTGCGGGCAAGATATGCTCTACAAACCAAGGCATGAGTGCCTTGTCAACATAAATGGGGAAAAAAGGCCTATCAGTATAGTGATTCAGAGTAACATCGGGTTCTGTAAAATCCCATTTAGTGGGTTTCATGATATTTTGAGAGATGAAACCTGAGAAACACCTTTCTATCTTCCAGCCAATGAAGGTATGACAGTCTAAACAGCTAACACAATACTCAGTAAAGAATTATAGCAAAATCTGAATTATAACAAAAAAAGCAAATTTTCCAGCTGTCCTATTAAGACACATTCTTTTCATTTACACAGTATATTTTCTGTCATGTTAACTTCTTGCTGTCATAGAATTTTGAATTATTCTCATCCCCAAGAAGAAAAAGCAGCATTAATAGAAAGTTGTCCGCATCTTTCCACGATTTCAAGAGAAAAATATTTTTATGAGGGTTATTTTTTTAGAAATGAAAGAAGCAGAGGGTGAAAGGGAGAGTAAGAATCACGACTATATTTAAAGATTTCAGTATCTATCATATCGAAAGCCAGTAAGACAATAGAATCTTTCCTAAAATGTACTGCAGTGGTATCTCCTTCATAAGCTGCAGGCTTCTCCTTTGCTGTATATTCTGGAAACTCCTGGAACACCAGGAAGCACCACTTAGACCACCTGCACTGGTATCATTAAACTCCTTGCCCTCAGTACTAAATACCAGTATTCAACAATAAAACATGGAAAACTTGAGTGTTCAGAAAAAAAATTATAAAATCAACACAGCTTATTTCCCTTCATGGTTTTTCAGTGAACAAATTTAAGCCATATGGAGAACAGTAAAAATCATTGATTGTTCCACAATTGATTTAATACAGAATAAGGAAAACAAAAAAAGTTGTAGGTTCTTGAACATGTAAGTAAAAGCTTTTGCTGTACAAGAATAATGTTTCATCACCATTCACAAAAGATCCAAACCAAAGATGGCCAAACTTATGCTTCACATGTTACAGAATAGAATGCTAATTTCCAAGAGATTGTTGCAAAAGTATTTTAACTGTTGTTAGGAGTTAACAGGAAACTCCATATTGGTTCTTTTCCTGCTGTGCAGGAAAACAGCAACAGAATTTGCAAGACAAAAAGACCCATCTGGATAACTGTTTCAAGACGTAAGTCAAAACATTTACTATAAAAGACATCTTTTTAAAACTGCTGTAGTTTTCTTACAAACAGAACTAAAACTACCTTAAAGATGTGAAAAAATTAAAACTGGTGAGTTAAAAAAAAAAAGCAAAAAAGAACACAACCACTTATATATAGCACATTTCTGTGAGCCTGGTTTGTTTTTTTTCTGTTGCCTGTTGCCTGACTAGATTTCAAAATTCAGCTCAAAAAAAAAATCTCACTTCCAAAATTAAAGATGATTTTTTGATTATAGTAATGTAAAATATAGAAACAAAGGTAAGAAAAGACTAAGTTTTCTAAAGCTGCCCTTCTCACATTTAAAAAATAAGTTTTGGAATTTCACATTCTATCAAGTTGAATGATCTGTTTAGTCTACTTGCAGGAAATGGATGAAACTTTTCCCGGAGATCTCAATAATAGCTTTATTTTCTAGTATAGCATTCCATCAAAGACCTACCCAAAAATGATGGTAAGATTCAAAAGCAGTGATGGACATCTAAACACCTTCTTTGCAACTCTTTCAAGCCAGTTGTGTTACTGCAAGTGAAAGTATCATGTGACTCAAGCTACAGTGTCAAGTAAACTCGCTACAGGAAGGACTTTGACCACACCATGGTTAAAGTATTTTTTTTTCCTCACTATGATGTATACAAAAATTATTCCAGTCTGTCTGTACTTGGTGGAAAAAAAACCAGTTATATCATGTAACTGTCAACAAATCAAAATGCTAGAAAAATAAAATAATAAAGAACAAGAAAAAAAATGTAAACCCCCCCCCCCAAACCACAATAAATCCTTCTAGTCAGGCCTTCAAAACGTACAGACAGCCACACAAACCACCCTTTGCAAGACAGCTTTTATATTAGCATCTTCTTAATATTTTTAAAAACAGATAAATCTGATTCATAAGGGAAGTTTAAATGTACTATTTTGGACAGAATTAAGAGATGGGGACTATTTTGAAATTTATTCTTAATTCCCTCCAATTTCATGTCTTTAGAGCAAATTCAAATGTTTCTTACAGAGTATTCAGTCACCTGAGGGTTGGGAGGAATGTTCATTATTAGATTCATCTTCTGTCATTGAAATTGCCATGGCAATTGTTGAAGCAGCAATGGAAATCATCTGACCGGGAAGCTCTGCCCCTGTAAAATATATATATGTGTATGTAAACAAAGAAAATCTTAAGTCTTAAAATGTTTTATTTTCTGTTTGATACCCACTGAAGCTGTCAAGCAACAGAAATCATATGGATAGACACTGTTATTTTTTAGTATGCATTACATGTACTCAATATGACCAAACAGGAACGAGTGCTATTAATTTTAGCATTAAACATAATTTTTGCAGCCAAAACTCAAAACCAGCTATTTGCTCAGTGCTTTTCTTGCTAATGAACTGCTACCAACCAAATAATTTGTGGTTGCTGGCAGTCTGATCATTCAACAAATTTTGTATCAGTTCATCAGTTTTACTAACCAACTAAAACAGCAAGACAGGAAGAATGTTTCCTTCACCAGGAACAACTGATGTTTGTTTTTTTTGCAAAACTGACTCACAACAGGCAAAACCTATTCTTCTCAAAGTCTTAACACAAACCATTACTTCAAGAAACTAGTATTTTAAAAATGAATGACTGGATATAAGAAACTTCCTGAATGGAGTTGTCTCTGTTTCTCTCATAGTATTATAGGAGCTAATAAACCCATATTGCTCATTTCTTTCAAAATTATCCTCTGATTTCAAATATCATGGGCTATGTTTATGTTTGAAATTTGGGCTTGATAGTGAGTCACTACTTTACCATGGTAAAGAAACATCAGTCCATTGTAATGATTTTCTCTAAAGAATCAAAGATTCACTCCATCTCTAGTAAACCACCTTGAAACAAACATGCTAAAAACCTTATAGTAAATTCTTGAAATCCATGTGCTATTGAATTTACAGGGATACAGTCAAGATTCTTTCTCATGACTTTACAGAACTTTTGCCTCCAACAATAAAAGAAAGTGACTTGTCCTTACCAGAAGACTCCTTTCCATTCTGCTGTTCATGCAACATGCCTACAGTCATCAGAACAACTATAACCAGAAATACAGGAATTCTCCAGGAACCTGCCACAGAAGCTGAAAGATACAGTGTTGGTTTTGTTTTAGTTTTTTTTAAAATTACACCATTAATAAACTCTACATTCAGCATGTCATAGTTCTGACTTCAGCAAGGAATTTTTCTTCCCCTTCCCCCCCCCCCCCCCCCCCCCCCCCCCCCCCCCGTGTGTGTGTGTGTGCTCAGGGAGCCCATCAGGTGAAAACAAAAGAATAAGCCAGATCGCTAATGGCCAAACATTAGTTTCCTAGCAACAAAGGGGGAGGAGTTGGGGGGGGGGCTGGGGTGTGTGGCTGGAAAGAGGTAGGTGTGGGGGGAGTCGGCTCTCGCTGCGGAGGAGCAGAGGCTGCTGTGAGCGGCAGACACGCTGGTTCTTTTGGGTTTTTTTTTTTGTTGTTTTTCCTGTCAGAGGGGAGTTGTGTTTTTTTTTTTGGCTGCTGCTGTTCTTTCCCAGCTGTCCCTGCTCACCGAGGCCCTCCCCCCGGAGTTCGTGAGTTTTTTCTTCCATTGGGAGAACTTTCTGTTTTATCGGTGTTTTTTTTTTTTCGCTTCCCCCTTCCCCTTCCCCCCCCCCCCTCTTTCTAGGGAAGGGAAGGGAAGGGGAATCAAGTTTTTTGTTGTTTTTCTCCGATATACCCTGGGGGGTGTTGTTTTTTTTCCTTTCTTTTTCTTCCCCTTTTTTCCCCATCCCACGTGGCAGTGACCAGGGATCCCACAGCGCTGCCTGGTGACGGGCACTGGACATTACAAGCTCTGCTTCTGCAGTGATCCAACAGCGCCACCTGGTGACTACCATAGGACACTACAGATTCTGCACTTCCAACGACCCAACAGCGCCACCTGGTGAATGGTACAGGACATCACAAGTTTTACATCTCCAGTGACCCGACGGCGCCCCCTGCTGACTGTGGTTGGAACTGCACCAAAGGGTGCTAAAAACTGAACTATTTAAATTTTCCTTTTGCCGGGCTATCGGTTTTGTTCTTGAAGGGGATTATTGGTGGGTATAGGAGTATTGCTTGGTTGTTTACTTGGGTGTTTTTTTTTTTTGTGTTCTTGTTAATACAAACATACCTTTTAATAAAGGGCTGTTATTTTTGTTTTCCCTTTTCCATAATTTGTTTTTTTTCCCTTCAATCAAAGCCTCTTGTTTTTGGATTAATAATTGCTTAGAAAAGAAGTTTGGGTCTTTTCCTCCTAATCCATCCTCAGCAGAAGACCCTTGTCCCATTTAAACTGGGACACAGCAAAACTAGAAAGACACCACAACAACAAAGAATAACCTAGGCAAAGACTAAGAAGTGTCTTAAAACAAGTTTTCTATATATAAGAAAAGGAAGAATAGAAAACACAGGTGAACAGGTTTCTCAGTGAATAAACCAAGTTGTTACTCTTCCTTACTTAATTTAAACTATGCTGATACAGAGAACAATTTTAAAAACAACTTGCAAAATCGTATGAAAATACACACAAAATGAAAACATTTTGAATATCAGAGGCAGATCAAGTTCCCCCAAAAAACGTGTATTCATGTTAGATCTCCATAGAGTGGGATAGAGCTGGGCCTCCTTGGGCTTTGGCTATTCAGCCTATAATTCCAAACACAAGACTGTCAAAACTTAGGCAAATGCAAAGCTATTATGTGTAGCTTAAAACCTCAGGAGAGCAACCCCACATGGTCTGAACAATCCTTGAAACCTGCTGCTAAAACAAGGAAAATCATAAAGTACGCTGTGAAATCTTCTATCATGATAGTCTTCTATTATTTGCATGATACATCCACCGTAAACTCTGATATGAAAATATAAGCTGATAATCTGTCATATTTAATGTGCAACGTAAGTCTAAAATATTACTATAAACTTATATTTCCATTAACACATTATATAGATTACTGGCAAATGTATTTTATATTGCTGATATCACCTGACATGCTTGTTGACTACTGATAGAATTTTTTTTTTTGCTTTTATTACTACTATTAAATGCATTTTACAGCTTCAGCCTTTGTTAATGGCAGGCTGTCAATACAATAATAATAATAATAATAATACCCTAGCCTTTCCTCAATGTCAAGGAGTAAGTACCTGGTCCATGGACCAAATAAGGGAAAACTGTGAGACATACAGAAAGTTTTTCTCATGGAAAACCATAAGAAATACAAACTAGGTAGGAAGAGTGGAATACACACGTTGCTCAGCGTCTTGATACCTTCCCATTCCCTACTCCCGTGCTCTCTTCTGGAGACATGCAGCCAGAATCACTGAGCAGAGAAAACAGTGTGCACTTCAGCCAAGACTCCATCACAAAGACTTACAAGGAAAGCAAATGAGGAGCTTTGTTGACAGAGCCCCCCATGAATGCATCAAAATAATAACTTCTGGTTACTCACCTAAGTGAAAGAGCAGCATAAGCCAGACAGGAACAGAGACTGCTTTTAAGTAACGTTCAGTGCTTACATTCCACTTAAATGAAACCATCAGAAGGTAACCAACTACCAGTGTCCATATCTGTAAGAAAAAGATACACACAGGTATGTATACATGGATGAAAATAGAGCTCTATTGTACCCACGTACACACAGGCACACCCCCATAACTGCCATACAGAGAGAACTGAACTCAGCTTTTAAGTCTTTAGGAAGCCCGCATTTCAATTAATTACAGGAGTTCTTTCTCCATGTAGGAGAAATATAAACTCAGTATAAAGCGTAAGAGCATGCTAGTACGGTTCTAATGTGAGGGAATAGACATGCTTTGCTGGGCACAAACCCGAAAGGAATGTGATCTTACACCTGAGATCAAGCAGTTACTCTGGAACTATTATCGAATGGTGAGAACCTAAATAAAACAGGGTCATCAGTGGCACCTGTAGGGGCACAGGAAGACAGAGCACAGCACCACTCGTTTCAGCACAGAGCAGTTTGCCAGCTCCTGTGTTCCCATCCAAAAAGACAAAAAGGGCTTTAAAGAAGCCATCAGGAAGCACAACAAAAACTGCTGTTCCTCAGTGGTGTTGGTCCACAAAACAGAGATGCCTTAAATGACTTATGACACATAATTTTATCATATATCTAAAAAAACCAAGGAGACAAGAAAGCATAAGTGACAATATATCAAGAAATAGAAGTGGTCATTTTGGGTTTGCTGCTTCTAACTGCTTTTACAACTCTACTCATCAGATAAATCACAACACAGAATTCTAATAAGAATCCTGAGGTGAATTTGAGCTTGAAAATGCTGAGAAGAAGGAAGCACTGGCAACACAGTAGTGAAAAGCTGCAACTCAGGAGAAGGTATGAAATAAAAGAAGTACAAAACCCAGTAAAAATAAAAACTCAGTGTTGCACTTTTTAAATAAATAAAGACATTTCTGGCTCAAATTCAACAAATATTCCCTATCCATAACCGGTTAAGCACACTTTCAAATTTACACTTATAAATCCATAAATCCCAAGAGAATTTCTATTAACAGCATTTGCTGAATAAGACAACACTGTAAGAATTAAGAATGCACAGGCAGGGAGACACAGAACAAGTAATTAGGCAGAACACACCAAAAGAGTTTTCACCTCTTTACCCTGCACTATCTGCCTCATGCTGAAGATGTAAGAGTCCTTGTGAAAAGCAAGTTTGTATGACTACTCCTCATTTATCTAACTGGTGTATAGGAAATCTTAATTGTACTGAATCAAACAGACAAGCAGTGAAGGTCTGTGGTAACTTCAGAGGGATTGATCACACATGTAAGGTAATTTAAAATCCCTTAAGATATGCGAACAAAGGTATATCCTTTCCATACTAATCTTTCTAATTGAAGCAGATCACAAACTTTTCACTGCTATCTAGGTCTAGCTTTTCATCAACATAGCTGCAAATTGGTTATGGCCATGTGTGGACTCAAGACAAATGACTAAAACTAACATAATCCATGGATATTAAGACTAAAGTAATAAACAAATTTTTATTGAAAAGGCATAGCAACACTACTTCAACAGCATAGGTTTATAATAAATTTACTCACAAGGCACTTCACAGCACAGCTGTAATTGCAAGAGATAAGTCATCATGAAGAGGCTATCTTATTTCCTAACATAAGCTACATAGCAGCTTTGTATGATAAATCTTCCAGCATTAAGCAGATTTTTCTCTTTAGTTTTTAAATTTAATGATAAATTACAAATAGGAGACTCAGTACATTCGGTAATTTAAACTTTCTGATCAAAAACAAGCCCAAAGTAGGAGGTTAAGAGGGAATAGGACAGTTTAAGAGCCAACAAAGCCAAACACGCACTTTTAGCCATTCAGGTAGCTGAACATTACAGGGTTTAGGTATTCTTTAGGTATCTTTTGTGTTGTAAGTTTAAATAATTGATCAGTTCTCTTTTCTAAAAGCTTATCAAATGATACAAGTAAAAATATTTATTTCTACTGAATAGAGAGAAATAGCTTACTTCAAAATAAACAAGTTGCCTTGTTCCAGAAATCAAGCAATAACAATCCTGAAGTAGTGTAAAAAAACTTATGTAGTCAACTGACTAGTGCAAGAAGTTTAATTTCAGTGAAATTAATTAATTTCAATTCAATATATTGTTTGATGTGATGGTCAAGCAGTTTCCTACACTGCAAGAACCACTGCACAGGAAGTAGGGTAGCCTACTTCCAACAATTCATAGTTGAAAGCAACTGACAAAGCAAATTAACCTAAATTGACATGGACTAGGATTTCATCCCATGCTAACTTGGCAACAGCATAATTTTTTTTTTTCTTAACCCTTTAAAAGCATGTTACATAACCTTTCCCACTGTTTTTCAGGGTGGTCTCCAAAGGTTTTGGCTACAAGAGCATGACAGTATAAATAGCCTCTTTACTATCATACATCCTTCTCAAGAACTGACATAATTGAAACAAAAAAATAAAAGATACTGCCTACTTTCATTAAAATTAAGCTACTGCAATTATTGTAATGAAACTGGAATTGATAAAACGCTATGCTAGACCAAAAGGACTATAAATCTGATTTGTAAGAGTACAGAGCTAACCAGGTAACTAATTAATACATTTCGGACTTCGTAGAATGCATTAGCTACCATAAATTATTGATTTATCAAGCTTTAGTCAGTTTGCAGATGCCTAAGTTTCACCATGTACTCTTGAGATTTTAAATCACTACTCTATCACAATTGTTATTTACAAATGTGCACAACTCCCATATATCTCAACTTCGGGATAGTTTAATTCTGTAAGATTTCCTTCCTTCTTTCCTTGCCTATCTTAAATTGTGTGAATAGACAGCAAAGACCTCATTTTTTACATCTCTTTTGCATTTAGTAGCACCCAGTATCCTTCACAAATCGAATAAAATGTCTCTTTGCCTTCGAAGTAAAACTGCCTCCTTGCCCGAATAAATCACTGTAAGACTGCAGTCTTGGATTTTGGCATCCATTTCTATGTTAAAGTGGTAAATTTAAGAGGGCAGATGTAAAGATGCCTTAGACAGGTCTGAAGGGCCTCAGTTCTCTTTAAATTGCCAACTGGAGGTAAAATTACACCATAGAAAGATGAAGCTTTTATGTTAAACTCAGTCATCTGCTTCAGTGATTTTTCTTTTAAATTTTAGTGTTGGGAAGTCTAGGATTTATCAGAATGACCATATCACCAATGTTACTGAAAGTCTGTTTCTCATTATTGTTCAAGTTGAACGATATGAAAATCTGAGCCACTCTTTTGGCTTTGGCATCAGTTTTCAAGAACAAACTCAAACTCAACTTTTGACAACATTTATATTGATTTATATTGGAGAGTAAAATCCTTTACTTATACGGTTCCCTCCCTTTCTTTCCTATCAACAAGTTAATCTCAAAGGGGGAGGTTTTACAGATGAGCTCATTTAATAGCTCACTGCTACTGAAAGCGGCAGTTCATTCTCTCCTACTGCCAGCTGGGCAGTCCCACCTCTTCTGCACAACAGCTTCAACATTCAGCCAGCCAGCTAAAGCTCCCTAAGCTCATAAAAAACTATCTGTAATTCAGTTACAGCAAAACAGGCTCACAGAAATCTGACAGGCACCAACAACAGGGCAAGTGAAGCATATGTCATAAGTGGGATAAGCAAGAACAGCTCCTCACTGGTAGCAAAGCTGTTGGAATGATTTAGTCTTTCTTGGAATGTTGCCCCAACAACTTAACGTATGGCAGCAAACACATTTCCTACCTGCTTCATGTGCCTTCTCAGGAAAATGGTGTGATTCTTGGAGTGGTCCTATGCAGGGCCAGGAGTTGGACTTCAGTGACCCTTGTGGGCCCCCTCCAACTCAGGATATTCTAGGATTCTATAAACCACCCCACAGCAAACACAACAGTGAAGACTGAGAAAATTAACTAAAAGCTACTTTTTTTTTGATATATGCCCTGCCAAACTTCCAAAATGTTTCAGTTTTTAACAAGTCAGGACCTACCAAATGAGGCGTTTCAACTCTCATTTTCTAGTTGTCTACCCTTGGCCATTTTGAAGTGGTATTTTTTTCCAGGCTGCTCTTTTCAACTTGAAAATCACACAGCAAGGTTTTTAGGCTTTGATTTATGTTTTGATTTGTTGCTTGTTTTTCAATTGAGATTTAAATTTAAAATTGCTTGATGAAACTACAGATCTAATGCAAATTGCTATTTTCCAGTTTGTTTCAGCATTTTGAACCAAGAAGAAGGCCTACCTACCTCATCACTTCCCTTTAGCATTTCAAAATAAAATTTTCATTTGAAAATTGAGATTTTCATTAGTTTTTCTTAAAATAAAAAGTCCTTATGAACACATTGACTACACATTAACACAGCACTTTCTCAAACTTTTAGAACTGTGCTGTAGCATGAAGCTGGTTGAAATAAGTGATCTTATGACAGGAATTCATCATTTCTATATCTTCTTCCTCAGCAGTGATGCAGGCTGGCAAAGGAAAACAAACCTACCACAAAAGCTGAGCAGAATAGTGTTGGACTTGAAAAATGCAGCAACACACAGCATTAAATGTACTGCTAAAAGCCAAACTGTGTTTGGCTCCAAAAAAATCACAGTATTTTCTTCAGCTTTCTGTTCATTTGCAAATGGTTTCATGAACAATATAAAGATAATAAGGAGGCAGATGACAAATTATGAAAATGTCATTTTGACTCCAGTTTTCAGAACCAAAACTAATTTCAGGTGGCTATACTGCTTATTCCTTAGTACACAAGAGGAAATATCCCATAGTGTGTGGAGTCTAGCAGAGTAAGAGCGTGTAACTGTCCTTCATTTAGCATGGAGAAAGCCTTTGTCAAACAGATCACGCACGTGAGACTATTGTTCACCTCAGAGCAAAGTCCACCACCTCTTCTCTTCACTAAGGAAGCCATCATTTACATAAAGTGGGTTCTAACTGAACACAAGTCTTGCCCCAAGTCCAAAGGACTGGAACAGTGTACCTATTCTGTTTCTCCTAGAATCCCCAACTTTGACATATACCCATGTTGATGTCTGGCATTAAAACACACAGACTACCAAACCACATGAAAAAGAAACATGGTGTTGACTGAGACTCTTTTTGAAGGGACAAAAGTATGAACTTATAACTGAAACCTGGGGTGGGGGAGCAAACTGACCATCAAAATCTGCACTGCCACACAGGGGTTAAAAGCACTTTCAATGTGTCCTGCAACGTTTCCTACACTGTGAGTTTAAGAAAAAAAATATTAAATATAAGATATCGAGAAGATTGCAGCTATTTTGATACAGGACGTTGAAAATATTTCTCCCTTAGTTCACTTCCCCGTCTTAATACAGAAATTACTTATGAGAAATTCACAACAAAAACACTATTCAGAAATCAAGCTTATCAAGATTCACTTGCAAAAAGAGGTTTTACAGAGCACATCAAATTCTTTCCCTGCAGACAGAACACCACTCTGACAACCTTCATGGTGGCACTTTTGCAAGAGACAGCTCTTCAACATACACAACTTCTTCACTTTCTTGTTTTATTATTTAGAATACAGTTAAAATTTTCCTGGACAGTTCCAAAATGATCATTCCTGTCAGAGGTGGTAGAAAAAGAAACATAATTGTGCCCAAATACATATAAATACCAATAAATAACTAATATTATGTAGCATATATCATTAGGCTTTAGGCTAGTGTCAGCTTAGAGTTTGGGGCTAAAGTTCAGGCATATGAATCAAAACAAGCTCCTAAGCCTCTTCAACAAAGGTACCTCACTGCAGGCTCTTCCAAAACTGAGGGTGGGTGTGGAAGGGAAAAATAACAAGAGAAAATAAAACATTATCAACAACTCAGACTTTCCCTGCCCCTCCTCATCATGTTTTTAAATAGGCCACACGTGGTCTCTACACAGTTTATCAGGTTGTGAAAACAAGCCAAAACCTGTGGTTTTGGTAAGATGTGTTTACAGTCAGTACCTGTCTGTATGATTTATAAGCCAAGATACCATAATAATAAAGAATTATAAAAAGTGGTAAGAATACTTAAAAGGTTTTTCTGTGTTTTTTTTTTTTAATGCTAGGCAAGTTTTCGAAAACTGCAAGCCTGCTTTAAGAAGAAAGAGAAGAAAAAAAAAAAAAAACAGCTACCCAAAACACTCAAAAAGAAACTGTATGCACATCAAAAATCAAAACTGTGTTCTTCTCATTTGTAGTTATTCCCACATTATGGTCAAACTATGGTCAAACCCTTTCTGTTGCTAGAAGAAAAAGTGCCCCAGCGGGTGAACTTGACAAAACATAGATGGCTTTTCTGCCTCCACAGCAGAACTGTGGAAGCCAAACCTCTCAGAGCATGTGACCCAAAGCATTTGCCAGGAAGCACGCTTGAAAATTTCAGTGTGGAAGGGCTGTTTAGGGACTGCTGACATCTAGTGCCAACACAAATGGAGGTTTCCCCGGTTGATGACTCTGATAGATTCCCTCACAGGGAACAGAGAGTTCATCAGCTAAAACAGGCAATGTATACTTTGACAATATTCCAGTGTGGAAACACCATAAAAAATGGTGTTTCCAGATTTGTCCAGCACTGTAGTAAGGATAAGATTGTTTCAGTCCTCTAACTGCATGCAAACCTCTAGAACAACACGAGCTGCACCTAGTACAGAGACATAAAAATTCAGAGATACAAAAATATACTGACACACACATATCAGTACACAGTTCTGACCTTGACCAATAACCTGTGACAAACCAAGGAAGAAAGGCTGGCCAGCAGAAAAAGATTTTGACAGCCCTATAATCAAGTTCACTACAGAGAATTCTGCCCATTATGATTATATCAAATTTAATTTACTAAGATGAACTTCAGAGGCAACACAGAGCAGCTGTACAATTTTTCACATCTGCTGGGATCTACAAACTACCCATTTTCCAAACAAATATGAGCATGGGAGTTCTTCTAAAAAATAAAAAAAAAAAAAAAAGAAGAAGAAAATACAACTAATAGCTGGCATTTGCTGTATATTACTCTAAGTGTAAAATGTCAGCCTAAAGTAGTTTGAACTTTTGCCACAAAGAAGAAGAATCTCCCATACCTTAGATACAGTGTTGGATACAGGCACACTTCCTACAAAACTAGGGCAACAAGGCCGTCCCAGGTTAGTCTTCAGAAGGCTACCTGTAAAGGTAACTACGCTGAAATTGCTGCAGCATAAAAGCACGTAGGGATATATCCAGTCCACTATAGGATAAACTCCCCTCCTTTCCAAGAAAGGAGACTAAAACATTCCCATTTCCTGTTATATGTAACTGAAGTTTGTGTAGGGCCTTCTACATAAGGCTCCTGCAAACAACCCATAGAGAAGGCTGGAGTCAGAGCAAAGAACTCATCTGGAATTTTTCACCAACCTCTAGATTTAAGGCCCAGCAGACTACTACATTTCTTGAGCAAGCTTCTTCAAAGATGATGGAGGAACTGTAAAGCAGGAAGGGAAAGAAAAGGAGACCATGGGAGTGAGATGCTTGTAAACTAGCTCAAGATCTTGTTCTTCAAATGCAGTGTTTTGCAATCACCTATGAAACAATCTCATCATGGATGTACCTAGGATTGCAAATTCCTAAACTGCAGGTGAGACTTTAGAACCACAGACAGGAATGTAGCCACTTCCAAATCTTTCACTCATCAACACTATGAATGGCTTTTCCAGATTTGAGGACAGCAGGACAAGAAAGCTCTTTAACGTACTGGTGCCAAGATGCAGCTTACCAAGTCATTATCGCATGAAACTGATGCATTTGAAGAATTGGGGTTCTTTTCCTGGAACTTATGAGGAAAATTTCTGTATCATGGCCTAGTAGATACCATAAAAACACCTTTCATTAGAGAACACCAGACTAGCATTCCAAAAACGCCCAATTCTCATGATAGGCATCCACTCACTTATCTAGTACAGCAGAGGGAACCAGAAACAGACAAGACAATCATGCATACAGAAGGAACCGTGGAGGATTCAGATCCCAGAAAAGAACAGTACAACGGAGCAAACCAACGCATAATATTTGAGATTCTTATGGAGCTAACATGCAGAACATACGCATGTAAACAGCGTCCTGCAATATAACATGGCAATTAAATGGCTTTTAAATGCTTAACTGAAGTTAAAGCTGATATTGTCAACTGATCCAGCTCAGGGCTCCTCAGCAGAATGGATAAAATTAGGTTATCCTGCTACAGCTCTGAGATAATACAAATCAAGTAACCACAAAATTTCAAAAAATGGAATAGGAACACACTATAAAGTGTTTAGATGATGCCAGGCTGAGTTGAGGTTATTTATAAAGGAAAGCAGCTTGCTTAGAAAGCTACTGCAACTGGTTTGCTTAGGGAAGTCTGTGGCCAGTTACTTGGACACAAACACAGAATTTTCCCAAGAAAGCCTGAAGAATTCTGGGAGCTTACTATCTTTGGCCCAGTTAAAATCTTACAGCAGTTCAATGAACACAAGCCTTACATCACAAATACCAGTGCAAAACCAAAGTATCAGAGACTGCGAAATAAAGTTGCACTGAGCATGCACAGTGCATTACAACCATAGTTATGAGGTTAAATCAGTGCAGCTTCCTTTAGTGCCCTGATATTTACTCAGTATAAGTACGGCTTAATTAACAAAGTTTTAATAAAAGCCTGGACTTAGCCAGATCAGTTAGTGTAGCAATATCACTTATTTGTTAAAAATAAAGCGAGTGGGTTAATGCAAAGAAAAATCTTAAACTTATCAAGTAAATTGTGTGGCAATAAATCAACGCTTCCCACCAGTACCAAGTCACGCTTAGATTCTGCCACTACTCAGCTGAAGGTAAACACGGTTTGTATCTTGCTTCTTCATAAAGAGGGAATGTGTCTCTACCAACTCAGTCTCAATTATACTTCTGAGGACAAAACGGACCAGAAACACACCGTCCCCTGACATCTTCCAGCATATGACAACACTTCAAAACAGAAAGCCAAGAAGATCTCTTCCTCTACTGTCCTGGAAACAAAGCACATTCTTCAGCCTATACTATTCACACTAGAAATAGCTCAAGATATCCTCTGTCAGTGCATTCAGGAAAACTTTTACCCAACAGGGCAGGGGTATTTTGTTGCTTTAAAAAATAGAGCAGCTTTTAAAGTCTTTGATACCAAGCAATCTGAGCATGCAATTGAACATTAGTATTTAACAACAGTTCAACTTACTGATCTTCCATGCTTTCACATATCCATTTGCTTCTTATACGTAGTATTTTATGCATTCTCAACTATAACTAGCAAAGTGTAAATGAGTTCTGCCAGAAGTTTTAACTAGTCTACTTACTGAATAGGACAAGGAAAAATAGTCTCCCAGATTCTGTCACTCTAGGCAACATCTGACAGTTAAACAGCTTTACCTTTTTAACGTTCAAATTCAGTTTGCACCGTTTGGTGTTTTAAAAACGAAAAAATACCCAAACAACCCAGTACACTGAGAGACAAGCCTTAAGGTGCCTTCACCACCACGCCAAGTCACTCGTGCAGCTGAGCTGAGCTTCCATTTCACAACACTTTAATACACACCTCAGAGCTCAACAAGCCTCAACAAGGATGAGTCCCTTTTTGACTTAGCAGCATCTCCAAACTGGGGCACGACCAAACCACGGGCGCGGAACCCCGACACTCACTCACCCACTGGCTGCTGAAGTAGTCGAGCCCCTGGCAGATGAGGCGGGCGGCCTGTGCCAGCAGCAGCTGCACGCCCAGGGAGCTGCCCAGGCAGTACAGCCCGTAGAGCAGCGGCCCGCCGGCGCCCAGGAGCAGCAGGAGCCGCCGCCGCCGCAGCACCTGCTCGCCCAGAGCCTCCACGCCGTAGTTGGCGAAGCAGATGGGCAGGAGGAGGGCGGCCAGCAGCACGGGGGTGCGGGAGCGGTGCAGGCGGCCGAGCCAGCGCCGCCCCAGCGCGGTCAGCGAGGTCTTGAAGGGGTGCAGGAAGGTGCCGCAAAGCACGGCCCAGAGCAGCGGCCGCAGGAACGCCTCCAGGATGAAGTACACCAGGACGGCGGCGCCGCAGCACAGCCCCGCGAAGAGCAGCGCCCCAGTGTTGTAGAAGGCCTGTTTGATCGGCTTCTCCAGCCGCGGCAGCGACATCCCCGCCGCCCCGCCCGGGCCGCCCAGCGACAGCCGCGGCATGGCCGCACCCGCGCCCTCCGAGCCGGGGGACTCGTCTGACCGCCGCTCCCGTGTCGGCGAGGCCGGAGGGGCCGCGCCGGGACCCCTGTCGGAACTCGCGTCGGAACCCGCGTCGGGACCCGCGTCGGGACCCGCGTCCGGAGCCGGGGCGGGAGCCGGCGGGGGCTGCGCTGTGCTGTCAGCCATGGCGTAGCGCGGACAAGGGCACCGCCGCCGCTCCGGCCCCGCTGCCGGCGGGCGACGCGCAGCTGCCGCGGTGGCGGCGGGCGAGGGCTGGGAGCGGGGCCGGGGCTGCCGGGGCGGAGGGGCGGCCGCGGCTGAGGTGCCGCCGCCGAGCGGCTCCGGGCACGGCGCGGGCGTGCGCCCGGCGGGAAAGGGGCGGTGCCGGCCGGGAAGGGCGCTGGGAAATGTAGTTCCGTTTCGAGAGAGCCGACGGCCGCCGTCCCCTCCCCCGGCGGCAGGACATGAGGGACTGTCCCGGGCACCCTTATCCCGCTGAGCGCGGGCTGGGGCTTCTCAGCGCCTTCCTGATGCTTGCTGGAGAAGGCGGCCAAGGGCAGGAGCGTAGAATTGCCCAGCAGCTTGTTGCATATCCCCATCCCAGAGGTGTAGCTCTGTCGCTGCTGCTTCCTTAAACGCTCTCCTATCCCTACTGCTGCTCTAGTCTAGGGGAGCAGAAAAAATTCGGGGCTTTGGAGTGTCATTCAGAGACGTGGAGTGTCAGATGGAGAACAAGACCGGTTAGACCATCTGAAGAATTTTGTCTTGTCTGAACATGTTCTGGCACCAAAGTATTTAACAAGGAAGCATCTGTGCTTTCACTGGGAGTCCTACTGAAAAAGTAGTTGTTCTGTCTGGTTTTTTTTAGATCTGACATTTGTGATAATTGGCTGCATCAAGTGTGATTTGCAAATAATCTAGCGGGGAACTAATTTCCTGCAGCTGTCATATACCAGACCCCTGAGTCCAGGCATAAGGGCGACAGATAACATTTTGCAGGTGGTCTAAATGCCTCTGTAATAAATACACTTGGTCTCAGCAAATTTTGCAAGGGCTGAAATCCATGGTATTTGAACTAGCTCAGTGCTGGCACTGTGCTAGTCAAACAGTTTTCCCTCCACAGCTTAACACAACCCTTCTTCAGCAGGTACTAAAGCTATTGTTTGTGATGCCATAAAACCCTCAGAGAGATCTTCCTCTTTCTTTTAAATAAGAGGCACCGTATCCTCTACAACATAGTACAGAGGTCACATACCTCTGAACATGTAAAAAGTCCATACAGGAGTTTGATTTTTTTTTTTTCATTTTTTATACCATTTGGGATTTACATGTATGTTTAACCTTATGTAACTTAATGTTAGATCAGAGTCCGCCAGGACTTTCATGGAGCATTTCTTGCATAATGGATAAGTTCAAAAGCTGACATTACCCTGAACACAACTGTCTTTAACTTCTAAAGTGGGAATAGAACCATTCATAGCTAAGCTTTTAAATGCAGAGCAATACAAAGACAACAGATCATAAATGAGACCTACCCCTACCATCATCCCAAGGAGGAAAGGTAGAGGTTTCTCCACATGCTTCTTGTAACTATGTTGCATCCAAAAGGCCTAGGTGGAACTGGGTCCAGCCAGTTTCCCAGAGCTGTTGCACTGCAGTCCCGACTTGTCCATGCTGCAAATCCTTTCCTGCCAGATACACAGAAGTTCATGCTTGTAAAGGTTCCTCTTAGCTCCTGCAGCTACTTGTTTTCCTTTACTGAACAGATCACAAGTAGACTCAACAAAGTGCTTTAATTTTATGTATTTATAAACCTACAGGCACTTTGTTTGATGCTGATGGGGATGAGGCATTGCAAGCAGTTGTCCATATGAGAAGCTTTTATTGAACCTTAAACTGATACTGTCACTCACTGCTCTTTGATCAGATAGATCTGCCTCCTGGCAGGGTGCTGAAATAGATATCAAGCATGCATCACTACCTGAACATTTTCTCTTTAGTTCAGAAGCATGCCAAACTTTAATAGCTCATTACAATATGTTTTATTGCATTAAAGTTCAATTAGCAAGTGTCAATTAAGATTTACACAGGGGGAGAGCAGAGAGCTGAAATCCTTCTGTTAGCTAAACAGAGATGCCATCAAACCAAATCTTCAGAGGCACATCCTTATTCCTTTGATTTTTCTTAACTGACTTGGGTAGCCACGTTCTTCAGAAAGAAAAATTAATGTCACCTCGCTGACTTGAGTGAAGCTATAAATATTGGTTTACATAAGCTGTGGATTTGGTCCCTACTGTATAAAATCTTTCCCTTCCAATTATGTCTTTCACTATCCTTTACAAACAACTAAACCTATCAGAAAGGAAAAAAAAAAAAAACAAACCCACACCAATTCCCCAAACAACAATGCAATAAAATAAAGATTTCTAACTCATGTATTACCACCACATGAATACATAAGAGCAGGGACATGACCATAAACATCAGAAAAAAATCTCTGAAGTGGCAGCTGAGGGAGGATGCGTGATCTTCACAAGACACACCCCAGCCTCTAAAACGTAATTCCACAAAATATTTCAAACAGCAACTGCAGCCTTAACAGCTGGGTTTTGTTTAAGATTTGAAACAGTAAGAGATTTTAGATTAGATGCCCATTTAGGTATACATTGCACTGATACATTGTGGTTTAGGCATTTTTATGGTTGTAGATAAGTAGCACACCTCAGGCTCCTATACTACCAGAAATTCTCCAACAGTCTCTTCAGTTGTATTTTTGCTATTAGCAATTTTTCAGAGGTGAAGAGGGCAGCAAAGGAATGCTTTTGTGTCAGTGCAGAAAAGATGTATGCACCTTAAAGTACACATGTGGTACGTATGGACAGTCTTTGGTGCTCTCCTATGTAGCGGGAAGTATAAAATGAGATATTAGTAAGAGAGAAACTTGTAACTTCTGTCTTCTTCTGTACTAGCACCCATGATGTTGTGAAGTGAAGCCTTTTGAGTCCCATTCAAGAGATCACAGACACCCCTAGCTCTTTGTTAACTTGATGCTCAGTCACCACAGATCACAAGCTGTCTTACACGATACCAAAATACTAGGGACTGAGGTGGCCACAAAGCAGAGGAGATAGACAATGGTGGCAACAGCAAGTGAATCATTATTTACATCCAAAATGATCACATGAAGCTATAAAATAACTCAGAAATGAAGCCACAAGGTGTCAGCACTGGCCTGCATGTTTAGAAAACAACTCTATCCTGCTTGAGAGACTTTGTTTTAACTTGTGGTACTGAACATTTATGAAAATTCAACTGAGGTTAATCTCACTTTATTAATTCACCTCAGTTTAATGACAAAGTTATACCATCTACAGATCAATGAAAAATAGTATAAACTAATACAGTTTCTATAGTAGCAGAACCAAAGGAAAAAAAATCTTAAAGTTAATCATTAAGATAACTTTGTATCTTTAGGTCTGTGAATCTTGGTCATTAAAAGAAGGGAATGAAATGCATGGTTGTAAGGCAGAGCAATCAACTGCATGAACACAAAAATGTTCAGTCAGTGGAAAAAGCATGCAAATAGCACGAGGAAGACCTGTGGACCCAGAGCACTATCTTTCAGGTTAGCCCACGTGGTAGATGTGTGCATGAACAAGAGCTGGATATACAGAGATCTGAATAACAGAAGAATGGTTTGGATTCATTGGGTTTGTGACAAAATGCCTTACTGATCCATCAATGGTTACATACCACAAGGTAAACAGAACATAATTTTAGACCGTCTACTGGGTATATTTAGGCCTCTATTGATCACAGTTGCTTGGACAGTGCACATGTAAGTGACACTCAGGAGATCCATCCTTTCTTGCACCCTGCAACTACAGGGTAGCAATACTACAAGCACAACAAACAGACCACACAGTGTAAAAGCAATACATTTCTTGTTGCCCTGAGCCAAATTGTCTTCTCAGCCCAGCAGCAAGGAGCTAAAATACCTGTTCAAATCTGAGAGATCTCAGAAATTAAAGCATCCCTTTTTGAGAGACCTCTACATCTGCTTTTGCTTGCTGAGTATGATGGGACTTCCTCCTCTCTGTTGCCAATCTCTAATATAATTTAATTTTCTTCTTGTCTGCAAAAGCCTGCTCTGATTGCTTCAGGACCTGCTCTGTCTGGCCAGGGAATAGGGCAGTGATGACAGCAGATAAAGAACACCCAAATTTGTAATCTTGCAACTTGATCATATTTGTATCAAATAGGTTACAAAAACACAACATAAAGGTCACCATAGGAAACTCTACATTCTATATACTTATAGCAGATTAATACTTTGTTAAAGTACAGATGATTATATTTATTTACAGCTTCACTGTGGTTCTCACACCGAAAAAAAAAAAAAAAAGTAGTCTTCTCACATCTGGTAATTTGCTACTGTGACAAGCCTCATTGACTTAAATGGAAATACTTGGGCTAATAAATTCAAGCCTATGGCATGGGAAGGAATTGTGAACACAGGGCAGCAGCAAAGACTTCTTTAACCTCAGAGACTTCCCCCCTCCCTTTTATAAATGTCATACCACACATTTTCTTAAACTAAAAAGGCATTTATTATAACAGTTTTATAAATATTGTTGTCTGTCACTGTCAAATAGCTAACAAGGCTCACTTGAACACCAACATTTAGTATAAAACAGATGTTACAAAGCAATACTTTAGGGCATGCACTGATTGTAAAGTAGTCCTGCAGATCACAGTAATTTCATTATGTATTCATTCAGTGTTATTTTTTCTGAAAAGACTAGAGCATAAATACAAAGAAGTTTGGCAATTTCTTCTGGACTACAAAACCTCCATTCTGTGCTCCTACCCAACCAAATGCTCACTGACTTCACACGGATGGTGGGTATTGGCACACAGAATGGTGCCCAGTGAAGAGTGCAGAACACCACATAACACTATAATTACAAGTTGCTTATTTGTACGTTGCATCTGTATACTTGAGAACGCTGAACAACGCCAAAAGGTAGAAACAGCATTTCAGGTTCAATCGTTACACTTCATGTAATACAAAACAAGTGGCAAGAGTTCACGCAGTTACGACAGCCTGCTTACTTGCAGGGAGGTTAAAGCAAACCAGACCTCAGGATATATAAATCAGAAATGCCAAGGCATACCAGGCATCTCTTTTAACCTAAACAGAACTCATGATACTTCAAATATGCTAACAAAATATATCTGCCTATATAAAGGCTGGGAATATCACACACAAATGTCAGGGTCCCACCATTTAATTTTTCCAAAAGGTTTGGAATTTAATCTTTGACTTTCTATTTCAAGACCTGAATGATACTTCTAGCTTTAAAAGAAATCTATTGTGGTAGTTTTTCTATTTCAATGTTTATTCCTTGTTTCATGTTACCAACTGTGAAAAACTGAAAAAGAAATCATTGCTTTATAGGGGATCAGCCAAGTATTTCAGAAGCAGATATCATATTCTGTAGTTAAATAACAAGAATTTTTCCTCTTAGGTTTAACTATGGCATCTATACTTCCTTTCCTATTATACTAATATTCTGTATGACAATATTCTCATGACTTACAGAACTTATCCTTGTTTCATCTTATTTGGAAAAAAAAAAAAGTGAAAATAATACTGCAATAAGACTAATGTAAGGCTAACTTTTGTACTGAAGAAAGTGAAGGAAGGTTAGTATATAAGAACTGCAAACATAATACCCTGACAAGTAAAATATCAGGTTTATAAATATTTTTGTGGATCATTCTGCCTCCCCAAAATCAGCTAGGAGTCAGGGAACATGTAGGATTCTGTGTTTTGTCTTGTCTCCAGTGCAGAATCTACCCTTTTTAGGCTTTCTTGTATAATTTTCAGACTTTACACACACAAACAAATACCTTCAGCAAAATCACATTGCCTAAATATTAATTCTGTGAAGATTATTTTTCATTAATATGAACTTTGCAGATAACTGTTGTGAAAAATCAGCAGGAATATTTTTATTCCTTGGCCCACAACCTAAGTGAGTTATTTAGTCTCCTACCAACACCATCTTATGAAATTCAACTGAATTATGTAAAAACTAAGAGAGCAATGTGAAACTAAATTAGGCAGCCCATTGCAATCACTAGTTACCATAAAACGTTCACTGCCCTGAGTAAGCATTGGAGCCATAAAAGATTTGCAGCTGCTCAGCACTTTTGAAAAATCCAATTACTTCTTGAAAAATGTAAATATGAATTTGAGTACATATAATTTAGAAACAGCTCAGAATTCTGTAATGCCCTAGTCTATAAAAACTCACCCCCCTTTCAGCAAATTTTTTAAGAATGACACATAAAAGTTCACCTTCTAAGGACATTCCTAAACAACCTCTAATTGCAGATCAGGATGAGCCTATATGGAGCAGCAACTCTTCTAAGATAGGGGTTGTGAAGTCCTGCACGTATTCCAACCTCACACTGGTTTGAAAGAACATTCCTACTGATAAGAAACACAGAAAGAGGGCGAAAGCAACAGTTGTGGATGTCTATGAAACTATTGTCAGAGGAAGTTCAGATGGGACATTAGGAAAATTTCTTCTTTGAGAGGACATCTGGTGACCGAATGGGCTCTGCAGGGAAGCGATCATGGCACCAAGCCTGTCAGAGTTCAAGGAGCATCTAAATGATGCTCTTAAACATATGGTTTAGTTTTAGGCAATCCTGTGAAGTGCAAGGAGTTGGATTCTAAGATACTTATGGGTTCCTTCCAACTTGAGATATAGAATTAGTCTATGAGTGCAATTCAAATTACTTAGCCATCCAAGGAAAAAAAATAAATCTGCCCCTTTCCTTACAGCAGATTCATTGCTATTGCTAAGTCATAACACAGATTTTCAAAACAAGTCATATCTTTAAGTCTGCATTTTCACACCTATCAACTCCACAAGCTGCACACATCCTCCTCGACATTTCAAAATTACACTGCTTTTGCCTAACTATCTAAGCCCAAATTAGACAAGTTAAATAACCAGGTTCACGCATACTTAATTTTACCAAACCCACAATGAAAATAAAAAAAAGGGAAGGTACCAAAGTGACTATTTCATACTAATAAGAGAACTTTGGAAAAGCAAGGCTTACCTATATCTTACTCTATATCTCGACATAAAAATTGCATAGAAATAACTAGATATGAAAAAAAATGTGTAAAGTTGACATATAGTAAGAAAAAAATTTTTCTTTTTATTGATTTTTGTACACAGGAAATTGAGATTGTTTTTAAAACCTCTCAGTTAGATCCATATCCTGGGCAGTTTGATGAACAGCTGTCCTAACACACTGCTACAGAAATACTAATAATGAAATTTTTATTAGAGGAACTAGATAATGTACAGTGAAAACTGTTAAGAAAATAAATGGAGCCCCCATCTTTTGATATTTAAACTGCGGCAAGCAGGGAGTAGCTGCTCACTGGCCATTTTACAAACTGATCACATACTCCCCACTGCAACTGACTGCCATGACTGCCTACAGGGTCTTGACAGGTTTTCACACCTCTGAAGGCAGGATCAAGCCTCTAGCTCTAACCTTGGAGGCTGGTGGGAGTAGACATCTTGTGGTATAGTCTGAGCTGATGCCCACATCAGCCCTTACACAGCTCGAACCCGCATAGAAGCTAAACTCTCACTGAAGTCAGACCAGACTCTGTTCCTTCTCATCATATAAAGTAATATTTGCTTGTGATAAAGAGTGCCACACAGGCTCTGCCACATGTAAACTCGTACAAAAATAGAAACTATGCCAAAACCATTAGCTCCTCCTTGTCAGTCACCCTTACTTCCAGTCTCTCCACTCTTCTGTTCCAAACTATTTGATGTCACCACTGCCTGCCTGTGTAGCATTCAAGCAAACTGCTTTGCCAGTTTCATTACACGCTGTGAAGTCAGGGTTGAAACAGATCATGTCAATTCATGTAAGTTATGCATATCCACAGCTCCATGAAGCACTGAAACACAGTAATATTTAAATGTGTTTCTATCATAAATGTGCTTCTATCATAAATCTAAGGCTCAATACAAAGTCCTACTTTGTATAAAATACTAACACTCAAAAGTTACCTCTGAAAATAAGTGATACTAGACTTTTTGTAATTCTCTGAAATACACATTCCCTTCTTCTAAAACTCTTTTCTTGAGGAAACTATTTGAAGTTGTTAAAAAAAGTGTGTGGGGGAAGTACATCTGCTGCACAGCAGTGTTGCAAACCAGTGAAACCACAGAATCACAAAATGCAGTTTAAATGCTAATAAAAGTTTTGCCATTTGCATATAAACTTGAATTCTGCCTCTAAAGTACTGCAGGGTGCAAACTTCCATTGGACCCAGAAAAGACCTGAAAGAGCAGAGAGAGAGTCTGTTCTCTAAAACAAGAATAATTTCTTCTTAGTAAAATGCACTGGAGGCATGAGAAAGTAAGGAGAAGACAGAATAAAACAGGGAGACCTCCATCTTCCCATAAACTTATAGCAGTCGTTTACTTATGAATAACTGAGTATCATCAATAACACAGATGTCTAATTGTGACCTGGAAAATCATGAAGACAGATGTGTGCCAGTCCTCCTTTATCTACTAACTACTCTTTACAGCCTGGAAGGCTGTTCTAAGGTGTCCCCAGAGCCTTCTCGTCTCCACACTGAACAACCCCAACTCTCTCAGCCGACCTTCATAGGAGAGGTGTTCCAGTCCTCTCATCACCCTAGTGGCCCTCCTCTAGACTCATTCCAACAAGTCCACACCCTTCTTGTGTTGAGGGCCCCAGAGCTGGATGCAGTACTCCAGGTGGGGTATCAGGAGAGCAGAGGGGCAAAATCAAGCCCTTTGACCTGCTACTCACATTTCTTACGATGCAGCCCAGGATACAGTCGGCTTTCTGGGTTGCAAGCGCACATTACCAGATCATGCTGAGCTTCTTGTCAACAAGAAGATATGCATATTTAAGAGATTTGGTGCAGGATGGGTCATGCTATTTGTTATTTCCATTTTGTAGTAGACATTTAGTATATGAAGGCTCTTCTTTTTGATTCAGATCCAGGATATGGTGCCCTAAGCAAACTTCAATACTGCTGAGGTACACCATACTTTAATCCCTGTGCTGAAGACTGAGAAAGCCAGTGCCCCACACCGCTTTGCAAACATTTAACCCAATCTGGGCTTTTCCTCGGGTTATGGAGGCCACAAATGTTTATTTTCTTGCTATCTAAGTATTGCAAAACCAATCAAAGACATGACTGCCACAGAGGGATTTCAAACATTTCTCATCAATGTGCTACCTTTCAAAATCAGAGTTATTTCCCTTGTAATAATAGAATTTTGAAGATAGCATCATCCTGTATCCAATAACATTATCAAATGAGGTAGGCTTTTTTTTTTTGAGGGAGGAAAAATCAATTAGCAACTCGCCTTTACTGAAAAATATACATATATTTTTGATTCCAGCCTCTGTATTAGGCCACTGTGCAAGTACTTCTCAAAGCACTTTAGAAATGTATTCTTTAACAGTTGTTTGCTAGTAATCACACTTAAGAAAGTAAAAATTATTTGGAGATGGAAATGTCTGCCTCCTTTTCCAAAGCAGGCCTTTTCTTCTAGTTTGTGTTGATACCCATTAATTAGGAAAAAAATTTAAAAAAACTACTTGAAATGCCATGATCACTTAAAAATTTCTTTGAAGACCATCACTTTGGTTAACAGGGATCAATCCTGCTTTTCAAAATCTAAAAAAAAAAAAAAAGACAAAACAACAAAAAATACAACCCCCCCAAAAAAATACCTCCCATGACAAGTTACTATGCCCACTCAAATGTTGATTTTCCAAGTATCCTCCATAGTTAAACATCCCTGACCTAAAGACTTTTCATTTCTCTTATGCCCTTTTTCTTCTCAGATTTTATCTAGTAAGTTCTAAACACTCATAACTTACTTTGTTTGTCAACTTGAATTTCATATTCCTGATTTTCCTGCTCTGAAGGGCAACTCTTGCACAAACTCAGGGCCAAACTGAACCATCAGCTGAAATGCCAAATAACAGATTGTTTTGCTGCTTGCCGTGGCCTTTTGTTTCCTCCCTTTTGATTAGAAATACTTTATTAAGCTAATTTAGTACTTTGAAGCTTGGGTGAAAGTTTTTACAGAAGAGCACCTTTCTGCTAATACTTCAACAAGAGAAAAATACAGTGACAGAAAAGAGGAACCAAAATGGGTTTCTATCCTACTTCAGTACGTTTAAATTAATAAATTAGCCCTTTAGTGGGTAATCAGGTAAATGGCTGAAATTAAAAAGGCAAATACAAGGCCATAGACTAAAGCAACCCTGAGGCTCTGAGAAAGAACTGCAGTATCTCAGCTGCCTACAAATCAACACAATGCAGAAAGAACTTTCCCTAATGATTTCGTCACTTCACCTGGTTGATGAATGTAAAGCTGATTCTCCAGGCTTTGGCTTATCTGCTCCACCCAATCTTAAGGCTGAATTATATAGCTGTTGTGGACCAAAGCATTCCTTCCTCATTAGGTGGACTCCACTGTACTCTTCATCAGATGATGAGTAAGTTAACCAACTTGAGAGAAGCAATTTACACTAAATAAAGTATACACATTTATAAAGTTCACTTCATTCTGAATTTTTCTTCCCTCTCCTGAGATCTAATCCAGTAATTTTAAGTGAACAAATCCTTAAAGACACCAATGAAAATATAAAATACTAATCAATCTTTCTTTTGGAATGGGGATAAAGTGTTTGTTATGAAGACAAATTAATTTTCAATCTAATTCATATACCCTAAGCATCGGTTTGAAGAACTATGAGCCTAAAAAAATAAGTTTACAAACATCAGCCTGTGAATAACACTGTGAACCAAGCAAAGCTAATTAATCATTTTATATTCTGTGCAGTAATGAGAATAGAAAGGAGTTCCATCACATACTTTACGAGATCCTGTGTTACAGTCCTCAAGTGTACCCCATTAGATCAAACTTTGGCACTATTTATATTTTAATTCTATTGAAATAGAATTTTAGCGTGAGTTGGAAAGTGAATGCGTAACCTTTTCTAAGCACATTTGACTGCTGCATGTAGATGTGTCATACACCTCCTATTACATGAAGAACAGAAATTCTCCACTCAAAGTTTTTCATAATATTCTGTGGGTTATAAATGCATTTTGACACTTTCCATTTCTGTAATATTTAGCATTCATCTTGGAATATTTATATATGATTAAAAAGTCTAATGTATTTTCTCTCTAGCTCATCTTTTTCCACAGTAACTATATTTCAGCCACGGTTTGATGAACTAAACATACTGCTCTTCTTATTAACCACTGTCTTTCCTTAGAAATAATCTCATTATATTTCTGTTTCTTTGTAAGTTAACACCAGTTGAGTATAATCACCTTTAACATGAACAGGATATAGAGGTATGCAACACAGAAAACCAGATTACTACATATTACTGGACAACTACTTAAAAAACTTATTTACATGTCAGCAAAATTACTGGTTTTTTCATAAAAAGAGAAAAATTGATCTAGTCTATTGGGAAGACAATCTATGGCTTGTTGGGAACTTCTATATTCTGCATGTTTTACACCTGGTTTTCCTATGCATGGAGAATTTATATTGCTGTATTCTCCCTTCCCCTTGTTTAAATGACTTCGAATTTCACTCTTAAAAATAGCTATTTCTTACAAAAAGGCTGTCGAAACACAATAAAAGACGTTCATCACCCCTTTTCCATTGAAAAAAAAAATCACGCTAATGCTTGAATATTTAAATTTAGTTTTGGAAACTACCACAGCAAGTGATCCTTGATAAATATTAGAAAAAAAAAAAAATTAAAAAATTGGGAGAACTGCCCACTACTGAGGGCAGATTTTATATTGCTGTGTTGCTATCCGGATCTTAACATCCAAAACTGCACTTGGAGTTGTGCTCTCTGCTCCAGAAGTACCAAACAGCATCACAATGTTTTCCTAAATTTGCTTTTTCGAAGCAATTTGGAAGGCAATTTTGTTATTTGATAAGATGTTCATCACTAAATTCAGCTAAACACACAGGCACCCCTCCCAAACATACATACACACACACACATTAATTTTACAAAAGTGTCATTTTCTGTAAGCAAGTAATTACAACACTGAAAATATTCTCTTATGTGTTTGCTGATTATTCTTAAATGATTTGTCACCACTCTGCCACTCAAAGGAGATGGTCATTTCATTCTTCTGAGAAGCTAACTATGTTCAAAATCAGCTAGATGAGGATGGTGCTGTGATATAAATTGCAATAGAAAAATGCATCATCCATCCATATAGCCGTCCATCCTGAGAAACTTCCACCGACAAATTCTTGCTATTTTCCATTGGTCATGGGGTTCCCATCAATAAATAGAAGGTCAGTGCAACAATGAGGAGCAAGCAGAATGGAGAAGAGAAGGTCTGATAGGCAGCTGATGGCATGAAAATATCTTCATATTTGTAAATACTGACAACACGTTCTGATACAGGTGGTGAGTCTATATCATGACGAGTTATAGAACCTTTAAGAGGTAAGGGCAGAAAGAAATAATGTCAGATGCATTTTTTTCTAAACCTCAACTAAAGATACAGGTAGACAGGTAATTTTCAAAACTACAGGAACATGCAATATTACACTGTCAGTGAGTAGTACCATTCTCTGCTTTCTGAAATTAAAATCCTGAATAAAACAAATGAAATGCAAGTAAACAACAAACATCCCTCACAGGAATTGAGAACTCCTAGTTATGAAGTTCTTCTATATTTAGCTTTGGGAAGGGAGGATAGTAACTTTATAGCCAAGAAAACATGACGTGTTGGACTCTTGTCTTCCTTTTTATCTGTTTTTAAGCTTTAAGCTGCCAGAATTTTAGTTCATTTGGAAAAAAAAAAAAAAAAGAAAAAAGGGGGAGGGTGTCTAGTAAGAATAATGTAATTGAAAGATGTTTATCCATTTTGGCACATCAAGTCTGTTGGTAACACAGAAATCAACTTACCCTGGATTGCTGGACCCCAAGCAAACAGATAGTACCAACTCAAGTGCAGATCTACAATGGTTTCCTCTCGGGGAACATACACAGGACGCTTGAATCGACATGTTACACGATTGTTTTCAAAAACCCCCTCCTCATCTCTAGCAGGATTTCTCTGGATTTCCTTAGCCCACTGACCGACATTATAGAAGTGCTGTATTCGGACTCTTCCATTGTCATCATGAACACAAGCCATGACATCATCTCCTCCCTACAAGGTAAAAACAAATTGGAAGACGGAAACCAGAAGTGTCAGAAAGCATTTCCTCATTTATGTGTATAATTTTAATTATTCAAAACTAATCAAGACCTAGGACTCTCCTTTCTTCTTTCTAAATTATATATACACAAATATTTGTTTCCCTAACCAGGTGTCTTGAATCCAATTGAAAAGCACATAAATAAATAGTAATATTTACTTACCCTTACTATCTTTTTTGGATCTTTCTAAGAGTTATTTTACCTTACATATATAACGTATTTGTAAGACATGATATCTCCTTGACATCACACAATAAATTGATCTGTGGAAGGCTGTTTTCTTTTGTTATTTGTGAAGTTCTGGGATCCTGCTTCATAAAAACTGGCAGTCTTGAATCCCTCTTGTGCACAAAATCCACTGCCTCAAATCGTGGATAGGAAACCAATATGATTTAGTAGGATAGAGGAGATGAATCTACTAATTATGGGAAAATAATACCATAAATTAGAGTAAGTCTTTTCTAATCTCTTCTCACGTTCACTTAAGGGAACATCACTTCTCATATCTCTCTTCTCTCTTAAAAGAAAATTAAAAATTTTCAGCATGTAATAACAGTATACAGTATACCATAAGATATAATAAAAAAGTAATCAATATGCTCTTCTTTACGTAGCCTAAACAGCCACCAAAGTTGGTTCTTCTCAAGCAAAGAACCAACAGACAGAAGGAAGTGTGAGACAATTATTTGTAGAGGTTATCTGTAGACGTACTAAAGCAGTTGCTAGAACAGCTACTCAAGGTCACTGACAAAGTGGTAGAGCACCGTATCACTCAGGGATGAGCAATAACTTCAGGAGCACTATCTCATAGAAGCCTTAGCATCAAGAACACTTGGTCCAAGCTGGATGAGTGGCATTTTACTCAATACCACTGTCACAGCTATCAGTGCCACACTAAATACAGGCCCTACTCCTCCCCTACTCATCTTTCTGAGATGCCATACTGATGATAGAATGGTGCTTGCTAGTGTGATCATCCCTCAGCTTTTTGTTACAGGAAAGGGAGAGAAAAAGAGTGCATTTCAGCACTCCGGGAATATATTGCTATGTGCATTTGTAAAAGATGTGCCAAAAGGGAAGGGTAAAAGTTGACAACTAGGTAAAACACATGCTTGAACATTTTCCGCACCTTGGTGCTGCTGCAGGCAACCTTTTCAGCCTCTGTCTTGAGACTATCATTGCTTTCCCTAACTTATTTTCCAAGTTTAATTTTCATACATCTGAGCAAAAATTCCTCATTCTTAAGTACAACGAAGAAAAATAAACCTGTTTTCACACAGAAGAAAAAAAACTAAAAAAGAAAGAAAAAAACACTCTTAATCTCAGTTAACAGAATGACATTACAGAATCCTTCCCAGGCACAAAAGCCTGCAAGTGGAAAAGCATAACATTATTTGAGACAAAGAAATAGGTCATAGGACTGTAAAAAAATCTATTGAGGACACAAAATATTTTTTTTCCTTAAACTTCTGAAGCTATCCAGGCCACACCATTTAGATTAGGGCCTCCAATGCACAGCCCATTTCTCACAGCAAAGCTGTTTTGACTCAGAGCCATTTTACCATCAAAGCCTGGAAGTTATGAAAAAGGATGAAATCAGCAGGGGAACAAGAGAGAAAGAGAGATGCTATCTGGTTTAGTCCAGCTGACTGATGGGCATTAGATAATGTACACAGCAAATCTGGAAGCAAAAACTTTTAATATTTACTTAATTGTTCTTACCAGAAGCTGACTTAACACGCTTCTTGATGTGCCCGGGACAAAAGGTAACACATGTTTTCCAAGTGTCTGATGATATGACAGCAGTGGGGCCCTGGGATCTACTACAGGTACATCACAGTTACCAACTAGTAACACATCACTGATAGCTTAGGAACAAATACTTAAAAGTGCTGAGCTGTTTTGGAAACGCTGTTGAGCGCTTGCATTGCCATCCATCTAAACTCTTCCCAAAATTTGGCTGTAAAACTCTTCTTTACAACATCAAAACTACAAACTCTTTCTTGTGATGTGAACTGTTCTTTATGACATAAAAAGCTCCTATCTTCATCGTGTTTATTTACAGCATCATATTAAAACATGTATAGAGTAATGAGTGAAAAGCTCCTGCCCTCACACTTCCTTTGTAATTTTCATTTTGAGTTTGATAAAAATGCTGTTAAGTCAGTGCAAGTCTTCCCATTCATTTTGTGGGTCCTAGCCCAGGACATCTAAATCCTGTATTTTTTCAGACTACCATTTTCGACATTACAAGAAACAGTCCTTTCCTTTAACTTGTGGTTTAGGATCTGGTCTCAGTATTGTTCTATATGCCCAGGAGTGGTTCTGTCCATGAACACCTGCATTATGAACTGCATTTTAATCCTAAACACTTTACCAAGGATCATAGACAAAACATCTTTGCGGAAGTTGCCCATTGCATAGGTTTTTTAAAGTTCACACAGTACATACTTCTGTTTTGCTCACTGAAACTCAACAAAAAGTGAAGCTTTTGAATGAAAAAGTAAGTACAGGAATAAGCATAAAATCAAACTCAAAAAAATCCAGAAGAGAGAATAAATTTTAACAAGATTGTTTTCTAGAGTATATATATTTAAATTAGCAGGAGTCATCTTGTCACACATTTGTAGTTTCCCTGAAACAACATATAGGCATGAAAGAAACAAAACAATTTCCGAAGTTAAACAGTGAAAGATATATTTGCATTGCTGAAAGTCAGCTGATTTACAGAAGAATAAAATTATTTGCTATTTAGTTTATGATGTGTCTTTTGTCAAAGTTACACTGCCATAAAGCACAGCAGGACATTTCCATGTGAATTGGCTTACCCCTGAGGGCTTTTCTAACAAAAAGACAAAAAGTTAATAACATTCAGCCATTCAGAACTGAACTGAAATACTGTTGTAGTTCTCAGAAAAGAAGGGAAAGGAGATGTTAAGAAAGATGAAGCAGTTTTCTGTGAGGCAGTACGCTTGGCTTCTGCTCCTGGGGGGCTTCTGAATGGTGTTTTGTTTTCAGTAAGTCAATTTTTCCTTTTATGCTCTGTTTCTGACTGATGAAATATATAAATATATATAAACCACTTATATCCTACCATGTAAAAGTGTGCATGTTGTCAATACGAAGAACTGCACATGTCTTACCATCTTCTTGTCTGAGGAAAATCCCACTGCCACCCAGCCATCAGTATCGGCACTCAACTCAAATTCCACGTCAGCTCCTATTCTGCGGTAACTTAGAAAGTAGTCACAAGTCTCCGCATTACATCCAGGTTTACCATACCTAAATGGAATTGAAAATACAAGTATTTTTTCTTTGAAATTTGCTGCTATGGAACTTAATTAAATTTCTGCAAAAAACCCCAAAAGAACACATTGTGGTATAATGGCGGTAAAACATATTATATAATCTGCTATACATAGGGTACCATTAATTAAGAGTTTGTAATTATTGCTCTTTTAGTATAAGAATGTATAGTATTGCAAACAGTTACACACAGTATTACTCTGTCGACCTTACTTGCTCAGGTTTTGTAAGTGCTTCATGAAAATATGAATTGTGAAAGAACTGTAGGTCCTTAACTAAGACATAGATCCTAGTGTCCTCAAATAATATAGTTACTACTAAAAAGTATGTTCTTCAAATAATAAACATTTATTAAAATGACTATGGAACACTTACCAAAGTCTCCAATATCATCAGTAAGCATTTTTAAAAATAAAGTTATCTGCACTCTTATCTCAGACTGACCTGAAGCATCCCTTGGTTTTTCCACAGTCATCCACTCTGATTTTTGCGAAGGGATCCACAGGAGGAGCAGTAGGGAAAGGATAACCTGTATAATCAGAATAAATCATTACTAAATAAAATATAAGGAATAAAAAGCAGTAATACTAAAGAGAAATGTTGCAATAGCATTTACTTTGCTGATAACTGTGCTGTTCAGACAAGGGACTACTTTGTCACATACACAACCTATTACTTAGATAGTCCTGGATCCAGGTACCAAAGCAACACAAGTAACTGAAAACAAAACTTTCCCGCATTCATTAAGGCGAGAGAAGAATGCCAAAGGTTAAAAGTTAGTGTAAGGCAGCAGGACCATGGACAAGTGCAATCAACTAACGTTTTGGGATCTCCGCTCAGCTATCTCTTTATCCCCTCAGGAAATCCGTTAGGGAACTAAATTTGACTCCTTACAAATGACAGCATGAGGTTTAAATGGAGGCAGGGCACCAGACGCAGAGCTGTAGGAATGGATACCTTATAAGAAGGAAAGTACCTTATAATACGTCCTCCACTAAGAAGTAAAATAAAACACACATTGCAGTAAAAAGCAAGAGAGTATCAAGACAGGGAATTGCCTGCAGTTATAGCCTGCAATCACTTGTGAAGGCAGACCCAAAAGAGCTGGACAATGAGAGTTATGATTCCAAGCAATTCCCTGTCTGCTGCAAGATAATACACCAATGAAGAAGTGAGAACATTTATGAACAGACGTATTCTGTCTTTGCTTGTCGATGCTGGTGCCTGTTGTATAAGCACAGATATTTTTAATAGGATGTTATTTTACTTAGCCAGCTGAAAAATGAAGTGCTAACTGTGAAACTAGAAAGTCCTCTGAAAGCGCTTCATTGAGTAGGGAATGAGCACTACAGTTAGTTACAGCATCAGTACACAAACGTTTGATCTACACAGCTTTGGGTGTTCAGGAACCCTTGATTTGCTTCCTCAGATTTCTGACAATGCCAATGGAGAAAGTGTGCTGTAAGTTGCAAATCACAGCTCCATTAACTGTATCAGGGGCCTGGGTAAATTAGCCAGCATAAATGCATTAAGTTTGCAGAATTTCACAGCAGCCTGTAGCAGAGCATCACTGACACTCAGGTCATGGGACATGCAATTTTCTCACTCCTTCGATATTTTCAAGTCCGTTGAACAAACGGGTCTCAATGCATCCTAGCCACAAAATTGGGAGTTATAACACTCCACCATCTGTAAATTCAAAAAGACACCCCGGGACCCACGACTACTCTGTTTTCCCTTGACACTTTAGGGCATCACACGTCCTTTCGAAACCCACAAGCCCCGGGATTACTCTTCACGCTACCAGCCCGCAAAGCTTCGCACGAGGGGAAGGCGAGACACCGCCGGCCGGCCCCGCTCTGCGGGAAGGGGACGGAGCCCGGCCCCGTCGGGGGGGATGCCCGGGCCCAGGGGTGCCACTGCGGGGAGCGAGGCGCCGGCCCTGCGGAGAGCGCGGCGGTCCGGCGGGACACCTGGGGCTGGCCCCGGCCCCGGCCCCGGCCGCGGGCGGCAGCGCTGGCTGGAGGCCGCCCGGGCGGAGGAAGATGGCGGCGGGCGCTGGCCTTCGTGCTGAACAACGCCGCCGCCGCCCGCCCGCCCGCCCGCCCGCCGCCACCGCCGCCCGGCCGGCGCGGTGCTCCCTCCCTGCCGCGGCCGCGCTGCCCCCTTCGCCCGCCGCGCCCCGCCCGGCCCCGCCGCCCGCCCCGGCCGCCGCGCACCCTCCTCGGAGAGGTAGCGCAGGTCGTAGAACTCGCTGGCGAAGGTGCCGTACGAGGAGTCGTGGTGCCGCGCCGCGTCCTCGCCGTGCTCCCCGCCGCCCGCCTCCCGCCGCCCGCCGCCCTCCTCGGCCGGGCTGGCGGCGGAGCCGGCCAGGAGCAGCAGCAGCAGCAGCCGCCGAGCGCCGCGGCTCCGCTCCGCCATGGCGGCGGCGGCGGGGCGGGCAGGCGGCGGCGCCCGAACGCGGCTCCGGTGGGGAGCGGCGGCGGCCGCCGGGGGGATCCAGCCCCGGGGACAGGCGGTGCCGGAGGGAGCGCGGGGCTGGGCGAGGGGGACGGTGCGGGAGGAAGAGGTGTCGGGGGCGGCGTATGCGCGGGAATGCGCGTGGGAGCGGCGTGCGCGAGAGCGGGATGCGCCGGGAGCGGGATGCGCCGGGAGCGGTACGCGCGGGCGGTCACAGGCACAGCCCTGGCAGCACCGAGCCCTCCCGCCGGGATCGCCGCCGAAGGGCTAGGCTGTGGCCTTCCGTGGACCACCAGGTTCCCGCACCCCAAAGCCCTCCCCACCCGGCAGAGACCCCGCCGCGGGGACACCTTCTGCCACCGCCCAGGCACAGCACTCGGGGGCAGCACCAAACCATCCCCGGCCGCCCCCGTGGCCTCGATTCACCAAAGCCTCCCAGCATGTGCTTCAAGAGGACGTGATAAATCCTGCTCAGTAATTGTCGGGCACACTTAGCTCCTTTCTTCTTCTTTTTAATTTTTATTTTATTTTATTTTTTTTCAGTGACTTCTGAGATGGGACTGGAGGCACAGCACGACTTAACATTCATTTCAGGTAAAACCCCATGGTAGTGAGCGCTCACTGTCTGATTGTGTGTTCTTGCTTTGTATTTTATGCAATGTAACTGCAGCAGTACAAATATGCTTTCAGACCTAGCAGGACTGAAGGAAAGCCCTGGTTGTGCCCCCAAAGTTGGCTTGGGCTCCTGTATCTGATGCTGGACTTGCAGCTAGGCATTAAAGATACAACTGCGTTCTCACTGTGCTATGGTGTCTATGGGTTGATGAAGGAACCATGACCTTTCGTACCTCATGTTTGCCGAAGTGGCTTTTTTTCTTGGGTTTGGATTGCTGTCTTCTAGTTATAACTATAATTTCATTTTTATATTGTTTTGCACGGTTACACTTCCTCCTCTGAGAGTCCAGAATAAAATTCGGCAAAACATCAGGGAGGAGGGAAGGAAAAAGATGAAGACACAGAAGTTGGTAATATTCTGAAAATTAAAGTAACTCCTAATTTAAATGTTTTCTTTTTTACTATTGATAACTATACGGAGTTACTTTTTGATGCGGCACTGAGACTGCCCAAGACCCAAGCTGCATTAGGGATAAGTCCATTCCCTTGAGTTGAGCAGGTGGTTGTCATACCAGAGTGCACTCAGCTCTGTTGACTGGATGATGTTAATTCACATATCCATGGTTTAGTCTGGTGGAGTAGCATGTTATCTCTCACTGCAGATAGAGGAACAGCTATACAGAGGTAAAAAATAAATTGCAAAAGAAATTCCAATTGCATGCAAATTCAACATGTTCCATAGTAGCATATGGAAAAAGCTATGGAAGAGCAACAGCAAACTCAAGTGCAAAATAGCGAGTCCCTTCTTCCTACCTCACTGAGCTTGGCAAACTTTAGCAGGCCAGTGGAAAACAAGCAAACAAATGTCAATAGAAAAAAACCCTTATAAATCAGGCTAACAGGAGAATAAGGCTGCAGCTTATTCTTTCTGGGAATAATCAACTCTGATGAAGGCCCCCTGTCTCCTTTTTGAAATAGCTCGCTGAGGGTTGTGATGCCTATGAAGAAACATTTGCTCAGCGAGGGAGCAGCTGTCAGCTGCATGCTGATTTTTCCTCCCTGGGAACAGGCTTTAGCACACTGCGATATGGGCAATGCTTCACAGTTACTGTAAACACTTAGGATATTTATCATGTATTGTTTATGCCTACATGACATCTATTGTTTTAAATCTGACAGCTGAGATAACTGTCTGCGATTACAGTGAAGCTGCGCTGATTTTCTAAGGTGAAGATACAGCTAAGAGACTGCCTATATTACATGTGCCTTCCTCTTTGTAAATCCTTAAAAATTAAAACTAAAATACTCCAGCATTTCTTCCCCTTAGTAGAACTTCTTGTGTTTGCCTGAAGGTTCTCCCTATCACAAGAAAGGGTTGCTCATGGGAAGCACTGTCACACTGAGACAGGTGAAGCTCTAAAGAGTACCTTCAGTTTTCAGCAGACAGAAAGGTCTGCACTGCAACTAACAGCATTGCCAGCAGTTCTGCAGGGAAGATCCTTATCTGATCAAATAATTGAGGCTGCCATCAAAGGAGGCATTAGCAGAAGGAGTCCAAACTGCAATTGCACGTGCAGCCTTAACCCTGAAATGCCTAAACTTTCTGAATGCTGTATTTCTCAGCTTGCATGTGCTGGTAACAACTTTCTTATATGGGACATACACAAGCCGTATGTTAACCACACATAGAAGGCATTGCCAGCCTCTGACAGCAGAAGACCTCTTGCTTTTGGTGAATTAGAGATGTGGGCATTTCCACCACTTCTTGAGCCCATCGCCTCCTGCCTCAGGGGAATCCAGTAGTCAGATTCCTTGCATGGTTAATTGCTCTAAAGCTTGGGCAATTCTCTGGTTCTAGCACTCAGTCTATCAGTGTCTTGCCAGGACTAGAGACCAGGATTATCCCCAGATATCCCTTGAGGCCCACCCTGCCTTCTTTCTTGGCTTTGTTTGGTCACTTAAAGTACACCTTTTCCCTAGAGGCTCATGGCATTTAGGGCTTTTGGACTAGAAATTTAAACTTCAGGAATAAGTCATAGTTTATGAAACAGACGTTCAGAGAAAAATGTTGTCTCAGAGTCTCTGCATTATTCAGGAGTGGCTGGGGGGGGAAGAGGCTAAAAACCTACTAGTCATATAAGACCATGGCCTGACTAATGAAGAGAGAAGTGGGGAAAGGCCAGTGATGCTGGCAGACCATTAGTCTGATAAGATATTCTTTGTGCCCACTTTTCCTTTGGGATCACCCATGTCAAACAAGTTCCTCTCTCCACTGCTTGGGCAGTTAGGCTGGATCTTGCATTTTCCAGGTCCTTTCTGGTTCTGTGCATGATCTAGCAGGTTTTGTCCATTTGATCATTCTCAACTTCCTTACTCAGCTATTCATAAGTTATTAGTGTTGTCAGACCACCCCAAAAAGATGAAGCTGGTTAAGTTTATACTGCCCTGCCTCTTCCCAGCTAAATCCTCAATATATCCATGCCTCAAGAACAATATGTTAAAGTTTAGTGCTGCTGGTTATTTCCATCAACTCAACACGTACTGAAAAATCAGTACGTATCTACCAGGGGTACTGACTGAGAAAGCAATTTGCAAGACAGCAGTTTTCTTACTGCAGTAACCTGAACCAGAATTTGTAATTTAATGCAGTTTTCTCAAACCCTTACCACAATCTTGTTCAATATGGTTAATGTAGCTACCAGTGATTTATGTTGGGCTTTCCTTTATTAAACAACAATAAATTGAGAAATTGAGAAATAACACTGATTTCATTAGTAGTCATTTATGCTGTGCTCTAGTTATCAAATTGTGACTCTTCAGAAACGTGCTTGCTGTGTTAGTTACTTAAAATAAGACATGGGAGAAAATATGCTAGGAATTTCTTGAAAGCAGACTTTTTTCACAATATACAAAATGGATTGACGAAGGTAGAAATGTCAAATGCCAATATATAAAGTATATCTCCTATGAGAAAAGTAAGAACTAAGCGATCACCTTAGAAAAAAACAAAGCACTGTGGAGGAAAAAGACATGTATAATTTCTGGAAGCTGCTCATCAAAGAGATGAGTGAGCTTTTTGGAGGCATGGTATTGCTTCAGGTCTTCTGGAGAAAGGCAAAAAAATATAAACTCTAAATATGCTTTCATCCAAATACAAACTGCATTAGATCATCTTTTGCTAAGCACAGGTAAATTTTTCTTTTTCTGCTGCCACTGAGTTATTATCTGGTCTTGCTCCAAGAATGCCTTTGCAGCCAATACTGCTCACAACAGCAGTCTTTCTATAAAATTAATCTAATGCAGGAAAAAAGCAATACCTCCAAGTTTTTTCCACAAGCATAACATATACCAATCTAAAGACTAAGTCCAGTAGTTTTAGACACTAAATCAGCATCAGTTTTGCTTCAGTAAACACTACAGACCCTTCCCAAAGTATATTAAAACTGCAGGTTTTTTGTTTGTTTGGGGGGTTTGTGTGTGTGTGTGTGTTCATTTACATGAGGTATTTTATGTTTTTTCTCCCAAGATTGCATTTTTTTACTTGCCTGGTATACCTGCCTTTGATACCCCAGTGTGAATGCAGGTATGGGAGGTCTATCTACCCTGAAAGCCAGATCTACCAGATGGTGGCACAATGTGCACCAGGTGGTTTTGGAGCAAAATGCTTCACATTTTTTAAAAAGTCCTCATTACAAAGAAGTTATTTATAGTGTTATTCTCACAAGGAGCCAAAACAGAGCAGCCTTTTATTAGAACTTGAAGTAAAGGGCATTACATTGAGGCCTCCCTGTGCATAAATACCATTTACTTACTGTGCAAAAATTGGCCTGGAGAGCAGAAAAATTTAGCTTGTATTAGCAAAGAGCTCATTTAGGTAGGAATGTATTAAAGAGTTTAAGCTGCATGGGCAGAATTCAATTAATTTCACGTGAGACAATGTAATTTCATCCTAATTAGTAAAGAACCCAGAAATGAGGGGGTGGGGGGGAAGAGGCAAACCCCTGTTCCTTTATGAAACTTCAATCGAAGAGTTATTGTGAAAGTTCTGTAAGTTTGCCTGTTGGAAAACAACCAGCTAAAACAATCTTTCTCCAGCCCAAACTCAAGTCATCTCTGCATCTGAATAATAATAATGCCCTTATCTTCTAGGTGAATGTAAGCGAGTGAGAAAAAGCAGCAGAGGAGCTCCTTCTGCTTCACTCCTCTTCAGGGAAGGTACTTTCTATATATACCTAACCAAGGCATCTTTTGCCAAGGGATCCGAGGAATGTAGGCTTTGGCCCTTCCTGGATTAAAGCTACAGGAGGGGATGCTTTCCTTCAAACAACCTAGGGAAAAACTTCCGTATTAGGGGAGTTTTCTCTTTCTCTCCAGGACATTGGAGCCCAGATGAACGGTAGACCTCAGACCTCAGGATCCACGAACACGCTCCAAATCTGGCTTTGGGCTGGAGCACCCTGACCACCCACAGTCAGACCAGGCTGCTCCTGGTGCTGCTGGCCCCCTGCCCAAATACACCCAACACCCTGTCCACTAATTTTTGAGCTTGGAATGCAGGACAGGTGTCCTCTCTCATCCGCAAATGCAATAACGCGTTGCTTTACAGCAATAAGTGCAGCTTTGGGGTGCTCTGAGGAAGGGGGAAGGAGGGGTTGGGGTGAGAGAAAAAAATCGAGGAAGCAGAGGTGAGTGTCCCCAGGAGACAGCCCATTCCCCGCCTATGCTGGGTACCCTGAAGCCGGGCCGGCCAGCTGCCCCCTCTGCCAAGGCATCTCCCCCGGAGCCGGGCTCTCCCCGAGCTCCACCCGCGGGGCGGCTCTGCCGGCAGCGCCCGGGGAGCACCGGGCTTGGCAATGGCACCCGACGGCCGCCGAGGGGCACCAAGGCACCGAAGGACGGCATGGTCCTCGAAAAACATTCGCCCATCCAGGCAGCAAGACGTGAACGGGGGCTTTTCCCTCTCTGCCAGCAGGAGGGGAGTGGAGGGGATGCTGCCCAGGGAGCCCCGGGGAGCCCAGAGCCCTAAAGAGGAACCCTTAGAGCCAGTCTGTGGAGCTTGAGGCAGCCGAGGTCATGCTGGCGCATCCCTGCCTGTTACCGTCACTGGATGCATGCAAACTGATCTTGAGAACCATCAGAGGAATGGATTGAGCAAGGCGCACATGCAAATGACTGGAAAACTTGTGGGACTGCAAGACGCAGACTGTGCTGTACTTAAGCAGTAGTGAGGTAAAGGCTTCTAGGGCGGCAGAGTTACACAGCTCTGAAGGAAAATTCCAGCCCAAATTCCAGCTTTTGTCTCAAGCTTCCCTCTTTGCATGTCATTATCTACAGACACGTCTATATTCATTACCTGCGCTCACTTGGACGGCAAAGCCAGTCTGGTGCACAAGTGGCTTCGCTGAGTTTAAAATAATCAGTTCTTTTTTTCACATTAAAACAAGGGAGACTCAGTTAAACCGAAGGCTTTGGGTACCAAAGAGGCACACTAAGGGAGAAGAGTTAAGCCTCTCAAAACCCTCACTGCAGTCTTTGTGCGTAGGAGTCTTTGAACCTTGGATGCAAGGATAAATCAAGCATAAAACAAGTTACTCTGATATAGAAAATATCCCATACATCTGCTAGTGGTATAACAACAAACAACTTTAGAGACTCTGTATATATTGTTTTGGAATGTTTGTAAACTAAGTTAAAAAGAGAGACATTTTTAAGGTTTTAATTTATGTAAGTTGCTACTAATATTGAAATTACAAAGTCAAGTTTACTCCTCACAAAGCCAATGAAGTCTGAGTTCAGTGTGGTTTGTTCATCCAAAGATTCTAGAATATAGCCATCTTCAATGAAACACGGTGTTATTGAACAGAACAAAACATTGTGTGACAAAGTAGATGTAGAGACTTTTATACCAATTAATATGGGGATAAAACCATCATATTTGAGGGTTATTTGAGAAGAATTTAGGGATCTCTAACCACAGTTAAATATCTCTCTTTTTTTTTTTTTTTTTTTTTTTTTTTTTTTTTTTACTAACCAAAAAGATTGTAGCATTGATAAATGGCTGGGATTTTCTTGTTTAAATCTTCATGTGGTCCCAGCCACAAATAATACTAACTTGGTTTCTTGTTTCTACTGGGCAGGTATGTAGTACATCCTAATGTTTCTTCACTGCTTTTCAAAAAGATGTTTACAATTATAAACCTAATATAAAAATAAGCATTTAGCTGTCTTCTCTTCATTTGGCAGTCAATATGTGCATGGAGGAAAGGTTTCCAACAGCCCAAGGTGTATGCTATGCAATTGCCCCTTCCCTTACACTTAAAAAATTGAGACCGTATTAGATATTCTGAAGCCATTTCAGTATGTCATTAAGCTGATGCCTTTGAGTTTTGTTCTGATGGTGTTGCTATGCCAATTTGAGACATGAAAACAGTCTCTAAGCATTTACTGAAAACACTGCTTATCAGCTGGGGAAAAAGAAAACGGGGGGGAAAAACCAGACATCAATCTGGTAATTGGAGAGAAACACAAGCTCCCCTGTTCTGGCAGTCAGTTTCCCCACATGTACTCTCCCTGCCATTGTAAAATATTCACAAATGTCAACCGCCCAAAAATGTAGTAGTGGAGAGCAAAAGAGCATAAAACTGAGGCTTTTTTACCACTCCACAGGCAGTCACAGTATTGCTGTGCTGGCAGCCAACAGCTTTACCAAGCTCAGGCCACTCTGGGGCAACGACCTTTTTCTCCATATCAGTATATGATCACAAGCCATGAACTCAGATATAGCAAGAGCAGTTAAATGGCTCTTTACAGCATTATGTGGACACTTTAAATCTGCCCTCTCAGTTTTCTTCTGTGCACCCCCATGAGAAATTAGTTTGCCCACTCCCTTAGGTCTTTTGCACCCTGGCCACATACTGAAGGGGAACATTGCAGGTGGGTAGTGAGTGCGACTCGCTGAGGAGGTGATGTGATTTAATTGTGGAGGCTCCAGGCAAAATGGTAACTGTCAGGCAGAGACCGGATGCTGCTATAGTCCCAGCTCCAGGTTGCCCCTCAAGGATAGAGTTAATGATGTGTGGCACTAGTGACTGCAAAACAGAACAGCTTTTTCCATCCATAGTAAACAATGCTTCTTCTCATGAAATGCCTCAGCATTTAGTTGGATTATTTTTAGAAGCATTTGCATTTGGTAAAACAACACAGAGAAAAAGACCCTCAAGCTCATCAGAACTCTCATTTGTAGTAAAGTATTAATATTGAGAGTATTTCCAAAGTGAAAGTCCAGAACAAGATTTTGGTTTTTTGATTTTCTTTAAGGAATCAGAGTTCTTTGATTCTACCATTTTGCTCAAACTCATGACATCATTCTGTTTTTATTGTATTCATATATATTTTGTTTGCCATTATCTAAAGAGTTTAACAGCATTCTCTTACCCCAGAAAACAGAGTTTGGATACTTTGCTTAGTTTTTATCCATGGGAAATTTATACTTTTCATTCTCAGTTTGAAGAAAGTTCACAAAACACAAGAGGCTCCTGCCTCTGACCAGCTCTTCTCTAAAGATCAGTCCATGCTAGAGTTAAGGTTGCTGCAGTCACCCCAACCCCTCCACCCGTCTTCCTGCCCTCGCATGATGACTCAACTTCTAATGACAGAGTCACACATGAGTTTTTCCAAAGCACCTGTCCCATCTGACAGCCTGTAATGAATGAAAGGGTTGAGCAATGTTTATTTTTATCTTCTCTTTTCTATTTGAGCTCTGCTTTGGGGACAACTGTCGAAAGCATATTTAACCGCTTACTTTTAAAAGCTTGCATGTATCCTTCCAGTTGCATCCCCATGCTTATGAAATTGACCTTCAGAACAACAACTAAGCAAAGTCACAATTTCCTAAGAGAAGACTATTTTTCTTTTCTCATAAGGGAACTTTTTTCAGCTTCAGGGGGAGAGTGGAGATATTGCAGCTCTTCCACAGCACTATAGTTTTAATAAAGAGAGTCATTCTGCCCCATTCCACATAGGAATGTTTTTACAGGTATTGCGTGTAAAACATTTAGCAGGACAGCTGGCCATGGGCCTGAGGGATGCTCACTTGGACAATGCAGGCTGTGTTGACAAGCACTAGCTTAATAAGCGTGTAGGCAGAACTGAAAAAGTAAACATTTCTCATACTTCCTTGATCCCTGTTTGATCAGTTGATTCTCACGTCGCTTCCCCTTTTCTTCAGTAGTTGTCCACCCTCCCTCTCCTTCTAGACATCTGCAGGCAGAAAAACTGTCTCTACATGACCATGAGAGGCAGCAGCACACCCAGCTGCTGCTCTGGCTCATTGGCTGCACTGCTCGGTCAACAGAAATAGCAGAAGTGAATACCCTTCTAGTATAAGAAACGTACAGTGAAACCTTTGCTAAGGAATGCTTGCACAGATGAGAGCACAAGTATTTTGATCCATTTCTCAAGTGCTTTCACTTCTCCACTTATCAGGAGGAGCAAATAGGATAATCATTCAGGGGCTGTGAAGGGGACCAAACCTTTGGCTTTGCTTTCTCTGGAATAATGACTTCCATTTGCTTACATCAGTCCCTGTTTACAGATTAGTTCCTCAAACCTCCATGACTGGGCAGCAGAGGAGCAGTTAGTCACAGAGGGCTGTGTCATTCATTATACCTGACCAGGTTCATTGCTTTCACTGGCATAATGGCTGAGCAGACTGGATAGTTTCCCAACACACACAAGGCAAGCACCTGCCATCCCATCCATATTTGTACAGTTGTGTATCCTTCAGGTAAGCTGCTCATCTACTCTGACATTGTCAGATGCCTGAACTGTATTGCAGGTGAATAAAAAGGAAAGTGTTTCTGGATGCAGCTGAAAAAAATGGGAGGCTCTATAAAAAAACCCCCTTTTTCAGCTATTATTTGCATTCACATCTAACAGCAGGTTTTCAGGGACCTGCCCATCTTGCCTCCCTTTCCCCTCCCACAGATTTCTGCGCAGTAGGTACCACAGGGGTAAAGTGATCTTTAACTGAGATCACTATTCATTAGCTATCAGTGGTTATTGTCAGAGGAGGCCCAGAGGTGAGATCAAGGCTTCATTGTTCCAGGTGATGGATCCACATAGATACTACAGGTCCCTGCTGTAGGGCTGGCACTGAAAGGAGGCAGCAGGTCACAGCTTTTAAATACCACTCCCTGAGCTGGTAGCTCAAGGTTCAAATGAACCAGCGGAGTTCCCCAGAGAGTGACATTACCAAAATCTCTTGGTGAGCTGACTCCACAGGCTGAAAGAGAATAATAATATTTCAAATAAGTGGCCTGGCAGAGTTCAAAGGGATAAGAAGCATTTAAATTCAACATGAAAGACATCTTCCTCTGCAGAGCTTTAGGATGGAATATTGCCAAGCAGATAAGCTATTTAAAAGCCCCTGTAATCAAGATTATTAACATGGAGATTTTTGTCATAATTAAAAACATCCCACTTTTCAATCACATTAAAGAGAAAGTGATATAAAATGTAACTTATTTTTCTATTTGAATTGCTTTTTAAAGAACAGTAAAAACATTTTTCCTTGCAGAGAATCACACCATCATTAAAAGTTATCTTCGAGAGAAGATTCATTTAATCTATTGCATTGCTCATATTTTAACTTGAAGTGTTGCACTTTTATTTCAACAAAAAAGGTAAAAACCCTACATTTTGACTTCCCAAGTATTTAATTTTCTGACCATAAGCAATAGTGAGACAACTTAAAAGGAAAAGTTTTATTCTCACAAATTTCCTGGTATCTCAAAAGATGCTGTAGAAAGCAATGCCAGCTCACATAGGAAGCATGCTTGCCTTTTTTTTTTTTTTTTTTTTGTGCATTTGGAAGTAAACCACATTAAAAGGAGCCTACCCACTTTGCAGAAAAAAAAGTACCCAGAATATTACTGTGCACTTGTATTCAGCAAAGCCTGTGAGCAGCAGATAGGGAAGATGACACTGCAGGAGCCAGAGAGTGCTACCAGTGCACCTCCCTCCTTTCCTCATTTTTGAGCTCAAAGTCCTACCTGCCCCGGGGCTACCCTCTTGCCTCCAAAATAGCTGCTGTATATTTGGGTCACAATGATGAACAGAAGAAAAATTATAAGACCAGAGACACAAAGCAGCTGCAGCAGGGATGCTTCACACGGAAAAATGGCATCTGAATGGAAACAGGCAGTCCTTAGCAGGACAAGGGTTGCTGTTCATTTTGTTTTCAGGCAGATTTGCAGACCTATGTGGTTACAGAGGAAGAGCAGCATATGCGACATGCGTGAAGCCTCGCTAAACCTCCCACACAGTGCTAAGCCAGCCAGCTAAGAAACTTAATCCCATGCAGGGAAAATACCTCCATCTGACAGAGCTTTGCCAGTGTGAAACAGCATTTCTCACAAACTGAGAAGTGGTTCAGTGGGACAGCTGTGGTGAAGCTGAGAAGGTATCCTGTTGGTCTTACTAGAAGATGTTGCAGGGTTATTTGCTTGACAAGCTCTTAATGCTTTGCACTTCTCAGACTTTTAGATAATGCCTTTGCTGTGAATCCTTCTTCCTTTCAAGCTGATACTGACTACACTGGCAGATCCAGAAGGAGCATATATGACAATATATCAGATACATCACTGCAGTGCTACATCTGTTTTATAGCACAGCCGTGTGCTAACTCAGCTCTATTGCCTTTCCCCTGGAATTTAGTTGGTCAGCTTCTGCAAAAAGAAGCAGAAGAAAGACTGAAGAAAACCTAAAAATACCTTTGAAAATCCCCACGTTCTAAATGTTGGCTTGAGCTGTGCAATTTCAAGGTGTCCAAAGTGATCAAACATCTCCTTATCTGAACTGAGAAGTGCTGAAGCAGCTGCATGACCAAGCATCTGCTTGATAAGGTGGATCACCCCCATGAAAGCACACCCATCTGTACAGTCTGTTTTTTCCTCCTCCTCCTCAGCCCTGGTGTAGCTTCCCTGTTTGGGCAGAAGAACATATGTTGGACTGCAACTAGATTTTGAGGTTGCTGCCTGACAGGGATCTTCAAAGAGCAATATTACTCCCTGGATTTCACTGAAAATATAACGTGTGTATCTTGTCCTACAGATCTGTATGGATACAGAGCAGCACCTACCTTTTTACAACTAAGGAACATCTGCATCACTATAGCTATTCATAAACTTATTATCAGCTTTTCCAAGCAAGTCTAAAACACAGACATCATCTTCCTTTCCTTGGCATCTTAGTCCTCTACCTTAGCCCTTCAGAAACTTGATTAAAAAATACGCTAATTTCCACCAGGCTTTATTTCTTCCTGTTTCTTAGAAGGTATCTGCAGACCGCTAGCTGAACAGAGCTATGCCAGCTTATAGCAACAGGCATCTGCCCTGTACCCTCTTGTGAGCCATAGTAAGATTTGCTTACTAAGCCTTGAACATTGCTGTGTTCTGCCTTATGCATTATAGACAGCCTTTCCCTGAGCATGTGTGTCTGGAGGAACAGAAAAGGCAGAATCTGCCTGAGGTGTTTGGATGGTTCTTAGGCATTGAATCTATTTAGTCACTACTTGAAACTAAATGTATTTGAGGGAGGTTTGAGGACTTTAGTTAATTAACCAGGCTTTTATTTAATGCTGGTTATTACATTCAATGAAAAAAAAATTATTTGCACTATTGTCTCTTTGGAAAAAAAGAATTAGCTGTTTTTTCAGATATAATCTCCTCTTAATTAGTAACCAAGAAAGATTCATTATTGTCTCTTAAAGCTAAAGAAATGTCAAAGGTATGAAAACATTGACATTTTGTTGCAGGATGATCTGTGGTATAAACCAGTCAGCTGCCTGAAGGCAAGCTCCAGGATTACTCATCCAATTCTGTTGCTGTGATCTGCTATCATGGCATACGATGCTGTGAGTCACTCCCTCCCCTGTCAAGGTTCACAAAAATGGCTTTGCCCTGTTTATCGTGTTTATAACGGAGTCAAAACAGGCTAGAAACCCAGAGTTGTTTGTGGTGTTGATTTTAATAGCAAAAGCTTGTTAGCATCTGTATTTCTTTTAGCAGTGCAAAATTAAATGCTGCACATTACCTCATCAGAAGATGCTGAGAAAAACAGTATGAAATCGTTTGGGTGCAGCCAGTTTGGATAGCTCAGAATTGTCTACATCCCCTAAGAAAAGATTATTTCTTCTAAATTATTCTCTTTCCTTCCTTTCTTCCTTTCACCTTCCCTGTTTCAATGGTTATTTTATTACATTCCTTTCCAAGCGCATTGAGAAAATAAGATGAAAAAAATCTTCACTTGGTGAAAAGACCTCTCCTTTCTTTGTGTCCAAGATGCCCATTCTTCTTGCTCACCTCCTGTGGACTCTGGCTACTGTCCAGCTGTAGCTCTGTCCTTCAGCCTTGTGCGGCCTTTAAGCTCACCATGGCCCATATTTTTGAACTTGCTTGAATGAAACTATATAAAGGCAGACAGTTGTCATCCAGCATGTAGAATCAGCCTAGGTTTCTCTGTTTGCTGGCCAGGACAGCCTGCGAGATGCCCTCAGCTTATTTTACCTGTTCTGCAGGCTGCCTGAAACTGTCACAGATCACAGTGGGACAGCCATTCCACTAGCACATCTCTTTCCTTTTCTCTGAGTATATGCTTTAGAGACAATAAATACTTCTGGACATTACTCTTTTTCACAAAAAAACACAGGAAGAATAGATTTTTTGACTCTTTGAAAAAAAGCAAATTTAGTTTTCTGCATTTCTTTGTTACAGAAGGTGATAAGAAATGAGTTCTAGCACTACAGCAGTGAGAATCAGCTGGCGGACATTCCTTCTCCACTAACCTATGACCTGGCTGGGCACATAAACCAGTGCTTAAAAACAGAAAGGTTTCAGTATCATTAGAAAACATGTTTCCTCAAACACTGGTTTTGAATTAGAATGGATTTTAGGATCAAAAATCACCATCACTTCAGTTTTCACAGAGTAAGAAAATTCTACTCAAGCTACAGCAAGACTTTACTAATTTCTCACTAATCTGTCCTTAGTCTTGTTGTTTAGCCTGGAGAGGAGGCAACTGAGAGGGGACTGCATCAATGTCTGTAAGTATCTGAAGGGAGGGTGTCAAGAGGACAGATCCAGGCTCTTGTTTGTGATGTCAACCAATAGGACGAGAGGCAGTGAACAGAAATTAATGCCTCTCTGCAGCCTTTTATGCTGATTGCAGAGAATGGGGTGCACACCCTACAGCACACCCTAGCAGAAGGTCAAAGTGAAAACAATCCCTTCTGAACTTTAGCTGCTTTTGACTCTTCCTTCTGAAACCTGGTCTCTGGAGACACCCAACTCCTGCAGCCAGCCCTCCATCCCTAGGCCTGTCCACAGCACTGGGATCCTCTCCTTTTGTCTTCTAGCTGAGCTGTCAGTCCACATGGTGCTCAACAAACCCTTCTTTCTAGGGCTTCTGTCCCACATTCCTATGGCCTCCACCTCGGCCCAGTGCATGAGGCCTGTGCACTGAGTCACTGCAAGAAGAACAGGCAAAGCTAAGCCCCAAGGATTTGTCCAATCCTGACCATGCCAGGTACAGAGAAGAAAATAACTCCACTATCTTTCTCAGAGAAGGCTGCAGCTTCTTGTCTTCATTATGTGTTGTTCTTGTCATCAGCTTAAAAACAGGCAGGAAAGCAGCCGAGCCTAGCTTATCAAACGTGCCTGGTAAGAATATCTTGTGATTTAAAACCTTGGCACAGCACACAGAACAGGCGAGTGCTTCCGCTGTTTGAATTTTCCCAGCTATTTTGGAAAGAGGCTGGGGGGACCAGTCTCACCCTGAAGCTGGGCATGTGTGAATGTCTTGCTGAACGCAGGCCAAAATTTCCCTAGAAGAAAAAGGCAGAGTTTGTATAAGCATGAAAACCGAAAAACCAAATCTTTATTCTCGTTTCCATAAAGCATGGAAATGAGGAACAAATCAACAGTAAATTATCTAAAGATGAACATTTGGATTCAGATTTCATTACCTTGCACATCTGGTTAAAACAAGGCATGAATGATTGCAAGCTCTAAGGAGTTGTATGGGCTTATATTAAGTGATTAGGGAGAGGAGTCTCCCTCCTCCCCCAGTCACTTTGTTTCCTGTTTTAATTTCATAATGGCCAGTTTGAAATTTCTACAAACACTAATGGGATCTGTTTTCTCTCGTGGGAGTTCATTCCACCTCGTATGATAAACGAAGATATGAAAAGGTAGCAGCCTTTAGCAGAAGATTGATGGTACAGCCCTGGGCGCAGTCTGCCGGGATGGACTTGGCAGCACCACAAAGGGCAACTGTCTGCCTTCATGGGGAAGATTTTATGTACCCAGAAAGACAGCACAGCATTCATAAAAAGTCACTCTTCCATATTAATAAAATGGCTTGCAGTAAGTGGGTGGATAGCAGAGCTGAGCAGCAGGCATCTGATGGTGACATTAAGCACCTGGGAGTGGGGGTGGCAATGCCAGCCATGGGTTGCTCTGGGGAGCTGAAGGTGCTAGCATCGTTCCACCACCAAACCTTGCCCTCCTGTCCCATCCTTGCCAGGCCACTGCAGTTTTCAGTCTGCTCATGGACCCTATATAAATCTTTATGCCCCAAAACTGCAGGGCACTACTGCCTGCAAAGCCCCATGGGGGACATGTAGGAGTAGTCCTATCTGTTGCTTTCCTTCACAGCAATTCTCTGCCTCTAAATAACATGAATTTTAAGCCTGATGTTTTAAAAGTTGCCCAAAAGGCAGTCTCCGTTCTCCTGGGGGACACTTGTGGGATAAGATTTGCATCCCTTGTCAGGTGCCCGAGAGTGCAGAAAAGCAAAGGTAACTCCAAATAACCCTCCGTGTATGTTCTTGTTTAATCCTGGCAAAAGTTCAGCTAGTGGTGTTAGGTGTTTGAGGGAGAAATCAAGCAGCCATGGGTTTCATGTGGTAGCTAGAGCTGAATGTATTCAGTTACTGCTCAAGCCCACACAGTTACAGGCTGTGGAAGAGATACATGCATAATTCATATACTTTTAATTAAATGGTAGCATCTTTCAATATATTGCATTTATTGTAATTACATTTATCTCTCCACACCTTTTGACCTACTGAAGCATCAAATTTTCTTTCTTTCAGTTACAATATGAGCATAAACAACACTAATTGGACTTTAGCACTAGACCTGCCAAAGGAGACTTAGAGCTGTGCCAGGCAGTCCCCACTGGAGAGAACAGCACCGGAATAGGATGCCAAGGACCACTCAGGGAGATATAAGTTGCCCTGAGCTGACCCATAGCTGCAGGGCACAAGTCCTGCATGTCCTAAAGCTCCTCCCTGTGGCTTGGATGCAGTGTTCTCAGAAGGGTTTTCCAGCAAGCAAAGCTGCCCTGCAAGAGCTTTATTCAAGCAGAGACGACTGTGCATCCAGGACTCTGCAAGGTCAGGATGTTCAAGGTGAACAGGCTGGTGAGGACAGTGGGTTTGGGTTGGAAGACATGGCCCTGGGAGATCAACTGAGCCGCCTTAGTGCCTCATGAAGATTTCTTTCAGAAGAAGGGCATCCCTAGAAAGTGGAGTCTGGAGCTTTTGCCATTGAATTCATAGGCAATGCACACAGCTAGGAGATGTGTCACCTCTGAGAAGCAGGCTGCTGAGACCTACCATGGCACTCTCTTCTCTGCCAAACTCATTTCTCAGCTTCCCATGGTCTTATCATGGGACCTGTTGGGTGCAGTGAAGAGTCAGCCTACCTGCAGCTCCCAGTGCTTTGGTCTGCTGGGCTGGGCACCATGAACGGGACACAGGACTGGTAATGCAGGGTTTTGTCATTGCACTAATGTAGCTTTTTCAGAGAGGGAACCAATACCATGCTACTGGGGGAGGATGGGAAATCCCACAAGGGGAGAAAGAGGGCAAATTGCTTGAAAACATCCTTCTGAGTGTCAGAGAAAGGACTTTTCCCCCTCCAGGAAGGTATTTAACAATTCTGGATTGTTAGATGCTGCTCTACAGGCCTGGTTTTTGTTTTGCTTTGTTTTTCTCAGTACGAAGACACAAAGGACGAAAAAGCAATTAAAAGTGTTTCACTGAAATTTAATGGTATGTTTCTCAGTTGAGACCCAGAAATTTGTTACTGACTTCATTGCCAGAGCAGTAGTTTGGGTTTGGCAGGTGAGAAGTTGTGCATTTAAAAAATACAAACCCCAAAAAACAAAAAGAATGATGGAAAGATGAAAAGCACCCAATTTGGGCTACCCTCATGATTTATTGCCACATAATACATAGCAAGACTAATTTCAGATCTGTTTCTTTGGGAAGAGAGGACTCAACTGAGAGCACCTGGAGGGAATTAACAAGTTGGCCGTTTGGCTTTATGAAGATATGAAACCTCTTCCTTTTCCACCATGTTCCCCATTTCTTTCCAGTGCTTCAAAGTTTAGCATAACAATATGGAGCAGCATAGCCAAAGACCTCAGGGATAAAGGGATGGCCATTGCTGCCCTGTAGGACTATAAGGAGGGATGGAAGTTGCAAAAATACGCTGTCTGAAGCAAAAAGAAAGAAAGGAGAGAAGGAGAGAGGGATGGAGGGAAGGAAGGTACTTTTGGTCATGCTTCTTCAGGGTGCCTCCATTCACGAAGGTCTTATTGTTAAAATAGAGTTTAACCATCCAAAATATGAGAGTAAAATCACTCACTTCATGGTTAGAGCAAATGACAGTATCCCCTCTTTAAAAATACTCCTCTGTGTCCTTCCTGCCTCTGGTTCCATGGAATAGGCAGAAGCTTCACCGAGGCTGAGCACTGTACCCACGGATATTTACTGGACTCGAGGAGAGCCCCTGCAGCCATGGCTGATGGCAGAGCCCCACCAGGCAGCTGGTCCCTAATGGCAGATCATGTCACAGAGGTTTCCTGGTTGGCAAGAAAACCTGTTGCGCTGTAATGCTTATCAGACACTGGCCCTGGAACAGCAGAAGGGGAGATGGAGAGATGGGTGAGAAACAGAAGACAGATAAAATTTACTGAGGGTAATGGAAAGCAAGGGCTTGCAAGGGACTTCAAAAAGGCAGCAGATTTTCAACTGGAAAGCCAAAAAAGGCTAGAGATGCTTGTATGGGAGGTGAGGGGCGCTCGCAGGGGTGAAGGGAGAAGGCCCCCATGAATCAGACTTGCGAGTGAGTGCTGACAAGAGGAGGGAGAAGGATTAGCGGGATGGCATAGAAAGATATGAAGGGGCTGAGAGGCAGATCATTGGAGGAGGTACCTTCTGTTCTCAGAGGCTTGCAATAACCAGGGCAAGCTGTCAAGAACCCACACTGAGCCTTGAGATGTTGAGCTGGAAGTGAAAACATGGGAGTGCTCTTGGCTGCAAAGCTAAGTCAGCTCCAGCACTCTCCCTCTCTGATTTCATATGCCAGCAGCCTTGGTGGAGGTGCTTCTCAGGGACTGTCATCCTTGTGTTGCCACAAAAGAGCTGTGAGCCAGTGTGACAAGGCCACTGCCATGCTCATTCATACAAAGCACATGTACTGCCAAAGGCACTGACTGCAGCTCTGCTGCAGACCTTGCTCTGTTCCTGTGGGGTTTAGTCAGCTTCGGAGGACACAGGTTTGAAACTCCTTTGCAGGAGGGAGGAGTGATCAGTCTCACAGTGATCCCCCTACCATTAAATCCCTAATTTTGCACACCCAGGTAGAGGGCAGCTCACACTGACCTTCCTCTCCAGAGCCTCGTGCATCTCCTCATGCCCACACAACGTAGGCACAAGGAAGCCTCTAAAACCTCCAGAACCTAAGCTCTTATGGGTGTCTCTTACATACACAAGCACCACAGCTCTCAGCCTCACCAGCCCCAAACCCTCCCTGGGTGATCCTGGAGCTGCAAAAAGGGTCTTCTCAGCTCCCATCAGGGCAGCACACATCCCAGCTCAGAGAACATACATGTTGTGTAAGCCACAGCAAGGAATGTACGGTCTGGGTGGTGTTGGCATTCCCCCCCCCCTTCCAAAAAAAAACCCAATCCAATCCTTATCCTCTCCCTCCAAGCCACCTTATGCTCTTGCCAAGCCTGGCACTGCTCAAGGAGGGCAGGGGCCAGAACAGAGCAGGAAACGGTTAGCACAGAAATCACTTTTTTTTTTTTTGTTTGTTTGTTTTTTGTTTGTTTTTGAAAGCAGCAAGGCAAATAATTAAAAAAAAAAAAAAAGAAAAACTTGAGTTCTTCACATCATTGAGGCCCTGTGTTGCTAAGAATGAGTGACCAAACATCTTTTAAGAAAAGAATTTTTGCTGTGTTTTCCTTGGATTTCCACAGGAGTTTGCTAATGAAAGGCAGGGGAAGAATGATGTCTGGGGATTAAGTGGCTCTCTGCTTGAAGAGCTGAATAATCAGTGAATGAAACAGTAAAGATCCATGTGGCTTTTATGTCTCACTGCTATGCTAGATACTCTGATGGCAGAGCTGCGCAGTCACTGGCACTGAATACCAAACACACACTGCAGAAATGCTCATTAAAAAATAACATAATTAGTATAAAAAGCATATTGCTTATGTAATGAGGCAATTTTATATATATAATTTTAAAATAAAGTAAAAAGGCAAACATTATTTTAGGCAGTGCTTTGCCATCAGGCTTCCCAGCAGGTGACAGTGTGGGTTGTTTGCCACTCTTTTTCCCTGTTGTTTTCCTCCCTACTCTCCTGACCATCACAGACCCTAAAGACTGTTGAGAAGACATCTCTCAGACCATATGTGCTATTGGCAGCACACAAGACATAACTAGAATGGTCAGGGTTGTCAAACACATCTGATGCCACAGCTAAGCTGATCCTATGTCCAGCTTTTCACAAAAAAGTCAAGCCTGCTCTCCTCATCTGAAAACATAAGCTGGGATGCTCTCATGAACACATCCTGGGGTGGCTAGGATCTTTTATTTCTCTCATTCCTTGATGTGTCCTCCAGCAAGTCAGATCACAGCCAGCCTTGATACAGGCTTTGTTGTAGGGTTGCTCCTCAGGGCAAGTTGCCCTTGGATACAGGGATCCCAGTGCTGGCCAGCCCTAAAGGCTTCACTGTGCTTGGCAAGGGCATGGCCATTGCCTTTCATGAGGCTTGGGGTTTCTTCCACTTGCTTGTATCTGCACCCTTGTGGGTGCCTTCCCTTGCTGCTGCAGGATCTGTGTACCACAGCCAGGCTGAAACCATTGCCTTATCATCCTCCTTGTCCTGACTTAACAGTGCATGCCTGTAAAGTCTGTGTTCTGCTCCAGAAAGCATGTCCCCAGAGAAACAGAATTAATCTCAACGACCTCACACCCAGTCTCAGAGATCAGTCATCTGATAATGAACCAAAAAATTGTTCATATACATCTCTGAAGTCCCCATGCTTCTCCGTTGCAGCCAAATTACCCAAGAGTATTTGCTGATCTTTTAGCACACAGCTTCTCATTCTGCTGCACCCCAGAACACTGTTCTTTAGCAAAGACGTGTATTAAGGGGAATTAATTAATTAGGTTAACTGTCTGGATAATCCATTTTCTTGGTATAAATTGAGTAGTGATAGAAGAATGTTGTTGATCCTCTGCTTTCCTCTCACAGAGATTAAAAATAGAAGAATTACCAGATGGAGAATTTGGGATGGGATCATATTCTTTCTAAAAAAAGAGTTTTGGCAACATCAGAAAATGGGGTGAACATTGCTTGGATTTAATTTCTTAAGTGTACTAGGAAAGTTAATGTGAAAACATCCTGATTTAGAGATCTTTGATCAAGAGAAGGGAAATGTTTCATTCTGAAGTAACTTTTCATTTAGACATTTAAAGAATGGGAAAATCAAGGGCAAAAATCTGAGGAAAATATTTTAATTGTGTTAAACCAAAAAAATTTACAATGAACGGGCTTTGTTTGCTGTGCTGTTTGTTGGGGGATATTTTTTAAATTTTCCTCTATGGAGCAGTTTAATACCTTGGTGTCTCTCAGCCCCTTGTGGAAGTTTCTCCCTACCCTTTCCATGCTCATAATGATTTTTGCTGCCTTTTTAGCCCCAGATGAAAGACCAGAAACATGCCAAGTTTTGTGTTTCTCTGCCTTGATCCTGCCAGCATTTTTCTGGCTCTGGTATTCAGCAAAGCATGCCCCAAGTAATGACCCCACAGATGATTGGCACCTCACGCTGGACTGTAATTTTAAGCCAGAGGAAACCCTCTGGGCTTTATGAAGAAATTATATCTCTGTTTTTTCCTTAGATTGCAATTTTTTTTATGATGGTGGATCCACTTTATTAGCAACCAAACATTTCCTTTAATTGGCATCCTGCCCCATGCCTCCTAAATGGCTGATTTGACTACAAATTGCTCAGACTCTGTGATTTATTTTTCATCTCATTTATTGCAGGCATGAATACAGGAACAGGTAAACAGCTGAGCCGTAAAAGTTTCTCTTTAGGCAGGTTTTCAACAAAATGCCATCATACACTGTCTGATGATACACGCTGCTACTCAGATGAAACAAAATGGTTCGAGCAGTCTTATGCTAAAGCTGCTACCCACCAGTCAAAGCTGCAGCTGCCAAAGAAGCCTTCTCCTCCACTTACTCTCTATCATCTTCCCTCCTTCTCCATGTCATCTACAGCTTCTTTTACGGCACTTAACTTTACAAAACACAGTTGTGAGGCTAATCTTACATGCAATTACAGATCAGTCTCAGTATATTTATTGCAAACTCCTTGAACATCAGGACATTAAAAAAAAAAAGAAAAAAAAAAAAAGAAAAATAATAAAAAAAAGAAAAAATCCCATTGCAAAATTACAAGTAGGTTTTTGTAGCAAATGAACCAGAAATGTATTCAGAAAAAAAAAACAAAACCAAAAACTATTTGTAAACAGTTCAAACAAAACATGATACTACCTCCAATGAAACATTTCACTGCATTGCCAGCTCTGTTTCAAATGGGCACGTAGGCATCCTGTTGCAAGAGAGTATTGAAGCCACAAACGGAAACCTTGGAGGAGTTAATTTTCAAATTTTGCACTTCCAGGGTTTATGAAACATGAAAAATCTGCACATACCGTGGGATCTGAGAGAGGTGTGGTATCTCAAATAACATTTCTGAAGAAAATCCCAGTTATTACTTTTAAAACAAAACAGTGGAAACAGCTGAAACACTCAAAAAAAAAGCACAATTGGTTGGCTTCCATAAGAGACTGCAATATGAGAAAATATTTAACTCCTTGCATAGCTATTTAAATGGCCAGTAAATTTTGCTGGAATCACCCAAACATGACAACATTGCATTCTGCCGCTTAGAGACTTCACACTGAAAAGCTGGGATCTGCTGACTGGATCAGAGCACCGCCTGGGGCACTGTTAAAAGCCAGGGCCACCTCTGATAGGCTTCACCAGCGTGGCTGTAGCAGGAGCTTTCATCAACCAACTACTCCCAGATGGAGCACAACTATAGGGAAGCCTCTGTGTTTATGTCACTGCAAGTTGTTACCCCAGCATTCTGTTCTCCCATAAGGGATAAAAGCTGTTCAGAAAACAGGATATTTCTGGTAGTATATTTACACCTAACGCGCAAGGCTTTTGCTGGCAGAGCTATGTCGATCACAAATTATACTTCAAAGCTCAACCCTGGATGATGCAGCTGTGTCAGCAAGGGTTTGCAATGTAGGCCTAACCAGTGGGATGGAAAGCAGGATTCATCTCACTTAACTTTAATCAATATAAAGGTAGACATTTAAGTCAGAGGCACCACCGGAAGACAGTTCCTTTGATCTCTCATGAGGTGAGAGCTGGGCATTTTAATGTTAGATGAGATGAACCCTGTCCCAGGAGAGCTGAAGAGAGAAACTCCTTTCAGCTACCCCTTCCTATCACCAACTCTGGAGACCATGCTTCAGAAGGCTGCTGTTCAAATGCGTTATCTTTACACATATCAATGTACATGATAATGATAGCCTGTGCTGGGCTTCATGCTGCCACAACTACATATGCAAGCTCATTAAAGCTAGCTCAGATACTTCTGCGCTATTATATAGACATACCCTCCGGCAGAGTATCCTTTAACACCTGTAAAGTTAAATTGTAGGGGCAAATCTAGACTATCTGCCCCTCTGCAATATGTTCATGTTGGCATTGTCTTGTTTACAGTAGCTTTGGGTAACAGGTGTTGTAACACTGTAATTCCCAAATGGAGGTGAGGCAGGAGTGTTTCTTCAGAGGATGTGAAAACTGAGACACTGAAGCATGGCTGAAGAAGGTACATAGTAAGAAAGAACAAGGTGATGACATTCCACAGTTAAAAGTTTAGTTTGTTATCAGTAAAACAGTTTTAATAAAGCTCCATTAGACTGCTGAATAGGAAATGGTGGCAGCCAGTGGATAAGACACTAAACAAGACAAGGCAACGTACTTGGGGTTGTCCTGTAGAAAACATCCCACAGAAACTAAGCAGCCACATGAGCCTGTCCCTCTTCTCCTAGTGAGAACCAAAGGAGGAGTCCCTGTTCTTCCTCAGCTATCCCAGAGCATGCCTCAGCTATGAAGACAGCCATGTAAAGTAACCGTGGTTCATGTTTTTTGTTTTCCAGTTCTGACTATTTCAGCTGAAGAATTTTTATACAGTGGAACAAAACTGCTGCATTTAAAATAATAAACTAATAGACTGTTTATGAACCATGTTTATATTTATGGGCTGGTCTGAATTAGCTATTCAGTTTTGCTAAAGGCTTTTGTTTATGTGTCCAGACTGTCCTAACATGGGTAATTGGATTTGTTTTGCCCCCAAAACTGAAGGCATATCGTGGGGTTCTCGAAGTCCACTCCATGACAATCAGTACGACTGAAGGGTGTGTTCTGATCTGTTTTTTTGTGGTTTGACAATGACTTCGTGAAGCTGTTGACAGTTCAAACACAACCAGGGATTGCCTGACAGGCAAAAGACTAGATTCAGCTAGAGTCAGCACTGTACCGTTCTCAACCTTACTGTGTTTTCCTATCCCAAACCAGCATCTCTAATTACAATTTTCTTTTACTTGTTCTTCAGAATGCTCCCTCAGATGCGGGTAAAATGTGCTGCTGCTTTTCCTTCACCAACACCTTTGAGAAGCGGTGAGAAAAGAGTAACAGGACATGGAAGTTGAAGTCTTTTATGTCTGTGTATTTCCCTCTCCTTTCTGATTTCCTCACAGGGATTTAATGTTCCTAATCAATTTTTAAGAACCTTGGACTGATGGAGTGGCGCATTAAAACATGAGGGACAGAAGTGTCCTGGCACTGCAACTAGAGGGTGGACAGCATACAAGTAATATCTGATTACCCAGAAAAGTCACCATAGTGTTCTAAAATCTGCAGTTCAGGTTTATTTCTGTGGCTCCTTGTGCCCACTCCTTCAGTTGAGCCACTTGATTAAATTCGTCTTGTGATTTTCTACCTAACACTTGTGCTGTGTATTTTTAACAAATTTATGGCAACCAGAAGTTTTTGAGTTTGGTGGATTTAAATGGGAAGCCTAATGCTAATTTCTTGTCCCAGTAAACATAAAGTAGGCAAGTAATTTTATACCTTCACATCTCAATCCACAGTCCTATGAAGCTCTCCACAACCTTCATTTCAGAAAACAGCAGAAGCCAACTCTGAAGGAAACCCAGTCTCACAGCAATCACTTCCCGGCCTCCACACAAACAAACTGCTTAAGCTGAGATAAAGCCATCGTAATCAGTGCCAAATGAAGGGCAATCTTTATCTTAATACAAACAAGAGAACATAGTGTACAGAGTAACAGAAAAATATACATCTTCAGCCATACAAAATGCACAAAAGCTTCCCTGCTGAAAGAGTACCTTGTAGCTGACAGTCAGATGTTAGTTTTCTAGATGACTCTACACTACTGAACAAGGGGAAACAATTTCCTCTCCCCCCCCCCCCCCCAGGAAATAGTGGGTAGCATTACCTGTATACCATAAACTCCCTCCCTGCGGCTGCAGTTCTGTTAGTGCTGGACCACCCACCCCACCTCATGCCTGAGATACCTCCACTGGATGTAGAGGCTGCTTGTTGGAGGTGAAGGGGATATATAGCCAGGTGTACCCTCCACAGATTTGCCAGGACATATGTGTTGATTAGTAGAGCAAAAAAATTTGGTATAGGCAAGCTATGCCATAAACTATCATTGTTTGTGTTCTTTAAAGTGATCAAACAATTCTTGTCAGTCAGGAAAGAGGTTTATTTACCTGGGAAGGAAAAAATTCTACCTGTGTGAGTTACGTTCATACTGCTGAGGCTCTGCAACCTTCAGTGCTGGGGCAGAAGAGGTCTGAGCGTGGGCAAGCCCTAATGCCTAAGCAGACTGGAGAAGGTAAAACTCCTCACTTACTTTAAAAAAGTCAGTACCAAGCTAGAAAGTCAGTAGCAAATTGCTTTAAACAACTGATTTATTTTTTTTCATTAATGGAAATACGGTAAGATTTAGCTGAAGGTTTAGGTCAAGATGACAAACTACAGGGAATATTGGGTGTGTATATCTGTATGGTGGGGTGTCTTTCCCCTTTGCAGCTATTTATATCTCTGAGTGAAGGTTAAGGTTAGGAATTTAATAAGACAGCCGTTTATTCTGTGGAGACTAACAGTCCTGGGGTTAGGATGTAATAATCATTCTTCTGCTTTAAAAATGGTTCTTTAACAAATAGCAGTAGCTCATTGCAATTTTCAGTTGTACAAAATGACATATTTTCTATGTTACTATCAAAATATTCTGCATAACATTAATTTCTTATTAACATATGTACAGAACAGTGTTTCCCAATAGAAATCAGTATGCTCCTTGCTGATCCTTTTTTGCCCTAGATTTACCAAAACCAAACCAGAAATTAATTGTGTTAATAGTATAAAATCTCAGGAGAGATAAAGGATTGAAGGTTTATTTCCCAGCAGCAAATGAATAAAGGAACTCCTTCAAGTTAAAGTCTAGCTGAGACGTAATTTTAACCAATCATGGCGAATCCAGGCGAGCCAGGAATATCACACATTTTCCCGATGCATTATGTTGAGTACACAGAAGCAGAGGAATGTAAACAGACAGAAGGCACATGAAAGGCCCCAATCCATTCTCCATCTGACGGAAGTGCGAATTTCATAATTCTGTCATCAAGAGTCTTTTCATCATTTTCTCTCTCTCAAGTTCACGCCTCAGAGTCTCAGCACTGTGTAATTAATGCACAAACAGCCAATTATGGGAACAACAATAAGTCTTAGATTTCAATTTAAAATAATTAACATTTTCAAAATACCAAAGGAGGGGAAAAAAAGGTCAGACTCAATTCAGTGAAAAAGCTGATAACCGATGGCTGATTTAAAAACAAGCACCACTTGATATTTCTGAAGAGCAAACAGAGGCAAGAAAAAGGACATAAAAAGATCCACATGGCAAAACAATTTAGGATTTCATCTAACCCCCATTAAAGGCAACTGATTTCAAAGGAAGCTGGACTAGGACTCTAAAAATGAAACAGTTACAGCAAATGCCATCATGAAATACTGCTGTTACAGCCTTCTGCTCCTTGGCATGGTCAGATATTGAGGGACATCTATATATGCTGAATTTACCACAGTCCTGCACATACCAGGGTGTGGGAATCAGAGCCTAAAGTCCTTGCTCTCACATGCTGATTCACTCCAGAGCACACAGGCTCTGTAACACTGGGAATGCCCTGGATTAGAGATGCCATTTCTGAAACTGTTTGCTCTGTTGTTCTGAAAATTAGATATTTAACGCTGGTAAAACAGTTTGGAGTTCTAAACTGCAGTGCAGAGACCTTGCAGCCCATTCATGGACATGCAGGTGTAGGACTACCCACTTGTGCTTGAGACATCCTACAGAAGCTAAGTTCAGCACTACAGTTTCAGAATTACTTTTTCACTGGAATGAGAAATTTTTAGATGAGTTTGCAGTGTTGAACAAGTGTGCAGGTGCAATTAGCCAACATCTACAAAAAATAATTAACAACCAGATATGGGAACTGACTGTGAATCCAAAATTAAAAAAGATTCATTTATTATGATGCCAAAGAAATACTTTTCAGCATAAGCCTCAGATTATTTGTGCTCCAGAAGTACTGAGTATATCCACTCATACATTTCGGTTCTGTAAATTATCAGCCTGCAAAATTCAGCTTTTATTAAATTCCAGAATAAGAAGATAGCATGCAAAACCAATAGGATGAAAGAACAGAAAACTGAAAACAGTCAGCCTGTGGAAAGATGGATAGGTTGCTGTTTCTCTGAGAAACTACAAGAAAGACCACTGTAGCTTGACATCATTAAAAAAGAAAAAGGAAAAAAAAAGGGGGGGAACAAGAAAAGAAAACAAATGCCTGTTTTTCATTTAGAAGAACAGACATTTCTCAACCTCAGCTTTCCCCCATGGACATTTAATTTCAAAAAACAAATTGCAACAGCAATTATTAAAACAAAACCTTTGTGGTTCAGACAAAATAACTTGCCTGAGCAAAATCTGCACAACCCTTTGTCTCCAGGCCATAAGCCATAGAAATGGCTGCTGGCTGCAGCAGCTTATTAAGGTAGTATTTTTTTTTTCTCAGAGCAGATATGAGTTACAGGTATTTCTTTACATAACCCACAAGCAGCAATCTTTCAGTATGGAAGGAAATGACACTTCATGGTAAATATGACAGAAAAAAGGAAATCAAGCCGATTCCTTTAATGCAGAGAGCATCACAGTATTTCTGTGAAGGAACTTTACAATACCTGTCTGCCAGCGAAATCGGTTTATGCGACGTATATACTGTCTGGACCGTTGGAGTGGGTACAGTCTCTGCCAAAGACCTCAGCACAGGCGATGGAGTTACCAGCGTTATCTTAGGTGATGACTGCACTGCACAGCACTGCATTTTGCTGTCTGCAAATTCTGACTACAAAAAAAAAAAAAAAAAAAAAAAAGGAAAATACACACACACAAAGGAAAAAGGTGCAGATTAGCTTCTGCTGGTCTTGCTATCATTCACTATCCAGTTTGTTGCCAAAGAGTAACAATAACTAAGAAAGAGAACAAATGGGAGGCTGTACTGTAGCTATAACTTCTCAATGAGATCTCTGTAGATACTGAACAGTCACTTTTGATGCCTGAGGGACAAGTCTGGTTGCAACATGCACTATGTGAGATGACACTGCACGTATGAGACTGGCAGCATTCAGGTAAAAAACATAATCAGTTTGGAGAATGACACTTATCATTATTACATTTTCCCCTAAAAATAATGCAGAATGCTGACAACACAAGATTTCTGAAATATTATTCAGAAGTCCTATATAATTTGCTGGTAGGTCCTTTGGCTACTCTATGTTTTGTTAACAGCCATGAGTCTGGGGTTTTAGGAGTCCAGGTTTCCAAGTCTCCATCCCTTTCTCACATTGGCTAATTGGAATATGCCTCAACAGATATTCTTGCAGTATCCAGTGACAAGCAATGTTAAAGCAATACTGGAAGTGCTAATTTAAGACAAACAGCAAGCAACCATCTCCTGTCTTTCAGATGAGGCATATCAGTGCACCAATATTACAGCAAAGACTGGGCTACTTTAAAAACAACAGAGGAGGATCCCTAAAAATCAAACAGCCCTATCTTGTTTTTTGGCATGGATTATTCCTCTTGCCAAACCACAGCAGCTAGTGCGTATGGTGCATGTATGAACCTGAACCGGGAAGAAAACAGAGGAACTGCAGTTAGTGTGTCAGGATCATTAGAATGAGCTCCTAGTGGTATCAGCTGCATTTCTTCCTTGACAACCTTTTCTTCTGAACCTGGTTCAGACTCTAAGGCAGGGAGAAAGGAAAGTCACCATCGTAAGCAAGCAGCTTTTAATTGTTTCTCAAACTCTGCAAGACTCACAGGAGCAATGTGAAACACAAAGAGTTTAAACGGGATAATTATTTGAGCCCAGGAAGGAATGGCTGTGTTAGGTTGCTTGATCATTGTCATTTTTAATGTGTCTAAACACATCTGATATGCTCCAAAATAACCTCTGAAGTAAAAAAGAATTTCATTAATTCCACAAAATTAGTAAAATGGAAAGTGTAAAACCAACTGAAGAGAATCTCCTTCCAACTCTGGCCAATTATGTTTGTAAATAATGGCTAACACAACCCGTTCAGAATTCTCTGTAGTTCGGCTTTTAAAACTCAATCTTACAAGTTTCAGAGATATGAAATTTGATGTTCCTCATACAGGATCCCTGTGCTCTGAGGACTGCCAAATCTTACTTTACGGCATGAGAAGAAGGCATCACCATGATGCTGATGTAAATTCTCCTAGCCTTACTGAAATCATCAGAGTGATGATAAATTACACTTGTTGAAGAATTGTCTGGAGTCCTATGGTGTGTTTGCTCTGTATCATTTACAGCATCATTTTATGTGTATCCGCTTGCACAGTATGCTTAAGCCAAATATTTACCTGTTCTAAACAGATATAATTTCATTTTTTTAAATCTGTGTGAGTTATACCATCCTGAGAAAGTGACCATCATACCTGCCATTTCTCTATAGAAACCACTGAAATTCAGAGGGTTCCTGGCATGAAGCTTATATTTAAACATACCAGGTAACCAAGTTCTCTAATTTTTCCTCTGATAAAATCAACACGACTGCATATACACCACCAAATTAGAAGCCATACACGAGATGTAAATGTCTAAATGTCACTATCCATAATTCTTTTCACACTCAACAACATTTCAATGTTTTCTTCCAAGCAAAAAAATAAATAAATAAATAAAAGTGAAGGGGAAGCAAGGAAAGGAAAAAAAACAAACAAACAAGGAAAAAGATCAACAAATGTTACCATCTGGGTTTGTGTGTGACTAGTGACTGTTCTGCCTGCAAGTCCTACCACTGATTTAAACTCTTCCTTTCCAGCTCCCACCTGTGATGTAACTCTCTTCAAGCCCTCGGCAGAGCCCATGCATCAGGATGAACTGAAACCGCTGGGGAGAAGCAAATCTCTTTGGGCTGTGATGGAAGGCCATGAAACACAGGACCAAAGCCCAGTTAACCTTACTAATTATTTTCCCATCTTTATGCAGTCCTCCAGGTAGCTGATTGTTTGCCACAGATGTTTGTGTATAACTGACAGGAACGTATGGGATCATATGATGTATCACAAACCATTAGGTTTTTATTGTAATGGTGTTTTAAAGATTTGTGATCTGGATTCTGCCCCCAACATGCCCAGGGAACTGGAAATCTATGGGGAGAAGATGGAATTTCAGAAAGATTAGCTTGAATTTTACTTTGCTTCTTCTCTCCCAACAGAACATAACAAAAATTTTAACATTTGAATTTGAGATTTTCTGCAGTATGGAAATTTCTGTGTGTAAGTATAATGGCGTATCTTCTGTTTACATTTTACAGTTCTGTCCCCCGCAATGATGAAAGAATCTGTTATATAACCCACTTAAATTTTGTTTTCGGCATAACTGTCAGAGACAATAATGAAAAATAATGTCCTGACAATCATTACTAAATAGTGGGAAGAGTATTTTGGAGGCACATCTTTTTTCCTTAGATAAAGTACTACTATGAAAGACACAAGCACTGTAATTTTGAGTTAGACTTTATCACAATTGTAGTGTCTGGACTTGGCTGACCTAATGAAATGTTGCTGTGACATATTCCTGTGTACTTTTGAATGCATTTAATTAGAGTTCAGCAGTGACACTTATACAGCTTGGGGAGCCTAACTAACTCTGGCTTTAAAATCCTTATATGGAGAAAAAACACATTTATATAAAAGGCTGTGATCAGGTTTATTGTGAAAGAAAAGCCTCTTTCTTTAAATCATTAAACGTGGACAGAACCTGCACACGACCCGACAGTGAATGAAGCTACTTATCTCTGATTATATGACAGATATGGATGGCTGCAACCAGTAAAAGTTAAGGTCAAAGTCTGAAATGCTTCATTTTGCAAACATAATTTAAAAACTTAAGTCATTTTACTGGGGTTTATAAGCAGAAAGTGTTTCTTATAGAGTAGTTAATTTTGTCATATGTATTACAGAATTTTGTCATACGTATTACAGTCCTACCATTAAAGTAGGACTTAGATTGTACTCGGTTTTTAAATGGTAAAATAATTGTTTTCTGGTTTTATGCAGTTTACCTTACCAAAATCTCTAAGTCACATCTTTTGTGAAAGTTTAACAAGAATCAAATTCAATACTGAATTCAAGTTATTAAGTAAACATGGGAGTTTATAAAAGGATACCATTGTAGTCATCAACACACTAACTATAATTCTTCCTTAAAATTCAGATGTAAATTCAATGAAAATCAGGGCTCTCTTTGTGATGGCACAGTGGGCAGTTTCAGGCAGAAGGCCATGCAATTGCTAGACAGAGGACTGAGTCTTCCCATTCACTTACTGCTCCTTGGAAAGATGCTGTGGAGCTTCACAAGTGTCCTCTACAGTCCTGAACAGCACATTTTGGGACCAACTTTATTAGTTGTGAACCTTGACCTTTAACACTTAGTCCTCTGTCTAGTAAGCAGCAATGTCTGAATGCAGGCAACATTTTGTATAATGGGAATATTTAATTGATTCATAATCTAATTTTTACTTGGAATTTATCTTTTTTATTTTTGAGGACTACTTAGCGCATAGATTTCTGACACTTAAAAAAATCAGTTGGAATTGTGTTAAAACACAGTTTTTTTAGTTGCACGTTCTACTTACAGAAAACTGTGGTACTGTTGTAAAAGGATCGAAAAAAGGATTAGATGTATCAGCAGGGAATGTCTTTATCTTTAAAAAAGATAAAGAAAAAGATGTTACTTTCAGAGCATAAAAATGCAAAAGAAAAGAAAAAAAGCAGCAAAGCATTGCAACTACAGTGACATATCCAACAAATCAGAGCAGTTCAGCAGTGCTTGGATTAGACCAAAAAAGACCCCTCCAAAAATGCATACAGAAACCTGATGATGAATAATCAAAGCATAAATACAAAAACTTGATAAATTAATTTTACCATGTAATTAAATCTGTTGTGCAAATATGGAGCTGATTGCATACAATATATCTTCTAATTCTGTCAACAGCCATTGGATTATTATCTGCTTCCTTCAGTCAGCATTACATTTTAAAATATGCAATATGAAGTGCAGGAGCAAATTCTGCAGTAGATGGCTAAAGAACTTGTGCTTTACATATTTTAGACTTCCAAATTTTCACTTACACTGTTGTTGCCAAACACAAACTATCACACAAGGTGGGATTGAAAGAAAGTCATATATTAAAAAATCACTGGGGACAGCTGTTTGTTTCAGGCAGCTACAAGGCCCTGTGTTGAGAGGAGGGCTGTGGATAAAGGTTGACCTTTGGAGGTTTTTTTGAAAAGTGCGTGGAGAAACAGAGGCAAGAGACCAAGACATCCATCTGCCGAGAAGTGTGAGAGCTCCCAGAGCTTGGTCCATGAGGATATAGTGTGTGGTGTGACCAGACCCTGCTGGAAGTCACTTCTGCCCTTAAAGTAGTTTCAAACATCAGCTGAAATTAAAAATGTATTAAAAGCAGCAACAATCTCTGTCCCATTTCACTGTGAATAATGTTTCTCATGATTTTCCTCTTTAGAACGCAGACATTATCCATTCATTCAAAGGGAGGACAAACTAGAAAATACAGGCAACAGTTTTGAACTGCACTTCATACTTTCCCTTTGGAAAACCACATTTTTCACTGTAAAGGTGTGTTTTTCACTTTATTTTAGAAACTGCTGTGCATTGGTTTTAATGCGTTTCTTCCACCGTAATTTACTAACTACAGCCATATAACTGTTGTTTAATAATGAGGAAAGCTACCCTGAGGGCCCTGAGCCCTGTAGGCCAAAAGAAAACCTGGAATTATGACATCAAATATAATTAAGTAAATGTATAGTGTTTATTTTGGAAGTAAAATAACAGAGATGTTGGCTTATATGGGTACCAAGGGAAATTACAACCATCTGTGGGCCCACTTCTGCAAATGTAGAATTAAGCTTAGCAATAATTGTCAGGCTTCTTACACACAAGGAGTATGGATAGCAAAGATACAGTTAAGCCAGTAAATAACCTTTTAACAGAATAAAGGTATTTGTAAGTCAATGACACAGGCGCAAATGAACAAACAACTATGTGAGAGAGAAATTATTTTAAATCACAGTTTTCTATGCAAACATATTAAAGAAAACTTCACAGTCCTTTTATAGTCCTATTTTCATGTCTGCTAGCAAAGTGTATGCATGTGTACTGTACTGCTGATTGAACCTACTCCTATTGATACAATAGCTCCTCACAAGTTTATGTTATGTTATGTTACACCCAGAGCAAAATCTGTCAACAGGTGTAGCATGTCTCTCTCCTTTGAGAGACAGTAAATACCCATGAGCTCAGGCTGACATTCTCAGGTTATTAAGGGTTTACAATATGATGTTACAGTACTAAGTACAAGTGTACTCAGTTACAAATAAAATCTTTGAGCCAAAGGCAAACAGGGATGGGAAACTGGTTGCTCATGTGCAGCACGAGTTTGATATTCTACAGCTGAAATCCCACTTATTTCGCTGGCTAGTCTCACTAAGAAGATGAAGCATAGTTACTAAATGCAGGAAAGAAAAATTATGCAGAATAATACTCAAGAGTCCACAGAGATTTGGGAGAAAAGGCGCATAACAGGAGTCAGACCTGATTGCATGCTGTGACACACAGCCATGCAGAATACTCTCTTGTAAAATCAGCACTGCAATCTCTGGATATGCACGAGGCCAGCCTACATATCAAAACTTGAAAAGAAACAGTTAATCTGGTTTAGTTTTCAGTGTGAGTCCCTCTCTCAGGGAGCCGTGCTCATTTAATCTTTGGAATAAAACAATTTCAACAAATGAAAAGCTCTCTGTGTTTTGAACCCATCAATTTCCAATCTTTTAGAGAAACTGAAAACAGATATTAGGGAACAGAGGGGGAATAAACCCGTTCAATTTAAGACTGACAAACAGAAAACATCCTGCTCAGCCTTTAGAATTTATTCTTTTTTCCTTTCATCCTTTTTTCCCCTCTGACAACAGACCACTGTGGCTCAAATGGCACAACAGAGTTTAGTGGTTTGGCCCAGGCCTTGCCCTGATTGTTGCTGCCAGCTTCCATAGGCAAGGCAGAGAGACAACACTGTTTTTGCCTCCTCAGCATTGGCAAGAGGTTCTTAACTATTGATGGCTTGGCTTTTCTGAGTAGGAAGTAGGTACAACATCCTCACTCATACTGGAGCCAAAAAGAACATTCAAGAACACTTTTCAGACAGATGATATGCAGGATGGGGAGACAGTAGTGTGAAAAGCACCTGATAAGCAATTGGTTTATGTGAAACCTCATTTGGAAATTTGAAAGGTCTTTTCACCCAGGAATATACTTTGGCCTAACCATGCTGCATGTCCACCATGGCCAGCAGTGTGCTGATAACAGTAGCAGTTGCCAGCCTCTGGGAGGCAGAAGAAAACCCTGTGATTCCCACCCCACCACACAAGGAAAGCAGTATCATATGTGAGTCTCTTCCTAACCCTTGCACTGGGGCTGAGTTTATTGCATGAAATCAAAACTCTCTGAGTAGCTCAGAAAGCAAAACAGCTCCCTGACCAGAACCTAAATGTTATGCATACCGCACACAGTACATAGCCTCTCTCCCTGCCCTAGGAGGAACACATACCATACCTTTAAATATCTCCTAACTCACATGGCAGAAGCAGACCCTTACATTTTCCAGGGTGATTTCTTCTCCTTCTGTTGCAGCATCAGTTAAAAGATGCCACCTGGGAACTGAGAAAGGAAGAAGAGCAGAGCCAACACCACCTGCTGCAAACCTGCAGTTCCTCCAGCTCCTGGAGACCTTCAGCAGCTTCCAGGCTTTACCCTGGGATGGCACACATAGAGGGAAAAGGAAGAGGGAAGTGGAGGTGGGCAGTTCTGTGCAGACCACTGTTCTGGGCAGACCACTCTCATGAAGCTGAACTGTAGCTGCTCATGCTAGCAAAACACAGTAGCTGCTAGTGTATGGACAAGAAGCTGAAGTCTGCTGTCTGCTTTGGTGTGAAAGAAAACAAGTAACATCTCTGAAGTTTACAGCTGGGCACAATTCCTGTCATGGTAGAGGGAGCAGCAACTGTGTCCGCATTGCAGAGCTGCTCAGATGAGCATGTTCTGGTACAGCCAGGCTCTTCCACTGGAGCAAAAGGGGTTACAGAAATATGAGCAACAAGAGGTTAGAGCTGTGCTCTTGATAACAGCACAGACAGGCTTTTAAGTGTAAAACTTGATTGCTAGCACACTTGCTCTCTCTGCAGGAGTGAAAACAGTCTTGCAGCCAAAGTCACAACCATAAAACAACCTTTAAGGCAGGTCCCCGAAGTAACTGTCAGGTTGCAGGGGCATGGCATGAAAGGGGAGTGAAGGCATGTGGCGTTCCAGCAGCATCTCACATGCTGAGGGCTTGTTTCACAACCTCAAATGCCCTTTGCTTGAAAGGTCAGGGTGCATTACCATAGCAGAACTACTTTGGACAAGTAGCTCCTTGTCTGGAATATTTAGCTTGGCAAGCTGAGAATTTACTAAGCTTAAAAAACCAGTTGATTCTTAATAAAAAGGAAGAAAGAAAAAAAGAAAGGAATAATAGAAAAAGGATCAGAATAGTCTCAGGGAAAATCCAGTGGTCAAGTAATCTTCAAGGAGACAAATCTGAAATTCAGTCAAATGTAACAGTCACATTGATTTTGGGGAAAAATAAGTGAAATTTTATTCCGCTGTGCATAATTTACTGCTTGTACCCACAGATTCTTGTTGCATTATTAGCTGTCCATTAAAGTATTATATTTTGGACGTATTTTTGCCACAAAGAATTGACCACACTGATTTTCCTTGGTATTTATACTGCAAGGAAGAATGAAGAAGAGTGAAGGAAGAAAAAGGACAAAAAGGCAAGAACCTTCCCCTTTTCTATGCATTTGTGCAAAGAGTTCTTCTGGATGGAATTTTAAATCTCAGTAAAAACAAATGCTTTTCTGAAACACCTCGTAGATGAGCTAGGAGAAAAAAAATGTAACTTTCTCATAAAAGCAAATGGAAGTGGAAGCAGACAAAAAAAAAGTACTTTTGTCAGGTTAATTGATATAAAACCAGCTATTTTGGTATCTCTATCAAAAGGGAATATTACAAATGTCCTTGCTGTGGCAAAAAAAAAAATACTACTTTTGGGAGAAGTGAGCTTAATATGTTCCCTTACACTTGGAATAGTGTATTCACTCCCCTGGTACAACTTTCTCTCCTTTCACAAAGCTCCAGTAACATTTTCTGCAGCTGACCCTTCAATTCCATCCCCTGCTCCTTGACTGGAGGCATTTATAATATAATGGTGAAAATGTGTGACCGCAGTGGGTTTGCACTGTCACTTTGTTTACTGGCCAGATGGAAGACAAACTTCAGGCCAAACACTTCACTAGATTCCTGCGCATAGCAGCAAGCAGAGGCAGAGCTACTAACACCTAAAGGGGTGTCATAAATAAGACCCTTAGTATACACATATAGCCAGAGGAATATTCTGTGGTGCTTTATTTAAAAATACATGGTGTAAAATGAATACCATCACATCTATACAGCACAGAGACTTGTTTCTGCTCATCAAATTAGAAAAGGACATCAGCAAAAATTCATTGCATTAGTATTTCCCAGTCCTGACATTTAAGGTGACTTTAAAAATACCAGATAATCATTAGGCCTGGTTTCCAAAACCAGTGTTATTATTCTGGACTCTGCAATTGTCCAGTAAAGCCCCTTGCCTGCTGTCATACCATTTCACTGTCTGAAATGAATAATGAGGCAGAAAATGTAAAACCAAAGAGTTTCTGGTATTTTTCACCATGCAATACCTCCATGGACAAAAAATTCTTTTAAGTGGTAGCAGTTCCAGGCTCAAATGATCAAACACTTGGATCATGTTAACCTCAGTTCATGTCCTTCGTATGTGGCAACATAACCTGCATGACAGGTAGTCAAGCATAATCACTGCCAGGATGCACAGGACAAAAAATCAGACCAAACCAGTGCAGTCCAGCAAACTTGCAACAGGACAGAAACTTAAATCAGCAATTCTATTGGATAATCATTCTTGGAAAAGGCTGTGTAAACTAAATGCCTTGTTAATACCACACTTAGTGCAAATCCACACATGTTGAATCACAGGCCACCTTCTTTTCATGGCATGCAGGATTTCTTCTGGTTGTTGAAATGATATCCAAGGGTCAGTGTCAGCAGACAGATTTTGTTGACACACATTAAAGGGGGCACTTCAGCAGAAATGTACCACTGAAAACACTCTGAGGAACCAAAAGTGAAGTTTCTGAAGAGGATAGGTTTCTGTGCAAGCCGCTAAGCCAGGGAGGGAGACACTACATGTTCAAAATCTCCCTGCCTACTGTCACTTCCTCTGAGGAGATACCACCAGGAAGCCTTCCTCATAGCTCCATCTGGTCTTTGGGTCTCCCTCACTCATCTTGCAAAAAACTAGCAGAGACAGGAATGAAAGGAAATATTTCCAAGAACATTCATTGATTCCTAAGAACCAACATAAGTGAGTCCAACTGTTTCACTCATCTGACTTGGTGTCCATTTCCACAGGATTGCTGTACTGTATCCCATGGGTACCACTCAATTCATTTTGGTAAACTGAGAAAACTCTCCTTTGGAAGTCACATGCATCCCGTGGTATATCTGTTGAGACAAGTTCTCTTGTGGTCCCCTCAAATGGTGAACTTTCCATTCCACTGCTCACTGATGTACACCAGCCCTTCTCTGGGCCTTGCTGGAGGATGAGTCCATCTGTCCTGGAATGTGACCTAGCAGCACACACCACGTTCTTGATGTCTCAGTAGCTGCTTGTACAACAGGGCTAATACTTTACTCTCCTTCAGGTATTTTCCTCCCTCTTAGAGGGACTTTGTAGAATCTTTCCTAACATAGAGGCATTGTCTGGAGGTGGCTGCGTGGCTCCTTGACTGTGGTCTGATGACTTCTGTCTCTCAAACTCCCATCAAGGGACTTCATGGGAGTCGTGTACTCGGTTCAGCCTCTGCTAAAGCTTGGCTTTGCTGCAGTTACAGCATTTCACAGATACTTAAAGCATAGTAGTTTGTGGCTACACTATAAACTATACACTATTTACAAGCTGGTCTACCTAAATCACAGTAGATAAGATGCCTTGGATAAAATCCTGAATCTTCATGTCAACTTTTGTACCAATTCGCAAGAGCAGCCCTACAAATTTTGTTGGTGCTAATATCTTCTTTATGCTACTTTTGGAGATCAAGTACTCTGTAGATTTTTACTTTAGGGATTGTAATTATGGGTTGCTAGCAAAGGGATTTCAGAGGTACTGGGAGAGGATGGGGGACAATGCTAATAGTGTTATTAAATCAGTCCAGCATCTGTACAGCACATTGGAAGGAAATGTATGTCCTGGATCATTTTTACAACAGAACTTTGCCTTGAGAATATTTCTGAGAAGACATTCTTCAAAAGGATACAGAATAAGAACAATTCAGATGTGACAAAAATAAGATAGAGTATATTCTCTCACAGTCTTCAGGACTTTCAGTATTCTTTCACTGATGCTGTGAAGGGGAGCAAGCTTAAGCAGAACTTAACCTCAACAAGGGCTGTCAGCCTAGTCACTGTCCCATGAGAAAAATGTGGCAAGGCAAAATGATGTCACAGTCTTGGTGTGTTGGCTAAAATGCAGACTAAAGATTGCAGCATTTGCTTGGTCTTTGCTTAAAACACAGAAATGAAGCAAACAAAAAGCAGTAGGTATATCCACTGGATATGGTTGCTCTCCAGCACTTGCTGCACAGTAAGTTTGTTGCATTGCTAGGACAGCTAATGCAAAGTTACCTTTTTTGCCCCTTGGCCTTTACCAATGAAATCAATGGTGATCCCGTGGCAGGTGCCCAGATTGCGTGCACAGCCAACAAAATCAAGTGGCATCTCTGTAGATGGAGGCTGTTGTCATAGGAGAAAGTCACTAAAGATGGATAACATGAGGAGGAAATGAGTATTGTAATTCCTGCCAGTTGAGAGTGCCCCAGGTAAGCCATATATTTCCCAATCTCACTGCCAGCAAGCAGACTGTATATGTATTTTGTACCAGATGGAAACTTACCACTAGCCACACCTGACTATTTCTAAGAATAGACATTGACAGCTCATCACCCAACAACTGTTAGTTCCCTATGACTTATTAATAAGGAGACTTCAAACCCAGGGACATTGCAACAAAGGCTGACTAATAACCACATAACATGCCTTCACTTTTTTAAAACTCTCAGGATCACATTCCTCTATTGAAAAGTTATAACAGATTGGCATAAACAGTGTACTGCCTGACCCTAATCCAACACAAACAAATAGTTTGTCTCTCTGCTGTAATCAGTCTCTACTTGTGTAAGAGCAAAAGCTGGCTGAAGGTCCTTAAGTGTCCAGAAACTCAACTCATCACAGTCTCCTTGAAAGTCAAGATAGTAAGAAATACTTTGCATTAATTTTCTGTCCTATTTTTTCTAGGCTATTGAGCTCTGCCAAAATCCCCAGGAGTTTATACAGTTCATTATTCTGAAGGAAAAGAATAGCACAGGTAGATTAAAGTCAGTGGAGCTGTAAAAAAAGTGTTACAATTACAAACGGGTGCACTATTTATATATCTGTACAGAAGGACACTTGAGTGTACTTTCAACTTCAGCACGTGACTAGTCCCAGTGACTACTGCAGCTTTAATCTAGGCAAGTACCTACAAATTTTGGTGTCTTCTCATGAATTATGATCTCCTCAAGTTCACATAAGAGTGTTGACTGCTGCACTGTGCTACAGTTGTCTTGCTACTCTAAAAGTTTATTCTAAATTAAGCTTCTATATGAAAATAATAACTATTTTTTAATTATAATATATAATATTTAAATAATAATTATTATGAAAATCATAATATGTTACCCTTTCCAACATGCATCAAACTATTTGATCCTATCAATAAGACCTATTTGAGTAGAAACTGAAAGTCTATAAGGAACAATATTTTGCTTGGTTTAAGATTCATTCATTAATAAATCCAATCCCATATCTAGTAAACTTTTTGTGATAAATGCTAAAAAACCCACCCTGTTTATTCATAACCCCACACCCTTGGCTGTGGAATCATTCATATTGCCAGCCATCAAGCATTAAATAAACACTAAGGTTCTGTCTTCACTGCAAGTAAAATCTTGTTACATTCAAATACAAGAACCCATTTGGCATAGACATTTACAGAATCAAACACCTGCATTGTAATACTTCACCAATTCAGTGCCATGAAACACAACAGATGCCTCCGTGTCTGTGGGATGTTGCCCTACAACAGTCTCCCAGTCTGAGACACTGTACTCAAGCATGTCCCGTGGTTAAAGAGATTAGTTCCAGCCAATGGATAATCCAAATCAATTAGGGCTATTAGCACATAACTCACTCTTGCCCATCCTTAATTACAGAAGAAATTTCTCCTTTGGACCAAAAGCATAAGTACAGAACTCTTCCATTTGGCCCAGGAATGACATCAGTTTCAATGCCAGAAGGCTGATCTATCATTTCAGCAGAGCTCTGCTTCCCCATAATTTGTTTATTGGGCAAAGGATTCAGGGGATCCATTATTAAAGACATCTCTGTGAAGGCAACTGAAGAAGATTATAATGTTGCAGAGCACAGGAAAAGGAAAAGGGAAATGGGAGAGAGGCCAAACAATGACAGTCCTCTCCGAAGAGGTCTGTTTGTGGCACTTCTTCAGGGGAAGAAATACACTGTGTATGAAATGTCACAAGCAGTTCCTGGGCTCCAGTCGGCGACTTCTTGCCCACAACAGCAGGAGCTTACAGAGAAGCCAAATTGGGAGCTGGGGATTTCTTGTGAGGCATGGTTCCAACACCACTACCTCCAAAACCCCTTCCCAGCACCATGTGGTGATCGAGGAGGCCAAAACACTGTTGTCTGGCAACCTCTGTTGATGTTATGGTCCCTGGCAAGATTATAGTTAACTCTTTCATTTCAGAAAAACCCTGAAGTTTTTCTAAAATGTCAGAGAAGCGGAAACTGGTCCTGTCAGCTTCATAACTGGGGTATAATGAGGGGGCTTAGAGCAATTACTTTTAAATTTCTTTCAAAGAGCCCTGCGGTAGACGAAGGCTAAGAGCCAGGATGCTCTGTTTTCTTAGGGAATGGGGGGTGTCACACTAATCTGGGTTTTGGGTTTTGATTTGAATTTGGGGTTTCTTTTGCAATACTATGCCTGCTGCTTTTTGACTATGCTCCCTATAAGCTTGGGAACTAACTGTTCTTGGTGCAGGAATGTTCCCAACTTCAGCCACACTGTAGATGTGAAGAAAAGCCTTTACCCGCACCACCTCACCACCCCTGTTCTTGGTGAGGAAGAAAAAAGAAAGCACAGTTTCTTCAACCCTCTTTCCAAACCACTAGCAGCAAGACAGGAGACATCTGAAGGATAAAATCAGTTTAGAGGTACACACAAACATGGGCTCTGCTGACCATGGATATTTTGAAGAGAACAACAAGCTGAGTCTGGGCAGCTCAGCCACTGATCCAAACGCATGGATTCTATCTAGATGTGTGGACTTGTGCTTCATGATGATTAATTTTGACAGTTTGCTCAACTTGGATGCAGCATGAGTGCCAAATTGTGCACAAACTCAGGTGGTCAGAAGCCCAGTCGACTTGGCAAATGGCTTCCCATCTCCAACACTGCCAACAGGGCTCTCAGTAGATTATGTGCACATGGCTTGGTGTGTGTGCCAGGTGGCGTGGACAGCTCCTTCATCAAAATCCATCCTGGCACTTTTCCAGAAGAGGCCAGGTGACATTCCACAGCATGGGAGCACTCGCAAGATTCTGGACAATCTTTTGGCAAAGGACCAAGAAATGACATTAACTCATTAAATAAGTTTTGTAGAGGTTCACTTTCCTGACCTCACTTGCTCTGTCTTCTGGAGTGTAGGAGCATTTGGTCTTGGGTTGCTGAACAGGAGAAGAATGCCACACCATAAAGCAAGCCATAAATCCACATTTCTTCCATAGTGATGCATTTGTGGCCAAGTTCCACAAAAGAACTCTGAGAAGTATGCAAGAACTGTTTTCTATTCATGAAGCTTAAAATGGATGTACAGAACATCAACCTATGTAAAATTTTTCTCCCTCAGATCAGAATACTTTAGCAATTTATTTTTCAGAAGGTGATACAAGGGATAATGAACAGAAGAGGACCCTTTCTACTGAGTTCAGTGGTTTTCAATCCATTTACCATGATAGATAATACTCCTATTTTCTTTCTTCCACAATGAAAGTACAATTTTTTTTCTATGATATACAATATCTGGAACAAGGCATAGAAACTGCAGAATTACCATACACATGCCTAGGCCTAGGGTTATGCAAACTTCAATTTCATCAGTTCTTCAAAATAACTTACTGGTTATTCTATCATTGCCAATCCTCTGAGCTATAAGAATTGTATTAGGCTCTGTATAAAGTTAAAGCAAAAGATCTGGGTGTAAATCTCACAAGATTTACAGAGACTGTGTCTCTGTTTTGGTTTTCCTTGCTAGTAGAGAGATTACAGAATATTAAATATATATTATGTTTCAGTAGAGGATTTACCCATAGTTGTGAATAACAGCAAAAAGCAGAGGACAAATCAGTAGAGAGGCCACAAGAGAAAATCTCTGGTCACTAAGGTACCACTCGCTGCTCATCAGAAAAGACTGTTCCTGCTCAGGAATTCTCATCAGAAAATGCCTATTTACTCAAACAGAATGTGTTACAAAAGAGTTGGTGCTGATTTAATTTTCTCTGTACTTGAAAAAAATATATTTTAAAAGGTTTCATTCAGCGTTTTGCCAGAGGAGCTTTTGGTGCTTAATGTAGAAATGACATTTTGGTTGGAAATATGAGTTCATTGAAATTAATTATCAAACATTACTTGAAATTGAAACACTTCACAATTGCTAAAATGAAAAAAATGTCAAACTGGCCTGATCTTTCTCTCTACCCTTCGTAACACTCTCTGACATTTGGTTCAGGATATTTTACTAAATACAGGCTTTTGAGAGAAAATGCAGACAACCAGATTTTACTTTAATCAAAGAAGAAAAAATATTTCCCATCAGTTCTGATTATTCAATTGACTGGCAAATAAAAAGAAAGTTTACTTGCTCTTTTTGCTGGCTTTACAAGTTGAGTCACCCAGGCAGTCAAAAAACAGTTCAGAAAGCAGATGTTTCTATTTTTTGTTGGAGTTTAGAGGCATTCAATTGAAATTCCAAAGAACAGCCAAGTAGTTAGCATCACACTTGCTATCACACTGGAATAATGTGAATTAGAATGATACATATATTAATTCATTAGTTGTTTGAAAAGTAAACAAACACACAATAGTTACTCACTGGAGTCTAAATGAAATTGTCAATAATCAGTGAGGAAGAGATATTAGGAACTTCACAGCTGCTGAGACAAAAGGAATAATGTCCTACTCAGGCCAAAAGAAAGGTGACTAATATGCCTTTATCAAAAGACTTTGAGACATAATAGCTTCATCACTATACTCGTCTCATTGAGAGCAAACATAAAAAGATATACCTGGTTTCAAACAGACTTTACCCAGAAGCAGAACATTTTTCTATCACACAGATTATTGTAGAGTGGAAAAGGAGACTCAGCCAGAACAAAAAGTTGATGTTCTGCATCTGAAAAGCTCTGTCTATCTATTGTTCACTTCTATTCTTCTTAGGCAGACATTACACCTGCTTACTGCTGCTCGGGACATGAAATACATTCACTTAAAAAGTAAAGCAATAATCCGAAATAAAAAAGATACTGAGCAAAAGTATGATTGAACATATCAGACCTGATTTACAACAATATGCAGGTTATAAAAGATTTGCTAAAGATTTGCCTTCTCAGCTTGCTGTAGGAGGTAGATGCCAGCGAGTTTAAAATATGTGTGCTTTTATTTGATCCCCTTCACTTACTCCGATGTTGATTTCAAGCAAAAGAGAAAGCTGCTACTGCCATGGAATGATCACATTTTTTATGTGGAGGAGGCAGAAAGGGATCACAGGTAGTGTGTCCTTTGTCGTCTCTTTTTGTTTCTCCTTTTTAACCTACAATGATGTTCATGACCCTCAAGTTTTCTAACTTTCCTAAACACTGCTAAAGTTGTGGCAATCTGTATCACTTCAGAGGCACTTAAAAAAGCTTTGGACTAAAAATTGTTAGTGCACTAATTGCACAAAAAGAGAAGTACATAGGCAGTCTTGCACTGCCTGTCTGTGGTGGTTGGCAGTTTCAGATGCTCTTCATCATCAGGAAGCAGATTCCATAGGATCTTCCCCATCATCTGGCCTCAAGTCACTGTTACTGCAGTTAAGCTCATCCTAGACTTCCTCCCAGAAACTGATCAAAATTTGTTTTAAAGTAACTTCAACCACCACAGTACTTCCCTTAGGAGTACTACTCCAGAAACTGCACTGCCTGCAAATGTACTTTATCACTTCCACGGTCTTCAGGAGAACCTTGTGTCAAAGTTTCATTGATGATTCGACCTAAAGCTAAGAAATTTTGTTTGTGTGGTTAGTGTTCAGCTGGATCAGTGATCTATCTCCTGCCACAGGAGCTATCCCACGAAGGAAGCTGGGATAGATTGAAACATCCAGCACCCATCTACAGAAAGACCTATCTGTGCAGCTGTGATATCACAACCTCAGTCCTCCAGCTTCATAGGCAAGTCTGTAAATGGGCACTGAACATGAACAGGCACAGCAAACATCCCACCACTGTGCAACAGTCTCACAGATAATAGTTACTGAGAATTTTTCTGATTCTATCTCCCTGCAGTTCGTAGAAAATCCTCCAGTCTCCTGATATAAATGAGGTTCTTAAATGAGGTTACACCATGTGGCAGGCCTGCTATGGAGTCCAGCCAAAGTTTTAAGTTCCAGGACCAGCTCTGCTTGCATGATCTGGCAGAAAACAGATTTATGGATTGGCATTTGCCTGTTTTATAATTTCTACAAACATGAAGCAGGCACACAGAATATCAGAGGATGGTTAGGACAACATATTAAAAACCACAGAAAGTTACAAAAATAACATAACGCAGCAGAATTTATCACCTTTCCAGGGAAAAGTTTATGCCCTTTTGATCCAAACCATCTTCTGACATTGCACCTTACCTTCATCTCAAGTTTTAGAAAATGTTACACAGTGGACTGCTGATTATTTAAAAGCAGTGAATTAGTTGATACATGCCTGAACCTTTTGCCACTTCACACCTTCCTCTCTTTTTGATACCTTTTCTTGCTCATGTATGCATCATATTCAATTTATCACGATGTTCACAGGTGCAAAGTCAGCAATGGATTTCACTTTGTGGTTTTTTTTGTTTTGTTTGAGAATTCACTTTCAATTAGTTAAAGAAATAGAGAAGTGTTGAATCATCTGTCATACATCTACAGAGCGCACTGAGTTGTTCTTCTGCTCAGAATACAGATAATGGGGAAAAACATATTGAGCCAATGAATTTAAATCACTTAAAATAGAGGAATAATAAAAAGTAAGTCTAGATGTTTACAGTTCATCTTTTAGCATTCTCTTATTTTGTTTCTTCACTGATTGCTTCTGTAATGGATGAATGGGAGTAAATCCCCAAACAGCTAAGTAGCAGTCAATGAACTTTCCACTATTTAGTGAATTTTAAACTAAGATTCAAAAAGCAGTCTCTGAGCCTGACACTCAGTTATCTTTCATGTTAATAATGATTGTTTTTAAATGTGCTAAGTTCCATCTCTAGTTGCTTACATGCTTTATATAACCTAACTGATGTTCAGGTAATCTGCATTTTCTGGAATCAGGCTGTGTGTTCCCAGGAGCCTTGCACTGCACGGACCACTGAGCGCTTTCTGCAAATCCCCAGTCAAACTGAGACTTGTGCTCAATTTGATCGGGTGTTATAGTGCACCCCTTCACACTGTGTTCTCATCCAGCTGATGCCCTTTTCTGACAGCAATAAAAAATGGTCCTTTGCAATATCAGTAAATTTAGAGTACTCCTTGAGTTGACATGAACTAGATTATTATCTGTTGCTGTTTTTATACTGAAGTTCTTTGTTTTAGCAATTGTTGTTCTTTGCTTTTTCTTAGTTTAATATAGAGTTAAAGGGCATGAATTTGGAATGGGGAATAAGTGTGCATTTGACATGTTGCTTACTGCTTTTGCTCTTATTTATATGTGTAACAGATAAACTGCTGCTTTGTGCAAACTCTTTTGCTCATAAATGTCCACTGCATGTAAGTTTGAGTGTGCAAATATTGTTAATTGAGAAGCTGGCTTGGAAAATAGCATTTTTTAACTTTCTCCTTTGAATCCAAGGCAAAGTCATCTCATATTCATCTCAAGAAGTCTTTTTTTGTTTGTTTGTTTTGAAGAAGTCAAAGTCGAAAGGTTCTAATTTTGAAATACATTACCCAGCCTTCACGAGTTTTTTGAAAAGACATATTTTTCTTCAGTATGTAGTTCACCACAAGTAAAGCATTTTTAAATTTGTCTCTCACAGAGATGTTTTAAAGACCTTGGGGGCATGAAGAGACACTTGATCTATACTTTCAGCCAGTTAGATGGTAGATATATGCTAATGTTCTTATCGAATATCAGTCTTGAATTACATTATAGCCACTTTGGTTTAGAATTCAATGCTAAAAGGACTGGCTATATGGGTATTAGAGTTTGATATGCTTGCTTGTCTGCCACTGAAAAACTGCTTTGCACAGTAAGTGAAAGATCTTCCAAAGGAAGGCAAGAAATACTGATCTCATTTCCCACTCCATATCTAGTTTATTGCAGCCTTGTAAAACTGTCATAAAAATTTAACAACTAAAAATCAAATGAATTCTTTGTTAATACAATAAATGTTAAAGGGCAATGTAATGAAAAGATTCTTTACTCCTTTTGCTGTAATCACTATCCCTTGCTCACTGTAAGTATCTACTGAGAGTTTGCAAGGGTGTTTTATCACCTCAATCAAGATACAAAAGCTTTTCACAATTTGCCCCTCAGATGACTGACTTTTGACCCGATTGCCTTCACTTTATTTCCAAACTGGCAGATGCTAATTCATCAAATTCTGTACTCTTTCAGACTCAGTGAGATCATTTTGAATGAACAGGATTGCATACACTAGTAATGCTGTTACTGAAATAGAAGTATTTGTTTCCAACTCAACCTAAATAAAAAAAATCTTGTATTATACTGAAGTATATATATTTTTCATTTTTAAACTATCATATTGGTAATTTATACATATTAAATGTTGTATATCAAGCTTTTAATAGGCAAATAATTTTCTACTTTCTGTTTTCCACCAATAGATGGCAGGTGAAGCTCTAGAAAATTATTCACTTGATACAGCATGAAGTAACATCTATAATTTCAAAGTATATATCCAGCTGTAAATCAGTGCTCTCTGATATCTCCTCAGATGTGATCATGATTTAGTCCTAATCGATCCATCTTGTATCACAAATTTTAGTCCAAGTTTAGAATTTAGCTCCATGTCGTACACAAAATTCTTCATTCCAATTTCTTTTGTCCTACTCCATTAGGTGTAACCGAAGCTTGCACATACCAGCTTTCTCTCTTGGTTGAGAAGGTATTTGTCAGCACAGTGTAGCAGCTGTTACAATCATTCAGGGTCTTAGGATTGAGCTTTTTGTAATTAAACAAGAAAGCTTTGCTTTCATACCCTTGTCAGAAATCATACTGATTGTAAGCTGCAACAGAATAGCTTGAAGCTCAAGCTTTGATTTCCAGTTCCATAAAAGCTAGGAACACAAGGAGGGAGTGTGGAAGGAGAGAAAGACTGGTGAAAGAAAGAGCCTACTACACTGACAAAACTTATTCTAATGTACCTCAATAAGGATGCTCTTAATGCGATAATTCTTCATATATAATCCTGCATTTTTAATCCATTTTTTTTCTGAAACACTAAATCAGAAAGGATTGAATCTTGTTTACATACCAGCTAAAAGCATATGGTTCTAAAAGTCACAATAGAGCAGTATGAAAAGATAGGGATTTTCTTCAGCCTGTGTTATAATGATTTTAAGGACAAGTCTTTAATTGTTTTAGTCAGATTATTGTAGGATTTGCTTGAAAAATGAACAGAAGTGTGCATAAACCACATGGTTTGTGGAGCGCAGAGCACAAAAGGAGACCTTTCCCTCTAGGCAATCTGCATTCATAAATGTACATTATTTCTCCTGCAAAATGATTTCCTGAAATCAGTCTGCCTCATAATTGCCCCACTCTTACTGGCAGTCCAAGTATTGATGACTAAGTGACAATTAGAGCTCCTCAGGTTCTTGTATGTATCATTGCAGCTCCTCCAGGCTGACTGAGTAGATATAGTTGACTGCTCTCATCCCTCCATAGCAGTCTGGATGATTTCTATTAATCTAATCAGTTCAGTAATCCTTACATTTTTATAAGTTAATTTGGTTTTGTGAGCTCCACTTTTAAGTGTAATTCTCAGCATGTATTAGAGCTGCCACTGTATTTGGAAGCTTCCACTGTTTCACTGGCAACAGCAGCAAAACATGGATAAAACCCAAGGCCATCAAGAAGCATCAATGGTTAGACACTGAACAACAAAGATCATGCAGCTGAGTCAGTGACTATTAATCTCTCTCTACGAGTAATGCTACAGAAAAGAAGGAAGGATATCTGAAACTCCTTCAAATTGGTAGCAAATATCATAACCAAAATAAATTAAAAAAGCTAATTTTAGGCGACCAATTGAGTGTCTTAGTCTTTCTCTGCAAGAAACCCCCAGACGGCATAGGAACCTGAACTTCCATCTCTATCACCTCAGGCAAATACCCAAAATAAGGCAGTATGAATGACCCTTTAGATACTGTACCTGTCACTGAATGTGAAACAAATGGGTGCAATTAGCAAACAACTTCCCAAGGCCAGGTCACAGCATGCAAAACCAGCACGCTACCAGAGGCTTGACAATAACAAGATGCTAAGCTGTACATGATCTCGACCCTCAAATGACAGACTGCACATGTTATCACAACAGAATTATTAAATAATCAGGCTGGCATTTTCCCTTAGCTTGCTTTTGTTTGGGGCCTCTCCCCCTGAAGAGTAAACTTTTCATTCAAACCTCGATTGAGAGCAGTCAGTAGCCAGTGAAACTGCAGAGAAAGGTCTGTAAACAATAACTGCTCTGTGGAGAACCAGCCGACCTTTATAGATGTTAAACAAAACAAAAAGGGTTGATTGATGCTGGGCAGTACTTGCTTTTCGAAATATTAAAAGCAAGAAAGTCAGTGGAAGGTTAGCTTATGAACATACAGCATGATAAATTATGTCAGTGGAAGGTGGGCTGGGGAAGGGGAAAGCATGACTGGGTAAAATATTTAGGGTAAAAAATCTGTATCCTCAGCTGGAAAAGGAAATGGAGTATAATGTTGATTTCTCTTAAATGGAAATGTTATCTAGACCAGGTCAGTTGCTAAACTCTCCAAGACTAATTTTTTAAAATTCTGATTAATACAATAATATATGGTATGTTTTTTAGAATAAGAAATCTATTTGTAAAGTCCAAAGGATAACTACAGTTTAGCCACAAACATGTTACTAACATGGAGAAGGACAATTCAACCTAGACAGAATCATGGAATCACTTACATTGGGAAAGGCCCTTCAGATCATCGAGTCCAACCACTAACCCAGCACTGCCAAGTCCCCCCTTAAAATATGTCCCTCAGTGCCACATCTACAAGTCTTCTAAATACCTCCAGGGCTGTTGACTCAATCACTTTCCTGGGCAGCTTGTACCAATGCTTGCTAACCCTTTTGGTGAATAAATTGTTACTAATTTGCAATCTAAACCTCGCCTGGAGCAATTTGAGGATGTTAATTCTCATCCTGTCGCTTCTTACTTGGGAAGAGACCAGTATCTACCTCACTACAACCTACTTTCAGGTACTTTTGGTTTCAGTCTGCCTGAGTCTTTTCAACCCAAACCAAGACTGCAGAATGTTGCACTTCTTTCTCTCTATACTTTGCTCCTTTATTATGTTCCCTTCTCTTAGAAATGTAGACAGGGGAGTGAGGGGCATGGGGGAGGTGCTGTGGTATTCAGCTTAAATACATCTCTTTCTCCCACTTTCTTGAATGGGACATTTTCATCAGTCAGCACTTCAAGGAGTTTCCAGGTAAATCCTGTATAAATTTCTGTATATGGTCCTCAGTCTGTGGTTGTATTTTCAGGTGCAAAAGCAGGTCCTTCCTCTATGGTGGATGTAGGAGAAGTAAGCTCTGTGCTCTCACTGTAGTTGCTAGAGCTGGAACAATTTTCCCACCCCCAGGTGCTAAGGGGGCAAAAGGCCCCTTAAATTTCAGTTTGCTGCAATTCAGAGATTCAAGATCTACAGTATAAAAGTCTTGGGGTACAAGGATCATTCAGATGACTAACCAGCTGAAGGGCAAAGATAAGAAGTGGGTGAGCCGGAACAGTGTGGGTGCCAATAGCACCTACTTCTGTGGTGGAAGATGAAGAACATCCTTTTTGAACCCACTGACGTTATAGAGGGACCATGAAAAGCCCATAAGGACTTTGTGAAGGAACAATTCCACAGGCTCAAAATTGTGTAAGAGAGAACAGTTCTGCAGGTGTCTCTATGCTAAGGTGGTGTCCATTCCCAAACTGCAGTTTACCATTGACAGTGTCAGCTGCTCCCTAGATCCTGTTCAGTCCCCTGCATCAAACCTGTCTTCCAATCCACAGTAGCAAGTCTCTAGGCAGAATATACCTGTATCACCTCAAAACGGTTCTGAAGCCAGTAAGACACCGCTGACTGTTCACAACCCCTTTCGCAAGCAGGGAGAGGCCTAGGAGGGATAAGCTGCCACTATATCAAACCTGCAGGCGAAGCCACAGCTCTCATCCAGTGGTAACAGGACACAAGTAGTTATTTACAGATCAGTACAATACTGTCTCTGAAGCAAAAGGCACAACCCCACAGAACGTTTCCAATACTGTAAACTAGGACCTAACCATGTAGTCAAAGCAATGCCCAGGATAGAGGTACCTTAATACAAAAATATTTATGCCAAAAATGTAATTCTGTCCTTGTCATGCTTTTTATATGCTTTAATTGTGGTTTCTACAAGACAGCAAAAATAGCTTTGGACAGCACTAGATATTTGCAATACAGGATGACTTGGAGGAAGTTAAGGATCATATCATGATTATTCAACTAATCTTCTGAGAATCTGAGGTGAAAGTGTGAGATCACTGAAGTCAAGAGGTGTTTTTACTTCAGTAGGACCGGTATCTCTCCCTGGCTTTTAAGCAAAAACACAAGTCTTGTACCTCTAAAAAAAGGAGTTAATAATCAACATGTTATAGACTATTTTGTCTAAAGTGAGACAAGAGCACTCTGCTAATGAAACATGAAAGTGCAGGTACACGTCTTTGGATTGGCTATTGGGTAAGGTCTAAACAAAACGTGGGAGAAGAAATTACTTTTCAGACAACTTCCAAAAGCAAACCTATGATCACATGATGAATCTGCATTAAAAGGACAAAGCAGGTTGTGAAACTAGTGCAGCAAGGTGCAAAGATAACCAGATAAGAGAAAGAAACAAGAAGTTATCCAACAATAAAGAAACAAATTGAGAAAATCAGCCATAATACTTGCTGATGTAGACTGATTTTCAGAGATGCTGAGCTGAGTTTGACAGAGGCTCAGGATCACTGAATATCAAGGAAACTTATTTTATTCCTGTGTACTATCTAACATACTGCATAGTATCCCATTCATTTTAGCTGCAGACAAATTACTGAGAACTTTTACAGTTTCCTGGTTGCAAACCAAAACTATTTACCATTGGTGTGGCCTCTGTGAAATCCATCAGGAGGTCACCTGGCTCCAAAGTAAAGGTACTTCCAGCATCTGTGGAACTCTAAAGGCAAAAAAGAAATCCAGCATTGGAAAACAAACAAAAAAAATCACTTCTGTAATTCTGTTGTTGTTTTTTTGTTGTTTTATTTTTTTTAAATTCCTTAAAGCACAGATTGCCAAATGCATTTCAAATTTCACACCATGTTTTTTAGGTACAGCTACTCAGGAAAGACAGATAACAAAATTATGCAACTTTGAAATCAAAGTAATTAATCTTGATCCACTGCCCGCTAATTTTGATACAAGACTATCGTTGATTTTAGTTGGGTCTTGGAGCAGGATCTAAATATTTCCTTACACAACAAGATAAACATATTACTACAACTCTGCATTTAAAACTGCTCCTAAATGTAGAATTACTCCATCTAAGGAAAACCTGTTACCACAGCTCCCTCCTACCTTTCCTGAACGCTCTCCCAGCTGACATAAGGTCACCTCTTTGCATATTACCTTGCCACCAGGCGAAACTTGTGTTTGTCCTTCTGACGTCTGTGGCATACATGTTTTCTGTGACACAGGAGATGCTGAAGATACAGGTGTTGATGCTGCTGCTGCTGCTGCCAGTGCTGGAGGAAGGTCATCTTCATCACTGCAGTTGATAAAGGCAGACAGATCTCATTAGAAAATGTCACTGGACTCCGGTTGTGCTCATGTCAGAAGAGGCACTGGTAACCTCCACGTCTGCTGTAATGCTTTGAAGTAAAGTTCCATTTACTCTTCCATCTGTAATGGTTCCAATCTGTAACCTTTTCAAGCAAATTAGATTCTTTTTTAAGCTTTAAAGATTCCTCAAAAATGGATTGGCTAGGTACCTCTCATCTGTAAATGGAAATCTTATGGTTATTATGTGCAAATAGCATTTCAATGGATTATGTATATACAGATAAATGAACTGATTAGATATTACTCCACTTCAGAGTTTATTCTCTTCTATGGAGGCTGCCAGCATTGATAAGAAAGATCTGGTGAGATTCATCTGTGGGACAGACCGCTTCATTGGCTTCAGACAACACTAGCTTTTATGCAGCTAGTCTGTGCTACTGTTTTCAAACTGTTTTTAAAGGACTTTGACTGACTCCAAAAAGGATCTCTTCAGAAACATTCTTGTGAGGGTTTCTTTTTCCTGTCACATTTATTCCATTTACAGAGAAAACATTTTATTTAAGATGAGATTGCATGCTTCCCCTGGGCTTCAGGCCATCAAGCTGAACTCTTTCCATGTCACCTACTGTCACTACCGAATGAAAGCCAGTAAAGAATGTTACAGCCTCATTTGCTTTTGCAGAGCCCCATTGACTAAAAATCACTGGGATCAGTCAGCCCTGAGTCAGGATGTTTCCAATTGTTAATTGCAATTGCATTGAGGTAAACAGAGTCATAATTTGGTCTACAGGAGCCTTATTACTCAGGATGATGTGTGAAAAGGAAAGAATGCATCTTGACAGTTTAATGCATGGCAAAAAATAATGAGAAAAATTACTTCTGCTTATACAACAGCACCAATTTTAACTACCAATTAGGTAGTCACAGTGCACAGGAGCCTGCTATACCAGCTTGACAAACCATTCCAGAACAAAACTGTATTTGATTTAGTGCTACTTGAAGGTAGCATGCCTGGACAAAACAAAAAAATTCAAAACTGCATGACATACAGGTAACACACACTTATGGTGAGTTATTTAGCAGTGTTTTTTATTATGATATAAAGCTTTGATGATTAATGTTATCTTTTCCAAGCTTCATTTTTTATTTCTTCTGTGCTAGATGTATTTATGCCCTGTTCCTCATGTCTAACACTGGACAACTGAAAATCTGCATGGGAACAAGACATGTTCAAAACTTGTTCCTCAGAAACTCCTCAAAAATTCTTTGTGCATTCCTATATCTCAGTCTCCTGGACAAACACCAATTTGGCTAATAGCTCATTACCCCCCTAGTTTCAATTTGATTCGTTCTTCTGTTTCTCCTCTTAAATAATTTTTCAGGTTTGGCGATGCAGACTGTTTAAAAGCCAGTGTACTTAGCAGTGAGACAGAAAATAACTACATATTAATATTTGTTAGAATCCTTCTGGACAGAGGGAAAACTCTTACTAATGTTGCTATATATCTACTGGCATAAGAACGTTAAATTGTTAGAGGGATTAACAGTTGCCCTTCAGTGTAGAAAGCGTACAAATTTTGTTTTCATCATGGCATTGGTATTCTTGTATTAATAAGTTTATGCTGACATTACCCCCTTTCACCTCTAATTTCTGGTGGCCTTTTCTGTCTTTTCATAGAAGGACAAATCAACAAACTGATTTCCACTTCTGTTCAGTACCTCGCATCTCTAGAGACTCTCAGATTGGATGAACTATGTCTAAACAGGAAGCCAAAGCCCTATAGGCACAGATCACTCTTGCCAGGACTAAGAAGCTTTGCTTTGCTGGCTGTAGATGTAGCAGGTTCAGCAATTTCTGCAAGTGACAAATCACAGAGAGAGAGGGTGAACTTTCTGAGAGGGAACGGCTGACAGCACAGCTTGTTCACTCAACTACTAAGGGTTGTTTTCCTTATTTTGCAAATGGGGTTGTAATAAAGCCGACAGAGCAGCTTGCTCCAGCTCACACCAGGTCTTTGACATTTCAGGTAGTAAAGAGGTTTTTAATTCCTAACCCATAAGCTCAGGAAAAGGTGAATGGCCTGCAATTCAAAGGGTTAGCAACTGCATATGGAAGGCAAACTCATTTTGTATTAAAAGCTTGAAGATTCTCTATGATGAAAGGAATGGTATCCGCATAAGATCATTACCATGTAATTGCACTCATGCCTTTCAGAAGCCATAGGAAGAGCAATAATTAGCATCCCCTTTCATTTTCAGCTGTAGTAGGCAAAACCACAAAGATAGTTACTCACAAACTGTACTGCCTCGTTAACTTCCTCACACGAGGAGCTTTAACCTCCTGCTTTTCTGTAGGGGCAGTTGATGGTGTAGTTTCAGGTCTCACTGGAGCTGGACTTCTAAAAATAGCAAGAAAAAAATACAGTCATACAGTCTTTATTTAAACTACTTCAGGCACATCAACAAAGTTCTTACTCATCAACACTTATTTATCTTTCAAAGTGGCAAGTGCCCATTGAAGTTCATCCCTTTGTTCCATTTATAGTTCACAGGTCAGTGTGCATGAACAGAAAAGGATGTGTGAACTCACCCTCCTGTGCCAGGCATGCCATTTATAAAAGTAGTAACTGATTGCAAATACAGACCCTATGTAAGAGACCATGTGGAAATGTCACTGTTTCCAAAATACCACATTTTAGTAACAGACCAGCAGTTCCGTCATGCCAGAAATATTTTTACAAAACACATGTTTAACAAAAAATATTTTATGAATTGCAAAATCTGTTCTGCTTAAAATAATTTTTACCTGAAATTAAACATTACCCTTCTGCATTTGAAAGAGCAGCTCAAGGGAAATGAACTAACGGATTTGATCCAAGAAAAAAGATCAAATCTTTTCCTACTTGGTAGGAAAAAAAAAGAAAACTCAGACATGTTTCAGATGTTTATGAACGTGAAATACATCTGCAGAGCTCCAGCAAAGGACAGAAACTGCAATGAGGATGCCTGCATGAAAGAATCTTCTCTTTAACCATTTATCATAGTGTTAACTATGACTTGAATACAAATATCATAAATACTAAACACAAGATCTTCATAACCTTGGGAGGAAACCATTTTTACCATGAGCTTGATGGATATGAAGACACATGAAACATCTTAAATATTGCTTTTATTTGGAGCAACAGGTTAGGATTAAATACATCATACGTGTACTACAAATGCTGTACTCCTCCGTACACATGAGAAGTTTTAAAGCTCCAAGTCTAAATTAATGCTGAAAAAAAGTTTAGCATGAAAAATTTCATTCAATTGTGAATAAAAGTGTTTGAGATACAAACAGTTTGTACTCTCTTATCCAACACAAAGCTGAAAAATGTATTATTTTCCTTTGAATGTTGCAAATTTTCAAGAGGGGAAAAATTAGGCGAGAAAACATTAGACACACCTTCTCCTATTCCAGCCATGGGAATTGCTCAGATAAACTCTACTTACAATTTGTATCCTGTCAGCATTCCACTCACTTATGTTGCAAAACCAATACAATTTTAAATGCGAAAACTTCTTTCCTTTTATTAGAACATTTTCCCATAATTTCTGTTAGAGGCTGGATGCAGTGACTGTCTTTCCCCTGCTATTTATTAGCAAACAAGCATCGTTTACTTGCACATTCTGAGAAGCTGCAGGTTAGCTAGGGTGTAAATTGAGGTTACCCCTGAATGAAAAGGATCAGTGACAATGCCCCTACCCAAAGAGGCCATTAGCACAGGATGAAATGTTAGACTAGTCCTACCAATTGCAGAGCTGGATTTTTGCCCCCATTAAAACCTTGCTTAGGTTAGCTTTTTCCACATCAGACTAAAAATTCCATGACAGCTTCTGTTTCATCTCCAAACACTCTTTCTCAGTCTGAACTTGCTCAAAACTGTTGCTACTCTCACATCAGCAAACAGATGTAAGAAGTGCCCAGCTTGATCAACCCAGAGCCTGATATGTTTTAAAAATGGCAGGCTTTTAATGTCACACAAACTCTTAAAAAAATCTCATTGATATTCCCAAAACAGAAGCAGAATAACTTCTGTTACTACCTTTTGATTTCTACAGCCAAAATTCTTATATGGAAAGGTATGATTCATGAAGAGAAGCCCTGTAATTATTTTGGCTATTTAAATAGAGTAATTATGTGCAGATATCACCATTTCAAGTTTATGTAAACTACAAGTTTACAAGTTCTGTGTAAACTACAGAGCTATGTAAACTACTATAGTCCTATATAAACTATATAGCTTGAGAAAAACCCAAAGTGTTAAAGGATCAGTAGGACTCAGACTTGAAAAGAAAGAGAAAATATACAGTGTATTACAGTTCCTTTATAAGGCTCTTTTCCAATGTCATTAATTCATAAGAAACCTTTTCCCTGTAACAGTATCCAACCACTACAGCATACAAATGAGGGTACTGAACCAAGGCAGAGTTACTTAATGACCTGGCACCTTACATAAAAATCTGTCACTTCCTGGTGAGAATGACAATAACAATCACAAATGTCAGCATGCAGTGGCAGGTCATCAGAAACTGCCTGTGCACTGAGAGCCACAGCACACTCCTGAGCAGCAGCCAGCATACTCTACTGAACCAGCTTCAGCCTGTTTCACATGCCTGCACAGCAACACAAACATGCCCTAGAGAGAGATTCCCACCCCCCTGCTGCCCCGAAACCAAGGAATTTGTAGCGAACAGGGCTGCTGAAACCAAACTGATCACAAAAAACATACACCGTGGAACATTTCAAGTAACCACAGATGTCCACTGATCTAGCTTGAATCTTCCTCAGGAACATGATTCTCATGCTCATGCTGAGGGACTCAGGGAGTCCCACCCCACCTCAGCTCAGGTGTAGTGGGGAGACCAGTTTCCAGGGCTGGGACTACACCATCCCTTTTTTTACCATGGCTTCTACAGACTGACATGCCTTCCTTGTCTCCTGCTTAGGTATCTCCGGGCAGACCTCCGTACTTACCTGAAACATGGCAAGTGGGCCATGTCGGAGCAAATGATTGCCCACCTAATAAACTTCCCTTTCCCTGGAGGATCCAGTTCAAGATTTTAAAACCACCAAAGTCTGCTGGGGGAGCACACTTTCTGCATTTGTCTTCAATAGGTTTTTCCCTCCTTCTGTCAGTTTGTCTCCCTCCATCTTTTTTGACTAACGGCAAGAGGTAGAGGCTAAAAGTCCCATGATTTACAAGGATACAGCCATCTGTATGAAGGTTGACTTGTTTTCAGGTGCTGACTCATGGGAAAAAAAAAAAAAACAAAAGCCCCATACGCTGATTTTGGCTTCAGAACTCCCTTTGAGTGGGAATATGGTAGTGAAAACTTTGGAGGGATAAACAAGGAAAAAAGGAAAGAAGAAGAAAAATATTTGGTGGATACATTCTCTTGTATATTGAAGACCAAGCCTAACAAGCTAAGCAAACATAGACAAACACACACATCTTTCCTAAGTCTATGTTGTAAGGGTTTCAAAATATTTCTTTTCCAAAGGCCACCTTGGGGTAAGAAAAAATAATATTTTCTTTTTCACTTCGATAAGGTAGCTTTTCTCATAAGGTAAGTTAGCTCTCCAAAACATTACTTGGACATTTGAAGGCTATTGCCAGCATCAAACTTCCCAAATAAAGTTTTTTTTGTTCTTTTTACCTCTCTCTCTCTCCCTATAGATTGCAGATGCGTAACAAAGTCCCTTGCTTCAGAGGAGCAGCCTAATCCAAAAGCAGCTTGAGGACTTTCCTCACCCACTTACCACTTGAGCTCTGTTTCTCATAAAGCAAAAAATTCCCTTCCCTCCTTTGTCCTTATAATGAAAATGTATGTGCAGTCTAGATAAAACTGTTATGCTCCTGTGGTCCAACAGATAGATAATGGCGATACAGGATCTGTTGTTCTCCCCTGGCTCAGGGTAATGTTGGAGGGCAACACCTAGTATCTAAGGTCAAACCGAGCTACAAATCCTACTTCTCCTCACAGCTACCAGGACAGCCATTATAAATGCTGTATAACAGCCTAGGTGCAGTTTAAGGGACAAAGGACAGAGCCAAAGAAATGCACCTCAGTGGGGTATTTCATCAGCTTAACCTCATCTGAAAGGTCTCAGTACTGCTTCTTTCTCTGTAGTTTGGAGGTTAGGACTACAATTACAAACAATTCATCAGCATTTGGCTTCAGGCAACAGGTCAAAGAGGTCTTTAATACTCATAATGTAGTGAAAGAACATACCTAGGTGTCCTATCTGCAACCTTTAATGCAGACTGGCATGCAAAGGCTATTCAAGAGTTCAGCTTGACATTATGACTTTGATGCAGAAATTACTGGGTAAGGTTCCTGTAAAAAGCTAGAGCAGCAGATCCATTAACCTGACCATGGATTGAGACCAGGGTAATGTTTATTTAGCTATTTGGGGGTTTTTTTAGAAACACTGGTTGAATTTTTTCATTTGGAGAATGACTTTTTGTTTATTTATTTATTTATTAGGATAAAGATTGAATGATAAAGGAGCTTTTTAAAAGCAATTAAAATTTGTTAGGAGGAAGTCAACACAGAAAATGTTTTTAGCTTTTTCTAGAATAATTTACAGTACATTTAGAATGAGATATTTAAATGTAATGTTTCAGACTCTGCCTTGCAGAGTTAAGTCCATTGTAAGTCAAGGAAACACAGCCTGCTTGCATTCACTGAAGTCCATGCTAGGTAAGACTAAGGACAAAATAATTTTTGATCAGCTTCAATTCTGAACTGCCTAAAAGTTCTTTTGTGTACAGCTATTTTTCTAGGGAGCTGAAGTCTTTGACTTGAGAAAACAAGCTGTCCATAATCACCCAGGTGACATGCCAGGGAGCATGAAAGCTACCCTGACATTCACTGGAAGTATTTGTATAAAAGCAGATACTGAGGTGCTAGTTTCAGATCCAAAATGGGTATAGATTTGGCAAACAACAGTACACTTCGTACGTTGCTTATATGGTCTCATCCCAAGAGCATCTGCAGAGAGGCAAAGTTCTCTGAAAAAAATAGTTCAGATTCACTCTGCACCAGGTATGCCAGCAGGACATTAGCTCAGATACGAAAGAAAGACAATTAAAATGTTAATATAGTTTGTGCAGGTGAGAAGGGAAAAGGAAAAGCACAAAACTGCAGGTATTACTTTGAGATGCACTCCTTCCTTGATGATATATGAAAGTTCTATTTTAGAAGTATCACTTTGGTCAGAAAAGATGTTGGACATATTCATATAAATTGAAAGGCAGCTAAACTTAAAGCCTAGTGCACCTGGGATGCACAAGCCACAGCAGGGTCACCACATTCTGACAATTCGTATGAGCAAAGCTTACTCTGCATTGGGCTTTCAGAAAAGTGCCTGAGTTTACTTCTCCTGATTCATCTGCACTCTGTAAAACTTGATATAATTTAATGCTTTCCACCCTTCTTTTCTGGTGTGCAGCATATCGAGCTCTATGAGATAACATTTAATTTTACATTACATGTTGAGCAGCTCCTAATGTAATTAGTCTTAATGTAATGGCATAATTTGGTTTTGGATGGGAAGATTTACAAAGAAAATTAGAATAAATGAATGCACAAAGCACCAGCTGGTGCTTATACCTACTCCCACATAAGGAGAATATTGCTATTTGCAATCCTATGAAAGATGAGATAATTTGGATAACAAGGATCAACAAAGGGTGATGCAGCAGTTGGTCTAAACAGAAAGAAATACACAGACAAATCCTGAACCATGTGGGATATAAAGCCTGCCAAAGCTGGTGATAATCCAAAAGCATATTTTAAGGGAAATAAATATTGCAGTGCATAAATGTGCCACATGGTGCATGACAGCAAGTGGCAACAGCAACAAGAACAGTAAAAACTGACCAGCCAACTTGAGGGCTTCAGCTGAAGAGAGCTCCTGAGTGACAACTGAATTTGTGCTTATACATTTGATCACAGTTTCAAGTAAGAGGCTGCATAATCTCCATCCTTGGAGGTTTTCAAAATTCAGCTAGACAAAGCCATGGCTGACCAACACCTGATCTAGTGTTGGTGACAGTCCTGCTTTGAGCAGGAGGTTGGACTAAATGACCCCAAGATATCCCTTCCAATGAACAGCTCTATAATTCTACAATAAATAACTAAAATTTCTCAGAAATAATATCAATTACTACTTCAATTTTCCAAAACATGGAAAGAGTATATCTGTTTTAACATCTGGATAGTTTTGTGTGTGTACCAGTAAATACTATTCATTAAATGAAGACTAACATGTAGTAGATGAAGAAGGTATTAGTGTTCACATGTACCAGACATGTTAAGTGTTTACATGTACCAGATGTATCATATCTAATCTTTCCTGATCTCCAAGTGAACATAGAGAAAAGAGTACATTATCAGCAAATCCTGTTGCCAGATAACTCCCATCTTACAAATTTTACTTCAGTTCCTTATCAAACTTGCCTAATTTTGGCATTTTTACCAACATTTCCACTGTTTAACTCATTCCAAGACGAAAGTTTGGTTTGGCAAACAGGCTATGCCCAAGGACAGCCAGTATTTTGCCTATTCCAAAGTAGCAGCAATTCCTAACATCCAGACTATTTTTGGTACAATTCTTCACTCTCTGTAATTCCTGAAGCCAGTATAGCAGAGGTACACCCAAGCTTACATTGAGACATAAGGAAAGTGTAGAGCTTTATCTTAAATACAGTCCAGCTCTGTATGTGTGAACCTTTGTGCAGATACACACACGTTATACACAATTGTGCACACTCATACACATAAGCACACTGTCGGCTTATCCAGGTGGTCATAGCCAGAAAGAAAACATACTTTAAAGAGTTTTCAGGAGAAGTTCATGTACAGGCAGTAGGGAAATTGTACAGATGATGCTTCTGTCTGGGAAAGGTTTTGAATAAGGAAAGGAATTCTCTTGATGGGGTTATGTGATTAGCCATATATTCATTATATTTAATAAATGAAGAAGGCTGGTAATTAGGTGGTAAATTTCTGGAAAGAAAGTTCAAGAGGTTATCTTTCTAGCAACACACCCTTTTACTGAGAAATGGGAGAGGTCTATAAGAAGGTTAAAATGTGATTCACATTCACTTGATATCCTGCAGGAGAGAAATCTCTGCATGCAAAATTGGTAGATGGGCCAGGCCTGGATCAAGAAGTGTGACCAGCGATGATAAGAAACTGACCACTGTTTTCATTTTTATATTTTGTATAATATTTTGTGCTTCCTTCATGATACGAATGTTTCTGGCAGACAGCTGTAACCCTGATCTCTCAAGGCTAAAATAATCAAATAAAAAAAAAATCCTAGTTGGTGAAAGCAGAGGATGAGAGATTTAGCAAAACTATACTTAGGAACATTTTGAAATCTGAATTAAATTAAATATCTAATCAGCAAATTCTCCCTGAACACTTCTCTCTTGACACTTCCATCTGGGCACTAGGTCAGATATTTGGGTGTAAAGAATTCTCTAACAAACAGGAAAATACCTCTTCATAATCCCTTCTGGCTCATTTGTCATCATGACAGGTTCTTCTCTTACAACACCAAAGAAGAAACTGTTCTTTTAGAAGAAAGGCTTTTCTAGTTCTAGTGTAAGATGAATTTCTTTTGTTGGTCTTTAAAAGGACTGACATGATCACTTGGGCCCTACATCCCAAAAGAAGTACCATTAAAAATCATTGCAAAATGACTCGCATTAAAAATTCCAAACTAAACCAAAGTTCACATAAACACATTTTTACTACATGCCTTAACAAAGCATGCCTCACTATGCGAAGTGGTAACTGCAAACTAACCATATCTCTTTTTGATTCAACATAAAAAGCAAAATAATGCAAATACAGAAATAACACTTTTTTTTTTTTTCAGGTATTTCTTCTTCTGTAAATCAATGTTCTGTTCTGCCTTGTCCAAAATACAGCTTAGCTACATAGATGGGCTCTACTTCTCTGCACATATTACTTTGTTGTTGAACAAACTGTGTGTGCTTTCAGTCTGTTACAACAGAGCTGTGATAAAGAAATGTCTAACTCTTCGTGGTAGGATTCCTGTGTCTTATCAAGATAACTCCTAGCTCTGCTGTTTAACCCACAAAAGAAATTCCCCTCCTGTCAGCTGCTCTCATTTTACTTTGTTCAGCTGAGAGCTCTGTCACGTGCAGCCTGGAAGGATCCATCTGAGGTAACTGTACAACTTTCCTATAGCCACTGTCCAGATCTGCTGCTTTGTTAAGGGTTATCAGCAAAGCAGCAGGGTCAGCAAGGGGAAGGTACGACTATGTCCCAATTTATAGTGCATTCTATCAGTCTTAATAGAGGATTAAAGAGAATGTAAGATAGGACATTGCAGCACATATTAGGTTACTAAGTCACCAACTTTTTCCTCGCTAAATGTGGGAACCAGTACTTGAAACTGTCTGAGAGAAAAAAAAAAAAAAAAAAAAACAACTATCCATAGGAGGGAAACCTATAGAAACATGAAGCAATGCTTTCCAAAAGCAGGGAGGGAGAGAGAACTGTAGTCTGCTGTGATCTCACATCAGTTTAATCTGCTTTGTACAGGTTAGCTATTAACAGGAAGAACAGGAGACAACCTTGCACTTCCAGCCTGTGCACCAAATGACAGAGCAAATTTCACAAGGTCTCCCCCCCTGAAAACTGACAAAATAGTGCTATTTCAGCTTCAGCTGTGATTTTTTGCCTCCCATATTTAAATTTACTTAGATAAAGAAGTATTCACAGTTTGCTAGCAGACACAGAAAATATGTGGGTAAACTGACAGATACATGACAACTTTGCATAAGCACAGCATTATCCCTGAGGCTATGCCCAGCAAAATGACTGGAGACCTGCTTGTAGCCAAAGTGGCTATACCACATATATATATGAGTAATTACTAGTTGAACCAGAACTAATTCTACAAGGAGTTATAGCAATTGTTAGCCAAATTGAGTCTGCCATGGCAGATGCTAAAATAATTGCTCAGGGAGATTACAGGCCATATCCAAGCAGTTAATTCATTAGAAGTGTAATATTCAGAGTGGCAATGGACGAGTAGACAAAATGGTAGCAAAGAGAGCACAGCTTTTTAATCAAACAAGCACTACTGCTCTCCTCCCTCATCTTCTAGTTCCTTATTTGTATGAACAACTCATGCTTCAGTTAGTGCTCAAAACTGCATATGTTTGCTTACTAGCCGGCCTGAAAAAATTTCCCTATGTCTTGGCTTTGGAAAAAACCAGCATTTTTCTAGTGTTTTGTATAGTCATCAGTATTCAAATACACAAAGTCATTGTCCCCGCTATAAATCCTTTGCATGAAAAAGGTTGAAGTACTGTTTAAAAGCTGTGACATATATTGGTTTCAACTGGCAAGATATTTCAGCAAACAACCAATCTTCAAAGATTCACAAAGGTGTTGTCTACAGAAATATCTGCATGGTTAATTGCAGAAATAAAAATCATATTCCTTGGGGAAGGCTTTTTTTACAAAGGATGTTTTTGCTTGTCTCAACTAAAGAAGAGAAAAACTCCCAGCTGCTTGGTCTCTCAGTAAGAACTAACCCTTGGCTCTACTCAGATGCAATTCCAAGTGGAGCAAAGGCTCATTTAGGTCCATCAAATTCCACAAAATAGAGGTTATAAAGGGTGTTATCGGCAAATAGGTCACATGCTGGCTGGCTGCAAAGGAGCCTGCAGGAAGGGAAGCTGCTTGAAGGAGAAAAAGAATTGGTTGGACATTGGATTTATTTTGCATTTTTCTCTGAGTTTTGAATGCAGGCTGTTAAAATTGGTCTATCCCTTAAAATTGGTCTATCCCTGAGCATTGATTACTTGTATATTTGTATCCCCAGGACACAGCAATGAAAGAATACCATTTCATTTGGCACAACTGACTGTAGAGGAAACAATGCTTGGCATAAAACCAATAAAAATAAATATTAGACAAATATACACCAGACTGCTGCATAACAAGAACTCCAAAGTGACTTTTACAATGTTATAAGCTTGGAGGTGTTAGCTTTGCTGCCATCCAAGGTTGCCATACTTTCTTCATGCTGAATAGTACTTTACCTCACAAAGCAGACAACTAATTTACAGTTCATCATGATGAAACAGGAAAAGCCTATTCCAAAATGTGAAATAGAAAGGCTTTTCTACAGATACATCATATCAGAACCACAGAGTATTCTGAGTTGGAAGGGATGCACAAGGATCATCAAGTCCAACCCTTAAGTGAATGGCTCATACCAAGATCAAACCCATGACACCAGTTTTATAAGCATCATGCTCTAACCAACTGAGCTAATTTCTGACGTTATGCAGAAGTTCAGCAGAAGTGATTAAGGAAAAAAAGTCTGTAGCCACATTCCCGGTCACTCAGGGCTATACAACCAGGTTCTCTTGAACTGTTTCTGGAAGTGACAGCCAACCCAAAAAAAAGTGTTGTGGTGGAGACAATATATGAAACCCCTTTCTATTAAATAAAGAAATTGCTCAATTTCCCATGTACATGATGAATTTTCTTAAGAAAGAAAAGAATTTTCTTAAGAAAGTTTTGCAGAGGTCTAAGAGGAGCAACAGCACAGGAAGGTGCTGAAAGTGGGTGATTCTAAATATTAAGCAGACTTTGCAGACTCTTGGACAAACAAGTGAGACAATCAGGGTCTATCAGGATAGAAATTACAGCTCTGCAAGATAACTCAAGATGAGAGACATGGGGAGCTGGGAATCATGAAAGCCAGTCAGCACCATGGGAGGCAATAACATCACCTCTTGTATCTCCTCCTGCCTCAGCACAACCAACCATCCTTGTTGATGTCTAGGTAGCTGCTTTCAGTAAGTAAACATAGCAACTCTGCTAGTCCAATCTGATCAGAAAGGAATTTCTGAATGAAATGTTTTTTTGGAGACTAGTGTTAATTTATCACTTTATAAGAAAGATACACATTTGAAAAAAAAGGGTTGACAAATTTTCACACCTACAAGTGTTTCTTTTTGAGTTCAGGATGATTTAATCTGTCAAATATAACTCAATACCCCCCTAAACTGGAGTTTTCTATAAGATGCTTAAATGTCTACTTTCAGTTGCAAGAGTCACCATCAGAAAGTTATAAAGTAAAATCATGAGATGACTAGTGACCTAGTACAAATGTATATTACATATACATAAACATATATATATAAAAAGCATATACACTGGCATAATTAGCATGATTAGCATCCAGTGGGGTTGATATCCTTTAAATCTGTAATATTTTTCCATCATACTCCCGTATTTCGACACTAAGGATGTCCAAAGTGATGGCACTGCCATATATATAGAGACAGGCAATTTCCAAATACACATACTATAACCTCCTCTCTAATTACCTGCTGAAAGACAGCATACTGTGCCACTCAACTAATGTTTACAATTAATATGTCTCTCCAAAATGGCCATCCCAAAGAAGAAAGACTATTATCCACTATCAACAGATGAAAAGTAAAATCAAAAGTAGTCACCACTGTCTAAAAATGAGCCATTTTTCCAAAGGCAGTTTACCAAATGTCTCTTCTTCTGCAAAAGACCTCGCACAAATAAAAAACCCACAAACACAAGGATATTCTAGTTTGGACATTTAGCACGTTTCTGATATGAAAGTTACGAAAACGGATTTATTTTTATATAAGCTTTTCTAAGATTATCACTAGACCGATTTCTTATCTTAAGCTTTTCTAATTTTTTCAGGTATATACACTCAGCCTGATCTTTGAAGTTGAACTTTTATTAATTCTTAAACTGCATCTGATATATGTGCATAAAATAAGCACTGTTCTGGCAACCACCTTCTCCTCAGGACGTTGCTTGGTGAATTTTACACAGCAACTTGTTAATGAGCAAATTGAAATGCAACAACAGTTTGAGATAATGTTTGGAAAATGCCTCACTATATCATGCATTCATTTGATGCTTTCCCTACGGACAAGAAGCAACAGACCTTACATTAGGGTCCTGCAGGCTGGAGGTCTTACTGGGATTTACAAAAGAGGTCTCTTCTTTCACAGCCTGTTAAAAGAAGGAGCCAAAGTTTAGTACAACATCCCCATACACTTAGGACAATACAACAGTTTATTAAAAAAGTAATTCCTGTAAGCACCTCAGAAAACTGCAGTACCCAAAATGCCTATTCTGCCCAGATTTAAAAGGCGTAATCTTCTTGTCTTTTCAGCTGCTACAGATGAGATTCACTGTGATGAGCTACAATATACCATGTGCAGGGCAATACTGTTAAGGAAGAGACTGGATAGGGATACAGGAAGAGAAAGAACATTGACATTTGTAATTCCTCCACTAAGCATTTGAGCAGAAATAATCTACAAGGGGAAACATACTGTAGTTGAGTTGTTCTTTTAATTGAAGTAGAATAAATGTTCATGCAGCCTAATTAAAATAATGATGCCAACCTTTCATTTAGTCTTTTCATTCAGTCACTGAAATACACTATCCCCTACATATATTCACACTGTACCTAGAATTCACAGAAAATCTCACGCACTACTGCTCTCCTGCTAAATTACAGAGTCCTCATACCATTTCACATACCATTTGTCTATAGAGTTGAAAATACTAGTATTGCAGAATAACTTACATGGAAACTGCTTTTTCACCCAGAAAATGCCCAGTTAGGGCAGGTGTTGATATACTCTTCAACTGAGATGCACTGTTCCACAAACCATGTGTAAATGACAGTGTCAGCACAACCCTGTACCCCTCTACAGAGAATACTGGCTGAAGACATAAGAGTATCTCCGAGTCAGTCATGGACTTCTCAAATTATGACATTTGCATTCTGCTAGATGGATAGAAGTGAACTAATAGGGTCCTACAAGAGAGTGATTTTTCAGTGTTCAGTGTCTGAACCATCGTAACTTGAGGCCATCGGTCCAGATAAAATTTAATCAAATGTGTCAGTCTAATCCTCTCAAAAAAGGATGAAACAGATTTGTTCAAATCCATCAAATCCAAATCTAAGGAATTTACAGACATGTAAAAATATTGTAAATTTTACATGAGACCTTCTATTCAATACAAATTGTTATATTCCATTTCAGGGTACTCATTAGAAAAGGAAACAAAATCAAAGCCGAGTTTCTTTTATACCTCTGCAATGAACTACAAAAATAAAAATATCAGTAGGTATACTCAATGATCAAGGAAATTGCCCAAGCAGTGATAGTTTTAGGTTTGTTTCCCCCTTGTGCTAGAGAGAACAAACCCCTCATTGCCACTTCCCAGATCATTATTTACCAGATCATCAGCCATGGTGGGAACAGACTGTTCCAGCTTGTAGACACAATTAACTGTAGGTGCAATTAAACTGGAACCACTGGGAGCCTGATGGAAAATGAACTCTATCCTGGGCCTACTCCAACCCAAGCAAGTACCTGAGGTGATTGGTTAGAAAGCATTTTGTGATAAGTCTCTTCATAGGAAGTCTCTACCTTGTTGCATCTTGTATATTGACACCAAGCCCACCATCAGCCAAGAGGGAACCCTCTGAACCTCATCAGCAGCATTGTCCCTCTCCTAGGGGGCTAGTTTCCACTGAGGAAGTTAGTTTACAGCTAATTTACTCAGAGGAGATCAGGGCCTGCGGTAGGTACTGGAGAAGCTCCACTCCAACATAATGCTCTTGCATATTTGAGTTTAATCTCCCGCAGCCAGAAGTTCCTCACTCCTGGACAAATGCTCTAGAAGTTAAGGAATCAGCTACATGTGGGACATAATCACACCGTCACCTCCATTGTAACTCAGCCACCAAATGTTTTGCAGCTAAGGTTTTCAGTGAATTGGTGTCACATCATAAATAACTTCCGTATCAGGAGTGCAATTTCTACATTTTAATAAATTCATAGCCTTAAGAAATTCAGTTGTCTCTAGAAAACTTTTTTTGCTGTTTTTTAAGTAGCTCTATCTAGCATACTGTTTATTCATAACCTATTCCTTTCTTGAAAGAAAATGTTTTTTTTAAAGACTTGAGAGAAAGCATTGAAAATCGTTCCTGGCATAGATGAGCAATGGAAGCAATATTTCTTTGTTCTATAGAAATTATAATGCTTTTTATAAAGCTGTTTGGTTTCTGAAAGCTGTAAACATGAATGCAGCTGTCAGAAACTTAATACATAGTCTCTTCTTCCACACTGATGTCTTAACAACATTTTATTGTTAAGTCTGTCAAGGTAGCTGATTATTATGTGTCAAACTGGCTATTTTTTAAAACTACAAATTTTACTTTATTCCAATTTTCCCCAGATTAATCGATACGCACTTTAAGATGCACTTGAAAACAACAATAGAAAAGAGAATTCAGAGATCAAGAATGCAATGCAGGGGTTATGACCAGTAATGAAATTATTAAAATTCCACCTACTTAAATGCTATAAGCCATGGATCTCATTAGCCAGTTGAGAGGGCTTCACTGTACATTAGTCCCTAATGGCTGGCCCTTGGTTTCTTCTCAGCTCTGGGACTACGTTACTGCTCTCTTTTCCCTTGTCTGCATTGGAAGGCTAAGCCTGCGTCTCAAGAAGTCATGTATTCCCTAACAGCATGATCAGCATCATGAGGAATTTCTCTTGGTAGTAATTTGCTTCATTATTACTCATGCTTTAGAGAACAGAAAAGACTTCTGTACCCACAAGTAAGTACTGCAGATCACTGAGCAAGTAATCCCACTGTAAACTGGAAGGATTGAGGGAGTACGGAAAGAAATGGAGAGGCCTGAATAGCCTCAGGTGATGAGGCATAACCTCAGAGTACCACTGGGTATGCGTTGGCTAATTCTTCTCACCCTATGCCTCTTCTCCCTATCTGTGGATGAACAGACACGGGAAAATGTTATACCTGCAAACACTTCTGCAAAGTGCTTCAGCCATCAGAAACTGTACCACCCTTGCTTCACTTGATGGCTTATTGGCTTTTGGCTTGCTTGTTTCAGAAGGAGGTCAGTAAGTCATCAGGTGGCAGCATGTGTGTTTTATTTTTCTTCTTAACTGCACAAATCACACTCACTAACCATGCAAGGACTCCCCCAGCTTCACTGAAAAGATGTGACTGTAAAACAAGGGTTATACTAGCACACAGCTCTTACAATATGATTCCCAGATAGTCTGCTTTCATTTGAAAGCAAGTTCACCTGCTAGGGACAGGATTTGGGTTTCCATTGCAGAATGCCTTCCATCAGTGGAACAAGGCAGTTCAGCCAAGGCTAGCAGGAAGTACCTGCTGGAGAATGTTCCTATAGAACAGGGCAGAGGCTATCACCCACTGAAAACCCAGCACTGAGCTGTGTAAGAAGGACAGAGGCAGAAGCATGGACATGCTCAGATCTCTTTAACTAAGGCGGATTCTCCCCTTCACAGAGGCTGCTGCTCTGAGAGGGAGAGGTTTCAGGGCATAAAAGACATGGAAACTTAATTTATACATAAGCAGATTCATTTACTAATTACCCACAGAGTAACAAGCTGTCTCTTCTGGCTACCAGACTTCTAACCAAACAAAATTAAAGGTTGATACATGAAATCCATCCACACAATGCCATTTTCACACCAGGGCCAGAGCAAAAGAAAAATTAACATTCCACATTCATATGCCACTAACTTTCTAGATGGTGTTAGAAATATGATCAAGTATTACTTGATCATATTAGAGACAAGAAATATGCCTGTGCAGCAATGCCATTGTAAAAGCTCTTTTCATAGATGATTGCTAAGAAATACTGGTTTCACCAAAGGACAAAAAGAGGAGAAAAGTAGGTAAGTAATACCTAATTTTGCTCACAGCTGTCTAAGCAACCTATCTGTGGGCAGTTTGACACTTCTCAGGGTGCATTTCAGTGCACTCCTGAACACTCATAACCCCTGCTGCTGTCCCAGCAGACAGGTCCTTTAGAGCCTTGAAGTGGGGGGTGGGTGCTCCAGAGATGCTACGCCAGAGTTTGCTGAGCTTTCCAGAGTGGGTGGAAATACTTTCTGCCCCCTAGGAGCAACTCCACGTATGAATTCATAAACCCTGGTAGCTGGATTTGCCTAGTGAACAGCAGTTCCTTCAAATTTCTTCTGAAGGAAAAGTTAGCCCCAGGACAATGGGGAATAGGACCTCAAAATGGGAATTGGTTGCACTAGACTTGCACCAAGAGGGAAAAAATAGGAAAGACAGAACTTTGACTGCAGCCTTCTACGATTCTGCACAGACAATTAATTCTGGCTGCAACTGTGGGCCTCCAGCAAGGCATTGTGCAAGTGGTGGGCCTCCAGCAAGGCAAGCAAGGCTGTGTCCTTCATGCCTCAAGCAAGCACCATGTGCTAGTGCCCTCTGTGTCTCTCCTCTATCACAAGGGGCACCACTGCAGCTCTCACCTCTACTACTGTGATCCAAAATAGGAATATCTTGCATAAGCAAAAAAAACTGCACGAAGAATCAGATCACTGCAGCCAAGGGGGAGTATCAGGATCTCATCTGAGAAAGACAAGGGTCTGGAAAGTTCATATGAAACATATGATGGCTCTTATTTAGCAATTTCACAAAGTTCTCAGTTGCAGAAAGGAGGGGAGAACAACAGTTTTCAAATGTTTGGAGATCTTCAAAGGTAAGAAGCAATTACTCTCACTGCAGCAGCCTGGAAATACTTCTTATCTTGGCTCTTTCTGAATCTGTAATGATGCTAGGGAGGCCTGAAGCATACTTGATTTTTCAGCTCTTTATCAACATTTTTGTCATTTGCCAGCCACGCTGAATGTTGGCTGATATCATTAGATAATAAAGGCTAAGTAACATATCATCAGGAAGAATGCTCTGCCAAGGTAAACCCACCTTGTGATTTAATTTGTCAAACGTACCCTTTCAGGCAGAAAAGTATCATGGTTATGTCTCTTGGAATCAGACTACTCTGTTTGTGTCCTTCTGAACAAGGCCTGGCATCATAGGCTGTGGCGGGGCTCTTACACAACGACGCAACAGCACTTGTCTCATCATGTACTAGCACTTACAGACACGCCAGATAGGAGACGTAGCTGACATACCCACAACGTGCAGTCAGTCTTGTGATACCACAGCCACATTTGCCTCCACTATCCCAGGGAATAAATTAAAGATTTCCCTCCTCACACATTCTGTTTATCCAAATCCTCCCTCCCCTTCTGTACCTCCACCAAGGCTGCCACATCGTTTCCTCATCTCCTTCCCTGATTTATCACTGAGGTATATACGCTGAGGTATCATTGCTGGCACACTTCTAATAAGCTGCCATGTATTATATATTGATCACACACAATCAAAATCTTGCATTTTTATACCTCTGACAGCATTCATTTCCTGTAGCCTCACTTTTAAAGCTGAGCAAACCTATTTCCTCAAAGCAACTGAACACGCAGAATTTGAAGCTGAGCCATTTTTAAATTCCATTGTTATGAACAATTATAACTGACGTGATGTTGCACTCACTGCTGTTCCAGTCCAGAGTCCCAGCATAGTTGCTTCTTTTTTACCTAGCCTGAAATTTGCCAATGAGTTTATTGCTCATCTAAGTGGGTGACTAACAGCAACAGCTTTAGCAAGGAAGTCATAATGTACATAAGGAGCTGTGGAAGCTTCCCCCACAGCCCGAACACCTCAGCTGTGACCTGTTATACTCACATAATGTCAGTTCTGATCTCTATGCAAAGACTGTCAAGTTGTGCAGTAGCTCTGTGCTGTGAATAAGGACAGGTGGAGGGAGGGAGAAAAGAATGAGAAGGAAGCAAACAGCAACTAATTCATGATACATAGATGTTGAAATATTGGAAAAGCTGATCCTTTCATGGTACTTCAGTCAATATCTAGTGAAAGCTAAGAATTCCTCTGGGGATCCAGAAGGATTTGCTTAAGTCCTATTATAAGAAAGATCACATTAGATTATAAATCCCCAAGTGTCTTCCCCTCACCTACTCTATTTTCGTTCATGACCTGATTAGGGTTTGAATCCAGATCCCCTTAAGAGAATAAAGCTTCAAAGACCCAGCTTACATAAAGACAGTGGATTTTTTCTAGAAATACAAGGCAAAACCACCTGGACTTTGAGGTTGACAAGTCCTTCCACTTGAGTCTTTCCTTAAAGGAGACAGAACACTGAAAAAGACAAAGAATCATCAAAAATGTAGCTAGGACAGACTAGCACTGTGAATCACCTCACTTGTGCACCTTTTCTACCATAAATAATGCATAGATCCAAGTCTCATTTACATTTGCAGCCATGGCTTGCGTCTTCATGGAGAGCACAGGCTGCAGGATGACATATGTACCCTGCACGTCCTGAGATACTTTCTTTGCCACAGTCCAGTCCTTTCCTCAAGGCAACTCTAGACAGCATAAGCAACCTGCATTTACTCACATATTTGTAATACTTGAAGCAAAACGGTGTTATATTCAGCCTGTACTTGTTTCTAGGATAGGGAGGAAAAAGAGAGAGATGGCTATCGACCTGGCCTAAAAATTTACATGTGCATAAGCTTGCCAAGAAAGTTTGCGTGTGAAAGGGGTTAGAGGACTGAACGTCTCTGTTCAGCGTAAATGTCCCTTTGTTTACTAAGAATCAAGGCGGGGGAATCAACTGCTTGAGAACCCAAACCCTGATGTACAGCAGATACCCCTCACCAGCCAACAGCTTTCATTGGAGTTGATAAAGGAGAAGCAAATGGGATTTTGCATGGTCTTTGTGAAGAACTCTGCATCTCCGAACCACCTATTCCTACTACTTTTTTCTCAGCAAACAACCCCATAATGTTCAGTGAGGAACAGCTCAGTAGTAATGTCACGTCTATTTGTCTTCCACAAACTGCACTGAAAAAATGTACCTTCACAATGAGCTTGGCCTTCCCTTGTCTGCAGACTAGGGAAAGATGAGAGTGATGCGAAAAATCAGCTGCAGTATAAATCTATGAGAAACATGATCCTCCTCTTTGCTAACCAGCTAGACGTACATCAACCTAAGGATTTAGGAAAGTCTAGGTAACAGGTGGAGAATACAGACACCACTTGTAGAAGACAGACTACTAGAACACAGCACACACTGCCTGCCAAAATAAAAAGCCCTGCTGAGATAGCTCTGCATTTGCTCAGGAGCTTGTGCTTAATTTTAAGGATAATTAGGATTTGTCTGAAGCCAAAGTGGATATAAATAGCAACTGAAACCTGCTAGTATCTTTCCTCCATCAGTTGGGCCACGAACTGTTTGGCAAAAGGGACTCTTTGTGATACTAACAAGTCGTGTCTGCTCAATCACACCATATCAGCACTGATTCATGCAAGCTGCAAAGGGGTTTTAAATGCCAGGGAGAGCTGGTCTTTTGTATTCTGGCAGCTCCTTACTGCTGCTTTATACCACTCCCTCTCAAATGAAGAGCCTGGAATAAATGCAAAAAAAAAAAAAAAAGAAAAGAAAAAGAAAAAGATATGTCAGTTGCTTCACAGTGTTTAGGGCTCCCCTGGAGCTTAATTATGTGGGAACTGTGACACGCAGTCTGTCAACTAGAAGGTGGCAGATCCCTGTGGCACAGTTTGAAAGGTGTGTTGTGAAACACTACTTGTTTGCTTGAGACCTACAGATAGCTCTATGGCATGCCCTGTGCAAACCACAGGTTCCCACAGCTGCGTGTGGGTTCCTCACATTTGTCACCTGTGGTGTCCATGGCAGTGAGTTCCTAGCTTCAGCTTCCAGCATCCCCACGCTCACTGCAGTTTGATTCTCTTTTTATCTGAATGGCACATAAATATTCTCATCTTCACCAAATAAAAAAAAACCCTCACTCATGTTTGTTTTCTGCTGCTCTGTATCTCTAAACCACAAGCAGGGCTAAGTGATCGGCACCGTAACCTTACAAATTTTCAGAGTCTAGGGCCATAATTAAGGAAGGTGTATTGCCCCCTAGGAATGTGATAAACAGCTCCTCAGCATAATTCTGAAATGAAGAAGCACAGAGATCATATTCCAGAATATATTTTCAAATATATTTTGAAAATATTTCCCCTGTTTCCCCATTTCCCCTGTTTTTATTTTTTAAATCATAAGCACTAGAATCATTAATTTCTAAGGCTCTCTCTTGTGTTGGTGTCTAGCTGCCACAACCAAAAAAAAAAGAAAACTACAGAAAATTTCTGTCCCAGTTTATATTTTACATTTGCAAACATTTACTCCATTCTCAGAATTACAAGGAACAGCTTCTTCTACTACATGCAGGAGGTGCCTTCATAAACTTGTCATATCCTGATGTTAGTAGCATATGGTATTGAAAATATTCCTACTGCTTAGAGAGAGAGCTGTTACAAATACTTCAAGCAACAGTTTGTAGACATGATTTTACAGTGCACCAATATTTTTCTCATGCTTTTACATTTAACCATATAGTGAAGACATCCCATTGAGTTTCAAAAAGGATAAGCTAGACCATAGATTTCTGGGACCCTTAAAATAACATTTCCTTTAAAATACCATATGCATAAGACAGAGCCTGATTCTTTCTTCTTCCTTTTACAAAGTAGAGGAGTGAATCTTTTTTTTTTTTTTTTTTAATGCTATCATGAAATACAAGAATAACTGTGCTGTACATAACAAAAATCAGACTGCCTTTCTTTACAGCTTAAGGAATATAGGCTGTGCCTTAGAGAACACAGATGTACTTCTTGCCCTGGCTGCCTTGCAAATTGAAATATGACAATACAAAAAACTAGAGATGAGAAAGTGGAGTGTTAAGCATAAGGCCAGAAGGCAAGACTTCTCAGGGATTTAATATGGAACTGGCATCAAAAGATAGAATTGGTCAGAGGGTAACATCATTAGTCCTCCAGATATACTGAGCAGCAGGATATGTCAGATGGGGTCAAAGAAGGGCAGGATCACTGCCCTGAGGGAATACATGGAGTTAAATGGTTGTCTTTCATGAAGAAACCTATTCCTTATCTGCTCCCTCAAAAGGATTCTGTGTCTCTGAGCAGTGTAATTCCATCTCAGCTCACTTTTCCCAGAAGATGACTGAACTGCCACTGGGAAATGGCTTAGCTACCAGTATTCAGCTACTTGTCTGGGGGGATAGGGGAGGGTAGAGAAGATAACTGGGTGGTTTTATGGTATCTGATACAGTGGTTTCATGGTTTCTCCAGTAGTCCCCTTCCCTCCTCCAATTTTCTAGATGATAGATGGTGTGTTTCTACTCATTCCTTCACCATGAACATTTTCCCTACTCTTCTCAGTACTTGTGTAGCCACAGCTCCGTACTGTAACAGCTGAACATTGCCTGGTCTCTGCCTGCTTATTTTTGCAATGTATCTGAGAAGGGTAGTCTCTCATACCTGACAGGAGGGGAGCTCAAGTGCAGAAAAACTCATCTCTAGTTACAAAGGTAATTTTGTGGTTAAGCAGGTAGTTGAATGGGGATTTCTAAGATTAAGATACATCCTAATTTACTGGCTATAACTCTTAAGCCATACTTTGTTAGCACTGAAAGCTTCAGGGATTTCAAAATGTATGCCATTATTTTTCCACAATATATACTATCTGCAACAGCCTTCTTTCCCCTCCTTCCCCTGAAATAATAAGACTTTTCTCATTGAGGCCAAAGCTTCAGACACCTACTTAATCAAATCTGACTGCTAAAGCCTTGTGCAAAACAACACAGGTAAGAAGGAAAAGAGGAATGCTCAGTTTGCTCCGAAACTTATTTACCACACAGCAGCAGCTAAAGAATACAGTCATGGCAGAAAAAGCAACCCAGGATGTTTTCCCTTGAAAAGCCTCAGAGTGAAAAATTAAGGCACGGCAGGTCAATTGAGAGATGCATACATTAAGCACATTTCCTATCTTGCCTTAATAATGTTGTATGCTGAATGCAGCAGCACACACTGCTCCCAGTCTTTAACTATCCAGTCAAACATGACCATTAAGCATATTCAGGAGAAAATACAAACATGAGAAATATACCATGACATCCTGTAGAAAAGATACACAGGGAAAAAGAGGGTAAACCCAAGGGCAATCAAATAAGAAATATGGGGCACAAAATATGCCGCACAGTTGATAGAACACAGAATTCAGAGAGGTGAGAGAACAGCTTTAAGCAAAAACTAAAAGAAAAACACTCAAACAACTCCTTCCCCCTCATGCTGCCAGATTTATGGTTTCTGTTCTTGAAATCTAGGCCAGTCAGAATAACCAAATTTTGATACTTCCTTAAGGTCTAGTTAGACCAGATGTAATCTAGCTCTCAGATGACAGATCTGCCAGGGAACAACAAATACACAAAGGTGATTGTTAACAAAGTCCTTTGCAGGGCAAGTTGACCTGGTATGTTATTGTGAAAAGAAACAAAGCAATGGAAACATCAACGTAATTTGTATTCAATGAGAATAGTATGCTCAAGGATACCACAGGAACTTAGGAGAAGAGTTATAATAAATTTTCTGCCTCCACTTTTCTCCCCAAAACATTGTATTTAGCTTTATTTTTTGCACCAATAGCACTATCTGTTGTCCACAAATTGCCCTTGAAAAGAATCACACATTTTAGGTTTCACATAGATTTATCCCTGATTAGAAAATTAATTTTTTTACAGTCATGCCATTTAGCATCAGTTTTCAGTTGCACAGCATCATTAAAAGACTCACAGTGTTTTTGAAACAGGATGTATCCAGTGTTAACAGTAACAAAGCAGGGAAAATGGAAGCTTAAAATTTTGTTGAAAGTGCACAAATAAGTAAGAAAACAAGGCACTAGCTAACATTTCACATTTAGACATCTTAAGTTAATCCTCCAAAATAAAGGTTGAATCTGGATGTATAAATATTATTATTAGAACACCACCAGTTGCCATGAATGGTAGGTAGCCTCAGAAAACTGCAGAGGTTAACTGTTTCTCAGCTACAAAGTAAATAAAAGCTACAGTGACAAAATTAAAACATGGGGACTTCCTGAGGCCATCTTTCCTGTTTTCTTAGCCTCTTTCAGCTGTATGAATCGTGTCAGTTAGGACAAATTTCCTACTTCCATCATATCAATCAGTTTGAGTAACCTGTAGAAACTGCAGAGCAGCTAGAGAAAACTATGTCAGTGTGGATATTTGAGAAAAAATAAGATTATTCCTCAGGAACAATGTGATTCTGGAAAATTGGTGAAAGCTACGACAAAACTAAAAAAGTGAAGTATTAAACACTAAAAAAGTGAAGTATTAAACACAGATTACCTGGGCACCTACTCTAAAAGCAGCTTCCACTTGAGCTTTGAGGATGTTGCACTTCATATGGTCAGGTACAGATGACGGTGACACAGGGGCATGAAGAGTCTTTTCAGACACTTTCTTGTCTTCACCCTATATTTAATAAGAAAGATAAGCACAGTGGTACATATTAGAATGGTAAATTTACAGAATGATCAAAGGGTAAATTTTTACTTGTAATCATTTGATTCAGCAATACTGATAAAAATTCCATGTTCATACCCCGATAGATATGTCTCAGAAGTTTTCAAAATATTTAATGACTTGATACTATTTGCAAGACAAGAGTAGCCTCAGGGAAGCTTGAGCAATAGAAACAAGAAACTCATGTGGAGTGAAGATACACGAAAAAAAGCCCAGCCAGGCCCTGGAGTGGTTGACCAAACCTGTGATCACACTGAGGAAGAAAAACATTATTTCAAAATATCCCACAAGAGGCAGGAGAGAACAACACAACTATAGTGAACACTGACATCTTACATCACCCTTCAAATGTAAGGCTTTGCAAATTTAACCAGAGGGATCTGAAGTGATTTCCACTTAATTGCAAGCCAAGCAAAATCTTTGTCATCAGAAAGAAAAGAAAAATCCAGGGAGTTTAAACATTGCTGCTGCTGTTTCCACTTGATGTCAACCCTTTACCTATGCAGCAATCTGGATGAGGAATTGTAGCTTCAGGACTGCTAGTTTAGTGACCTGTTCAAACATGACCTAAAGGTTTTGTGCCTTAAACAAATTATATCCACCAGAAATGCCAACGTGAATAAACTTTCCATGCAGAAAGGGAAAACAAACAAACAAAAAGAGACATACTAATGTATCAACAAACAGTATGAATGAGACCAGGATTGTAAACATGAACGCTAAAACAAAAGCCTGTAATATGTTTCATATTTTTGAAGAATAATTGGGCAATGGCATAACAGCCATTGCAAACTTGCCTATTCTTCCTGTAAATAAGATCCGAATTATAGATGAGTAACAGCCTAGATAATGCAATTTCTACTCTCATTGCTGGGAAGAGTGAGTGGTTGTATATACTCAGACAGAACTGATATGCAATGCAGTCATTTAGATTTCAGCTAAAACAGGTACAAGGCATCAGTAAACCAAGTTCAATGATCCTTGAGGTTCACCTCTGTCAAAGTATTTCAGGACAAAACCTATTTTTTTTCAGTTTATTTTCAGTTATCTATTGAAACTACCATGTGATCAGTTCTCTAACTCCAAAATATACCTCTTTTATCCTTCCTTCTGCCCTCCCCATGCCATCCCACTGGCTGATGGCAACTACAGTTATACTGACTCTTTTCTCAGGTCCTTGAACAATCACAGAAAAATGGGAACATCAAGATTCGGGGGACACTTTCTGTAAGTGGAGCAAATCACAAATGCAATTGTGTTGCCTGAGGAAAACTATTCAGCAAACATTGGGAAGGGAAAGACTTTCTGCAGAACTCTATGGAGACTGCAAGATATTTGTTTGTATTCAAAGCTGGTCTAGCAGACTTCTGCATCCAAAATGCCACAGCTGCCATGTATGATTTTGCACAACTGTCTGTTAAAGAACTGCTTATCATGAGATTTTTTTTCTCTGGCAAATTTCTGATAATTCGTACATGTTTATTTTTCAAGCTACATTTACTTTTTTGAGAGCATGATATTTTTGGACTTTCCATTCTCCCCACTTTCCTCCTAAGGGAAAAAGAAAATACACAAAATGAAAAGTGACAGTATCTAGCTGGAGCAACTTATGGAACTGTAGTCATCTATTCAGTCTTGAATATAACAGTAGTCATGGCAAGTATATGAAAAAAAGTCAAAAAACCATTAAAAATTTGTTTGCCATAGCTGTCTTTTCTAGGCTACTCATGCAGCTGAGATATGGAGGTACTCAAAAGGAAAAAACTAACTGTAAAGAAAGCACAACTTTTACTTCACCAATAGTCTTGTTAGCCAAAGAGAACTACTATACATTTTAAAAGGGTTGCTATTAATGTTAACTTTTAGGTGTATTGATTTCTAGCAGCAGAAAGAACAACACACTAAGTAAGCAGTGGCATTTATAAAGGCCATGCAAAATCCCACTTTGTTTTAACAGTGGATACTAATTAAACATCATTACAATCAAGTAAGATTAAGGAATGGTATTTTACTAGTTAAATAAAGACAAGCAGTGCTTGTTTAGGAGACTAGTTTGTTTTGTAACTGGAAAAGTTCCAAAGCCCCATCCATCTATTATTCAGATGGATATGGATATTTTTCAGTCCTTATGTTCTTCCTCCACTGCCCAATTTTCCCACACTGACCAAGAGCAAGATAAAAGCTCCCAGGGCTACCCTTTAGCTGGGAACCTTCAAAAGGTCTAAATCTCCTGCTGTGTTCAGGATTATGCCAGATCTCCATGTAATGGAGATCCCTGGTGTGAGATCTGATGCTCAGGTCTCACACTGAGATTTTCATAACATGAGAGGTGCAAACGCTGATGCTCGCTGACCTGGCTGAAAGGGAAAGCTGCTGCTGCTTGAGGGTGCACACTTCTTAGAAGCCATTCCTGGGTATTCAGTTCTGCCCTTGCTTGGGCCACACTTTAAGGGTTTCACCTTCAAGCAAGCAAAATTTGCTTTGCTTGCACTGCAACAGGAGCAGCACTTAAAGGTAACTGGTCACACATGAAGAGCAGACATTGCTGCAATTGCTGCCCGACCTCAGCCTGCTCACCAGATGCCGAGCCAGCAGCTGAAGGCCACCATGTCCACCTGCCCCAGTGGGAATGCTGACTGCACACAACCCCCATATGGGGCTTGGGAGTGCTCGGCCTGACCCAGACCTCCTTTATCTTCTGAACATACGTGAAAGGCTGCTTTGCCAGCCTGCCTTGGCAGTGATGGACTTTTCTGCCACAGTGCAGCACATCCTGAAACATTACTGAATTTTGCTCTCCTGCAGCTGATTAGCTGAGACTATTATACACAGTCAGTGGCACTGAAGATTCAAACTAAAAGTGAACTCAAATCACAGAACAAAGTAGGACCTCCTTACTGCAGTCTATTAGCACTTATAAGCATTTATGCTTATGTTCCTAATGTCACTCATATTTACATATAAGCTCACTCATCCCCTAAATTAACTCCTAAAGTATAACTGTCATCAAGAAGGCAAAAGAAAATAAAATATTTCAGGGCTAGAAAAATACATGCAGAATCTTCTATGGTTCATTTCACTAGTTTATAAGAAAATCAAAGATCTAAAACCTGCCTGCATTAGGAATCTCTATATACTATTGCTGCAAGAATGAAAGCTGTAATCTAATTTATTTTGCTACATAAGAAAGGAATTTTACATTTTCACAATTCTCACTGCTTACTGTGATGAATGAAGCATAAAGACAGCAGCTGGGTATTCAGATGTTGAATGTTGACCCAGGTTTTCAGTTACTAAAATTTTGTTTTCATTTATAAACTAAGAATATTCTATTTGAAAGTCATTAGAAAGCTAAATATGGCATACTGTTAATGAAACTTCCTATTTTACCATTTCTTATTATGTAATTCAAAAGAATCTTAGATGCCCCTTTCAAGTGAGTGTCTTGGAGTCGAACTTGTATTTGAAAGAGGTAATTTTCTTGCTTAGATTTGCAATTTAAACTCATCCTAAAAGGTTTAGAAATGAAGAAAAAAATCATTAAGATACCTGATAACACTCCAGTTTTCCATCTCCAGTTCTGCTGGTGCTAAATAAAAGCAATGTGTTCACATTGCTTGCACCATTGATGAGGAACTTTATTTTTCCAGAGGAGAACACTGGAGAATTGCAATTAAATGGATAGAAGTGGGTCAAACAAGCTCAGATAAAAACACACATAAAACTAGAGGCATTTTTTTCATTTTGTAATTGAGGTCTTGAGCTTGTTTTTCTCCTCCCAAACATTTACTTTAAATTCAATTACATTTGCTGGTACTAGAACCGAAGGCAGATTTGTACAGTGTTAGATAATGATGACACTGGCTTTAGTTTGCAAGTGAATATTAAGTACACATACAGAATATAAAAATAGTTGCATGAAACCCAGTAATACCACTCACGTGCATAACATTTCCATTTGCTCTACTTTAAAGGTTCATGCTTTCTTCCACATCAAACTTTGTACCAAGAGCAGGATTCATGATCTTTCACCTCCGTGAATTTATCAGTAGCCTCTTCTTAGCCAAACAGCATGTTTAAAACATGTATTTTACTGGCCATAACTCAAGAATAGAATTAATATTTTCTTTAAGAATCTAGGTCTATTCTTTGTTGCTAGTCATCTCTACTAGTGGGAGGTAAAATTTTAACAAAGACAGCACAGATATATGGGTTCTGAAAGTACCTTAGCTATAGAAGATGTCCTGGGACTCAACTACATCTGCAAATGCGCATATCAATCTGCAGACTCTTTTGCCACCTTTCCCCTAGGGGATTAATTGATTTTTTTCCCCATGTGATAGCTAACATCAATTACAAACAGACACCATGATGATAAGACCTGTATAATTACATGTTATTCTTATTCGAGGCAAAATTTGCAAGCAGAAAACTGTAACTTCTTTATTAGAAAAAAAAAATACAATTAGAAAAAAACCCCAATCACTCCTCCCCTCATTAAGCTGTCACACACAAAAGATCTTCCTCACGTCAACTATCAGTTGGTCTAATGAAAGATATAACTCCCGATAAATCTCGTTATGCTTATATCCTTGAAGCAAAGCTCTTTCTGTCTTGGTATCAAATTTATTTTATAAAACACTACTGCTCAGTATCATTAGATCCTTCCTCTGTCAGTGTCAAGCTTCACAATAGTCTTACTGGGCCACAGTAGTCACGTTTCCCAGGACATACATACCTTCTGATCAGCGCATCACAAGCAAGAGTCCCAGATATCTCAACAAAGTGAGTTGGTTTTGTGGGTTTTCTTAAACTATGAATGATTTTTGGAACTGCAGTAGCTTTAGGCTTTGCAGTCATGCACAGGACAGGTAGTTTCACAGCTTTTTTGCAAGTGGTATCATTTGCAAGAAATCAATCTGTATAACTGAGCAGCTCTGTAATATCGTCTTATCCTGCTAGCAAAAGGCCAATCTTTGAACAGGGTTTGCAAAGACAGTAAGGCTCATCAGGCTTGTTCTGTCTGAAGCTTTCTCAATCTGCCTGAAGCTTTGTTCTACTAAGTCTTGCTGAAACAGCAATAATTTTATATAGGGAACTGTAACACAAATAGTTATTCTTTGTAGAATGAGATATTTTTGACTTGAATGCAAATATGTAGTACAAAGCAATGTAGGGCTGGTACGATAATGGGGGCCTTGAGAAGTGAAGACACAGGACACCTGGTAGAGGTGTGCTGACAAGAAGAGATAGCACAAGGGGCACAGGCTGGCACTGGGGACCTCATAGCTATAAACAACTCACCAATGGCCATTTAAAGTGCAGAGCTTGACCTGGAAAAAATTGGTTTTAGAGGCAATGAAGAGAGTGAAGACAAAGTATATAGCATATAGATGTAAAAGCCACCATCTACAGTAAATTTGGGTGTAATGTGGAGATGTAGATCAATGAAGAAAGAGCAAGATGTAATTGCTTGTTTGCAAACATACAAAATGATAAAGTATATTCTAAAGCGAGGAAGAAGAAAACATGAGCTTGACTGGATGGAACATTGCAATAGGCTGCCCAGGGAAGTGGCTGAGTCACAATTTGTGCAGGTACTTAAAAGATGTGTAGGTGTGGCACTGAGTGATGTGGTTTAGTGATGGACTTGTGAGTGCTGGGTTAACAGTTGGACTTGATAGTCTTAAAGGTCTTTTCCAACCTAAACAATTCTATGATTCTATGGCCATCATAACATCCCCTCTGACCCCACCAGAATGAAATCACCAACCTTAGGATCAAGACGTGTAGGGGAAGGGTGAGCATAACAACAGGAAAAGTGGCAGAAACAATTTGAAATGTATTATTATTCTTTCTTTTTATGTAATAAATACATCTGGGCTAACTATTACTAGATTCCAGATTTCAGAAATGCTAACAATACATTTTTGGTTTTATATTATATACACACACACACACACACACACAGAGTGGGAGACGGGACAACATATTTTTCTAATGAAAGACTTCCAAGAAGAAAATCAGAAATACATTCACAACTACAACACTTAGGCTTGTCTCTCCTGGAGATGAAAGAGGTTGCTAGCACCAAAGGAAATGAAACGCATGTTGAAATGGACTTTTATAATTCAGTAGGTGGACAGACATATGGTACACTATACCAAACAGCTCTGGGAAAGAGATTGGACACATCCATTCATCATTCCCATGAGACAAAGTTTGCTGCAGCAGGCAATCAAATTAATTAACTGCTGAATCTAATTTACCCAATTTCTTGTTAATTCTCCTATGGGTTGATTATTAAGCCTGACAAATTCTAGCCCAAAAGCACTTTGCTTCAAAAAATAACAATTAGCAACAGAAAGGGAGGGAGTGAAAACTGAGACTTCACAATAGATGTGGAAACTACTGCCTTTTTTTTTTTTTTTTCCAAAATAGAGTAAATGAAACAGCTTCTTGACAGCTTCACTGGTTTTGTTTAAGCATAATATTTCAGGGGATGCAAAACTAGAGAATACAAAGCGCTTAGTAGACCAGAAATCAATGGAATGGTGCAGGAGAGGTGTTACTGTTCCATTTTTTTGCCAGAAACTAGACAGATTGACCACTCATTAAAATCTGTTTGCTGCCAGACTGAGTAGCTAGTTAACTACCATAACCAAAGGAACTTTAAAGGCCACAATCTCAGTGAAAAATACTTGTCACAGTTTGTCAGTTCGTGGTTGATCAATTCTGTCTAAAGTGTCTCATTGCCACTGTGCTAGGCAATGCTCCACAGCGTTTTAGCCCAGGGTTAGCCCAATATTTACAGCATGTCCCTCTCTTTCACTGGAGAAGCCATCTGCTGAGGCAATTCCAGCCTCTGTTCAGAGCTCAAAGACCTGTGGTTTACTGGTTTTAGCTTTATGAACTCTGTGTACATATTTTACTAGGACCTAGGTCAGAAAATGATGCCTGAAGAACAAACCATAAGCAAGGGGCCAAAGAACTTCAGAATGATTAATTGTCACAACCCATAGACTGTAATGTGAGGGCTGGATCACTGGGGTGCTTTCTAGTGGTGATTCTGGCCCAGTTTCAAGAGTATGTACAATTTTCAGATGGCTCAAAACAGTAATTCTAATAAATTTTGAGGGACTGGCCTCATTTTAATTTGCATGGTAACCATTGTTCATGGGACTCCTGCCCAGTTCTTAAACCCAAACCCTCTATGACTGCCAGGGGAGGGATTTCATTAGACAGCCCATGCCTCTACCCTTGCTTTTTGCTAAGCTTCTGCCAGAAACAGAAGCATTTAGCAGCTCTTGGTGCTCATTACAAGACTTTTCCATCAGCTAAACTTTGACTGATGGCAGTCTCACCACAGCAGACACAGGCTGCATTTACTGTGCAGCTGCATTTATTGTGAAGCTCTGACTTGCTATCATACTGGGTTCTGCTAATTAGTCCTTAAATAAATAATCCATCTGACTGTGGACAAGATTCTAGAGGTTTAAGGACAAGCCAAAGAAAACCATTAATTATAGAAGAGCTCAGTTCTCCCTTCACAGATTTGCAGCAAATAAGAGCGATAGGATCAGAGGTCAGGCTTTGCCAGGCAGAATATGCAGGGACTCTACTGAGATTACTTGCACAGTATGGTAGAATACAGGACTAAAGTGTTTCAAGCTTTCAGTTAAAGAAAAAAGAAAGACCATAAATCTACTAATTTTTAAATCACAAGGGTACCATTAAGATCACCTGTTTGGGTCTTTTGTGCAACACAGGTCAGATTGGTTTATCCACTTGTGCCCTGTGGTCAACATGGAGAGAGTCCTCTCACTTCTTCACTTCAGCCCTTTAAATATTCCAAACTGCGTTGTCAATGAGCTCAATAGGACAGTCCTTTAAAATATGTTTTGGACATTGCACTTGAGTGAATGTTCTCACCTGGGACTCAGAGATCAGTAATCACTTCAGAACTACAAAAGTCCTCTCACAAGACCTGAGTATTCACTGGATCAATCTGAAATGGAGAATTTTCCTTTGGCAAACTATGCCAATGCTTAACAAGCTTTGCCTATAAAAACTCTGTACTTATTACTAGTTAAGAGTATTTTTAAAAGGACAACTTGAGAAAGGGTCATGGGTAAAAAAGATTACTTCTCTTTCACCCCAGTTTATTTACTTTACGATTTATCTTTTTAATCTCCACTCAAACCAACCAGACAAATTGACAATTTCTCACATGTGATAAAATAGATTTGGGAAAAAGTCTAAACCATTCCATCTTCATCTGTTCATTGAGAAGTCTCCAAAAATCATGACATAGGTCATGACCACATTCATAAGGCATAAGGACTGCAGTTTGTAGGTGAACTACACCACTATCTCATGACATAGCCTGAACATGGTTCAAGGAAATCTTCATGACAGAAAATCCACTGCATTATGGAATAAGTTCAATTAACTACAATGTTGGAAAAAATTTCTAACATTTAATTTTTTTATTAGAAACACTTGACTCACTGATTTTCAGTCTTGACTTCCATCTCCTGGAGCCTCCCATCAACAGAAAAGAAAGACTGCTATATGGATATAACCCTTTGTGCTTGTACAAGCTCCTTTGTGCTTGTATTTTTGGTACACTTGATCATCTCCCCTTTGATTTTCATTTCCCTAATGCTTGTTAAAATAATATAAATAACAAAAGCCTGTTTGTAAAAGTAAAAACAAAAAGGCTTTGTAAAACCAATGTAAAGTAATTTGATTTCTCCCTTGAGCTGACAAAAACCTCTCAAAACTCTGCTTTGCTTTTAACAGACCTGTACAATCACTGGGGGTCCAGACCCACCTCATTTGAAGCCAGTGGCAATGCTTGCATTGACTTCACTGGGTCCAGCCCAGGACCAACGTGGTTGCAAAACAGAGGTCCAGGTCTCTGTGGCTCTATCCAAACTCAGATCAAGGAACCCCACAGTGCAGGCACAGTGAATGTAGCCTCACATGGATACAAGCAGTCACCAACCCGCTGGCCTCTGATCTCTAGCAGAAACAGCGGGACATGCATTCTCTGACTCTGTAACTATCATCACTCTCTACAACTCCCTGAAAGGAGGTTGTAGGCAGGTGGGCGTCATTCTCTTCTCCCAGGCAACCAGCAGTAGGACAAGAGGGCACAGGCTTAAGCTTTGCCAGGGAGGTTTAGGTTGGATGTTAGGAAGAAATTTTTTACAGAGAGAGTAATCAGACATTGGAATGGGCTGCCTAGGGAGGTGGTGGATTCATTGTCCCTGGAGGTTTTTAAGACGAGATTGGATGTGGCACTGAGTGCCATGGTCCAGTAACCATGATGGGGTTGGATCAAGAGCTGGACTTGATCTTGGAGGTCTTTTCCAACCCAGTTGATTCTATGATTCTATGGATGTTTTGCCATCCTTGACAAAAAACTCACTCATAAAACACCCACTAACATCAGATGCCGGGAGAGTTTAAGGCATAACATGGACTCCTCATGTAGAAAAACAAGATTTTTGGTTTTTTATCACTTAAATTGTTGTTATTTTTTTACAGCTCTGGGCTCCCTAGATGACTAACTCTTCACAACTAAACTAAAACTGCATCATAACATTGTTGCAGCAGCTGAAATTTTAAAAGGCAAAGTTGATTGAAATGCTAAATCTAAAATCCAAATCCCAGTCCCATAAGGAGATTGTGAGAGGTGATTAAAAATCAAGCCAGTTGCAGATGAATGTTGATTTGAATTGGAGGTGAAAAAGCAGCAGTTTTTGAATATGAAGTGACAAAGGGGCTCTGGCATATATACGTAAAAGTATACATGTATATGCTATACCTTGTTCATGCCGACGTGGAGGGCTGGCCATGGTCCAACTACCTTCACACTCTCTGTTTCTATTTTCTTCAGATGAGAAGTTTCATCATAAAGAAGGGGAAGTCCTGAGCTCAGTTCTAAAAAGATGCCCAAAAGAAAGAAAGAAAAAAAACAGTATGAGGGAGGCTACAGAAGAACATCAGAGCAAGACACTCAATTCTATTTGAAGAGACAGTGGTCAGAAAAGCATCTTCCCTGTATGACCCTCTAAAATGTTTCATAATTATGCCTGTCAGGCATCTCTATTTAGCAAACAATTCCTCCCCCTCCTCCTTCTCACCCATCCTTTCATTTCAGCAGGACTTTTGCCAGCTTTAAGCTACATACTTCTCTCCTTACCTCCTCCCCCCACCTCTACCACCTCTATATTCTAAAACTCACTTGACACCAGAGGGATTATTTATGCAGCCACGGTGCCACTTTCAAAACATGTGATGTGCAAAGAGATTAGAGTATAGCTTTTGGCTTCTCTCAGACATCTTTATTTATATGCCAGCCTCTTTAGGACTCTTGTCAGGAATTTGCTGTGCTTTGTCAACAGAGATTTTTAGCAAGCCACCAACACAGCAAGACAAGGAAAAGTACTTTTTGAGACAGCTCTGAAAGGTCTCTGTCAACATCCTGGGGGTGGTGTGGCATATATATGTATATTTGCAAGTACTCTGAGAAAAATAAACTTCATCCTGTGATGATTTAACTAATCTCTCTGTCCTCCTGTATTTCTTTTTGCCAGAGATTCTAGGTAATAACAGTTGGGAACAATCCAGTAATCTCTGGAGTCTGATTCAAAGCTCACTGAAATCAATAAAAACCTTGCACTGGCTACAGTTTGCTTTGGATCAGGTTCTTAAGCTGTCCTAAGAATATTAAATATTACTCACTCAAGATCTAATTCTACAGCTGTTTAAATATACATTAAGGGCTTTGCTGACTAGAGACAAATTGCTAAAACCAGTTTATAGGGATATAAGCAAAAATCTGGTTTTGGTATTAGTGAGACATTATCAGACCCTGAGGTAATAAAGTCCTAGAAGGGGTTACAATATCAGTATTGACCTCCCGTTGGTGGTCTCTCATCACAAGCCAGTGTTGCCAGGGGTTGCCAGAGTTCAGTATGTCTCACATCACAGCTGACACTGTGAAATTGCTCAATGATACCCTGGGAATAAACTACCACAGACATAAGATAAGACACGATGACTTTTTTTTTTTTTTTTTTTTTTTTTTGCTATGATTTAAAACGGACTTTTAAGCTGCTTCTTTTGTTTAAAGGGATAGCTCTGGAAAACAAGCAGGACAGTTTAGCCTTTTAACTCAACCTTGAAAACAGATTAAAAAAAAAGGCAAAAAACTGAAGTCCCACAAAAGGCATAAATTTCCTGAGTCAGCAGTAAGTCTTGGCAAAACCAGACTTTCATTCCAAGAAAGGATCTGGCAGTGCTGTGGTTTTTCACAGCACTGTTTTCAGCTTGAAACCCAGTACTGTTGTCAGCTTAGGGTTCTGCAAAGTCTTTTGTAGTGAGCAGTTCAGGAATAAAGGATGTCTTTTTAGAAGTGATAACCTGCAAGCTCAGCCCAGAGTTCGAGAAGCAAGCTGGGTCCCCTCTTCCCGTTCATCATTTTCTGTCATAAAAAATTCTATGAGCTGCATTAAATACTTGTTGGCATCTGCTTTCAGTGATAGCCCCAGCTGCTGCCGGTGAGTCTGCTCATGTGCACCTGGTAATCCATGCACGATGTTGCCATGCCAATTAGGCTTTGCAAGCAGCTCACCCTCTCTGTGCTGCAAGGCCAACTGCTGTTGAATACAGTGGTCGTCGGGACTGGGGTTCTGCAAACATGCTGGGGGAAGATGTGCTGTGAGAGAAGATGCTATCCGTGTTTGTGAGCTTTGAGGCGAAGAGCAGCATCGCAAATACAATAATCAGGCCAAATGCAGGAGAACAACATCTGCTGAACTGCCTTCAGAAACACACACATCGAATTTGTTTCACCGGATTTCACTTTCTCCAGTAATTGAAGTAGACAAATTACTTGGAATGTGAAAAATCAGGTAGGTCTGGCCTGGGTTTGTTTTCTGTAACAAAGTCCTAGGTTGTGTGTTTGCTGAGAAACATGCACTGCTATTTAAAGGGAACTTTGGTTGGGCATACTGTTGTTTCCCTCTCTCCTGCCTGTGTCCCGCTAATTGCACTGGAATTTTGGCCTTTATCTGAATCCAAAGTGATCCAAGTGGGAAAAAGGCAGATGCCTTCTCCCTCTTTCAGCCCAGTGCTGGTTACATATTGGCGGGTTATGCCACATTCCACTTCAGATGAATTTAAAACCATTTCAGAACTCAGAGATGAGTCCAGTCCATAGCAACTGGAATAAGTCACAAAACACCTGTGGTCCCTTGGAAAACCACAAGGTAGGCAAATTGAAGTACTGGTGTCATCTCTGTCAGCCTCATGGAGAAGTTTCTGCTAAAATAGCACATTTACCCCAGGAGACCTTTTTGCTCTTCAGGCATTTCCACTTGAGATATTTTGGTCACAAGCCCCCACTTTCCTGAGAGTGTCCCCAGGTTAGTGACCACTTACTTCCTAGAAACCCTTTCCCAGCAGTGGCCTTTCCACACAGCCTGAAGCCAGATGTCAGTCCCCCATGTCCTCATGTTCCTGACACAGACCGCTGATAATGTCTCCTCTCCCCGATTTTTTTCTTGTCCCACACACTCCGCCACTTGTGCTTTCCCAGATAACTGACTGACAGCTGGCATTCTCCTAACCATTCCAGTACACACACTATGAACCTTTACCACGGGCTCTCTAAAAGAGAATTTTCTCAGCTGCAATAGCCTGAGCAGCATTTTAATGAAAACCAAAACAAGTCCCCTTGAAAAGGCACTTAGACCTGTCACCCCAAACTGCAAATGGGTAACTGATTCTGTTTTAAGGGAAGCGGTCCTACCCATACTGCCACAGCATAAACATGCCAGGACCAACCACAGACTGCCTCTTCAAGGAAAATCAGGTTTGCACCTCCAGCCTGATGCACAAGTACAGGTCTCCGCAGGGGATCAGTGATGCATTGCTGTGGGGCAGCATGCCTGTGTCAATACAAGCCAGCACACAGCATGCACAGCTGCCTAATAGCTCAGCTGGGAGCATCTGGCATGCTTGCACCACAGCCTCCCCTCAGAGGTGTCCGGTCCCTTTCTGCTCCCTTAAAGAAACTAGGAATTGGCATTTGGTGCTACTGGCATTAGGCCATGTCAGAAAACAGCACCAATTCTCTCCTGAATCAAATAGCCTTAAGCAGACAAACTGAAGAGGAAGGTAAATCTGTCTCCAGGAGCAGGTGCCACACGCAGGTCTTGGCTGCTGAAGTCCCCTTCAGAGCATGGCAGCTGCCGGACAGGTCAGAGAGGCTGCTCCCCCACCAGCAGTGCAAGGTTTGGGGGAGAGGGCTCGCCCTCCTCGTGCCTGGGGGAGGAAACGCAGCCTCCTGGGCCCCAGTTATATCTCAAAGGTAACACTCACTGGGCACCAAGAGAACTGCTCCTGATGTTTGCCCTTGTGCTTTTCCTAGGTTTTTTCTAGGGTTATTTCTGCAATAAGGAGGAGCAGGAAAGCTGTGTGACCTAGAGGAGACAAGAGTGCTGGAATAAACACCCCTCGCTGTGTGTTTTTTGCTGTTTCTTTTATTACCTCCTGTCCTCCAGGTGGGCCCATGGCAGGGCTGTGGGGAGCTGGAGACCAGCCCTGCTGCAGCACTGCTGGGGCTGAAGCTGAGGTGCTGCGAGGCTGACACAGAGCCATGGGCTGGACAGGGGGAGCCTCTAGGAGGGGAATGGGGAAAGCAGGGCCTGCAGTGCCCTCCGGGTCGGGACACTCAGCAGCGGCAGCAGAACTGGCTCTGAATGAATTTCCTGGCATGCTTCAGCTCTAATTTGGGAAAGGAAAATATGGGCTGGCACACCCCCCAGAAAGGTCACCACCTCCCACTGTGCCAGGCCGACAGCCCGGGGAAGGCTTTCCAGCACAGCCTTGCCAGCAGCATCCCTGCACTGCCAGCGCCCGGCCGGCACGCAGGGCGGCCCCGCGACAGACCGACTGGGGCCCGGCGGGTGCTGCCAGGTGAGCTGCCCAGCAGTTCCCCAGCAGGATGGTCTGCACTTCCCTCCCAGACAGTGCTGGCTGCTGCAGAACAGGGCCGAGATGCAGATGCTCACGGGTGGCACAGGAGCACCCAGCAGCCTGCTCTGGGACTCTGTGGCTCTACCATACAGGGGGTGGCCATGCTGGCGGTGCTCCATGCCAGCGAGAAGGTACCCCACTGTGCAGCACACAGTCAACGAAAAACAACACATTTCCTGGAGTTTGCTCCTAAGGGAGGAGCTTCATTCAAAGCCCTAGCAAGCAAGTCATATTGCTGCTTAAGGTTCCTTCCTTAAATGTCTACCATGCCTTGCGTTTCACTTCTTGAGCTTCTCTTCTAGAAAGTATCTCCTTCTTTTGGGGAAAGAAAATCAAAGAAAATGTTTCTGAGTTTCTGAAACTAAGTCTGATTAAAGTGGTTGTGCAGGTAGATGCCTGTCTATTACTGCTGATGTGGGACAGCCTACAGTCAGGGTCACCCAGCACCATCATTATAAGACCATGGTTTCAGGAATTTGAAAATTGTCAGATTACCTGACTAGGCTGAAAGTTTCCATAATGGATGCCTATCTCGGAGTGATTTACAGTTATGAAGGCAGAAACTGGTCAAAGGAAGAACTCATTGTTCCCTTGAAACAAGGAAAATAATAGATTGTATCTTATTTTGTGCATCTTCTGAAATTCTTACACAGCTCCAGTATCTCACACAGTAGAGTGCAAAGATTTTAAATTTGGAGAGCAAAACGTAGGGCTGCTCAATGACAGGGATGTTTCTCTTCCCGCTCCTGTGTAAACCTACAAACATTTGGCCAAGCTACATACCCATAAAAACGCCTGCACATTTTCAGCAGCAGAGACTTACACCCAAACTCCCCAAGGCTGCATCAGGAACAGATAGGTCTCTCTCCTCTTTGCTTTCTACAAGCCCAGAATTTCTGCACCAAGGAAGCAAGCATATTCCAGTCATGGTAGGTAAGGCCGTGCAGTAATTCATCCCATTACCCAAACTAAAAGCAAGATGCTGTATGCTTAGTTCTCCCAAATTTCCGCTGCTTGTGCCCAGACATGAAAGCACAAGTCAGATCCAAACAATGAGGGCTGAAGGCCAACTAGGCAGATAAGCAAAAGACAAAACCAGATGAGGAGAGGTTTGTGAAACTATATAAATAAATAGTAACAATGAAAAAATAGCCTGTGCCAAGTGGCTAGAGATTCAGTATCTGTGACTAATTGGGTATTTGTTCAGCCACGGAACACCAATCTAACACCAAATCCTGAAACCCCATAGCAAAGCCAGGAAATTGCAAATCTTGTCCCATTTGCACATGCTACAAAGCTAGCAAATAATAACAGGATACATATTCCTCAAAGAGAAAAACTGAAATGTATATCTTTCTCCTTTCTCCCTTCCCTTCCCTTCCCTTCCCTTCCCTTCCCTTCCCTTCCCTTCCCTTCCCTTCCCTTCCCTTCCCTTCCCTTCCCTTCCCTTCCCTTCCCTTCCCTTCCCTTCCCTTCCCTTCCCTTCCCTTCCCTCTTTAGCAGAGACAAACCTGAAAGCAGCACAGTTACTGAAACAACATTCACTGCAGTGGACTTACTGGTTGGGTTTGGAACTCCAGAAACAATGTCCTTGCTGTCGGGAGCAAGGGCACTGTAATTCGCGTGGTGGTGGTGATGGCGGTGGTGGTGGTGGTGCCTTGCAGGCATTTTTGCAGTATACGGTGTTCCACCATTCTCCTCAATGTTGAACTGGTGCAGATCACTGTTGTTCAAGGGATAGCTACAAAATAAATTCAGTTCAAATTAGAGCAGTAAACAGTAGCACCAACTGTATTTTGGAGAGACAGAGTGAAAATTTCCTTGGGAAAAAATGCATGCCTTTTTGTAAATAAAACTGTTAACTAGGTATATCTCAAATCTTTACAGTTTTCTATTTACACGAGATCCATCAGGTGAGAAAAAAGAATGCCTCTGCTTGTTAGTATAAATTTAGGATCAGAATTATTTTTGATTTTACACACTACACAACCTCTGCTAGGATCTTCCCTAGGAAAGGAAAGGTGTCAGGCAACAAACAATAACTCCTTTAAAGTGAAATTGTCCAAAGAGCAGACCAAGGAACAGTCCCATAATAACATTACTTTCCTGAGAAAATTCAGTTCTTTACACTTCTGGTGCAAAATAGCTGTATAAAAAATTTCTAACTTGGGGAAAAAAATGGAAAAAGATACCATTGGAAATAAAAGATTTTACAGGCAACAACAAACAAAACAGCACTTGGTCAAAAAGGAAACTGAATTATGCTGGTACACTAACTAGTTTGGGGATTTTGGGTATGTTTTGGTTGGTTGGTTTGGTCTTTGTTTTTGGTGGTTTGTTGTTTGTTTTTTTTTTTTTGGTTGGTTGGTGGGGTTTTTTTGCACATGTTTAGTCAGGAGAACTATCATCAGTCTATAATATATGGAGAAATGAGGACACAATGACATTTTAATTCATTATCGCTAACTCAGAGGTGACATATGACACTGCTTCTTTTCTTCAATAGTTTTAACCGATGCTGTACCAGTTTATTATTTGAAATGATGATGAATTTCTAGAAATTATATTTTCTCTCCATTCCAACAAACAAAAAAGATTGAGATAACTCCACATAGATATTGCAAATTACTTGACTGTGCTTTCCTCAGAGGAGTGCTTAAAATTTTTATAAGGTTTTAACTTATTCTATAGTCTTGCATTAGACAGTAGTTGCAGTAAATCAATTCATTCTAAGAAAAGATGAATCCCCTGACTATTTGAAAAATGCTGAAGAAATTATATCTTCAGCTGCATGGGTTTTCATTTTGCTTTTATTACTAAGAGCAGCCAAAAAACTGACAATATGGAATAAAGACAAACAGAATAATTAAAGGAACAATGAATAAATTATACCTAAGTTACTTGCTACATATGTTCTCTGCAGATTACTTAGTGATTCAAAGCAAAATTAACCAGTCATCTGCAAATAAACACATCTGTATAATTTCCAAAGTTATACTGAAGCACGCAACTGGGTACATCATTAATAACCACTGTCTTCTTAGTAACAACATCTGACAACATGAGGTTTCTTACTGGGTGGTAACTGATTAACATTTTTATTTTGGTTACTTTTTGGAAGCAGGAGGTGGAGAGGGGAAAGTTGTGTATATTAATCTTGGCAGGTTCCCGGCATGTAGCAACCACTGCCAATAAAGGCACTTTTGATGCCTTTTTTGATGCAAGGAAACAATACAAATAGGTGTCTGATCCATAGGGGACAGCTTTGGTGAGCTCTGATAATCCAGGACTGGTCTGCCTTTTCAAACTGCACTATATCTTCACTGTTATAATCAAATCAAGCAAGTGCCTACAGGGGGAAAATGGTATAGGCTAATGAAACTGCACACTAATTGCCGCAGCTCTCCTGTACTCCCCTTCAAGCACTGTGATGACAGTGATATTTTTTTGACTGAGGGGATAGGTGGTTTTGTTCACATGGTTAAAAGCCTTATGGGAAACAAGATCAGTTTGGGGCCGAAGCCTCAGTACATTTTTTTTTTTTCAGACTATAATTCATTATTTTTTTTCCAAGACATAAAACCCCACATACTTGGGAGTTCCTTTCATTTCACCCACTGGCAGGCTGGTTTAGCAAATTTTCAACTAGTCTTTTCAAAATGAAAACCATATTGCTATGGACCTGAGGTAACTACCATGCTAAAATAGGAATGAGCTGAGCAACTGAATGAGCCAACTGAACTGCCCTCTGGCATGAGGGCAAATGTGCACCAAATGCACACCAAATGCACTAGTTGTATTTCTTGACTGTCCAGAGAGGAGAGCTCGCACTATGTAAAATGTAAAATGCAGGGAGACCATTACTTCAAAGAAGTAAAGAGGTGGCCCAGAAAAGCTGATGTTCAGATAGGCACTGAAATCTTTGAGGACAGGTCACAAAGTCCTAGACAGAGTGTCAATACCCAGGCAGTGTAATCTGATGTGAAATCCCATGTTCAAACTGCTGGCCCATTTAAAAGGATTTGGCAATAACTTTTCCAGGGCTGACAGCAACTGACAGATGTTAAGGCAAACTCATCTCAGTGCTCAGCCAACTCTTGCATTTCTGATGGATATGAGGGTGGACTTTTACACACATACCCTCACTACTAGACCAGTGAGTTATTAAACAACCATAAACAACAGACCTGGCAGCAGCCCCAGAGCCAGTTGACTAGAAAAGCTGACAATACTCAAACAAAAATACCATGAGTATTCCTTTTCTGTGTATTCTCTGTTGTATATTTTAGGGTCACATTGGACATCTTACTGCAGTTTCTACAAGGTGGCATCATTATTACTACATATCACATCTGGTTTTTGCTTACTTTTATGTTCTTCTACTGTCTTCAATCCTCAGACTTTATGTTTTCCCCCTCAATGCATTTTTTTGTCATTAACTTTGCTTTCTATTGCTTGCTTCTATCTGGCTTACCTGAACAGAAAATATGCTCATGAATCCTTCCCAATCCATTGAGGTAAATAAATCACTACTTTCAACGAACCAACTTTTTGACCATATTCTAAGCTCTCCAGGTATTCATACTTGCTACTCAGACACCAAGTAACGCTCTCAGACTACGTGCGTTACATGGACAGGTAGCAGTTTTCATCCCTTCTCTTGTACCTGCATTTTGGCCATCCTAGTATGCCAATGTAACACCCTTGCTTCACCTTTTAACAGCTTACTGGCTGTCCTGCAGGTTTCCTTTTCCCTCTGTTATTTACCGGTGTAGTTTTCTCAACAAGCTCCAGCTGCTTCTTATACAACCAATTCCTGTCCTTCAAGGAAAATAAGGCAGGGCCCTACAGGCTATTGTGTAAAGGAAGAAAACGTTTCTTTCTTCTTTGTCCCTCACTCAGGCAAAGCACTCCAGAGGATTCAGTTACTGAAGGCTGAACCTTCAAAAAAGCCACCTAAAGTCCACAAAATAGTTGGTGTTGCCTTTAGACTCAAACACACAATTCCTTCCTTTGGACCAAAAAGGCAGCATATCGAGGAACAGGGCAAATAACATGTATCTTCTGGTTACTTTTTCCATTTAAAAAATTTTATTTACATTACTATTCCTCTGCTCCAATTTTATGCTCCTCACACTTTACCTGAAAAGCTATTTCAGTGACATTCTTAGATTTCATATACACCAGTCACCTACTGCCTTACTAAACCATGTCTCTAGTGTGCAATTTGCACATACAGTAAGTGTTAAGAGAACAGAGGAAAATGGGAAACAGAAAGGTTTTTGAAAGCCCTCAAAACCAAGGTCTGTGTTACCCCAATTGATGAGCTGAACTGAACCCCCAACACCTTCACTAGCAGAGACTCCACGACCCTCCTGTGCAATTGATTTTAGTGTCTCACTATGACTGCGCATATTTCCTTGTTTATTCTGTCTCCTTTACTGCAATTTAAGCCTGCTATTTTCTCTCCCATCCATCACAAACACAGTAAGAAGGTTATTTCTTGCTACAGAAACCTATGTTTTTGAAAATGGCCCTTCACATCGCCCTTCAGCATCTGAAGAGCTTTGAATTCTTCAGTTGCCACTCACAGGTCACACATTTCCTACAGCTCTGATACATCTTGCCACCCCTGTCCATCTGGCTGCCCCCTGCTCTGCCTCCAACATGCAGTGCTCAGAACTGGACATCCCATTCTAGCTGAGGCCTTGCAAACACATTCCAAAGAGAAAGGGTTGCTTCCCACGTCCTACAGGATCTACTCCTGTTTATACACTGGAACATGACCTTTGTTTTTCTCTATATAGCCTGTGATTGTTGACTCATGTTTAACATATGATTCTCAAGAACACCTCTCCTAAACTGGCCAGGTTTCCAGCTCTACTACCTCAGCTGTGAAGCAGGTTACTCTTACCCAACAGTACAAATATACCGTCATTTCTCCTGAGCTGTGCCCCACTCTTTCTGATGTGCTAAGATCAATACCCATTCAAGACTTTTCTATCATCCATGACAGGCCTGGTATGAGAAGACTCCCACAATGGTGTAACCTGTGAGTGACAAGGGAATTATTAAAAAAGAGTAATTGCCTTTTCGTGCCATCCTCACAGCTGCCATCCTCTTCCTCCTGTAGAATGTAATTGTGTAGCTCTGAAGAAACATCTTTCATGTGGCTTACTCATGCACCCTGCCTATGTTCCCCTTTCCCCCTCTCTTCCTCTAGGCATCTCCCACCTCCCTGAAGTTACACTTGGAGAACAAGCAGCGGAGCTTTCTTCTCTCCCCTCCTTGGGGAGGCTAGGGGTGGCAACAGCAGAAAGCAGGCTCAAATTATCATGCCTCTTGGATGACTGTTCAAGAGTTTAGACCTTCCCTACTACAGCTGACCAGCAGTTTAAAGACATCCCAGGCTTCCAGGTCTGACTGCGACAACTAACCTTCAGTAATTACTACACCCATCTCTATTTCCTTTTAACACTCCTCCTGCAACAAACCACTGCAATTTTCCAGTATTTAAAAATCCTCAAGCTTTATGCCAACACGTTCACAACCCTTCTCGATTCTCCACCATCTGTAGTTCAGAACAAGCCTGATGGTGTTTCATGCAGGTTTCAGCAGCAAAATCCACACTGCTGGCTTGGTATTGAATGCATTGGGAGATGCATCGTCCATCATCATTTTGCTGTGATACCTTCTCCAGCACATCAAAATGGGCTTTAGATGTGCTCTCAAATGGCAGTCAGGGAAAGTGATAACAATGTCTGTTAACATGTGTATGTACCGACATGTATGTAGTGAAAGCAGCCTCTGCATGTGAAACTTCAGTGGGGCTGCAGGGGGGGATGAGACCTAACAGCTATGCTAAGCCAAACATTCATTTTCAGGTTTACTCTCTCCCTTTGGTTGGGCGGGGGTGGTGGAGGAGCGAAAGGGACTTTGGGTTTATTCCCTGCCAACACTTCAAAAGAAGTTAAAAAACCCCCCAAAAAACCACACTGAATTTTTAGCCAAACTTGCTTTAATCATATTTAGAATCTCTCATAACCGTTGTGTTGCTAAAGCATGACAAGTGGCACAGAGAGACATGGAATTACCCTGAAAATATCACTGTGGAGAGGAATGAAAAGGAAATGAGGGGGTAGGAAGACAGCAGTACGTGTGCATATCAATTGGTGGCCAGAACTATCGGACTGAAGCAAAAGACTTGACTCAGAGTTAGAAAAGAAAGGAGCACAGACCACAGCCAGAGGGCTCCTTATAAAGGAAAGAGGATGAAGTTTCATTTTTGCAGCCAAGGATTGGGACATACAAAAGCAATCAGTATTTGTAAGTAAAGGAGAACTGGGGTCACTAAAACCAAACCTATGTTGTTTTTCTTTCCTGCACCCTGTAACCAAGGTCTCTGCTGGTCAGAAGTGCCTTCCTAAACTGTGAGAAGTATAACTAAAGCTAACAGTCATGTTACACTTCCATGCTCTGCTCTGAAACCAGGACAACATAGCTGGCCCATTTGCTTCCTTTAGGAAGGGAAGACATGGAATATTGTGTTGCAAAGTTCTCCCTCTGCTGCGAGGGATGACCAGCAGCCCCCACCCACTCCTAGAGACACCTCAGAAAGCAGTGGGCAGCTAGCAGCCTTCTCCCAGACAACTTTGAAAAGAAAATGGTGATGGGGAAAAAACGTATTAAGAAATGGTGGTGTAAGCAGAAAGGATTTCTCCTGTAGGAGATAAAAGTATATGCAGCAGCTTCCTGCATTACAAAATACTAAACTAAGTAAGCTTTGAAGCAAGAGTAATCTGGAATTTTCCACAAGGAGAATAAAGCCTGCAGCAAAGCATGTTCTAATAAAATACCAAGAAACAAATCTTGACTCAATAAAGCCATTGTCCTCATAGATTTCACCTTATCTACATAAAGATCATTAAAAAAATACTATCTTACAAAATTGTCATGCAAAATATGCCCACTGGGGAACCAAACTTGCTTTTCTTCATTTAGAAATGGTTTTAATTACAATAACAATAGCTAATGATATTTGATCACCTGTCAAAAAAAATTCTTTGTCCCAGATATCCTTGAAGATGAAAAAACTCTGAAAAGCAGGCATAAGATTTTCTAAGACAGAAAAGATCCTCTCCCAAGTCAGTGCTGCCTTCCCCTTTCAGACAGAGGCAGACAATGTATGCTTGTCCTTGGGAAATAAAAGAACTCAGGGTGGCTAATCCAAACAAGTTAACTCAGGTTAAAATAGGAACAAAATCAAGCAAGGAATTGAGGCCTCTGACGCAGCCTGCAGCTGATCTCAGATTGCTAGCCATGTTACAGCTCTTTCCATCACTTAACCCATTGAATGACTCAGGTCCTGGGAGCTGAGCACATCCCTGTCTCATCTCTACTGCCCTCAGTATCAGATTGCTGCCAAAGGATGGAGAGAGAGAAGCAGGCACAGGACTGAGGCTTGGCTAACAGGAGAACGTGAGAAATCGTGGGGTGAGAGGGAAGAAGCTGCTGGACACAAAAGATGAAAGTGCAAGCAGCTAACAAATGCTACAGAGCGTGTCCTGAAGGATTGCTGAATTTCATGGGTAGTTATGGTAGGGTTACATGAGAATCCTCAAGGGGAATCTTGCATGAGAAAAACCCTGAAAGGCCAACACTGTCTAGGAAACTGTATCAGTAACTCCATGTAAGATCCAAACTACCTAGGCAGCCTTGGGAAATTTGAGTATGGACTTAAAAAAACTGGGAGCAGTGCAAGGAAAAAGCATGAAAGGAGACAAGGGAAGGAAACAGAAGAATTCATGTGCATCAGGGAAGAATAAGAGAAAAGGTGACGAAAGTGAGCAGCCACACGTAAGCAGGCTTGGCTGGTCAAGCTCCAATCACTACAGTCTATGACATCTTAACCCTAGTCCGATTTTCTGTGGGGGTTTATGCATAGAGGATGGAGCTCCCTGTGCTGTCCCACATTTGTGAGCTGCTGTTTGTGTATGCAGGTGCTGGTAAAGGCACTGCTCTTCACATCTTCTGCTCAGTGTGGCTGGCTGAGTGGGTGCTCTGTGTGCATTTTCATCTCAAGAATGCATGCTCAGCATCTCTACAGGCTGGGCTCTGAAACCAGGAACCACAGCAGCCTTGCATCTAGCAGATTAGACAGGTATAATCACTTTAGCCTTGAAGCCAATACATTGGATTTGGCTTAACAATATATTCTGATCTTACAAAATCTCCTGAAACTCCTTGGTAAAAACCTGTTTTAAAAGAAATTAATCAAACAGCCTAAATGTCATGCTTTTAAATTATCCAGATTCTGAATACTGCTAATGCTTTCCAAAAAAAATATGTTGTCTTCTGGATATTCAGTAATTTCCCATAACTTTAAAGACCAAACCTAATGAACAAACCTAACTCCATTGCCACACAACTTACTTCAGTTTAGGTTATAAATTTTGCCCTTTTAACACATTAGCAGTAAAGCCAATGAACAGGTAAAGTGTGCAGCAAGCTGCTCTTATGAAGGCAGAACAGATTTTTTCACTTAGCTACTAAAAGACAGCATTAGAGGGTCAAAGTAACACAAAATCAATCACTCAGCACAGCAAGGGCTTCTTAATTACAAACTTGCAACCTGCGCTATCTCTGGGCAGGTTCTCACTGCAATATTTGGGCAACTGATCTGAGTTACAGCAAGAAACTGTTTGTCTTTTCTTAAAAGCCATTTTCACAGGGTTTTTTTTCTGAAGTCAGAAATCGAGAATGAGACACACACATTAAATATAACAGTTGAATCTGAAAATAAATGATAACAAACAAAGCCCTCCTGGGCTAAAATTTTTGATGTAGAAGCAGCATTCTGTTTTACACTGAAGTTCCTTGAAGTTTGCTTCAAATCAGCCTTGCTTACTGATTCAGTGAGCCCCAGGTGCTGAAGACACAGATGCTGAAATCTCAAAGCTCCCTTGCCTCTTTTCGTCTTCTCCATTCCCGGAGTTTCTAGCAGACTTCATTGCTTTTCATTTTCTAGTTCCTCCCATTGCACATTCCACTGTAAAACTCTGCATCTCCTAAAGCCTCTGTTTGAGCTTTTTGTTTCCCTGACCCTTTTTTTTTTTTTTTCTGAGCTCTTCCTTCTTGTCTGAGTCCTACTCTCCTACTGATGAGAAAGATATGGCTTGAAGGCACCATGGTGCTGGCCCTGTTGCCTGCCAGTAAGGCCTTAATATTCAGGGCCTTGGCCCCTGGAGATGAAAAGAAACACAGCTACCTTGTCATCTGTTTAGGTACTGAGTTCATTAGTATATAATTATACAATTTAGAGAGCACTAGAGATGTATTAATGTTTTGTATTTCTACTTCTCTAAGGATCACAAAATTACAGAAATTGGTAATGGCAGGTAAATCACTGTGATTATAACTGCACCACAGAGTGTTATGGGTTTAGGGAGGAAAAAGCAACTTATAAATAATTAGCTTCTTATCCGAAGTTTAATTGTATTAGATCAGTATACCTCCTACTACTAATTAGGTGGCTACTTCTTTCATTTGCTTCGTGACTCAGAAAGTAGAGGATGGTTTTCATTGCCTCAGTTGAAAAAAAAAAAAAAAAGAAATACTGCTTTTTATAATCTATCAACATAGTACACTGGTAAACCAAGAACTACAGGTTTTCTAAACTGTTCCTGTATGAAACATCTGTTGTTGTGTACTGGATGACATATCTTCATCTTTGATATGATGAGCTACAGATTTTGCTGCTTGATAGTTTAAAAATAAATATCATACTACTAGTGCTATAAAAAGGAAAGGGAATAAGAAAGGGAAGAGGAAAAGGAAAAGAAAGAGCAAGATGAAAACGGGGAAAAAAAACCAACAAGCACATTACAAACTTAAAGAACAGTATATTCAAAAGCAGAAATTTGAAAACAGAACCTCAGGGGCACTTCCACTGTTTCCCCAGTAGCCTTAGCTCAACACTGATCTTAATTTTAAATTGGTAGATTCCTCAGTTCTCAGAAGGCATCTTCTGCTAGAGAGAAACTAGATTTCTTCTGAAGAGATACAAGCAACACAACATGGAAGATAAGGTGCCACCAAATGAAAAGTGGTATTCCTCAGTCAAGACAAAGCCATTATTTCAGAAACATAAACCAAGAAAGTAACACTGGGTCTAAGATATCAGGCTGGTGGAACCTCTTATCACCATCAATCTGCGTGCCAAGTCTGCCAAGACTCCAACTGAAGGAAAAAAAAAATCATCTTTAGGAAACTTGGCTGTGAGTTAAAGTATTTAAAAAAAAACCAAACCAACAAAACATCTCTTCTTCCTATTCAAAACTGAAGATATATTACAAGCAGGAATTAAAAGCAATATGCAAGTTATTACAGACATGCTCGTATTTTCTGATTAGCAAGCCACTAAAATCTGCAGGGGACTGCACAGGGAGGCTTGATACGTGAACTTTACAATTAAATTCAGATTAACACTCATGAAACCAACTGAAAAAAAGCTGTTTTGTTCTAAAGTACAGTCATGAAACAGTCATTAGTAAGTACTTGAGAGCAGCATTCAGTCTGCAGAAGCTTTATTACTGAAAATGAATCATATCAAGGGAGGAACTCCAACTGAATCAAGTTTTTGTCTGGTGGTTGGGGTTTTTTTTTGTGATACAGTGGCAACAAGAGCAACAGCACATACGCTGAGAAAGGTAGACTTGGGCCAGTCACTTCATGGCACAAGAGTAGGTGGAAAATAAGGGAAGCCAAACAAGGTCTTCATCACTACCACACCTTGCTTTGCATTTTCTACTGCAGAAGGCAGACAGAAAAATATGCCCCATCTTTTTACATGTTTTTCCTTATCTAATTTGACTAGGATTGGTTTTGTCCAAAACCTGTATCTTTCTATGTGCCTGGTGTCTGCTGAGCAAGGAGGACTGATTTTCTTGTAGGCTCTTTGACACTAAAACTTGGGAGCAGTGTAGGAACACTGTTTTTCCAAGCATTTGCAGTTTGACTGTAATGTGGCAAAAAATTATTGATTCTAAAACAGTTCAAAATCTCCATTCTCACAGTGCAGCACAAGTTTGGTTAGGGTGTAGAGTGCTAGCTCAAGCTGGCTCTCAAAGAAGTTTCACAGCTAGCACAGTCTTAACAAAAGAAGCAAGGGTCCTGGTGGATCAGACCCTTTTCAAAGCACAACACACAAAGTCTGAGATCAATTAAAAAATTACATCAAATCAATTAAAAAAATACAGTTCCTAATTTATGTTCACTAATGCCAGCTGGTTTCTTTGGCTACCATTAGCAACGCTGCAATAACAGCATTTCCCCTACAAGTCTGTTTTCCTTGATTCTCCTTTTCAGAGTAAGAGGAAAACCAGTCATCACCAACAGGCTTTCCAGAGATCTGGTGTGCCAGGTTAGATGGATGTATATCAAACCTTCTCTCCTTCAAGCTAGATAGTAGCAGTCTGCCTGCTTGATACACAAACTGAAACGATTCCTCCTCAGAAAACCAATGACTGCAGTGCTGAACTGCCTTCCTCCTCCCCCTCAGAGAACTCCATCTCACCAGCTTTGATGCCTGAGAAGCAAGTGATACACTGTTTCATTTTTCCTCTGCCATCTTCAATGTTACCCAGCTCATTCCTTGCCAGAGCCTGAAGTTCCATTTTCAAAATTACTTCCAAGTTCTGACACTTTCTCTTGCAGACTGAAGAGACATCTTCTGCAGTGCTTGTCCAGAAGGAACAGAAAATTACATTTTACACTGCAAGGCCATAATATATGCTTTGTTCCCAACCACAGTGTGAGAAAACAATCCTTTTCTTGGTCATTTTGCACCTGGGTTCACTGATAAAAGGGTCTGGAAGGACTTGCTGGGTTTTCCCCTTAAGTGTGCAAAACCCCCAGCTGCTAGCTTTTGAAATGCATTATAAAACCTGATCCCTTTGTTCACTTTGCCTGTGACTCATATCAGCTGAAAATGAAAGTTTAAAGAAAAATCCCACACTAAAACAATATACTGAAAGTGACAACACTTTCAGTATTGTAGCTCAGTATCGTATTTCAGCATTCTATACTAGCCAGTAGTTTGCATGCCAGGGCCTGGCGGGGGTTGAAGAGCGATGTATTTCAGCCTGTGTTACAGATGTGTTGTCACCAGCTTTTTGATTCTCCCACCAGCTCCTGGGGGACAGCATGTAGAGTTACAGAGTTATTATAGAGCAAAAGCAGTGCCCCTGCAAATACAAACACGCAGAGCGGAAAGCCAGGCCAAGCTCTCTCCTAGCCTTGCTAGGGAAGAACTGGTTTCCAGCTTTATTAAATGCAGGAGAAAGGTGTGCAGAGAGATGATCAGAAGATACCCTCAGCCAGATGTATCAACTAATTCTCCAACACATAGAAGAACACAAGTGATTACATGGTGGACTTCAGATCAGTGTAATTTATCCAGTGCCTACCACTGTACTCAGACTTCCCCTTTGTCCCCTCCACCAAGTTGATGCAAGGATAGTGTTTATCACCTGTAATCAGATTACAGAAGTTTCCAAGTGTATGCTGGACTTGTAAAAATAAGGTTTCAGTCTTGCACAATGAACACACTTCAGAACAGGGTGGAGAAAGTTTGTGCATGCATTTCAGTAGGTACCCCTGAGAACATGTTTCATTTGGATTCAGAAGGTGAGACCTTCTTCAGGCAATTCACAAGGCTATTTTTTCCAAAAAAAATTCTCTGTATATTTTAGAACACATTTAAAATGTGCTGACTTAGAATGACTGTATTACATGCCCTTCGGTAAAAAGTGTGCAGCATTTCCTCAGGAGGAATTCCTAGTTAAAATAATTCAATACAGTGTATAAACACTCACATTCCAGGGCTATCAAGCCTGTGTATTGAGTTTGTGCCTATAAACTATCAGTGGCTTCCTGTAGCAGCATGAATTTAAGATGTAGCATTGACTTATATTGCCAAAGCTTTCCCAATATTTTAAACAGAAGCTGCTACTACATTTAAGAGCTGACTTAACCAAACATTTTCCACCTTTCTTCTCTCTCCCCTCTCCACATTTAAAATGGCTTTCAGCTGCAGTGGTTTGTGTTGCTTCAAACACAAAACTGTAATACTAGCATCACAAAGTCTATATTACTTGTTCAAAACAATTTGTGACTTACGAGTGTGCTGATTTTAGGGAAAAAAACCCCAAATGTGCATTAAAATTTAAAGCAAGTCTTTTATACTACCCTGTTCAGACAGATACCATCCATATCCACCTTCGTTCAGGTGACGTAAACTGCACAGGTCAGAGCAATGCTGAGATTAGAGAAGAAACAGGCAGAAATACTCCCTCTTCCAAACCACATCCTAGCCCATTAGCTATAAGAAGCCAGAGATTAGAGCAAGGAAGGACAGAGAAATTGATCTCTTCTTACCTAGCTGATCACTCAGTGACTTGGCTGGTACAGATTTCTGCAGACAGCAAGGAGGATGTGGGACAAAAAAGTGAAAGGGGATTGCAGAGTGTGTGAGATCCTTCTCCAGAGAAGCAGAATGACAAGTGCTTCCCTTGAGGTGACACACACAACACGCAGAACACACAAATCCCACAGGTTGTCCTTCACCAATGTGCAGACATCCTGCATGAGGCATTTTAACACTTAAGGACTGGTTAGGCCTTGTGCTGTATTTCCTTGCAATTTGTCAGGGAACAGATCCCTTGTTCAGTGCACCTTCAACAACAAACCGAAAACCACAGATAACAACACATGACGAGGAAGAACACTGACAACAAACCACACAGAAGCTGATGAAGTTATATGACAAGAATAATACTGTATTGTGAATAGAGGTGTACAAATCACGAAGCACCAATGCCCCACTTTATTGTGAGTATTCGAAAAACTCTCCTCCAGAGTGCTTTCAGAGCATCAGCTACACTAGACTTTTGTTCCAGTGGTTCCAACAAAGTTTCTCTTTCTTCCTTTCTCAAGCAAAATGCTGCTGAAATATAGGAAGACTAATCTGAGGAAACCAAAGTTAGCCGCTGTGATTACACACTTTAGGCTTACTCTGGCATTTTCACATCTCAGTGCACAATTGCTTTATTGTTTTCCCCTCCTCTACAGACTGAAAACATTGATCCACTACAGCACTAGTGACTACAGGGCAAAACAGGTACAAGCATAAATTATATCATATCTATCCACCTTCCCCCAAAATCTTTAAAAAATAAATAATGCAGCATAATCAGAACAACAAGATTGACATTTTTTTATTTGTACTTAGCACATACAGGACAGATCAAAACAAATATTAAAAGATAGCATTTGTAAACAAATATTTCACAAAAACTTATAAACTATCAAATTTGCTCTGAAAAAAATTCATGGTTATAGCCATTTATAAATGTGTATTTATCAAAATCAAGTTAAAAACTACTTCATTTTAAAAACATTCCAGATGAAGATTCATTCATTCCAACAACTTCAGAGACCACAGATATAAGGCCTTATTAAAACAAATGCACGAGTGAAGATGGCACTATGATTTCCAGTTTAAACAAAACAAAAAAATCAACAAGTGATCAAAATACCAGCCAATCCTATTCAAAGTCCTAGGTTTGTAAAATGTACATTCAACTTTGCAAACGTCTAACTTTAAAAAAATGGAGCTATTTCACTGCATCATCCTCATGTTGTAATGTACCAATTATGTGCTGTGTTTTGAATCCACTCAGGAAAAAGTTCTTAGTAGGTAGTTTTATGTGATTGTATAGTTCACTTCCATAATCACATTAAAAATAAGACACCAGCAGCACCCTTTTAGCAAGGATTCATTTTTAGCATTCTTGTCTTTATAGCAGCAGGTATGGTTTTGGGGAATGCTATCCACGTAATCAGTAAGTCAAAAAAAAAAGAAATACACATATTCTGTGAAATTTATTACAGTGTTCTTTCCCTATACTTGTTTTCAAAATTAGGTAAGCACCTCTATTTTTTCTGCAGAACACAAAAATTGAGAGGAAATGACATCTGAACCTATAATTACCTCAGTAGGCTCCCTTTGTTGGTGGCCCACAAGTCATTTCGATTGCCAGTGTGAATTCTGTTTATCTCCCTCCAAACTCCTATTTGCATGTCAGCTAAAATCAAAGTTTTCAAACTTCACCTACTTATTTCAAAAGAAATAAGATAATAAAAATAACTAAGGCACAAATGGCTGATCTTCAACAGCAGGCAGAGGGTGACAGATCTGGAAAATGGTAGAAATATTTCTGGTCTCAGGGTACTGAAAATTCTTACCAGAACTCACAAAAGATTTTTCAAGACTTTTTTTTTTTTTTTTAAACAAAGATATGGAGAACACTTTTCCCAAGAATGTCCGTGAACACTAAACAAGGATGGATGTACATACAAAGACACACACTTTATGCACAATACACTTTAAACATAGTGCAGACAGACAAGGACCATGGAATGCAATGATCATCTAAGATGGCAGGTGAAATGAAGATGGCTCTTTTTCAGAGAGTCGTCATGAGTTTATCTTGGTACACCATGCTTTGGACTCCTCCTAAATTCTTCTGGTTCTGTTCCTGGATATACCGTAAATTGCTGTCCTCTCCACTTGTGGGGGGTTTCCAATATGGCCTGTCATCATGATAGGGTGGCCTGTACCATTTGCACAGTTATTGGTTAGTGAGAAATGGAAGTAAACTTAGGAGTGCTACACAGTAACATGAGCTCAACCAGCAAGTGCTAAGCATGCACATGGAATGACTGGCAGCATCAGTAAGAGAAGGAAATGGACCTATAGGTCCAAGGTAGAACCCACTGAAGCAACTAGGCAATCTTTTATCTGATTTCAAAAGGCTTTCAATCAGAGCTCAATCATTAAAAACCCCCTCTGTTTTCAATGTTACAGACAAGCATAGTACATCAATGCTCCTGAATCCCAGAGGGATGGTGGGGAGGGAAGAGGAGGCTATGGGAAAACTAAATATGTACAAAAAAAACAAGCAAAGTGAAACGTATCATGCAAAAAGTTGAGTTCAAGAAAGTATACCCTTAAAGCCCAAAACGTTGAGAAGCAATCCTATTATGAATGAAAATTGCTCTTCTGTAGTTATTGCCATTCCTTTGGCACTGGTGGAGTTAATTACACTGAAGCAGCCTATAAGTTACACGTGTCCAGTTTCCTAAGATGAACACCTCCAATCTACAGTTAGTACAGGTATTTCTCTCCAACTATGTACTGAAACTTGCAAAAGGAAGTTTCACAGGAAAAAATAAGGAAAAACATTTTTTCATTATTTGTTTATTACTTATTGGTGTTTTGTGATACTAACTTCAACCTCTCCTACAGTGTCTCCTGAATCATTGCTGGGGAGTGGGGAATAAATAAACAAATGGAAATTTTGAACACTATGTAGAAAACTACCATATTTAAGATTCCCCTATCACAAAAATGATGTTGCAATTATTATACATATAGAAGAAATTATTTTCTGTGAGGGTGGTGAGGCACTGAAACAGGCTGCCCAGAGAAGTGCCCCATCCCTGGCAGTATTCATGGCCAGGTCTGTTGGGGCTTTGGGCCACCTGGTCTAGTGAAGGGTGTCCCTGCCTATGACAAGGGGTTCAAACTAGATGATCTTTAAAGTCCCTTCCAACTCAAACCATTCTACGGTTCTGGTAATTTGTTATAGTAGCAGAAACACAGGCCAGGTTTAGACTTGACCTTTTTTTGAAGTATTATAAAGTTATATAATGACGACTGTTAATTGGAACTAATTTTTTCAGAAGACTAAACATTAAGCTAACTGCAAACAAATAATTTCACTGAAATAATTTCACTAAGAAGATTGAGACAATTCCACATACTATTTCACAAGTTATTCAATAAAATCTTCATATATAAAACATATTGCACAGGTGGTTTCATTTCAGCTCCAGCCCATTCTAGACATTCATGCCCAGCAGAAAGAATTTTATACATCTGTAGCTCGATATCAAGTTCATGGTTGAATGGATTAATCTTTTCCAAATCAAGCTATCCCAGATGTTAAATGTCCAATTCTTTCACATCACCTCCAAGTTAGAGGAAGTTGAAGCTTCCACTTGACCTATACATTGTCCCCTGACTGGGAAAAAAAATCTGAGCACCTTTTTTACTGAGCTTGCATGACTGAGCTTTTAAATACTTTTGTTTGTTTGTTTGTTTGTTTTTAGCTTTACAAGCCTTGCTGTAAAAAAAGCCATTGTTCATGTTTCACCGACCTTAGTCTTTGCCCAGGCAGTGAAGGGGCTGAAGGGGAAGGTTGTCTAACACACATTACAATACATTATTGTGTTATTTCAGTATCACTCTGCTCCAGGGCGAACTATTTGGCATTAAAATGTCACAGACTGGTATTGTAAGTGATGAAATCTTCAGAAAAATTTCACCCAAACCTCAAATGATTTATAAAATCATTCAACTCTCTTGGCAACCACTCTTCTGTGATGTGAAATTGTACATTTTAAATCACACATAATAAAATGGACAAGTAAACCCTAAAATCAGGAAGACTTCTAAACCTGAAATATAGGCAAAGTTAATTATCCAACTTCAAGTCTCTTGTTTCTAGCATAAATGTAGCATCTGCTTTAGTGCTATGTGCTAGGGATCTTAAGATGACAATGCCTATGTCTGCTTCTCTGCCTAGTAAGTATTTCTAATAACATACTTGCTTTTTTCCTGCATTCTCAGACTCCAACTCAGACCAAATTGTCTTTTCATACATTTTAAGCTCAACCTAACCTCCAGAGCCTGCCCACACTAAAAACAAAGTCTACCTCTTCTGGTGTGAGGATATAAATGTTAGATGAGTAGGAATGAAGATTAGGGTATTGGTATTTTTCAGTGAAGACAGTAATTATTTGTCTAAAAAAAGTGAGTCACCTAAAAGTGTTACTTCTTATTAGGGTAAAATAGCAGCTGACTTTCATCACATGTAATGCATAGATGCATATCCACTGGCAGGTGCATGCCTCCACTGTGCATTCCACCAAGGTGGTTTTAATTGGACTGAATTTCTTCCAAAATTTCTTTTCACTCAATATCTCTCATTACTAGCTACAAGATAAAAAAGTATGCGAGAAGATAGCACAATAGCACATGCAGGAATATTTTTATGAAACAGTTCTCAAAAACTCAGTGTTATAATTTCACTAATTATCTGTAAAGTGCTTGTTAAATTGTTCCATGTACTTGTTATTTTCCCATATACATTTCTGCAAAAGATGATAACAGTGCTGCACTGCAAGAATCTGCTTACTCATAACTTAACTTTACACTAAAATGAACTGCTTCTTTGTCTCAGGAAATTAAATACAAATAAATACTGATCAATTTTCAATTAGTTTTATTGAAGCTACTGAGCATCTCCCTAGCCAACATATTCCCTACAGGAAACCACTGAAGTTTTATTTCGAATTCTGAATAAATAACAACCAGAAAAAAAAAGGAGATTAGGATACTCCATAGCAAAACCTAAACAGAAGTTATTTAATACTGTCTCTACATCTCATACTTCTAACTTCTATTTGATTTCACGTGCAGAGAATTGCCCAATATGGCCACCAAAGCTCCATACTGATTAAGGCAAAGAAAGAAGTAATTATCTTTTTTGCAAAGTGAGGATTGCTTACCTTACATTCACAGGTGTGTGTGGATGCCAGTGTGGCTGAGCAGGGTGTATATTAGGATGATACTGTGGCTGCAAATGAAAACATTGAACTTGGTTAATGAAATAATATAAAAACTCCCTATTAACATTTTCTTTTCCTGGAGCCACGAGGAACATGCTCCCGGGGAGCCCTAGAAACCCTCCTCTTTCAGACCTTCTCCCATGTCATTACGCACAAACACGAAGCCTCTTGGTGAGGAGATGGCTCATTGGGACACACTCATGGAAAAATGCAAAGAAAATTGCTTTTCTGTCTGACAGACCACTTGGCACATCTACTGCTTCTTGTAGAAAGCATATCAAAAAAATGTCAACTTTAATCAGAGGTGGAGAGTAAGAAAGGTTACTGTTATAATAGCAGTTTTCAGAAGGTCACCTATCTTTTGTGACAGCATTTCCCTCTCATATCCATGAGATCTCGAGGAGGAATAATGAAACAAAATCACTAGTGAGGGTTTTAATAAAAAATGTTAAGACTAAGTTCTCATGCACATGCACAGCTTTCCTTCTCAGTACCACTGACTGCCAATATCACAGACAAAAGCAGGCAAGGTTTTCCCTGAAGTATATAAAAAAACCCCAACAAACATCTGACCAGCAATGAACTCCCTCTTTGTATGAGGAAGATAATTGCAACTTCGAAATTGTCATGGATCATCCAATGTGAGAGGCTGCTCTAGACAAAAGCTTGCTCACAGAGTAGTCTCCTGGGGCCCATCATATTCACAGTCCCAAAGGATTTAACCTTCACAGAAAGGGAAGGGAAAGAGGATGACAAATGGAGTATACTCAGCTTGCAGAGCATTCAAGAAGACAAGGGAAGAAAGAGAGAAGAGTCCCTCTTCTTTCCCCTTAACCCAAATGTGATGCTGTTTATTTCTGAACCACCTCAGAAAATCTCACCCCAGAGTAAGTGGGAAAGGGAAGCAGAACAGATGTACTAATTAAAAAGAGCAAAAATATTTACCACTAAATATGAAAATGTCAGCATTTTCTTCTACAATTGTTATGGTCTTACCTGGTAGTTATGGACTTCAGGAGTATTTTTAGCACTAAGGGAGAAAAAAATTAGCTTTATGTAAACAGTGCATCTATGTCACAATTTTTTATAGTTCAGGGTTCTACTCTTCAGGCAAGTATTACAGTAAAGTAGAATTCATATCCTTAAGGACATTATTATTTTATTCAAGAGATACACCACAGTAGTTAGTACATGAAAGAGGGGTGTGAAATTTTTTTCTTCACTTTACATTTCAAATATGGGAACAAATAATGCTTGATAAGCTAACATAAGAGCAGTGAAAAACAGGAAATACGTTTTATTTTAGTCTGATCTCAAACATAAAAATTAAAAAAAAAGATTAAATAATAGAAGCACTTAAAGTCTCACAGAGAGTCCCCAAGAAGAATCTGGTGCTGCATAATGAGAGGTGCCAAAGCAATACATCCCACGCCAAAAAATTTGTTTCTACAAATCCTAACACAGAAATCATCTTCAGAATCTTTTTAGCCCAACAACAGCAACTGAGAGATAGAGATAACTTAGGCAGTCACTTACCACAGTTGTGCTGCTTTCACAGGATTGTTTGCTTAAAAAGAAAGAAACATAAACCCTTAAGACAGGTGAAATATCAGTCATTTTGCAGCTCTTGTGATTGGGGTGTTACACTAGATTTAAGTGAATCCTCATATTTGCACAAAAGTGTCTGAATTGCAAGTGCAGCCCTGTGCTTTCTAGCGTTCCTGTGCAAGATCCTAAAGTGTGAGACAAACCTTCCTCTGATCCTGCAAGAGTCAAAGCCTTTCAGAGATGACAGTAGACAAGCATATCCTTCCCAAATGTCAAAAAGGACTTTTGGCAGAGTATGTTCTGCACAATCAGAACACTATTACTACTTTTCTGACCTTACTGTAAGCTACGATATCTGTACCACTGAGTCCCTTGGACATCAGAAACTATCCCTTGTAGAAATTGTCAATATATTATAGAAACCAGAGTATTCACAAAGCTGCTAATGGCCTGTGTCTTATTAGAGGGAAAAATGGTAGCCAAAACAGCCCATCAGTTGGGAATCTGGGAAGGCACTGAGCAATCTTGAGCAACAAAGTCTTGGCTTATGCTTCTGACAGGTTGGAAAGAATGGTGAAGAAGGAAGCTGAGTAACTGGGATGTATCATCTCTTTTTCACGACAAACGGCATGTTTTTCAAGACCACTGAAAACTGTCAGTGATACAGCTGAAAATCCAAGTGTCTGCTGAATGCAGAAAGTGGGTAACAAAGATAATGAGACTGCAGAAGTCTCAAAGAGACAGAGCTAGAACAGAGTCCAAGCCCTGTGGGCTGCAGCTAGATACAGGTCTGAAAGGCCAAGAGATGCATGAAAGACAATAATCTAGAGGGAGTTTTTGCATTAACTTAACAAACATGCTGTTGAGCTCTCTGAAGGGAGATCACCTGGGTATGACAGAAGTTCTCACTGGCTGCAATGCACAGAGAAAGTAATTGAGCATAAGCCACACTCTCTCTCTTCTCCTGTCTTACAGACATAAGTACAGAAGCACTGAGACACAAAGTGTGACCTGCAGGTCTGACAGATACTGTAACTGCAAGAATAAAATTAAAAGAATCCATTCTTTCACTTATGACATCACCCACACTATATAGTTGGCTCTCATGTAATCGCCTAACAGTGTCTCACAAATTTAAAAACTTTGCACTTCCATTAAAAAAACTCCTTACATGTACCAAGGAAGGAAGTGGGGTGGGAGTCACTGCCTCTAGAAAGCATGCATGCTTGTTACCCTTTTCCCTCCACTGTCCATGAGAAATAAATGTCCCCATAATAACCACAAGGATTGTTCATGGAACCGTGGTTCATATTCTGGGAATGCAAAGGAGCGCAAAAACATTCTAAGGGAACATCAGCTCACCCTGCTCTGTACAGCAATAATACCTTCAGGCCCAAGTAATATAGAATTTAGAGGGGGTTGTCCTTCCTATGTTTTTCTACAAGGAACAAAAATCTCAGCGTAAGTTCCTAAGGACAAATTACAAACCCTTCAAAGAAATCAATTCCTTGTCTTTACATTCAAATTCAGCATATCTCAGCATAACTCTCAAGGCAAGGTAGTTAAGGTCAGAGTCTGGTTAGGTGAATAACACATCATTACAATCAGGAAAGTAGCCACAACTGCATAATGAGACTGCTCAATAACCCTGAAATTGTCTGGCTTGGTAAGCAAGTCAGTGAGGCTTTTGGACACTCCCCATAACACATGCAGTTCTTCTAAGAAAACGTGACTTGCTTTCCCTTACTGGGTTTGCTACAACTTTTCTTCCCTCCTCAATGGAGCCACAAAAGAAACCTCCTCCTTAGATGGGGGTGGAAGAATTAAGTGTAGGTAGAGATTAAAACCAGAAGATGGAAACAACTCTGACTTTGGACAAAAAAAAAGACTCATGGACCTTCTGATGTTTTAGGTGATCTGACATATTTTTCTTTTTATACTGTGGTACAGATGTCATGACTGTAATATGACATTTCCATGAGTTAACGGGACACCTGCATGATCACTACAGTGAACACGTGTAAAAACACTTACCCTTAAAGGTTGAATGCCTTCGAGAAGGATATCGCTTGCTAGGCCTTCTTTCGAATGTACTAGTTCTGCGTAATCTTGTTCCATGTGTTGCTTGATATTCTGTCCGCCCACTTAAAATACCGAAATAAACAAAGTAAACTACTGCCTTCTGCTGGATGCAGTATTTACTCATTTTATAAACATAAATATTGCTGTTACTTCTCTAAATACCTGAATCTGAAGCGTGATCCCAGCCTTATGAAGTCGGATCTACTAGATTTACTATTTGCTGGGGCTCGCAATCTGAAGAAAGCATGGTGCTCCACTGCACACTTCCACAAATGTTTGCACGTTTTGGCACTGTCTAACCGGAAAACAAATGTGTGCTCTTGCTCTCTGCCCTAAATGCAGAAACAAAAGCTTTGGAAGTTGGCATGCATGGTATTAGTCATTGTCCTTGGTAGGAGAAATAAAGTCTGGGCCAACAGTGTGCTGAGCCTCCCTTGTGTTCTTACCAGCCTAAGCACACACCACACTTTGTTGGATCAGGCCCAAGTAAGGGAAAAAAGTTACCTGTTCATCATCTTCTACAACCACAAGTGTTAGTTTGCTCTTTTTAAAGTCCATTTTTGTGATTTTAGGCCTAAACACAAGAAGTAAAAAGAATAAAATTAAAAGAATATTAGAATAATTTTATTTCTGCAACTATTTCACATTTGAGAGTGGTACTTCTAACCAGGCCAATCTATCTTCAGATTTGACCTTCAAATTTCAAACCTTGCAGATTCAACCTAAATTACAAAATACAGTCAAGGTCTCATTATGTAAAGGAGAAAGATTTCAGCATTTTAACAGAAAGGAATATGACATAAAAAGATTACCAAAAAAATAAGCCTATTTTGTTCGCTCCTTCAAAGATCAATATGCCTGTTGGTGTCAGTCCAAGAGCATATTCGCAACCATCTCTTCCCTGCAACCAAGTACAGAATAAATAATCAATATGCCATTATCAGTGCAAATCTCACTAACAGTAGTATCACAAAATCCATAGGTCTTAAACTAAATAGTAAAGTGTGCATATTTTTTTTTAACATCACTGAGCAGGGGAACATGCACCTCATACTGGGTGCAAACCAGCAACAGGAGGCTGCAGGGTGTCCTGCGCGGGAGGAGGCCACGTGCTGCCCCAGCTGGCTCTGAGGCCCGTGGAGGCGGACCCACACCAATACTCTAGCCAGGGGAGCCCATACCTCAGCTCACCCGTGTTTAAGAGCAAGCAGTACTTGCCAGGGAAAGGAGGCACAACAGGAAGAAACTGAGGGTCATAGCAAAAGGCATGTGGGAAGGGACACTGTGGGAGCACGGCTGGAGGAGCACTCTCGGGAGGAGCACTGCAGGTGGGAAATATTTCTGAGGGACCACAAGGCAACCCACACCATAACAAGAACACCCCTCAGGCATACGTACACAAGGGCAGGGACCCCACACTGATAAAATATCACATGGATCTTACCTTAACTACATGCATATCTACACCATACATTTCTAGCCATTTAGCTTTGTTCAAGTAGCACAACTCAGCCTGCGCCGGGCTCTTTCCCCTATGAACATAAAATGTATACTTCATGGTAAAAAATTTATGTCCACTTTAAATGCTTTAAAATTCATTCCCCTAACACTTTTCTTTGGGCCCTTAATCTTAATGACACTAAATGGTGTTTCAAGCTTAGCTTATGTTTTTACACTCCTCCCTCCAAATGAAAATAAATCACAGGGATGAACACAGAAAAAGGTCTCAAATTGCCAAGAAGGATAAAAGTTCAGGTAACACAGCATCACGGAAATGTACCATATTTATTAACAAAAGATAGGAAAATTTGTTTGCTACCACCCTGAACACAAAACTTCATGTTCGCACATGTGAAAGAAGGAGAGAGAGAGGAGATTTATTTGCAACATAAACAAGAAAAAGATCTCACTCCTTAAATTATTACAAAATAATCCAAAGAAAAACTAATAAAAAATGAAAACTCACTCCAACAACCTTCTCCAAATTATTGCTTGTCATTTCTAGAGAATGGGAAGGATCAATACTTCTCAACTGACAAACATAATCACCATTTCATGTCTGTTGAAGGGGTTTGACTTTGGAAGAGAAGAAAGCCTGTTGCTAGAGACCCCACTCCCACACAGGTACTCTACCTGCACTCTTTCCATTTCTGAAAAATGTCAAATTCCATTGCTTCGGTCTGGTTTGGTGCAAACCTGAATTCAGACACAAGCTCTGGTGTGTGCTCAGGGTGCTCACACTCTCCCAGCTCAGCTGAAATCAATCGAGAAGTTAAAAATTTTAAAGATCTTGGGATGACCAGAAACATTTAATTCCATTATTTCTAGAAAGACAAGGATAGTAAGTTTTTGAGTATGTTGTAGAAGAATGTATTTGTGCCAAGGTTTTAAGTTAATACCCCATTCTGCCACTCCTAGCCCCAGGAAATTCAAACCAGATTTTACAACAGAAGTCAGATAAACCCATTTGCAGGAGCAGTGTTAGGTTATGGTATAGAATTCTGACATTCAAGAATGTTATAACTAAACCAGCTTAACTGGAGCTGCTTCTGTGGATTTTAAAGCACTTAAAGGAAATAAAGTTTCTATTAAAAACAATCATCAAGGCCATATTGTTACTTCCTCTCATTGCATACTTTTCATTCCAAAACACTTCCCATTTTATTGCATGCTTTGTTATGGTACTATTCATGTCAAAACATGAAGGGAATACCTAGTCTTGTGAAACCAGTGATAAAATTGTGCAGTTTTTTTGAAACCACAGTGGTGGTGTAATATTTAGATTAAATAATTTTTAAGGAAAGAAATGCTGAAACATTAACATAATTGAGGTGTTGCTTTCTACTTATATGCTTAGGCCCTGGTATTTTCTTTTCTAGGAGCAGAACACTTGCCAGTTCCAGTGAGCTCAGCAGGAGATGTAAGTGCTGAGCATTTCAGTGATTTAACTTAACTGTCTTGTGTCTGTGACATGCTTTGCTCATGGAGCCTCTCAGCTATACAAAGAGGCTGCAGCATCACTGCCTTGGGGCTGTGTGGCAAACATCAGTGGAAAAGACACTGTTCAGTAATATTACATATCATTTGACATATGATGTGATTCCCTAGCCAGGCCTCTGTTGGTGTTTCTTAACTGTTTACTACTATTACCACCAAACAGTAGTGAGTGGTATTTTGATGGCAGTAGTAGTAGCAATATTTTAGTATTACTACCAAAATAAAAACTAAAATTAAGGAAGAGGGAAACTAAATCCCCTGAACAAAGCTGTTTTATTGCTTTAGGGCACTTTTACACTTAACAGTTGCAAAAATTTAATTCACACTCAGACTTCAAAAATGCCTAGCAGGATCCAGTATATAGGAAGTTACACACAAAATGCAGTCTGTTCACTGACACCACCCACTAGGTAGTTTTGAGAACTTGAGCTTTGCTCAAACACTTAGCAGTCCTGAGGATATTAAATAAATTGAGTTCATTGATTTTCATTTCTAATAATTACTGCCCCATGCATATTTTTTTCTCTAAAGTCATCTTCCATGATGACTGTTACAGTATTCCTATTTATAAGACTTTTTCCTTAATAGATATTTCAGCTCTATGGCTGTTTCATCAAAGCTGAATATCTGTGTTAAGTAGTATTTAACACAGATATTGCTAAGAATTACCAGCAGTCCAGTCTCCAGTATACAAAAGGGACCCACAGAAAACCCATTAGCAAGGAGGACTTCAAGAGGAAAAAAAAAAAAAAGTAAAAATCTGAAGTTTGATATGTTGACAACCATCTAGGAAAAAACATGGGAGATTTCTCTACTAGTTAACTGAGAGAAAAAGTGGGGAATGAAGGCTGACTTTGCTGTAAAGAGAACACAGAAGGATAAGAAGAATCATGAGCTTGTAGGACAAAAGATACACAGAAAAGCCAAAGCAGCAGTATTAGGTAAAAGAAGAATATCACTCCTGTTTCTCACTAGCTGCATTCACTGATTATTTGTTTTCAAGGGAACAAATTATCTAATTTTTTTTGATCTCTAACAAATAGATCTTCAGAGTAAGAGTTTCACCAGCTCCCTGCACAGAAATTACATTCCTTGAATGGCTCACAAACACTAATATTTTTCAACACAAGGGCACAGTAGAAGACCCATCTTTTTATTTGTGGTTTTATGACAAAGTATCATGCTTTGGCATACCTATTCTCTTTTTTGTGGGGTGGAGTATATCTAGTAAAACACTAAATCTATCCAGCAAGCAAGGAGGTAGTTAAAAACTTATTGTAACAGTGACAATTCAAGTTTGATGACAACCTTTCTGTAGATGATCTCTAAGGGAAGCATACGATTATGTATCTGCTTCATTTCTTTCATAGGACTGGTAACTAACCAACACTTTACGTTTGAAAGATGATTCATTGAAAACACCAACCTTGGAAACTGCTATTTGAAACAAAGAATTACTGGAACAGAACAACTTAATTGATTATTAAAAAAAAGAAGTATGTAGTTTAAAAGCTGACCCGTGAAGTGAAAAGGCTTTTCTTTCAGAGGCTTAGGATACTAATGCCTAAATAGCCACTTATAGCTTTCTCTTTGCTCTTAGGAAAACCACACTAAGAAGCAAGGCTGGATTTTACAGAGTAAATGTAACCTGCTGAGGACAGACTAATTAACCTTCCTTTGTACTCTTTTTCTTGATTAAGTTCCAATGTCAATAAATTGTTGCAAACTTTACACCAAAATTGCTAATTATTGCATATATCAGCAGAGATAATGAAATAGTTGAAATAATTTTGGGTAAACTTATTGTGATGTTGTTAAAATAGTGGAAAACTGAAACCGAAAAAAAAGGCAGCAAAAAAGCATAAAAGCGTTTTCCCAGAGACAGTGTCAAGGCATATTAGTTTTGGTACCTAGCTGGAGACATCATAAACATGATGGACAGCTATCATATTATGTTTACACAGTAATCACAGGTGACAGCTACTACTAAAAATGCTGAGGCATCAACCATTATTGTTTGCCTGATTCTCCTTGCTTAGACCAAGGGTGAGGTTACCAGTCTTTTAATCTGTGAAAATGGAAGCCACAAATCAAAGACGGGCTCCATATTTCCTCCATCTCAAAAAGACAAATGGAGTTTGCCTGCCGTAGTTCTTTGCACACATAACAGCCACTGCTGTGCCAGACTGGTGCAGCAAAATAACTCATTACCTTAATATTTACAACTGTAGGTGTTTGGAACTGAATTCCCAGTTTTGCCTGTCAAGTCCATCTAGAATCACTGAGTTATCCCCACTGCTGTATTAAACTAAGAGACTCTGCCTAAACACTCCTTATGTCATAGATGCCATGGCCCAACCACCAGAGAAACAGGAAGACAACTTTTCTTCTCAATTCATGCTGCTGCTAACATGGTCCAGCTCACTGAACTTTCTTTCAGAAAAAAAATGAACTTGATTTGAGCTTCATTACACCAGTTTCCTTCCCATTTGCAAAACAAACTGCCTGAACAGAAATGAGTATTTGTATTAACATGTTTGCAACAACTAAAAAAAAAAACAAACCATTTTCCTACAATAAACTAATGAAACCCAGTGTCCTAGAATTTTTATGAAATCTTGTAACCCTTGCTCCTGACACAGAAGTAAACTTAGTTTTTACCTTTCCATACAATTCTCTCCTCTCCAGTACCTGCCACCTCCTGGCCTCTATCCTGTAACCATCTCCTTGTGTTACACACTGGGCAGGCTTCCTCTCCCAAGCACTGTCCAGGCAGCAGGAAGCCCAAGTCCACAGGGACCCACCTGCCACAAAGTGTGTGCAGAAGGGCCAGCTGGCTTCTCAGGCTGAAGGGATAACACCGTGCACACATCACAGCTTCTCCCTCAGTGGGGAACTATTTGGGGTCCTTCTTTCCTGGTCAGCCCTTGGTTTCCACAAACATTTGTCTAGCCATGCCTTAGAGGCTCCTTCCCCTTAGCAAGTGTGCTGAGGTTGGCTAATGTAGTTCATAAGTTATGAATGGAGGCAAGTCAAGAAAATAATCTCCCTAAAACTCTCCTCAGGAAAAGGAAGAACATTTATACACTATCAGTGAGAAAGCATTGATAACAAAGAAAAAGAAACCAGTAGGTGAGTTTTCTGATACATTAAGACAAACCACTTTCAAAAGATTGCATACCTTGAAGACACAGAGCTGCTAGTTCAACAGCAGTTTCATACGGGCATTTCAGTCTTAAAAACAAAAAAACCCAAACTGTAAAAATCATGTCTCTTGTCAGTAAATTCCTCTTGCAACAAAGCTAAAAAGTAGCCTGATACAGGAAATGGAAACATTAACTTCCACAAACTACTAATGACATGAAACATCTACAATTAATTTTAACTTATGTATGATTATTTCCTAAGTTGGTACATTCTAATTAGCATTAAACATGATACGCTTCACCATAAAACAAGCTTCAACTAATAGAGACAGCATTAAATTGACTGAAGAACCATTTTTTGCTTCAACACTGCATTTTGGAACATGTGGTTTTGAGATTTTTTTCTGTAATTAAAAACAAAATAGAACACATGTGAATTTATTGGCCAGGATAAGACTATAAAAACACAAAATATTTTTGCAGTTGCCCTGAACAGGAAGTGTTGCACTTCAACTTCTTCTTCCTCTATTTTACCTACCATACTGCAAAAATACGGCAAGCCCATGTTACAGTTTCAAGTCATAAAAAGCAGGACAATTTTGCACTCTTTACACATTTCCATCACCTGGTCAATCCATAAACATTTTTACCTGTTCTATTTGTCAATAACATTGTCATGATACACACTAAGTCCTTAATGTCTGTACTCTAAAGAAAAACAAAATGCATGTGGAACTGTAAATCATGTTCATAATTTGTGCATGAATACCATAACGAATTAGAAAGATCCCATAATTAAAATAAAATTTTAAATCATTAAGAAGTTAACTATCATAAATGCTTTAAATTACAGCTGCAAGAGTAAAAAGGTACTTACTTCCCTGAAAGAATGTCTTGCCGGAGCTGTAATACAAACAGGTACCTGAGAAATAAAAAGTTAGAGAGTCAAAAGTATTTACAGTGGCATCTTTCTAGCTCCAGTAGCTGGAAAAATACCCCAATTCAGTAATCACAACATTTTCATTAACTTCCTCTTGAAAAAAAAAGGGTCCTTGGGATTACTCAGATATACCATGCAACCTTCAAGATCCCACAGCTTTCACTAAAAGCAAAAGAGAAGAACATTTTTCACTGTCTGGCAGTGTTCAGGACATTGTCGAAAGCCTTGCTGTTTAGGGATGCACTCTATCTGAGCACACACCACAGCAACCTAGATATTAAAAGTTCAGAATGAAATGTCACTTAAAATAGTAGAAAAGTTCTGAATAAAAGAAACCTGAATTCCATAGAGCCCACACATTTATTTAGTAGGCCAACTAGGAATTTACAGCCTTCAAACTGTTTGCAATATTTTAAGCTGTGGCTAATCTTCAGTCCTAGGCATGCTTCATCACCACTCAGAGCTGGGCTTTGCTGAGGCATGCATAAGTGCCCTGGCTCATGCAAGGAACAAGAAGTCACAGGCAGGCTCAGCACTGTTCTGGACACCATGGGGTAAGCCTTGCAAAGATAAATGACTCAAGAAAAGAAAGCATGAAGCACTACTGAGAGTCAGCCCAGTAAATGGGAAAAGAAACCTCTCCTATCTTTACAAAGAATGCTGGGAAGACAAAGAGCTTTTCATCACAGAGGACGTGCAGTGAATTTGGTGAAGGATGAATATTCAGGATAGACAGGGAAACAGAAATTAAAAGGAAGATCAAGATTTCTCATGACACACTACAGCAGAAGCAGATTTATCCACGCTAGATCTGTGTCACATCTGATTCACATACTTGGCTAATACCTGACTTGCCAATCAATCCTGGATGTTTGCACGCACAGATTAATGGTAGACACGTATACTTCCTGTTCTTATTGATGTCCCAAATGATTCACAATCCCATGAACTCTTCTGAATTTGCAAGAAAAATCTGGGCAGTGCTTCTATCAGTGACAGCTGGCCTGTGCAGTGCTGCAACCCTGTTCTGGTTGGTATGACTTACTCTTGCTCCTTTTCTGCGTGCAGGCTGACAAGCACTGGCATCTCAATTGTTGCTACTCCAAATCAGCCAAACACCTTAGAAAATTCTCCATAACACCCATGTTGTGGAGACATGTTCCTCTGTTGTTTTTCTAACTAAACTAACTAATCAGGTCGCAAAAAAGTGACAGAAGATGTCTTCCAAAATACACTGGATTTCAACTGTGTTTTTAAACTGAAAAAAACCAGAATGGGTGACAGGTTTCAAGATTTCCCATTACTGTGCTAATTATGAGAATGTGGTGTTATAATTGCACTAGAAATTGAATTCTACTAGAAAGCAGATCTCCAAAAGGAATTTCAAGTGCCCCTCTCCCCCACAAGGTAAGTTCAAAGTTAATGATGATTTTTCTTCCACCTCTTACTTTTATTCCATTTCCCCTTGGAATAATTTTGAGTACAGAATTATTAATCTTCACCTTTCACTCAACATGCTACATGGAAAATATGAAGCCCCCCTTCTCCCTTAAAATTAAAAGAATTAAAAATTCAAGAGTTAAAAAATTCTTAAATTCAAAAATACTTTGCCCAATAAAAACCAACCAAACAAAAAGGGCACCTATTTCTTCACTGTAAAATCAATTTCCATCCTATTTTAATTTTTTTCTTATATAGTTTCACAGTGGTCTTCTGTCAAGCTTATAATTAAAAAAAAATTGTTCATGACACTGAATATTTAGCTGACTAAAGTGTTTTTCTAATTAAAACAGTCTTCTGAAATGTCACCTTTCAGCAGTAATTAGATCACAAAGCACCAGAGGTTAATACTTTCAGACAAAATGTCTTACTCGATCACAGCAATGATCACATAGCTCAGAAACCCAATCTCACAGTGACTAGGATCATATGCTTCAGAGGATTGAGCATGAAATCTTGTGGTAGACAGTAATGGAATAATTTGACCATAGGGAAAATGTAATACTTGTTAGATGTGCACTCAGATGTACGAAGACTTACACCAATTTCCAGAAAACATGTATTATTCCTACTAATTTAACTGCATTTTCTCATTAGAGAGGTGGGGTTTTTGATTCACTTAAGATCTTATACTCAGTTACATATGTGGCAGGGATTTCTGTAAGTTAATTATACATTGTATAGGAATATGCCCTTTTGGCGAATTAACACTGCTGCACTAAATTTATAACATATTAAAGACTCTATGTCTATATCATAAGGTGTTGACAATTAGCTCTTTAATCTTGTCTCAGGCAGTGAAAAAAAACATGGTCATCACATCAGATAGCAAAGGCGACAGTAATCATTTGCCTGCAGGCGTAAGTTTAATGTAAACATCACATGCACATGAACTACAACAATCAACCATCTTTAAACACCTTAGGCTGATTGGGAGTACACTGATTATTGCCAAGCAAATTAGAAGACATGGAAAGTGCCCTACGGTGATAAACAGAACAAAAGAAAAGATAAAATAGCATTAAGATAGATGACTACTATAGAAAGAAGACAAAAAGCAAGCAGAAACCCTTTCCTCCAGCTGCTCCTTTCCCAATTTTCAGAATATCCTCTAAATCACACCAGGTGCTACGAACCCAGCAAGGTATAGGTCTCAAGAAAACAGCCCACCTGACTGAAATAAAAGACTTTATCAGATACTCCTAAAGTGACTTTATACAGTGCAGGTTTTATACCTTTTGCTCCAGAGAATCACAGGGAAGCAGAAGAGATTCCTACAACTGGTGATCAAGAACTCAATCTGTCTATTCCCACAATTCTGTAGCCTTTGCACCATTATTAAACCACCCCCACGTTTCAGATCAAGAGGGACAAAGCAGGGCACTGGCATTTTTGCAGGATATGATGGGAAAAGGTATTAGGAGCAGCTGTCTCCCAGCTGCAGCTCCCCCCACCCAACGCTGCCTTTCTTTGACAACTTCAAGCATCAAAACACAGCATCTCATAGACACTAAAACTCTAGGAGAGGCCTGTGAATGCTTTCTGGCACCAAGTAAAAAAAAAAATTACATTTCTCTGAGAGTTGCAAAAACACCTAAGAAGGCACACAAAACAGCCACTCTTAGTAAGAAAGCTCAGATCACCTGCTTACAGTACCCCCATGTACTTCAGATGTCTTATTTACCCCTCTGCCAGTCACCCAGTTAACCACACGTAGTTCCTACCTTGTAAACTCTTCATGAAGGTTGTTCGGTTCTGATGAATAGTACTTAATTCGGAAATGCAACGTGTACGGAGGTCCAACTGTACATGCAGAGATTTTAATTGGAGAAAAAAGGTTTACACTGGTTGCAGTTCTGGTAAGGCAGAAGAACCAAGAACCACCCAAGAAACTCCAAACTAATCACATTTTACAAATTCTTCCAAGAAGGAAATACTCTTTTTTTTTTTTTTTTTTAAATTTAAAAATGCATGCAATACAAAAATTAGACAGTTAACATACTCTGTAATACACATTAATTCAAGTTGATCGAGCAATAGTCCATTTGGCAAACACATTTTTGTCCGAAGAGGTGTGCCCCACAGCATGCTGTTAATGACAGCAAGTTTCAGGTACACTGCCTCTTGCTGGGCCCAGAGGAAGATGGAAGGAACAGGGAAGGAGAGGGTGATGCTCCTTGTTACCAGGGACAAACACTACTTAAAAAAAAACATCTCCTACCAATAGATCATCTTCGACTTAAACACATGGATGAGAAAAGGTAAGATAAATAAGATGAAAAGTGCTGGAGAGAACTCTGGAAGGCACCCATGAACACGTGAAAGCTAACAAATTTCATGAAGTGGAGTTGCAAAAATTGTGTTTTCTAATGTGAGAAGGTGAGTGTGCTACATCTGACTTTGTATGTAACACAGATAATAAAAAGTTACCAAGCTACCATGAGACTGTGACCAATGCATTCTTATACGCCTTAGCCTCATCTTCCAAACTAACTGCCTGCTGATATATTAATTGCTAGAAAAAATGAGTTTTTCACACTTTTCTAAGGTCTTCCGTAGCATCACATCAGCACAGTGTGCACGTGCCTATTAATGATCCTTCTACTAAAAGACATGCAGCTAAATTTCAAATAAGAGCTTTGATTCTGTTTCCAAAGATAGTTCCTAGAAGGCAGGTTATAGTAACCCAGGCTCACAGTTAGACACCACTAGTAAGGCCTGCATAGGCAAGATAATGACTTGGAAAAAAAGCAGTGAGCAACACCCATCAAGAAAGAGGAACTCGTCATAAAGCATCTGCTGAATGCAAGGAAAGAAAAGTATCCTGTTGTGAGACAAACCTTTACAACACCCAACAAATTGCTTCCCTCTTCGGTTCTCCTCAGAATCGTGATTGGCCAATTTCTTTTTTAAAAAGGCCCTTCACAGATTAAATGGACAAAACTGAACTGGTTGAAGGTAGTGTAGAATCACTGACTGTCCACAAAAAAAGGATAAAGCTATCACAGAAAGCACAGCTGCAACTAATTTAGTCACTTAAGGAAAAGCACTCTGGAATGTGATGAAGAAGTGAGAGAAAACCAACCACCAAAACCCTACCCATAGCAGCTATCTTCACCTTGTATTCTAGCAGGCTGACACCTACACACCATGGGGTGACAGCAAACCATCCTAAAGGCCTTTGAAAAACTCCACCATTTACAAAAATCATCTAGATATTTGGAAACTTATCAAAAAAGAAAGGCGAAGCACCACTGAAGCAATAATAAAGGTCCATCTCTGTGAGGTCCTGCAAGGAGGTCAACAGTTTCCTTGAAAAATGATGTATTTTAATGTCACAGAAATAATGTTTTCAGTTGGCCCATCATTGTTGCCAACTGCAGGATAGTTAGAAAAAACTGATTAATGCCAATGTTGTACTTTACTCAAGCTTGCAACCAAATTATCAGAGATCCAGAAAGTACTTCCCTGACTTAGTTAATTTCCACAGAAAACTTAGTGGCCAAACTGAACCCTTCCATCCAAAACTACCTTTGATGAAACAGCAGCTATTTCAAAATTTCATTTCATAAAACAGTAGATATTTCTGCTAGCTTTATTTCTAATATACAGCAAAAATAAAATAAAATATTAACCCTATCAACCAGTACCCAATGAAATATTTTCCACTGTCAGAAAAAAAAAAAAAAAAAAAAGGCAGGAAATCTGTTCTGGATCAGAAGCAGTGACAGGAACCTCAATCTGTGTCCAGGCAACCTGATTTCACAGATCAGACTGAAATTACCTGGCAACCTCCTCTGCCTCAGACAAACAGCATGTGTTTAACAAGGGCTACTGCTTAATAAGTATTCTTGTACTCAGATGTAAGATAGTCAGCCAATTACCCATGAAATAAAAATTATTTCCTAAGAAATATTTATTCCAATAAAGGGCATATTTAAACATTCACAATCATGTTCAAATACCCTAAGTTCAAATTCTTTAGGAAGTAACAAAATAAACAGGCAGAGACATAGTACTTACTTTTTATTTGCTTCTTAATGAATTTTGAATGGTCCAACCAGTGCTAAAAAAAGAAAATTCACATTTAAAAGCAGTTCCATTTCAAGAATTTTGTTGACTCAAACTAATTACAATAAAATTTATCAGATAAAAATCTCTTAAAAGGAAATACTGCCATATTTATTTTTTAAATTTCTGCACATTTGTGAAAGTGTTTTTTGGCACATTTAGCAACTTTTTTTCTTTCGCATGGGAAAGCTTGATTTATACATTCATCTGTACTGTCAGGGAAGTCACTCTTCCAGGGGGGAAACCTCAAAATCCAAAGCTACAAAGCAGTAGTGTGTAAGGAAAATACCCTTTTGTCCCCAGGTTTAACTGTTCCCCAAGTGCCCCTAAGGGCAGCAGGCCAAACCCCCGAGTTTCAGTCTCCTTTCAACCCTGTTTGATGGAGACCCTCCAGATCCTGTACTATTCTGCCTTCCATTGCTTCACAGTCAAGTTTTTTCAAGAAGGATAAAGATTTAACCATCGCTAAAAGCATTTGGGAAATACATCTCCCTCCCCTTTTTTAAACTAATGGTAAACGATCCTGGATAGACACAATGACGATGACAAAAACATGTGCTGCCCATCAAAGTTTATGCATTCTTTGATCAGTGCAAGTAGCATCTACAGAAGAGTAGCAATAAACACTGATGAAAATTTAGCTTAAATCTTTGCTTCTGCTCAATGTCCTATGTAAGGCTGCAATCTGATTTGAAGCAACTCCATGTAAATGCTTCTATCGCACAAGGTGCTAAAAGAATTTTGGATTTCCTTGAAATAAATGTTATTCCATCTTTAAACATATCTATATTTTAAAATTATAAACTAGTTACTATGAAACAAAATCTTGAGAAAAAACAACCCTTCTTCCTTCTTTCCTAATAAAGCACTCATGCTTTCAGAAAAAGGATAATCTCTGAATGACTACTTATCATTCCACTAACACCATGCTACCATGGCTAAATAAATGTGAGAAATTATTTGTTGGACAGTAATGCTGGTATTTATTTACTAAGTATGTCCTAAACCAAGGCAAAAATTTATTTATTACAGGTATAGATGTGTGTAGATCAAAAGTCTGACAATGTATGACCCTTAAGGCAAATAAATCTCACAAAAGAGGTAGAAAGAGAAATGGACCAATTATTCTGAAGGTCATTTTATTTGCACAAGACTGGCAAGACTCCCTTAGGTGAGGCTGCATAGGAATCCATCCTTACAATCTGAGAAATCTCTACCAGAATGAAAATAAAACATTACAGTAGCTCATACAAATACATTCCTTAGAGTTGCAAGTAATTTACTGTGCCTCTACTTTACTTTCTTATGAAAAATTACAGCTTTGTGAAATCACAGATTTTTGATAAGGAAAAATATCAACATTAAAACTTTGCTTCTATTTTTTACTGAAATTATACAAGTCTATTACTTTCAAACCTCCAGGGTAGAATGATTTTTTATTCTTTAAATACCTAGCTACAAAAATATCTTTCTCCTCAGTATTTATTTTGGCTAAACATAAACCACTCAAAGACAAACACACTGATTCCATTAAAAGTTTAGCTTCATGTTAAATAAAACCAAACATAAATAACATCTAAAATACAGCTCCAAAATCCTCCAATAACATTTCACCTAGTTAGCACTGTGTTCTGTAACAAGCACAGCACAACCTGAACTACAATAATTTCCAATGAAAGAAATAACAGCTGACAATCCCATTCTTGAAATGTGGTGTTCTAGGTGTATTAAAACTCAAATAAGAGCAAGTTTCAAACTGATTATTTGCAACTGTAAATACTTCAAATAGGGTTTAAAAATAACCAACAAGACTCCAGGAACTACCTGTGCATACCGTTAAATGACTCTACAGCCTGGACAGGAAGCTATCCTCACTCTCTGCACCCAAGCAGCCAAGGGCAGACTGCTACAGGAGATTAAACACAGCAAGCATTAAACTCATCTCTCTTCAGAAACAAGAGTGAACTGCTGTTTTACTCCATCCCACACTGCACATTATGGTTGTGTGTGATTCACCACCACACAGATCACAAAATACAAGCGCAGAGGTAGGGCACGGATTAGTAGTATTATTGGCACAGAGTTCCTAGATCTGGTAGTTTTCATGCAGATTTCTGAACCAGCACTAATTTCAAAATCAGATATTTTGTGCAATTTCTGTGAAAATCAGCCAGAATTTCAACATTTCTTTGCCTCAGATTAATATTAGAGGGCTTCTTCACACTGTATATCATACCTGCTTTCCAAATGTCCCCGAGCTGAAAAAAATTCATAGCAGTCTAGTTAAAGCCAAAAATAGGTTTGGGCTTGACTACATATTGCTTGCTAACTCAGTAACAGGGAATTGAAAGCAATGAATTCTGAAGTCTCACAGGAAGCTGAGTAAAACCAGAGGAGACTTTTGCTCTCTCAGCACCTAAGATTGCAGCTCTGCCTATCTTGTGCTTTGGCTAAACAACTGTACATCATTTCAAGATCTGGACTCATTAAAGAAACTTAATGATGGATCCCACAGCATAAGACCAAGACTGATCACACTCATTTCAACTACACAATACTTCATTCCCCATATCCACTTTGGACTTGCAAGTATCAGTGCAGAAAAAGAAGGAAGAAAGGGATTAATTGCTTCAAGACTGTGTCATGATAGGAAGACAGTGTTTAAGCTACTTTGCCCACACGAGGGGAAAAAAAAGCCCCAAACCTGGTCAAACTGCAGGTAATCAAGACTATGTTACTTTAGAACAGAATGAGTAGTTCAGTTGGAAGTGACCTACAATGACCATCTAATCCATCTGCCTGACCACTTCATGTTATTAAGGGCACTGTCCAAAGGTCTCTTAAACACTGACAGGCTTGGGGCAACAATCACCTCTGTAAAAAGCCCATTTCAGTGTTTGAGAACCCTCTCCATAAAGAAATGCTTCCCAGTTTCCAGTCTAAACTTCCTCTGGTGCAGCTTCGAGTCATTCCCACATGTCCTGTTGCTCAATACCATGGAGAAGTGCTCAGCACCTCCCTCTCTGCTTCCCATCCTCAGGAAGCTGTCAAGACCACTGACTCCTTTAGAGATCATTAACTCCTTTAATTCTGTCAAGTAAATTGGAAGGTGAAATGCTGGATTATCTTCCATTTATTCCTCTGTAAACTCAGTAAAAGTTCTTTGCTCTATCAAATGAATAATGTTTCCTATGGTATTGACTGATGTAACACAGTAGCCACTGATTGGGATTCATGTGATGGAAACACACACCAATCAATTCCACATGAAAGAAACACCATATAAAAAAAAGATTTCTTAAAATACTGGAAGCACATATTTATCTCAGCATGCTCTCCTGCTGATCATTCATTTTATCCAAGTGAAGAGAAAAAAATAAGTACCTCAACATTTCCTAAGTGGTACCAGCCAATATTTTCTCAGAAGAGACATGCAGCAAGGGAAAGATGTATTTGTGTCAAGATACAGCAGATAAACTACGGCTGCTAGAGCACTCTAGGTAAGAACGACGGTGAGTGCCAAATGAAGACTGAAAGGAGGATTACCACAGGTCAACACAAACTCATCACACACCTGATCTTTGCAAATTCCATCGCCTCTCTACTTGCTTCCTAAAAGAATGAAAATTCCTTGTCTTGATTTATACAGCCCTCAAAGGTGACCTGAAAAGGAAAAAAATTGCATTTGACCCTTTTTGCTTGGCTTTCTTTGCTAGTTTAAAATGCACAAAGGACATCTTAAATAGACAGTTCTCCCTTATGCTTATTTATATATTTAACTATCAGTAAGAGAAAGCCCATTTTTACTGGAAGTTTTATTTGCTAAGAAGTATTACTTTAATGCTTTCTCATGCTGTATCTGGAGGTACAAGAGGGAGAGCCATGCTCAATGCTCAAGTTCCAAAAAGAAGGTGTGCTAAACAAAAGTTAGCACTTTTAAAACCAAAAGTCAATTATCCCTTCAACTGTCTCCTTGTTTTCTGGTTTCCTACGCACCTGAATCCTACCAAGCTGTCTGCCATCACCCACATGACCTACTAAAGCAGAGAAGTTAAAAATGTATGGATCACATAGGAGGAAGGAATCACCAAAAAGCAAGTCAATAAAAACTCTACCCACCAAACTACAGTCTGGAGACTTCTCTACTCTCACAGAGTTAAAAAGCAGCAAAGGAGCAAAAGCCCTTTCCTCTTTTTTTCTGCAGGTGACCTTTTAAATATTATTATAGTAGTAACAGAAGAACAAATAAACCCAAGAGTTCACAACTTAAAACAATAAAAATATTGTTCTCTACACTCATCTAAGATTCCTTGATCCCTTCTAGAAAGTTATGCTCCTCTTGAAAATGGAGGCTCACCTGACTGGTGACTTAGCTACTTACAGAAAAATTGTAGAGAAGACAAAGATCAATGTTTCTCTGAGGTATTCCATGGCAGAAGGATGAGTGGCATCAGAGCCAGGAAAAAATCACAGCTAGACAAAACGACTGTCACCATGAGGCTCCTCAGACAAAGCACAAGTGCCCAGAAGGACTGTGGATCCACGATCATTGAGGATATCAAACACGGCTGAGCAAAGCCCGGAGAAATCAGATACAGCTGAAGCTGCTATGAGAAGAAGCTTGGATATAGACACCCCCTTCAACAAACAAGACTTGCAGGCATCTTTCAAGATGCTGCTCTGCAATCTCACCTACCCGACTTGAAGGGGGGGAAAAAAAACAAAAAAACAAAAAACCAGGAATTTACCTGCTATTCAGATAGCATTCACATCACAAGCCCCCAGCCAGGGTTACTGAGGTGAGCAGTTTGTGTTTGGGCTCAGATGAGGCCAACTTTTCACAAAATACTGGCAGGATCTTTCTACAGGACTTTCAACCTCAGTGGGTCAATCTTGTTTCAAACCCTCTTCGGATATTGCTGTTGGCATCTTTTTGAATGGAGCCCAGGCACCGGGGTACACTAACACATCAATAACACTGGATGTGTGAGGACCAACACAACCAAAGTGCAAAGCTGTATCAGTTTTCTAAGTTATCTCTGCCCCGAACAAGCCAGGCCAGTTGACTGCCAGCAGTTCCCTTTGACTGACACTATTCTGTGTTACCAGCCATTTAGGCATGAAAGCAGCAGTTCTCACACCACGTTCTCTCTTGCCCTGTGAAGGAAGGCAGCCACCTTCCACAAGTTAGAAACAGTAAGACATGCAAGCAGTGCTGTCCAGTGGCAGAGGGGCAGATGCAGCTGTGATAAGAAAGCTCTGGCTTGTCATCTGGGGAAATACAAGGCCACAGATGCTAACTCCAGAGCCCTGAAGGCACTGGTAGGCCTTAATAGTTTAACCAGCCCTATCTCAGACCTCCAACCCCATAACATGTGGTATTCATAAAAGCCCAGCCTGTCCAAGTCTGAGTCAGCATGGAGCCATCTCAGAAGCATCCAGATACATAATGGGGTTTAACTGTAGTCCAGATGAACTACACATACGTAATGGAGAGCTATATGGACAAGCTTCAGGACCATTATTCTATCCTAATTCATATACATGTGACAACCAAAGAATATTTTGCTTCATACACGTTGTGATAGGAAAAAATTTGTATACAAATTATATAAATTAAATAAATTATATAAAAGCAACCTTGCCTTGTTTAGCATAATACTCACTAGATTTACTCTACAGACAATGAAAGCTGATGCCACTCCAGATCAATTCTAGCAATTAAAACCAAGCTACCTTTAATTTTGAAGCCTGTGTGCAGCAAACCTGATTAAATGTGAGGAAGAAAACTAAGAAAACCACTTCATCTTATGCTCCAACCACACACAAAGACAAAAGAAAACAGCAAAAACTGTCAGCTCTCCTGCATAGACTGAGGCTTGACTTCTTTACACTTAGGAGAGATGTGCAGAAGCATCACTGACAGACAGTGTCACAACCACCTGCCCTGTATGGGTGCTCCTCAAGTCTATGTCAGAAAAAAGGTCTTCAACCCTCCTGAAACAGAAAGCACTACTGGAAGACTAAAAACTGGAGATGCTTTGGGAATTCTTAAGTATTTTGGAGTCTCCTACCAAGTGTTCACAGACTGCAATACAGACTTGAACAGCCACAGCTGGAAGTGTTCCACATTCATCAGGTGTTCTGCATTGCTACGGAGTCAGCCACATTGCCTTTGTCCAGTTACTGAACTGGCATTCGTATCACTATTAAAAAATGAAGCATCAACTGCTATAGGATATTGTACAGCTCTTGGTACCCTCCATCCGTGACTAGTATTTGTTGTTCTGGGCCACAATTTGCAGACACACATCCTGCAACAACCCCCGCCCCAAAGTGCTCGTCATCCAGTGAACAAGAGAGATTCAGGGAAGGGAAGCAATCACGGATGAATTTCACAATTTATTCATGGGAAAATAGTATGATTCTACCAGAAGCAGAAAAGGAAACACTCAGTATTATCAAAATATTTACCAGTCTCCCTTCTTCCCCACATCCAATGTATTGAGCAATAAGGTTTGTCCCTGTTTTTTTCTGCCTAATGAACACTTGTTATTAGAGTACTGAGAAGTACATAAGGAAAAAGACTCCCAGACATCACACTAGGATGCTAATTGACTGGTTTGAACTGCTCATTTTTCCACATCCCTCATAACTTAAGAAGTCACTGCAGTAATATTAGAATCAAGCAGTTGAAAAAACCTGATGTGAATGACAATAAGCCTTTAAAAGACAATTCAGACAGATACAGCAGAAGCAGTCATGAAGCACCGAGTCCGTACAATGCCCTGACCCAATAGTTGCTGGAACATCCAAGAATCTCTTGATGTGTAGAGGAAACAAAGGCACTCATACTATTCTTCATTGTCCAGCTTGCTTCACCCCCAACCCACTGCATTGTTGAAATCCTTTGTTGTAAGTCATATGTGATCCTGACTCTCCCAGAAAAACCTGGTCATAAGGCTACTCTCCACAGAGATGAGGATCTTGGTGTCCAGATCAGTGCATCCTGACACACTGCTGCTGACTAGGCTCAGTCTGGGAAACACAGTTCTAGCCATATTTTTTCCCCCCTGTTTTTATACTTGCAACTGCTTTCACAAAAGCCAATTTTAGCTTCTACACCCTCTTGTCATCTCCTCCATTGCCTTCTCACCTCTTGCACCATATGAGTCAAAAACTAATTTAGGAATTGGTCAATATTAAGAAATTCAGATGAAAACATCATTTACCAGGACAATTCACTGCAGGTTGGTCCTGGCTCTCATCTCCCCAGCCATGGGCACTTGCAGGAAGCACAGGTTGTCCTCACACAACAGTTTTGCTGTACACATGCCATAAATCCAGTGCTTCCTAATGTGCCTGATACTTTGGGTGCATACACATATCCTCAAAACAGCTGTAGAGCACAGCTGGAAAGGGCTGTTCCATAGGACATTCTTTAGGCCAAGGGGCTTGTGTGACATTAGACAGCAGACAAAAAGGACTTAAAAAACTTAGAGAACCACTGAAAGAGACACGTGTGAGGAAAGTGGCATTTTGATTCTTTTGTTTCCACTCATTCCCAAGGATTACAGAAGCGTATTTGCACAAACAAACAAAATTTCAAAGATTTATTTTAAAACTTCTTTCCCTCAATTACTCTGTAATTGTTCTTTTGAACAGAAACAAAATCACGAGCGAAACAAGCAATTCCAAGAGAATCAATGTGGGCAATCCTTCTGTTACAAATTCCTGTAAAACAGGAGGGGCCTGGGATGGTATCCATGTTTTGTTATCACAGGACAGAACACTGGAACAAAGAATGCAGCTGTAGAAATGGAGATACCTATATCTTGAGAGAGCCTAAAATACGGAGCTCACAAGTAGCTGTTAACCTCGGACATCCATTTTGTGTTTTGGAAATGAGTAAGAATTAGCTACCAGCAGCCAAAAATACATGTCAAGCACCCAAACAAACCACAGAATATGCTGCACATGATGAGTTTCTGCAAAGATCAATAAAATACTTCCTCATGGCAACTAAACTTCGACAGTATGGTCTCACAAGACAGTATTATTGCTATTCTGAACCTCAACTAAAACTTTCAAGGCTTCCTGCTTTGCTAGAACACATACATTGTAGTAAAATTAACTAAAAATGCAATAAGCTTCATGTTTTCTATAAACCACGGCAAAGATCTCCTACATCAAAGTGACACTTTTAAATCAGCCCAAGCACTACATCTCTGTTGAAGTTTTGTAACAATTAGCTGAACAAGAAATTATTTTACATTACAGTGTTTCTACTTCTGGAGTTAATAGCAAATAACTTAAAATACAATAGTACACTAAGCTTTGTTTTATAATAAGCTACAAATGATTGTCTATATCCTCCTATTCGTGGATGTCTTCAAAGAGCACAAGACACAAATTAATGCAGAGTTCACTGAATAGGTTTTACAGTATTTTCTGCATTACTGCTGACATCTCACTTTTCTCAGCTTTATGGGTTTTTTTGTATTAAAAATAAGCTGTTCAAACAAAGTTTTTTTCTGTTTCAAAGTAGATAAGCTTTAATCATGATTTTCTTTTCTAAATCACAGCTATCAACATTGCTTGTCCTGAATCTTTGGCAAAGTTACAGAACTGCAGGAAACACAGTGCACTCAAAAGCTGCTGGCCTTGAAGCGCACAGAAGCAATCTCAACTACTCAAAGGCTATTTTGTGCTCCCTTATTTATAATGGTGGCTTAAAGATGTTTAGCACTTAACAATACATTCTAAAGAAAGGTTCAGAGACTGAAGGAGTTTACACAAGTTTAATCTCCCAGTCCTGCAATTGCCACTGTGTGGCTGGGCTGTCACTAAGCAGAAGCCCATGCAGGCTATGCATTAATTGATATGTTAACGAAAAGAGCCAGTTACAAGTCCAAAACAGACCAAGGAAGGCTGTTAATGCTTGGAACCTTTTTGCACAGGGTGCTGGGTAAGATAAAAGCTTGTGCCTTGAAGCTCTCTTAAGTTCTACTCTCTGCCCAGCTTGAGCCAGTATAAACAAACTGCTGCCCCTCCCCTCACAAAAGGCAAGTAAGAGCTTTTGGCCTCGCACTTCAGTGGAGGTAAATAACTCCACCCTCAACACTCCTCCTCTTAATACAGGAAACCAGAATCCTACCACCAAAGCCCCGCAACCAGTACTGGCTTTTTTAGGCCCCCTCAGCAGGTCATTATACACCTTATCCCTCTTGGAACTGTAGATGCCACCATTTACTTCCCTCCCTAATAAGGAAGAAAGAAATACTGTACACAGAAAGCTGAAACATTTGCACTTATATTCATGTGTTGCCCTGAGCACCAGGGATAGAGTTATCTACACAAATCATAGCTGCTCACATGTCTCTTTCATCTTTCTTGCCATTAAAAAGAGCCCTTCAGTTTTGCAAATATACAAGAAAATGAACATTCTCTGCTTCCTCAGAAAACCAGGTTTTTGGCTTCTGATCTGCCTTCTCTCTTGCTAAGAAAGGATATTTCACTCTCCCTATGTGCTTCCTTTCTTTCAAAACATTATAGAACTCCTTGACAGGTTCCTAGCTACCAACTTCCCAGTTAGATGATTTGACAATCAGTAATGATATAATGTGTTTTTCCTCTTTTGAGCAGGCTCTGCTCTATTAGCTGTGTCCTTATAATTAGGTCCATCACCAAAGAACACACAATTTATGAGATATAAATTTTATCGTGAACACACACACTAAACTTCCTAAAAATCCCAAACTCATTATGGACATACTTTATTCAAAACATCCGTGATAAATATGTATCCCTAAATTAATTGAGACATCAGGATAATGTTTAAATAGATTAACACCACTTCTCCCCAAAACCACAGATTCCCTTTTTCCAGTATCAAGTAATTATAATACCTGGACAGGTTTCCTGTTTGTTGTTTAAGGTCATTGGTAAAACACAGATAATTGTGCAGCTGCTAAACATTGATCCGTCCCAATCACACTGACTTGAGCTTGTTTGAGAATACAGCTGAGAACTCTGGGATGAACAGGTTAGAATCTATGTTTCCCAAAATGTCAATATTGTGGCTACATTTTACCATTAGTTTATTCTAGTATCACAGAGTACATGTCTTCTGTTGCTTCACAGAAAAAAACATTTACACACTGGCCAGAGAGCACAAAATTCACACACTTATTTTTCCAAGTCTGCATATTCTCTATCGACAATGCAGGTTTTTGTCAAACTCTCTGTTCACAGAAAGTGAACAGAAAAGGGAGAAGATTAAATAAAGAGCAGTACAGTGCAACCACAAGGCTGTAGTCTTTAACACTATCTTACTAATATGTCTATGTAACCGCATCTGTAAATGTTGGGGGGGGGGTATTTATTTATTTTAGCTGTAGATGCTGGAGGCCATTAGATAATGAAGATAGAGAAAAGTTTTCACTATTGCAAATGAACGTAAATACACAAAGCAGTATAATCTCTGCATGGAAAGCAAGGATAAGAGTTACAAGAAACCCTTGCTTGTAAGAGATTCAACCCATTCTGAATACCATGAGCCAACTAAACATAAAGTACATTTTTAGTTTCCCAGATGTATTGCTTTCTTTACTTAAGTGCAAGTAAGTCACATGCACAACATATAAAATGACAAAACACTCATTTAGAGGATGCAGCTTTATGTGCAAGAACCAAACGTGGTATCACTTTTTTCAGCAGTATGTCCTCTAATGCCTACATCTCTCCAGAGAACTGCACCAGTAACACTTTTATAATAGGCAACACAGACTACTGCAAAACATAAAAATTGACTGAAGTTATACTTACTGTAACCTGGGAAGCATCCATGAATTGTAGACCAAAGTAATCAGTTTCCACAAGGTCCAAATGATACACAATCTGGTCAAACAACTCCTGTCCCTTTGCATTTTTCTGTAACAGAAAAGAAAATGGTTTTTTTATGGGTCAGTGTGAATTTGGGTGTGTTTATTTTTAAGTTCGAATGGGTGAGAGGAGATACACAATGGAAAACAATACCTAAATAGCAATTCTATTTATTCTGGGGAATTGTATTGACATTTCTTTTTATTTCCCACAGGAAAGATAGAGTGACATGCTGTTCCTGTCTGCAGCTATTCCAACAGCATCAGATTTCCCTCTCAAAGAAAACGTTCAAAGTGCACTGTAACTAAAAGTGTATGAGAGAAAAGAAAGGCTTATGTCCTGTATGTGTCCTAAGTGACACAGCCAAAATTTTAGACCCCAGAAAGACAGTTTCTCCAGGAAAAGCTTGCTTGACACACTGCCTGAAATCTGCTGGCTGTTATCGCGTATCAACTGCAGTCATGAAGTGCCATACCACCACTGAAGCTGAAAAATAAATTCTGGACAGCCAGAACGCTTGGAAGAGCAGTGTGAAGGAAATTAATGGGATATGATAAGAATCTTCCATGTACGTTGTTAATCGTAATCACATTTACAGCCTTTAAACAAAGATACAAAACAGGGCCAAAAAAGTTCTAATTCTTACTTGCCATGCCATCTGAAACTCACAGGCATGGAAATAAAACTAACCCAAATTATCAGCTATAAGTACTAGTAGAAAAGTTAGCTGATTTTAAAGCTAGGCTGGATTGGCCTGTGTATTTGTTCTAAGGTCAAGGCAAACATTTAGATACCCAGTTCTTCAACACTAGAAGAACAAAGCTTGGAGGTAGCTTTGTTTTCTAGTTTTTGTTTTATAGTGCTTCCTTTGGTGGAGCTACCACCAAAGCTTGGTGGGTAGGAGGAAGGGGCAGTAAGAAACCACTTTTTCATGTAAATCCTATTGTGTTACTTGAGGAAGAAAGTTTTCAGGTTTTTGAGCAAAAACACCCCTTGGTCAAAAATACAACAGATGACCATAAATCTGAGTAAGAGATTGAAGCTACAGCTTTATATAAGGATCCACTTGTGACTGCTGTCCCTCATACACCTTTAAGGATTTTTTTTTTCAATTTTTATTTTTTTAAAGCTCTAATATATTAGGGATTTCCACTTCATCCCAAAATGTAGCAAAATTTACAAATTTAAGCATTCACTTCCTTTTGTTTGGTCTTCTGCACAAAAGCAGCACCAAATATAACATGCAGAACTCCTGCTGAGGATTCTAAATTATCTAAAATCTGTCCACCAATTGACAAGATGAAGTGTTTCATCTCTCTATTTTTTCCAAGAAGGTCAAGCAAGCTTAAGTGTAGGTAGCAAATTTTATTTAAGTTGAATTTTGGCGTTTTGGGTGGTTTTTTACTAACAAAGCAGAAGCACAGAAATTCAATCTTATAAAATTTCAGGAGTAGCATTAGGACCTCCAATAAAACAAGCTGCATAAAAACTTAAACATTAAATTATCATTGTAAGATACTGTTTCATTATTTTGGAGGGGCAGGAGGTGGATAGTAGACATTCTTAACCAAAGTTCAACATTCTATTGAAAGCAGATGAGAATACAATGGTTCCTTAAAACAGTACATTGCTAAGAAGCCATCATCTTTACTTGTACAATAGTTACTATAAACTGAACAAAAGTATATAGAACATATTTTTCCACGTGGAGTAAAATCAGCACTTGTTAACAGAAGTCAAACCAAAGCACACCAAATTTTAAACGGATTCTCCTTAAATGAGGGAGGAGAAAACCCTGCAAAGCAATAAAAGGAGAAACAGCAGAACCCGAAGAATTCACAAATTTAGGAAAAACAGATTTGATGCCCTACGATTACAGTACTCACGGGTGTTTGCTTTATGGCATTAACTACCAGTACATGTTTATCTTCAACAGCCACACACCCAATAGAAACCAGAGAGAGCATACTCCACCTTCTGTATCCAAACAGTAGTTAATGTTTAACATGTTTTACACGGAGAATAGCTCTGCACTGCATGGCTAGACCATAAAATGCAGTATTACATATAATATCCAGTAAGCTATCTAACATTTAACTTGTCATTAAATGAGCTTTCCCAGCAGCTCCTACCTCTTAGATGATAGAGCTGCTGCAGTCAACAAATTGCTGACAAAAACCTTTGAGATGGTACACTACGGGGCAGATAAGCGCGACTAATTCCTTTCCTCTACTAAAAGTAAAGGATGACTTTATTCTGCCTCTTCACTGACTTATAATCTAGGGAGTCAGACTGTGAACTGATAAATTCATACCTATGCACTGAATGAAATGGGTGGTACAGGCAAAATAGGAGTCTTTTTCCCTAGGACTTAATATCCATGATAGTAGTCTCTAATGCAAAAAACATCCATATGACAAGAAACTTCAAATTTTCACTGTCTTTTTCTTCTCTCCTCCTTCTAGAGAAAACAGTAGCTAAAAAAATACTTGCTCTTTCAAAATCTGGTACTACATAAAGACTGAAAATTACATCATACAATAAAATTTTCATTCATCCACTCTTCTGGAATTTAATGTCTTCCTCTACAGACCTTCGACTCGTGCATATTTTCGGAAGATACATCTAAAAACCCCAACCATAAACGAAAAATATTTTACAGTTCTACCTTGCTAGACAGATGGTTCAGAACCATCAGATGTAAAAGACCTGCATAAGTTACATCTCAAAAAATGTATGGTAACAAACAATATATATATACTATTATGTAGAGTATTTACTTTGTTATGATAGTTACTGTAAATGGAAATAGTGATGTAAGAAAAGTTGCAAAACCTTGTTTGGTTTTGTGGGGGATTTTTGTTTGTTTTTGTTTTTGTGTTTGCTTTATTTTTGTTTTGGTGGTGAGGGGTTTTTGTTTAAAAAACCAACCAAACAAAAAACAACCAACAATTAAACCACTGCAAGTTTCTGGGGGAGCGTTCCTTGAAGAGCTTGTGTGAACACCATGAAACCTCACAGGGAAGCACTGGGGGGGGCTGGGCATGCAAAGTTCCAGCTTACAAACAAAACAACAGCTGCAACTTGGGGTAAAACTGAAGGAGCATGACACAGGCACTTGAAGAAAGATAGAAAGATCTTTCGATTGAATTTAACTTGCAGGTTGAGGAGCTCTGTGATAATGGGCAACCACTGAGAGAAAGAAAAAGAAAAAAAAGGTGTTTCATATCCCCCCTGTCTTGTCTGACAATCATGCCAGATTTTCTACTCTGTATCATGGAAGCCCCTCTCAAATAAACCCCCATTATTTCTTCTTGGGGACCATGAGTCAAAGCATCAGAGAAAATTCTTACATTAAATAAGGACTCAGTGCAAATCCTACAAGGACTCCAACGGCCATGAGTATAAAACACCTTGTACAGCCACAGTGACAGCTGCACTGTCCACATTTCAAGTAGGTTACCTTTCTAGCTGCCAGAGACTTCCAGTCTCAGGGAATCTACGGAAATTCTTGTCAGCTAAAACATGACAAAACAAAGATTAACTTCTCTAATTAGAAACTATTCCAGACTGGACACAAGAATAGGCAAGAGATTTTAACATGCTTTTGGTGGATGTGAAGGAAAGGGAAAATTGATCAGCCAGGGAAAATTTTACACCACGTGGCTCTATCTAAACAAGCTGATTAGTGCTGATTTTAGCTATTCCAGGGCTAACTAAAAATAAGGAAAATAAACCACTGCCAAGAAAAGACTGAAAGTCAATTAACTTTCCAATCAAAGCCAATGTGTACCAAACTGAACAGTGAGTAGCAGCAATGAGTATGTAGGGAAGATTTAGTTTTATTTTTGAAAGAAAGCACTGAATTATGTATTCTGAAATATGTAAAATATTTTTGCAGAGTGGGTTGCTATGCTCTCATGGTCACAGACCCAAGGTTTTAGCTTCTAGTAAGTTCTTAAAAGAGCATTCGTAGCCAGCAAGTCTCAACTCCACAGGCCTCATGCTGCCCTGCTCTGATGGCACCAGCATGTCCTCTCTTTGGCACCTCCCAAAACAGAATAGCTCAATATGTTGTGCTTGGTCCTCTTACACCTGAACTATTATTAACTCAGTTTTCAAACCTAAGGTTGTATCTGCTGGCCATACTGCTTAGCAGTGGGAATTTTCTTTGCCTTTTAACAGTCACTGGCAGTGCTGTCTCCCAGCGTTTCAGACGGGCTATACATACACAAAGCCATCTGTGCTTCTAATTAGCCTTGACTCCTGGTGCTCAGTTATCATCTGTCCTTTAACTTACTTTCTCCTAGGTAGTCAAGCCTTCAGATTCTCAAACAAATTCATCTGTACTGAAAGCAAGCAGCAGTTCTACAATTCTAAGCACAAAAATGCAACTCTTCTACATGCTCACCAATCTGTTCCTTAGGTCCCTAGGAAGAGGGAAGGGGAGACACAACCCTCTGCACCCCCTAAGCTTGGTTACTGCAGGGTATATAACTACAGTGAAGTCATCCTTTGGATCATGACTCTTGTAGGCAGGTCAGAGTGAGCTCTTAACTAAAGAGCTGCATATTACAACACACCTGCTATGGTATCTAACAGCTTCAGCCAAGCAAGCACTTGAGGCCATGGCTGGGCTGGCAAAACCTGCACTGAAAACGATGTTATCCACCCCAGCAACGCTGTCATATTGTCAAAGACGGCAACGTTTTTAGATTACAATTTCCATGCTGCCATCCAAAGATGACACCCAGGCAAGAGGGTATGCTGCAAACTAGCCATGACCCTGGTGCCTGTCCCACCTTCCTCCCGGGGACCTAATGAGCAGCTTCATAAGAATGTGGAAAGAGTTGCATTTTTTGTGCTTGAAGTTATGTAAATAATGCTTACTTTTCGTGAACTCAATGCTAATTTCTTCTGAACACATCTTACCTCCGTGAGGCTATCTAACTTGCTCAAACTACATGAAGATATCTTCTTACCAGCCAACAAGTGACTTAAGTTTTCAGTTCTGGCTACAAGCTCACTTGAAAATGGGACATTGTTCAAATAACCATTAAGCCTCTCACCCTGTCATGGCAATTACACCAGTATTGCTTCAATGCTGAATGTGTCCAGACAAAAACACAAGTGATAATGCATATGAGCTTTTATCTGGAGGAGAACAAAATTCATTTTAGACCCTTTGAGAAATTAGCTGAAAACAAGAGCCAAAATCACCTCAACTTCCCCCTGCACAAAAAACTCAAACCAACAAAAATATGCCAAATGCATACACACACCACCAAACCCTCAGCCCTTCATCAGATGACAAAAACATTCCCTGAATGATATTTACTTATTATAACCTTGAAAGAACAAACGTTTTGCTCCCAGTCAGTTCTGTCAAGGCCCCAAACTAAAATTCCTATTTCCCAAGCAAAAGTAGCTTATAAGCAAAGTTAAATAACCCCTTAAAAAACGAAAAACATCAAAGAAAAAAAAATCCAAACCCAGTAAAGTCAACCAGCAAAGCAAGCTGCTTCCTTCAAATTAGTCTCAAAGCCTACAATAAAACTAAAAGTCTCAAAAACCAGGGCTCTCACAAGTCACATTCTATCAAGGGGAAAAGGGGGAACTTCAAATACGGAAACAGCACACTACCATTTAAAAACATTCTCTGTATGGGCAGATTGGCACATAACAGTGCAAGCGAGCTGGGTTCCTGTGACCAAGATCCCAATGAAAATTTGTACATAGACATTAAGAAAAAAATCCCCAAAAAGTGTGGATACTAAACCTTGCTATTGCTGCACATCAGCATTTCTCAACGGCAATCAGACTTTCATCTCTCCACCAGCTATTGGCAAGAAGAATCAGCATCCACTGGAGGAGATGCTTGAACAATAACTAAATAGGTCATCATATTTAATATGTACCGGGCAAGTCACTACACAAACCTAAATGGCACCAGACTTCTAGTCAGATTACAATGCGTTTACCATGCTAGCCTGACATTGACCAAGTCTCTTGCATCAGCTTATGCTTTCTACCTTTTATTTAAGGGCAGTCATGCATCAGTAAAAACAAAAAATAAAATTACCCCCCCACACACACACTAAAGTAACAATAAAAATAAACAAAACCAAACAAAACTAAGCAACCCAAACCACAAAGAATTAAGGGTGGAGAAGAATCATATGCTATTTTCAAGCTCTGCAGTTGGAATGAAGAAAAGATTTTTAATTATTCAAAAAGTAGAAGCTCACTGAGATGAATCAAAGATTCGTAGAAAAGTATTATACATACAGAAAATAGAGCAGAGAGGGAATTACTTTACAGGTAGAACAATCACTAAATAGTCCAAACCCATGCCAAGTAACCCATTGGAAAGATGTCCTATGTACAGTAACACAAACATAAAACAGATCCAGGAAAGTCAGGTGAGATTTCAAGGGAGAGTATAAGGTTTCCTTTGCCAGTTCACACATCCCTCCTTACTCACTTCATTCCCCACCTCTCAATCACATTCTGTCTCTTCCTCAAGTGGCAAATACAAGAACAATTGAACCAAATTTATAATGTGATCTGAACAATGCTAGCTTTTTCTGAAAGCTGGTTTTCCACAGTTGTTTTCAAAATAGGCACTTTCACTGGCTGAGCTTTACAGTCCTTCAAAACCTGATTATATTAGCATACCTAGAGTCTCAGAGGTCCATTTTGCTGCTGAAAAAAAAAGGAGCAAGAATCTATCATGTCTTCAACTAAGCACCACTTGCTCAGCTTTTTCAGAGAAGATGCCAGGACTGTCCCAAGCTGGACACAGCTGGTTTCAGCCATCTCCACAACGGATCCACTGACCACTGGAGGTTGGGGGAAAGGAAATGTGAACAGAAGTCAGAAGTGAAGGAGTGGATTTGAGTTAGGGAAAGAGTTGTCTTTATCTTGACCCACAAGCGTTTTGTCCCATTTTTTCCTCCAGATTTTCTTCCCCCAGCCTGCAGATGGGGGGATGGAATGAGGGGGCCGAGTAGAAGCCTGGTGTATGGCTAAGACTAACCCACTGCAGTGGGGAAACCCTTATGCAGGGCAATTTTACATTTCAATCATTCATCTGAATGGCATGCTATCCTCAGAAGGCCTTTAATCTCTCCAAAAGTCACATGAAGGTCAAGCAGGTAATACCACGATGGTGCCCTATAAGTGCAATTACTATTGGCAACATTAATACCAGCAATGACATTTTCGTTTTATTGGACTCAGATGAAGGTGAGAGTTTCTGCTTACTGTTCCTATCACCTACATGTACTACTGGCAACACAGACCTCTCTTTCCAAGAGAAAAGCACTGTCAACACTTCTAAATGGGATCCTCAGGCAATAGATAAAAGCAACCATCGGCCACAGAACAAAGAAGTAAAAAAAAATAATCCTCACTTGTAACTTTATGTTCTAAAAGTCAGCCTGGACTCCTGTTCTTTTAGATACAGAGAGGTTACCCCGTCACATTTCTACACTCAGAGGCATAATAAAAAAAGGGTTATTTGTAGAGAAGATTCTTTTTCACCCCTAGAATGCCAGCTCCCCCTCCTGACCCACTTGAAATATTACACGTCCCTCAGGCTCAAACACGCAGCCAAGGAAACAAGGAGTAGCTAGGATAAGAAGAACAGAAGTCTATGCTGAGACTTCTTAACCTAAATGATTTCACACAAAATATAATTTGCAGTCCTGCATTCCCAGAGGAAAAGGTAGAATCTGATAAAGCTAACTATGGGAGTTGAAGTAGCAGCCACCTCTAAGAGACAATACCATCAAACACAACACATAACATTATGCTTTATGCTTCTGTTGCCCGTTGCCCTGCTGCACAAACCATGGTGGGATAGAGGTGCCATTTTGCTGGAGAGCTAGAAAAAAATTTAGGTAATGACTTTAAATTGTACTTGAGAAATAACAGGGAACACTGGCATAAGCTAAGTTTACCTAAAAGAGAATAAGGAGAAAGAGGCAAGTGCTATCAGAAGAGAATCTCATAAGAGTTTAGCAAAGACTTTTCATTTTCTTATGCTAATGACAGTACCAAAGTTTCAAATTACATCCTTGCTTTCTTATACATCTGCATGCTCCATGAGTAGAAAAGGTTTTAAATGGAAGCAATTGTACAAACAGAATTTTCCATACAGACACACCTTTCATTTACAATTCACATGTATGTGTGCCCAACTCAACTCTTGCCAATTTTTTTAACTTGTTTTTAAATAGGACATGTCCACAATAATGCAGTTTACCCGTAAGGCTTTACTGGCAACCTTGTTTCAGCACAGATGTAGCTCAGACCAGCAGTAATGCCCAGTCAGACACATAAGCAACACAAGCCAGAAGTACTTCACATAAATTAATGCTGCAGGGTTCCCGCTATCCCAGCCAGACAAGTCACAGGTTGTGTTTCTGGCTTTTACCCAAGAGGTCTGTCAGGGCAGCTGTACAGCTAAATGCCTTGTAAAGAACTGGCTACAGAGGGAAGTTACATCAGTTTAACATCACTACTAATTTAAGTTAACAGTGCTTTCAAACCCCCTCCCTGCAAACATTCACTTGGGCCTCACTCCACAGCCTGGTATGGGGCCTGGTATGCCAGAAGCTGAACACGGGTATTGGGGCAAGGAGGAGGCCACAAAGTTGTGTTGTGACTGGTAGGCAAAACCTAGGATGGCTGCTTACATCCTAGATTTCTTACACCATGCCTTATAGATCATGTCTTTTGAGTGTATAGAACAAGATTCCCACCACCATCACCTGCTGACCTGTAAAAGCAAAATTCCTTTAGTAATAATATCACATCATGTAATGCTGCACAAATTTACTTTTATGTGTTTCTGGATAAAACAAACTGCTTCCTTAGAAGCACTTCTCTCCTCCAGCATAATACTCCACACTGTTTTCGCCCATGTAATTCACATTCAATTATTTCTATGTATATTTATTTTTTTACTTAAATAATATATACTACTTGTGGCATTTTTCATAGCAGAAAATTAATTCCACATGCATGCTAACATTATTATTAATCACCTATATTAATTACCTTATAATGGGCTAAACCTTCCATGCAAATTATATTTATTATTAATCACCCTGACGGTTATGGCCAGTAAAAGCAAGTTCAAAGATTTGAAATATAGAAGCAGTGTCCAAAAAGGGATTTTAGAACCTGAGGACAAAGCTCTAAGGTGGTCTTTCCTCAGAAGCTCTACTGATTTAAAATGCAAAGAAACTGTTTTAGAAGTTATTTATTCAGACAGCCAACTGACTTCAGCAGTCTTTATTCTTTCATAAACTAAATCATAGGACCTCTCCAAAGAATCAACCCAAATTATTTGCTTCTCTTTGAAGAGAATCAGAAATCCAGAGATTCAGAAAAGTCAGTAAAACCTCTTAAACTGCAGATTTATAATCAACAGCTTTAAAAACAGAGGAAGATTGTGGAAGTCTGCCATTAAAAGAATTTCATCGAGTGGACAGCCAGGAAGACATAACTCTTTTTAAACACCAACATAATTAGCCAACTATATGCAATTAACAATGATCACTACAAACCACACTTCTTTCTAGAAAGACAGAATATGCAACAGGGAAAGGCATGTGGTTTTTATTAAGAAACCTCAATAGAATAATCAAAAAAGAGTTAGAATAAACAGTTCAAGCTTATAGAAATCACCTCTCTTAGATGATGCTACTGCTCAGTTTGAACTAATGGTAGACCTAGGTTTATTATAAAGTACAGGACTCTAATCTTTTCACTGCTGCAAAGGAATTACATGAGACAAGATGAATCCTCATCACGATATAGAATTCAGCTTCTTGCTGTTATAAATATTCAGATCTAAAGGACAAATGGACACCTTACAATACTGAAATATGCATGGCAGCACAACTTTCTGTTTATTCTAAAGAATGAACAAGAACTGATGTGTAGGGGGTTTTTTTAATGAATGAGTTAGAAGTTCTGAGTGTTAATATGAGGAGCAGAAAGACTGGGTTTTCACCAAAAATGATTTCTTATTTTTCATGCCAATCAACAGCTCATCCAATCCCATTAGGCGGGTGAGAAGATAAAAACAGTGATTATTAACAGAACCTCTGACCCCACAGTCAAGAGGCAGAAACGCACAGTATTGATCAAAATCTTGGGAAGTGACTTTTTCAAAAAAGACAGACAAGAAGAACCACAAATTTGTACAAGTGTCAGGCTTCTTCTCAGGCTCTCTGCAAGCTGCAATTTTTGCTGCCTACTTGGAGAGAATATCATGTGCCAGCACTTCCTCCAGATGTACTTTAAAAGAGCGTTCAGAACTTTTAAGGCAAAAATACAGACAAAAACAGACAATCAAAGGTACATACTACATGTATATACATTATAGAGAGTATAGATAGATAAGCAATAGTTAGAAAGCTGCCCCACATATGGTTTGATTTGAAAATCTATTTGCAGCAAGATGCAGTTTTTAGTAATTTGCAGGAAGGATTGAGTTTTGTCCTTCACTTTGAGGGTTGGCTGCCCTGCCTGCTCCATGTCACTGAACGGATTCTGGCAATTTGCATGTCAAGGGAAATAAAATAGAATCCAAAAGACTAATGGAAATTAAACCCAAGCACCATAAAGGAGTAAAAGAATCAAGTATCAGCTTTTCAGCTGGCTTATTTATACCTCTGTATTAACAATACTTCAATAGGAAAAACATAGGGAAACTTTGCCACGAGGACTGCCAGAGATTCAGTAGAACTCACGAAACTCGTGACACTCCCAGTTTACTGTGATGGGTTAATGGGACGTTCCTTGTGGCTGTTTCTTTTCACCTGGGCATTTTACCTCAACAGAAGTTTTGCTACGCTTGACAACTTTTGCACAAATCTTTTTCTCGGAGTCTAAATCTCAAGACAGATCAGACCAAACATTCCAAATTGGCCAGTCACACATGGCTGAACTGCTACCATCTCAGTTGTCTAAAATAACAACTTGATTTTTTAATGAAACATTTTTTTTTTTCAGTTCAGGGAAACACAAGGCAATAATGTCTTACTCATGGTATGACTACATCAAAGTCTATATCCAAAAGTTACTGTAACATGAAGCCACTTCACAGAATAGCTTTTAGTTGGAGGGATAATGAACTAGTTAAAAATGAAACCACTCTTTGGTGGCTCCAGCAAAGACTGTACCACTAGTTCTTTGAAGTTGCAAGACAATGGCAATGCAGATTCTAACAAAACCCTTCATTTATAAAGTAAACAAAATCAGTCAGGGGCTTTTTGTCTTAGAATAATTTTACTTCACAATGAAAGCAAACACAAGGGCAGGGAATTCCCATGAACTCATAATATTTCAATTAAATATTCAACAGAACCCAAGCCACCAGCATTAATACCAAGAGCTCTGATGGTCTGAAAAGTCACTAAGTCACTGGAGGATCAGACTTTGCTGTCCTAATTCCCTGTTCTACCACTAATCATAGCATCACATCACACAAGGATGGAAGGGACCTCAAGGATCTTCTGGTCCAACCTTTCTCAGCAGAAGCACACTCCAGATAAGATGGCCAAGCACCCTGTCCAGGTCAGTCTGCTGGGGAATCCACCACTTTCCTGAAAAGATTATTAATATAAACAATGTTTTTCAGTTCCATAGTTACAGACTTGGACAGAGGCAAGAGCAAACTCAGGTTCTTCTGTTGGAACAAAGTAATGCAAGCCAGACTCTGACTGTAGTGATTGTTTTGCTGTCTAATAGCTTTTAAATGACACCAACAACTCAGCTGACTTCAGTTATACACATGCAGCCAGAAGAGACTTTTACCTGTAACCAAACACAACACCATACTGATGACACAGGAAGAACAAGTGTTAACTCCCTTGTTCAGCTGCATCGATTCTGAAAGAGACAGCATGTGATGAAGTTTATTCAGGCTGAGCAACAAAGCACGTATGACTGTTGACACAGTCTGTAGATTGAGAGAGACTTGTCTTTCATCTCACTGTATAGAAAATACCATATGTTGGGGAAAACAAGCAATTTAGATGAGGAGTGATAAGCTGAATGCTCAATCACTCACCAATCATGCACACTGAAGATCTTAAATTATGCCTTTTTAAAATCTTGGACGAAAGACCAAAAAAAGTTGTTTATCTCTACTGTTGGGTTTTCAACACAGTCTCCCACAACATCCTCACATCCACACTGGGGCATTACAGTCTAGGGAGGTGGATTATTGATGGCTGGATCACTGGGCTCAAAGAGTAGTGATTAATGGTTTGAATATTACCCGTAGAAGAGATGCAAGGGATCTGTCCCAGAATCTATCTTTTTTAAGACCTTTGTCCACTATATGGAGGAAGAGATGGAACACATCTTCACTGAATTTTTGGAAGACACCAGGCTGGGGTGTGCAGGTGGCTTGGGTGAGGGCAGTACCCAAGCACACTGACAAACTTGAGATCAGGAAAAGGCTGCAATGGTGTTACAAGGATGGACCACATATCCCATCAGGATTAGAGAAGTACAGAAAGATCACTATCATGATGGACAAACCAGACTCAGTTTGAGGTATATCATTTTAACTAATTGCCTATTAGTAACTGTAGGATAGTGACACACAAAACCAGAACTAAATATGCTTTCCCTTCCTTCCTTCCCAGGCTCAGCTTCACTCCAGACTCTTCCAGCTCCTGCCCCACCAAGTGTCACTGGGGAACACAGGTAGTGTATCTTTACCACTTCTTCCTCCTCATGCTGTTCCCCTGCTTCAGGATGGGGTCCAACCCCATGGGATACAGCCCTTCACTGACTTCTCCAGGATACATCCTTCTCATGGTGTGCAGTTCTTCAGGACTAGCTCTAGCACAGGACTGTTCCATGGAGCAGAGTCTTTCAGGAACAGATCGCTATGGCATGTGTCCCCTGGGTGCTACAGGCCCTGCCAGGAGCCTGGTCCAGCATGGGCTTCCATTTCCACAGGGACACAGCCTCCTCCGGGCATCCATCTGCTCCTGCTTGGGGTCTTTCATGGGCTGCAGGTGGATATCTGCACCACTGTGGACCTCCATGGGCTGCAGGGGGATAGCCTGCCTCAAAGTGGTCTTCAGCACAGGCTGCGGGGGAATCTGTGCTCCATGAGAGCACCTCCTCCCCCACTGACCTTGGTGTCTACAGGGCTGTTTCCTTCATATTTTTCTCACTGCTCTGACAGCTGTTAAGCGGAGCTTTTTTTCCCTTCTTAAATATGTTATCACAGAGGTGCTACGACATCGCTGATGGGCTCAGACTTAGTCAATGGCGACTATCTTTGAACCTGCTGAAACTGCCTCCATCTGACATGAGGACAGCTTCTGCCATATTCTCACATAAGCCATACCTGCAGCCCGCCCGCTATGAAAATCTTGCCATGCAAATGCAACACAAACGCTTACCCTCCCTAGCAAACTCCACTGTCTTTCTTTGGTATCTAGGTTTCTCATACATCACATACAGACTACTAGGCCTTCAATATGAAATTCAAAGTAGCCAGGCTTCAGTGAGATGATGGAGAGTCTTACTGTCCTAGTTCAAGACAAGGTTATCTTGTGTGAGTGAGCCACACTCGTTACCAAAAGGCGATACTCTACACCCACAATACAGACCACTGAACTCACTTCTAAGTGAGTGATAAAAACTTTCTGAGAAGCAGGTTGTCTCTTTTGTCAGTCTCTCACATCCTGCCTCCCCACTCCCAACTTTCAGAGGAGGAAATGATTCTACCCTTGTTATTCAATAATTTTGGGCATTGAATTAAAACACACCTTTTTTTATATATATGTAATACTTTTACTGATACAAACACAACCTACCAACAAAATAGAGGTTATTTTGATGTGAGAGCACTCTCTGCTTTCTGCTCAGAGATTCTATGCAAAGGGTAGGGTCAAGACCCCATGGGCCACATGGAGTCAGCAGGGAGTGCACACCTGCCTGCAAGCAATGCCAAATGCTTTCTAGCTTCATTTTCACAACATCCAGAGGCTGTGAAATCCAGGACATATTGGAAATTGTCCTTCCTGAGTTATTCTCTCATTCCCAGTGAATTTTTTCCAGTGAATCATGAAAACACAAAATTTACAAACTACAATATGACAAATATTTAACAGTTTGAAACATTTTTAAAGCTTTATGTTACTTTAAATGTAAACATAAGTTTAGATTTATTATCTCCCAATCCATGTGAGTCATAAATGCTCCTATTTTCCCCTACCCCTTAATTTAAGCTTCCTGCAAGTGAACAGACATAAGACTGATAGTTTGTTGGTAACAAGACCTTCCTGACATTGTGTGTAACTCATAATGCATTAATGCCATTTTGTTTACATGCAGCATTCAGAAGCAAAGCATTTTCTCAAGTTAGTTCCAGTTGTCTTCTAGCTTTCAACACTGTAAAAGCTGCTAGTTATTTTGAATTTTCAGGATAAAACGTGAACTTGGCCAAGTATTAAATTCTGAGAATTTGCTGACGCACAAGGATAATGGTAGGCATCAAACTCAAACAACCGTTTCTGTTATTCTCCTCTGAAACACCTATGCAGTCAAATGTAGCTGAATGAAAAATGGAAGCCTAACTACTCAAAACAAGCATTTTTTTTTTAAAGTACATTGGTGTAATACATCTGGTTCCCAAGGCATAAGGTCAAATAACAATTTTCAGAAAGATGCATGCACAACCAATTTGTTTTTAACCCAACACAGTTAATGCTTAAAACATTATCTTCCAGAGAGCCACCAGTTGTCTTTAAGACCCTGGAAGGGATACAGGGATGAAGGAATGAGTTAAGCTTGTTTACCATCTGGATACAGATGGATGCTTTCGTGGTAACTGACACTCCACTTCCCTCATGGAGAGATTGTGCCACAAGCAATCTATTCTGGACTAACTTCTGCACCTTGGAAAGAGGAAGTTGTCAGTAAGTTGAGCACACACTTCAGAATAGGAGGTCTGCAAGGTAACCATTGCAGAACAACTCTGCTAGAACTACTACGGCTAAGTTCCTTATGCTGTTAAGTCTTAATACTAAAAACTATGTTAAACACGTACTTTCCACTGCATAGTAAGACTGACGCAGCAAAGACTAAAAAAGGTTTTGAAGGCATATCAAAGACATTGCTTGAAACAAAAAAACAAAAACCAAAACTGAAAAAATCCCCAAACAACTAAAAATTGTCCTGAACAGAACCCATCAAGATGAGTAAGAACTCAGTGTAGTATGTACTCATTGGCATTTTTCACTAGTGACATTTGCATCATGCTTAGAGATGAGAATTTACAAAAATTGGAAATATCTTCCTCACTTTGAAAAATATCAGCAAGTATGCTGCACTATTTACAAAGCTTCACAAGGAAACGAGAACTGCCTTATTTACGAGTCAGAACAAGCTGGTGCACATGTAACACTACGTAATGGAACAGACATCACATACTGTATTTTTATCATGCACTAAAATCACATCTTAATTTTTCTCAACAGTTTTAGATGTCATCTGTATTTTTGTACTTTGTAGCAGTCAAGCTACTGATCCTGTATTCTTTTTCCAGCACCTTGATATACTGACTAAATTTTACTTTAAAGTTTTCAGACAGGGTAGGTGTTAGTGGAGTCAAGTAATATTTTCTTCATATAATGTTATAATATTAATACAAAAGAAGTGGTTTTGTCTATATTAAACACTTCAGGCAGATCAGATAGCTGGTAAAGAAAGCATGCAATACCAGGAGAGCACATCTAACATCTCAAACGATACCAATCCAGAAACTGAAGGATAAAAGTCACTGCAGTGAAGCAGAGGAGAAAGACTAACTGAAAGAAGTGAAAGCTGCAACTGGGTGCAGCATTGAGGAGTCAAGAGAAGACAGCAATACAAACAAAAAGAAGGGCACAGGAACCACAGAAGCAGATGTAAATTTTGAAATATATGAGACACAACTGAAGAATTCAACCTGGAGAAGAGACAATGTGGAGACAGACAGAAAATCAGCTGGTCATCTTCTACCAGCATGGAACCACACAGGGATTATAAGCATTAATACAACAACAAACACCTTTCCGTTAGGTGGTATACATACTGAATCTTATAAAGATCCTCTTGATGTTATAAATTTATCTTGCCACATGATACTGCAATGCCCAGTATAACCATGCCTTAATTGTGCCTGGTTGGGCACCATTAACTTTCTAGTTAATTAACTTTCTAATCTAGATGCTCATACCATAGGCCTTGCATGGCTCCAAGACTTGGGAGGAGACCTTCTGTTTACTTTTTGCCTAAACACAGCTATTTTAAGTTCAAACTACTTAAGAAGAAATTCTGTAATTACAAAAACAAATGTAAAAACCAAATCTGGGAATGCCAGAGGGGGAAGTAGATGGCATTAGAAAAATTAAGCAGACAAGATATTTATAAACAAATTTATTAAAACTGAAAAATTTTCCAAACCCAACAAAATTCTTGCATGTGTAAATAATTGTAATACAGAACTGACTGCACTACAAGAATCTCGGTACAGGAGGGAAAAGAATTGGGCAATCACTTGGCAGAAGGCCCTGCATGAACAGCGTATACTCTAAGGATTGCCCAAGCAACACATTGCCCAAATAAACAGTTCCAGAAAATTGTGCAACAAACTGAAGTGCCAGAGCCTCAAATTAAGAGAAAGGAAGCACAACTCTCATACAACCCAATTCTATGCTACAGCTTTCAAACACAAACTCATGAGCAACTCACTTGGATTTTATGCTTCTGGTTCACCACAGATGCTCACTATGGAATAGTGAGGGTAGGGGGATAATCAGTGATGTCCTAGTCAGAATAGAGGATTATTTCATATTAAACATATGAAGGACAAAGACTTGGACTACGTTGCTGCAGCAAGTCAATGTTTATACTCACAGAGTAAACTCAGTCTTCTGATGTGAATATACCTAGTCTTTACTAACTCTTGAAGGCACAGACAGGAATTACTAAACATATTTTAAGAATTCACAAGCTTTCTACTTCTTTCGAGTATCTTGCTTCCTACTGTGATGAACTTGAATTGCCATCCATCAGTGACAGAGAAAGCCCTGGTGACAGACACACTGATTTAGTGAAAAACAAGGAGCTTAAGAGCAATCTGCTTCTGAGGAACTCCCAGCTCCCCAAAATAGTCAAATGAGTGCATGGGTACACATGGGAAAATACTCACGCGCACTTAAGATCCCACTTTCTCAGCCCCATTTCAGTCAAGAGGCTGACTGGAAGCAATGAAGCCTACAAGGATACTAAGGGTTCTCCAAAAGCACTACTAGAATTCCATTACCAGGAGGGAATTTCTCGTAATTGTGGGGAGTATAAAAATAAAAAACAACAAAACTTGCCTAGCAGAACTCTTCCTAGAACTCCAGTCCCTCGTTAGTAAGAAAAGACAGAATGCAATCTTGAAGCCTGAAATATTACTATATTTCCTGAGGACAAAGCCCAAAAGACTACCAGTGCCAATGAGGAACAAAGAATTCTTATTTAAAGGGACACAACTGTGGCTCGCTCTTCTCCCATCTCTCCCCCTACACACTAGAAGTATATTCATTAACTGCAAAACATGCTGCTAGGGCATGCTAAAACACCTCCAGTGAATTCAGAGAAGTTTCACATCTAAACGTACACAGTCCCAAGAAAAATAAAAGAAAAACAAACCAAAATAACGTAAAATTATCAAAGGGCAGGAAGTTCCAATATATCCCTTGCCTTGCATATCTAAACACAATAAGGGGTAGATGGATGGATTAATAAAACAGCCAACTCCTGAGAACTTTTATGGGTAGAGATTTCACAGTTTCTCTGTGAGAAAATGACTTGCTCTAGTGCTATACTACCTTCCCAGCTGAATAATTTTTCATAATGTTCAGTGTGGACCTCTCAAGCTGAAAAGAGGTCTTTGGTCATCTGGATCTACCAAGAAAGCTTGGCTGCATCATCTTTTAACTGCCCTTCAAATAGTTGCAGACTGCAATTGGCTTATTCTACACCAGACAAAGCTCACTCCCTCCACCTCCCCTTGCAGGTCATGAAGACCCCTCTGACAATCATTCATTGAAACATACGCAGTTTCTTGACATTTATTTCAGTAGTGGGCCCAAAAGGAATGTTCCTGGTATAGGCTCATCAGTGCCAAGTACAGAGCAACAATTTCCCTTCATCTGCTGGCTGTACTCCTAATGTAGCATGACACCAGATTTACTGACAATGACAGCACTATACTGGTTCATATTCAACTTGGTTTCAACCACAATATCCAGTCCTTTTGAGCAAAGCTGCCACTTGGCCCATCAGCTCCCAGCTGTACTGATCCACAGTATGTTACACCTCAGGTGCGCAAATTTGTGTTCCACTTCATGAAGCCTTTGACGGCCCAAGCATCAAGTCTCTCACAATCCCTTTGGATTTATGCTTTGCCATATGCCATGTCAGCCACTCCCACTAATTTAGTGTAATTTGCAAATACATGTCATCATCCAAATCCTTAGGTATTGAAAAATATGGACCTCATAACCAACCTTTGGCGTACTGCACTCAGCCAGCTGCCAGCTGCATGTCGAGCTATTGATAATAGTCGGATTTTCAAACCATTAAGCAGATTGTTCATCCAGATCATCCTTCCCTCAAATTCTAACTGTGAATGCAGTTTCAGACAGTGTTCAAGACCTTATATATCCACTGTTCTTCTGTCGTTCATAGAGACAGCCATTTTTCCACAGAAGGCAATGAGATTGGGTAAGCAGGGTCTTGTTAAAGGCATACTTTTAAGAATTAAATTCTTGACCATGCACTTGGAAACTTGACCCATGTGGAGGCATGAACTCTCCAGGGGTGGAAATAAGGCTAACAAGCTTATCACTTCCAGAGTTTTGCACTACTTTCTTGAAGATGAATATAGGATTAGCCCTTTTCCATAATTTTTTCCTTTTTCTACTAGTATACCTGTAGAAGCCCTTCCTGTTAATATTCATTAGCCCTAACTATGCTGACTTTTGGCCTTCCAGTTTTTCTCTTTAAATACATGAGTAATGCTTTTATACTCTTGTTGTTGGTCCATGTTTCCACTTCTTATATGCCCCTTTTCTGTGGTTTTGTTCATCAAGAAGCCTCTTGCTTAGTCAAGTGGGCTTTTCTGTTCAAAGTCCTCATCTTCTTGGAAAATGAGATGGTGTTTCCTTGAGCTGTCCAGTAGCTCAGATTTTTAAGTTTCCTTTTTAAACCTTTTATTGAACACCTCCCCTGGGGATTCTAATTTAGCAAATTCTCAGATAAGCCACAGTCCAGTCCACAGCTTTTCAGATTTCTCCAAATCCTGAACTCAGCCATCTCACGATCACTCAAGATCCACCAGCCTCTCCCATCTTTGTCATCCAATGGGTCAAACAGAGCATTACTCCTGTCTGATAGGAATTCATCAGCTGTACCTTCTAGGAACCTCCAACATCGTTGGAGGCCCAAAGTTTTAAGGCCTTCTTAGCAGATGTATAGAAGGCTGAAAGCCTCTGTGAGGACAACAGTTAGGAGACCTCTAATTGTTTTCAGAAACTATTAACCAAAACTGCCATCTCGTCAGGCCATCTGTAGCTCCCGAACAACATAACTTGTGTTCTCTGCTCTCCAACTCTGTCCTACAGACTCAACATCATGTCTCTGCTTTCATGATAGAGCTCTCTGTGGACAAGGAGCTTCCTAACTTAGACTGCAGCTCTCCCTCTTTTCCATTTGATCTTTCCTAAACAGACTATACCTACCCAGGACTGTGCTCTACCCATAGGAGCTACTTTGCCAAGTTTCTGGGATTCCAACAATGTTACAATACTGCAACTCCACTGAATAAAACTTTAATTTTGGGTTGTGCCCAACTCTATTAAAATAAAGACTTAAATGGAAAGCCACAGCAGAAACTATTTGTCCTTTTTAAAAGGGAATGACATGACATTCAGATATTTAACTGAAAATGTTCATTTTGTTACTTGTTTAAATGAAAACAAAATAAATTTCTCCCATTTCTTTTCGCCTAGAAGAACTTCAAGGTAGGAAATCATCACCATAAGTTGATTTTACAGACAAGCATGGGAAAAGTACTTTCATTAAGAAGTTTTTGACCCGTCCATTCACAGAATGGATGTTTCAGATTCAGCCACTCAATCCCAGTTCTTAAGACACTTTGAAAGGGCTGTAAAGACTGGAGAAGATTCCAATGACTAGGGAAAAGTAAATGTTGTGTTTATCTTCAAAAAGAGTAAATATTCAACTTGAACTACAGGCTGGTCAGCTTCACTTCAATCTGTGTGAAAATCATGAAATCTATCTCCTTAGAAAATACAACAGAGCACACAAAGCAGATGATGGAGAAAAACACCAGCAAGTATTTACCAAGGATAAATCATACCCGATCAATGCAATTACCTGCTATGATGAAGTGACTGTATCTGTGCACACAAAGGGAGCAGCCGGCATCACTTGCCTTGACAACAGAACTTTCATCATCGTCTCTGACAGCACCCTTGAATCCAGATTGTTGTATTAGAGTCTAGATGAGTTAACTTCCAAGTGGATGAAACATTGCTTGGATGATTTGGCTCGGAAAGCAGTAGCTATCAGTAGTTATCCATACTCCACCTACAGGGCAGGCTCTTTGCTGAGATGCATGGTAAGAGAACAAGACACACTGCGATAGGAAAGGTTCCCACTAGATACACTAAAAACCTTCTTACTAGGCTTCCCAGAGAAGTTGTTGCAGCATCTCCACCCCTGTAAATATTCAAGACAAGACAGAGTCCTCAGTCTGAATTCAAATTAAAGAAAAAAAATAAAGCTCTAAATCCAGTTTTGACTCTGCTTTGAGTAAGAGTTTGGACCATCATTCCAACCCACATGACTATAAATTAAAAACATCTAGAAAGGTCTTTAACAGTAAGAAGAATGTTCTCTAGTTCAAAGCATTTTTCTGCTTAAATTCCCAGGAAGAGGCAAGTTTTGGACCTCAACTTCACCTCTTTATATATACCACATTACCTTTTCTTCCACTGGAGAAATCAAATTGGTTATACAACTTCAGGCTTTTAAAATTCAGTAGCTTACGAAGTATCACCTTATGACACTTCACTATGACCTCTGAACTTAGCATAACATAAAAAAAAAACCTGAATTCAAAGAGGGTAGGCAAACACCACATCGAGATAGTTCTAGCTTTTTCTGAGACAAAATCTGTATTTACTGATATAAGAAGAGATTTGAAGGTATTTCCAACATTTTAAAAGTATTTCTATACTGAAAAGTACAAAGAAAACAGTCAATGTGCTGCAACACAGTGCACATGAGAACACAGATCACAGTATCTCTCCACCCCTAATGAGCAAGGACCGCTCTTTCAATTCCTGATCCTTATTGACAAGAGTAGAAAGGCTAATAAAAATACTGACTGCACTGACCAGCAGTCAACAGAACAGTGGTTAATGCTCAGAGATCTCTGCAGTAGATGGTATTTTCTGATGAAAAGAGGAAAGAGCCTTTTCTGTAGAAGACTGGAATAACTAATTTCAAAATAATGATGAACAACTCATGAGGTATCTCTTGATTTTGCAAACAGTCTGTGAAGCATCTTCTTTATTGTGTCCATACTTCTGTCCATAAGGGGCCAAAGTAGGAATCTTTCTGCTCTATCACAGATGGAGGGATGTACATGCAGTTGTTATACCTCAGTAACATAAGCCTCAAAAATACCCGCTGGCATGCTCCTTCCAGAGATGTAGATTGCTCCAGGACCCTGAGCCTGCACTGCCTGTCAAGCAGGCAGCAGTTAGGAAGAAGCTTTGCACTGTTAATGTAAACCAATCTCCCATGTGCCATTTTTCAAAAATTTCTACTGTTAAAATGGAAAAGGCACCTATTTATTATCTTTTATAACACAGGATACCAGAAAAGCAAAGCTGTTTTCATAACCAATTATTATATGAGAAAAGTTACCACTGAAGTGGAATACAGCAACATTCAAAATAAATCCTCATAACACAGCAGCACCACAGTGAGATAAACACAAAGGGAAAACCACCCAAAATATAAAGTGGTCCACTCCAAGAAAGCATTTTAAGTAAGCCCTTCCACACAAACGGATTCTATGCCTACTAATTACTAGCAAACAAATCCACATTAAAAAAAAACCCCAAACCAAAACAAACAAACACAAAACAAAAACCACACATAAACCTCACAAACAACAAACAAAAAACCAAACAAAAACACAAGCAAACAAAAAATCCCTCTGATATACAAATCAGGAACCAGATTCCCTTAGAACAAAGGTCCTGGACAAATATTTTCAAAATTTATTTACTCTCAGTATACCTTAGAGGGGAGTTGATTTATCTAGCAAGTGATAGCAAGTAGTGTGAAGACAAGTGAATTTACAAGTTAGGGCCCTATTGATACACTATTTCTTCCATCCTACTACTTAAATAAAAAGCCAAAAACTCTTACGTGCTACTTTCTCCGGCTTGTGGCCTCTACCAAAACAGAAGAGGACCACCCTCCTTCCATAGCTAGAATGGGTTGTTTTTCCAAATTCTCAGTATTTCAGTTTTCACTGTATTTGGCTTCTCTGCATAGGAAAAGTTCATTACAGATGTTGCACTGCTTTGTTGGTTTTTATTTCCCTCAGACAAGGGCATTTCAAATATTTTTTACAGGACACATTACTTTCAAGCTTTTCCAGGGGGATCCAGTTCTCTCACTTTAGAGTCAAAGTGCAGAAGATATATCTGAAGGGAGGACTAAGATGGATGTTACGTCATGGTAAAGCCTGTTCTTCCTATTCCAGCAGAGCAATTAATGCAAAGATTGAAAGGAAAGCTACAGGTGAAGTATTGGCCTATCTTAAAGTGTTTCCAACATCAATTTTTCTAAATAGTCTCATAAACAAGTTAGAGAAATGTGATCTAAAATACAATGATGTGGGGACTCATCTCTTTGATCAACTGCAGTCACAAGACAGCAGCTAAATAACCAGAGTACAGACATTAGGTTATTTCCTGGATTTGATTCTTTCCAACAGCTTTAATTAATGGTTTGGATGACAGTAGGGAGGGGTGTGCTTTTAAAATTTATAGATGTTATCAAGACCATAGGTCAAATAATTTAGGTGGAAGTGTCCAAAATAAACAACTCTGTACCAAGACTTTTTGTTAAAGATCACACTAAAAATATCAAATTGGTACTAGTAAAGAAAGAATCAACCAAAAGAGGTTTCAACATTAAAAAAAAAAAAAAATCCATCAGACACAAGATACTATACAGAGAAGTTAAATCAGTGAAGCAGTACAGCAGAGAATGGGGTGCTCACATCAGATTAAAAACTGCACACAGTCAATACTACACTGTTGCCAAAAGAAGCAGGTCCCATTTCTATGAAGAGTGTTATCCCAGACAATCAGTGAGGTCTGGAAAGCAATTACAGTTCCCCAGTGCTAGTAACAAATCACAAGTGAAATCCTATACTCAGTTTGGGGCACCATGTTTTAAACTGCTAACATAAAAAGAGAAAGCACCCAAGAGAGTAGTGCAGGGATAATGGTTTTAGCAAACGTGGCTTATAAGGAACAAAACAAAACAAAGCTGCTTGGACATTTGTTTCAAGAAATGCTACCATCTAAGAATCCCCAGCCCAACCACAACAGTCTCAAAATATACTCCTTCAATACACACAAGTGTGTTATGAAGAGGACAGCAATCAGTGATGTTCTAGATGGAATACAAAAGTTTAAGCTTGCAGTTGAGCTTATTTGGACTAGAATAAAGTTTTAATAGTTAGAACACTAAAACAACAGATACCAAGGATCTTGCCTTTGATGATTCCGAAAAACAAGACTGATAAATAATCCAAAGAGACTTGATTCTGCTCTGCTATTCTGGGAAAATGAGCACCATCACTTGCACCTCTGTGGTTCAAAATGAGTTCACAGTATCAAGCCCATGATAGCTTCAGAGTAAGTTTGTGCTTTAACAACTGCCCACGTTAGGAATGCAAATCAGAAGAGCTGAGGTTGAAAGGAGCCTCTGGAGGTCACCTGGTCCAACTACCCTGTTCAAGAAGGGTCAGCTACAGAACACTGTCCTGGACTGCATCCAGACTGCTTCTCCATCCATGGATGGAGACTCCATGACCTTTCTGAACAACTTGTTCCAATGCTTGGTCACCTTTGCAGTAAAAACGCTTTTTTTCTGACATTCAGATGAAGCCTCCTGTGTTTCAGTTTGCACTCATTGCATCTGGTCCTGTCACTGGGTGCCACTGAAGAGAGTGTGTCTTCTTTGCACCAACCCTTCAGGTATTTAAACTGGTAAGTTGTGTGTGTTGCTCGTTTCTCCCCACCCATCCCATGAGACTTCTGTACAGGCTAAATGATACCAGCTTTCTCAGCCTTTACTCCAATCTCTTAATCACCTTAGCAGCCCTTCACTCAACTCTTTCCTTTATCTTCTTGCCTCTCTTGTACTGGGGAGCTCAGAACTGGACCGAGCACTCCAGGTGTAGCATCATCTGTGCTGAGCAGTGGCAAAGTTCACCATCCTTGACCTGCTGGCAACACTCCACCTAATGCAGTCCAGGACGCCATTCACCTTCTTTGTGGCAAGGGCACGCTGCTGTCTCAGGTTCCACTTGTCCACCAGGAGGACAAGGTCCTTTTCTACAAAGCTGCTTTCCAGCCAGCCAGCCCCCAGCCTGTGTTGATGCCTGGAGTTGTCCCTCCCTAGGTACAGGACTTGGCGCTTGCCTTAGCTAAAGGACAGAAACAGGAAGGTAAGACTTCATATTTTTCTTTTCAAGACTGATGTGAACAACCTGTTTCCCAAATGTCTTATTTTATACTTTATCCATTCTCTATTTTCTTCCATATTTTCCCATCTTCTACCAAATCTGTCTTCTGTTCTCTACATCATTTCAACAACTCTTCAGAGCTATAAACTCCTTACAGATCACATTTGCCTTGCTACTACTTACACTTCAAGATCCTGTCAAGCCTGTTCTTCAAGGCACACACACCTCCAAGCTAAACGAAATATATTCAAATGAAGTCTGAAATTACAGCTTGATAAACAGCACTGCACATGTACAGTGTCTCAGATGTGACTCATCTCTACCAGGGGCTAATATATATGCATGCCAAGATCAAACAGAACAAAACAAATGCTATCAAGATTATAAAGAAACACACATACACAGAGGCTTGTATTTACAAGGCAGCCCAAAGGAGTGTGCGTCCAACTGAAATGAAGTGAAATTCAGAAACACACCACCACACTCCAAGGCACGTAACCTTCAGCTACACTTCAGGTTCAAATGAAGAACAAATAAATTTTAAAAAACCCAGCAACAATCAAGGAAGTAACCAACAGAAATAACTCAGTGCTGGGAGGCAGACTTCTCTAGATTTTGCTGTTGTTTCAGTCCCTTGTTTTTCCAATTTGTTAAACAGTTGTCTGTGAAGTTTTGACATGTAAACAATGTTGAGCACAGGCAGAGGTCTATACTGCTTTCAATTAAGCCTGCCCAAAGTCCAAGTAACTTCACTAGAAAATATAGTTTATAAAAAGCTTTATTTGTTCGCAACATTATTGCTAGTAATGGTGTTTTTTACTCTGGGTCACTTTGCATGTCTGTCTGCTTCCAATTACAGAAGCAAACTCTCAGTTATCACTCTGCTGTTTCAACACCCAAAACTCAGATGGAGAGATGGTTTTTAATGGTTCTTTCTACATCAGTTTCTCCTGTGTATTACACTCTGCAAGAAGCAAGCTATGACTGGTAGCAGCTTGCTTTATTCCAGGTTATTTAATAGCACTGAGTTAATATTTCCTCCAACATATGAGGAACTCTCCTTGATAATACACATCAGATAATCCAGAAACATGGGTTCAGGTTTCACCTGAAGAACTGATGCTTTACTGCAAGCAATCAGGCTGGTTTTTACATACACAAAATGCTTTAATGAAATTTCTAAAATCTCTGCTATCTGGGATTTCCACACCTTTACTGGCAGAAAAGTATTCCATACCTTTTCAGTTCGTTTTGGGGAAAAACATATTTATCTGTGCTATGTCACTGGTCCTAAGGCTCTAATTGTCTCAGTAATCCATTCTCATTCATGAAAGCAAAAACCCAACAAAACAAAAAATGCTATCAGCTTTCAGAAAAAGATTTACTGTATTCTGAAAATAAAATTGAAATGTAAATATTTCTGTGGAATAAGATTAAGGGTCCTTTATTCTAAGAGTGCAACTCTAACGTCCCGGGGCAAAAGTATGCCAAGAAATTCACAAAACTAGAGTTTTCTTCAAAATTACATAAAAAAAAAACAAAACAAAACACCAATCCCTCTTGGCATGGGTGTCATTTAAGACTACAAAACCCAAACAATCAGGTATCAAAATAGGTGTCACTACTAAGAGCTGTAGCAGAAACGTCTTTTTCAAACTGCACACACATGCACAAGAACAAACAGTATTCCAGCCTAATTCACTTTTAAATTAAGGGCTGCTATGAGAGCATCTGTTAATTCAGCCTTTTTTGAGGTAAGGAGGTGTTAAGACAATCTCTCATTTATTTAAGCAGCTATTCCAAGAAAACTAGATTCTCTTTCGAAGAGAATGTTAAGTCCTCTATCTTTTCATTCAGGAACTGAACAAGTCACACATACCTGTATTACATAACAAGACTGAGGCATGCACTCAAAAAAATAAAGGCATTTTTGAATGCTTTCCATAAAATATTATTTATATGGTAATAGATTAAATAAAGACAGTAGCATTTGTACTACTAGCTCCTTTAAGTAGATCATAGAAGTGCACAGTAAACATACTGGAGCTTTGTTAGAGCACAACACAAGTAGCATACCACTAGATATCTGTGTCTCAGCTTGAAAAAGAGCAAAACCTACCCTGGAGGTGCATATGGAGGTTCTGAAACCCTATATCATTATCACAGGCAAGAATGGTGCCTGTGCAAATTATAAAAGTTCTTGCCAAAGGTCTCTTGTGATGACCAAACAGGGCTGTAACACCATGTGCAACCAAAACAGTGGGTAATGCCACTGATTTTCTTTTTGTCCTTTCCCTGTGTTTAGATGTTTACATGGCATGTTATACAATTACTGTAACTATACAGTAACCCGTGAAAATTAAGTCTACAGCACAATTAGCATAAAAATAGTTATGTGCTTCTGTTATGTTCTAGATGGCTAATTATCATACAATAGATTACAGTATGACATCGAAAGGCTTATACCAAAGGTCAAAATTGCAAAATTTAGCTGCAGTTTCTGTGTTTATCAGAAGGCAGGCAGGAGACAAGGGAATGAAACCCTCATTTTGGTTTCAGTGCCCAGCAACATTCCTTTGTTCTGAATTTGTGCTCACCACAGCTTCTATGCCCTATGAAAAGGGCAGAATACGGTGCCAGATTGTACAAAGGAAAAATCTTGCCAGCACTACCTCTCTTTAAAGCTCTTTTCCAACCTAAATAAGTCTGTGATTCAGTAACTGGGTCTCTATAAAGGAAACATATTTCTCTGTGGGTTCCAGATCTCCTAGGCAGGCATCTCAGACTTTTCAGAGTGTATCCAACTGGCACTGTCCGCAGAGACTGCTCACCTGCCCAGAGCATAGATGCTAGAACTTCTCAGTCATTCCAGATGTGTATAGTTTCTATATAAAGTCAGCTTAGGCTCTGCTGTCCCAATGCCCTTGCTAATGTCTCATCTCAGCATCAACCATGTTGAAGAAATGGGGGCTAAGGGGGAATGCAAGTCAAGTAAGACTCACACAGAGTCCAAACAACCACAGGTTGTGTAAGATCTATTCCCTCACATTCTGCCTGCTTTCATCCCACTGGCCACAAAAAAATAGTAAATCTCAAAGTCTGTAAGATAAGAATCTGAGTCTTAGCTACCTTTAGCAACCTAAATAAGAACAAAAGAACTGGGCTCCTGCTGCATTATTTTGGGGAAAAGAACACCCAGGAGGAAGCAGCAGCCCTGCAGACATCCAATACACAAATACCTTTTCATGCAGACAGAAGCTGCCAGGACTCCTTTTTGAAGTGGAAAAGAGCACCTCAGTTAGTTAGCAATCTCTCTGGACAAAACCGGAACCAAGTCCTCATTTATTCATGCTTTTCCCTAACAAAAAACTATTGGACCTAAAGATTTCATAGGAGTACAAGTGACTTGGGGAAGAATGAGTACAACTAACATTGAGGTGTAACTGAAAAAAAAAATCAACACGCAAAGTAACTGGAATAAGAAAAGGAGGTAGAAGGATCACAGCAGCACCTTAGCCCAAGTTAACTAAAGCACACAGATCGGGGCTGGCCTAGCTCTTCATTGGTTTCAGGCAGTAAGCTTTAAGAACGAGCGTGTGAAGACAGTACACTATCAGAGCTCAAAAATGGCCAATGATATAGACTGTGACACTGTAAACACAAAAATTACTGGAGACACAGGAACTGGGGCTAAAATAAAACACACTACAAGAAATTTTTAATAACAAAATGTAAGGGATGAGCTCAGGTGAAAACCATGTACTTTTACCAGTAATGCAATCTTGCAAAAGGTTTCTGCTGCATGGTGGACCAGTCTTGGTCTACTCTGTTGGAAAAACAACTTGTAAAATTTAGATACCCCTCAGAGAATCTGAGGGGTATCTAAATGCTGTTAACTGTTAGTTTTGCACTGACCCTCTACTTTTTCAAATCCCCACTCTGCAAACCATACTTAAAAAGAAATAAGCACAGAGAACAGAGACAAAAAAGTCAGTCTGAAGCTTGACATCTGCTTCAAAGCAAAAAGCATGGTATTTTCTGTATAGGAAAACAGATCTACACACAATTCTTAACTATGAAAGACTAATTCATCATAGCTGTTGTGTATCATCTGCCAAGAGTGTCTACCAGATCAGTGTTTGTTCTGGGCAGGTGAAAGGCCTATTGAGATATTACTGTTTGCACTGCCTGCTTTTCTCCTGACAAGGGTGGAGCACGGACTGGAATAAGCAGGTCCCAGCTTGTTGGCACTACAATAAACTCAGAAATACTCATCTTACTCTGGTTCTGTTCAAAAAGTTGTAGTTGTGCCTTGCTGAGGTTCAAGTACAGTGTTATAGAGTCAAATCGCTTTCTAGGATCACAAACTAGAATGAAATAGGACCTGAAATATGTTTCAAGGAGGAAAATGCAAAAGTATATAGGCTATATACATGATGCTACTGGGCAATAGAATACAATCTCAGTATGCCCAAAGTGTGCATCATGAAGAAAAGGATCCATGCAAATAAAAATACCCAGTTACAAATGACTACAATTCACTGACATTAGCAGTGACACACTTTCACCGCATGCCCCTATTTAAATAAGTAGTAACACAGTTCACATTTAGTATCCAGACTGATACTATGTCACCAGATCAACTTGCTTAGATCCCTTAATTAAGAGGACACACTACAACTTTTCCTTAAGTGACTTCTTCCCTCCCCGCCCCCAACCTCCCACCTCCTCACCTCACACCCATAGGGAAAATAAAATCATCATGCAACAGTTAAACATCCTTCCAGTGTCATAAGCAGCTATCTTACATTTTTCAGGATGAATAAACACTGGCCTTATACTAATTTCTAAGGCTCATTTACAATACAGCTGGATCGGTTCTTTCCTAGTTCATTTGCTTTCAATAGGGGCTTCATTCTCAATTCAAATGACAAATCACTCCAGCAACCACACATACACATGGCTTCCTCAAGCCTGGTCTTCTAGATGACTGATGTTTAAATTACTGTGTAACAATATATACATGTTAATTACTTTGGAAGACCTGTGCAAAGTAGACAGGCACTCAATTTTAATACATAAATATTGCAGAAAAGGATATTTTAACTATTGAACAGTAGAGCTGATATTGTTGATTTGTTTTGTCTTTGACACATTTTTTCTGGCAAAAAGCTTCTAATGACATGAACTAAAATAACATAACCCCTAAATATCAGTAATAATACCAACTCTGTTGACCTGAATCTGCTCCCATCAACTTCCTTTATCTGAAAATTGGCACTCATGCTAAATGGGCAACATAAATAACAGCATTTAATGATTGGTGTTTTCTGGAAAAGCTCCCTCTACTTTTCCAAAGCACTCTAGAAGAACAGTATTTTTTAAGTAATGATCTTATTCAGATATTGTACCCTACTAAATACTTCCTTCTTGCTCATTTTGGGCTGCCAGAATTCTTAATTTAAGAAGAAATATAGTACAGTCATCTCAGTTTCCCAACAAAATAACATCATAATCTGTACTTTATCTTTTCTGGACTTTTAAAATTTACAAAGTGCTTGTAAAACATTTATTACTAGAAATAACACTTACTGCAGGAGGGAGGAACTAAGAAGGGGAGTCAGGATTGGAGTATTTTGGAGATGTGCACTGTCTGCATTTGTTATTAGCAAAGAGTAACATTCAGTGTGAATGTTCAGGAAGTCAAGAAGCAAAAGTCCTGCTTCATTCTGTGACACTGGCCAACATGCAGAGGTGATAACTATCAACAAAGCAAGCTTGTGATCTGGAGCAGTTCAAGGTGCACCCATGCCGCAGTCAGCCGACAAAGTCACATTCTTACTGCCCTTGCCCTTCCTCTCACTTTTACTGCTCTTTTATTCATGTGACATTTTGAATTAACACAAGGTTCTCAACCTTTACAGCACACCTTCCACAGCAGAGGCTTTAATCTCATTAGTTTTCAGAAACCTTATGTTAACCCTGATTTTAAAAACTAATGTCAGCATAAAAATTTTAAGAAAAAAAAATCCACTGGAAAATCCAAGTATGACAGGTCAACATAATTTATATCATTTGGGTCTCTGTAATAACCAGAAACCACGTGACTACTGCTTGATTATAGAAGATGATCACCATAATGACACTAGACAAATTTTTCCCTAGTCTACCAAAGAATTTTTTTCTTTCAGGAATGCAAGTCTGACTTTACCCACAACCCTTTTCTTTCTTCCTCCACTTCTACTCTCAAACTAAACAAGTACATCCACTAAACTGGAAGAACAAAGGCAACTGATTGTTTTCTTCTTTTCTCAATAACTCAGTGTTTATCTTCCCAAGTTCGGGTTTGCTTTTATATCAAGATGGCAGTTTCCCAACACTGTGCTAAGTACTGGTGCCAGTTTATTTATCTACTGATTTATAAGGTTTTATCACTCTGTAGATCTTTGGGTCCCAGAGCTGTACTTGAGAGTTTCCTTTGCCCAAAGCAAGTACAGAGTGAACCAACACACAGTTAAGACAGGAAGTCAGGAAACAATCCTCAAAAATTCATGTGAAGAGCACAACAGGTTCAGGAAAAGAATGCAAAACCCCAAAATTGTTAAGTATCATGAGTTTGGTTTGTCACCACAGCCCATCCCTAAATGAGTCAGAGTAATTCAAAACAGAGATCATTAGATAGTCACAAAGCATACATAATGAAGTTTTCTTGAACAGGTGCACTTTAGCATTATTAGAGCAAAACTACCAAGTTACTGCACTCTACTCATAAGATCGCTGAAGAATGCAGTAGATTTTACTCAAATTTACCAAGTGTTCATTTATTTTAAAAAATTTCTTATCTCACATTTCCATCTACTTTATGTAAGTTAGAAAACACTTTCAAATTATTAAGGGTGGGGAAAACCCCAAACTTGACAATCTCAGGTTGATTTTTTTTTTTTCCCTTAAAGTGAGCAGCAAATTGAAGACACGTTATTTTTGTCAAAACTGGTCTGTGAGCATGCAAATTCAACATGTCAAAAAGAAGGATGACTATGCTGAGTTGCATGGTTTGTTACATTTTTTCTTCCTATTATAAACAAACTATGATAAATTACACAGGCTTGCAATAGTTAATGCAATTTCTGCCTTAAACACAAAAATATGAGTTCATCATTGTTTAGAAAAATGCATTTCGAATGGATTGCTATAAGCTCTTCAGTTTCTAACTTCAGTATTTTGCCATTAATCTTTTCATGTGTTAATGCTTAACATTCCATTTAACTAAATCCAAATATCACTAAGGTTATGAAAACCAGTTTAACCCATCTTTTGTCCATTATTTTTTTACTGAGCTACAAGACACGGTCCTATTCACTAGGAGGCCTAAGCAGAACAACTTCTCAAATCTTTTCTACCAGGTTAAACAAAATCTGCTTACTGAAGTACCAAACTCCAGAGCATCATTAAGATATCTACTACTTGGCTGCCTGGGGAATACTTTATTTGCCAAGTCTCCCTAGAAGCCAGCTTACAACATTTCTCCTCACCTAATCAAAACAAATATAATAGCTCTACTTCGCTTATTGTCTAAAATTACATTAGCAGTCTGAGGCTGGCAGCATCTTTGTCCTGCCTTTGTTCTTAAGAGACACTTTCACAGATGATAGCCATCAGGCATGCCTTCCAAAGAAATGAGATTTTCTCCACTGGTTTACTTTTTTGAAGGAGACAGATTCCTCAAAAATGAAATTAAAGTTAAGACATGAGACATAAAGACTTCTTTAACACACTGTCACCAAGTATCTAAACCACACTTTGTATCATAAAAACAAGTTCTAGCCTTGAAATATTTCTAACAAAAGAGAAGTTCAAGATAAAACATCAAGAGACAATAGCATACTTTTGGAGATGGAAGAAGACAACTACTGCTTGACTAACTCATGCCCCACAGTACTTATACAAGTATACATGCTGTCCTCTGGGCTGGAAAACAACATGCTACAAGCTTGGCACACCAGGACAGAGAGTATTTCCAATTCAGAGAATGAAACACAAACTGCACAGAAATGGTTTCAGGACTATCATTGTAGAAGACAAGGTTACTTCTGTTAAAGGCATTTTAAGACAAAAATTCAGCCACAACAACAGTCATATTAATGCATAGTCTTTGGAATATTGGCCAACACCATTCAGTCTGATGGGAAAGGATTATCACGATAAAATAGATGTCTTCTGTGTCAGCAGCATGGAATTTGGAGAAAGCTGCAGTGATCCCTGGGCAGATTCATGGCTTCACTTATCAAAATAGAAGAATATCCATGTCTTTTAAATACTGATCAGGAACATACAGGAAAAAAAAAACAAACTAGAGATGACATTAGGAAAATTAAAAAGCGGTGATACCCTTCCCCCATCCTTACCAAAGAGGATAAAACCTAAAAAAGGTGGACCAGCCTGAAAAGCAGCTCTATTTAAATAGCATCTTTGAAAAAGGACATGATTTTAACTTCTTTTGAGCATATTCTTAAAGTTCTATTCAAGCTGTTACCTACATACAAAGCCGCTAACAAATCAGGTTACATGTCATGCTGAAAGCAAATGTAAGACTCAGATGACAGCTGAAATCAGTGCAACGAATCAAATGAATGCAATCAAATGAATGCAATTTGAGGGAGGGAGGGAGTCAGCCTGGTTTGAACAGGGCACCAGTTTGAATTTCAGGGATGATCAGCTTAGAGAGGGAAATAGAGGAGGAACACGAGAAAGGAAAAGAAGAAATGCTTCTTCCTCTCCTTATATTCCCTAACATAAGACTCAGTCAACAGCATTTGACTCCACAGCACTACAGGAGTGGCACTTTTCAGAAAGTGAAATATTGAAACACTAACTTTACATTACCTACTCTGTAGCTAGTCACCCAATGCAGGAAGTACCACAAAGCTTCTACACTTGGCACCTAGCACCCTCAACTAAAGGCAGCAGTTTCATATTTAAATGCAGAAACTTAGAAGCAGTGTCAGCTACAGGCAGTGAGAGTTCTCATTTTTTTTCTAGAGGATAGGAAGGAGCTCAGCTTCATTGTTTTAGCAACCCTTAGGGCCAATGCAACTCAACAAAAGAAATGCATTGAGAAATGAGGTATGTCAGTTCCCTACCCATAAACACATGATAATTAAAAACCATATATAAGCTTATACACACACACACACACACATATATATGTAAGCCAAGTTGTAAGCACACAAATAGCAGAGTGATTTGCCATCTCTATCACAACTGCAGACAGGCCTCATGCTACTTACTAGCTTGTTTGAATTGCACACCACGAATCTAGCAGTTAAGAGTGAAACTGATTTAACAGAAGCCTGCCAATTTACAAGAACACACCTATTTCACTGTGACTGGCAAAACTGTAAACAAAGTATATTAGAGCATTTTAGATGACGCACAAGATAAGAGTATTGCATTTAAACTTGACCTGTTTTGATTTATTTTACACCGACAGAGAACTGGTAATTTGTGTGTTTAGACAAGTCATAAAATTATATAAGAAAGGGAGTCTAACAGGCAATATGTTCAAATTTTCAAGTCTATTCTGACAGATTTTTAAACTGCAAATTGGTTTCCTCTCCCTCTCAGAATCAACAAATGTTTAACAAGTCTCAAAGAAATCAGAGGGCTTAACTTCATAAATTTGGAATTGTCTCTTCAACCTCAACTCCTCCACCCTGTTAATCTAAAGCACTTGGGCTGGGAGAACTTCAAAACAAATTCTGTCCAACAATTTGAAAAGTTTATGACAGATGTTTGCTTTTCAAGTGATTTCAAGTGTGTAACAAGTCACTAATACATAATTAGAACAGCTATAATCTGTCCAGATTAGCTGCAGCACAGACAGATTTGTATTTTAGCAAATTATCAGCTTTGTCTCTGCTTTATCACTGCTCTTAACCAAAATTCTTCACAGCCACTTTAATGTAAAAAGATATGTTTTTAATTTAGGCTTATTGGGTGCTCCACAAGGAAAGCTCCTATCTTCCACCCTGCAAGGTTATCACAAGACAGCCACCTCAATTCAATAAAGAATGTCAAAGCAAAAGGAACTTTGTACTGTAACACTGCAATACCTTTAGTCAACTTCCAGTATTTGTGTAAGGTGAAATTCTGTTTCTAGAACAAAGTCCAGACAAAAAGGTACTACAGTTAAACTGATTTCCTCAATCTCACATAGTCAAGGGGCTTTGCATCTACAAACTATGTCTTAAGTTTCCAGACTCTAACAAACCAATTTGTCTTGCAGGCAGTATTTCAGATCCCATTTTAGCCAGTATAAAATTCAAAATTTATTTCTGAATTACAATTGCAGTAGTTTACAGGCACTTTCCAGACAAAAATTCCTATAGAGGAACACTGTGGATGCAGAAAGAGCAATCCAGAATCATACCAAGAATCCTGACAGGGCAGTCTTACTGCAGCTATTGAACAGATCAGAACTCTACAAAGTGCACGCTCACCATTTCCTCCACAACACCACACATACATTTCTACCTCAGTCACTGCAGTGCAGTATCTCATGGTTTCAACTGGTAATTTGGCAGACAGGCCGAGATACAGGTGCATACACATCCTTCTGACAGTTTAGTCACAGAGCAAGACAGCTAAAGGCAATAATGTCTTAGGAAATCTCCAGTAATCTTTTTGCAGCAGTTTATCAAAGCCTCAAGTCTTCTGTCCAGATGGGGATTACAGACATTGTCACCTTACTACCCAGACAGTATAACACCTCCAAAGATGCTTTGGGAGTATCACAAGACGAGTAGCAAATGCCTGCACCTTAAAATAAATAAATAATAATTTAAAAAAATATCAAACTTTAGATTGGAAACCTTCACCCACAAACACTAAAACCAGCACTGGCCAGCATCCATTCCCCCTTTAAGTTTCCCAGACCAGGAACAAGTTGATTTCCCTCACCCTGAAGCTGCAGCACAACATCCCTGACTGCAAATGGATGCAGGCATGCACATATACAAAGAAGCACCAGATGGCCTGGGAACTCTTTTTTTTTAGGCATTTTGAAAACTGGATTTATCCCACAAGGCATCAAAAGAACACAACTACTTGATTATAAGAAACCAAATCCTGAAGCAAAACTTCTTTTCGGGGTTTTCCCCTCAAAAAAAAAAAAAAAAAAAAAAAGGCATGTTTATTCAAATGTTTAAAATAGTTGTCATTCTAGTTAAAACCTATCTTTCTAATGCGACTTATCTATTTGGAGCTAAAAGCATATTTTCCATTGGAAAATTTTCAGCATGATTCAGAACCATATATTTGTGCTTTCAATAATTTTCCACCTGCTTCTTAAAAAGCCTTGATTTAGATCACGCTCTTAAAGAAAGCCTTTTTAGATAAATGCATTAACTTAATAGTTAAACATTATAAGTTTAATTTGTAAAATGTAACATGAATTCAAATTCATCCACAGTTTACTTTCCAAGTGAGAGACTAAAGTAAAAATAATTGAGGTATTAGACATAGAAAGATAAAATTTTAATTTAAATTTTATTCACCATCAAGCATTACTGAATTTGTACCAGCAGCAAGACTCATTTCTGGAATATCTACAAATAAAGATTTACAGTTAAACTCAGACGCCTTTAATTTTATGGATCCCTGATAGGTTAGGAATCCATGCTCTGCTCAGTGCAGCATCATTGTCCCAGAACAGCATAGTTGCCTTTCACCTCACTTGCAGCCAGCCCTAAAGGGATAAATACTGTTAAAGTACTCCATCACACGACATTCACATCAAGTTACAACACTAAAACCACCTTTTCAGCCCTATTTGAAACTCCACAGATAGAACCTAGAAAAAGGTGACCTTCTTTGAAATTCCTGTTATCTTTCTAAATTCAGTATCAGCTTTGTTATTCTTATCAACTCTGGCTCCCTGTTAGATTCCAAAAATAAGAAATAGAGATGGCTAGGTCCAGTCAGCAATAAATTAAAAAACAGCAGCATAATTTATACCTTTCATGATGATCTCAAAAAAACTGTCTCATAAAACAAGTCTAATTGTTTCCTCCATAAAACTACACTTTTGATTGTAGCACTAAGAAAACTTAAATAGATTTCTGCAAGTTCTATGACTTTGGAACACACATGCTCTTGCAGATTTAGCTTGGGCTATTTGCCATGATTTCTGTCACTGAACAACACAGCTGCAGCAACTGAGCAGTTATTTCTTCTTCACTTGATACTAATCTGTCTTACTTTGGTGGGGCAGACAAGAAGCACTCATGTGACCAAGCTATGAGAGCATTAAGTACATGAATCAAACCATTCCCAAAGTGATTATTTATACCCTCAAGGCCCAACTCAATGACACAGGCACTGTTGCAGCACCTCCACCTTAAAGAGCTTCTGTACCCTCTGTCAGGTTTTTCCCTACTGCTTGGCCCCTTAGTTGTTTTTAACAAATTTCTGACATTCAATACCGCAAATGCATTTTTTTTTTAAAAATGAAACATCTCTGAATCTGATCCCTGACCTGGCTTTCAGCACAGCCCCATAAACAGCTGAAAGGGAAGGTATCTGCTACAGCATCAGAATGGGATGCGAAGTCAAGAACTCTTTGAACTTGTATTGACCATGGAACACTCATACTCTCAAAACACACCCTGTGAGACAGTCTGGCAAAAGCAACCATAAGCATTCCCAAAATAGATGTGTGTAGTCCAAAGGGGTAGATTTTTTAAGACAACTAATCAAGAAGGGAAAGGAGGAGAGCAGCCAGCCAGAAGCACTGTCAGTGCAACCCTGAAGTGTTCTGCTCACGGTCACTCACCAGACTTCTCCCAGGGAGGGAACTAATAAAATCACTCCTGCTGAACTTCACGAAATTGGCACAATAGCAGGAGATGATGGGTCTTGTTGGTTGTACATACTGATTTGCATCTTTTGAGTATGCAGAACTGCATCAATATGCAGCTGAACTCAATGAAATCAGAGGTTACACACTGTGAGGAACGTTAAGTTTCACTCACCAGGTCAAAGACAGTGCCCTGGATTTCAGCAGCACTGCAAGAACTCTGGTGTAACAATAGAAAAGCAACAAACCATGAGCTCTCAGTGTAATGTTACAGCCAAGAAAGTAAATACAAGCCATGAATGCTTAACAAGGGAACATTAGGTAGGAAGCAATGCCATTTCATATAACACTAAGCAAACCATTATAACAACATTGCTGTGCCCAGCTCAAATGTCTGCACATTACTCTCAAAGCCAGAAAAAAATCACAAAGACTATTTTGAGCCTGAAAAGCATCTGCAAATGAATTTTATTTTTATCTGCTTAGACAAAGACAAGACAAAGAGGTGGCTTGCATGTGAATTTGACATACCTTAACATGGAGAATATTTTTTCCCAAAGTTCCATAACTTTTTGATTCCTGTCTCCTCAAATATCAAGAGAGGGGATAACAGGGAGCATAAAAATATCAAATACTATAAAACCCCCCTACTATTATGCTGATAAGTCCACATACAACCTGAATAAGTAACTGCTTCTCAATAAAGACCCTTAAAGGTGGATAAACTAATGAGATCCAAGGAGAGCACTGATGCTAAAAAGTGACAGGCTAAAAGCATGTTCTTGGAAGAAGTTCTAGAAACTAATCTGGAAAGGGGAACAAATTAAGTGCACAATGACAATTTCTGACCTGAAACAAATCTACCTATTCATTTACAAATCATCCATATGACTAACTCTCCAATAGAACGAACAAATGATGTCTAAGGAGAATAGTCAGTTGACTTCCACTTAACATCATGCTAACAGTCTTAGCAAAAGATGTTAAAAGGAGGAATAAACAGGAACAGAGACAGTTGGAACATTTGCTAGCCACTAACCCAAAGCAAATTTTCTTCTGTTAGCAAACAGAATAGCTCTATCAGAAGTAGCATTGAAACTGCCATTTTTTTGAGGGGGTTAATCAGTGATTTTCTGCGCATATTTCATTCTAACAATTCCCCTTGAAAAATAATCGCTTGTAAAAAACAAAAAATTCTGTTAGTATGTATAAGTTTGCATTCATTTAGTCAGGCCATAACAAAACCATCTTCCTTCCTATTCAAGCACAAAAGTACAAAAACATGCATCATAAATCCTAGCTACTTCAAACATCAAATCCATTCCATTCCTTACTGCCACCAGGAACCAGCAACCTCATAAGGGTTATGAGGTACAAAAGCCACATTAAGTGACACCATAAATTCATTTAGCTCTGAAACCAAAGCTAAGGCAGGACTGCCTATGGTGCCATTTCTGGATTTATAACCTATCCTTCAGCAATAAAACCATTCCAAGCGGTTTATTAGCACTGCTGGTTATGTCCCTGTACAAGATAGAAACAGAAGTATACTCCAAAGCACACATTTTCTGACTGTAGAACCACAGAGTCATCAAGGTTGGAGAAGACCTCCACGATCGAGTCCAAACACTAACCTAACAACATTAGGTCCACCCCTAAACCACATATCTAAGCATCGCATCTACACATTTTTTGAATACATCCAGGGATGGTGATTCCGCCACTTCCCTAGGCAGTCCATTCCAGTGCTTGACAAGCCTTTCAGCAAAGAAATTTTCCCAAACATCAAATCTAAACCTCCCCTGGCACAACTTGAGGCCATTTCCTCTTGTCCTTTCACTTGAGGCACTGCACATGAGACCAACATTCACCTTCTATCATGTAGTTGTAGAGAGCAATAAGATCCTCCCCCTGAGCCTCTTAGAACATGAACCCTACATCCAGTCTCCCATTCCCTGGTTCACCTCTCAAAGAGCCTCCCCTATCATCTGTGCAGAGGTGGAAACTAAGTTTGGAATTCCACAGAAGATGTTTTTCAAGCAAAGCAGATGACAGTCTTGGAAGAAGAGAAAGTGGCCACATCTTGTCCCTCTGGAAGTGCACTGAATTCATCTTTTGCTTTCAGGGACATTTTTTCAGCACCACAAACTGGTGTTGGATTGCACAGGGTCAGTCAACTATCTGCTGTTTGTTTTCAATGAGCACTTTCACATCATGTACAAGACTACAGAAACAAAAGTAGTTCATCTTCCATTTCACTTGTATCAGCTCTGCAATGCAGACAGAATATTGCACCATTTAACAAACTAGTACAAAAAAATCTGCAGTTTTCTAAGACTCACAAAAAGAAAACAGGGAGAGAAAAGCTTTCTTAAAACACAGGGACTTGGGGTCTGATCCAAAACTTGTGCAAAGAAAGGAAGCAGCACAGTTCAGAGTGGCCCTGCCTGTAGGGAAAGTTCCCAGGCCTGGGACTTTTCATGGGATCTCCATTTGGTAGCTCTCACAAGTCATCCAATGCTGCCCTGGTCTTCACAGCCTTATCTTGTTAATGAGGTCAGTGCACATACAATAAAGAGGAATTCGTATTCTTTAAACATTTCCCTATCTTCCTCACAACCTAAACATTCCTTTGCCCTGTAGCTTGCAAAAAACCCCACTTTTTAGCAACACCTTGCTGAAGATTTTGGTATAACCTAATAGCTCTGACTCAAGAAGTAAGTTTTGATTTCAGTGAACAGTAAGATGCCCTGAAAATCCCAAATGCAAAAGAGATAAAGTTCACTTAGAGACCTACCCTACAAGACAGCACTTGCACTGCAACTTACCCATTTTCAAAAGCTCCTGAAAGTCACAGTGAGCTAACACAGAGGTGTCACATAGAGGTTCTTCAGGCTATTTTCTCCTTCTAGAAAGCTTCCAGCACTCAGCTTACTGAAACAAATGGGAAAGTTCTCCCCTCCTGGCATTACACAAATGCAGCTTTTACAGGGAAAGTCTGCTTTCTGAAACCAACTTCTGATGAACAGCGTTTTCTATTTATGAAAAACCACATCTTTTTGCTTTGTTTGAAAATTTTTCAAGATTCTGATCATGCTGGAAATTTATCAGATGATCTGTTTCACTCTGTCACAGTAAGATGAAATTCTTAAAGAAGAAACTGTTAATAACATGTAGGGGGACAAAATCCTGGCCATAACAATGTTCTCAAAGCAAAACCTTTGCTGAAAAAGATGTTGTTTTTGTTTTTTTTTTTCTTTACAAAATATACTTTATGATCAAATCATAAAGCAAAATATGCTGGGTGTTTACTGTGAAAATACATCAAAATCCAAGCACACAAACTGAAAAGTGAGAATATCTGCTGGCAAATTTCAATAGCAGCAAACAAAACAAACTTGGCTTTTGTTTCACAGCACTCGATTTTTCTATTCCCACTCCCTTCTGAGAAATGCAGTCATCAACTTAGGCCTATTTTTTTTGCTAATATACAGGCAAATGTTCCAACTCCTTCCTCATTTTTCCCATCCTGAAACATCTTTATTTTCTAAAACCAGAAATGACACATCAAAATTTTTTACTATAGGATAAATTTTATAACATAGATAGTGCATCAGCATGCTACATAGGAAAAAGGCAATTGTGAGCAATACCAACAAAAAGCTCAGCAATACCAACAAAAGGCTCAGAGAATTTAAGGGACAATGTGAAGGCAGTGAGTGAATAACCTCACCTTGTTTCCCATTTTAAATGTAAGGCTACTATATAAAATATTTGATGTTGAGATTATTTCCTCCTAGACTGACCTCCCAAAACATATTAAACACCTTTCATGAAGTAAAACCAACGTTCCTTTCCAAGTGCCTACTGTTTGCAACAAACAGTTTGAGTTCTAATGCCCCAAAGGCTCCCCCATTTTCACACCTAAAAACAAGGATTTGATTTCATATACGTTTTGCAACAGTTCACTGAGAAAAGCCAACTGTGAGACATCACTGCATGAGAGGAAGGGTATGAAGGGAGAGAGAACAGACATACAGGCAGATAACAGCTTAAGCAATTAGCCTAAAGGAGAAAAGGAAAAGTGCTAGTCAACATCTCATGGCTTCACTGGCCTCTAAAAGAAATCAGCAATTTCTGCTTAGCAAGCAAGTTCCCCCATTAAAAAGGAAACCCCTCAAAATTAACATCTTCTAATTAACTGGAAGCCAAGAACAGAACTCCAGTGTGCTGCTGAGAGCTGCACGCAGAATTAATTGTGCAAGACAGACACTGGGCACACGCAGAGCCACCCTGCAGCTGGGTGTTCCCAGCTGCAGCTCACGACGTGGCCTTGGCAGATGAGACTCGTGGGCAGACTCGAGACCGTAGGAGTGGTCACAGAACTAGGCTGGAAATGCTCCTCCTCAGGGAAAGGGGATGTCAGTCAAAAAGAAGAAAGCATCCTGCCACCCTCTCTTCATTGCTGAACAGCAGGGAAAGAAACTAAATCAGACCCAGTAACATGAAATAGCAGGAAGAGAGAGGAAAAGAAAGGAAGTCTTATGCACAATAAAGTTAAATTGCTGCATTATTAAGCCAGCTCCTTCTTCCATAGAGCTACAGCAGGTTACCTGAATTCACATCAATATACATCCACATCCAAAGACCATAACACGAAAGAAAAGTGGACACCTCCCATGTACCACCCTGGAATTTACACTTGCAGAGTGCTGCCCTTCCTACCAATACGACCTACTTTGAAGAATACCACCCCTCTTCACTTATTTGCTTAATTCAAAGAGATAACAGACTCACCATTCATCATCTCTCAAAGCAAAGCACTCATGGAAGGTTCATTATTCGGGAAGGATTTCTACTCAGCAAGTAGCCTGAATATAAAACTTACATACTGAGTTCAGCATCTCCACTGAATAGTGATCTGTGTTGCAATACAATGATTGTACAGAGTACTGGTGGGTTCAGACCTGCTTATAAAAATGGAAGTTCTTGGATTCTGTCTTTTTACATAAATGTAAGCTCTCCATTTAAAATCATATGTTTATCACAGATCCAGGAACTACAAACAAGGTATGAAAGAGATTTATTTAAATGACAGAAAGCAGCCTTGATCAATTCTGGATGGAAGCAAAGGAAAAGGAAAAACTTCACAGGAATGCTTCTCTTCTCAGGAAATTTGTAAACTATTCGCTTGCACGGTTAAAGCTGGTTAACGTTTGGACATTAGATAATTTTGTTTGGACTTAATACCAACAACAAAAAATGTGATGCAATTAGCCTGTTTGTTACCTATCAATAATAAAATGAGAATTTGTTCACAGTCTAGGATAATTTTAAAGATCAACATAGGTAAGCGAAATTTCTTATCATCTAATACATAACCTCACACAGTGAAATATACACAAAAAGAAACTTTAAACTTAAAAATGGGAAGCAGTACCCTTGTTTAGTCTAGGTTCAGGCCAAAAAAAAAGAAACCGTTTTTTTCCCAGTCAAGACTGCTAACTACAAGAATCCTCTCAAGTCTATATATACTTTATGCATTTATAATGTACCAATGAAATAGCACATACAATCAATTACTAGTGCTACAAAGAACTACCATGAAAAGTATTATTTTCAGCAGCTACAAAAGAATTAATCCTTGGATAAATTATCATTTGAAATAACGTTGCAGTCTACAATAATTTCATTACAGGTCACAATCCCTATAACACTGTGCTTTTCTAACTGTATATTTGATGCCACTATGTCCATATAAATTCAAGTTCTTCAAAGGAAAGGATCAACATTCTCCACAAATTTGTGTGAAGTTACTTGTTGTATTTCACAAACATTAAACTACTTTGTCTGTTAGGATTTCCAGTCCGTTTATCACACAAATCGTACCACATGTATTAAAATTATGAAATACAGTAACACCTAAATTCAATGTGTTTGTCAGCATACTTAAAAAAAAAAAAAAAAAAAAAAAAAGAGAAAGAAAAAGACGACATTTGGTATTTGTTTGGATAAACTATCTGTGGTTCCATAACAACAAGGAAGGGAAATAATCTGAATCTGTACACATCAAAAACAAACAGCCAGCATACGTTAACTTTTAATATTTTTCATGCTTCATAGTTAGAGTCTAGGTCCGGAACTTCAACAAATATATCAAAATAATCTCATCACAATATAGCTAATGGTCCAGGACATATTTAAATTGATGCACAGAAATAAATGGAAATAGCAAGTCAAATGAAGAGCAGATGGTCACTCTAAACACTTCATTACCCTCCAACCTTTTTATTTATAATGCAGAAAGAATAAAAGAACATATACCATAGTCTGCAACTGGAAAACAAAACCTACAAAACCCCCATGTGTTTCTTAAGTAATTAAAAAAACTAACCCAGCAACACTGTACGATCACTTAACAGCTGTTGAGTTCATCCTTCTAGCAAAAAAAAAAAGAAAATATTTGTACTTATCTTTATACTAACTTTCCAAAAGGCCTACAAACTCAGTGACGTGCATGTTCTCCCTTCTTCTCTCAACCTCCTTCCTTTCAACATAATTTGAGTTTTCAGGTCTGTTTTTGTCGTCTCATATGAAACTATGCATTTTTAAAGTGGGGAGGTTTAACCTTTGAGCTGTTTCACCAATAGCTACCAATGTTCCCCTAATGTCAGCTCTACAACTGGGAATGTTGGTGACGAGCAGCCCTCACCTGCACCATTTGTGCCCTGACAGACAAGGCACGTATATTAGTCAAGCTGGCTGAACAAGCTGCTGAGCTGGCCACAGACCCCTGGCCGCAGCTGGGAAACTTGAATTTTCCTGAGGAAGGAAGAGGACTGAGGAGCGTTTCAAATGTCTGACAACTGAAGAGAAACACAGAAAATTTCCAAACTAGTAAAAGAGAATGGGACAGAGAACTATGTTCAAGGCCCGAACTAGAAGGAAGCAGACCTCCACTGCTCTTTTCAGTGCCTCCTAGAAGAAATTCTCCATAGTGAACTGTTTCACAACAAACCCACAAATCAAAAAGAAATCTGCCCTTATTAAAATGAAAGTTCAATGGATATCATGCTAGTAATATAGATGATACCCACACAGAAAAAGTATAGAGAACTGCTCAAGGAGGAGATTGCAAATGAGAAGGATGGGTGGAAACAGTTGGGAATTTAAAAACAGGAGTCCTGAATTCCAAAATGGACTTATGCTTGAAAAAGGTGAGACATTAAATGAAGTTAGCCACTCAGAGGAAGCTCCAGGAAAAAAGGTATTTACACAAGCACTACAATAGAAGCACAAGGAAGCATATGAAAACAAAAAGCACATGCAGAGAAGCAGGAGTAGAGATAGCTGTCCCCTTTCTGCTTCAGAAAAGAAACAGAGAAACAGTACATCCCATACTTTATATATAATTTCTAGTTCCTTTAACTCTTCAGCCTGTTTTTTCCTGTACCATCTTCAGCAATCCAAACAAAACAACCCTCTGCTTGCTCTTATATTTGGACTGCACTTCCAAAGTCTCTTTGCTCCTATTTCCTGCCTCATAGGAACTTCTTACATGCCCAGAGGTTCTTTTTTTCTCTTCAGGATCACTACTAAGAACCCGAAGCTACAAGGTTTGCCACCCAGCAATCTAGTCTAGAACACAACCACTGGAAGAAAAACCCAAACGTATTTGATGCACACTACTGACAAAAAGTCCCCATATTGTCAAACTGTTTCATAAGTTTCTTCTTATTGACCATCTCCCTTCATATTCATGGTGGTCTTCAAAGTTTCTTACATGTTCACGATCACACAACCAGTGCAAACATCTGCTACTGAAATGCATTTCTGTGCTAACAAACAAGAGGTCCAGCCACCCACATAGACATTTCATATGGTTACTCTTCTAAGCATAGCTGTATCCTAGTCCATTGCAAAAAGGCTACTGAAAGAATGCATGCAACAACCTTATTTTCTTCCCATCTCTCCTCACACATAAGCCCTCCGTGAGAGAATTAGTGTAGGTGCTCATACTTTTCTATTTTCATTACACTACTCTCATCACTGGCTTTCTCCCTCACTGAATGTCAATTCTTTGCAGCAGCACTCCTGTCATCCTGTCTATCTGTACAGCACTGAAAAATTGTTTTCGTTTTCATTAGTAACTTAATGGAACTCACAAGCAGAATTTATCTAGCATATGCCACAACCAAACACTGTTTTTTGTCTCCCTCTTCTACAATGTACTGTTGCAATGCCTTTTATCTGCTGTAGATTTATTGGGGATGTTTGGTAAGCACATCAAGGGCTTAAAATTCCCTCTTCTCTCTCAAGAACCTAACATTGTGCATTTCTGAAGCACGGCTGCAGTCACGTGTGCATATCTCATCTTATTTCTGTCTCTCTGGGGCTGGGTATGTTTCTGATTCTGTACGTGATTCTACTATGAATGCCTTTCACACACCTTCAGTATACACAGTGATGCATCAAGGCATACGGAACAGGGATAAATTAATTAAAGGCTATTACCAGAAGACAACACACTGAGCTCTAGCTGCAGCTATTTAATCAAAGCTGTAAGGTACTGAAAAGGCATTTCAACATGAACTGAAGAAGCAAAAATACCCAACGCCTTCTACCAATGGAGCTTGATCAGTTTTTGAAGGGGATTACTGGTGCTCACAGGAGTTCATGAACACGAGAGACCTTTCACCTTCCAGTGTTGCAAATATGCTTTTAACATTTTCCAGCAAGTACTCTGATTTTATGTTGTTGAAAGGTAACTTCTGCATAAAGAAGGCATTTTATCCTTTACATAAGTGATAAAAGCTTTAAGGAATTAATTAAAAATCCCATTCCCCATCTGATGTCATATACCTGTTTGGGGGCCAAGGGGTGGGGTAACTCCATAGTTAGGAGACTCCAGAGCACGATGTCAATTTAAGTGTCTACACGCATATTAGTGCATAACTCTAGAGTTAATATTCACAAAATGTCAGTTGGAAATCATATGTGATGTAAAAGAAAGAAAAAATGAGTTGCACTTCTCTCGCAATATTTATAAGTTCATTGAGTCAAATACACTAACCAATAATTATAAGATAGAGATGACTGCTCAAGAGTTAATTTGACATTTACATTTGATGTAAGCATAGAGGACAGACAGCAAATTTTGTTATGTTCATGTTACTCCAACAAAAAAAGAATACAACACATAGCAGACCAGAGATTAAAAAACGGTATTGAAGAACATTTACTATTCCTATCCTGAAGTGTTTCCATAGCAGCTGAAACAATTATTAAAACAGATACACCAAAAGGAAGGCAAAGAAATAATATGAAAGCTATTCATCTGAAAATAATTCACAAATTTGAAGAGTTATATTTGACTGATTCATTACGTTAATCATTAAACATTACATACTTTCTAATAAATCACACAGGTCTTTACAGTGATGCTCACAGCAGCACAGGAATTTATAAGAGCAAGGAGATTTTTAGAGAGGAGTATTTATGACAGACAACATGTTGACTGCTGTGGATTCACACCACAGAAAAGGTAAGGTATCCTAGATCTGCTTTGCAGGACAAGGACTTTCATACTGGAGTAAGCTTACTGTTTGTTTCTTCTTTTATTCCATTTTAGACTACAGAAACTCAAGGAAATCCTACATATGTTCATTGCCCTCCTGCCCTCCCACAACTTAATCACAGAATACCATTTTCAGCAGCCTTAAGAAAAGGGGCATTAATTCCTGCTACTCTGGACAGTGCCACAGAAGAGCCATCTTTCATATTCACCCTTTAAGCTTTCATAAGATACACCTAATTAAAAATCAGATATTTAGTTTTTAGAAATGAAAGCAATCACATCTCAGAGTTAAGAAAAATTTGGCTTTTCAGCTTCATCTAAGTTATCTCTAGAGTGCTCCATTTATGCATTAACTAGTAGGCATCATCACCCTTGCCCAAATGTCAAAGCTCTTTCCTTCCATTCCTCCTGTAAGAACACAGCATCATCCATAACCAGTTTTTCTTTTATTAAAGTCACGAGTCCTTCAGAAAAACAGAAGCAGGACTGTTTTGATAACAGTGAGCAAAGTGGCCTTCCATCTGCCTACAGCCCAGGTATAAACAGGTAACAACCTCCAACGTAAGTGAAGGTGCAACACAAAACGTACTAAACAGGTTCCCAGTGGTAAAAAGACATACACTGATAACTATGTGTGAGGGAGGAGGGATGGTCTCTAACGTAAGTGAATCAGTTCTCATCACTAGATTTCAGATGCGCAGACGCGGTGTCAGGTCAAGAAGAAGTAATGGCACCATTTATGTTCCCCTTCCCATGGGAAATCACCCCACAGCAACAAAACTGGTCAACTGCCACTCACTTCTATACAACAGATTCAACCTTAATAGCATTTCAAATTCAATACAGGGCCCTGAGGAGCTCATGGATAAAAAGCCATCCAGTGCATTATTCTGCTTAGAAAGAATACTTGCAAAGTATATGATTCTTGCCTTAGGAGTGAAGAAAAAAAGCCAGCATCATTAAGCAATCCTTGAAATTTCATGCAAGAAGCTGAGTGTAGAAACCATTATCCAGGGGTATCTGCAGTGTTCAGAACAATTTTATGTTGACATTTGTGTGGGGGCAGCTGGGTAGGAAACAAGTTTGTGAAAGACTAGAGAACACGTTCAAATGACACAGCACGTAGAAGGGCAGGCTAGCAGATGGGGTAGTCCAAGGGCAGTGCATATGCAGTAAAAAGAATAAACTGCAAATGCCCCAGAAGAAAGAGGGCGTGGAAATGCAGATAAAGAAAGGTGACTCTAGTCCAAATATTGCTACACAGCCTAGGGAAGAACAAGCTAAAGAAGGACTTGGAGATCATGGTTGATCTCTACTTCTGTTACCACCATGAACTGACAAAAGCTTACCAGATGAGTACTTTCTGACACTATGGCATAAATTACAATGTGAACCACAAAGAAACTTATCAATCATTAGATTGTATTGATGTAAGATTAATTTTTCCCACACCACCATCACCCCCCACATACAAGAAAACATTGTGGCAGAACCTGATGCAATTAACCTGGACAAAAGTGTCAGGGGTTTAGCCTTATTTGAATACTAAAAAACCACAAAACAACGACTGAACAAAAAAACCTCAACCTTTTTTCTACACATACAGTCAGCTTTCCTTCAGTCATGTCTTTTCCGTCATTCCTCCACACAAGCAAATAGACCCTGTAGTCTTTGAAATCCAATAAACCTTTCAATAACTTTGAAATTAACTCTTAAGATAGCCTAAAAAGTTGTAGTTGCTAGACTATTGTGTTCTATCAACAAGTTCCTTTTTTCACTAGAAAGACAACAGGGGTATAATGTCAGCAGATAGTAGAAAGAGCACATTTTACAGATGCCAGTATCTCCTGATATGAGTGCTTGCAAACACAATCAGCAAGCACAGTGAAATCCTCCGCAATCATCTCCATACTTGACTTCATGAATAAGCTGCTCATTGGTGATGAAGTCCACACTCCCTTCTTTTCATAAAATTTGAGCTGAAATGAGAGAAACCACCATACACTTTTTTTTTTTATGGAAAAGATGCTACTCAATTCATTCAGCTTAACCAGTCCTGTACCACAGCTTCTGAGTATTAAACCACGTTCTGCTTCAGGCCCTAATCCCATAACATCTAGAACTGCAAAGCTCAGAGAAACTTTACTGATCAACTTCTATAAATGGTGCAACGCCTCTTTCAGTTTTTCTAACTCTCAGTGTGGGTGTTACTTTCTGTGAAAGAAAGGGAAAAAACATGAGGAACAGATATGTAATTCAACAGAACAGTTTTTAATCCTCAAAACACTGATAGCTATTACAAGCTCCAAAGTTCTCCACCAGTCTAGGGACTTTCAGGAAAAAAAATGCCAACATCTTACTCTGTCTTTGGACAAATGAACTACAACCACCACATGGGCAGCTCACATTCTGAAAACACTGGCAAATCTAGGCTTCATTCAGAAGTCAATTCAAGCAAGAATGCTCCACAGCTTCTCTACCGGGCCAGCAGATACTTCCATATATTTTCATCACTCAAGGACTAAGAGTGCCATTACCTCATTTTCTGATACTACAAAAACCTCAAACTGTCTTAAACAGGCTCTACAGCAAAAGCTGACCTCTGATAAATTAGAGTATAACCTTAAGCAAAATATTTACTGAGCTTATCGACACAGACCTCTATAAGTAAACCCTTAGCATGCTGATAACAATCATTGACTCTACTTTAGAAAAGATTTGTGCGGAGATGTCAGGAGGAGTGCAGCAAGTTGTGAAAGAGATGCGAGGAGAGGAAATATATTAGCATTTCAAATATCTGGAAATGTGCAATGTAGCCTGTAAGGCAAGGGAGGCCTAATAATGCTGCAGCAAGTATCTCTAGGTGGCTCCGTTCACATACTTCTGTATTCACATGTAAGACTCTTACTCAATCTCTTCAGTTTCTTTTAAGCAGAAACAACAGGGCTGCCAAATTCCATGTTTTAGGGAAATGATGCCAATATATACAGATGATTGTTATAATGAAAGGCACCTAACTAGAGTCTAAGTGTACTCGGAAAAAAACTCTTTTACACTGCTGGATGTTAAGGTAGTGCACAATTTTTCAGGTTGTTACAGTCATTACTGAATTCTCCCACCTGTTTTTGTAGACCAAGTTAATGGCTGGTGACAATTTGGGTTGAAATGGAAAAAAAGATTAAATGTTTTTCAAACATGATCAACTTCCATACTATTTCATGGGAAAACTTGTGCTTCAAGAGGGAGGGAACAGGTCAGCAAAAAAGGATGGGTGTTGCGTGCTTAGCAGCTGTGAGGAATGAAAAAAACCCAAACTCTGTAAATAACCGACACGCACCCTGCAGCTGCCTTTAGGGGACACGCAACGGGGTTCTGGGGATGCTGAAACACCTAAAAACGCGGCCCAACCTCACCGAGTAAGCGCAAACGACACGCGCACAGCCCCGCAGGCCGGCAATGTCCCTTCCTCATTCCTCCTACACAGCAGCAGGAGGGGAAAAAGTTCAGAGCCAGCACCGTCCCCGCACCCGCGGGGCCGGGCCCGGCCTGCCCGCCCGGGCGTGCCCCGGAGCCGCCTGGGGTTACCCCGGCCCCGCGGGACGGGGGCAGCGCCTCGGGCATCCCCCCAGCGGGGGGCAGCGCCGGCCCTACAGCGAGGGTGTTGGAAAACAAGAAGTAAGGAGGAGGCGGCGCCCACCCCGCAGACCCTCGCCACGGCGGGGGCAGCGCGGCCTCGCCTCGTTCTCCCCGCGGTGCCACAGGTGCTGCGGGGCTAGGGGGCTGCAAGTCGGAGGGCAGAGAGGCCGAAGGCACCCAGCGGTCCGTGGTGCCCCCATGCCCGGCAGTACCGCCGGGCAGGGTCTTCGGGCAGCTCCCTCGCACCAGCCGGGGACACGTACAGGTAGAGCCCCGCACCGCAGGGACGACCCCTTCCGGGAGAGGCGCCGCTGAAGGCACCGCTGCAGGGGGCTGGTTTTCGGAGGGGAGGAGGAGAGCAGGTGCTCACCTCCCCTCTCGCTCTGGGCAGAGGGGAGAAGGACGCAGACGGCTCCAGCCGGCAGGACGGGGGCGGGCGGCGCTCATGGCGGGGAGGCGCCGCGCACCTGGCAGCAGGTGCACGCAGGCGGGGACGGCGGCGAGGAGGACGAAAGTAGCGAGGCTTTCCCGGGGAACCGCGCCTGTTGTGCGGCCGAGGGGGGGCACTCGCAGGTGCCCGTCGCCAGGGAGAGGGGGACGATGCGGAGGAGGGTAGAGGGTAGCTGCAGGCGCTGTTTTGCAGGCGGGGGAGGCGAGCGCACGCTACTCACCGGCAGCTCCACGTTGACTTCGGTCCCGTCCAGGAGAAGGACGCGGCACTGCAGCACCGGCTTGCTGCCGCCGGCCGCCGGGATGTGGACGGGGGCTCCGGCGCTGTGCACGACCCCTCCGGGGTGCGGCGAGGAGGGGAAGCCTCCCGAGCCGACGACGGCGGCGGCGGCTCCTCGCAGCCCCCCGTCCCGCTCGTCCCCCTCGCCGCCGAGCCCACCGCGCCCGGCTCCGCGCCCAGCTCCTCGCCCGTAGCGCTGCATCGAGCGCCGGCCAAAGGTCCTGCGCAGGAACCGCAGCATCCTGGGGGCGCCCTGCCCGGCCGCTCACACCCCCGATCCCGCAGCTCCGCGCCCGGCCCCGCGGCGCCTCCCAGAGCAACGCAGCAGCGCCGCCCGCCGGGAGCCAGCCCGCGCCGGGCGCCGGCCGGACCGCCCCGGCCGCCCGCTCCGCCCTCTGCAGCGCCGCCCGGCTCCGGCACAGCCACGGCGCGGCGGGGCGGGGCGGGACGCGGCCCCTCCTGCCACCGCCCACCGGGATGGGGGACCGGCGCGGCGGGCAGGGGGAGCTGCTGAGGCGGGCGGTGTTCGGCCACCTGCGGGGGTGGTTGGCGCGTTCGCGGCCAGCGCTCTGCAGCGTGGCGGGGAGAAGCGCCGAGGAGCGCTGCTCCTCCAGCGACTGCCCCGGCGCCGGTCGGTGGGGCGGTGTCTGTGTGACAGCCCTCGCCACCGCCCCCGGGCCGGGGAGGGGACCGAGGCAGCGGGGACGCGGAGCCTCTCTCCCCTGGCTGGGCTTGCCGAGCGACCCGTTCTTCGCGCCTAGCGTTCTGCGCTGCCCCCGCCCCGCGTCCCTCCCGCGCCCGATCTGCCGCTCCCGCCCCTTTGGACAGGCGGGAGAGAGGATGGGGGGAACTATTTGCGAAATATAAAAACAATACAAGGGGGGAGGGCGGGGATGGGAAATTGGGTGCAAGCAGAAGGACGCGTCTCGGCTGTGCTGGGGGTGGCCGAAGCGGCGGGTCCCCCGGGAAGGAGGAGGAGGACACCGCACCGCTTCTCCCGCCACCGCCTACGTCCCGTGTGCACAGACACGTCTGTCCGGTGTGTGGGAATGTCCCCGCGTTTGCCTTTGCGATCAACGCGGTCTGGTGGTTGAAGGCAACCGATGTGAGAACTTGGTCCCGTGGAAAAAGCAGTCCCTCCAGACTGTCCCGGGGTAACACTCCCTTTCGTTTCTGTAGCTGTGAGGAAGGAGTATGGTTTTATTTATCTGTCATAGGAAATCCATAGGTACAAATACTCTCACGGTCGCCTTACCAAAAAGTTAAATGTCCATGTATTCTGGCGCGGGTGAGAGCATTTTTGCTGAATTGCTACGTATAAAGTACTGGCCGTGGATCATGTCTCACAGAAACAATCAGTGAGAGTAATTCTGTCATCCTACGGTCAGATGTGATCTAAGGGACTTTGAACTGAAATAATTTGCTGCTTCTACAGTGTTTTAGGGTTTTTTTCTGTTGTGGACATTATTTTCCTTAACCTTACCTCCAGGCCCATTTACACAAGCATTGTCTTATTAGGTATTCAGAAAGCCTGCCAAAATGTCTCAGCTTGTCATTTTTTATTGAGACTTGATAGTATTAGGTAACTGCCTGCTGCTTCTGCATCCTTTTCCATGTTCCTTCAATGCCCTGAATCAGGTCTTGAAGTGTCTCGTCAGCCAAGACAGTCACTAAACTGCATGATCTTTGGCAGAGATGTACCTGCAGCCCTTCTGTGCTTCATGGCTGCATAAAAGAGCTTTTATAGAAATAGAGTGGAAAGGTGCTAATCTTTGCCTGCTAATGTTAACAATCAAGAGCAGACACTTCTTACAGATTATGTTTGGGGATTTTTTTCCTAATTTTTTTCGTTGCATTAGGAGCAGAATTTTAATTTGTTTTCAGGTCTTGAATGGTTCAGCATACCTTGAGGTTCTTTCACTGCTTTGAACACTGTGAAGATATCCCAGTCCCATAAAGCTGGTTTGCATGCCACAAGAAGCACAGATGATCTTAACAGTTGGAAATTCACCAGAAATACTGTCTTGAGGGAGCTACAGCGATTTCAGTGCAAAGGAGACTGGGGTGGAAGGCAGGTCTTGCATCACTTGGGACTGGCCTGGCAGAAAACTGAGTAAGTCTTTTGCTGTGCTAAAAATCTTCTTTACTCTGAAGCTGCAAGACTTTAGCCCTTAGTATCTTTCAACTTCTGTCATGAAAAACAAAAGTCTGGTATTTTAAAATGCGTAAACCTAGGCTTGCTTGACTTGCATTAGCAGCACACATGATGCACACCAATGGCCATACCCCAGAGGGGCAGTCCTGTATTTACGGAACTGTCATATTGATGCTGAAGTCCTGTTAAACCTCATGTTAAGAAATATGAGGTAACACTCACAGTAAAGGATCTTCTGGAAGGAACTGGTGGTGGGAGGAAATAAAGCTGGTTCCTTAGTAGCCAGCCTCTCTTGGAGTAAAACAATTCCACGGTTTTTTGTCTCATGTTACCAGCAGAGCTATCTTTAGCCCTGAAACAAAAACCTTGGACTGTGGGTACTGAGGATGCCTTGATACAAGATGAGAGGTATTTAAACTAGTATTTACATTTGGATTTGTACTTGTATGCTTCACCTATCTGCATCCTCTCTCCATTTTCAAATGGGCAAGCCCTAAAGGGATTTGGTTTGCTGGCACATATACCCTGCAGTCCTGCCTCAGAGTGCCTGCTACTTGCTGGCTTTCCAATGAGAATACAAGGAGAAACTGCCATGGCCCTCATCTGCACTATAGTTAAGAGCATTACTTTTAAATATTTATCCAAATAGTCTTCCACTGCAATATTCACCTCCCATGGAGTATTCCAGTCTCCACTGGGAGTCATGACTTGATCACTGCCCCAGGAAAGATGGTGACCTGGGCAAACCATTTGTACTAACCCATATTCGAGTTCTGGTAGCAGTCCCTGCAGGCAACAAGTCTCACCAATGACTTTGCCATAGTGCTAAGCAGCATATAAATGGGAGAGCATTTATCAAAATTGCTACTGACAATGGTGTAGCAGCAGCAAGATGAGGAATCAGTAACCATTAGAGACACTGTTGTTGGTCATGGCTAAATAATGACATAAAAGTTTGATAAGCACTTTATTCTTGCTATTTCATTCAGAGTTTTGGTTTTGTTCAAATCCTATCTGAAAGCTTTTGGAAAGCTTTAAAATAGAGCCAACCATGTGACGGGGTTGGGGAGCAAGCCACAGACAGTTCTGTGAAGAGATTTCTCCTGCAGTGAGCACACACATGTTTCCTGGTCATCAGAGACCTCTTTCTTGTTTTACTTTGTCACTGCAATCACATTTATGGATTTTTCCTGGCCTGCCAGACTTTCACTCTATGCAAAGGAGTGTTCTAAATTTAATTTGCATGCAGATAGAGTTTCTTTTTCTGCAGTTTTGAAGAAATGTTATCTTTACTGAGTAACTTACACAGGCTTATATTTTGCAAAATTCTGCCAGGATATGTTTTGTTACAGACATTACTTAGTCGAAATTTATATAAAAAGATTCAAAGAGCAATTATTGATGCAAACCCAAATATCTATGGTAATAAAACTGGGGGGGAAAGAAACTTGAGGAGTTATGACAAATGTTCACTCAGGCTTTTGGATATTAATTTTTTTGATATTATTTTCTAAACATATAAATGAAATTAAATTGTTCTGTTAAACATTTCATTAAAGAAGATACTTTTCAGCATTAGCATTCATTGGATTACAACATTTATGTAATACTGTTTGCAATTCTATCTATGTCCACCAAAAGCATGTCTGTTGTATGAACAGGTCTAATGTCACTGTTTTTCAGGATTGTTATATATACAGATACAGATTAAGAATAAAATGCAAAGGTAATTCTGAATTACATGGCTGAGGATAATTTGCATTTCTAGGCCATCTTTCAGCTAGAGAGATCCCAAAGCAATTTCTCTAAAAAAAAAGGAAAATTATATGTAGAACTATTTCACCAACACTGAAATGCAGCAGCTGTTTAACAGCAAAGAAAAATACTAAGACTCTCTCTTACAATTGTAATGGAAATATGCATTTGAATAGGCAGAAAGTTATGCAAATCATATGGCCATGATTCTGGGGCTAACGGATGTATTTCTGCAAAAGGTACCACGTGATTGTAGATAGTCAGGACTTTCCTTGCTCTACTCCAAGTGTTATAAAATACTTCCATTAAGAAAAAAATTAGTACTTCTCCATTTGGAATACCAGTGTTACAGTAGGCACCTATTGCTGTTCATGTTAATTGTTATATACTGAAAAAAAACCCCAACTATTTTCTTTTAGAATAAATAAAATAGTAGCTCATTCCAGAAGAAGTGTGTCCACTCAAACAGCTGTTGGAGCATATCCAGAGAGTTTTGTTGATAAAGCGAAACCTTTCCCACTACAAAATCTACAGAAAGAATTTCTTGGTGAGTGAAGACTTTACAATGCCTCTTGTCCATCTAATATGCAAATTCAATATGACCTAATCAGATGTTCTTTTGTTCAGTGAGAATTTTATCAGGTTTGTACTGACCTTAATGCATAGAAATTATTTATATTCAAACTATGATTAGGTTTAGAGCATTAATGAAAAGAAGTTTTCATACTTTGTTGAATTTCAAAGATAACAGATGCTCAGCTGAAAAACTGAGGCATTTTTCCTCAGCTGAACTGTTTTGATTTTAATCTTTGCTGACCCTAGAAGACTCCTCAGAATGTTACCTATAAACAAACATGATGTGATAAAACACTAATGTTTTCTAGACATATTTTCTAACAGTAATTATGAATATTTTAATTATATCTTCACTGAAAATAGATATCCATGGCTTCTTGTGCTATGCAGGAGTAAATAAGGTCTGAATTTTACAGCAGAAATACCTTTGACTGACACTGCAATGCTGAATGGGACCTTGTATAGATCTGATGGGACAATGAACCAGTTGTGAGAAGTGTTGGACACCTTCAACATGTATTAAAAATCAACCTAGCAATAAACCAAGGTAAATGTTATAATGAATAAACATCACATTAGATTTGGATAATGAAAAGAAATGTAAGTCAGATACTCTAGATACTCCACTGCCATGATGTTAGGCTGGAAGCAGAAAGGAGATCCTCTTCTCATGTGGAGACTTTGATTCTTCACCTTTTGAACTGTTTCAAAGACTAAGGGATAGAAGGCCATTGTACTTCAAGAGAAGGATCTTGTTGGAGACCAACTAGTCAACAAGTGAAGAGTCAAGAAAAGTAAGTATTGCTAAGGGAATAAAAATGGAAATGCAACAGAAAAGAATGAGATGCAGCCACTGGCATGGCTGCTGAGTCAGTTTATTTGTCCTGTGTTTACCATTAATAAGAAAACAGGAAGAAAAAAACAGAACTGAAGGACTGAACTATCAGTGCAAATAGTTTGAATAAAAAAAGACAAACTGACATTGTCTAGCACAGGTTTTGCTGAAACCAGAGGGATGTGGAACCAAACTTTGGACATATTACAAAGTTATTTCATCAAGTAGAAACATTCTGTTGTTTTTTCAAAACTGCATTTTCCTAAACAGCAAACAGCTCATTCTAGAACATGAAAATATTAATTAAAATATTATCTGTATTTGTCTGATAACCTGAGTATAAAATGAAATAACACTACCTACTTCTTAAGGAAAAAGAATCTGCCACAATAGTAGAACTGCATAGGTGTTTGCAAGAGGAAAACTGTAGGAAGACTGAATCACTTATTCATCCCACAGCATGGCTTTTCATTTCTGTTGTATGACATAGCTACGGGTAAGCATACAGTCCTCTCCTGTGTGTGTATGGACTTTAGCTTCCAAGACTGGTTGTCAGACACAGATGCAGGTTTATTCTAGTAAATAAAAAAAAATCTCTGGTAGGGTTGGAAAATAGTATCTCTTTGTAATGTAGGAGCTGGAGGGGAAAAATATTTTAAAGATTTAAGTAACTATTTGATCACTAAAGTTTCCTGACTTGCTGCTTTTCTAACGAGTTTGTGGGGCTTTCGTTTCATAAGAAGTACAGCACCAGCTGAAGGAAATCTCTTCCGAATCCTTCTCCTCTCCTTTCCCTCCTCCATCAAATATTAATATGTATATGTAGTGTCAACAAAGGCTCCTTCTTGCCCAACATTTTATTCTTATTATTGCCCAGCACTGTGCTATTCACACTGTCCTTTGTCATCTGGCAATGACGGCAACAGAAAGCTCTAATGTTCTCCTGAGTCTGTTTTCTTTCTCTTGTCACATAAACACATTTTTATATAACAGTATTTTTAGCCTCTCTGCATCCACTGTCAGATGATGGCAGTGTAAGGTGGAGAGACACTTAGACCACAGAAAGAGCCATGATGCTGCTGAAGGGTAGAAAAGGGTTCATTTCACCTTTCTCTTGAGATCTTCCCATGCCTATGGCAATTCACCAGTTGAAGTCACTGGGAAAAACTTCTGGCAAGTTTGCAGACGGCTTTTCCCAAAACCAAAAGTAGTGGAGTATGTAGAAACATCAGAAAGATCCTCCTTATATCACTGGAAGGAAATTTTTATCCTGTGAATTTCAATAGAAAAAAAGATAGTGAGTCCCAAGCATGCAGAGAAATTAATTTATTTCCTCATCTTTCTAAAGTCAATGATACATAAAGACATGTTTCCTCTAAAATACAAACATGAAGGGCTGCTTCTGCTCAGAAGACATGCCTGCACAACCACATACAGCAAAGTACTGGCTACCACATCTTGATCAGGATGAGTTTAAAAAAAAAAACAAAACAAAGAAGGATGATTAATGTCATATGTGTCCTTTATATGTATCCCAATAATTAATTATAAAGAAATATTTTTATGATATTTATATAAGAAAGCTTGATAACTTTGGCAATATTATAAGGCATTGCTGAAGATATGGAAACAACTATTTCTTTGTTTAACTCTATTTCCCTTAAGTGTAGTCCAAGTTACAGCACGCAAGAAATCTGTCTATAAATCAAGTCACTCTAAAAACAAACATGACTTGATACAGAGAATTCTGCCTGAAATTAACAAATCCATTTACATACCATCATTTTTGTGAGAACAATAATCCCCAGTCCAAAATACTTGGCATGCTTTCAGCCCCACCTGAACTCAGTTGACTGGGTGCGGATTTATTTCAAATGCAGTGGCATGACTCTGACTACTTTGAAAGTTTAAATGTATGAACTCTTTTAACAGCTGCAGCACAGAAAATATCTGTCTTACACCCTGATAGGTGGGATCACTTGCAGACATGAAAAGTCACTGGGTGGCTTTAGGTGAAGCTTGGAGACTCGTGGAGTGTTCCTTTCCTGTTCACTGGTGTGAAGCCATGCAGAGAGAAGTTTGCTGGGCTAGACAGGATTTTTTTACCCTGGCAGCTCATGAAAGAGTAAGGCATGTGTCATTCAAATTGTTAATATATAGTGAAAATAATAGTAAGCCTATTTAAATGTAAGTTCTTTTATATTGTGCAGATATTGTGTTAAAACTCTTAGCAATTAAAGAAAAAAAATCCAAACTAGAAATAAAGAAAATGTTAGTAGTTGTACCTCACTGTAATCCCTTTTCCTGCTGAAAGCACAACAGATGTTTGATTCCCATGTTTACAGTTTTAGAGGCAAGCATAAAAAAAAATTGTGCTAACAGGCAGACAACCATAAGTATTCTCTGTTTGGATATTTAAGTATTCTCACCATCATAGATGAGCAAAATTAAATGGGAAAACAGACTTGGCTGTAAACACTTTCTCATTGAGGTTACTTTGCATGGTGCAAGAGGACCAATGGTAGGGTGAGGGATACCAACTGCTCCCCTCCTGCACTCCAGGGAGGTGAGGCGGCCTTTTGAAGGGAGGTGGGAAGAAAAGGGAGTTCTCAACTCTGCTGGACCTGGTCCTCCGCAGGAGTACAGCACCATGTTACCATCTCAGCCAGGGCCCAAAGCTTATCCCAGGACCATCAAGAGAAACAGTAGCAGCTATCAGCCTGGAAGCCCATAACGTTCAAGCTCCAGTGTGTCCAGACTAGGATCCTATTTACTGGAGAAATGGAGCCAATATAATTTATATGACCTGAGAGAAAAAGAGTTTCAGTGTGCTACTGGTATTGCTCTTGAATGTGGAGAAACAGGCTGCTTATTTTTGTCAGGAGCTCTAATGTCTTCACAGGCTTTGATGGGAGATTAAATTAAAAAATTTTAAAAACCAGGGGTTTGTGGTTTTTCAATGTCTTTTGAAATTGCTGAGCATGTTTATACAGTTATCCAGAAAAGGTAAATAGAAATGTACTGAATTAGGTTTACATGTAGACACTGAGATAAAGCATTACGGTTGAAATCTTGCTTTCACCATCTCTCTTAAATGTTAGCAGCTGATGTTCTGTATTCTCAGCAATTAATGTTTTATTGCATTTGAAAACTGGAGCAGAGAAAGACTCTCAAACATGGAGCTGCAACAAGTACATCCAGTGAGAAAAGCTGGCAAAATCCAAATCAGAACTGAAGTATAGACAAATGCTGATCACAGTGATACAGTCTTCAGCAGTGGCAGAGCCCAGGCTGTAGGCAGCTGCTGGATGCAGTGGGAAGCTGGGATTGGGTCCCTCCCCAGACTGTGGGAACACCAGCGCTGCATTTGCATAATGGCACAAACTAATGTTAGGAGCGGCTGGGCTCCCAAGCTGAAGGTTACCAAGGGTTCTTTCACTGTGGGAGGAAGACTCACTGCTCAGTTTAAAAAAAAAATAAATAGGATGGAGATGAGTGTTTACCTGTTGCTGCACAAGTGCTTTGAAGGACCAACTTCTCAGAAAATTGTGGTTTGGATTAATATGCCTGGCCCCGTTGGCCAGTCAGACAGTTTCTGTGAAAGACCCCCTTAGGCATGGGAAGAAAAGGTGATCTTGTTTTATTTTCCAAGAGCAAAAGAAAAAATGGGACAGTGAGTAGCCTTGCCCAGTGCTTAGTGTCACCGAGTGCTCTCTCTGAATGTCTTGTCATGGCTTCTTGCACATCACCCCTCCCTCAAACGCTGAAATTAAACATTAATTTTATTCTTTCTCTGGCCCAATAATGAACATTTGAGTTTTTCATAAGGATGAAAAATGTGAATTTTTCAAGCACATTGATAGAAAGATATTACTTTACAGGCTTCAGATAGTCCAGAAAGTAACATTGTCAGGTAAAGTTAGAACTGAAGTGTACCTCTGGAAAATTACCTCTTACCTACCTACCTAATAAAGGCCGTCTCCATCCCGCATGGTGAAGTAACTCCCTAGTTGCCAAGACCAAATGTGTAGTTGAGGTATTTATTCAGTTCCTAAAATGTACCTATACCTGCCTGGAGGCATATCTACATAGACTAGAGAGTTATTTATGCAAAAACAAGAAAGTGAACCCAGAGCAATATAGCCTCCTCTGGTAAAAAGTCAGACAAAAACATCCCACTCACTTGGAAGAATTGAAAACCCTTCAGGCCTTGCTTCAAGCAAAAAACTCCACAGATAAGATAAGCCTGGCAGCAATCCCAAACTGGATCCCAAACTGGAGCTCTGCCCGGCCAACTGGGAGAGCTGGGAGCCATCCAGGGGTAATACCTCCAGCTCGGAGATAGAGAGGAAATATCAGAAAGGGTGAGAAGAGCTCCCTGCTGCTTCTGCTGCTGGTGGGGGAAAAGGGTGAGCAGGGAGGTAGCCACACTCCTGATTTTAAATAATCTTTGGTATGGAGTATAACCACTGGCTGAGCAGACACTGCAACACCAATCTTTCCACAGCAGAAATACATTGTGACAGATTGGTAACTGGCTGCTGGTGGCTGTGGGTGGCCTTGAAGTCTAGTCATAGGTAAAGTGCATCTGAAATGCTGATTCAGGACAGAGCAAATGATCATACTAACAAGAATGATGGCCTGCATTTTGCTTTATGGCTGGAATTTTCCTACTGCCTCCTTTGGCTGTCATAGTTAATAGCACAATTATAGATCTTGGCTATCAGCTAATGTATAATTTTACAAATCTCAATCAGGAGTTGATGAGAATCCGACTGCCAGCATGGAACCTGGCTCTTCACCCATCAAGCAGCAGGGTTGTCTAACAACCCACATCACAGCAGGAAAATGGTCTTTTCTAGTCTTCCTGAAACAGAGAGATTTGAAGGAGACTTTTGGAGGTATAAGGTCATTCAAAATGAAAGAAATTAAAAATAAAAGAATCAATATTTAAAATAATTAAAAATAAATTAATCTGACAATATGAATTCTGCAAAGAAAAGAGTAAAGCTCCAAATAATAAAATTAAAGAAATATACAACTGCTTTTCTATTTTTTTCCTCTTTGCAGTTGGTGGTGTTGTAGCAGCATGGAAAGGAGTTAAAGCTATGCTAATCTTCCTCCTGAGATGTGTCAGGAAAGATAGGTGCCTGTCCTACTCCTGTGCCTGCAGTGAGCTGTATTGCTTTTGCTGCCATCCAGCCAGTGGTGGGCAAGGTCCGATATCCCATCTACGAGCAGAGAAGAAGGAGTTATGGTCATATTGCTTGCCTAACAGGATGGTCAGTCACTTTTTGTTGGTTCAGAAGCAGCACTATTTGTGCATAGGGAAAAGAAAAGGTTGTACTCTTGGAGCTGAGTTGGTTGCTAGCTCGAAGCTCATGCTGGCCGTGAAAGTGGCGCACTGGGATGTATCAGCTCATCAGACCTCTCTGCTTGGGAAGGTTTGTTCTCTGCCTCCCTCCAGCTCTGCTTAGAAAGAAGAGTGTTGTGTGGATCGCATGTGTGGCCATAGGGGAGTTATTGTTCTATTCCTTCTGTCCCACAGGCATAAGAATAGATGTAGCAAGACATGTGGAGTGAAGGGTATGCTTGAATAATAGGGCTCTTTTGTCAAGTACAAAGCAACTACAGCTTAGGTATACTTCAGTTTTCCTTATTTAGGTGGAATTACCAGAGTTCATATGCACTCCCTCAGTCTATTTCTGGGATTTTCTAGTTTATGTAACAAATCTTTCACATCAGTTTGGGCCCACATCCCGTAAGAGTATTCTGGGCAGATTTGAACATTAGGTGACAGTCACAAGGAAACAGAAGTAAATATACAGCCAGAAGTGAGCCAGTGGGAGAAAAATGGACTGGATGCCTTTGCTGATGATAGGACCTGCAATTTTATCTGACTCTGCTGTTCAGGGAAAAGTGATGTGAATGTTTGAAAGCTACCCACTCAGTATGCCAATATGAAAGACACCTCACCTTTGTTTTCTGAGCTAGATCTCTGTCATCTGATAACATCTAAAAATTATAAAATAAAATGAACCTAAAGGCATGTATAAAACCTCACAGCGGCACTGAACTTCGTACAGTTAATTAAAATGCCTAATTGGATTAGCAAACAATAATTTGGATTATTAGATTTGCCACACAGCTGTTTCCAAATGCATGATGAATCCCAACAAGTGCAAATACTCTCTGTTAAGTGGGGCAGCAGTTGAAGTGCTCTTATTCATCCAAGGTATAGCTTGGAAATGTCTTTCTGAAATCTTTATTAAAAACAAATGAACAGAAAAGGGAAGGAGGGTGTCCTATCCCTGGAAGTGTACAAGGCCAGGTTGGATAGGGCTTTAAGCCACTTGCTCTAGTGGAATGTGTCCTTGCAGGGCAGTTGAGACTAAATGATCTTTAAGGTTCCTTCCAACCCAAACCATTCTATGATTCTCAGGAGCACTTGAAACAAATAAACCAAAGCAAACCCAAACAAAAACTTGACAGGTACTTTGCTCTAAGGCAATGATTATCAATAGCATTTACTAATTTGTTAAGCCTGACTTATAGCTTGCTTCAGCAGCTTGATTTTTGAGGTTGGACTAAGAATGGCTGCTTTAAAATAAATGTTCATATATGCCATGTCTGTATCTAAACTGAGCAGCAACATCAAACATTTAAAATCGTTAGTCTTGGTCTGTGGTCGTTGCTCTGACTCTGTATCCCCTGCTCTGAACAATCTCACAATAAAAGGAGATATTGAGCTAGTGCTTAGTCTTGAGAATACCTGGAAGCCAAGGTATCTACAGTAGAACTAGCAAACAAATAGCATGGATTTAGCTAGGTTAGTGGCTGCTGATCTTTCCGAACAATAATCTTTCATATCTGATAAAAGACAAACTGTTTTAGATGTCTGACATTTTGCAAACATGGTTAAAATTTAAAGAATGGAAGTGCAGGGGGGAAGTCTGGCACTCTTCAGAATACAAAACTCAAAAGTCAGTCAGACGTCTGATTCCTTAAAAAATGCCTAGGAATTGGAAGTGCTGAAAATGGAATTTCACTGTAGAAGCTTGCTGGAAATGTCACCGAAATATGATTCCCAGTAATTATTTGTAGCCCTGGACAAGTATCATTGTTCCTGACCAGCAGTGTGAAAGTAACATAAAGTGAATATGTGGAATTCTGTCTAAAACAAATAGCTCGACATTATTTGCTCAACTAGTGAGGAGTATTGTTGCTGTGAATACCAGCCATAATAGAAGTCTGAGTGCAATATTTCAATAATAGCTTAAATAATCTTTGATCAAAGAACAACAGGGTGGTACTAAGAGCCAGACAGATTAAATCTTCCTCAGAGAAGAATATGGAGTCCCAGGTCTCACCACTGCTCCAGATGAATTGACTGGGGGGACTGGTCTTTTCTCATGCAGGGGATGCAAGTAGGCAGCAAGCAAGCAGGAAGGGAGAGGAACAGGACCACATTCCTTGAGGAAGGCTATGGTGACACCTACACCTCTGTAAATGTAGAAGAAGGACAGTGAATTATCCCCAGAGAGAGGCACATTGTCCCTGTGGTGTCCCTGTGACTGCCTGCCTCCTTCAGTCTGAGGAAAAAGAGGCACAGCTTGGGCCTGAATTACCTTTGGCTGTCAGATTTGAAGGGCTAGTCCAAGTCCAGACTGTTGTGGGGCTGCCCTTCTCCATCCACTTGCTCAGTTGTTCAGTGTATCTCACAGCAGTTAATTTTTTCCTGGCCCAGAAAGAAACTGGAAGAAAGATGCGAGGATGATGGTTATCACCCGCCTGCTGCAAGGTACAAAATAAAAGACAGTGTCCAGATAGATGTACACCTGCGAGACACTGTATTTGAATGGATTTATGTGACAGTCACCCCTCTGCTGAATACTGCCAGATGCCCAAAACCTTGATGTCTGACTATCCAGCACAGGGAAAATGATATGAAGTGTGAGCGCATGTGAAGAGCTGGAGACTACAGGCAGGGCAATCCTTTCCATCTCCCTGTATCTCACTGCAGAGATGCTGCTTGATTCCCTGCAAGAAACTGTCTCAGCCACTTTATGCAAGTTATATCCCAAGGCAGAGGAGGGTCTGTCGCTGCATGGTGACAGCAAAACAGAGCAGCTTCATCACAAAACTCCTGTTCCCACACTAAGGAAAATGCATTTGATGCAAGGCTGTCACTTTGTAATATTGTATAGTATTGCTGTATAGAAATTGTTTAGTATCCTACCTGTAATGTATATGTACCTGTGGCTTTCCCTATACACAGACAGAGGGGATTGGAAAGAATTTTGCATTCAGTCCTTAGTATTGCAGACTATCCTATCATCTGGATTTGTACTTCATTTTAAGGTGGCTCTTGGTAAATCAAAGTTGTTAGCAGTCTGCCAAGTAAAGAACAACAAGGTGGACAATAAATGTAAGAGGGGACCTCATCAGTGTCTATAAGTATCTGAAGAGAGAGTGTCAAGGGGATGGATCCAGGCTCTTCTCAGTGGTGCCGAGCAACAGCATGAGAGGCAATGGGCAGAAACTGAAACGAAGAAAGTTCCACTTGAACATGAGGAAGAACCCCTTTACTGTGCAGGTGACTGTGCACTGGAACAAGTTGCCGAGAGAGGGTGTGGTGTCTCCCTCAAGAACCGTCTGAATGCAATCCTGTGCCATGTGCTCTAGGATGACCCTGCTTGAGCAGGGGGGTTGGACCAGACGACCCACTGTGGTCCCTTCCAACCTCACTCATTCTGGGATTTTGTGTAAGCGCTGTACACTAGTCTGCTTAGGAAAAGGCATTCCCAAACTGAATCCTGCCTGGCCAAGACTTAAGCCCTGCACTGCTTAGAAGGTGTACAGAATAACAATCTCCAGTGTGTACATTCAGATTCTGAGTTATTTAGGCAAGTCCAACAGCACCACATCAGCCAGCTTAACCAAATAATCTACTTGTTCTTAGTGCTTTCCCTCATTAAAGCATTTTACAAACCTTTCCTTAATTAAAGTTCACAGCAGTCCTGCAAGTTAACAAAATGCCATTATCCCAATTTTACAGATGAAAAAATTGCAACAGAGAGGTGAAATACTGTGCTTGAGGGCACAGAAGGAGACAGTTTTAGGGGTAGGATTAGCCATTGGGAACTCTTAACTCTGTGCAGCATAGCCAGCCTCCGACAGCACTGAATATGCTCTCACAGATGCTGAAAACACTGCTCTCCACTTAGGGATCCCTTGCAGACTGTGTTTGTTGTCTGTAAGGTGACAAAGAAGACTAATCTGGGTGCTGACATCTCCTGTTATCCCATACTTACCTTTCAGAACCAGGCTGTGCCAGGTATGTGCTAAGGAGAAGGAGGAAATCAACATGACCTTGCTTGGGCTACTGTGGCATTTCAGAGAGCTGCACTGTGAACAAAAAGAGGCCACAAACAACTTACAGCAGCCTGAGGCTGGGCCAAGCCACAGCAGGCACTGTACCACCTTTGACCGCTGCTGGATTCCAAGGGGCTCAGGACTTAATCCCCAAACCATGCTGCCTTGCTGAGCCAAAAACACTGTGGTGACCACAAACATATCAAGGATGTCTAGCAAGCTGAGGCAAACACTGATCCAAATGGTGTGCCATTTTCAACTCATCTGGAGTAATGCAGGGGGCAAACTTCTACTCTGAGTCATGCAGCAGAGATGTGGAGCTGGGTCTCCCACCTTTTGATTCACTGCTCTGGCTAGAAGGCTCAGATGGGTGCAGCTGACACTCCTACACATTCTATCTTCATATAAATATTTAAAAGGTTTTATTTTTCCCAATAAGAAAGGAAAACCCTGTTCTAAATGTTAAAAAAATTCATCACCACAAAGCAGGATCATCACCGGCTACTCAGCTGAATATAAAACATTTGGGTCAAAAGGCACCTCAGGATATCTCTGGTCCCACTTCCTGCTCAAAGCAGGGTCAACTTTGAAATCAGACCAGGTTGCTCAGGGTTTTATCCAGTCATGTCTTGAAAAACTCCAAGGATGGAGATTGCACAATGACCCTGGGCAACCTGCTCTAATGCCTAATTTTCCTCATGATGATTTGTTTTTCCTTATTTCCAGTTGGAACCAGTTGGACTGGTGTCCTAGAAAGTTGTGTGTCATTTCACCTGTGGCCAAGTCAAGAAATTTTTTCCTTTGTTTAAACCTCTGCTCAAAAATAGGAAAAAAAGGAAACATGGAAACTTTTTCAGTATGGATTTTAGCACAGTAGCACTCTGTCAAGATCTCATGCTGAAGGCTCATGATTACATCAGGAGCACGGTATGACCTTTTTTTCTTCCCTTTTTTTTTTTTTTTTTTTTTTTTGGTGGCAGAATGCAGCAGCTTTTTAAAAACTCAACAGTTAATTCATTTCCCCCCTTGATTTTTATGAGACACTGCTTTCATGTCGCTGTAATGGAACATAGATCAGAGGTCTCTAAATCTCTCAAGTTTGCATCACGTCTTAATACCCTAAGGCATAGGTATCATGATTGTGATTTACTGCTGAAATTCACCTATTATATTTGCATTGCATCAGTAATATTAGTCACCTGTTACTTTCTGGAAACTCTTTTATAAAAGCATAATATTCAAATTTTCTTGTGAAATTATTTCTATATTTACTTACCTAACTTGAAGGGTGAAAAAAGTATAGTGCAGGATCTAAACTTCACCTGAATCACTCCTTAGTAATTATACATCCACCAAATCCAGGAACTCTGTGTGCTATGTGAGTGAAGGAGGTAAAGTGAGACTCATTTGGCTTTGACTGTTGTGACAAACCAGACTATAATCCCGTGTTGGAATAACCCTAATATTGATCTTCTTGTGCCTGTAACAGTGTATGGCATAGCTATGAAATACTCTGCTATGTTTATTTTGTTCTGTATGCAGGATTTACTGCACCTACCTGCCAGACAGTTTTACTTACTCCATTGATATGTTCCTTTGTCTGGTAAACAAGAGAAACGTAGCATGGACTCTCCCAGAAACTGATGGACAAGAGAGTGAGGAGTTGGATGTAACTGCTGTTGGGGTGTGCCAAAAGTGATAGCAGGCTATTCTGCCATTGTTATCTCCTGGGGAGAAATTAATGGAAGGATCCTTCCCATGGAATGAAATACAGATGCATACTATGCTAAAGCTGCAGTGGTCCAGCCTTCAGACACTGCCATTTGCTCATGCATATTGAGGTCTATGGCCTGCTACACCTCAGACTGCAAATGAAATCATACTTATCAGTGGCCACAATTACTGGTGAGCACTGAAACCCTACTGTGAGTCATCCAAGACCTTGGTCTGTTTATTCCTCCCTTATGAGTTCCTTGCTGCTGTCATTATCTTTCCCCTCTTGGTTTTCATCTGATCTGCACTGCATCAGCAGGAGTAAAGCATACAGGGCAGCCAGCTCTGCCATGCTTGAAGGGAGAAATGAAGCAGGGAAGCCTCATTGGACCAATGGACTGACATCACTGAGTAACAAAGGGAGTCATGGTCCTGAGCTGTGGCTCAGTAGTTAACTCAGAGCAGCTGCCATGACTGTGTCCTTGCTCAGGAGAATACTGAGTTTTATAATTTTCACTGCTCCTTTTCCCCATTCTTTTTCCCCATTTTCACTGTTTCTTCACCTTGGTGGGAGTCAGAGAGACAAAGCCATGAGCTGGCTGAGGCACTGCTTAGACCATAGGTGCCACAGCGAGGCTGCCAAAGGAGCTGGCTGATTAGAGAGATGAATTTGCACTGAGGTCCCTGCTGTCAAGACAGGCCTGGGAGCAATATCCAGCCAACGAGTTAAAGCTTAACTCAGGTTTGCTTATGTGACCTGTGGTGGCTGCAGCGTAGACATATGGTCTGTTTTACTGGAGGCCAAAAAGTGACAATTATTTATAACTCAGTCTTAAGCATGGAACTGCACTCTTTTATTCCTCACCAAAATGAGTAAGATGCAATAAGAGGTTCTTATTCTCATCCCCTTTTTCCTCCCCTCCCTCCCCAAAAGAAAGATTTTGGTTGGTTTCTACTACGTCTGCTTTGAAAAATTGTGGTTTCAATGTGTAAGTGTCCGATGTGAAAAATACCTCTCTATACTTCGACTGAAATTGACAAATACCTCAGTAGGGTGAAGTATCTGCATTTTTAAACACAACATTGTCATTTAGAGTTCAAAGTTTTACAGTGATCCAGCCATATAACCACTACTATTTCACTGAAATTTAGTACAGAAACTCTTATGGGCTTTTGAACACATATTCCTTTTGAACAAAATGGTCGAAGGGAGCTCATGTCCTTTTAAAAGCAGGCTTTTGCTGCTTTGGAATGACATCCTGGTAAATGGGATATGCAATCCTATCATTTTTTACACTCCTAGACTGAAGTGAAATTTAATTAGGTACTAAGAGGGAAAAAAAATCAATGAAGTATTATGGCATTTCCCCTAAACTTAGCTGTAAGAACCTTCCTTGTTTGTGCTAGAAGCTTCATCATGCTCTCCCTGGCATCTCACTCCAGGGCCTGAAATGCACTGAAAGCAAGAATAACTTCATCAAAGTTCATAAATGGGGCAGGGCAATACACTGATAGGAACCCAAAAGTCTGCAACCTGGAGAGATGGGAGCAAAGCACACAGCAACTTGTGAGAAATGCTGTGCCAGAGCTCCAATGATTTGTGTAGCCTCAAAGGAAGAGCTGATGATGATTTTCCTCTCCTACATCAAGAATATCTAGAAAGCAGCACCAAACACACTGACGGCTGTCACCCACAGAGGTGAACAGGACTTTCCCCAAACACAGCTCAAAATGAATTTTTGCTGTGTTAATATATATTGTGCCTGAGGCCAGGTTTTGATTGCTGAGTGGGTCCTGGAGCTGTAAGCAGACTCGTTGAAGTCAGTGGGAGTCCACGCAGAGTAATGTGTTACCCACCATGAGTAAATGCATCACAACATGTTTCAAATAATATTCAAGGGCCCAAATCCAAAAAGCACATTTCCAGCTGCTAGAAACTGCATCCGGAGAGAAGTTTCCCTTATTTCAATAGCATCACCTGCAAGGATGGAATTGCCCACATCCGTAAATTGGATCAGAATGTTGAAGCATATTTCTCCTGTAGAAAGGATTGATTATCTGCATTTTTGTGAGCATCAGTGAATATTCTACATATGCTAAAATTACAATAATAGACCCAATCTCTTGAATCTGGAAGAAGGCCCATAGGCCTGCTTTCATGCCCTGTCCTATTTTCATTGATCAAATACATGCTCTAGGAAAAATACACAAAAGGAAAAGCCCTATACCTTCTGCTTTGGGTAAGGCTAGAAGTGTTTCAGTTCCCAAAGGTTTGTTCCATAACCAGTAATGAAGTGTACTCTGAGTCCATAAGATGTATATTGAAAGCAAGCAGATTATATAATAGTTGGTCTTATTTGTCTCTCCACAAAAACAACAACATTTTTATGTGTTGTACATGAACCCAGAAGGTTGTGAATCCTTCTACTATTTTATTAAAAGCATGATTTGAATTACATGTTATTTTCCTATCTGTGGTAAAATATATTTTGTTAGGAGAGAAGATTTATATAAGTGCTTATAGCTGTAAATCCAGAGTGCTGGGGCATAGAGGATATATTAGGCAGTTTTGGTCACTGAAGTTATAGATTCTCTTCCTCAGTCTGAGGAAAGAGTGTGTGGGGAGTCAGTTATCAACACAAGTATCTATCACAAAACAACCTCTCTAATACTGTAATAGTGGTTCCAAAAAATGAAGTCTGAGAAAGGTGAATGCCTTCTCTTGCCTTTCCCTGTCCAAAATTGTCATCTATTTCATACCTATTTGAAGGTGGGAGGTATCAGCTGCCTGTGATCTTTAACAGAAAAACTCAGAAACAAATGACAAGGTATAAAGGGCATTTTTAATAGATACTTATTATTTCCCTAAATAGGTGAAGCATGGAGAAGCAGAGGCCAGCAACAAACACATGATCTAGAAACCCCGTCTTCTGGCAGCAGTGAATAAATTGCATTAATTATGTCTATAGCCATTACATCTGATACTGATCTGGGCTTCTCTAAGCAAACGAGAGATGCCATAGTTGTATAAAGAGTTTTGCTTTGTCTGCTGGTTAATTGGACTTTCTGTTTTTGAGCAGAGAGCCCTTTGATCAGGTATTCAATAGCCATGCTTTTCAAGTTTGATTTCACAGCAGAGGTTCTCTGTTTAAAACCTGTAGCATTGCATGATGGCATTTTGTAACCTGGAAGTGGTTATATGTTTGATGGTATTCAAACAATGTTTGAAATGCTGAGGTGCATTTTGATATGTAAGATTTGCAAGTTGTGGTTAGTTACATATACCAAAAATAGCTTTTCAAGGATGTTCAGCCAAATGGTTTGCTTTTATACAAAAATATACATAGAGAACAAATCAAGAAAATTTTAGACTTAGTCAGGAAGTTATTGCTTAAATATCAAATAAAATTTTCATATAATTGCAATATGAGCTGAAGAAGAAATCTTGAAGAGATATTTCTCTGAAGAAGTTTTCTCTTTTAGCAATTCTTTGAAATGTTTCCTTTTCCCCATGAATACATGTGAAGTCCTACAAGACAGCTGCCCTGTTTTACTGGCAGATTCTGTGTGTCCTGCAACACTTCTGCATTACCCCACAAAACAGAACTGCTTGTTCTGAGGCAAAACAAATGTAACAATAATGTACCTGCTTCACTGTATTTTTTATTAAAAAAATACAAAATATTATATGTATGTAAATGTATTATATAATTATATATACTATCTATAATATTGAAAGTATATTCTATATAAAACAAAAAAAATATATAGAAAATTGAGTCCACTTTCTGCTGACCTTCTTAAAGAGGAGACTGCTCTGACACACAGAAACTTCAGGAATCCTCTATTCTTTAGGAATCTAATTTCTAAACATTTGAGTGACTATTTCCACAGAGGTTCTCGGGCTAAAAGTGACTAAAATGTAACCATTTTTACTACTACCCGGAATAGCATAATTATTCCCCATCAATTTCATATACTCATGAATATGCATGCACTACTACTTTCTTTGCAAAATGGGAGAAATGTGCGAAAACTAACTTATGGCTTCAGAATATGCTAAATATTTCACTAACAGGAATCATGAAGACTGATTCTCACCCCCCCTCCTTCATTCTACCATCAGCAGGAATTGATTCACTGCAGTCTTCTCAGGGAAAAGGTGCTTGGCACAGCTGCAAAGATGGCTTGTCTAATGTTCTTGTATACACAGATAATGCACACATGCATATACACATATGCTAGTGTACCTTTGCTTGGAAAAGCTCTTGGAGGCATACTCAGCATTTAGCTTGGGCTGACCTGACCCAGCGCTGAGGGTAGCTGCTGAAGATCCTACAATATGCTGAGCTGGAAGGGACCCACAAGGATGATGGAGACCAAGCCTTAGCCCTGCACAGGACCATCCCCAAGAGTCACATCATGTGTCTGAGAGTATCACCCAAACACTTCTTGAACTCTGCCAGGCCCGTTGCTGTGACCTCTTCCCCAGGGAGCCTGTTCCAGTGCCCAAACACCCTCTGGGTGAAGAACCTTTTTCTGATATCCAACTTAAACCTATCCTGACACAACTTCAAGCCATTCATCCCCCCTTCCCTGAAGAGCAAAGTCACCAGCCATCTACCACTCAGTCCTCCTTACTTACGCATGCTGAAGAGGACTTGACAATCCTAGACACCCTTGTATCAGGGAGCATCAAGGTAGGTGCAAGCTGATGGTTTGAAGAATCATAGAATCATAGCATCACAGAATTATGGAGTAGTTTGGGGTTGGAAGAGATCTTTAAAAGTCATCTAGCCCAAGCACCCCTTAATGAGCAGGAACACCTTCAACTAAATCAGGCTTCTCAGAGCCCACTACAACCTGGCCTTGAATATTTCCAGAGATGTAGTATCTACCACCTCTCTGGGCAATGTGCTCCAGTGTTTTAATACTCTCATTGTAAAAAACCATCTTCCTTATATAAGAACATATTCTTATTTCTTTCCAACCACCAGGTTTCTACTCAGCTCTCCACCCCCATGAGATGTTTGCTAGCAAGGGAGAAACTTGTGCCACCACTGTGAGAACTGAGAAACAGGCTATTGCCAGTCCTAGCAGGACCGGCCTACTAACCAGCAGGAACACACAGCCCATTTTCAGTGCTGCTGCTGACACTGGGACAGGCAGAAGGGATTTTACGTAGCACTGTCACTGCAGACTGCCTCACTTGTTTAAAAATGAGCCTGCAAAATTTATTAGATGAAGCCATCTGCTTCTCAGTCATTCTCCTACACTACCTCTGACAGTGACTGACAGGAAAGAAACAATGAATTTACAGCAGTGGGTGAGAATCAATTGCATTTCTAATCCCTCTTCCAGAGCTGCTTGGAGCCCTTACAGTGCAACTTGGAGTATTTGGTAACATATCTCTTTTGAACTTTTAAGGTGTAGAGTTAGTATTCACAGTCACTTTTGCTTTGCTCCTTGCAAGAGCCAGTGAAGAAGAGCCAGCAAAGGAGTTGAGTGTTTGCAATCATTGTTGTTAATTGAGGTAATGAAGGAGAAGCTTCACCGTAAGAGTCCCAAGTTTTCTTTTATTTTTAAAAAGAACCCATTCAAAGGCCATTTAGATCTTATTGACATATCTCTGTTGATTTAAATTAGGTTTTGAGTATGGTTTGAGAGCATGTTTTTTGAACAAGGAGTTTTCCTTAAATGATTCCAGTCTGGAACATGCATTTTTTTGTCATAAGTACATAATCCTCATTGCAAAATGACTTGTGGTTGTAAATGCTTCTTTTGACTATGTTTATTCCATTAGTAATGAAAACTGAAAACATTGTGGGTTTTTTTCCTGATATTTACTCGATGTGAAAATCAGGTACAAAAAATAATGAAGCTTTTTCAGAACATGAGAAGAAATTGCTTTGATTCACTTGTATTGTAAAAGAAATGTATTATTTTTGCTTCTTCCACTTTAGACCAAAAAAAGAAACCTTATATCCCAAACCTTGGCAAATTTTCAAACTATACCAGGTAATCTAACAGGCATATATCGGGTTTGCGTGGCCAGGGTTTGGTAGTGTGGGGGCTACAGGTGTGGCTTCTGTGAGAAGGTGCTAGAAGCTTCCTCCACGTCTGGTAGAGCCAATGCCAACCCACTACAGGACAGACCTGTTGCTGGCCAAGGATGAACCAATCAGGAATGATAGTAACGCCTCAGTGGTAACATATTTAAGAAGGAGAAAAAAGGTGTTGCGCAGATGAAAACTGCAGTCAGAGAAGAGCGGAGTGAGAATATGTGAACAACTCTACTGACACCAAGAAGGTCAGTGAAGAAGGAGAGGGAGGAGGTGCTCCAGGTGCTGAAGCTGAATTTCCCCTGCAGTCCATGCTGCAGACCATGGAGAATCAGCTGTGCCCAGGCAGGTCCACGGGAGGCCAGAGATGCACCTGCAGCCCACAGAGGAGCCCACGCCAGAACAAGTGGATGTCTAAAGGAGGCTGTGACCCCTTGGGAAGCCCATGCTAGAGCAGGGTCCTGCCAGGAACCTGTAGCCTGTGGAGAGAGGAGTCCTGGTAGGACTTGTGGCCCTGTGGGGGACTCATGCTGGAGCAGCCTGTGCCTAAAGGACTGCACCCCATGCAAAAGTAACCCACATTGCAGCAGTTTGTGAAGAAATTATGCCTGTGAGATGGACTCACACTGGAGAAGTTCATGAAGGACTGTCTCCCATGGGTGGCACCCCACAGGGAGCAGGGGAAGGACTACTCCCCCTGAGAAGTGGCAGAAACAACAACTGACCATGGCCCCATTTTCTGCCTTCCTGTGCTGCTGAGGGGGGAGAAGGTAGAACTCGGAACTCTATTAATTCTACCCAAGTTAATAAGGAGGGAGGGATGCGGGGAAGGTGGTTTCTTTTGAAGATTTATTTTACTTCTCGTCATCCTGCTTTGATTCTGTCAGTAATAAATTTAATTAATATCCCCCCTTTGAGTTTTTGTCCATGATAGTGATCAGTAAGTGATCTCTCTTGCTTCTTATCTCAGCTCCTGAACCCTTCATTATATTTTCTCTCCTCTGTCCCATTGCAGAAGGGAGTGAGAGAGCAGCTGCAGTGAGTACCTGGCATCCAGCCAGGGTCAACCCACTAGATAGCAATAATACTTTTGCCTGCAAGCCCCAAATGAAAAAAAATATGGACTCTCTTAAAGTTAGTCAGTGATTTAAGGCAACAGCATAGCTCTGTAACAGATGAAATAGAGAAGAGAAAGAAGTTACTGCCATTTCTAAAAGGTGATTCACATGTCTTCAGTAGTTAGTTGGTTACCTGCTGCATATGCTGTGTATGTTCATGGTAGGTGTTTGTGGAGGAAGCCATTCACAAGCAAAGAGGAGCACCAACAGTAGCTCAGCAGAGAGAGGAGCCTTAGGGCTAGCTGCTGCATAAGGCCAAACACAGGTGCCTGCCCTTGCAGTGCATGCTCAGTGGCAGACACCAGATCTGCTAAATTGGATCTGCTTTTCATTAGCCTACACACTTTTGCCAAGGGCAGGTCGTTACCCTAGGCTGGCTGCACTGCATGAGCTTCCTCTTCTCCTGGCAAGCAGCACCCACCAGCATCTTGCTGGCCAAGCAGCCACCAGTGACTGGCTGGCCGGGGTGAAAAGTCCTGAGACAGTGAGGTCTCCTCCTTGAGCAGCATACATCCTATTGCATGGCTCACGGGCTTTATCTGTCCAATGCCTTTCTAGTGTTGCTGGCAGGGACACCCACTTGTAACTGTGCTCACTGCTGGCTGGAAAACAGTGAGTGTGGGTGGGCTGAAACCAGGCAGCCTCCTGTCTGTGTTGGCTATCACCGTGTGGTCAGCTGCTCTTCTTTTCTTCAGAATCCTCTCTGACTGGCAGCTGTGCTCATTCCCATTTAAGAAAGCCCAAGCCCCAGGCAGGGTAGTGCCCAGGTTGACTTGGTGACCTGTGCTGGAGCTGCAAGGTGCAGGGAGGAGTCAATGAGCCAACAGGAAGCTTGCAAAGTAGTGCAAAGGAAACACTGGGGATAGCGTGTGACTTAAGCCATTCCCATCTCAGGGCAGAATACCAGAAGCCACTTCTCTCTTAAAAATTTACAAATTTACTCTACTATGGAGACTGATGCTTTAAAATCCTTGTGTTTTCCTCCCATTGGTATTTTTGAAGTATTTTGGTCTTATATGTCAGTAGCAGCTCCCCAGGCTGTAACATATGGCGAGATAGGACTTGAGACAGTCATGCTTCTCCTGGAGAAGCTGTCCATCTTTTCACGGCATTGCTAAACACAAAGTGGAAAAGATAAAAGAGATCACAGGTAACCCAAGAACAGTGTGGTCACAGCATTCCCCTGGCGAGAGGAGACGGGCTGTGCTCCAAGCCCTTCCTCTTGAGCACACCTCAGATCCCGCCTCCCCTCGCACAAGCTCACCCGACTGTAACCGTGGCTGCACAGAGACAAGTTCAGCCTTGTGCTCCTTCTTACCATCAATAAACATTTATTTATCCCACGCAAAGGTGAGCAGCACAAACAGGACACTGTGCCCTCCTGGAGAACGGCAGTTGCATACGTCCGGCTATCGTGCCACATTCCTGGGCAGGAGTTTGACGTTTCCCTTGAATCAGGCTCTGCTGGTGGGACAGGCACAGGAGCACCTGGCCGGCAACTCCCCGGGGGAGGGAGGTGTGCGATAAGAGACCGGCCCGTGCACTGCTCAGCATCATCAAGGCAGGAGCATGTCGGGGCATGCTGAGAAGCTGAATGTGACAACCCTGAAAAATGCAAATTTGGGAAATAATGACCTATTCAAAATGAGGATGCTATGTCAATTTTAAGGAAAAGGAAAGCTACAGAAATAGTTAATCTATTGCTTGTGAGTAGTTTGTGGTATTAGCAAGTACAAAGTAGATACAGTGAAAACAAGAAGTATTAGTACATAATAATGTACATTAGGTGTAAGAAACATGATGTTGTACTGAGCAATGTGTCAGGTTGATGATTATATTCCTAAACCCACAAGACACAAACATGTGATTTATAAAAGAAAGAGGGGAAAAGGTGTCATACAAAAGGGGAGAAAATTGTCATGTTATCTGTTGGAACTGCTGCAACATGATGAAATTGATTTGCAGAAATACTCACAACTCACCAAGAAGTACTGCCTGTGTCTCATCCCATCCGTAGGAGAAGAAAGCTGGCATGTGTAGAGCTTCTTGTTGAAAGAACTGAGCACATCCTCCTCCTTCTCCTTGCCTGGTGGCATAGCAAAGCACTTTTAACTTTCACTGAAATCAAGAGTTGGGGTCATTTAACATCCACCTGAAATGTTTTGCATCTTGCCAAATAAAGTACTATGGGCTTTTGGTTTGGTTTTTGTTTTTTTGGTTTTTTTTTTTCCCCTCATGTTGTGCAGGGTAGCTGCTACACTTTCATGAGAACAAGTGCTAGAAAGCAGAGGCAGAAGTATTTTCTGGTATTCTATGGAGAGGTTCAGCTCTAGCTCCAGCAATCTGTGTTTTCTTTTTATAACAGCACCTCTCCCTGTGGTATCTTTGCACTTGCTAAGAGGCAGTCTCAGAGAGTAAATACATGTCCACTCCTCTGAGTTGCCCAGATTGGATTTGTCCTTTAATTCCATGTTCTGGTGGGATTGCTTATGTAACAGATTTTTTTCCTTCTTCCTTAAACTAAGGTTATAATTCCATGGTATGGAGAATTAGGCAAACATTTCATATCATAAAACTACAGCCTGTGGGTGTGATGGGCTTTGGGCCAGCATCTCTGAACAGACAAATGTTTTTTGTCATTTTGAGGAGTTAGGAAATCAGACACATCACACAGAGATGAGAAATAGTAAATGTGTTTAATTAAAAATTATTTTCTCAAGCTGGTTTCAACAGAAATATTGAATATTGGAAACATCATTACACTTTCTTCAACATTGCAAATGTAGGACAGCAGGCTGTTTTAAAGGAGTAAGGGGGAGGAATAGAAATGAAAGTGGATAAAAAGCTTTCAAAAGACTCCAAATGTGTATTTTTTTCATAGGGAAACAATCATTTTAACACACATGATGATGGAGGGAATGATTTCCTGGAAAAAGAGCAACACAACACTTTCTTTTCAAAAAAAGGACTTTACATGCACAGTTTGAATGGTTCCATGAGGGACATATGCGTAGTGTCATTTTGGTGTCTTGTGTTGGGGTAGCTTTCCAAGGAGCAGTGAAAACCACCCATGAGCAATCTGGTGAGATGCCCTCTCTGCTTCTTCCCAGAAATACTCCTTAGACCAACAGAAAAGGTCAATACATGTGTGTGTCCTCTTTCTGTAAATCTGGGCAGCGTCTGTGGAGTCTGAATGGGAGCTGTCCCTGGCAGGGTATTTTCTTCTAGTACCTCTGTATTCTATCAGTTTTCTTTTCTGTCATGCATAAAAGATGAAATTAGCTCAAACCAGTCAATACCACTTGCAGAAACACTGCTCTGGCCAGCCTCATCACTAGCAAAGTCAAATCTTTGCGTCAGGGAGAAGGGGCTGTGTCTTTTGTCTCCTTGATGGCTCCAAGGCAAGCTGTCCTGTTCACCTGAGAGTATGACTGTGTGATGGAGCAGTTGTCTTAGGGAGCCAGCACCACCTCCCAGAAACAGTCAAGCCAAAGGGACTCATGAGCAGATATTTAGTGGTGGGAAGAAGGGCCTACGGTGCCTTTCAAAGAAGAGAAGGGTGATTAATTAGCTGCCCAGGCAGCACTGTTTTCCTCTGCAAAGATATCTCTCCTTTGAAGCTGGGAAACACACTGCTGATGCTGCTCAATCACTCATTCTAGAGGCCAAGGTATAGGCTCACCACAGCCCAGGTAGGACATTTAGGGCTTGGGAAGTTAATGCCAGATTCCTGTACTGTCATCCTAGCTCTAGGCAGGTTTGTGTGGGGCCATAAACTGGTCACTTCTGTCTTTATAACTTCATATGCCCACTTGAATTAATTAAAAGATAGGCTTTGTGGATTAGTTGTTTAATAGATTCTGTTGTACTCTGCATATGCAGCACATGATTTAAGCATCCCTGTGTCTTTGCACATTCATTAAAAGCCCAGGATTAGTTGTATTACAACAGGTAAGCATATTTTGGCAACCCCACTTTTGCAGATACATCAGGTTGCAAACAGAATTTAATGTGATTTCAAATAAACCATGTGAAAATGTTACGAGCTCTTCCATTTGTTTGGATTAGCATAAGCTCTTCCTCCCCTCATCTCATTTCCTGCATGTTTAAACTACAAATACAGCTGAATTTAAATGTAATCCTCATGTCTTTTCCAACTCATCTTCACTGACAAAATTGCATCATTAAGAAATAGCAGTGTGAGGGGGGACTAGTCCCCTGTTTCTAAATGTGATAAAAGCAAACCCATCCAAAACTAAGCTAGTGAGTTAAATTTATCCCCTAAGCACAATAAAATTGATATCACAGAGTTTACAGGTACCAAAAAAAAAAATTAAATTCAGGATTACCAAAGCATTTCTGTAAATTTGGAATGCGGTTCATAAACATTCATTATATGTAAGCAGACCCAGTGCCTGAAGAAAACATGCAGTTTAACCTATTATTGATAATTTTTACAATCTTCAGAAGCAGCTTTAATGTATTTCAGGGCAGCAATGGAGAAGCTGAAGGTGCAATGCATACCCTGGAGAGCTGCCAATGCCAGATCTACCTGTGAGGTAACAAGGGGTTGATCCAAGCCCAGTGCACCTGGGAGAGGTGAGCAGTCATAACCCTGATCCAGGTAGCACTGTGCAATCAGTGTGTGTTTGTTTGGGGGATGGGGGCTTTTGGGGTTGGTACAAGACAGGCTTCTGCAAGAGCCATTTCTTTTAGGTGGAGGAGTATCTAGAACTTGAAGCAAGTTATCACCTGGAAGTTGTAGAGACAACCCTGAAGACTGTTTCAGCTGTGGCTTGCTTTATCCTGATCAAGGCTGGGACTGTGGGAACTACAATCAGAGATACCACCAACCAGATTTGAAAGTGGTTTTCAGAGTAAGTGACTTTAGTGAAGAAAAATAGAAATCACTTTTCAGGAAGGCTTCTTACCAGAAGAAAAGCGTAAGTGCTAAATTATTTTGGAAACCTTTCTTTTTCTACAATTTAGATAGTCTGATTCTCCTCTGTTGTTGCCTGCCCTGCCTTGAAGAAGATAGTGAGCAATGAAAGAAATGGTTACTGGAGGCACAGAAACATATAGCTTGGTCAGGACATAAATGCCATCAATGCAGAGAGAACTGAGACATGAGGGGTGGCTTGGTGCAGCTCTTGTGCTGTGGAAAGAGGAAATGTACAGGGAAACCTGTGGCACATATACATAATCAGAGATGTCAGAGTGGCCATACTGAGTCAGACTCTTCGTCAATTTGGCCCAGTATTGAGCCTCTGACCACAGTCATAGTGGACATGTAAACAAGAATATGAGAACAAGTTAGGTGTGTTTTCCCAGAATATTCTTTCAGCCTTCAAAAATTTGCAGGTCCTAATCCAGAAGGGTTATTCTGGTTTTTAGAAGCTGCAGTGGATGTTTATGAATTCACCCAGCTGTTTTTGATCCAATGTGAATATTTTACCCAGTCTCTGTGAAGAACAATTTCCTTTCAACACTTCTGCCCTGGCCACCCTCTGCTGTCACTGGATTCTCGTGGGATACCAAACTCATGTGGGACAGCCAACAGTCCCTCCCTACTTCTCCCTCCAAGCCTTTTTGGTGGACCTAGAGCTCATCAGTCCCTGGACATGTCCTTTCTTGGGCCGGAGAGTTCTGGTCTCTGTGGCTGCTCCTGGTGTAAAAGCCACACCTCTGAATATCCTGGTTAACCCATCTCTGAATCTTTTTCCATCGTCTAATTTTTGTAATGAGGACAGGTGTGCCCTTTGCAGAGTGATACCACAGTGATGAAGTGCCAACACTACTCTCTGTTGTGGCGAGACCAGTCTTGCATCCAACACTAGTTATTCTTTTGAAGATGCTCATCACCTCTGCAGCTGATGACCAGAGCACAGCTGGGCTACAGGGCACTTTGCACTGGGGACCCTGGCAGGATTGAACAGTTGTGCACCCCCTGCTCCTCCTAGGTCAGAGGTGATCTCTGGTAAGATCCTTTCCCTGGAAAGCTAGGTAAGCTGGGGACAGGGAGTATTCAGAGAGGGAGGTGTATGATGGAGAAATGCTTCTGAGATCGTCAGCCTCTTCCTCACAAGTTTAATACTTGATGGCATAGCTATCATCTTTTTTTTCCCCCAGCATGCCAGTCCTGTGAAATGAATGTCTCCCTTCTCAAGTTGCCCAGACTTGCAATAGTGAGCCTTGTTATTACAGACTGCCCAGTCTTATTGCTGTGCCATAATGCGAGTTTACAGCCGTTTTCATGGCTTTGCCACAAATCATTTCCCCCAGCACTTTTCCAACATTGCTACTTTCTCAGCTCCTCCAGACCCATCAGTTACATGTGTTTCTTCATTTCTTCTGGGTGTATTAGCTTATGTTGTTCAGGTTGGATTTTATTACCATATCCTCCAGATAAGGCTGCTGTCTCTATGACAGAGTCTTTGCCACCTACTATGAGATTAGCTGCAAATTTAATTTGAGAGCTATTCATCTCCTCTTGATACCTACCATTAACAACAATAAGAGTAGAACTCAACAACTGAGTTTCCCAGCACCCCTCAGGTACCTGTCTTTATTTCGTTGTATGGTTGTTGATCGTTCGGTTTTATCTCTTTACAGACCTTCAAGTAGTGTTTGGTATACAGAGCAGCTCTCTGACATACTATTAATCACATTCTTTGAAATGACTGTAGAAGAGATATTGGGCTGTGAGCCAGCAGTTTGGGATCATGTTAACGGTTTTCTGTCGTATTTCAATCACTTGTGCTGTGCAAAATAACCCAAGATGTCCCTCCCTCAGGGTATTAAGTAAAGATTGCAGCCCCTGCGACAACGGAAGGTTGTGACAAGCATTAATCAGAAAGGAGACGTTTGGTGAGAAATAAGGGGCAAAAGCATCCCCAAATGGCCTTTTCTTGCACCAGAGTTGCTTTATGTAGGTGCATGCACTTTCGGGGTGGAACCCTTTTTCCCCAGCATTCTTTCACTGCTGCAAATATTAGGGTGTATTTGGGTGGTTTTCAGCATCCAGACCTTTCAGTTTATACAGATTTAGAAAATCCTTAATTAAACAACAGAAGGCATGTTATCCTGTCTCCTTTCATCAGCTTGGTACCCATCAACTACAGCTGGCACAAACCAATTATCCCTGTGGCAACCACAGCTCTTGACAGCTCTTGACAAAGACCATTTTCAACTTGTAGGCACCCCATGCTATTTCTATGTTTTTTCACAGGCTGCACTGTGCACCTCCGTTTCTTGGACTTGTTCTGCTATGGCAGTCAGGAGGGGGCTTTGGGACTGCCCTTCACCAGTGGCAGCAGCTGGTGCAATGGCCACAGTGCAGTGTCGAAGTTGGCCATCCTCATCCTTGGTAAGCAGGATGTTTCCATCAGGTTGAAGCTCATGCTTCAACTTCCTCACTGTCATTGCCTGCAGCTCAGCACTGCCAGGGTCAGTGACTGTACCCTGAGATAAGCCTGTGTGATGGCACAGCCCTCCTGTTTTATGGTAGGAGTATGACACGGGTCCCCCCATGTGGGCTCTGGAAAATGGGATATTGTCTCAGACTAGGTACAAAGTGCTGTGATAATCTGTAGGCTATGGAGCAGTATGCAAGACAGGAGAAACCTGTTGTAATGCTTGAGAGGAGGGGAAGAAAATACAAGGAGAGGGCTTTCAATTTGCCAGCATTAGTTCACAGCTAATTAGAGGGCGGGAGGCTCTTTCTGGGCTAGTGATCAGACTGGCTCTGCTTCATGGCTGCTCTGCAGCTGACAACAAGCCACAGATGACTGGGAGCTCAGGCTTTGGGCTGGATATCACCACCTCACTCAACAGCAAAGATGGCCAGCATACCAGCAGCCACTTCCTCTGCAAAGATGGTCTCCCAGTCCTAAAGGAGATGTAGTGTTTTTCTTAGTTTGATCTATTTATCCTTCTCCAAGAGCCTGAGCCAAAAGCCATCAACTTAAATGGGTTTTGCATTGGGTTTCCACTTTGTTGGAATGAGGCACACATGAAATAATCCCAGATGTTCCTCATTTGTAAAAATCTTACTTATGTTCCCTCTGTGCTTAGTTCCATGACCTAACAGAAATAAGTAGATGTAGTAGGAGATAGTCACTGCCTTAAGGAGAAAAATAGATTGTATTTTTCTTTGCAACACCTCCCCACAGATTTTTAGTCCAAATTTCTTCTCATGGAAATCAGTGAGCATTTTAGAAGTGAGCTCAAGGAGCTCATCCAGAGCAGAATCCCTCAATGATTTTTGTTTACCTCAGTGAGCTATAGCTAGGCTGCAAACCTGGGTTAAGCTTGCATACTTTTCTCTCTTCTTTTAACAGAACACTGTGTTGGAATAATTTATGGATAAATCTGAAATATATAGGCTTTTAAAGAATCAGTATAGAGGTTCTCAAAGAGTCAAGAGTCATGATTGCCCACACACACACAGGTCGGTTGGTTTGGTTTGGGTTTTTTTTAAATGAAAAGTAGAATACCAAATACCAGACTGAGGAGGAGGAGAGCAATTTTATTGCCAAATACAAAACATTCCCAAGTTCCTGGTGTTTACCTTTATAAGGAGATCTCTGATAAGCTGAGCTTGTTATTCTATATATTGCATTTGGGGGTATTTTCTAAAAAGAACTTTTACAGAAATTTTTACCCAAGTGCCTCCACAGGTACTTAACTTGATTGACCTTTCAAAAATTGTATCTTCAGTAAGAAGACAACGTTTGTAAAATTCTATATTAAAATTGTATGGATTTTTGTGAAGTTGGAAGACACCGTCACATATTTGTATACATCTCTAACACACTGGTAATTTAGTCTCTATAATTTTAACCACTGGAGGGCTCCCCAATTTTTTAATTAATTTAGTAGGACATATAGTATGAAAGAATTTAGGAGAAAAATAAAACAAAGTGGTCCAAGTCATTACCACAGTCTCCACTAATACTAAATTTCATGCAAATTCCAGGTATCTTTTGATGCATTCTTCAACCCAAATATTGAGAGAAAATAATTTTAGTACTTTTGGTAGAATAAATAGTCCACTATGAGTTGGCCAACCAGCAAGACTGGGTGTAATTTTTTCGCTAGATATTCATAAAAATGCAACAAAATTGAAGTTTCAGGGCTTGGTAGCATTATACAAACAGGTTAATTCCCCACAAGTTTTAATCTAATATATCAGTATTTTAGTTTAATATATCAGTTTTTCGTGTGGATGGTTTACATTATCATGGCAACCTTCCATGCTCCCAGCCTGCCTATTGACCTCTATACTGCCATTTGACTGATATGCTCCTTAGAGGCAGGTGCTCAGAGAAAGTGGCTTTGTTTTTTTCTTAGTAATTATCTACATTTTCAATACTGAAGATGGTTGCTTGTGGCCGGATCAGGTGGCAGGACAGAATGGAGTATAATCTTGCATCCAGCTCTGCCCGTTGCACTCTGAGCACTGAGCTAACCACCTTCCAAGATCCTATATCTGGCTCCCCTACCATATCCGTGCCTGCTCTTGTCAGAGACCTGGCTGTGTGCTTCTTGCCAGAGCTCGCTGCACTTGTGCTCCCTACAGGAGAGGCTGATATCCCTTTGCAATGAAACATTTGCTGGTTAGTACAGGAAGACAAATCATGGGCTAACGTGTCCCACCTGCAACCACTTTGTCAAAACTAGGCTTGAGCTGCTTTTATACATAGTGTTTATACATAGTGTTGCAAGTCTCTCCATCCTACTGACCTGCCAGCTGCCATTCTCATTACAGATCAAGCAATCTGGTATAGTTATGATGCAGCTACACAGAGGCTGGTTCATACTGCAGAAAGCAATATGAATGGGAAAAAAGCTGAGTTGTGTGGCTCAGGCTGGCAAATTAAGGCACAGAGAATGCAAACACAGATCAGTATGGACGCATTCAGTTCACCAGTAGGAAAGAAGAAATGAATGGCATCAATATTTTCCTCAACTCTTGCCTTCTATGCTACCTTTGTGCAAGGCAACCCGTACCTCAGCATGGTGAGCAGTAGTTGTAGACTCCTTAGCAGAAAGGTATATTTGCTGCTAATTGAATATTAACCCAGATGAAGGGCTGCTAAAATATTTAAATATCTGACATTCCTCTGCTCTTCAGCTTCCCACTTGGCACAAATCACTCCCATGATTTGGAGTCTGATCAAACATGTTTCATAGGTACAAAGAGGCTAATTTATAAAGAAGGATTAAACCCTCTACAAGACCAGGCTGGTTGGAGTTTCTCTTTCCCCTTTTCATGCTTTAAGGCTCTCAAACATTTTTCTACACAGTGCTTTTGTGGTGAATTTTTTCACTGACATGACTTACAGCCTTTTGAGGACACGTATTTTAATTCAGAGACCCAACAGCTGAAAATTCCTATTTATCCACGAGTTCTATTTTACCCTTGGCCCTATGATCAACTTTGCAGTAACCCTTCAGCATACTTCAAGCTTGACCCATAGAAGGGCTGACAAAATTACAGAGTACTGGGGCCTGAAGAGACAATGAGCAAAGATGGCAAGTCATGCCAAATGTAGTGCAGATACTTAAAGGTGGTGCAAATGAAGTTCCCTTGGGACACTGGAGGTGAGAAGAAACAAGGGGAGCACATGATAACCTTCACCTCATGTAATGGAGGTGCAACAAACCATGGCGATGAAGGCCACATTTCAATTACAAGTGGTGTGGAACAGCGTTGCTTTTTGTGTTAAGTGGGCTGCCTCATCATTTCAAGAGGTGCCCCTTAGAACTCTGAGAAATTAGAAATTATTATTTCCTATGCATCTTTCTCCCACCTTTTATGAGTGAGAGGGCTTTTGTCACATTTCCCTCACTTCTCCATCAAGAATCCTCATAATTTTTTTATCTCCTCACTGGTGGCATCAGTACCCTGAGAAAACACAACTGCAGTTTTAAGCAGGAATTTCTGCACTGTAGGACCAGAGTTGGAATTGATTACTTTCTCTTACCCATCTTATCTCCTTCCTCAAATTACTATTTCTCACTTCAAACAGGTTCCAGCTGACTTCAGAGCAAAGCCGTGCTCGGCATGCTGGGTTCACCTGCAGAGGCACGGCCCATGTGCTGCAGAGTTTTTCATCTAAATAACCAGAGACAGAGGATGGGAAAAGGGAAGCAATAGTATAACTTCCCTGGAAAGGGAAACAGCATCAAAACAGTGTAAGATGTCTCCATCCCAGGACGGTCGCCACCAGTACCAGCTCTACAGGCAGCTCCTTCTGCCCCACACCTTAGCCACAGTATTCCTGTACTTCTCCCATCCTGGTATTGCTGGCTGACCTTCCTCTCTTCTCTACCTCAAACTGGCAGAAGCCAACTTAGCTGGCAATGAAGCACCAACACTCATGCCATAACCAGAAGCCATTTCTTCTTCGTTGTAGGCAAGTCTGAGTCTTTTGTTGCACTTTGAAGAAAGATGCCGTCCTAAATTTGCCCTGGAAACACACCCAGTTGGCAGCAAATAAATGATATCAAAGTAAATCTGTGGTCTAAAAGGTGGACTTTTCACCTTATCCAGAGTCAACTGCCTACCCAGCTTGCCCTGGTGTCCTGGGACAAGAGCCATGCCCTACTGCATTTCTTGTTCCAGTTGTCATTGTAGCAGAGACACAAATATGCAGGCACAGGTAAGCATCTTCCAGCCACATGGGTTAATCATTAGTTAAGTAAATTAATTTAAACAACAACTTGGCATTAGAGCTATCACAGGACTTTAAAATCATTAAGTGTTCAATTATTTCCTAGGAAAGCTTTGAAGTGGTGCTGTTAGATTCAGCTCTCCAGCTGCTATCAGTGAGCTGCAGAATAAGGTATTTGCATACTCCTGGCTTGGATGCTGGCAGCTTTCCTGTCTATTATTTTATTGGGTCTAGATGCAGATTGTGGCTATGATATAAAGGTTTGTCAAAGTGTTTTTTACTGTTTGGTTTTAAATTTACATTACAAACACCTCTTAAAGAAAATCCAGGTACTCTCAGCTTGGCCTGTTGCCTGGGAAATTTTCTATGTGGTGTTTAATATTAAATATAGGTCTTGAAGATTTCTTTCTTTTCTGAAGTGTTTATAATTATTTCTGTTTTCATCACAGTTTGAAATTGGTTATTTTATGAGTACACTGGTAAGAATGAGGCTCTTCCTATGCTTCATGCAAAAATCACCATCATTTTGTTAATCACTGAAAAGAAATTGCTAATACAATAGCCTGAAGAAGATGAGAAAAGGAGAACTGAGAGGTTTTTGTAAGATGCCTAAAGAAATGGCAGAAACATGATATAGCTTTCAAACACAGACAAGGCTTCATTCTTTCTGTCTTGTTTGATAAAAAATGAACCACATAGTGAATGCTGTAGCTTCATGTTACTCCTGTCAAATCTTTAGTAAGTGGGTGTCCAGGGAATTAGATCATAAGCAGAGGGAATATTCCTCTCATTTGAAAGGTTTCTCATTGTGTTTATTAATTTAACCATTGACTTTAAGAAGGCAAAATATGCTATTTTCAAAGGGATTCAATAAAGTGAGGTCTGCCTGACCCCTTTACAGGCTATTCTGAGAGAGAATTATCCTATGTATCAATGGAAATACCCAGAGAGAATACATGTAATATAATTATTCATAAAAGAGAGCTAAATCACTGAGCAGTTACACATCACTTAGGCTGAAAATATCTTCAATTAAGGTAGGAATGAAGTAATATCACATTTTATGCAAGTTCCCATCAATAAGCCTGACACATGTCAGCTCCCATTTAATAACATATTTTACTTCTAATAATTCTCCTTTTTTTTCAGGTTCAAAAATGTTGAAGAATGCTCAACTGTTCACAGAAATGAAATGCGGTTGTAGGAGGAATTAAGGTTGCATGTTTTGGAGTACAAAATAATCCCCATCTGAGGAGGCTAAGATGCATTTTCCTGTTTGGAAAGGAGCACCAGCATCCCTGGGATTCCTCATCACTGGACTGAGGAAATGGGACAAGGGGAAGCAGGGGTTATAACCAGTTTTACAAGTTCTATGATTCATACACATCCATTTCTGTCCCCAAAATATTTGGGAGGTCCTTACAAGTTCTATGATTCATACACATCCATTTCTGTCCCCAAAATATTTGGGAGGTCCTCTCTGCCTCAGCCAGTGCTAACTACTTCCTGTTAAGTAAACAGAAAGGGGTGTGTGATTCTGGCTCACAAGTATTTTCAAAGTATTAGGCTTTCTCAAATTAAGTGAATTAAATGCAGCTTCATCCTGAGTAGCAACTGGGAAGAGAAAGAGAAAAGTAAAAAAAGCAAGGTGCAGGATATGTGTTAGGACTGGGGAGTCATCCTGAACGGTGAGCCCAGAGCACCATTTCTGGCCCTGGCAGCACACTGTAGCTGGTGAGCTCTAGAGATGAGGCTCCTTGCTTCTGTTAAACATCCTAAATCCTGTTCTGCGTGGATTGCAGGGGTGTGCTGCACATAATCCCACCTCTCAGCACCTGGATCTCAGTGTCTGTAGCAGGGAGAGAAATCAGGCTGGGAAGGGAACCAAGAACACATACAAGGTATTCCCACAGGGAGCTTCACTTAATCCAACCCCACACAAGCACGATCAGTCAGGAAACAGAAGGGCTACAGCTCCTGCCAGGCAACTCTAACAGCAATATAACTGGAGGGAAAAAACAAATCCATCCTGCAGCAGCTCTTAAAAAGAAGCTGCCAGGCTGCAAGAGCAGCAGTGTGGGCAGCAGCAGTTAGAAACAAGAATTTCCATGTCAGCATCTCATGCTTCTCTCCCTCCATTATTTCCCTTAGTGAAAGGGTTGCAAATTGGGATTCAGCTGTTTAGCTGTGTAGTGCCATTTTGGGCACACTCAGTTTGCAGAGCGGTCTGCACAGCACTGGCAGGTCCAGGTGGGAGAGCACAGAGCATCTCAAATGGCACCTAACCCCCATATTAGGCAACTAACTCAAGGTAAACTCAAAGAAATCCCAACAGATGCATGAATCTACAATTAAAAGGATGAAAGGTAAAAATGCAACAAATTATTGTCAACACTGCTCTAAATTTATTTCATATATATATAAACAGACACAAATATATTTGTATCTATTTGTATAAAGAAATATAAATTTAAAAATTATTTTTATAAAATAGTGTACTATTACAAGTTGTGAGAAATTATTACACATTGTGAGACACTTTAAATCAGTTGAATGGGAAATACAGAAAATTCTGCACAGTAAACACCTGCTGAGATGTTTTGTGATGCATCTCAGCAGTGCTGCCCTTCCAGGAGAGACCCAGATTTTGTAAGCTATATGGCAGGAATGCTTTTATTGGTCTATTTGGCCATTTTTTATGTACTGTAACATGCCAGCCCTATGTACAGCCTGACCTCATCCATCTCACAGAAGCAAAGTTACTTTTTAGTCCCAATGACGGTGCTGTCAAATTTCTTATGATTTTAAGGTACGGGAAGAGTGGGAGTAGAACTTGAGCTTTTCTTGCTCTCTTGCTAAAACCTATTCATATACTTTCATCTGTATTTTGCTGGTATTTCATAACAGACCAGTTCTCCCAGTGTTCATTAAAGAAAAAATATGGAAGCAAGAGGGACCAAGGAAGCTGCAAATTAATACTGCTGAAAACTGAGGAAGACAGTGAGTATTCCAATAAGTCTTTCCTATCTCTCTCAAGGTGTGCTCAGAGAAATAATCTGACCATCCTAACTGCAATCCTAACACGTGCAGCATTCCTTTCTGACTATAAACTACACAGAAAGCCTTAAGTGTAAGTCTTGTTATACAGCCTTTGGGAATGTGATGATTTCTTAAGTAGATACTGTTTGCAACAAGTCAAAAAGTTTAGGCAGAAGAGATTCTCACTGAATGATTTATGGGAAGATACATTACATTTCATATGCCATAGCTGTAAATGAAAATAATCACAAATGTAAAGAAAGAAAAATTTCTTTATCATGTTGAAATGAAATTCTCAAACATGACTCATGCGAGAAAATTATTAAGTACCAAGCCAACACTTCCCAGCAATTTTAAGTAATATAAAATCTTAATTTTTTTGTCTCCTGATTCCAATTTAGAAATAATTTTAACCTTGACTGAAATGGCTGGATTGTCCTTGTAAAAGACATTCAGGTTCCCAGCAAACTTTGCTATTGCATTGTTCACCTATACCGCTAGTGTCCTGAGCTAAACAAATATAATTGTCTATTGACTCTGCTCTCACTGGCATGAGTTGGTTGACTTCAGCTCTTCAGAAGCCACTTAGAATATGCAAGTTGTCTCTGAACAAAGGCAGTGGCTTTCCTCTGTCCTTCATTACATACCTTCATGATGGGTAGATGCATCAATTTTAGTGTTATCCTTCTTGAATAACATTAGAAAGCTTTATGGTCTGCAAACTTCTGCTCACCTCCTTCTGTGCAGCCTCTGGATGCAACTATAATGAATATACCTGTATTTATTGACCTGTAAACTGGCTTTAAAATACACCTAGATTTTAAATCACAGCTGTCCATTACTGTTCTCAGTTATATTTGTGTGGTAAGGAACAAATGATCCTGATTTCTCTGGAGCTATGGGATCTGGCAAATGAAGTGTGAATGTGATGTTGCACTAAATGAGTTTATACAAAAGCAGTGATTTAATGCATGGTATTTGTTTGTACCTTAAAAACATCATAAACCTTTGCACAAATAACGTGGCCAAAGCTCACAGGGATCAAGGCTTGTGTGTTGAAACAAGCAACTCTAGGGAGCAAGGTTGCTGAAATGGGGTTGCCATAAGGCCAGAGGGGAATTCTTGGAGAGCAGCATGAGGATGCACATGACACGAGCTGTGGCCTGAGCGCATTTCAACTGTTGTAGCCCATCTGCAGATGTAGGCAGCACAGGGCACATGCTGTGCATCTGACCTGTCTTTCTAACATCAGAGCTGCTGCCTGCATTCCTGGAAGCTGATCAGCCCAGGCAGAGTGTCCAGTGCCTCTGGACCTCTGCAGGCAGGTCACAGTAACTGCTGTCCCTCCGACCAGTTTGCCAGGTACCAACGGGCAATGTGTTCAGACTCTTGAAATGATGCTCAGAGTTTGTGACTTGAACACAAGTGGGACAGTTTAGGCAAGCGGTAACACTGTAGGGCTGCAAACGAAAGTAAAAGTCAACTGTGACACGTGAAATGTCGTGTTAAATGCCATCACATTTAATGTGGGGACAACTATGGCTACACTCCTATGAATGGCCCTGCTCTGTTCACTAATGGTGTGGGAGAGCCATCTGACAGGTTATGCTGGGCTTACTATGGGATGGGGAGGCAACTGTGCATCAGGAAACACTGAGGAGGAGTATAAACCCAAACACTGAAGAGGAGTATAAACCCACTGAGGAAAAGGGCATAAACTATTGCAGAAAACCACTGGACATTTTTCTCATTTTTGAGGAGTCAGTGCTGCACTCTGCCACCCTGCACTGGTGAGTTTTGAAGCAACCTGGGCAGAGAAGAACCTTCAATCCTGCCATCAGCAGATAGGATGGGATAGATGAAATGGCTTTCCTGGAGCTGACTTCCCACTTCTGCCAGAGGGCTGCCCTGGCAGAGATGAGTAACATCTCCTAAAAAAGTGACTGAGTGGTTGAGGGATTTCAGCCTGGCCAGCTAAAGCAAGAAGAGGTGATGGTCGTTTGGGAGGTAATAACAGCTTCATATTTTTGTGGTGCTGTGTGGGTGAACAAGGCACCTGGAGAAGAACTCAGAAAATGCTGGTAGAGGGAGACAAGGCAGCAGCACTTATGCTTCTGCATTACTGAGCTGAGGTGAAGGCACTTGCCTAGCGCTATTAGAAGGTAATTGGCATTTCCCAACAGGACCCCTAAGAGATGAGATGGTACTTGGCCTTTCAAAGCAGGCTGAGCTCTTGGTATTTCACACCAATAGAGGAAGGGTGGGGTATCAGGTACAACTCTGGACAGAGGAAGGAGACACAGATAGGAAAATCAGGTTCCCAAGGAAAGCTCCTGGTTGAAGGTTTGTTGCAGGCCCCTCCTTATTTCCTAAGTGCAACTGAAAGACCTAAGGTTTATTTCTATGGAAAATGCTGACATCCTTCTTGTAAGCTCCCCATCCATAGTGGGTGCTTTGGCTCCAGCAGAAGCCTTGGCAAGGGAGTCAGCTCTCTGGTATACAGGATGCTGGTGGTGGTTGTTCTAATCTGGGGCTGCAGTGGCCAAAAGTTAAAAAAATGGGGAATATGTGACTCAGAGTTTAAAACCGCTGTGGTTCTGTGAGGTAAACATTATTTTTAATGTAGTGAGTATATTTTCACAGGCAGTTCATGCTCTGAGATGTTCCCATATGAGTTCATTTACCACAAATCATGACTTCCGTTCTGATGCAATGAATTATACAAACACAGTATATACAAAATCTATAGCGAGAGAGGGCAATCCTGTAACTGGTTACGTGATAAAGGAAAAAATTAATAGGAACACTGAAACAACTCCTTAAAAGTCTCATAAAGCAAACTAGATTGAAAATTGTTACTGATAATGCCAATGCCATTCCAGTTTAACTGCATTAAAACTGAGAAATTACCAATAAATGACAAAGAAGTGTTTGCTGCATGCCAGAAAGCCCAGATAACGACAGATTTTGTCAGCTTTTCTCTCATTATCTATATATAATACTTCTCAATTTCTTAATGAAAGTAAGGTTTGACCCTGGTTTTGCTTTGTTCCAGACAGTATCTTCTGCTGGTGTGGCATGAGTGCTAAGTATTCTACCTTTGCATTTATAGGCGTTATGGATAAATACAATGTCCTATAAAATGGTATTGTAGAATCTGTGACTACCTCTGAGTTCACACATGTCCTGGTTAATAGTCGAATATATTTGTTTGAGGTTCAGTAGTCACCACAATTCTTCACTTGTTAGCAGATTTGTTTGCACCATACCATAGACTGTGCATGAATGCCAGTTTTACATTTTCTGAGAGGCTGCATATTTATTTTAACACACCTATACACACTGTCAAGCACCCAGATGGACATTTCTTTCACATCAGTGGGTTTTAGTTTGTTTCCTTTTCAATTACAATAGTTCAGAAAAAAACACAAGAACACAACAATATGAAATGGGCATATATAAGCATATACATCTTGTGCTTGATTAGAAAGGAAGATTCCAGAAGCATTCAGAAGGAAACAAAGAGACAAGACTACCCTTGAACAAAATTGCGACTCTTTTCAGCAGTGTTAAAAAATACTTTTCTGGAACATGAATATTTTTGCCTTTTCCAGGACCATTCAAAAAATGTTTAGTTCTGCTCTGAAAAGTCCCTGATGTTACATTTAATTAGGCCAAATTTAATCTCCCCATCCTGGATGTCACTTGTTTGCTTCAGGAAAAAAAATGAATAAATGCAAGTTTTGAATAGTAGAACTCTAATCTGAACTTGGATAGGGCTGCTCATGTGTGTGTGTGTGTGTGTGTGTGTGTGTGTGTGTGTGTGTGTGTGTGTGTGTGTGTGTGTGTATGCAGACATGCATGTGTGAACGTGTGTAGGCAAGGAGACATGGCCAGAAAGGCAACCAGATAATCAGGCGGCTGGGGAAATTGGTCCAACAGCCCTTGTCAGACTCCAGCCAATCCCACTGCCCTTCCACTGCCACTGGAACTCCCTGGGCACTTGTCAGAGCAGTTCCCTTACATTGCTGGGAGCAAAGCTTATCTACCATAGGCTGCCAGGAAAACTCACCTGCGGGCTGGGGGCATGTCAAGACCTGTGATGGGAAGCCCTCAGTGAACACTATGATTCTGACCAAGAGTTCTGACTAATGGTTGGACTTGATGATCTCAGAGGTCTCTTTCAACCCAGTTAATTCTATGATTCTATGGTTCTATGATTCAAGCTGTGATGAAAACAGACATTGATTATGAAATTCCAAACTGAATTTGGTGCAAGTGCCAAAACCTAATACTCATCATAAACGTGTCAGGTCTCCAGCTGGAAACTGAATACCTTTTTGGGATGCTAATAATGCCAAGGTCACGAGTTTGATCCCTGTATGGGCCATTCACTTAAGAGCTGGAATCTATGATCCTTCCAATTGGACCAATGGGTCCCTTCCAATTCAGATTATTCTGTGAATCTGTGACATGTAGAGAAGCTGACTTTGGAGGACAGAGATCATCCATTGTCAGTCAGGAGGCACCCTACTGAAGTGCAACAGAGGGGTATGAAGCTGGGTAGGTTTTTGCTGTGAAGGTCCTGTTCATGGGGGTAGATGTGCAGTGCCTCTGCACCAGCTGCCTGTAGCCACAGTCATACTCAGAGGAGCAAGGATCTGTCTGGCTCCATCAGAGGATATTCAGGAAGTGACTCTTCCCAGAATGTGGGCAACCCTCTTTAAGCTTCTGATTTTGGCCCAAAGCTTTTTCTCAAGGCTTTACTAGCACCACGTAATTTTCAGTACACTGGGCTAAACAGGGAGGGAAATGTAGAATGTCAAAGGGTCGCCTCATGTTGGATCTCATTTCAAATATCCAGGTCTCAGTATTGCCATAGTTGCTTCCCAGGTGCGGAGAAACAGGGGAGCAGAGACCAGTGGCTGGTGGCTGCTCAGAGAGTTCATGTGACCTGGTCTAACCTCCAGTACAGGTGTCATCCATAGGTGGGCTGTGATAGATCATGTGTAGGGAAGGCGCTTGAAGCAATCTTCATCTTAAATGAAGATTTTTTTTCTTTCCCCCTGTAATTACCAATTATCATAACAAAGAAACTGAAGGGGCTGATCTGATTTTTATTGAGAACAGTTTTATTTCCACCTCTTTTCTCTTGTCTTAGGAATAAAACATGCAAAGTACCAGAGAATAAACTTTTGAACAAATTGCTGAATTGCAACTAAGAGTTCAAGAGATTACCTATGTATCTATGTATATAGATATATGTATATATATATATATGTAGGAAAGCATAGAAAAGCATCAAGTTGACAGATACCATTTGCCATACCTTATGACTAACAATCCCCCTGAAAAGTGACACACCGTGTCTTTTCCCCTTCCTTTCTTTTAACATCATAATTTCTCTTACTCTCAGCTGCCTGCCCCTACAAACCAAGTTAATAAGCCAAAATCTTGAGCTCCTCGAAGAATCCTATTTATTGTGCCTCACCCCTTGGCGTAGAGAGTGAGACACTTACACTCTGTGATGCTCTTCAGGTTTCACCCCAATTATTATAAGAGCAGAAATGTCAGAGTGCTACAAATATGGATGAGGTACTACTTGCTTCCTCCTTTTCTACTGCTTTACCTGTGATCAAAGCAGTCCCAGTTTCCACCTCAAGTACTCTTAGGATCTGTGTAATACAGCTCATGTGCTGTGGAGCTGCTGTGTGCTGGCGTCCAGCTCTGGTTTTGGTCTCTACTATGCAGGTGCACAGTAGCCATGCAAGTCACTGTAAGGTTTATGTGGCAAGCTTTTCGTAGCAGGGGTGTCAGCATCAACTTCCCATGTGGTGCCTCCAACTGGTCTCTCAGCAGAATCAGGAACGTGGAGGACCATAGAGTTTCTGGCCAAGCCAGATGGAGTACGGAAACACTGAACTGTGAAGCTGTGACAGCCTTCCCCACCTAGATTATTCCGGAAGAAGAAAGAAAAGCATATACCCAAAGAAACATGGGTGAATATGCATATTTGTAACCTGCATTTTTTTCTACTGCCTTCCTTTATCTCTCAGACATTTGAGCTGCATCAAGTTTTTCTTTCCTTTTCTGTTGCTGACTTTTCCATTTTACTTTGTAGGTAATTTTAGGCCCACAAACCAGTTTCCCTTTTTCTATCTAACATTCAGTATACCTTCAAAGCATTCAATTAGGTTTCTGTCCTTATCTTCTCCTCTACCTTGCTAGTTTGCCATGTTTGTTCAAGGCCTTTCTAACTTCTTATGGATGTCCTGCTCTTCCCTGCCACTTCTTACACTGGCAGTGGAAATTAACTCCTGCCATGAGCCTTACCATTAATTTCCTTCTTCTCTCCCTCCAATTCTTGTAAATCCACTTGACTTAGGATGTATTCCTGTGACAGAAGCTGTCCCTCTTCTGTGCCCCTCAGCTTTATATCTTGTGGGCTTCCTTTGATCAAAGTGTCTCCAGGGGAAAAAGCTTCTTTTCACTGCTCTGTGAACTTTAGTCAGTAAAATTCGAATCCACACCTGCTTAAACAAGCTTAAATAATTCATATATGGGCAGCAAGAGCACTGTAAACACCCTTTTTTTTTTTTTTTTCCATAAAAATGAGCACTGGGAAATACTAGGTTAGAAGGTAGCTCGGCATTTGCATTATTTGGAAAGTGTGCTTAAAGGGACAAGTCATAAATACTTAGAGCTATGAACTCTGGCTACCAATAGGATTTGCTTATTTTCCTGCGCTAATATACCCTGGCTGGGAGGCTGAGAATGAATGCTTGACTGGCTGTGGGTGCACAGATACCTGTCTTTTTGTTTATCTGCAGATGTTCATTCTAAGACAACTAACTTTCCTGAAATAAGTTATGAAAATTGGGAAAACATCAGTATGTTTAACACAAAGGATTAAAACCAAAACCTATTCAATTTAGCCCTGTTTTCTTTTGAAGGTTGTTATTAAATAGCAACCACATATGAAATGTAGTCTAATTAAGAAACATTCATGAAAAAGAGGAGAAAGCTTTGAAACAGTTGGTAATTGTTACTACTTTTTCTACAAGCACATTCTAATTCCGCATCATTTGCCACAGCTGCAGAGTTGTAACATCTGAGCCTTGACTTCTATGTGAGAAGCAGTCCTACCTCCTATTCTTGCATAGGTAGTGAACACTCTTTTTTATTTTTCTCCAGCAGTCCCTCAAGATGGCATGGCCAAGTGGCTGTTTCTTATTCACTTCAGTCACTTCACCTACATCCATTTTATATGTGAATAAATGCCCTCCTTCTGCTCCTGAGATTTGAGACCAAGAGCTTGCAGAGATTATTTTGAAATACCCTCTTTGAGCACTCTATCTGCTTTAGACAAAGAGAGGTTTAGAGCTTACTTCAAAGCCTACATCTCTGCATTTCTTTAGTTCTTTATTATTTCTCCTTTTCTTCCTGGGCTACTTGCACTTTGATTGCTCGAACAATTCTACTATTTTTCACAGTTATTTTCCTCTCTTCTTTCTCACATTTCTTATAACCTGTACCCACCAGCTATTGCCCCCATTAATCTCTTCTGTCAGATCTTAGAGCCTTCTTCTGGGCACAACAATTAGGAACATAAATGGGGGGAAACTTTGTATTTGCTCAAGACCACCATCACGTTTATATAGGTCTTACTTTTGTTTGCATGTTAGAAAGTATCCTGTGTAGTATTTGGTAGATACTACAAAACCACTCTAAATCAGAGCTCATAATACAGTAGGGTCCCTCATGACAGAGTAGTGACACTATCTGTTCCTGCTTGTTGTTTTTCAATTCCATGCTAAATCAGGTGCACTTAGCATAACGGGATACACTTATTTTGAGAGATTTCCTGATGTTTTGGGCTGGGTTCTTTTCATAGATAATCTCTCTGTTCTAGGGACATACATTTAGTTTTTTCTAGGCTTTGAATCTCATCTCCATTCAGCAGCAGTTGAGAGTGGGAAAAAACACATCTCTCCAGAAAAGAAAGGGAGCAAAAAGAATTTCTCAGCCACCCCTTGTGTATAGCATCTAAGCAAACTCAGAAAAAGCAATTGGAAAAAAAATACTGTGGTCTACCCAAATATCTCTCCTAAAAAAAAGCTTCTAAAATAGATAGCATTTTCATACAGAATATATAAAGTGACACTGGTATGGAGTTATTTTGTCTTTCCCAAGAGAAAATGTCAGTTGGGTGAAACAGAATTTTCCATGGAAAGGTTCAATGAACTTGGTATATTGATACAGAAAGCTTACTAAGCCCAGAACTGATTCCAGGAGGTGAAAGAGACTGAGATTCATACCAATAAGTACTTGATGATTAAAGCCTTCTCCTGAGATGCATGAAACACAAACTGAAATTCTTACCTCTTCTTTTAGGTTGGTAAATTTTTGGCTACGTATATCTAACATGGCAGTTTCTTTGGGGAGGGAAAGATATTTCTTTATAGATCTGTTTGTCCAAGAAGCTGCTTTAGCCATGAAAATCACAGGATGACTTACTCCTTCAACCATCACATCAGCTGATTTCTATCCACAGAATAATTTGCAGGTTTTGCTTGTACTCCAGTGCAGATCCTTGTGCTCTCTTTTCTATATTCTCTTTTCTAAGCAAGCTGGTTTTCTTTTCACTCTGTTCAAAATGGAAAGTTTCAGACTCCCAACTTTTTAAACAAAGCAAAGCTCCCTAGTTTTCTCGCCTGAGTTAAGTTTAATCTGTGTAAATGGCTAAAGCCACAAGAATACTATATTCTGCTAATATAACCCTGCACAAGGTTGGACTTGTCAAAACTGATTAGCATAACTATCTTTTATAAACATGCTGAAAATGGGGTTTTATACCTTTCGTAGTACTTAAGATATCTTACTTTTTGCTGCTCCTTATTACTCACAGAAATTTTGTGTACTGCTTTCCATTATCTTCTGGCCAGGATGAAAGGTGCTGACAATGAGAATCAGGACTCTGTAGTCCTCTCTCACATCTGATGTTCCCAGTACCACATGTGGCCCTAGGACATATGTCCAGAGAGAGCTCTTGTAGAAAGTGCTTACTGACAGGGATGCTCAGGTGTTGGCAACACATGGGAGAGAATGCATTTGAAAACAAGATGGGTAAACACGTTATTGGAAAGAACATTCAGTAGTGGGGACAAACACCTTCCAGGAGGCAATAAGCCCTTGTCTAAAGTGGCAGTGATGCATATGTTGATGTGCTCTTACTTGTGTAAGCAAAGCCCTCTGAACCTATGAACTGAACCTTTGTTTTCAGGGTTAGCATTACCAGACTTAAGTATGGAATGAGTTGCTGACGTGTTCAAACACTGATCAATTATTGAAAAATGTGCTTCTGCCTGAGAGCGATTGGTAATCATCATGCGTTTCCGAGGTAAATAGCACCTGTGGTGAACACTGACTCCAGCCAGCAGGAGCAAAGAGTGTTTATTAAATCAGCTAATGTGTTGAGGTGGTTGCAGCAAAACCAGATAAATGAGTTCATTTACCCTGTGTGGTGCCTCTCTCAGGATCCTTTCTTCAATATGCTTCTAAAGCCCTCAATTATTATAATGATGCCCATGATCTGTTGAATTTGAAAAGTAATATTTAACTGTATTGACAGGCAAATCTTGAATCCTATTTTGACAATGGGAAATTAGAAAAAGAATAGAAATGGAAAGCTTAGATGTGTTTTATAAGACTGTCATCTGAAACACCATTTGTGTTTGCATTTCTAGAATAGGGGCAAAAGCCTTGCTGTACAGGAATGGAAGTCTCCATCCTCCATTTTAGAGATCTAGGATGAAGGATGCTAAAGCAAGAGAACATCTCACTGTACACAGTTGTGAAAATAAACCCTACCCCCACTGTGGCAAAAAATCACAGTTCCATGCCTGATAGCTGATGGCAGTTTTCTATGTGTATTAACATGGAAGTAAAGTGTAAGGAAATACACATCATGCCCACTTGTATATGCATGCATGCATTACTAGAAAAATTAATTTCTGCTTTATAAACACTGTATTTAAAATAAACAAACAGAACTATAGCATAACTATTGAGTGACTTAATGAACAGCGTATCAAAATAAAAGAAGGATATCACAGTTCATAGTTAAGTTCTCATTTGTCATAGCAGATTTCGAGTGACTTTCATCAAACAGCTTCATCCGACTGTGCCTCATATTCTCCATCTCTAAAAGAATCAGGATAAATAGATCTTTTATAGGATGTTTGAGGCAAAGATTTGCTGCCAGTTTATACATTGCTTCATTAGGAAACTTTTTTTTTTTTAAGTGAGCATTCAAAACATGTAAAAACTGTAATTTCTGTCAAGAAACATAAAAAGTTGTTCCAGAATTATTCAAGACTTCTATAGTGCTGGAGTTCTTGTGAGGATGGGCCTGTAAGTACTTTTCAGCACCCAAATTTTGTGCAGTGCAGAACAAATTATGGAAGTTCCCATATTTTCTTCATGACTATTATTTTGTTTTGAAACTAAAGAGGATGCCTGTAGTGGTAATTAAGTGCCAGAGTAGGATGTGCACAGGGATGAAGGTGGCTATCCCAGAGTACTCAGAGGTCAAATAACATGGCTTATGGTCTTTTACCGATGAGTACAAGTTGACATCTCCAGTAAGAGTCTAAAGATCAGCAGTTTTGCAAATTGTCATGATGGAGAAGAAATGGTGCTTTTTTCATAGCACTTCTGCTATGTAACCCCCATGTTGCTGTCCCTGGGGCTCTGTGCACCCTTCTGGTCACCTAAAGTCATGCAGAAGGCATTCAGAGAGATGGTGAGCATGCAGATGTGATGACTGGGGAAGGTAAGCATGGGCACAAACAGCTGGGAGCAGGTCAAAGGGAAGTCAGTTAAAGAATGGTGGAGAGAAGGTAAAAGGGAACAGGAAAGCTATGCAAGAAAAGAGCTCAGGTTGTTGTTCCCTTAATTAGGACAGGAGCTCTCTGCCACAAGAACTCCGTGAGTCATTCACAAGATAATTGAGCTGTTGTAGGTGGCAGATTTTGGAAAAGATACAAAACCTGTTTCAGACCACAAGCCGATTTTGGATTACTGAGGGTCTGCACCTAACATGGTTGCTGTTTGCTTCAGGTTTATACAGTTCTAACTCAACAAAACCACACTCCCTCATCTATGACAAGACCCTAAACTGTAAAGGTAGCTGTAGCAATCCAGTCAGATCACTACATAGCAAAAGCATTTTAGGCAGTGAGGATAAAACTTGTGTGAGTAACAGAATCAGCTTTTGTCGCTTCTTGCAATGAAGCCCAGGTGACTCATATACCCTCAAAAATTTATTTCCATGGTAGTCTCAGTGTCATTTTTGACTGTGAAAGGTTCAAGTGAATCATTTATGAACATATTCTGGCAACTCAGCCAGGGGATATTCTTCCAAGCCTGGTTTCTTGATGAGACAAAATTGGAAAATGAAAACCCACACTGATCAAACTAGAGCTTTTTTCAAAATTTCACCTCAGCCCAGGAAAATTTAGTTCAAAGATCGCCTCTGGTCTGCAGCCAATGATTTAAACTGAATGTCTCTGCCTGTCAGAAAGGATAACATATAATTACTTACCTTTCCAGGGCATTGCAAAAATGAGTTATTATTTGCATAAAATGGTTGACTAATTTAAAAATCTTCATTTCTGCTTTTATGAAAGATTGTCTTTCTAAAGCAAAATAAAGTATTAGTAATTTGAAATTGGCAGTTCTCCAAATCACAGCTTGAGTAATTCAGTGATGCCCAAAAGAAACACACAGGTGTTAAGGAGTAGCTGGGAGATATCATAAAGAAGAACCAGACAGCTTGCTTCTGTAGCAGGCCTTCTCTTGCAGTATCTGGGACCACCTATTTGTCCTTCAGATAGAAGACAAAAGCACTAATTAAAGAAAACCTCAGGAAGTTCCCCTTCTCTTTCCCAACTGCCCTACACATTTATCCCAACTTTCCCATGTTACTTGGTTAACCATAGCTAATGGCACCCCTTTGCCCTCCCAGGTTTCAAGGGATTCCTGTGCCCCAGCTGCAGTGAGAAGATGCACATTCTCTGCTCATGTCCCAGGATTCTGTGCTCCTTTCACCTCACGTGGCAGAACTGCAATGGCAGGGAAGCTGTAATTTGGTTTCGGTATTTAGATTGCACTTATCAAAACAGTTCATTTGCATTCACAGTCTCACCCTTGATTACACCTGACATTTTAAGTCCATTATGTTAAAAACTGTCTCGTCTGTCATTTGCAAGATAGGAGAAGCAGAGTGTGCTGTGTTCCTAGAAACTGCAACGCAAAAATCTCTTCTGTCCACAGAATTCAGTGTTAGTTTGTATTTCCATCCATTATAATGGGGGTAGCACTTCAGGACTGAGAAGGGCTATGCAAAAGAGAACTGTTCCAATTAGTGTTTAAGTGCTACGCTGCAGTGTCAGCAGCTGCAATTGAGCCCCCATGCTTTATGTGCCACATGAGCACAGGCCAAGGACATTGTTTCTGCATTCAGTTCTTCAGGGTAGGAATGTTCTTGTTGGAGTGTATCCTGGCTACACAATGTCAAGAATTACTAGATTTTTTTTTCCTTGGATTGTCTCTTTCAAAAGGAAGTAATCAGAATTCAGTTTGTTAGATACTTCTGTTATGAATTATTTAAAATTCTAGTATCTAGGCTTCCTCCATCTTTAAAACAGGTGGCCCTTCATGCACACAGGTTGTCATCACTTCTTTGAACAGAAGAGATATACTACACAAGGTTGCACATACAGTGCCTTGGATAGGTCTGCAATAAGAAAAACCTATAACAATGTAGAAAGCTTTAATAATTATATTTCATTGCATGAATGTTTGTAAGCTACCTAAACACTTAAATCCCTGCATAGCTGGAGGAAAGAAGGAGATCAGAATGGAATTACCCTAAAGACAGGGTGATGAGGATTCCCTCTGAGGTCTGGGAACACTAGCTTGATTTCCTAGGCTTGTGCTGTCCACTCATGAGTCAAATTTTGTGATTTCACCTGCAGAGTCACTTGGGTCTATAAAAGAGAAAAAGCAGTAAATACAGACATTTCATTTTTACTTCCCGGAGAAGGCTTACAGATATAATTGGGGTTGATTATAACACACATTTATTTGTATCAAAACATTCTTCTGGCTAGAAGTTTCCTGACTGAGATAGGCATATATCATCATGTACCATTGCATTGGGAAGTATCCCCATAGGAATGCGAGGTTTACCTCATGTACACAGTTGTGTTTGTGCTTTGCTCTTCAGGCCAGAATTTCTGGAAGAAATGAGAAGATGGATAAAATAGGAAAGCAAAAAGGGACATATGGAGAAGAAAAAATGAGCTGTATGCTAACCCTGCCAGCCACTGAGGAATACTCTTTTCTATTTACTTAAATATTCATTTTATTATTTTAATACATTGCTTCTCTCTCTTTCCCCTTAGCTTTGTTTGGGGTTGGGATTAATTAGCATAAGACATTACAGAAATATGAATTGCAACAAACTTCTTTATCTACAGCCGGGGTGACCAAGACACTGAAAAGCAACTTCTCATTGATGTTTCTGGGAAAAGATTCAGAAAGGATTTTAACCTACATAGTTTCCATGTGTAACAGGAACTAAAGGAAAAAGGATTACATTAAAAGAACAAGATATCCTTCTCTACCCACCCAATCTTTCAACAGATCATTTCAGTTATTTATATAATGAAAGACAATAGTTCCAGCAGAGAGGGAAATGTACTATGAATTTTTCACTTCTGTGTATCTACCCCCTGTGGTAAAGTTCATAGCAATGACAAAGAAGCTACTCAAAAAGGGCAACTTTTGCTTTCCCATTTTACATTCAAAATACCATTTGTAACTAAAATCCTTTTGAACCTTATTAAGAAATTCCAGCAAACATTTTTGTTTCAGTTTCTCACTGTTATCAACTCGAATAAAATTAGACACAGCTATTATGTAAATGTCCATGGGTATATGCATTCACACGAGAGCCCTAGGTCTTCAGGAATATTACCAATGGACAATAAAGTTGAACAGACCTGTAAGACTGCCTTTTGAAAAGCAACATCCCCTGAATGGGTTCTCACTAATAAGTATTTGAAACTAGATTTCAGGGCCGGAAGGGCTTTTTTTGTGAAACTATATTGATTATACAGAGATCTGTGAGGCTGGTGGAAAAGGACATGGAAGCTCCTATGTCCCATTCCATAAAAGGTCCCGTTTATCCTCTTCCTTTTCTGATTAAAGATGTTCTTTTTTTTTCTTCCCAAAGTTATTTCCTCCTCCTTTTTCTATCTACTAGTGAATAGTGCACTCATTAAGAGCCTTGAGATCTACATTTCTTCATTAAAAGTGTATTAAAAAAGCCACACCAGAATTATTTTGTGCATAATGCAGTCATCGTCACATTATAAATTACCAGAAAAAAGAAATATTGTCATCAACGCTGTCTTATATTCATTAAGCAAACACTTCTTGAGACGGTGCTCAGGTTTTCTTCATTTTTCTATTACATGATCCATCGGACTTTATTTTCTTCTGATTATAGAAACAACTGAACATTACACCTATAAGTTCTAGTTGCTTGCTCCATCATTTTCTTTTAATAGGTTTCAACAGCAAAGAGAAAATTAAACCATGGAAATCTTGCAGCAGAAAATGAAGAATACCTGATTATGTGCATTCAGCAAATACTGAAGGAGGGTAGCTCTTTTTAGCTATGCCTATAGGGCACTTTCACCACTTTGGTTCCTAGGCACACAGTTTGCCACTCACTCATATTTTGTGGAGATATTTCACACGAAATTCTGACTACTTGCAAGATAATGCTTTGATGCATGCTTATCCAAAAGGGAACGGGGACTGGGTTTGGAGTTTATCCAACAAATGAAAATGGACATAGTTTTCAGCACTTAAATTTCAGCTACAGCTACAGCAATATCTCTCACAGCCTGGCTTTCACTGCCTTAAAGGTGCCTGGATCCACTCTGTCTGACATGCAAAGCTGCACATGCACTGGGCATTGCCCCATGCCACAAGGTGCCCCTCTCTCAGCTGAACTAAGCGATCGTGCACTTTTTCTCTGCTGGAACTTAGTGAAATCCAGGAGCCGAGGATGCTTTTGCCCATGGGAAAGTCTGAGCTGCCCCAGAAAGCATTGCCTGAGCCTGCTGGACTGAAGGGACAGGGCACATCACAAAATCCAAGAGCTGATACTGGGAGCAGTGGTGGCAGTACTTGCACTGTCCCTTTTCATGCACCTAGAGCCATCTGAAGCAGGGTGTTTGCTTAGGAGAGGGACATCTGCTCTCAGGGATTTAATTTCCAGCAAGAGCATCTTAATCAGCAGCTGCATCTCCCTGTGGAATCTGTGCCACCTTGCTGGAAAAGAGTTTAATCAGAACAGGGAGGATTTAAATATCTGTAGTGTCAATGGGGCATTCAGCTGAGAAGGTGCCTTTGATTCTTGAGGCCTCTCAGGATTGCTACTGGATTTTTTGCAGTAGCTGCAGAAATAAACAAAAATATCTAACCAAACAAAACCCTAACTGTAAAAAATGCTGCTCTGCTCTGGGTTTTTCTTTGATAAGATCTGGATACAAGATGCCCTCTTTCCCCATTATAATATTCTAGATGGCAGATGGAGCTTCTGCCCCGTAGCCCTGGATAAGTGCCTAAGGCATCAGCTGACTTGACTGACACAGCAGGATGCAAATTTGGCTGATTGTAAGTAACTTGCTGCTCCCCAGTCAGGCTAATATAGATGCTAGTAACTCAATAGTATAGGAAGGATAGGCATGCAAGTCTTTCCTGCAAGGCAGAGAGGTTCTTGTAAATTAGGTGCTGCAAAGGTCTCATATAGCTTTTGTCCTATTGCTACTAACCTCTGGAGTTTCTCTGGCAGCAGAATACTATCTTAAAATTAGAAGTAAGTGAAATTTAAGTTCTCTGTAGGTAACCTAAAGAATACTGACTCTAAAGGAGAGTCAGGCACATGGAGAAGACATATGTGCAAAAGCTCTGCAGGTTATGAAAGGATTCTTTGTTTCCACAAGAGCAGCTGGAAATGAACTATCACCATTCAGTTGCTTCCATGGCAAAGACAGCCCGGTTAAGCTGAGCTGCCCTCAGTCCACATCCCATATAGAGGTATTGTGCTGCAAGAAATTGATATGTTCTGTGGAGGAGAAAATAATTCAGCTGCAGATTGACCTGTCTCCATAATAGCCACTGCACGCTGATTTTTACCTCTGAAATTGTCAATGTTTTAAGATCTACCCAGAATCAATAAATTAGCATCATTTGGGCTTGTAGCTGGAAAGAACACTGTCCTTCCTGCTTCATGCATAGGGAGCACTTGGCTGTTTGTTGCTGGCAAATGTCTCATACAAGAGAAGAACTTGATGTCACAGTGACAAAGCTGAAGGTAATCCTTGGCTCAGAAAAACATGCCATAAACCAACTCTGTTCAGCTCTCCTCTTTAGAAGACAGAAAAGAGGAATTTGTGCTGAAGGGTCTTACAACCACCATACATATCAGATTGCAAATTTAACTTTGAAGCTAAATGCAGAAGCTGAATTTCAGTGCTGCTGACTGAGATAGAAAGAACAGCTTCACAGACAAGCAGTCATACACTGAGAGCATTTGTAACAACCCCACTGGTATAAGAGTCTAAAGCCCCATGAGACCTTGCACATCAGCAAGGGTGTGATGCACAAGGGTGACCCAGTCATCCAAATTCCATCCTACAACCTGGCTTTGGAGAAGAGAAATGCAATGTCCCGAGGTCAAGAGGACACAGTGCATGTTTTGTGAGATTGCCCACCCTGTCCTTGGATACTTCAAGAACTCCCTGCATAAGGAGCATGTCTCCAGGGGCTACTCAAGGACCATCTATGAAGACAGTATCCTTACAGAACTGCCATGCTTTGCAGTCTGTAAGAGCTTGCTCCTTTCTTTCTTTTCACAAGTATGGAATCAGTAGTACATGTCACTGTGGCTGTTAAGAAAAAGAAACAGTCAGTTCAGACTGTACGTGCACCCTTTCCTCTGCCACTGGCGTGCATGAATGCATGACCTACTGTTTCTTTTAATCTCACATGACCACAAGCTCTTTCCCAAATGCTGCCTTTAAAACCAGTTTGTAAATACGGAGAAATAGAGGGCACAGCCAGATTTGCTGTGAGTGTTGTGACTGCCTAGAGCATCTAACAGTGAAGAAACCAAGACTTCAGCACATTTCCCTCTCTTCTGCCTCCCCTCCCTATTGCAGCTGTAACAGTATCCTGCCTGCTGCTCTGTTGCTATGCCAGCTTCAGTCAGAGGTTATCTGTATGGTAATAAACAGCTAGTTAGGGACAGCAGCGCTACTTTTATAGCATAATACAGAGTAAATGAGCAAATTGAACCCAAGTTGCGGGAGGACTGCAGGTTACTTTCACTAGCAATATAGCACTTGTCACTTGGCCAGATGACCTGTACCATATCTGCTTGTTTTCCCTGGACATGGACTTCTTGTCTAGAGTTCACTGGCAAAGCCAGCACATGCAATCACCCTGCAAGGAGAAAATGCGTGTGTGTGTGTCCCTGTGTCCATGCCCTGGGGGTTTTGGTTTCCAACCTAGTTACAATACCTTGAGATGTTCTTCTTATACCCTGACCCTCAGCTTAGTACAACAGGCAATCCTAATGATCTCTGTGAGTCTCAGGTAAATGCCTGTGTTGTATAACACATGAGAATTAGGGTTGTAGTCACTGTGATTTAATGCTTTATCGGTATCTATGCTAGTATCTCCACTAGACATCATTGTCCCAGTGACAGAGGCAGTGCTGCTTTCCCAGAGGCTCAGCAGTTCAAAACCCCAAACTACTGCTGATTTCAGCTTATTCACATATTTTGAGCAACAAACAGCAGTGCATGAGCAGCAGAGGTGCTCAACATTATTGCTGCCTTAGCTGGCATGCAGTAACTCATGGGAGATGTCTGGGTGTCACTCTACCCTTAGCTTCAATCCTAGTGCTATGGAATCATAGCATAGTTCCGTTTGGAAAAGACCTCTAAGATCATCATGCCCAACCATTAACCCAACACTGCCAAGTCCACTCCTAAACCATGTCCCTCACATCTACATGTCTTTTAAATACCTCCAGTGATGGTGACTCAACAACTTCCCTGGGCAGCCTGTTGCAGTGCTTGACAATTCTTTCCATGAAGAATTTTCCCCTAATATTTAATCTAAACCTCCCCTGTCACAACTTGAGGCCATTTCTTCTTGTTCTTTCACTTAAGATATGAGAGAAGAGACCAGTCCCCATCTGGCCACAACCTCCTTTCAGGTAGTTGTAGAGCGCAGTAAGGTCCCCTGGGAGCCTCCCCTTCTCCAGGCTAAACAACCACAGCTTCCTTAGCCATCCTTCATTAGATTTGTGCTCCAGACCCTTCACCAGCTTTTTAGCCTTTCCCTGGACATGCTCCAGCACCTCAATGTCCTACTTGTAGTGAGGGGCCCAAATCCTGAACACAGGATTTGAGGTGTGGCATCACCAGTGCTGAGTACAGGGGAATAGTCACTTCCCTGGTCCTATTGGCCACACTACTTCTGATACAGGCCAGGATGCTGTTGGCCATGAAACCAGTAGGTGTACATGGATCTCAGGTTAAGATTTTTTTTTTTTTTTTAAATAGAAGAAGTAACATATGTAATAGGAAGAATAGAAGTCTCCAGTGCCTGATTTTTGACCTCAGACTTTCAGTGTGACCCACAAACACACACTGGCTCAGGCCACACAGGTGGCAGGATGTTCTCTCTTCCAAAGTCTGGAAGACCAGCAGACTCCTAGAAATTGCTGTTGTACGTGTTTTGTCTTGTTTCAATGTGCCCCATTTTTCTTCCTCTTTTGCTTTTGCATATCTGTTTGCATTCCTTTATCCAGAATCTTTTGGATTTTCTCATACATGCTGCAGTCCAGTACAGCATAATACAGCTGGATTGGCTCACAATCAACACTTCATAATAAAAATCATGTACTATTGTGTGCTATGTTATAAGTCATACATGGTGGAGAATAATTTAATTCTTTTTCTCTCTTCCATACCAAGAAATGTGAGGAAACTTTGGTAGTCCTGTCATAATGCTGTGTATCACTTCAGAGACCTTCAGAGGCCACTGAGTTGCAAATACCTATCAATTTGTGAGACTTGAGCAAGCTTTATGTAGCAGTCTGGCATGTAGCATTACTACAATAAGCACTAATTTCACCTATAAACAGGTGTTACACCTCATTCTTGAGGGATTTCTGTGGTAGGAGGAATTATATTAAAAATAGACACTCTTAGTTTTGCAATTATCTCAGAAATCAAGTTTAAAACACAGTTTTAAAAGGTAACTCTTTACTGACAATGGATTTTGCATCAAATTGCCTCCTCTGTTCTGTGCAAGTTCTGTTTCTAAGCAGTATGGTATTTTATCACATTGTGGGGTTAGTTGAGATTTTGAAATTAAAGCCCTTCATTTTGTAACTTTCCAAATCTTACTCTCCATTTCCTTGTCCTTCCTACATTACAGGCTGGCTTTTTCATCTGGTTGCAATCTTCACGCTTCAGTGCTACAAAGCCTCAGCACCACAAAATTCAGATATAACCTTGATGTTATGAAGACATATCAATCTCTTTTTTAACAAAAAAGTTGAACTTTTCAGTAAACAAAACACGCTTATCTTCAAAATTAATATTAAAATAAGAGAAGCAAACTTCTGCCTCCCACAAGAGTGCTGTGTTACTTAAAAGCTGCCATTACCTAGGGAGAAAGAAATGTTTTATTCCACGTTGCACAAAGACTACAAAGGAATCTTACTATGAGAACCTCCATCTACAACACTTTTGCATGGGGTGTCAGTTGACCTTTATCACCAATTCACTCTTCAGTGGCACTCCTGTGCTTTCTAGGAAGGGTGTTGAGCAGACACCAGACTTTAAAAAGTAACCTTTTGTCATAGTTTAACCCCAGCTGACAGCTAAGTGTGATATAGTTTTTTGCTCAATCCCTACTCTCACCCTTCTGCCACTGGCATGGGGAAGAGAATAGGAAAAAAAAAGATAAAACCTATGAGTTGAGATAAGAACAATTTATTAAATTAAATTTATTAAATTAAGAGAGAGGAATAAAACAAAGAAAGACAAGTGATGCACAATACAATCACTCACTGCTCAGTGACCAGTGCTCAGCCTGTCCCCAAGCAGGAATCACGCCCTCCCAGTCACCCCCCTCCCAGTTTACATACTGGGTACGATATTCTATGATGTAGAATATCGCTTTGGGATGTTCGAGTCACCTGTCCCAGTTATGCTCCCTACTGGCTTCCTGTGCACCTTTTCTGTGGCAGCACATGGGACACTGAAAGTCCTTGACTTAGGGTTAATCAGTGCTGAGCACAAGCAAAACATCAGTGTGCTATCAACATTATTCTCAAGCTAAACCTAAAACATAGCGCTGTACCAGCTACTAGAAAGAAAATTAACTCTATCTTAGCTGGAACCAGGACACCTGGCTAAGTGTAATGCTGTAATGTGAGGTAAGAAGGAAACTTTTTCTTATGAACAGTTAGTCAGTTAGAGCAAGACTGTAAGAGGAAAAAGCCAGACACCAGTCATTATAGCTTAGCATAAATCAAAGAGCAAAGTAAAACTGGAGATTTAGCCAAGAAGTGAAGTCATGCTGAACAGCAAAAGGTCGTCTTTAAAATTAAAACCTTATTTGGTATTTCTAAAGTGAAAGCCTTATATGACATTATTGCTAGGATGTCCCATCCAGGTGGTGTGGTTCTCTACCTCAGCATCCTATTAGAGGTGATTTTTGTCTAGTCCTATGCAGATTAGGCACTAAAAAGCTTTTTCCACAGAATGACCAGGACTAAGCTAGTCCACAAGAGGTAATACAACAAAGCATTTTAGAGAAAGGTTTCCAAAATTTCTGTCTTGCTTTTGGAAGTGGCTAAACTGTATCAGCTGAGATTGGAATCCTTTCTTCAAACAAGTAAATACAAACTAGTTAATTTGAGGCATCCTTGCAGCATGGGAAAATTTCATCCTGATATATTGTCAGACAAGGCTAAAATAATTTTTCATATCAACACTACTGAGGACCTAAGTGGTAGGAGGAGTTTTGATGATAAATGCTAAATAAAAAGTCAAACAATCAAGAACAGCCTATTAACTTGTTTCCCTGCAACTAGGGTGAACATTCAATGTAGAAGTGTCTTGGACCCCATTTTTTCTCAGGTTCTGTTGTGTTTAAGGCAATTTATTATTTGGGTTGGAATCAATCTAATCCCAGTGTTAGAGGTACACTGGCTAAAGATGTCTCTATAACTCAGGCAATGCCATCTGCCTCTGCTTTTCATCACCCTTAATGATTTTTTGCTTTGGCTGGTGGCTAAGTAGAAAGGGCCTCACTGAATTAACTCATCACTTCTACTACTCTCTTCAGCACCAGGCAGGATCCTACTAGATCTGACACTCAGTGAGAGAGTCAGCCCAGTGCCACTTTCTACCTCAGATTCATCCAGGATTGCAGATCATCACCAAAGACCAAAATCAGCAGAAATTCAGGATTTAATTCCCTATTACAATTAGTTAATCTACTAAATGAAATGATATCTACTTGAGCTGTGCAAAGCCTTTGACACTTGTGACACTGGAACAGGTTGCCCAGAGAAGCTGTGGATGTTCCATCCCTGGAAGTGTTCAAGGCTAAGCTGGATGGAGTTTTGAGCAACCTGGCATAGTAGGTGACACCCCTGCTCATGGTAGGGGGTTGGAACTAGAATCACAGAATTATAGAATTAACTGGGTTGGAAGAGACCTCCGAGATCATCAAGTCCAACCCTTGATCCAACCCCACTGTGATTACATAGATCATGGCACTCAGTGCCACATCCAGCCTCGTCTTAAAAACCTCCAGGGACAGTGAATCCACCACCTCTCTGGGCAGAAGATCTTCAGGGTCCTTCCAACCCAAACTGTTCTGTAATTCTCTGATTTTGCAGACCTTTCTGATAACCTCACAACATAACAAGCAAGAAAGCTCTTAGAAAAAAAGATCTTTTCAGTGGTTGTCTTGCTCAGTGCTCACCAGCTGTTAGAGGTAAAGAAATCTCTGTCACTATAGCCTCAGGTCACATGGCTTATCTCCTCAGTCAGTTTTCCAAGCTACTGTTATAAGGATTACTAACTAGCTACTCATTGCTATTATCTATCACTAGACAATAATTTTGGAGTAGAGCTTGTAAATTAGAGATTTTAGGAGAATATTAATGATCTAATGGTAGGGGAGGAAAACCATCTCATGATGCGGTAACTGAAGAGAAAAAAGTTAAGCCAAAATGTTTAAAACCAATAATAAATCTAGCAAACCAATATAATTTAGTGAAGCAAAAAGCACTTTAAATGGCTTTGCATTTGCATTCACCATCAAGGTCTCAATTATGCAATTATTGTAGTATTGATCCTTTTGCCAAAGAAAAAATGTACTGGTTTGTTTTTTTTTTTAATTTTTAAATATAAGAGTAAAAAAAAATATTCTTGTAAACAGGGATAGGCTAGAACATTTCGAAACCATTTCATTATCTGGAAGGTTCAACTATTTACCATTAATGCTTAAATAGTAAATCTCACTCAGCTCATCCAAATCGCTTTTGAGAAGGACTTGCTTTACAGTAAATTCCTTTCCTTTGCCTTGGAGCTGTTTCCTGCATTGTAAAGGCATTTGCAGATATGAGAAGTGGGCAAGATTTCTGGAAGTGCTGGGTTCCTAAAGAAAATGATTATGTGTTTAAGAGGATTTTCTGAAGTACCTAAATGGCTTGTAATTTATTTCTGTGGTTTTCAGCTCACTGTGATACCCCTGCAGACCACACCAGGTATGTATTTGAATCCCAAATGTCCTGGAAAATATACTAAAAATACTGCAACCACTCTCCCAGTTTGTGATACCGAGGGTTTTATAATTTATCTGCATTTTGGAAATCGTTTGCCTACATTTTAAGTAAATTTATTTCCCTAAAACACACTTCAGGGAGGAGATAAGTGCATTTCTGAGAAACTGAGAGATCCTGGGCAGATCTATTTCAAGCAGGCTGTTGCCTTTTCACAAGGGCAAATAAGTACCTGTTTGTGGTTTCAGGCCAATGCATCTCCTGAAATACAGAGTTTGTGTCCAACCAGTATACAATTCTTGCCACTGTTACCACAAAATCATCATATATTTTACATTTTTAACATAAATAAATTAAGCCTAGATCAAACATTTATGCTATTCCAGCAAGTTGTAATGCAAGTCAATCTGTCAGTCATGCCCCCACACATATCTATTATTCTTTTTGATTGCCAGATACAAGCGAATTGAAAATAAAGATTCCTAAAATGGTTAGATTGCTCTTCTTGTAAGTAATCAATTACTCCTAAATTGCTTAATAAATATGTGATATTATGATGCCTCTTTTGCCGTCTCCACCTCTGCCCTATCCAAAAGCTCATAATACACATCTTCCCTCTAAAATCCCCTCCTCTGTGCAAGCAGCACAAAATGATCGTCAGTCAGCATCTGAGATGGCTTCCAGCACAGAGAAATCTTGATCCAGAAGTGGCCTTTGATAGTCAGCTCTGTTTGAGGCAGGCCTAGCAATCCCTCTGAACATGGGAATTCCTGAATTTCAGATGGGATTGTGATTAACTCTATTCATATCAACAGGCTCAGCAGCCCCTGACAGTAACAGAGACTGCAGTACCATGGTGGCAATGAAATACCGGTACTTTGGTTAGGCATGAGCACAAAATACTTGATGTAAGATAATTGGTGAAATAGTCATAAACCAGCTTGTTACCAGTAACGGATAGATAAAAATTTAATATATCGTTAGGATGTGACCTCCCCTGCAAACAAGGTCATACCTCAGTGGACCAGTTCTGTTAGGTATCTGTGAATAACCTTGTATTGCTGTGCAGAGTGCCATTTCTATGTCAGTTTAAGCTGATGTAAGACTGTATTGCTGCTGCAAATGATGTCTTATTCCCTTTTCTGACTTGTGGTTTCAAGTTCCTGTGCCTGGCTCGAATAAAATGGCAGGAAAACACAAGGTGAGGAGAGGGTCTTGCTTGGTGCAGAGCAGTAGCCAGACTGCCCCTGCTGTTCCCCTGCTGAGGGCACAGCCTGGAAGTCCTCTCCTGCCTAGTCAAATACACAGAGAGGAATCATGGTAAAAGCTTTCAGACTGGTAATAGCACAAAGCAGAGGATGCACCGCAGAAGCAGCACAAATCTTTCTGCAGTGAGCCCTCCTGCATTGTCTAGAGGATGCTGGAAAAGCAGTTGTCTTGGGAGACCTACAGAAGTGCAACAATGGCAGGTAAGCACTCAACTCAACTTTCAGTAAATGATAGCTGGTTAAGCTTGATGACTGAAAATCAATCATCTTGTTATGTTTTTGCCTTTCAAACTATCAGTGTGGGAAAGAACAATAGGTAAAGTCCAAACTATACTTAGGAAATGTGATCTTACATTATTGTATATGAAGGAAATGTCTCCTTCCCAAGTGCTGAACCAGGAGCGCATTCAATTCACTTCTACTGCACAACTTCAGACCAGAGCCATCTATTTCCATTTCATTCATGCTCTACTTTCTGACTTCCTTGGGTTGCATCTCTGTCTAACATCCACACCCCCTGGGTAATGCACTTGTGGGAGGGAGTTTAGTCTTGGCAAAGGGTCATTCAGAACAAGCACAGGAACAGTGACCTACTGCTTCACAAGGTACTGAGTTAATGTGTGCAAGCAGTCCCATGAGAACTGCCTCCAGTACCTTTCTCTTCATCTGAACCATATCTGGGCAAGATAATTTAGTAGCTGAACAGCCTTTCTGTTAGCTCAGAACAAATGCCAGTGCAGGGAAATTTCAGAAGTCTCACAGCAACAACTGAAGTCCTCAGCCATCAGCTTGGCGCTAGGTTTGAACTATTCACTGGTGGCGCATCCAGGCCTAGCAGAACATGGCCTCTTTAGCCTTCTGCTTAGGAAAAGATTGGGTGTTTAAAACATCACCATCAGTGTTTAGACTTCCTCCTTGACTGATGAACGTTGAAGGTGGATGGGGAGAGGGAACCCCAGGCAAGAGGCCTTTCCTTTTACCCCTTGTACCGAGGGGGAGCAGTGCTCCCTTCCCCTCCCCTCTTTCACCCCGTGGCACCTCATGGCCCCCACAGAGAGACCATGGATGCCAGCAGCAGGCAGGGAAGAGCAAGCAATGAGGGTTTATTGTTCTGGGTAGCGACTTAAATACATCTTGGGGGGATTACAAAGTGACCACTGGGAGTCCAGGAGGTCTTACAACCAACCAATGATAACAAAGGGTTAATAACCAATAGGTAAGCTTTCAGTTATCTCTTAGACATTCCAATGGTATAGATAAGACTGAGGAACTTCAGCACAAGCATACTGCAACACTTGACCCCAAGGGAAAGGGAAAGAGGAGAGGAGAAAGGAGAGGAGAAAGGAGAGGAGAAAGGAGAGGAGAAAGGAGAGGAAAGAAAAAAGAAAAGAAAAAAGAAAAGAAAAAAAGAAAAGAAAGAAAATTGCCCATAGTCTGGAGAGATTTCATAGGGGCTGAATCAGCAGCTCAAATGCTCTTTATGCATCAACACATGGAGCTGTTGTAGTAGTTGTTAGGCTTTCTGTTACCTGTCTTGCTTTGCTGTCACTTGGGCTTTAGGATCTTGCAAATCTTGCCTGTAATATGCCGTCAACAAGAAACAAGGTGAAACAGGAAAGCAGCTTCAGCTGATTAGAAAGGTTGAAAACCATAATAGCAATGCAGAGCTCTGATGTTGGTTCTCAATCCAAAGCATGCATTGCCTTGCTCAGCACAACAATATTTTTCCTATTCCTACCTGCTGCTGCAACCATGGCCTCATTTACCATTTGTTTCCTGCATAGTCTTTAGGAAAGGGTTTTTATGAGACCATCCACCTCTCTTCATATGCATAACAAAGAATAAATTAATAACTACATTAATAAAGCATTATTATAACTTCTTTTCTTTATTGTTAGAATGAATCATGAATGCCCCTCCACCCAAATTATACCACAGAGAATAATTCTTATTCACAACTCAGAGCTTTCAATTATTTTTTCAATTTATAGCAATTTACCTTCTCTACCTACTAGTATACCGCCAGTTATTCTACTGCCTGCATCCACTAATTAGGAACACAATATGCATTACAATTTCTAGAAATCATATTGTTACTTCAAAATTTAAGCATAGGGTTTTCAAAGTTATACATACCAAATACATACCAAGAAATGGGTTAACACTATGTATGTAGTTCTTCTCAAAAGATTATGTAATTATTCCTCATGAACCTCCAGACTTCCATACCAACAGCTGGAATTGCTTTCCCTATTATTTGCCAGTGAGTACTGTGAATGATGACTACAGAAATCCTGTGACATTCAGATCTCTGACATGCTGAAAATTAATCTTCATTTTATGAACATGGAAGCAAGCAAATGTGAATGTTAATGTAATTAAACCCTTGCCAGTTGGGGAATGTTGGGCATGGAGCTTGAACTTATGACTACCGTCACTTTTTCGCAGCTGTGATGCATATGTTTACAGAGAAGAATGATGCGCTGAATTCTAAAATACTTAACATTTGCAAATAGTTGTCATGCTCCCTCTGTGTAGTTTGGTGCAATTCCAATGAAGGACCAAAATCATTTCTGTCTTGTACTCAGGATAATTTAACTGCCTTTGCTTCTACATGGTGCATTACTGCTAGTCCCAAAGCTAGAACTGAGGGCAAACCTTAAAATCTGGGAACATACTCAGTTTTCCCCATTGTTGTCTATTTTGAATCTGTAACTCAGAAGGGCATTTCCTCTTCCTGACTTTCTTTGCCTGTGGCCAGCAGGCAAACCTATTGCAGCAAAAGATGTTTCACTCATATTAGCCTAATTTCAAGCATAAGAATTATATTTCTGGTAAAAGTTTTTACCAGTGTAAGCCTGTGTAAGACCGTAATAACTAATATTATGCAACTGGGCTAAACAAATTCAAAGAAAGACAAAGTCCTTTCTATTTTATCTACCAATATTTCTGGTTTGGCACAAGAAGACAGTACATGGCTGTCGTCACGGGAAGTGAGGTATTCAAACACTGAAATACTTGGAAACACAAGACGTCTGGGAGCAGGGTGAGCATTTCACAGTCAGTTGTTGCACACCCAACATATCAAACCCAGACTTTGGACAGGCACCTCCCTGTAAGAACTTGCCATATTACCTCCTTTTCATTTCAGGCATAAATGAATTCACTGGCAGTTGAAGATATTCAACATTCAATTGCCAACTAGGAAAGGCCTAATTCAAAAGGGCATGATCTTCTGTTGTCCTTCAGGGTCCAAGGCATGCTGTCCCTTGGGTTAATTGTGTAGCTATACCTAATATTACTCTTCTTCCCCCAAACCTAACCTTGTAAGACTTTGAGGAACTGAGTGGGTTAAAGCCCAAAATGGCAATTCCACATCCAGCTGCTCAGATTTTCAGTAAGTCATGAATTTAGATTGCATTTTTCTAATGTATTTGTCTTATAGGCAGTGCCTCTCTAGTCCTACCTCCCAAATAGCTTGTCCTCTTGAGCCTCAGCAAAGAAGGAAAAGAGGATGAATACTTCTCTTTGAGACTGAAATTGGGATGTAATTTCCCTCAGCCAGGAAAGTGCAGCAAGGTCTGTGAACCTTACGCCCTGATTTTTCCTCTTCCCCTCTTTACCTTAGGGAGGATGACAGCAGCAAGGGAAATGCTTGCTGCTAGGTAGCCCATGACAACTGCAGGGTACTCACACCTTAAAGGATCTTTTGTTGTTGAGAGGCTTCAGCACTGGTTCTGCCCCTCAAAACCCTTGGTCAACTTCTGTAAGGGAAGGGAGTGCAAACATCACTTCTCCAAAGGTGTAGTGGAGAGGATAGGCATTAACAAAGAGTCTGCTCCCACTGTTCCTTGAGGCCATCCTTGAGGAGAGGAGAAGGAGGAGGAGGACAGCCTAGCCTTGCCATCTGTTCAGCTCAGTCAACAGGCACCAAAGTATTGCAGTGGGATGCGCTAAAATGAAAACACCCTTCATCCAACTCTTCCAAAGTGGTATGTTGCGGGATCCCTCAATCCTTCTCCACTCTTTCTTTCCCAGGAAAATGCAAGAATGTACTATACTTGCCCTGAAAGTCAGTTTGCACCCTGCTTAATGAATTTACCTTGCTTTTAATGAGTTTCAGTATACTTTCATGGAAGGTTTACATGCATTTAGCTTGATCTTTTTTTCCTCAATTCATTAAGCCAATAATGAAGATAAAGTTCAAGTACTAGGACTGTTAGTGACCTGATCATGGCTGAAGTGGAACACCCATTAAAGCCCAAACTAACTGCTTCAGAATTTCTAGTTATGGAACTATTAATTTAAGCATTTCGCCATCTTAAAAAGTCCTGTTTTTTTCTTGCATGTAATAAAAATGAATCTATTAATCTTCAGTGTGCATATCCCCAGAAATAAATGAGCAGGAACATTTTAATTTTCAATCAGCATTTCTGGTGGATGAACACAATTAAGTACTGTCATATAAAATATCCATGATAGCTTAAGGGTGTAGAGTGAAACTACATGAATAAATAAAAGAGCCAGTAAATGAATCATAAAAGCTTACATCTAAATCACAGAATTCTTCTTTAAAGTAGTAAATCAGGATTAACCTAAGCACATGCACATATTTGTGTGTACATAGCTGTGTGGTCAACCTGCATTTCAAATCCCTTCAAAAACATTCACCTGTTCTTGAACCAGTGGGCACGCATACAGTTGTGTGGTGCTATTATAAGCAGCAAAAAAATGCAGGTAATCAAAAATTATTCTAAAATATTAATAAAATTATCTTATAAACATAATAATAATAAACTTATAACAATAAATTAATAAAATAAGTCCATTTCCTGTTGCAAAGGCCATTCCACAAGATCCATTGTAAAACCTTACTTTCCATTGTGTCCCACATCTGCTCCAAATTCTTCATGCATCCTAGCCAACCTTGCCAAAGAAGGGGCAAGCATTGGACTTGAAGAAGAAGTCAAGACACAACAACTGCAGGGCCGTCTGGCCACAGGGGTGAGAGGAGAAGCTGAGAGTGATGGGACACGAACATCAGGAGCCACTGGGTACAGGGTAAAGGAAAGTTTATTACAATAAAGAGGTATATAAGGAGAAATGATCTGGAGAAATGATGAAGGCCTAGGGCAGAAACAATGACAAATATGAGAGAGACATTTTGCTTTTGGACAGGAGCATCAGGAGGTAGAGAGGAGCCGAGGAAAAATGTCCCTGTAACAAGGCAAGAGGGGGGCAGAGCATGGAGATCAGATGAAGGTTGGATGGGATTCACTAATCAAGTATGTGGGTCAAAAGAACATGATGAGACTTGAATTGATTGGACCTTGTGGATAGGTCCAATGAAAGAAGATGTGTTATAAAGTTGTGGTGGTAAAGCAAAAAAAGAAAGAAATCATATCCCTACATGGAAATCTATATAGTTTTCATTGCACAATTTCAGGAAGAGTGGGATTCATTTGCCATTTCTATTGAATATTTGGGTTAATTAACTGCTTTTTTGTCTCGTTAAAGTATTTTGGTGCATAGTATTTATTCTCTGCACACTCCCACAGGCACATGTACCTATGGCAGAAAGAAATGAACTGCTGAAAGATAAAATGTACTAGCTTAAAAAGTGTTACTGAATTGCTCAGGGCTTTGAGAAGTGGTGAGTAACAACGACCAAAACAAATACTATCCACTGAAGAGTATTTTTAAACTGACTTGTTCACCAAAGACTTTTCCCAGACATATTTATTATATCATACACTATGAAGTGGTTTGTCTGGATTTTGGAGAGCAATAGCCTGGAAGCTAAATCACAACCAAATTTGTAATAAAAAAAGATGAATAATGTGCAAATAGACCATATTAAAATTTGCTTATTACATTTTAATATTCTCAGAATGTTGTTTACTGTATATTTTATCTTTCCTGATGCTAGATCCACATTTCATTTTTCCTTTCTGTCAAAACTATTTCACTTACAGTCTTTGTACCCTAAACACTTTCTCTGTGGCAGCAATTTTATTTCTCTGTTGTCTCATCACTTGCTCCCATTCAGGTATAGGTTTTAGCTGTGGCAATACAAAGCTAAATGTGCTTGAAGAATATTTCACAAGATCTATGGAGGCTTTGGATTTCATTAAAAGTTTAATTATTCTACTGAATAGATGTACTATTTCAGCAGTGTGGGAATTATCACAACAGTGTGAGAATAAAATTAAAATAAACAAAAGTCAGCATGAAGTCCACTAACAATATTTTGCTCATTAAGAATGGAATTGTAATGGGCTACTCAAAATAACGATTGACCTTCTTTTTAATAGTACGAGAATGCTTAGATTTTCAAGTCTATGGCTTGTATTGAATTAACTAAAGAGTAATACATTTATAGACAAACAAGAGACTGATTCTCAAGTTGAACAACAAATCAAAAGATCTTATTAAAGTTCTAGCAGTGCAGAAAAAGTAAACAAATATATTTTACATTTTATAGCATTCATAGAAAAAGAAAGCTTTTTTTTTCCTACTATAAAAGGGAATCTGCTTTTTCCTTACTGAAACATATACACATACCTAATACATGCAATAGTGGGAAAATACCACAGTTTAATATTTAATAATCCTATGATCTAACTGGTTTTGTGTGTCCTGTAAATGGCATTAATTTGTCACTCATTACATTTTTATCTCATATCCCATGTTGGGGTTTTATTTCAACACTAGTAGATGATGAGATGATATCCACTGCATATTTGGGTCTACTGCATACCTACTGCAGATTTGGGTCAACCTTTGATATCCAATAGAGATCAGTAGTGTGGTACTTGAGAGATTTTGATTATAGAAAATATTTTAAAAATAGAACCAAAGCTCCACCAAACTCTTCTCAAGTGAAGAGAAAACTTTCATACTCTCATATGGTCATCAACTATCAGAACAAATCATCTACATGTGATGGGATATGATTTGGAAGAGAAAAAATGCAAACATGTGACTATCTTTTTTTCTTAGGTTTTGGTGCTAGTTATTCCTTTGCAAACTTATCTTCTCATCAAGGATTTGTATGTAGCCTTGAAATGTCTTCACTGGAGTAGGTCTGCTTGAAGTGTTCCCTACTCCAGCAGACTATATGACTGGGAAAAGGAGTGGAAATGAGGCATGTGCTGCCAGCCCACAGCAAGATTAGGGATTCCCTAGATGAAGCATCCTTCTTGATGTACTTGTAAGATCACCTGAAATGTTTCTAAGTGCCGCATTTTTTGATAGGAAAATATAAAATCTTCTTACCTTCTGTCAAAGTCTTGTGAAATTCTGCAGCTCTAACTTGCCAAAACACTGACTTGCTCAACCTTGGAGTAATATCACCTGAAAAAAGCTCCACAGAAATCATAGTGGCTTTGGAATGCAGTGCTATGCTCCTCCACAGATATATTTAAACCAACGGTCTGTGCATCTCACTTCAGCAAATTCTCAAAGGCAGACTTTGTGTCTGAAGTATGAAAAAAATCTAGGAATAAGCTTTTGGTCTGGTCTCTCCACCACTGCTTTGCTGAGGGAATTCTCTGTCTTTGCTGAGGGAATTCTCTGTCTCAGTTATCTTTGTTTTTGTTCATTAGCTCATTAGCAGGCAAATGTATATAAAATACAGTCCAAGCAAGATGTTATCACATCTGGACTAACCAGCTATTTGCAAATGGACTGCAGGAGGAGCAGAAAAATTGTCCCACACTGCCCCTTCATTCACAAGATGTTGCAAGATCACATCTTAAGACACTGTTACGGCACAGAAAACACTGAGTCCATGATGAAGAGTAGTTGATGTTTCCAGGCAAGTGGGGGAAAAGCCCCTAGCTTCCAAGATTATGCACATTATTGCTGAGCATACACACAGAAAGGGGCCTTTAGAGAGAGATGGGGATTTTATGGCACAACATGGAGTTTGTACTGAATGCAGGTGTCTGAAACAAATTACCCCGGAGAACTCACATCCATCTCTCTACAGGTAAAGTTTGATGGAGGAATTGTATTCCCACCAAGGATAGCAGATGGGGGGAAATATGGATGTACTTCTATGATTTTAAGAAGGATCTGACAGTCATTAATAGTTAGTCTTCAGATAGCACTTTACATTTACAAATCTCAGTACAAGCTGTATTTAATTAATGATAAGTCCTTAAATACACTGGAGTTGAACTAATGCAGCTTAGAATGATTGATGCCTACAGATAAAAGAACCGTTAGCCTTAATGAATCATGTTTGGGACAGTGGATGGAATAAGCATTAGAAATAAATTTGAATAGTGTGTGACAGGCTGGTAAGATAAAAAATTAGTCATTGGACACAGGCTGTTTTGTAGTATTCCAGCTTTTAACTTTTCCTGGTAGATTGATAACCCAGGGGTAAGCTGAGGTTACAGTGTGCAGCAATAAGAAGATAGACAGTGCTTGCTCATGATGCCACAGGCACTGGTTTTCTTTGTTTAGTACCAGTACTGCCAGGGCACTTACTGATTCCTGATTACTGGTTTTAGGAGACACAGAATCAAGTGTATAAGTAACCATCCAATCACTGTTACTTTCAGGCTCTTGGAAAGGGACATAAAGTAGCATTACTAATTAATCCGTATAATTTTAATATTAATATAGCAGAACCTTAATGAAATACCTGAATGATGACCATCACCTGTTTGAGCATGATAATTTTGTGGTATGAAGTTACTTGGGTAGAAACAGTTACCTCCCCAGCCAGGCTGAGAGTGATTCTCTTCTGGGTAGAACAGCACTTAAAAGCTTTGACCATCCATTACTCACAGGCACTACATTCTCATAAAAACCCTGCAATTCACTGGCTCTGTGCCCTGTATTGCTTTTTGGAAATACCAGACACTATCTCAATGTAATATATTTACAATTGCATTTTGAATGTATTTAGAGTGACTGACAGACTGATCAATTTTTTTGATAAAAGTGACTTTTTGATAATAAAAAAAATCTGTCTAAGCAGTCTGCATTTAAATTTTCCTTTGATATATTGCTGTTAAACGCCCTGTGTCTGCTTCAGTGTTTATAAGTAACACCATTATTCCATGACCAGATAAGCACTATTCATTTTCCATTAAATTTTCTCATCCTTAACTCCTTGAATTGAGGGAAATGGCAGGCACATGTGATTCAGAGGTTGCTAGCAGAGGCTGCAGCTGAGTATCAAGTCATATGAGCACTGATTACCCACCCTTGCACCCACAGGTGCCTGGAGGGTTCCTCCCAGCCTTGCTGCTTAAGCTTCCTTATCTCTGCTGAAGCAAAAGCTGGGTTTGACTGACATGCTACCAACTCCAGAATCCTTGCAACAGCATGAAAGTCCTCAGAAGTTTATAAAAAACACTTTCCCAGCTGCACAGTTGTTACTTAACTGTACAAAAAGCCATGGCCTACACCAGTGTGCAGGTATAATCACACTGAATCCTGCATTTAGATATTCCTGTGTTTCAAGCCTGTATGCTATTACTAATAATATCATAAAGCATCTTGATATTATTCTCATTTCTTAAAAGGATCTGCCACATTAAACCAATGTTTATTCTTTCAGTCATTGAAACTGACTTTGCTCCCTTTTGCTCACACAGATTAACTCCCCCCTGCAGATGCAAACAAGAGGACACAGCTCTTGCTATAACTATAGGTAGCCTGGTAGCTATGGTAGCAAGCCTTTGCAAGAGTGAGCCCTATTTTGGAAATAACAGTGCACAGGTTACATGGAGTAAAATAAACACAGATTTGTTTACTAGTAAGCTGCTGTGATAAACAGAAATGAAAAGGATTAGGCATTCTTTTGGGAAATGTATCTCTTCTGCATATTAATTACACTGACAGTAGCTTATTAATGCTGTGTCAGCTTTTGTTTACAGTTTTCACAGGAAAAAAAAGGATAATTTCTGCAACAGCATGTGCATATGAAGACATTTATTTGTTTGCTGGGTATAGGTTTCAGTGATTATTTAAATAAACAAATGAAGATACATTCACCATTATGAGATACAGTAGAAGAACTGAATTAAAATTATAGCAGAAAGCTGTCAAAGCCTCACATTTAGTGCTTGGTGAATGCATAATACATGCAACATTTTCTTTGTGGAATCAGAAAATCATCCTACTCATCTCACCTTCACTCTCATTTTCCCCAGTGAAGTTTGGGCTTAAGTTTTTTGGAGAAACATGGAGACTTCTAGATTTGTGAGCAGCTATGCTTCTTTTTTTATTTCTTTGCTATAAAAGTCCTTATAATATGTTTATATTATAATTATATAAAATAATTCATATTGGTCCCCTATGAGACATTTTGCATTCCATAGCCCCAGGAAAACATACCTAACCCCCTTCCCCAACACAACAGGAAAGGCCTGTACCAAGGTTATGCTCTAACACATACGGTCCTGTCAAAGTGAGCAAGAAATACAGAGGGAAGTGCCTGGGTTTTATAAATAAAGCAACAGCAATCTGTTTTGAGATTTATTCAAGAGAATGAAATACCAAGGAAAGGGATAAAGAAATGGTTTGTTTTTTAAACAAAAAAAGAAATCTAATGCTTCATCAGACCTCTATTCTAGTATATGTACAAAACTCTGGCCTTGTTCAATCTCATGGGTAGCTGTTGTATCAGGACCCTTAATAGAATAGTGGAAAAAGTTGTTGTGCGAGTGCATTACACGTTAAGAAACTCCTTTCCTTCTGTTTTTTTTTCTGTTTGCTTAATTATAATCAAATTCCTCAACCTTTTCTTTTCTTCCTCAAGGGTTTATTGCTTTCTTCTCCTTATTCTGCCTCAATGCAGGTGGAAGTACCAGGGATCTCAGTGGCAGGTACTTCACACATTGAATTAGGATCTTCAAACTGAAAATGCAATCTGTAATTTTATGACTGTCAGCCCTACCTGGGATGTTAATAATGTTTTGTTTGTGGGGGTTAGGACTTGGTGCTTTATCATAGCACAAACTCTAAAAATTTAAGTATCAGTAATAAAACCACTCTGACTGGACAGGACGTGCTGCTGAGGTTTACTGTTGAAGCTACAGGGAGAACCTGCTGGGACCAAAATCCATCACCCTGAGTTGTCCCTGGCATGTTTCCCCCCATGCTCCCGGAACCACAGTGAGTCAGCCACCTCTCCTCAATTGCCAACACTATGTCAGCCTCCTGAGGTTAGTAAGAGAGAGACCAGGGGAGACCTCTGTCCCTCCCCACACAGCTATCATTAAAAGTACTGTGGCCCTGAATACAGAGTGGTGCTGCAGTAGAAGGGTGGCCAGGCCCTCAGGAGGCTCCAGGAGATGATGTCCAACAGCTCCGCAGGGCCTGTTTGTTCCCAATTGCCACTGTCCTGTCAGCTCTCTCCTACTGTGTCACAGGGTGTCCTCATGGCTCGCCCCCTACTAGCCATCTGAGGCACAGGTTGAAGACATCATCCTTTGTCCAGGAACAGGCTGGTGTCCCAGGAGCTGCTGTCCTGGTGAAGACTTTGTGTTGTGCTGTCTGGCATGCCAGGGCACACCTCCATTGCTGCAGGGCAGAGCATGTTGTGCCCACCACCCTAATGACTCACAGCTTGGTACCTCTGCTACACAGGAGATTCAGGCTGACCCTTCAGAGACTGGGGAGATGCACGCCCCAATGGGCCTTAGCTTTCTAAAGAAGAGTCTTTTCTCTAGAAACACCCATATTATACTGGTGAATACTCAGATACCTTTTAGAAAGGCAAAATAGCAGGGTGCGTGTTTGCACACATATGCTAATAATGTAAAACAGATGTTCAAAACCCATTATTTGATCTCATGCAAACATTTCAAATATTCCCCCAGAAACAGGCAAACTTTTCTTCTTTGTCAGTTAAATGCATGTTTGGCTGCACTCCTATACATCGATAATATCTATTGTTTCTTATATAAAAAACTGGGCTAAAGAAATTAATAAAATTAAATTGGAAATTATTTCTCTGCAGATCACTTTTTCTTATATTACTTGTCACATGCAGCAAGAAGGCTTTCAAAAATTCTGTATATGTTGATGGCATTATATTATGTTCACAGTTTTGAGAGCCTTGTTTAATGTTTTGTTAATTAAAGCATATACAGACATAAAACAGCAATATAATGATACTGAATATTTACCATATATGTAGCTGGTTTTGTTTACAGAAGTCCAACTGCCTAATTTCTGTTTTACTCATATTTTTAGTCAGAGATTAAAAAAGGATGACCTGATTGTACCTCAAGCAGATGGGTCCACTTTTTCTAGGTCTGGACTACCATTTATTACTTAGAAGAAATATAACATGAATTGTCAACAAAAGTTTTCTTGCCATAAGTTGCCATAGGTATCCATAGCATATGGAAAAAGGTAAACAAGGGGATAGTTAATGAGCACACACTAGAAAGTGTAAATACATAAGTCTAGGTAAAACCTCAGAAAACTCCAAACATTTCAAAGTATAAATCTTTACAAGTCAGATCCCTTCAGTGCTAAGACAACATCATCAGTGACAACTGCGTCCTGAGTAGACTCATTAAGGGGAATGCCCACAGAAGAACACTTGTACTTTCTTTTTAGGCACAGAACAATGTGGTCATCAGGCAATAATCAGCCTGGCAGCAATCACTCCAGATAGCTGAGGAGATTTTTCAGAGTGCTGTATGAAAAAACCAGACTTATGATACTTAGCCTTGCTGTTGTCAGGGTGACTGGAAAAGAACTGCACATAGAGAGAGATAAAATAGGAAAAAAAAAAAGATAAAACTTTTTTTGAGAAAGAAAATCAGTTTTACAGAAATAAAATACTGGTTTTAAGTCATGACAATAATGCAAAAAAATTACTAGAACTACTTGAAATAAAGTGAAGTGTTTGATTTTATCTGGCCATGAAAGAACATAAAATTTAGGGCAAAGCTGAAGACTGACATGACAAAATGTTTACAAAACAGTTTTCTTTATTCCAGCTTTAAATGAGGAGAAAAGGAAATGCCTTGAATGAAGGAAAAGAGGAAAAATAATATGTAGTGATATTTTTGAACAATTTAACAGCTGAGCCAGTCTTCAGAATCTCATAGCTTCTAGTCTGTAGGATCTTACTCTGTGACCAGCATGGGCAGGTTCAGTGCAGCAAGTGCCACAGGTGTCTGGTGACAGATCAAGTGCTGTCATGGTGCTGCCCCACTGCTGGGTGCCCCACCCTATTGCTGGCATAGTGCAAGATGACTCATTTGAAAAGCTGTAATAGCCCTACACCTTCCTAAAAAGGTCTTTCCTTTACTTTAGATACCAAAATAGAACAAAGACATGGTGTTTGAGGTCCAGTGCTGTAGATTTGAATAAGTCATGTATGTGAGTAGGACCTTGTTGAGCAGTGGTGGGGGGGAAAAGAAAGGGACTTGCATTTTTCCCATTCATATTTTAAGAGCCTAAGACATGATATAGAATACCTGATAGAATTAGATGATAAATAAAAGGGTAAAACTAATCTGTACATTAAAAAAAACAAGCTTTCAGAGTGAAACGCCAAACCTTAGCTGTGTTAACACTTAAATCATCAAAGAAATTTAAAATTATTCCACTTCCCTACTTCATTGCTATGTACCAGCTCCCTGATTTCTCTCTATCATGCCTCTTGCATTTTTCAGAGACCTCTGGTCCAGGATAGACCAGTCAGTGGAGCTGCTGGTTTTAAAATACAGCTTTTAATCTCCTCTAAAACCCAATTTGTGTTACAAACTAACAAAGCAAGCCATGCAACGCAGAGAATGGTCCCCTCTGTTCAAGTCCATCAAAAAGGCCACAGTTCCTGAATGAAGTCCTCAAGAGCTGATTTCTCTCCCTACCTCTGCTAAAGAAGGCAAGCCAAGCTCTTCTGCACTGACCATGAACTGTGGAGTCACTATCAGGATGGTTCTTCTCTGATCTGAAGGAGAAAGGCAAAAAGTGTTTGTTGAGTGCTGCATAAAGGCCCACAAAACATAGAATAACTTATTTGCCTGAACTGAGATTGTACAGCACTTGGCAAGTAGTCCATTAAACAATAAAAGAATAACAAAAGTTTATGTTTACTCATAAACTAGGTACCATCCGCTTTGTGTGTCAGCCACAGTTTTGTGGGAATAAAAGTGTGAGGTCATACAACAAGAGATTTAGTCATCTGCATGGGGAGGATGACATTTTTTCCACTGTTGTAGTTCTTGGCGATCATCGTGGCCTTCAGCACTTCCTGCTATGTACAATAGCCTTATATATTGCTATTTTCTGACTCAGCACAGAATATGCAAACAACGCAGCTCCCTGAAGGAATAAATAATGCAAGAAGAAATTTTTCACCAAAGTGAAAAAGAAATGGAGAAAAGCACAGAGAAACAGTGCGAATTCATAGGGAACCTGCATGTGACCATGGTCTTGCCAGGTGGCTGTCAATATTGTCCCCAGATAACCCATGCTTACAGGAGGCTGAAGCCATGTCCAGTTCCTGGGGAACTGAAATGATGTAAGGATGGATAAGGAGGAAGGGAAAGAGTCAAGTTTGGTCAAAATAAACTCAGGTTACTTAAAGCACGTGGTTGCTTTTCATTTTTTTGGCTGAAACAACTCACTGAAAATGTGTTATGTGATGACAGAAAGAGGGAAATTGCCATCTGCTGGTATCCAATACAGCCAACAATATTTTCCTATCCAAGCACCAAAACTGCTATTGTGCCATCTATGCTTGAGCAACTGGCAATCCTAGCTGAGCAACAAGCTGCTTCAGTGCTTTGACACACGGTTAAATGAAACAAAAGGAAAAGAAACAGTGAGAAGATATTGGCAAGTGGTTAGAAATTGGCAAGTGGTTAGAATTTGGCAAGCACTGATCTGGGTCCAGATCCCAAATCCTTCATAGGTCTGGGACAAGTGGATCTGTGGTTTCATTTGCTTCTTTCAGGAATGCAAAATTCATCTCTCTTGTGGTGCTGAGTAAGACACTGGAATCACCTGTAACTCAACTGCTTTAGCATATCTTTGTATATGTGTTTATGCTCCCAAGTGACTGGTATCAGGAACTACAGCAATTTGCTGCTTACCCCTGAAGAACACATCCTCAGCTGCAGGGCAGGAGAATTCCAGTTTTCTCCTCACAGGCAACTGTGACATTCATTGGTCTTGCTAACATTAGTTACTGTGCATGATCAGCAGGCCATAGATGCCCCTGCAATGTCATGTCTGTGTCTCCATCAGTGGTGCTTGTGAAAGATATGCATGATGAAGGTAGATGGAGACCCTGGAGAAGCAGCCTTTGCAAAGCCTGAGGGTAAGGAAAAACTATGTAGCTCTTACTGGCATAGACAGTGGACCAGTAGATGGCACCTAGTATGTCTTTCACATTTCAAAAACTTTTCTAATTTTGGGGCAATCTTTATAAGACATGATCTTTGTGGCCCTCCCCGGACCCTCTCCAATAGTTCCTTGTCTTTCTTGTACTAAGGAGCTCACAACTGGACACAGTATTCCAGATGTGGCCTCACTAGGTCCAAGTAGAGGGGAGGGATCACCTTCCTTGACCTGCTGACCCCACACTTCCTAATTCACCCCTGGGATACCATTGTTCCTCCTGCCCATAAGGGTACACAAGTTCATAGAATGCTTGTCATCCATTAAGACTCCCAGGTCCTTCTCTGCAGAGCTGCTCCCTAGTGGGTCAGCCCCCAGACTGTACTGGTACTTGGGGTTATTCCTTCCCAGAGGCAGGACCCTGCAGCTGCCTTTGTTGAACCTTCTCAGGTTTATATCTGCCCAATTCTCCAGTGTATTGATGTCTCTCTGAATGGCAGCACAGCCTTCAGGTGTATCAGCCGCTCCTCCTAGTTTTGTATCATCAGCAGACTTGCTGAGGGTGCATTCTATTTCTTTTCCATTGTCATAGATAAACAAGTTGAACAAGACTGGACCCAGTATTGATCCCTGGGGAACACCACTGACTACAGGCCTCCAATTGGATTGTACTCCACTGATCACAACCCTCTGAGCTCTGACATTCACCCAGTTCTTAACCCACTTAATACACCTCCAAAGTGTCCATTCATCCGATCCACAGTTTATGAGCTTATTTACGAAATAATCTAAGGAAGAAAAGACAAGCTACAAAAGGCATAACCTGAAAAAAGAAACTGCCATTTCTTTTTCTTTCATTTGAGAGAGGGAAATAGGGCCAGTTTTAACCTTCTTCAAAGGATGATACCACTTGATGTTTCTTTTATGCTTTTGCAGGTTTCAAAACTTCTAGGAATTGACTATCACTGGTCAAAGATGAGAACAGGGTATTAGGGAGGATACTGGAGGTTTCCCATATCCATTTGTTCACAACATCATATTTTCAGCACCCTGTTGCAATATGGCTTTTTCTGACAGAGGTAGAGGGATGCTATTATGCATAGTTCCACTTTCAAGCCTAAATCCCTTACTAAACATGAATACAAACTGCAGCTATATCTGGGATTTCAAATAATATTGTGGAGAAAGCTCCAATTGACACAGAAACTAAAGAAAAACTCCCTGAGTTAAAAAAAAGCAAACAAAAAACTCCAACCAAACAAAAACCCCTAAGCCAAGACAAAACACAAAAACAAAACACAAAAAACCCAAACAAAAACCCAAAAAACAAACAAACAAAAAAACCAACCACAACTGGTTTGCAGCTTACTTGAAAGGTCAGAACAATAGAAGCTTTCAAAATACTCCATGGCATGTCATTTTTAAGCCGCGTCTTGGCCTGTGCTTTGAACACGGTGTATCTTCTCCTATTCTACATTGCAAAGACACCCAGAGCTGAGGTTACTGAAGTAGAGGTAGTTTGCTGATAGAATGTGCTGTGGAGAGGATTCAAGCACTTGAACTTCTATGGCCTTTTTAGATATTACACAGCATCTTGGGTAGGGATGAGACCACCCATCTGTAGTGGGTTTCTGTGGCTAGGTTTCTGTTAGAAGCTGCTGGAAGTTTCCCCTGTCTGGTGGAGCCAATGCCAGCCAGCTCCAGGATGGACTTCCTGCTGCTGGCCAAGGCCAAGCCAATCAGGAGTGACACTAACACCTCTGTGATAACATATTTAAAAACAGAAGGTTGTTGCACAGAGGAATTCCAGCCAGGGAGGAGAGGAGTGAGAACGTGGGAGCAGCAATGTAGACACCAAAGTAAGTGCGGAATGAGGGGCAGGAGGTGCTCCAGATGCCAGAGGTGAGGCCCTGCAGCCCGTGGTGCAGACCATGGTGGGGCAGCTGTGCCCCTGCAGCCCATGGGGGACCATCGGGGTGCAGAGACCCCCCTGCAGCCCATGGAGGAGCCCATGCTGGAGCAGGTGGATATCTGTAGGAGGCTGTGATCCCTTGGAGGCCCAAGATGGATCTGGGTCCTGCCAGAGACCTGTAGCCCACGGAGAAGGAAGCCAACTCTGCAGCAAGTTTCTCCCAGGTAGGACTTGTGGCCCTGTGGGGGACCCCCATCGGTACAGCTCATTTGTGAAGGACTGCACCCCATGGAGGAGTGACCCACAGGACAGAAAAATGGGAAGAACTACTGCCCGAGGGATGGACTCATGCCAGAGAGGTCCATCAAGGACTGTCTCCCATGGGAGGGATACCAAGAGAGCAGGGGAAGGGCTCCTCTCCCTGGCAGCGGCAGAAACAACAACTGACCATAACCCCATTTCCCATCCCTCTGCACCACTAGGGGGGAGGAGGGAGAACATGGAAGGAGGGAGGGGTGGGGGAAAGGTGTTTTTAGGATTATTTTATTTCTGACTCTTTTGCTCTTATCCTGTTAGTAACAAATTTAAGTACTATCCCCACTTTAAGTCTGTTTTGCCTGTGAAAGTAATCACTAACAAACCTCTCCCAGCTCTTACCTCAACTCATGAATCCTTAGCTGTTGTTTTTTTTCTCTCCTCTGTCCAGTTGCAGAGGAAGATTGAGAGTGGCTTTAGTAGGTACCTGACATCTGGCCAGGGTCAACCCAGTAGACTGTGTAACAGAGACCGGACTAGCAGGACATGACTTATATGTCACAAGAGACCACCACACTTCTGGGGAAACAGCTGAGGACTAGGTCATTTGTAATACCTAAAATGATACAGGATGCCTGTATGTAGAGAATCAGGCCAAGCCTTGTAATCTGCACTATGCACAGCTACTTTCATTCTCTATAGAATTCATTTCCCAAGTAAGTAGTAGGCACTGCTTTCTGTGTTACCCAAAGTGTGTTTGTCTCCAGAAATTTTGTTTCAGAAGCCCTTAATTTTGGGCTTCGCACTCTGGCTTACAGATGACTGAAAAATCAGCACCTAACTCTAAGTTATTTGCCCTGATCCCTATGGTCCATATAGCCTTATCCATGCTCCAGAGGCAGACACTGTCAGCTGCTTAAGATCAGAAGGAAGAATTGTCGTCTAAAAGTACAGTAACTCTTCAGTAACTGTAGAAGAGAGAATTTACTTAGACTAGACCCTCACTTCAAGAAGTTCAAAATTAAATTAGAAATATCTCCCAATTTTAGTAAGAAAAATATTAAAAATAAAACCTTCTGTGCTTTACTTTTATCCTGAATCCTAGTGTTTCTATAAGTTGCAACTTGAGACTTGAAGTCTCACTCTTCAAAGGCATTCAAGACCTCTTCTTACACTTTGGGAAAGTCTAAAATTCTTTAATCCATTACCTTGCTAGCTCCATTATAACCACTAATAGCGAATTTAGATACATCAATATAAAACCTTCCAGCCCATTAGTTAAGGAAGGTGACTCTCATCTCTACAAACACGAGTAGCACAATACTGTCTCTGCAGGTGTTGATTAGACCATGAATGAGGAAAAGAAAATGGATCTTGGATTCCTGGAATTATATGAAGAGCTTAATTTAAAAAACTAATCTATGAAGTGAAAGTTTGCTTTCTATTTCTTGAGATGTAAATTACTTTTAGTGAGCAACAATGATGGCTGTTTATTTACAGCGGTCATTCTGGCATGTTTCTTATGATTTTAAGGTTTTCCAGACTATTAGGAGATGACATAAGATACTCTTTGAAAAGAGATACAAGGGCTTAGATTCACAGTTAAGGTATCCTGAATTAAAAAGTTTTGCAGCTGTTTGTTCCAGGCCAGGGAGGCATGTCCAGCTGGGCACAGGTGGCACCTGAATGCATATTTGAAGTCTTAGCCTCTCTGGATCATGAGAACCTGTTGGAATTAAACAGACTCCTTATCAGCTCTAAAAGTGAGGCCTGGCATTCAGGTGTGGTGAAATGCCTAATACTATCCTGGATTGTTTAGGCCTTTTAGTTAAAAGGGAATTTGAGTTTTACAATTCTGAATAGATCTGACATACCAGGAACTCTTCTGCCATAAAATTATGGTCCTGCCAGAGAACTTCAATGCTCATAGGAACCTCAGAAAGTTTTTCAGCCCATCTTTAAACTCTGAGGAAAGATTATAGAGCAATACTTATAGATGTTATTCTGCTAAATGATTTGCAGAGAAAGTCAGTAAATAAAATTGCCCCAAGTAATCATTCTAAGTAGTCATTGTTAAAATGAGAAAGGTAATTAACATGATGTGATTATTCATAATACACCAGTTTTGAAAGGAAAAAATAAAAGTCTTTTGCCAAATATATCCCATTTCATGCAATGGCTAGAATTCACACCTACACAAAAGTGACTTTGTCCTGTTAGTTTGAGCAAGGTTTTGGGTTACTCTATTAAATAAATTCTAATTTATATTTTTCACCAAGCTTCCTGGTTTTTTCTCATGTTAATCTGCTGAAAGTTTAAATTTGAGTGATCCAGATGCTTGCATTTGTGGTAGGTGATAGGATGAAAGGCAGCATGTGTAACAAAGAGACATTCACCTGTGTGCGAAAATTCACTCGTGAAAAAGCCAGCACATATCTTAAGCTTCCCTTCTGTAGACTACAGCTGCATAATAGAGATTTAGCTACAGGACAAGGAGGTCTAATGCTAAACAGAGTGTTGCCAAAGAGGATTGAAAGACACTGAATGGTGGGTGAAACACCATTCACTTCAGTGAAGGTTCAGTAGCTCTCTAATAGATGTAGGTAGAAAAGTAAACGTACAACTCAGTCAGAGGTGGAAGCACTTCACAGTACCAGATTATTTGTAAGAGACGGTATTTTTACAGTATGTACCAAGTGAATTTGGAAAGGTATGACATTAAATATGGCTCAATCACTTAGTTATCTGCCTAGCCTAACCATCTGGTCAGCTTTGTAATTTATATGTCACTAACTTTTAATCATGAAGTGTTTATGCTAGAATGCAAACAAAGAGAGGAAATCACCTTTGTGATCACACACAGATAGATATTCCTCACCCATTTTTTGATTTAGTAGAGAGAAACTCAATATATTAACCCCTCTCTGACCTCTCTCTATCTAATAATAAAATTATTCATTCCTTGAGGTAAATATTGACCCAAGTTTTGTCCTACTTTCTCTTTGTTTCCCGGATAAGTATATCCTGATATTTCCCTTTATGTGTCATAGATTTGCCCAGTACAGTCATAATTTCTGAGGTAAGCCTGCTTAAAAATACACCATACAAATGGTGTATACTGCAGATGGTCAGTAGCTGATTCTGGCAAGCAATTTGCACTCAGAGAGTAGCTATCAGGACAACCACTAACTTTCAAAATAAATTCCTTGGACGTAGAATCTGGTTCTTACTTTTCTAGGCAGCAGGAAATCTGCAGTGTCGGTTAAAGCAACTAAAAGGGAGGAGATTCAAGGCAACTAGCAGCTTATACATTAAAACATTTTTCCAAATTTCCAGCAATAAACTCTTTCTAAAAAGATCCTCTTAGGGACATGTATCTGTCATTTACTAAATAGAATTCTCTCAGAGTATGTCTTGATTTGCTATATTGATAAATGGTGTATTGGAAAGTTCACTTGAAAAACTGGCAGACAGAAACACGATACCTTACAGGAAGCTAGTGGTAATAATGGAGGTCTTTTGGAAAAAAGCCCCAAACCAGCTCTAACATGTACAAACACATTGTCACGTGGGATAAATGGAACAGATTAACCTCGTAATACCATACATAAGTTGTACTTGCACACCATGTACAAGTCTGTATGAAAGTAATGTGTTGTGTGTGATTTATAAAAAGAATTTTTGCTGATACCACTTATATTTTATAGCAACGCCAAGCAGATAAGCAGCTGCATCAAAATTATCCTCCTTGCCAAGTATTTTTTAAACACATAAAGGATTCCCTACTCTAATAAGTATTTAGACACAAAATATGGCACTGTGTCAGTAAGACTTGCCTGTACATCCACCCGGTAAACAGAAAAGTGGAAATGAAGCCATCTGATTGCAGGCACTTATCTTTGTGCCGGCCACACAGACAACGTCTTCCCTCGATGATATATGTACCATATCTCTTTCTCTCCACCCCATTATACTTCACATGTCAGCTTTCAGCAGGTTCTTTCTAAATCCCACCCTTGTCACTGGCAGACCAGATCATTTCACGTCCCTACAGAGATCTGAGAAATCCAATTCCTTCTATTTCAGAGGCAACAGTGTTGAAAAATTGGCAGTGAGACAAAACTAAACCACAACTTAGGGTATAGGAAGGCAATTGGTGTCAGATATAAGTCTGAAATGAGAAGGGAACCAGTAAATAAACCTCTTAGATATTCAGTCATGTTAACCTTGGCAAATACCCAAACACCCACCCAGCAACTCTCTCACTCTCACTCCTCATCTGGGGCAGGGGAGAAAATAGGATGGAAAAGCTAATGGGTTGTCATAAAGACAAGGAGATCATTTGCAAATTACCATCATGGGCAAAGCAACTTCGAAATAATTAATTTATTGCCAATCAAAATAGATTTAGGTAGCGAGAAACAAAGAAAAAATGAAAACAAGTTTTTCTCCCTATCCCTACTCCTGCTTTTTTCCCTGGCTCAACTTCACTCCTGCATGCCTGACTTCTCATTGTCCCACCTCAAGCAGTGCAACAAGTTGAGTTGTCCATGATGTGCCCATCATTGGCTGATGGACTCAGCCATGAGCTGTAGTTGGTCCAGAGGTGGCTGTGTCTGGCACGGGGCAGTCACTGGCTGCTTCTTATTGTGTGTTTAAGAAGACTTTGATCAGATAATAGGCTTCCCAGCACTAGTAACATCTTGCCACCTATACCCAATACACACTGGAATTGGTTTTACTTCAAGTTTTCGACAGCTGTAACTCAGTTTAACCAAGCGGTGAGCAGAAACAGGTAGGACATTGTATTGTATTGTGTTGCTCTAACACAGTAGCAATTTCTGCATGGAGAATATAAGCTTGTTCTTCCTTGCTGACCTTCACTGTCATTAATAACCATAATGCAAAATAGCCATTCAGTGGCCTCAGTCACACAACTCAGCTTAAGAAGAGTTTAGCAACTCGTCCTCTGCTTTTTGATTAACCTTAACGTGTCTTTGCAATGAGACCTGTCATTACCATTGCTGTTCCCTGGCATAGAACCCAAAGTGCCATTTGCAAAGATAGCTGTGCCTCAGTCAAGGCAGAATGCCTCCAAAAAAACAACAGAAATCAACAATTACGAAGTGCTGAATTTGAGTTTATTATGTGCAACACATGCAGAATCCCCATGAGTCCTGCAAGATGGAGTCCTCCTAACTCCCTTCTGATTTAGTGCCTCTGCCTCCAAGAGCAAAAACAAATAACTATTACTTCTTAAATGAAGCAGATGAGAGTTTCTTGGCTTCAGGGATCATGAAAAATATACCCTAGCTTTCCCAGTGGAATATCTGCAGTGGTTTATTTTTTATTAAATGAGCACTCACATACTGATTTATATTTACAGGCTATGTAAATTTTTAAAATAAACATGTTTTAAGTAGAAAAGCGACACCTATCATTATAATTAGGTTTGCATGGAAGTAAAGTTTTCCCTCTAAGGATTTCAAGCTTGTTTCATTTGCAGTCCCTACAGCTTATCCCTAGGGACCTCCCCTCTATGTAAACCTGAAGGAGATTGGAGGCTTGGCTGGATTAGCATTGAGACACATGGGCAAATGTAGTTAGGACTATGCCTGGATGATTTTGATTTACAAAACTAGGTTGGAAATATTTATGTGTCTCTAGAGGAGTGAGCAACAACTGTTGAACAGCAGCTTGTCACTGCTTTTAACATCTCCCTTTCTGTGTAGGGGGGTAAACACATTACATCAGATGTTGCAAGGTGAGCACTTAGAGTGGAGAAATCCATTTTTTTTCTTTATAACATGTACATATCTCTACTCTTGGCTGAGCTACTGGGACAACAATACTTAATTCTAGTGAAATATGTTTTGGGATTTCTTTCCCCTTCAGCTACATCCTTCTCTCCAACTCATGTTCACAAGCAGTCCTTATATGTAGACTTTAGAAGTACTGAGAGTTTCCTCTGTCCTTCTGGTGCTATGGCTTTGAGTTGTATCAAACAGGGCAATACGGGAGAGAGGATTTTACTTCCAGAGATGGTAATTCCTGATTCAAGGTAAATCCATCCTGTGCAGACAGAGCAGAGAAAACAACACCTAAAGGCCTGAATGCATATGAATACTCATCCTCTAGCCTTCAGGCAATGGTCCTTGCAGAAGAAGTAGAAGACTGTCTCCTGCCTGCAGCATTTGTTCAGTGTCTACCATTCACTCTGTGCTACCTCTCCTCTTGCAATTTTTTCCAATGAAGATGATTATAAAACAAAACACAGCTGCCCTTCTACTGAAATTTTACTAATTTGATGTCCTTCCCTCTTTCATTGTTGGTGCTAATAATGAGACATTTTTCATAGCACTGATATTAGAGATATCTTTTTCTGAAGAGAAGGAATTGTTTATTTGAGGCTTTTTAATTGTTCTGGCCAAGGCTAAACCATCAAACTTGTTATAAAGCTTTTATGTAGATTATTACTAACAACATTAGCATATTAATTATTCCTCTGTGAATCCCTAAAATGTTAATTCACCACATTATGCTAATTAAAGAGGTCACAGCTATGAAACTAGGCGGAGATTACAGTCCTGTTCCGATGGAGGTTTTTGTTACCTGACAAATAAGTCAGCTTTTACTACTTTTTTTGATACTGAACTGCAAAGACTGCCTGCCTTGACTCACCAACTCACAGTGCCTTGTCACAAATAGCTTGGCATCCTCAGGATTGTTCCTGGTTCCCCCAGCAAGTATAGGCTTTTCCCCAGTAAATATATGTTTTAGTTTCACTCTTTCCGATAATGGCTTTATTTGGAATCGGGGAAGCAGGGAAAGCCTTCCAGTTATCTTGTTTGGACCCTGGATTAGGCCATTAGCAATTGCAGACAGCAATTTGACTTTTGCATCCCAGTGCACTGATCTCCAACTCAAAAGCAAGTTTTAGGGTAAGGGTATGTTAGTGCTTAGATCTCCAATTTAATTTTCAAATGCTTTATCAATGAACTTGTGAGGAGAACCACTACTGTCACAACCAGGATGCAGTGAGCTAGCATTGCCAAACCTTCCTTTTACCTTCCTGTTGAAGTTCTGTCTCACTATCCAGCAGGACCAAACAGAATTGTTGGTGGCCTACAGAAGTCTGTACTTCAGAAGAGGGAACTTTTCACAGCCTGTAACCTGAATGTCCCCAAGTGATGTTTCAAGATCTGCATAGGACAGAAGGGTAAAATCACAGTAGAAGGGAGGCCCAAGCTCAGGTCTGAGACTCAGGTTCAAGGAGCACATATAGCATAGTGTTCAGAGACTTTTGATTCATGTGTTTATTACTAATCCACACCTGCTTCGGATTTGATTCTCTTCTTTGGCTAATTATTATGGCAGATTTGTGTAAATACAATTCCTTAAAATTTGCTTGTACTCAGTTAATTTACCAAATAAACTTTATGAAGAAAAACCCAGACTACTGTGACTTCTTGCTGTAATGTCCATTGCAGGAGATAGAAAGTTCAGTTCCATGCAGCAACAGCTTGCACTGCATAACTTGTCACTCAAAATCTCAGATCCTGATTAATCAGACTGCAAAGGCAGGTGCATACTAGAGGCTCTCCAAAACATGCTTTATCTCCATGTGCAAAAGATGGACTGACTAGATTGAAAAATACCATTAATGGAAGCAAAGAAAGAAGATAAAGTATTCAAGAGAAGAGTATGTCACTGTGTAGACTAGAATGGCTGAAGTGTGCAGAGCAGAACTGAACAGGCCCTTTGGCTTCCTGATCTTGACCAAATACAACTTTCATAGAAGCATATGATCATTTATATTGGAAACAACCTTTAAAATAAGGGAGTCCAGTCCATGCCACTAAACCATGGCATGGTACCTCATCTTTTAAATAGCTCCAGGGATGGTGACTTATGCCAATGCTTAAAAACTCTTTCAATGTAGTATTTTTCCCTAATATTCAATCTAAACTCCTCCTGGCACAATTTGAGTTATTTCCTGCCATCCTGTCACTTGTTACCTGGGAGAAAAGGCCAAACCCCATCACTCTGCAACCTCTTTTCAGGAAGTTGTAGAGAGTGATAAGGTCTCCCCTGAGCCTCCTTTTCTCTAGGCTAAACAACCCCAGCTCCCTCAGCTGCTCCTCATCCAACTTGGCCTTCAGACCCTTCACCACCTCCATTGCCTTTCTATGGACATGCTCCAGCACCTCAATGTTCTCCATGCAGTGAGGGCCCCAAAACTGAACACTGGATTACAGGTGCAGCTTCACCAATGCCAAGTACAGGGGCATGATAAGTGCCCTAGTTCTGCTTGCCACAGTATTCCTGATAAGAGACAGGATGCCATTGGCCTTCCTGGCCACCTGGGCACACTGCTGGCTCATATTCAGCCCCTTGTTGAGCAGCACCCCCAGGTCCTTTTCTGCCAGTCAACTTTGCAGCCACTCTGCCCCAAGCCTGTAGAGCTGCATGGGGCTGTTGTGACCCACGTGCAGAACCCAGCAGCACTTCACCTTATTGAACCTCATACCGCTGGCTTTGTTCCATTGATCCAGCCTGTCCAGATACCCCTGCAGAGCCTTCCTGCCCTCCAGCAAACCAACACCCCCCCCCCAATTTGGTGTTGTCTGCAAACTGACTGAGGGTGCTCTTCATCCAGATTGTTGATAAATATATTAAACAAGACTGGCCCCAGTACTGAGCCCTGGGGAACACCACTAGTGACCAGCCATCAGCTGGATGTAACTCCATTCAGCATCACTCTCTGGGCCTGGCCATTCAGATGTTTTTTTTTACCCAGTGAACAGTGCACATGTCCAAGCCATGAGCAGACAGTTTCTCCAGGAGAATGCTGTGTGAAAGGGTGTCTAAATTTTTATTAAAATCTGGGTGAATACCCACAGCCTTTCCCTCATCAACTAAGTGGGTCACCTTGTCATAGAAGGAGATCAGGTTGATCAAGCAGGACCTGCTTTTCATAAACCCATGTTGGCTGGGCCTTATTCCCTGGTTCTCCTGCAAATGCCATGTGATGGCACTCAGGATGATCTGCTCCATTACCTTTCACAACTGACAGGCTTGTAGTTCCCTGCGTTCTGCTTTGACTCTTCTTGTAGACAGCCATCACATTTGCTCACATCCTATCAACTGAGACTTCATCAATTAGGCAGGGCTGCTGATAGAAAGTGGCTCAGTGAGCACATCCACCAGCTCCCTGGGTATTCTTGTGTAGATCCCATCTGGCCCTATAGACTTCTGCATGTCTAAGTCTCATGACAGATAACTGACCATTTTCCCTTGAAATATGCTTCATTCTGTTCCCTGTCCATGTCCCAGCTCATGGGTCTGGGTACTCAGCAAACAATTGGCCTTACTATTTAAGACTGAGGCAAAGAAGGCATAAAGCAATTCAGCCTTTTTCTCAGCTTTAGTCATTATGTTTCCTCCCACATCCAAATTTTTCTTACTTTCCCTTTTTTTACTCAAGGTAATGTGAAGTTGTGTTTAGACTCACTGGAAAGAGCTCTGAGATCCTCCAATAAGGAGTGCTGTAAAAGGTTCAAGGCACCATCAGACTGGGAATTATCTAAATCACAGGGAATTAACTAAAGCTATTAAACATTCCATAACTCAGTTGTTTTAGGGGAAACGCTGAGAGATAAGTATTAATGGGTTTTATTAGAAGATAGGAGAGTGAAGAAATGAAATATTGATAATATGTCTTTTGTCCTTTAAATAAGAAAAATAATGTGTCCAGAAAAAGCAGAATCTCTTTTTCTTAGAAATAAAATTGCAAAAATTACCAGAAAAAAATACCACATGCATGTGCTACCCTCATAATTCCTAATAGGACTTGAAAGTATGGTTTGAAAATTCTGTATTTTTGATAAAGATGCAATAATATTTGCAAATTCATGGCAGTGTTACATATTCAGTAAAAAGATCCCCAGATTTCGTATCGTAAGCATATTGCTTTGGTATATAGGTTTGCTTTGCCATAGCATGAGGAATATTGCTTCCATTGGTCAAACACAGATGGCTTGATGAGAGCAATGGAGAAAAAAGGCATGTACACATAGCTCACACATAATTTCAGTAGGTTGGCATACACATTCTAATGAAAGAACAGGGAAGGACTCAGTGAGCAGAATCATATCTGAGCTAATCTGTCAAACTGCAATAATTTTTAAAAATTAGCACAACAATACTGTAGGTACCAAGTCCCTTATAAGTTTCTTCCCAACAGATAAACCATGTGCAACAAACCTTGTACAACAAAACTTCTCAGCTTTATTACTCTGCACCCACTAAAGCAAATGCAGCCCTATTTTAAAAAGCATGTCTACTACAGTACTTGCTCACTTAAGATCAATATTCACATCCAAGTCTTCTTTGGCTGCACTCAGTACTGTAATGACACAGTAGTTATACCTTTCCTGCATAAGCCTTACAGTTTCAAATGATGTAGAGAATCCTTATTAACACCTTAGGGGGAAGATAATAGCAGTTCTTTGTTTAAGCTGTTTATCTGAGTACCACATTCCACTTCTTATGACAGTATTTAACCCCAAAGCTGGCTGAGTGCCTCTGTTTATCAATTCCCCGATTACTTAACAAAAAAAAAAAAAAAAAAAGGGAAAAAAAAAAGAAGAAAAAGTAACATATCTCTCACGTATACAACTGGTTTTAAGATCACAGCCAAAGGATATATTTTGAGTCAAAGCTGTGTGTGATCCTGCTGAAAGTCATAAACGTCCCTAGGTTCTGCCAGAGTGCCCTTATTTAGCTGCTATGAAAGCACAACACAAAGGCACTTACTGGGAAGCAAAGTTTATATCTGGCTCTGTTCAGCTGAAGTGAGCCTTTGGCTCAGCACAGCTAAATTGCTCTCTCTGCATGTCGGCCCCTCTCTGCCTGCTGGCACTGACATTGCTGTGCTCCTTTGTGCTGCTGCAGTTTTGCTGCTCATCCTTCCCCTCCTCTCCCTACAGCAGGTGGAAGGCAGGAACATAGAGACTGTAACAGAGAAGCGTACAACTGCAAGTGCCTCTAATCCAAGTTGTAAAAGACACAGAGCAACCAAAATCCAATTTAAGCACGACACAGAATACAGGTCCTGGAGCATTTTGGAGTCTGCTTTCTTCTCTGTGTATGAAGTCTCAATAGGCAATCAGTTCACATTGGCTTGTAAAGTGTCCGCTCAAGACAACAGAGAAGACGAATGAATTATGTTCACATGGTTAACACACCAATAACTAGCCTTTGGTATAGCCTGATGGTACATTTAGGTCCCCAGATTACCCTCTGGAGGTACATACACCAAACTTGCTGGCTGCACCCTGGCTTGGCCATAACCCCTGAATAAACAAACTGTATATAAGGAACTGACTGTACCTCTGGGATGCATGGTGTGGTCTTGCTCCTTGTTTGTTCATATATGATGTAATTTGCTTTTTTTGTCTGCTCCCTGTGCTTCAGCTTGAGGGAAAAGGAGCTAGTGGAATTTTCCTTTTTGCCTTCCAAGGTCTGATTTCAAGGTCTAAAGGCAAGCCATTTCCACAAGGCAGGGTAAGAGTGCTTCTTCCTGCAGCCCTCAGTCCCAGAATGGGGATGCATCACTTGAAAAATAGTCCAGCCCTTGGAGAACATCTATTCTGGCACTACAGATGGAGGGACAATAGCCTCAGTGCTTGCAGAATAAAATTTTTTGACTACTGCATGAGAATATATTAAGTTCTGTAAAGGGCTGGGGAATCTGATGACGAAGAGACAAAACTGACACGAAGAGGAAGAAGGATATAGATAATGTATTCATAATGCAAGACTTAACTCCCTCTCCTGGGACAAACTGAACATGAAACTACCCAAAGCAAAAGGAAGAAGCCAATTTGCATAGTAAAGAATGGGAAGAACTAAGTGTATGGTGGTGTGTCTGGTTGAAGTGCAGTGTGCTGTTCCCATTGGTGATTGCCAGTTTCAAGTTCTTTATGGAAGAAAAGATGGAAAGAGGGTGAAAAAGAGACCTATCCAGGAAGAATTTTTTTTTTTTTTTTTTCAAATTTCCCCCTCTAAGTCCTCATCTTGCAAATGAGCTTCCTTCAGTGACTTGTGTTTGTTTCAGGACTTACTTTTCCTCCAGTCTGGGAGTAACTTGGCATCAGATCAAGCAATCAAGTGCACTTTTATTAATTCAGGGCTGAGCTGCCTTGCCATCACTTCTAACCTTGGCCCCTGATACAAAAAAGTTCCACCCTCCCCACATGCCCTGGTAGGCACAATGACCTGCTGCTTGGCACCAGGGAAGATTCATAAAATTAGAGTCCATGTTCAATAAACATGTTGGAGTGGAAATGGCCTAAGTGTATTGGTAACACTGCCAATATAGGACTCACAGAGAACAGCAGCTTTCAACTTTGAAGCAAACAGTGAAAGCTGTCACTAGAGGTCATAGCACTGTCTTCATATGTGACAATGTGACAATGCGAGCAATGTGACAAGTCAAACAGTTTAGTATTTTGAGAATGGTGCCCAGGAGAAGACGATGTGTCTGGAATCCAACAGTGTCCTTGTCACTCACTGTCTTTGGGTTTCCCACTGTGGAGCTGGCATCACCGCTCCCCGTTTTCCCAAGATGATGACATAAAAAAGGCTTGGAGAAAATGGTCGATGACCAGGGTGACACAATGCCAGTGAGACACATCCAAGATGAGCTTGACAGCCAAGCACAACACATTGCATAGCTGAGGGTACACTGCTGTGGTACTCTGTAAGCACATCAGCAAAACTTCACCTCAGTGCAGTGCCTTTGCATGTGGTAAGAGGGCTTTACTCCTACAAGATATGATTTAGACCTCTTTTAGATCAGTTCATTGTAAATTTCAATCTCGTCTTAGACAGCAAGCATGTAAATTGTTGCAAATGGGTAATGCAGAGAGATTCTCCACAAGTCTATCTATACCATCTGTTGATGGCAGGTTGAATATGAGTCAGCAGTGCCCTGCCAGCCAGGAGGGTCAACTGTGTCCTGGGGGGCATCAGACAAAGCATTACCAGCTGGTCGAGGTTGGTTATTGTCCTGCTCTGCTCTGCACTGGTGTGGCCTCAGCTTGAATTTCGTGTGCAGTTTTGGGTGCCACAATGTAAAAGGATATTAAGCTCTTAGAGAGTATCCAAATGAGGGCCATAAGGATGGTGAAGGATCTGGAGGGGAAGCCTTTTGAAGAGAAGCTGAGGTCATATAGTTTGTTCAGTCTAGAGAGGAGGAGACTGAGGGGAGAACTCATTGCAGTCTTTGACATCCTCATGAGGGGAAGCGGAAGGACAAATACTGATCCGTTCAATCGCATGACCAATGACAGGACATGAGGAAACAGCATGAAGCTGAGTCAGGAGAGGTTCAGGTTAGATTTCAGGAAAAGGTTTTTCTTCCAGAGGGTGACTGAGTGCTTAGCCAGGCTCCCCAGGGAAGTGGTCACACCACCAAGACTGTCTGAGTTCAAGAAGCATTTGCACAAAGCCCTCAGGCACATGGTGGGATTCTTGGGGTGTCCTGCACAGGGCCAGGAGTTGGACTTGATGATCCTGATGGGTCCTTTCCAATTCAGTATGTTCTATGATCTTTTCCACGTGGATAAAATGGGACCTTTCTGATCTGGCTGCATTTATCCATCATTTGTGTGAGTATTCAGGACTAAAGCAGAGATCAAGGAAGAATCACTTTCTCTCTCATATGTGATTCAGTTTCCCTCAGGTCTTTCTTATTCTCATCAAATAGCCTTTGGAATTCTAATTTCTATTCCACTTTAAGGATTCAAACTAAATATTTCATGGCTCATAATACTCTGTTGCTCATTTTCCAAGTATTTGCTCTAATGAAACTAGAATTTTTCTGAGTTTTTTTGGTTTATTTGGGGTTTTTGTTTGGTTTTTTTTTTGTAATTATTGAAAGCTGACACTTCTAGACAGGTGATAGACCAAAACATAATTCTTAAAGTAATTACTACCATAATAGAATTTGAAGTGTGCAGCAAACACCTCCCAGGTGTTGCCCATCCCTCCTGCTTGCCTGCATGATTACTCTTAGCATTGCCAGAACCTTCTTTTCAGAATGGAGGGCACCGAAGCAACTTGTCTTGTCATGATTCAGGTTTATTGATGAATTAGGATATTTCAAAATGTTTATGGCAATCAGTGAATGCATCTATTTCACATAGCCCATTTCTTCTCTCCTAGACAGTCCCACATAGACTAATCTCTCTGGAAATAATATTACTAGTGAGGGCTAGTGAGAAAAGTATCTGACGTCCTGATAGTGCATATTCTCATTAGGCAAATCCCAAGGATAACTCAGAAGCTAATGAGAATGGTTACAGATGCATTAACAAGGTCACTGATAAGAATATAGTCACAAATCACCTAATTAGGAGGGGAAAAAAAATCCAGGCAAGCTCTTCTGCATTACTGTTTTACAAGTGACTCTGCAGCCAGCTGCCAGCAATTGCTTCTCTTTCCCCAACCTGTATGGGGAATAATAAAATTCCTCTGCCAAAATACCTCTCTCAGCCTTGAGGCCTGAGGAAAAGTTAGAGCCAGGAACTCCTGAATTGTGGCATTTTGAGACAGTACAGAAAAGCTCATTTGTGATTCTGAGTGTATCTCTTCAGGCCTGCTTCTTTTTTACCCTGAAGAGTTGCTCACATCCACCTATTCCCCTACCAGGTCAGTCTCATTCTGCACTCGTTTTGTGTCAAATGACATTGATGGGGATGTGACACTCACTACACTGAATGTAAGCCCCACAGAAATGAAGAAAAATATTAATCAGGTTTCCATCAAATCAAAGCTCATTATAAGAAAATTAAGGTCACGGAAAATCACTTCTGACACCATTAGGAAAATCTGCTTTCTCCAGGTTCTATTTGCTTGGCTAGAACCAGGACAGAAAAACAGACATGAGTATTCCCACAGAATGGAATAAAATTACACTCAAATCTGATTAAGTGAATAGGATGAAACTTAAGACTTATGTAATACTGTCATTATATAGTCAATGTAAAGTTGACATAATCCACCCAATTTCATCAAACCCTCTGCATTTCCACCAGGTCAAAATAAAAACCCTGTCAACTGTGCGAAAATAAATTGTTTCAATTTAACCAAGAGTTTTCAACTTAGCTGAATCAGCACCTTTTGAGAGAAAAAAGTTGCTTTTATAAGAGTTTTGGTACGACAAAGAGATGCAAAATAACAAAATGTCCTGCATCTGCAGCTTTACTCTGAGTACTGCCTTACTGTTAAATGGGCAGGAGATTTATTCTACTCCTAATAGTGAGAATTTACCTTATAAGATGTCAACCATTACAACTTATTCTATTATGGGTTTATAATTTGTAAATTTGTAGCAATGTTAGGTACACAGAAGTACAATAATATGCATGCACACATAAGGAATACTATAAATACTGAGCAAACATATTTCTAATGGTCACACAGAGCCTAGATGTAAAACTCTTACATGAGTTATACTGAGTTTTTTATATAAAAGCAGTATATATATGCTAACTGTAGCAGAGGACGATGACTTGAAAGTAGAGATACTATGCAATCAGAATATGTCCTTAAAATAAAAATGTATCCTCCTCTCAATTAACTAAATCCTGCTCGCTCTTGCTCAATAAAGCAAATTTCCCTACTACTCCCTATCTAGTGAGACAACTTCATTCTCTCTTGGCACTTTTAAGGTTAGTCTCTGCCTGAATAAATGCTGTCTTTTCCAAACTTTGATAGAAATCATCTTGTCCTTCATTATCTATGTGCAAATGTGTGTGCACTAACAAATAACAACACTGCTCATTCAGACAGCATCCTTCACAAAAGCACTTTCCAATTCAACAGTATTAACAACAACATCAAACAAAACCCCTGCCAACTGGGATCTAAAAGCTGAAACACACACTGACTGCATGAATAAGAAAAGAAATCAAGGTAGAGAATAAACCTGGAAAATTTATTCATACATTTCTGAAAAAAATTAAGTGGAAATCTTTTGTAGCCTGGTAGCAAACTGCATGGGGAGCCATGTTGAAATAGCATGTCTTTTTTGGTGCCCTGATGTCAGGTCCCCCTACTCAGACAGGCACAGATCATCACATGTACTTTGGACTTGCTGGTGGCAGGGAGTCCCCCTGAGGAGCAGAGGTTATTTGGTCCTCTGGGTAGTCAGTGACACGCAGATACTGCCTTGAAGTATTAAAGTAAGTTTTGTTCTCAGGCAGCTCTTCAGCCCAGCCTAGGAGACAAGGGACGGGGGAAAGGAGCAGGGACAATGCCCACAGCAGATGCATAAAGAGCCATTTCCTAAATCTGCTGAGGTCCACAAGACTGCACCCATGAGACTTTCAGCTCCTGCTGTAAAGTCACTGGGTATCAGTACCCCAGAGCTTTGACAGATGATAGCTCGCAGGGTCTGTAAATGTCCTCAGCAGCTCCTCCATGGTTTTGGTCTGATCCTGCTGTTGGCAACAGAGCTTTAAAGCAATAGGAAGTTAAAAGGTAGCAAGAATCAGTTAGCAGTGCTTCAGAGACAAAATCCCATTTGAAATAAAAATAAATCAGTAGTCTGAGAAGGAAGATGGGTATTTTTTTCCATTTTCAAAGATCTCTATGCCACAAAGACGTGCCATACATTTAAACTACCAAGTACACTAGATATATGGGAAAACTGTAGAACAAAAAAATACCTTTAGAAAAATCATATTCATCTTGAAAACAAGTGAAAACCACAGTTAGTGCTGCTCAGAGCTGCAGTGGCTTGGTGGGACCACACCAGCCAGAAGTCTCTGCTGTAGCAAATAGCTTGATAAATGAGTAAACAAGACAGCCAGCCCAAGATCCTGAGTGAAGCCCATCAAAAGGCAGTAGAGGAGGGGAAACAATTTAACAGGAGCTTGAGAAAGCATAAAACATAAATAACAAACCACAGACAAGCCTGAATATGTTTCAGCGCTAATCTTGAATGTCCCTCTCTCCACCCCCACTGACATCAAAACATGATACAAGATTTAAAAGCTATATAAAGCACACTCCTAACTTGTGGTCCAGCTTTTTCAGCCACCGCCCCAGTCTCAGCAGCAACTGTTGGCTGAGGGCATGCACCTTAGGGAGAGAGAGAGGAGGACAGGGGGATGGAGGCAGCAGCTGGAGGGGCCCTGCCTTTCGCAGGGAGTATGTCAGCAGCAGCTTGCTTGGCAGACTCTAAGACACCAGGCATATGCATACATAATTCTGCATATGATTATTTCTTGTTCAAATTTAAAGATGAAATAAAGTAGGAAGTTCATCAGTGCAGAATAAGACAAAGAGTGAGCAATCATGCCTGACAGCCACAGGTTTGTGGAAACTTCATGAACTGTTGCTCTGAGTTACTTGCAGAGGTTTGCACCCACGTCCCTTCATCACTACTGTGCAGCTCCCAGCTGACTTAATTTCTGGATGCCACATTTATGCACTGTAGTTTTAAAGAAAACTGTAGTGTATTTATAGGATATGATTCGTACTGATTTTGTTAAAAGACCAAAGGCTATCTTTTAGGGTTTGGAAAAAGCACTGCTGCATGCTAGAAAATTCAGACTGTGATCTGTGTTTTTTCCTCTCATTATCAAAGCCACTGTATGTGCCTAGGTGCTTTCAGTAAGGGCTGCATAATCAAAGCTTTTGCCTGGTTTTGGAATACAGATGTCTAAGCCAAACAAAAAGTCTTCAGGGTGTCTTTTTTTTTTTTTTTTTTTTTTTTTTTTTTTTTTTTTTTGTCTTTTTTTTTTTTTTTAGCATAGATGTTTTACACAATGCTACCTGAAAGACTGGAAAAGGTAAGATCTTTCTCTTGCAGCTGGCATACAATAGAAATTATAGATTCTGATTTAATCTGTTTGTCCAACTCGCCTGATTCTAGTTAGTCAAGTAGAAAAACCTAAAAAAACGTTGCAACGAGAACATCAGTCTTTCCAACTTACTATCTTCTCTCTTCCTAAAAGAGGTGAGACCATTTATTTGTTTCAATATATACCTTACAGTTTGAAGGAAAAGATATTAATTGCTCCTGGATCTGAAGGAAAATATATTGTACATTGATAAGGCCTTTGCCAGCAGTAACAATTTCAGACTGCACATTAACCCTAGTCCTGCAAAACACTGTCTAAAGAAAAGGATGTAATGTTCTTTATGTGTGAACACCCTATTCTTCAAACTGAATCACATTTATTTTCACAGACAGGTCAATATTTTATCTTGATTTGCCATATTTAGTGTTCCCAGAATGAAAATAGGTAAAATAGAAAATCTCCTAATTGTCACAGATTCTGTGTGAAGCCACAATGGCTGTATGTCACCTTGATAAGCAGCTTATCCAGTACAAGAGAGCTGCGTTCACAAATTAATGTAAATTATGTGAAAGCACCAAAGAGTGGAACACAGGGCTGTTATTCACTGAAAGGAGTGACTCACAGTATTGCCGCTGGAGTAGAGCTGAGAAAAATCCCTGCTCTTCAAAATCTCAGCTTTGGTTTCATTTTACAAAATAATGTAATTCCATTTTCTAATGAAAGTAGCTTTGGCCTTCAACTCATTGGTCTTACAGTATTAAAAATTGATCAAATACAATTTAAATTAATATTTTATTCCCTTTTTTTCCCCACTGTCTTTCTTTTCTGGAAGTAGCTGCACTTGGGTGTCACTCGCAACAGCAGTCCCCTGCAGGCACCATCCCATCCAGGTTGCAGGATGACCGTGTGACCTGGAGGCAGAGCTCCTGCCTGCTGTGCTGCCTGTGGGAAGGGCCTCACAGCCATCACTGCACAGGGCTTTGCCCACTGTGCACCAAGGTCAAAGTTTGTCCAACACAAGCTGCGTGTTAGAAGAGCTCTTCCAATCACCAGGCCTCCAGCCAGCCAGGCACGTCATCTGGGGAGCGACATGAACCAAGGCTTCTTGTGTACTTAAATTCCACACGGTACCTACTTTTTTCCCCCCTACCAATTTAATTTTGCTTTTTTCCCCGAATTAGTTGGAAAATGCTCTGATAACAGACAAAATCATGCTTGGCAAATGTTTTGTTGTTCATGTTCCATTGTCACTTCTTAAAATTGAAGTGCCTTAGAATTTCACAAATGTACACAGCACTCAGAAGCTGCAAGCAGTCCTCTTCCCTTTTCTGTTTAGAAATTCACTAACAGCTGATGAGGTGGCACCTCGAATCCTGTGTTCAGTTTTAGGCCCCTCACTTGAAAAGAATATTGAGGTGCTGGAGCATGTCCGGAGAAGGGCAGTGAAGCTGGTGAAGGGTCTAGAAAACAGGTCTTATGAGAAGCAGCTGATGACGCTGGAGTTGCTTAGCCTGGAGAAGAGGAGGCTTGGGGGGGATCTCATTGCTCTCTGTAACCACCAGAAAGGAGATCAGAGTGAGGTGGAGGTCAGTCTATTCTGCCATGTCTCAGGTGAAAGGATGAGGGCAAATGGCTTTAAGTTGCACCAAGGAAGGTTCAGATCAGATATTAGAAAATTAAAAGTCACTGAAAGAGTGATCAGTTATTGGAATAAGTTGCCTGGGGAAACGGTGGAGTCATTTTTGGAAGAGAAGAGACTTCTGGATGGAACACTTGGGGATATGATTTAGGGGTGATTATGGTAGTGCTGGCTAAATAGTTGAACTGCATGATCTTGAGGGTTTCTTCCCACCTTGATGGTTAGGTGATTCTGTGAAAGACACTCCCTTTTCTTTCAAATTGAACTGCAGAACTGAAGGCAAAATTGAACTGCAAATGAGATCATTTATTAAGCATGTTTTGTCATACACATGTAAGAAAAAACAAGTTCTATATCAGTATGTTCCACCACAAATTTAAAGTCTTGTAGCTTCTGTCCTCAATAAGAAGCATCTTCATGTTGTTCTCAGTCTGAAATATTTCTACCTTTATTTTCAGATTCAGTTTCTAACCATCCACAGCCTCATCATGTAGTCGCTACAGATCAGTTTCAGACTTCATCTCTTTTTCGTTTTTTTTTTTTTTACTGTCAGACCAGGCCTTGCCTCTGTTCCTGATAATTTTTTTTGTTAACTCTTATCAACTGCACAGTGTTTTTGTACCTCCCTAGATCTTCCATCTGGACCACCTTTTAATTTCTATGTTGTCGTATTTAATTTTAACTTCATAAGGTTCAGCCATGAAAAACCATTTTAGGGTATAGTCTATAAAACAGATATTTCACAAAATAAAAAGCTAAAGTGAATTTCTCAGGAAACAAAATTAAAAAAAATGTTCAAAGATGGTGTGGTCTCTATTTAAGTTATTTGCCATTTTTAAAATGCTTTTTCCTCTGCTGCAGAAACTTCACCCACTCTTGTATTCCAGCCCACGACCACTGTGAATAGTTTGGAGCACCCACACACATGTTCAACTTCCACAGGTCTAATCACAGAGTCCTTTTCACAGAGTGATTTTCAGATCAACATAGATGGAAAAAAAATGAATAAAATTTAAAAATCAAGGTCGATTCAAAGTCCTGAAAATTTCCAGGTGGTTCTGCACAAGTCGAATCAGGCTTGACCGTGATATGAGTACTGCTACAGGGATGTGATGCTGTACCTGCCTCCCTGCTATCAGCTGACAGACTTTCCAGCCTTTGATCTTTGTGCACAAATCCCTGTGATACTGCTGTGAACAGCTGACACCAATGAACCAGGCTTGTTATTTCATTTTTATACACTAAACTGTCTTATCTTTTTACCAATGAATGTAATTACAGACAAATCAGCTTAGAAAGTAATGGTAGTCCCTCTCTTGCACAAGGGGAGGAAAAATAAAAGATACGATCGTTTTTCTCCTATCTGTCTTTTTAATGACCTTGAAAAAAAGCCTCTGAAATTAGTTGAATGAATCTTGGCACTTCTTTCTTGGCTGAGATCATAATTTCATGGTTAATTATTCTGTTAATTATTCTCTCTGGTTGCAGCTTTCATGAACTTTTATTACTTTAGCAATATTCCTGGTTATCAGAAGTCTTTGTTTCTGTTTACCAGGGCAGCAATACCCTCACTCAGAACAATGAGTTCGGGGGTTTTTTATGTGTACAAGATAACAGGTTGGGTTACATATTTGTTCTAGATGCATTGTAGCTGTTGAGCAGCCTTAGAACAGGAACAAATGAACTTTTCTTTCTCTTAAGGGTACAGTTAACTTAAAATTACAACCTGAGGGATGAGTTTGGAAAGCATCTGTCTCTTCTCTTTGTCACACTGTCAGCTGGGCTTTGCCATTCTTTAAAATACCTTTTTCTCCTCTACTGAGGGGAGATGCAAATTGGAAATGTTGTACAAAATAGAATTAAATACTTAGTCTGGACAAGTGAAAATGTGAGTTTTTTCCCCTTTAATGTCTTTCAGTTATTTATCATTTGTGGTTATTAAAAACAAACAAACAAACAAACACACCAAAAAAAACCCCCTAGTAGTCCTGTGATTTTAAACTGTGTGTCTCTAAAACATTGCATGGAGAAACTTGTATTTTCATGTAATTACAAATGAATATATATCAAAACCCACCTGGCACAACAGTTAACATACAAGCACTCTCCACCCTAGAATCATTGTGCTTTTGAATTCAGGTTTAGTGAACAAGTGAAAAGTACCAAGTCCTGTCATTCTCCCCTTGCCTCATTCAGAAGTGTTTTTTTCTCTTTCGCATTGCTATTTACTGTGATATTTCAATGGGAAAATAAATAATAGTGCAGAGACAGTAATACTAAGTAGCTGGGACGTGATCATGCTCTTGAGTGCTGCCCAGGAAGGGCTCTTACTGGTTCCAGGTGGATTTGTGGCTCATGACTGAATGTGGATCTGGTTGAAGGCCTATGTGGCCACAGGCACTCCTTGGTCTCCAGACAGCTTTCCCGCAGCTGCTGCCCTACAGCTTTTTTTACATTTACAAAGAGCACAAATAAGTTTCCACAAGCTAGTGTAACCCTGCCAGAGAAGCAGGAGGCACCTCCCATTTTTCCTTGAGGAAGCTGAGTCCACTCCATGCACTTTAAGTTCATTCATGGTAAGTTCAGAGATTCCATTAGCTTCCCCTATGATTTACAAGAGGATATGTTTATGAACACTTGACACTTAATGTCCCTACTGCACACACTCCTGCACCCTTTTGTGTAAGAGCTCCTTGGTTGCTCATCAGGCACCAGCAGAGGTTGTTTTGACAACATAGTTATTCATGATGATTCCTCCAAATGGAAACATTTAACAGCAAAGTTATTCACGCTCCAGGTGAAATTTCTGAGCGCAACCAACACGACTAATGGATGCTACTTGAACCACTAAGAAGCTGTTCACTGACTGAAAATAAATTAATAACTTGTGTTGAAGTGTGACACTGCAGCAGGGCAGAGTAGAGAACTGAACCTGGGTATTTTCCCATTAGATGAGTTTTCTAACCACTAGGTAGCTGGATATGCTGGTCTAAGAAATATTCTCACTTTTTTGGAGCTAAATTTGCAGGTTTCTAGACAGGTAGAACAGAAATGTATTGAAGTTGATATAACTTCTTTTCATGGGATGAGGTAGCCTTTGTTCATCCAATCTCTTCATTAGAAAACTGGCTTTCAGGTGATCTCTGTAAGGAAACCTACTGCATTGCTAGTATGACTGTGATGAAAATAGTACAAGACTGATATACCAGCCTTAGGAGCACTGGTCCCCTGAACAGCACAAACATTTGAGTATTCTATAGAACAAACAAACTCGTGCTGGGACACACAGGTGTGCTGTCTGAGGATGTGCCTTCTCAACATGTAACTCCTCCTCTGGACCAGCTTTTCCTTTTTTTCTCTCTCTCTATGTGAAAATAACAGCTGCTTTTAAGGTAATATGGTAGACAATACTTTATGTATATATGCATCCTCAGAGTGCAAATGGACACCAGCAGCTCAGTCCTCTACACTGAAAAGTAAACAGACTCCAAGAGGAGAGAGCCAGCTAAAAATAGTTATGCTAAGAATAAAGTAGGCATAGATAAACATTATGGAAATTAAAGGTTTCTAACTATCAAAAAGATAAAGTTCTGAAGCAGCTCTGCAGAGAAATCCAGACTAGAGAAAAATAAAGCAAGCTAACAAACAAAAAACCAACTCCGCCAAACAAACTAATGTTAGGCTATTGAACTCCATAACATAAAGAAACTGTAATCCTCAGTACCATACAGCTCATCCTTTTGTTGGCTATATTGACATTTTGACCTACCAGCTCTACTGACCTTGAAAACAAGCAAAATCCTAGTTATTTCTCAATATTATTCACTCTTATTTTCATTCATTTTCTTCCTTTTGCTATAGGTAATACAATTGTACAAATGAGTATTTCAGGCATGGGGTACAGGGATGGTGTTAAAAGTCAGGGTAATACAGAGAATGTAGCATTTCAAAAAGCTATAAAGAAGAATCATTCTGAGGAAAGAGAGGATGATTATTTAAAAATAAAACTGAATTTTTTTTTTACAAAGTTATATTGAAAGCTGCTCTTTTTCCTCCACTTTCTTCTCCTTCAAGATCTGTATGCTGGGGACCCAACTGAAAATTAACTCCTGGGGAAGATTTGTCTGGACTGTTTTGGCATGGAGTGAAATGTTCCCACTGTTGGAAAGTGGGAACATCATCATCCCCCAAGGTATGACCCTACAGGAGATCTTGCCAAGGCAGATGCAAGTGAGCAGGTTAGGGGTTTGCAGTGCTTTCCTAACCAGAGAGTAACTTGAGAGATCCCTACAAGCCTGACTGCACAGTCAAAATGCCCTGTCATTGGCACCATCTGAGACCCTTGGAAGACAGAGAAGGATATGTAGTGCAGAGCAGTGGGCAATCTATAAATTGTCGTGTGTACAGGGCTCCTGTGTTCGGTGTTAAACCACCATTAAGCTACATGGTGGGAACATATCTGAGGAGGAGGTTGTTTTCAGTGCTGCAGAGTGTCTGAGAGTGTGCTGCTTTCTGAGTTGCTCAGCTAGTTCTTACAAATAGGAATTATTTTCCCACATGTTCAAATTTCGGGGTCTTTTTGGTTATTTTCCTCATGAAACACAAACATATCATCATTGAAAAGCAACCAAGGAATATGAGGTGAGAAAAATACAGCTGATGACTTTTGGGTCTCTTCCCTTATTCTGTCAAAGGAAAAACTCACTCAGCCAAGAAAGGGAACTGATAAACCTTTGAGCCTGCCTAATTCATTCAGCCCATCAAAAGGCGAAGAGATACACACACAGCCCCATTCATCGTGGCGTCCTTGCTGTACATTAATAAGAGATGTATTCACCCTTTCAGGGGCTCTCAGTACATCCTTTTCATTTTGGACAGTGCCTCATTCACCTGCTCCTGAAGTGCTTAATTCCAGTAACATTAATCTAGGAGGCCATCAGCCCTGCATAATTTCCAATTAAATCAGCAACATATACATTGTATAGGAAGTAAAAATGCTGGAAGACTAAGGAGGCCAATACCTAAGTTTAGCTATCATAGGTGAGCATAACCTAATTTAAATGTGATGAAATTAGACTGTTTGCCCTAATTTTCATGCATTTAGCATTATCTCAAGAATACTGATAAGGATCTAGTGAACACCTGAGAGCAGCTGGCAGGTAGCATGGTCACTGTGCTGCACCACATTCAAAGTTTGGTTTCAAATAGAAAGCTAGATTTATAAAAATGAAGGATAGAATAAATTATCTGGCTTTCCAGCTTGTCTGGGAATGGAAGAATGCCAGAGACCGGCCTTCTAAATCCCACTGATTTCTTCTGCTGCCTCTGCTACCCTGCTCTGTTTGTACATTGAAATAAACTCCATAACATTTATTTTTTTAGTGGATAGGGTTACTCTTTGAGAGGTAAAATTGGGATGATAGAGAATTGTTTTCTTGCATTTTTCTTTTTAATGAAATGGAGTGAGGAAGAGGAAAGCTTTGCTCCTTGAGTCAGGCTGTAAGCAGCAAAGACATTACTAGTTCCACCTATTGGTAGAAAAGTAAAAATGATTTTACTTTCCAAAGAAAGTAATTACAAGAATTTCTAGTGCCATCTATAAGTGAACACTGGGAATTGCCAGTATTCCTACCCCTTACTTTACACACACACACACACATACACACAAATACAATACAGAAGTGAACATTGCTCATCTTGCCTTCTCCAGGTCCATATAAGATCTTTGTGAATACAATCCTATTGCACTTATTTAATACACAAACTTAAATAAATCCAGTTGGAGTTGGGAATATTTTAAAACTCATCCCCACAGTATAATGTACTGTCCAAAACAGCTGACATCCAACCTACTATCATGATACCAAACTCTTAAAGGAAAGCTTAAAGGAGGTACCCAATCTCAAGTCTCTAGACTTCCTAAATCACAGTGATCCAGGGTCAAAATCTGCATTTGCCCCGGAGAACAATGAAGAGGAACATCTTCACACCGTCCCTTCTATAGTTCAGGTTTTTAGAAGCACATATTAAGACAAAACCAGCTGAAAATGGCAAGACCTGGTGCAAAATCCAGTCACTGTCCTCTACTCACCCCTAAAAAGACAAACGCGATCTGCCTGGAATTCCTCCCTGTATCTTTCTGGGAAGCAATTTAAAACCTCAGAATGATAATTATCTTTTTCTGATACTCTATAGGTTAAATTTGAAATGCTATTGAAAACACTTCATCAGAATCTGTCAGAAGCAGAGATGTGGGAAATCACATACTTTAATATTTCCTTTTTGGAGGTTCCCAAATGTACTAGTTTTAAAAAGTGCAACTTATGCCTAGGAGACACTTTTCTATTTTATTTCTCCTCTCTCCTACTGCAGTCTATTTCAATTTTTTTTTTCTCTCCAAAGAGGACAGCAGCAAAGTAAAGTGGCAATCCGAAAAATAAAGACTGGTTATATTGGATTTCATGAGAGAAAAACATTAAGAAAAGGACTGCAAAATATCTTAAAAAACACATTATTTTCTCCCAGGGAAAAGTTAGAAATTTACATTAAGGCAATATTCATTTGCAGAACCTCCTCAACACAAATTTGCAACAGAAATTATTGTAAATGTTGTCATAAAAAGTAAAACACCAAGAAAATATTTCCTGGTATTTTTTCTACTATTTTTAAAAAAACTTCTACCACCACCAACAAAATAACAACAACCCTCTCCCCCCAAAAAACAACCCCCCTTGACCTCCCCACTTAAAAATGCAAGTAGCTGCTTGGAGCAAAAACTAAAGCCTCTGCACTAAAAAGTGTGAATGTATGAGCTTGCTTGGAGCAAAAGGGGAGTGGAGCCCCCACCCCTGGAGGTGCTGAGGGACAGGCAAGAGGATGGTGTTCACCCACGGCACACCTAAGGACTGGCTGCCCAGCAGACTGTGGGTATGATTGGGCCCCCCAGCACCGTAAGGTGGCTCCTGGGCTGTACTGGCCAAAAGCAGGTGAAGCAAATTGGGAACATGTCTCTGGGTGTCTGGCAGGGCAGGACTGAACCAGGTCAGGCCCAAAAGTATTTTGTAAGCCGATGGCAATGCCACACAGGCAAATGTGTTCTGGCTCTTAAAGATCTAGGGGGGAATGAAAGTCATCCCACAGTACACAGATGTCATTGCTCCAAAGCTACAGAGCCCCTTATTAAGCAGAGCATGTTAGATTAGCTCAGCTTTACCATTTCCTTTCAGTTCTCTTCAGGGACGTTATTTGTGCAGCAATACAAGCAATGTGTATATTCTTATTCCAAGGTTTCACATCCACATTGGCCTAAGTCAAATAAGTACAACCACCTGGGCCAATTGACGGCCTGAGTTTTCATATGTAAATAGACAGCATCTCATTGCACTATGGAGAGACGTACAACAGAAGTAAAAATTGTGATGTCTGCTCTGATTACAAATTTAGTTTTAGGAGAAGGTTCAAAGAAAAAGCTTGTGGAGTATGACACAGTTTGTATATTAAACAGTAAAGGAAGTGCATTACTTGTTTTGTGCTTCTCTCAGTTCCTCTTGAAAGCAGGGGTCAAGGCAGGAGATTTTGATTAGCTGGGGACTCGCATTTACTTGACATTGGGTTAATGAAAAAATACAGCTAAACAGGGATTACCAAAAGAGCATTTAACACAAAAATGACACGCAGAAACTGAAACTCCCAGGGAGCAATGTATATAATAGTGCATTTCTCATAACTGGGAGGCATCAATGGGAAACGTGTGGTGAATAGAGGAGGATGTTACATCCATTGTATTTTCACCTAAATCTTTCTCTCTGAATATTTTAAGTTAATTTAAAGACGACATCTGATTTATAGTAGACCTGAAAGAGACAGGGAACATTTTTCAGAATCAAGCAAAAAGGAGAGATAAAAATCTAACTCTAGGATTTTCAAGTTAATATGTTTTGGTTAAGAGAATATGGATGTACAAAAACATAAAAAGATATGCATTTGGTTTTTAGTAGCCAAATGTCAACAAATTACTAAGAAGGGCATGGCACAACAGAGTCCTGAAATGAGACCCTTGTTTCAAAACAGGTGTTATACAGTGAGTAAGGTTGTACCTTGTAAGGGTTTGTAATATGTCACGACATTATGAAACACATCCTAGGCTGTATTATCCTGTTCTGATCTTTCCCTTGTCCTTATAATTCTTCATATTTCTGTGATGTATGTCCAGAGTGCATGCCTAAGTCCAAGGGACACCATTGTTATTCCATCTCACAGAAGACCAGTTGGGAAAGTATGCAGGTACGTCCATTATTGGGCCTTCCAAACAAGCCCTGAGGAAAAAAGCTCTTTTAAAAAAAATCATGTGTGTCAGTAACTAAAATATAGCTGTAGATAAATATTTCCCAGACACAGAAACACTATTGCATGCCTCACCTTTTTCTAAGCCATGTATTACCAGACAGCTAAAACTTTGATTTCTTTACCCAGGGTTTATCTATTTTCACACCCCAAGAGTCTGTGTAGATACACAGTGAGAAGGAATGGCACAACTGCTTGTAAATTTATCACAGGATATGTTACTGCAATTTCAGCACATTCCCAAGCAATAATAAGTAGGTTTTTAACTGATGTCCTCTATCTGATCTGGATGCCTGAGGATTCACCTTTCTTTCTGTAAGATACCACCATGAAAAGGACAAGTTCTGCCCCCTCAGATGGAAAAGAGTAGGAAGAGCTTCAATTTTCTAATGAGCATTACTAGGCATACTTTTATTTTCCAGAATGTTAATAAGTCTTTGTTGAGGGTTTTTTTGAGGGCTTTGATTGAGACTTTTCTTTTATTTTCTTTAGTGTTTGGATTTTTTGGGGATTGGAGAAGAAAAAGTAAGCATGCACTTTGGTATTAGCAGAGATTTGGTTATGTGGTAATTTCATGTTATAGTTTATATACAGCTATTTGTATACATGTTAAACTGCATAAATAAAACCAGTGAGAAAACAGTTGATTAAACAAAATAAAAAATAACAAGCATATTTGAAAGCAGCCAGGAGAGATCTTTGGAAAATACATTCCCAGGCAGTGATCAGCAACTGCATGCACATTCCTCTGTGGGAACTGAGCCCAGAAGATGCCCTTTAGTTTTGCCCTTGAAAGTGGTGAGTCAAGGGAAGGAAATTTCAATTAACTATAAAGCAGGAAGACAAGTTTTTAGAAAATTCTTCTGAGAGTTATGAAAATAGATGCTTATTTTTGTCTTCTTTATTACTACACACTGGTTGCATTGATATGGACATATAATAAAATTGACCAGAAACACAAATCTCTACTAGAACAGTCAAGAAATCCAGAGCAAATCAAATTAACACCTCTTGCCAAAACCAAAGAGGTTAGGGGAAGGATTTGAAGAAATTAAACCAGTTTGGTTTTGCTTTCTCAATAAAAAAAAATTAATTATTTAATATTAATATTAATTATTCTTTAGTATTTTCACCTGTGTGTAACATTTTTAAATTGTGAAAATGCATCCATAAAGTAGTACAATAATCCCAAAACTTCACAGAGCAGGTTTCATACAAAAGGCTTTCTTTGGACTCAAACTGAGTCCAAAGTCCAAAACTTTTCACCCCTTCATTTTAAAGTAAAAACTCCAACCAAAGAAAAAGAAGATGCAAGACAATTATTTTCCCCTCCAAATTTCTTGTTCAGCTATCAATTCCAATGCCTTTCCTCCTCCAATTTACCTGCTTATCTCCACTTTTGACCTTTCATTTTTTAAAAAAGGGGGAAATAAGGAGAGAAATTTAAAATTCATGCAAAATATTTTACTACCTATTTCACTAATGCAAATATTCACATTCAAAATTCTGAAAATGACCAGCATATCAATTTGTTCTTGACACCGAGGTTAGTGTCTGAAACTATGGTACCTCCCCACTTGCTTGAGATTCAAAGCAGCATGTGTCATACCTCTGTGCAAGTCATTCTGCTGCTCAGGCTGAAAAGGATGAGCAAGAGCAGTCATATGAGTCGGTGTCTTCCCTGGAGAGCCTTCAGCCATGGCATTATAAAGGTAGTAGTTTTGTTAGTTCAATATAATGAGTGTTTGCCTTCAGCCACTAGTGATGGGAGAACAAGTCATTCCTTTCATATTTTAGGAAATCCGTGTTTCACATCGTCAGTGGAGTCAGTTTTTGGAGGGAGTTTGACCGATCTGTACCAGTTTCCCCCTGGTTTCATATCCTTAACTATGAAGGTGGTTTGGCTCACTCTCCCCCCACACAGAGAGTACTTCAGCTGGCTGCTGTTATTAGCATGGGATAATATTCTGCTGTTGTGAGTATTTCCATGCAGAAGGCAGTTTGTGTGGCAATGGCTGGGATACAGCAGTAGGGTGCTTGTAAGAGTACAACTTGCTGCCCAGGCAAAGAGTCCCTTCTGGCTGGGGTGCCTTCATGGCTTGTGTCATGCAAACCCCTAAAAGTTAAGGTCCTTACACACATCTACAAACCAACTCATGTGTCAGAAATGGACAAAATAAAAGCCTGTTGGTATAAATCAGAGTGATCTTATTATTTTCACCAACATAAAGAGAGTTAATATTAGTTTGCAGTAGCTGCAAAGCTGTCCTTTAACGTGCAAATGATGACACAGTGCAGCTACTGGGGAGGAACAATAGATATGTCTCCCCACCTCTTTCTGAAGAAGCTCCGTTCTTTGAAATGCTCAACAGATAGAGATGACTTTTAAGAAGTCAGTACACATCATGTTTAAAGATCTTAGATATTCCAGTGGTAAGTGACAATTTTATTTTAGCTTCAGCTGTCAGTGTTAGTTAATTCTAATGCTAAGTAAGGTTGCATCACTGGCATTCCTCGGGCATAAGGAATGAGATGTCTTGCACAGATCTGCCCTGATTTTTGCTACCTGAGCTCTCCAATAATTCTCAAGGTACACTTTGAATTTAAAAGCTTTTCTGTACACCTAAGGGTTAGGAATGTGTTCCTCTTTCAAAACAGATTTGATTTATTCCCATGGTTGGTGCAGCTGAAAGAGCAGAACCAGCAACAAATAGCTATATTCAGCTCAATATTAAAATATTAAAATTAAATATTAAAAGTTAGGTTTTGCTCCCTGAAAATTTATTCCAAACAGTTAACCTAAAGTTTCCCAAAAATAAGTACTTTTACTGCTAGAAAATTACATAGAAGTTGAAGTTGGATCTGTCTGCCATGAATGTCATCTCCAAGGGCTATATGAGAGCTGATTTTAAGATGTCTGGCACTCCTGCAACAGAACCTAATACTAGGATGACTTCGTGGAGTCACCACCCTCAAATGTTTCCTTTCCACAGCCCATTTCCTGTGACAAAACAGACAGCAAATCCTTTAATTTCAACAACTTCTGGCTTCAGCATTGCTTTCTCAGCAGGATGCGAAGACAAGATAAAAAGGCCAGGAGTGACTTTGCCTGTAGATGGGTCAAAGAAATTTTTCATGAAAACAGCTTTCATTTCATCCCTAAGATGACATTCAATGACTGCAGTGCAGTCAGGTCCCTAGCTATTACACATGTAAGTAAACAGCTCAGATGTTAATAGACAGCTGAGAAAATCTGTGGGTTTTTTTTCTCTGGTGTGTTGGATTGTTTTTGTTTGTTTTGTTGTGGGTTTTTTGTTTGGTTTTGGTGTGGGTTTTTGTTTGTTTGTTTTGGGGGTGTGGTTTTTGTTTGTTGGTTTGGTTTGGGGGTTTTTTTTGGGTTTTTTTTTGTTTTTTTTTTTTTGTTTGTTTTTTGTAGGTGGGGGGTTCCTTTTTATTTATTTTATACTTGTTTTTTAGCTGAAAAAGGATTCAGGAATGTGCTTTCACAGACAAATGACACTGGCTGGGCTTCTGCTCCAAATAATGCAAGTTTTCCCAGTGACTTAATCCTCATAAGGGGCAGCCAAATTAGATTTAGTATTTAGATTTTATAAGACCTGCCACCTTTTCCTGGCCCATCCAGAAAAATGAGGGTACAGTAACGAGCACTGCACTGAAGTAATACAGAACAACTAGACCAAAGAACAACCTAACATAAAAGCCATGTTTCAGCAGAGGTAAGTTTCAGAAATCAAGCTTGAGATTAGATAAGAGAATGCCCAGCTCTCCATAGCTGAAGGGGAAAAACTCAGAGACTCGGGGGTAGAGCCCTTGCTGAAATCGTGGTGCAGCTGTGTGCACTCAGGATGGAGTCCAGCAGAGGAGACAGCCAGCACTGGTTGGATTACCTGCCTCTGAGCAGTCCCATTGAGCAGCCTAAGAGGAATGGGGTATTCTATGAGTGGATTAACAGTGGGGCAGAGGGACAAGCAACTCTAGGGTCACTGCAACATCCGAACAACAGTTGTGGGGCATTTTTCAGGGCATCTGCAGTGTAAGTGTCCTGTGCCCAGGACTTCATATGATTTCATATAGAATGGGCAGACTGCCCACTGTTTTCTGTCTCTTTTTACCCCTCTGAGGATAGCTAGCTGCATTGAAAGGAGACATAGATCATTTCCACCAGGCCAGCTGCGAGCAACAATGTGTGTTCAGAAAGGGATTTTGGATACATGCTGCAGCAAAGATGACCTTGCTGGCTCTGATGTCCAACACGTGGGAGCAATCTCCGAAGGGCCCATCAGTAAAAGCGGCAGCCTGTGTCAACCTCCTCACTCCTCCATGACACAGCAGAACCATTTTAATAAGGATGACAGTTAGTTCAGGGCAACATGTATATCCTTTGAGCAAGTACATTTTGCTTCAGTTGGGAACAGTATTTGCTTTATATTACACTTCTTTGTAACAACGGTTTGTACGGGACCAACCTACCTGCACTGAAAGGAATATGGGAACATGGAGATAAAGTTGGGGCTCTCTTCTCAAAGACACAATATCTGAAAAAATCTAAAAAAAAAATATTTTTCTGGATCACTGGATTGAAAGTCTTAGACTGGAGTGGTTTTTGTTTTCAAAGACTTCTCAGCCAACCAAAGAGGAGCATTTTTATACCTGTATTCAAGCTCAAATGACAGAGTTGGGGAATTGTGACCTGAATAGATAGACATGTTGCCAGTATTTCCCTGCATTATTAAGTGGCCAAGAAAATTGCTCTTTATCCATTTCTACATGTAGATAGGAAGCACAGTTCTGTCAGTGAACCTACACCCAAAAAAATCCTTCTTTGTGCTACATGACAGTCTTTCAGATACCTCTGCCACAATCCTTCATCACTTATTTGGACATTCATAGCTAGTTCTCCTTTGAAAACAGTAGTAACCTGCACAGTTACTAATTAATCTATATAAACAAACTCCTGTGTTTTGAATCCCCCAAGAGGAACAGAAGAAAGGAGCTAGTATAGACAGCCTGCAGTGGCTCAAGGGAAAGAGAAACATCTTCATTTGAAGAAAAAGCTTGTTATGTCAGGAAGAGAATAAATCTGGACAGTACAGGGACAACAATGATTTACTGCTATGACTTCCAAAATTTGGCAAAATTACATATGGGAGGCAAGCAGTGGAGGACAGGGCTGGAGAAACACAGCTGGGAGGTGGATCTCTTTGCTGAGGAGGACTCTAGAGGGATTGGAGCCCACAGAGAACCCACACCAGGATGAGCAGTAGTGGGTGGCATGGATCAGCAGAGGAAAACCTGCAATGCACCAGCCCAACCTCCTGTGTCACCTGTCACCTCACCCAAAGGGATGGGGAGAGACCAAGTGCAACACGCAGTGAAAATAAGTGGGAAGAGGGTATCAGGAAAGCTGGAGAGGAAGTGTTGGACTAAAGCTCAGCTTGGAGAAAGGGGAAGAAAGGCATTTCCTTCAGTGTTTGTTTTATTAATCAGTCCTTAATTTTTCTCCTCCATAACCAAACCAGTTATTAAAAGTTTATGTTAATTGTAAATAAATTAAATTAAACTCTCTGAGTCAAGAATGTTTTGCTTGTGACACAAGGTCTTCATTTATTTATTTGACATTTGCACACAGCTCTGGGCTGCTTTTTTTGTTTGTTTTTGCTTTGTTAGTTTGGTTTGGAGGGGATGTTTGCTTGCTTTTGTGTATTTTTGTTGCTGTTGTTGTTTATTTATTTATTTATTTATTTATTTATTTTGGTTTTGTTTTTTGGCTTTTTTTGCCAATTATCAAAATGTGCAGATAGGGGATATTTCTTCTTTAGGACAGGGATATTCAAGAAGCAACACATGATGCTGGGACTGCTGGGCAATAAAAATGATGGCACTTCCTCACCATCACCTCTTTTGAGAGCACCCCTGCTCTTTGCCGGCCTCATTGGAGACTGGCTTGGGGCCAAGCGGCAAAAGCAGCTGTGCTCAAGCCTGTTTCTGAAAACTGAGTGTGAAAGGAAGCTGCCACTCCTGTAGCATTTCATACAGTCATGTACCTGGTTGGGAACAAACAGGGACTTATCTGTGCATAAACACCAGCTTAGCTGGCTGCACCACCCACACTTTGTGTGTACGTGTTTGGGAAATCCAGCCTTCTCAAGAGGTCTTCATGAACCATGCAATCACAGGAAGAGGTTAGGCGTGTGACAGCAGTGGGGCACATTGCAGATGATGAGAAGTAACACCTTTATAAAGCTGTTAGTGACAAACCCCATCCCTGATGCATATGATAAGGCCCAAAGGAACTTCTGACTCCTGAAAAAAAAAATACAGCTTTTGGTTCACAGAGAAAACACTATCTTATTGTATCCATAAATCATCATAGCTCAAGAGAAACTAATGCCTGCACAACAAAAGGATTACAGAGTGTTCCTTATGGGGTCAGTCCAGAGTATTTCAATCAGCTCTTTGATATTTGCAATCTAGGCAAAGCCCCAGGCCACTGGTTTAAGGATTAGAAAAATAACATAAATATTTCTTAAACTGGTTTTGAAATGTTCAAAGGTTTTGTGCAATAGGAAAACCAGGCCCCAGGAATAAGGCAGTCGCAGCAACCTGTTCATCGGTACAGGAGGTGGCCTCCACTCTCAAAATATTCGAGTCTTTTGGGTGGGACCAGAGTTTGTTGATACAGAAGATTACAGAGCATAGTTTATCATAACACCTAAACACTGGCTTAAAAATGAAGATCTACTGTGCTTAATTAACTATTATTTTAATGTTTTTTTTTAAAAAAAAAGAGTAGTTGGAGTGCACCAATGTCCATAAACAGTTCTCCATTGCCTGAAACTGAGTTCCATTTCTGAGAATTGCTGATGACACTGAGCTTTTTCAGGTGTATTCCAGAGGAAATGGAAGAAAGGTGGAAAAACAGAAAAAGCACTGTCAGATTAAATATAGGCAGTTTGAACTGTTTCCAAATGGTGCTAGGTACTGATTTAAGTACATCAATTCAGATGTACATCAGTGTATTTTAACAGAGAATTTAGTGACAATCTCTGGACAATCTGTCAGTAGCAAAAAAACCAAACAAAAACTCTAAAAGGAAACAAAATGTTACAGGACAAGAAAGAAAAGCTTTCAATTAGTATCTAGCTTATCTTACAAATTCTAGGTTTCTTTTTAAGCAATATATCTGAGGTAGAATTTGAAGGTACCACAGGATAAGAGTGTGAGTCCCACTAGTTGTGTTGTTTCAGACCACCTTTTTAAAAGGTTTGCCCCGGGAGCTATTGCCTTAAAGCTATATGTGGCTTTAAGCATTGACCATATAAAAGAATGGCCTTGTTTGGGAGAGGTAGCTGTAAACACATAACATAAGATTTTTTTGAAGAAATCAAATTGTATGAGTAGCTGCAGCAAACTTTACACCCCCACACAGAAAAGCACAGAGGTGTAGTCCTCTCTATTTCAGGGAAATGTAAAGGACCAACGCTGCCTCAAAAGTTTCTGACACTGGGCTTTGTCAGACTCTAGAAGGTTCAATGGGCCCCAGGTGCTGAGAGAAGAGATGTGGGATTCTAGAGAAAAATTTACTTTGTCATCTCTCACCCACAAAGGTAGTGGCCATAGGGGAGGTTCACCCATCTGCTTGGTAAATCCATAGTTCTTTGGTCATCAGAAATATGACCAAAGCTTACAGGGAGGAGACCAGTTCAGTATGGGTCCTATTTAACATCTGCATGAATGACCTGGAAAAGATGAATAACGTGCTCATGACATTCACAGATGCTGATTAATTAGAAAATGAAGTAAAGAGCTAATAGGCAGCCTAAGACAGTAAGAAAACTAAGTAATGGTGTGGTGAGGCATACACACAGTCAAGACACCCACATTTATATGTGTGTGCACATCAGCTTCCAAACATGAATGTTATGAATTTTTTTATGATGAAAATTATTTTCTGGTTTTATTAACATTAGACTCACTCTGTTGAACAGCTGCATGAAAACACTTTTCCATCAAACGGAGCCATCTAACGTCTTTTACTGCTGTGGCCAACACTGTTGTTCTAGTTGTCTGCTTTCACAAAGGTGATTTCAGACCTTTCAGGCAAATTTGCATCTTCCTAACTTCTCTTTTATTTTCTGTGTATCTGTGTCGTGAAAGCAACATGTGAAAGCCTTTCAGGTAAATTCCAAATGAAAAAGGGTAAAAGTACAAATGTGCATACTAAAACCTGTTAATTTTTACCCTTCAGTTTGAGACATGTCCTGGAGATGACCTTGTGGTGAGAGGAGGAAGTGAAAGGGTGTGATTACTGCAGGTGAACAGTACTTGCAGTGACAGTTGGAGCTTGTTCTCTTTGCCAGAAAAACACACCCAGTGCTTTCAAGCCCTTTCCCTCTGACTGGATTCCAGATGGGGCTGCCCGCTGGATGTGAGAGCAGGGGAATGACAGCCAAGGCATGAATACCTTCCCACCTGCTTGAGGCTGGCTGAGTAGCTCTTTTCTTTGCAATTACTCTATGACCTGTGAAAGAAAAGTTTTTCACCTTTCAGTTCCGAACACTGGGAGCTGGAGCTGCTCGCAGTCGGCACAAGGTCAAAACACTGAATGATTGTTCTCTTTCCATTGTGTCCTTCCTCTGGAAATACAGCTCTGCCCCTTTTTACACACTATTAGATAAAATCTTCCCTGACTCAGGACTCCTGCAACAGGGCCGCGCTTGGTCACAGCACAGATGTTGTGTTGTGCTGTGTTCTGCTGTGCTGCTGGACAGACAGAGCATTCCTGTCTGGCGCCAGGGGTCCCCCGGGCAGGCGTGGGAGAGGGCTGGCAGCACCAGGCTGTCCTGACAGCACAGATGAGGGTGACATGGCATCTCCTAATGTGAAGGAGGTGCAGTAACATCATTGCCACAGAAAAACATCTTGGCCTAATGAAGGTCATTCAGGCTTTTATTAAATGGCATGTAGAGCTTTGCAAGAAAGCTGCCAATTTGACTATGAGAAGGAGGTTATTTTCAAGGTGTCACAGCTCCAAGGAACAGAAAAACATCACCATGACACTCTTGTAACTCTTTAGGTGTTAAATCAAGCTTCTTTCAGAAGACAACATAAAAGCACAAACCACCCTCCATTAGCAAAAAAACTGAGATAGCATCTGTGTCTCTCTGACAGTTTCTGACTGTGGCAGGCAAACCCCTGAACCTTTGCTCGGCAAAAAGGCATAATTAGAGGAAAGGTTTTGTATGTATCTATATCCAAGGCTTGATCTTTCTGGCAGCCAGTGAGAGAACAGACACAAGGTGACTGAATGGACAAAAACTCTGGGGAAACTCCACTTCAGCCAACAGGAGTCACAGCTTTCCATTCCTGCCCACCTGCCTGCCCCTTACACCCAGCCAGGTGCCCTGCCCAGGAGGCTGTCTGTCCAGGCTTCAGGCATCACTGTCTATTGGCCTCCATCCTTCACTGCAGGTTAGCAAGCACATCTGCAGCAGAGCAGGACACATCCCTCACCCCTTCCACCAGTGTTCACAGTGTGGCACGTTATTGCAAGGCTGCATTCATCGGCACGCTGGTGTGCTGCTGTGGGAGAAACTGGGCAGCCTGCTGGAAGAGAAAAGAAGGTGTTGCCTTTAAGTGAATAAATTTAAACTCAAATGTTCTAGCCCAAGTACAATAGCTCATTTGTGATACAATGCCAAGATATCTCAAAGGGATTCATGCTCCACTGTCCTGTGCCCATAGTGCAGTCTCTTCCAGTGCAGCCAGAGTTTGACCGTGGCAGCGGCATCATTGCAGAACATCCCTGAGCACAAGCGGTTTGGGTTTGTCTTGCCACATAAATAATAGCTGTCCAGGAACAATATCTCCTATGACCACTGAAAAAGCAGCAGGGATGTTTGTGAATAAAACTCCTGAAAGAGAAGTATTTCATGGCTAATTTTTCTGCTTTGGAATTTATAGGTCTTAACCACTGTTTGAATGCTGTATGGTTCCAAGCAATAAGCAGGACCTCAGAATTGTGGTGATTCCCTACCTCTTGTAGTTGTCACATGCCACATTTCCATCTTCCTTTTGGCAGTGATGCTTACAATCCATGCACCCAATTTACATTACTGCTCATCAGGCTATGAGGAATTTAGTTAACTAAATATCAAATCCAGTTCTTGCAATTCTGCCAAACTAAAAGAAGTAAAGCAGAATGAATTGAGGAAAAAGTAATCAACTGAAGTTGTTCTGATACAAAACGTTGGAAGCTGATCTGGATCACATATCTGGATTATTATTCACTGGTATTTAAAATATTGTGAATATTATATATTGGGTGCCACAGTAAAACCCTTAATAGGAGAAGTTGTGACTGATGCTTGTTTTTAGCTGTGTGGCATCTGAGGTCTGAAGGTCCTGCCAGAATGCACCTGGGACATGTTTGGGTAACTGAGATCCCAGAGTCCAGTGAAGCAGTTCCTACAAACAACAGACAGAAAAGAGAAGTACATCATACTTAGTGCAGCATATGCCAGACAACAGCTGGCCAGATGAATAACTTTACAAAGGATCATGTGTTATGTTGTTATTCTTTAGGGACTTGATGGGACTTGTGCACATTAATAATGATGCAGAGCTCAAGCTCCTAGAGCAGGCCACAGAGTCAGGGTCCTCCTCATTTGCCTGACATGGCTGTTGAACTGGTTTTGGTCAAATCAGTCAACATCCACCCCTGCCACTTCATTGTCCTACAAAACAGATGGTGACCATGCATTTCCCATGGCATTGGGAAACTTAAAAGATATTTTTAGGTCTTTCTAGGAGCAAAATTCAGATTTAAAAAAAAAAAAATAAAAAATTTCTCTTTAAAGACTTACTAGTGGAGATTTTGTTCTAAGTAATGAAAAATGTTTGATCAAACATAACATACCTCTGCAAATATTAGTGTAACCCAGCAAAGAGAGCATGGACTGAAACTGCTCATTTTTTGAGATTCTGCCTCCTTGTGGAGCGAGAGACTCTGAAGACTGTTTAATTTAATTTTCCTCATAATTAGAAGTATGGTCAAATAAAGCCCAGGACACATGTATCTTTGCATTTAAAATCTGTACAAGTTATATGCAAACGTGACACACACAGGCCCATGCTATTATTTGAGCTGAGAGTCATAGAAAAAGCTAATGTAACAGGCAGCAGAAGGAAAGTTAAATGAACTTTCATTACCCTCCTGTGCTAATGATGTGACTATACTGCCTGCAGGGCAACTCTGTTGCCTGAGAAAGCCCCCATGACCTGTCAGAGCAACAGAGACCCCCAGCATAGCCCTGCCAGGTCTCAGTACAAGCTCCTTGATCGTGCCTGATGGAGGCAGCTTGCACATGAAGCGTGGGCTTCATCAGCTGATCGCTGAAACCAAATTTGCTTCTCAGAAAACATGCACACATTCCCACAGTCCCAGGAAACAGTGGGCTGCCAAAACAGATTGCCTTGGCTGACCTGGCCCAGCTTTTTCCTAGCAGAAAATATATATTAAAGCTCTGTTAGGCAAATTTGCCAACTTCTACAAAGGTTAAGACCTCGTGATCTGTCCCCATCTAAGTCATTGAATGGGCTTATAACATAACTGCCCCCCCTCTAAATGCTCGTAGGGAGAGCAGGCAAGAGGGTTTTACTCACCAATGTTCCTGCAAAGGGTGGCCACAGTGTCTGGCTAAACAGCCCAAGTGTGAGTTCCAAAAGAAACCAGTGAATCTGTTCAATATTTTAACTCTGTTGTCTCAAGGCTTTTTCTTGCTTCCTCAGGCATGAACCCTATCATGCTTACTATTTTATGAGTGAGGAGGTGAGGTGCATCTGGCTGTAGGGAAATTGATAGGAGAAATAAATGGCTTTCATTGAAGCATAGCTAAATGCCAGGCTTTTTATGCAAAGGTGCAGCCTGAAGTATGATATCTACAATTGCCCTTAAAGCACGGAGAAATCAGGCAGCAAAAAGCAATAAAGTAGTTATACGGTTTGTCAGATAGCCTAAAAAAAAAAAAAAAAAAAAAAAAAGCTTAAAAGCACCTAGGTTTAGACATAATTTTGCCTTAAACACAATGTGTTAACATTCCTTTGCAGACAAGGTATTAATCTGAGCTTTAGGAGGCAGAATCTGTTGCAGTCTTTTGCAATACTCATGATTGACTTCCTCTCCCTAAAAATATCATGAGTCCATCCAGGTGCTCCAGCTGAGCTCGGTGCTGTAAAGAGACCTATGAGGCCAGTTTCTGATGGGTACCCCAGAGTGCCTGGGAACACAGGCACCAGCTTGTCTTTCTTGGTTCCTCTTCTGTTGCATGGAGCAGATTGGCAATTAAGTTGGGATCTGCCATAGTCGTTGCTGCGCCTTGTCACTGGTGGTATCACTAGGTGGCCCTGTTAGGTTGTCTATTTCTTCTGAACAAGATTTTAATCTTCAAAACAATAATGTACTGTTAGGGATTGGGAGTTTGTTTGGGTTTTTTTGTTTTAAATTTCTGTTTGTTTGTTTTTTTATAAAAGACTAATTTTGAGGGAAATCATGGCTTGAAGCTGGGAGCTTGCTTTGAGGTTTATTTCCTGCATTTAGAGACAAAAACCTTCAAGACCTCAAGTCTGGGCTCATGAGAATGAATTTTCTTTGAGTAAAGGTTTTTGTACACTGCTTGACATGACCTTTGCACTAAAGCTAGTAAATGCACATAAATAAAAGAAGATGAGCTTTGAGCAGCCAATACTCCAGTCTGCTTCAATAGAAAGGTAGACCAGAAGTTTCCCACAATTTGGCTCAGTGTCAGGAGAAAAAGGAACATTTACATGGACCCTCTGCGTTTACCTGGGCCTGCAGCGCAGAAAGACAACATACCAGCTTTTTAATTCTGTCGTGTTACCTTTCCTCTTCCTCAAAAAAGTTATTTGTGCTTCTCTGGTAGGCAATTGCAACATTCAGCTTTTCATGACAATCATTTCCCATTAAAAAACCCAAGACTGCTTACATAGTGAAGCTTGCAACCACCTGTATAGCTGCAACTTGAAGGCAGCTTGGGAGCGAAAGAGTTTGCAACTAGAAAAAATCCCACAATCACATCCAGCACTGAAGAGCTGGACCAAGCCTCAGTGTTTCATTCCATGTGCACTTACTTGACTATTCAGTGTTAAGAATTTTAAGAAGAGTAGAGAGTATCAGAGCATGTGCTGAGGTGCTTTTGAGTCTCCTGGGAGAAGGAAAACATAAAAGGTCAGAAAAGAAGAAACGATTAGTGCACGGGAGAAACAGTGGGAAGTGAGTGATGCAAGCTCCCAAAAGTTACTGATGAGTTATTTCCTGCAAGCAGCCACCTCTGCTACCAAAGAGTCGTTGGTGCTCCATCAGTAAAGGAAAACCGAAAGACCAGTTAGGCTCTTTAGCAGTGAGCTGACCTTCTCACCATCTAAACACTTGATAACTGCTGTAATTAAAGATTGTGCACACTCCAGAAGACCAGCTGCCACAGCATAAGTGAAGGGGATGATAAAAACCAATGAGCGGAGAAGACCACACCCCTCCAATTTATTCACAGAAATAAACAGAGCAAATCTTCATCTCCAGCAAGGTGTCAGGGGGAGGGGAGTAGACAGAGAGCATATTTGTCCAGCTGGCACAATACAGAAAAATTATGCAATTTAAAATGCTCACTGTCTTCACATGGGACAAAAAAACAAGGGGTGGGTTTTCTCTATTGTGTCAAGTCAGCAAGCCCACCAGTGACATCTGCTAATGTTAGTGGAGGAGAATCTGTCCTGGGCACCGCAGAAATGCTAGTGATTGCTCTTTGGATGCTGAAACTGCTTCAGTCGCAGTCAGAGAGCAAAGCAGAGGTTCTCCAAGCAGAACATTTCAGTTCTGGACATCCTGACTAAAAAACATAAATGATCTGGCTCAAGACCCACAACAAAACTCTCCACTTTTGTGAAGTCATTTGACTTCCATAGTGCTGGGATTTCCCTGGGAGCTGGGAGGCTGTTAGGAAGCCTCATGCCACATGTAAGATTAGGCAGCCTCTAGTATCCCTTCCTTTCCTGATCACACAACTTCCAGCCAAGCAGAGCTCTGAGATGAGCACATGACCACCATGCTGGCCATTTGCAGGGCCTTCCAGGGGTTATTTTCTTGTTCTAGCCCTCCACTTGCATAAATTAAGCCATCACACTAAGTGGCAGAGACCACAAAATAGCTGTAAAACCTGCTGTCTGAGCTGTCTGAGAATCCCCTTTGCTTACCCATTGCTCCAAGGAAAGTTTTGTAATTAGAAGTGGCAAGGCAATTTGGCACAACAAGAGGCATTTACCACTTAGAAATTTTCATCATTACAGAGGATCAAGTGGTGTGTCCATTTCCTATCCCACTGACAGGGTTCACTCCCAGGCACTACAAGAGCCACAGTGGTCTTTAAAGCCAGCAGATATGTCTAGCTGTAAGCTGAGTTGTACAGAAACGTGTCACCTTTTAGCCACGCTTTTTAAAGTTGTGAATGTGTCCCCTGTTAAGTGCCAAGATGCTACACGCAGCAGATACTGAAATTAAAGAAGACTTAATGCAAGAAAACCTCCCAGTAAATATGTTTTCTCTGCCTTCTGGCCTTTCTCCCATAGTGGCACCTCTCATCCCAGGAATCCACATATTTCTAAGCACAGAGGCGAACACAAAGGCTTTTTACATGTCTCCTAGACTTGCCTTCTCCATACAAGAGGTTTTTTTCTAATTACAGCCAGTCTTCATCAGCATCTCTTACTCTTCTTGCTTGCAAGAGATGAGTTGGATACTGACTGCATGTTTTCACCTTAGTTGTTCTCAGGTCTGATGGGGAGGAAAGGGAAAGAAAAAGTGAGTGTAAGTGAGTATCAAGAACCTGCCTTAGATAAAATATTCAAAGCTTACAGTGAATAATACATGGGAATGGAAAACATTTTTCCAATTATGTGCAAGCCCAGTGCACCCTAGCAGAGGATCTCACCAGCTTGGCTAGAGAGGACTGAAGGAGACAAAAAATTTTGCATTTCTTCTGTTATTAACTAAATTCTCCGTCACTGATTCAATAGCAGACACAGGCTACACACACAGACACAAACACATTTTTTATGCTTCTGCATAGGTGCTGTGCTCATATGCAGCAAAACAACAGGCAAACTTCTTTCAGAGGTTTCAGGATGTCCTCAGCTGGAAGTTGGGCTGCTCAGTGCTGCTGATCAGCAGGAGCTATTCCCCTAATGATTAATAGAGGTTTTCTTTGCAGCTGTCATGTCACCACCATTCTGCGCTCCTGTATGCACCTCCTCTCCACTTCCCCGGTGGCCATAGCAACATCCCCAGCATTGCCTGGAGTGCCAGCTCTTGCCTTTCAAGCAGTCTCTGCTCTAGAAAACAATCCTCTTGAGTAGCAAACCTGTGAGCTCCACACTTACAGCCATTTTAATCTGTGACCATTTCCCAGCAGGCTTCTGACATTTACCAGTTTCCAGTGGCCCAGCATAACCCCTTGCCTTCCCCTGCCTATGGCCACCCCTGATTGCTGCTGATCAGCTCTGCAGGACTATAACACTGTGGCTCCCCAGCCTCAAAGCAAGGGTGGCTTTACCTGCTGGCAGGATTTCTTGTGCACCCTCTCAACAGCCTCTTTTGCCTTTCACAAAGGGGATGTCCCTGCCCTTGCTGTGGGGCTCAGCTCTGCCTCCTGCACTGGCCAAGGGTGTTATGTGTCTCCACTCTTTGTTCTTTAACCAGAGGGTTGGCTGGACTAAACCCCAGCAAGCCCCTTTGTAAGAGCTGCTGAATCTACCTGAGCACAAATGTAGCTGGGGAAATGGCATCCCACTCCACTGGGTAGGAAAATGCTTGTTTAAGGACGTATTGTAACCTGGGATGCCTGAGCATCCATTTTATGTTTTATGGGTGCCACACTGCTGTGGGAGCTACTTGTCTTCCTGCTCTGACAAGTTGCAGATGTTTCCTTCAGTGTTATTCTAGTTTCAGGCACAAAGTGCGCAGAGGTTGGAAAATAAAGAGCCCTAAGAGATTTTGTGAACCCCCCCCGCCTTTGTTGTCTCAGGATACACATGCACCTTTACTGTCTCAAGACACTGTACATCTAGAAACCAGAAAAAGGAAAGAGTGAAGGAGAGGGAACACAGAGGCCTTCCATTCCCTCTCACGGGCTCCAGGGAACCTCTCAACACTTGTACCAGTGGGCCTGCACTGCTTGGCACTTAACTGAGGTAATGGCCATGCCAAGCTGAAACTGCTGCTCTGAATTGGCTGTGTTCATGGCATTTCTTTTTCAAATAGCTGTTTGCAGAAGTGTTCCAACAGGCTTAGCTTTTAATGCCCTTATTGCTGTTTAAGAAAACCACAGACTGTCTCTAAGGCTTCCAGAAGCATACACACAGCTGGAAGAAAAGATTTTGTTTACTTTTTAAGCCCTTCACTGCTTTAAAATATAATTCATTTATACAAGGGGATAAAAATGTTACTTATTGCAGGCCAACGTATTTCCAGACAGAACTAATCATCATTAGCCTTTCTGATTACTAAGTAAACAGCTTGCATCAGTATTGATCATAAATCTGTGAACTCGCCTGGATTTATTTTAACTTTGCACATTAGTGTCAGCTGCTGTGAGATGCAAATACAACAGATTCATTTTCCAATTGCTTGTTGGAACATTGAACATGTACTACTTCAGTATCCCAGGCTCAGATATTGCATTCCTCCCCTGGTGTCTAACAAACAAGAATTTCAAGAGGGCAGCAAATGAATATCTAGCATGAGGGAAAACTTTTGATGAAAAAAGTCACATTGTTAATAGTTTTCATGGAAAATAAGATGGAAGTGGGGATGAAAAAAAATAAAACTGGGAGCGGTTTTAGCTCTAAGTGCCACTGAGGGCCTGATAAGACTTGTACCTTGGCATTTTCGAGACCAGTCTCTTTTGCACACTGAGGCTCCCACTCAGACTCACACAAAGTGTTCCTCGCTGGGTATAGGGATACTGCTCCCCATGGGCAATGTCAGTGAGAGTTTCTCTGGTAAAAGCTAAAATATAATTCAGGAAGCATCACGATATCTGACTTGACTAAAAATCATTATTTCTATTGGATGTATTCTTTTTCATAGTGAGAAGTTCTTTACTCCTGTACATAGCTAGCCCTCTCCAGAAGAACTATGAAAGCCCAATTTATCCAACAGAAATGTCAATGGAAATCATTTAGGTCAGCTTTCAGAATCCCACCTTGTACTTTGAAAACAGCAAGCCAAGTAGTTTTCCTGTTTTACAGGCCAGGTGGATTGGACAGTAAGTTGTTTTTAGCACACAGATCTGCTGGTCAGCTCATGGCTTCATCACTAGAAGAGGGAAAAGATATTTGGTGCATTGAAAAATCACTGCATGCACTACCACACTGCCCCCTTGAAAGAGAGGGATGGTGACCGCAGAAATTCATCTTTATTGTTCTTGGATTCATTATGAGAAATAAACTGATGTGCAAAAAAAACCCCCAACAACAAACCACCATAAAATCCAAACTGGACCAAAGTGCCAAGAGATTTCACAGGAGCTCCTGGTGAGACAGGATACAGCTGAGGTAACCTGTTTCTCCAGCCCGCTAGTTACCATGATCTATTTTTAAGGAAGGGAATAAAATGTCACAATGACATATTTTGCTTGAGCTAATCAATGCTGTGGGCTGTAAAGCAAAAGAAAACAGACCAATAAATTCACAGTAATCTTTTCCTGAAACTTTTTGAGGTTTTATGCTTAGCTGCTGCTAAACAGAAGAGGTTAAATAATGACAATGAAGGGGAACCACTTGCTTACCTTCTCATCTCTGCTGGTCAGCCTTCAGAGCAGGTACAGCTACAAATGTTCTGGTATGATCAAGACCAGATATAGCATCTCCCTCATGCTTCTCTGCCAGCTGCGTTGCCAGTGCTTGTGGGGCTTCTTCCTGTGTCCTCACCAAGCAGTAGCAGACGTGCTCCAGGAAGGACGAGAGCCTCCTCAGGAGTCTCCCACTGAGCTAATGCTGTAGCAGTGTTGGGGCTCAGGACAGATGAAAGCCTCAGGTGGTGAGAAGGACATGTCAAGCCATTTACTGTGTGTTTGTTCCAAGGGCTAGATGAGTGAACTAAGTTAGAGCTCTTGGTGTGTGCAGGGTGTTTGTTTTTGTTGTTTTTGCTTTTGTTTTGTTCTTACTTATTTGTTGGGCTATTCAGGGAGGATGACTTGTCCCTTCCCTTTATCATAGCTATCTGCTTATCCTGACACCGCTGTGCTTGCTCTGCCTCACTGCCACACACAGAACCTTCTCCCACCCCTTTGCACCAGGCTCCCTCCTGTGCTCGACACTTTGTGTGCAGAGAGAACACAAAGAAAGCCAACAACTTTCCTGGGATTAATTTGACCATAAACTGAATCAACATGAAAATAAAAAGGTTTTTAGCAAAATTTACTACTTTTATTTTTAAATTTGTTTTAAAATTAAAAACACTCTGAGGAAAACTTTCCTTTAAAAAACAGAGCAGTTGTAAAAGAACAGAAGTAATTGATCACAAAGCAGTTAGAATAACAGAAGTTTGATAGGTGACATGTGACTGGACTATTATGAAACAAGTTTATAGCTGTTTAGGAAGGGCCAGCATGATTAAAATAATAGCTTGGTGTGTCAATGGATATTTTTAAAATATATATATATTCTGTTTTTATTCTGACAGGGCACAGAATAAACTTAGAAGTCTCTACTTAGTAATGAAAATTAAAGAAGCAGCATGAGACACATTAAAGTTCTGCTACAGGTCATCTAACAATCAGCACTGGGTAAATAATTTTCTTTTCTTTAAGGCATTAGCTGAAGACTTTGGTAGCCTTTTTCTTTCCAACTCAAAGCAATGAAACAGGCGAGAGATTCAAGAACTTGTTCAGATATGATGGCAACAATTTTCTGCAAAGCTAAAGGGAAGAGGGAGTTTTGGAGGATGGGTATTAAAAGCATACACACACACACACGCTCTGCCAGTGCGGAGGAAGCATAGCAGGAGAGCAACTTGGCTCTGCTAGGAGCTATTGAAACAGCCTGAAACTTGAGAAGAATAAGAAAAATAGGACATAAGGGTAAGTTATTCAGCAGAAGCATGACAGTAGAGCATGAATTTATAAGGGTAAAATCAAAGGCTCAAGACACAGAAGAGGTCCAGAGAACAGCAATATTATCAGGAAAGTATGTAAATTAATACATTAGCAAGACAATAATGATCACTCCTCAGTGGGAAAGGGAGCAGCTAGCCCTGAGGATTAGAGCAATTCATGTTATTCTACATGAATTCACTGAAAAAGGACCCATCTAGGACATGGATAGGTAGAAGTATAACACCTAGGGAAAGGGTAAAAGAGCTACCAGAAAAAAAGCAGGCCATAGAGTAGTCTGGTAAGGTAGAAAATGCCTAAAAGCTTGTTTAACTGGCTAGACCTTAGGAAATGCACCCAGGGCGAATTTGTCAGAACAACTAAAATTTTTTTTTTGATCACTTGGAGAAAAAATGGCATTGGATAATGGGAAAAGAGAAGAGCAAGATGGTAATTTAAAAAAAAATTACTGAAATGGCCAATGATATTAGAATAAGTGGCTTCAATTGTAATTCCTAGAAAAGCACTGCAACAAATTACCTAATTATATGTGAACATGCAGTAAGCAAGCAAGTTACAAGCAACCACCATCACCAACTCATTAAAAAAGACCATATCAAAACTAGTTTTTAACTCATTGCCATACAAGGACATAAAATCTGAAAAGGCTTGAGGTTTCTTTGTTTTGTTTTATGATTCCCCTTCCTCTTGTTCTTGTTTTGATGTGTTTTTGATTTTTTTTTCTTCCACATCCAGCTACATTTTGAAAGAAGAAACAATTGGTCACTGAGGGAAACAGAACAACCTCAGGGGACTTAGGTAATATGGGACTTTAATCATGTGCCATAAAATTAGATATCTTTAAGTGTTTATCTTTATTTATATATTTTTATATTTTTACACTCACTGCTTTATATGTCTAGCTATCCAGATCACGAGAGCTGGCTCCCCACTGTAATACCAAAGAATTTCTTTAAACAGCAGAGTAAGAGTAAGGTTTACATGAAACCCTGGGGTTCACAAACGCCAGATGAACAGAAATACACATTTCTGTGTGCACATGAAAGCATACTGCAGTGGCAACCAAAGCTGTTTTAAAAATAATTATGTGCATTAGTCATGGGGTTGAGCAAGGAAAGCTTTTATAAAGGCAGAGTTGTCAGCCTCCATCCACACGCAGCAGAGAACGGGGAGGCGCAGGCAGAGATCTAATCTAGTAAACCAGTTGATAAATACCTTACACCGCTCAGCGTGAAAAATTAAGCTGCAAACCATACAACATACATGAATTATCTTCTAATTTTATTAAACAGGACCTCACAGTACAACATTAGTGAGACATCAGTAAAGCTTGTGCTGCAGTTCCCAAGAAGTCAGACTTTGCTGCACAAGTGAACAAGGGAATTCAGTGCCTACTGTTGGTACCACAGGTCTTCAAGAAACATCTGCAATTTGTTTCATACAAAAAAAAAAAAAAAAAAAAAGAATTGTGTGGTAGCTGCTGGACACAAATACTCTATTTCCTCATCCAAGTTTTGCCAGATCATCCCCCATGGCACGGGAGTTGGAACCAAATAATCTTTAAGGTCTCTTCCAACCCAAACCATTCTATGATTCTGTGTAGATTAAAATCTCTTAGCTAAAATCCTATATCCACCACAAATGAAATGCTAAAAAAAAAAAAGGCATTTTTATCAAAATAGTCATTATGACTACATAAAAATTTCTTAAACCCACATCCAACCAACCAACCTGTGATGCTCTTTGTAAAGTAAAACCAACAGCACAGACAAGTCAACTGGGATCTCATGAGACATATCCAAACTGCCACAAAACCCAACACAGGGTTACAAATGCAGCAGCCAAGAGTGGCCCACTGCCAGTCACCAACACCCTTGGAGTGACTTGCCAGCCATTGCCCTCAATGGCTCCTTTGTGCCTTATTTTTTTGAACATCTCCATATGGAGAGGGGGGGTCTGCAAGGACAGGGGCACAGCATGTCAGCCCCTGGAGCAGGGACCAGGTGGTTGCTCTGTCAAGGGCTAGTGAGGACCTTCTCAGTGCTGCAGCTGCCTGAGGAGGGACATGTAGGCCTAGGGAATTTCTGGTAAGAGGCAGGAGACTGAGAGACTCGAGAGATCCACAGAGGAAGAAACCTGGTGGGTGGCTACAGGCTTTTCACTCTGAGGGAGAGGGGGAAATAAGCTAGCTTGCAGGCTGTGGTAGCAGGCTGGGCAGGCAAGGTGTGAGTGGCAGGTGACTTGAAGAGGGGTCTTGCTTGCAATAAGTGATGGGGAGATAACAGAAGAACAACACCTGGAAATTGTGGGCTATGGTCCAGAAATTTGGGTACTTACAAATTATCAAGACACAAAAAATCATTGGTTAAATTCCTCTCCTCTTACCCATCCTCATTGGGTTACCAAGGTGCAATGTGCTAAGGTAACGCATGTCATCTAAATAAACCAAACAACTGACAACCCCTGGCCACTGAAAATCCCAATAAACTAACCTCAGCTTTCTAATTGTTCCAATCCCAATAAACAAGAGAAAAACAACCTTTTCAACAAAACATATAAATTTTTCCCCTTTCCTTTAGCAACCTCCTACAACACATGCACATAACTGGTGGCTGCATTGCAGACACCATCTGTTCCAGCACAACAGCAACTCACCCACTTCTACCCACTCAGCATGACCAGAATTTAGCACTGCATGCTGCATGTGCAGGGGAGGCACATGTGTTGTGAGTTATGGAGGAGAGCAAACTAGGATAAGAAAGGGACAATCACTGCTAGAGAGAAAGCAGAGTGCAGCTGAAATGAATCCTGCTCTTTGAGAGGACCTCGAGTTGGCCACACTCAAGAAGGGTGGGAAAATCTCATCCTGGGAGCAGCAAATGTTTCACCATCTTGTAAACTGTTTAGTCCTGGGGCAGCCACTCAAACCTATTGCTTCTTTGCCATGAGCCACAGCCAGTAATGCAAACATCTTTAGTATGAAAATCCTCCAGTACAGTACTCCACAGAATATTTTTCCACAGATAGGGCATCCCATGGAACACTTGAAAATCATACTGATAATCAGCCTGGGAATTCTGGAATCAGCCCTGGCAAGGGCAGAGGAACACAACTTAGCCCACACATTCACTTCCCTGATCTGACAGGTTTGCCCTCTGGCTGTGAGTCTCTGATCCTATCCTTACCCATTTGAAGAAAAATATAAATAACTGTATCTCACACTACTGTAAAACATTATCTTCTGCAGAATGTCAGCTATTGCTGCTTTCCCCACCGCCCCCAACAGGGAGTACAAGAAAGCTACCAAGATCTTTTTTTATATGAACTTTTTAAACAACTAGCACGATTCCATCAAGGTCCAATTTCTCTGAAGCAATAGGAACACAGTGAGAATGAGTTTCTGCCCAGGGTTTCAATTCTCTTTGCAGAAAGGGCTCTCCACTGTGGGCTTCCTCTCAAGGCATGTTGCCAGTGCTGTACTCCCAGTTTCTGTGAATTTCTGCTTTCTTGCTTACTATACTTGGATAATCCAAGCTCCATGCGATATCATTCCCTATGCACTTGGATGCTTTTGTAACTCCACCAGTTCACATGGCTCAACTTCTGCTCTTCAAATACCTGCTGAAATTATTTTTGGTCTCATTTCTGTTACTGGGCACTTATTAAAGAAAAGCACAGTTACTTTTTTCCATATTGACTGGAAGGAGGATGTCACACCTGTTTCCTTATATACTATCACTTGGTTAAACGTGCACATGTAAACTGTTTTGTCTCTCGTCTGAACTATCCTGAAACCTCGTTGGAAGTGGGCTTGCATTTGATAGTTATTTGCTCAGCATCGAGTACCCCGATAGTATCAAATTATAAACTTGAATAATATTAGTTTGGATTAGGGCAAAAGGCATGAAATGTGTATCAATCTGCTTGAATATATGCTGAATGTAATCATTGCTACATGAAGTATTTTATTTTCCCTATTCTATTTATATTCCCTATTCCGTCTAAACTCCCTCAAATACCAGGAAATCACTTTTCCAAGTTGATACCTTTAAAAAAAGCCCATAATCTACATTACCTTGTAATGACAAAACAGTAAACAGTTTAAGCAGATGGCAATAAAGCAAGCCATATTCAGTGTTAATTGAAGAAGTAAATTATGCATGTATTACAGGAATCTACAAAAGCAAAATCCTATGCACAGAAATAATAGAACCCAGGTTATATACAGATTTTTCTCAATAGTTTGAATCAAATTTTTACTTTAGTACAAAGATTATTTTAGCATGCTAAAAAACACCACCCCTTATTTATACATTATTTATATTACTTGTATTGCCACCTTCATTTTAGACTCACCCCTTTTTAGTACTGCTTCTTTATGCATTTTTTGCCTTTTTGGAACTACCTTTGTTATTCACCAATATATTTTGCCTATCTATCTATATATATGCACTCATACACATCTAAATATCTACATATACACTCCCTTCCTATCCACTTGATAAGGTAACAATATTTGAAAGTAATGTCATTTAAACAAATCTTTAAGACCCCTATAAGAGCAGTTGCCAAGATGGGCTTTCTTAGTTACACAACTGAGGAGCTTTAATCCAGGCCAGTTCTGAGCAGTAGGTGTAGAGGGTAAAGTTGAGGAACAGAGGTCAAACAGGAAAATAACAGTATGACCTGCATCAGGGCATGAAAGAACAGACAATTTTGTAAGAGTGAAGAAACCTTCCTACTCCAAAGAAAGCTCAGACTGGCTGTGGCACTCTCCTGCCACCAAGACTGTTTTCCTTAGTAAAAATCCAAGGGGAATGGGGAGAAGAAAGAAGAGGAAGAAGTTCCTTGTAAATTATTATCATCCTGACCTCTGCAGAAGGTTCTGCACTTTGGTTCTGCAGGTTTTCTGCACGGCCTCTAGGCTCTGTTCAGACCTAACTTTCCTTGAGCTGGAAGCTCTACTTCTCCTCAGTTCCTGTTTTATTTACAAAAGTAGGGAAATTATTCACTGTAGAAAGAAGAGTTCCTGCAGAGGTGGCATATTCCCAGCTGAGACAACTTGAGACATTTGCTCATGCCCTGACATCTCATTTGATACAGCAGTGTATTTACTAAAGTAGCAGAAGTGCAATAGCTCAGTACATTTACTGCAAGCCATTCTCACAGAGGACCAAATGACATCCTTTATTCAAAATTCAAGTGTCCTCATCAATAGGATTTCTGAAGAACACTTTAAGCAAAGTGAGTAGATTTTCTTGTAATAGTGTTTCTTAAACTGAAAACCAAAACCAAACCCCAGCAGCACAAAATAACATAGCCCTGACTCTTCTGAACAAAAAACTATACTTGCAGCCTGTCTGGATACATTGACAAGTATCTTCATAGAAAAAAGGCATTTCAGTTTTCAGCATGTAACCAGAAGGCTGGCATCACTACATCCTTTTAGGCTAAGTATTATTTGTAAGCAAGTTGGTCCCATCTGAAACCAATGAGCTTATGCTAACTTGGCATCTATAAAAATGAATGCAAAGCCAAAGAGCTACACTACATTTACATGACATTTGTATGAACATGCATGAATAAAGTTACCCACATCGGACCTTGGGACCCACATACTCAAAAAGGACAAATCACTTTGAAAGACATAACATTCAGTATTTAAATGAGAATTTATCAGATTAAAAGCTCAGGGCATTTTTGCTGACACAGAAGGCTCTGAAGGACAAAGTTACACTTAAGCAGGATCAAACCCATTAGCAATTGGTATTGCTATTCCCACAGTACTCTGCGGGATACATAGAAGTGTACAGTGAGGTTTTTCTCACACCATTCCATCTTGTTATTACCTTCTGACACTCCAGTTCACACCATCTCTTTTGTCAGTGCAACCTGACTGTCCTTGAGCAATTAACCCCAGGGCTTGAGAGACAAAGCTAATGCTGAGGAAGCCTTTTCCTAGCAGTGTCAAATAATTTATTTTTTAAATTGTAGTTGATGCATGGAAGAACTAAAAGGCTCCCGTTATTGATAATCTTGCATCTTTTGTGGGTGGGAGCTAAACTCCATGCAAGAGGAAAAGTACATCAGAATATCTTTGCTTTAAAATAGAGTGTTGCAGATGTCCAAGCTCCCCAGTAGCAGTGTCAGAACTACACGGGTTTGTGTGAGCGTACAGAGGAGTCTGACCTTTGAGCATGTCCTGACGAAATACTAATGTCCCTCATCCCTGGAGGTGGACCTCGGAATCTGAACTGGCTTTGAACTCAGAGATCAGCAGCAGTGATTAGTCTCCCCAAACACCTTTCAGTTAGTCTCACGGGGCACTTTTCATGAATTGTGAACTTTGAATTTTGCCATTCAAATGAAGAAACAAGTTTTCCTAGCAGACTGGCTTTTGCATATGCGAGCTTTGCATATTTATTTTTTTGTCCATGAAAATCAGTTTAATTACATTATACTAGGTCTGAGAAAAAGAGGAATTTAGTCCCATATCAAGATAAAATCAGTTACTTGATAATTTTTATTATATTAGTTAAAATGCTTTGAGTACTATAAGGAAGATAAGCTAAATTGAGTCACTGCTTGTAAATGCTTATATCATTGAATTATGGCATGAAAAAGCTATACATGGAAATAATACATATACTGGGAAATGACAGTTTGACATTTATAATCCCAATTGTTACAAATTCAAGCAAGACTGTTAAAAGTGAGGCTTTCTTGCCTGTGACTGCTCGTTAGGAGTTTCATGAATTATGTAAAAGTATTTCTTCCATACTGCTGGCTCCCTGGAGGAGCACCTCATTCCTCTGTAGGGTTGCCAGAACCATAGGGATTTCAAAGGATTGCCTTGTACATAGGAGTAGAGCACCTTGGTGCTCTGCAATAAGTCTGAAATCATCCATAACACTAGGCAAGCTAAAGGCCCTCTAGCAATCAGCTGTGCAATCCTCCAAAAAGCTCTTCCGCACCCTATCCTGCATTCAAGCTGTGAAGATACCAGTATATATTTCCATAAATATTTTTGTATGGATTTCCAGCAAAACATTCATCTTTGTAGCTTTCTATGCAGCCATAAGAAATTCCAGCCTGCATGCATATCTCATGTCCAGGCTGTCCAGATAGTTGGTTTTGGCCTTGCACTTTCTTGGATCAAGATTTCATTGAATTAATAAACTTCAGCATGAAGAGTTATTGGCCTCAGGTTTGAAACGACTAACCAGTAGGCAGAGTCATGCCCTGTAAACAGCAAAAAGTGCTTGCTAACAATCATACCAGTTCTGAACCAAATCCCAAACATATTTTAAGGTCAATGCTCTATCCATCTGGTAGTGTTGGACTCAATATGTTTTCTGTTTTGAAACTTATAAACTTGCATTTTAATAGGCATGTGAGCAGAAATAATTCAAGAACAATTTAATGGGCTCTGATTTGTTGTGAAAACATGACAACCACCATGGGGCAACAGACGGTGTAGAAGATATGAGTAATCAGACATGCCTGAGGAGTACCGTGAAGACACATGAAATCCCAAAAGGTAGGACAGTCTGCAGGTTTTATAGACAGTAGCAAAAAAGAAAATCTGCACTCAAGCAATTGGTTATCAGCCTTATGTGCACGAGTGCAAAGGTTTATTTGTGTAATTGATCAAGACAATCTTCATTCTCTTTTATAAAACTTATTGCAAGTGAAATATTCCTAAGAATTTGTGACTTGCTTGGTTTCTTTTCAATTAAAAAGGTCAGTAACTTTCTAATGTAATTTTTATTTTCTTCTTGAATAAGCAACAGTAAAACCATATAGCCAAAATGCTTTATTTCACCATTAGTCATATAACCAATAAGCATAAAATGGTGGCTATGTTTTTGTTCAAAACAGTTCCAGAACTCAAGAAAGCTATACCAAAAACATTAACCAACACTTTATTCCTATAAAAATAAAAAAGAAAAAGTATACATTCATTTCGAGAAGTGTCTACACTTTTGAACAATAAATTAAACTTTGTAATATCAACATCAATTTACATTTCAAATGATTTAAATGAAAAGTACAGTGGAGGATACAAAATAATCTCTTTCCTTACCTTCCAAATACATTCTTTTATTCTTTTAATGCACTGGCACCTAGGATCTCAGAAGAAACTATAGAGTGCTACAGGAAAAAGAAAAATTTAAAAAAGAAAACCCAGCCAGAATTCCTGAATGGATAATATCTTCCAAGATTTTTCTACATGTCTCACAAAAACGCTAACTGAACATATTTGAAAATGCAAACTTAGTGACTAGAATGCTAAATATTTCGCAAAACTTGCAAATAATCCAAACAACTTTGGCTTTCCCAATTGTTATGCAATTGATTCTACATTATTAAGCACATCTACGTATCAGTTGTAATCAAGGTCAGTTTTATATTACACATCATTTGACAGAATAAACAGCTGGCAGATTTTCAAAACCATTATAGGACTGTCCCCATTATTTATCTTGTATCTCTCTATTAAGGTTACACAATGAAGTGTGAAAATTCTCACTGCACAGGTCACTGAAATATAAGCATTGATACCTGTCATCTATTTTGCAAAACTTGGATTAGAAATCAATTTACATTTAAGCGTATATAATAATTCCCCACCTAATTTCTACAGATGGTAGTTTAATTCTTGTTAGAAGGCAAGTTTTCATTCATGTGTGTAAAGCTCTGAACTGGAAGGGCAATCAAAATAAAGATCATCTCACCTGCTACCACGCCAACCTGCTGCTTAACTAAAGCAAATGAAGCCCACAGTTTTTTTCTAGAATGGAGGGCCTCAATATTCTTCAAACTCATATAGATACACCTGATCTTACTTTCAACTAGACAGGTTAGATAATACAACTACAATCCCACTAAGATCAATATAGACTGTGGATTGAATATAGACTGTGGATTTACTGAGCACACTTTCAGTCTCTTCCCTAAGGAAAGCAGCCCTTTCTCCCTCCTTCCAAATCAGGATTGCATTCAACCCTTTGCAAAAGTTGAGAAATTAATCAGGCAGTTAGGTTGATGACGCAATTTTTGTGCTGTAGAGGCCATACTGCATTCTAGCTGAGAACTAGTTTGCTTTATGACTACTTAAGATGCACCCACAGCTAAGACGATAATTCTAGCAGCTAGCCTTTTTATTATTTTTTTTCCTTGTAAAAGGTATGCCTTGTATAGAATTTGGTAAATTCTTTACTTGAAGATTCAGATTTTACTGTTTGGGGTTGGTTTTGGTGTTTGTTGTTTGTTTGTTTGTTTGTTTTTAAGGATAAATTCTAGGTTGATACTGACTTTAGATGTTTGCAAGAGCAAGTTTCAAGGACTTCCTATTTACAGAATGTTTATTCTGCAAAAGGCTCATAGAAATATAATGCTACACTGGTTCCAGTTGGTAACTGATGTTAGGTAAGAGATTTGATAGATCTAGAAAAGCATCTCCTTCCTTCCAGCATGTGGGGCAACTTCACAAGTTACCCAGCTACAATTGGGTTTCATTTACACCTCAGAAAAAGATATCAAATGAAAACAGCCAAAATACTTTTAAAGGAAAAAGATTTCAGGTTTTTAGTTTGGTGGGTGTTTTTTTTGTTGTTGTTTTGTTTTGTTTTGTTTTTTTTTTTTTAATGTTACGTAAAAGCACAAAGTAGTAAATAAGGAAATGTTCCACTTAAAATTATTTTCTAAGTCAGTTTGACAAAAATTAAATCCCCTCAACAGCAGGACTCTTTACTATAGAAACTGTTCCAAGAGAATTGATGTGTTTAAAACACAGAAGTGTTCTGCAAAAGGAAAAAATAGCGTATTTCCCATCCCTAACTTAGCTATTAAAAACATTCCCATCTTCACAAATTTTTTAGTCTGTTTTTATTTTTAAATAAAACTCAGGTCTTATCTGCCCTGAACAAAGCATTTCCTACATGCTTTTTCACATACGATTATGATTTCTGCCACTGTTGGCAGCACTGTTCAAATTCCTCAGAAAGGAGCTCAGTTCAGGCTGGTCTGAATACCACACTGCACCTTTGGCAGGTGTAAGTAACATCCTATCTTAAGCAATGGTAACATCATTTTGCCCATTTAGGACAAAGCCAGTTTTACAGTTGTGGGAAACCTCAAAGTGTTTTTATAAGGTAAAACAATGACATTTCAAGAAACAAACCCATGAAAGCCAAGTAAACAGAAGTTGCACAGTTAACAGTAATCTGAAGTGTTTCACTAATGTCTATTAAAATCAGTGCTTTAATATTTTAAGTACAAATTTAATTAAAGATACAAAACTTGCAGCCACGTCCACAATAACACACAATCTAAGCCTCTTATCCAAGTAGGCTGCAAGTGAATGAGGAGAGAGTCAATAAACCCACATTCTACTCTGCATTCCCCACAGTCACCTCTTGAGATGAATGTCTTTAAAAAAAAAACAAAAAACAAAAAACCAAAACACAATAATTACTGGTCTCTTAACTACAGCCAAAACTAAACAACATCAACAGTCCACACAACTTGTCTTTTCCATATTTCCATAATATTACTGATTCTCAATATTTGCTCCTTATATGAGTGGTAAGATCACTACTGTCACAGGGTTATTTGAGGCTGAAAAATGGTTAAATCTATCTATATTATGGGCTACTCCTTCCTTTTCATTCAGAGAAACTTTTTTTTCAGGATGGCAAGTTTCACTGATTGTGGGTACTACGGTTAGAAGATTGTACAGCTAATGAACAGCTGGAACATTAAATATGTTAAAGTACACTATAACTAAATCATATTGCATTAGATTGCTATATTTAAACTGTTAATGTAATACTATTGTTAAAACAGACAGTCATCTGAGATGGTTTAACACTATCAGTGTCAGAACTTAAATGTAAGAGAATCCATTTAATCAAAACATTATGTTTTATATAATGAATTAATCATTCATTTGGCTTTCAACTGCCTTTGAACAAAGTATTTCATGATACAACTTTATCTTCTATATAGCTTCAATTAATAAATGCTTTTAACCACGTAGACTGATTGCAGGTTACTATTCGAAATACAAACATTTCTCAGCATATGTTCTCTCTGGAAAGGCCTTATGGGATGGAGTAAAATAAATTTGCACTTAGATGCTATATTTTAGGATATAAAAGTAAGGCCATTATCAGTGAAATAACGATGTTTAAATTATAATTGACTGAATATTAACTATGTGTGTCTATTTTCAACATTTTCATTCAGAGGCCGTTTGTGCATTAAGTCTGACACACAAGAATACTATCTACAGAGAAGAGCTTTTGTTGTAAAACAATATCATCTTAAACTTGTAATAAAGTCAATGCATAGTTCATTAAATAGTCCAGAACAACAATTTTTTGGAAATACATATATATTTAACCAAGTACTGCATAGTGGAAAAAAAGAAGGTAAAAAAGAAAATCAACTGTTAAAAACACTGAGTGTATATGAAGAGTTATTGCTGAATTCTTAGGTATATTTTGACTGCATGCAATTTAGTACCAACACCTAAAAAACAGGATTACTGAAAGCAAACTGCTGGATTACAAAATTACTCTTTTAATATTTTTTTGCTGCAAAACACCATCACTATTCAAGGTTTGTTTGTATTTTAATGATTCATATTTCATCCATCCAGTTACACAAAAGGCATTTGTGGTTTAGGGCACTCATTTTTTTTTTAATTTTCAATACATGGCAAGATTTCTCCCTCTGTCTCAGAAGTGTTCCCCTGTGAGAGTTCTGAAGACACTCTAAATAGGCAGATAAGTTACTTCTGTATCAAATATAAAGCCACATAGTTAAAATTTGTTTAATTCTGTAGAATAAATGTTAGTGTATTTCACAGTGATGAAAACCTCAAAGGTTTATTGCTCCCTCTTCATCCACCACCACACTAGATATTTTGAATACTTATTGTCATGATCATGCCAGCACAGGCAAAATCAAGGTTAAACTGTTTATGAAGGTTATACAGAATCTTGACTTCACAGCATTTTCTGCCATTTGTCAATTGCCTGACAGATAAAAGCTTTGTGTTAGGAGTTTTAATTCCTACAAAAAATGATCAGTCAAATGTATGTCTTTTTAATTTCTTAATTCTTGTGGAAACAAAAGCTGGCATTAAGAAGATGTTTTCTTAATTATGCTTTCATTGCAAGATCAGATCTAAGGCATACTTCATTCAGTGCAAAGTCATTACACACTACAGAGAGAAGACAAAACCCCTTCAATCTCCTCTATGGACCCTACAGGTACATGTGCAAAACCCAGCAAGACTGAAATAAAGATGGACACAATGTACAAGATATTGCGTAGTTAATATTTCCTCTAAGGTAAAAAAAAAAAAAATCTTATAGAGATTACTATTTATAGAGATTACTATTTGTATAGCTTTGAGTAGTCTCTCCATGGCTAGCAATTTCAAACAAGTTATTAAAATCCAAGTAAGAACTCACCAATGGTATAACTAAACCCAACAAAAGCAGCATTTGTTGTCACAATATGACCATCATCACTTAAACACACACATACTAACACAAGTCAAGCCCATACCATATATTTTGAGACTGGAGTTAAATAAGGAACAAGTTTACAGTGCTTTGGTAAGTACATATTCAACACCAAGAAACATAAATAACAATAGGAATATAGCAATAACCTTGAACACAAATATACCGTAAGTATTTCCATGAAAGAAATGGATGTCACAAGATGCTCCAGATATTTTTTACAATTTATTTTTTTTGCCTTTTTCACTTCTTGACAAACCATTAAATGCAAGTCATGCCTACTGAGAGGGATGACTCTGAGACCTGGGCACAACCAAACATGAAAAAAAGAAAACAAAAATGTTTAAAAAAAAAAAATGTTTTAACAGACAGGCACACACATAACAAAAAGGAGGCTTTTGTTAACCATCCAGGAGACTATACATTCTTTACTGCCCACTACTCCTTTCCTGGGAAAGATCCACTATGTTTTCTCACTGCTCAATATTCTAACAGCAGCAAGCGGCCTGCACTTGTGCAACACTTTTCCACATGCATTTTCCAAAGAAGCTTCCCGAGCTATATGTGCATGTCCAGTATCATTTTACATTTGGTCACACAGACAGGTTGAGTGATTTGATGCAGTTTAGCAAGACAAAAGTGAACCAGAGGTACAGTCTTTTGCCTTCCAATCTATGCCTAATCAAGCAAAAGGACAATGATCCAAAATACTACAAAAACTTCATTCAAAGTGAAATTTGGAATGCAGCATATAAGAACGAGCACAAACCTATTCAGCCTTCAACCTAACAAAGCCAAGAATGTTTCCATGTTGCCAATTACCCTGGGTGTTGCAATTAAAATTTTTGATCAACAGTAACCAGGTATCTTCTTTAGCTATGACTAATAATGCAATCTTGGAGAAAGGTCCAAGCCTACAGAAGACAAGAGTCAGCAATTCAGCACATCCTACATTCACTTTTTAGTTATCTCCTAGGGGAAAAAAACATAACCTTTGGTAACATGAGAGATGCATACTGTACAGTGGTGATAGTTTCTATAATGAAACTCCAGATATAAAGGATAATATCCATAATACAAACCATAATTCTAAAATATATCTGAATATGTGTGTGCATATATACCTCTCAAAAATTATTTCATTTTCTCTTTTATACACATATAAACATCTGGCTAATATGCCCCATAAAAATTTTTCCTTACTTAGGACTAATCTTTTAAATAACAGAGTTTTAAACAGTCCCTTAGAATATTTTTTAAACACCATTAAAAAAATTATTAACTATCTCAGGGCAATCAAGAAGCACACACAAAATAAATTAAAATCATACAAATGTGGTTATATTGTTCAGAAAGTCTAATTCTCCCATCTGAAATGAAATAGAGACCAGTGTACCTTAGGGTGAATTATTCATCGATATACAAATTCATTCTCTCTTTCCACACAAATCTTCATGTGAATTTAACTGCATTTCTGTGTAAGCAAGAAACACAGTAAATCCGCAGAAGTCTTGCAAAGGGGAGCTGTGTTCCACTGGATAAGAGCATTTTTGCTGGAGGGCAGCAAGTCATCATTTTATCACCATCTGAACACTAGCAACACCTGTGCCCTTGTAAGCTTCACACCTTGAAATAGCAGCAACATATTTGATGGGTTCAGTAGTAATTTTTCTTCCAGTATTGGATTAGACTACTTTGCATATACAGTAAGTCAAAAGTCTAGTACTTGTGTGCAATATTAATCCACATTTACATCTGAGAACTCATAAATACACATGGAAACAAACATGACAGAGAATTGAAACTCATTTTAAGTTACAATGTTTTCAGTTCATATGACTGAAAAACAAGTAAAAAGTAGGTGGACAGCAGAAACAGGAGAAAAGGAGTACAATAAAACTGTAAGAAGTAGGTCACGGTTAAAAGGGCAAGTTGCAATTAAAATTGATCAACAGAAGATGTAGACTGTACCATCTGCATAAATGCCTAAATGCAGCATTATTTTCACATCACATACAGTAGATGTGATTTCTAAGCAGCATATTATAACAGCTGGCGAACTCACTAATAGATTTATGGTAAATGAATACTAAATCTCTCCAGCTCTTAATATACAGTAGTTATGCATTAGCCTTTAAAGCTCTTTGTCATCGTTTTAGTAGTCAAGGCTGCATTTCCATGAATATTTAGTATCCCAATAAGGAAATTACAAATATTCACCTTCAATGAACTTTCACACAACAGAAATATATTAAAATACCTTCTTAAGCTGAATAATTTCAATGCAATGAGTTTTCTTTTTGTTATTTCAAATAAAATACAAGGAATTTTTAACTTCCAAAGTGGAGGGTGTCTTAAGGCAGTAAAAGATATGTATTAAGGTTTCCATGATTGTTTATGGTCGTCTATGTGAATAAAGCATATTACACACAATTGCTGTCATATATTTATCTACGTGACTTTGTTACACTGTACATGATTTAGCAATCTTCTTGAGAAATTTAAAGTGCCACAGTTCAAATGTGCTCATCTGTCTTTTCATGGGCTTCTAGTCCATCCTAGTTGCTTTGAGAAATGAGCCCTTGCTTTATTTAAAGAGCAGTCTTTTTTAGGCGAAAAAAGAATGCATTCTTCACTGCTGTGCTAACTGGAATCCAGTGGTCGAACCAATCCTTCTTTGTAAACACGAAGAATAGCTTCACAAACAAATTTGTATTGACTCTGTATAAGAAAGAAAACAGAAAAACATTTATGGATGTTCAGGTAAACTCCTGATCAGACTGTAGTATTGAATAGGACTAACAGTCCCATGGCTTCCTTTTTTTCCTGGACAATGACAGCAGAGGAGACACAAAGATGGGAGGAGAAAATCCTACTCTCTTGGCTGTGTTCACCGTAAACAAAGACAACATTTACTCTTCCTTGAAGGAAAGGATTAAAAATCATACACCAAGGAAAACACAGTCCCCAATATTAAAAGTATTCATGCTGAATTTTCAGGGAATAGGATTTATTCGTTAAACCTACACATATTTATATGATTTTGCTAACTAGTTAAATAAGAGCTAGTTTAAATAGTTCTTTACATTCTTTATGTATCTCTTTTTTTTTTTCCTCAGTTATCTGAGTTACTCTGAGTATTCTGAGCTTGCCAATCCTGCAGTTACATGTTACTGGGCACATCTAAGTTATGTGACCAAAACCACATTTAAAGTTACCATATAGGATATATAGGTGCAACTACCTAACTAAAAACTACTTTTTTTTCCAAACCACGCTACTGCAGAAGAAGGAGTCACTTAATTCCCAATTTTTGATCAGACCACATATCTCCTTTTGCAACTGAAGGGGATCAAAACTTTTCAATAGTTTTGAAGAACAGCAGGCATATTAATTCTTTTATCAGCCAACATTTTTATCTCAATTAGATCTTATAAAGTCTTCACAAATTAGTGTTTCTTCTCTGCATTATACTATTACAAAGACTATTCCTTCTACGACTTGTTAAAAGCAATTAGCTTGCAAGCCTCTTTCTGAAAAGTGATACAAGGAGAAATTATCAATAGGACTAAAAACCCATATAGACTGAAAAAATTTATATGACTAACACAATCCTGAGAATGCAAGATGACTGAAATTTAAAAGAACTTGAAAAGAGGAAAGCATCCTTCCCTCTTCTCTGAAAGTACCATTATCAAAACTCCCAAATGAACACCTTCCTCCAAAGCTCCATGTCATACTCAGAGAAGCACAGCCTCACATTTTTAAAATCCCTTTTTCCATCTTTGAAATGTTCTCCCAGCTGCCCTTATATTGTCAGCTCTCATCAATTCTTCAGAAACATCTGGGAACATTTCCCCACTATCTTCAAAGGGCAGGGCTCAAAGATAATATTTGCACTGTGAAGGACCTTAGGTTGCATGTAAATACCAGAGGTTAGGAATGTTATTCTTGTCCATAAAATGTAACATATTTTCTCTTAGATACAGAAAACTTAAGGGAAACTGGGAGGTGGAAATGAATTTTCTGCATCTCAGTTTTCCTGATTTTTCTTTTAACCTTTCAGTCAATTACTCCCACCTTCAATATCACTCTGTTCTTTTGTCTTTATTTCTTAATTACCTTGATTTTTCTCTTCATTGTTATAGTAATTTCCCTACTGCTTGAACAAGCCAGGTGTGATATTTATCTCTCTGCTCAATAGTTCTGTTAACTTGTGTAATCAAGTTACTGAACAAATAAAAGGATGAGTACTTCAGCACTGCTTACTCTGACTCAGTCTCTGACTACTTGTTTTCTCTTACCTGTTGCATGTATTCTTACTGCTCAGTCAGCTGGTAGCTAGTTCTATTATGTACATCCTAAAGCTCTGTTTTCTGTGTTGTTTAGTTTATCTTATTTCTTTTTAATGGAACATATTGTGTTGCTTTTTTTTTTTTTTATCATTTTGGTTGAAGCTTTTGTTTTGCTGTTTCTGGTAGCCAAAGTACTCGTCTTTGAGAAATTACAGCTTTCATATGACTAAAAACATACACTAAACTGATCAGTTGATAGCTCTGATGGGTCCATTCTTACTGAATATGCCCTGTCTGATATTAACTCACAACATGCATCTGGTGAAGTGTTTATCCTCGAATTGGAGCACGCACACAATGCCCACAGGGCAACTGAACATGCTTCAGGCAAAGCTATTAAAACTGAACAATCCCTTTATTATAACTGAATCATCTCTAATGCCTTCTCCCAGAAGCCCTAAGCTGAATATCAAATATGACCAAATATGAGTGGGGCTAGCTAGAATGGAAGCATGGGAATGCCACAGAGCACCCAGAACAGATTGAAATACTATTATGTAGCTCTTTGGTAGTCTGTTTTCTCACAGCTGAGTGCTTGCTTCTGTGTCTCATTTACAGCATAGTATGCCTATTTTGCTCATTGGCTTTTCACAACAATATCTATCTACTTTGGAAATAACAAGTGAATTTAGTTTCACAGTATTGCTGCTACAGACCTGTAGCAGCAGGTCTGATTGTGGTGACAGCAAACTCTGTAATATACAGCAAGCAAGGTAAAGAACCTTATTCTAGGCATTCATTTTCCACACAGGGTGTCTGACTGTCAGCGTATTTATTGCTATTCCTTGTATTCTAGAGTTTTGTCAAAGTGTGGAGTGCAAGGACAGTCTTGCTGATTTCCGTTTTAACAGAAGGGACTCAGCCTTCTAACAACCTAAGTTTACTTCAGGTTCTCATATCTGATTTTCAAAAAGAGCATCAGCTCTAGACTGTTTAAGCCTGAACTTGCTCAGATAGTTTTAGAAACTCAGGAGTGTAGACAGGTGCAACTCTAGAAGTGAACATTCAGGTGCCTTAAACTTCATTTGACGTCAACTTTTGTCATCATTTAAGCTTCCACTTCTGAAAGGAACAGGCAGGGGACCCTTCAAACATACAGTCCTGATGCTCTCCCAGAGAGTGCACTCATACTGCAATGAGTGTCCCAGCAGCATGCATGAACAAACTCTGCTCTAATGTTACACAGGCGACTGTAAATCCCGATGCCTTTACACTCCTTTTCCTCTCCATCTAGGCAATCACAATGCTACCTCTTGCAGTCATTAGCCTGTTAATGAACAAAATTTTTCTTCACAATTTCCCTTTTCCTTGATCAAAGGGAAAACAAGGCATTTTCTTTTGAAGATGAACAAAAATGCACAGTTTAACTGTTGTCTTTGTGGGTCTAAAGCCCTTTACTTCCATTTCTCATAGGACATTTAGCTCTCCAAGATAACTCACATGTAGTATTCTTGTCATCCAACCTCTTCTCAAGAAAGAACAGTCTCTCATCCTTCAGCCTTGGTCTCTAACTTGAAATATATTCATTCCCAAAGCTGACACGAAACTGCCTTAATGATCTCAAGTTGTCTTTGAGCCACTTTCATCGTAATATCACTGTCTACTTTCATATTTCAGTTACTAATATTACCTAACTCGCCCTTTGTTTTTCCAAACTGAGTAGTGGTAAAATTAAAAAAAAAAAAAAAAAAAAAAAAAAAAAAGAAAGAAAATATTGTTCTTACAGAATTTCTACTCTGAAGCGACCTGTTGAGAAGCCACTTCCTCTCTTCAAATCATGTGTTCTTGTTACAGAGGCTGGGAGTAGTTTATCACTATGTGGGTATAATCAAAACTGTGTATTCTATACCCTCTATGTCATTTATGATTGATCATTTGCAGCAGCTGCTCAGGGCACATGTGACACTTCAGGCTGCAAGCTGGATGTTAAAGAAATCCTGTGAGGGGTTTTTCTTTGTCTTCACACTAATAACTGTGGTAACAGCTGTGATAACTCCCCTCTGGGGAGGCATTAGCACTTTCACACCCAGCCTGAGGGGTCATCTCTGCCAACGGGCCACACTGGACTGGCATAATAGGCAGCTGCAATGACCTAGACCATCAAAGACTCCAAAAATATCCCATGACTCACAGAGTTGGATCACCCATTGTGAAACTCTCCGCCCTGGGGAAGGTACTGGGCATTCCCACCTGAATGTGAGCATGTATAATCTTGGGGTTTTGGGACTTCTAGTACCACTAGTCGGATCCAGAGGAGGACCAGAACTCCAACAGGACTGTAACTGCCACTCTCAATGAGACTGTGATCATTACTTTAACAGGACTGCAACCATCACCCAGACTAACAGGTTTTCCTTTCCTTTCACTTTGCACCCACTGGGACACGAAACACTGCTCTGTTCTTGTCCCCAGGTACTGGGTTATATATCTGTTTGTTGAGGGTGAAAACCAGTTTTTCTCTGTATCATTGCATTTATTATAATCTTTTTTAGTAAATTGTAATTCTGACTTGTAATGTCTCTTGAGTTGGGCTCATTTCTCCCGCGGGTTTACTTGTAAACCAGAACACCATGCCACAAACACTTTAATTTTACCTTCAATTTAATAATTTTCTATAATGCTTAGTACTAGAATGAAAAGTAAAAATTTATTCTAGCTTCTTGCAGAGAATTTAGACAAAGAACTGGGAACAGACAATAGTGCAAGTCTGATTTCGGGCATTTTAACTACTTGCAATGTGTGGAAATCAATTATCTTTTCACAGCAAGGTAAGAAATATTTACAAAAAAAGTTAAATACATCCCTCATTAGCAAAGCAGCTTTTGCCACCATATTACCTTGTGCTGAATTTAGGAAGCTTGAAATATTATGGCAACTGAAGACTCATACAACTAGATTCCTATATGTAAAAAATTTTTGGATCTGTTTTAAAACTTGGCAAGTGCAGTATAAATACAGAAAACGAGGCTTCATCTCCACCACTTACCGATGTTTGCACCATCATAGCTCGTTGGTCTCGCATTTTTCTTACAATATCCAGTGGATAAACAGGTTGGTTCCTTTCAATTAAACACATGGCTGTTTCCATAGTGACCAATACACCAGTGCGACCAATTCCTGCGCTGTGAAATGTAACCGGAAAATAGTCTATAAAATTGGGTTTTTGCAATGCACCAGATTCATATCATAGTCTTAATACTAGGATGCTAAACAACCTCAGGAATTACAGAGACCTTAGTAAAATTTGAACAGAGTGCAAAGTTTATTTTTACAGCAAATTCAGTAATATTTTCCAGCAATTACTAAAGAGAAAACATTTTTTTAATGTAAATAAAACTAAAGCCTCACTTTAAATGCATTTTTAAACATTTATAACTGCTTAAAAATCTAAATGTGTTGGTTTGGTATTTTTGACTTTAAAAGAAGGTAAGATCTAATTGACTGCTTTTATGACAGGCACTTGAACAGCAGCAAAAAAGCCTTTGCAGTACTGTTTAAAATGAGGTTATGACAGTGGTAGAGGATAAAAAACGGAGAACAAATTACACTGCAGATTATCAGCTCTGTGATAATTACATGACTAAACCATTTCACCAAAAGGTTGTGGGAGAAAGGGAGACAAAGGAAACTTATCGTTTACATATGACATCAGTTTCTGTCTTCAGCAGTGAACACTTGTATTGCACAATTTAAGATTTTCATCTAATTCAAGGAATCTCCTGTCTTGCAGACAGACTTTTCCCATGAAATGCTTATTCTAAGGCTGAAGTAGATCTATAATCAGAATTTTAAAACACAAGTACCTGCAGTGAACAAGAACTGGCTCATCCTTTACTCTCTTTGGCCTCATACAGGTCACAAACTCCAAGAAGTCCATGGAGTCATCAGGAACGCCATGATCAGGCCAAGCTACATATTGGAGATGGGTGACGGTGTGTTGTTGTTCTGTCTAAAATACAGTAAAGTTTTAAAAAAATGTCCAGCATTAAAACGTCTGTATTCATATTTACTAGATACAAGTCACATTTTTCACAGTAAGTGCATTTTGCAGATGCATTAAGAGGTAGATGTTGAAAATGTTTGTCATTTTAAAACTTGGTGTAAATTATGAAGACGACATAATTCTTAGAAAGCATAGGTGAGACAATGTTTTCTAAATAAATGAGATATCAAGCTTAACTTGCATGATCTCAACAGATTTTAATTTTTTTGTTTTATTGACTATTGACCTATTATACTTTGACATCATTGAGTTACCTGAGGTAAAACGATACAAGGCATAAGCATAATAGTACAATATAATAGTTTAGAACACACTGAAAAAAACAAGTGAGCAGCAGAAGAACTACTGAGATCAATATCAAAATAACAGAGGCTTGGGGCTACACAATTTGTTGTAAATATGTCTGTGCATACTTAGAGATTCAGCTACAATAAAGTTGTCTGCAACATTTGCTAAATCTGGTTTCTGTCAGAAAACATATATCATCCATACATGCTCATTTTACATATAGGAATGACTTCTGTATGATTCACAGAAGGACACTTTTCTGTATGGAAGCAATATAGTTAGTTAAAAGATTCTGTTGCATGAAGAGTTCTTTTTTGGTTCAATTATACCTCAAAATAAAAATGGTTTTACAGAAGTTCTTTCAGTTTAGCTTTTTGTTAGCTTTGGTTATGAAGCCACTCAATCATCTTTGCAGGCAGATTGGGGCTCAATGGATACATTACAGATGTAACTAATACTTAGGGTAGGAAGGAGAAAACCAAGATGCTCCTGAGCTCTGCTGTGTCATGCAATGAGGATCTTGCTCTTTACAAACTGAGACAAGCCTTCATGTTCCTTTATTTCTTCCACACATTTTGTAATAGTTAGACCTGCATTTTATTTATGTCCATTACTACACTTAGCATTTGACAACCTACTGAAATAAAACTCTCATTTATCACTAAATTAGTCAATAAAAGCTGGCCTCTCCCTAGGAGTCCACATGAGAATGTTTTTGTAATGTTAGTGACTTGAAAAGATTTCTTTCTTTTCCTCTTAAGCGTACATGACTAAACCATTGAAACATAGAATGCCTTCAACTGCTTGTGTTCCTCTTCTGCTAAGGAAGTGGTTCTACTATCAGGGAGCAGGCTAGTAGGACACAAAAGATGGAAGAGCTACTGCCTATGTACTAAATACAGGAAATGCAATTCCAGTCAAAGCAATTGCAGAAATTTACAATTGCCTCCAGGGACAAAAAAAATAAATGACACAGTTCATACTTTGCCTCTTGAAGGCACAGCCTGAGCAATCACATTTAAAAGGTCCAGCACAAGGCCCAAGGGGACAATGTAATCTAACATTAATGATCAAGCTCCCTGTAATATGAATTGCTTTGGGATCTATCATCCAGGTCACCACAAGATCCACAGTGACCAGGACTGCTGCAGGAAAAAGCATGGTCTTTTGCTACTCAGCTTTGCTGAGTAGAAACAGTTGACCTCGATCAAACGATTACAGTTCACATTTTTCTGAAATGCCAAGATTAAAAAAACCCAAAACATAAACATGCCAAGAAAATGTAATTAAAAAGCTCTCCTTTGTAAATCTGTACATGCTTAATCAGAACCTTTTCTAGAGGGTAATGAGATAATGCAGCAACCATACATAGCTGTTTGAGCTGATTCTCTTAAATCAGAGACATTTAAAGTATACCATCCTTGATTCACTCTAAAACTATCCAAGAGTGAGTATCCAGTTGCCTTCCATCTGCTTCAAGAACTTAATGCCTACAAAATGGATAAGTGCCAGTGGCACACCTGAGAACCACTAATTGTGATCTGTAGCATCAAAAAGTCATTTTACAAGCTCAGAAAAAAAGGAAAGAGTTAACATAATTTCTACTTATCATTACAGAATCAAATATAGTGAGTTGCATTTATTTAAATAGTTCACAGGCATTAAGTAAAACAAGTATATTATATAAGAGTTAATTAGAGTGAGAATATACTGGGAAAACATGCACTTGATCCCCAGAGCTGCTGATTTTGGTGTGATCATCTTCATTTTCTATTGCATGCCCTAATTATCCACAAACAAGGTGTTTGTCAATAATTCCAGGTATGCCTCAAGCTTCAGTGTAGTTTTCTAGTTATTTGTGTTTTAATTTACACAGATTTACATCGAAAGAAAAAAATACAAGGTCTTGTTTAAATGCAGAAGTAAAAGTTTCAGAACCCCTAACATAAGCCAACTCAACTTTTCCCTCCAAGAACTGTTGTATGACATCTATGTGGCAATGAAGACAAAGCAGTGGAAAGCTTCAATCCAGATTAAGATGTATAAAAAATTAGAGATTCCGTTTTCAGCTGTTTATAGCAGAAAGTGCTAGTAGTATACTACTTACATTGCTGCCTTTGTTTCATTGAATATCAATTTAACACAGTCATTAGAAAGCCTACATGCTGGTCATTCATAAATGATGTAAGTGCTCTCTCATGGCTCTTACACTCATTCATTATAGCAATCATATAACTTTTCTTTAATGGATGAAATTTAATCAATTTTTAAACATGAATTTTTTTCTTTTTGTTTGAATAATGTCATAGAATCATAGAATATACTGAGTTGGAAGGGACTCATCAGGATCATCAAGTCCAACTCCTGGCCCTGTGCAGGACACCTCAAGAATCACACCATGTGCCCAAGAGCTTTGTTCAAATGCTTCTTGAACTCAGACAGTCTTGGTGCTGTGACCACTTCCCTGAGGAGCCTGTTCCAGTACCTGACCACCCTCTGGGTGGAGAACCTTTTTCTAATGTCTAACCTAAACGTCCCCTGACTCAAATTCATGCTGTTTCCTTGAGTTCCCTCACTGGTCCCCACAGAGATTGGTATCTACCTCTCCACTTCCCCTCATGAGGATGCTGAGGTCTGCAATGAGGCCTCCCCTCAGTCTCCTCCAGGCTGAACAGACCAAGCGACCCCAGTCACTCCTCATATGGCTTCCTCTCAAGACTCTTCACAATCCTTATGGTCCTTTCTTGGACGCTCTCTAATAGTTCAATGTCATTTTTCTCTTGCAGTGCCCAAATCTGCACACAGAATTCCAGCTGAGGCTGCACCAGTGCAGAGCAGAGCAGGACAATCCCCTCCCTCAACTGGCTGGTGATGCTTTCCCCGATGTCCCCCCAGACATGGTTGGCCCTCCTGGCTGCCAGGGCACTGATGACTCATTTTCAACTTGCCACTGACCAGAACCCCCAGGTTCCCTTCTGCAGCACTGTTCTTCAGCCTCTTGTTTACTTAGTAAAATTTATCAGGTGAAAGAATGACAGGGCAGTTTGAAAATGTGGGAGAATAAAAAAATCAAACAAATAAAGCAAAACCTTGAAAAATTACAGTCCTTCAAAGTAATGTGACTTATGTGGTTCAACAAGTATTATCTCCACAACCTTGTTAAGTTCCGTGGCTGGGTTCTACTCACACTGAACTGAAATTAGGAAGAAATGCTTATTTAAACAAGGGCAAGTAGCAAAAAAGTTGTCTTCAAAACATAATTGAATTAAATTGTTGAGATTTAATGGGCAGTGACATGTTGCAAGGCATTTATCTGAAAGGAAACGGAATAAAAGTTTGTCTTAGGCTCCTCATGCTATTTTTTCAATGATTAAAAGAAATTCATATCTTGTTTTACAAAACAGTGCACTGTGTGATGAACTCTGCACTCACACTACACAATTTCTTTCCTTAGGTCTGTTTGTTCTGGTCCCCAAAGTGTTCTGAAGCTTTTTTTAAAAAAAAAAGTACCACCCCCTCCCCCAATCAACCCCCAAAACCCCCAAATTTGGTGCTTCTTTTGGTCTCCTTTCATTTTGCTACAGTATAGCTTTCAATCTTAGTTCTTGAAAAGGCAGGAAATTAATCCTTTCTTTATTTCATGAAGCTTAGAAAGGTTAAAAATAAATAATTTGAGTGACAGAGAATAAAAGTTTGTGCATATATACTTGCAGTACTACTTTTATGGGCTTAATTTCTTCTGTGCTGACATTCAGGTTTATCACTTATAGATTAATGGCCAAAATACAGAAAGAAATATCATGCTGCTCCCTGACTATGTGGTTTCTCATAGCTAGAAACTGAAACACTGTAAACTATCTCAACTGAAAGACCTGAGAGTAACAGAAAGTATTGGCATCTGACATCTCATATGTTTATGACTACAAAGGAAATCTTAATTACATTAAAACAAATTCGGATGCACTGCCAAGTGACAGATTCAGTTACAAATGTATGAGACTAAAGGATTGGTCATCTTGCTGTAAGACCCATTGATTACATGTTATATTTTAAAATAGATATTTCCTTTTTTCTTTTACTACTGGCAAGTCTGCTAACTGTAAAAGCTACTAAAGTACACAGAAGTTTAAAATACTTACTAGTAATGGAACTGCAAATTAGTCTTTAGACATTATACACTCATTTCTTACATATCTTATGAAAGCACAAACCCTTAATCTTTTTAGAAAATAGCTGTGGGCCTTAGAATTTTGGAAAAGAGACGAAGAGAGGAAACATAAGAAATCCAGGACAACTTAGAAGTCATATTTCATCCCCTATAACTCAGGTTGTGAGAAGTCATGGCCTGTGCACACATTTCACAACACAAGAGGATATGCATGTGTTTAACCTTCTCTTTGCTTTCTAACATTAGCATAAAGCATTAGGAGTTGTGGAATATATGTATCTTACACAAATTGAGCACATTTCAATTGAGATAGATATGGATTTTTTTTTTCTTTTTTACAATTTGACTAAAGGAAATGGTGAGATTCTGCATCTTAGCTCAAAACAACATTATTTGGCTTAACTTCTTAATTAGCCATTCTAGCTGCATGTGCCATTAACCAAGTGATCCATATTTCATCCCTGAAAGACCACAATTACTTAGAAAAAACCTCACATTACAAATCAAACTACTTGTGAATCCAGTTATTGCAAAACTGTTTAAAGAAAAGCACTAAACTTCTTTATGAAGCTTATTACAGTATCTGGAAATGTATTATAGAACTTAAAAAGTAAAGTTTTGAAGAAGCCCTGAAGAAGTAATCATACTATCTTGATTCATTTAACATATACATATTCTTTTGTGTATATACACACGCATGCATATTCACACACAGAGATATATGTTATCAAACACAGAGTCTTTATCTACCTATCTCTACCTGTATTCATTCAGCTTGCTTGGGGATAATTAAAGATAAGGGACAGACATTTACCTCAACATTTGTAATCACCATTTCTCTAACAACATAAGCAATTGTACAGTCTTCAGAGTGGCATTTGACTCGAAAGCTGCCATACTCCATTACATCTGGTGGATCAGGCCAATACTGATGACATTTGGTCTGTAAGGAAAATTAAGCACATGTCAAGACCGAATACAAGCACTTCTGTTTCCAGCATTCCATCCTACGCCGTGGTTCAGGGAACTCAAGGAGCAGTATAAAATCTGTTCTGGTTGGCTGGCGAGATTTTTGCATCCAAATTGAAAAATAACAGGACAAATTAGGCTAAAGTCTCCATAAATATCTTTTTTAGTGATTTTTTAAAAATATTCACGTTTGGATGCATGATACTTTGTCTGGTGCTCATCTGCAATTGCTAAAGTGACTTGTCAAGGCATAAGGTAGGAGGAGAAAGATGGATTTATTCCATCATAAGAAGAGAAGTGTAGAGGGTAAATTTATAACTATCTTTAGCAATCAATAACAGGTTATAGCAAAGGCAGAGCCACACTTTTGTTGAAAGTGAAAAACAAAAGGACAAGAGGCAACTGAAAAAGATGCAACAAGGGAAATTCTGATTAGATGTTGGCAAAAAATTTCCATGAAGACGGCCAAGCGCAGATACAAGAAACCCTATGAAGCTGTGGAATATCTACCTATAGAAACAATCAAACCTTAACTGATGTGACACTGTAACTGTACGAAGTTCAAAGCTGGTTTTGTCTGTAACTTTTAAACTCATACAGACCACCAAAAGCTGGAAATTTTGAAGTGTTAAAATTTCTTGATTTTCTTTAAATAGAACTCAATTTTTAGTGGCTTGAAATCCAAATTATAAACATTATGCCTGAAATTTTTACTGTGGTAGTTTACCCAAAATACTTTCCTTTTCAAATTTAAGCCAAAATAATGTATCAATTTCTAAAAAATTAATATTACTGTGGAGAAAAAAAATAAAATTATATAATACAAATCTTAAGATCATTGGAAAGAGACAGGCTGGAGTGTAAAACCTCCAGGGACTGTGAAAAGGTTTGGCATTCGCCAGTGGGGATACTCTTGACAAGAATATACATTTTTTTCTATTCCTGAAAGTTCACCCACAAATTGGCCAAATATAAATACTTTCTGAAATTAAAAAAAAAAACTCAGAAAAAGTGTCTAGGGTGTAGAGGTACCAGCAAGATGATTAGAAGCTATCAACGATTGCCTTGAAGTTTCCAACTGACTGGGCAAACTACAAACTATTACTAATATGTGTTTCTCCTCAACACAAGGAAATGAAAGCAGCAAGCTGTTTTGACTGCAATACACTCAAAAGATGAAGGGAGAATTCTTGTCAGATGATGTTCAACATCTGTTTCCATGAACAGATGTAACCTGTATGTAATCTGACCATGATTTAAATCTGATGGTTGCTTAACCATCCTTCCTTACATGACAATCTTCATGCTGTTTAGGACCTTCAATATTCAGTGACTTGTTTTCCAAAAGCACTGGTTTTTGACTGGGATGCCAGGTAAATTTCATAGTGTAGGATAGATCACATAGGAAATATTGATAAAAGGTTACAGTGTAGGCATGCAAGAGCTTCTCTACCTTCTCTACCTCTTAAGAAAACCAAATCTTTCACCTTTCACCTTCTAAAAATTCAAACTACCCTTATGTTTAATCTAAAACACTTAATCTTTAAAATTACAAAGGATATGTTAAATCAAAGTACAAAAAAAAAAAAAACCAAAAAAAAAACAACCAGATTTTCACTGTACTATTCTGAAAGTAATGGAAAGCCAGAGTGTATGTGAACACAATTAAAAGAATTATCAGAGGGATTCTAGGTAAGAACCTAAAATGTAAATAAAAATAAGCAGGTTAAACTCTCACCACTACTACTAAATAGCACGATGGCAGACTTTTTTTTAATGCCAGACTACAAGGTTTGCTCAGCCTGATCAGTGCTTGCATATATCTGCTGAATGGTTTGGAGAGCAACTGCCACATGGAGCACAGTACTCAGGGGGAAAAATGACAACACATGGTACCTGTCTCTTCAGCATAACAGAGTGAATGCAGTGATTTCTGTTTATCAGGCAGCTGGTTTGTTTACAAAGCAGCAAATCAAAAAGGAAGTTGCAGATTCTCTGTTCCTAAGTAATTCAGAAAGCCTGGCCTTCAGAAAAATGATTCAATGGAATAAGTCGGCCTATTTGATGGTTATTTAATCATAATAATGGAAAAAAAAAGTTCAAAGGTACAGTACATTTCTTCAGCATACAAAGAACCTGGACACTTACCCGTCCTCGTTCAGTAAGAGTTGTTAACATGATGATCAGTGACAACTTGTGATCCCAGACTACTTGCCAGAAGTGTCCACATGTGTGTGGAAGAGGCCCCTGAGTAGCAATGTACCTGTTCACAATGCCCACAGAAGGAATTTCCATCTATGAAGTGGAAGAAAACTCCTATGTAAAGTTTGCTCTCATTGCACAAGTACTATTTTAACTCAGCGTTTCATTCAAACAGGAAGTTTTGAGGGAAGATTAATGCAGCAAGTAATAAGCAATAGGAAAATCAAGATCACACTTTGTTTTGTGAAAAAATTTTAAGTCATTAATTTAAAACAGATGTAAAGTACAGATTCTATAGTCCTTCATGCTGAACTATGAAGAGAAGATTATTAGTGAAAATGTATTTGACAATTTGAAACTACAAAGCATTCCAGATTTTCTTTAATATTTAGTAAGGAAATAGGGCAGGGCATATACACCAAAGGTACACTAGCAAAAGCTGTTTATTGCCAAAACACAGTAAGTGAATAATCAACTCTGATTTAGGCGCTTATGGATCTGACACAAATATATACACGTTTTCCCCTCTTTTCCCTGACCCCCAGTCTACACTTGATTGATTATGGCAATTATGTCTCAGGTTTATCTTCTATATCCTTCAGCCGCAAGTGGCTCTAGTGGGAAAAGGGCTTAATTTTAAGGATACAACCTCAGCACTTGAAGCCTATGGAAAGGTAAAACAATTTTTACTGGTTAAAGACTCCGCACGTATCAAAGTTTATACCGACCACATGGTTGCATCTACTGTGTATTAGGATAGCCACTTGTTTTACAAGAGACACTTCATCTTTTACATTAAGAAACTTTACATCTTCTACATTTGCAAACCCCCAAAATATAATAGAAAATATCCTTTTTCCCTAAAAAAGCCAAATTCACTCTGCATTAGTAATACAGAGAGCGAGTAAATGCAGGTCTCTGTATGACTTACATTCACATAATTTGCATTAATGTAATCTTCATCTCCTCGCAATATTATCCTTGTGGCATCATCTGCACACACAGACACACACACACAAAAAAAGAGGGAATAAAATTAGCAATTAAGGGACATGTTTCCCTTCTATTAAGCTAAAAAACAACTGAGGAATTACAGAGACACAAACAGCAGAATAAGACCCAGAATACATTACATTTTAGAACATAAAATGAACAATTATATAACTTCAGTTATATAATGAAATCTTCAATCAGTAAGTTCCACACAACAGTTTTAATAGCTACCACATAAAGAATAAAGCAAAATAGGCAGGAACTGTGCTTTAGACTCACAAGGTAGAACGTCTTTGTATCTATTCTTGTCCATATTCTGAGGTACCTTTGCACATGTGACAGCCAACCCTGGTTTCTTTCTATAAAGTTGCTGCAAAAAAAGAATGAAAAATCATAAAATTTTAAGGGATGTGATTATGCTATACATAAATTAAATACACTCACATGAAAATATATAGACTGAAAAAAATAATTATTTTCTTTAATATTTTTCCTATCCTTCTGCAATTTGAGAGATTTTTGCATTTAACATGACAAGAATTTCTAATAATGCTATCTCATCATGATATCCAGAAGAATTTCTAGGAAAAAAAAAGGAAAAAGAAAGGAAATGGGTGAATCATTGAAATATATTGTTTGCCTCCAAGTTTCTTATAAAACCACAAGGAAGGAAAATAGCAGTTGAGGGTGAAACAAGGGAGCAATGAAAGACATCAGAAGAAAAAAAGTTAGTTGCAGCATATTTTATGGAATGAACTGTAATACAAACATTTCAGACAGATTTTTATTCTCTGGACTAAACCTAACCTATGCAATTCTCTAAGTATCTGAAAAAAACAACACTTCAATGCACCACAGTCTCTTAACCTGTGACACTGTTTCTTTTGGGCCATCTGCTCTGTTGCAAACTTTATCTGGAGTGAATGTGGGCATGGAAGTGTAAATCAAAATTTCAAGGTTGGTGCAAGGTTAATGGTTGGGCTTTATAGTCTTAGAGGTTTTCCCCAAACTTAATGATTTATCATTTTAAGTGCATCATATCAGACAATAAAAGGTACAGAGAGGGGAAAACAACAACAACGAATTAAGCAATGTAATTATACAATTACAGCTTTTCTGTATTAGATATATGTGAAAGCAACTTACAGTTGAATTACTAACCTGGCTGTGGCAGAGTTTTATGTACTTCACTGAAAACTTACCAAAGAGCATATTATATTTTAGGCGTTTAATGAAGATTTTGAATATGGTTCCATACATAAAATGGAATTAAATAAATAGAAAGCTACTTTGATTGAGAGAAAAAAAACAACACACAAAAAGCTTATTCTATTGTAAGATTCACTGAATTCTAAGACTCTGTATCACAGCTCATCTAATTTTTCAACTTATACAACATAAACAATCCCTGTGAAAACTTGATAAAATATACAGTGGAACAGCTTCTATCAGTTATAACTCAAATTCCACTTTACTTTACTAGAGCCAAGTTGTGATTTTTCCTTTTTTTTGGAAAACAAGGAAGAATAATTTAAAGTCAAGTAATCATTCTCCAGCTTCATTATTGTTTGAGAGTCACCAAGGCTGATGAGGTGACACTGCAATTATCTCTGATTATGAAACAATGAATTCAAAGAATCAAGGTCACTTAGCTGTCCCCTAGATTTATTCTATTTCAAAGGGGTTTTGAGCTTTTTCTGTAATATCCTTTTATAAATGCTGACATGAAAAAAAAGCTATAAAGGAGCAAATACCCTATGAAGATTATCACAGGAAATTGTGCACAAATTTAGTCAACAAATTTGACAATTAAGAAAGTACTGAAAGGCCAGTTCATGTCTTTTGAGCTAATGTTTCAATAGCCAGCACTCATTACAACTGATGGATTGTATCCAGTGCTGTGGACTTTGGAAAGCAGCTATGAACCACAGTCTACAATTTCTTAAGAAAAAGGTAAGTTTAATTCTCAGAAATCTTGGAAACAACCCAAATTTCATTTAAAAAAGTGATTATATAATTACCAATACCGGAACTCTTCAGCACCTACCATTAAATTTTGCAGCATTTGAAAGAGTGAAGGAAAAAATATCAAAATGGGGAAAAATTTTATTGCTGTTCTAAAAATTGTCAATGACAGAAATGGTTAGTCCTGAACTCAATGTTAATTTTATAAATCATAATAACTAGGGTTTCTCCAGAGTTACTATAAATGTTTGAATCCACTACAGCAAAACAAACACAAACTTGCATACACTATACTCTCTTGACATTAGAGAAGCAGATGAATTATCTAAAAATGAAGGAACTAATATAATAAGTTATAAAAACATTTTAATAGTCAGTTTTCAATGACATTCTTTGCTAACACATTCAAGAACATAGAAAAAGAAACAAAGTATGAGACTGACCTCTGTGAAAACCCCACTACTCTACTGAATAAAGTAACTAAGGAAAAAATATTAATTTAGTGAGCTTTAGGTATTTGAGCAACAAACATGTTAATTCAAATACATTTTTCTTAGCAGATGATATTTTGTGTAAGACTGATAACTCATTCTTCCTTTCTAAGTAGTGAAGGGTGAAACTGATGGGCAAGTAAAAATGTTGCTCCCTTGAGACAGAACTGAACAGGAACAATGAAATTTGCAATTAATTAGGTCCCTACATTACTTGCTGATTACAGCTATTGGTCTATATTAATAACGTTTGAGAACTGAGTATTACCTACCTCAAACTGAATAAGGACAGTTCCACTTTCTAGCCCTCTTCTTAGTTGTTCCATAGACTCCTCCAGTGTATCACCACCATATTCAGAACAGACAGGAAGAATAGATTCTGGGAGATTGTGAGAATCAGCTTCATCCTCTGATTTGGAATCCACAAACTGTTTAACCACTGAAAGGTGTGTAGACAATTAAAATCCATTGCACACAGCATTAATGTGTTTGTAACAGATACAAAAATTTACAAGCTTGAAAGAACAACAAAGTTTCCAAAGCCTCAGGAAAGTAACTAGCAACACATTTAATTGTATTTCTTTTTGTACTATATTAGTATAGAAAGTACCAGGAGTGAAATGTCCTTATGGCCTTTTTGAAAGAGAAACTCAAAGTGCCCATCTATGAAGACAAAGAAATTGAATTCCAGGCACAAGGAGCTTTTGCAATCTTGTCTTACAGAATGAACTGCTAAATAGACTAATGAATTACAGCATCCATCATGGTAAAAAAAAAACAAAGGAGATTTGCCTAAAAAAGTTTAGAATATAATTAATGGAATATCTCTACAAGAAACTTGTATGTTTGGACCTCCAACAGCAAAATAAATGCAATAATTCTTATGTAATACTCCCTTGCCATTAGAGAAGCAACTGAATTCTCTTTTGCAGTTTCTTATGCTAACATTGAAGGAACTAACTAAAAGAACTTTAAAAAATTAATAGTCTGTTTTCTGTGACATTCCTTGAAAATATATTGAAGAACAAGACAAACATTAGTGAAACAATCTGTGTAGCAGTTGTGTCTATGAAATGTATTGTATCACCAAACACGTTCAGCTGTGGTTATTCTCTGCAATATCAGAACACTTCATATCTGCCAAACTTCAGAAAATGGGAAGCTGTTCATACACATGCCTATAGAAATGACTGGCATGGGGCCACAGGTTATCTTTAGATAAAAGCAGATTTCTCTTATCTGTAAATAGGAAGGGGACTAGAAGAGTTAAGGGAAGACTAAATGCTGCATAAAGCCAGTGGAAAGGCCTACAACAGGGAAAACAAGATGTCTTCCTAGAAACACAAGAAGCTTTAAATAAAGTCAATGTTACAAAAGTACATATCATTTAGGTAATTTTATTCCCTACTATTTCCCAGCGATGCATAACCCCTTCAGATTTTTAAGTCTTAATGTAATTAGAAACTCTGTGCAAAACCCTTCCATAATAGTGTATTTTCAGGTCTTATCACAGGACTTAAAGAAAATAAATAATAAACTAAGTTTCACAGTATCTGAAAGCTCTTGGTACCTACATGTGTTTAAACGTAGAAAGTAAAGCCAAGGTGGAGGGGTTCTACATATTTTAAATATACAGGCTTAAGACTGCATATTTCAAAGTCTCCTCTTTGCTGGCAGCAGTTTAGCAAGTAGGCAGCACAGCTATATCTCAGCATTGTCACAAAATATCTGTTGTAAGACTGAGGTGGGGAACAGTTTATTCTACTTATTTCATTGTATAATTGTGCTGGGGAACAGCCCATGAGTATTTGTAAACCTGCAATTGGGGATTAGGGAAATTATGCTGTATTTATAAAAAAACCCCAAAACCAAACCACCAAAAACCTTTTTCAAGGGACTATTTATTTTCATAAAGTTTTGGACTTAAAAAATAAGAAGAAATTTTAACTTGATAGATTCTCTATTGCAGTGGTAAAAACCTATACAGTTTAAAGTATTTGTACTACTAATCTGAATGTGGTAAGACCTATGTTTTAGCACAGACCTACTCCAAATGCACTGAGAACACATTCATGTAAACAGAAGAGGGTGTAATGCCAAGCATAAGAACAACAGTCTCAAACACATTAGAAGTGAATAAAATTAGCCCAGTTACCTTTCCGCCTGACCAAAAGTGCAAGCTCTCTTGTGTGAGATTCTCTGCTGGCTTTTATGAACATGACCACCTGGTCATGCGTGTGTTCTGAGATATCTCGGCCATTAATTAATACTATCTGATCACCTTCATTCAGCTTTGGAATGCATTTATCAGCCTGTTTCAAGACCAAAGAAACACATTAATGTCATTGCATCCAATGGTGTAAAGCAGCAACACTTCAGGATATTAAGCTCATCACGTAAGCAAAGTTTTCACAGTTCTCCTGACAAGATTTTATCTTTTTTATCAGAAATCCTATCAAAGGATTCAGATCTAAAGGTGTTTTTCATGCTTCAAAGCCTCTCAATGAAGATAAGAAACAGTTCAAACAGCATATTGACAGCTCTAAAAGGAATTCATGTTAATCAAACAGCCACCATCAGATTGCTCTCAAAGATCAGACTCCAAGCCTCAACAACCACGGAATTTCTGGAAAAAGTGTTTTGGGCACATAAGATAACAATTCCAGTTTTGATGCAGTGAATACTGAGAAGTCCAAATATGATTTTCATGAACATAATTTAAGTAACATGACATTGCCTAGGCATGTACTTTTTAAAATTCAAATAAATCCATACACACTTCATACTTTTGTTATTTAGCAGGTTCTTGTTTGGTGGATATTAAATGACATCTACAAATACAGCAGATTCTTCCTCTCTTCATTTACTGAAAGTTTTAACAGGAAGATGCAGGCAAGTACTCAAACTGTGATGCTCAAGTCTCCTGTTTGTGAAAAATTCTTTTGCTACCTGTGCTGCAGAGAACACTAAAACAAGGTTTTCCCCATCTCATTTGAAAATTTACATTATGTATTGTCTTGAATATCACAATTTAGATTAACTGCTGAACTTCAGGGCTTGTTTGGCTTTTTTTTCTGCCACATTTCTTAGTATGCTTAGCTCTAAGCTCAGCAAAAAGCCATTCAAGCTATAGCCAGAATATGATGATGATGCTACTACTAAGATGATTAAGGACTAGAGCACCTTTAGCATGAGGGAAGGCTAGGGAGCTAGGAGTGTTTAGCCTAGAGAAGGAAAGGCTCAGAGGGGTCTTGTCAATATACATAAATATTTGAAGGGCAAGGCACAGAGAAATTGAAGCCAGGCTCTCAGTGATGCCCAGTGACAAGATCAGAGGCAATGGGCTCAAATTGAAACACAGGAGGCTACATCTGAACATCAGGAAACACTTTTTCACTGTGAGGGTGACTGAGCACTGCAAGTTGCCCAGAGACACTGTAGAGTCTCCCACCTTGGAGTATTCAAAAGCCATCTGGGATATGGTCCTGGGCAACAGATTCTAGATGACCCTTGAGCAGAGGGGGTTAGACAAGATGACCCTCAGGTCCTTTCCAATCCTCTGTGATTCTCTAATACGAATGTGCAGGATTCTACAATCTTTGAGTGTTAAGTAGTGTAACAATTTTATTGTCATTGTTATCCACATTTTTATTTTGTCTAGGAAGTGCCCAGCGACACAAGAGTGATATATAAATGCTTCAGTTCATTTGTTGTACAAATGAGACATAAACCTTTACTGCTATTCTCTATTCATTGTTCTTCCTTGTATTTCCTTAATGCCAGCACAGGTTCCCTGAATTTTATTCATCCAATATTATTAGCCCTGCCAAACAACGACCATCAGCCCCCCTCCCTGGGTGGGAACAAGACATTCAAATTAGATTCTATCCAAATTATGCCTTGCACTGATGACTCCTAACATAACTTTGTCAGTGATGTACTATATTACCAACCAAAAATTAGGAAGAGATGGAAAGGAGAAGTCATAATGAAACAAACAAACAAAAAAAAACAACACAAGAAAAATGCAGAATAAAAAAAAAATAGAGGCAAGGATGTGAAGAAGAAAATAAACTTGGAACAACTTGTGCCAGAGAATAAAGTAAAAGGAAAGAAAACTTAAGACCTGTCTTAGTGCCATAAAATAGACAAAGGAGAGAGAGGAGAAAGAAGCAAGAGAAAAGAAAGATGTATGCAGGAGGAAAAAATTCCAAGCATAAAAGTTGCTTAAAGATTTAAAGGAGGAATAGTTTCCCCCAACTTTTTCCATAGAAATAAAGAAAATAATGAAGGATAGGAAAGATTGATAGTGATTCATAACAAACAGAAAAAGAATGGGAATTAGGAACAGCCATGGTGTTCTTCAACACTGATTTAACTAGGTATTCACAGCTCCCCAGGAACATCCTTGCAATGTGTACAGTTTACAAATGGCAAGACTTAAGAATTTATCTCTCAAATATTACTGAGATATTATTCTCTCTGAAATATAAATATTTGAAAAGACAGGAGATATAGAGACTATATCCAGTCAGTCTAGTAGAGTCAAGAAGTCAACAAAAACACAGAGAGAATGGTTGCTGATCTTCTATAGTTGTCTATAATTAAGATTTCTTGGCTGGCTGCTATTACTCTTTATTACAGATAGAGATTAATATCTTTGCTCAAAAACACTTAGTTAATTATGTAATATGTTAATGCCTCAGCTCTTTTACATAAATCATCTGACTATATAAAATATATCTTGAATGAGAATTAATTCCGTCTATGCAAGCATAATTTGTAGATTTTTCAGATACTAAGCTTTTCCACACAATTAATTATGTCAAAGGCTTCCTGTGCTATTGACACACCCAGTGCTTCATTTTATGCTAATCACCTTGTTATTGCTTAAAGAAGCATGCAATCTTTTTCAATTGAAAGCTTTATTAAATAAAACTATAGTCATATCTTTAGCACCTTAGGACATAAATACCATTTGTGAAAAAAACCCACAAAACACTATAGGGCTTCAATTAAAACAAACAAACAAAAAGCCAAAAGCTGCAATAAATGGTTGTTCCTTAGCTATAATGTGCTCTCATAACAATTTTGGCTGCTCTGTCCTATGATATTCCCAGCATACAAGAATGCTGCTTTATTAGAAGGGAATTTTTAAAAGTATTTGAGGATTTGTAAAGGAAAATACTGCCTTATTTTTGGTGAGTAGATTTGTTTCCTTTCCTCTACAAAAAAAGCACATCTTTTTGTAGAAAAATGGGAAAAAGTGATCTAAAATCCTGCCAAATAATCTTAGCAAGTAATACTACCAAACAGTATTCCTGAGTGCAATGAGCGAATCTAGAGTGAGTCAGAATAGTAGCAATGAAGGAAAGGCATCACTGAGCTAAAATAATGAAAAAATGCATACCATACACTGTTCAATTTGAACTTTCAAATATCAGCTGCATTTCTTTAAACAATAAAGAGTGGGTGAAATTTCATTTATGGTAAACAATACAATCAATTATAATAGTGCTTTATTCTGAAAAAAAGTATTTTTTTTCTTCTTGTGGTAACATGACACGATTTCTATAGCACTGTTATTGAGTATATTGCATCAGATAACTGTTTCCAATTTTTTCTGTGATCCTGAGAATTTACTCACTTAGTTGCTTACTAGGCTAGAAGTCTAATTAGTAACTTGTCACCAATGGCAGACACTTAAATGAAGTGTGTAAGTTAGAAGTCCATTCCTTTTCCAATAGAGGAGAAAAAAAAAAAAAGATCAGTACTTTCCAGAAGACTATCTGAATCTGCCAAAGGAAATGACTGCCTTTGGAGAAACATCTTTCATTCTCTGACAGTGGAATGTCTGCTTGACCTATATAACTTCAGTATCTCAAATCACCCTCAAAAAGTTTGCTAGGTTGGCCATAAAATGTTTTAAGGACTGTTTTATTTTCACTTTGTAGATTTAAGTTATATATTCCTACTAAACTTTTATTAAAATAATTGCTATAGTTTATAAAGGAGTGTTATGCACTGCATAAGTCAAGCCACAAATCATAAATGTGACAGAAACAACCTCTCAAGCAATCTGTTTTAGCTTGATTTGCATCGTGACATTTAGATATCAGTCCTGTGACTCGTTATTGAATTTCAAAAAGCGTCTGCAAGAGCATATCATATTTTTAAGATTAAGTCAGCAATATTAAGTCGGCATTAAAATTATTTTATAAGAGTTGGAAATACAGTTTTCAAAAAGGGGAGTGAAAAAATTTGAGATAACAAATACCCCTAAAAATTTATGTACTGATTACTTAGAAAAAAAGTTGAAAAGGTGTTATGTTACTACTATTATTTCACAATTCAACAGAAGAATCCAATGATTGTACTGACTCTTATGAACATTTCACTTAGTCCATAAATATTTTCATAAGCAAAAACCTATGGCAAAATAGGAAAACAGAGCAAACATACTCTGCTCTCTCTCCCCTGACAGATATCCTCCAAATCTATAAATATTTTTAGCTCTGAGGATTTCCCCAACCTACTATGGTTTGCCTAGTCAATAACAGTAGTTTTTCCCCCCCAAGTATTTGTCTTCTCCTGACCATCTACAAAATTATTTTAACCAGAGCATCCTTTCTCAAGGAGTTTCATCAGTCTACTATATGCTGCATGAGGAACTGCTTCACTAAACATGAATAACATGATTTTCACAAACTTAATTTAATAGCCTATAGTTCTGCTGGAATTCCCTGCTCTCAGTGCTCCTGCTCTTACAGATCTCTACTACATCTCTCTTAAACTAGCTCTTTTTTTTTTAGACTGCAGGGGCTCATATTATTTATTTCTTCAGGGAATGCTGTTCCCTATCTTAAATCCTTGCCCATCATCAAGCATTTTCCAGTTCCAGATGCACTTTTTGAGATAAAAAGAGGACAAAAATAAACTTTCTACTTGTATCTTGTTTGGGTAACATTTCCAGATCCTTTAATCTCTGGTTTAAGAAACCACTGGTCAAACCAACTCCTAAAGACAACAGCTCAGCTGCTATCTCACACTGGTTATGGGTGTCCCAATTAATATTTGTACAGACCTCTGAGAGGGGAGAGAGTAATAAAGGCAAGAGTAAAAGCCTTAAGAATTTACTTACAGGTGATCCTGGAGTTATTCTTGATACTACCAGTGGCATTTTTTGATCTACTCCACCCTAAGAGAATGCCAAGTAAATAACAAACATAAATATATCATTAAGCATAAGCAACATTTAAAACAAGTAATCACTTCCTTTTGTTTCTATACACATTTTATACTCTGTCATCATAGGCAGGATCAGTAGGACTGAATTTTCTTCACTAAATGAGTGTTTAAGGGGTGGGTTGTGGTGTCTTATATCTACCATTTTCCAGTAGACTAGATCCAGTGTCTTTGGCCATATATTTTAGTAAGCAATAAACAGATAAAATGCAACATTTATTGTAACCCTGTCCTTCAAGCAAGCCTAATTTAACATTTGAGCTGGGAAGGTGAATAGTCGTCTTAGGTGTTGTGATGAACGTGCAAGGAATATGGAAGGATCAAAGTTCAAGACAACTGTACTCCCTTATTCTCTTCACATGATGAAGAGACCACTGCCCCACCAATAAATGCCCAAGATGAAAAGATCAAACTCTGCCCTGTTAATTTACACTACTCTGCTTAAATGGAATTTCATTGAGGGAATGTAAAACATTTACAATAGTCAGTTATTAATAGTAATTTCCATTTTCTTCAGAAATTAATTTTCAACTTTCCAATATGATTTACAATGGATATATTAAATTGAATGACACAAACTATTTAAATTGTTTTATAATACGGAGGTCAAATTTTTCAAATGTTGATGCCTTAAATTAGGCTTTCATGTTCATATTTAAGCAGCCAAATAGGCAGTCTGCTTTGGAAATGTGCCATAGTATATGCAACTGAAAATCAGAGAACTTGTAGTGGCTTATTTTTGTAAATGTTGCTTTAGCATTTAAGGATTAGGCTGTCACTTCTAAAGACATGAGAAATTCCTGCAGAATATACTGTTTTCTCTAAATCATTACAATAAAAAATAAAAAAGTAAACCAAAAGCATTATATTTAAAAAGTATTTAAAAATATCTAAAGGGTTGCTTGTTTACCTTTAGATTAAATCCAAACTTCCCATCTTCATCTGGTATGATACGCACCAAAAGCAAATCTCCTTCAATTAGGTCATTCTGCAATATATAGAAAAAACTCACAGATTTTCTAATTTTTAAAAGAAAATAGCAGCAAAATAGGGAATAGCGCATCCAAATTTAGATGTGCTGAACAAAAATACTCTATGTAAATCCACTTTAAAATAGGAAGAGAATATGGTTGCAGAATATACCTATGGTAGTAATCTTTTAAATTGTAAAAATAGCAACATATACCACAGCAAACATTCTCTGGGTGCTCTGTACTAACAGCACTACTCTCACCTTAGCTTTCTCAGTTGATAATTCCTATTATGTTTTTGTCACCAAAATGTTAGGTGCAACACATAAGTAGAATTGATTCTCCTCTAAGAACTATGAAGTGACTACTTTTCCCCTGATTTTTTCTCCTGTAAATGAGTGCATTTTTTTTTTTCTGCAACAGATCCATATATAGCAGATGGATTAAAAGGTGTCAGCAGCTAATGGACAGGTAGGTTAGGAAGTTCTTCAAAATGCCTCTGGAACAGGCCAGAGACAGGGGAAAAGTGATCCACTATCATAACATTAGTGGAAAGCAGCTGCTTTCCAGTCAGTTCAGAATTCAAATGATGTTTAGCCATCCTTATTAATGCATGCCTGGGATAAAGCAAAGTTGTTCCTGCTATTTAGACATAGAGCAACTTGAGTTATTTGATCTTTCCCCTTGGAGGACATAAGATTTAATCACATGAGTATTCCTATTCCACTTGGAACTTCCTCTGCAGATGCTTCTGGAATACGGGGCACTTTGGAAATCAGTGAAGTTGGCAAGCTTGTCTATCATACTGTATACACAACCTTGGATAAATCTGAGTAGCAAGACAAGATCTATTCTTGTTAGCGTACAAAATATGCTCATCCTGATACATAACCATAACTTTTGTTCATTCTTAAACTACAACCCAAAGTTACATTCACTACTCATTTTAACTTCAAAAGCACACAGTTTAACATACCTTATCACAGTAGTACTGACTGGAATCTTCTGTTGAGCTACTTTTTGTAACATTGTCATATGTTTCTAAGAACTGTTTATCCACCCCTTCCAAAGCGTAAGAGCCAGAAATGTTGCCAACTCCATTGGGAGACTGAGCCAAGGCTTTAGGTGAGATATGGGTCAGAGAACGCTGCGTTGGACTGTTATCCAATACATTCCTTTATTTAAAAAGGATAAATATTACAAAAGGTATTGTTATCCAGATTTTTAAATTAAATAGTAAAACATACGAATGTGCTGCCCAGCTAAAAAAGCAAGACAACGTTATACCTACATTTAATACCACTTCTTGAGGTGCAGCAGGGAAACAGGATTGAAGTGTGATTTAAACCTATCATTTGATCAGTCGATATTCACAAGAATGGACAAAGCAAAACTAGAGTAGCAAACCAAATTTTTGCTAAATATTTGGCTTTTAGCAGTGAAAGGCACTGTTGCAGTAGTATAGGAAATCACAGTAAAACATGAAGAGAGATGAGCCGCAAGCAACAGTTGCCAATTCTACCCATGACAAATGTTTTGCTGTAATTCTACTCTCATTCCTGCAAAGCAATATTTTTTTTTCCTCCCAAATCCTCCCTCTTATGAGTGCCAACCTTATCCCTGTGGGAGAGGGCAATTTGCAGAAAAGCCGTGATAAATTGTCAGAGAAATAGGAAGTGAAGTGACAATGAAAAATTTAATTACAGTTAATATAGTGTATTACTGAGGTAGTTACAACCATGTAGAAGGATCCAGAACTAAATTAGGGTGCAGATCTGGCATTCAAGACCTTTAACATTCAAAGATAAGCAAAGTCACTAATTAAAACACTCAAATCTGAGAATTGTCCAAGTTGCCTGATGGTGCTCCAGGACCTTTCAAATATTCATTTGGCTACATTCTCTCTCATGAAAAGGGTGAAATGCAGACCTCTAATACAACCCAACCCCTTCTTTAATTGGACCAAACTCAAACAGATTAACTTCTGTCAATAAAGAAGTAATACTACACTACAGAGGAAAGTAGCTTAGGCTTTTAACACACATGACTTGCGTTGCAGTGAACTTTCATAAAGCAAACACTTATCTCTCATAAAAATCTGATTGCAACAAATGTAAATGATCTGAAAGATGCCATCAAGCAAACATATTCTTGCCATAGTAGTTCAGACTTTCAGTTAAGTTGTGTGTACTTGGCAATGGGAATGAGGTGTTTTGTGCAACATTTGCAGAATTTTCAGTTATTACAGAAAATATGTTTTCAGTGTTTGGGAAATCTTATTTATTCGGCACTCTCCATAATTTCAGAACACTTCGAAGTAGTGAACTATAATGACACTTAAAGGAATCATATTGTCAAAATGATGTTTTTATCTGATAGCTCCCAGGACTTTTCACGATTCCTATGAGGTCAGTCTTAAGCAAGGAAGAACATTGTATATGTAAGTACATTCTAAGAAGTTTTCCAGAATATAGTCATTTAAAAAAACCATTTCACTTACAAGCCGAAATTACAGATCATAATGATTTTTCAGTGTAGAAAAAAAAATAACCAACATCAGAAAAATATGACAACATATATTTCAGTTAATGTCATCTGGCACTATATAAAAAGTCACTAGATAAAATTACCAGTGGATTTTTGCATCACTGAAGTTTTGCAACAGTTTTCAACCAACTTTTTTGTTAACAATGATTAGGGATCTATTTGAATTTAAGACTTTCCACACCCTAACCCCAAAACATTTTTTTTTCACAATTCTTTACAATGTTCAGTGGTTTATACACATGTTTGTCTTTTAACCATACAAGATTACTACCTTGAAAAATCAGTCAAAGTTATATATTGCACTATTTATCCTAAAGTTAGAGATCCTATAGTATAAAGTTTAAAGAAAACTCACTTTGGTGATTCTTGTTCAGATGACCTGTTAAAAACAACACACAAAACCAACATTAAATGACAAGTTAAATCTTCAAGCAAACAAGAACTACAGCTCAAAAAAAAAAAAAAAAAAAAAGCATACCTTTTGGTACAAAAGCCAAAAGGTATGCTCATAATAAATTAGGCATAGTTAACCCTGTGCTGAAATCTGAATCAGATAACTATGGTATTCATGAAACACTCAGCAAAAATCCCAGGGCAGTTCTAACCACTCACTCGTGCTTCTGGCACAAGCCCAACTACAGGCAACACACATCTGCTACCACAACTTGAACTACATAGGAGTTTACAGGGATAATTATTTAGCCAGACACACCACATCATTTTAGAAGGGTTTAGATGTAGATCATAATGACTACAGACATCACTGACTGTATTTTGTAAAATGCCAAAACATGGAAAGTTCTTTACATTTAGGTAACCAGAAATGAGCATAGGTGACAGAAGCATGACATTTCTTATGCTCATTCTCGTGAGCATAAGCAAGTGTTGACAGAGGACTTTAAGACAAAGCATAACAAAAGCAGAAGTGGTCACACCTATGAAGACAATCTTGAATGGAAATAAAAATTTGCAGTACATAGCATTTTCTATTGTATTCAATTATGTTCATCAGAAATCATCTGAAACAGTGAGTCAAATGATACTACATCAATTAAAGCAATAGTAATTATTAATTAATTCTTAATACTAAGACAAATTTTAAAGTAAGATTTACCAAAAATGTGCTTGCAAAGCAAAGTAAGTTTAAGGCAGATAGGATAGCTTTACAAATTCAATTAAGTAGTGACCAAAAAGCCTGGAGTGGTGTAAGTCCGTGCTGGAAAAATACAAATGCGAAGGTAGTTCAGTTTGAATGTAGAATTTCTGAATTGTCAAGCAGTAGGAGTCAATTAACAGTACACAGTTAAAATCCCAACTATTGTTCTCTAAAACTTCTTTAATACTAAGAATTATGTACTATGATTCATCAAAACTACAGGTAAAATAGTAGCAGTATCAGTCTAGTTAGGTTTCCTTATATGTAATTTGACAATATGAAGAAATTCTTCCTTGAGAGGCAGAGGTGGTGGAACTTGATCCCCATAGAATTTGTGGAGGTTTGGGTTCTGTGTACTTTTAATATTTTTAAAACATTTAATTCTTCCTTTTTTATTGCAGTCATACCCAACTTTTAACTCTACCGATATCCACCCACACTTTCCCACTAATACCTCTGGTTCTCTTTGTCCACAAGAGAATTTTTACCCCCTAAGTATAAGCAGATCCTATGAGAATGTGTACTCATTTGCTCCCTCACCAGCCCACATCTACTTGGGACAACTACTGAACTTGTACTGAGAGGAGAATGTCAGCTTAAGGTTTCGAGGTTCTTTTTCCCCTGACTAGTCACTGACTTTCACTAATCTTGCAGAAAACTTCTCATCTTTGAAAACTCGGCTCCTACATTACATTTGACTGCATTGTCCAAATATTCTGAAGTGGGAACAGAGGCAGAGTGGCAGTGCTATGACATAAGCCTCCTTTCCTTAGGAAGTTATGCTAAAAATAAAGAAACATTGTATTTATTTTCATTTAACCAGATTTTTTCATGAGGCAGAGAACAATGAAACTGTACATCTTTTCTACATTTTGCCATGCTAGAGCTACAGCTCTATTACCAAATTCTGTGCAGAATTAAAGTTGCCATAAGTTAACTCTTTAAAGAGCCTTCATCAAAAATTTGCACACATAAAATTGTGATGCAAATAGATGCAATGTCTCAATTTTGAGATATCTCCCCTCTTTCTCCACAATAGAAAGAGGCAATTTGAGGAAAAAACAAACAAACAAACAAACAAACTTTGGCTTCCATTCTTAAAACATGTGTAAGTGTACAGAAAGTTTTTAATTATCTCAGTAATACCTTTGGAGACTTAAATGTAAGACATAAATTCTTAGTACCATTTAATGAAGATTTCTCTGTTAAATTATTACACTTTAATTTTATTAGCTATAAATGAGTTACTGAAAATTCTGCAACCTTTTGAAACGGGAAGAAGCATACTAAATATTTGACCAAGAAAGTGACCAAACTCAAGGTCTAGAAGAATTTATTAGAGACAGTGCAGCTGCACCTTCCTAAAGTCCTTAGTAGGTCAGCATGCTAGAGCTGCAGAATTTTGCACCATAACACAGTTAAATACAATTTCTAGCATGCAATTACTCACCAATATGATAAAATACCTTAAACATGAATACCTAGATGATATTTTCTGGCTACACAATATTACATATTTTACTGACCTATCTTCTTCATTTCACAACATATAACAAGGACTGCATTTTAAGTCAATGAAATGTAACACTCACCACACCAGCCATTCAACTTTTTCATCGAGAAAGAGAGCCCTTCCTTGCAAGGAAATTAAGCTTTCCATTGGTGCAGCTAGCAAGCAAACACCTCAAAATTGCAGGTATTTTCTCTTTTTCACTTCACAATATATCTAAAATGATTTCATTTCAATCTTGCATTCACAATGGATTGCTCTGTTGATAATGACCTTTGTACTAAAATCTTTGCCCTGAGAAATCTAACTCTGCTCTTCTGTCAGAAGGATAGAAAGGGAAGGTCTTAAGGAAAGACCGCTCCTCCCCATTTTGGTGTGACCTACCAGGGAATTCTGCTATTCTGAGAACTGAGGATGATAAACTACAGCAGAATAAAACCCCAAGAGAAAAGGGAAAACTGAAACAATAGCACTGTAGCAAAACTCCCCTTTTACAAACAACTGAAGGAAACATCTGTAGGTTTTGCCCTTGTGCTGTTCTTGAAGTTCTTAAAGCTTCTTTTATTGTAACACCTGGAGGGCTGGAGACACTGAGTGTGCCAGCACTTCCATTACCACTTCTTTTTGGAGGATTTACCATTAAAACTGGGATTATTATTCTTAAGCAGAATAAGTGGAAGATATTTTCAGCAACACCTTTCTGCTGTCTTTTAGAGAAGTTTAAACACAAAATATTCAGCATTTCTGTGAAAGACTGACTGTGTAAGGTGACACAAGTCCTTTTGTGCTGCATACATAAGAGTACCATTACAAAAAAACTTGAGGACTTCATGGCATACACAAGTTTTTCAGTGATTTTCTAGAAGTTCCAAACCTTCACATTTGTAAACTGCTGCCATCACTATTGAAAGGGATACTTTGTTACTCTGTATCACCACTATTGACCATATTCCAGTTTACTGAATTGCTATGAAAGTTTCATGTATTCTGATACACAGTAACTGCTTGGATTGCTGCAACATTTGCCTCATCACAGTTTTGCAATTCAACTTTGAAACTTTTCATCTGGATGCAAAACGTAGCTTTTTGAACTGGTACGGAAAGTGTAGTGCATTTGAATAAGGATGTATATTTAAAAAGAGAAGTTTGCATCTAACTGAAATATACACATGTAGAATTTTCATGTATATTTGAGTGGAAAAGCACAGTAGTCTATTAATAGTAGCCTTAAAACCCTAATTTGAATTGAAATATTCTCAGATCCACCATCTAGTTTTAGGATATATTCCTTAAGAAAGGCTGGAGTACATAAACAAGGAAAATGAACTTTTGTGAAATGCAATAGATTTTCTAAGAATAAAGAAATTATCAAATCTGTATATGAATAAGAACTAAGGATAAATAACAGTTTCAAATGTGGGATATTTTTAATTTTTTTGGAATTTTATATCAAAGAAGTAGTTACTTGGATATAGCTGAGTAAATCTGAAGAGTAATTTTATCAACAGTAATGTTTTAAAAGTTTTGCTCACAAAAGAAATTGTATTTAAGTTAAAATAATGTGTTCCTATAGTACATTCACCAAAGCTCACTATGCAGCTACAGTTTATTGTCTATCAAAATGGTAAGCTAAAAGAATTGAACAAATGCAGCATCCGTTCAGGAAATCTATTTTCGGTCCAATACCTTCACCAGATGATGCATCACACTCACACCAGGAACGTATGTGCACTTCCAGAAATTCATAGCACAGTGCAAGTGAATTTCCTTTTTGTATACTAGTTCATCATTCCATTTCCTTCCCCTCCAACTCTGGGGCTGTACACATTATGCCATCTATATCACTAGCAAAAGACACTTTTACAATATAAGTTAAAAGAGGTTTGTAGCTTTACAACCGTTTAAGAGAAAAGTTCATGAAGGAATACATTGCATTTATAACAAGTAGAATTGTAGACTTAAAGTAATTTAGGTTGGAAGGGATTCTGAGAAGTCACTTAAACTCTTGTTCAAAGAACAGCAATCAAAGTTACATGAGGATGTTCAGGTCCTTGTCATGTTGTGTTTGGAGGTTCTCCAAGGATGGAAACACCTCCACCTTTCTGTTGATATGTACCAGGTCTTAAATAATATCAATGTGACTCTTTTTCTCTATTGTCTTTTCAGCATTTCACTAGCTATAACTTGTATCCAATGCCTTACGTTTTTGCTCTGCATCTCCAATAAGAGTTTGGACTATATTCTTGATAACCTTCTGGCAGAGTAAGGCAACAGTGCAATCGACCCCTCCTCAACTACACTAGCCTTCTGGTTTTCTTCATGAATTATACACTCACAGCTGTGAATAACTCGCCAAATTTATCTCACCCATCTAGGTGAGATGATTCTAAATATATGATCTATAATGACTCATGTGTCAGGGAGTTTTTCTTGCTGACCGTTACCATATCTCATCACTTAGAAATGTGTTTTACAGTAATCTTCTTTCTGGTCAAGCATAAAATTTCACAGCTTATCTTTTCTGTTAGGCCACCGAATCTACTCTAAAAAAAGTACTAAACCACTTGGTCCTATGCAGTCTGCTGTTTCAAATCAAACAGATGTGTTTGGGTTATTTAATTACAAGAGTGAACAGGAGAAACTGAATACAATTCAAGTAGCAAGACTCTCCACACAGCTTTATCAGGTTACTTTTCCAAGACAATAAAAGAGTGGTTTTTTTGTTGGTGGTGGTGGGGTTTTTTTTGTTTGTTTGTTTTTTGTTGTTTTTTTTTTTTTCTTTAGCACATTGAATACTGAGCAGGTTTTGGCTGAGGTAATTTTCTTCACAGTGGCTAGTATAGGGCTGTTTCAGATTTGTGCTGAACACAGGACTGATAATATAAAGATGTATTTGTTATTGCTGTGCAGCCTTCACACAGACCAAGGCCTTTTCTGCTTTTCATCCTGCCATGATGGCGAGGAATTTGGAAGCTGGGATGAGACACAGCTAGGACAGGTGACCCAAACTGATCAAAGGGATATTCAAGACCATATGGCATCATACTTAGTATATAATGGAGGAAGAAGGAAGAAATGAGGGATGTTTGGAGTTACGGTGTTTGCCTTCCCAAATCACGGTCATGATGGGGCCCTGCTCTCCTGGAGATGGTTGAACACCTGCCTGCCCATGGGAAGCAGTGAATTAATTCCTTATGTTACTCTGATTGTGTGCATAGCTTTTGCTTTCCCCACTAAACCATCTTCATCTCAACCCAGGAGTTTTCTACCTTTTATGATTCCAGTTCTCTCCTCGATTTCATTGGTGGGGGAATAAGCGAGTGGCTGCATGGTGCTTGCTTGCTGGCTGGAGTTAAACCATTACAAATTTATATATTTTCACTAACAACTACCCTTCTTATTCAGAAAAGCATGTATGAAAACATGAAAAAAGACATTAAGAGGGCAATCAACACCTACATTAACACTACAAACTATTTTACCTATAGTGTAAAAAACATTTAAAAAGTAATTAAATCCAAATTTACAAGGTCAAAAATAAGCTCTTTTCATATAAAGGAGAAGCAGGTCCCAAAAAGGTAACATGAATAATGTTATCTGTCAAAACCCCAGTTTGTTTCAGTAATCCTTTGCATGTAACACCTTGTTCAACAGAAACCGCAGTTTACTTTAATCACACAACATTCAGTTAGGGGACAAGTGTGGGTGTTGGCAAACACACGTCGTTTTCCCACAAAGCCAGATCAAAACCTCAAATCCATGAACAGGGAAGAGTGGAGCATACTCCTCTCTTTTCATATTGAATGGTGGAAAACTGTGCAGCTTCCCACAGCTGGGTTCTTGAAGGTTAAAAGCATTAAGCAACATGGTCGTTTTCAGTTTTCATTACTTGTAATTCACTCCTGTCATTTCTCATTGTATGGTGAAGGGCAAACATCTGTATCACACCTCAGACACCAGAAGATGCTTGAGAAAAAAGGAAAGGAACAATGGGAACAAGGCAAAAATGAAGTTCAAAGGTCGTTAAATACCATTTATTTACATGTCTTTATGGTTTCGAGGCAGACCTTGGTATTTTAAGTTCACCAAGTGTTTAAAAAGTGTATTATTGAAGCATTTAAATCTACAGAATTTTAATTTACAACAAATACTTTAACATAAGGAAACAAGCAAAATTATTTTAGTAATTTAAATTACCACTATTACTTAAGGGTAAAGGGCAAGCTAGTTTCTTTCAAGTTTATTCTTTTTCTATTTTTCTAACAGTTCATCTATGAAGAATCCTACACATGAATTATTGGGCATGACAAGCATTATGTTACATTTTAATTTTATTTTCTTTGAAAACTAAAAATACCAAGAACTAGATCTTGCACTAGGGATGAACACTGCAGTCTTTTAGACAAAATCTATTATCTGAAAAAATATCAAGCATGTCAGAGTATGACGCCAAAACATAACCAGTCTAGTCCCCAGTTAAAGTCAACCTGAAGTCAATCTGAAGATCTGAAGGTTACCACTTAAATTTAAGATATTTTGAAATTTGTCAACCTGGTATTGAAACGTTGTCACGTACTTTAACATGAGTACTTTATTTTCACTGTACCTTTTCCCCTTAAATGACACAGGAGCACAGAGATCGCAGTAGTGTCAGGGAAAGGCAGATCAGTAAGGATGATTTGTTCCTCTACATCCGTGAGTCTTTCCTTGTTCCAAATTTGAAAACTGTAGTGGTATCAAGGCAGAGTGCAACAGTGGTAATCTTCAACTACTATACCAGGCTAAAGAACCAAAGAATTGCAAAAAGAATTCCCTGCACAAGTCCATCAGCCTGCCTTTAAAAATAACCAGCTGTGGCTTAAACCTGTTACACTGAAAGAGAAACATTTTTCTCAAAGGCAACCTCTCCCAGGAGCTCTGTTGAGGCTAACTATCAGGATAGCAGAGGGCCAGGATGGGTTGATGCCATGTAGCCTGCCAGTATGACACAACTTTGAAAAAACTCCCCAGGTTGAAGCAGTTTTTTCATAGAGCTAACTTTAGAAATAATAAAGCCTCTTAAAGGAAAGTCAATATGTATTCATAACTCTTCTGTCACTGTTCAAGGACATCTGAAGTTACGCAACCTCACAGAAAAGAGAGAAGTCTTCTACTTTGCTTAAAATAAGAAATGCAACAAGCAAAAATTTGCTTCAATGAAGCAAATGTAAATCTCTCAAAGAAAATATCTTCAGGGAAGCTGCATGAAGACTAGAGAAAGCAAATTTCAATGGGAAAATTTGTTATCAAACAAGTGCATTCATTGCTTGGTATGTTTTGTCTCAGTGCTATTCTTGAAATCATTTTAAAAAACTAAATAACAACAGTACCATGCACATATGCATGTAGGTATGGTATAAATAGAGTGACAGAGTGAGTACAGCAGACAGTTGGATGCTTTCTTCACAAATACTGTGGAGCCCTGGACTAAACAAAAGTCCTCTTGAAGTCCTCTTCAGTGCTGTCTTCTCTGACAGGTGGTGTAAGCGCTATGATCTGAGATAGTTGGTTTAAATAGGCAAACCTATTCATGCCCTGTGAATGAAGTTCTATAATATATATATTAATTTGGAATTAGAGCAACTTTTTGTCTATACTACATGTGTAATAGACAGCTCCAACCTTTTCTGCAGACACTAATCAGAGAGAAAAATTGGAGGCTCAGACATAGTGAAAAGACACAATTTTTCTTGAATGTGAAAGTTCCTTAGATAATTTGAGTAGCAGAAGCAACCTATCTACATGTAACACAACGCTCATAAGCTTGCCCTGGCTTTCTGTAGTTCACATGTACACATGGTTTGCTCTATTTTCCAATTCTCTTTTTCCCACTCAGAGACTGTAGTAAACACCTCAGATTTCAGTAAGATGGCAGAATGTTCACACAAAGTACATTTCAAGAAACAAATCATTGTGTCCTTCAGAGAAATATAAAAAATGATCAAATATTCTTGACCTTCATCTCCAGCATGTTCACTTAAAGTATTTAACAGCAAACATAATTCTAGGTGTTGACATATTTATACAGTACAGTATATTTAAAAAATTGAAGAAGAAATACTGACAACTGCTATGTTTTATGCTCTCTAAACTAAGAGCTGTTCCAGATAACTTGTTTTCTAAATTGTGTACTGTTTTACAGAAAGAAAATAGAACTTGATTGATTCCCGTAAGTGAGTAAACAGAGCAAGGAAGAAAATCGATTATTGAGAAAATAAATATACTTGGTATTGTCAGGAGAGAAAAAGAGTGTATAGGGAAATAAATTCAGGTGTATGTACTTTGCCAGCAGTGGTGACTTCTACATTTCTGATACCCACTAAGGTTCTGAATGTGCCTTGGTAGCATTAGGTAGGCAGCAAGTCTTGTTAAACAAGTTTATCTAAGATTTACCTGATAAAGCACCATATCACAACAGACCACTTTAAAAGTAGGTCTATGTTGGATCACATATTTTGAAAAAAAAAAAAAAGGTGAAAAAGGGTAAAAACTATCCACCACCCCTGAAATGCTGATGGCAACTAGACAAATAAGTGAAGAGTCATATTCTATGCTAAATGCACATTCTTGAGCTTCAGAAATAGTAAATGAAATTTATGTTTACTTTACAGAAATCAAGCTGTCGCATGATTATTATAATAAAGTTTTGAGGTCCCAGACATAATCATTCAGTGATTAAATATCAGTATTTACAGTTGTTTGCTAGCAGTTCTCCAAAAATGTTTCTCATTTCTTTTTTTCAGACCAAAGCTATCCAGTAGTTATAATTAGCATTAACTAACACCTTTACAACAGTCAGAGACAGTGGGCTATGCAATAAAAAAAAGAGCCCTCTAAAGACAATATGTATTAGCAGGACTATGAGAAGCTACTCTTTGCTCTTCTCTAATGAAAGAGAAATACTGAAATTGCAAATCTGTTTGGGTTTTTTTTGTGTGTGTGTGTTTTTTTGTTTGTTTGTTTGTTTTGTTTTTCCCTAGTATGTTTCCATTATGCCAATTCAAATCTACAGAAGACCAACCACAGTAGGCTGACTTTACAAAGTTTATCAGTACACTGGAAGCTGTTTTATAGTTAATATCTAAATATTCCTGATATGTGGCTAATGTTCAGAACAAGTGTCCATATTTAATACTGAAGATATACAAGGTAAACTTTTTTTCTTAAAAAACTAACTTAAGTGATAGGGTAAGATTCCTACTGTCAATAAAGCCTTCAGGGCAAGAAAAATTTTACTATGCATACTTACTTCCTTTTACTTTACATTTTTCAACAAGGAGAGTGAAGCAAATAAAAACTATTGTAAGAATGCAAAAGGAAAAAAAAAACCTGTAAGGTGGACTAACATAAGCAGGTGAAAACTTCAATGTAGAGAAAAAAAATTTTTTATTTCTACAGTTATTTTGTATTTTACCTCAGTTGTTAAAGAATAAATTATTAGTGACTATTTGAGACTTCACAGAAGTCTAACATTCAGTACAACAAAGGATCATTCATTCCTTGCATTACATTCTTCTTACAAAACACACAATTTGAATTTAAATTCATAAGATTTATGCAAGCATTTTTTCATTTACCTGCAGAGTATCAAATATTATAAACATACCCAAGAAACCAAGAACATGTTTGGGATAAGATGCATAGAAAATTTGGTTTATATGAGGTAGTAACTGTAATTATCTCCACAGTCAGTGATACTACTCAGCACAGACATTTAGGGCTCAGAAAAGAAATGAATGTGCTGTTTTCAAATTTAAGACATCCTATTTTCACTATCTGAGAAAGAGGATAAAGGCAGGCTTTTCCAATCTATTCTCAGTAGGTATAGGATAACTGAAACAGGAAGGAAAGGGAAAAACTACATGGGAAGAAAAGCAAACAAAAAATCCAACTGGGAGGTCACAATCTGCCAGTCACAGAATATAGTACGGTAACTTAGTTTTCTGTCTACAGCTTCTACCATCATCATCTTTTCTTATGTCTGCCTCTCAGTATTTTTACTCAGAAAATACTTCCTAAAGTATATCATCTCAAACTTTAAAACACAGGAAATACATAGGTTCCTGTCTATGACTATTCTTGACATCTAGAGGCATCACTTAAGTACTATCATGGCTACTGGTGTCTTTAGAACTAATAAGTAGTATTAAGGTTCAGCTGGCTTCCAATCAGAAAAAAAGAAAAACAAATTAAAACACCACAGTGACAAACTCCAAATATGCATCCCACATCAATTTTTCTGTTTTTTTTTTTCAAAGAAATCTCTCTACTGTAATGTAATAACAATATTAATATAAAATTAAATCCAGGTTACCAGTTGCATACTGTCACAGAGGCAGGTGAGTCCTATCAGCTTCCATTAAGACACTGTTTCTCAAAATACATCTTGCCTTAAAATTACTAGGCATTTTCCTTTTGTAACAGTACAAAGGAACCTGCATTTTAATACATAGCATTCTCCTCAGTTCAAAGTTTTAAGGTAGCTGTTTTCTTTTGGACTGAACAATTAATGTCTTTGTACATTATTTCTGAAGTTAATATTGTGATAATCTGAAGATACACATTAAGAACTGACGGGAAACCACACATAAAAGAAATACATTGGCACAAAGATAGGTGCTTCAAGCCCTGGAAGCAAACCTAGCAGTGGCTAGAAGACCACTGCAGAGGAGAACAAAGTTGGTCCTCGAGGAATACAGCCAAAATAACTTAATGCAAAAAGCAGAGACTGCCTTTAGATGAACCATCAACAGTTCCTCTGAGGAAGCAAAAGATGGATGACCATTAGTTATTGTGTTCTTGTGTTTACTCAAATACAATACCTCTTTCCACTGACAAAGCTCAGCTGATGATGTGGAATATGAGTGAACTCTTATAAGACTTCTGTTTTTCCCCCCACAAAAAAAGAATAGCATATGTCAGGTGGAAGAGCATTGCAAAAGCTACTAGGAAACAGAATATCACAGATATGAACAGGCATGCCTTAATAGCTTCTCTAATTTTACTTAGAACTCAACTATTGAGTATTGTTTAGGAATGAAGGATTGGTTTGCTTTTAACTTGTCATTTTGTGTCATGGCATTTGCAGTATAGCAACTGGTCAAATTAAAGTTATTCAAACAGAAAACTGATTGAACCCATCTTAATATTACAACTGACAGTGACTGTTTTACACTAAAACTTTTTTTTTGGTTTGGTTTGGTTTTTTGTTTGTTTGTTTGTGGTTTTTTATGCGTTTAGAAAAATCAAAACAGGCAATGGATTGTTTGCAGAAGTCCTTACCTCCTCTGTGGACTGCGGTTCTGAGAGAACTCCGAATCACTGTCCTTTGATGTTGGAGAGCCCTTATATGTATAAAAAACATCCTCCGTTTCAGTAATATAACTTATCTCATTTGTGAGGTTATCTACAGATGAGTGTCGTGGCTTACGAATTTCGTGACGTAGTCTAGGACTCCGCCTTAAAAATACAGAATACAAACACAAGTGGGAAGATTAGAATATTTCACAAAACTTTATAGAAGTAAAATTTCTATCCTATTGTAGCTATGACCTGAATCTTCATGACAGGCCTATAAGCCTCACTTGAAATAATAAATTTTTAAGCATTCTGTATGGTATACTAGGCAATGATACGCTGCTAGGTTCAGTACATAGAACTGATTTGGTGTTTCTCCCCTGTAAAATGCAACCTATTCAACATACACTTACTTGTTGCCTCATCCTCCCACCATGCAATACTGAAGAACCCGGCCTCATCCTCTAACTACCTTCCTCCTAAGTAATGCCAGGCTGTTATTAGGCATCTGGGAAAGCCTTGTTTCTCCAGGCTGAACAAGTGCAATTATCTCAGCCTCTCCTCACAAGGTAAATGCTGTAGCCTCCTGACTATCTTGGCAGCTTCTTCACTGAGCTTGCTCCAGATCGTCAGCATCTTTCTTGTATGAGCAGACACTAAAGGGCTGCAGCATTCTAATAAGTGCTGAGAAAAAGGGGGCTATCACTTTCACTGACCCAGCATCTACAATTCTATTAATACTGCCTTGTTAATGTGGACTTCTTTGCTGTCAGGGCACATGCAACAGCTCATGTACCACCTCTGTCTATGAAGAATATTGGGCCCTTTTCAAGAGTATTGCACTGCAGACAATACTGTTGCACTTGGTTCTTCCTTCCCAGGACTCTTTCACACATTTCCTATTGACCCATTTCTCCAGATTTTCAAGGTCCCTTTAAAGAGCAGCCCTGTCACTAGGCTTATTGATTCATCCTCCCCCATTTGGTGTCATCTGCAAACTTTATGGTCAAGTACGCCATTGCCTCCTCTAGGTCATGAAGATGTTAAGCAGGACAGGGCCAAAGACAGACCCCTACAGTCTTCTACTTGTTATTATCCTTTAGGTAGAGTACGATCCTTAACAACTCCCTCTGGGTCCAGTTATCCAACCATTTTAATGTTTTTTCAAACCACCCTGCTGTCCCACCCATCGAGAACATAATGTCTTAACTTGGATATAAGATTTTGGAACACAGTATCAAAAGCCTTGCTGAAGTTAAGGTAAGTGACACCCACTCTTCTATCATCATATCTATTCTCAGAATAACAATGTTTAAATATATATGCACACACTACATAATTATTCTTCTACAGTGCATACAATTAGAGATGGTAGGAGGTTAGGAGGTATTGGGAAAGCTAAAACTGGATTTACCAATTAGGGGTAACAGGAGGTGATCGAGAAGGAAGGCTTTTGGTCTCTAGATGCTCAACAGATAAGGACCGTCTCATAGATGGGTTCCAGACCATCCCTCCTATCACTTTTCTGCAGTACTGGTTGTTTACAGACCTGAAAAGAAATAAAACAACTATATGTGAATTATTTTGCATAGAAAACTTAAATGAAATAAAATACATTTACGAAAGTCAACTTTACAATTCCTATGTTTTAAAGCCCTGTGCTTACCCCTCCTTACTTATGCATTTACATTCTCCCAGAGACATCTGCTGACCCTCACTTGTGCCAATAAAACTGATTGTTAATCCCTGCTACACTGCTAATCACAAGCCTGAGTAAAAATAACTTTTTCTAAGAATGAATTTTTAACCAATTGAGTTTAAGAAAATGGAGAGGAAAACAGGCAATTCAGTGTGTCATGCTGGCACTGAACCAAGTGCCTGACAAAACACAGTTCAAATACAGGTAAAATATTCTAGAGATTCCCTGTTAATATGCATAAAGGGACAACAATTCACCAGTAGCTTCACATGCACAGGACAACTTTACACATCTACCTGCTGCCTCATCAAGTAAGAGCTACTCCAGACAACATTCTATTTCTGGAAGGAAGCCACATTTGAGTGATGTGTTTCTTATAGGAATAAGCAATTAGAAAAAGATTTGACATGCAAATAGGATCTCCAAGTCTAGACTGCTTCCTGGGACAAGAATCTGACAAGATAAGGGTTGCATCAGAACCAGAACCTCAGCTAGGAAAGTAATAAAAATATATTATTAGTGAAATTATACGGTATAAGGAAAATTTTTAAGTAGACTGAAACTGAGATAAACTAACTTTTATGCTTCTTTTTATAGAGCATTCCTCAAGAGCAGGGAGATAAGCTGCTCATCCTCGAGTTCACAGGTCTAGGATTTCTCATGGAAAAGAAGCAATGTATGAGTTACAGAGAAACCACTTGTGGCTCATTACAACCTGAGTTGTACACAATGAGCAGCTGGGATAGCAGAGAGTATGTGAATACTCTACTACAGAGCTGAAAAGTCTCAATTTTACATGACATTAAAAGAAAAATGTTGTTTATGCCATGGATATTACTCACACTAATATCAAACCTTAAGCAGACTTTACATTGTACTGTTTTTTGTTTACATAAGTAAAAGAAAATGCAACCCAAACATTTTTTTATATATACACTGAAGTATGTCACATATCTTGTTCATGATTTTAAAGGAAATCAATTCCTTCATCTTCCAAATGTACTTTTAAAGCTTCTGCCAATATAAAAAACAAAGAGGGAAAACTAATTTGAACTGTCTGCATATCAAAATCAGCTACCCATGTATGGTTTCTGCTTGGTAAAAAAAGTCCATGAACTCAATAAAAGCTTTTGCCTGTATTGTCCATTTTATTTTTCTAATTCTTTTAAATACCAGTGACAAGGCACCAACTACTCTGGTCTTCTAGAGAAACAAAGAGTTCTTTCAAAGAAGGCTTACATGGTTGGAGCAGAGAGGGAGATTGGAAAAAGAGGATGCATTATGAAAAAAGCGTTTTGAACAAGTCCACATTAATCAGCTTTTCTTTTTTACAAGTGTCTGTTCATGCATTTTCCAATGCAGTTGTGACTTTTGCAGTGAAACATTACTCATGTGATGGGAGCCAGAGCCCTAAACCCTAACTCTAATCCCAAACCCCTAACCCTGACCACAAAATCACTTATACAGTATGTTCTCTAGATATTTCAGTTAAGACACATAAGATAAATAATCTCCTGAACTCCAAGTAGCTGCCCTTCAGATGCCAAATATCAGGATATTTCTCAGCAAACATTCTGGGAGTCTGCCAAAGCTTTTCTGGAATAGGCTTTAATATCTTGAAGTGACAGTTCCTTTCTCCCATTTATTACTGAGGCTATCCTTGGTGAAAAATAGATACATTTTAGCTTCTCAGCAAGGAATGAAAATGTGCCCAGGAGAGGTTATTCAGCAATCAGCCCAGAAGCACTGAATGAACTAACCTCTCAGAACCTGGGAGATATGATTCAGTCTGCTCCTAGAATAAGGCTTTCAGGCAATTTATACAACTCAGAAGCCTAATTTAAAAGGAATTGCACTAGTACCTTAAGATAAAATAATCTAGAATGGCACAGAGATTTGCAAATAAGAGATTGTACTCAAGTATTGCAAGAGTTCAACTATTTGAACTGATGTAATTGCTAGGCTATCTGCCTCACGTAAGGTAGAAGAACATAGTATTAGAAAGCCACAAATTCCACAGGAAAACTTGTGATACTTAAGATGTTAAAACCTGAATGTAGCCACCTTATAAGCTGACAGAAGTTGCATTGAAAGAACTACTGAACGCAAGTCAATCTCAAAACCTCCAGGGTTGCATGATGTGGTTTGTGGGGTTTTTGTGGGAGTGTTTAATTTTGTGTTTTGTTTATCTGTTTGTGTTTCTTAGATTTGTGCAATGTAAAAATTTGATCCCTCTCATAAGAGGGAATGCAGAATCTCTTTTTTGGTTGTGTAGCTTCCACCATGAGCTCAGAGCCATCCTTGAAAAGCAACAAGGAAACTCATGTTGTCTTTTACAACATTCCACAATCACAAACAAGTAGGAAAGTAAAAGTTTTCAATATGACATATGACTTCAAAAGTTACTTGTTCACCCCTTATCTTAAAGCTTTTGAGCAATTAGCTTTGCTGAGTGACAGCGACCAAGTTCATAGGAACTACTCAAAGCCTTTCAAAATTACTGTTGCTTCTTATGTACTTCAGCCATCTTTCATAGCAATTGTTCCTGAGTCACTTCTCCCTCACGTGGATCCTAAACTTCACGCTTGTTGCTGGTATAAATGGGGTCAAAGAATGCATAGTGCATTAAGCTGATGGAAGAGATCACAAAGACTGATTCTCACCCTAGAAAATACATAAGAGTCTAAGTAAGCAATTCAGCATATACAGGGTCTTGGAACATGAAATTACTTGAACAGAATTCTGTCTTAGTAACTCAGATCAACAATGAGAACTATCCTGCATGCTACAGGCTATTAAGAAACTGTAACAGCAGATTTTAAAACATAAAATGTTTGGTGAAAATTGGAATGATACTAAACTGGGACCCTTTGGAACTCATGTTGTTCTCTTAACATTACAAATGCGGTGCAATGTCTGTGTGAATACATGAATATAGGAGCATTGGGATTTTGAATCTCTTTGCAAATTTGAGAGAAATAAAGCACTCTAGGACTTGACAATCCCACAAACTTTGAGAGTCACCTCCTCAACACATCCACTATAGGAAGAACAAGTTCCTGTCACTCCACAAAGGAGCTAATTCTGAAAGTGTGGATCTTTAAACTGAGAGAAAATTAGAATGCTGTTCATACAACTACTTGTTTTCTACTATCTAGAAACCAGACCATCTAGCTATGATCTAGTACTAGGTGAAAACATGGAATTCCACTCCAGCAGAAAACATAGTATTTTATCAGACTTCCTACAGCTGGACAGCCCTCATGGGTTAACTACTTCATTAACAAGCAATACGAGTTCACTCAGTATGAATTTCTGCAGTACCTAGAGTCATGAGAGTATCAAAAGCCAGAGAGCCACCAAAGTCTAAGAGACTATTTGAAGTATGATATCATTCAAAAATTGAAGCTTATCCCAATATAAAAGAGGGAATCAAGCTGACAAATTAAATGTAAATTTAAACTGGTAAGGGAACACATTGCAAAAAACCCCACACAAACACGCACTACACAAAACAAAAAAGAAAACAATAAAATGAATACTTTTCCAAAAAATCATTGGAACAAGAAGATTTCTAGAGAGCCTACAGAGAATATAGATGATTAAAGGATCAAAGAACACTCCAGAATCTAAGATTCAAAGAAGATAATGACATAAGACTTTATTTTTCATTACAGAATGGTTTTGGGGGGTGGGGTAGGTGGGTGGGGACCAGATATCAAAGAGACAATGAAGACACAGGACACGACACCTTTAAAGCTGAATTGCTAATAAGTGAAACAACAGAACAAATCAACATAATGAAATAAGTCTCTAGGACTGATACTTATCAAAATGTCTAAAAGTCTCTAAGATAAAAGAGCAGAACTATTTCCATAAATCCTCCCACTTTAAAAATCACACAGGATGGTAAAAATAGATGTCAATTACAAAGAAATGGAGAAGGACATTACAATGTCAAATGACTAGACAATATACTGGCAGCTTAAATTTAATAAAACATGGCTCAGTTACTGCATATGGGAAGGAATAATACCACCTTCATCACTAGACTTTAGGTAACATTATGAAATGACCAACTCCATGACTAGAAGAACTTAACATGGATTAGAAGGATTAGAAGTGTCCCCAAAGGGGTATCTTGGATACCTGAGTGGGACAAAGCTTTTCAGCTTTGTGTCAGTAATAAGTTGTTGGTATGATGCACTCCAGAAAAATGCCCTAACATATTAAACAGAATGTGTACATGACACTAAGGGCTGAACATTTCAAAACAAATCTGTTCAGCAAATTCTCTTACTGGATCATTAGCTACATGACATTTTTACTTTCTAGTGTTTTCATACCACAAACTGAACCAGCAAGTTGAAAAAAAAACAGTAAAACATATATTCAAACACCTTCTTAGGACATTATAAGAGAAGTTCTACCGTAATGATACCATGTTACAGAAACTGAAACCACAGCTATATAACTTTTCAAATGGTTCACATGAAAACTGGGACAGAGCTATTGACAGCACTGAGCTCTGACAATCCAACTTGAGCTACCATTGACATAAATCCTCCTATTCCCATCACAGAGCATAATACGTTTTCACACAATACTTACTTCGTTGGATTTCTAGAACCCAGGGTCCAATAATGTGATAATATCTTTTTTTCATGAGGTAGTGACTTCTTTGCCTGAAAAAATGTGTGATGCTCTACACAAGATTTCCACAGATTTTTGCATGCTCTGTAATTTAACATGTTGAAGGCAACAATATGCTCTCTGGATTCATTCTGTAACAGTAGGAAATACCATGTTTCAATATATACAAGCAGATGAAACAGTAAACACACTCATAAAACAATAGTAATATTATTTTAAGCTTAAACAGGAAAAATACATCTAGGGGGAGAAAAAAAAGATCAACATATAGTAGATTTTGAGCTGGAGATGGGCAAAATAGCCCTGTGACCATGTGAAATTCTAAACTGCAAAATGTTCACTTTAGAAGTTAATGAAATAAGTAAGCCTAAAGTGGTAAAGATTTTATATATATATGAGTGTCATGTTAAACAACTTAATATATTTTCAAGTTTTCACTCAGATCTTGACCTCCTTAGACTAACAAAATTCTTTAAAACATTCCATTAAGGGTGCAGTGTAAAAAAAAAAAACCATTCTTCGAATTTAAATTCTTCACAGAAGGCTTTAGTTCAGTAATGTTCTTTCAAGTGCATATTCTTGAGAGTCTTTTAGAAGAAACTGAAAATGTTAACAGTGATCCACCTTGGGGGAAAAGAAAGTAACTGTGATGGGACTGGAGCTGCTGCTACTATTGCTCAAATCCAGTCCTGCTTCATAGATGATAACATGAGGCCACAGTGAGGAGGATCAGAAGGGACCAGAACACAAAACTTGCATTTTGTATTCTTGGTGCAAACTCTTACAAGTAACTTCAGTGCCAAAGTGCCAGTGAAACACAGGTATAACACAACTGTGCCACCCACATTTATGCTCAAGAGTTTTGCAAAGATATAGCTTTGGTTTGTTAATCTAGTTATTGATGCAAAGAAAGGGGAATGAGAGCAAAGCAAAGAAGAGCAATAAAGATAACATGAGACCCCAATCAGTTGCTATCATAGCTCAGCACTTCAGTGAAAAAAAAAAAAAAAAAAAAAAGGCAGGTTTTCATCACTCATCTTTTCCAGTCACTCTGAATTATGACTGATTTTGACATCTCAACATATAACTAAGTAGGCAACCTTTTGCTAGTTCACAGCAACAATCCTGTTGGGAAGTAACCACAGACCATTTTGGCTCGAATACTCAATCTGTTTTCCTTGTGTTCTTTTAATTTCTAGGCAACATTTCACAAATGTCATGTATCAGAGATCAGTCCCACATTCTGCAAGTCACGTCATGTCTAGTTCAGAGAATCTATGACTTCAGTTGCTATTTTACAAAAACAATGAGAATCTCAAGAGAAAGAGAAAAAAAGATTTGCCTCTTGATTTTACAGAAGTATTGAAGAACATTTAACTGATTGCAATCTTTTAGGAATGCTTTCCCTATAACTATTAAAACATTTATAAAATATTTTCTTTTTCAGATGTGGGGTTTTTTGAGTCTCTTGTATACTGCAACCAATTAATCTTTCTCAGTTCTCCAAAGTTGCTTCTGAGTAGGTTATATAAAATAAAATGTCATTATCCTTGCCCACTTTAACTCAGAATTTCTTGAAATATAAAAAGCACACATAAGTGAAAGATTTAATGACAAATGCCATTTCTGATATACTCCCTGTTGATTGAATACCACTTGAAGGGTTTCACTACTCCAGTAGAGAAACTTGAAGTGTATAGATATTTTTGTTGGCCTGAAGCAGTAGCTTTTCAGTTGCCAAAAAAATTATTTTACCCAAACATCTCAATTATCCTGAAAACCCATAATGTAAAGATAAAGAATTAAGTACACCTGATATTGTTTTTAAATTTAGGTTTGAAAATAGTAATGAATTTTGCTCATTACAAGAGTTTTTTTCCCAACTATTATCACTGAAACTTCTTAGCAGGCTCTAAGCAAGCTAAGAGTTTTAATATGGACTTAAAACTAAAAAAAATATTTTCAGAAGTTACAGAAAAACTTATTCAATTTATATATTAACATAACAATCTGCCTCACTAACAGGCCACGATTGCAAGTCATGCTATTGAATCTGTTTCAAAGGTGAAGAGATTTCTAGTGGGATCCAAGGATCTAATGTCCATCATACTTCTGAAGTTGCAAAAATAGCATGTTAATAATGACCAAGAAATGAGGATTAGAGAAATTTGTGGCCATTAAGGTAAAGAGAATAATTCTCTATAGCTAAAGTGAGTATCTTGCTAGTTCAGCATATGGAAGAGCTTTGCATCAGTTGTATACCTATTAAATATCCAAAAATATCTACAACATAGAAAGTAAAGATTTATTTTAATATGCAGAAAAATTGTTTTCAACTATTAGATAAGCACACTGAAAATAAAATTTCGTTTCTGAAAGGTTCAAAATGTTGTCTGTAAACAGCACAGTTCCTATTCCTACATTAAATCTACTGTAGACTTAATGAAGAGTGCAAGACTTGCTCCCTAGTCCTTACCTACCTCTTCAGTAGAAACTGAATACTGCATATTCCTAATCAAGTAGCTGATCAAAGGACTGAAATAGTGGGAGGGTAAAAGAGAATGTGAGTAGCAGGAAAAGAGTGAGATCAGTTTTCAGAAAAGGCTCATAAGGAGAGAAAAATGGAGTAAAAGAAATAAGGAGAATAAACTAACGAAACATGGCAGACCCCAGAGGACTGCAAATTCATTGCCTTTGAGAACTTCCCGTAGATTTTGTAAAGAATCTACATATGACATACAAAACGTAAAAGATAGTGCTATAGTACTATCATCATCTTTAATCAAACCTTGCCTATGAATATACAGTATCTGCTCTATTTTCCCCACATTCTTTCATCTTCCTTACTTGTGGCCTCATTTACTATTTCCTCCTGTATTTCCAACAAAGAGCTAATCAACCCAAAGACTCACACCAACTCAGTCATCTGCCCTCACAAACCCCTCAAGTGACCCACTGTTCTGGCAAAACCCCCCAGGACTCCAGTCCCAATGCACTGCAATAGTAAATTTTTTCAAGCAATACCATTGGAATACTGCAGACTTACTGCCCTAAATTCCAAGCAAAGGGGGCTGACAAGGATGGATATATCCACAGATTTAATAGCATACCTGGTCTGCTTTTTAATATGTACTGAGAAAGAGTAAAAAGGTCATGGAGCTGGCCTTCTTTTTCAGTAGCTCTTTAAGCATAATACTATGTGTATTACTGTAATCTACATAGATTAAAAACAAAGAATTATGATCAATCAAATGGAGATAAGTTAAAAGAATCAAGAGCCTTAAGCTGTCATCATTTATCAAATGTTTAATTGAACAAATTAAGATTGCTGCTCTCTTCAAAAGTGACACGAGTCTCCAGAAAGAAATTTCAATTTTTGACAGCAGTCAAGTCTTTATTGTAATGAATAGTACAGAGACTGTTCTCTATGGACACTTCATTTTTCCACATTCCAAAACCACTGTAAGAATCAAAGAATGGTTTAGGTTGGAAGGGACCTTGAAGATCACCTAGTTCCAATCTCCATTTTACTAATCTCTATAAGAGTTCTGTTACTACATTTATTCTCACAGACACACTTGGAAATTGCTGCCCATAAGCCTGCCTATATTTGTATATATGAAGATATTTAGATTTTAAAATTCATACTTATCAGTGAATTTTTAATCCTCAAACCCAGAGGAAGGTAATACTTGCAAGTGTAATACTATTGCACTCACAAACTAGTAGAATGGTTTGTCCACTCCTCTTTTCTTCATGTAGTGAAACACATATGAACAGACTGTGACATGTTTGCATATAAACACTATATTTAGAAACTTATAGATAGTAAAAAAAAACCTTAAGATCCCCTTAGAGTGGGTTGGGACACACTCTGTGCATGCCATGCGTCTGCGCAGCATTAGTGCAGTAACATCATCTCTAGATACTAACTTTGTTTACATGTGAATCCTGAAAAGTAACATGTATGTGCTTGCACACTACTCAAATTTCAAAGAACCCACCAAACTGAGGGAAAAAAAAGACACATGGGAAAGAAATAATATGAAAATATTTTCCTTTTGGGTAAAAAAAGCCTCCATGGAAAACTGCGTTCAGCAGACTCTCTAGTCTATGTAGGTCAAAAGGTCTTCTTGTAACACAGCTCCTATCAGTTTAAGAGCTCATTTACACCCAGAAAGAGCCTTCATGAAGTTTAGCTGTAAGTTAACACTTTTACTATGTCTTTGAGTTCTGTCCTGAACTGAATTAAAATATTTATACATCTGCTAGTCACTAGTTTCTGCAGTGTTTTTTGGGTTTCTACAGTCTTATTAAATATTCTATGGTCTTTGTAAAAAGATATCTTAATTTATTTTTTGTATTGTGTCAGCACAATAATAATCAGTAATCAAGATTTTCCCTCCCATTAAATAGACTAATATTTCAGCTGTTCTGCAAAGAGCACACAGCATTACGAAGTCAACTCTTAACAGTAGAAAAGTTTTACAATAGTTTTATCTTCACATTCTTTGACAACTTCTAAAGCCCCCCATGTTCCACACAGCAGTTGTTTAGTAGATTCACTGCACTGAGTAACTCTACAGGGCAGGGAGAGTGACAAAAGAAAAAGCAGCAGATGCTGGCAAGAAAGGGAAATATGTTACTTTAAGTTAAGGATGAAGACCTGCTTTTATTCCAAGTTTCTAAAGGGAGATGAAACCTTCATAGGAAAAATACAGTCCAATAGACCAAAAGTAGAAGGATTAAGTGTTGAAAAGAAAACAAAAAATAGGAAACAGAGAGAGGATAAGAGGACCAGAATAGTAAGACCAAGTTAACAAAACAGAATTTCAGAAGCAAGTTACAACAACAGAACCTTTTGATCAGCAGTTTGTTGCTTACATTTAAGCCAAAAATATTGAATATGATCACTTGATCAAAACAAAATTAAATGACTACTTACATGTTTTTGCCGTTGTTGTATAAAAAACTTTTTCCTTTTAAAGGAAATTTTTAATATGTTCACCCTAAAAGAAAGAAACAGACCGCGAAATATTGAACAGTGTTTAGAGGGATAAAACAATGAAAAATAATACTGCATACAGCGAGTCTGAAAGATTATAGCTGTTAAATATTCAATGAATAATATGCAGCCATCTCCTGTGTTGAGTGGCAAATAGATATCCTCATTTACTCTTTAAATAGTTCACAGCAGTTCTCTCCCACCAAATCTATTCTTGCAGCAAAAGCTTGATGACATCCTTTTACTAAGCTGCACAAATGTTAAATGTGTCAAGTTTTGTATAACTTTGGAGTCATATGACAAGTGTGACTAAAGGAACAAAATTTAAGACCCTAATGACATGACAAGGTTGGTCATACAACAATGGAAACTTCCCAGAGGCTTCAGAGAATTGATTTCATAATGATAAAAATATTGTGTACTTGTGTTAATAATGAAAAACACCTTGTAGATAAAATCATAATTGTAGAAGAATGAAAACTGTAAGAAAGGATGTTAATATATTTTTCACTTCATTAACATTGCTTTGTAAATTATGTGGTAATTTTAGAACTGAACACCTCTTGTCTATATATACACAGTATGAACACATATTTTATAAGGTAAAGATTACAATTGGAATTGGTGCTCAAGAAATTTTCATTTTAATTATAAGCTTATCAGTTTTGTTAAATTAAACAAAATTCTACCTACCTACGCACCTTCCTACAGCAAAACAAAATTTGTCTAAAATACCTATTATTTCTCTGCAATAGTTCTACTTCAGTAACTGAAAAGGTACACTTTTCAGAAAAAAGAATTCTCTTGCAGTCAGCTGGAATCATATGGATGCCTTAAGTAAGCTGTTTAAGGTTTGATCAAGCCATATTTGTAGGGGGGAAAAAAAAATCAAAAAGAGTTTTGGAAGTTTGCTGCTTAAAGTCCTGTTGATGAGAATGTTTCAGAGGACATCAGATATTATCAGATATGAATTATGCTGAAAGTCATCTCAGTTCTTGTATGACTCTCATGAAGTGGGATAATGGCATAAAATTCATTCCCCACTGCCCATGGCAAATACTTGAATTATAGAGCAGCATCCTTCCTGAATACAGGACAGTATATTTGCCAGTTACTAACAAGAAGGGTAATGCAATGAACAATCCCCACTCCTGTACAAGATGTGGAAAAATTTTCAATTTTACCAATTTCAGAAAATGCTTTTCTCCATCAATTATAGAACCACAGAGAAACAAGAATTGCATTAACACGATTCTTTCATGACCAGGTAAACCAATGCACAAATGAATGAAAAGTTGAAATCATGTCCACCTCTCCTGTTGGGCCAACTCTTGAAATATTTCTGTCATTTGACTTGCTACCTCAAATGACAATGATCTGTGTTGCTCATCTAAAAGTTCCGGATTCTGAACTACCTGATAAGTCATACATTTTCAGTTGTGTTCACTGAGCTGCAACTTATTATATATAAATCCTTCCTCGATTCTAGTGCTACTCTGCTTGAACTAGTACCACTCAAGTTTTGTGCTTCTGGTTCATTCTTACCACATTTCTTGACCCAGATTAAACTTCAGCAAACAACTTTTTGGAGTCATTCTCAGCTTGCACAGTTGCTTCCACAATCTGCTATTATCCTAACATCGAGTCAGCAGAAATGCAGGACATAGAAAAGTAGTCTTGCAGACTAAGCAGAAACTCCTCCATTCAAGAATAAAAAGGGAGCCAGCATCCCAAAATACTAAAACTCTCCCAATCTCTCTCCTCTATCCCGTGCTATTTTTTTTTTTTTTTAAACCTTGATTCACTGCATGATCACATAATCACTTCAAACCAAAACCAGGGCTTTAATTCTCTTTATTTTTACACTCTTCTAAGTAGAACACCCCTCTCAATTCCATTCATTATTCTTTAAGTACAACTAAACCTATTTAGTTCAGGGACAAAGAACACTTGTTAATCTGGCAGTTTTATTTAGCATTAACTAAAAATCATTTGCAATGTTATGCCTACAAATTGAGTGAATGTTCACGTCTAGCAAAATCCAAAGGATCCAAGAAAGTCAACAAAAAGATCCAAGAGATTAGGATATCAAAGGACTTAGATTTAACAAGTGCTTGAAGATGCCATATCCAAAAATTATCTGAATAGAATGCAGTTACTGTTATTCTAACTGGTGGCTCAGCTGTCCTTCTCTCTCACCAATAATCTGTCCAGTGACAAACCAACATTCCCAAATCATTAACTAAGCAACATTCACAAATCATTAAATTTCATGGTCTACTTATAAAGCACTTCATAGTTGTAATGTATTAAAAATAATACATCTTTTGGGTCCTATCTTCCTGTCATTCACAGCATCTAAATAGATTTGTCACGCAGTGGGCCATATAATTGCTAATTTCTGATTAAGCTGGCAGTCCTATCCTAGTACTTAATGCTAGCAGTTGGTACTTGTGACTTGAAGAAAAAAATGTTTCTTTACCTGTAAGTCCACAATTTGCCATTGACAGATTCAGCAGGAAAGGTTCTATCAAATTTGTTATTCAAGATAGTTGAGAGGTTTTTCAACATTGACTAGCACTGTAGTATGCATTGCTCTATCAGTTTCTCTGAAGCTATCAAAGCAATGAAACTGCATACGAAGAATAGTATTTAATACATAAGCTTAAACTGCTGCTGATGTTGAGAGTGTTTGTATGTCTCTGCCATTAAGATAATACTTTACCTGCAAAATCAATTTGAAAATTACCACAGAACACTTCAGCACCATCAGGAATAACTTTCCAGAGCATATAGAATACTGTGTTATATCTGGAGTTATTTTTTAAACCTATCTTAGCTTGCATTACCTCTGACTGATCAGTCAGCTCCTCACGTAGGTTGCTTTGATTGAAAATCCTCCTTTTGCCAAAGTAGAATTCTCACTGCCTCTGTTCCTGAAAACTTTCGGTCCCCTTTGACTACTACCATATGGCATAGTTGTATTGTTTTCATCCATTAATGCTGCAGAGTATTTTACTTAAAATTTTGGAAAGAGCGCCTTGATGGTGTTTGCTGCCACCTTGAGTTCTATCATATTAATAGTGACGTAGGAAAAACTATTTAGTACAAAGAGTGTTACATAAAAAGCCTAAATAAGTACTGCTTCAATTATGTGAAAGGGCATTACAGAAACATATCCTGCTTTGAAGTGTAAAATGAAAGGGAGAATGCATATTAAAAATGCACCTCAAGCTACTTTGCAGTGGTAACTTTCAGCATTTGCTTGTTTTGGAGGGGAACAGGGAATGGACACTATTCTTTCATGAAGAATTATGACTACCTCATGCAAGATGCCAGAAATAAAATATCAAAAAAGTTAGCCCCTATATAGGGAGCTCTTGCTTTCAAGTTGAAAAGATATTCTGAGAGAGAGAGAGGGAGAGAGGGAGAGTGTGTAGGACAGCTTGGGAACAATTGCAATAGCTGTCAGCTGAAAATATTACTGCCTAAACCTTGTACTTTAGAGTGGAAATCATGTGAACTGAAAAACCTGTGGGTTTTTTCCCCCCTCAACTTCTTTCTGTAAATGAGAATAAGCCTTTGTGAAAAATGTTTTAGCATCTGTGTTTTATTCCTCTGTGGTTTCCAGGAGTAACAGTAGCACAGGAAGTTGCGGATTCCTCCTGTCTTGTGTGCTATAAACTGTTTCCCTTCCCTAAAATAATCATATAGTCAAAGATTTTTAAATGCCATTGCCATGGTTTTCAGGAATAACTATTATACATTCATACCTCACTTAGGTCACTAAAGTTGGCAGAGCAAGACCTGAAGGAGACAGAAAATGTGCCTCCAGCTGGCAGTTTTTAAAACCTGCAGCTCTTTAAAGAAGCCGAGAGACTGAGGTATGAAAGAGCAATGCTCAGGGTACAAAGATAAAAAATAAAAGTCTTTTATGCTTTAATGTGCAATAGCAAAGGAAAACCCAAGTTTTTACTGTACTGCTGTGTGATAGCATTATTATTGACATACATTTATCTAGGATGATTGCAGTACATCCAAGGGAGTTGAAATGCAACTCACAGCAAATTAAAAAAGAAAAATTCAGAGACTGTGCAGTATATTTTCCACTAAAATTTAAATTGAAGCTGATTACTTTTCTAGAGTAAAAAGCTGTTTAGTTGGGTTCATAAATGAAAGAATGGAATGACTCAAGTATTTAAAGAATGCTGTTAAGGACTCCAAGGAACAAAAAGCAAGTAGAACCCATTAGAATGTATTTTTCTTTCATAATTAAGAACACTATATCATCTTATTGAAAAAGTTCTCCAGAAAAATGGTTACAAATTATATGGAGAAATGATGAATAACAAGACAAAGCTATAGTTTATCAAGTTTTAAAAAAAAAATCATCCTTACTTTAAAGAAGACTGAGAAAAATTCATTCTGATCCAATCCAAAAACCTTAAGAAGATACCCAGTCTCCATATAATTTTCTAATTTATGTTATCATTTTTAGTATGGTATATCTAATAAAAGCCCATAAGTACCATCAAAAACTCTAGCTTAAATAATTTCTCATGTCATTCACTTTAGACTTCTAGTACATATTGGTTTTTGTAGAGATTATTTTCTATGACAGCATCATGCATTCTAATGTTTTCAGTATTAGAGAATAATGTAAAGGTCTCTCCCCTGCCAACTCCAAACTTTGTTACTGTTATATATCTTTGTTTGATGACATCTAAAAATTTGCCTAAATCATATTATCCTAGTTCCACTAAATCTCAAACATCCAATTACTCATTTTATGGTTTTTTTTTTTTTTCCAAGAAGCAAATATCTTCTTTCTGAATGTCAGGATAAAATGTTCAGACAGTTAGCTACTGAGCTTTAATAGTAGACTTCTTGGTCTTGTTTCTTGTTTTGTTTTAATGTTGTGGGGTTTTTTTGTGTTTGTTTTTTTTTTTTTTTTTTTAACACATGCTATTGGGCATAACAGCAACAAATCTCTAAGATCACAGGGTCCTCCTAATCATGGATGCATACCTGCATATGAATTAACTTTATCAAGACTTCACACAATGCAAGAAGTTCAAATCCGTACGGAATTAAAAGCCTAGGCAACAGGTTTCATTTTTATCTCAACACAATGAAATACAATGATACTCCATAAAGAACAAATTTATCTACTGTAGGCTTCTTCGGAATAAATGTGAAAGCAAATAGAAAAAAGATTGAAAAAACTAGATATCTTTCTTTACTAGTAAAGGAATTTACCAGGGATAGAAGCTTGTACAGATGAGTTTTCTGTATACAGCAATTCCACCGGATGCAATCCCAATCATAAGATCTAGATTATGGAGATCCTGCAAAAGAAAAACACTGTAAGAATACTGATGCAGTTTGTGTCATTCCCATTCATCTACTTATACATTTATTTTCAAGCTTTCTACATTTAAATTACTATCCTTAAGGAAAAAATTCCACAACATATTTGAGCTTTGATTTTCATGCCTCTCTTTCCTTTGATGTTATCTAATAGGTATTCTAAATTTCATTCATTAAAACAAGTTGTAAAGTTCATCCTACTACACTGGATATTCTTTAGGTCTATATCAGACTAAATTTGCAAGTCTAGCCTTACTGATTTCAGTATTAGAAAGAAGTTGAAGTACTTCCCAAGATTAGTCAGGTAAGTGTTACAGAATTTTGGGACTGATTCTGAGCAGTTTAAAAGAGTGGGAAAGTAATTCCTTACTTTAAAAAAAAAAAAAAAAAGTCTTAGCAATAAAGACTGATAGAAGAGGTGACCACAATTTTGCATATGAGAGTATTTTGAAGAAATATACATGTATACGTGAATATTTGATACACTCAACTAAATCCATTATTAACTAAATAAAAATGGTGCATTCACTTAACACTCAGCTGGAAAAAAAAAAATCATAAATTTACCATCCTTTCCAGGTATTGAGATACTCAACAGAAAACACATTCTTCCATATAAGCAGATATTTGAATTTAAAAAAAAAAAAAAAGACAGGGAGAAGGATTCTGGATGGTAAGTTTGAGTCTAAACTCTGATGTTACAGAAGTTAGAAATACTGGTTTCCTGTTTCTCATGATCAATACATACTAATATGTTATTACACAAATTTCTAAACAGAGCTCAACGTAAATCCATTTGTAGAAGTAGAACCCATCTAAAACAAACCTAAAACAACAGGTTTGACTGAAAAGCAGTTTCAGACTGTTTTGTAAAGGATTGCCAGTGGTAAACGATGCTCTGAAAGCCTTCAGTAGCATAGCTGCTCCTCTAGATGGTACTCTGTGCTCAATTAATATATAGTTTTCCATCATGTCCAATCCCAATTTCTTTATATTAGTAAGGTGCAGAAGAATAGAACAGGTAGCACGTGCTCTGACAACAGTGTAGAAAATCTTCAATAAATCCTTTCAAAACAGTTCAGTAGAAGTGATTCAGGCATATGAATGAGTGAGGTTCAACTTAATTTGCAAAGTGATTTATAATCCTTCAGTGAAATAATACAGTGGTTCACAGAGAATGAGCATAACCTATTTAATACACAGTGCATTAACACTGAATACTGGTGCACTGAATTTCAGCAAGATGAGAGGAACATCAGCCTCTCAGAGAATTAAAAAAGAAAATCAGTAAATAGGTAGCATGCCAAATACACTCAAATTACCCAGAATCCTCACCACACCACTGCCTCACATTGCTAGAAACTGCTGCTAGAGGAGCTGGCTGAATCTTCATTGGAAGAAGCTCCCAGAGTGTCAGTTTATGCCACCATAATACAGGAATCCAAAACTGACATCCCTTTATTTTAATGTTTGGGGAGAAAACTGAGGTATTTCAGGAGATGAACTGCATGTAATTAAGCTGTCTCTGCCTTGAAAAACAGCTTTAGGAGAAAGAGCTGAAAATCGACATGATTTAGCAGAAATAAAGGATTAGCTAAACATTTGATAGGGATTAATTAGGCTAACTACTCCATTTTCTTCAAGAGCTTTGTCAGAACAAAGTTCATTCCCTACCTCTCTCTGCTCCACTACAAACCACTAATCTCCCATGTTCTTTGTTATTTGTTATTATAACCTAGATCTTGGACTAGCATAAAGAGAGGGTCTCCCAAAAGAAATATGATATTGATGTGCAGTTATTTCTCTTTCAAAATATCTATGTTGTTAAACTGCATAGAAAAGAAATACCATGCATCTACTTATAAAAAGGAACAGGTAACATGAAAGAAATAATAATTAAAAATTAAAGACAAAAAATTATCATGACAAGCATGTAACTAATTAGGAACTGATTCACATTTGATTTAATTTACCATTACCATCTTGATTTCTGTAGATATGGGAATAATATTGATTCAACAAATTTCCTATCTTTGAGTCTCTGAGTAAAAACAAAAGATGATTTAACAGCAGAGTAATTATTGAGCCGATAAGATAGTTGTCCAGAGTCAAAAGGAGATCAGGAATTCAAGAAATGTCAATACAGTTTTAAGGTATTGAATTCACTTTCCTGAGCTTCCTAAAACTATTTCATTTTTTATTACTACAATTTTAGCAGTTCAGATTTTTATCATCAGAAAAAAAGCAGAAGTGTTTGTGGACAAGAACTGAGCTCAGATTAAAGTTCCATGTTTAGCAAGTTGCCAAAAAGAAAGCTCACACTCAACTTCTGGAAAATATTTAACTTTGTATCATGAAAAGAAACGAGGAAATTATATATTCATCCGGTCTTCAAGAAATATTAATCCAAAAGTATTCCACTCTCAAGCAGCAGTACAGGAGCACCAGCATCTTTTGGCCATTAGTATAAAAGCCCCGTGTTACCTGGTTCTTCTGCCACACACAATCTAAGAGGACTAAAACTAATTTAGTAGCAAAGACCTCAATCATCAGAATCCACAGATATAAAGGCTTTGACAAAACCACAGTCACTAGTTTAATTAGCCCCTGCCAAATCCATTCAAAGCACTAGGATGTGAGAAAACTGGAAGGGTGATTGAAGGAGCAGTGCTAAGTGGGGGGAGGATATCAGGAGGCACTGCAAACATCCCTGCCAAAGCTGGGATATAACATGGCAGCCTCTGTGAAGCAGCAGCATTTGGGGGAGATATCTAACCTTCAATACAAACTTCTTATAGGTCTTGAGGAACATAATCAACTATAATGTTGGCTGAGAGGTTTGCCTCATGGCATTCATTCCAAACAAGGACTTGTAACTGGTGTTTTGTAAGTACGAAACTCCAGAGACAACCAATTACATCCCTACTAATAAATAATGCCTCTTCTCAGCTTGTAGTGCCTTACAGCTAGAGGACTTCTTGGATCAAAAGCTTTTTGTGTGTCTAGTGGACTCCAGTGAATCATTCTTCCACTGACTAACTGCTCCTGATATCTAGTTCACCTTGGGCATCCATTAAAATAGCAGTAATGCTTACAGTTCAACTCCAGCCATATGGAAAAAGTTTCTTTTACTTAAACTTGTCACTTTCCAGGTAGACTGAAGTTTCCTAAATCTTTTAGTACCAAAGCAAAAAAATAAAAGTAAAAAAAATTAAAAATTATTAGTTATTCACATTTCCCATACTATTCACGTGCTATAGAAGGCTTTTCCTTAAGACATTCACGATTGTTATACTTCTCTGTACTTTTCTTTTTCCATTACCCACTTTGAGATAAGGAATGGAGAGAAAGAATGAAGCTCAACATTCAAATTATATCAAAACTCAGATTTAAAAGGTGGCATGATATTTTCTGTTTTGCTTTCTATTACCTTCCTAGCAGCTTCTAAATGTCTAGATCTTCAATTCAAATGCCAGAAGAAACAGATCACTTCAAATATTTCATGCTTCAAAAAAAATTGAATTGTGATGAAAATATTATTTTGGATTGAAACAGTAGCAAGACAGTCTGCATCTTAGCAGTCTGGAATAGACTAAGTTTTGATTCATATCTGTACTCTAGTTGATTCAGATCATACAGTTCAGTGTCAGGCAGGGTGTGAGTTCATGACTAATATTCTGACGACCTGTGAGACTGAGGTCATCAAATATGAAGAAATGCATTGGGGAAAAAAAAACAAACAACAAAACACTGTTTAGGCAGATATCTCTAGAAGGTATTTCTACTGAGACAGAGCAGCCCAGTACACTGCAATGAAATTTCATATACTTGAAAATGTCTGAATCAACTCTATCTTCGTTACTTGGCACTGGTGTGACCACTACTGACATCCTGCATGTAGTTCAGTGGCCTACAACTCAGGAAAAATAATGAAAACTGGAAGAATTTTCAGAGATAGCATCCCATGAAGAGACTATTAAGAGAATAGCCACATAGTGATGCTCTTGAAACTTAAGTTTGCTTATCAAAATACTAGGCTACAGTAGAAGCTAAAAGGCACAGACTGATTAAGCTAAGTGCATATAGGGAAATCTCAAGTGTAAAAGTAAAGAGTTCTTTAATAAAGCAGAAATATGGCAGATGACTCAATAGACAATGAACCTAGGCAAAGTAAATTTAGTAAGATGCCCATTTGCCATTTAAAGTTAATCACTTACTCGAAATCATGAAAGCTTTTACATTGTCAGAAGACACAGGAACATAAGAAATTTGTTCATTTATGCTACATTACTTACATACAAGCAATGCATGTGAACCAAGATATCTGATTACATTTAGCAGATGCCTCTCCTGATATTCATACAGATGGAGCACTTTATTTCCTTTCCTTTGCACTTTTCCTTACTCTTAAAAAAAAAAAAAAGCCTCTACTGTTTGAGCATTGTATTTCACGAATATGAATGTAGTTGCTGTGGCATCACACAGAACTACTTTAGGAATTCCTAGAAATCTAATGCAACACTCACTTATTTGCGGTAGCATAAAGAAAAAACAGAAGAAAGCATCATGACAAAGGAAGCAACTTACTCATCGAATTCCTTCCTCATCATTAGAGAAATCTGTGAGTTTTTCATTAAAATTCACAGTGTCAGAATTATTAGCAAAACTCAGAAAAATGTTAGGAAAAGCAATAGTCATCTTCATTCAGGATATCATTCAACTGCAGTCACTTAATCCAGTTTTTATACTTCAAGCTTTATGCCAAAACAATTTACTATTTGATATAAGCACAAATGGTAATTTGCACCCTGGAATGCAAGTAAAAAAGTATTTTGGGGATTCACCTCAAATGAATAGTGTAAATCAGACACTTAAATGCCAGTAGCTAGTAAAATATTTAGGGCATGTTTCTCATCAATGCCCACCCTGTATTTGAAAGATTTTAAATACATTTTTAGTGGTCATCTCTCAAGCTGTTAAATACTACTTACATTTACCCTGGTGTCAGGGAATAAAGGAATTTAAAAAGAAATATCTATATTCTTAACACTTCAGAAATTAGTGTTAGAAATTCAGATTAATTAAACTCTTAAAACACCTGCCAACCAACAGTACTAAACAGAGCACTCATTTTCTTTCATGGTAAGACATTCAGAAACTTTACTAAAATTAAGTAAAATATATTGTAGTAATGAAACAATTTATCTTAAAAATACATTGTTACTCTTTCAAGGAGATCTAGCTTATTTGATTGAAGTTCCAATAGCTATGTTATACAGAAATTATTGAAAAATTACCCAACTCTAATTAAAAGAGAATTAAAACTCTAATTAAAAAAGAATTAAAAAAAAGAACACCTGCTAAAGTCAATACTTAAATACCATTTTTTTTTTACTGCTATTACATTCATGTGAAAAAAAAGTATATAAATTTATTTTCCAAGTGAAAAATTACAGTGTAAACATACTCTACCACTGTGCAATTCCACTCCATAGAATTCAAGTGTTCGTGCTATATTTATATAGCAGGACTCTGCTTCAGATTGCTTCAGGCCACTAAAAGAGGGGAAAAATAATAAAATATGAATCACAGGCAAATAAAAAAAAATTATATTATATTTATTTAAATGCAGAAAAACAGAAGAGTCCCACAGCCCACTGTCTGAGAAATAAATCCCATTAACTAGTACCACAAGTTCTTCACTGGACAAAGCCCTCTTAAAGTCCTCTCAAAAAAAATGAGCAAATTATACAGAACGTTATTACCTTAGCCATTCTGGACCAGCTCTCTTTAGAAAAATAATTTTTATCTCTTATGTTCAAAGGTATGAGGAAACTATTCCCCTAAAAGCTTAGTTTATAGCAAGAAGCTTTATCTGTAAATATTCTATATTATATGGTCCCTCAGAAGGAAATAATTTAGAAGAAAGATTAGCAGCAGGAATGTACTAATAAAATAAATGGGAGAAAGTAGATTAAAAAAGTTAAAGTTATGAAACTCACCAAGGAAAAAAGTCATCTGAGTTTACCTACAAATTATAAGTCCTAAAATATTTTTTTCTCCTGCTGTGCAGCAAGACATACAAGGATTTGATCTTCTGGTCTTCTAGAAAGTTTCGACAATTCTGAGGCTTATACATTTTTAAATTTTTTTTTTTTTCAACAGACACAAAAAATCAAAAATCCCCACACCTTGAATAAACAAATTTTGTATCCTTACATAAGGATAGAATCTACTAAGAGTTTTAAAACCCCAAAAATTCATCAGTGGTCCCCCATTTAGCTGGTTCTTCCATGCAGCCTACTAATCATTCATATGAGAGGAATGAAATGAGGCCTAAACAAGATTCCTTTAGGCATGATAATGAAAGCAGTCCTCTCCAATAAACTACAGGGCCAAGACCTGTAAAGAAATAATCACACAAGAGGCAGCTCTATCCTGGAATCTGCCATAGCCTACTGACATTGTGCTGTGCCCACAATGATCCTGGTCTCACAGCACAGAGCAGCGATCCAGGCACTACTACATCACATTCCAGTAACTGTGAGAACAGAAGCTGAGGGATGCATGTAATATCTACACACATGAAAGTAGAAAAGACATCTGATATCATCCTGTCATATCTACAGCTGAGTGTAGGTAAAAACAACTCTTTGCTAGGTAAGCTTCCAAAATGACATGCATCAAATTATGTTAATCAAATGCAATTTAAGTAGAACCTGCAAAAAAGCTGACATAACATTGTGTTAAGAACTGCAGCTACAAAGGCATTCCACACAAGGCAGTAATTCTCATTTTTGAAAGGGGTTTTAACTCAAAAGGTAGGCATCTATTACTTCCAATTAATATCCATCCTTTTAAATGTCAAGCCATCAAAACACTATGCCTTGAAACAGACACTTTAGGAAATTTTAGATCATGCTCCAGGAAACATAAAGCTACCTTGAACTGGAAAGCCATAGCCAGCAGTGTGGCTTGAAGATGTCACAATATTGGGAAAAAAAAAAAAAAAGTAAAGATAAAAATAAAAATTATTATAATTATTATACTACAGGGTGCTGAATATGTTTGCAAGAGTACATCACTTTCATTTAAAAAATTTTGATCAAGAACTTTGTTCAGAAAGCCTGCTGTATACCAAAAAGAAATGTCTGTAAATTTTCATTTTCAATTTGCATATGCTATCTACACCTGACCTGTCATGCCTTGTGTCTTAAAAGGCCAACAAGAAAGAGTATTTCAGCACAGATTTAGGTTTTTTTTTTGTTACACTCTTCTAATGAATTACAGACAAAATGAACCTTTGAGGTCCCTAAGCAGATGGTAGTTATTTGGTGAGATAAACAGGCAAGAGGAAACTGGTCTTGGTGTCTCTTCCCAATTTTTATAGCTGTTGATACTGAAGACCTAACAAACCTTATCTGGCAGATATTTTGGCATCCTATGAAGTTTCAAATGCATCCTTCTCCTCAAACTGATAACTGGATCTTACAAGTGCTATGAAAACATTGTCAATTTGGACAATATTTTCATCCTAAGACCTCAGGCTGCTTATGCACTAAACAAAAAACAATAAGAAAACCATGTTAGAAGAAACTATACACATAACTCCTCTCTATGGATTTCGGGATGAACACAGAAGAAAAATTTCTGAAGCTATACAAGTTCCATGTGCCAACAGTGACCTTCTCAGCACTTATGTATGTCCACTGAATAGCATCTGACATGAACATGTTCAAAGAACTTCTTCCTCAGGTTTTGCAAAGCAACATAAATCCTAGGTAACGAAAATCCTGCATCGAGTTACAACACACAAGACATATAGTGACTTCTCAAGTCTCTATGTTTCATCAATTCAAGCCTTTTAATTTTCCTTTGTGAAAGTTTGCCAAAGGACAAGACACTAAAGAATGAAAAAAGGAAATCCTGTAATCTAAGAATACCAATTCAAAGGTTCAATAATTTAAAGATAAGTTATATGGTCTACAGCAAATATTATTTACTACAGATCAGCAGAAATCTCATTCCAAAGCAACAATGTTCTCCTCAAAGGATAAGAAAGTAAATTCTGCCTTTCTGTCTTTCCTTTCCAAACGCCAGGTGAGCACCAGAACAATTCTCTTCAAGTATATTATGGCATTGAATCAGTCAAAACCATGTCTCAGACCTAAGTATTGTCTACACATGCCAAAGGAGTAAGAAATACAGCTAGAATAAACAATAACTTGTCTGCCTCTCCCTGCACTCTGAATTAAACAGACCTGAGTTTAAAAAGCCAAGTTTAAAAAAAGGTGTTAAAACAATAAAGAAATATTTTTTCCAGTCCAGTCTACTCAGTATTTTTATTCAGAACTTCAAATGCCACAACTTATGCTAATTCAAATACAGCAGTTAAACTTCTCAGTCATCAAGGGTTCACTGTGCCAATAACGCTCAATGAAAGCATTGATTTCATTGAAAAGACCAGAAAAGAAAGGAGTCTTTCCAACAGACACCACCACATCTTAGCCTGGACCAAAGATACCTTCTGGTCTCTTCAGGACATAACCAACTTTTTATCTCTTGCTACCACAGCACTAAAGACATGAATTCATCCCAAGTCTATTCAGAATCTTCCCTCCAAGATGACTGCTTCCTAAAGACAAGCAGAATTACTTTTTCCTGTCCACAAGTCCCCCTCTAAAAACTACTGAGTTCACTGGAAACTGCAGATTAATTTGGAAGGAGTAGAGGCATCAGCTGTTGTGCTTCTGAATATGAACTGCTAGGAAAGCAGTCAAGACTAGTAGCTACAACAGAAGGGAAACTGCAGTTAAGAGTTCAGTGGTTATCTCTCTTCTACCTCATAAATGACAATGCATGTTCTGGGCTGCTAGGGAACATGTGAAGTTCAGAACTACTCACTACACCCACTAGCAATAAAGAAACAAGAGGGAGAGGTAAAAGTACTGAAAGATGACAAAAAAGAGCTGAGGAACATTAGGAGAAGATGAAAATGGAAATATTTCAGGCTATAAATCAAAGAAACTAAAGGAGTGAGGAATTCGCTCTGCTGCAGTTAAAATACAGACAAAGAAAAGAAGTCCTTAGAGATTTGGATTTCATTTTCCCAAATGCTCACAGACACTTTCTTAGACTGGCATATTTGCATTCAGCTTGAAAGTATCTGATCAACACCTCTAATTCTAAAATTGCAATCTTACAAGAGACAAATTGGCAGGGTCAGAAAGAATAATTAGCAGCACACTGACTAGAATAATATGTTGTAGCATTTATATTACACTCGTGAGAGTGGAGAGAAATCACGATATTAATTGAAGTGTTTTATGGTTATAGAGTTTATTGGGTTTGGTTTTTTACACAGATAGACAAAAAATCTATAAAATTTGGAAAATAGTCAAACATCCTTGTTCCTCAATCATCTAGTACAGTGTTCTAGATGGTTGCCATTAATAATGTATAAGGCTAACTGATATCCTGGAGGTTATAATTAGATATTTATTTGTTTCAATACATTAACATCATATTCTGCATATAATAAGGCTAGCACCTATTTCACTTAACAGAAGCTTATGAAATACAACTGGCTGTTGTACCAAAACTACTAAGAACTTGAGTCTTCCTTTTAACATCTTATTTTTTCTTTAAAAACTCAAGAGGTAAGAGAGAAGTTCACGTTACCTGTGTTGCTCATGTAGAGATTCTACTTTGGTAAGAAAATCTTTGTTCTGCTCTGGTATAAAGTTGTAATTTGAGAGATATCCTGAATGATGTACAGAAGCATTATAGTCTCCAAGTTGTGCTGTAAGGAAACAAGAAACACATACACAAAGTTTTCATAGTTAATTGACCATTATTTAGAAAAAATTCCTTCTCATTACAACATATACACATATGGGGAAGTGCAGGAATTACAAACTATTTTCCAACAGACAAGCAGTGTTGAACACAGGGCATTGCATGACATCAGTGAAAAAAGATTTTTTTCAAAATACACTTACCATAATCTCAGGCACTGAATGACTCAGTAATTTATTTAGTTACTTATATAGCCCCACTTTTGCACCACAAGCTGTAACACCACCAGACAGGCATTACATGCCGTGTTGGCACAGATGTGCAGTACTGTAACATTAGAGAACACCAAATTGCTTCAGTAAGAGATGGTAAATGAAATCAATTTGATACACATTTACTTGTCTATAACACATAAGAAGTCTTCAACAAGATCTTTCACTTAGAAAGCATCTACTCTTCACACAGTCAGGTAGAAATTGTTCAACTCCCAACTATGGCGCTGTCCTAGAAATTCAATTGTTAAGACCTTCCTCAGCTGACCATAAGTTACTTAACAAAGCATGTGAAATAACTGCTGATTTACACATAATATTACCTAGCTGCTACAAAAAGTATATATATATATATATATATATGTTTATAGCCAAAAAGAAATTCTCTAAAATCTTATTCCTTCAAGAATTATACTAATTAGATATTTTAGTAGATATTTAGTATTAGTAGATATTTAGTAGATATTTTTAAACAGTAACTAGGTAAAAGGCTAATTCTTATCCACATATCTGAAAAGAAATGAATATAAACCAAGTTTATAGCTTCAGTCTATGTAAGTTTTGTTTAAAATCTAGATCAGCATAAGTTTACACCCTGAAAAACATACACAAACCTTTTAGCTGTTATGAAGTAGCAAGGTTTGGGGTAGCAAGGAGATGGCTTCAAACAAATTACTTGTCTAATTGCCACAAATTTACCTACTTTCAATTAAGCAACTGATTCAAACCTCATATTTCTTGAAATCTGTGTTTTGATTAAACACCAAAAATGATGGCATGTACGTATAAGCAAATCATTCTAACTTATGCTAATCTGCTTTTTCCTAAAGAGCATGAAATAATGAATATAAAGACTGAAGTTTCCCAGAAGTTATACAAATAACTTGCAAATTAACACAAATAAAATCATTGACTGACTGCAAGCAATTCAGCATAGAAAGCCCCTCAACTAAATCAAAGATCAAGAACATACTTTGAAGAATTATACCATTAACATTATTTTCCAGAAAATAAATTTAAAAAAGTATAAAAGCGATATTTAAATGATTCAGATTGAAGGAAAGGGGTGTGCATCAGAAATAACTTACAGCTACAACAACTACAAAGGATTTATAATGCAGGTGATAACTAATATTTGCTCCTTATATATTAAAAGGGCATGATTTCTATGGCTCAGAAAATGGAACTACTGTGACACAAAATAATTCCCAGGCAAATGTGGTCAAAACCTAATATAGTTGCACACCTAATTGTCAGCATCATGGGAAATATTTAAATAAAAAAAGGAAATGACAAACAGTAAGCAATTTACTTTGAATGCAGATGTTACTGCATTGCTCTAGACCTTTTATTTAAGGGGCACTTGAACTTTAAATCACTTAGCAAAACTAAATATTTACCATTAGAACCAAAACATGTTTGAACATTTCTGTCAAATAATATTTATCTGAAGAACATCATCATAACAACAGTGACAATAAATCAAACAAAACCACCAAACCAACCAAGATTGAGGACTATTTACTAGTCATGAACACAACCCAGCTTTTCTATGACATAATCTATGTTTTTAAGGTTTGTTGCAGCTAGTTTGAACTATCGTCTTGCAAGTGGGAAAAGCCCAGATTGCCAGGAATAAGATAATGTAGTAGTCCACTTCAATTTTATTTACACTAGGAAAAGATATTTTTACTATAGTTTTACCTTCTCTAAAGGGGGCAACTGCTGTTCCTTCATACATCATGAGGTAGATACTTCTTTCTCATATTCCAATATAGAGGTTGCTCTGGTCTTTTTTCCTCTTCCTTCTAGCTACCTGAGGTCATGCCAACAAGGGGAGCAATTTAGAGTACTACTTGCTTCTCCAACTCTCTAAACAACTGTCACAGTTGAAGAGAAAATCTTGGAAGACTAACGATCACATGCAGGATTTAATTATCCAATTAGGAAAAAAAAGTTAAGGCACATCAAGACATCAGTAAGAATGATAACCTATGATGTTTCTATCTCTTTAGTGGATTTCTATAAAAGGAGAAGAGGGGCAGAAAATAAAGACCTATTTCTAATCTGAGCTTCTCCCGACATAGCTTCTGCTCTGAGGACATAAGCCAGCAGATACTGACTCAGTGAAAATAAAGTTACAGTATAAAAAACCCCATACTTCCACATTTTTCCATTCTAGACCACTGCTGCTCTTTAATACATTATAACTGGGAAACAATACAGAGTAAAATGAAAGAAAATTGAACCAAGGATGAGTCAGAAAAACAAATAAAATCCTCCTATCTGAGTGTCAGATCTAATATGAAAGGCTTCAAAGAAAGCAATTTGATGAACCATTCATTTAGAAGGCCATATTTAATAAAAAGACGACATTTGTTTGAAAACTCCTAGTAAAAGAAGAGAGTGATAGCCAAGTAGCCATGTTGACATACCAAAACACTAGTTCTACAAGCTTTCAATACGAGTTTATAAATGCTTGAAGCACAAATAAAGTCTTGAGATCATACACGTTTACACAGCATAAGATCTGCCTATCCCTTACTGAAGCCCAAACAAGCCATCTATTCTACAGACTTTTAAAAAAGAATTTGTTCAGTTAGAACAAATGTGTACATTTTTTGTCTCTTTCTCCTAGCAGTAGAAAGACTGCTGTGAAGGAAAGCATTAAAGAAAAATACTAATTAATTTTTTTAAAAAATGTATGTATTTTAATAAGATTATGATATAGAGGAGAAAAGACCAGGAAGAAGTGTATTTATGTAGCACTGATGGATTTCAATAAGAATTTTATGGGTACAGATGCATCTTCCCTAGACAGAGAAGCTCAAGTAGTAAACATATTGCTGAATTTCAGAAAAAAAAAAAAATGAAAAAAGAGAGCTTTATAGAGGGAAGATTTGACACCTACAGAAAGCAAAAAAAAGGCCATTGATGCTCTTATAGTACTTGCTGAGGCTTCATTTAGAGTGTTTTCTTCCAAGAACTCTGTGGTAAGTTGGCTTATATATTAGACTAAGGTAGCATTGATCTCGTTTCTGCACTCCACTACCCCAGGGGGAGGGTGCATGAAAGACAGTTTGACTCTTTGACTTGCAAACTGAAACAATGACAGACAGCAGAAATTGGAGCATTGGAAATGCAGAACTGAACTGGAAAGGCTCTAAGCATCTTGATCTGACTCTGAAGAAGCTTCTTCCAAGCCAAATTGGTCTGTGGTTCTAACTTATATCAAGTTATTGCTGACATCCAAGCTTTCTGCTACATGACCAAAATAATCATTTTTTGGTTCCAGTTTAGAAATTAATTTGGTTGTTATTTTGAATGCTAACAGTACCAAAATATCACCTTTCAATCTGGCCCAAATTCTACAGCCCTTGAAAAGATGTCTTTAGGTTTGTATAACTTAAAGGGTGACAAATTTCTACTTCCCATAAATGTAACATTCTTCAAGGTACAGATGACACGTTGGTCTCCAGTGCTACAGAGGAAAAGTCGGTCTCCAGTTCTACCGACTTTGCTTGTAAATAATAATTCAAACAAAATTTGCATACAAAGAAATAGCACCTATTTCTTCATATGGGCATTTCACGTAACTACAGATGAGAGAAGGGAGATGTATGAATGGCTCATAGGGCAACCGTGATGGAAAATCAATTATAAATAATATGGACACTCTGGTCCAAAAGCATGACTACAAAAGCTAGTCTTTGAAAACTAGTTTAATATCAATTTTCTAAAGACCTAAGAAGTGCACCAGAAAATAAATCAAATAGTTTAGTAGAGAAGAAAGATGAAATGCATAGCATAAACCAAAGCAGTTACTGATTCTCAACAGTAACTACAAAGTATTCAGGTACTAAAATGCTTCTGGAATCAGAAAATAATCTGCTACAGCAGAATTCAGTTTCTGAAAATGAACATAAAAACATAGATTATTATTAAAGAAAGACTAAAAGGGTTCATTGAAATGATCACAATCCATGTAGATGTAGCAATTAAAGACACCGTGTTGAAAACTGTTTTCAGAGAGAAATTCATAAAAGGACCAAAAGCCTCAACAGGGAATGTTGAGAGAAGGAAAGGTGTTTCAACAAATGGAACCTGTATCCAAATAAGAACAAGAGCATGAACACTAACCCACTCAGCCAGTAAGTAATTTTGATGTTGCTACTGGAAAAGCAGAACTACCTATCATGCGGGTCAAACTAACTTGTTTTGTAAAAGGAAATAATGTCTTACACTCAAGAGCCCTTAAAAAATGTTCAGCCTAGACATGACTGTAAATAGCTGCTTATGACCACTTATGACAGCTGGTCATTTTGCAGTAAGACAGAATGAGAAATTAGGCATTAATAAAAACAAAGGAACACTTGGGGAGGGGGAAGAAAATGCATACTCAGTGGTGGTCTCCAAGTTATTTACCACTCCAGAATGAAAAATGAGCCAGTCATTGTAATGTCCTTTATTAAAAGAATTAAAAAAATAAAACCCAGAAGCTCAAACCTCAGACACAGTTAAACAACACCACATAAAAAATTATCACAAGAAAAGAGAAGAAACAAATTAGAAAATGTAAGTTATACTGATTTGCTTTTTCTTCATCTCAGATACAACATGTACTTCAGAAACTATACTGACTTAAACAAACACAAAAAAAATTAATGAGAAAAGTAAAGTGTAATCAAAGTACATTTTGAAAACGTATAGTGATAAAAGACTTCAGGGAGTAGCTATCAGTACTCCCAAAACGTTACAAGGTTTTGCAGAACCAATGCATTTATCTTCTGCCACTTATGTTGTCTCTCAGCACTCACCACTAGTCATTTTAGAATCACAGAATCATTTAGGTTGGACAAGACCTCTAAGATCGTCCAGCCGTTAACCCAGCACTGCCAAGTCCACCGCTAAACCATATTCCTCAGTGCCACTTCTACATGTTTTTTAGATACCTCCAGGGATGGTGACTCAGTTACTTCCCTGGACAGTCTGTTCCAAAGCCTGACAACCTGTATCTGTGAAGAAATTTTTCCAAATATCCAATCTAAAACTTCCTTGATGCAACTTGAGGCTCAAAGTTATCTTTATTCATCCAGTCTGATTTTGATTCTGAGGCATAAGGGTTACAGATGCCCCAGAAAGTAGTAGAAACCTGACTGACCTCTAAGCAAATGTCTCAGCTTAGATTATGTCCTTCTGAGCACTATTTCACTTTAAGAAAGCATGAGTGGGGAGTACATACAGAGAAAAATCCCCAAACGCTAGCCATGAAACAAGGGAGGTCTCCATAAATTACAGTCTGAGGTTTCAATCTAATTTCTATAAAAAGAAAGGGAGGCAAAATGAAGGCAAGTTAGAAGAAAGAGTCAGGCAAAAACAAAGTCGATGGGGAAATTATGTGGTGTGACTCTCACTGTAGAGCTACTGTTGATGTTTCTCTAAATCTTACAGCCCAACTCTTCTTCTGGGATCTCAGTTTTCTGGTATTCTCAAAATTCTAACTCTCTTACGCCCAGTTCCTGAGGGACTTGCATATTAAGCTCAGCTTTCTTTGAACCCTTACCCTTGCAGTCTTCCTTTTCTTAGAAGAGATTAAAGTCCACTTGAATCCCAAGCAACCAGTCAACCTCTTTCTGGACAAACTCTCAAAGACAAATAAGTCTGCTAGAGAAACTTTCTTGTTCTCAAAGCAGAGCTACGAGGGCAACAATATCATAGGAGACAAGAGCAACTGATGCTCAGGAAAAAGCAAGCTTAGAAGCATTCATAACAACCTTGTTGGCTTTGTTGCTGTGCTTTAGATTCAAGTTCCAATTCAGCAATGGATTTATGCACATAAGAGCATATTCTTATGAAAACCATGGAACTTCTCACATACCAATAGCTAATCATTTAAATAATGGCCTGAAAACGGTAGTTTACAACATGAAGTGATAGAAAACGTGTGCTGCTAAATCACCTTTGTGACATTTTAAATAAAAAAAAGGAACAGAAACACTGTAAAGGTTTCCTTAATTAATTTTATAGACTGTACCACATTCCTATTTTACTCTAGTAAAAACCAAGATGTACACTTTATCACTAGATTTTTTTCAGTATGAGATTATCCTTCTGACTTAACAATTTTGAAGTTATTTGTAATGTATCTTAACAAATTCTTCCTAAAAAAAACAGATTTCAAAATCCGGTGATCATTTTGTCACAAAGCACACTACCGATAATACACTAAGAACTTATTCTGAGTTCTCTGAACTGCATTCACAATCAGGTTTAGTCACGTAATTTAGACACAGTAGTCACACCCACTTGCATTCCCCTGTAAGTTAGCACCACCAGGCAACACAGGGTGTGCTATAGCAGTGAAGAATAACACGTCAGAACTTTACTTCAGAACCACAGTGCTGAACTCTAATGCTTGCAAAAGGGCAGTATAGAGAAGCAGCATTCCAGTGGCACAAAAGATTTGACCAAAAACTGTCCCTTTGCAAAACTCAGGCCTGTGAAGGTCAACCATACAACTAGCACATGTAAAAACTATAGTTAAGAAGCAAGAGTGGAAATATCAAACACCAGCCTTCATGCACAGTGAAAGACATCTGCTTCAGCCCTCCCATCAGTTGAGAACTGCTACACCTTTTAAATAAATAGCCCACAATTTGTCAAATAACCATTTCCCCTTCTGCATACAAGGGAAGTTACAGAAGGAGAAAGCACCCTGAAAGTCACTAAGAAGTGGCAGTAAACAGTTCAGGTAGAACCAACTCATGGTAGCTTCAGACAATGGATTTTTCATAAGCAGATACCTAATATCCAAGAATTTCCACTCTGCTTACTAAGTATGATTAGAAATTAAAATAGTAATGGAACAGTATTTAAAACAATTTCAGTTGACAACAACCCCAGCAAACATAACTCAATAAGGAGACACAGTTCCTCAGTTTTCAGAAAGACTTTCCTATGCCGTCACCTTTAGGTAAACAGGAACAACCTAGTAGCAAAACAAAAACTTTTAAATTCTTTTTAAGGGAATACATCTTTTTCTTAAATGTTTCATTCTTTATGAATGTAGAGAATAAATATTGGTATCATACAAACAGCAACAAAAAGGACATCAGTGAGCTAAAAAGAAAAGGTTAGGGGTTTTTTTGGCTTGGTGTTTTTTCTGTGGGTTGTTTCTTTTAATTAAAAAAACAGAAAACAACAACAAAAACAAACAAAACCCAAACAAACACAACCTGCCCCCCTACCACCACCTGCTAATAGCAGCACTATCTATGAGTTAGAGAAACCAGGCAAATAGGTCAATGGGAAATTCCAGAATCCGCCATGAAAGAGAAAGTTTAAAACACTAGCATCCTTTGACAATCTTCACTGTCCTTCTGTCATTCCCCTTTGGTATAGGCAACTGCAGTAGTAGGTATCCTAAGCACTAAAAATGTAACAGTCATAGAACTGAAGAGGAAACAGGAACTACTTTGGGATTTGTGGTACACTAGATGTGGCGTGATTAATTTTACTTTTTGATAAGTTATTTGCATTCTTCCGTGTCCCTTTGCATTTTTGAGCTTTAGCACAATTGGTCAGCATTAGTACATTTAACAATCCTAACAGTTTCAGAGCCTTCAAGTACCCTTACTGTTCTTCAGGAACACTAGAGCAGGATGCATTTCATTTGGCAACAAAACTGAGACTGCAACCTCCTATGGAAGACTTGTTCTGGTTTCAGTTCTTCTAACTAAGCTTGAAAGTGATTACAATTCCATATTATGAAAGGTTGCAATATCTGACATGCTTAAACATAAAAGTTAATGTTTTATAGCCACTTGGGATTTTAATAGATACCAAGAGTTTATCACATTCTTCTTTGAAATCCACATTTAAACTACTTAACTTGCTCCTTATTTCAAACAAAATTTACCTCAATCATTTCCATGGGCCTTGCTAGCCTTCCATAAAGAAATGAGATTCAGTCAAATAATTACACAACTATTCTAAGTGTACTTTCCCCTGACAATTTTTTTCATAAATGTGCAAACTCCACCAAACCCTCAACATGTTTTTTTTCTTTGTTCATTTAATGAGAAAGGTCTTCCTCCAGCTGTTTTTCACTATCTGTCCAGTATGCTTGTGAGGCATTGGATCAGACTCTATTTTGGTTTTCCTACAGAAGATGTTTTCCTAATATCATCCTTTGAGTATTTTTTTCCCCAGTTGGAGGCAGATGAGAAGGATGTAAGTTCTTATATGGACTCACCTTAAATGTATTGCAAAGGGCCAGTTTTATATAGCTAACAAACCAAATGCCATAAAAAACCATTACATAAGAACACTGTAATTTCTCAATCATGAGTTTACCTTCCTCTTAACTGTTCTCTAGATGGCCTCTTATTCCCCTGGAATGTTTTCCTATAGGTATTGTAGTACACAGTAAGTTTCACTATTTTGTTTCCAATGACAACGCAAACCTGACAATTTTGTCAGCGGTACAAGCACACATAAATAAGAACAATATTACCATTGTATCAACTTTTTTACTTTTCGACAGGCCTAACAGGTACAGGTTTTTTATCTAGGCTGTCTGAAGGCTGCTTTAATAATCTGAACCTTCTTTACAAAACATCACCCATAGAATGCTGAATACTCCACACAAATAGATAAAGAAATAAATCTCTCCTGATTTTCCAATGCCAAACAGCAGAGAAGGTCGTTGGTGAAATATATTTACTAAGAAAATAATGATTGTTTATTACTTACATTGTACCGCGTATGATGCCAGGACAACAGCAGAACTAATGGGGCATGACAACCTGGAAAGGAGGGGAATTATTTTTATTAACAATGCATAATATTATATATAATTATTATCTTATATAATAATAGAGTTGTTATATATATAATATTATATAAAAATACTTTTTTATTACTTATATAGAGACTATAAATTACTTTAAAAATGTCTCTGCAATTAGTTCAGTATATGAAGACTTGTTTATCTTCAAAGAGTATCTGATTTTTTCTTACTAAGTTTGATTGTCAAAGCACAGTAGGACTGGACATTAAATAGTTTCTTAACTGAATGGAAGTAAGTAGTTCTAAAAGAATATGCTCAAATTCTTGCTAGATGATTATTCAGAAAAGAAAAAGCAGAAGGATTTTTTTGGGACTCTAGACATTACTTTAATAGTTGCATTCTGGTATATTTAAAACCAAATAGAAACACTAAAATTAGCCAGTGCCAACCACAAAGACAGCTCTTACCTTATGATCAAAACTGACTCTATAGAAGAAAAAAAAACAAGTCCTAAAGGCAGTTTACATTTGGCAGAAATACTTGGACTATCTTTCCCTTTTTTTTTTTTTTTTTTTTTTTTTTTTTTTTTTTTTTTTTTTTTTTTTTAAATATACCAACACACAGGAATCACAGCCAAAGGAACTACTGAGTATACACCCACCATGCAGGTAACATAACCCTGAAATAAGAAGAAATGATAGTATAAACTGCTCTTTGCTACTCCCTCCTGCTTACCACAGAGGATCCCATTTGGAATTCCATGCCTGGCACACGGGAAACACAGAAACACGGCATCTCCTACAGCTCATTCACAACAGACTTCTCAAATCATCTTAATAAGTGAGATATGTGACAATTTGTAACATTGCCTAGCAATTTGGTTTTCCTTTAAAGCAATGTTTCACAGAGCACATTTGATAGCAACAATACCTTCAGAAAAAGGCATTGTATTTTTAAATAAAAGGTATTTTATTTTTAAAAGAATTATAGAGAAATTGAAGATTCTTCTTCTTACCTTCCTTCTGCAATATCAATCTTCAATTGCAGAAAGAATAAGTGCCTAGAAAAGGTATTTTTGGAAAAGAAAAAATTGTACATTTATTTTTAAAAAGTATGATGTAAATGGCTACATATATTAGTTTTATTTTATAGATTTCCCAGCAAGCTATATAAACAGATTAATAAAGATTAGTGGCATTGACAAATATGCAATCATATACCCACTGAGTCTGATAACAGTTTTAAGGATCTTTGGCAGTCTGTACTGCAACTCCAAGACCATAGTATTAATGCCACAATTAACACTACAAACCCCAAATCACTACAGAACTGGGCACTCTTTCTTCCTGGAATATTGACTTTGAATGCAACATTAAAAAACAACAACAACACACAACACCCAAATCCCAATCAAGTTACACTGTGATATACTTTATAGTGATACTGAAGAGTTGGGATATGAAGAACCATAAAGAGCAGATCATTGAGTAGTTTCAGTTTTAAACTGCAGAGCAGCTTAAAACTGCATGATTAACAAATACTAAACCAGGTCAATAGCTAAGTTTTCCACAAGAAATATAATTAAAATGCTATTTATATTCTCAAGACACTGAAATCAACAAGCAGTGAAAATGTGACAAAAATACAAGATTAATGGGTGCCTTCAAATTCTAAATTCCATATCACAGGCACTGAACAAAACAATTATTTGTTTAAAATCTTGTGACAAATTAATTGAAAATTGTTTATAACTCATGTACCCCATCACCCCAAAAACTCAGAGACAGGTTAAAAATAAAAATAAAAGCTCTACTGTAAACCAAAGCATTACAGATCTTTGCATGTTACAAGTAATGGGCAAACTAGGAAACAAGAACTGTTATCTGTTCTTCCTGAAACAAAATAAACCCCACCCTCCCACGCCCTCTGCATTAAATCTACTGCATATGTTCAAAACTGACTCAATGTTGATACAAAACTCCTAAGATAGATCTAGGGCATGCAGGCTCAAAAAACCCAAAGAATTCAAGGTGCAAATAAACCAACTGACATCTCTGTACTTGCTTATATTCTGACTGTATTTTGGAGCTCTAGGTTGTGTGTAGCAGAAACCATTCATCGTGAGCATTGCATCAAGTTCTCCATTCCAAACACATTTAATATTAGAGTTATACAAAGTTATTTATGTAATAAGGCATAGTCTGCCAAGCTGTGGACATGTGAAAGGAGGGCTTTACACATTCCTAGTTCATGGAAGCAAACATCAAAGAGGAGTTACCTGGTTTGTTCTTGCTGAAGTGTGTTAGGATCAGGTATAAAAAACCTTACACGAAAACGAAGGGTGCAGGGAAAACCTCCTGCAATATTTTAGAAGAGCAAATAAAATTTTTAGTTTAAAAGAGAAAAAGGTTTCAATTTCTATATTTACAGAAAAATTACATGAACATCCATATGGAAATCTCATGTATTTTTCTCACGAAACTAAAAGAAACCATGAGAAGTCTCTCCTGATCCCCTAACACTACTTTTGAGAAGAAAACACTCAAATGCTGTAATGCTTTCATTTAAAGTACTTTGCATAAAAGGCATTATTAAGGTACCTTTACCTCATAAGTATTAGAAGAAAGAAAAGAAGCAAATATTTTTAAGGTGTCTCAACTGGGATAAGGCTTAATTCTATCTTACCTATAAATATCTGACATTACAGAAGTTCACCATGCTAAGTTTGTATGTGAATTGAAAAAAGAAAAGAAAACATGATCTGTAACACAGGGTAGAAATATAAGAGCTGAAAAGCATAGCTCAAGTGCCACAGCATAAATTGTGATAGTGTCACTTGGTCCTCCTAAGCTGCTATCTGGCAGCATCATGCTGGCCTACCTCTACTTCTTGGTAAGCATTCTGTGTTACTCAAAGCTGTTTATAAATCAGACACACTAGAAAAACACATACACTTGGAAGTGCGTGTTGGCTTTTTGATTAGTTTTTAATAAAAAAAGCAAAAATTTGTTTTATCTTGCTGTACTTGAGACAAGATATTGCCAGAATCAATACATGAAATAGGCTATGCTTCCATTTAGTCAAATCCCCTCTTCCTTTTCTTCCCTATCAGGAGGAATTCACTGGCACAACTATATGACTGCTGCTTTCATGGCCATGATGTTTAACACTGCTCAGGAGCCAGGTGTAGATGCTATTACAACATCAAAGCTAGTGACCTAGCAGGTCAGATAGGAGTAAGGAGTAGTAGAAAGCTCTGTTGAATAGACTGCCAGACACAAGACTTGCTCCTGATGAACATTTACCATCTGGATAAAACTGCATTTGTTCTAGTCATGAGAACACACAAAACCAGGACTACAAAGTTACAATCAAGATATTAAAAACAAGTCTTACCTTTTAACTGTTTTCTAATAGGTTTGCTTGGTTCAAGCCATCGCTGTGAAATGAAAAACTATTAGATGGATTGAAAATATTTACAAATAAATACTGTTTCTTTATGTGCATGTGTGTGCATGAATATGTGTATATACATATATGTATATGCATATACATGTATATATTTATACATACATATACATGCACACACATTTATTATTAACTATACTTACAGGTGAATCTACTAATGTTTCATTTTGCTGTAAACCAAAATATTCCTTCTCCGTCACACCCAACTGGTTATAGGTCATATCCAGCAAAATCTGTCCAGTGTCTTGTTTCTGAAAGCAAGACAACTTAGAAGTTAAACTCTGCAGCACTTATACATTTTAAGATACAATTAACTGAAATATCTTTTTTTTTAGTTTGACTCATGAACAAAAATAGCTGCTAATTCATCAGCTCAAAGTTTCTCAGTCATAAAAACTTTATTCTGATAAACATTTGGTTTTCTTTCCAAAATACGTTAAGCATGTGAAATTTCCAAATCTGAACTAACGTGTATTGCAACCCTTGAGGTGGGTGCAGCAATTTAACTGTGAGCAGATTGCCTCTCTCTTGCCCACAGTTGGAGCAATGCCCTTCTCTGGAGTGGTAGGCTGCAAGGATGGCTTACAGACACATGGGGTTGCTCTGGTCCCTGCTGTCACCACCAGAACTCTCCATTTCCACAACAGCTTCCAAAAGGCAAATGAGTGTACACTGGGATGGGGAAAAAAGGAGGAGGATGCTGTGCTCCAACCATAAGATCCTGTACTTCAGCCTGCATTCTCACCTGCCTCTCAGCCTTCATATGTTCAGCTGTCCTTCAGTGATCCCATTTTCTGCCTAGATGTCTCTCATGACAGGTATCAGAGAAGAACTGGTGCAACAGGAAATTACACAGGCAGCAGAGATCAGAAGTGTAAGGTATAATTTTTCCTAAACCAAAAAAGGATCTCCATGCCACAGCATTGTGGAGAACAGATTAACTTTTACCAAAGAACACTGTGAACCAATCCTATTTTTAAAAAGACAAACCAACTACAAACCACCAACCATAAAAAGAAACACAAAATCCCCTCAACAAGATTGCAATCCTAGATATGCTAATAAGTAATAAATAGCTTGCTGTATTAGGTCTGTGTGGCCAGGTTCTGGTAGCAGGGGTGGCTTCTGTGAGAAGCTGCCGGACATTTGCTTAATGTCTAGTAGAGCCAATGCCAGCTGGCTCCAGGATGGACCCTCCACTGTCCAAGGACAAGTCAAAAATTACAGTGATGCCTCTGTGATAACATATTAAAGAAGGAAAAAAAGATGTGCAGATGTAATTGTGGCCAGAGAAGAGTGGAGTGAGAATATGCGAGAGGAACAGCCCTGCAGGTCAGTGGAGAAGAATGGGGAGGAGGTGCTCCAGGTGCTGGAGCTGAGGTTCCCCTGCAGCCCATGGTGCAGACCATAGTGGGGCAGCTGTGTCCCTGTAGCCCATGGAGGTCCATAGGGGTGCAGAGATCCACCTACAGCCTGTGGAGGAGACCCACACCAGAGCAAGTGGATGTATGAAAGAGGGCTGTGAACCCATGGGAAACCTGTGTTGGAGCAGGCTCCTGGCAGGACCTGCTGACCCATGGGGGAGAGGAGCTCCAGCTCGAACAGATTTCCTGGTAGAATTTGTGGCCCTGTGGGTCCCACAGTGGAGCATCCTGTGCCTGAAGGATTGCACCTCATGGTAGAGTGACCCACACTGGAGCAGTTTATGAAGAACTGTTGCCCATGGGATGGACTTAGATTGGAGAAGTCTCATGTCTCCCATGAGAAGGACGCTACACTGGAGCAGGGGAAGAACTCTTCTCCCTGAGCAGTGGCAGGAACAATATGTGATGAACTGACCATAACTCCCATTCCCTGTCTCCCTGCACTGCTGGGGGAGAGGAGGTAGATCCTGGAAAGGAGAGAGGAGTGGGGGGAAGATATTTTAAAGATTAATTTTACTTCTCATTATCTCAGTCTGATTTTGTTAGTAATAAGTTTAGTGAATATCCCCAAATTCAGTCTGTTTTGCCCATAACAGTATTTAGTGAGTGATCTTTCCCTGTCCTTATCTCAAATCATGAACCTTTTGCTATAATTCCTGTGCCTTGTCTAGTTGCAGGCAGGAGTGATGGAGCAGCTTTGGAGGGCAACTGGTATCCAGCCAGGGTCAACCCACCACACTTGCAAAGCTGTATAGCATCTTAGCTCTAGATTTTTAGGTGCAGAATTGCTAGACAGAGTAAAAAATCAGACAAGTTTGCTTCGTATCTTGTCTATTCAACAAAAATCAAGGAAAACTAAATTTTTCAAATTAGAGTGAGAATTTTCCAAATCTCATCCTTAAAAGCAGAAACAAATGGAACACGTTAAAAAAAAATTCCAAAACCAAAAACAAACAAGCTAACAAACCCCCCAAAACAAAATAAAAAAACAACCAGAGGAAAAATTATTTAGACTGTAAAAGACAAGCACTTTGTTCTGGAAAAAATTTCTGAAAACTTAAGCTCTGGCTTCATCAAGTTCTAATTTTTTGAACAAATTTCTTTATTTTTAAAAATAATCTCGTGAAACAAAGGACTTAATGTACAAGCGCGATAGTGACAATATTTATGTGTGTGGACCCCATCTTGCTCAGTTTATAAGAGTGTTTATTTAATAAGCCAACCCAATTCTTTGCTTAGACCTTTTTTATTATACAGCAGTCTAGGAAGTCCAATTTAGAAGACAGATTTTTATTATTTTTTATAGGATACTACACTGTTGTGATTGAGTGCTTTTAACAGTAATACATTCCATAGTCTTCCCTTATCTCATAGAAGCACTCTTCCTATTTAAAAAGACAGGAAAAGAAAAACAAAAATTCAAGCTAAGGACACCCATTTGGCCCACCTTGTTCTGGAGGATGGAGTATTATCCAACACTTTCTACTGCTAGAGAGAACTCCTAGCATCTTATTTGTGACTTGAATGCTCAGTGTTACTACATCAGGCTGTCGGCCTCCTGTGAAAAAACTGTGCCTATTTTTCTGGAGTAAAGTCACAGGTGCAGAAAACAATGTAGGCAGCACTCGACAATTCAGACTATCCTTCCCCCTCCAGCAGTCTCCCATTTTGTTTAACTTTCACAACAAACAGTTGAGGTCTGGTAATAACTGCAAGTCCACTCAGGCCTGTAGGTCTGTGTGGACATCAAAAGCAGCAGCTCTGTCCCTTCCTTCTTCCTCAGTTGCACATTCCCACTCCTCTCCTTTCAAACAGGCTACTGTTCCATAGGATAGTCAAACCATGACAGATCAACCAGAATTTTTTAATGAAATATCATAGGCCTAGAATCCAGGTTAGAAACTAAACTTTCAGCAACAGGTAAGGATCACGCAATCATACATTCCTTGTCACACAAAACCATGGCACCATGCACTTGTCAGGTGGTTCTGCCCAGCACAATCAATGAAATTCCCTCCACAATAAAGACTGAGTTTTGTCCATCAGAAATTATCCCTATATGTACACAAGAGGGCCCTATGAAAACAGCAGATGCCACCCTAACCCTCTGAAATAAGGGGCATTTCCTGACATGTATAAATTCATCTTTAGCACTGCCTTAGTATACATACCACGTTCATTTCCCCAGGGTTGGGTTTTTAAAAGCAGAATGTTAAAACACTTTCAAGCGACACCACATGACACCTGCAAAACAACAACAATTGCACCACCTATGCTGCATACTTTTGACAGGGCCTAAATGAGCAACTGAAGTTTTATTATGACTAAAACCAGTAATTACAAGGGCTGGGACAGATACTTTGTTGAAAGAAGATGCCCAGGAATCTCAGGTTTCCTTTCAAATTCGGCAGCACAAGACCACAGAGGGCAGATTCTTCTGCTAATTTTTGGTCTGAATTTCAACGCTTTTTATTCCCGTCAGTGTCCTTTCTTTGCAACAGCATTATCTCCTAATTCCCTTCTCTTTTTTCATGCTTCCACTCCTTCATCCCAATTCACATGCCCCCCACCTTCTCTCTCCTCACCCCCTCCTCCCCAGTAGACATGAATTGCTAAGCCTTCTTATTGCTTCCCTATAAAGACAAGCAAGCTCCCTGCTATGATATTCTTGCAAAGAGAGAACTGTGACTGCTGAGCAATATTCCCATGGGTCTCCTAATCCTAAACCCAGCTGCTCAGCCACTACTAGACTCTTCCACCTACATACCTACTATTTACTTCTCTTCCTCTTCTCCATGTTTCCTAGGAAAAAATAATTTCCAACACTACTTTTATGTGGGTACAATTCTTCCCCTCTGGTATTAAATGCACAAAGTCTCTTCTAGAGTGCCTAGATCAAGCATCCACTAATCTAAGCTAAGTATAAAATGTCCTTTTAAATTGTTCAAGTCTTCTTGTTAAAATTTCCTAAGATAAAGGGTTTTGTTGCTTTTCAAGGACATGTTTATTTCCTTTGCTTTGACATTGTTTTAAGAAACACCTGAATTACTTTTCAGCCTATATACCTAAAAATGACACCACATCTCATGCTGCACAATCTTCAGTCTAGTTTGCCCACAAACAGTTTTGAGACCTAAGTGTAAGGTGAGGCAGGCTAAGGATGTCACATCACTGCTTTTGAATTTTGACATCCTTTCCAATACAGATCACGGCCACAGCATATTCTAATATTACAACACATATTTTCACTCCCCTTTGCCATAGGAAGAAGGCGAAACAACATAAACAGTGCTCAGCTATACTAGGCGTTAGAATCAAGTTCTCCTTAACCCTATTAACCATTAGAGCAAGTAGCTAAGACACTCCTAACAAAATTCTTGTCTTTCTACAGTGAGACTAAAAAAATTATGCACTCTCCTCACTAGCCAACTGTTACAAATGACATAAGCTCTTAAAATAATTTTAAGAATTTCCAAGTTTTCTACTGAAAAGAAACATTTTCAAGAAGTTTGCTTGTTTCCATTCTGAAAACAATTTTCCATTTATTTCACCTTCATGACATCTACCAATCCTTATTCTGAACAGTTAAAAGCTTTGTATCAGCCACTTCATCACCACACATTATTCACCTCCATTTAAATCTGTCTTCAAATCAATTACAACTTACGTTGGATAGCCAAAAATTAATAATTAAAGCAATCATAATTAGCACCTATTACATTCTAACTGTGCCAAAATAATTATCTTCTATATTTAGGGAATTGAGATTAGTCAAGTTCAATGTCTAGTTAAAGTTAAACAATTGTGAAGAGGAAAAAAATCCCTTTATTAATTTTTTAATGTCAAGTAATGCCTAGAAGCTGGGGTGATAAAGACTCACTGTCCTAAGGACTGCATAAACATAAGGTAAGACTCTTAGTTCTTTAGAGTGAAGGTGTAAATATGCATGTGAAGTTTTTCAGTTTATTAGCTTCTACAAGTTAAGTAGTACAAAGAGACACTTTAGGAGGACAGTGCAACATACTGCACCTCTGCCTGTCCCTCTCCTTTTTTGGAGAGTTTTGCCCCCACTTTCTGGCAATGATAACCTCCCGATTAAACACCACCTAAGCTTTTGCAAATTCAGTCTCACTTCAGACACAATACTCACCATGCCCCATGTGCTGTTTGAGGTCATCCTTTCCTAACTCAGTCTGTAGCACTCATCCACAAGCAAACAGATTGTGTCCTTTGGTCCCAAAACACGTATGAGGTTGAACAAAGTGCCACAACTCTCTTTTCATTTCCACACTAATTTTACACACAATCACTTTATTTGGTCTTCTGCTAACTGTATCCTTTTCTCTTACTGGAATTTATTTACCCACACAATGTTCTTATTCACAGTGTGGAAGATTTCGTTCACCCAGAATAAACAGAGCACCCTCTTCTCTCCTAAGGCCCAGTCTTCTGCACAGCATACTAGTTTTACTTTCTATGCCTGTCTGACTGGAATTTCCCTCTTTTGCCTGCAAGTAGCCAGGATCCACATATGACATTCCCCAGGGGGTGGCCTCAATGCCAAGACTAACACAGTTAATACTTTCTTGACACTGGCTGAAGAATCCTGCCTGCTGCATAATAGCACTCACCTTTTTCAGAATGATAACACATGATCAGCTCAGCCTGCAAGCTACCTCCTCTATTGTTATCAACTGAAAATTGAGCTTAAAAAAAATATTACCTCATCTTATAAAGCTATTAGTTTACACTACTGATTACTCCTTATTCAACATAGCCTGCTTGCTACCTGCATCTTTTTATTGTTAATAATGTCTCAAACATCACATTTTTGATTTACTAAAAAAGATTCAGTAGCAACACAATAATGTCCTTGCACTGTTTAACATCTCGTTTTCAGCAAGATCTGCTGTCACCTCTCAAGCCAACTCCCTGCCCATCCCATAACTTTCTAAATTCCATACACTTTAGCACAGTATTTTCCAACATAAAGGTCATACAAAATATTTATCCAAGGATAGAGTTTTTACACAATGCATTTCCTCTGCCTCAAAAAATTATTTAAAATAAACATAAATATGAGATTAGTCATTTCAGTTCTAACTTTGGAATAATACCCCCCTTCCTTTAATTCTTTCCTTCAGCATTTATTATCAGGTCAGACCCCACAAAGTGTTAAGACTAACAAGCCTGCTGTAGGGCAGTTCACTTTCTCACTGTCCTCAAAGGTATCATCAAATTTCATAGAGTCTTACTGTTTTCCAGTCATAGAATATAATGATCTGGCTCAATATAAAACTAAATATTTGTTGCTAGCCTGAAACTTCATATAGCAGTTCTTTCTCTTTCAACATGCAGGAACACAGAGGAGCACCAAACTGTCTTGTATTATCAAACAATATCCAGAAGAAAAACTTGATGACAAAGATACAAAATTCTGCATCACTGGATTCTTCTATGAGCTGTTTAAAATTATAAAACTCTGACCCACAATTATAAAGAACCTTCAAGACTTGTATCTCTGTCCATTATTACAAATATGCCAATAGTAATTGTTTCTGTTAATTTTAGCAATCATGTTCCTTCTCAAATACTGGAAGGAGTTTAACTGAACTGGCAGAGAAGGAGAAACATTCCTTACAATTTGAACTTTAAGTCCTCCAACTTACTGAATTATTATAGCCTCCTAATTTTATTTCTGGAAGGCAACCCTATTATTAAAAGCCAACTAGCCTAAAGGCAAAAACCACAGGTACTAAGATAAAAGTGTCAACTCAGAAAGACAATGAAATACAGAAAGTGATCTAATACTGTAAATTTTATCCTTTCACAAAAATCAGTTTACTGGAAATTGAGAGGCGAGCTTCCCAAGTGGTCATTCCTGGTAAATGAGTCAAAGCAGAGCAAAACCAGAAAATTCCTGCATGTTTATGTGAAAAATTACAAGTAATTTGCATTATTGCTCCATATACACCTACTAAACACACTCAAACATAGTATGTGAGCACATTCTGTATGTATTGTAATGACAGCTAGAATTTTCCCCATGTGGAAAGAGGTAACATCAGACATAGAGGTGAATTAACCTTATCCCAAAATTCAAACACCTGAAACTTACGGGGAGGCTTCAAGAAAACTTGGATATAATTAAAGTCAAGTGCAACATTCAGTAATAAACGCAGTCAAATCTTTGTCTCAAATGGGGTTTTGAAAGAATATTTCCAACTCTTAGCTTACATATACCTTCTACTCTTTGCCTGGACTTTGGACATGTTCCATCTAAGTACTGAAGCACTTAATGGTGGAAAGACAAGAAGGGCCATTTCAGCCCTGCATAGTTAACATACATTTCTCTTTGGACTAAGCAATGTAGTGGAATGTGTCTGTCTGTACTCCCGTGTGAACTTTCCTGATAATGGTGACCCAAGAACAGCACATACCACAAGTTACACTGATTAACTCTTTGTGGTACCATCAGTACAAATTTCAGATTCACCAAAACTGTAGTATAAACAGCTTTAAATAAAAACAATGAACAAAAAAGCCAATCACTTCACTACTCTGCCAAAGCAAAAAATCTAGGAATAAAATGGCACTGTTCTCTTGCAACTAAATCTTTATTTGGTCAGGATAGTGCTTTTCTTTGGGCTAAGTGCTTAATAAGAATTTTCAAGAATCAAATTATGCAGCTATCTTCAGGTTTCTCAATAGATAGAAAGTCCCTCTGGTTATTTCCATATGCAAAATCCTTCCTTCTTCCTTTGTCCAGCTTTAGGATATTTGATTTTCATTCACCCTGCTACTGATCAAACCACTGGAAAATTAAAATACCATTTAGCAATCCTATAGGTATAACTACAAAAGTGCCATGAGCCCAAGCAATTTGCTAACAAAATTTGATGAAAATCAGCTTTGTGGGCTCTATAAAGATTCTATTGTTACAAAATGAAAAGAAAGACCTATCTCTGTTCTCCTTGTTCTCTAAAAGGCTCACTATTTGAAGATACCATGAATGTTCTACCATCATTTTAAAGATGTCTCTTAGTACTAGCTCAAAATTCCTAAGTTGTTTTCAGTGTGTCAGGTTGTAAGTTTAGACTATTTAATCTATCATCTTTATTAAATTTAAATCCACCCCATATTTTGTAGCCTTAAGCATCTGTGCAATGTCAACAAGATAGTTGAAATGGCAACATAAGAATAACTATTTGTTTAAAAATAAAGCAAATTTATCTAAAGTTTCTCTTACCCTTAGTGTTTCTTTTCTTAGTTGTTCTTTTCCTATATAACCTCCCTGCAACTTTGAAAGAAATCTTGTGGTCATAAGAATTCCATGTTCAGATGGCTGCTATATGACAAAGCAATGCTCAGTATTTTTCAGTGCGCTGTCATTAGAATGGGAGAAGTCTCCAATTCCATTTATATTATTGAATAGATGAAGCCAGCACCACTAGACACACAACTCAACCTTAGCTTTCCACTGATACATTGAAGTTCTTTTAAAGAGAATACACCACACCCTATGCTTTAGAAGAGATGATCCTGTTCAGCTCCAGGAGAGAAAAAAATCAACAGATTTCAGCAATACTGGTAAAAACTGATTAAGTAAAAAACTAGAAAGTATATTTACAAAATTCACAAGACACAGTAAGTCTTCTTATCCACACATACACAGCATATACTATATTTATACACTAAACCAAGACTAATTCTGTATCTATTAGAATGAAAATATGTTTAAACCATCAAATAATTGCTATTTCAACTAATATCCAATAGAAAAAGTTACCAGCTTGCAAAGTGAACTGTAATAAGACTTGGGAAAATACAACTTACAGGAGTTTCAAAACTGAACCTGAAAGAAAACACTGTGTAATCTAAAAGATCTAGCAACACAACTTCCTCAGCAAAATGCTTCTTCTCAAATAGGGTATATTGGATAAAATAAGTACCATATACACAGGTAAACACAAATCTATTTAAATTCATCTACAGTTTTTTTGCAGGGTCAGATAATTTTAATGAAAGTTGTTTGAGGACTGAAGCTATTTCTTTGTTTTCATTTAAAAATGAGCTGATATTTTTAATCAGTACTAAAAGTTATAAAACAAAATATTTATAGAATAAAATGCAGTAAAAATACAAAGTGCAAACCTCCATTAATCCTCTTTCCCTCCCCACATCCAAATAAAGAGGCTATATCGAAGTACAAAAGAGTGAAGAACAAAATTGTCCTGCTAAGCCACGATGTCTTCACTACTCATATCATCTTTGCATTTCAGAAAATGTGTACTGACATCACTACGGGAGTTTACAAGGCCTCCTCCTTTTAACCAGTCCTTTGATGAGAGAAAAGGAGGAGCACATCCAAATCTGGGGGTTCCCTTTAAATATTAATTACTTATTCATAGTTGACAATGACTGTTTCTTTGTGGTTCCCATATCATACAGAAGACTTTTTTCCAGATGCAATCTACGTGCCATGATTTCATGATATTTCAGTTGGTTGGCTTGAAAGTAAATTAAAATAGCACTTCATAAACCCATTTCATAAGCAGTAATTCTGCAATTTGTACTGACAAAGTTACGTCTTCAACATCTTTTGGAAACACCGTGCCTCAGGGTCCCACAATTGATCTCCAGCTTTCAAACAAATTTTTATGTATTTAAAAATAAAGTAGTTTTCCAAACTTACGTTGACTTTGAAGCTTTGTACTGAGCCATCCAAAAAGTGGACGTTACAGATTATCTCTGATCGGGTTTTCTCTTTTGGTAGCTCTGATGCTCGTATGTTATTTATCCTCCCACCTAAGGCTCGTAAGCGGGAGTTCATAACTATTGCTGAATAACCTATAAAACAAAAATTATATTTAATAACAGTTCTTATAATTCTCTATGTTTGATCTATGCTTTTTCAGAGTAACCTACATCATGAAGACCTCACTGCACCCCAAATGAACAAACGCTTGTTGTAGACAAGAATAAGTTGTGAAATTAGCTTGTTGTAAACCAGAATATAAATGCATATACGTAGGGGAGTTCCATGTTCTAAATGTGAACAGTCTCAGAAGAATTAGAGACAATCCCACATGAGCCACTGCCTTAGTGTAAATTGGCAAAAAATTCCAAACACCTATTATAAAGCAGGAAGAAAATGTCAAGACAAGTTTTTATCATCTGTAACTAGTAAATCCCTCACCCCCTTATACATTTCCTACATATTTCTGCATTTACAGTACAAATTTAACTACAATAAAATAATTCTGTTTACTCTCAATTGACAAAACATTTTTGAGGTAATGCAGATCAAGTTCTATCAAGTAAAACTGTTTTGGGAATACATATATATACAAACAACATATGTAAGGCAAGCAGAAGTAACCTTAAAACATGTCAATATTTTACAGTCTAGCATACATAAATTCATGAAGCCAGACGTTCATATCAGAGAAGAATATGCCACAAGGAAAAAAAAAAATTGTTGTTAGAGTTTCACTAAAACTCTGACAACCAGTATCTACAAATTAAAACAAACAAACAAAAAAGCATCCCATTAATGAGGAAAAAAAGCCATTCATTGAAATAAGAGTTGAATTAAATACAGACCAGCCTGTAAACATTTCAAGCCTCTCTCCACTGGATCGGTTTACCAATTAACATCACAGTGTTTAAAGCCAGTTGGCAAGCAAAGAAGAGGATAGTTTTCCAGGTTAATTACCATACCAATTACCAAATCATACCTCACTTATTAGGGGCCAGCTACAAAGAGACTCGCATAATATGAGTGTTTCCAAGACTGCTGGCCAAGCTAGATAGGTCTAATATCAGGACTATTTTGCAATCTCTCTTTATTTGTGTATCTTCCTTAAAACACAGGCTGGCTTTTCTTTTAAGCAGCTAAACAAATGGAACAACTTAGGGGAAAAAAAAAAAAAAAGACACCTAAAATACTGAAGCATTGCATCTACTACACATCACTACAAAAGGCAAACATGAAAAGCATAAAAAGCCATGAGATGCAAAATTGCATAAATCAGGGTTTGGGGGATTGCAAATGCAACAAAGCAGCACAGTGATCCATCGTCACACAACTATGTGTAATGTATACTCAGAAGCAGCTAAGACAATTGCCTTCTCACAGACAGCTCAGAATTCAGACACACATAAGCATTCAACACTTTCAACAATACTCTCATAGGAAGTTTTTTCATCAGCCAATTAATAGTTAGCTATTGTATATTTTCTAAAATCAAAACTGTAAGCTGTCAAGACTTATTTAGTCAGCATTTTGCATTTTTTCCTAGGAAAAGGTGTGGTTTGGGGTTTTAGGTGTTTGTTTTCTTTGGCTTTTTTCTTTTCTTTTTAAAGGAGGGGTTAAAAAGAAAGGGGTAATCTTTAGGAGAATTATGAACAGTATTTTCATATAAACCACCATACACTCCTATTGTTTTGCAATATTTCTTGATACACAGTCTGCAGTTAATCATAGCATGTTGATTTTTAATTATAATATCCAGAAAATGGGCTTTCTAACCCACGAACGGTTGCTGCTAGAGTGGTTAATTTGCACTGGGTTCACAAATGAAAACTTGTAATTCCTTGATTTTTACAATTTTATATAAAATCACACTCGCAACACAGAGTTCATGGTTTGTGTTTATGGCATGCAAAGAGCCCCAGCTGAGGCTGTCCTTGAGAGCCAGCTGACCACGGAAACTGTGCCAAGACAGGGATAAATGGCTGAGTGTTTGGATGCCACTGCCATCAGTCAACCAGAGCTCAAGGGGCCTAATCAAACCCCAGGAAACTGCCACCCGCTGGGAATCCTGAGCAGAGAAAGCTACACCTTCTACTTGTCACCTACATGGCCTTCAGCCTCCCTCTGCTGCGAGTAAGCTCCTGAGGGAGCTATGTTACGGGTGTCACACCACAGGCACCTGCCTACACCATTTTCTACATGCCACCTCAGTATGCCGTAAGCTTGGTAAGTCTGTAAGGAAACAACTTGGCAAATCCCTAGCCTAAAGGGCAAGGGAAGGAGAACGGGACAGAGGTAAGCAGATGAGTTGTTAGCACCTGCTCTACAACTTTTCATCTATATATAATAAATAATGGCCAGTCTTTGCGAGCGAAGATCCGGGGAAGGTCTTTACACCTTCCAGCCTGTGCATTGGATTTTTTAGGTGAGACACAGTGTGTGTGCGGAACTGAGCCCACCCTTTAATCCTAAGGTTCATCTGCCAGGGCCAAGCGAGCTTGGATGGTGGCAGCGAGGTCCTCAGGACGTAGATGGATTGCCTTACAGGGCTAACAAGCTCCATCTGCCCAGGGAGTGTCCCTGATCGGGAATCGAACCCGGGCCTCGGCAGTGGTGGTCATCTATATATAACCTGTGTTTAAAGCTGCATCTTAAATGGGGCCAGATTACTGAAATGGCTTATCGACCCCAGTGCAATATAAAGGGGCACATGAAAGAACATGAAGCAATCTGCAATGGCAGCTGCTTTTGGGATAGGCAGTGGGGTCACTGAGACCTCTGGTAAGACCGGAAGCCAGCTCTTAAGCACCAGCAATCAGCCTCCAGCCCTGAGCAACCAGGACCAGCCATTACATGCAAATCTCAGTTCCTGCTTTGTAGCCTTGGGCAAGAGGCTGATGCACAAAGGAAACCAACAAAAAAACCTGCAAGACAAATCTGAACATTATCGACAAGTCAATACTTTCCCTAAAATAAACATGTCAAATATAGAAAGCTGAGAGATATATTTTAATTAAACAAACAAACCCACTGGAAAACACAGTTATTTTCACCCTAAGGTATAAAAAAAATTTGGAATTCTATCCCATAATGAAATCATGCAATAGGCTTACAGGAGAAACAAATACAGCTACAGACACAAGTTAATGTTTTCCAAGTACATTAAACACATTTCTGGACAATGTTGGTTATGCATGCCTTCTCCTACTGTAACACTGCAGTCAAGCAGAACAAAAATAACATGTTTTCCTCATCTTTTGTATTAAAGACTGACTTTTAAAAATACTTTTTCCATACCAGCATTTAATTTGTTTCCAACTTGCTTGGAAATTGATGTTAAAAAAACCATAAGAATTGATGCTTAGTATAACTACCATTAACTTCTTTCTCACCAACGAATTAAATCAAGGGCAGATTTGCTAAGTATATACTCAAGGACCTTTTACTTATAATCACACTATGTATAACTGTGAATGTTTTTGGTTTTTGCTTTGTGCCTTGTTTATTTTTGTTTTATTGTGGGGGTTTTGTCGTTTTGGTTTTTTTAATAAATCATTTATTACCTTCATTTCACTGGGCAAATGAGATTAATTTACTCCTGCAAGTGGGTATACTCATGCTCTTTCCTAGAAGGGTATTACTTCACCCTATGTGTTCTCAAGAGCTTTTTTGTAGTCTTGACTGCAAATATAGTATAGTTGAATGTTGGCCTCTCAAAAACCATAAATATTACAGAATGTGTGGCAATGTCATGTATGAAAGGGCAGTGTTTCTTTCATTTCATGAGTGAGCACCCCTCACACTGAAGGGCAAAACTGTAGTACTAAAGACATGGCCAAGTCTTGTTTTCAATAAGAGTTACATTTTACGGTTATCTGTTCCATTATTTAAATATAACAAATAAATTGAATAGGTGTAGAAAGAGGGACAACAAATTAAAGGGATCTTTGTAATGACGTATAATCCTAAGAGAACCAATACAAGTGCTCTCTAGCATGCATCAACCCATGTAGCTAAAAACTGCTTACCTCAAAGTCATATCTATCAACAGTGCACTTTAATGAGGATTAAATTATTCAACCAGATAGAAGAATTAAGTTTAACTCAACACCTAAGGAAACTAGCTTCTGCTTTCCCCTTCTGCAGAGGAAATGCTTCATCTTTTATACATTCCCAGTGAGAAACTAGATGTATCGCCATTAATATAAAATTCAACGTTTCTATTTCACAGGAAAATCCTATGACATATTTACCACAAAACATTATTTGCAAGTTTCCATACAAATCATTGGGCATTAGTAAAGCAACAACTGAAGTAAAAGATAAAATTCATTTTGAGCAATGTGCACAGGTCACCACTTGCTCCTTTATCTATAGTTATTTCCCCACAAAATTCTCCTGTAAGTTACACAGAAAGTAAATGTGGAAGCCAGAAGCATCAGAACGTGATGAAATTTTGCATCACTTGAAAAAACAAAATCAATTAAATATAAATAGAGAATAAGCACGAAAGCCTTAGATGATTGAGCATTACAGCTAATGGTGTAAAAATACCTCCAAATTGAGCTACCAAGAATAAAAGACTTGTTGCAGCACAGCCTTACTCAGAATAAGAATAAAGGTTAAAATCCAGATTGAAAGTTTGTGCATGTGTATAGACATCCATCCAAACTCCAAAGCAGTAGCTGCAAGTTTTCAAACTATCACTTTTAGGACAGAAAGCAACATCATTACAATAGAAGCTCACCACCACAAAGTTAAAAATGAAGATTAAAAAAATTAAAGATTCAGCTTTCTTATACTTGCTTCCAGTGGCTGACAGCTGTGATATTTTCAATCACACCGGAATTATGTCATATAAGTAACCAATAGGTCTTGCAAAGTCAAAAATTGCACTAATAAGGCTTAAATCATTTTAGTTAGTCTTAAGTTTTCCAGAAAAATAGAACCTATAGGCAGAGATTCTTTAGAGAAAATGAGTCCATATAAGCAAAAAAATAGGTGTTTAAAAGTTATGTACTAAACATGGGTAACACATATTGCCAGCCCAATATTTACCAGAACTAATACAGAAAAATCATTCTTCCACAGTACAATATAATTATACTTCTTGATCTAACAGCCCTAAATGCTGGAGTTCACCCACAAATAATCCTTCAGGGCAGACCGCATATACGATCATACCTCTATTTGTTTATTTAGAACATACTTGAAAGCATTTTAGTTTCAATGAAGGTAGTTATAAGGAAAAAAAGACTCATTTTAAAAACAAAAACCAAACCACAAGTAATTTTGAATTCTCTTTCCTCTTCTAACCTCCACAAAAATGGAATCTAACTTTTTATTTCACTTTTAAAAGCCAATAAGTAAGTAGAGAAACTGGATTTGTTCTCCTGTGTCTAGAAATGAGGCACCTACCTACAATAGTCATTGCCTTTTAGAAGCAAATCCAATATATGCAGTTGAATAATTTTTTAAAAAAAATCCTCACACCACTAGAAGAGGTTAGGTGCTTAATTAGTGCATAAAATGGAGTTAATAGGTGGTTTGCAAGCCTTTCCTGAATTTCATTATAACACATCTCTGGTAAACTCATACCGCAAAGTGTTTTCATGAGAAATCCAACTATTTTGAACTCTGGATTCAGCAAGACCACACATGAATGTCAAAGATGAACTGGAAGAGATGGATGGGAGAGGAAATAAGCCTGAGTTTTAGTTCTAGCATTGTACCGTAACCTGACTGACATGTCCCTGAAATCCCACTAAATCAATAACAAACTGAAGGTAAAGCAAGCAGTGTGAGAAGCTGCAATATCTGTTGCAGAGAAGACATGCAACACAGTATTCTTATTTCAGTTCTGCTGAGTGGTACCTATGTTTACTCATGCAGCTGGACTGAGGACTCTACTTCTGTTGGGGACTACTCAGTGTCCTGATGGATGGCAAAGAGGGACTTTATGACAGACTCAGTGTTCTTGAAGCACAGTACAGATGTAACAGAAAAGGCTTTACCCTCTTCAGACCATTAATTATACATTAATATTGTTAAGTTTCAGAAAGCAGAGGTGCACTTACACAGTGACCGAGTAAAAACTCTAAGTGAATGAATTCTCCTTTAAAAAAAAGCAGTATTTATGTAAAATGTTTTGTTTGTATATATATTACATATATATTTATTCCAGGAGAAGTTTTCAAGACAAAGACTCGAACTTTTCTGAGATCCTTTTTCCTCTTCCCCTTTCCTTTTGAAAAAGGTTTGCATTACCTGCATCCTACAGATTTTTACCTGTGAAGTCTTAAAATGTGCACAGCTTTAGGCATCCCAACAGTTCTTGCTGTTAAAACTGAAGACATTGACTTTGTGGCAATAAAGCAGGGCAAGCTACCATTACAAGTTAATGAAGATTAATTGACAAAAATAGTCATATTATTTACATAGTAATAGCCTCTACATGTGGGGAAGAGGGGGAAGAATCATCCCAGCCTATCAGCAACATGTTCAGTAGCAAAGACAAGTTGTCTGAAAACTTAATCTTGAAATCAGACAACCTAAAGGTAATTAAATTCTAGAAGAGCTTACTGGTAGAAAAATAATACTGATCATCAATTTCAGTACTTGTGTTCTTAACATCCTTTATTCCAACTTCTAAAATAAATACATTTGCATAGGATCGAACCAGATTGTATGAATGACTCAATAAACTTCAAGGGTGTGAATCTAGTCATGCTAATTTCACCAATGTTGCTTTACATACATAGAATTAAACCATGTGGCTAATGCATGGCAGGATCCATTGTCTCATTTTGCATAGCATGAAGCACTATAACTAGACCTTAGATACAGGATTAAACACAAAGTACAGAGATATCTACTGCACAAGGAGTCTAGTGAGAGGAAAAAGCACCTGAAGATACCTGCTCCCCGCATTGCTCAAGTACTATAAAATACAGATGAGAATGAGACACATTTGTAATGCTTTCAGGTTTTTTGCAGTTTTTATTATATCAGAGTCCTTCATGATGTTTATTTTAAAAAACCTCACAAACATTTATAAAATAACACCTTCAGCCAGTGTGTTGAGAGCAGTAAATGGTTTGTCGCTCCATTTCCTACACCATGCCAATCAAAGAATTCAGGAACTCTATGGTTCTTCTATCACCTGCCTTAGCTTTAAACAGCTCGACAGTACAAGAGAAAACCACCTCACTGAAAATGCAAGGGCTAGAACTACTTTATTTTTGTGAATAATGCCTTTTGGAGGCTGCAAACAGTGTTGTATGACTCAAACTGCAGAGGGAAAGCTGAAGTTCACCTTCCTCCACTTGGTAGTGTCTTACACTAACAGCACTGAAGAGTGGAAGAATATGAACACTGAATCAAACTGGAAGCTGACCACTGCAGAGCCCAGCTACCAACATTTACCATTACTATATTAGTTTATATAGAATAATTTATGCCTTCAAATTTTCAAAACCAAAAAAGTAAGCTTTCACCACTGAAATTTGTAAAGACAAGCTACTAAAATATTCAGAAACCTCAGTTATCAAATTAATCACCATAATGAAATTGAAATACAAAAAGTTCTCCTATTCTATCAGTGGGCAATAAACTGTATGCCATGAAACTTATGTATGACAGACAAGAACCATCATGTCAGTTTTACTGCCAAGTAAAGTTGTGATTATTAAAAAGAATTATAATCATCCGCATAATAGATTCAGGAAGGGATTTAGAAAAATAACCAAAGCTCTATAAATTAAAATGTATATTCAAATTATGCTTTTAGAGGGAAATTCTACTTTTCTATTATATCTATAGTATGATACTAATCAAAGAGTCTAGAAACTACCTGTGCTATTTCTACTGGTTTTTAAAACAGAAAAAAATACCTTAAAGTAAAACAGGGATTACTCACACTGATGTTTCCCTATCCACTATGCTTGCAGGTCAATATTAATCCCTACCTCCTATAGGGTAAAATAAATAAATAAATATAAATTTCACTTTTGAGAATGTTGCTGAGAATATCAGAAAAGCATCAAGTCCCCATATAATATACCCTATGTGAGACATGCTGTTTCCTCACAGTCATTTCGAACTGTTGCCCTCTGCCTATTAGTTTAAAGACTGCTAATCTAAACTGAAACATTTTATTTACCAACGTAGCATGATGGCCTATAAAAAATTAAAAAATCATGACTTGCAGAAAATAATGCCTCTTATAAGTAGAGGCATGTTAAAAAGCCCATCAGCTTCATAAAACAAGCTTCTCCTCATATCTCAAATGCATGTCCAAAGTAATTTTTTCCTCTACATATTAACCAGTCCAATAAAAGGCCTCTTTCTATAATGTTTGCCTCCTATTAACACAGTACATTTTGCACATAAAAGCTACAGTTACCTAAGATTTCAGTCTTTGCAACAGGACTGATGTCATCGTACCTCACATTTCATCCTCTTTCTTCAGAGCAAAAAAAGTTCAAGCTGTTTTTTAAAGAGCAAGAAAGCAGCAAATAGTAGACAGAGGAGATTATAGACTCAACACAGGGCTGTGAATCCTAATGTTCATATTCTGTTTCTGATGTTGGCCCTAATGGCATTTTGTGAACTAGTTGCTTTCCTCCTCTCCAAATTGAACATGGATCATGACCAAAATAATTGCCAAAGAATACTTTTTAAAAGCTTGAAAAAGCAGGTAGTGTGTGGTAGGTAACTGGATTATGAATAAAGTTCAGAACTAAATGGAGCTTAAATCTGCCAGCTCAGACAGATGCTGCTGGCAGTGGTGACTGCCGTCTATTGCTGAGGCAGGAAAAGAAGGAGAGCAAACACTTTATCATAGCTCTGAGAGAATTAATGCCACAGAAAGCTAGCTCCACTTTTAAATAAATTCCACACAAATTTTGGTGCTGGATTATTACTTAACTTGAGAAATAGCCTGAAATTAGAAATATCTGAGGTTTCCTTTTTGTGTGAGGACAGTTGAGTAGCAGATCAAGACCTGTCACTGTTACCTGGTGTTTTCCATTGGTGGGCATTACTCAATCTGTTTCTGAATTGATTGTGCCAATCAAACTTGGGAAGGAAGTCTCATCACTGGCAGCAAAAAGACCCAGTCCATAATTTTGCAAGAAAACATTCCAGATCTCAAAATAAAACCTATCTTGTAAATTGTGTTAATGAACAAAAAACACTATTTAAAATTTTTATGAATTATCTTTCTGCACCCAAACTGTCTTTTAGACCTTAAGCTTCAAACTTCATGTAAGTGTTGCCTATAAATTCACTCATCGTCTATTTTATAACCCACATGTTGACATGAGCTTTTAAAATATACTCCTTCAAGCACGACAGAGCACTTCTGTTATAAAACTCATGGCTTCAAAAGGTCCCCAAAGGGATCTAGAACATAGGGATGTTGGGGGTGTCCCATCTCTGGAAGTGTTCAGGGCCAGGTTGGATGGGGTTTTGAGCAACCTGGGGTAGTGAAACATATCCCTGCCCATGACAGAAGGGTTGGAACTAGATGATCTTTAAGGTCCCTTCCAACCCAAACCATTCTATGATAATTTGTAAGTCTTCAAGAAAAAAAAGCTAATAGACATGGTGAAAAGCCAGCTTAGGAATACCTGCACTTTGAAAACAACTGACATGGAAGAAGTTTTCTGTTATTCTTCCCTATCTGTCTTCATCTTATCTTCTTCCCCATGTATGAACAGCCAACAAATTTGTATTTTAAGCTAACCAAAGCAGACCTCTTTCTTCCCTTTTCAGTTTGTTGCACAGACTTCAAACCATCTACTATCATAAGATTTTTTTATCAATGAGATCAAACGTTTCTCCAGGACCTGCACTAGCACTGACTGCATATATGTAGCACAAGTCCTCCTCCTGCCCAAGGAGAACAGGTAAACAAAAAAAAAATAGCAACATTGCCACCCAAACTGGCTAGACATTTTTCTAATTCCTGTTCATGCTTGGGTGTCCTCATTTTAAAAGAAGAAAGCAATTCCTGCACACAGTGAAGAAAAAAATGGAATAAACATGCTACAGGATAGTCCTAGCTTGCAAACAATTTGTGCTGTGTTCCCATCAGTATTTAAACAGTGTATGTTTCAGACCAGCAAAATCTAAACATTTACATCTTTACATCCCTGTTACACAATTTTTTCATCACCCTAAAAGACTAACATGCTCCCTGCGACCATGGTGTACCACACCAGAAGATAACCACTTCCAAAAGCTTTCATCTGTAAGTTAGACACTCTCACATCTTCCCTCCACAGTAAATGCAGTGGCAGTCATCTTTTGGTCACTCCCTTCTTTTCAGCAGGATATTTCACTTAAGCCCCCAAACAGCCTAAAAGTAGACGCTCAGTTGGCATTTAATGCAGCTGCGGTGCCAAGATTAGCACAAGTTGCAGCCTGGCTGGACAGCCATGTCCCTGGCAGCACAGACACCTCCCCGGACCAGAGCAAGCAGAGCATTCTTCCACCATCACAGAGTGGGTGAGAATACTGGGCCAACTTTTAGACAAACACACGCTAAACCTTCTGCCACGAAGCCACAAAGCCACCACACTTCCTTTTCTCAGTCATGTGAGCTTTTAATTTACAGAGCTGGCCAAGAGGTGAGGCTGCCTATTCCAGCTGTTACAAATGAGGTGAACAGGCACTGGTGGTGTTCTGACAGCTGGTGTATAACACAAAAAGGAACACACTGGGAAGCTAGAAACCTGATGCCAGTGAAGATGATACCCATCAGGTGGCCAAGCGAAGGAGCAGAGTGAGCAAAAGCTGTGCAAGCCACAGCTGGAATTTGGGGGAGTAAAATGGAGTGAGGTAGAGTGTGATTCTGTAAAGGAGCCTGGTAAAGAACTGCTCTTGAGTGAAGTACTCATTTGGGTTTGGGGTGGGGCAGGAGGGGGGGGGGTGTTTTCTTTTAGGTGGTTTTTTTTTGTGTTCTGTTGGTTTTGTTGTTTCTTATCCAACTCTCCTACTGACATACAGTGCCTTCACAAATAATTTAAGCCCACTTAGGTCATATTTGTTCATTTTAAACACAGCTATCCAACAAATGAGCATTTATAACAAAGCCTCCTGTTGCTATCTAAAGCAATGCAAGTTTCTTCAACCCTTTATTTACAAAGTTGTTGAAGCTCCCATGCACAGCCAGGCTCACAGAATTTACAGAATTAAATCACCTCATTGTTTAAGAATGCATCCTTATTATCAACTTATGTATCAACTGCTGCTGTTTTTCAGTTTGTAACTCAGAAGCTAGTTCGGTTTTTAAGTTTCAAATCACTTAATGCACAAGATAATGTCAAGCATTTTTAAACACCAAACCTCACCAAGTAGATCTGACATTACCCAATCCTTCCCGTTTCAGCTTTTGTATTCCTGGCTGGCAGGTAGAATATTTATGTACTTCCCACAAAGCAATCTTAGCATGCTGTGGCAACCGATTACAGAGGAATGCAGGCACTAGGCCAGCATTGCTGGTTTATACTGAAACAGGAGCAAAAAAAGGGCGAGCTCTGCTTACAGTTCTGAGATCTGGTATCTCTCCCCCACTTTCCCCACTGTTCGGCGTTTTTGCAAGGCAGTGATAATGGGCAATGCCCCCCAGTAGTAAAATTCCTCAAAACTTAACATGCAAGGGCTGGGAGACGTAAAGAGGGAGTTGACTGCAGCACCTTATCAAGTTGGAGCTATGATCATAGAACAGCTGGAATGAAAAATAGGACAGAGGACAGAAGTCCACAACCACTAATGCTTTCTTTCCTTCATGTTCTTTCTCAACCCTGCAATACACCGGAAGTGTATTTTATTGCAAAAAGCATCAAAACAAGGACAACTTGAAAACACAATACTGCATTTCTGGTTTTGCATAAGACTAGTCAATTGACCAAATTTAAGCAATACAGCGAATCAATGACAAAACAGCCCTTTTTTTCCTGGAAAGAATAGATTTTCATGAGATCTTTAATGGAGAAATTAATTTGAAATTGATTCTTCAATGTTGTCAAGCTTATTTTACCTTAGTAACTGAATAAAGTAGATTACCAACTTCATTTTGAATGTTATTAGCTAAACCTTTACATAAGCTTAAATATTAGAGATCTATGTAATCAGTAACAAAGGTAATGACCCCTATTCCAGATTGCCTACCCTAAATTACACCTAAATAAAAATACTCAGCTTAGTTTATTTAATCTTAATTGCTTTCCTAGTGCAAAATGTACCTTGTCATGACCAGGTAAGTGGTCTGCTTGCCCACAAGAGCTTTCTGAATGTGACATCAATATTTACACATGCTGAATGCTCTCAACCCCCACCTGATCTTTGGAATCAAAGTACAAATTCTGGCCTACACCACATACACTGTCCTGCTACTAATAAAACTTAAAATTTCACCTAAGCAAGTTTGCGCCTTGCAAAAATAGGATGGGGATTCAATTTCAGCATATACTGCAAATTAATTGCCAATATAACCAGAACTTCACCAAAATTGATAAACAAGGTAGCTAACCTTCAACTAGGTTAAATTCAAGCAGCACCATACAGTACCCTTTTTAAAGCAATCGGACACAGAGAGAGTTCTTTCAAAGTAAAGGCAATTTTCAAGACTAGACAGAATAAGTGGTAGAACAATTTTGTTGGGTACTGAATGCAATGATAGCCTGGCTGCCTACCCTGAGCCAGCAAACACAAAGCAGCCAAAGTAAATCACAGCAGCATGTTTGGAAGGGAAGTCTAAGAGAACTTCATAGCAGAGCTCTGGCTGGGAAGCAGTTCAAAACCTTGAGGAAAAATCACAAAGGGAATGCCTCCTGGTTCATTTCTTATTGCATTCATGAAGAAAGGACTCCCTTTTCCATAAATTTCAAAAGCATGGTATCAGATAATATTCAAATGTAAAAATAAATCAGAACTGATAAGGCTAATTGAATCAGCCATTAATGCAGGCTCTGAAGAATATAGGGGGTTTCAAGGAGAATAAGCAGAAGATCAGACATGAAAACAAGTACTGGATGAATAAAAGCATAATGGCATGGAACAAAGCAAACTGTAACAAGAGTATGACAACAATGCAGAGACTAGAGGATGAAGAAATTAGATAAGGTAATGGAAGGGAGTTATCTGGAATCTTAATTAATGAAGTTCATTCCAAGGAATTAGATCAGTGCCAGGCAAAAAAGACAAAAGTATTTAGGATTTGTACAAATTCCTACTAGCACCAATTTAAAAATAAAAGGGGGGGGGAGGGGCAAGATCATCAATTACCATGGCTTTGGGGTTTTTTGTTTGTTTTGGTTTTGGGGGTTTTTTGGGTCAAGTGGGTGGACCGGAGTTTGATTTTTTTAAATGCCCTTTGAAGTTTCAGTATCTTTTGTGGGTTTCCCTTCATAAATGTTAGACAGTTATGATTTCATGCTGAGTCTGAAGCGTTTCCTTGACAGCACTGCTTTTTAGTCCCAGCCAGCCTTAAACAATGTTATCTATGCAGCTGAGTGAGGAGTCTGATGCCTCTCGTTCAACTATCTGGCATTCTCTTGCTGCTGAATTTGTCACCTTTTTCTCCAGCATTACTCAAACACTTACTGTATAGACAGCTAACAGTGAGACTACACACATTAATTTCTGTGCCAGACATGCATTACTACACCTAAATACAGGTCTTCATGTTCTATAAACAGACAAAGGTTTGATCTACCACAGTATAAAATACTTTGCCATCATTCACTTTTAACGCTTGCAGGCCAACTCCTCAGGTCCACATTATCATTCAAAATGCAGGCTGGCTACTTTCGTCTAGTTTTCAGCCACGAAAACCTCTAAAAGTAGACCACAAAGTAGGCTTGAAAACTGAGTTTGGAAGAGAACCCTGGCTGTGCTGGACACTCCCCTGCCCCCGCTCCCCAAAAGAGTGGTTCCAGTGGCCCCAAACCCCAGGACACCTCTGCCCACATTGCCACCACAGTGCAACACTGTCAGACCACACCACGCTGCTGCCACTTAATGTGAACACGGATGTTCAAGCAAGTCATTAACCACGTGGCCATAACTCCCCATCAGGGCCTGAGCAGCAGGCTCACCAACAACACCAAGAGAAAACCTGCAAAGTGTGTTAACACAGCAGGTTCACTGCCCCATCACCCAGAACAAACCCCAGGAGAAGGCTGCAGGCTGCCTGCCTCGAGGAAATGGACCCATTGCTGCTAGCAGGCATTCCAAACCACCAACTCCTTTATTTTAGGGCTAGTCTATTTGAGGATCTTTTCCCCCTTCTTTCCCTGGGCTGTCAAGGGAAGCTGTTGCCTAAATAATTACATTTGTAACTGTGCAAATAGTAGTTAATGATAAATCTAGCTATCCACACAGAAAGGTGACAGCACACCAGTGCCTGAAGCAGTGCTATCTGTTTGAGCAATTATGCTAAGGAGTCATGGAAGACTAAGAAACATCTACATCAAACATCTCCTCTTGCAGGCAAGCACAATGGAAGCACCTTGCTCTCCGCTTCAAGAACAGGTCCTAAAACATTTAGATGACAGGGAAAAAAAAAAAAAAAAAAAGTAGGATTGGTCTAAATACAAAGAAAAATAAAGATATTAAATAATTTAAACAAGCAAGCAAAAGATCAATAGCAACACCAGGTAAAAAAATAAAAAAGTTTTTCACTTGGAGAAATGCTGACTTTGTAACTGGTTGTTTGTTTTTTCCTGCTGATATGCTTTTATTATATTAGCTAAGACAACTGTCATGGTTTCCCCTTAATAAAAGAGGACAAAAAAAAAAAAAAAAAAAGCCTGAGATTAACAGCCAAATGCAGACATAAGGGAGAAGGAGTCATTATAAAACAGGATTATAGAGTATATCCATATATATGTGCTCTGTTTCAATTGCACAGTTAAGCATTTAAAACAGTATCCAAAAGTTGTTACATAAGCTCTACCTAAATCAGAGGTAAACCAAGTAGTCCCTACACCTAATTTTACATCCAAGTCAGTCACAGTTTAACACATAAGGGTTTGAATATTTAAGTATACTTTCCCATGAAGTAGCTTACAGGATTCTACTATCTCCAGTAGGAGATACTTATGTTCCATTCTGAAAGCCAGGTCTAAATTTTTAGGTCTTCTGCAGCACTGTACAGACTTCACATAATATACACACAGACATCACCATGCTAACAGAGATCTTAGGATTATTTCCTGAGCCAATAGACAGCAGAATTTCTTTGGCAGAATTTGAAAAGCTAGTTTGGAATGTCATACAGGGAATGTAAAAAGATTACATTGATGTTTTAATGATTTCTACAAGGAACTGCTAAGACAAAGCCAAAAAGACTTACAGCAGGAAGGCCAACCACTACAGCTGGCCATTTTGGAAAACAAACTGACAAACAAACCTAAAAAGCCCCCAAAAAAAACAAAAATAAACCTAAACAACCAAACCCAGGATATGCCTACTTCAATGTGTCTTGAAACATGCATCTCCACCATTTATAACATTGTCTTAACATGCTCAATTTGTTCTGTAACAAACATATAGATACATATATATATTATTGGCTTTATAAACACACACAGTATGCACTCAGCCCTAAAATCTTCTTTATTCAGGAAATCATCATTTACATATAACCAGTAATAAAGGGGGAAAATGTATTTGGTACTAATAGTCAAATGCTTTCTTTTACATTTGAAACTAGGGTTTTAAACTACTCAGGAAGCATGGTGTAAATCAAGCAAAATCCCTATAGGATGTAACCTCACTGAGAACTCTTTCTGCTATTATATAAGTAAAAATAACTGAGTATCAGTATTATAGCTATTTCTCTAATATAGAACAATAATGTAAACTCCTTTAATAAGGCTATCATTGTGTGTTGGTAATATTATTGCATGGATGGACTAACTTATTTTTCACATTTATTTTCAAAAGAAAAAATATATTTTATTGTAACTAGATTCATATAATTTTCATTATGATATTACCCATATTTTAGAAAAAAACATGGCTATTTATGACCTAGATCACAGAACCATAGAAAAATCTAGGTTGAAAGGGACCCCTGGAGATCTTCTTGAAAGTAGGGCTTTAAAATAGATTTTCCAAGGTCCCATTGGGTCAAACCTTGAATACTTCCATCAAGAAAGACTTCACCACTTCTCTAGGCAATCTATTTCAGATCTTAATAGTTCTCAAGGCAAAGACCATTCTTTCCCTGATATGCAGGCACCTAATTAAAAAAAAAAACCAAACAAACAACAAACAACTAACAAAATAAAACAACCCCCAAACCACAAACAAAATTTAAAAAAAAAAAATCAACATAAGCCCCTCTAAATAAAAGCAGAATAATAGAAAGTAATGTCTGAAGAATACATATTTCAAGTAACTACAGCTTATAGTAGATGTAACTGCTTAAGTTCAATATTTAGTACTGAATAACTTGGTGATCTTTCAGCAATCCCTTTTGGTGGGTACCTCTGGCATCATCCACTGTCCTACTCAGTCACACAGGCATCCCAGGATGCCTCTGATCATGCACGCACTACTACTCTCCTCTCTTAGGATTCTGGGCTGCCATCTCTCCAAACCTGAGCCCTTCCCCTCTTCTCCCAGATCCCAAGCCTCTGTGAGTCCCACACGTTCCTCCGTACTGCCAGTCCCCTCTCTTGTTTTGCCCAGCCATCAGACAGAGGATGTAGACTGAGGCACATAAATCAAGCACCTGCTCACTCACTACGCTGTGAGCAAAGCAATACATACACCTGCTGAGCTTCTCACAGAAGCCCTGTCCTTAGGGCAGGCACTAGCGTTTTTACGTGGTTCACAGCTCAAGGTCGTTAAGACATTATACATATAAAATGTGTTGAAACTAAACAACAGAATCAGACATTACTGGTGCAGGGATGGACAATCAACACACTCTTTAGACAACAAAACTCAGCAGCTGAGTGTTCATTTGATCCAGTGTTGTTTCAGATCACCTGACAGCACATCAAAGTATGGAAGTAACAGAAATTTGCACCTCGTTTACTTGTCACACATCAGTGCCAAAAGGGATCTCAGTGGATGGAAATGAAGGACACTAATAAAGCCAGGCTTCTCACACTGTCTGACCTTATCTGCTGGTGAGAGGCACGTTTGCAAATTGCCTTGAAGTTGCCAGCTAATCAATCCAGTAAAACAGGCTTTTTTTATTACCCACGTTAAGAGTTCAACTTTGCCTTATAGCATATAAATGGTTGTAAAGCCAGTTTTTCTCCTCAGTGCCAGAAGAAGAAAGTAAATGTGCTTCAAGGAGTGGGCTGAGAGCCATCTCTAAGCAAGAGAGGCCATTACACAATTCTGGGTGAGTGCACGTGGCAGCTGAGGACGTTGACATGCACAGGACTGATCCAGTGCTGTGACCATCCACACAACTGAGGTGATACCTCTGGGAACACTTCCATCAGAGCTTCTGCAACATTAGGCCAACAATTCACTTTTCCAGAGAAAGTTATAAGGATCAGCATATTATCTTGGGCTTAAAAGTAATTTTACTAATTAAATAAACTAAGCTCTTTAGTCCCTAAAGGGAGTCTACAAGAAATATGGAGAGAGACTTTTTCTAAGAGCATGTAGTAACAGGACAAGGAGGAATGGCTTTAAGCTGGGAGAGGGTAGATTCAGAAAAGATATTAGGACAATATTCTTTATTGCGAGGGTGATGAGGCACCAGTGGCATAGGTTGACCTAAGCAGTTGTGGATGTTACACTCCTGAAAGTGCTCAAGGCCAGGTTGGATGGGTCTCTGAGCAACCTGGTCTAATGGAAGGTGTCCCTGCCCACAGCACAGGGGTTGGAGCTCGATGTTCTTTAACATCCCTTCCAATCCAAACCATTCAATGATTCTATGATAAGTAGCGGAGATTAAATCAAATGTGGTGTTTATGTTAATGTCTTGTGTTTATATTAATGTGTTCTGTTTATAAATATCTAGGAGACAGAAGACAGAGGGACAAACATGGGACAAAAAATAAAGCTACAGTGTTGGACTCTTGGTAGACCAAGCAACATTCAGATTTATTTTCTTCCTACACATTTTCCACAGCTCATAATTGTCTTTGTCTGCTTGTTTTGACACCCAAGAGAGAAATTTTAAGCCAGTTGTTTTGCAACAACTTACAATTTACTTCCTGGGTAATCAGGAAAAAAACAAACAAACAAAGCAAAAACCCAAAACCAAAACAAACAAATGAAAAACCAACAAAAACCAACCAAAGATGATCGTAGCACACTACTCCAAGTCAGTCTAACAGCTCACACTGGTTAACAAGTAACAGAGGTTGTAACTGATAATAGTAACAAAATCTCCCTCTCTTGAGAGTACTCGATGGCAGAGCTAACTTTAAACCTCAACACATCAGATTCTAGAGGCTCACTTTTAAGACTACAGTTCAATTCATTAACTACTCTCTCCAGATTCTGTTGGAAAAGTATATTATCCTTCAAAACTCCTTTTAATAAAGGGTCAGAGTCCTCCTTCCTAAGCTAAAGAAAATGGGTAAGACATTACGAGTAAGGTTGGTTTCCGATATAAAACAATCACAACTTATTTACAATCCTTTTGCTCCAAAAAAGATGGAGGGTTGTTTTTAAAAAACATTTTTACATCATGTTTGCAGAATCAAAAAGTCAACACAAATAATAGCAAGTTATTCTAGTGATGAATTACCTTTTTTAGGATCATAGAATTATTTAGATTGCAAAAGACCACTAAGATCATTGAGTTCAACCATTAATCCACAACTGAAAAGTCCACCAGTAGACCATGTCCCTTAGCACCATATCTATACATCTTTTAAGTACCTCCAGGGATGTGACTTCGCAACTTCCCTGGACAGCCTGTTCCAAAGCTTGACAATGCTCTCGGTGAAAAAATGTTTCTAATATCGAGGAATGAGTAGGTCTGTTCTGAATATGCCCAGCTCCATATTTCACTGCATCACTGCTTGATTACCAAAAGCCTTTGATAGCTTGCAAGTCAGATAAATCTATTTAGAAACTAAGTATAGTTGGATAAGGGTACTTACTGTAAAAACAAATGTACCACTATCTCAATGGCATAATAACATGTAATAAACAGGGTTTACCCAGTTTACCACATATTTTAAACAACTGTGTAATTGTGTTCAGTTCATACTGACAAGAAGTAACTAACTGTGATGTTGCAAGCCTATGCAACCAGCTGCAACAAAAGTATGATGCCCCCAATTCACTTCAGGGAGCTATTACTCGATACACAGCGCACTGGCTAGAAGCATAATGCTGTTGACCAATTCAGTGCCCTGTAATTGAATTGTAACAGGACATTCACATACTCCATCAGTTATTTGACCAAAGGTAACACATATCAGGACATGAATGAATTGAAAGATTAAATATTTATCTGAAAAACAATAAAGTCTTATCTGCTCAGAAAATTCATAAGACAAAAAAAACCCCAAAACATAACCAATCCACAACCTTTCCCATTGTTAAACACTGTATCACTTCTTAGTTACCAAAAAACCACTGTGTTACCCTTAATCCCAGAAACCTTTCAGCTCCCAAGTGCCAAATCACCAGCTTCCTTCAGATGGTTATCTTTTTCTCCAGGTGAGCATTTTCAATATGAATAGGAAGCACACATAACCAAAGCTGGAGAATAAACTTAAAAACCATTTAATTTAATGAACAGAAAGCTACAATTAAGACAGCTGCTTTACTACAAGAGTATTGCTGGGGAGTTCAGCTTTACTACAAGAGTATATGCTGAAGTATGTCAGGGAATTTTGGTTTCTTGCCACATCAGTAGTGTTCCCTGACTGGTATGGTCCCACAGAAATTCCCACAGCTTGTCAAATTTTCTGGCAACTACTTCAAAGAACTACTGGCTTGCTAAAGTCAAATAAATCCAAAAACAAGAAGAATAAAACCCCTCCATTGTGGCTGGAGATATAAAGCCCTACACTCATGTGCAACCTTATTAAAATCCACTGCTAATTTGATATACTCAAAGTACAGTATCACAAGTATTTTGACAGATTAAGAGTTGTCCAATATTTAAAAATCTGATTTTTCTCAATGATACCTCAAATTGCCTGTACATTTGGAGTAAACTGGAAAATATTGATTCCCCCCAAACCATTCTCCACAATTATAAAGTGCAAACAAATATTTGTAATTGTGTCACTGGCTTTCAACATTTTAAGAAACAGCCATCAAATGCTGTATACTTTGATGAGCAGCTACTCCTGTCTTGTTCTACTATTGTGTTTTTAAAGTAGTTTTATTGAATACATGGACAATTTAAGTTTAACTGGGTAGTCAAACTCATGGCACAAATAAATTCTTAATGACTTTTTCAGACACCATGCAAAATAAATTATAATTACAGAATCGCACTGCGAAGACAGAAAGGTTTATGATCATTAAAAAAATGGGATCTTTATGTAAAATATTCCCAAAAAACATGATCTCTTTTTTAAGTGACTATTAACAGAACAAGATGATTTTGAGAGTACCTTATGCTCTACCCAAAATAAAGTTCACCAATGAGTTTCTATCAAGTGAAAATTGTGACATCTCTTTTAGGCATCTGAGAAAGTCACAGCTGAAAGTGGCAGTGGGCAGAACAGAGACCAAAACTGCACCTGGGCTTACCCTAGCACTCATAGATGGATGGTTCTAATAAATAAACGGAACTAATTCACAAATGGAGAGAATCAAGACTGAAAATTGAGTCAGGCATAGGCAAGGGTGGAAACCTTAATCAAACAACAGTAGTCTAGATGGTGCTACGTGAAAGAGGAAACTATCAGAGTTTAATAATTTTATCTCCTTAAAGTCTTCTGACAAGTAACACAATCCATTGACACACTGAACCTAAAAATAAGATACCAGGGACATGATAAAATTTGAGCTATACCATAACTATGAGCTTGATGCACGCAGTTAGGCCAGGGTGTTGGATGAATTTTGTTTAAATGAGTTTTCAAAGTGCTTTAATAAATCTTTACCAATATACTGATATATATATATGGATAGAATAATGTGCAAAAACTAGAAATAATCCCATTCGATAACAACCTCTGACAGCAAATCAGGATAAATTGTGCTCCCTTGGTTGCTCAAAGATGCCTTTCTTTCCTGTAATAAACATGGACTGACATATTCTGAAACAACAATGTGAAGATAAGGCAAGCTGTACTTTAACATGCACTAGCTGATCTTCAACTTGACCAAAGTACAATCTGCTTTATCTGTAGGCTAGAGATTTTTTAATGCGTTATTTAGAATATCAGCAACACATTCAAGAAGTTACATTCTTAAGATAAACAACTAGCATTGAAGCAACCACAGCAATCAAAAAAATCTTGCACATGCTTAACTTGAGGTACACGTCCACATTTGCCAGTAATCAAAACCTGTGCCTCTGCCTACACCATTATAGTTTCAGGAGTGCAGTCCCTCTCCATCTATGCAAGAACATGAAAAAAAAAATAGTAAAATCACAAAAAGTAGCAAAAGCATTTTTACTGATAAAGATACAAAAAGAGCAGTCAGCTGCACATACATCCAATACCTTGGACAAAAATCTTAAGCTTTAAAAAAGAACGCACCAAAACTGAGTGAAAGAGCAAAGATCAGACCTTTGCATACTCAGACAAATCACTGGAGAACACCCTTGTTGAACAATAGGATCCATATTCACAACACTGTAGGCTAAACAACACAAGAACAACACTACAGTGCGAAATCCCACATGTATACAAGTCACAGCTCGGGCTCCCAGCTTTGATTCATAAAATGCGTCATTCCACGGAGCGTAACTGTATCATGTAACGTGCTAGGGAAATAGCCATGGTTACTCATTGCAGTTTGGTGTTATGAACCGCTTGCTTTCCATAACACTACATGCACCAGATTAAAATCTGTCTGGGGGTGGAGGGAGAGGGCAGCAAGAAATCAATGAACAAGATGTCAAATCTTAACTACTTTCATACTTTAAAGTACAAACAAAACAGCATTTGACTTAGTAGTGAAATACTTCACTGTTGATTTCAGCTGTTTACAGCTGCTCTTTTTCTTAAGCTATTTTTTAAAGTCTTGTTTAGGTTAAAAAAAAAAAAAAGATCTCCTTAATAACATAAATGATAAATTACTTAGAAAGAAAATGAGCTTTTTGGTTCTTAAAATACAAAATCTTATAAGGTAGCTTTAGTTTGTGCACATGGCATATTTTACTTGGTCTTTAAAACATATTGTTGAGGCACACACTTTGGTTAATACTACTGACATTTTTCAGAATCACTAAAATTAGAACTGCCAATAAACCATTGGAACTGCATTTGCCACCTACAGAGGCTGAAGCATTTTATGATTTCACACAAATTTTACCATTATTTCTCTTTCATAAAATATAAGAGTGAGGCATATTTTGTCTTGTCCATCTTATTATTTCAGAAATGAAACCTTTCAGCTTGTTTGAAAACTTATGTGAACTGGAAGAGTACAAAATTAGTTTATTACATTACAATAGAAGAACCAAGAGTTGAAATCACTTTCTGTACATTCAGGTTTTCTTCTTCTTGCAGTGAATTTAAAAACACACTGATTTTATTTTCACCTTGAATAATGAAAAACCTCCTGAATCCCTTGTAAAATTTTACCACCCACTATGATAACACACATGTATAGGTTTCAATTCCAGAATGGCTTTTGCTTCATTTTTCATGAATTTCTATGAGCAACATCACTAAAGGCTAGTGGTAAATTTCTGAAAACAAATCCAAGAGAACCATATGACTGTTAAATTACTACCTTAATACTATACGGTATTGATTAAGAATAGTTATTTAACCAATTTCAGAGCGCACAGACCACTAGATCAAATCATTAAGATAAAAGCTAGTTGTTGACAAAGAGTAGGGGGCTCTTACAAGGGTTACTGCATTACCTCTTGAATCATACTAATTGAATTTGTCAATACAAGCAAGCGTGCAACGTATTACCTTGGCTATATCTACTGTATCTACTCTGTGATGCAAGTGGAAGTACCTGTTACACTTTTGGCAAAACACCATCTTTCAGAAAGCCCCAGATGCCTTCTGCTAGAAAACATATTAAGATCACTTATCTTGAAGAGCTCCTCTTAATTCCAAATTCTGACAAACACAGTTTCCTCAGCAGGGTTTTTAGTCACAATTCAAAGCTTGGGGCACTCCCCCCCTCTCTCTCTCTCCCCTTAACATATGTTGCTGTGCTTGTATCAAACCTAACCTTGCCAAGAGAGGGAACTGATGAAATTATAGGCAAGATGGCAGATTAACATAGGCCTGTAGCATGCGCAGACTTCACAGTTTATAAGATTTCTGTTCTGTTTGTAGAACTGCTTTACTTGTGTAATGTTCTGTAATCTTCATATTGCACAGACATTTGCAAAAGTTGAACAGAGGGAACCTAGTCAGAGAAATCCATCAGATCAGCCCACTCCTAATAATTTTCATTTTAAAAAAGGCAATTAGGATAATGTGCTGGTTCAGAAAAAGGGGCCTCCAGCCTGCAGAGATCCACCACATCCCTTACACAGTGATATACTCTTATGTTAAACCAATGGTGAAGATTCTTGGAAAGAAGAATTACATTTATTAAAAGGAGAGGTGTTGTTATTGGATGAAGACACCTGCTGAGATAGTAAGACAATGTGAGACAAGAAGGCCCTAGAACCATGGAAGTGTGCCAGTCAAAGCCAGAGAAACTCTGAGATCAGTGAAAAAGCAGATACTTTTGTGCTTTATCTTCTCCAATTTTTTCCTGGAAACTGATTAAAAATTACTTCACATCTTGTTGAGGAGTAGCAGATGGATAATCTGTATTCCAAATGTATGCCCAGAGTCCATATTTTGCTTTCACATCTCTAACTGGCAAGCCAAGAGCATGTGGAACTCACCAGATGAGCAACAAACAGTACAGCAATGCACCAAGAACCTACAAGGTTTTGAAGTCCCTTGATTCTTTCTGTCCCAGAAGATGGGAAACCTTTGTTGCCATTACTCAAGTTTAGAAATGTAAACAAAAATCTAGCAGACAGGCATGACCAGACTTTAGTATCATTGTGATTTCAGCACAGCTCAAGAAACTGAATTATGTACAGAAGTATCAGTGTTTTCCTTAGGGAGAAGGCTTTTCAAGGTTGTGAATGTAGTTTCTCAATAGGAAGAAAAATTGGGACCAAGTAAAGCTTTATAAAGCAATCTATTAGAGAGTGTTTTCTATATTATCTGATTTCGTAGCATTTCACGAAGCATTTTCTTTGCAGGGATATGAAAAGAAGGAGAAGGAACACAAAGTCCCACACTGGCCACGTGACTAAGTTTCATATTACAATGCTAATAATAGAAATAAGAACTCGGTGAGGTTCAGTACATGCTGATTGAAGGCAATAGTATCTTAGGGCATGGGGAGATTAGAATAAATTATCCAAGGTAAATCAGGATGAAACTTGCAGAACATTTGTTACTCTACTCCAGCTGCCTGTGTGCCTGCTCTTTCCTCTCAGTAAACACCTCAACAGAAGAATAGCTTACTTCCCATTAATTCACACTTGTCATGAGATAAGACCATACATACCTTCTGAATTTTAGGCCTTGATAACAAGAAAACACTATAGCTCATGAAAAGAATCCAACTCCAAAACAGAAATGCAGGCAGTTTTTAGCTGATACTGACACTTCCCTAGCCTGGAATGACTTGTTGATTGATTTCTATTCAAGTGAGTCATCCCATACTCTAGCCCAAGGTACCCAACTCTCTGGGAGCCTAAGCATCAGAGCTATGGGCTCTTACCACAAGACAGACACTTGTAAGGTGGATTCACTAGTGCTCATCAATGTTGTGCCAAATCCCTCTTCCTGACTAGCACCATGCACTCAACACCATAGAAAAAAATATATACTGCACTGCTACATATATGTAGCCAGAAGATAAGAGAAACAAATACTACAGACTAACACAAACTAATACAAAGAGAAAATGAAATAAATAATTTTGCTTAGTATATGCATATTATGGTTTTGGGAAAACAACTGAAAAATGTTGCTCTTGCGCTTTTCCGCTTTAGTGCAAACTTTTCAGTGGATGACTACACAGGGTTGCCTCTGACAGAAACCAGTTCTCAGGTTCAGTTATTAAGATTATGGAACGTAATTCTCATTCAAAAAGTGAACAAAAGAGCCGCAACCAAAATCAAACCCGCACCACAAGGTTTCTATAGAACTTACAATGAACATTTGCCATACCTAAAACAATGTAATTGGTAACTATGGTCCTCATCACCAATTAATTACAGTTTACTTTTAACTGATTAATTTTTAATGAACAATTATCCCTATGCCTAGATGCCAGCATGACAAATATTACTTGTGAACACACAAAGTGACAAAATAGAGGAATTGCTCACTGTACCTTCATTTAGTCCACCTTGGAGAATTTAACATTATAGACTTCTGTGCTCAACACTTTGGTGTTGTGCCCATGTAAGGTTACTCTCTCAGTGTCTGTGTAAAGCTATCCTTTACCCATCAGTACAAAAAGTAGGTCACAGCTTAGAGAAGTATGGAAAACCATCTCTGCTAAAATACTACTATTAAAAAAGTCCACGCAAGATCTTCAGAAATTAGTTTATATTTTAGAGTTGGAGTGAATGAAATTCAGTTCAAGGATTGGGTGAAAACAGGATTTATCATGGGATAAGTCATGAACATATGTAAGAAGGTGATGTTACTACCACTAGCTTTTTTGTTATTATTTACTGTATTAACCATACTCATCAACAATACAAATTGATAACTTAAGAAGCAATCATGGAGCTTTGCAATTTAATAGCATATCGAGAAAGTTCACTGTAGTTTTATCAGTGTTTTAGTTTGTACTACTAGTATTTTGGAAGCATGGATGTACAGAACTAAGTATTGTGCAGTACAACATGTCACTGCAATATTACCCAAACCTATGTTCTGAAATCATTCAAGACTGCCCCAGTCTTAGAATGTGCAAAAAAAAAAAAAAAAAAAGGTGATCATGGACACATTAGAAATGCTTAATAAATCACAAGAGATATGACAAGTGTTAAGAGTTCTTCCAGGAATCTACTGCCAGAAATATTAGAGTGTTTAATGAAACAAAATCAATCTTATCACAAGTTGGTTCTTCAAATGAGCTGTTCTGTTAAGTGCCCTTAGAACTATGTGGAATATGACATTTTTTCTTATGAACTAGAAAACAAAAGTGTACTCGGTATTCGTCACCAACCTATTAAAACATTTTTGCCACAAGACAGGGCCAGAGAATGTCAGCATCATAAAACTTTAGCATTTGTATTTCATTAGCAAGTTTATCTAGCTGTGGTAATTAAGCAGACCTTTCTTCCCCACAGTCCTGTTTGTTAACGGTTTGCCTTATTATCAAACCCATCCAGGTAACAGGGACAATTTGTTTCTTGTACAGATTAGTTTCAGATAAATTGAGATAAAAAAGAAGTGAAAGTGCAGATCCTCTCTAAAGCTGGGTAAGTATTCCATATATCTAAATGCACTTCATATAAATAATCTTTCAGTGTAATATTATGCAAAATTAGGACTTCAGCAATATATATATATTACAACTAAAAACTCAGTTTGGGATTATCAAAGTAGCAGAACAAATATTTAATAGTATCAAGGCACTAATTTGTTCTGATTTCTGTTACAGAGGTACTAGAGCAGGAGCAGTTTGAGAGACAGGCTGTAGAGCCACAAGGGAAGCAACCATCCTAGGAGAGAAAACAAAAACAAAAAAAAAAAAACAAAAAAAACACCTGTGTCTTTAAAAGAGAGGAAAGCAAGGAGAAACAGAAGGAGAGACTGACTAATTACTTCAGATAGTCTCAGTCAAGAGAGGAAACGGGAAATGTTGCAAGATGAATGAGAATTTTATATTAAAAGAAGTATCATACTTTACTGCTGCTCCATCTGCTCCACACCATCAATGAGCAACTAGTTGTCACACTTCACATACATGGATACATTACATATAATTTAGATCTATTACAGATACATTATATACTGGAGATTTTTGTATCTCCACCAGGCACCAAAAATGCTGAAAAGTAAGCGCTGTGGAGCCCTGGCAGCCTTTGTGGTGAGGCAGCTGCTGATACTGTACCACAGACTAGTTAGCTCCGAGCTATTAGCTTCTGGTCTCTCGGCAGACCCCCGTCCGTCCAGCGCCCAGGGCAGGGGCGCTCTGCGCCCGCAGCGCTCCTCTCCGAAACCCGCCCGAGGCGCTCGGTGCTCGGACGGGCTCGAAAAAACTCTCAAGCCAGGTGCTTCGACACCAGGTTCCCCTCTGATTTGCGAGGAAAAAAGGTTGTCCGAGGGAAGGAGTCGAACTCGCCCTACAGTAGCAGCCAGCGAAGGCAAGCGCGGGGTTTAACAGGGACGGGACAGGACCGTCCCACTCCCCTCCCCCGAGGCCCGACGGTGCCCGACGCCCAGCACACGAAGCGCGGAAGGGAACAGATCACGGAGGGACAACGCGGAGCGGAGCAGCGCCGCGCCCCGAGGCGCCGGCACGGCACGGCACGGCGCTCTGCAGGCTGACACCCAGCCCGGCACCCCCGCGCACCTTCCCGCTCGCTTTCCCCCGCCCCAGCCCCGCCAGCCGCCGGGAGCTGCGCTCGCCCCCGCTCTCCCCCGGGACTGGCCAGGCACCGCCGCGGGGCCAGCTGCCCGCCCGACTCAGGAGCAGGAGGAGGAGGAAGGTGCGGGGGCGGCCCCGGCGGTACCAGCGCCCCCGCCTCCCCGAGGCGTCCCGGCGGCGCCAACTTTTCCCCATGCCCCGCGCCGCTGCCGCCGCCTGGCCCGGTACCTGCCGCGCCGCCCCGCGCCGCCGCCGCCCCGCTGCCCCAGGGGGCGCAGAAGGCCGTCACGGCCGTCGCGGCCGCCGCCACCGTGCGGACCGAGGAGAGCAGGTGCGAAGCGCAGGACCACAGAGCCGATCCCGATCCCACTCCGGCCGCTGGCCCCGGCTCCTGCGCCTGAGCTGGGCGGGCGGGACGCGGCGGGGCGGGGTGTGGCGGGGCGGGCGGGGCCGGCGGGGAGCTCGCCCGCCCGCCCGCGCTCGCCCCCTCGCGGAGGGAGCGACGGGCCGGGCCTCACCGCCGTCCGTGCCCCCGGCGCTGCTCCCCGCTTCGCCTCCACTCGCATCCCTTCGGCAATTTCCGCCGCTTCCGTGAGGGGGAGCGGAAGCGGGGTCCCCACGGACGGCGGGGCCGGGGATTGTTCCCTCACTCCCTTTTCTCTCCCCGCGGCCACCTGTCTCCGCACGGCCGTGGCGAACCCGCTCCCGCCGGGTCCCTGCCCGCAGCTATTCCCGGGCTGTGCCCGCTGGCAGCGGGGCACGAGGGGTTCTTGTGCCCGGCTCCAGAGGCTGGCACGAGCTTGGCACAGCCTGCCTTCACCGCCTGACGGACTCCGCGAGGGAACGAGGAAGGGGGTTACCAATCGTGCTATCGGGCTTAGTAACGGGCCCGACGCAGAGAGATGCCAAGTGTCACCGCCGCCAGGAGGAATTTATGGCACAACCCGCCCGCTCGCTCCTCCTGAAGGGAGCTGGTCTGACCACCGGCGAGGCCGAGGCTGAGGTCCCCAAGGCATGGGGATGCACGTCGTGCCTCTTGCTTCCCTCTCGCTTTCCTCCTCCGCACAGGGCACTAGTGGTTCAGCGCCGTGCGGCGGGATTAGGTCAGGTCTTGCAAGCGGAGTAACTGTGTCAGAGCAACTCTACACCCATGCTAATTAGCTGAGCCTTTCAGCAGAACTAATTAGCTGAAGCGGGATACCTCAATGGCCAAGCAATGCTTTTCTCCAGTGGCAAAGCCGGTTAAGGGCATTTCCAGATGCATATTCCTACCCTTGTGGCACAGTTGTGCTAATGCGACCTGTAAATGGGACCAGTGAAACAGTCCGGGTAAAAGCATACGGAAAAACTCTCCAAACCTGTGTGATGCTCGGATGGTGTTTTCCTGATCTGTTTTGGTCCCTGCCCTCAGCCATCTCTGTTAACACAAATGCAGGGGTGGGAGCAGGAAGAAGTCTCTGCAAGAGACAAACATCCAGAAAAAAAACCACCGAGGTAAGCCGGAGAAAAGCATATCAGACAATTCGTCGGCATGGCTATGTTGTTTCAAATTCCAAATTACCTGTCCAAACTTAATTTAGGGACCTCTGTCCCTAAATATTACATTAAATAGTATAAATATGCCTGCAGTGAAGATGGGGCTTTCCAAAATGCATCTTAGCTCTTACCATCTGCTTCATCTTTACTGCCCCTCTACCGAGCCATTCCTCTTTATTCCACGTTGTTGGCTAGCTTGGGGAAAGCAACTTGAAGGCAGCAGCTCTAGTGAAGGCAGGAGAACCAGGAGAACGGGAGCCAGTTTGTGCATATCTACACAATACTGCCTATCTAAATTTGAGTACTGGGAGTAGCACAGCTATGTCATGTTTTTCCACCAGGGATGATGCACAGGTGACAGTGCTGCTCAGCACAGCTGATTTCCTGCAGGATTGTCTGGACAGTTCTGTCTTATGCTCATATTCATTAATATCTACCCTGAAAAACGATCTATCCCAAAGAATAGTCTGAGGGAGCCATTTAAAAATCTAATCTGTCTTCGTTCATTTAAGGTACATAGACTTCATCTTCTGCATATTTGAATCCTAATGAAATATTAAAACTTGACAGTCTTCATTCTATTTAACTGTTTTTGAGAGTCAAAGTGGGAATAAGTTCACTGGTTAATTCTATAACTTTCCTCCAGAGTATGAGCTTATTTAACTCTGGAATGGTAGGAGTTCATTCAAAAGCACAGCCACTGCCATCCTGAATCAGCCCATTAGGTCAGCGTTTCCATCCTCTCCTAATTAATGAGGATTAGGCTCATACAACACTTTGTATACCATGGAAGGAAGTTAAACTTTCTTTAAACTGATACTCTGCATTTTCAAAACAAAATACTTTGTAAGACAGTAACTCGTCTGGCCGAAGTAATTTATGTGCTTGCACAGTCTCCACGGATATTATCTTCCTCCCACACTTTGGCTGACATTTTCAAAAGTGCCTACATTAACTTACAAGCATGTATGAAGCAAGTCATGTTATGTGGTGATTTCTGAAATGTGTATCATGAAATATTGGTTAAACAGAGTGAGATGGTGAATGAAAAAATTGACACTGAGGATGTACCCATAAGATTGCACTTAAATAATGAGAGTTGTACCAGAGTGTAAAAATGTATTTCTAAGGGAAACAGTGAAAATACAATCAACTCAACCATTTAAGCATCAGTGCATTAAAATATGTTGCTGGGAAATTACTCTATATGTACATGTATAAGAAATCAAGTAATCATTTTTATACCTGTTTGGTTATCTGATCAGTAGTAGGGTGAATAGGTATTTACATGAATATTGGGCTTTCTGTCACTGACAGATACACATCTCAAATTATGATTGTGGTCTTCCTTTACCTCTCCTTATGGCCACTCAGTGATTTCCTCTTATTAGTAATATGTAATTATTGTAAATTATGAAAGAGGGAGACATATTTTTATAACTCAAATATTTTCTTGCATTCACCTATAACAGTATTACCCCACTCCAGGATATATCTTTTTTAATATAAAAAAGGATGATTCATAGGAAAGAAGTGTCAAATAATTTTCGCTTTGTCTAAAATTTGCAAATGTTTTACATTTACCAATTAACCATGAAAAGCATATTTAAATGGATCTTATTTAAATCAACTCAGCACATATATTTAATATAGCTGCACAAGAAAAACAACATGGCTTTTTGTTAATTTTCTGTAAAATGTATTTTGTTTCTTTCAAAATTACCACTCCCTGAAGTATAACAGGAGTCCATTTTAAGTTCTGTGTCATTTGAATTTGAGATGGAGCATTGAAGAAAGCTGCTTTAATTGAAGCTTAAAAGATATGGAATTGAGCCTTCAGGGAGTGTTGAGCACTTTTCTTGTCGTTCTGGTTGATTGATTTGCATGATGTGGGTGGGGAATGTTGTTGATCAGGCTGTCCATTTTAATTTTGTACTGGTTATGTCAGCTTTAAAGTGAAGTACAAGCTCAGCTTTAAAGTGAGGGGTAAGCATACAAGCTTTAGAACACACATTGCGCTGCAGGCCAAAATAAATAAAATAACACTATTTACACTCTTGAAAAGTGCAATATTTAAGTCAACTCAATATATCATATACTGCAATACATTATTATTATTCTTCTGTATTAAGTGCCTTCTCTTTTTTGTTTTCCTGATTCACATGCATATGAACAAGCTGGAATAAAAGTATTTAAACTTAATGTGTCACTGTCCTGGTTCCTTGAGAAGTACTGCTCTGAATTTAGCAGACAAACAACAAGCCTTAATCGTGAGACTTGATATGTCCCCTAAAGGAAAAAAAAAAAAAAACACAACCTAAAGCTTGTATTACTGTTCTGATTTAAATTGCAGTGTATGCCAAATCTGACTGCCATCAGATCATTGTGTAATGCTGCTGCTTGATATCCTGTAAAATCACTCCATTTAAGAGGGATTGAATCAGTCTCCTAATTTGTTACTACATGCACATCTATTGTGTGTAGACTTTAAGAAAAAATCAGACTTTAGGAAATAAAGGTAGAACAACTCTGCACTTACTGGGTTTTTTTGTGAACCATATCTGCCCAGAGTATTTAACTGAGTAACTGTTCTTGCCGCATGGCTGCTGATTGCAGTGACCATTGTGAAAATCAAGAGCACCTTCCAACAGCTGGCATACAGACCAATTATAACATTAGTGCTTCCACGTTATTTGGCATCCTATATGAACAGAACAAATAGCCTTCCCTTTTGCCTGTGTTATCATACAGAGGTGTTCATTAATACTCTTAAAAACTGAAAAAAAAACCACCACGAGAAAAACAGGTCCCTCTTCCCACCCACTCTCCACCTCCTGACAAGGAAGCTATGTTTCAGGACATTAGTTATAGAACAGCTTTTTTTTTTTTTTTTCTGAAGGTTACAATCAATGCAAAAAAAAAAAAAAACCACCCAAAAACCTTAACTATACTTCTCTTCAGAAGTTCTTAATGAAATGTGCAAATGCCTCAGCATTTTTGTATTCAGCACAACTCAGTCCAGCAGCACACAGTGTTAAAATGTACCTAAGGGGAGAAGGCATAAAGAATTAGGTCTGGAGTCTGGGGAAGGCAACAGCTTGACTAGACTAATTGATTTCCAACTGATGTTTTAAAAATCTATACAGTGAAAATACTAATGAGACCATTTTTTGGAGGGATGAAAAGAAGTTCTAAATTTAGGTATGAACTTTCAGTAACTTTGAGTAACTATGAGGTCTTGTGCTCCAGGTATTTAGGATGTAAAACAGCTGAAAAGGTTTTTTCCTATGAGTCCTCCAAACATGTCTCAGATATGTCTGATGTTATTTGTTGTGACATGCACAAAAAGCAGTGTGTATCAGAGGACTTAGAAGCTGAATGTTGCAGCACTGAACTTGCAAATGCCCATCTCCAAAGTAAAATCCTACATGGAGCTCTTGGGCTGCTTTGATAGAGTATGTAGGGAAAGTTTTCCAGCTCATATTGTGTTGGAGAACTGCCAAGACACTGAATCGGGAGTGCTTGTCAACATCTTCAGCAGAGAGATGCCAGTGTTAGTGGTTGGAAGTACTCCCTATACAGGTACCTTTAAAATCTCACATCTCTGCCTCAGGTGCTCCAGAGGCACCTCAGTTCACCTGGGATTTGGTTTTCTACAGATGTGCTCAGGATTTATGTCCCTTATTTCTGGATTCTAATCAGGACTGAGTATTACCCCAGCTGTGGTTTCACCAGCCCTGTTAGTGCAAATGTGAGTGTCTGCAGGGGTGCAGCTCAAGGGACATACTGTGCATTGTCAAAAGCCACATGCCCCTGAAGCCTCTGATTTGCTTAGGATTATAACAAAAAGTTTTAAATCTACTCCACTGGGACTTGGAGTAGATTTAAGCATGTAACATGTAACACCCATGTTACATCTGACCTTGTTCATACTTATCCTAACTCTTGTGAGAAATGATCTGAACCTCTGAAAGGGCTGTCATCATTCTGTGGATTGTACACACAGACAGAGAAGAATTGAAAGAGATCAATTGAAAGGTGTTAATTCACAGATTTGTAATTGTCCTCTTGGTAAAATCCTCGACTTCAGGGTCTCACTTAATATTGGAATATTATATATTCATTGTCACAAAGCTATCTTTTGGGGGGTTATTGAATCCTTCTAAAATATTAGCCAGTTTTGAGAAGAAACATAGCCTCTTGATTGTCTTCCTCTTTGTTGCAAAGCCATTTCTCAAGTTCAACATGATTTCTCAAAAGTTAGACTTTTAGTCAGCACAAAGCTACACAGACAATGGGGTTTGGTTTTCCTCTCCCTGAATCACCTTGTAACAGAATTTGCAGTGAATCTTGTGTCTGTGTAAGGCAGAAATAGCAAAATAGACTCTTAGGTGCAACTTTGGATACTTAGACTGACTCATTCCTTTCCAGAGTAAAGAGGAACACAATTTATTATCTAGGTCCCAGCACTTCATCAAGTGCTCTCAATTCCTAATTATTCATAACAGAATGAGACATGTTCCCCAGAGTGACCATATGCCTAAGCAACCTTTGGAATTGTTTTAGTTAGAAGAAGTCTAATCATTATCTCCTACTTTCCTAGTAAAGAATGAATGCCATCATTTCTAGATTAAACATGTAGTAAGAGTGGCATCTAATGGCTCTGAAATCCTCAGGATGGTGGGGGAGGACATGCTGATTTTTAAAGGATTACGTATAGATGTTTTGCCATTTTTATTAGGAAGTGTAGAAACAAAACAAGGATTTTGGATGCCACTGGGCACCTAGTTACACTGGATCTGCAGTTTTCAATGCTCAGATGCATGTGGATCCTGTGTGGAGCTCGTTTGCTGATGTGAATAGTTTGTGTATTTTTGGTTAACTACCTTTTCTATAAATAAACATGCGTATAGCACCATCCCATGTTCATCCTTTTCTGCCTTCGACTTTAGGTGGGATTTTTATAATTCTTGAACTACAAAGATGACATAATCACCAACACTTCTGCTGGTAACATCACTCTGTAAAGTCTGATAGCTAACAAAAACTGTTTTCAAAGGAGAGCTGATCTCATTGCTGATGCTTGTCCATAAAGATGTTTTGGTGTGATAAGATTCTGTATAAACTGATGTGTTATGTATTGAAAGGTATCTTAAGTTTTCATGTATATTCAAAAGGGAAAAGTAAAAAAGATAGCAACTTTTTTACTGAATGGAAATAGCAAAGCAAAAGAATTTTTGAAATTTTCCAACTGCTGAAAGACTGGTTCAAGTACAGAAAGAAACAAACTAAGCTGATAAAAGTAAGCCATATGGCCCTTATGCAATTAAAAATTCAGTTGTTTCACTACAACAGAACATTAGAATTACTGATGCTCCTCCTCGAAACCTCTCTTTATGAGTCAATAGCTCCAAGTAGTGCATGCCAAATACTGCTGTAACGTGCTATGTTGCTAATCTGGAAATTTCAGATTAGACTCTGTCAAAAACTGTTAAAGAACAGACCACAGAATGAAGTGGGGGTGGAGGGGTGGTGGTTGCTTACAGTAGGTTACAGACAGACTTCTGTTCTGGTAAGAGAATTAGTTGGAGCAAAATAGCTACAATTATAGGTAGGGACTATAATGGGAATTTGAATGAAATATATACAGTTATATGACCCACTAATGACTCCAAAAAAAGGCATAAGATGAATGAGTCACCGAGGTTTAAATATAGTTCCCTGCTGTAATAGTTTTATCATCAAACAAGGCTCCACTTGAATTAAAGAGGATTGAGGGCTATATGATGGGGCTCATACAGCCATGCCTCAGCGGCTCACACTCTGACAACAAAGGCACAGGCTACACGAGTAATTTCAATTATAGGCGACATAAGAAAGAAACGTTTGCAAAGGGATGACTCACCGATCAGAGACCTTTCAGTTTGACTGTGATACAGTGGTTCAGATAAATGGGTTCATTACTTTCTATAGCCTGTGACCTTTCCTGATTCATAAATAGTAACATTTACTTTTCAGCACAATATTTATTTAAACACTGTTACTATTGATTTCACTGTATTTCATCAGTTGTTCCAATTGTAAAGTTCGGCTCACTTGCTAATATAAGATCAGCAGCTCTCTAAAGGCAAAGAAAATAGCAAAGTCGTGTTAGGATTTTAACAGCTGGGAACAGAAATAGCCTTTGACACAATGCTTTTACAGTGATTTTTTTACTACATGACACAATTTGTTTTTAAAGAACTGTGATGTGTCTTACAGACACATGTCTGGCAAAGAAAAGACATGAGAGAGGTAAAACAAACAAAATGACCTCTGCTCTGCTGGCCACCAAAACAGCACAGGCAAGGAAGTGAAGAATTTTACAAGGTCCTTCGGAAACATAAACTGTATATTAGACACTAGATTGCAAATGTTCTTCCTATTATTTGCAATGCTCTCTCTGAGGGTCATTTCTAGTTTCAGCCACAATTTGCATGAAGTGCAAAAGTAATTCAGGTAGTCTACTAAAAGGTTTGTGGGTTTGGAGGACCATTTATTTCTGCAAGAAGCTTCTGAGAGCTTATATGCAAAAGTATGTCTCCTCACTTGAAGAGATTTTCTTTGCGCATATGAAGAAGTGAAAGGCAACTTCAAAATAATGATTAAAAAATGGTAACCTATTTCTTCTTTTTCCTATTTCCCCTCTTCTGGGCCAGATATGCATACTTCTAAAGACATAAGAGGAACAAACTTCATTGCTGCTCTGCTGCAGAAGTCAATAGAGACAAATTTAAACAATGCTCTATTTCTCAAAATACATAAAACAAAGAGCAGACTTCTTTCCCTGGAAAAATTTGGCATCATTTACTGATATGAAACCACAAAAAGCATCTGGTATTTAAAAGCTATTAAGAACCAACCCAGCCAGCCTTTCTCATGTCTACAGTTCAAATGAATTGGCTTACTCTCAGAAGTGAACACAGGATGAGAGCACAGGGTTTGCCCCTTGGCGTGGGTGACTTCTGTGCACCATTGCCCAAGCTCATCCTGCCAGAGCAATAGAGCTCAGAGTTTAAGCTGATTTAGCACAGACTCTTTATACACTCTCCAATAGCTCATTAATACAATGCTGTTTAAATTGGTTATAATGACACCAAAGAAGTAATTGAGAGGAAATATTTTAACTGTACCAGAATTCAGCTTGACCTTTGTTGCTATTCAGATCAGCTGGTGTGTGTATATGACCTCATCTTGAAAACATATATGTAAAGGTGGAAGGTTCATAGATAGAAGTAGTACAGAAACATAACAGAATTTTGTGTGAGAGTATGCAGGTCTCACTATTTTCTTCCTCAGTACGAACATAACAGAGTTTCTCTGAGTTGGCATGTTTGATAAATTCAACCTTGGCAACAATGCCGACAAACAAGCATTACAGTTACAGACCATACATCCATAAAAATCTTTTCTCCCATCTATTGTGAAATTCTGAAAGTGTAGCTCAAAAAAATGAAACAGATACAGCAGTCCTGCAGCAAATAATGAAGACCTTGTCATCTCCTTGTGTTTATTTATGTGATGAGTCCTAACAACAAGTTGGCATTTCCTGCAAGGGTGATGCAACCTTTCATTTGTAACCTGTGCATACCTTTGAGGGGTTTCACAGGTCTATCCAGGGATTCACTGCAGTTAAATTTCTTACTTCCATACAATGAGTCAATTGCCACAATGAAGATATGTGTGTTATACATTTAGACATATATTCTCTCTCTCTCTCTATTTTCTAGCATATTTAAAGACATGAAGTTTATCAAATAAAGTTTCAAATAACCTGGTTTCATAATATTCATAGCTTATTGTAGAATTAAATAAAATTTATAGTCCATGCCAGAATAGATGTATTTAGAATGTGAAATGTTTTGTGGGATATCAACTGTAGAATGCTATTACCAATGACTTTGCAATATTGAACTTGATGCAAAAGCTTGGTTGATACCCTCAGTACCAAATGCCTAAATATTAATGATAATAGCACAGATTTTCACATAAGCAGGGAAATAGCCTTAAATAAAATATTATAACTGATTTTTTTTTTTGAGTGGGTTATTATAAGAAGCTTGGTAAGGTTTGTTAAAAAATTATTTGAAGAAATTTACAGTGGTAATCCCTATAACACTGGAGCAAAGCTTATGCCATTTTTGTATGAAGGTAGATACTTTTGAAATATCTTTTTTTGTGTTTTGTGTGCCAAAGAGAACTTGTTTCAATGCAATATTTTATTCCCAAAAACAATACTCTGCAAAGGGTATAAAATATGAAGATTGATTTTCATTAAAATTTTCATTCAAGCAGACCTTGGTATACCCCAAAAATCAATAACCCCTTTAGTCTCTTTTAAAACTAATTATTTATTTCTATTCTAATAGAGGGTAGGAATAAGAAGACCTCCAGTGACGAAACTGATATCTTTGTATTAAAATGTATATTAAAAAAGCACAGTATGTACTTAGGGACTCTAAACTGCATATGCCCATTTTCTTTGTTCTGTGCCTATAAAGAGTCCCATAGAAACTGAAGAGGATGTTCATATACATGAAGTAAAGCATATTCCTAAGCACTTGCAAGCTTAAGGGCTAGTTTAAAAAGTGCATTAAAGATACATGTGCTTGGTATCTTATATATTTTTTAATCAGACAAAAATGCTCTGCACATCACAGGAGAGAAATGAAATGCAGGAAATAAAAATCACTGTCAGCACAATTATATAAGAAGTTTACTGTGGGACATGTTCTTTCAATATTTTAAAGCCACTCCTTCAGATTGCATTTCAGGGAACAATATAAGAGTTTAGACTTAGAAAGTGACACCAGGGATCTAAGCACTGGAAAGCATTGCCTATCAGTCACTTCTGAGGAAAACTTGTAAAGGATTAATGCAACAAAATAAACTGAGCATGAACTCAAATGACTCGGTAAAGCTGAGTCATAGCAAAAGTTTCTGTGATGGTGACTGCCTGGGAAACCAGACCTTTCTATTTGATAAGAAAGGCACATGTTGCTGTTTTCTGGTAATGCAAAAAATCTTTTATAGGGAAGACTGAGGCTTTGCAATTTAATAGTCCGCTTTAAAATGCAAGCAAAAGCTCATACCTGCCCACACACTGTTTCTTGGTTTTTTTAAAATCATTTGCAGAAATACATCATTACAGAGGAAATAGCTTGAAAAGAAAAAGATAATTGGGCCTATAGATGAATGGGTTTCCAAACTTAATTCTAGGTGTTATTGCTGAAAGGAATTGCCCTTTCACAGAAGATGCCTGTTAACAGAAGATGGTGTGATCAACGAAACAAAACTTTCCATTCTGAAACTGCAACACGCATTTTTTTGAACATGTGGAAGAGACGAAAACTTTTTTAATATGGTCACACATTTAGCTGAGAATGAGAAAATAGATTATATTTAAAGAGCGCTTTTTCTGGTGACTGGGAGTGACGTTCAGAAACAAATCTCTTAAACTGCTATTATTAGCAATCTCAGAGGAGAGAGATTTTTTATCTGACTCTGTCCCAGTTTAAAGACCTCTCAGTAATATGAAGTAAAACTATATGAAACTCATTTGTCCTAATTTCTAGAGCCTACTAAAGTGATCCATATTGAAAGTTTAATGTAAGGAATGTTGCTTTAAAGGACTAGTCCCCAGCTCCCAAATATAAAGCATTCTTCCCACCAGCTCCTATCCTTCGCCATAGAGAGGTTATGATTTTATTTTATAGTTCCAATGTAAATGAAATGCTATAATCTTAATAGGAGCTGGGAACATCTAAAATTCAAGATATAGTTTCTATGCATAATGGCAGAGTTGTATTGGGGCACAACCTACAAGCATCACTTTATTTTCTTGTTATGTTAATTACTTTGGTGACAGGCTAGCTGTGATCTCCTAGTTGAATTTAGATTCAATCAAAAGGCTAAAGAAAAAGCCTGGCTTTTCTTTCTTTTTCTTTTTTTTTTTTTTTTTTTTTTTTTAATTCCTTCTTTTTTAATTCCCTCTTTTTTTCTTTTTTTTTTTTTTTCTTTCTTTTTTTTTTTTTTTCGGTGATAACCTTTCAGAAAATATTCTTCTTCTGAAGAACTGCTCCCTATGTTTTCAGTACTCTGGAATACTGATGAAAATTATTGTAAGGAGTGAAAATTACTATAAGGAGTGAAAATTACCAGAAACGTGTGGCAATTAGGAAAAAAATAAAATTAGGAAGCATGAGTGAAACTGTCATATAGCATTTCCTATGATGGCACCAAAAGCTCATGAAGATTTAAGAAAAAACAATATGAAAAAAATCCCAGGGTGTCCTGAATGTTGTTGAAGGAGTTTGAGCTGGGAAAGCCACTAATCTTTTACAGCCAAAAATACTGTGGATTTCTGCCAACCTTGTCTTTCTAGGTTTGTGTTAGTCCATATTTTCCCTGCCTTTCTGTTGGCTACTTGCCTTCACAGTACTTTAACTAAAGGGTAAGAAATAAAGCTATACTTGGCCAGCGGACCATACTGGTGAGTCAATACACTGCTTCCTTGGAGGCCAAAAATACCTTTCTCATGATGTAATCATGAGAATGTAATCGTGGACCTTTATTTAAATTGACTATTAGTACTTATAGTAAGTGTCTACGTTAAAAACTAATGGCCTTGATACTTGAGTCACAAAGGAGACAGAGGAGCTCATGGCCATTGCTTCCAGTGACTTCCAGTCAAATGGATACACCATACACAATGCAAAACTGCAAAGTTTACAGGTTCCTTTGGGGTTTCTATTGGATTTCTATTGAATTCTGAAGGATAGAATTCAAAAAAATCAACATTTATAGAAAGAAGTAAAATGTTATTAGATTAACTGATAGACCAAGCATGCTGTGCTTGATCATGGAATCTCATGGCTATAGTATACAAGAGCAATGTCTGTAGCATCTTTCTAAAGAGAAAAAGAGATTGTTTCAATTTCTGCATGCATTTTGGGAATTTTACTAGGTAATTTAACAATGCTTGATGATTAAGAAGAACAGGATAAAGCTCCTGCTCACTCCTACTCCCTTGCTAGAACTACAAGTAAGGAACAGCACAATCTTGTTTTGTATGCAAAAGGAAATAGCTGTTGAGCGAAGTCAACACTTGAACTGAAGAGTGGGTGTGAACACCAGTAGCCAGATATTTGTGAGTACTTTTGTGTGTGAATGTGCTGGTTTCGAGAGAGTAGTGCTGTGTTGCAGGTGGGTAACTCATGGGTGAGTCAGGAGCAAATGTGATGACAAGCCTGCAGGAATTGTAATTCGCATACACCCTTCACACTTAAACTGCCTCCAAAAGTATGCATGTCTGCAACACCAAATACTCTGACTATCCACAGCTAATAAAAGTCTTCGCAAATCAGAGAGCCGAGATCAGTCAGACCACAAGAGCCAAGCCCTGTGGTAAAAGCAGCCTTGAATTACTAAAAGAAAGTCATGAACAAAATTATTATTGTCAAAAAGAGCTGGACAAAAAAACAAACCAAACCAAAACTAAAAGCCTCTCAGAGTCCTAGCACTTCTGAGAGTTCACAAAGCTATGGAAATGTTGCTGCAGGGGTTTTTTTTTTGGGGGGGGGGAGGGGATGTTTCCCCTCTAAAAGGGGAGAGAGCATGGAATAAACATTAAATTGGCTTTTAGCCTGAAAAAAAACAATTCACTTGTATCCTGGCTTTGATAGAATAGACTACTGGTTTACAATTTTTTTTCCCGTTCTGTTGAAGATGCTGATGTGCTACTGCACAAGTCCTGTGCCGCCCTCTGGTGTCCGCGTACCGTCTCCGATCCCTTCGCCGGGAGCGGGGAAGGGCGAGGCGCAGGGAAAAGAAATTAAAAACCACCATTGCTACAGAAATTGTCGATCCTGCCGTGCTGCTCAGTTCACCTTGGGTGGCACTTACACAGGCTTGCACCTCCCGAGAAACTCATTCCTTCGTTTGCTGAAGGTGTGCCCTTTACACTGACCCGGACCTGGGTCTCCCCAGTAGTCCTTCAACTTCCTCTTTCCTGAGCAAAGTAGTTTCCATAAAGCTGCAGATTTGCAGCCCTCAAGCTTTCCATTTCCTGTAGAAATGTCCCAGATTTGAAGCTCTCAATAAAGCAAGAAGCTTTAAACTGGAAGCTTGGGACTCGAAGCAAAGCAGAGCCTTTCCTACATCCAACAACGCCTTTGGAAGACATACACACTGCTGTTTGCATTGCAGGGCAGCCAACCAGCCTTAGTCATGGGCCAGGAACCTGTTTACACTAGGTTGCAGTGTAGTAATAACAATTTACGACTTCTGGAAATGAAGGGGTTTTGATTTGGGTGGTTTTTTGTTTTTGTTTTAAACTATGTGACATTAGCTGTAAGGAAAACAGTGGAATTCCCAGCTGTATCAGCCCTGGTAAACTGAGCTGAGAGTTTGTTGTTGCTGATGCTCCTGTGGTTTCTGGTGTGTTGACATTGAAATCATATGCAGTAATAGCCAAAATAGTTAAACATAAAATACAAATCCCTTTTCTAAGAATCTCATTCCATAGCTCTATTTTTCCTCTCTCCTCAAATCCCTTTCTGATGTGTAATGCAACCCTCCCACCTCACAGTTCTTTCTTTTGAGGTTATCTTCAAGTTTTGCTTTTTTTTTTTCCAGAAAACAACTTGCCATTTCCCAAGGATGCTTCCAAACACTCTGCTTCTCTTTTGCTACTTACTTCTGTCATGATGATACACTTTTATAAGTGTTTGAGCCTTACAATGTAGATCAAATTAGATTCTCTGAAGAGAGAAAGCAATGCAAATTAAGATGAGGGCTTGTGAGACGTCATGTACTGAGCTGCTGGAGGTAGCTGGTTGCAGAGCTCAAACTTGAGACTGAATAGAGGAGAAGAGGGGAGCCAATAGCTCAGAGAGAAAGAGGAGGAGTAAGAGTATGACCAACCTATCATGTGGCATATTCCTGTCTGTGTCTGTCATGATGGGAGGAGGTATGTTATTGAGAAAGCCATACGTTTTCTCTTTGCCTATAATTACAGATACACCCATGACTGCACACATAAGCTTATCACAAAGAGGATTTCACCTCCCTTTGGACATGAGCAATGCTACTATAGTTTCTGTCACAGGTAGTTCCTTTGTGCAGGTGGTAGAATTCTCCAGAAAGCTGTAAAATCTTAATTTTAGTTTTCAAACTACTGTGGTAATCTGGTCTAAATTATTTAGTACTGCAGCCCAGATATCTGTCCTGACTCACCTCATGTGATGGTGACCCTCTCCACTTTCAGGAATCCCACAATGATAGCAATGTTTTTGGACACATATGGTCATAACAGGAGGTTATACATACAATAGTGCTGTCTCTGTTTCCTTACTGTTTATAGACATGTAGAGTCTAAGGAAGAAAAGCAGCTTATATTCATATATGGCTCACCTGTGTTTGGCCAATGCCACACAGTTCAGCTTCTACCACATGCACTGAGATTGAGAAGTTAGCTATCACTCCATCTACTTTGCTGGTAGGCCTAATGATTTACCTCCACTGCAACTCTGAGGAGGTTCAAATCCTAGCTCCAAATGAGGCATATTGGAAACAAAAACCCAACAAACAAACATCAATTCCTGTATAACCTAGAGCAGAAACTCTAAGACCTCTAAGTTTTAACTGCTTATGACTTACTTTTAGTAAAGACTTAATCTGTCCTACACCTATAGCTAGTGTCCATGGCTGTAATTCTTGTGGCCAAGAGCTAGATTCCTAGCTTTCTCCCAACTGCCTACTCAGTTCTTGAACCTCTCCTTAGCATTTTTTACTATGATAATCATTTGGCTCTTTGATGCAACTGTCAGTGTGCATAAAGACTTGATGGACTGAAGGCTTGGGATTGGCTCCATCTCTCCCCTGAAGGTACCAGGAAACTTCTTCCTCATGTTGCTAGGAGTGCTAAGGGGCTACATAGATCTAACTATAGCAAAATGAAGGAGACTTTACCCCACATGTTCTTTCATAGGATTTTCCTTCCCTGACACTGGATAAAGAAGTACTTCTCCTTCATCATTGAGCATTAGAATCATCACAGCCAGGTAAAATTATGTTCTTTTGTGACATTTAAGGAAACAGAGCTGGACTAGCAAAACAGATGAACTAGCAAAACAGATGGACTAGCAAAACTAGCAAAACAGATTAACAACAGGCTTGACCAAGTATTTATGACACTTGCTGTTAATTTCTAGTTTTACTTTCACCTTTCCCGAAGATAATGATTTGGAAAATACAAGCACAGATTTCCAACTTCCTGTTTATTCAAAGCAAGGTCTACTGCATTACTTTAATATGGGTTTTAAACATTCATTAATGAGCAGTTTGAAGATGGCTACAATACTGACTTTTCAATTTTAGACCCAAGATCAATGTTATGCTCTTCTAGTTGTTGATTCTGAGATAATAGTAATTTCTGCTATTTTTAACAATGAAGAGTTTTGGAAGTAACATTTATTCGATCCTGAATCTTACATTTGTTTCCAGAATAGAAATAAGATTCTCACCACATGCATTTGGCTGTGTTGAACATTAATTAGAAAAAGGAAAGAACAGATACACATCTTTGAGAATTCAGTTAACATTTGCTAGCACTTCATTAACTAATGCCAAATGCAGGAAGGAAGTAAACATTCCATTCTTAAAGAAAATTAATGAACGTTAGTGCATTATGATGTGGAAAAAAATACCACAGGAAACATAATCAGAGGCAGAAAGTGTACTATTCCAGCTCTGACACTGGAGAAGGAGAGGGAAAGTGAACTATGACTAACCTGTTTTGATCTGCTCATACCATTACTAGTGTTGTTTTACAGTAAAATTTGAATTATAGTTGTTTCCAGAGGAAAAAAATCTTACCCTTGCTTTCTGTGGATGTACCATGCACTGCCCACAGCAACAGTGATTTCAGCTGTGCCTGCTCACACCCTGCTTGCAGACCCAGATGACGTGCTGGTATATGCTGGTTGGTCCTTACTGCTGCAGCTGCTGTAGATTAGTTTTGAACAAGCTCCTTCATGGAAACAGCCACCCCTGGCTTCCCAGAGCAGTGAAGTTTTTATACATGGTGCTATCTAGAAAGTTGCCAATAACCTGCTACTGTGATGGGAGTGACAGTATCTGAGTATTGATGATCTCCAAAGAAAAAAAACAAGCAACCTTCCTCTGCTCCCAGTTATCCCTATCAACCAGTAACTGCCTTAGACCCTTGTTGGCAACAATAATGTTGAGATCTGATGTTAATCGCTGCTGTGATGGCTGTGCCTCCATGAAGATTCCTGCCTTCCCACTGGGCTTGTGACTGGTGACTGGGCAGTGAACCACCCTGCACACCAGTAGAACAACAAGCCTGCATATCTCATCTTCTGCACACAGATGCTTGTAAAACTGAAAGACTAATAGTAACATTGTCCAAAACAGAACCAAGTATCATATGTATAATGTTTCTTGGAATAAATGAATCTTATGAGCCACAAAGAGCTCCAATAGCAGAGGCCACTAAGTTCAGAAATGAACAAGGGTGTAAATGTCATGGCCTTTTAGGGACTGCATGCTTGAAGGAAGATGTGATCATGGCATGCTGTCCTTTACCTTTTATTTTCTCTTACAGTTTTCCTGAACCTCAATGCTTTTGTGCTTAGCTGAAAGGGAAATCCACAAGAACATCATGCTCTGGGTTTGCCAAGCAATAATCAAACCCAAACTTACTGCTGTGGAAGTTGTACCTTCAGAATTAATCAAGGCAGGATTTCATTTATAACTTTATTTTTCATGCACAACTTATAGTAATTGGCTGAGATTTGTAATGGTATAAAAGCATTGGTAAAGAAATGTTCACAGCATGCAGTCACTCAGTTGCATTTTTAAATCACATTAAGAAAAACAAAACTTGGAGATATTCAGATACATATCTGAAGTGTCAATATAAGTATCAGTGGAGCCAGGTTCTTCTGAGTGGTGCTGAGCAATAGGACAAGAGACAATGTGCAGAAACTGATTTACAGGAAGTTCCACCTAAATATGAAGAAGAGCTTCTTTACTGTGCTAGTGACAGTGCACTGGAACAGATTGCCCAGAGAGTTTATGAAGTCTCTTTCTCTCTCACTGGAGATATTCAAGAACCGTCTGGATGCAATCCTATACAATGTGCTCTGGGATGACCCTGCTTGAGCAGGGAGGTTGGTCCAGGTGACTCACTGTGGTCCCTTCCAATCCGACCCATTCTGTGATTCTGTGATTCTGTGAAATACCATCCTGACAAAGGCTAGTCACTGTAGAAATGCCTAGCTGCCTGGCTAATCTGTAACTTGTCCACTGGAAATATACATACTATGTAAGGCAGAGTATCACTGAATGCTGAGCTGCTACTTCCCCTACAAGCTTGTGGAAACTTCTGATGGTGACTGGAAGTTATGGCTTGGTGTGGACTTGCTCAATCCTCTGTATTAGGAACACATTCTCTTTGGGCTTGGGTGGGTCTCCTCAAGATTTACACCCATTGTTAGTCAATAAACTATGTGAATTTGAAAAGTGTTTTCAGAGGAAAATGCTGATTTAGGTGCTGCATAGAGATAGTGTAACCCATGGTTTCCTCATCCCTAAGACAACTGGAAAATACTAAGTGATGGTGCAAGCAGCAGGAAACTGGTATTTAGCCCTGTATCAGATCCAATCCTGGAAGAGAAAGGGCATTCCTAAAGGTATGAACCTTTGCAGGGCTGAGGAAGCTTGTACTTTCCTTCTCCAGTGCTGCACCAGCCTGGGCCCTGATGGAAGAAAGTATATGGAGCGCACTCCAGGGACTTATGGCTCTGAAGCCTCCAGCATTTTCAGAAAAAGAGGGAAGCAAGGGTGCAGAACACTCTTTCGGCTTTTACTTTTTCTGTATGCTTTGATCCACAGAATGAACTGATGTGAAATAGTAAGATAGCCTTAAGAGAATAGCTACTATTTCTTTTAAAAGAAGTATATTTATTTACACAATGAATCCAACACTGATTCGGTGAGAACCACAGTATTACCAATCTTCCCAAAGCTAAAACCACAACTATGATTAGATGTACAGCTAATATAATCCAGGAAAGCTTTATTGAAGCCAGTGCTAATTTACATGGCTCCATCTTGTATGATACGAGGAAAGAGAACCTCAGAATGGCAAAGCCACTAGGGAAGAAAGCACAAAAGAAAGTTAGTAACCTTCACTTTGAGGTTGAATTTTTTTTATTTTATTTTTGCAGATTTCTGCCTCAAATTAAAATTAGTTAATGAAGTTATTCACTGTGAACAGTAGGTCGATTACTGTAAGGATTACATTTGTCTTTAATGAAGTGAATCTTACTGCTATTGCTCCTACTCAAGGATATTCTAATAAATGAAATCTTGCATCTTAATGAGTTTCAGCCATATTAGAAAATTGTGAATAAATAAAAATTCCAAAAATAATTTTTAATTACCCAGGGATTGTTCCCAAAGTGAATCCATCTCAGACAGGAAGGTAGCTTTAAATACCTGGTGGTTTAAGAAGAACCATTTCCAAAGGGATCATTAGAAAATTAATCTTTTACAGATGCAACACTCATAGCACCAATTAATTAATGAAGCTGGAAATCAGCATAACTTTAACACAAAAATAGACACAAAGCTGTCAGAATACAAGCATATAAAATAGAAAATGTATTTCTTTTTCTTTTTCAGTAAAGCTGAAATTATGGGCTATAGGAACCTACTGAAAAATAATATTTTTTAACTTCAAAATTAAGACCATGAGACAAAACATACCTTAGGCAAAAAACCCTTTGTTGTTGTCAAGTATCAAAGCACCACTGAAATAACTGGAGCTGTACTGATAAATCACGTCAGACCACCTGAGCCATCCAGGTTTCTGTGCAGAAGAGAACTGCAGTTTGACACCTGCCTGTTCTATGGATATTTCAAAATCCCTGTGTTTTGACCTGATAATAAAATGAGCCAAGTCCGAATTCAGCAGACATTTTACTTGTTAACCTGCCAATCTCTGCTGTCCTGTTGTCTGCTTCTGATTTTAAGTCTGATTTTTGGATTTAGTACTTTTAATAACAAGTCTGATCATCTCAGCCAAGCTCAGGTTTTTTGTGCAGTACCTAATCTATCTTTGTGCAGCAGTACAAAGGTAGGACTTGCAACTACTGCAGTACTTACACTTAAGAGACAAGACAACTAAAGCTGTGAGACCACATAAAATGCCTCTGAACTCATGTCCATAGGGTATAAATCCAAGATGGAAAATCCAACCAGACTTCCACCTAAGTGGGAGGAGGCCTTGCTAATTTGATTAGAAAGTGGCTAAGATGCCCATTTCTGCTACCACTGCTAAAGTAATATTAGATGAGGTAAAAACTGGAGATTACACATTTGCAAACAATCTTAAAAGAATCAGTCTCCAAATTTACCTGTTCCACAACCTTCCAATGCCTTTACAACAAGGGATGTGGGTTTTCTTATGAGTGTTTTTCCAACAATAGAAAATTACTTCATGTCAACTTCTGTTTTTGAATGGCACAGACTGAGTTGGGTGGAGGAGGAAGGAGCCAGCCAAGAGGAAATTTGAGGCTTTTTTGTTTCTCACTGTAAGCAGGTATGCATTGACTGTACTGCTTCCAAAGGCGTATGCTGCAACTCAGCATTAATAATAGCTCACAAAAATGTGGCTAAACCTGTACAATACACAAGAGGTAGTCATAGCTCCCTGTAAGACAGCACCCATTATAATGCAACATCAAGGTGTCTACGTAGTAAACACTCTATCTTCTCCAAGTCCACCACATTTACACCCTATTTTTTCCTAAAAATCCTCTGTGTCAGAATGAACTTGTCTGATAAAGGCATCAAAATTCAGAGTTATTACATGGTTTTAGTGGAAAATCCCATTTCTGAGACCTAAAATGTTTCTCCAAAGTGTAACTGTTCAAGAAATAAATCACCCAAAGCTTCCAATAAAACAAGGCATCCTGAGAAGACACCCAATAGGCTATGGTGCATCCACAGCTTGCAATGGTTATATTCCTTGTGGGTTTTCCAGTCAGATTCCTGCACAGCCTTGTCACATGGAGCAAAAAACCCCTAATGTTCCTGCCACAGAAACAAGGGTCTGGTAATCTTCAGGTTTCGGCTTCACTGAAACTTAGCCTTAGACTTTGCAATATAGAACTGGGAACCTTCAAATCCCAGTTGATTCAACCACAGGTTTCCAGACTTATCTCACAGCTGGTCTCTCCTTTCACTGGATCTTAAAATCCATGTGAAAGGAGTGGAAAGTGATCTTTAAAGCTCAATTTAATTCCTAAATAAAAGACTTTGCATCCAAAATGGGGTTTTTTGCTTGTTTGTTCTGCCACTGTGGAATATTTTGAAACATTTTTCCCTCTTTTTGTCCTTTTTCAGAATCTTTGGAATCCTAATAAAGAGGCAAATTATCATTTTAATCAGCTTTAACCAAAGTTAAAAGTTCAAAGGTTGCACTAATGGATCTCAGAGGTCTTTTCCAATCCAGTTGATTCTGTGAAAGTCCATAAGAAGTGGGAAAGAAAGAAAGAAAGGAAAGAAAGGAAAGAAAGGAAAGAAAGAAAGAAAGAAAAAGAAAGAAAGAAAGAAAGAAAGAAAGAAAGAAAGAAAGAAAGAAAGAAAGAAAGAAAGAAAGAAAAGAAAGAAAGAAAGAAAGAAAGAAAGAAAGAAAGAAAGAAAGAAAGAAAGAAAGAAAGAAAGAAAGAAAGAAAGAAAGAAAGAAAGAAAGAAAGAAAGAAAGAAAGAAAGAAAGAAAGAAAGAAAGAAAGAAAGAAAGAAAGAAAGAAAGAAAGAAAGAAAGAAAGAAAGAAAGAAAGAAAGAAAGAAAGAAAGAAAGAAAGAAAGAAAGAAAGAAAGAAAGAAAGAAAGAAAGAAAGAAAGAAAGAAAGAAAGAAAGAAAGAAAGAAAGAAAGAAAGAAAGAAAGAAAGAAAAAGAAAGAAAGAAAAAGAAAGAAAGAGGGGAGGGGAAGGGAACTCATTGAAATGTTTCCATTCAACAAACTCAAATTTTGACATTTTATTCAGATTCACTGAATTTTTATTTTGGAATATTGTGGAGGAGAAAGTAATCTGTGATACACTTTGTTCCGGTGTCCTAAGGAAATAAGGATTACATTACATGCTCTCATTGTGCTTCTCTGTTTGCCTGTCCTCCTTCTCTCTTCCCACACCCTCAAAAGCTTTTGAATCTAGTTTTGATGAAATCTGTCAGAATGTTCTGCAATTCTTACAATCTCAGTAAAGTAGTCTGGTAAGTGGAGTTGGAAAAGAAACACTATTAAAAGACCATTAAGGGTAGAAAAACAAATATGAATCTTATTAAGCATGGGAGAATCTGTCATGATTCTGAAATGATACTGAGAAACTCTGAGAACCAGAGTTTTTCTGTACAGTCCCAACACTTACAGAACAGCCCAATATCAGGGCTGGGGAACTCAGGTGGTTTGTGTGATGGTCTTTTAGCTGAATGCATAGGGTGAAAACAAAAGTTTTAAAGAAACAAGAAACAGCAAAATAGAGACAGCGATAAGGCTCTGAAGAAACAATAGGGAAGGCAAATATTGAGGAATTACATTCAGCTAGGAATGGTCTGAAAGGATGACGTCTTCCACAATTGACCAAAGTGGGGGAAAAAAATAAAAGAGAAAACAAGAAAAAAAGAATCATCCCAAAAGCATTGCTACAGCTTGGATCTAGAAATCTACTTAGGCTGAATGATCTGTGGGAATTACAGAGAAGTTTAAAGTACAAAAAGGCAGGCCCTGGAAAAGAAAAACCTTCCTCATCACACAGCATATTGCTCCCAGAGAATGACAGAGATCTAGGTTGAAAAGAACATACATGCATTTTCAAGGAAATATTCGGAGATAGGGAACCAGACCCGTTTCATCCTTTGTTGTAATGTATTATGACTGTGAATAGAAGAATCAATTAAAAAAAACATTCACAGGTTATTAGTAAATTACTAGTATTATCTTTTACAGGAATGACCTTAAACTTCCAAATGCAACTGGGCTTTGCTGTGGACTAGATAGGGATGGTATGGCAATACTGGGTTCCCACTAGGAGTGGTAGCACTAGGAGGTCATAAAGCCAAGTCAGAGGAAGAGTAAAGACATTACTTGATTGTTGAAAGTAGGGATTAAAAAAACCACAGTTTTCACTGGAAGCTAGAGGGAAACAAGGTGTAAAGCCAAAAGGTATTTTAAAAGAGAAAAAAAATGGAAAGAACAGTTCTTGAATCATTGATAGAGGAAATAATTGTGGGGTTTTTTTTTTGAGCAACCTGTTGTCCCACCTCACTGTTTTTTCTTTGAAACAAAACTCTCCACCATAAGTGGTTCTTTTCCAGGTTTGCTGCCTGAGTTTACTAATCGCTGGGATTCGGGGGGCAGTACAGAGTCAAGTAGCAGTGTGATTGTCTGTGCAAGGCAATATAAACAACTAGTAGCTTCGTATTGAGTGCTCTGTAGCAACTGCCCCATGACAGTATTCCCTCATAGTAAGCAAAAGCAGGATAAACTAGTCTGCAATTACCAAGAGGGTTAATTTGCTCCTTTAAACATAAACATAGATCTAAAATGAGATTATATTACATCAGACACAAGGCAAAGTTTGAAGATATTTGTTGAAAATTGGCCTAATAACTCTTTTGTCATTGTAATTCACACCTTTCACCTTGCTAATATCTAGCAATTGCAAATTGGCACCCTACCAGAAAATGAAAGTAGTATCTTTCACCTGTCCTGTTTGCTTTATCTGCTCTTTCTCATTCTTTCTCATGTACTTTGCAGACATAACGGACTCTTTTTTAAAAGCTTCTAATCCATTCCCAATTTGTAGCCACTGTACAGTCAGCTCCTTTTTGTTTCTTTTTAAAAAATGAGCTTTTTTTGCTAATCCTATGATATCAAAACACCTGTGCAACTCTGCATTTTACAGTCTCTGGCCGACAGTAGAATACAGAAAAGACCCAGATTCCTTAACATATCCTGTATCCACACATGGCCTACAAGAGTTTTGTTGAAGACAACAAAGAAGGTCATGAGGACAGTTTCTAGAGGTACCAGACACTATCAAAGCTTTCCTAAAGCTGGCAGTGCCAATAACCTGACCCTGTCTCTGCAGAGACTCATAAGGGAGCACAAGCCAAGAACTGGTCAGCCTACATACAGAGCACCATGCCATGGGCACCTCCACCATGGGATGGGTAGAGCACACGGCTGGCAGCAGGTCTGCAGCGGTGTGGGGATGAAACCCTGGAGAGGAGAGGAAGAAAGGCAGCACAAGCTGTTTTGAAGGTGGTATTGCTGAGCTGGGCTGGACCCCATCTGTCTGCCTAGCCTGGTCCCCCCCCGCAGTGGAGAGCCCGCAGCCCTGCGGAAGCTGTTATCATCCATCACCACCAATTACTCACAGAAATTCTCCTCCCTTTAGTCTTCCTGCAGATGTCTTGTGACTCAGATTCAGGAAAATCACTACACCCCACTTGGACACAGGAGACACATCTTCCAGTGGCACAAAAAGTGATGAAGGAATTTGCCATGGCCTTACAAAGGCAAATTTTCCATGTGCACACAGTCACATGGACTTCAGGGCAGGGAATTGCCCTGTTTCACTTAACACATGCAGCCTATGATGTCACTGTGCCCCAGAGGCGATGGTAACATCCACTATACCTATATATCTCTATAGCCCATAGCATGTTATTTATTAAGTACTCCTTTCCAGCGGAATCATCAGTGCTAACCAGACCAGAGAGGAGAGGAGGCTCCTTTGCCAGGAAGCTTCTCCTCTCAAGATTCCAGTTTCATGAATCAGATTTCTGTTTAACTCATTTTATCTGGCACAAAACACAGCAGATACATTCTATGCAGAGAGAAGTAACAGTGGAAAATGATGCAAGCATCTTTCTGGAGGGAGTAAGCTAGTATATGAGAGGAAGATGCTAGTATATCCAGTCCAATGTGCTAGCTGTCTTTTCTTAAAGCTCAAAGAACTTGCCAAGTAGATACACTTTGCTGTCACTTTTTATCTTTCTTTCCCTTCCTTATTACTCTCTTAGGAATCAACACTCATGTTTTGTAAGCACCTGCACCCCAGTTCAGGAAAAGGCAATGGCTGTGGGGGCAGCAGGAAGAATTTGCAAGAGTTCTGTTACAGTGCTGACATGCTCTCAGGAGCTATAGAGGTGTAATTGATTCAAACAATGTCTTGTAGATCCATTTTCCTCCCTTCGTTAATTTATTATTAATTTATTAAAATGCTTGGTGGCCACCTTTAAAAAATATATGGCATGAAAATACCAAGCTGTGAGTCTGAGATTAAAATACAGCCCTGCCTTTTTACTAACAGCCTGTGGTACATGCTGTTTGCTTACTCATCACAGTAACCAGTCTGGAGCATCTTTCTAGGTTTTCAGTATTAGATTATCTCAGGATATAAAATCAAGCTGGCAGAATGAGTCACCTGATAGATTATTGCCTTGTGAAAAAAAATTCATGTCATTATACTTGCCTACAGAGCACCACGGATATCTATGGGGCTGTAAAGATAATAAGCATGAACTTGATTATTGCTAATATGCTCTGCTTCATGTCTCAGATACACAGTGTATTTCTTTTATGTAAATTTTTGTTAATTTCCTAGAATTGAAAAAATACTTCAGAGAAATTAATCTGATGAATAGTTTCACTGGCCTCATTAAGAATTCAAGCAATAACACCAGAAGAGCAATAAAAAATTGTTAAAAAAACACAGTTCCAGCTTAATGGAATCAAATACACTTAAGAAAATAGCATACTCCAATGTTAATAAGAATACACTTCAGATTGCTATAATGTGGTTTGTTTTTTTTTTTTTGTTTGTTTGTTTTGGATACTACCCCTAATTCTTCCTTTTTTATAGGTGAAAAATAATTTTTCACCTTACACATAAACATTAACATATTCCCAGCAAGAGCTGGGGTGAATGAATGCTCTCTGGCAGTTGTTACTGTTGGTAAGTCTTTACACAGCAGAAAAAACCCCTACAAGCAGCAAATCAAATGACAGTAGTATTCAAATAATAGTTCCATCTGGACCCTGGAAAGAATTGTCCTCTTTGCCACCAGGGGCCTGTACATTCTCTCACTCTTTTTCCTGACATGCCTGTGGCATAGCAACTTAACAGTGCTCCATGTTTTCACACAGATCAGGTCCAATCAAAGAACAGATTTGGCGGCTTCACTTTGATTCCAAGGAATGCTGACCTGTGCAGTGAGTGAGCTCAAGTTACAGAAGGTCATTCCAGGAGACACTCAGGGTGAAACTTGCTCATCTTTCTTCTGCATTGGTCAGGGCACTTAAGCTGCCAATACCATAATACCAGTGGGTTCTTCATGGGGAGTTGGAGTGAATAACACTAGCAAGGTGTAAAACTGAGTAAAACTGTGGGACTGATGTAAAGTGTTACCTGAGGTTCACCAGATAACAAATACCATGTTTCTACACAGCTTTGGATCAAGCCCTCGCAGCAAGGCCAGATGCCTCCATCTGAGTCCACAGGTAGTGGGAAGGCCAGGAATACTCACCTACCAAGGGGACTTTGGAGGTAAAAGTTATCTGTGGTAGGTTGACCCTGACTTAAAGCCAGGTGCCCATCAAAGCCAATGTGGGTCCCTCCCACAGAATGCAGTCCTTCAGGAACAGGCTGCTCCAGCATGAGTCCCCCACAGGGTCACAAATCCTGGCAGCAAATCTGCTCTAGCGTAGACTTCTCTCTCCACAGAGCCACAGGTCCTACCAGGAACTGTTCAAGTGTGGGCTTCCCATGGGATCACACTCTCCTTCAGGAACTTCTACCTGCTCTAATGTGGGATCCTCCATGGGCTGCAGGTGGATCTCTGCACCACCAAGGACCTCCATGGGTTGTAGGGGAATCTGTGCTCTGTCACCTGGAGCACATTTTCCTGCTCCTTCTTCACTGACCTTGGTGTCTGCAGGGAAGTTCCTCTTACATATTCTAACCCCTTTCTCCAGCTGCAGTTGTTTTAGTGCAGTAGCTTTTCCCCCTTCTTAAATACATTATTCCAAAGGTGCTGCTACCATTGCTGATTGGCTTGGGGTTGGCCAGCAGCAGGTCCATTGTGGAGCCAGCTGGCATTGGCTCCATAAAACATAGTGAGGTTTCTAGAAACTTCTCACAAAACCCATGCCTGTAGTGCACCTCCCCCTGTCCTTGGCAACCAGAAATTCACCACGCAAACCCAATACAGGATTCTATCCTTCTGGTCTCCCTGGGGGAAGGGCAGATGTCTAGACAGTTGGCCACCAACTCTCATCCCAGGTCATCTCCCACCATGGGCAAGAGAGGAGCTGTCTGACCATCAGTGAGGGGAAGCTGGTACTGCAAAGGAAGAAAAAGCTAACAAGGAAGCAGTGAGGAAAAACAGCAACCAAACTATGATACTGAGGTGTGGAAGGAAGACAACTCGCCTGAGCCCTCCCACAACATATAAACAAACACCACAGGCAAAATCTGAAATGGCAGGGCAGAACCACAGTGTCTGTAGGTTTTTTGGTCACAGAGGCCATGACTACTAGCTATTAAAACAGACTTAATGGCCAATAACTTCCTGTCATCTCAGATGGTTACAAAACAACAGGGTGCTGCCAGACTGTCCTGTGTCATGACCATGGCAGTTGTCCCACTGCACGCCTGGGGAGCACAGCTCCAGAAAAGCAGTGGTCACCGACTGCTCCTGATGGTGATCTTCACAGATAGCACAGCATCTTCCTACAGAAACATGTTTTTGTTTTTTGTTTTTTTTTTCTGGGTCATTTCTCTTTAGTGAAGCCTAACAAAATCGCACAGTATTTCCTTCTTTGAGCTTGAACTAATACTTGTAGACTGGTTGGGTAGCTCCTTGCAGCAGAAGGAAGGGAGGGAAGGATCTACCCTCATTAATTTAATAAGTAAAATAAAACTGAATTAAAATGAAAACTCTTCCTAATGAAAGGTGGCTTTTGGTTTTTTGTTTGTTTTTTTTTGTTTGTTTGGGGTTTGGGGGGTTTTTTGTTGTTGGGTTTTTTGTTTGTTTGTTTTTGGTTTTTTTAATAAAGAAGAAAAATCCAAATAAATATAGTGTCCCAAAAAAGCAAAATTTTCATTCAAAGGAAAAGAGTTAATGGAAGACATTTCCGAGGCCAGAAAGAATTCTGTATTTATTAACAAGAAAAGTTCAAAAGATTAATCATTCTGAGCCTTTGATATTTCATGCTGCAAAAGAATAATCCAGGTAAGAAAAAGGTTTTGGCAAGAGCAACCTTACTGTTGAACACATGATGGTTTCTCTGGAAGAGGGAACAAGATCGAACTTGTTGAAATGGCACTGCAAATACAGAAGAAAAGCAGGTTTTACTGAGCACTGATCTAGACACTTGTGTAGATGTTTGTTTGAGTTCTTGGACTACCTCTGACACAGCACCAGTGGGAGGAATAAAAGTAGAAAAGCCATATCTTCCTTGCCATTTATTTTTCCTGTTTCTCATTCCTGCTGGTTTTAACATCGGGGGAAGATTCTCTGGGGGGATCAAAAGGCCATTTGTCTCTGAAGCACAGAGATCGACAGGCAGCTCAGTGAAAAGCCACACTGGGGGAAAAGAAATCCAAACCGCAAGCCAGCAAGGTGAGTTAGTATTTCCACCCATGGTTTTGCAAAGGATTAGTTATTAATAAAGATTTAACTAAGCTCTGTTTTGCCTGTACGGCTGCAATATTAATAATAGTCATACATCTTGTAGATCTGTTGTATTTCCTTCACGGCAAGTCTGCAACAGTGAATATAGCTCTGGGTTGTTTTTATATTACTGAAACTTACATCATTGTGATTTTCTGAGCCTTTTTCCTCTGATATCATTAAAAAGAAAAGGTCTTTTTTCTACTCAAACTCTGCTGTCCCACTCTGTGCCCACCATATATTATTTGCCTTCTCATTATCTCAACAACAACAACAGTAAAAGTATAGAATGAAGCATAAACAAAACCTCTGGATCTAACTTAGAGTGCTTGATGTCACATATTACCTGACTAGCCAGTTTCCATTTGCAATCAGATTTTGATTAGATATTATGGCTGGAAATTGTTAACTCTGTGTCTCCTTAACATAGGAAAGAGGGCAGGGAAGGTGGGCATCCATTACCCTCCTAGCAACACCGAGGGAGCTGCAGCAACTTCAATCACAGGTGTGTTGGAAACAGGACAGCTACAGTATGTGAAACCCAAATGAAATGCATATGGCAGTCTTGGTCTTTTGAGCTATTGTGAACTATGACAACAAATTAAAAAAAAGAAAATTACATCAGATTTGACCTTTTTCAGTTCTGGATAAAGCATATTATCAAGGAGAGTTTTGGCTTTCATCTCTTTTCCATTAACATGTTCCTCCCTAACAAACATTTTATAGATCCCATCGGTTTCTGTGGAGCAGAAACAAGTATTAAAAGAAACAAATCTGAAGGAAAGAGTTTGGGGGTTTGGAGTGTTGGGGCTTTGAGTTGTGTCTTTTTTTTTTTTTTTTTTTTTAATTTTTTTTTTTTTTAATTTTTTTCTTTTTTATTTAATCTTCACTTTATTCTCTTGTTCAGAATTTAAAAATTGTTTCCCAACTTGGAACACGATTGTTTATGACAATAAATCAGTTGACTTCACTGCTGCAGTGCCATCCAAAATGACTTTGTAATCTGGAAAAAAATAATTGTGCTGAGGAGAAAGGGAGCAATGGACATTTCCCAGGCTTTTTTGACCTTCTGAGCAAGAATTGGAGCTTGCCTAGTGGTTTAGATGCTAATCTGTCTACCCAGTGTGTGGGTGTGCTCTGAGTCACAGCCAACATGTGCACTCACTTCTAAAACAGGGCTTCCTAAATATTTTTGTAAGGGTAGCTTTTGTTTAACTTTCATTTGGCAGAGTCCCATGTTGGGAATGGTCAAAAGCTCAGGAAGGACCATATGTTGCATATAGAGCTGCTATGAGCAACTTTGAAAGTTTTCAAACCTTTTTTTCTCAAACTGAAAAAGAAAAGCCTCACCCTTCCCCCCAACATGATTTAAGATATTGCTTTTTTCTCACCTACTTGCCAGAAAACCACATCTGTCAGGCTTTGAGTGTACAACTCTCCATCCACAGTAAAGATAAATGTCTTTTTTTTTTTTTCCTGTCATTTGTTGTATTTATTTTTTTAATCCATGCCTAGTTACTAAAACTCAAGGGGCATTCTGATGAGGATGTTCCAGGCAACTGTAACTGTGCAAGTACTGAGCAAACAGGATACCGTGGCCATATACAGGCAGTGGGTTCCTTAGAGATTTCTGCAGAGAAAAGTTGGTTGGGTTTTGGGTTTTGTTTGGTTTCTTTTTTTTTTTTTCTTGCTCTCCATATTACATAACAGGGAACAAGCATAATGAACATGTCTCAGTCAAAGCATCATAGGTGTTACAAATTGCTTTCTCTCTTGGAGGCCCTGTTATTAACCCAGTTACTGCTGGTAATAATACCTGCTGCTCTGCAAATAAACCTGAAAAATGCGCTGGGGCCAGATTCAATAAAGGGCTTAGGTGACTCAGCGTTAAGTTGGTGTAATACCTTGTATTTAAGATCTCAGGCCTTTGAGCAGAGTCTGAATCCTGAGCAACAGATCTATAAAATGCACAAAGAGTGTTAGGTGCTTGCAGTAACAACCCCAAGCAGCTTAGCATGTACCTGCTTAGACCTAGCCAATAAAGCTGGCTGGGTGGGGAGAGGAACCTTAAAACCCACCGGGTAGACCTGCAAGAAGGTACTTGCATTCAGTTGGGACCTGCAAACTAGATTCTTTCCAAAATAAAACATTGTGTGGTGGGTTTTTTTCCCCTTATTTATTTCACACTCCCCCTGTCCTTTTCTTTTTCTCCTTCCCTGCAGGAAACTGAGCAGGTCTTATGCTTTTTAATGTTCCTCTTTGCCACAGTTGCCCCACTTTCATATAACATCTTACTGCTAAAGCAGTAACCTTCCTAAGTTTGGTTCCCTGCTTTGGCTGCAGTATTTGTGGGAAGGGGGGTTTCAGTTCCTGCTGCCTCACCTTCCCCAAGATTATGCTGTTAGCAAATCTAAGGTAGGTTAGTGTGAGTGGGCTGGAGGAATATGCTCCTCATCTCCATCTGCAACTGTGCAGAAAACATTTTAAGATTCATTAGTCCATAAAGAGAAAGAGCATATTAAGCAACTGAGTCATGTTTCCTCATGCTCAGGACACTCACCTGGCATGAGGACATCCAGGTTTCTGGCCCATGTCCGTGCTTAGTTTTCTATGTTTTAAACAGTGGTGGTTGAACGTGAATGGCAAAAGAAGTCTCAGCAGGGAAACTAAAACTCAGGCCTGTCCAGCTCTGCTTGGAGTGAATGCTGTAACCAGCACCAGGCTGGTGGCATGCTGGTTGAAGCAGGACTGCCTGTTGCCAGAGTAGCCCCTCTGCTGCTGACCTGGCTTTCTCTCAAGAGACTGAACAAATTTGAACACAAATATATTTGGGTGCAAATATATTTGATTATTCCCTATTTAAATAGTGAAAGAAAATTTCCAAGTCCTCTAAATAAATACTCAGTCTACTATGTAATGCTTAGGCAGAGGAGAGGAATTTCACATTTTGGCAGCAAAAAGCAAGAGTCACTGCGTGTAATAAGGAGAGAAATGTGTCCCTGAAAGCTGAGTGTACTTTGACTACACTTGTGGGACCAACTGTCCCTACAATAGGCTTAGTTAGGAATATATACAAAGCAACCCTTGAATTGCTCACTCAACTCCACCAAGATTGGGACAGCTCAGGACATGCACAGAAGTACAGCTCCAAACTCCCAGTGAACTGAAGAGTAGATAAGTTCTTGAACTTGATCACTGCCAGCTTTGTTTGGATTTTAGTCTTCAGTGTCTCAGTTGGGTCAAGTCCCAGATTAGAAAATCTTTTATGGATTTGATACCTAGTTCCCTTTAAATGAGCAGCAAGGGACAGACTGCAGACTGCAGTGCTCCAAAGTTCATCCCTCTGTAAGGAAACACCGTGAAAAATTTTGTTCTAATTTACATCATTACAACTTTGATTCAGTGATGATGCAGTTGAGAGCATAATTGGCCAAAAATGTGATAGCAGAATTGGTTTGGAGTTTTTGTTTGTTTGATTTTGTTTGTTCTGGTTTTGTTTAGTTTTTCATTTTGTTTTTCATAGGCAAGGTCATGTTATGGTATGGTGTGAAAGGCAAGTAGATCCCTCACTACCAATAGCTTTATGTGGTCAATGCAGTAGGGGCTCTATTCCTTGGGAATCCACTGCAGCAGAGACCTCATAGATGTGACTGAAGAAAAAAAAAATTGATCAAGTCACAAACCTTCCCAGACCCAGGACTTTAGTGGACCATAAACGTGTATATGGTGCCTTAGCAATGTGATGTGTATGCTGAGCGATACTGCAAACATATTCTGAGTCCATTTTAAACTTGCTCCTGCTGTTTTCTCTCTTAACATCGTTTCCCTTTCTTGCAAAGTTAGCCTAGGCCAGCCGCCCACTGTCCCTCCGAGCCCATCTTCCTGCACAGCGAGCTGAACGCCTCCAGCTGCTGGGAGCATTCCCGCCCACGTTACCACAGCAGCAGAAACAGCAAAACATTAAACACAAGGATGCTGTGTGGGCAAAGTCTCTGCATCCTCCAGGTTCATGAGCAGCCTTTATGCAGCTGCCAGGCTCCTGGAGCAGCCTGCAGAGCCCGGGTGTTTGTTTCTTCTCCTTTTCCACCTAAGCCTGGCATATTTCTGGGACAACTGAGATAATGTGTGCAAAATGATTAGCTAGCAATGGTTAGAGCAGCTTTATGCAGAGAATTTTAGTGGCCCACCTACTCAGAATGAGCATAACTTAAACTGTTTCCCCAAATATACTTCTCTGTAACCTTTAACATGTACATTTGTCCTTCTTATGTATCTGTCTGGGCTCCTCCCTTGCATTGCATAAGCCCTTCTTCCAGAGGTAAATCAACAAAGAAGAATTCACATAGAAAGATCTTTCGATGTGGCTCTGAGAGGAGAAACATGTGAATAACATATGTATTACTTTTGGCTTATTTTCAGTTTATTTTTTCTTCCTTTGGACATATCTAATCTTCAAAAAGTAAGGAGTGACACAGGCTTAATTTCCTATTAGCTGACTACAGCTATAGATTGCATTGACACACAGTGATGTGTTAATTTGGCAAGATATCAAAAAATCAGAGCCAAAAAAGCTGACAGTCAGGCAGCACAGCTCCCTGGAAAATAGATTTCCTTAAATAAATCTTTTGTTTTGACAGCATGACAGTTCCATTCATGGACAGTATTGGTATGGGAACAATATATTTTGATTTCTCCATGACATGCAATTTAACAGCACATGACATTTTGATTTAAAATGTGCATTAACAGAAACCTACAGGGTGTGTGTTGGATGGATTAAAAATTGATTCCCTGTTACATCTTAAAAAGGTAGCTCTTCATCAGGAGATAACTGAGGCTGTTTTTCTTATGATCCACATGAGACCATTTTCTAGTCTGACGTGACTTACTATGTCGATCCATAATCCAAACAGAACAAAACAAAAACAACAACAAAGTTGTCTACTGGAAAATTTGATAGGTGATTCAAAAAAAGAGAAAGTTTTCATTGATAGGAGTCATCCTCCTTTGAGGGTGATCATTCATTTAAAAATCAAAGTCTAAAATAATGCATTCTGACATGATCAAAAAAAAAAAATCAGATTTGAAAACAAAAAATAGAAATATAAAAATGAGGCTGAGAATGAACAAATGTCTGGGAAAACTGTTCCATATAAGGACTTTTTAAAAATTCCTCTTAGGCAGTCCACAATTTTACCTCCTCAAGACGGAAAGAGATCTCCCACATTTTCCTATCAGTGCACAGATAATACCATAGCACTATTCTTAAGCAGTGGAAATGAAATATACTAATTTTACAATTTTTTTTTTTCAAATCTAAAATCTAAGCAAGCCATCCTGAAAATGTGTTTGACATTTCATGAGAAACAAATCATAAAAATAAGTAAACAAACAAACAAATCAACCCTCATCCCAAAAGCAAATAATTTTTGGTTTAAATCTCTTTGCTTAGTTTTAACATAAAGGTGATTGGTTTTTGGGATGATTGAAAAAAACATAATTTCAGTAGTTATTACTTATGTGACAGATTACTAAAATAGAAGCACAAAAGAGTTGATTTTTTGGGGGTTGGGATTTTTTTTGTAAAGGCTTAGACCAATATGCATTTCTCATATGCTCTTTTAGAGTCATATGAAAAAAAAAAAAGTATATGGGCTTTAGGAATATACAAATATTAGAAAAGAATCAAACTAACAGAAGATATTTAAAATATATGATAAATTATGAAACTTATTAAAAAACCACAAAGCGACACGTGCAGAAAGATACCTTCTGTTATTTTCCTTGGAAATTTACATTTGTAAGCAGCTCTTAGGGAATTCCTAGGACTATATCACACAGCTTAGAAGTCTGTTGGCCTGTTTCTAGAAGGAACTACATATTTGACACACATTTTGCTTTCTAAGAGGAGTAAAATTAGGAAGAAATTCTTTACAGAGAGAGTAATCAGGCATTGGAATGGGCTGCCCAGGGAAGTGGTGGATTTTCCGTCCCTGGAGGTTTTTAAGATGAGACTGGATGTGGCACTGAGTGCCATAGTCTAGTAACCACGGTGATGTTGGATCAAGGGTTGGACTTGATGATCTCAGATGTCCTTTCCAACCCAGCTAATTCCATGATTCTATGATTCTTTCAAAATCCATTGTAATGGCTAATTTGGTATTTTTTCCTTTGAAAACCATCACTGCCAAGACAATTTATAATGGCTTCAAAAAGGCTGATGGGGAAGGCAGTGTCCTTAACCTAGTTCAGTAGCTGTGCCTATATGCCATAAACGCACCTCTCGCAACATTGCTTTGGTAATTGGGAGTTTTTGAGACAGGGAAAAAACCCCACAACAGTAGCAGGGGTTGATGGGATTTTAACCTCTGTGTTGCTGTTTTAGGACATTATATCTTCCTGGTATTGCCATATCTGTCATGAGACAAGCCTCCTGGGGAGATACGTGGCCCCAGACATTACTGATCAGTAGTTTGCCCCAATTGCTGAGTGAAACAGAGTGACAGACCACAGAAAATCCCAATTTATATTCACATGGGAAGAGACAGTATTCACCTGTGGAGTGAATACCTGGTACTACAGCATTTCACATTCATGGTTCTCTGAAAACCATGTCCTATAGCAACTATGGGCTGATCTTTCAATGTTGTGACCCTCTTGGTGTGTCTTGGACAATAAAATAAAAACTCGAAACCAAACAAACCCCAAACCATAAATGTCTTAGTTTTATCTTGAAAGACAAATGACATTAAGCAGAAGGCACATGGAAATATATTGTCACAGGTAGCTAGACCTTTGGTTCAGGTACAAAGTTTTGAGGTTTTTGCTGACCTCACAAAACAACAGATACAAAACCAACTTTCATCAGGTATCTGCAGACTCCCAAAGACATATGATGTTTATTTTACTTAGCAGAAAGGATTTCTGAAAAGACTCAGTTTTTAATTTATAAGCTAAAATCTACAGCGGGTTGATGTTTTGGATCAATCCCAGAAAGCACTTAGTTTTGAGCTGAAATGCATCACCCACTGAGGCACAAATTGACCCTTGAGAGCTAGAATGGGCCCATTCAGTGCTTAATTTGTCTTTCTAACATGTCAGATACATGCTCTACCTCTTCTGGTCAAGTGCTTAATACTGTAAATGCAGTGAGGCTGGTCCTCCATCTAGTCCTTTCTTCAGCCCATGGGGTAACCAACTGGCCTCAGCGGGGGTCACTGTTGATTTGTGCCACCAAAAAGGTGTAATTAACAGACCAGCTCATCCATTCTGAGGTATTACAAGGTTTCCTTCCTCCTATGTTTTTGATTCCTTTGGGCTTCGTTTGACTTTTCCATGCAAATTTTTTAGCACCTAAAGTGCAACATGGCTCTTCAAATTTGAGGACCAAGCTGAGATTGAGAAATCTTTTTTTCTCCCTTACACACATGCAAAAACAATGATGCACAGTATAAAGTTAAATTTCATGTATGAAACTGAGACATTTGAGAGCTCTGGTTACCTTTTATGTCTTCCATAAAAGGCAATTGGGTGGTTTTAACCCAGTATGACTCCTGTTTTCTTTCTTATGTTAAAAGTGAACAACAGAAAGGAAAAAAACCCAAAACCAAATCAGTCTATGAATCAGGAAAATGTTTAGGTTACAGCAGAGCTAAAACCAAATTATTAACAAATTGCTTTTTAAAAACTTTTAATAGGACACTAGGCAACAAAAAGGAAAATGGGGGGGTTTTTTGTTTTGTTTTGTTTGTCTGTTTGTTGTTAGTTTTTTGTTTGCTTTGGGTTTTTTTTTTTTGTTTGTTTTTTTTGGGGTTTTTTTGAGCACAGATATTTTAACTTCAGGTTTCATTTAAGCTGTCATACAGACAGCTGGTTATGAGCAGACTGGCTCCTAAGTCAGCTCAATAGGACACTGTGCATAAGGATGATTTTTATTTGTGTATTGCCTTTTGCATATCCAAAGGAGGAAGTAGAAAACAGGACAAAACAGAAAACAACTCTCCTGCAGGCAAACTGCATCTTTGCTGACATCCATGTCTTATTCTGCTCCTGATAACCAACACAAAGCCTTGTACAAAGTGACATTTTTACCAACAGAAAAAGATGATCCTTCCGTCTGGAGTAGTTTTAAATAACATCCTCCTGAAGTTGCTAAAGCAAACCAGGCCATTCAAAAAGCAATATTTCTTGAGTTGAGAGAGAAAGAGGGTTTTTTTGCACTGAACTTTGTTCTGGCAGTGTACTGAAGTGGCTTCAGGACATACCAGTTCCGTTTCTACATTTGCTTAATATTTTGTTCAGACAAGTCCAATCCAGACTTAGTTACCTGATTCTAGTCAGCTACATTTCTACCTTTCTGTCTTTGGCATGCAGGAAACCTGACTTGTTTTTTTCACTAGTCTTTTAAAACATTCCTAGTAAATTTAAAAGCCAATATGTACAGATTTTGTTAGTTTTGTTGCCTGTACTATATCTTCTGCTAATAAAAACAAAATTTCTGGTCTGCAAAAAAGTTCTGTGATAGTGTACTCTCAAGAGGGAGGGGTGAATTTGGGAATATTTCCACAGTACCCTAGTCTCAGCTGCCATTTGGATAATGTACCAGTAAGCTTGCTGATTGCCTTAGGAGATAGAGGCATTGCGTTGTCAAAAAACCCCCACAAACTTAAACCCCTGGTTTTAATCACACTATGAGTTTCTAGAAAACACTTTGCACTCCAGTTTGCCACTCAAGTTACTAAATCAAAGCTCATTGCTCACATTCTCTGCCACACAAGCATACCCACACCACAGCACTTTGCAAATACAAGTAGAAAGTCAAAGATTAAAGCAAATTTCTTCAAGAAGTTTTTCTATCAGAGTTCTGCATTACAAGCATCCTTTCTTTTGCTTGTAAGCACAGTAATCATATTTCAATTGCATGCCTACAATATAAAGTTAATAACTTCCTTATTTCAGCGTTTCCCCTCTACTCCCTTTGTATTTTCAATTATAAAGCTAGATCGTTTCTTTCATTTCCTTTCTCCAGTGTCCTGTTTTCATTTCTTATACAAAATCATATTTGGTCACTTACACTTTTCTTGAGGATAAGCACACGACAGCAGCATCTCTTGCTCCACCATGGTGCTGTCTGTTGCAGAGGTCAGTGGTCTTTTGAATAGCGCTTTCAGAAAATATTTTGGAAAGCTAAGCTCACTCATGCAGGCTTCTGATCTTCTCTTCACTCTTGGCTTCTGTGCGCTGTCACATGTTATCCTCCCTCCTGAGAAACCTGCGAAACGGGTCTGGCAACACACATCTTGTGTGTCAGAAGAGTTTTAATTGATTCATTGCAACAGGTACCCACCCTCATTAAAAAAAAAGCTGTTGAAAGGAGTAGTCTCTTAGCGCCTCATTTGAAATTACAGAACCTGTCCAATGTCACAGTTGGTGCACTTTAAAGGGAAACTACTTGCTGGGTTTGCAAATACACAGGAAATAATTTAAAATCAATCTTAATGTGCCAAATAAACCACAGCTAGCGGTATAATTTGGATGCTTCTCCACTGTGGGAGAGCAGGAATCCTTCTGCTGCGCAATGAGGTGGCGAGGGCTGCCACTGCATTTCCACAAGGCATGACTTCCCATGGGACAAAGCAGCTCCACATCTCTGCTACAGAGGCCTCTGTCTCCATGAACAGCAACTCTGACTGCTATTGATGTGAAAAAATTGAATGGACCTGATTTCTGAGAAAAGCATCCCCAGGAACCTGAAGTTATCAGTGCCTCAGTGTTTACAGGGAGGATTCCTCCATGCAGGAACCATGGAGGTTGCTCTGCCTTTGAGCAGCCCATGTCTACCCATCCAGGGCTCAGTGAGGAGCCCCCAACACTGCCCTGCAAGCCCCTCACAGCTCACTTACCATTTGTCTGCTACCCCTGTGATCAAGTGGGATTGCAAGTGGACCCTGATCAAGACCTGTATCAGGTTCACATCAGGGCACATATTGCGGTACCCCCACAGCAGTTCCCTACTGCTGCTGCTTTTGCAAGCTGGTGATACCATCATCGAGTGCAAGTAAAGCTGTTGTTAGCAAGGAACCAAAAAGCAGGAGACGCGGGATTTATGCCTGACTCTGCCTCTAATTTGCCCTGTCACCTTGGGCAAATTGCTTTACCTCCCACTGTTTCTGTTTCCACATCTCTAACACATGTATAATTACAGTTCACTTTCTTTGGAAAATGCTTTGAAATCTCTTTACAAAATGCAGTATGAAAGAGGAAGCTATCATTATTGCACACTTGTAAAATATTGGGATTAGGCAGAAAATAAACAACAAGTAGGGGAGATTTTATGGGAGCGTTTTGTTTTAAGAGGAACATGACCTTATTGTAATAACGATTTAAAAAGAGAGAGACTCCTACTCCTTTGGAAAAAGTTCAAATTCTGTTTTCACAGTGGAATGATGAGAGACAAATCTAAATCAATTCTCACTTCTAGGAACACTACGCCCTCCTGAAAACAGCAAGTCCACCACAGGTTCCTCTGTGGAAAATGACATAATATGGCAATTTCCTGCTTTTCTCTCACCTGGGTAAATAAAATATCTCGTTTTACAGCCTATGAGTACTTACATTATACTCAATAGGTCTAAATCCTCACTCTCTTTTTATTTCTCTCTCTATGAAAACTATAATTCAACAAAGATTACAAAGGTTGGTGGTTTGTTTTTCTTTTTTCTTTTTTTTTTTTTTTTTTTTATACACAGGTAAGCTTGAAAAGATTGATTCAAAGTTATATTTTCCAGAGGTTGAATTTACTCACATGGGAGCCTTGTACTTATCTTAATACTTCAGTGAACAAAATGAAAGAGGTGCCCAGAGAACTTGTGGATGCTCCATCATTGGAGGTGTCTAAAGTCAGACCAGTAAGTGCTTTGAAGAACTTGGTGTAGTAAAAGATGGCAGAGGACTTGGACTAGATGATCTTTAAAGGTCTCTTCCAAATCAAACCATTCTGTGGTTTTGTGCATGTATTCAGCTCACTTCTACAGAGTTGCTCACTGAGGAGCCTTCATCAATGAAAAGGATTACAAAGGGCACGACAGTGAACTAACTTTCTTTTGGAGTGTCAAGAAAATAATTTTTCACTTGCCCTACTTTGGAAGACAGCAGTTGGTGAACTGTACAGGAGGACTTGCCCTGGCTTTTCTGCCTGTGCTCCTGCTGTCATAATCCATGTGCTTTCACTATGAGGCTGAAGACATCTCACATTCTTGAGATGATATACTGAGGACTCATATAAACTTTAAAAGTAAAACAAACTTGCAAAAGCTTTCAGGAATTATATTGTCTGTGTGGTCTGTGAAGAAGTGAAGTTACTGCTTTATTCCCTCTGCATCCTCTTTCTGTAAAACAGTTCTCAATAGATATTTATCCATGCCCTCCTTAGACTAAAATCCTGGGTAATCCTTAACATGGGTGATAGCCCAGAGATTAAGATGGGCAATGATGAATTGAAGATAATTGGATAGCTTTTAGTGAAATGCCTCTTGATTGCACATTAATACTGACACATTCTGAAAACTTACCTGAGTCTTGAAACATAATTCTCTACATGACTTAACATGGCCAGCCAGCTTTATTACAGACCAGGATAATAATGTATATAATAAATGTATAACCTACTTGCTTCTTACTCCATAATCCATTAACTTCAGAGTCATGTTCTAGGATGTCCTAAGGTTACTGCACTGACAATTTATAGTAAGAAGTGAATCACTTAGAGCAGTAAGCTCAGAAACTCTTGGAAGTGCATTTGCAGAGAAGTGTGTATTCATATTATCCGAACACATACAGTTGCAGTAGAAGACTTCTCAATAATCATATTCTCAAATGAATTACATTATCAAACTCATATTGGGCATCAGATTAGCATGGTTTGATTTGAATTTCAGTGGAAAGGACTCTTAGGAAAACAGAAAAGTTTCTTGTAGAGAGATAATATAAAAATTGCACAAGAAATACTTTGGAATTTTTTTTTCTCTCTCTCTCTGTTGGGCTGTAGTTCTGCCTGTGGATGCAACAAGTAAGGAAATAAAGCTGCTATCCAGCCTTTGGAAATGGAAGGCATAGTGTGAGTTTATTCCAACTTTTTATAGCACAAAAGTTAAAATTATCAATTGAGGCTAGGCTGTTTGGTGCTAGAGATAACATTTGGATGAGCGAACACGTTTGAGTAAATATCAAATCCTAAAATCTAAAAACCTTCTAATAAGCTAAATGAAACAGTACTGTCAGCTTTAGCAAAAACACTGTGAAGAGTCAAGTTTGTATACAAGAGCATTCTATTTTAACAATGAAATTAGAGTATGAAGAGGTATCAGCCATTTATGTCTTTGGACAGACTCCAAACATTCAGACTGATGCATACATTTGTGTGTGAGTTATTGCAAAGACCATTCAAATGACAAACATCCCATAATTGTGGTCCTTGATCTTGCAAGAAACTCATATCTATAATTATAATAATTATCTGAAAAAAAAATAGTGCAGGTTTACAGTAACTGTGCAATTGATGCTTGCCTCCACTTCTGCCACCGAAGTGACAAAATAACTAAGTCATGCACTCATCTGCTTCCTTATAATGTGACATTTGTCTTCACCTCACTATCTGGCTGTAACCTACAATTATGCGTCATTAGCTTTCCGTGGAACTGGTCAAAGTTTGTTCAATTCAAGACTGATTTGGGAATACGCCAGAAGTGTGAGGGCAGACACTAAGTGATATTAAATGGAATAGGTTTAAGCAAGTGTTTCTTTAAACACCACAGATTTCCCACTACAGGCAATAACTCTGTTAGCCAGTGCGATATGAAGATCAAGTCCCGAATAAGTTAGCGCAGAGAGGCATGTTATGGTGTCATCCAGACCATTTGGATAATCTTTGCTTTTCTGTTCTGAACAGAAATGCTCAGTTCAGCAGAATAGTGTTTGTTTGAAAAGGCTTCCAGGTATTGATGTAAAGCATCTGCCGTAAAACAAGTGTACAGGACTGGGCCAAGGGAAGGAAAATGAGGCAGTGCTCTCTTTGGAAGAGATGAAGCTCACTTTGGGGAGAAACAGTGCTGAAAATGCTGCCTTAACCTGGAATAAATGAGCCATGAGGTTATAAAGCACAAAGATACCAAGCACAGCATTGGTGGAGTACATATCCACAGCAACTGCATGCAGGTGAGAGGAACAACACACACTGGACCCAGGACTGGTATGACTAAAAGGTTTTAGGAAGTGTTCTCTTGTTGCATCCATGTGTTTAGAGTAGAGGCTGTACTGAGTTTTGGACACCTGTTGTGAAAATCCCTGTATGTGAGGTGATCATCCCAGGCTGTCTACAGTCAGTGGAGAGAACTAGGCACACTGAAGGCATAAGTTGCCTGAGCTGCTCCTGACTTCTCTTTTAGGAGGTGAACCATGCCCTAGTTTCCTTTGTGCACTGATTTGGTCACCGTTGTCTGTAAAGGGGACCCCTCATGACCAGTCCTGAGGTGAACATTTACTGAGATGAATTCTGCTTTCCAGGCACTGCACAGAACTGGAAGAGTTGCATTTGTTTTTCTAGCTGCAGTTTTCTGTTCCTTTTCTCAGACAGGGAGATGAACAGTTTCCATTAAGCTCTGCCCTGCAAACTCCAGGATGACCGTGGGACATACTTCATCTTTCTGAGACCTACTCTTTGGAACATAAACAGCAAGAGGAGCCACAAGGCGATGCACAGCAATGCCAGTGCTGAACATGTGACTGCCTAGAAATATTAGGGGATCTATGTAGACCACTAAAACAAGATTTCCTAAATATGATACTAAACTTTTAAAGCGTTTTTTGTTTTGTTTTGTTTTTGTTTTTAAAATATAAATTAAACAGCAACTCAACATTTTGGTTTCTCAAGATCACAAATCAAAAGCCATTGCATACTTTTAGGCAAAATCTAATTTGAGCATCCACTGGCAGGGTAATTTCTGTGTGACATGTAATTGCTATCAGACACAATACAGATTTCTGGAAAGCAAAGAGTGGTAAGATAACCTGGCAATTTCATCTGGAGAAATTTCAAGGAATGCGGCTTTAACTACTAGTTCATTCAACATTACTATCAAATTTTTTTCCCATAAACTTTAGATTCCTTTACATTAATGAACAAAACCCATCAGGACAAAAGGACCATGGGAATGAAGTCAGCTTGCTGAGCTGCTGCAGAAACCTGAATGGATCCAGGGACAAAAGGCTGTGAGGAAGTGAAGTGCTTTCCCACTCTCTGAGGGTGATGCAATGTGTTGTTATCCAACATTACCTTTTTTTCTAGCTTCAGCTCAAGGGATCAACAAACACACCTGAAGGCATAAAGGATGTGTTTAAACAAAGGAGATGTGAATAGATTCAAAGCTTAGACTTGAAAATAGGCAAACAAAAAGACTGCATAAGGTAAACAGGAGGCAGTGGTAGTAATTGCAAGGGCAAAACCGTGCAGAATAATAAATCCAGTAATAAATTGCTGCCGGCACACACAGATTTCCAGTTAACTCTGTGGGGTGTTCCACTGCCAAGTCCTGCTTGTTCAGGGGAGCACAGTCAGGTAGAATTTTTTTTTTTTTTGAGGATTAAGTTCTCTTTCCAGTTTGTTTTCTCTCCATATTTGGTTATTCTGTGGTGTGACTTTTTGGTTCATGGGCTGGTAAAATCTTGGTTCAGGCTGAGGCCTGCTAGTTTGCTTCTGTCATACACTCCTGCTTGCAGCAGTTTCCCTCAGAGCTCTGCTTGTGGCTTTGAATCCAGATTCAGGATCTCACAGGGTTCATATGACCATTACAGATAAAAGGTGTACTGAGATGCTTCATGGGCTGAAATCGCTCAGGTCTGTAGCTGTTTGTTTTGCCAGCAGTGGATCACACTGGTCTTATACGGATAAAAGAAAGTCAGACTAAACTGTGAAAGTCCCATGTTAAAGTCAAAAAATCACACTCTGGAGGTAAATGTTCTTGCCGAAAAAGGTAGGAAGAGGTAGATGTTTATGTGTCAGCCCTGAAACTCCTTATAATGTCAAATAAAGACAATACTTACTAAGTTTTGTTTTAATACTTCTACATTATACAGAAAAGGAAGGACTTCACTTACTTCCACTCAAAATGAATTGATAGAGAGCAAGGTATCCACCACTGGTTGTGCTTGGACCCTTTTCCATAGTTAATCTCTGCAGATCACCCTAAAGCAAAGGAGTCAGGAAGCACAATTAACATAATTCAAAAAGAGAGAATAGATGGAAAAAAGAAGGCATAGATAGACCCCTTGGCTGTGAAAACCCTCAGTTAGGTGGCCTCCTCAGAGCCTATCTGCAGCTCCTCTCATCTCTTAGAGCATCCAAGTGTACATTAGGGACCAAAAGCCTCCTTGAGCAGTGTGGGGTCAGGTGAAAGCAAAGCTGGTTAAACCCACTGTTGGAAGCATGCTCACCTCATTGCTTATCTTTTTAAGTGATGTCGTAGAATTTCATTTATTTTTCAACTACAGTTAGCATAAACTGGCACTTCCTCACCATTAGTGCTGAAACTTATTTTTGTTGAAAACAAAAAACTCAGAAAGGTATAATAACAAGAGGAAGAGGATAGTCTTGACTATTAGTCAGTGCACGTAACCAAGTTCTTTTAGAAAACAGTAATTAAGCATAAATGGATTAGATCATAGAATCATAGAATATCCTGGATTGGATGGGACCTGCAAAGATCACTGAAGTCCCAATTCTGCCCATGCACAGGACAGCTCCAAGAATAACACCATGTGCCTGAGAGTATCATCCAAATGCTTCTTGAACTCTGGTAGGCTTGGTGCTGTGACCACTTCCCTGGGAACCCTGTTCCCATGCCCAGCCACCCTCTGAGTGAAGAACTAATATCTTATCTAAACATATCTTATCTAAACATCCCCTGACACAGCTTCATGCCTTTCCCCTGGGCTCTGTCACTGATCAGCAGAGAGCAGTGGTCAGTGCCCGCCTCTCCCCTTCCCCTTGCTGTAGACTCCAATGAGGTCTCCCCTCAGTCTTTTCAGGCTGAACAAGTCAAGTGACTTCAGCCACTCTTCCTGTGCGTTCCCCTCAAGGCCCTTCACCATCTTCATTGCCCTCCTTTGGACACTCTCTAAGACCTTAATATCTTTCTTATATTGTGGTGCCCCAAACTGCGCACAGTATTCAAGGTGAGGCCGCACCAGTGCAGAGCAGAGCAGAGCAGGACAATCCCCTCCCTTGCCCAGCTGGTGATGCTGTGCCTGATGCCCCCCAGGACACGGTTGGCCCTCCTGGCTGCCAGGGCACTGCTGACTCATATCCAACTTGTCAGCAACCAGGACCCCCAGGTCACTTTCCAAGGCACCTTTCCCAAGCCTCTAGTTCCTCAGTCTGTACATATTCCCAGGGTTGCACCTTCCTGGGTTCATACAGTTGGTAGATAATTCCAGTCTTTTCTGGAAATGGTAGGTTAAAACTAGAGGACATATTGAGGGTATTAAATGTACAGGAGATGCCTAGTATGATTTTATATGTCAACTGAAGTAAGGGGAGGAAAAAATGTAACCACAAATATTCATTTAAAAAAATCATTAAACTGATCATTTAGGGTGTAGTAGGTTGCTCAGAGTTAGTTGGAGGGTTTAATTACCCTACATTTCTTGGATGAGTAAGCTTCTTGACTTCTTTTAAATGTGCTGACCAGAGGACATGTGTAAGCTTCTCTGTATTTAGTAAATACCTTAGGGTAGATGAATTCCAAGGGTAGATGAATTCCAAGAGACATCCACATGTTCTCATGCAGCAAAATGGTGACATGTCATCAAGTTATCATCACACAAGTTGTCAACAGAAGCCATGGCCATACCATTGGCTAGTGAGTGTGCAACACCTTAACAACATGGAGTCATATTTTCCTTCTTTTCCTCAGCTATAAACCTCATAAGTGTAGCTATCTTCCTACCAAGTTTTAAATCCCATCATTTCCTTTGTACTGACACACAAACATGGCTCTTGCAAACCCACTACAAAGCAAGTAACCTATTAACCATATCTCCAAATTTTAAGAAGGCCCAATGCAGAAGGAGCTGGGCATCAAATGAACCTGAACAGCAAAAAGACCCTGTAGAGGCAACCCAAATTTAGGCAATCTCTAATGAAAGCTTTAATCCTACTAGATTATTTATGCCGTATCAAACAGTTGAAGTGAATTTCAAGCTCCAAATGCATTAAGCTTTATGCTTAAGGAAGGAGCTAGACGGTGCAGATTAAAAAATCAGACAAGTGCTCAGTTAAATATTTGTTATACTTAGATGAAAGGAACTGACATGTTTGGTAAAAATTAGCTTAGAGAAGAATAGCCAGAAACTGTTTTTAACACTGCATAGGATCAGTATTTCAAGAATCTGATTTTTGAAGATAAGTTGCTGAATTTAATCAGTCTTCACTTGTGTTCATTACATATAGATAGATGCTGCTTCATCTTCACATAAGACTCCAGATTGCTCACATCTAAGTGTGACATGGTTAATAAGTCATCATTTTGAAGTACTGTATCTACTGATGTCTTTGTAGCCAGCCATAGACCTACAATTTTAAGAATTCTTCTATATTTCCAAATGCTTTCTGCATCAGGAGATGACATTTAGCTAATTATCTACTCTGCTACTGATTTCTTTGGCATCTTACAGGGGATCAGGAGATTCAAACAAAGATGTAGATAAAAAACACAGTCTAGGCTCAACTTAATTTTCTTCATTCAGATAGCTTAGAGTTCAATATGTTGATGAGGTTGTTGGGCAAAGTAAACACGACTGTTTAAAAGAATATTTTAATGCTTGATCTGATATTATCTGACATTAACTTTCAAAAGGTGCAATATTTATTCACATAGCTATTCAATTTAGCTTCACTAAAAAAACAATTTCAGTTCAGTTTCTTACAATTATCATATTGGTTTTATGGTAGCATCTGAAGGAAATAAAAAAAGTTAGAACTCTATTTTTTATGTATATTTACATAAAAATATATACTTTATGTATATATACAGTTCTAATATTATACTTCAACTTACCAAAACATGCCACCCCTTTGTGGCTTATGAAAGGAGGTCTGTGATATAACCCCAACATATACCCCTCAGTATGTTTGCTGTTAATTTCCCTGATCTTATTTATCTAAACCTATGCCATGACTAAGTTTTTACTGTTCTTGATTAAGTCACACACTCCAGCATGGAGAGTGAAGGCTAGTGGGTCTTACAACTGTTTTATAAAAATCTTTGTGAACACTAAATTTTAGGAGCTGACAGAATGCCCTTACAGCAGAGGATGTTAACATTTTCTGGAAAACAGATCAAACTTGTTTATCCTCCACACAAGGATGACTTTCTGCCTTTGAAGAAAGTGCCTCAAAAAGAAAGCACAAATATAATGCTGATGAGTTTGAAATACATTGTCTTAAGATGCTTTCTCACAATGTGCTCATCATCTTAAAGGTAATTAGTATTGTAAACTTTCTTCAAAATTTGAAACTTGGAAAAATTTTGCCTTAGTTGGAGTACATCTGTGGTATGCTCCAAGTGATGCCTTTAGTTAGTCATTTAGAACAGTATGATATTTGTGTCTTTGTAGAACAGCTTTAACCTTCATTAGCAATTCTGCTGCTCACAGGAAAATGAAAAGAATAGGTGCTTGTTCAGTTTGTTGAATTAGTTTTGTAAGAGTCATCATGTACTAAGAACCAACATTAATTTTGAGACAGGCACATGAAACTTGAGTACTCATCACACAGAGTGCAACAGCTGATTTAAGCATGAAGAAGCATAAAAAGTCAAAACAAAGACAGTAAAAAATCCAACCAAAGATGTTTTGAGCATGAGGCACTGCCATGACAGAACGAAGACAGATGTTTTAGTATCTTTCTAATTATGACTGAAACAGATTGTTAGGATGAGGAAACTTCAAACAACACTTGACTACTTGTAGTCAGAGATGTGGGGGGAGAGGATGTGTTTTCAAGGACTAAAGTGTAATCTTACCAGTATAATTCCTATCAATAAAAGGATTTCATTTTATTCAAATCAGAAAATTGTTGAGCCATTAATTCTAATCAAAATACCTGATAACACAGGCTGATGGAAGTGTTTCATTACTCTTTCTTTGATAATTTTCAGTGCCTTGTTCTTATAGTGACAATGTCGATTTTCTGTTACTTGTGGGGTTTTATTATTTGGAAGTTTATTATTTTTAAGTTATTTTATTATTTATATAATTTGTGGCTTGCAGTCTGATCTTTTTCAATATGCCCCTGAGGATCAGGTACAGTCTGTAGTTGAATGAGTCTGAAAAGCAGAAGTAATTGAGTAAATAAAGGAGATGAGGGAGGTTAAGTAATTATTAGGTAATTGATCCTCTTCTTATTTAGCATATATTGTATGCTGTTAGACATAAACATCAGTGATCCCTGCAGTCTAAATGCTGTGTAGTAAGGCTTTAGAAAGAAGTGTGAACTACCACTGTGTGTTGTGCATTTCTACTTTTAAGGGCAGATATTCTGTGCGGTGATCTACATTAACATAATATTTGTTCCATTAAAAATATTTTGAGTGATACAAAACCAGATATAAAAATATGAGGTAATACAGGCGATACTCTGTGTTTGAGCAAAAAAATCAATTAACCAAAAAAGCCAACCCTTTTATAGGATTTTTCCGATACCTTTTTTTCAGTTAACTTGGTTCCAATTTCTTACAGGAGTCTAGATTTTGATGTATATTAAGCTAAGAATTAGAGTATTTTAACTTTTTCAAAAACATATTTCAAAGTTATTTTTCTGTTTCCAAATGAGAATATATTGCCTCAAAATAAAAACAAAAAACCAGCGAACCAACAAACAAAACCAATTTATGACCTAAATCCATGCTAACGCTCTGATGCTTTTGAAATACCAGAGTTTCTTAAAGGACTAAATTTCATTCTCAGAAAAGCTCTTTTGCTTAAACTATTGCTAACTGGCACCAGTATACCAGATACGGCTGAGCAGTTTTCATAACAAAACTGTATACTCCAATTCATTAGCTGCTGCTACCTCACAGTCCCTCTATCTGTTGTGAGTCATTATTTTCCAGGAAAAGGCAACAAAAAATTAACCTGTAGATCCAGACTTGTGGTAAATGCCCGAGGAGCCTCACCTTTGCTCCCGTCAGCTTGTTCTCCTGCAAAAAATGCTACAGTACTCTGTATTAATGAAATTTTGTACATTTGCAAAGAGTCAAAGGAAAGAAAATTTCTTTTTAGTGGTGCCAGACTCTGTGCCTTCCAAGGAAGCACATTGCTGAGCAGGCAGAACAGCAAATATTCCCTTTCTTTCTGTGCCTAATGCCCTACTATCACCCACAGCATTTGGACTCCTCCCAAGGTCAAAAATGACAGTCATTTCTCTTCTCAACCTGAAAGATGCGGCATTGAAAACATTTACATGAAGGTGTGTGAATCTTGGAGACCATAGAGCTTACCTGCTCTGCCAATGCAGTGGAAAGATTTACAATTTCTAATTTATTTGGGTTGCACCACTTTTAATGTGGTAAAAATTATATTGCTTTTTTAATCCTGCTGCTGCTCTTCCTAGACAGGAATAAGTAGACGGTATAATGCATTTTCTAGGATAGTGGAATAGCAGTGTACACAACCAACTTTGGGCTTATACAACCAGTTGATCAGTTGTCTTGGTACGAAATCTCTGTGCAAGGTTTTGGACATTCTAGCAGAGCATCTTGGGTGAGAAATGGGCTTTGTGTTTGATCCTGTTATGGCTATTTTTCTGCCATCATTCTGTTTTTATTGGGCACTGTCTTATCTCAGTTTCTGTGCAACTTCTCTCTCTTGCTAGTCAGCAGGTGGGCTAATGTTTCCAGTAGAAAAAAAAAATCTTCCTGTGATTTCAGCTTGGGCACTGAGAAAGAGATGGTGAGAGGGACACCTAAAGGAAGCAAAGACCAAAGGGGTGAAAAAAGATGTTCAGGATTTTTGCTCAGGCAAAGACAACCCGAGAGAAAGCAGAGGATGTTTTTTGTCATCATAAAGACATCACCCATCATCACAAGTGATGGCAGCTGAGCTTGATCTCACAAACATGAGACACAGTGGCACGATCAGAGACCGTAGAGAGCCTGATTCAGTCTCCCAGTCAGCAGGGGTGGAAGTGCTGGGGCCAACTTGATGCAGCCATTTGGGCAACCCAAAGGCAATAAATAACCTTATTTGGGTAATTCCAAGGCTTTCAACAGTTTCCTAATCTGCAGGCAGCCACCCTGCTGTGTCACGCTATTAATGAGAGAGAGGCATCTTCTCCAGGAATGGCCACCTTCCTTTTCTCCTAGCTCAGTTTCAGAAGCTCCTTTTCCTGTCTTTGCTGGGCATGGAGAAAAAAAAATTCTTGGTATAAAATAGCTGTTTATACTGGAGAGAAAGGAGAAGGTTGATATATTAGCAACAAATAAAGAACTTCCTGAAGATCACGTTAAGACATGGTTCCTGACACCAACTACAATTAGTGAATGGAGTCTCAGATTGCTTTGGAAATTTGCCCATGTCTAAGAGCTTTGTCTTAATCCTTGGCTTGACTGGTTTTCCAAAATCAAATTACGAACAAATAAAATCAGTTTGCCAACACTAAGGAAAGCAAATGTTACTGCTAACTCTTGCTAAAGAACAGCCAGTCATAATGCCCTGTGACTCAGTTATTCATGAACTGGTCTAATTTTCCTATGAAAACTATAAAGAAACTTTCAAATTGCTCGTACACCTCAGGAAATGCATTTTTGATCAGCTCAGCTTTATTTTCGAATAAGATCTCATGAGCATATAAGGAGTCAGTCCTTCTCATATTTATATTTTTCGTTTTGTCTCTGAGTTTAGGGGAACTATGTGTCATTTATAAATTATCTTATTATAGCCTTGTGCTGAGCTCATACAAGGAGCACACCGATTTAAATCAGATTCCTTCATTATTTTAAATTGTAGCCCTAAGAGAGGAGCTAGTAGCTAAATACACAATTATATACTCATAATAACATGACTCTGGCCAAAGGGCAGTGAGACGATGTAAGATGATGAGTGAGCCAACTGGTCAAACAGCAACAAAAGTTCTTTGTAAAGCCAGCCATTTTCCCAAGGACTTCCTTGAAACGTAAAGAGCACTGTTTACATTAGAAAACCTTCTTAGAGAGGAAGGCCAGGCTGGGTTATGAGCACTGGCTGGCCTTAGCTGGGTATTTCCTTCCTTCACAACTCTGGTGGTACCTGTCAGCCCTTGCTCAGCTCTGGATGTTGGACTGGCCTTTAGATGCCAGCTCCTGCCCTGAGCACAGGAAAATACGCAATTATGATAGTGCAGCTACTGATAGGTTTTCCAACAGAGTATTATGCTGGCTCCCTGGAACTTTGGGTTAAAATTTATGATGCTGTTTTTAATGAGATCTGGGATGGTTCTGCTCCAGGAAGCTGGAACCTGAACTCAAGCAGGAAAAAGCACTTGATACTTACTAGACATCCTGAAAGATAGGTCCTTCTTGGAAAAGTCTCATGACCCGAGAGTTAATCATTCAAAGAAAAAGGGGAATGATAGCAACAAGATGTAGGTCATGCTCTGGAAGAACAGATTAGGGATGGATCATTTCCAAACACCATTCTGCTGGCAGCCACTCTTGCCCTCTTGGTAATTAAATACACTCAGCATTTGCTATCAGTATGAACACAGTTTAAGATTATGTATAGGCTGGACTTGCAAAGCATGACTTTTCCAGAGGCACAGAATTTTTTAACTTGTCTTCTTTGCACATTTAGAAGTATGATACACAGCCATCCATAAATACTGAAATGCAGGATAGGGTAAGACACCCATCACATTTGTTATTGAGGTAGGTAAAGAAATTCTTTATTCCAAAGCTCCATTTTATCAGCATTTTGAGACATTTCTCATTTGTGAGAAGTCTCATAATGTACCTACACACATGCATTTATTTAATGTTATTAAAATATATCTCACAAAAATATTGGTGGTGAATCCAACTCATGAAGAATTGCAAAACTCCACCCTACTGAACATTTAATGAAGGAGACAGCTGAACATGAGCTCAGATTTCACTCATGCTGTGCTTAAACTCCTTCTCAGTTAGAGCAATGCAAGGGAAATTAAACCAAGAGCCCAAATTGTCACAGATGTATTGTCTACTGTCAAGAGGAAAAAGGGGATTGTAACACCCTCCCAGTTCATTCCTCCCTCTTCCTATTAGGCTTGAAAACTTACCTATGCACCTAACAAAAAGATAATACAGCCTCCATGCACTGAGATCCTTGTGAAAGATCTTGTTCTCTAGATCTACTCCAGGCCCAGGGAATAGCCTGAAGCAAAGGATGTAGGGGTGCTTAGTTTGCATGACCTAGTCCTTTGCAACTAGTAAATCAGGCCAAAAATAATTTCCTCAGGGTCTTTCCATTGGTTCTTACTTGAAGGTGCTGTAAAAATACTATTCAAGATATATAAATATTCAAGCACTGCTCACAGATCCACTTCTAAATGGCATGGAGAGGAAATAAAAGCACCTGAAAAGATGAGGCATGGATGATCACACTTATATTCAAAGAACCAATATGAAAAAAGTAGGAAGGAAAAGGAGAGTTTAAGCTTGAGTAATGCTTAGCTGCAATACACAGCAACCACATCATATTTCACATACAAATCCATGAAGAAATACATCTTCTTCTTAAATCCCCTATCTGGCACATTGTCAGAGGCCACTGCTTCCTTCACTGCTTCTTCAGCATTAGAGTCAGTAACATCATAATTTTGCTCAGCAGCTATACACATGCATTTGAAAAAGGTTTTCCAGCATTTATCTGGATACTTTGGGACACTCTGACCTTGAAAGAGTAGGTCTACATGCACCTGCTTGTCCATCAGGGGCATCTTTCAAGTGAGGCAAAAGGAACACCTGTTGTGGGAAAACAGGCAGTTCAGATGTTAATGATTCCTCTCTGCCATGAGGCAACACTAAGGCCATCTTGTATAAGAGCACATTGCAGGGACCTGTGGAAGGTTCAATCCCACAGCAAGTCTCCACCTAAACCCCTGGGAGAAAGGGTTAGCACGTCACTTGTCAGTCACAGTGAAGAGCTGAGAGCTAGAGGGCAGGGATTCCCACCAGTTCCTGTGTCAGTTTAAAGGGGTGTGCTAAATATATGCAGAGGCTATGAAATCAGACACAATACGGAAAGAGAAGGCCAATTATCTGTGGACCTTCTAGAAGGCTGCACTGTCCCATTGCCTCAGGGAGGAAGAGTAAGGATCCTTGGGACACTATGTGCACTGGGTCATGCTTGCTGTGTTCTCGCTTCTAAGCAGAGCCACTTAGCTTTATTTTTTTCTCCTTCAGCTTTAAAACTGGGGGGGAAATCAAGAGAAAAGAAAGTCTGTTGGCTCAGATCAAGACAGATTAAGTTTTTATAGCTTTCTTGTCAAAATAGGGGCAAGTAATTGTTGTGGACAATAAAAGAATTTGATCATATTTATGGAAAGTGGTGGCCAAAATTGTATTGTCATGCATTTTTATGTATTGACATGCAAGGACTTGGCACATTCTCCTGTTCATTATCAGTCTAAACTCTGATTCGATAAAAGCTGGACAAATTAGATCAATCCACTTCCCCTGCTATTTTGGAGGACAGTTGATATCTGATCACAAAGTACTCTGAGATGTGTGGTGATGCTAAGCAGAGGAAATCAAGAAAACAGGTCTCTTGGTGCCCTGACTGGAATAGTTATGCAAGAACCAGGCACAAACTACTTCATTATGTAGGGCAGGCACAGTCCCCAGGGAAGAGAAAGGTGGGGAGCTTAAGGCAAGAAGGACAGGCGTTGTCAGGGATGTGAGTGTGCAAAGCAACGTGGCAGCAGAAGGCAGCCAACCAAAGAGGCATCTCATCAGGGAGGCAGGATGAGCAATTCTCTCCAGGTGACTTGGCTGAGGTGTGATCAGCACAACTGAACAGAGGTATGGGCATCCCTCTTCTAGAAAGGAAATCCTGCTTTCTAATTTCTGTCAAAACTCTCACCAGAGGGAGGTAAAGTAGTGCCACCAATGATCTCCAGACTGGGAAGACCAACTTGATGAAAATTAAGAGTTTGGGTAAGTTATAGGCAATCTCTGAGACAAATCTATTTGAAGGGTGAAGGTGAGAAAGGGAAAAAAATCACTTAAGGCATAGCAAGCAGTATGAGCAAATCATTATGTATTTGTACAACACTTAAAAGGTGCTCAGACATTTTATAGAACAAATAAAAATCCATAGTCTCTGACACTTACAATCTAGTCAGAGTCATGACAGAATGTTTGTTTGAGAGTGGAAGGCAAGAAAATGGAAATTATGGGTTATGATAATAAGTAATGTGCTGAAACTAAGACAGGAAAAACTTGAACATTAAAATTCAAATAGATCATTAGAGCCATAGCAAAATCTCCAAAGATTTATTAAATATTGCCTTTATTGCACCTGAGCACAATGTCATGTACAGTATCAACTGGGAAATGTATGAAATGATCTCTCCCTGGAGGAATTAACAAACTGTTTCATGTAGTTGAAAGAACACAAATGGAATCTCAGCAAGGAGCATGCAGAAACAATGTAAACAGCAGAGAACTGGACACAAGCATCAGCCTTTGTGGACACTGTTTCCTTTGTCCACAGAAAATGCAGAACAACAACCACTGTCATATAAAGCTCCATTACACCAGGGATATATCGCTTCAGTGGGGTTCTCATAAATACCAGGAGCATTTTTGGAAGCTCTTTCTGTTGTATAAAGCACAAGGGCTGGAACTATGTTCTGATTTCTGTAGAGAGATATGGGCTTGATTCTTTGTCGTCTTGCTTCCCAGTAAATCATCTAATACCGTGAATTCTGAATTCTGTAGTACAGTTCTGTGTTCCAACACTACCAATCACACTTAACTTTATAGCTGTTCAAAAGACAACATTGGATGAAAAATAGCTGATCATTATTATAATTTCTCTCAAAGATGTAAATATTGGATGCACACAAGACCAGACATCCTACAGTCATTTTATGCCAGGAAGTCCACCGGAGTAATTACTAATTACAGAGGAGTTAGATCAGGATCAATCTCAGGGCAATTTTATTGATTTCCTTATTCTATTTTTGATTTCTTACACTCATTCCTTACTGGCTTAGTAACAGTGAAAGTAATGATCAGTTTTAATACCTAGAAAAGTTGGGGCAGAGAGAGAGACTTCCCTTACATTCAGCACAACAAAATGCCACTGGGAGTAAATTGGTCAACATATTAATCTCTAGATTCAGTAAGGATGTTTGTAAAGCATGTAATCTTTCAAACAGAATTTCATGATTGTACTTTCCAAATCATATTCCACCAATAAATATATTTCTCAAGAACTTGGTGCATCATTCACAATTTTGTTTCCCTACAGAAATTTGCTTAGGACTCTAGGAGTTGATATTCCAAAACTGATTGAACGGTCTGAGTAGAGTAGGATCTTTTTTTCCATTGTGGCTGAGCCTGAACATACTCACTTTTGAGTAGATAAGATAAATATAACAGATAAAGCTTGCCATCTAGAGGAATTGTACAGAAATCCACTTTTCTTTCTACTGAATTTGTTCTTGCAGTTACTCATGTGAGTGTGAGCAGACAAACAAAAGCAAGTGACACATTTTAGTATTGATTATAACTAGCCAACTATCAGAAGGATTGAAGCAAGATGATAGGGAGACCTGCCTTCAATTTATTCTTTTGTCATCCAACTTCTCTCTCCTTTTGCAGGCAGTATAAAGATCCCTGCTCCATCCTGTTCCCAAAACTATTCAACGGTGATATCCCCTTCCTATGTAAAAATGAGAAAGGACAGCAAAGGCATGAATCTCTGCCCTGACATTTTGCTGAGGTGGAGTCTGAAGCATAGACAAGATGCCTCCCTTGAAATGCTGAATTATCCCATGGTCCGATGGAGTCCTGTGGATGTTTCCCAGACAGGTGGCATGAGCAGCTCTGCTTTTCCAGAACTTGTCACTGCCAATACTGACACACAATATGAGAGCTTGGGGCTCAATTTCCTCCTCTGCTTCAGGGGACTGAAATATCAGTCTTTCCCTTTTCCAGGACATCACTCTATGCTCACCACAGAAAGACAGTCTTTAGACCATGGAGAGGGTAACGGGAATAGAAAAGGATCAGGCCACAAGGTATTGCAACTTCCTGAAAAACAGTGTTGATAAAGCAGAGGTAAGATGGTACACCTGTGGCCTGGTGAAATTTCAGAGGAGCATTGCATTCCTTGGGTAGGAGGCACCTCTCAGTAGGAGTCACAGAGCAGCCCCATACGGTTTGCTTGGTAAAGCTGATGGGATTTCCAGCCCTGCAGCAGTGCATGTGGGTTGGAGTGAAAGGAAGATGACTATGGTGGGCACACATGAATGTATCCAGGCATCAAGGCCAAGGGAAATCAGGTCTCCTGCTCTTGAGGTGAAAGCGAGCTGCCCTGGCTGTGTGCAGTCCAGCTGAGGTTGCTGTGCCACTCACCCTCGCTAAACACGCAAAGTGACTCCCAGCTACTTTCTCTTGCATAAGAGTGTGTTATGTAAGCACCAGCAGTGGTGAAATTATTTGTCTCAGTGCAGTGCTGGGCACAAGGTCATTGACACTGTTTGTTAAATTTTGTTTGTTAAATTTTGTTTGTTAAATTGCCTCAATCTCAGACCTTGACTTCTACCTCGAGTGCAGATGCTTCAAAGGGATTATGAGAAGAGTGAGTATCACTCTCATTTCACCGTGAGGAAAGTAATATCTCCTTCCAGCTTCAGGCATAACAGGGTAAAACAGTAAATAGAGCTTCACGTTAATTTCCATTATATTTAGTAGGGAGAACTTGGTAATAATTAAGTAAATGGCCCTGTCCTGCTTCTTTTGAAATCAAAAGGAGTTCTGCTATTTACAGAAATTGAAAATAGAAAAATGTTAACTGTGCTTTTGCCTTTTCACAGTCACATTGATATCAGAAGAGTCACGTCTTGATGGAAGTCAGTGAGAGGCTACCAACTTACACCAGAAGCAAACACAACTGGTCATGAGCTGTCATCCCTCAGGCTAATTATGAACTTGTCAGTTCAAGGATTCTTCTGAGTTCACTTTTAGGGATCAGTGTGGTTAATCCTCTGAACTTTAATTTTTAGCCTAGCAATGACATACCTCAGTACCTATGTTTAACTCCTGAATTACCACTCTTTTGGGCTGGGAAACTGATAACAACTAGATGAGTAGTCCCAGATTAGTACTGACCTCATACGTCACCCATCCTGCTGTACTCTATTATTTAATCATACCTCACTCCTCTTAATGAGACTCATTTATCTTTCTCTCAAGTTTCATATTATTTCCTGCTTTACTGAATTTTGTGATGAAAAAAGGAGAAATACTGCTAATTGATCTCCTTCAGGTGACATTACTTCTTGCAAGAACCTCAATCAGTGCTGGCAAACATCTGTTTGACAAGAAATTTCCTTTTTATATTTCACTTTGGAAATTTTAAGGATAGCTCTGCTGATAAAGGATGAGCAATACACAGGCTTCATCTGAGAAATTACAGGCACAGGGAACATGGCAATAGAAATCTCTCAGATCTCTGGTGGCTTGGTGGTGATTATAAGACCTAGTTGACCAGACTGACAGAACCTTTTCATCAAGAGCTGCCCTTTGCACATTAACCTACATGTGCATAAGCCTGTGAACACAGTGTCTGTAATAGTCTGTGTGTATGGCTGTGTCAGATGGTGTCAGCCCTGAGACAAGAAGAGTTTCCAAGTTCAGCTGTTTATTGAAAGACAATCACCTTGGTCCTTGGCCCACATCAGTTATTTCGCAGATAGAAAAACACAGGGAGAAAAGCAGTGGACCATGGCATCCAGGCTTGTGCAGAGGCAGACTAATGGCTTTTGTCCTTAATCCAAGTAGCTATTGCTGCTTTATGGACCAGATGAAGAATGATCCTGAATGTCACACAGAGAGACCTGAGGGTTTTAAACAGCAATTTTCACTAGGTTCAGGTCTCAAGAGCACTGATATGCCTCAGTTGCCCTGAGCATTCTCCCAGGACCTCCACTATCCCTGCTTAGCCCAAGAGATCTGTGTCAGTTCCATCTGGGCACTCTGTTCAGCACTCTATTATGCTGCAACAGGCTGGGGCTGAGGAATGCCGGAACTGCGGAATCCTTTTTAATCTCATTCTCACCTGACAAGTGTTGTGCAGCTATATTTAGAGCTTCCTTAAGGCTGAGGGACATATTTGATAACCTCTCAAGGACTCTCCTCCCTCCATTTTGCTGTTCTTCTCTAATATATTGGGATGATGTTCATCCTTGAGATCAATTGCACTTCACTACAGATATTGAATTCTTGAGAATCTTCCAAGTCATCTGCTGCTGCTTTGTGCAGCTCCTCCGTAGTTCATCCAGATAATATGCATACAAGGATATTGCACCAAAGAGAAGAAGAGCTCATAAGAGCAAGATATGTTGTCTGACTTACTAACAATCTCTGCCTAATTATAAAAGACTTGGATGGGAGGATTTTCCGATTCACAAACCTCAGTTGCTATGCTAGAAACATTAGCCTAATTCAACAGAAAAAAAAAATAAAAAGTTGGAAATTATTTCAAGCTTTGCAGTCTCAGCAGACACAGAATTTTGACTCTAATAACTTCTTCCCAATAAAACTATCCTAATGATTCTGTTTCTTCAACACCTTGGAATTAATGTAGATTATTCATCACCTAAAAACATGGGGAATTTAGAATGAAACTTGAGGGAGTATTCTCTGCTTCCACGTGATTATGGTTTTTACCCATAGGTTGCACTGGGACAAATAAGCATGTCAGGTGTCAGGAAGAGAAAAATGAGGCTGCTCAATGGTTCAGCCCTTATTTCATTCCTGTGATTGCCTGAAAATCTCATTCACCTATTCTGCCTGATCCACGCTTTTTGCATTGTACATGCGAAAGAGAGAGGCACAAAGATACAGTTGTGAACAGCTGTCAACTTCCTTTGCCTGCTGGCAGTGAAACAGCTGATTAACTGCTTTCAGATGCAGTTAATTTAGTAAATTAGAAAGTGGTACATCTTTGTCTAAAATTTCAGAAGTGCTTGGGCTGCACGGATATTTGATTGTTGCACTGCTCAATCAACCCAATTTTTATTGAGTGTTCAGCTCATACTTCTAGAAAATCAAATTTGTTAAGTGTCCAAAACTGGGAATACAGAAATGGAACTGCTTCAGTCACACAGCAACTTTCTGAATACTGTGGAGATCCATTTAGAACATACTGAGAGAGGCAAATATTATTACTGCCAACCTTCCAGAGGAAATGTGAGTTTACCCAGCAGAGAGTTTAATTCTGCTGCTGACTTTACTCAGATCAAGATTTCGACCCCATTCCAGCTTTGCAAAGAATGTACTAAACATTCTTAAACATAAAACTTTAACTTGATTGAGTCAAAAAGAGAATCAGCCAGTCAGTCAATGTTAATAGACTTATACTCTAAACTCAGTGTAAGGTTTCATTTAAAACTAAATTCAGAGCCACTGTCTGAGGAGAAAAAGTGGATGTATCACAGCCAAGTCTCTAAACTGGTAATAACAATAACTTTTTTGACCCAGCTTTCCAGGGTGGACTGTACGGCCTTTCTCGCTCATTCACTGAAAGAGTGGATGGAGAATGCTGTTCAACCCTGCAGCTCAGACAGAGATTTGTTGAGTTCTCTGGTTTAAATCCTTCAGCATTCAGGAAAGGATTTTTGAAATAATTTATCATACTTCTCACTGTAGAGGAAGGTTTGAGGATTGCATCACATGAGGTAAGAGGAGAAACTGAGGGAGCAGGTTTCTTCAGCCTGGAGAAGAGAAAGCGAAGGGCAGGAAGTACAATTACCTATGGGTTGAGCGTAGGGAGAAGATCAGAGTTTTCACAAAGATGCACAGTGAAAGGGTAAGAGGCAACAATCAGAAGCTGAACTTCAATCTGAACAGAGATTTCTTCATCCGAGAGTGGAAAGGCACAGGAAGAAGTTGCCCAGAAAGGTAACTGGAGAGACTCAAAACTCAAGTTGGATACAGCCCTGAGAGACCTGATCTAGTCCTGAAGCTTAGAGCAGCATTTTGAATTAGGGGACCTGCAGAAGTCCCTTCAAACACAGTTATCCTGACTTTGACAGCTTCATAACCAAGAGGCTGATCATAAATGTTAATAGCAGTCCAAACAAAATTTCACATGAATTCGCATGAACAATTCATGTAAAGCCCACTCTACGATTTAAGAAAATAATATTAAGTTGCCATTGCATTGCAACATAGGTTTTGGCTGATTAGATGCAAAAACAACTCACCTATAATGAAAAAGGAATCACAGTGAAAGCCACATCTTTTGTAGTTTCATGATGATTTCATGCAGCTTTATTTTTAGACAGAAATGAGAAATAACTGAAAGCTAGAAGGGAGAACTCACTTTTAAGGCAGCATTTCCCAGTTCTCCAATCCATTCATGAATCTGTAGTTGCATTTCCAGCTGGATTACTAGGCTCATGGCTCCTATTGCCCTAAGGGCACCACGGAGTCTTGTTCTACTGACAGCCTTTTAAGTGGCTTCATGGTCTCTGCCATTTGTGATCACAGTTTCTGTCAGCTGCAGTTATTTCTTTCACGGAAAATCCCGGTTAAGAAAGGCTGAGTGTATATAAAAATAATGCCAGCATCAAGAGGTCAAAACCCATGATGTTTCTGAACCAGTAAGACTTGCTATAACTGGAAAGCTTTTCAGCTTTTCGTTGCAGGATTAAGGTCGGAAGTTTTCTCTTTCCTTCCTTTAAGAGGGCTTCCCTTTATGATTTTAATGTTTACTTTGTTATGTAACTACATTGATTAGCAGCTTTATCACCATCTCCGTATTCAGCATGAGTTTCTTTGTCAAGAATAATCTGATAACAACATTATTTCAGTGACTTCTACCCATGATCTCTCAGTTATGGAGCTGTAAGAACAAGAATTGTTAGGATAAACTATGGTTTAGACACTCAAACCCCAAGGAATTGCTTTTATTTATATTAATGTATTCTAGAAGGCTTAGATAATTTTATTTAGTTCCATTATTCACTTTTATATTTATCTTCATACTATTTAAACTGATTTCTTCTTCAAAAAAAAATGCTGTAGAAAGTAAAAGTATTCAATTTATTTTCATTTAAAAAAACCTCCATTGTTTCACTGCTTTCTAGCACTTTGCATCTGATACCACTTTGACTCTCAATCTTTACCCGTTCCTTCTGGTATAAAGACCAGAGACTTCAGAAAAATAACAACACATACTTAAGAAAATTTCCTAATTTGGGCAGTTTCTAGGAGATATGTGTGTGCATGTTAAGGGATTTCTCTTCCAGTAAGCATTCCTCTCTACACATACTGTGATGCCTGGCTATACGCCTCTCCTCTTAACTGTTGAATCACTCTGAATTTTATTCTCTTTGACAAGTGTCACAGCTGCTTTTCCAAATGATCTATTGTGTAATATCACCACATGGCTAACTTGTAGCCTCTCAACTCAGAAAGCTGTGTCTTATTTAGGCTTTTTCAAAGTACAACTTCTCTTACAAAATGCAAATTATAATTTTGAAAAATATTGTGTCCACTTACATTTTTTGCAATGTTTCATTCATGTTTCTGTTTCACACAGCCCTCAGTCTTCCTTGGCTGATTTAACCAATTGTTTCAGATTACCCACTCAATGAAACCTCAGATTCTTTCTTCCTTGACATATTCTTCACTTTGCACATAAATAACTCCAAATTACCATGCCAGGGAGAGAGGCGAGACTGAGTGAATACCAAGTGACTCCATGATGCCAGTACGAGACATAAAATAGCATAAGAACTTGCCAAAGTCCTTCCCTTAGATAAAACTATTCACAACTAGTTAATGAAAAGTCCTCCAAGTTTGGCAAGCTAAATCAGCAATGTCTGTTGGCTTTTAATTGTTCTAAGAGTCTCTGGCCACAATACATGACTCCTGTGCTACAGAAATTGCCAGGAGTGGCAGCATTCAGTGTCCCTGGAACACCGTGCTTTAATATGCATTTCTTTTTCTCTCTCTCTCTCTCTCTCTCTCTCCCTAAAAATATATATGTATAACAAATATTTACAAGCTGTGCCCAGATCCTGTAGGTTAGGTCTTCTTTTCTAACTGACTTGACAGTACTGAGGAATACTATAGCTTTTTTCAAAGTACTGGCTGACAGATAAAGCAACTCAGACAAAACCCTTCTCTTTTCAAGTGTATTAAATCATTACATTGAGCTCTGGATTGCAAGTTAACCATAGAAGTCTTGCATTCTTAGAATCATAGAATGATTAGATTGGAAAAGACCCTCAGGATCACTGAGTCCAACCGTTAACCCAGCACTGCCAAGTCCACCACTAAACCATGTCCCTCAGTGCCACATTTATATGTTTCTTAAATACTTTCAGGGATGGTGACTCAACCACTTTCCTGGGCAGCCTATTTCAATGTTTGACAATCCTTTCTATGAAAAATTTTTTTCTAATATCCAATATAAACCTCCTGTAGCATAATTTGAGACTGTTACCTCTTATTCCTTAAAGCAGAATAAAGACAAACATTTGACCTAAGACAAATTTAATTTCATTTCAATATTAAAGGGTTTGCTGGAAGAAACTTTTTGAATATGACAGTAAATACAAAGGCTCTGAGAATAAGAAACAATTAAAAGCATTTGGCTAAACCAGTGAAAATACAAATATCGAATACATGACTTATTGCGAATTACATTAATAAATGATGGATACTTCAGAGACTCTTCTCCATTTGTACAATATGTTCAGCAGTGCAGGGCCTTCTGTAGTCTTCTCGTTTTCTGTAGCTTCTGGAAATAATAACTTACAAACTTTTCAACAGCTTTATCTGATTCATTTATCATATGTACCAGGAAACAACAGACTTGATATTAGATCATTGCTGGCTTTTCAAACACAGCCTCATGGAAAACATAGTTCTTTCAGAAATTAAAATCTGATTTCACTTCTGGACTGAGGAATAACATCTGCATTAACAATCCTGACCAGAGTACTTTAACCCTGACTGGACGTTGAAAACCAGCAAAAAGCATGACCAGACTGAAATATGGACCATACTGGTTATCTAGGAGAAATTGATGTTGAGGACCAGATTTCAATTGTGCTGACAAGTTTTGGTTGTAAGTTTGTAATAAATTGGCTCACAAAACCCCCTAGGTTTAATGTAGAAATTCACCTACTTATAGGCTATGCATAAGCCATGCAAGGCAGGAGGCCCTCCGTTTGAGAACAGTGTCATTTCAGTTTTGCCATGGAACTGCTGTACAAAATCAAATTCCCTGATTTCTCACATTTTGTCTTACTTGGTGGTTATTTAAGAAATCTCACAGCAATTTTGAGTTGCAAATGCTACAACATGCATTTTTTTTGTTTGTCCCCTTTCCCCATCCTGCCTTTGCTATGGTCTCTTTCCCAATGGCACAATTCCTGTTATGACCCTTTCAGGAATACTTTACAGCGTGAGCAGAAAAATGACTAGCTTTTTCTGTAACACAGAACAATTATTAGGTGGGTTTCTGATACACCTCTGCACATGGCAGTGATGTTCAAGGATTCCTCATCTCAAACCTCCCTAACACCTCTTCCTGTCCATAGTCCTAAGAGAGCCACTTCACTCCTTATGGAGAGCACCTGCTTATTTTCTTTTCCACTGGAAAGGATCCACAACCACCACCACACTGAGTGTGCAGCAAAGCAAGCTAGTTTAGATGAACGGGAGGGAAGAGAGGCTTCTTAAGTGGTGCCTTGCTTAAGAGGCACCTCTCTGTTGATGACTTTGAGTTCTTTGAATCTGATTTATGAGCCTGAAGATACTCTGTCCTTTATTTCCTGAAGAAAACCCCCACAAACTGGGTGTTGAAGGCACGTGTATCAAAACTTTCTCTTAAATTTTGAGTGTAGGAGATGCCATTTTTCTTTCTCTCTCACATTTTTTCCTATTCACTCTCGCCTTGCCATTGGTGTATCTAGCAAGTAGTCAGAAACATGGATTCATTGCAATTTTAGCTTTTGTGAACTTGAACCCATGTTTCCCCTAATGGTCTATTCCAAAACATGCTTTGGGCATTCTCATCTGTTCTTGTTGAAGTTCCAATCTTGTACTTAAACACTGGTGGCCAAAGGAAGGAGACAAGCCTGCTTCTGTAAATCCACTGTCTCAAAATGCCCAGTGGAGAGGAGCACTCTGCCTTCTCATCCCTTTCCTGGGGGCTGTGACGATGTTTTCCCCAAGCAGTTGCCTCATGACAGCTGTAAAATCAGAGACACAGGGATGTACCCACATCTTTCACCTCCATAAGAGTGACCTACCTGTTGGGTTACAGTCGTGCTCCTCTTCCCCTCCCACCCTCAATGAATCCAAAAATGCAGCTTGAAGTCCTGTGGATACTGCCTCACTGCGCTCATGTCCGTCGCTTGCTGGCCCAGTGAATCATTGATCATTTCTTTGTAAACCTCAGAAGGGAGGGACAAACATTCTCTGTGATTTCTACACACACACACTCCTGTTTAGTCCCCAGTCTCACCTACTGACTGATGGGTTAGGCAGGGGAGAAAAACAGTGTTGGATCCCTCCAGGCAAAGGAGATGGAAACAAGCTCTCTCTTCTCTGACACTCTTTGTGAGAGCTCCAACCCCTGGATAACAGAGGCAGCTCCAACAGGACTGACTGGACATATTTTACAGACAATTGGTGGTTATTCATTTTGTTCAGGGCCTGAGCTGAGTGTGCAGCTGATTGGCATGCTGGCCAAACAGACGGAGGCTGTCAGCGCAGTAGCTGGGGGAACACCTCACCTGTGAATCCCTGCAGCGATGAGACATCCATTCAGTCCTAAGCCACACACCCACTCTGAGAGCCTGCCAATGCCTCCAAGCAAAATTTAGCCTCTCATGAGCTCAAAGGTCAGGAATGCAACCACCACCAGTTGACACATCAAGCACAACGTATATTTTATTGGTTTCATTTCCAAGATAGTTAAAAATCAGACTGAAGAAGAGTTGCATAGTATAATCTCTGCAATTTATGAGGAATAATCACATGTTTAATGCAGTCCTTCATTTTGATTTGTGTATAATTTTGAGGGAAGGATGATCTAAAATTTTGACCATACTTTGAAGGAAGCCATTGAAAGTATATAAATCATAAACTGTATCTGAAATATCTTAGTCATATCAGAGTACACAGAGTTCAGAAGCTTCCCCTAAAAATACTGATTTCTGTTTTGTGATTTCAGCCTCCTGGCTATTATTAGAGCTTGTAATAATCACCATTTTTGCCTTGAGATTTGAAAAGGAGCTAAGTCCCACAGAGAATAAAATGTGTTTGAATAATTCATTGCAAGGAAATATGGATTTGGTTTTCAAATATATAGAGGATTTTCTACATACAGCACTCTGGAAATACTGTATTAAGTACATTTATTATCCACAGCAGGCAAACATATATCTGCAATTAGTTCAAAGACTTAATTTTGCAGTAATTGGGAGTATTTAGATGAAATAGCCTGCATTCATATGGAATGGTCTTTTTTCTATATACAGGGAAGGTTTAGAAATACATCCATATAGAACATGTGATCTTTCTATACAGTGTTTCAAAGTATTTATGCCCTTTTTGTACCTGCAGTACCTGGGTTTGCAGTATGTTAAACTTCTTCTTTCTTTGAAATTTATTTCACATGATGGGAGGGATGTTCTTTCTACAAACTTACAGTGCAAGTAATTTAAAATAGACTCTTCCTATTTCAGGATTTTCCACTGAGTTTTGGCACTGAGAAGAATTTGTCTTCATTGATGGAAAGACATATCAATACTGGCAGGAACACTCCACTTACTAGAAGGGAAATATTATCCTTTGCTGAGATGAAAGATTCCTTATGTATCTTCCATCAATCTGAAGCATTGTGACATTTCCTATCACTGTACCACAAGAATGTTCCTTCTGGGAAATGCACAGTCTATACTAATGAGTGTGTTCATACACCAGAGGAAATCTTTCTTTTCCCCCTATAAAATGGCAAAATTATTCTTAATCTAATGTTACTAAGCTACAGCAGAAAGAATGTGTAATTGCCTGTAAATAATAGGTCAAAATGACCAAGCATGACATTTTTAAAGTTCAAATCCACTCATCCATAGTTATCATACACTGCACTACGGCTATTCACAAACAGTATTTGTCAAGCCACTGTGAGCCAAAGTGACTTATTTTGTAGTAAATCCAATAACAAGTGAAACAGAGCTTGTTGAGGTTTGCTTTCAATTTCCTTTTCTAACTTCTGTGTAATTTTAAACAAATGGCACAGTGGTGAGGTGAAGAGGACAGAGCAAAGCACCAGAGATCACCTGAAGGTCAGCATACAACAGGTCTCTTCATATTAAATCTGTCAATGCTGAGATGGCTTTCTATCCAACAATATTCTGCATAACAGAAAGGCAACGAGTGAAACAGTTAAGATATTTAGATACCAGGAAACTGCTTTTCAAGGTTCTTAAAAGCCTGCTCATTACAACCTCAGATAATTGACTATTAGACAGATAAAACCCCTGCTTTTCAAAGCAGACATCAAGGAGCAGACCTTGGGCTCTGAAGTAGAAGGTACAACTCTGAAAATTGATCCTCAGTTTACATACATATGAAAAACCTCTCTCTTTGCTGTATTTTACAGCAGATTGTAAGAAACAGATAATGTCTCTTCTCATTTCCATTACAAAGCTCTGCTCAGAGACTGTTCCAGCTCAAGTGAGTAAAACCAGTTCTTCAAAAGAACAAAAGAAAGAAGAAACCATTACATTAAAAAAAAAAAAAAAAAAAAAAAAAAAAAAAAAAAAAGAGAGAGAGAGAAAGAAGAAAGATGGTAGACCGTTTTTGAATTCTGATTTGTGCTTCCCTTTTCCAATTGTACCCTGCTCTGTGGTAGTTGTCACTCCCTTTTCAGAAGGACTGTTTGACCAACTCTTTCACAAAGCCACCTGCCTTCCTCCAGGGCTATGCTCAAAAAACTCAAGGACTGCTTCAGCCAGAAGCAGTTTCACACAGCTGGAGCCAAAATTGCCCCAAGGAAGTTCTAAATCATACTGGATGAGAGTTCTGAAGGTGCTTTTAATGGGGTCAAAATTTCACTTCCCAAATGGCAAGAGAGCAGCCAATTTAGGAGAATTTTTTCTTCCAGAAGGAATTCCTAGAAGCATAAAATTGCTCCATGGCTGGCTGGACACATGCTGAGGGTCATAAAACAGCTGGCCTAGATGTATTCAGGCTTGCAGTACCTCTTTTTTTTTTTTTTTTTTTTTTTTTTTTTTAACTTTCTGTGTGGGTTTTTTTGCTCTGTGGCTTCCTTTATTTATTTTTTTAATTTTCACAATAAACAATATTCCTGACATTTGCTCTCAGAAATCAGAAAGCATTAGTTTTATTTAGGAGCTTTCAAGAGCCTTCTAAGGAAGGCAGTATCAAATGAACAAAGAGTAAGAAAAAAGAATGCTTTGAGCTGTTCATGATGGAGAAGCATCCAAACTTTCAAGAGTATCCTTAAGTGGCCATTAGAGACTGCTCAGGACAAATGAAGTTTGTATAGAAAATTACTGTTTTGGTTGAAAAATCTCTAATTAGAAATAACGTGTCAACATCCACAAATATGTAAGAAAGCAAGAGTGGGGGAATCCTAGAACCACAGAATCATGGAATGGTTTGTGTTGGAAGTGAACTTAACAGGTCATTTACCACCAATCCCTCTTCCAGGGGCAAGGACATAAAAAAACCCCAGAGAAGTCATCACATAAAATTAATCAGATGGAAAAGTAACAAATGGAAATGAGAGAAATAAGTTGAGAACAATCAGGTGGAATTCCCGCACCAGGAATGTGTTTTGCCAATGGCACCTTGAATCTTCATTGATCTTTGAGACTTGTTGACATCCTCACACATCGCTTCTGAAGGGGGAGACACAGATTTCCCAATAATTCCCTCTTTTCCGGTGCTTTCATACTGCCTACACATTACCTTCAGTCTCATTTTTGAAAAGCTGAATGCACTGCTACTCTCATGCTGCTCTCCCACTGTTTCCTTCCCACCCACATTGTTTCTAAAATATGTCTTGCATCCTCTCTCCTCATTGTGGTTTTAACAAAGTAGCATAAGGAAGTAGAGTATTGTTGTATTTACTTTCCTTCATTGAGATGTGGCTTTCTGACAACGAAGTTGGGCTTGTTTTGGGAGTCATCCACCAGTAAAACTTGATCAAGCCTGTTGCATTCTGAAGCAATTGTGCAAAATAGAGTTATGGCTGCTGTAACCTAATCACAAGCAAAAACATGTAGGTGAGCTGTAATTATCAAAAGTGTTGCCATCTGATAACATTTACAGCAAACAGAAAATTAAAAGACTTAAACCAGCAGCAAATGAGTGGAAGCTTTTTCTTTTTTTTTTTTTTTGAATAACTGACTATTGAGTTTTCCCTGAAGATGCATAAACATTTCATCGCCACCAGAGAATCTATCCTGAACATTTTTCTTCACTGGATGTTGGCGGCTGAATTTCTGTATTCTCCTTCAGCACTGGAAGTACTTGGGACCCAACTGATAAAACACCTGAGAAGGATGAGTGCAAGGGCTGGTTCATCAGGTATACGCCGAAGTTTGTCTGAAAAAAACCCAAAATATTTATTAAGATATAAAGCATGTTAGAGCAATCAGATCAATAGATGATCTCACAACCCAGATATGTTTAGAAGAACAATATTGCTTTAAGAATAAGGAGGTATGTACTATGTGCATATAATTAAGAACATTCTTAACTCATTAACTAGAATAGATGGGTAAACAAAAACTAAGACCATGCTACTCAAGAAGAATACCTTAAGTAAGTGGATAAAGAATGTAGTATTTCATCATGAGCTCCATAGTATCATGTATGTAATTTACACTCACTCACAGTCTTGTTATTTAATGACTGTTCTGGCTTCTTGACAAATGCAGTTGATGCATTATCACAAACAAAGGCTGTGCAGCGTGAGAACACGTGTGTTCTAACAGCAAGGAAGTCTTGCATTTTCTCCCAGGAATTATTCACTTTGTTAAAAAACTTTATTTTGTCTAGCCTGTGTGAATTTCCCTTTATTTGTTTTTATGAATATTTCAATATGTTTTACAGAAAATATTCAGAAAGTTTGTTTTATTAGGTCTCTTCTTATCTGTCATTACTCCTTACTTGTGAATACATCCTATATAAATATCAGAAATACTTAGAATGTGTCTTTGTGATACTGACTAATAAAGAAAAGAACAGAAAAACCACTTCACCCACTGACCATGCAACCCTTAGAGGCACCAAAAACCTGATCTGAGTGTCTGCACTCTTATGTATGCTCTTGATCTGAAGCAGTTGAATGTTACAGTTGTAGTTGTGTACAGCTAGGTGTGATCTGAAAATGTCACAGGAGGAGACTGGTGTAGTTTTGTGGTTTTGTTTTCCAACAGCGGAGAATTTTGAAATATGCAAGAAAAAGACTTGTCATCTCATGATAATATTTTCCAAAGGATTAGATAAGAGTTAGGGGGAAAAAAAAAAGTAAAGTAGGAAATAAAGAAATGCTGAGGGCTATATTAAATAGACAACTGATGTTTAGACTTCAGAATGTCTTTTCTCCTCAAACTGAGGACTTTGGAAACCCAATACTAATTTTCTTGTCCCTTTTTACTCGTTTCAATAAAAACTATTTTGCTTTGCTAGACTACAGCAAAAATGCACAAGTCATTCTAAAGTGTAAAATAAATAAATAAGCAAATGAAATTACCTAAAAACAAAACTCTATTATCCTTCTCTATTTCCTGATTACATTTGCTAACATTGTTCAGATCGATGATGCTGAAATTGAGGGAATTACATTTAGAGCAGGTTTAGAAAAAAAATAGTAGGTAAAAGGAATTGCAATAAATTTAAAAAATAGTGTTAAGTGAATTTAATGGAACATATCTGACAAACTAAATATAAAGGCAGTATGTATTCTCCTATTCTTGCACTGTATAATTAAAGATATATGAGGTAACACGGAACAAATTTTAGTCTTTGAAGAATTTGCTAATTTAGCAAGACTGACACTTATGCCAAAGTAAAAAATATCTATCAAAAAATGCCCTCAGACTCTGAATTTGGGTCTTTCTGTTTCATTTGTAATCCTAAACTTCAAAAAGAAAACCAGGACCCAAGCTGAGGGTTTTTTGGCTACTTCTGCTATTTATTCATCTCACTGGCATGTCACGTATTTGGGTACGAGTGCACTTCTCAGGCCTTCCCTATTACTGACACTTTTTGGATAGCAGTGATCATAATTGTGTCAATGCTTGGTGGACACAGGGTATATCCTTATGGTCAGTTTTCTAGTATTTAATGCTGAGGAACAACTGCAGCACAGTAAGATTACAATGATCCAGCACAGTGACTGTTGGAACAACCATGATGCTAAAATGGATAGTAACAGAATATTAAAGCACACAGTATTATTTTTCCATTCTTAACAAGCTGTGGTTTCTCTATTGGCATAAATTATGTGTTTCTCAGCCTCATTTATATTAACTGTATTGTCATATTGATTTAACTTAAATTGAGAATAAAATAAATCTGGGCAGATTGTTCACTGTGCAGAACTTAATTTACCAATTTTTCTATTATTGTGAATAATTCTTTATTGTTATTATTGTGAATAATAATTTTTAAATGCACAGAATTATTGAAAAAAAGGCGCTTTTTTTTTTTTTTTTTGTGAATGTTCTTAAGACCAAAATTTAGCTAGTGGTTACCAGAAGGGGATTTAACATCTTTTAAGTAAATTTCCCTGGGTTTTTAATAATTACAAATATTGACTCAGCAACTACTGATAACGGCAATAACACACACAAGCCCCCACCAAACAACCACAAAAGCTATGCATCTGCCACTTGAGCTCTGTTTCAAGAGAAAGATAAAATGTAGAAATCAGCCTTTCTCACATTTCACTGATGAAAAATGAAGCTTTCAGACTCAGAGATTATATCCTGCAGAGTTATTACAATGAAACTGAATAATCTCTCCCTGCTGCTCCTACCTTTTCCTGACTTAAGAGCATTTTACTCTGCATATAATCTCCCCAGAACACACCAAAAACTGGGCAGGGAGTGCTGGACTGTGAGCTCCATGTCTTTATCTGCTCAGTATTCTGATGGCAGTAGAGACTCTTTCCATCACTGTAAAACTTCACGTGGACAAAAAAATGTAAAGCGCCTTGATTAAGAAAAAGCACAACACTTCACTGCTGAGAAGAATAGAGAAAACATACTTATTCTTGCCAAGAGTGAATCATATGATAGTCATCACATTCACTTAAAGGAGGAGCTATGAAATGTTGTCATTCTTGCATGTTGTTTCAAGTTCATTTACTGGATCAACAGTAGTATGCTCTGCTCAGATATTCACTGTCAGAGAAATACCCTAGGTGCACTATCTCCTTTTGTAAGATAGAAACCTGAAGTGCTACATCTGACAAAGGCTGAGGTGAGATGACTTCAAGCTACAGCTCCTGAACAATCAGTTAACACAGACCAGAACTTGGTACAGAAATACCTTGATAGAATGTGTAAAAAGCACATAAATCATACTGCATGCTAATACTAAGCTTTGGATGGATGAGTTCTGGATTTTGCTCCCAGATGTAGCTCTTAGCTGCCATCTCCCAGCAGATAAATTTACCTGTTCAGATTTGCTCATTTATTCATACAATAACATAACCTCCCTCTCATGCAAAGGTTTGGGAGATGCAATTATTAAAAGTGATTTTTTTTTCTAAATGTAAGAATGTTTCATCAGCTTTAGATTCACCAAAACTTATTAGTAAAGCCTAACAAAATAGGAGAGTGGAAGTACTCAATTTCAACATGCTGACTATTTATACTGGTTAAAAGGAAAATTTGTAAGTTAGTGTGCAAAAAACCCATATGTTCAGTTGAAAATATCTGGACAGCAGAATATTTTCTTAAGAATTGATTTTCCTTTGCTCTACCTTAAATGCATTTTCCAGTTCAACCACTAATAAGAAAATAGAACTATATTACTTCAGAGGTCTACTAATTACAACAATCATTGTTTTCAAGTGTTCCAGATATTTGAATGAAAAGCATTGCATAGTTAAAGCCCTGCATTACTATGAAAATAATGATAATGATGCATAAGATATGAGAAGTCATTTGCTATCCTTGCTAACATCTCACTAAGCAATCCAAAGGCACAGCATCTAATTCTGCAGGATAAGAAATTCTCCCAAGGCACAATGAGGTACATAAAGGAGAATCAACAGCTCACTGGGAAAAACCCCCCACAAGCCTTTTAGCGTATGAAGGCATGTGCAAACATAATGGATTTCCCTTGATGTACAGCTGCTATCCATACATTTAGACTGGGGCAGACTGATAATGCAATTCCCTTTGCTGCCTTGACTCCAAGTCCCACCTTATAGCACTGCTGCAAATCTACCCACAGGGCTTCTGCTATTGTTAGTGCTGTACTCATATGCAAATTCCCGAAGACAGGCAAGAATTCAGTGTTCTCCATTTTCCATCCATGTGTGTTTTGCATCAGGTGGTGAGGCATGTGAAACTTCATGTGGCTATTTTTATGCCATTTGCTTAATGTAGTTACTAGTCTTTCGTAGTCTCCTGCAGTAACAGAGAGCACTCTGTCACACAAGAGACCTTATTTTCCTTTTCAGTCAAAAATTACAGAAGGAATCCTTAATGAGTGTTTCTTCAGAAAGCAGTGCTCAAGTTCACTTTGTAGAGGTGTTTGCAACTTATTTCAAGCAATGACATAAAAGGCTTCATAAAAAGCAACTGTCTAGGCTTCAGCACCATTCTTTATGTATATCAGGAAACATGCAAATTGCCTATGTGGCTAATTACAGTAGCTGGTTCTGACTTTCCACTGCAATCCATCTATGCAAAGTTTCAATCTTTCAGCTTGGAGCAACAGGATCTCAGAGTCTTGGAGGGATGGAGAAAAACAGGATTTCAGAAATAAATATTGAACTACCTCTTACTAATCTTAAATTATTTATCTAATTATTGAAGTTCATTGGCAGTGCTGCTATTTGGGCTACAAGTCTTATAAATTTCAATGTTTTTGTATAGGTTGGTGTTCTTGGAAAAAAACAAAACAAAATGGTAAATATTGACAGCTGGCTCACTTTTGTATGTGCAGAATCTTTAATGTTTTGACAATCAAATAACTACAACAGCCTTTCAAAAAGCTAGGAAGTTAGCTTAAATCTTATTTTGTTGCAATAGTTTCTTTTGTAGTTTGAATCAGATTATTGACAGATGGAAGCAAACACTGCTAAATTCCTTCACTGAATCTGCATCTGATTAAAAAGAAGAGAATGAAGTCTATTACATGACTCTGTAGCAGAAAAGCACATCCTAGATTCATGAGTCACCAAAGGATTAGCTCTGCAATTTAACACAGTCACATGGACTCGTTCTTTCTCTCTCCCCACTGTGAACTGTGAAAGTTTTGGATCAATGTTCTGTGCTAGGCCTGCTGAGCATGCTGAAAATGTCATAGTCCTCTGGTGCTGCTCACTGATAACCAGCTGGTGATCATCACCCCACAGATGGCTTGCAGCAGGGATGAGCTCTGAGGTCTTCTCAGACCAGTTCAGGCAAAACTACCAGTTCAAACTATTTCTTTCAGCTGTCTGCTAACCCGGTGACCTCAGCCTTACGCAGAGCAGGGCATGCTCACAAGATCCCGAATTTCGCCGCGCTGCTGAGGGAAGCAGGGCTCTCCCCCGCGGTGATCAGCAGCGCTGTGCTCTGCCTCGCCTCGCCTCGCCAGGCGGCTTTTATCCGGCGCCAGCTTGTTCTCAAGAGGCTGGATTGCTCCCTTTGCCTTAGTCCTGTTCGAACGAGTTACTTGGTTCTAGGAGTGCTTGTATCAAGAAAATCTTTGCATTGCTGAGTTAATCAGAATGAAAGAGGAGCTCATCTTTGCTGTGGGAAAGGCGCAGAAGGTGTTTTTCCTCTCCTGAGAATGTGTATCTCGGGTAAGTTTTTGTAGCCATTCTCTCCCCGAGTACAGAGTGCTTTCCCTCTACAGAGGATTTAAGTCGTGATCCAATAAAATCATGTGAGCAGAAAAAGTCCTCTGCATACCACACCCCATGTGGCAGCTGGGAAGTGTCCCTGCCCAGAGTGCCCAAACGTGCTCTGAAGTGTCCCAGATGTTCCGGCTGTGGCTTAGCATTAACCATAGAGGGATGTTGTCCTCAAACTATCCACCATGGCACATGTACGGTGGTGATCTGGATACCAGAGCCTGCTGTGCAACTCTAGGTCACCTCAGGTCAGAGGGAAGCTGTGCCTAGACAGCCAGCCCTGCCTGCGTGCCTCTCCCCAGCTCACTGCACCAGGCGGCGGGTTCTGAGATGGAGCCAGGGGAGCTATTCACCAAGGATAACATTCAAGGAAAAGCAAGCCCTTTGTTTGCTTAATGAGTCACTGAGACGAATCAATTTATTAGGTTTTGTTGTTTTTTTTTTTTTTTTTTCCCAAATGTATAATGTACTATTTGTAAGTTGTTTGTGCATTGTTTGGGTGAATGTCTCTGGTGTTTGGTGGGTACTGGTGAGGCGCCTGAGCCCTGACTGGCTGAGGAACTTTTACAACACAAGTTCAAAGAACAGGAAGCAATGAATTTTGAAGAAAGATTTTCAGCTAAATAAATACTTCTGAGGACATTTGTGAAGCTTTTGGGATGCCGAGCTGTCTAGCCATCATCTTAGCACTCTCAGTTCCAAGAAGCAACACAACCCTAAGAAGCAGAAGGACTTCAAATGAACTTCTGTATTTCACACTTACTCTCCAGTCACCCTCTTAAGTAATTATTCTCCACTTTGACTGCATTCATATCTGCTCAGTTTTTCCTGTTAACTTGTTTCTCATGGTAAGAATAAAGTTTAGTCTTAGAGGCCAACTGTATAATTTCAAACACTTTCAGATTTTGCTGCATATTTGTTTTCTTAGAATATATCAGTGCATCAGCTAGTGTTTTTAAACCAAAATAAATATATTGTAAGGAAGTACATACTGAATAAAAGCAAGCACAGTTAAAAATAATGCATATTAATAGTCCTATTCTAATAAAACATGTGAGTATTTTATGGAAATAAACCAGGTCATATCTGGGCTGTAAGCGCATCCTCTTTTAACAGAAAAAACAAACGGTAACAATTAATACAACAATTTAACTGTGGTAATTCTCTCAACAGATATTTCGCTATGCATGCCACAAAGTCACTACATCTTTCATTACAGCCATTTTGAAGTACTGTACTGACCTTTCTGCCTCTGGCAGCAGACAGAGACTGCAGAATTTCTTTGTTTCGTTCCCCAGACTGTTGATCAATGCAGATTATTTGACATCTGCTACATGGACCCACAACCTGAAATTTTAGTTAAAGAAAGTTCATAGCTATATATCAAAGCAGTACAACATTGAGCAGTACAAGCTTCTGACCATCATAATATCTTAAATGCATACCTTTTGCATACCTTTCCTGTGGGCTTTTTACGCTTTCATTATGTAAAGGGTCAGGCCTCTTCACGTAATGTAGTAGGCACATTTTCAAAGGGTCTACTTGCAAAAATCTCACTGAATTTTTATTCACTTTTTTCTTTCTTTTTTTTTTCTTTTTTTTTTTTTTTTTTTTTAAGGAAAACTTTCCCAGAGAGAGAATCTGAGAAATACCAGACATTTACATATTTGTATTTCCTGATGGCTTCACTTCATCTCCAGGTTAGCAGGGCTGCTTGCCCAAAGGAGAACTGAATACAAAATTAAGCTAGTGCCTCAGGATTCAGCCCAAGGAGGATTGTTTCAGTGCAGCTAAGGTGCACAGTATCTTTCTTATATTCATGGTGCTTGTAGATAATCAGAATATAAAATGTGAATTTTCACCAGTGTACATAAACAGAAGCGATAATGGATCGATTCTCTATCATTTATAATATATGGTGTTAGCATCCAGATGTAATAATTCTTAAAGTTAATTGTTGTTTGAACTAAGATGCGCTTTTAAGGGTGGGGGAAGCAAACCTGCTTCCTTATTAAGGCATTAAAATGAAGGACAACATATTGCACTTTCACTTAACATTGCATTCCTAACTTTAGCAAAGCTGTACATTATAGAAACTAACTCTTACAGTATTCCAGTACACAGATTCTATTTTTTAAATGTGTCATAAATTTCAAATATGATAAATAAGATACTTCAGTTTTTTGAGATGCATCTAGAACTGCTTGTATGACTCTTCAGTGTAATCATCAAAACCAAAAATCAGCTTTTTATCAGAAAATTATTTTCCACACCTTTATTTTCTTTATTAAAAGAGCAACATGGCAGAGAAGGAAGTATTTTTCCCTGCTTTGCTTTGTTCAACAGTTTCTTTACCATTTTCCTCGCATCAAGGAGCATTAGCATAATTTCTACTGCTACTTCATCAGTATCTAAACAAGGACCTAGCAGAGACAGGAAAAGACAATACCAGTTCCATAAGCCTTTCTATTTTTGGCTTGTATATCAATGCCAGAAACAGGAATGCCTCTTTATTTTGCAGTTTTACAGTAACTTCTCAATAGGATTCTCAGCTGAGCTCCCTAGTGTAACTCCAGCCTCCAACAAGCTATACACCAAGGGTTTTGTCCATTTTGTTCCTCCTCTCCTACTTACATGAATTTTTCCTCAATTTTCTCTAACTCATATTACAGCTTACTGATCAAAGTACACATACAAAAAGAGAGCAGATCAGCTGTGCTTTCCACCCCTGCTCAAAAAATTTCTTACAGTATGCTGATCAGAAATAAATAGGAGTGATGTCTATCACAGCTTCTAGATTTGACCTTGGCACTTCTGTTATTCTCACCTTAATTATTAATTAATAACTAATTATCATTTCTAAGGAAACAATGAATAAGCCACTTCTTTATCTTAGGAAATGAATCTTCAAATACACATTTCACATCTCAGGGCTAGACAAATTCAACAGAATATGTAATACATGTGTACATCATTCCCTTAGGTTTCATGTGTAGCTTCTATGGATTTTTGTTAAGAGGTTTTCTGAAGAGAATGCATCTACAAACACATTTAACTCTTCAGCATTTTCTTCACAGTACAAAGCACATCATATTGTTAGATATATTATAAAGTACAACATGCCAAAAAACCCTACCAGGCTAGAATTAGAAACATTTCTTTGATGGGGATTAAGGCAAGATGTATACAACAGAGGGCAATAGATCATGAGAGTTCACTTGTATTCATGTCCAGTCTTTTGGCAATCAGTTGCTTGATGTGCTTGAGGTTACATTTGGACTACTCTGCCTAACAGTAACCAGTATTCTCTCAAGACATGTTGGCTAAGTATTTGCTGCAAACTCTACCTCAAAACAGTGATTATTATTCAGTTTAGATGGACAGAGGTGGAAAATGTTATGAAATATGAAGTTTTTTTTTTAAAAAAGGTGTGGAGAAATATATCAAAATCTCTCAATTATATTGAATTATATTTCTCAAAGGTCACATCGCATTAGTTGTTTTTTTTCACACACTTCATAAATTTCATCTGCACAACCCATGCTGCCCATGTTCCAGACAAAGCCATGCAAAAATTAGTCTGTCTCCAGAGGTCAAAACACTTTGTTATAGACTGGGACGAGGACAAGAGAGAAAAGTTCAAACCTGGAATTGCAGGGCACCTATTGAAATTTCAGCCCACTCTTCTTCCTCAAAGGACTCTGGTGCATTGACGACGATGTTGGCACGGAAACGTTGGATTAATTCCTGTATTTCCAATGGCTTTTCCAATCTATCTCATAGAATTGATAGACAAAAAGAAAAAATAAGATTTGTTAACTATTTCTGTATAGATGTTTGTGTTGTAAGAATGTAGTGCCTCATACGATTAAGTAAACACTTCTCCAGAATAATCTGGCCTGTTTTATTACAAAGGCATGGAAATGGCACAAGGTATTTAACTACAGTTTGTAATCTTTGATCTGTGATATGTAACCCTCTAGGTGGCGTCTTTAGAGGTGTAACCTGGAACTAACTGTATGTATGAAAGCATATAGACAGGTGACTGTGAACAATGCTCATGAGAAAATTCCTTATTAATTATCATATGTAAGGGTAATGGTAACAAAAGAAAAGACCTTTTGAGTTAACAATCATTTGACTTGTTAATTGTTTCTAGAAACAGAAGCTCCTAGAACAGAAGGCAAATAGAAACTTATTCTGCACATGCTGCAATGGCAAAAGAGACAAAACCAGCAGTTGCTGAAGGTAAAAAGGGCCAGTAAAGTAGTTTTATGAGAGAATATATACCGCATATTATTATTATTTGCCTTTGGGATGCAGCAGATTGCACCAAAGGATAGGTGTTAAAAAAAAAAATATTAATCTCTGTGTGGTGATATTTCCACCTCTTTACAAGCATTTGAACTGCCAGTGTTGATTTGTGTCACTGTGGAGAACATATACGAGACAGACAGAGCAGTGGACTGCATACAAATATCAGAAATCTGGCTGCATCTTTGAATTTTCATTCATTCTTCTTCTACAGGAGAATTTGACCAGTAACAGAGAAAAAAGACAGCCCTAAAATTTGCAAGAGAGTTCTCTCAATGCCACTGTTAGTGGAGTAGAACATGTTTTTTTGCATTAGATATTAAGGACATGAAGAATTTTTGATACTCCATTAGCTGTAGTTTGACAACTTTTGGATATGACACCTTACAGCAGAGGCAGAAACCTGGATAAGTAATGGAGAGAGAAGTTTCTGTCCCAAAAACAATAAAAACAACAACAAAAAAGTCAGGACACAAATTAAAATGAGGAAAACCATGCAAAATCAAAATAACAGGGAAAACTTCACATCAAGCAGTCTTAGCAGAAGAGGTATGTATGGTGAAAGAAAGAACTGGGTTTTATTTAAAATAGTCCGAATGATCTTTAGCAGACAAAAGTGCATAAAGATAAACTGCTTGTGCAGATTTAGTCAAACCACAGAAGTCCAGCTCCACCAAGCCTCCACTGTTCACAAGGGCTCCAGAAGGATGGGAGGTGGGATGGGAAGCTGAAGGACTATAGGTTTTCCCTCTCCCACAAGTAATCCCAACAGATGAGACACAATTTGTAATAACTGCAGGAGGTGGAAACCAACAGGAGGTGTAGATTATGCCAGTGGTCATACAAACAAGGAGGTAAATAACAGTTACTATGTTCAGTTATGCTGCTGTGCTTCCTGGCTTTGCTGTGGGCTCTTGGACCTTGGGTGCTATGTAGCCTCTAGTTTTGAACGTATTTTTTTAAATATTAGTGCCTGCCACCCCAGTCCGTACTGGTGTGGTCATCAAAAACCCCAGCAACCTCAGAGCTGGGCCTGCAGCGTCCTAAGCCAGCTGATAACTTCTATTAATGCTGCTTCTATCTACCACTCTTGTATAAGTAAAGCCAAATTCAATTAAGAAATGAAATTATTCCAGTCCTGAAAGTAGTTTAAAGTATTTCTATTGTGCATGTTTATTCTAAATCTTAATCATTCCCATAGAATGATTATTCTAAATCTTAATCATTCCCAAAGAAATAGTTCAGCCAGGAGTAAGATTTTCTATTTTTACCTACCAGTTTATTTATGCTGAGAAAACCTATTTATCCTTGTTCTTCTGACAAATAGAAACTGGCTGGTTCCAAATAACCTCTTGCCACCAAATCATTTGACAAAAATTTCATTTAAATTTTCCTAAAGGTGACTGATAGACAGATTATGTTCATGGATTTAATCCAAATTTTCAGAAGTCATACAAGAATTAGGAATTATAGCAGTTTAGTAGCTATATATTTGTTGACCACTGAAAGATAACTATTTATAAATTTCCACATAAAACAGCTCTATTGGCATCTTATGAAAAGATTCTGGAATCCAACATCACTAAGAGATATTTGGAGATAGAAGGCTCTTACCTTGCAGAAACGTGTTCTTTTAGCTGCACAATGCTTGCCACATTTATCAGGAGGTATTGTGCTTCATTCACGAGAGAGAGTGAGATGTTTTTAGCAGATGATGGACCTAAAAAAATCAATTCAACATTCTAAAATGACCATTAAAATTAGTAATTTCACCTCATCTTTCCTTTGACCTTACTTATTCTCATTAAAAATTTATTCATTTGGTTCAAGATACTAAGAGAAGACTCCAAGAATCTCCTCAAACCTGTAAATGATAATGACACAATGTATTATGATGAAACTGAGACAGAGCTGAGATTTTACGAAATTCATAAAACAACTTACAAGAGTAATATCTATGTATTTATGGTGTTCTTTCAATTTCAATGGTCTTTCAGTTATTTTTATTACATAATTTAGTCTCTCCAAAAATTATTTGATTCTTAGATTTTTCATGATCATTTTTCAAAATGATCATTGAGTTTCCAGACAAAATCATGGTCATGATGATAACCACCCCCCACTGCCCCAGGCTGATGTATCTACATTTTCACCAAATTTAAGAAGTAGAAGGGCAGCAAAAAGTCAGTTTGGGTATAAATATACCTACTAGATCAATAGTGGTTGTCTCTTTCAGCCTTTATCAAGTTATGTACTCAGTAGGAAGTCCATGAGCCTGATGTTTGCATGAGGAAACAGATATTTTTAAGAATGGCAACATACCTTCTGTATTTTTCTGATGTGACTTGCTTTTCATGTCTGAACTTTGTCTTATCAAGCGACACGGACGACCAAGAAACATAGAGAACCATCCAGCAATTCTTTCTCCACAGTCGTATGTTTTTACCCTATTATGAGAAAAGGGGGACTTCAAATTGGATTGCCCAAACATGAATTTGTAAAACAGAAGGCAAATTGCAAAGATGTTTATTCTGCTTCTTTCAGTACAAAATACAGAATCCGTATGGTCTGATGAGTGTCGCATGTGAAGTTACTCTTGAAGTTAACATTCACGAGATCTAATTTAGCTTTATACAGAAAATTACTATGGAATAAAGGATTAAACAATCACAAAGTTAAATACACTGACTCTGAAGTACAGTAAGTGGTGGCTCATATAACAACCTTACAATATAGTACTATGAAAAAGTCATGCTCTGGTCTGTGCTTTTTATTAAAACAGAGGGGAGTGATCTGAGATGAATTTAAGATTGCCTCTCTGTATATAATTTTGAATGATCCCATCAGGTGCAATGATGTTACTTCCCTAATTTAATTTATGTCAGTACAGACATTTCACACTAAAACATGGCTCCACTTACAGAGCCCAAGTATTTCTCTATCTAAAGATGATTTACATTACTTGTAAAATGTTTAGTGAGCTATGCAAGCTAGCAATAGAATTTCCTTCTTTACCTGGATGCAAGCTTTCCTAGAGGGATTTTGAGATCACCTCGCCCAGTCCAAGGAGGCCACAGATCAGACACTGGGAAGTGATCCTATTTGACATTAGATGATTCTTCAGCCCTGAGTAAACTTAATGTTAATCTTCCAAAATCCAGGCATCTAGTTTAAGTTAGTTGTCTGGGTTCCTCTCACAAATAATGGAAAGAAGTAAATAGTTCCCATCTATATTAGATCTCAGCATGGGATGAATTTCACTGTGGGAATGTTCAACTTTCTCTACTGACTACAAAAGGAGGTTTGACTGATACCAAACTTTAAAATTGCATGAGCAGGTAAGAGGAATGCAAATTCTAAGGCTGATCTAGGGAGGAGGCTTGTAGCAAGGAAAGTGAAGTAGCTGTGGTCCTATGCTCACCTTATTGTCCTACTCATCCAAAGAAGTTAATCTGCATGGAGACCATCTGCTCTGTGAAACAAGTAAACAGCTACACTCAGCAAAAGATGCTAAGCTCAGGATTGAGATAGGAAGTAGCTTGGCTTTACAAAATGCTTTGTAGGATTCAACTGAATTACACTGGTAGAAAGCCAGCACAAGTGAAATCAAAGAGATTTTATAATCCTGCAGGGATCAGGTATCTCTGCAGCACTTGTTCTGAATTTTGAATTATGGTGTAGCTTTGCATCTCTTTCCCCACTCTGAGACTGGACAGTTGTCAACCACAGCTGCATCTAGCCAGTGATGTCCTACAATGGAAATGGTACTCTGATACTGTAAGACACAGGTACCGTGTCAAGAAAGAGGCCAAAAGGTGAATGTCCACATGAAATTTCTTAGTCTGAACTGAGTGGTTCTTGTGTCCTTGCTGGTCACTGTGCTAGGGAGACGGCTGCTAATGAGAAGACATAAATGTTCCGTGGTAACAGTACAAGTGGAAAAAAATCCCCAAATATTTTTTGCCACCCTAACAGAGGTGATAGGGGTGTTTAAAATATCTCCTGAGCCAATTGCCTCTAGTAGCCTGTTGAGGACTAATACTGTATAAATCAGGAACATAATTTTGCCCTCTTTTTGTATACTTACTGTTTTGCGTCACTGTGGCTGAGTTAGAGACTCACACTATTCTTGGTTTTTCATCAAATGTCACAGTGTAATTTCTGTATCCCAGGACTTCTGTGTTTTCAAATTGCTTTCCCTTAGTGTCAGACCGCTTTTTGAGCACGTACCATTATCTTTCCAAGGTCTTAGTCAGTCATTCCGTTGTAGCTCAATTCTACTTGTTTTCTGTGTTTATTTTGTGGATTATAACTTTACATCTGTCAGCATTACATTTCATTTGGCACATGTCAGGCAATTTATAAAGGAGGGCCTGTTTCTCTCAGATTTTACTTGCTGTTTGCCTTGAGTTCCCCACTCATCTTTCTGTTATGTCATTTAGCTTCAGTGTGTTACAACTAGTCCCTCTAGTAGGGTAATTTATAGAACACGAAACAAGGACGGATGAAATCGGAATATTGATCCCAAGGGATATAATACACACAACGGGCTCAGTTCACCTTGTTCTTAACTACTTTGTCTTCTTCTACCACTGATACCCTTCCCTATGTCTTTGATATTGCGGCCTGTCAGAGAGGGTTGTATAAGTATTTCAGAAGAGCAGTAACCTTGAGCATTTAGGTTATTCTGCAACATCAGTAACCTTAAAAACACTTGCTTCTACTTCCATCTCTCCACTATAATATATTATACCAGAAAGCCATGTCCCTCTGATGTGAGTATCACCTGTTGATGGACAACCCCTGCTGAGATGAAGACTAACACTGATGAACTGCTTCAGAAGGGAAATTTGGGCTCATTAAACTTTAGTGGCTGCTGTAAAATTAAATTTCTTCACACGACTGCTTGCAGAGTCTACATCACGTACTTTTCTCAGTTATCTCAATCTAAATTTAGAGTAAGCTTACAGAACGGGATGACATCACAGCATCAGAGTGCAGAATTAATAAATAGAAAATGCCCTCACTATGGGTTTCTTTTGAATAAAAGCCTTTTAACAAAGACTCCCAGGTCCCACTCTTCACCTCAGACACTTTTCATGAAAGACCCCAGACCACAAATCACCTCTCACCCTACTGCAAAGCACTGCTTTTCTCATATTTTTGGCCCCGGAGGCTCCCCTGCTGAAACACTGGAACATGGCATCAAGTACTGTTGGATCTCTGAGCAGTTTCAGATCCTCATCAATGTTGTCCACTCATTCGCCCTTACTTCATGTTTATTTATTTGCTAATCACAGTCCAGTCTCTGCAATTTGCCTTGCATATCCCCGTTCTTTATCACTCTGCCCTTTTCTTCCTCTTCAGAACTCTAAGCAGTTTTCCATGAAAATCTCCAAGTTGATACAATAAAAGTGACACAGTCAGTTACATGAAATAGAAGCTACAGTAAATACTATGGCAGCAGATTTTATGCACACAAAGAGAAAGCTAACCTAGGCTATTTTACAGCCAGTAATAGATGGGCTTACCATGGGGAGGCTAGGGATGAGTCAACACTAAGGGAAGTGGGACAGATGGTTAAAACAAATGACTCTTGGGTGAATTCCACTACCTGAGGAAAATATACTTCTGAGAAAAAGATCCTCTTTATCATCTGAATAGTTAGTAGAAAGGAAGGAGAAGATAATTTTCTCCATGGCTCCATGGGGAAACTTCCAGGTCTTCTGATGGTTTGTTTATGTGTTACTCTCAGAGAAGCAAATGTAGAGGGTTAGAAAGAATTAGTATACCTTGGTTAAAGGAAGACATAAATCTTTAAGTAGCTCTTTAAGTGGCTCTTTTAGTTTGAGTTACCAAGAGGGTCGTTGAAAAGAAACATAGTAGATAATGCAAATATACTTTAGGAGGGCACTTGATATGATGCCACTCAGAAAACTTAATGAGGCTGGGGGAAGTTCTCACAAAATGTGATAGATAAACACTTAAGTTCACTGATAGGAAATAAATTTATTCATGGTGTTATATTTCAGTGCAGTGGTATGTCTCTTGATTAGAACTGATGTTATTTAACATACACACCTGCAATCATCCCAGGATTGTTAAGGGAACACTGATCAACATGGCTGGTCAAAACAAAATTAGAAAGGGTTGTAAATACGGAAAGCTGCTTATGACTTCAGAAGGTTCTAGCAATTTTGAATCCATACAGCATGAAATGGGTAATGTTGCCGACATCATTACATTGAATGAGGGAACTGAATTCAAGTCCTGCTGAGGCCCTCAGTTGGCATTTGGAAGTAACTGGGGACACCTTCTCCTTTTCTCATGCTTGGAGCAAGTGAAAAAACAAGATTCCCCTCATTCGAGTGAGTACTAAGTCAGTTTATTGCACTGTCCTTCCTCCCCTTTCCCATTTTTATTATTTTTCACTGTTTTCTATCAGACATGCCAGGCATGCCAGATTACCTGTTTAAATGTCTTCTCCTGGTCCACTAAGACTTTGCTTTCCACCTCCCTGCCTCTTTTTAAAGGGCTTCTGCCCGTGTGTGTTCATCTGTTCATGTCCTGAGTGCCACTACAGTGATTTTCAGCTTCAATATCCCTCTGCTCTCACTCACCTGTGTGAACAGACTTTACTCTCACAGACCACAGCCTCTTTTTCAGCATTGTCTTCTAGTGGTACAGATATTGGGTCCATGCCTAGATGGGCAGAGAACAAGTCATATTTAAATAAAATTTTTGTGAAAACTTGTAAGGTCATGAATTATTTTTGCCCCTGCTTACAATCACAGCAGCCTCACAAACAGAAAATCAAAATATCCTAATATCCTTTTTTTTTTTCTTTTTTTTTTTTTCCTGCTAGAATTATATTCTCTGCCTGCAGGTGGCTCCAAATGATAAAGCCAAGTGTAAAGGCTGCAGATGACCTTGGTACTCAAAGCATATTAAGGAATATACAATTTCAGGTTTGATTAAATTCATTCTCTCTTTATCTCCAGACAAAAAACAGGCACAGAATTACTGCCTCAGCTACAGTTTCTGTGGAAAGGATGAGTTTTCATTCTATTGGACCCTCTAGCAAGCCAGGAGATTACATTAAACACTGATGGGCTGGGGTTTTTTGGAGTAGTGGGATTGAGTGATTTGAAAGATGAAAGATGGAGGAAGGGGGAAAAGAAACAAGAAGCACAGTCTGTTCAAAGAAAGAAATATAATGTGCCAGAAAACTACAATTATTTAAAAACGAAATGTATGGAAACTGCTAATGAGAGAATTATTCCCATTTATTCATCTCCAAGTTTAAATCAGCTGAGAAATCCTTAGTAATGGTCTATGTTAACAACTTCTTCTACATTTTTCTTATCTTGAACAAAATGAGCCAAAGAGATGGAAAGGGTACTGTAGAAGCAAAAAGAAAAACAGTACCATTTTTCTCTCTGTTAATTGAAAACAATAGTCTTTAATAAAGAACAAAGGGTTTTACCATGTGGCTGCAATGAATCCAGCTTTTCCATTATACTGCAACATATACCAGCAAAGACTCTGACCCCCATTTCCCAACATTATAATAGCATGTTTTGATTTTACTTACTTCTTCCTGTTTACACTATTGTAAAACAAATAAGAATCAAGCCCTACCAGCTCTGTGATATGGTGAAATCAGTTGTTTTATTTTCTTCTGAAGAGTAATGAAACATAGTTCAGATTCACTATAACTCAACTATCAGCTCTGTTCCATGCATATTTTACAAAAGAGAAAGCAGTCTGCTTCTTTAGTTAATGATCTTTGTATACTTCATAAATGAAGACAGAGGGGAAAAGTTAAGTTCACTCTAGAAAATAATACATGTAATAAATGCTTTGAGCTAGCCTGCAAAAACCTGAAAAAGATGCCAATGTTATTATTTTATTGACTAGAACTAATGCTCTTGGACTTTGAAACAATTAAACATTAGTATTCCTTTCAAATTATTCTAATTCCATTCAAATTGGAAAAGATGTTTTTGACAGGTTTCATCCTGTATGCGCCCTTAGCTGTTATATCTATTAAAAATACTTTCTAAGAAAGGCACACTCAGAACATTTCTTAAAATAGAATTTCAGGGCTTTAAAAAGCCTTGCTTTCATACACCAGCAAATGTGTTACATTTTTATTGAACAGTACACATTTTACAGCGATGTTTAGGTCAGTTAAACATTGTTAATTACAATTTTATTCTATCTTAAGGCAAAAAAATAAAGTACAATATTGCCATTTAGTAAAATGTAAAAGTTGTCATTCTCCATGGTCATTTGCTTGATAATAAAATTCACAGATGTGCTCACAGTATTAATACAAAAAATATTCTTATCTTTATAGCTCCTATTTTCAGTCAATGAGAAAAATTAGAAGTCTGTTATTTCAATAGACTGAGATATAAACTATTCATGTATATTCTTTCATCATTGTATGCACTTAATTCCCATTATTTTTACTGGCAGTAACACACGACTATTTGAAGGCACAATAAACTCCATAAAGTGTAATTAGTTGCTCAGTTTTGCTAGCATCTTTCTACTTCAATATTTTAAAGGGCCTTCTCAACACTCAAAATTTCTCCCACTGTGCAGTGGCAAATTAAGGCCCAACTTGCCAGAGTAATGATGATTGTTAGCTAAAATGGAAAGAGACAAATTAGTCTTCTACAGAAATGCATTCTCAGTCAAATTCTGTTTGGCTGACTTTTGTGTAGGTCAGGAACAAACCCAGTGTAATTTGTGCCACCATGTCTTCGATGGAGCAGGACAAGAAGATTTCCCTTGATTTCCACTCAAGTAATAAGACTTCTGGAAATAAAGGCACTCTCCTGCGCACCTTTAAGTTGCTGGGAGCCTAGCCACTAACAACTTCAGTTGAGATTCAAGAAGCTGTTTTTCTTGATGGGGGTTGACTTAGAGTTAGGTACACTGATTCTCTCTAAGTGGGTTCTGTCACAGCAAGGGTTTGTTACACTCTTCACATAAAAAAATAGGAAATGCCTGTTAAGAACCACATAACCTAAGAAAATGTCGGACAAAATTAATAAATGCAGTTTCTCAAAACTAAAATCTCACTCCCTCTGCTGAAGAAAAGTACAGCCAGCGAGAGACTAAGCACAAGCCCTTTCTCTCCCTCTGCTCTCACTCCCCATCCTCAGGGATCAGGAAAATACCTGGAGTTCCCCAGCTGCCGTGCAAGCCAACTAGTTTTTCAGGCATGCCAGGGAAAGATCCTAAGCCTTCAGGCAGTTTTGGCCTTGTGTAGAGCCCCACTCTGCTGTCCTTGCTACCCACAGTGGGAGCAGGATTGCACAGCTGGGCCAGTTAGACAGCCAGTCTGCTCATCTAAGTCTTGTTTTCAGGTGGGCTACACAGACACCTAACATGCAGGGGTTAAAGAAAGAACGTGAAATGGTGTCTCAGCACATAGAGGATTCAGCGAAAGGTATTAAAGTAGTTACTGTCACACTAAATCATGCTGACAATTTCATTTCCTTGGACAGAGAAGACAGAGAATATTAAACCATATTGAAATAAAATAGTCATAAACAAATTTTCCACTAATGAAAAGTTCTAGAGGAAGAGGAAAGCCTGTGCCTGGAGGAGGAGACAGAACAGACTCATTATGTTTTAAAAGTGGCAGAGATAAACTCTTCACCGTAATCTAATAGTGTAACAGCAAAATGTTCTTAAAAAAGGCCCTGGCCACTTGCGATTCACTCGTCTTTAGGCACTTACCAGAGGCACCTATTCCAGCAGCACAGTTGCCTTAGGCAACTCTCACTTTTGGAGAGAGATACCTCCAGACAGCAAAGCACATTCTGGATGGAGATCTGTGCCAGAGCCTGCTCTCACAATGAGAAAAGCGCAGATGACAGCAGCAAAACTGGCAGAGAAAACAGAGTCATTACAGCCTCCTTGCAGAGGAGCAGGAGGGAGGCAGCTGGCTTGGCTGCAGTTGTCACCCAGTCGGCTGGGATCCTCTGGGTTTTCACATTCACTTGAATAAGGGGATTCAGTAAATGAGAAGAACAGAGAAACTCTGCATAGGGACTGTGAGTGCAGAGGGAAGAGAGATGGAGGAAACAAAACTCATCTCGGAAAGATGCATGCTGCTGTAGCTGAGGAAAGGCAGTTTGGGTGGGAGGCATTCCATGGGAGAAATAAGTCACAAAGCAGCCAATCTAGGAGAGACTGGAGGCGGCTGTTAGTCAGCAGGCTAAGTGCTACAAATCTGAAATAAAATTAGCCACTGACACAGGCCAGTGAAGGCTCTGAGCTGCAGAACACCCCACCTGGCTGAACCAAGTTCTGCTGTTCCTTGCCACATGGATTGCTGCTCCAGCCTCACATGAAGTATTCAGCCTCAGGTCCTAAATTAGCAACAAACTACTGACAGGGTAGTGAGAGTAGTGACAAAAGCAGCAGTGATTAACATGTGATTTTCAAGGAAAGAGTCAACTTATTAAATAAACTTGACTGCCATGAAATGATTTTAAGTGGTAGATACAACACTGACACACGTATGTGAAGGGACAAAATAAAAAATTAAAAATTTAACACCAAGAAACAAATCATACATTTAGACTGCTGGAAAAAGGAAAGAAAACAAAATAAATATTTGAACAACTTCCTGCAGATTTATCTGCTCATTCTTACCCTGGTGGTTTGTATGTGCTTCCATCACTGTGCTATCTTAGGAGCAGTAGGCTCTGGATTAGACTCCCCAAGGAAAAGAGAGCCATTATCTTACTGTCAAGCATTACAAAAAATGCCGCAGGTTGCAAGAACACCATGAGAGTAAAAACCAGCAGGACTATCATAAAAGAGATCCCAGACCACCTCATGGGCTAGGATTTTGGTATCTAGAGTCAATATACAAAGAATAAAATGACTCCGCCCTTACATGCTGGATGTGCCTAAGCAGGCTAGGTAAATGCCAAGGACATTCTTGTTAGAGCAGACTGGAGATCTGACCAATTACTTCTGGTTGGAAGAATAATCCATAGACTTGGGCAATCAATTCTGCGTGGAAACGGTTCTCACATCAGAAAGAAGGTGACTGACAGTGAAAACTCTAAAAATGACACAAAGTAAAAGTATGGATTTAAGGGTGAATTTCACCCTAGCCCTAACTATAGTAAGACATTGCAAATCTCAGTGGGAAATGGGTGCCTTGACTGTCATTTTTGTCTGAGAAAACTTCTTCCTGACTCTGAAGTATGCCAGTACAGGTGTTATTGACAGGTGAACATACTAATGGATATGCACTTGTCTGGACAAGTACTAGGAAGGAAAAAAAGGACAGACTTAGAAGAGCAGAATGAAGCAATCAAAAGGCCTAAGAGAGCTCAGCGTCTGAAAATGTGAAGGACAAATGGAAACAGTTTTGATAAGACATCATACTGTGTCTGCAAGCAAGAATTATGTGTAGAAAGGGAAATGGTAAGGAACTAAATTTCTAGAAATAACTAATTCTGAAACACTTGATAATTTAGAATTTGGGGGAGAAGGCTGCCTATGCAGCTGTACTACAAAAAATTGAGGTGCAAAGTGCTCCACATAGAATTAAAGTTAATTACTGATACCTTTTCAAAGAAGTATAGAGGGAAGAGTAGAAAGCAGCAGTGTGTGTGCCAGTGAGCAAGTCTGGAATCCCTAAGAGAGTAGATTGTGTTTGGGATCAGAAGTATACAAAAAAAATCACGTTGTTGCCCGAAACAGGAACACAAACCAACAGAGTGTCAGTTTATGCGGTGCTTTATTTAGGGCCCGGGGACCTGAGGACTAGCGTCCCAAGTCAGAATCCCGAAGACCCTCATGTCGACTGTATCTTTTATACTCTTTAACAAACAATGCTACATAATTGGCTTACACATCAAAGCAAACATACCAGTTATACATAAACAATCAACCGTTAACCCTCCCACCATAAATCTACCTTAACGGCCTAACTCTAAACATTGTGTGACTGACTCCCACCACCAGACCACATCCTATCTCTAGTTACAAATCATCTTGTACCTGGTTCTGCATGCTTGACTTAATCCATTGATTATTGTTTCTTCTTGGTCAGTACATTCCTAACTCTAACAAGTCCCAGCTTGTTTCTGGTAGGGCCTCTTTCAGGCCTCCCCTACAGCAAGCCTTGACCAAACTACTACTAATGCTTTAATCACTGCAACAACGTGATTAGTGGAAGTATCCAAATATACATTTGAGAAAACTTCTTCAGACAAAGGGAATCAACTGGTCAGGTTTAGTTCTATGGAGAGTTCTCAGACAATTGGACAGGAGAACAACTGTAAGGTACAAACAGAAAGGTGACTGTAGCTACAGATCCACTTATATGGATTTCAAATAAAGGCTGAAAAATCTTGATAGGTTCCCTTATTTTGCTCTAGCTGCTGAAAATGTGGGCACATATATTATTAATGGTTAAGACCTACAGGCCGAGTAAATGTTAGACCCCAGGGAAATGATCAACACCATTCAGACACATGCAAACTCAGCATTAATAATGACTTTTGTGGAATACAGACCTGTTCCAGTGTTCAGTGCCAATGGGTATTGATAAATCCCAGGAAGCTCAAAAATCATGAAATATTTGCCTGCTAGTGCAAGTATTTAACTGAGCTAAATAATGTCTGGTCCTTATTTTAATTCATACTAACTTCCACTGGACACTACCCATCTAATCCTACAGATGGACGGAGGAAGAGAATATAAAATGGGAAGGTCTCTGGCAAGGCTGTTTATTGTTGGACTTCTATTCCTTTAACTTCGCAACAATAACAGCCCCTTCAGGCTTTGGGACTTCATGATGTGGAGAGATACACTAGTCAGTAAATTTTCACATCTTCTGTTCCTTTCTCCATCCTGGAGCATCCAGTTTATGATTCCACATAGGGAATCATCTTCTACTCTCTGCCCACCCCTGCAACAATTTAGGAACTCCTCCAGGGCTGTATATTATAGCTTGGGCTTTTATTGTCCACAGCTGGCACAGAACTTGTCCCTGAAGTCAGTAAGCATGCACAGCATTCAGTAGTTTGGTGTGTGCATGCCAATAAAGAAGGGAAGAAGAGAACGTTGTTTACTAACCTTCTGCCTGAATAACCATGATTTTTTGCTTCAGATCAATTGAAGGATTTATAAGACACAACCTTGGCTCCTGCTTCTGAGTCATGCAGACTCCATTCTGGTTTACAATCATCCACTTTCGGTCGTACAACAAACCCTGATTTCCCACCGGCCATTCTGTAACCTGGGAAAGCATCAAGAAGAGATACAAAGGTTTAGAAAATGTTGATTTAGAAAATGTTGGCTGCATCAATAGATTCGTGCTGAAAAGAAAAGAGAAGGAAAAGATTCCATTAATGAAACTCTTTGCAATTAAGAAAATTTGAACAAGACAATGTCAGCCTTTTATAAGGGAAACCTTAATTGCAAATCAAAGATAAAGATATCACTGCACAAAGCTGACAAAACAAAATCAAATCATTTTAATTTGTTACATATTATCATACACTTTGATTTAACAGAGCTGTAAGAATAAACAATCTCCAAAACATTCTGAAGACTGTTTTCAGTTTTATACCCACCCATTTTGAGGACTTCTTCCCCCAGCAATTTTCATTTAACTTAAAAAGCACAGACATTCATAGGAGTTTTATAAATTAAGGCAAAATCAAACAAGTAGTAAGCAAGAAAAAAGTGCAATTCAAAATTCTAAACAACATTGTTTTTCATAAAATGGGAAGCACTTATCAATGAATCCATCTGAGAAAACCTCCAACATTGAAGCTTCTGGTTTGGCTGGGAATAGTTTCTCCAGATTCCCTTATGACAAAACACATTGACTTCTTTGCTATCTGTCCTTCCATCACTTCTATAACACTCTTTATATCCAATAGCCCACACAACCATATTGTCCTTGCTTTCACAGACATTTTTTCTCATGAAAAGAACATCTGTTTCTGATGCTACACAGATGGTAATCTTGAAATCCAAAAAGAGAGCAATTTTATTAATGCCTTTGGGTGATAATAATATCTGCTTTCTCCTCCAGAATGTTAAAATATTAATACCATTCTTTTAACAAAAAGCTGGCCACTTAAACATATTCTTTATCTCACGTATGCTTTCTAGTCATATTGAATATGGAGAAAAGTGAACTTGGTTGAATTCTTGTAGAAAAGCTTAGTACAGCTCACATGAATTAGCTGACAAAAGACTTTAGCAAAAAATATTGAGTAAAAGATATGTCAAGCACAGCCTGATGCTCTGAAGAAAAGCATGGCTGGAAGCACTGGTTAGGTTAACTAAAAATCACATTTTTGTTTATCATGTGCTCTATCCAAAACTCCACAGAACCCAAAATATCCCATAAAATTTTCCAGTTTCTATAGAAGCCTGCAGCAGTAGCTTAACACTGACAGACTGACTAGAGAAAACTAAGGGCAGGCATTCTAGGACTAGAAACTTAAAGCAATCTAGGACTACAAACTTAAAGCATCAAAGCTGAATTCTAAATAATTTGACCACAGTGCTACCAACTATATTGAATACAGAAAATACATGGAAAAATTTTTAAGAGAAGAAATGTGTTTTATCAACGCATTTGACTTATTATTTGGCAGTTTTTTTAAAGCAAGTGTAAATGAAAAATTCAGTGATAAAGAGAAACTTCTGACAGTGTCATCTGAAACTATGTTGTCCAAGCACCTCCAACTGCCAGCACCTAAGTTATGTGAACTTTTGCCCTGTCTTTTTAGGAGAGAAATCACAGCCCAAAGACTGCAAAATCAGCTCAAGAACAGACTTTTATTCTTACTGGAAATTATTCTTTGGAGAGACTAGTATTTTTGGTTATCCTATATAATTGGACTACAAAATGCATTTGAACAGCTGGTGATCATCTGAGAGCTGCAAGAATTTCCTGCTAACAAATCTCCCTTCCAAAACAGAAGATCACTAACTGGTAATAAATCCTCCCATGGATCCAACAGATCTTTGCAGGTTTTACAACATATAAAGAACAGAATAAACTAAAAAAGCAGAAAAATAGGAAAAGAACCACAAAAGTGCGTAGTTCTCTATTGTAATATTCAGCTGTTTTGGTTCCACTTCAGGACAGCAATCTTATTCAGGAAATAACTCAAGTGTTTGCTTGCCCTTTACTGAAGGCAAGAGGTTTTATGAGCAAAACAAAACATTCTCTTTAATCAGAGATTCAACTACCTTTTACATTCTGACAGGTATTACAGGGTAAGCCCAGCTAACTAGGTAAATGATATTTCAAAATAATCAACAACTTCCACTCAAAATAACTCTGATAGGTAAAAAATAATAGCAACTAACTCCATGCTTCACTCTGAGATGCAGCACATGACTTTAGGTCCTCAGCCCATTTTTCCCTTTCCTCTGGTTATTTGCCGCTGTAGTAAGAGTCACACTCATGTGCCCTGAAGTGAGTCCCTGTCCTCTCATGGATGTCCCCTGTACAGTCAAGTGCTGTACTTCTCACTTTTCAATTTCCTGTATTGCACATGTTGCTAGGATCCCAAAAAGAAAAAGAAAAAAAGTTGCAACAACAAAATAACTGTGTGCTCTGCCTTGGGTGGAGGGTCGCAGATGGTCCTGAACCGTCAGGGCTGGTTTGTTGCTAATACTGACACTGGCGATGGGCATGGGAGAACACAGTCATTCCTGTTCTCAGCACTTAGGCTTGAGACTTGTGCAGGCTATCATCTCCTGCTGTTATTTCAAGGAGTCTAAAGGAACTGTTACATAATTACAAGCAACTGAATAGAAAAGTTTAGACAAAGTCTGCTTGCTCTGCTTTCATCTGACACACCAGAATAGTAATTCAATTTGGCTCCCCCCGACTATGCCTGAGTTCTCTGCTGAAGACCAGCAGATATGACATAGGCTGCAAGAACAATTCACATCCCACTAAGATCAGCAGCAGGAGGACAGGAAGGGCACTCAAATGTCCCTGAATACCTATATTCAGGCAACCAATACAGTGCAGTAAAGCAAGTGACGACACTTACTGTAAAGTAAAATGATGCAGGTTAGCACATGTGGCAGCGAGCAGCACTGCATTATATACCTTCTGTGATTCCCTGAAGCTTTCTGGCCATCTCTGACTACTGAGACAAGTTAGAAGAGGGAGGACAGAAAGAAAGCATGGAGATTGTGATTTTACTGATAGATGCTTGCATACACCTTCACTACCAGCACGGCAGATGATGATGCATCCTAGCATCATTCAATATAAGGTTCTCTACCTGTCACAAGCAAGGATCATTGCACAGTACAGACAGTACTTGGCATTGTCCTATCTGCTTTATGCAATTTTTCTTACTATAAATAAAAATATTCACTGTAAAAAATTTTTTTTTTTAATTTCAGAATTTTCTTTAAAACATCTTTGGCTGCATTCTTCCCATTGTTCACAGTAATGTTATCATGAAGGCTAGCACAGTTTCTGAACACATTAAAGGAATCACTGAATAGGTTTTAAATTATGGAAGTTTAAAAATGTTAGGGGTCTTACATATAATTTATCCACTGATCATCAGGAATTTGCATTGTATTTTAAATTAAAAGCTAATTTGTCTTCTCTGTTGAGATGCAATTTTTTTATTCTCTGAAATCTACTGCAAGAATAATAACGTTATTAATGTTTAAAGTCCTAACCTCTTTACTAGGCACATTGCATTATATAATTATGCAAAATTCAATGACATGAGAGATGTTCATGTTTAAAAATGCATGTTTAAAACACATTTCTGTGTTGGAAAAGTAGAAGAAAGTGGTCTCGGATAGAGGTCACTCCTGTGCTTCTCCCCATTTAATAAAATAATTTTAGGGAAAAGAAAACACATTTAAGAAGTTGAGTTAGAATATTCTGCCTTCTGCTTCCTGCATCGTATGTATAAAACACATGGAACAACACTGAACAGAGACAGTCCCATGGCCAGGAACACTATAAAATGCTGCAGGAACTATCTGACCTGCAGCGAGCTGATGATCTTCATGCCAAGCTTCATTCTTCCAGTTGCCAAAGCACTCTGCGCTCTTATTTTCTATGGAGGTCAAGCACCTCTCATACTAAATCACTTAGAATAGAACAGAGAAATCAGAGTTTAGGAGAGGAGGAGATTATGTGACTCTAAAGAGGACATCAAACAGCTGGGAGTTTGTACTCACATCCTCCTCAAGTTTGTCCTCCTGTCACTAATCATCTGTTCTGCAAACAGCAAGTCAGTGGGCAAATTTCAGTGGCAGATGGGCTGGGTCCTACACACATGGCTAGCTGGAATTTTCCACTGCACATATTATTTTAGGAAAATGCAAGTGATCATGTAGTTACAGTAAAGCCTACTATCTGCATGTGCTAAAGGTCTGACCTCCCATACCAGTTGGAAGCCTGCACTTGCACCTACGGATCTATGATCTTCAGATCTCAAGTATTGAAGTATCATATGATGAATGAATTTATTACAGCCCAGTATTTAACCTATGTTCATCTTTTCACATCAGCTAGCTTATTACCCCACAAATGATAAAAATGGAGATCAAATTGAAAATATAAATTTCCAATAACTACAAAGCATCTAAAGTTAACTTAGATTTAAAACATGAAACTGAATTTCAGTTCTTCAATTGCAATCAAAGACTAAGGAAACTACAAGTTACATGATTATTACTTCAGAAGTTTCTGAGTTTACTGAAGTAAGAAGATACTATAATGCTAAGTGTGAAGTTTATATGACAAAGATAACTAAGCGAATGACAAAGTAATAGTTTTGTATATAATTCAGTCCTTTTAAGATAAAGCCTAGAGATTCTGGTATAATCATTATTTTAGAAGGCAAAACGATTTTCAGGACTTGATTCCCTTTAGTTGTGGCAAGATTTCTCTAGCACAAGGTTTCTCTAGTTTCTTGTTTCAAACTCCAGTGCATGTGGCATGGGTTGTTTTTCCTATTTCAAGGTGATTTAAGCTGAAGTTGCAGTAATGACATATATAGACATATATATAGTGGAGTTTGGTGCACTCCAGTAAGTAATGGTGTGGGTATATATATATATTTAATTGTCTATTATTCTTTGGCAATACAAGCTCTGACAGTCCTTCACTTACTTGGTTATAATGTGGCTGATGCTTTGTCAGAAAAAAAACAGACTTCAAAAATTACTCTAGGCATGTAAATTAAGCCTCATAATGTAGTTGCAGTTTTAATATCTATTTTTAAATTATTCATATCAGCTAGTGTTAGCTCTATAATCCAAGTTGCCTTGGATTCCTCTTGTAGTCAATGAAAAGAGACACAAATATCCAGGAACATTTATGTTTCCTACTGCTGATGCCTATTTTATGATAAAATGCATTAGCAGATCTGCTTCTCTCACCGGTTACAGAACAATATCTAATTTTAGAGGTGTAAACTGAGGTAAGATGAACCTTGTTTTCACTTTAGGCCCACGAACACATGCCTAGCACAAGAAGTATGCATGAGGCATGGGGATTTTCCCCCTCCATATAAAATTGCAGTTCTGTCTGTAAGGGAGCAGTACCAGGTTTGTGTGAATTTATCACTCAGAGTCATTTCCCCTCATAGAGCTTGAAGAGAAGAAACCTGGCTCAGCTTGTGGGGAAACATAAGCTGTCTTTCATGCTGAGGTATGTCTTACCTGCTCCTGGGCAAAATCACTTCAAAGCCTTCTTAGCACTGAATGTTGTGCCATGTATCTCACAATACCAGCCTGCATGTTAAAAATAGACTTTAACCCCAAAGGGGTCTGAATAGTGTTACAACATATTTCAGCAGCTTCTATAGTGGGCTTCTGTAACACAGCTATAGAAACTGCAACACTTAAACAAAGGTTAAAAAATTTTCACATGAAATGGGCAATTAATTTGATTTTCTAAACAGTTTGATCTAGAGGGAGGTTAATAAGGGGTGGAAATTGCTTGTTCAGGTCTCATTTAATGCTCAGGATTGTGTCTCTGAATTAAAAACATCATAAGCCAAATAAAACTTAAGAATACAGATGTTTTGTTGATCATTTAACAGTGTTTAATTGCCTAATCTCTTTTTGCATTAAGAAGAAAAAAACCCAACTCAAATATGATTAAATCAGCTGAGAAGCCCTATTTGAAATGCAGGGGATTTGTCTTTGGATTTGACCCCAATTCTCACTCAGATATGAGACAGTGGCCTACACCAGTAAGTTTTCTTAGGCAAAGTTATACCATTATTGACATTCATTAAATCACTTTCTAGTATGGTACTAAGCAGAGTCACATTCTAGGTCATGTGTGGGCCATATACCTATTTCATCATGCACTATTTAAAAAAAAAAGTCACCACTAAGGTGATCATATTATTAACTTTGTAAAAAAGCAATTAAAATCTTCAAAGAGTGAACTTTCAAATAGCGCAGCAACACTTAAATGTCATATTTCTGTTGCAAATGTATTTTTAATGATAACATTTCTTTGTAATGTAAATCAGCTGCCTCTCAATTATAACATGTTAATCAAGTTATTTCTCAATTGCTGCCTACCCATCAATGCCTACAAGTCCATCACATGTCATTCTGTAAAAGCATACTAATTACTTGATTATATTTTAGTTGAGTTTTGCAAATCCAACTATTTTCTTCAAGACACTGTGTTATGTGCAGATTTGTCTCTCATGGGGGAGGAGAAAGCAGAATACATATTTTCACCCTGTAGCTTCAGCCTACTTGAAAATTCTTCAAAGTACCCTAACACGCAGGACTTGATCCTAGAAGTAGGAAAAAAGGAAACATGGGTACCCACACATGCCTCCTACTATCTCCATCCACATGTCCAAAAGGGGTAAGGAAAAACACTAGGTTGAGCTGAATAAATACTTCAGAATGATTCAAAGCACATACCTCAAATGCAGAGCAGGATTTGATTGGGTAGAGGTAAATGTTGGCAACAGTGATGGGCTTGCCACCTTTCCTACACGTTGGCACTGCAGTCTCAGAAACAGCTGCCCTTATGCTTTCGGCCTCGGTCTCCAGTGGCTGCCAGTTGACAGATGTCTTTGTCACAGACAGATTACTCCTGAGGTCTCCATCTGAGATTTGCAGTATTGGAGACAATTTATCTGCATTGTTAAAGGAAGGGAGGTCATCTGGAACAGACTCTGTTGTCAGCTTCGTAACAGACTTGAAAGGAATCTCAGTGTCCGATTTGGAGAGTCTGGTGGCTATGATGAAATTCAAAAAGGTCTGTGCATCTTCAAAAGAGGACATGTAGCCAAAGGATATTCTCACAGAACCAGTGGGACGTCCATCAACTAGGTCTATATCATCTCCACAAACATGGCCAGCCTGGTTTGAAACAGGAAAAAAACCATAGAACAGTGATGACACTTTGCTTTATTTCTCTCTAATTTCACTTAGTTATTAATGAGTTTCTTAACTCTCACCTGAAAAACTGTTCTAAAAAATACAAGGCTAACTCATGAATACAAAGAGAAAATGGAAAATAAAATCCCAACTATCTTATGATTTACTCAAACTGGGAAGAAGATAATTTTGAGCCACTTGTCCTATTCTACTCTAAGGAAAGAGATGTTTCTCACAAACATATCAATTATCACAAAAAGGTTTTATGTCTCATGATTGCCTGCTAGCTACAGCAGTCTCCAGGGATACTTCAGTCTCACCTGCATAGTTCACTGGGGTTTAAACTGGGTTATTATATTCAGATAAGTGAACAAACCATGAGACGGATGATTTTTAGGGGGTAGTTTTCTTGATATTCACTGTCAGAACAGTTCCATTTTATACCACTGGTGGCTTATTCATGGCTTGTGTTAAATAGTCCAAATGACAGAGAACTGGCCTGGGATATTAGCAAAGCAGAGATTGAATCTAGAGCTCAAACATCCAAAGTGACATTCCTCGTCATTGGAATATGCAGCAAATCTCTCTTGCTGATCTGGTCAACTCATTGCTTTCAGAATGGAGGGAACTAGCCTTTCTCCTAGCACTTCCTCCTTTGAAGAACTTTTGTTGAAAAATCCCTATATCGACCTCCATGTCACTTCTATTTGATACGATGTCTTTCATACAACACTCTGTGGAAAACTCTCCCATAAGAACTGAAGTTTCTCATACCATAAGTCATTCAGTGAGTTCTGCCACTCACCACCAGGGAAGTAAGCCAGAGTCCCCATTTGTTCATCCATCTAATATTAGCTCACCAATGAACATAAGATTTAGTCCTAACTTAGCATCCTATTCTTTTAAGTGCAGCAGTTGTTGGTTTTTTTCCTCAGAATTTAATGTATTTACATATTTCTGTTACATTAAAAATGGATGCATGAATAGTTTACTTACATGAGGGTTTTTTTTTTTTAAGTAAGAAATGTCACAGTACAATGAACACAGATCCCATTTATGCAAAGAGAAATCAAAAATCTACATCTATGTCAAAGCATGCAATACGGTAGTAAATATTTTAGTGCAGTGTAATGTGGTTTTTATCCTTGAAAACAGAAATATTTGTGAAATTAGGTTGCATCTGTTAATAAACTCTTCTGTAACCCTTCTGGCAAGTATTGCTTGATTGACTGAGGAGAGAGGTTCCTGCTGTACAAAGAAGTAAACGAGTTCCTATGTAACATGCTAAGAAAACTAACCATGCTTTTCCAGAGACCCTTGAGGACAGAAAGTCCCCCCTCACAGGCATTTTATACATGTAAATCTTCAACAGGGAAGGAAGAATACAGTCAGTACCCTGGGAAAAGATGAAACCAAAGTATATGTGCAAATTATGTGATAAAAGATTCCTTCCACTACCCAGTAATGTTGTCAGTAACTCATCCTGGTAATTCTCAAAAAACTAATGGGAATGGAATGTCCCAAAATAATGACTGCTTGACTGTATTGCCTCATCATACAACTTCTGGCAGTTTAAGTGTCTCTCTATAAATTTTACTTTTGCCTATCCCCATTTAAATGATACAGACCCAAAAGAGGTCACTCACTTCTTAGCAAAATTCTCCTTGTATTAGGAGATCTAAGAGCATGGCAGCTGATAATTTGGCATTTTTCACTTCAGCAGAAGGGTGGACCCTTTTTTCCTTTCTAAGACGAGAGAGCTTCCGTGGTAAATCAAAGCACCATTTTGTCAAGGAATGCATTAAAGACATCCCTGCCTTTGAGAACTCATCAGTCCTGCATGCAAATGTATTGGCAAAAGTTATCTAAATGTCTCTGTGAAATTATAAGGGAGCTATGATATCAGTACAGCCATTAGATTTATTTTTTGTATCTTTTGAATAACATCATTAATAAAATTTTTGATTGCTCTGAATTTATTTAGTGTAATTTCAAACTCTGAGAAATATGCAGACAGGAAGCCTCCCCTATTTCACTATAATACATCTTGCTATAAGTCTTTTAATGAGAATTTATGGAAAATATTAGTAATCTTGAAAATAGCCTTTATATTCATGTTCTAACAATCCAACACACCAGTAATCTAAGTAGATGTCATCTAAATTTACTTCATTCTCTGAGATTCACTGTATGTTCCCATTTATTGTTTCTTGTCCAATTTGTGAATGTATTTTAAACTGTAACACCGAACAGCAATGGGTCTACAATGCTTGAACACTGTTAAGTGCGATTAAGGATACCTACGGAACAGCATGAGATGAATTGTCCAGGAGTTTCTGTTCTGCAGGAAGTCTGGATTTCATATAATCCCAAATCAGAACAAAAACCTACAATTTCCTATTTTCCAGTGAAATAAAAAAAGCAACAAATACTTCTTTGGGTCCATCAAATGATTTTGCTTCAATACCTAATTTCAATGAATTGAATGTCAGTTAATTTAGTTCTCTAACATGGCAAGTGAGTTGAAAAGTCAGAGAAAGCAAATCAAATTTACCTTCATTCCTAAAGTCACAGAAATTTAAAACCATAGAACAGGATGCACTTATTTTAGCTTTTAAATACCTTTTTTTTTACACAGAGGCAGATTTTCTGCTCCCCTTCAAACCTCGCACCTTCAGGAAATTCAGAAATGATAGTCATAAAATGTCTTCTGAGTCACTGACTATTTTTCATGGACAATATATCAATCACTTAATCATGCTCAGAAACTAACCTGCAGGTTCCTTTGGATGTCCTCATTGCTTATACCCAAATGCATCTGGCAGGCTCCTGTGTTACAGAAGCAACCCGTGCGGACATGTATGTTGTGGAGACTGGCCATCTTGTCCACCTTCCCAATTCAGCAGTAGATGTAGGAGCAGAATGAAAAATAAATATTTCAAAATTGTGGTCAACAAGATACAATGTTTTAAAGGTAGAAATCAGTGAAGGTAAACGATGTCTCTAAATTATTAACAACTTATCGTAGCTTTTACCATTCCCACACAGATTTTGGATTCTTCAGCTCTGTTATTTCAGCTAGAAGAAAACAGCTGTAGAAGCAGAAATGCTTACCTTGGCATTGTGAGACTACTACATACAAATCACACAAACAGGGCATACAGATTCAGGTCCTGATCCTGTAAATGCTTATACATCTGCTTAATTTTAAACCTGTGAACAGGTTTATTCCCCTCAGTAGTGCTAATTACAGACCTGCAGCAAGGTGTCACTTGGTGTCTTGACAGAATCACCACCTATAACTGCTTCTGCAGAGACTGAAGAGAGGTCTGGAGCACCTTTTCAGTTAGCTAAAGAAAACTCTGTTCTCTGATGATCTGAAATTGCAATCGTCATTACAGGAACTGACAGTATCTGTGGGATGTTGGAACGCAAGTGCTGGGAGGACTGGCCCCTCAGTAGGCAATAACATCTGACATGACAGGGAGTGAACTAGAATGTCTCCTTGAGTCTTGCATATACAACCACCCAGTCTACCAAGTCCCTGGTGCATTTTTCCCTTGTGCTGTGCTGTTTGGTCTTATACCATTTCTCTATTATCCACTAGATAATGAATGGGCAGAAATACAGTACTTGATGACAAACTGGCATGAATGGGAAGGAATGAAAATTATGTGCAAAGAGAACAGAAGCATATAGAATCATAGAATCATAGAATCAGATGGGTTGGAAAGGACCTCTCAGATCATCAAGTCCAACCCTTGATCCACTATCACCACAGTTACTAAACTATGGCACTAAGTGCCACATGCAGTCTCTTCTTAAATACCTCCAGCAACAGAGAATCCACCACCTCCCTAGGCAGGCCATTCCAATACCTGATTACCCTCTCTGTAAAGAATTTCTTCCTAACATCTAACCTAAACCTCCCCTGGCAGAGCTTGAGACCATGCCCTCTTGTCTTACTGATAGCTGCCTGGGAAAAGAGACCAACCCCCACCTGGCTACAACCTCCTCTCAGGTAGTTGTAGAGAGTGATGAGGTCACCCGAGCCTTCTCTTCTCCAGCCTAAACAACCTCAGCTCCCTCAGCCTCTCCTCATAGGACTTGTGTTCAAGTTCCCTTCACCATCCTGGTTGCTCTTTGGACCTGCTCCAGCACTTCAATATCCTTCCTGAAGTGAGGGGCCCAAAACTGGACACAGTCTATATGTGCCTCAGAAGGAGATGCATATATGGGAAGATGGCACTGCAGAGGATACAGATTTTCAGGGTTTCATAGCACAGCTAAGAAACAAGGGAAGCACACCACAGGGACCGGCAAATGCTTTATATTGATTCCAAAATGCAACAACAGCAGCTGGTAAGGTAAGCTGAGCTGCCACCAGTTATTTCTTAGACAAAAAATGATGAACATTCCTGGTCAGGATGGACAGAAAGGCCAGTCAAATGCATGAAATCTGACACAACCTACCTCTACCACAGACTTCCAGAAAGCCTTGCATAGTTCCTCTGTGCTTTTGCTCCTTTTCTACAAAGTGGAACTCTGAGAGCTCTGAGAATAACCACGCTGCAGACTGAGGGAACCCCACTGTAGCAGTGACAGAGTGTATCACACAGAGTGACAGCTCAGCCTTAAGGTGCAGGATTGGAAGTGTCAACCACCTCAAACTAACCACTTCCCTAACTCTGAGCTCATGCTTTATCTGCCTGAGGTATCCATGTAAATATTCAGCATAGCTTTTCTAGCCAGTTTAACCTCTACTGAATTTTATTATTTTTTACATAAATTCCCTCTGTACAGGATATTGGCCCAATATATACAGCAAATACTTTCTGGTATCATTCAGTCCATCATCTGTCTCAACATCATCAATCTTTTGATGTCAGTCTATCTTCTGACATCTCCAAGTTTAAATGTCTGAGACATCAAGCACCTTTAAATTCACTATTTTGGCAGCTGGGAAAAATGAGACTTCTGCTAGAACTTACTCTGCTGAAATAATTCAACCTAAATAGTATTTTTTGTTTTGTTTTGTTTTCTTTTTGTTTTTGTTTTTCATGTGTGGAGCACGAGGTTCTCTGCACAAAAATGTCCTGTATACACAGTAGAAATCCTACTTCGTTATAGCGCACAAGTTGTCAAGTTCACATTGTTAAGTATGTTCAGCACCACTAGTTCAGATCAGAATGGTTTGGTTCTCTAACAGAGATACAATCAAAATAACTCCATGTACGCAGACTTGGAAAGCAGAGAAAAGAATCAGTCTCAAGATCCCTATTCATGATTAATGCCTTGGAGAACATTCTGTGTTCAAAGTATGCTTCTCAAATTGAAGTTATAGTAAAAGGCATCTGTTGAGAAAGACTGTTGTGGTGTTGCTAGCTTTGTTTTGTCAGAAGACTTCAATCTGGGAAAAGTGACATTTTCTTGATGTCTTTTTTCATTTAGATGAGAAAAGTTGTCATCCTGCCATAACATGGTTTCTCATGGTGCTAGTGACTCGTGGGCGTATCTATCATTCTGTTAATGATGACAAGCAAGATAAAACTCATGACAAATACTTCACTACTGAAATTGTACAGTGTTTGGGCTTATTTACTCAGTATACAAAAAGATTTAAAATATATAATCATTTTACTATTAATACTTTTTTAAAGAAACGTTGCTGGGTCAGCTTTACTTATCAAAGTGTAGGTGGTGTAATGAAGTTTCCATGCCACAACTTCAACAAATTGCAAATGAGATTTATTTTTAATTTTTTTAAATTTTGTGAAATAAGTAATTACTGTTCCTTAGTGAATGGTAATTTCATCCTAGCCAAGCAACACAATACTCTTTTACAATAATACTTTAATTGTGATATACATTAACCTGTATGCAGGTCTTGGGAATGTGATGCCAACATTGGAAACAATGGCAAAGAATCAGTAAAGGCAGCACTGCAAAATGTCTGTCCCTTGCATGCATGTTTGGCTTTCCTTTGGACATATGTTTTGATTTCTTCTTCTTTGGCTTCACCCTAGAAATATGCTACTTGGGTAGTTAATTTAATCTCTCTCTGCAGTGCTACCACATAGCAAAACAAATAGAACATAAAACATCTGTTACAGTTATTCCAATGAAGAAAAGCTTACTTAAATAAAGCACATCTTTAAAATTGCCATAAGGAGCAATAATGGATATTGAGCTCAGAGTTATGAAATACAGAATGTTGCTTGCAGCTCTGCCTGTAACAGTGGCAGCTGACTTTTGGGAGCCAGGAATACATTCATCAATGAAGGCATAGAAACATGAATGGCACTAGTGGTAAGTACACAGCTTAATGTACTCGGATTGTCAGTTTTGGTGATTCCCTGGGTATGATATTTAGAACTATTGGGCCTTAGTCCTTCACAGCTTAAACTCGACAATTAAATTGCAAAACACATGCAGAAATCTCACAGCATTTTTACTGATTTCAGTCAATGAGGACATGATAATTAGGCCATCGCTACATAAGTCCCTTCTGTCCCTCGGAGCCCCTTGACAACTCACTACTTTTTCTGAAGCTCCTTATTGTGGGCCTGGCCCTGTAGGGTGCCTCACACCCCAACACTTCCGATGTCACATAATCTTGAATTTTGACAAGCAAAAGGTGCTTTTCACACTTCCAAGCCACAGTCTTCAATTTTAATAATTTCAATACACAAATAAATCTCGCCCAAACCAATTTTTTAAAACAGTTGTTTTTTTCTCAGTGAGCTTTCCTTTAGTGTTGTCAGATTGATCAGATGTTAACATTTGGGTTTTTTTCATAGTTCACTATCTGATAAATACAATCTGATGTTTTTTTTAATATAAAAAATATTAAATTGGAGAGCTTTTTCCCCTCCTCATTTTAATGCATTACCCTACCACAGTCCCCTCCTGAATATCTGGTATTCTAGTTACCATCAGCAGCTGGAAAGCTCTGAAAATAAATGAGCTTCTGGTGTGTTCTGCATTCTCATTCCCTGTCAAACAGCTGCATTGGTGACTTTTCTGCCTTTGCTAAATGGCTGACTTCTGCTACACATTTACTTCAAGGCCTCTAGGGCAGTCAGCTGAAAGGTTCAAGTTTTTCTCTGGTTTCAGGTTTCACTGAAATAAGTTTGAGAATGATACTTGCTGTAGGAATATATATACCAAGAGAGAGTAAAGATTTACAAACAGCACAATTTTGCATTATTCCTAATCAACTAAGTCTAAGACTTTCATTAAGAATGATGAATTCTTTAGAAACCCTTGCTAAAGTTATTCCCATAGGATATAATTCTGTAGTTCTTATTCAAGCAAGTACTTATTTGTGTAAATTATTTTACTGAGTATCACAAGAATTATTCACATGAATAAAGAAACTTTTTATAATACATCATGAAGTGTCCTGAAAAAAACCCCATGTATAAGTCAATACTGGCAGGTACTGTCCTTCAGGAATTGGGATTGGGACTTTTCATTCTACTTTCTACTGTGTCCAAATATCAGAGCAGTGTGTATGTCTGATGCATTTGCTCATTACAAGAATTTCACCGCACACCACTGATGGCTGGTTATAAAACAGGCTTCATGACGCTGTTCCCCACATCCACTGGTAAATTAATTCACTGATTCATGGCATGGAATTTGAGAGAAAGTAAACTAGCTCTTTCTGTCATCCAGCATTTGACTGTGAAACGCTGTTGCTGATGCAAATGCATACTTAATCTTGCTTAATACAATTTAATAAGAAGTAGGTCAGAAAAAAAACCCCAGCACTTGTTTTCAAATCGTTTAGTGGGGGGAATGTAGGGAGGGAAGCATTTTGGTTGAGATACAGTATCATTAAATTGTTTTAACTGCATGGTTTCCTGCAACAAAGGCATTTTTCCCCATCTCAGGGAAATAATTTCTATGTGGGCAGGTTCCCTCAGTATTGATGAATTTGATCCTCTCCTCAGTTTTGAGTCTCTAGTTGTTGACATAGGTTTAAACTGAAGAGTGGATGTAAATCTCTCTTCAGTCTACATCCATTCATCACTCACTCTGAACAAAATCTCTTTGGCTGAAGGCAGTTAGGTATTAGACAGACATACTGAAATTTACTGAAATTTTCAAACTCTGTGTCCTGATAGTGTAAATGCTAGCTTATCAGAAACCTTGCAGTTGATATGATAATTTTCTCTGCTAGTTTTAAAGACAATCAAATGGCAGGTAAGATTGCACGGGAGAGAAGCAGCCTGGAAACATCAGCATAATTTGGAATGTGTGAGTTGCCACTCTGCAGGAATTCTCACTTGGAAGACATGATATACATAGCGAACTGCAGATCCTCCATGCTTACAGGAGTGACAATAATTTTACATTTCTGACAACCAGAAGCCAGAAGATTTCTTGGGGATGAGGTGGCTACAGGGAAGAAATGAAATACAGTCTTGTTACTAGATGACCTCACATTTAATCTGTTTATTTTTTCCTGCAGTACATACAGTGAATTAGGGCATGAACTATTTGAAACATACATAAACTTCATGACTCCAAGATCCAGCTGTTTAAAACTGAACAAGCTGATGAGTAGGCTAAACACCTTGATTTTGTTTTTTTGATTTTGTTTCTTTGATTCTTTGCCTCAATGGCCATAGGTTTCTCCAATCAATCATTTTTTTTTTTCCCAGTTCAAACTGCATTAATTGACAATGAAAATCTGGTTTGCTACAGCAGAATCAGGAAAAGGATGGAATCCAGGAAGAAAAGAAAACAAAAGGATCTCAAGCCTTCTGTGGCTTCCCAACTGACTTCAGCAGAGTATCCCCTTGTGAGTCATAGGAAAAGGTCCATATCTCTACATCCCATTGAGCATTCCCAGCTCTTTTGTAGGCTAAAGGCTTTCAGTCAAACTACTGCTAGTCAGAGTTGTGGAAGCCAGAGGAAAACCACACAGAAGACTAAGCTATAACTTATATCAAGACACATAAAAGGGAATGTAGCAGACTAACACAAGTAGAAATAATGCCTAGGAATTAAAATGTGCAGTGCATGATACTAAAAGTCTAGCGACATAGATTTGTGTCCCAGTCAAAATATTTTCCACCTTTTTTACTCCTTTTAAATCACCTAAATTCTGTTCTGTCTGTATTTATACTCTGAAAATGGGGCTGTAGGGTTAAAATCCCATGATGAACCATGTTAAAATATTACTTTAATTACAGCCTTACAGGGTCCTATACAGTACTGGGGGAGAGAGGGCAAGGGCAGGAAGATGCAAGCAAGGTAATAGAGAAGGTGGGGCCAGGCTTTTTGTCTTCAAAGGATTCAGATGGTGGACTGAAACCAGACACTGCATGCATTCAAAGGCAGCTGATCTGCTTCTACCAAGATCAAGGAAAAGGGAATCCAGAGGAAACTGTCAAAAGTGCAGTCCTTTTGCTACTGCCACGTGGTTTCTTTTCATATTTCCCCGATGTGATGAGGTCTGTAGTTTAGAGCCACAGTTTGGCCCTGCTACTAAACAGAAATTATTTAGTCTCCCTCATTCATCTGAGATTCTTTCATCTGAACAACTACAAACATCTTTCTTTTATCTCCTTTCGTTTCCTTAGCAACATGCAAGGACACTCCAGAGAAGCAGTGTTAGGCAACACCTTCAGTCTAGGCTTTCATGAAGCTTTCTAACTTTGATCAGCTCTGATGAGCAGTTTAATAGTAGGCAATTTCAAGCATACTAACTCACATGTGTCTTTGTCCCCCGCAATGAGATATTACAAAAAGTAACTCAACTTCTACTCTGTCATTACTACCTCAGCAAGAAGAGAGCTTCATTACCAGCTAACTAGGTCTGTATTTATCACATTGAGCCTCTGAAGTGCAGCACTTCCTTATGTTCAGTCACTGATCCTCTATATAGATCAATGAAATTGCCTCCTGTATTGTGAGCTCCTTTTTGTGTTTGAGCACCCAGTGCCATGTAACCAAAGCAAAGATCCAGATTGTAATGATTTCTTGCCAGTTTGAAGCAATAAGGTACTATTTATTGACAAGACAGTGTGATTTGCTGCATTGCTGCTATCTCCCTGCTTCAAGACATTCACAGTACAATTGAAAACTAACTGGAACCAAGGAAATCAGTGAATATTCAACAGGCATCTTCACAACAATATTTTCGTCTTTATAATCCTGTTTGCATTCTATTGTGCAGGTCCATCTGCCATCCCTGGCTTCCTGAAATCAATGGCTAAATCCATAGCTAAAATCAATAGTAAGTAATCACCTCAGCAATTTTTAGGTAGCTATTGGGAAGACAGCCAAAAATCCCATTAAGCAAGTTAGAGAACACTTTTCTTTTCCTGAGTCATCAAAATTAGTATAATGAGTGGTTATGCTTCTAAAAGCATTAGTGTAACTAGCTCAGTCATATGACCACCACTGCAAAGGCGTTCTTAGCTGGAATTAGCAAATGCTGTATTTCCAATTTCTGTGGCCCAGATGAAAAAAAGCTGCACATGTCACTTGCAAAACTGAAGGACTATTTCACAAGGAAGTAAAAAGAAACTGATGGAAAAAATAAGAAAGGATTAAATTTGAGGAACAAAGATCTCTTGCTTAATAATTTTCTATGAAAATTTATTTCACATAGACTAAATGAAATAGAAAGTATGCCTCCTCATTGCTTAATAGCAACCCACTTTCTCCTGTAGAGATATGGAATCAATTTCCAAACAAGTACTGGCAGCTACCACCAGTCTCTGGTCAATAGTCTGATCCAATTGACCTGGTAGCATTTCCTGTGCATGTGAAATGCTGTAGCTCCTTTTTTACCCCCACTCTTCTGATTCTCATCTTGTCATTGCACTTATTCCATACTTATACACCGTATGTACAGTGAGCTGAAGCTAATCTACTAGTGAAACCAAGGGTTTCATCTAAGACACAAACAGCAAGTACTTCAAGAAATCTACTCACTTCAGTTATTTCATGGTCCCTTTTATTATGTAACCATTAGCAGTGATATGAATATGTATTGAACCAGCTGTGTGTATATAGAAATGTATTCGCCACTTGATACCTGAAGATTTGCCAGTATTTAACATATCTTCTCTCTACTCCTGTGAGGTTAGAATAAGTGGGAAAGACAGACATTGAATCCCTCAAGGTGACACTGAAAGCCTACAGCAGAAGTAGGGCATTTCACCTGGCCATTGCCAGGTCCTGGCTACAGATCTAAGTCCAGCTAAAATAACTCATTAATACAGTACCAAAGGAAAAGGAAGCTCTTAAAAGAGCTGAAGCATGTCTCATGACACTGAAGCAGAGTAAGTGTACTTGCAGTATGAAAGTGCTTCCAGAACTGGCTATCACCACCTTATTTACCTAGAGTAACTACTTTTATGTGCATTTCCCATCCTGCCTCACACCACTTTGTCCCATCTTACTTTCGTTTTTAGAACTGTCCAAATACAAACAGATGGAATAACTTCTACCTGCACATAGTACTCTGTCTCTTCCCTGGTCACATCTCTACCATACAGCACTGTTTGAGGCTGCTTGTCCAACTCTTCCACCACCTTGGGTGTCTGGAATCCTCTTCTGTTCTCCTTTCCTGCCCAAACTGCTGTCTTTTTCTTTGCCCAGTCCATGTAATAATGGACTTCAGCTGCACTGTGGGAAATTTAGGTTTATTGCTAGGAAATATAGCTGAGTTCCAGAACAAATTGACTCTGGAGGCTGCAGGAAAGTTCAGGTAAAGATGACCCTGCAATCCTAAGATCTTTTTTTTCCCCTCCCCATCTTCTCAAACCACAGGGATGAATTCAGCTTGGCTGCTAAGCTGCTTAGAAGACAATTCACTAACATAGGATGCTTTGGATGCAGAAGGATAAATGGGGTTAAAAAGAAAACAAAATTTCTTTTGTTTATTGGAGAAATCTCATTCCGGTTTTGTCCTCTTCTTATGCTCCTAGCATATACTGAGGGCAGAAAGAAGTTACCAGGGAACAGAAGGTGTCACAGTGAGTGGCTGGAAGTAAGTGATTCAGGGCCACATATTCCAATGGAAGACACTGATCTTCACTTCAGAATGATAGAAAGCAAAGGGAGGAATGGAAAAAACCCAACCCTGTGTCATTGAGTTGATCCTTACATTAATTTAAGGGCAGCTGAGATAAAGGTGGGTGAGACAGTGGGCACATGCCATAAGAGCAGTCATCAAATTGTATTAGAGATTTATGCTGAAGGGACACACACTAGAAGTTTATCTGCTGATAAACTGAGAAATGGGTGAAGAAAGTAAGTTCAAAGACTAGACCTCCCTTCCCTCTATCTAGACTGATGAGAGTGAGCCAGGACATGCTAATGAAGGCTCCTAGACAAAACTGATTATAATCTTTGTGAGCAGGGCTCTCAGTCTAGAGAGGCAAAACTTATTCATATGCAACACTGCAGAAGAGCCCTCCTTAGGCAAACCAAAATGTTTACATTATCTATCTTTGGCAGCTGATTCCTGTTATAGCAGCTTGTCTATCACACACAAGTGTGAAGTGGTAGGCAAGAAGGCTGAGACTGCTAATGGACTGATGCTCATTCCCTTCCTGACAGGATTTTTAGGAGACATGGCAAGCCTATATACATATACCAAGACAGTTTTGCAGGTGAGCCAATCACAGCAAGTTTCTTCTACTTAGATTCAGGCTCCAAGTAAAGCAGTATGAAAAAACAGAGTAGGTGCTGGTAATCTGCAACTGAAATGTGAAATTATGGCCATTTTTCAAAAGACAGCTATGATGGCTTGCTGACTTTGTAAAGCCTGTTAGATACAGGAGGAGAAAAAAAATATTGTCTTAAAAGACCAGAGTGAAAAAAGAAAAAGTTTGATAAGGGAAGGGCTATTTTTCACTTGGGGCAGAAAACACTGAAGGTGTGACTGGCTAAGAGGTCTCCAATGCATACAATTCAACAAATGTTTCAGGTGAAATTCCATCTGCCCATCTGTGCATCTTACCCCTTCCCCCTCTTCCAGCTTCCATACTAACTTTACAGAATAAAATGTGAGAGGACTATAAAATTACTCTGCAATTATCTACTGAATGTTGAAGGAACATTTCACAGGTCTCTTTTCCCCATCAAAGAGAAAAATTTTATAAATAATACTAGCACAAAAGGTGCTAATAGGAGAAATGGTGATTTTTTTTTCACATCTAAAAATGGAAGAGAACATTTAACAATATTTGCACTTTGACTCAATTTATAAGAAATCTAGTTTTTGTGTGTGTGCGTGTGTGTGTGCGTGCGTGTGACTGATGTTTCAATCAGTGTTGTTTCCTTGCAGCTGTTTCATTTCCTCTTTGGCATTCAAACCAGGCTGGAACCTTGTAGAGTCCTGTGTAAGGTTTTGATAAAAAAGATAGCCAAGATGCAAACTGAAGCTGAGTCACTGCTGTCAAACAGTGTTCCAGAGATTGGAAGGATGTGGGGATGTATAAACACACGACATTCATATATGCTGAAGGCTGCAGACATTGTTCATAAATGAACTAATGATGATTCTGTGTGAAAAGTCTGCAGTATTAGCTCATCACCAAGCATATATGTAAAGTCATTTTTTGTGACATCACAAATCTCCTTTAATATCTAGGGCTAGTTGCTTCTCTTTTTTCTGATAGCCTCACAGGACAGCAGAAGACTGACAGGTTGCTGCTTTAATGTCAGCTCTGCTGCTTCCATCCTGTAGCACCGAGTTAGCAGAGGTTCTTCACCTCTAGCCCTGCACTTTCACACCTTTCCAAATCACCATTCTCTCATCTGTCCACACTTCATTAACAGCAAAAACTATAATGCTGAGGAATTATCCATTCTTAGCCAGACAAGTATATATAAAGAACTTGTTTGGCAGAAAGGCCATCTCTATGTCCTGGGCCTGTCAAGCACTCATCTTAATTTAACCCCTGTTCATAACTGGGGCTTTTTAGTGCTGCAGTGCAAATAAACACATAACAAAATGACAGACGTGCTGCTGCGGAGGACAGGCAGCTTGTGTGAAAAGAATGCAGATGTCCTCCCAGGTAATTTCAAGAACCAATTACTACCAACAGTAGTCTACGAGGCAACTTCAGTGAAGGAAATAATTTTCATTGGAATTATTTGGTGCAGCTCAAAGGAGGAAATTTAATGCAGTTTTAGTGCTCAAAGACAAGAGGTTTATGGAAATTTCAAAACTGTAATAGTGTTATTTCTAAATAAGGAAATGTTTTATGAAAAATGTGAAGACAAACCAAAGCCTATGAGTGATTATTGATGTTTGCAAGTCCTTCTTTTTAAATTATTTTAATTGTAGTTTAGAGAAAAATAATTAAAGTAGTAATTAAACTGTCAATTAAACCAACGATGCACACACTGTACAACGCAAGTTTATTCCAAATATAATATTCTAAAACAGTGTTACCCTTTATCAATAACAAAGAAACATTTAAAGGAAAAAGTAATAGTAATTCAACTAACTTCCATGATTATTTCAGTCCCACCCTATCACATCTTTACGTCCAAATATTCTATAGCATATATACTGGGACAAGAGGCTGTAAAAATTGCTGCCACCCTTGAGAGTGCAATCATGGTATGGTTCTTTGTGTGTCTCACTTTAATGAAATGCCTTCCTTCGATCTTCAGCGATGCAGTGAAGGTTTTGCTCAAAGATGAATATGAGACTGTGGCTCTTTCCTCTTGGTGCAATTGACCCCATGTATGTTATTCAAGAATGTTTGTGTTTAGTGGCACAATCTTGTTAGGTATGGTAACGAAACCCTGATAACACTGAGAAATGGATTTCAATCATATGAGCGGGTAAGAATAGCTTTCCTCCCCACTGCTACACAGATGAAAGGCATCATTTCTGCTCAGTTTTAATTTTTCAGCGGTGGTGTTAAATGTCATGTATTTCACTACACGCCTTTCACATCCTAAATATCTTGGGCTTGGTTCAGAGTTTTGAATATCATGCCAATTATGTAAATCTTGAGGCTTAAATGTAAGCTTGGTATCCTCTGAAGACAGTGTCTACTTATGAAGTCGTTCTTGCCAATCTCAAATGTTCCAAATAAACTGCTGCAAGCATAATATTTTCTCTGGAATCAGTTAGTCATATTATCCTTTTCAAGCTACCAAACGCTAATGTCCAGTCACGCTATGTCTTATAATAGGCAATGGGCACATAACAATTGCTTGTCAGAAAGAAAAATAGAACTGTTTTGGTGCCTGGTTATAAGTAATTAATTATAAGTGGAATATCAACCATAAAGAAATAGGACATTCTGTCATTTCTCTTTAAAGATACTAGCTGAAAGACAACCTGAGTCATTAAGTGGTGTCCACTAGTAGTAGGCATGCCAGATAGAAACACCATCCAATTTTCCCTTCATTAAAGATTCCCAAAAATGTTTTCTGGGAGCCTTCTGAAACCGTGTTCTCCTAATTCCATTCTATTGCTTTTGTAGACTGCCCAGTAAATCCACATGACTGCACAGACAACAGACGTGACCAAACTAGAGGACACTATTTCACTTCCAAACCGTTAATGAAAGTAATGGATTTAACTTTGATTTGAATAAAACTATCTAATTTTAGAGATGCATACAGGTATGAAGATGAGATTGTATATTGTTATTTCAATGAAGCTTATTTTCTGATGTATGTATTTTCTTTGTAATCATAAAGAAAAAGCAGTAAAGATTTTCCTCCCCCATAACTTGTATAGGATGTCTATGAAAGAATTTCATTCCATAATAAAGCCAATTATTTATATATATCTATATATCTATATCTATATCTATATCTATATCTATATCTATATCTATCTTTATCTATATCTATATCTATATCTATATCTATATCTATATCTATATCTATCCCACATACTGTAGTTTGGGAAAGAATAATGCTGCTGCTTGTGAATTTCTAAAAGTCCTTAAGTTGAACATTGTTTTAATTAAACAAAATAATCTAAAAGACACTACATATGACAGAAATTACAAAAATCTGGTGAACAGTACAATCCAGATGATAGAAGTCAATAAATAAGTTTTTTATGAGCAGCAACTGTAGCAAACAGGCACAATGCAGGCATAAGACTATAAAGGAATTTTTTCTTTGAGGGTACAGTTGAGTTTAAAGGAGTGTAACAGGGATGAAACATTTTTACTAAGAAATTGTGAAAATCAGAAATTAAAAAAAAAAAAGTTTTGGTTTTAACCAAAGAACAGATGAAACATCAAAGCATTTGTCGAGTGTTTTACAAACCCAGCTGTGTTAATATCTCCAGTCTTTTCAGAACATTGCCATACATATTCAAGATTCTATAAATGGCTAATTCACTCCTAAAATGTGGAATGCTTTGAAATGAAATGTGGTGAATATTTGTTACTATTTGGTAGCATTTTCTGAAAAAGATGTATGAAAAGAAGAACGTCTTGGGTACTATACACATTTGCTCATCCCATGCTCATCAGTACGGCAAATGCCTTAAAAAAATGCAAAACTCCGCCCTGACAGGTGTAAAGTAAGTATTTCACTTCTGTTCTCCCTTGATATAAGAACCTCTTCTTGTATTCTCATAGACATGTCTCCATGTTCCTCTCCTTATCCTATTCTTCTCCTCTCTAGCAGAAGAGTGTTAAACACCTTTTGCAGCACTCCCAATCCTTCCCCAATGGTCCAGAATTATCAGCTCCAGGACTAATGCAGCTCTGCCACTACTGCTGGCAGAGACAGATGTTATTGGCAGTTATTCAGTTATTGACAGCTTTTAAAAAATCAAGGCCATGTGCTTGAACTTGACTTGTGGGCTTATTTAATCATCAGCCAATGAAAAGAAAGAAGAATTAAGCAAAACTAGAGCTCTGTGGTTTTTCTGACTTCTGCTGATGAGCAAGTGAGCTACTCTACCCTACATGACCCACTGCCTTCATGGTGCACAGCCATACACACACAGTTATGGTCATACACCATTACCTCTCTACTGAAGGGAGAAAAGTTTAATGACGTTTCATCTCAAAGGTACTTGGTATACTTGATGGACAAAGGCTAGAAAAAGCTGCTGGGAAAGACAGCATTTAAGGATTTTTTGAGCTTAAATCTCACTCTTTACACTGATCATTTAACTTCATTTCATGCTTCCTCAGGAATATTACAAGAATGCAATTATTAGAACCGAAGGGAAAAGAGAACTCCTCTTTCATTGGTGACTGCAATATTCTGAGATATGATTTCACTTGTATGTCAAATCTCCAAGGCAGTCTCTTTATCAGCTATTCCAGACTTGGTCTTCAGTTCCCAATTTTGAGTACTCAAGAGAAGGAAGCCAACAAGAAATCAAACTGCCAAGTCAATATATCCTGTTAAAACAGACCACTTCCAAAATTCCTACTTGTGGAGTATTAAATCTGTAAGATATTGCCGTTGGCTATTATGTACTTTTTATTGTGCTAGCACTATTTATTGGATTTTATTTCTACTGTAAAAATGGTGTATATATATGGTGCAGAACTATGAAGAAACAAAACCAAAACCTCAGAAGGGAGTACTATGAATAAAATATTTATTTTAGGATAAAGAAAAATATTGTGAATATGCTTAAAATACAACCATAACAATCAAGTTAAAACAAGAGAAAAACATACCTCTGAAAAGCCGAGTACTTCTCCGTTTTCATCGAGCACATTAAAATTAATGATTGGACCCTGGACATCAGGACTGCTGAAATCTGTATCGCTGTAAATACGAACTACAGGAGCCCCATTGGCATATTTTAAGTTAGAAAGCACAGTATAGGTGTAGTGAGCTAACACAAAGGTATGTTGTTTTATTTTCTCCATTCCACCTACAAAAGAAAAGTGCACGCACATGTCATTATTCTTATGGCAATGTAAAAAAAGGATAATTTTTTCAGAATTGTGTTGCTGCAAGGCAATTAGCATGAAATTGGTAGTTTTGTGTTTCTTTAAATGCTTACACAATTTGCAAATATTTCCTTCTTCATATACAAGTTTCAGAAGTACTGTTGCACCAAGGATTTATCTATAATTAATCTACTGTAGACAGCTAAAGTTACAGTGAATGTGAAATGAATTCACATTAACTACAAGATTTTTAGTTCCAGTCTATACATAAAACTCAGATATTCTGGCACAAATGACTTGAAAAGCCAGTTTTTCTCCAGATCTAACTCTGGAGATCATGGGAAGTAGACTTCAATCCTAACACAGCACAGAAAGCAAACTGCTAGGTCTAAGATAAAAAAATAAAATTCTAAATGTAATGACAAAGTAAAAATGTCATTCTACAAGGAATTTACTTGAATAATGAAGACTTATTCTTTCAAGACTGTATTTTTTGTAGAAGAAAAAGGACATTGTAAATGCTTCATTGACTATACCCATGCAATCTAGTCGCTCAAGAGAAACTTTGCAGAGAAATTTTCACAGAACTTGGCCTGGAAAAAGCATAAAGAGGAAACATGTAGGGTTCCCCCCCAACCATGTTTTTTCTTTTTTTTTTTTTTTTTTTCCTACACTGAGTAGTTTGGAAAAGATAATCGCAGAGAATTCCTGACATCTCTGCTCTCTGAGGAGAGGTTGTGTCTTTGCTAGATGGCCCTATTGAAGTGGCTTCTATTATGCACATTATGAACTGCATTATGGTGAGCCTACCTCATGTAGAAAAGAAACCAAAACACAGAAACATTTCCTCAAAGATCTCTTGAAGCAGAATAGGACTTTTTCTGGTTTTAGACCCAGGGTATTTTCTGTGTGCTGAGTATCCTATTTGAGGCACATGAGCATTTCTGCAACTAAAAAGATGCTTGACATTTTGTTTTATTTTTTTTTCTTTTTAAACCATGAATCTTACAATTACTTTTGTGCATACCATTTCTATATCTGAGTATCTGAAAACTTCTACAGTCTGGTATAACCACCCTTCATAATTTGCTTGTTTACTTTTATTCATAAAAAGACCGTGTAATTTATGAATGTGCATAAAGAAAAAAATATATTTCTCCAGACATACAGAAGAATTGCAACAATGTCTGTTATTTCACTTCTCTTTGAGTTTCTGTATTATGTGCTATCTCCTTTAGATAAGCTAGGAGAACAGACAGTAAAAGCATAGAAACAGTAGATATAAGGTGGAAGCACTTTTTTGGTGCTAAATAAAGAGGAATAAGATATTTAATGAGACACTAATATGCAAAGCACTTGCAAGGAATCATGCCAGAAGCTAATCAGTACAATTTCTAGATGTTAGCCACAGTAAACTTGGCAAGCATTTCCAGAACATTGTGGTCTGAAAGAAGAATTGTATTTTCAGAGCCTTTGAGAATAAAAGATTGCCTAGTCAGAGACATCCTAGTCATTGTTTGGTAGAAGTTTAGAGTCTTGAAACAGTAAAAAGGAAAACTAAAACCGCACACACACAAAGTTATTTCTCAGCATTTTCCAGAAAGTAGCTGTAATAAGAGAAGTCACTGCCTTGTCAGATTCTGAGACATCTGTAATCTCCTGGTTCAGAGCTTTTCCAAATTGTCAGGAATCTTTTAATGGAAGATTAAACTACTGTCCTCATGCCTTCTGAAGAAATCTCTTTTTCAGAAATTTCAGTCACTTATTCAGAGCAATCACCCTACTGTCATTTCTATATTGTTTTCAGCTATTCCCCTTTAAAGTTGCTTAATCACATTTCCTTGTTCATTAGTGAGAAGCTGATGAGTCTTTTAATTATTTATTCTGACAAATTCAGATGCAATTGCCTGTAGTTGCTTTTCTTCCCTGCAATTGGAGAGAGGAAGCCATGTTGCCAGGGTCCCATATTTTTAAGTAGCAGAATAGGTTGTGATTAGGTCTTATGTCACAGAAACTCTTGTGGAACAAATCTTAACAATATGGAGTTTGTTCTGATGAAAAAGGGATATATTTAGAAAATATCCATGGTTTCTTTTTATTTTATTTGACAAAATTATTCATACTATGTCTTGCAGAAATCCAGCGCTTACATCATCTCACTCTCCCTTCTAAGGAAAAGAATCTGAGGAAGAGAAAATAAAACCCAGAACAAACTTTTGGTCTCTAACATGATCTAAGGACTTGCATTATTGCATCTAGTCCCATATTTGGCGTGAAAAATTAAAACTCATTTCTTGACTGAGCCTAAGTTAAATGAGAAAGTGATTTTCTTTATTATATTTTACTTGACATTTATTAGCTTATTGCATTCCTGCAATTTATCTTCTCTCTGTACAGAACTCAGGTTTTATGACTCTGAACACTTTGAGATTCTTCCCTAGTTACCTGTTTGGGGATAAAGTAGTAGCACATCTTAAGCCTTTTGAAAGATTTACAGTTTGCAAAAATCATCAGTATGTCATCTTGAGAAAGTGCTGAGAAGGACTCAAGTGCCCTGACGCCCTCTCAGTTTATGGATTTTATTCCTTATCACTGCACTGTTTTGTTACAGTGAATTGCCTGTAGTTGCTCATAAAAATTATTTTCAAATTAAGAACAATTTATGCATTCTGTAATTTGGATCAGAATTAATGTGATTTCTAAATTACACCAGATGAAGTCCTTCTAATACCATTCACTGTATTTATGTGTGTTATATGCATAGGAACACATTCAGCACAAAGAATGCTCACAGTCCACAATCTGTTATGGAAAGTAATACTGGTCTAGTATGGAAAATTCAGAGTGCTAGTGCACTGGCTAACCCATAGATAAATTTACAGTGTCACATCTTCCATAGGAATTGCATGTGTGCATATGCCTATCCACCGAGACTGTGGGACAGTTCAGCCACCTGGAAGAGAAGGGTAAGTTATGTAACATTTACAACAGGGTGCAAACTATGTGCATGTAAACTATGCACAATTGTCATAATGATATTGTAAATCCACTGCTTGGCTTGTGTGGTGATAACTCCTTGTATTTGCATTGCCTTTATAATCAGCGAAGAATGAGATAAACAGATGTCCAAGAGGTATTCAGTAAAAAATGCCTTTGAGTTAGTTTTGCATTTGAGTTGGTTTTGCATTACGTAAATGGTAAACGTGTAATGGCATATCATCTCCTCTCTGAAAGAACCAGGATTTCAGCAGCCTAAATGTTCAAATCCTAGTTCTTCCTGAAAGAACTGTAGACAAATAGGCATATGTCAACATCTATAAGAGATTTTGGATAGAGAGATTAAGATAAAGCAGAGATTGATATTGAGCCCCTAGAATGAAAGCTCTGATGCTTAAGGTTTTCATACTGTACTCAGAAACCTCAGTGATCTGCATTCAAATACATTTTTATCTCTCTTAATATGAAAATCTAAATACTGGAGATAAGAAAGAAGAGCCATAAATCAAACATACAGTTATTGTTCTAACTTGCTGTGAAAAAAACACAGAAATCGAGGTTTAAATGAACAAATTCTCTGTCATGCCAGTAAATCGAAATTCATGTATACATTTGGATAAGAAAAAGATCAATCTGATTCACTATTTTTCAATATCACCTAACAAAAAGCAATGAGGCAGAGAAATGATGAGCTGGAATCTCGGCAAACCAATCAGCAGGAAGTGAAACCAAGATGTAGCCACCTTCTAATAGATCCCAAACAAGACAGATCACTGTGTGGGGCCTGTGAGTCAATGTGCTAATGAAGCCATGGAACCTGGAAATCCTGCCAAACATTTGGAGTCCTTCCTTTACTTCCTCCAAGAAGCGTACATTAAGATTCATTTCTGAGCTTTTCTTGGTGTTCTTTTATGCATAGAACTGCATGTCTCTGACTGAAATCTGTCACCTACTTACTGTTATTCCCCCCCAAAAAAGAATATCACTTGAGGATGAACTTGGAAATCATAGCTTCATATATTTCCTTTGCAAATGTGAGTGCTTTGGCTTAAAACCACATTAAACAATGTATTCTAAACATTGTTATTTTTTAGCAAGCCTGTTTCAAATGAAACACTGAAAACATAAAAATGAAATAGTCATAAGATGATCCAAACCCCCACCCTCAAAGGGCAACCCTGAAATGTTATAAATAGAATACAAAAAAAGCAAATAATGAGAAGAAAATATAACCAACTTGATAAAAAACATTCATCACTCATCTTTTGCTCCTACATTTATCAATAAAAATACTAAGTATACACATTCCTGGGGGGGTTTTCCTCCTAAATTATGAGAACAGCTGTCCTAAGTCAGACCAAATCTTGCTACTGCCTGTTTCCCAGAGTAGGAGTAGCAGATGTCTAGAGGAAAAAAATATATGAAAAAAGTATGTAATTTCTAATGTAAGTTACCATGAAATAAACAAAATATAAACAAAACCACATGAAAGTGAGCCTACATGTAGGCTAACAGCAATTAAACATTACTTTTAAAAACAGAACTAAGGATATAAGAACACCTAATGGAACTTTAGCATTAAAATTATTACATTAACATATCCTTAGAGTCAACAGAAAAAAAAAGCTCTTCTGATGTCATAGCATTGCAGTATTGGTCATTACACAATCTCATTCATTAAAACTCAAAATAAAACACTTTAAATGGCTTATCAGCCAATTGATTAAAATATCCATCATCTACACTCACAGCAAATGGGTGAGGCATGAAGAGATTGCAAACCCCTTGTTCATGCTGACTCACATGACCAGTCCAATCAATTTGATCTGTAAAACACACATCATAAACGTTGGTTTGGGGAACACAAAGTGGGCTGGACCATGACCCTTTCTTCAGCTGACGTGACTGCATGTGTGAGAAAAAAGTCTAAAACCTGTGTCCCCAGATGTCATTGGTACTTGCAAAAAAATTATACCTTGCCATGCAGGTTTCTTTCTAAAGTTAAGATGTAACTAACAGAATGACATAAAAAGAAGATTTCAGTTATGAAACTATGATTTTTTTTTTTCTGAAAAGTACATAGTTTAGTTTGAAAATACATAATGAACTGGCAAGAATCCATCTCATAAGATCAGTGTCCAATTTGAAACTTCAGATGGACTCCTGCAACCTAATTATGTACCTTCTGTGTGTCCAAAACAGATAGCCATGTTACACTCTCAATACTACTAAATCCATGCAGAATTCAATGGCTAATAGGGGGGACCTTATACTCTCTCAACACTAATTCTTCGCATAATAGCTTAAATCCTTTTATTCTCCTCGTTCTCCCACACCATCTCAATAGTTTAAGACTGTGGGAAGCAACTGCTTAATCCTCTATTCAGAATGTTATACCGAAACCAAACATGAAACACATATTCAGTGTTTATCTTAATGAACAGAAGGCTCTTTGATGCCCCCATCTCCTACTTCTTTAGAGCAGCTAATTCAAGCTCTGTTTTCACACAGTGAGTGAGTTTGAAGTCTTTGTTCTGAATAAAATCAGCAGCACATTCTGAAAGAAGCAGCTCCTGGTTTTCAAACATTATAATGAGGAATACTTTGCCTTTTTTTTTTTTTAATTTCTTGGGAGTAGTATAAGAGGAGGGACGTTGTATATGCAGCTGTCTGACTCACTTTAGTATAAATATCTTAATTACAGGTACAATTCAATTTCAGTTAACTGCTTGTTAGACTAATAGCTATCTAAGAATTCAAATAGCTCTGGGTAAGATAAATTTAATTTACTGTTTGTTATTATGAATTTCTCTTTTGAGCACGGGGATGGTACGTGTATCTGTCTATCCTTTTTCTTCTTCCATGTGCCTAAGCCATACTCTCAGCAGAAGTAATAATTTCAGGATGACTTTTCAAACCACAAAACCAGCAACATAAAAGATGACTGGGGAGTCCTTCTTAAAAAGGTGGAGTGCTTTGTACAACTCATGGAAGCAGCATTCAAACTGAACCTCTGGAGTGAGCCCACAGAGGATTCTGTGAGAACAACAGAATCATCCCTGAAAGTACGTATTTATGTGATACTCACATTTTACCTCTAAAGGCTTTATCTCCCAAGGTTTTTCTCAGTCTGGCAGAACAACTTCTCCTTATGATTCTGTCATCTTAAGGACAAAATGCAAGAAAAGTTTGTACTATAAAATCACATGAATTCTCCTGGAAGCTGTTAGGAACCTGAGTGTTACACACAGGCTTTTTTTCTGCTTTATTAGAAAATTGTCTCTGTCTTTTGTTTAATGGATCCTGCTATGCACAATTCCTTGAAGTCAGCATGTGAAAGCTTTACTACTGCTTTTGTCCTGATACTTTTAACTCTCAACAACTAGTCTGCTAGTGTAAAGCAGAGCATAAAACTCTTTTTTTATCTTAAAGCTACATAAGATGGGGCAGTAAGTCTTATGTTTTCAAGTCAGTAAGACTAATTCAGGTCTGACTTTGTGTGAACAATTATTTATTTATTACTTACTTGCTATCTTATTTGAGTCAGCGACAACTTTCTAACCACTGTAAAATAGCTGGAGGAAAACCTTTGTCATCTTCTCCTCAGCCAGAGACTGATACTATCATCAGGCCTGCAGTTAAGTAGAATTTTTCCCTCAAATAACTTTTCTGTAGGACCCAGCCACCAGTGCTACTTGATGGTCTCATGACTTTCTAATATCTCCACAGTTTTGTGGGTTGTTTGTTTTTGTCTTCCCCTGAGGGAAGCTGCAGACCAATGGATACAAAACACTTGCACTAAAAATAAGCTGAATATAAAAATAAATCCAAATTTTTTTTTGTGGGAGGAAATCTCTTCCTCAGCACCAAGAGAACTCTTTAAAATATTCTGAAAACCCAGACAGCTTCTTTCTTTTTCTCCCTAAGATGAGAAATCCCAATCTAAAGCTTTGCTGGGAAATAAATCAGCTCTGCTTCAAAGCTCACCATGCCTGGATTAGGTGAAGAAGAACGGCTAATGCTGTGCCCAGAACTCACACCTCAGTACTCATTGGCTTGACTCTACCTCCCTGCAGGTTTTTTTTTAGTAGTAAAACTTTTAACATAACATTTCTGTAATCTATCTGTCAGTGAAACACTTTGATGCCCAAGGCAGCATATCAATTTGCAGTACAGATTTTCCCTGACACATAATTTTAGTTGGACACCTTTCCTCTTTTTCTCTGACAATCTATGAACCAAGGCTGTTGCTGCCAGTGTATGAAGCAGTGGGGATACTCCGTGTCTGTTCTTGTGTAGCCTTTGCATCCCACTCTATCTAAGCAATCACAGAACCTTCCCATCACAGGAATACAGAAAATACCATAAGTTTATTTAATCAAACCAAGAATCACAATTCACTAAAAGAAATGTATCCATGGACAACTTCTAAAGCATGGTTCTGACTACTGATGGAATAAGGAAAAAAAAAATCACTCAATTTTCCTATTCTCTGCCTGTAACATTCAGGAATACAGGAAGTCAGTAAAATAATTTCTATCCATTATTATTAAAATAACAATATTTTCCTTAGTGAAATTTTGTATTTATTGACATTCATAATTTTCTGATAGCCTGAAAGGATGTTTTGTCATTTGTTTTGCATTATCAGACTAGGTCTCCTCTGGTATTGTTATTATAATACTACCATGGAAGGAATAGCGTCCTTTATGAAATGGAGGTAATAAAACAGCTACAATGAATTCCAAAAACTGCCTTGAAATTTCCTTTATATGATGCCTTAATCATAAGGAAACATGTAGTCAGTATTGAAAAGTGCTCTGGATTCTGGGATCTCATGCTAAATTGAATCATACCAAGACTTGTCACAGGCTTTTCAACCATGCCAATTATTTTAATAATTATGTATAATAACATCACAAAAGAGATCTATAGCTAATAGTTCAGGAATCTCTGATTCTTTAATTATCCCTGATAATCTTTAATTTTTCTACTATGATTTTTATCAACCCTTCCCTCAGGTCACAGCATTAACTCTGCTTTACTTCAGTCACTGTTCCTGCGAGGACCAAAAGGTGATCCACTGACACACCTTCCCTCTTGTGGCTGACTTTTCTGAGTGGACATGGAAGGCTCAGATCTCTTGGAGTTCATCTGTGAGTTTGTGACATGTGTGAACACACACACTGTTTCACAGACAGTAAAAGGGTAAACTGAGAGCAAAAAGTGGCTACTTTGGCACAGTGTTACACACTCTCAGCACACAAGTTGGAGGAATGATGTTACAGTTCCAGACTCACTTTTCAATAGCTGGTTCAATAAAAGTAAGATGCCAGTACTTCTTAAAGTATAGCCATTGACGTGGGACACTCAGAAATAAGTTCTGTAAAACAGCACCAGGATTTTTATAAACAGAATGTCCTCCATTGTTAGCTGGCATCAATTAACTTTTGGTAGGTTGTCATTACACTGCTCTTTCCTATGAGCTTCTGAAACCCACTGCATCCAGAAGACTGTGTACTCTCCAAGTCATGGGGCTGGTGAGCAATCTGATAGTGTGGTGGATAAAGACTGACCATCTGTAATTTTGAATGCACAGGATATGTATTTTATCAATTTCAAGTTCAGTAAGCAGATCTACTAAACAGAAGACTGGAAGAGAAATCTAAGACAGAAAATATTAACATTAAGAAGTAATTTATTGTAGCTTTTGCTTCCTTTTAAAGACTGTAGGTAGTGTGCATTAGAAAAAGAACCACTCCTGGTATTACATCAGCTTCAATAAGCTATAACATCATAAATCAGTCAAAATCTGTACTTCAGATTCAGTTCAGAAGAGGTGAAATATTTCAAGACATGAGCAATTCTTATGTGTACCACTCGCTGCCTCATGCTGTAAATCAAGACCTACGGTAAACTAGGGAACTGCCTCTGAAGACAGACTTAGACAAGGTTAAAAGAAAAGACTCATGCGAGCAAGGCATCGGTGAAGGATGAGTGCTACCAATTCAGAGAGAGCCACTGTGAAGGAAGGAAAGCAAGACAGCACACACTTAGGAAGCCTTGGCCTTTTCCTGTGGCAACCCATTACACCTGAGCTCTGCAGAAGAGAGGGAAAAAATAGTAGAGGCTGCTGCTTTTCTGTCAAATGAGGGACTTTGCAGTTAAGCAATAAACAGTGGTTTAAAAGAAACCCTTTTCTCCCACTGTTTACATTTCAGTTATGTTTTACAACAGCAAGGCTTTAGAAATGAAGGTCCAGCTTGAGGCACTGTTCACAAAATTCCCTTTTCAGGTAATGAAGCGAAGGGAAGATGGCAGAGGTTCCCTTCCCACCACATAGGGATGAAGCTACAACCCTCATGAGGAGTGGGGGGGTTCAGATTCACTTATGTCTTCCCTTGAGGGTCTTCAAACTCTAGTTTGACACCAGGTGTAACAATAAAACAGTTTGTTTTATTTCCCTGGTTTCTTTAGAGCTGTCAGTTTTTTGAACATTTTTTCTTACATCCTGACACATTATTACCACTAAAGTGGTAATACTGGCTACTGCTCTTTAGATTGTTCTATGAGATCCATATTTTAAGATGTTACAGAACACTATCAGGGCTAATGAAGGGAAAAATCAGAAATACAGCTCTTCTTGTGTTTTTTTTTGTTATTTAGTTATTATCTTCCCTGAATTTCTTTCTTTCTTTTATGCAGCATATTTGCCAAAGATATCTAGAATGCCTTTATTTGATAAATGGAAATATTGAGGGAACAAAGCAATTTAAGGAAATAAATACATAGATAATCCTTATTCCTTTCTTTTTCATTCCTGCCCCACCAATGAAAAGTGAAGTCTTGCCATTGAAAATTAAAAGTGTGACCATGAAAAGACCTTCATATTTAAAGCATCACAAAAAGAAAATCTTCAGAAATTACTCACAGTATATACAGCCATTCTGCCTAACAGACACTGAGTGTCTGCACTACTGTCGGCAAAGAGAGTTGACCCAAGCTTAGTTGCATAACCTTTGGCTGCACAGAGATGCTGCACAACATGAGATATGCAAATTTCATAACATGCAGCAAAGAATCTGTTTTCATACCTTAGCCTTGAGTTACAAACACTTGTTGATGGAATACTTTCTTTTTTTCCCCCTTCCTGAAAGATGCTTAATTCAATATATGAGATAATTTGAAAAGTGGCTTCAATGGCACACAAGACCTCCTCTTAGACAATGTTGTCTTGGCTTAGAGTCTCTAGCTGAGCAGTCAGGAGCCCTGTTTTGCAGTTGAAATGACTTAAGCCTATCAAAGACTACTATTTAGTTTATTTCATTTATTAAGTGCAACAGATATTCTTGTCTGAATTGAACTAACCAGAATGGCTCTTTCAGACTGCTCAAGCTTCTAACATTTCTCTTGATCTAACCTCTCTATTATTCTATTGACACAACCTTTCTTGCCTGACCAGGCCTCTGGTAGTCTTACATACCTAGATGATGATCCTACAAGAATTACATCACCCTACTGAGGTACTTCACAAGAGACAGAAGACCCCTAATTCAAAACAGCATCCAACTTCAGACCAATTAGTTCTGCAGTGATTAATCAAACTGCTCAAACATTTGACTGCAAACCCAACAGAAAAACTTTTATCATTAAGAAATGTGAATTTAAATGCACGACAATGCATTTAAAGGCTGCGTGTATCAAAGAGTAGTGTGGCTGCATTTCATGTGGAACTAGTATATTCATTCACCTCTCTGAAACTCTTCTGCCTTCTTCGATATGGCAGGATGTGGGGGAAGGCAATAAGCAAACAATCAGACCTGTTTCCTTTCATGAGAACAATAACAGTCCGACAATTTTGCGGGTTCCCATCTGCAAAATCTTTTTCGAGTACTCAGTACTCCAGTGCTCTAGTACTTCATTTTTCCATGAACCTCCTCAATAAATTTTGGAGTTCAAGAACATCTTCAATGTTTATTATAAATAGTTTGAAATTACTGAACAGTTTTCAATAGGGAAATTCTACTAAATCAGTGAGACAAAAGGACATCAACTTTAGTGTATTGTTCTATTTTAAGGTGTCCAAAAGTGACACCACGATCAGGTGAAGCAGTTATCGGATAACATTATCTTGGATGGTGATATGGCTTCTCTACTCTTTTCCCTTTCGTTGCAATACCCATTATGACTCTCACTGGAGATCCTTCTCAAAGGAGAAGGCATCAATACAAATACAAAGAGAGGTCAGAAAGATGCAGGATGAGCTGGCCTTCTGCAACAATGGCAGGCAGTCACCTTGAACTCCCCAGGAGAGACAAAGCAGTACTGACAGCTACATAGCACATCGTTTTTCAAAAAGCTGCTGAAACTTCAGTGGTTTGGAACTGGTCTGGAAGGTTTTTTACAATGGTTAGCAATTTTTCTTTTTCCTGTCTTCTTCCCTGCTTCTTAAGACCATGCTTTCCAGAGTATGAAGAGACTTATCATGTGACATACCTCTTAGTTTCCAGTCTTTCTAATAGTATTGTGTTCTGTCTTTTTTTTAATTTTCTCCTAGCTATTCTGATATCACAACCTCCACATAGTGTTGAGAAGTAATAGAAAAAGCTATATTTTTCTCTCAAGAGAGACTCTCTACTGTCCCAGAGAGTTTTACTTTCTCACATGCCAACTGAAGTTAGATGTTAGATTAAGACACTCTAAGTACAGCTGAGAAATAAATAGATAAGATTAAAACACTCTATGTACAGCTGAGGAATAAATAGATACATAAATAAATGTTGGCTCAAGCACTTCTTTCCTTCCTCTTAACATGTAAGAAATAAACTGATTAATATTCTGAAGTTAGGATGAATCACATGATTTTCTAGGATTGGTAGAAGTGTTGAAACACTTCCCCTGTCTTGAATAAAGAAGAGTTAAAGAAAAAGGAAGGTACTATAAATTGAATGGTCAGAAGCATTACAATTTTATGGTCCTGCTGAGATTTGACTCACCTGTAAGGTCAGACCAATTGATCAAAAAAAGCTTTCTTTTTGAGGCCTTGACAATGTGAGTCTTGCCAAAGGTACTCACTCACTACAGCTCTTCCCTTTTTCCTTTCTTTATCAGAACGATGCTGTCAAGTTCAGTATGAGATCTAATAGAAAAGCTGAGATCCTTCTTTATCAGAGCAGATAACAAGAAGTGTTGGTAACAAGACGTGTTGATTATTTTTTAAAAGCTGAATCGTGAAGGTTCACTTTGTTCAACAGCCAGAGACAGGAACCACAGTCTTTATTTTCTTCTGCAACCACCAAACTTTGAGTCAATCCATACCACAACTTCTTGTAACATATGATGAGGTCTGTCACAGAGGATTAATTTGTTTCCCGTGTCTTATCCAGTTATTTCTTTTCTGTCATTTCCACAGCTCTTTATGAATAATATTCACTGAACTTGGGTATATGTTTGTAATTTTATCTGAAAATATTCTATAAGACAGAAGTTAAACACATCACTATACTGCCCAGCTATTTTTTGCTTTTTAGCTACACTGGTATTATTTTCCTCCAGATTTTGTCTCTTGATCTATAGGGAAGAAATGAAGGCCTGTGTAAGGGGCATCAGGTGGTTTAACGTCAGCTGCTTGTAAGCCAGGTTAGTCAGTAATATATTCAGAGCCTATTAAAGCCAACAGGATCCTTGAAAGCTGTAAAGCCCTCCTGCAGTAACCAGCAAGAACATCTTTCTATACCCTATGTGCTGCTGAGATGCAGACCCACTCTTCAAGGCGTTTTGAAATTCTTCCACACTAACCAAATGCACCCCATTGGACTTCAGCACTTTAGTTTTTGTATTTCACTGTTTTGCATCACAGACAGTGAGTATTTGACCCAAAGACATAGGCCATATCATCCTGTTTCACACAGCTGCTTGTTGAGTGGACATTTATTTAAAACTCTTCCTGTCAGTACAGAATGATCTATTAGCGCCACAAATGGCACAATGCCCAGAGACAGATTTTGAGAATTTCTGCTTTCATGAACAGGAAGATATTTTCAAGACTAATCTATGAAAAGGAGAGCAAAATATATCTTTAAAACCACTTAACACAGCCATAAAAATATATTGCTTTTAAACACCTATAATGTTATTCAAGTAATGGATTGGTATTGCTACTCTCAATTTAAAAATTACAATCTATAAAATTCTCAGATGCTATTTTCTGCCCTTAGTTTTACCCCCGTCTTGTTCTCCTGCTCCCCCTTTTATTAACCTCCAGCTTTTACAGATTATTAAAGAAAATCAGGGATTTCATCAGAACCCTTTGCTAGAGCCTAGTGCCATGGAACACCTGTGCTGGGAGCAGTTGCTGGGATCAGCTGCCAGGGCTTTGTGATGTAGGGCTGCATCATGCCCAGAGAAGACCATGACACTGTGGGGCCCCACCCTGGCCATGTTGAAGTAGAAGCAGCAGAGCCCTGGGGTGCCCAGCTCCCAGGAGAGCACATCCCACAGGAACAGCATCTCCCCTTGGGTGAGCCTGGATTGTCTGCAGCAGAGGATGCCAATGGCAGCCATGGAGATTCTTTTGGAGAACGCCACTCCCAGTCTTGGACAAGGAGGACAAGGAACATAATATTGAGAAAGATCTGCCCCATGAGATGAGGGAAGAGGAGCTCAAACGTCCAGTGCCCTTGGAGATTTGGGAAGATTACAGCTAAAGCCAAGTACCCCAAGATGTGTCAGAAGACCATGGCAGCAAAGAGCTGTTTCAACAGGAAGATGCAGAGGGCACAGCTGCAGCAGGAGGGGCCATCAGCAGCCTGCAGAGGGCATCTCCTGCCCTGGGTGGTGCTACCGACACCAGGGATGACCCACCCACACCCCAGAGTCGAGCACTGCCCCAGGCAGGGCAGGCCTGGCCCAGCCATCCCAGAAAGCAGCATCACAAACACCAGCCCTGGCCATGCACCTTCCACTCTTCCCTGGGAAGAGCCCTCACTGCCAGGGCTGCAGGCAGGAGCTTGCCTGTGCCCACCTTGGGGACAGATCTCCTCCTCCCACAGGCATTCACGCCCCGGCCCAAAGGCCACAGACCTCCCTTTCCAGGTGGGTGCTCGGTGCTCTGCGCAGGGCATTCCTCGGCACCTGCAGCCCACGGGAGCAGGAGCAGCAGTGCCAGGCTGCCAGCACAGGGCAGGGGCCTGGAGATGGCCATTGAGCCTGAGCAGTGTCCCTCTGGGAGTGCAGCACAGGGAGGCACGGGAGCCATGGATGCAGGGACAGAGCCTCAGGCACCCAGCTGTCCCAAGGGCATCCTGCTGCCAGACCAGTCTTGGCCATGGCTTATTGAGACCAGCCTATAATTTCCATTTAGACACATTATGATTAGACCTGGTTCCTAGTTTTACCACCAATATTTTGACAATATTTTATATATATATATATAATATATGTATATCTGTATATATATATATGTATGTATATGTATATTAAACTTTTTCTTCAATAAAACTGGCAATTTTGCCCAATTAACTGAATTGTGTGCATACAAAAATGGATTCAAATACAAAAAGCTAAGATAAATTACAGTTTTAAATTTCAGAGGATATTTTTATAATCTCTAAGCAGGTGACAGCTACTGCAGGTATAAGTACTATCTTCCTTTTTTGACTCCAGCCTTCAGTCTTCTTTAACTTTTTTGAGCTTTGAAATGAAGATGTTCTTAATACCAGAGAAAGAGGCTTTGCATATGAAATGAATTATTAAACTCACATGAGATGCATCCATTTTGGAGATGAGGGATTGCATGAAAGAAAGACAGACTGTGATCTTTCCCTTCTTGTCACTTCCATATTAAAACAAACGCTGTATCATTATTGGAACCGGTTTGTCCAAGGTCACTCAATTGTTCAGCTCTTACAAGCTGGCAGCTCATCACAGGCAGAAGCAGCATATATAATCATCACTGATGCTGGCAGTCTCCACCCTTGCTAATGCTACTTGTTCTGTCAGCCAGTCCCTGGCTTGTTGCAGGCAAACGGAATTATTTTTTGAGCTGTGCCTTGGATCTGCACTTTAAGGGAGCTGTTTGATGCTAGACCACAACTAAATACCAAACGGTGTCATGCCTATTACAGAGCATGCGAGTCAACAGCTACTGTTTAATTAGGCTTAAATCCTCCCATCCACAGCTCAAGATGAATGCCATGCCATCTGGTGGGGATCTCTGAAGGAAAGTACTTCACCTCCTCCCACATATGAAATGGTTGAAGGGCTACCTTTTCGATGTTATTGTAGCCCCTAGAGAGGGCTCTCTCTTGGATGGCATTGATCCCATCTTCAGGATATGAGTGAATGACTCAATTGCTCAGCTTCTGCTGCTATTGTGAGGCAGAACTACACAAGCTATATGATTTCTTGGCTCTAGAACCTCACAGGAAATTCCCTCTGCTCTGTAAACTTCAAAAACTTTTCCCCCATTTTATTAATCCTCTTCAGAATTTGTAGTTGTAACTGAAACTGCCAAAACCTGACACCATTTAAATAAAAATTAGATTTATTAACATGAAACCAGGTATTTGAATTTTCAGCCCAAAGCTTTAAATAACTTTAAAAGATGAATATTTTGGAGATAAAAATGAATTCTGTTCAAAGGACTCATGACATTGCACTATCATTCTGACCCCATTGGTCAAAATATGTATTGCTTAGTACATCCAAAAATAGAAGAAGAAATCTAGTGTTTCACAAGTTGTGAAGCCCTGAAAAAGTTTTTTCCAGAGTTTCAGCAACAATTATAACATTCCCTACTTTCAAGGGATTTTATTCCTTTATGAAAGACTTGTTTTTGAGGTAGAGATGCCTCCATTAGCTCACCTGAATATATTTATATTTTACTCCTGAAAAATTCCAGAGATAAATGATTTAATACTATTTGTAAAATTACAGAATGTTTTTTTAGTTAATATGTAGCTCACTGAATATGTCAAAGTGACAAAACCACTCCTGGAATGCCACACAGATGATATATAGTGAGAACAAAGTATGCACTACTGAGCTTGTTTGTCTGCTAGGAACTGCTGTTCCATCAGAAAAAAAAAAAATCCCATAAAGTCCACTTTCTGATGTTAGTAGAACACACGAAAGGTATTGACTACTAATATCTTACAGTTATGCTTCTTTGCAGTAGCTTGACAATTCAAAATTAGCATTGATCTAAACCTTCTTGGTAAGGATCAATATATAAAACATATCTTTGTAAGTATTGTTTGCTAAGAGAAACATTAAAAAAAATAACAGAGATAAAAGCATTTGTTTGATGAAGTTCTGTTGGACTGCTTTTAGCAAGACACTTTTTTAAAAAAGAATTTCTGAAAGGGATGTCAGCATATTTATTTGGATACCTTCACACCTTGCAATTATGTCTATTTTATCATTATATATTTTATTTAGTCTGAGCAAAGCTCACTATCCACAGGTTGCTCCTTTCCTCCCTTTATTATGATGTACATAAGAAATTTTAAGTTTGATGGATAAACAGGTATATATTGCAGATAAAAATTTAATAAATGTGCTCTGAAATGAAGATATTATGCTTAAAAAAATTACTGCATCAACACTATACTCTTGAAAATTGAAAGCTTCATTAAGACCTCAGTCCTGGAAATAATTTATTACATGTCATCACAGTTATGTTCCTGTAAGAGACTACTTATAGAAAAGCCCAATAAAATCAAATCCATTGGGTTTCCTGGAAATTACTGTGAAAGTCCAGATAGTTTAACAGAGAATTTTTTGGTTTTAGAGTTCGGGGGCATTTCATGATTTCATATGGGATTCTATATCCAGCTCGTAACTCTCTTCTAATTGATAGCACATGGTTACCAATGTCATATAAAAGCTTTTATTTTCTATTAAATCCTTGACAGCTTTTTCAGGAAGGGCTAGATCCTAAATATTTAAGATTAATTTCAGTAACCATTTTTTAAATGCCCATAAAAAGCTTACAGGCTCCATTTTCTTCCCTTGCTACCATTCCCATGTGTGTAGCACAGATTGACTCTTCCCTAAATGGTACAGTGATCTCATGAACCACAGGAACAACCCACTTCCTGATGCAGTGCTCGTGGAAATAAATGAGAAGCATTTGTAGTGATTTAAATTAATTCTGAAGCAGATAGATAGTCTGCATGCATGAACGCCCATTTTTACCCAGGTACTGATACCCTTGTCCAGCTTTTCAGAAATGCACTAAATCACAGGTAGGGTTAGTCACTGCAAAAATTTGGTTTCAACCTGACAAGAAAAATTCAATTTTAGGTGAAAAAAACCACGTTTCAGGGATCACCTTCTACAGGTTCAAAAGTGGTTCATCCCAGCAAGCAGGAAGCCAAATAAAGGCAGCAGGAGACTTTCGTGGATGAACAAGGAGCTCCTCATTGAACTAAAAGTAGAGAGGTGGAAACAGGGCCAGGCGACCAGAAGGAATACAGAGCCGTGATCTAAGCACGCAAGGATGCAATTAAGAATTTGGTGAAGGATGTAATGGGTAACAAGAAGGACTTCTGCAAGCAGAAGTGCTGTTGAGGAAGGACATAGAAAAGGCTAAAAGTCTTGATGCCTTCTTCAACTCATTTTTTACTGGTGAGCCTTGCCTTTAGGAACCCCAGGCCCTGAGATCAAAATCCACATGGATTTACAAAGAGGAAAACATGCTTAAATAACCTCACAGCCTTCTTCAGTGAGATGACCAGTTTGGCAAATGGTGGTAGAGCAGTACATGTTGTTTATCTGGACATTAGTAATTTTTGACACTCTCTCTCTCCTATAAAATCCTCAAAGACAAGCTGATGAAAAATGGGTTAGATAAGTAGACAATGAGGTGGACTGGAAACTGGCTTAACTTCCAGGCTTAGAATGCTGTGATCAACAGCAAAAAGTCTAGCTGGAAGCTAGTCACTAGTGATGTATGCCAGCTGTCTGTCATTTAACAACTTCATTAATGACTTGGACAATGGGACAGCATGTATGCTCAAGAAATTTGCAAATGATACAACTAATGATTGTTCTGTCAACCAGAGGGACCTTGACAGGCTGAAGAATTGGAAAGACAAACTCATGAAGATCAGTAAAGAGAAAGGCAAAGTCCTGCATTTGGGTAGGAGTAAACCCAGGCACCAGTACTGCTCAGGGTCAGAATGCAACTTTGTAGAAAAGGATCTGGGTATCCTATTGGACAACAAAGCTGATCACAAGCCAGCAATGCGTCCTTGTGGCAAAGAAGGTAAATGGTATCCTGGGCTGTATTACACTGCTGGAGGTGATCCTTTCCTGTTCTTCAGCCCCGGTGAGGCCACATCTGGAGTGATGTATCCAATTCTGGTACAAGACATGTACTCCCCAGTACAAGAGTGAGTCTAGCAAAGGACTACAAAGATGAATAAGGGGCTGGAAAGTCTCTCATAGAAGGAGAGGCTGAGAGAATTAGAACTCTGGAGAACAGATGTCTTGGCGGGGATATTATCAATGTGTATAAATACACAAAGAAAGGGTTGTAGAGAAGATGAAGCCAGGCTCTTCGCAGTGATGCCCAGTGACAAGAGGCAATGGACACAAACTGAAACACAGGAGATTCCATGTTAACCTCAGAAAAAACTTGCTAGGGAGCCCTCAAGCTTGAGCTAGGAGGGCTCTTGGTCTTCATTCCACTGAGCAAAGCATTTAGGCCCTATGTGGGCCTAGAGAAGACATACAGACTCATTAAATAAAAAGACAAAAAGTCCTTCTTATTTATGCTGCTAGTTTAATTTTTCAATGATATATTCATTGTTCTTTTATATGAACACAGTGACTAACAGCTTTAATAACCTTTGAGCAGCCAGACTTGATTATGACTCTCTTCACTGTATTATAAAATTTGGCCTCTTTGAAGGGAAAGCAGGGTTTCTATACAATTGATCAGGAAATAGAATTCCTGTTATATATGAAATTCTAACATATTAAAAAATAATTATGTTTTGAATTGCAAGTATAAAGTAATGAGAAGTGAAAATCTTTAAAAATTACTACACAGTTCATGCCAATGAACAAACATCTTCTCAATAACTTATAAAAAGGTTTTAAGGAAGTAGTTGCCGGAGTTGCTGAAGATATTGCACTCCCTGGCCTAGAGAATTGTTTTTCCATCAAGGATGTTCTGAGTGATGTAACTCAAAAATTCAGCATGCTGGTTTGTTCTGATTCCTGGAAACTTCTAAAGTTAGTAAAAAAACACATCTCATTAATTATTTTTGAGAGCAGTTAACAAGATGTATGAAAATTGATATCTTTTAAACTATAAGAAAGCCAGATGAATCAAAACATTTCCGTACCTTCTAGGTACAAGATCAGTGAAATTTTTTACAAAAGAAAAGCCCCAAACCTCAGAAATTACACATTTCCACAAAAGATTTAAATTTCACAAAAATAAAATATCAGACAATAATTTGGTTAGTAAATAAATTTCTGTCCAATACATCTGCAAGTGAAGGCTACATCAATGTCATTAAGAAGCTTTGTAGAAGATTTGTCTCTTTCTGTAGTTATGTTTCTGAGATTTGGTAGACTCTTAGTTATCCAGAACACACAACAAGAAGGAAACTCAGTTTCTGGATTGAACAGTTGAATCAAGGTCTTACAATTCCTTGGGAATGTGCCTTTTCAAAAACCACCATGGGTTATGGGACAAGGAATACTGATGTCAACTTTTCCTTCTAGCTGTGTTCTACCAGGCTTATCAAATAGAAAACAGGTTCCTATGTGAGCACGACTTCTTATGGATTTAGTGGAAGAAGGGAATCACCTGTGTAAGATACCAGCTCATAACAAACTATTGGTCCTTATGTATTTTCCACATTTCCTGGAAGTATAGCTTCAATACACAGAGGTTGCTTGAACACCTCTCTTCACACAGAGGGCTGCTGGACATTGGACTCCAGAAAGTGGTCACATCCTGACAGAATCCAAGAGGAGTTTGAATGATACTCTCAGACATATGGTGTGACTCTTGGGGATGGTCCTGAGCAGGGCCAAGAGCTTGACTTGATGATCCTTGTGGGTCCCTTCCAAATCAGCATAATCTGTGATTCTGTGGTTATTGCTGACTTAAAGGGGAAAAAAGTTTTTTTTTTGGAGGAAAACAGTTGCAGATCAGTTAAAGCCAAGAAAGGAAAATCTGAGACTAATAAAGTTTCTTCCTTTATAGAGGAGTTCTCCCGTGTGGTGAACTATAGAGTAACATCTATTTCCTAGTAAAACCCTTCTCATAAAGATCTGTAGGCTATGGATAACTGGAGATAAACTATGCTAGTTCCAAGGCTATATAAGTTGTAATAAATCCTGTATAGCTTCAAAATACAGGTGTCCTAATCTCATTTTTGCCATTTTTTTTTCATTTCATATGCCGTAAGTTCAGTACTAGGCACAGGTCATCCAGACTTGTGTTACATCTGCATCAGCTAACTAAAACCAACCTGAGGTTTGCTATTTATACATTCATTTACGGAAAGAAGTAATAAGATATTCAAAGTATTGTGAAACTTTGGCATTGAGCAGGCTTGCCACATTTATTTGGAGCAGGGTGTTATAATTTAACTGCATAATGCAGTATGGTAAATCCAAAACTTTCTGCTACTGCTAATCAAGTCTCACTGAGATACTAATAATAATTAAGAACAAAAATTAAGTAGAAAAAAAAGTACAGCTGCAACAAATTCTCAGGGTAGTCTCAGGGCTCCTGGCAAGAGGAAGACGCATCTCAGCAGTTCTCACTGCTGGAAAGCAATGCCAGCCTCTGTCAGCAGACAGTGCTGAGCCTGGCATTTAGCTCAGCAATCTCTGCTTGAGCATTCTCTCCAAGGTCCTTACAAAATTTAAATGTTTATTTCATCACCATTAGCTGATGGACATTAGTTGACAAAATCCGCTGAAAAATCCACTGTTCACGGACTGTTGCTGCACTTCTCTAAAATATCTGCCCAGTAAAGAACTACTTGCACACAGACCAATACAGATGATTCTCAGTCATTGTTTATCCCTGTTTTTCCCAAACATGAACATTTTAGCCTCAGAAACACATAAGACTGACATGATTATTAAACTCTGCCATTTTATATGCTTTATTCTACTCCTATTTAACCTCTCATGAACATCAATAAATCCAATCCAGATATCCTAGATTATATCCATTCCCTTTCAAGGAGGCAGAGAAAGCAAGTGAGGAGACAGAAGGTACCACTGCTCAACAGCTCCTCTGGGGGAAGTAAGTCCTGCATCAACTCAAGAGAACACTAACCAGTCAGTGGAGTTGGAAAAAGTTGGAATAAGAGTTTTTGGAATAAGTTGGAATAAGAAGCCCTTTTGTCAGACACAGGCACACAACATTCTTCCCTACTCACGGGGTTTTGGTTTTTTTTAGAAGTATGCAGTGTTACATTGGCTTTGAGGCAGAAAAAACCCATTGATGACACTGCCAATCTTTTAATTTTCTTCCCCTTGGTCCACCAAAGGTCTCAATTCCCTTTTAAATTTGAGCCCAGGAGAAGCTTGCAAAAATTGCTTCTAACTCTCTTTTGACATGAATGTAAGTCACAAAGACTAAAAGGTACTAAAAGATTGTTAACAGGGAGAATGGGAAGCAGTCTCTAAATATCTCCTCAACCCTGTGCTGTAAAGCAGATCAGGATACTTTCTCAAAGCATTAACACTGCTTCATAGCCATTCTGCCAGTTTCATTAATTGCACTTCTATTCCAATCATTTCATAAGCGTACTGTAGTTATAATCTGGCTATTTATCCTAATGTTTGATGTTTCTGACTCATATAAATACATTATGTTTGAATGCAGAGAAGTACTTTGCATGACAAATTTGAGATTTCTGCCGGAAACGTTTGACTGAAATTTATTTTTGCTATCCATAGGGAATAAGCCTCTGCATTATTTGATTGTTATTCACATTTTGGTAATCGCATTATGAACCTCTACTAAGAAATGAAATGGCAATGTGCCTTTTTTTTTCCTCTAAGAGCAAATGTCTCCCTCCCCCTCCCAGCTGCACAAACCTTGAAAAAGCATTAGAAAATTAAAAAGCCAACAGAAATAAAATAATGTATCTACATTTGAATATTCATTAAAATACGGCTTTGCTTAGTCACTGATTGCCATTTGGATGATGCATGGTGCTTAGGCTAGCTAAATGCAACAATGGGAATTTGGTCTTGCGTTTACAGGATGGGTGTAAACTTTAGTAGAAAGATTCCTAATGGTGATCAGCTGCCCTAATTGCATTAATATTGTTTGGCCATAAACCACTTTACGTCAGTTGGTGATATGACTTTTTGTTGTAAATAAGATCTCAGAGAAATAGTGATAGATTTCATTTCTGTGTTTTATTTAGATCCATCTTCATATTCCTCATTCTATCCAGCAGCTGCTCTACCTACAATACTTTATACTAAGCACCACATGCCTGAGTTGTCTAATGGAGTTATTTGCCCTTGGCATTCTTTGCCCTTTGTTACTGTGTTGTTATATATACTCTTCTCTCCCAGAGACTTCCTCTAGCAGATCCTGCACTGGTAGAAAATTTACTGCACTTTATCTCATTCTGTATAGCCATTATCAAACATCATAAGCACAAGAAAGGATGACACAAAAACATCTTTGGGCTACTAAAACCCATGAGTCAAATTCATTTCTTGTTTCACCTCACAAATCACAGCAATCTGTTAATTGTGTCCCCCACTGCTTTTAGATTTTATGAGCATCAAATCACAGCGAGTTTTTTCTCTGGAGTTTGCTGAAAAAAAAAACCCAACAAAAACTAGAACTAAACAAAAAATGCTGCCTCTGATCTTACTCTTTTTAATATCAGTTTTCTAATCTGAATATCTGATGTACTTCCTGCGCCCTGACCACCCTGAAAAACCTATTGATTGTTTTTCCACAAACTAACTAGCAGTAAGCCCTCATTTTCTGTACTTAGAAAAAAAAATGAACAAAAAGTCGCGGTGGAAATGGAACCGAGGTTCAACCTTTTGCTTGGTCAGTGTGTGATGGATGCACAGAGCTATCTAGTTTGCTTACCTGATACTTCTTGACTTGTTATCAATGTAATGTCCACTAGTCATGTAGTGTATATTAGTTCCAAAGACAGATAAGTGGCTTAATAATGCAATGAAAGTGATTAACAGGAATGTGTCAACCCATTTAACTGGGTAATAATTACCTTCACAATATGTTTCTCACAATTAAACTAGCACAATCCAAACATCCACATGCATTTCCCACATCAAGAAAAAGATATTCTTGAGTTTGAACTTCATTGTTTTTCTTAATAATTGGATATACCCAGCAGTTTGACTGCCCAGATCAACAATGCTTGGCTAGTGCCAAGGCCCCTCATCGATTTTTTGCCCACATGGTAAATTAGTCAGAGAACAGCAGCTTGCAGCCCCCAAATCCTTTTAATGTTATTGTTCTTATTGAATCAAGTGGCATTGGAACAATTGGATTGTCCACACAGCTCCTTTTCCTGTTCACTCCTCTTTTTTTGAACACTGGCCTAACTCCCTTGCTGACTTTCTTCTAAGAATAGCAAAAGCTCTGTGGAACATCAGGAACAAGAGGCACTATGGGAATGCTTTAAACGTGGCAAACATTGTGAAACCAAACATGTGGAAAAACACATTTTGTGTTCTGATAAACAGGGTTTTAAGTCCATACAATCACCCTATTTTTTTTTTTTTAATAAGCAGAGACATGTCTCTAAAGGAAACCATTGATTATTTTCATCTCTGTTCATGTGTGCACTCATTTGTGCTGCTGCTCATTGCTGAGTACCTTCCATTTCTGTGGACATACTCATGCGATGAGGTAATCAGGACTGCCTTACACATTTTGGATAAAATGAAACGATTTATAGAGTGGCACTTGAGTTTCTTCCACAACATTCTCCAAGATAGTCCATGGAGCTTTTGTTCTCCACCCTCCACCCCTACCACCTTAATATAAAATTATTGGAGATTTTTTGTCTCTAATTCCTTTGGACCTGATTCATGGTTTTTTAGATTATATTAATATGTAATTCAAACATCTGCTTAGCAGTTTCTGTCAGCCTACACAACTCACTTTCTATAGAAGAGGCTAAGAGGTCAGAAGTGGAAAACTGTAACCGTCACCCATAGCCCAAACAAGGATTGTGAATTTGAGCATTCAGACACAGCATTTCATAATTTTTATTTATAGAGACAGAGGCAGATGAAACTTTGGTTAGTAGGCTGGGCTTCCACCTGTCTGAGCTCAGAAGTAGGTACAACGACTACTCAGCCTCTAGGCATCAACTCTGGCCAAAATTTTGAGTGGATGTCTGGAAAGAGAAATCTCTTAATCACTTAATCAGCAGTGATGACGGTGAATTAGCGGTTCATGCAAACCAGAGTCTAAGTGAAATTCAGGAAAGTTTCATGTCCCTCTAGAAGATCACCTTATCTTAAAATAAAAATAAAAAAAAAAGGATAGTCTCACACCAGATAATAAAGACTGTGGAGAAGAAAGAACTTACAGCTGAGTTTCACCACTTAACATATAAGAAGGAAAACAAATTATTGTTGTGATTATGTGAACTATATTGGAAAAAAAAACCCTTTCAAAGCAGACCTCCTCCTCCCTCCCAGAACAGGCTCAAACACATCTCTGAGAAACCAATATATCCTGTCACCTGCTCACTCATCTAGAGTCAATTTATTTCAATTTTTCATTATACAGTATGAAAAGAAAATCATACCACTGTAGTGTGTTGCTAAAATTTATGAAAACTTATTTGTATAATAAAATCAGTTCAATAATTCTGATCCCCAGCCCTGCCCTTTAATTTCTGAGATGAAGTTCTTTTATGGTGTGAACTAGCCATGTCTCAAGGGTGAAACTAGCCCAAGTGTTAGGGGTCTGTGCTCTGAAGATATTTGTTAAACCCACGTACAAATGGCAGCTTTTCAAACAGCACCTCCATGACCTTGGTCAAAGATGTAGGGGCAGGTGGTATCCACTACCATGTCTACCATGTCTCCACTAACATCAGTAAACTATGAAATCTTATATCAAAGCACCACTAAGGTTGGAAAAGGTCTCCAAGTTCGAGTACAACCATTAACCCAGCACTGACAAATCCACCACTTAAACACCCCATTTTCTGAACACTTCCAGGGACAGTGATCGCTTCCCTGAGCAGCCTGTTCAAATGCTTGAACATCATGACTGAAATACTGAACTGTGCTGCTGGACACTCAGAAGCAAACAGCTTCTTTTCCTTAAAGGTTTTGCCAGTGGGGTTATGGTACTGAAGTTCTTCTAACAGAAAGAGTTTATACCAGCTCCTGTGACAACAGCTAAACCTAGTTTGCTTGGTGAAATATCTGCATACAACTGAGCAGACCTTCTGCCAACATCTCTACTCTAAACAGTGAAAGTCCCCTGATTGACATAGTTAAGTTTTCTTATTTCCCTCAATCCCCGTGATTTGTACAAGTAATGATAAAATTCACTGAAATGAGAAATCTGCTTATTCAGTCTTTATTTTTTAAGATAGTATCAATTTTTTTTGCATGGACTGGACAACCAAAGAAATTTTTATTTCATCTCTGTACCCACAATTTATAAAGCTAAATGTATATTTTATTCAAATACCATCTTATGGCAGAATTGTTCCTGCTCAGCACAGTTTTTTTTGTTGACACTTGTGAAAATATCATTGAAATTACCCTAATACTTAAAAAAAATTTTGATTTTTATGACTGCCCCAAAATCTTATAAAACATTCAGCAGGAAGATAGCTGGAAACCAAACTGATTTAGAAGTTTATACTTTAAAGGAGAAACCAGGCAGAAGTATTACTACCCTGGGGTTTCAAATAATAATGTGAATAAAATACAAAAAGTAGTAATTCTTCGTCAAAAGAGTAATAAAACAAATTTTAGACAGAACATGAGACATGAACAAGCTGAGAACATGCTCAAGCTGAAAGACCATAAGAAACAGCTAAGTTAAATCAAACCTTCATATTAAACTCAGTATGGTAGAGTACAATTTTTAAGATGTTTAACAAAATACATGTAAAATACATGTTATCTCTTTTTAATTAAAGAAAGAAAAGGAGAAAGGAGGAGAAGACAAAGGGAGAGCAGAGGAAAAACAAACCCATTTTTACAGCTATTATAGAATTTCAACATTTGCAATTAAAGCAGCTTATATCCTTTGTTCAGTAAAGTCTTCCTTTTATAGAAATTAGGATGTGGATGGAAATGGGGGAATAGGGGATGTAATATGGGTAACAGATGTGTGGATCTCAAATCTGTAATTAGGCTGAGGTGCACACAGAGTCCTGAAAGCATAACAGACTGTAATGGCCATTACAAATACATGTCCTGGCTCACTGGGGAGATCCCAGATGATTGGAAGTTGGTAAATGTCACACCAATCCACAAAAAGGGCAGGAAGGAGGACTTGGGAAACTACAGGCCTGTCAGCCCTACCTCAGTGCCTGGCAAGGTTATGGAGCAGATCATCCTGAGTGCAATCACACGGCACCTACAGGATGGACAAGGGATCAGACCCAGACAACATGGGTTTAGGAGGGGCAGGTCCTGTCTGACCAACCTGATCTTCTTTTATGACCAGGTGACCCACCTGGTGGATGAGGGGAAGGCTGTGGATGTGTCTTTCTGGACTTCAGCAAAGCCTTCGACACCATTTCCCATATCATACTCCTGAAAAAGCTGCAGCCCATGGCTTGGACAGGGGCACTCTCTGCTAGGTTAGGAACTGGCTGGATGGCCGGGCACAGAGAGTGGTGGTGAACAGGGCTGCATCCAGCTGGCAGCCGGTCACCAGTGGTGTTCCCCAGGGATCAGTGCTGGGCCCAGTTCTATTGAATGTCTTTACTGATGATCTGGATGATGGGATTGAGCCCACCATGAACAAATTTGCAGATGACACCAAGCTGAAGTGTCAATCAGCTGGAAGGCAGGAGGGCTCTTCAGAGGGACCTGGACAGACTGGAGAGATGGTCTGATTTCAACGGGATGAGGTTCAACAAGGCCAAGTACCAGGTCCTGCACTTTGGCCACAACAACCCCCTGCAGCGCTACAGGCTGGGCACAGAGTGGCTGGAGAGCAGCCAGGCAGAAAGGGGACCTGGGAGTCTGGATTGACAGGAGGCTGAACAAGAGCCAGCAGTGTGCCCAGGTGACCAAGAAGAGCAATGGCATCCTGGCCTGGATTAGGAACAGTGTGGCCAGCAGGACCAGGGAAGTGATTCTTCCCCTGTACTCAGTGCAGGTGAGGCCACACCTTGAGTATTGTGTTCAGTTCTGGGTCCCTCAGTTCAGGAAAGACATTGAGGTGCTGGAGCAGGTCCAGAGAAGAGCAACCAGGCTGGTGAAAAGACTTGAACACAAGTCCTATGAGGAGAAGCTGAGGGAGCTGGGGTTGAGCTGGAGAAGAGGAGGCTCAGGGGTGATCTCATCACTCTCTACAACTTCCTGAAAGGAGGTTGTAGCCAGGTGGGGGTTGGTCTCTTTTCCCAGGCAGGTATCAGTAAGACAAGAGGGCATGGTCTCAAGCTCTGTCAGGGGAGGTTTAGGTTAGATATTAAGAAGAAATTCTTTACAGAGAGGGTAATCAGGCATGGGAATGGCCTGCCCAGGGAGGTGGTGGATTCTCCTTCCCTGGAGGTTTTTAAGATGAGACTGGATGTGGCACTTAGTGCCATAGTCTAGTAACTGTGGTAGTAGTGGATCAAGGGTTGGACTTGACCTCAGAGTTCCTTTCTAACCCATCTGATTCTATGATTCTATGATATGTACTTAAGAGTAAATAAAATGAATGCTTTTAGGAATGTAGAACACAAACATACAAAGTAGGTTCAGTGAAAATTTACTTCAGAGAATAGGGAAATTTTACTTGAGTAAGGATAACCTGAAAAATTTCACTGTTATAACAGGCCTCTTATAAGAGGGACTCATGCCTTTTAAAATGGCTTAACTGCCCCCTGAAAAACAAACATGAGAAGACAGGTGCTTTTTAAAATATATTTTACCAGTAGCAATTGTGGGAAAATATCCCCACTCCACCTGTATGGATGAGATGCTTCTTAGTGTCTTGAAGCCACGGGCTACAGGAAAATGCACAGGCTAATTTTCAAATATTTAATGACCTATTGGTTGGGGCATGTAATCAATCATCTCTGTTCTTTCAGTTCTGCTTTTGCAACTCTGCAAGGCCACATCACCCCAAGCTGTGTGTGTGTCTCCTGGGAGGGTAGTAAGGCTGGACTGGAGAGGAGAAGCAGGGCTGCTGGGTGGACTCCCAGGGGCTCTTCCAGGGCCTAAGCCCAAGGGGAACTTGCTGATATCTCTGTCTCTGTGAGCCTTATTGCACTCTGATGGCCTCTAAGTGTTTAAACTGAAACTAGAGCAGCCACAGCATAAGAGTTGAAATCCCATCTAGAATGGCTCTATTGAGAGCCATCAACAAGTGGGAAAAGGTGAGGCAGATGTTTACTGAAAAAATACACTGTGAGTGTGGAGCAAGAATTATCCATGAAACCAGTCCCTCTAGGCAGAATAGCTCTTCCAGTTATATCCTGTAATTTCTTTCTTTCCATTCCATATTGACTGAATCAAAATCAATGGAGACTAACGATGATTGTCACGTGATTTGCAATTAGTTCTGTTCATCTATAATGGATTATAAACTCCTTTATCCTCCTCTTCTCTGATATGCACATTTCTGCTAAAAGTAGCCTAGCCATTCAACAGGAAGTAACCTTACCGAGAAAATAGGAAAATTTTATTTTGCCTTTATTGATTTTGTATCTGTTGATATATTACTTAATGTTTCTTGCCATAAATAATAGATTTAATGCTGCAGCACATCTAAAAGCTTCAAAGTAGTAATTTCTATATTATTAAGTCTCCTCTTTGGAGAAGTAAGAAATGGCAGTGTAGGACCTGAGGAGGGGAATGTCAGTTAACAATTTGCCAGTAGATGTCTCTGCTAAACACAATGAAGGGAAAATACTCAGTTTGAAACTTCAGTGAAATGTGAGTGCCAGTTTGCATCCTTCACCTGAAGAGTAGAGATAGAACCAGCTAGGTCACTAGCACTTTCTGAAGACTATTCTTACATAGCCACAGTGTAAACAGCATTTATTTAAAATTCAGTGAGTCCCAACTTAATTAATATTAATTTTGTCTCCTGATACTATCTCACTGAGTAAGAAGAATTTAAGAAAGGCTGAACTTTTGTATTATTATTCTTGGCAGAAGTTATGAATATAGAATCTTAGGGAAAAATATTTTTATCACTGAAATTCTAACTTTTGTGAAAACAAGCTGTCCTTTCCTACTTCCAACAGAGAATTTCTTTACTAAGTATTTTGCCTCAAAGTAAAATATCATTATGTGGAAAAATAAATTTTTGTTTAAGGCTAAAATATTGTAGTACATGGTAGAGTAATTATGCCCCGATGGATAACATTCAGACATTCTTATATTTTCTTTACATCTCTATGTTCTTTGGAATGGTGTTATTTGCTAGAGCACAGCTTCTAAGCAAAAAAACTAATATTAGTTTCTCATAATTGGCACTTGCCATTACATACAGCATGATTTTCTGATTAATAATGAAAAAAAAAAAGATCTCAAAAGGCACAGATCAGCTGGAAAAGCATCTGCTTAAAATACACAAATGTAATTAGGAGAGGACGTCAAACAGATTTGATTACATATTTCATGGGTATGTGTCAAAGACTGTAAAGCATTTGACTTAACCCCAGGGTGACTTCAAGAGGATTTACTCTATCTAGTGTTTGTGATTAGCACCATATAATCTGGATCTGCCGAAGAAGTAGAGTTTTACACAATATGCAAATTTCATTTCGCTTTAATTTAGCCCATTTGGATTTAGCATAAAATCTCTGTGTTGCATGAAGGGCTAAAACAGCTGGATCCAGTTAGTTAGGAAACTAAAAATGTTACAAATGAAATAAGGTAATTCTTGCCACGGTAGCCAGCACACGCTAGAATGGGACCCTAAGATCTGCTGAGAGATGGCTGCTGAAGTGTGTACCCCTAATTCCAGCCAGATCTTCTCCATAAACAGCAAAAATGCTGACACATTCTGTAAACTCAGTATGCTCTAACTTTTAATAAAACTAAATTTATTTCACCACCCTGTCAAGGTTCATTTTCCAGGCATATATTAAAAAGAAAACTGTTCACCTATCAGTAAAGATAATTAGTATCCACCAGTTAGTATCCTTGTTAGTATATCAAGATGTGGCAAAAAATAATTAGCAATACATCACACTGCTTAACATGTAATTGAATTAATTTATGTCTAATTTTATTTGCCATTTCCCCTTCAGTTCTGACTTTAGTTTGAACTATATAGAAGTAATTCTTGAATATTTCTTATACGGGTTTTAAGAATACAGCTGAACTAGATTTTTTTTCCCCATTTTAAAAGGGTATTCTATGAGTATCAAGGTCCCTAACCTAATCAATCAATTTAGGCATCAAAAAGTCGTTGAAAGGTGTGCACCCCAGTCTAAAAGCTCTCACTTCGGTTCTCCTTCGAAAAATATGATCTCACAAGGCTTTATCTCTTAGCAATGATAATGACAACTTTGTAGTGAAAATGACAATTCCTTCAGAACCTATGTCTGACACAGAAAATGATCTTGGGAGAAAGGTGTTACAGGCAGAAAGTACTTCTTCTTCAAAATATCCTTTGACCATGTGTGGGCAATGCTAGATTGCTGTAGGAACCACTGGATCTGAAATTCATTAGTCTTGACTGCTGTTAATATTCCTATGGCCTTTATCAAAGACTTGGTCTTATAGACATTCTCTCTCAAAGGAGGGTACAACAATTTCTCCCATTTTATTTATTGGAAGTAAAAGTGACGGATTTCACCATGCTTTCTTACGCAGAACTGGGAACAGATTCTGTATCTACAGTAAAAATGGTAGGGCCCATCCATAAATTCAAACTTGCCTTCCAAACACATTGTATGTGCTTGGCTGTACTTCCAGGCAATTGCACAAGACTGCCTCACCTACTTGCTCATTTTGTAACACTGACCATGTAATTGTTTTAATTTCATCTGTAGCTATTAGCAAATGTGTGCTCAGTTGAGCAGGTCTTCTGAATAAAGTAACAACAGTCTCAATAACAGCTTCTTTTGGTGCAAAAGAAACAACTGAGCTTTCTTTCCTCCTAATCTGCCATAACTAGTCATTTGAAAATGAAAACCATCACAGACTTCTGAAATAATTTGTACATACACACTGTTTATGTAAGACATCTGTTTGACTCTTTTACCATAACAGGAACATTCTCACCCTGGAGACAGAAATTTTTTTTTGCCTTTGTGAGATAGTTTGCTGTCAGACTGTGAGCCTTTTGCCTGTCAGAGAAAGCAACATCTACCTGAATAAACTTGGATTTGAAGCATGAAATGTATGCTGGGAATCACAAATCATTCCTAGAATAATGGACAGATATGGGTTTCACAAATAGAAAACCTCACTTCACACTCCTCAGGGTACTTCCAGCACATTCCCTGTTCCGTTTGACTGGTGTATTTCAGAGAGGAAATGTAGAACCTACCCTGCTCAAACCAAGCTGCAGATCCAAGGGAAGCAAAAAATACCAAACCACTATTCCTACCTTAACTAATCTGACAGCTCAGCTTTCTAATTCCAAAGGGATCATTAGCAGGAAGGTTACGTAAAAGTAATGTCCTATTCCACAGTAAGCTAATCATCTAAGCTCCTCTGATAGACAATAAGAAGAGCTGCTATTGCTGGCTGTAACTCCTCTCATCCTAAATTTCAAAAAATTCAGAGAGATCAAGCTGGTGAAGTTACTGTCTGTTCCACTGATTTCAACGGGAATCTAAATAGACATAGGTGTTGACACCAACATAAGGTAAATCCCATCCAGAGATTAAATGCAGATCTGAAAATACATTCAGTTACCTAACTGTTCCCCTAATTAGTGTCTAATAGATTAATGTGTCTGTGATTTAATAAATATCAAGTAAATTTTGTGGCCAAGGAAAGGAACTCAAGTCCCCAATTCCTCATCTAGCTCTCAGGCCATCTTATTAGCTTTCTTTTCATGGCCCCACTGACATCAGTGGAAGCATTCTGAAGAGTGTGCACACAGATGAGGTCCTCATAGTGAAACAGAATCTCATGTTGCAAACCTGGAAGTGAACAAGTGTGGGTAATTACTCTGTGGAGTAATTCTGTAATTGTGTAGAGGTTCTGATCAGTAGGCCATGGTTTAGTGTTACTGCAACCATCTGATGTAAGGCAGGAAAAACACCTTTCTTATATAATCCAACATGAAGAAAGAAATCTACACACACTTGCAAGAAATTTAGACCATACAGTTGCTGTTCACATTAGTAAAACCTTGTTCAATGACTGATCTGAATTGGAAGAAGGTTCCACGATTTAAGCTAGGATTGATAAACAGTGTAATAAAAAACATGTACTGATTGCTTAGTCATTTGCTGTAAAAAAAAAAAAAAGTCTATATCTTTGGTTAGGAACACGATGGCTTATTTTCAACTAAATAAATGGATTAGATATTAAAAAAGCTTAATCACTGTGGTTCATTACATATTCTCTCCTCTTGCTTTCCTGGTTGTATACTACCAAAATACCTCTCCTGATTTCAGTAACAGGGAGAGAGCGGGCTCAAGATGGTATCATTCTCGTTAGATCACCACAAAGAAATTGAACAACTAACATATGGACAACTCTACCCTTGCCAGCTTGTTAACAAATCTGAGTCATAGCTAGCCCAGCTCAATGGGGATGTCCACATTCTGATATTACCAATCAGGGATGGGAAAAAAGAGGATTAGCAGAGACAGAAAATGGACAAGAATGTGCAATTAATGACCATACTTCTGTGTTAAAACCTGTATTTGGGAAAAACCAGTGTAGGAGTGAATTTTGCCACTCCTCATGGTACAGAACAATGGTTCTTATAAATTCACTGTCTCTTTGGCATTTCTGCCAGCTTTCGTTAAATCAACACAACATGATTCAGCTGAGGATATTAACATGTTCCACATCTATCTTATTTCCTGTGGAAATGCTTCTCTTTTTATTTCTTCCCCATATCTTATTGTTTTGTGGGTTTTTTTTCCTGTAATGATTTAACTAGCAGTTGCATGAAGGTGAATACATCATTCCAAAATGCAACCATATGTGGTGGTCTTAATTATTACAGGTTCCAATTACTTCAGAAGTAATACCTGATCTACAATATGGAACGGTAACGAGTAGGATACACAATACTTGTGACTAATGTCTTCTTCATCTAGGGATGAAACTAGACACATATAGATAGATAGGCTAGACACATAAAGAAGGATAAATGACAAAAGGCAAACACAGGACACACTAACTGGCATATAAGAGACTCTTCTACTGCCAACAGGATATGGTTAAGTCTCCCTTGGTGACAAAAATGAGATCAGTGACTCCATCATCCTTTCATATGAAAACACATAAGGCTCCCACAAACAAAATTATTTCAAGTTTCTGCTTGTAGCCTTTAATATTCAGGACCTGCAATATACACAGCTCTGCGAAGTGAGACATTCTTAGTAGCTGCAGAACTCAAGAACTCAGTTACCACTGATCAAGTAAAAATCGTGTCAGTGTTGAACACTGATGCTCCCTGCTATTTCTTGCCTCAGCAAACCACAGCCAGTGCAAGAGCACCTGCACAGATCCCTCCATTATTAGCTGTTCCAGCTTCCTCTTTCCAAAATCTCCCAAACATTGAAAAGACCCTGCTGAAAATTTCCCGTGTAATAACACTAGATGCCTCTAAATGCCTTTACTACAGAAGTCTTGTTAACTTTTGTCTGAACACAGAACAATTATCTCTTGCCATTGGTGTATTTTCTATTAGTTGTGCTGTGCCTTTTCTTCATCAGTTCAGTTTACAATAAAGACATCTTGTCCTTCTTTTATTTCCTGAGGAGCACATTTTCTCTCTAGCTATATTATACAAAAACCACCCAAAACACTAATGTGGAGTACTACCTTTTTCTGGGTTATCTCTACAGGTTTGAGGAATGACCTTTTTCTTTCTTTCACAGATTTTGGCCTCTTCACAGATTAGGTAGTTTGTGAACACAATCCACATCAATATTAGCAAGTGACTATTAAAAAGCCAAAAACATAAAAGCAATTTTCAGAAAGAAACCTTGTATACAGATTAAACTCTTTAAAGGTAGCCTTGGCAGGATTTTTTCTGGCAACTCACTATTTCAAAGCTTCTCAAATCATGCTTTAGCTGTTCTGCTCTGCTTTCAAAGGTACAAATGATGCCTAGTTTGCATTAGTCAAGTCACAAAAGAAAGCTAGGAAAACCTGGATTGACATAACATGCTAGCAGCAAGAGCTGTTAAGCTGTAAGTAAATAACATCCTTGTTTGTTCTCTAAACCAAGTTCATCTTGGCACAGAAATTTAACACCAGCAACAGTTCATCTCACTATCGATGAAAGGAGAATTTTGTCTTTCTGCATACCAGTAGTATCATTATCTGAGAATCAGAATACCTTTGGATTTGAAGCTCTTATGCACTCCCTTCACATCCAGAAGTCAAACTTTTCTTTCTGATCCAGAAATTCAGAAAATGCCTTCTCCTTAGTGTGTTTGTATTTACCTATTTAGAATGTGGATGAAGCATCTTCTTGCTACTGTAAACAAATCAACCACTTTTTCTTAGAATGCCCCCCAACACACAATCTCAAGTACAGTTAGAGAAGGTGTTAATTATAGGCAGTGAGGTGAAGATATTAGCACAATTAGTATTGCCCATGTTTGTTTCATGCTCCAGTATATCTTGTCACAAATGGCTGACATAGAGAAGGTAAAAATTTCACCAATGATTCCTTCTCTCTCTTAAAGCAAGAGAAGATTTTCCCCCCAAAATGAAGAATTTCTTAAACATCAGCCAAAATGAAGCATCCATTTTGAACGCACCTGTCTATCACATGCCAGAACAGATGTATTAATGTCATTTTTAATCTTATGACTTTTAAAGGGAAATATCCAAATCCATTAAAATTAAGAATGAAAGCAGCAAACTACACAGGCCTCACACCCATGGTCAAAGTTTAGGTGACATGGCCAGACAATGGTAAGATGAAGTCACAATCTCCACACAGAAGAAATCCCAGTAATCTCTGCCAATCTGATTTAGGAAAACTTTTCTTCTGGCCCCTAAACTGGATGACTTGCATAACCCGAGGTGTTAAAACACAACACACAAGAAAATCTGAGAAGACTTGCAGACTGCTAAACATCCTATCATTGAGTGCAACCAGTCTTTTTATGTCACAGAGGACAGTAAAAATTATTACATGGCAAAACACACCAAAATTTCCAAAGATCAAGTTAAAAAAAAATCCTGCACTATATTTTGCTTTGTATGGTACAATTGCCTTTATGAAAGCCAACATAACCTTTACTCTCCAACAACCAATCAAGCATCTGGCGAATTCGAAAACAACTTTCAATTTATCATCCTTAGGAGACTTAGTCTGCATTTAAAATTTTTTTCCAATGCATATTTCCTTCTGAAGAAAATTAATGTTTCCTGAACTGGCATTATAATTATCATGCACCTTACAACAATTAAATGAAAATTATGTGCCTTAGTTTCATTTTTAAAACAGATGAAAATTTACTCATAAAATTACATACCAGCTAAGGTTAAGTTTAAAAATCATATAGATGCAAGACCTCTTAAATTGTTTAAATATACACACATCATGATGCAACTCTGGCATAAAATGTGTCTTAGTGTTAAATGGAAGTTGATATGGGTCTGGGATCAATTCAGATGGTATTAGAAACAGATCTTTATGTTTCACAACACTGCCTAACACTGAAACTCTGAGTTACCTTCCGTTAGTGATCTCCCTCCCCACCTCTAGTAATTACATTGGTATAATCCAGATACAGCACATCCCAAAAAAACTTCAGCAGTGTTTTTATGACATATTAGGACAGAATTAATAACAACGATACTTTGTTTATTTTGCGTATTTCTACTCCAGGCTATTTCCAGCCCAGAATGAGAATCATTGTGTTCGGGGAGTGCAAAGCAAGTGCTCCAGCAGCTACAGCAAAGTGAGATTCAGAAGCGATTCACAATTTACAGAGCATTTTGCCACTGAAAACTCTGACAGTTAAAGTGGAAGAAATATTTGTAAAGATGCTTAAAACAAATCTGCAAATCTTCTGGATTATGAAGTGCTTCTACAGCAGGCAACAGCTCTGTCGTATACATAAAAATGCTAACAATCTCTGTTCAAAGGGAATGGTGGGCCTTTGACAGAAATTAAATAACCTGCAAAAGTCCATGTTCTCAGTGATGTCCATGGGGGAAAAGGATGGTGAGGGGAAAACGGCAGCTGCAAAGCCCTGAATTTCTTGTTGCATCAGTTATGCCAGGCACAGATTTATTCAGTGCCCATGCAAATTGAAGATCTGAATGTTTGGACAGGCAAATAAACTGCCTTGGACAGCACATACCCCTTTGTAGGCAGTGGTGCTACATGGCAGGGCCCCCGCAGCCTTGGTCTCACAGCTAGCAGAGAAGGGCCAGAGAAGAGACATGACGGGGCTGAAAGAGCTGCAGAACCGCAGCCACCCCTCACATAAGCTTTGAAAAGTGAGCACACAAAATGCATTTTATGGTGGAAAACCCCAAACATGGCCATAGTCATGCCACATTTTACTACCACCTCTGTGTGGCTTGTTTGATTTCTCTTCTGTATGATTAAATTCTAATTAACAAAAACACATCACATGGAAATGTACTTACATGCACATACATGTAAGTGTAATCACATAAGTTTTTTCATGAAGACTTTGAAAGTTTCTACTTATCTGGAACACAAGCTTAAGTCATCTTAGGTCATGGATAATGGTGTGGTACTAGCCTGATGTTGTGGGAAATTCTTGGATCATGTGGTGATTAAAAGCCTTTACAAAATTCAATTTTTTTTCTTCCACTACGGATGTCTGTAAGTTACTCTGGTCTCTTGTAGCTGTAAAGAGGCAGTGCTGTCACTTCTGCTTTTTCAGTGTGGCACTCCAGAATCTGACCAACAAAAGTACCCAGACTACACCAGCAGTGCTGAAGTTTTAAAAGTCCAATATTTGTCAAACCATTTGTTATTTAACTTTTCAAATTTCTCCTCCATATAGGTGTCGTGGTTTTGCCCACCAGCCCACCCCTGGGGCTGAGGATGGTTTTGTCTAAGTAATTTCCGGACAAAAAGGCCAATCAAAAGTCCAGTGACGCATTTACTAATTACATCTTTAAGAAAATGGAAGAGAAGACTTGTTGTGCAGTTGAAATTAGGAGCAGTAGCCATGTAGGGAAGAGAAGCGGCAGGCCCGAAGAGGGCCAAGGCCCTCTCCTCCCCCGGCTTGGGCCGGGGGGGGGTAGGTGTAGCACTGAAGCCCTCCCTTTCTCTCTAGTAAGAGAGTGAAGAAAAAAAAGTTTAAAAGACTGACTACTTGGACAGAAACTGCTGCAGAGAAATTCTAGCTGAGAGATAACGGAGCTTCCAAGGTCGAAGCTGGCAGCCGGAGGAGAGAGAAGAAATTCAAAGGAGGGAGAGCTGTTTCTTCTCTTTTCGCTCTCTCTCCTCAGCAGGGAAAAGACTGAAAAGTAATCCCTGCTATTTGTAAAAGTTTATTGGGGTGAGGACACCCCCCACGCGGCTCACAGAGGAGCTTGTGGATGTACCAAAGAGAACCGAGACTTCATGAGAAGGACTGAGGTGAGGCAGAGTCCTGTTGAAGATTTTGTGACCCTTGAAAGGGATGATGCTTATGCCGGAGCAAGGACAGCTCGAATAAGCTTGGGATCTGTGTGTGTGTGGATCCATACTGCTGTTGAAGATTTTGTAACCCCAAGAAAACTTCACGCTGGAGCGAGGTGGCCCAGGTGAAAATGTTGGGATCCGTGTGTGTGTGGGATCCGTGCTAGACCCATGCCGAGAAGTCTATCAAGGACTGTTTCTCCCATGGGGAGGGACCTCCATAGGGAAACAGGGGTGAACTCTTAAGCCATTATCCCCTGTAACCCTGTGGTGAAGATCCATAGTGAGCAAGTGTCCCCTTGCAAGCCTATGGAAGGAAGACCCTTCAGGACCTGGGTAACCCCCAGCCTTTGGTCTTAGCCCAGGAGGGGGGTAAGCCCAGCCCTGGAAGCCGACACAGAGCGAGCGAGAAAGAGAGAGAGAGAGAGAAAGTTCCAGCTGCAACGAGAATGCTGCTGCTACTGAAGATTTGTTACTGGAGAGAGAGAGCTGGAACTCTGAAAATGGAGACTGAAACCACTTCTCCTCCTTGGACTGGTATAAAGGGGGGGAGGAGTATTTCTGTAAATATATAACACTTTAACTTAAGTAGAAATTGTTGTAGATATAATTCTTTAGTTTTTAATTTATTAGTAGTTTTTATTTTACTAGAATAAATATTCATACTATTTTCCCCAAATCCTGTCTCTCTTTTGTCTGCAAAAACCTTCTCTCAACTAGTAATAATTGTGTGGGGGGTGGAAAACAAATTAACCCAGAACAAAACCATGACAATAGGTTTCTTCTTGTCTAAATTTTTCTCATCTTTCCTTATTTTTCTTCATTTTAGTACAGTGGGAAAAAATACATTTTTAAATGGAAAAAAGAAATATTCCTAAAAATATTGTTCAGTGTTTTATGAAACAATTATAAGTATGAAAATTTGAAGCCAAATTCACACTTTTGGCAAGTGAAAGGTCTCAACATACTATTTATTCATGCCTGTCTTCTACCCTGTCTTCCACTGATATCCACTTTATTCAAGTTCAGTGCTAAGTGTTCCCCTCAACCTAAGAAATTTTTCAATTGTTTAGCTGAAATAGGTATCAATAGGAGGTTTAGATGGATAAGAAACGCAATAGAGGAGATCGTATCATCAGCTCTCACATTTATGGCAGGCAATGCTCCTATACATTAAACCACTGTCCACTTCACAAAGGAATGTGCTTGTTTAAATTGCACATTTTTCAGCTGCGTTCTATACCACAAGACCATGTACCAAAGGTTGTTTTCTGATCCCTGGTCTCCATGTAGAGCAACATCCTTACTTGTTGGGGCTCCTATTGAAGAGGATGAAAACTGATATTGATTTCCACATGAATGGGCCCTGAAAAATCTAACATAATACTTCTCACAGAAATCTTCACTGTGAGGAAGAAACTAGAATCCTTCAGATAAATCATGACAATAAACCACAGACACTAGCTAAAATTATACTAACTGGAAAAGTACATAGTGTCTCTCTGGGCTCATGCCTCTTTTACATCACGATCCACTTTATGCTTTTATATAGGAAATCAAAGAGTGCACTGGAAATGGGAGGTTCAGACTTCACCCATTAAGTGTGCAAATACCTGAGTCTGAAATACATTCAGGAACATGCTGGCACGTTCCACAAGTGAAAACATGCCATGATGCAAGCCTGCTGCACAGCCATTGGTGCAAGATTCCCTGGCCAGGTGTCACCTCCTACCATTTTCAGGAGAATCACTGACCCATGGCAGCAAACACAGGGAGCCGTTTGGGGTGCTGAGTCAGACAAGAAGCAGGCTACCCTGAAGTAAACTGAAGGGCGAGTATTGCCCTTCACATACAGGTTCTGGCCCGAAGATCAGCCTAAAGTTTTATTTGGGACTTTAGTGTTAGCTACATATTAAGGGCTTCAAAGATATCAAACAGTGCAAGACACTCAGTGGCTTTCAGCCACACACTACTTTCTACTATTACTTTCCTATTGCATCTTTATGAGTGTGAGGCAGACTAGAAGTGCTCAATGTACTCAAGTCTTACACATCCAGAACAGTCTGGATAACTTTTTTTTTTTCTAAACCAGGCTAGAATAATCCAATATGAGGAGTAATTCAGTTACACTGAAGTTTCTTCTTCACAATGATGAATGTGGATAGTAAAACTAGAAATGAAAATTAAGCTCAGCCATAAGAAATAGATCATACTTGTGCCCTGTGTATAAATCTGGAACTTCAGTTTTCAGTATTAGAGTTATATTAACTGACCTGTGAGTTTTTCCAGAACATCAAATCCATGTTTCAGAGCAATGATATCAAGAAAAGAGACCGTGCCGTCTTCAAACCTAAAGAATGGAATGAATGACCACAGTAAACAAAACATGCAGCTATGGTACAGACTTTAGGTCTATTTTAAGAGTTACTATTTTATATTCAGTGACTCTACATTGCAGAGTGGGAACTCTTCCCTTAGGGATTCATCTTCCAGCCTTGTAGTGTCCTGTGAAGCAAAAATATGTTCTTCAAAGATATAGAAGTTCATATGAACAGTTGCTTGCGCTTAGAAAGTTATAATTTCCCCCTGAATGGGCTACTTGTGGGGTTTTGATTTTTAAAGTAATGGTTAACAGTTATGTCTTCTGGGTGATCTTCCTGGAAATTAATTTTTAACTGACCTGTAACAAGAGCACTATACAAGAATCGTGGAAAATTTGCATTCCCTACCATCATCTTTAAAGGAAACACCAAATGGAAACAAAACTGTCAGATTTTATGAACTGCTGCAGCCATAGTTCAAGAGAAGAAGGTGCAGCTGCAAGGTGAGATTGTATTCAGAAAGTAGTGCACAAGAGCATTCAAGGGATCAGAAGGGATATCATATCAAGCATCAAAATATATTCCATTTAGGCTTTGTGTGCATCACACTCCACAAGAAGTTTTAAAGAGTGACCATTCATCTTGCTTCACCACAAAGAGGAACACAGAATAATGAAGACAACTGATGATGTTGGAACTGTATGGAGCTCAATACCATGTAAGATTGAACCTGAGATCACAGAAAGTATGTAAGAAGGAAGGAGCTGTCTCCAAAATTGTAACAGTTAATGGCTGGAAATGAGCCCAGCAACAAAAACCCCAAAGCTCATGGTTCAAGTTTAATTTTAAACTCTGACCATGAAGAGTTCACAGGGTCCCTTCACAGGCACCTGGTGTTCCTTGTACCTTTCTCAGAAAGGCCTGATGATATCCACATTGAAGAATGACTGGACAAGATAGAGTAAAACAGAGGCACTCTTGAACAAAACACTTTACATACACATTTTAGACCAGAAAAATTTTTTTTTTTTGCATAATTTTTTATAATGCATATTAAAAGCTTTTGGCAACACAATTAATTATATATCGTGAAAAAGGTAAAAGATTAAAAATTCAAAATTCAGGAAGTCAAAATTCAGAATTCAAAAGCTTTTTCTTTACTAAAATAAACTTCAACAGAATAGCATAACAGCTTTCGCTTCCACCGTAATTTTTCCTATTTCTATTTTATTTTTCTCTAGTTATCAAATAGTTTAAACACTGCAAGTGACATCAGGTGAAAAACATATAAAGCTTCCAAAATATTTGGTTAAAAAGTTCGGACCAAAAAAAATGCAATAGTATTGTCTATATATGATAATATGTTCAGCTGTGATGAAAGAAAATAGATAGACAGATCAAATAATTATAAATCGAGTGATAAGAGAAAAGTGGTGGGCTACAACAGGGATGAATAGCATGAGAGAGACCACTCATGTTCACATATTTTAACATAGCATAGGCCAAAGAATCCATCCTAGGAATTTTTGCATCTTGCCTACCAACAATAAACAAGTGCTCCTGAACTTTGGGGAAGAAATTTCACAGATTGTCAGTGATAAAATGTAAAATGGCCACTTGTGATGAAAGAGACCTACCACCAGGAATATTTTTACAGAGACCTGTGGACCAGTATCTGAGGGAAGCATTACTCTATCCAAAAAGCCATAAAAAATTTGAAAGGAGAAGGAAGAAAAGATACAGCAGAGGCTAACAGTTGATTTGAAATTAAATACAGAAAAACATTAAAAACTTGCACTGGTTGCCAGGAAATGTCACAGTGGTCCCACAAGTCTCCCACAAGGAGAGATTACAGAGAGGATCATGAGGGAGAATTGACCTGCCCTGCTCAGTTACTTGCAATGGCCAGCAAAGCAAATAAAACAGTAGAAACTAGACCAGAGCAGAGACATTGGTGCTGAGCCCATCAAGAAGACTGCACAATCCTCAACAACCTTATCATTATCAAAGTAGAAGAGCTCTTGAAAGGGCATCAAAGGTTCCAGCCCAGATTGTCAAAGACCTCCAAATCTTACCTATAGTAAAAGGGGAGGCAAAAATTGTGTTTCTGTTCATTAGATATGATTATTAACTAAGCAGGCAAATACAGTACATCCATTGCTACACAATAGGAGAGATCTATGAACCGTGCTTGGGGGTTTGGTCAAACCTTATGCTCCAGAACAGCGCAACTGTTCTAGCAGTATATGCATCCTGCATATTGTTTTGGCAGACTCATGTTATTTAGTCTTTCTCTATCACAAAAAAATTGCCTCCTTGGAGCTCCATTGCAAGAACCAGAAGCCACAAAAGAATTGAAAATAATGCTAAAAATATCTTCTCAAAGATATGGGCAAGTCTCTCTTTCTACAATTAAGACATGGACTATTTCACAACATTCCTCTCTTGTATTTTGTTTGTTCATATGTCCCCTTCTTTTCAAATATTACCAGTTTTACACTTCCGATAAAAAAAGTATGAATATTTCTTATTCCTATAATATGTATATTTTATACATAATATATATAATATTTCCAGTGCACTTGACTCTCACATATTGCTGATGAGCAACTCCATGTCAAAATTTTCAGGAATCATCTATAAATTCTGATATTTAGCAAATTAAGCCTTAAGTGTTATAGCAATAGTGCCATGGCAAAACATGATGCTAAAGGCAGCTATTCCCTTCTTGTGACAACAAAGAGCTGTCTGTCAGAATATTTAACCATATTTAAGACTGGAAACAGACACGCTTCTTGCATTGCAAAACATTGCTTTCAATGGTTACTTTTCTGTTTGGTGCAATTGATGCTTCAAATAAACTGTTTCCCCACTCAATGGCAGTTTCAGGGTTAGAATAATCAGTTTAGGATGACGTTCATTTGAATGCTGGTCTAAAAGCCATTTCCTGTAGTAATCAAGGTTTTACAGCTGATGATGTATAAAGGATACTTACAAAAGCTAATACTGCAGAAAACCAACCCAAGAAACAAGAAGCTTACCTCTCTTATCTAGATCTTATTATAATTGATCTCACTTAATCACGTCTGGGATAAGCTCAATTGCTTAGCTGATTGTGTTTGTGAAATGCTAATAGCACTTCACATCAAATTGCTGACAAACTGGTTAAACAACTCATGGCATAACAAAAAACCAGAGCAGCCTGCCTAAAATCTTTCAAGGAGTTACGATGCTGATGAGCTGCTCTCCTTTTCCAAGTCACACAAGACTTCTGCTTCTAGAAACAAAAATTTTTGAGTCACAAAAGAAAACTATTGCTTTACAGAGAGCAGTCCTGCCTTCATGATCTTCCTAGGGATGGAGATAGGCTAGTCTTTCCTTGAATTCTTGTTCAACTGCTTGATGTGACATTGCTCTTAAACTTCTGCATAGAAATGCTATTTTCTAAAGTCATCATCCCACACTTCAGGACAACTGAAACATGAAAGGAAACGGTGACATCTTGGGGAGATTAAATTCATCGCCTTCTTAGCCAGGTAACCTTTACATGAAAATATGATGACAAAAATCTTGGCCTGGACAGATGTGATTGGAAATGAAGTACCTAGGATCAATAAAAACAACTCATGTTTAAAGAGAGGACTTAGAGCTAAAATTGGTGGAAGGCAAAAATATTACCCTGGTGTTGGACAGCACTGACTTAAGTCAGGAGCCCAGAAAGACCCTCAAGACCAATCAACCAATGCTGAGGTGGTGAAATACCTTGCATAGCATAAGCTATTCAGCTATTCTGTAGATGGAAAGTATACAAGGTATGGTTTTTAGGTTTTTGGGAGAGAGCACCTGCAGCTAGATTCGGGGAAGGCTGAATTGCTAGCAGGCAGATGAGTGATTCAGTTGTTTGGGTGGTTTTTTGTTTGTTTGTTTTTGTTTGTTTGTTTGTGTTTGTGTGTGGGTTTTTTTTTTCCCAATTCTTTTGTCCAGTTAAAGTAAATACAGACACAGAGCAACTGTGCATAGAATCACAGAATCATAGAATACCAGGTTTGAGGGAACCTCAAGAATCATCTGGTCCAACTTTTCTGGGCAAAAGCATAGTCTAGACAAGTAGGTACTCCCCACTTTGAGTCTGTTTTGCCCATGAAGGTAATCAGTTACGGACCTCTCCCAGCTCTTATCTCTGCTCATGAATCCTTAGCTGGTTTTTTTTTTTTCCCTCTCTCTCTCTCTCCTCTGTCCATTTGCAGAGGGAGAGTGATAGAGTGGCTTTAGTGGGTATCTGGTATTTGGCCAGGGTCAACCCACTAGACGTATGTATGAAAAAGCAGTCCTTCGCACATTCCAGAAACTTGATAGATCATATGTGATCTATCTGCTATATTGCTTTTCCAATAACTGTTTGGATAGTTGAAGTCATCCATTCTATTGATTTGGTTAAGCTTGCTTAAGCCACACAGATACTGCTTCATTGGCCTTATCGCCCTGGTTTGGAGGTCAGTAGCAGATGCCTACTGTAAGATCTTCCTTGGACATGACACCTTTCATCTTGAGCCAGTCATTAGACAGAGCTTCCATCATTTGTAGTTGACTTCTATACTATTCAAGGTTCTCTTTAACTTAAGAGTATGACTCTTCCTCCTCTTCTTTCCTGCCTGTCTTTCTGAAAGAGCCTATAACCATCTATCACAATGCTTCATGCATGCCAGTTGTCCCCTCATGTTTAAGTTATTCCTATGATATCATAACTTTCTGACTGGGCATGGAGCTCCAGTTCCTCCTGTTGGTTCCCAAGGCTGCAGGCATTGATATATATACAGTTGAGGGGGTTGGTGTTCTTCTCATCTTAGGAGGCAGCTAAGGAATTTTTGCACATGTGCAGTTTGCATCCATGACACAGCCCAGAGCACTGAAACTTTGATAAAAATCCCATCACAAGGTCAAAAATAATCCTGCTCATTTGAGAGCATTGCTGAGTCAATGCAAGTGCAATGAAGGAGGGTGGGGGAGAACATAACTGTCAGCCCACTGCCACTCTCCTTTACACTGGGGTAACAATTCCACTTAGGTCAAATGAACAGAAGTCATTCCTGAGATTCTAAAGCAGGTAAAAGAAAAACCAAATCCATAGGGAATGCATATTTCTTGAATAAGCTGCTTTTCTTTTATTTTTCCTTTTTTTTTTTTTTTAAACACTCCTCAGGAGTGGAGCTGTCCTTTGAAGTGAGATGTTACATGAGTTCCTTTCATCTTTTCAATTCATTTATTTTCATCTAATTAAAAAGTACAACAATACAGAGAGGCTCTTGGTATGCATTTAAAAGTAGTTCATTCAGATACTATTTTTCAGCTCATAGAGATATTCCATATCGCTGCCACATGAAACAACTGTCTTCGCAAATTCAATTTTTACATTTTATACATTTGCTTGTTTATTCTAAAGTGAAATTTTATGGAATGACAATAGCACCAAGGGTATTCAGAGTCAATGTTATGGTTGTAGGAACAGACTGTTTTCAGTCATATTCATGTTCTTAGGTTAGTAATTGCCATCTCTGATATTAGCAGGGGAACAGATTTTAATTAGTCTCACTGCTTTCTAACATCAAAAACCAACATTTGCAAAAGGAGCTATATTTGTTCTGCTTTTCTTTAACTTGAAACATATCATTACTAGGCTACAAAACCTTTAGGGCCCTGTCCTGCTCTTTAGAACTTCTATCAGCACTCCCTGAGACAAAGTCCTCAGGTACCTTCCCAGGGTGTTTATGTCTCTCCAGAGGACATGATCCCCTTGTCCGATTTTGTCTCCCACAGATGATACTCTGCAATTTTAGCAATTTGTTAGTTGTCCATATTAGTCACTTTCTTAACTGGGTGAAACCCTGGTCACATTAACACCAACAGCTGAACTTTAAGGGAACATCTCTCAAGACTAAGTATTTTCCTATGGGCTTTTTTGATCCTCCGCTAGATCTTTATGATTCACAGACCACTAACCTCAGACACACACACCATTTTGACTAAATGTCTTTGTTTCACACAATGGATGCCAGTGAAGCAAGTAAATAAAATTAGGAGATAGCCTGTTGTAACAGACATATATATGCTAACATAAAACTACCCTTTCATAATAATCTAACTTTTGTGCAATTGCCTGCAAAGGAGCTTGTTACAGTTAGCCAAGAGTTTAAATGGTAGGAGGGCAGTAATAAGTTACAGATCTCTGAATAACACACCTACTCTCATCATATCAGCAACTCCTTTTTACATCTATTAGTGCTATATTACATGATCATGAGCAATGATTGTTTCTCCTACACTGAAAGGAGATCCAGCACCCTAAAAACTGCTTGTGGAGGAGAAAATGGAATTAAGTCAATCCATATTTATTTCTCCAATGCCCCTGTGCATCTTTTCCATTATGTACAATTTTATGAACTTTTTTTTCTATCTGATAACTTTGATCCTATGTATATCTATAGTAATCTTCCCCTTTTGCACCAAAAAGATTAGCAATCCTTAAGTCTGTTACTCAAATTGGTCTGAATGACACATTCTGATTTTGCAGATTATCAGCTCCTCAGGACTCTGCCTTTTTGTAGGAATCACTCTTCTTACAATACGCATCACAATTACTTTCAGCTATATGCAATTTTGAAATACAATTGGATTTCTCCTACTAATATAATTGTTACAATTAATAGCTTACAATATATCTAAAAAAAAAAATTATACAAGAGCTTTGCCTATAAACATTTAAATCACAAAACAGTGAATGAGTTATATCTCAGGGATAACATACACATCCTATCCACCCCTACAAGGACCCTCTAAAGTAAAATAATAATAAAATTACTTTTTTTTTTCCTCACCAGAAGTCATTGGTCACAAAACAACCAATGCATTGCATGTCACTGGCCAAAGTTCCCTTCCAAATTCACAAAATAGGCCAATATGTTTTCATTGCATTGCTATGGCAGTGGGGGAGAAACATAATAATCTTTCTCTTTTAAATTCCATCCTGAAAAGGGATATTTCCTTGAGGTATATTAAATTTAGGTCTTTAGGAACATGAGGCTTGCTGGTTAACTGGTCCCAAAGAATAATATGTTCAACTATCAGCTAGTTAGCTTGCAATTTATACTCATTCATCTTAACTTGTAACTTATTAATGTCAACAAGAACTCCATTAAGGTGCAATTCAGTGTGAGCAAGTGTATTGCAAATGATTTCTGTATCTGAGTATTTACCATTTGTAATGCATTACACTCCCATGATTATAGATCAATAATTCAAATGTTCACACCTCTGCTTCCCATGGGAAGGTAATATCCTGATATAACCCCAAGTAATAGTTAAAGTGAGCGATTTGCAAAGTGTATTTGCATAAACTGTTCACTGATCAGTTGTGAGTAGTGAATCATTCACAAAAATTCAAAACCCTTTCTTTGATTTTCTCCTTAAGAGGCAGAAGAGGATGAAAGACATTCTGGAAGTAAATTTTTCACAGGCAAGAATTTATCAGCTGTAATAATTTGTCCATGTTCAGTATAAACAGATTTATTTCCTCGTGAAGATTGAGATGCAATCTTTCATCCTTAAACAGGTGCATTTGGGGATAATGAATAACCTTGTAATGACCTGCTAAAGATTTAAATTTAAATACAATTTAAAAATTGGCAGACAAAAAGGCTCCACTTGAATGTGAATTCATTCTTAAAACTCTGCACCTAAAAATACCACTATCTAATGATGTGTGCCAGTGAGGCAGACCCAGATCAGTGATCTCAGGTAAAGTTAGCAGTAACTTATCCTCAGATGACAGAGAAAAATCCCTATGATTGCTTTCCAATGGGTGGTCTCCATTCTATAGAAAGGTCTGTGCCTCAAAGCATGGGTCAGTGCAATGCATAAGCTTTATTTCCACTGCAGATAGAAGTGAATTCAGCAACCCTTCTGAGCACTTTATTTCCTCAGCTGGGGTGTGTGTGTGAAAAGACTTCTTTGATATCATCCTGAAAGCTTCTTTCTCTACCAATAAAAATTCTTTCCAGATGTAATTTTCAGAGGAAATGTATACCCAAGACTAGCAGAATGCATTGGGAGCTGTGAATTAAGCCAGTCATGTTAAACCACTCTGTGTTGAGCCACCATGTGGGGAAGATGTGCTCTTCCTTCATGGCAACCTGAAAACTAACTTAAAGAACTCCAAATGTTGGTACTGTCAGCAAGATAGAGGCTCAAAGTGTTCTCATGAACATGACGTACCTGTACAGGCCAATTGTATGAGATTTAACAGCGCAAAGTGCCAGGTCCTTGGGTCACAACACCACCAGGCAGTGCTACAGGATGGGGGACAGTGGCTGGAAAGCAGCCCAGCAGAAAAGGGAGGGAGCTGGGGTTGTTTAGCCTGAAGAAAAGGAGGGTCAGGGGGAGCCTTATTGGTCTCTACAAGTACCTGAAAGGAGGCTGTACCCAGGCGAGGTCAGTCTCTTCTCCCAAGTAAAAAGGAACAGAACAAGGGCAAACAGAAACAAGTTGCATCACAGGAGATTTAGACTAGCTATCAGGAAAAATTTCTTCACTAAATAGATTGTCAAGTATTGGCTCAGGCTGCTCCTGTGGTGGAGTCACCATCCCTGGAGGTATTTAAAAGATATGTAGATGTGGCACCGATTTAGTGGTGTACTTGGCAGTGCTGCATTAATGGTTGTACTAAATGATTTTAAAAATCTTGTCCAACCTAAATGATTTTGATTTTATGATTCTGTGATAGTGATACCACAAAAAAAGAAAAAGAAGTTGGAGAAGTTAAGGTTCTTAATAGATATTTTTTTTTTGGAAGGCAGGAAGTTAAAAAAGTAAAAAGAAATAGAGATCTTACTCCATAGCTGCCTATCCTAATAGCTTTCCAACTAAAAAGAAATATAGAGAAGGTTATTATGTATATTTTTCTGATGCAGCTACAAAACAATCTAATTCAAAACTCAAAAGGAAAAACCTTACTGTTTCTGCCCTATTCTCATGCTTGGAAAAATACATAAAAAGATCAGCTACACCAAAACAGGTGCATCCTGGTAATTAACTGGTTTACTGCAAAACCTATCAAGATAATTTTCCACTTTGGGACTATAATATGCAAATTTCTTCTAATGTTTTTCTTTCATTTTTCAGCATTGTTGTGAGGCTTTCTAAGACTTCACACTACCCCGTGAGGTCAACAAGTAGCATCTCAGTGACGAGGGAAGTTGAAGAGGTAAATAACTTTTCTTTCCAAGGACCAACTCTAACTGCTTTTCCGACCATGGACTGGATATTGGGAGTTATGAAATCTCCAGAAAAATGAACCCACAGCAGTAATACTGAATTAGTAAGTATTCCTAATTTCTCACTTTTATAAGTAGTTTGCAGCTTACACTGCAGAAAGCCAACAACCCTTTCCATGTAACTGTGTCTCCTCTTCAACAGGAGTGCAGTGATAGAGACCCTGGGAATATCCTGTGTTCATGTTATAATCAAAGGTACCTTTGATTTAGCTTTCACAGGTGTCCTGGATCTGCACTGATAAGGTCAGTAACTGAAGGAAGCTCTGGAGGTCTTCCAGTTATCTAAATCCAGAAGAAAGGATCATCTTAACTAAATATTCCTTCAAGAACTCAGGAAAATTGTGGTATGTTACCCAGCATTGCTGATGCTTGAAGTTGGGAGCACAGGGAGATGATTCCAATCCCTGGCTTTGACAGAAAAGAGCATGAGGCAGGTAGCTGAGGAGACAGCAGGGTAAAGAAACAGCAGAGGGTTAGAAGTGTGTGCATCAGAGAGAAATAAAAGGCTTAATATTCATAGAAACATTTGTTATGTAAGTAATATCATCCCAGCTTTCATCCAAATAGAAAACAGGATAATGAGTGGGTGAAAAAAGCAGAGATGTTTATATGCTAAGACAAAGTATGTGGGCTACAAAATGGAGGGATTAGAGCCTCTGTAGGACACTATCACATTAGTATGTGGTAGAAAAACAATTATAAATAGAAAATGTGCTAAAGAAAACATATAAATGTAAGAGAGACAGTGGTGAAGAAAACAGAAATGTTTTGAATTGGAATGTCTTTGGTGAGGTGCTCAAAATAAGACGGACTAGTTGCTGAGATTCTGCTGTAGGTATGTAGGTATGTGGGGAAAAAAAAGCTGTCCAACAGATACTTTTCTATCACTCTCACAGGAATGAATGTTACCTTAAATTTTCTTCAAGTAAAACCAAGATAATGGAAATTATTGAGTTCAATTATTACTTAATATCAGAAACAAACCCAAAAAACCCTGCTACAAATAAAATAATTACTGCAAAAATGGCTATTACAAACATTTATACAATACACAATGGAGGACTGATAGAAATCCTGGTTAGAGGGATTACAAATTTACGTGGCACAGACAGATAAGCAAATGTGATTTTGAATCTGATTGGGGCAAAATGAGATATTAATGAAGTTACTTGTTCAGGAAAACTGAACCGAAATCATCAGATATTTACATATAGAGGAGACTTAAAGTTACTTGAAGCTGAGGTTCAAAAATGTATGGAATTTACATCCCAAAAGTATGAAAGAAATAAAGAAAATGAACTTTAAGAGAAAGCCTGGAGCAATAACATGCATTAAAAAAACCCTCTTACAAGAGATTTTAGCATTGTTTATGAAAGCTGACATGAAATCAGAAAAAGTGCTGCTCAAGGAAGGAAGCTATTGTTGGAAAAATAGAAAGCACAGGGCTAAAGTGAGAATTCCCAGGAGCCAAGCCCTGAAAAAACAAATCAAACTGAACAGCAAGCTATTCTTTATACAAAATCAAAAGACAATATTAATGATATATAATAACATAAAAATATAACAAAATAAAGACTATAAATAAAAAGTATTATGATCATTATTCAAGAAGTAAAATAGCTGAAAGAAAAGCCTGAAAACTGAGTACTCTGATTCAGATTTTAACAAGGACTGGTGAAAAACATAGGACAGGACAGGGTGACTCATGTCTGAAAGTGTGTGGAAAGTGGGAAAACTGAAGTTATTGCAACTGGTGTGGAAACTCACTTCAAAGGTTTTAAGGTGCTTGAACACAGGCAGACAGATGAACTGTGGTCCAGAATTGCAAGAAACTGGGATGAAAAACTCCATAAGCCAAATAACACAGGCCAGTAAGCAAATTTGTCAAATCAGGAATGGAAAACAGAAATCACAGTATTTCTAATGAAGAAAGGGAAACAAAGTGATCCAGAGAACGACAAATCTGTTAGCTTGAACTCAGTGTTATGTACATCCTGAAAACAAGTTCTGAATGAAAGCACAATGAAATGACTAAATAATAGCATGTTCAAAAGCCCCATGGATTGTGCCAATGGAAAATCAAATCCTTGGCAGAGAGGCTGCCATTTCAGGGGTGCATTATTTTTCTAGGCAAAGGAAATGCAGAGCTAATTTATATGGATTTCAGTAAAGCATTACTCTAGTGTCATATGAGAAACTATTACAGAACAAGAAATATTAGAACAGGTTACAGTAGGCTCAGCAATTGTGCTTAAAGGGAAACTATTAAGCTAAAAAAAGGTTTCCCATTTAATTCCTCAGGCACTGCTTTTGGGACAAGTATCTCTTTTAGTAGTTTCACTAATGATCCCGGCATAAAAGGTAGGAACATGAAGATAAAATAGGCTGCTGAAAGGAAATCTGGATATTGTCAGTGCCAAAGATGGGACTGTATATTGTGCACAGTAAGAAACAGATAATGTTGAAAACCCTAAAAACAGAAACAAGATTAAATGTATAATATGCTATAATGTATGATAAGTACATCATCATGCATAAGCCCTATTATGCACTTGGGGATTATTGACATTAACTTCTGCCATGAACTGGAGGACTGTCATCCGAAACATCAGATTTACCAGTCAGTAAGCACGACAAATAGGAAATCATGCTAGGACTTACAGATAGAAAAATAGGAACACCATTAATAAAGATCTGATAAGATTTTCTGTGGTATACTGTAGATGATGATCAGAGGAAAGGAAAGGTTTTCAGAAAGTGTTCAGTTCAGTGAGGTATGGAAATTCATAGTTAAGTAGAATTGCCAGGTAGGTCTAGAGATGGAAAAGGTAAGTAATAACCAGGAAGTAAAAACAGCTACAGGACAAAATGCAGATAAATGACCAAACTGACCCCAAGGTAATATAGACAGCAAATTAGAAGTCTTATGTCCATGCAAGATATGAGATTATAGAAACATTTTCCAACAGGAGTATCAGGAGCAAACCAAACCCAACATATTCTCCTTCCCCCGTGCCAAAGTTGTGTCACTCATTCTGCACAGAAGCTCAGTATAAACAGAGATTTATACAGTGTGGGTGTCTTTGACAGCAAATAGGATGATCACATGACCCAGAAGGTTTTTGCCCCTCCTAAGAATCCAGTAAATGAATATGTCAAAATATCATCTGCTCTTACTTTCTGAAACTGCATATGAAAATAACATAAATACACAAGTTTATAACCTTGTGAACCTCTGAAAACCCAGCAGTCATCCCTTTTGATTTTCCTCTGACCAAGTCAGCTCCATTTGACACGTAATTAAGGTGACACTATCTTGTTCAACATCAGTTGTATCAAGAACCTACTGAGACACGAGCAAAAGAAATGTACTTATTGACAGCTTTTTTTTTTCTTATAAATTTCCGTGCATATTCTACCAGCCTGACAGTATGGGATACTGACTAGTTCCATGCGCTTCCAGTAAGGAGGGTCTCTGGTGATGGTGGTGAGGAATAAATTGATACTTTTATTTAGATGAATTGTCACAGAAGTAAAAGGTGATCCTGAGAGCCATATGATTTTACAAAATGATGTTTACACAGTAAACATAGAAATACCCACCTCCATTAACTCTTTTTTTAACGTGAGTACAGAAAATCTCTCTGTCTCAATCATACCAGACATAAAAGAATCATTAAGAAAGAAAAACTGTACTGTGACATTATAATACAAAATGCTCATTTGAAAAACTCAACATGCACCAATACTGTAAGTCATCTATTCCCTCTTGTCAATAAAAGCACTTTTAAAATTCAGCTCTCGATGAGTCTATAATCCTCCTAGATGAAAATATATTGAGTTTTTTGTAAATGCTACAGAGAGCATACCAGTAAGTATAATACAAAATGATTGCATGCAAGTTTCATTGAATTGCATTCCCCCACCACAGAAAACTAACTATGTTTTCTGTAAAAAGCCCACTGGGGAAGACTTTCTCATAGTTTATTTACCAACCAAAGACTAACCAGGACTGAAATGAAGCTACTTGCTCTCACACTTGTTTCAGGTGCAGTCTAGAGATATTTCAGGTACATGCAGCCAGGTAACTAAAGCTCGTAAAATAATAGGCAGTGAAGATATGGGGTATGAGTAGAAATATCCAATAGGAAAACCTGGTGACATCACTTCAAATAAAGTATTTTCTATTTAAACTCGCTAACCACTAGAGAGAACTAAATATGGTAGAAAGCAAGTAGCTTTGCATGCAGGGAACTCATAACACAGAGGAAAAATAACGACATTTGAAAAAGTATGCTTCATATACTGCACAAGTAATTAAATACTTTGCAAAAACAGCATCCTAGGAAGATAGCAAAGAAAGCAAAAAGGGAATTCACATTTATTGAGTTGACATAAGCTCTGGCTCAGCCAATAGGGTGCTGTGGTGGTGTACCACAGCGCAATGCTGAGCAAGCACACAGCATTGCTGCCCACAGGAAAAGGGTCTGAACTAATAGAATGGGAGCTCCACAACAACAGAAGTTTCCCAGTGGAAAATGAATATGAATTTGGACAGAAAAGGTACGTGGAGTTGTCATTCGCAAATACCATATACAATTTTTAGAGAAATAAAGGAAGCAGAGTAGTATGCAAGTCAAAATACCACCCTTACAGTATTTTGGTGGTCAGAGGGATCCATGATTTTAAATTTAGTTCAATACTAGTCTTCTACGTAAGAGAACAGAAATCTGGAATGTCATACGGCATTGTCACATCCCACCTTGAAATGACACAACCAGCAGGTCACTGAAAAGTTTTGCCTTCAAAATTATTCACATAATGAATTCCAAATGTATTTCAGATATTTAATCTCTTAATATATGTAGAAAACTCCATATAAAAATCTAATAAGACTGTCAGGCCATTCAGTATTTTGATATATCAGCTGTGCTTTTAGAAGACTTCTTTTCTCCACCTTCCCTTCCCCATATATGTTAATGTTTGCTTTAGTGGTTTTAATTACTGAAGAAAATCCAGTTGGGATTAGATTTCAGTTATAATTAATGATGAATGTGTCAAAGTATTATGATGTTGTTTATCACACTGCTTGCAATGTAATTTAGTGCAATAATACTAATACTTGCTATGTGACAGTTATTTAGCATTTAAGTCTTCTTAAGATGCTCTGCAGAGTATCCTGAATGTTAACTATGGGAAGATTATTTTATACAAAAGCAGCTTCAGGCAAAATGTAGCGACAACTTGCTAGAGCCCAGCAGAAGCTCTTAAATCTTATGTCATCTACAAGCTGAAAGATAATAATTAAATAATCTAGACAAGTTGTAAAGCTAACAAGAAATCCAAAGGATAAAATTAAAAATTGACATTAATAGGGCAGCTTAACCATATGAGGAAAAAAACTAGTTTTGTTCTTTCTGATACAATTTCTGAAGAGATATCTTTCTTTTCATGTGTACATACACATAAAAGATTGAAACCTAAGATCCTGAGGGAAAAAAAAGAAATAATAACTTTGGATGCCATAGACAGACAGTTCAGGGTATTTTAAGGTAAGTCTTTGCTGTCCTAGTTTGTTGTGGTTTTTTTTGGTGTTTTTTTCCCTTCTTTGTACCCACTAAATTAATTTTCTTTTCACCTCAGAGATAGCCCTAAGAATTTTCTACTGTCAGGAGTCCCCATTGTGCATTTACTTCTATGCTTGTAAATCCTGCTGCTGAACTTGGGCCTTTTTCTGCAATGAATGTGCAAGTTGCCCTGAAGAGCTGTGTCCCAGCACAGCGCTGCTGTACATGACCTCAGATCTGAAAGGAAAGCAGTAGTTTTATATGTATTACCTGGGATGACTAAACAAAGATAACTGATTACTACATGTCTTTACCAGGAAAATATCAGATATGGTGGGAAACAACAAATAGGTTCATTATTTTTGTAGTTAGCATGACTAAAATGAAAGGGTTTTAGTGTTCAGTCTCAGTCTAGATGCAAGGTCCAGTTTAATGAAAATTCTACACATATACAGAAAATCAGTTCACTTGGGAGTATAGTTTTTCAGGTTGTGACTTGCTGAAAAGCCATATAGAGAGTTCAAAATTCATGATCGTATTTATTTTGTTGTGATTTCTCACTGTGCTAAGAAGAGAGTTTAGGCATGTAGGCTGAGGAAGAGCACCATGCTGCTTGCTTCTGCTTATAGCACCCATGTCCACAGAGGGAGAGGGTGCCTGAGGGGTTTTCTGGAGAGACTGGCAGGGACACAAACTGCTGGCTCGCACCATGAGATGTCCTCAAAGAGTGCTAGTGCCTATACTGAAGTTCACTGTGCTTTAGATCTTGCACTTTCCCTTGGTCTAATGGGTGCCACCTGCTATGTTGCTTCTACTTGCGCTTTTTCCTCCAAAAGATTGAAGCTACTACTTCTAATAATTAAAAAATAACATTAAAAGTTAAGGTTTTCATTAAAGGTATGGGAGTCAACTTGCTTTTGGGCAGACACACAGCACTTTGCTCAGTTTATGACTAAGTTAAATCCTTGCAAATCATACATTGATATGAAGAACTATGACTTAAGTAATTTCAGATTTCTTTCCTATATACCTGTGAAATGTAGGTCGTCAGTTTTTATCCTGATTAGAGTAAACTGGACACTTTCCAAGCAATTGCTCACAAGGATCTGCTCAGGAACATGTTCAACCATTCAACTCAGCCATCTACCTTGAGCCATGCTGCACAGTTGGTCAGCTCAGTGCTGCTAACCACAGCTAGCAGGTTATCACTTAATATCTCATGTCCTTCCATGGACATTTTTCCCACAAAGACATGATAATGAGATTCAAGCAGTGTACATTAACCTAAATGCAAATGTAAGTTTATCTTCGTTGAAATGTTCTCCTCAGTTACTGTTTAAAACCAAATCGTAGTGCAGCTCTGGCTGACCTTTTTGCAGTGTCCATATACAAAAAATAAATACTGCTCTCCTGCTTTACAAAGGTGAACTGGACCATAAGTAGAAAAGAGCTGCAGTTCCCATTTTAAGATACTATGGGTTCTGGTTTCAAGTGCTGGGAGTAGCTGTTGTTCCGCCAACTAACATCAATGTTGGATTTCAGAGTTTAACATAGGATGAGGAAATAAAATCTGTGACCTGTTTCAAAAACTGTGTTAACCATCAAAGATACATATCCTATATTAAAACAAAGAACAATTTTATGGAATTTGAAAAATACAGATGATCCATATCTTTAAAATTCTAAGACTTTCCTTTAGTCAAAGAATGATAGAATCATTGAGGCTGAAAAGGACCTCTAAGATTATCAAGCTCAACTCAACCCAGCACTACCATGTTCACCACTAAAGCATATCCCCACGTGTCATATCCACGTGCCTTTTGAACACTCCTAGGCTTGGTGATTCCATCACTTCCCCAGGCCACCTATTTCAATGCTTGACCATTCTTTCAGTGAAGAAATTTTTCCAAATATCTAACCTAAACCTTCCCTGGCACAACTTGTGGCCATTTCCTCTGGTCCTGTTACTTGTTACTGGGAGAAAGAGACTAAATCATAGGCTATTACTCCTTTGTGGAGTCAAACTACACTGGCAGATTGAATTGTGGATTGAATACCAAAGAGCAAGTGACCAGCATTATGTACATCTAAGACACAAAGCTACGCAGAGAGACTGTCTAAAAACAGAATGTCATCTGGAATAGGACAAGAATTCCCTGAAGTGAGTAGAGAAATGAAAATATTTGGTCTCAGAGTCTCTGAAAAGCACAAATTAATATGACTGTTTAACATGCGTGAGGAATGCTTAAATTACCAAGGGGCTATTTGTAGGCAACATGAAGAAGACACCAAATAAAATACATTATAAACAACAATGGCACCATACAGACTGTGCTGCAGGTAGCCTCTTTGTCAGTAAAAACTGTGTACTATTTCAGAGACATGTGACCAGGTAACATGGTCTTATTAACAATTGAGTACTTTAAGTCAGAAGCAGCAGCAATGGAGAACCACAGAGAATTTCTTAACAAGAAATGAAAAATAAACAAACTGTTCTTTTCTAGTCACTTGTTCTTTTTTTCTTTTAATAAAGGGCTAATGAATCCTTCCAAAGCAAGACAATGTACGTGCAGTTCTTGAGAACCGCAGGTACATACATACTTGCTTTAAGAAAACAAAGGAAGTTGGCACATCTTAGCTGTTTTACCTCCTGAGGTGTTTTGGTACATACTGATTAGCTTCCTACTAATATTTATGCAAAATAAGGGCCAAGTCTTTGCACTGCTACCTCTCAGAGACATTGGGTCCCCACTCAGTGTTCTGGAAGACTCTGTGCTCCTCTGGAAAAGCATCTGCTGTGTTTTGCCAATCCAGCGACCAATCTCTTACTACTCAAGTACAAATTAACTATGCTTGCCCAGGTATAAATTATTTATATTTTAGGAAGCATTGCTAGGAGCAAACAGTCTCTCTAACCTAAAGGAAGGTAAATTTCACTCAAGAAAAAAAAATCTCCACCTAGGAGGCTACTTTGTAGTTGAACAACCTAAACTGCATTATTTTCCGGTGAGAAAACATGCTGATAAAACTCTTCATTTAAGCAAAGTATGTCATAAATGACAGAAAAATACATGTTTACTTCCAATACAGTCAGCTAAAATCTCATTCTTCAATAATGGTAAGAGGAGGTTTGAGATAAACTAAATTGAATATAGCGTAATTATATATAATTGTAATTGTACTGGTAATTATTCTTCTTAATTTGAGTCTTTATCAAATGGCTGAGGAAATATTTATAATGTAATTGTTATGCACACTGGCACAATCATAATTCACACTGTAAATACAGGGCATTCTCTAAAGCTTTTCTTAAGAGTCAAGTATAATTAAGGGATTGCAAAACAAAACCAGAAAAAAACAATGGAGTGAAAACAGAGTAATGAGTCAACAGTTCATTGGGATAATCTTACAAAGAAGATCATAAAAATGTATTTTATAAAAAACCCTGTAAAACTGTCACACTCAGTCCCAACGTTGACATTTTTTACCAATGCAGGGTTTCTGCAAACAGGATTATTACTGATGCATCTCATATATGCCAAGAAGGTCTTATTCTCTTAGGATGCTGCTATAAGGCAATGCTGAAAGGGAGAAGACAAACTTTGAACTTTTCAGTCATAAAGAAATCCTCATTTTAAATGGTAATCAAATTGCCAGGATCAAAAGGATTCAGGGTTTTATCACTCTGTTGACTATATTTTTCCTGCAATCAGGGAAGTAATTGAAATAAAAATATTAAGACAGAATGCTGGAAATAGTACAAGGTAACACTGTCTTCTTGGAAATGCCCAGAGACTGCAAGAAGGCCCAGCAGGGACCTGAGCTTCCAAACCTAATTAGGTCTGTAGATATGTACATTATTAAACAAACAGAGAAAACATGATAGACACTATGCCTCACTGATTATGTTGTTGCCCGAGGTAGCAGATCAAGTTCATCTTTGAGTGTAAGATGCTGTCTAAAAATCTAAGTATATTGAAATTTAAAAAAATCTCATAAAATACTACTGCTAACTATTTTTTTTCCTTCCTTTTAGGATTAGAGTTTATTCAGAGGTATTTTATAAAGGAGATTATCTTTCTTTTACTGTGAAGTTTAGCTTAATGTCATGCAAAGACTGTTAAAGTATTTTTTTCCTTTTTTCCTGCAAACTGAAACAGATGACAAAGATATTTTCCCCTATGGAAATCTGACAAATAGTACTGTCATTGCTTAATTTTTTTCCTGCAGATCTGTAATGCATATAGTAGTCATATCACCATGGGATGTCAAATCACTGTGGTATATGAAGCCATAAAGTCTCTATTGCAATTGATAACTATATGTTCCAGTAAAAATGAACTTATATTGTGCTTTCCTTCAGGTTTAAGAACATAATTTCATCCCCTACAATAAGGTTGTTCCCTAGAAATTAAACTTCAAAGAATTCTGGTTTTGACTTAGGGAGAAATGGACAAGAAGCAGGACACAGTGTCTGGATGTCTATTTATTTTCAGTGGAGCACCAGCAAACACTGTCTGATTTAATGTTGTCTAAAGCTTGGAAGGCAAATTTTCTAAAAAAAGGGAAACAGATTTCCCAGCTGTAGCAGTTGGTCCCATAAATTATGTTACTGCAGCTTCTGAGCCATGCCTCACTTGCATTTTAGACATTGTGACTACAGCCCCAAGTCTTTGGATCGTCATGGGCAAGAATTCGGTTGAATTCTTCTGGTTACAGCACTGTGCACTGCTTGGAACACAAAAGCAGGCTCAAAACCTCTTACTCCTCTGCTTGTGAGAAGAAAACAGATGTGTTCAGTGTTTGGGTTTTGGCCTCTTCCCTAAATGAAAACTTTGAATTGGAGAATTTTTACGTATTTTGTTTTTCAATGGAAACTGAATGAGTGCAAGAATAGTGTAAATAATCTCGTATTAACACTTCAAAAAAGCAGTGTATACCTGGAATTCACACTATTTTTTCACAGGACAGTATCACTCAAAGACTTTTTGGATCACAAGGAGCCCTAAGACAGTCAAGCCATTAGAGGTTTACAGAGTTGATATGTTGATGTTTCCTTTACCATCAAGTTCTTCCAATGTTTTCTAAATTTTATCTGTAGCTCTAATCAATTGGCACCTCAGCACAGCTCAGAGAAAAGGTGAATAAGAGACATGGCTTCTGGTTTTACCTTCTGTACAGTTAAATCTACAGACATGCTGACAGCAAGGCAGGGCAAATTATCCAGCAAAATTAGAAACAGTTAAGAATAGAATATTGTAGCTACTGCTCACCCTCTGATGCAGCACACTGATCAGTCTTATTTGTCAGGTCAGTGGCTCAGATGCTGCTTGGACAGCCAGAATTCAAAGGCAAAGGTTGTAAGATAGGGCTTAAACACAGAGCCATGAGAAATTGAAAATTAACCTGTCATGAGACATGAAGTCTTACAAGTATGTTCCTCTGGGTATTAGCTACAGGCTTAGATCTCTGATAGTCTTGGAAGAAAGACTTCTGAATGTAAGCTGGAGGAAAAATATTCGTCAACGCAATATGCTGTGTCCATCCCTATGGCTTAGACATTGTTTGGTCAGTAATTCTATGAAAAAACTCACTAGTGGCATACTCTCCCCACTAGTTTATGTGTATACAGTTTTCCTTTCCATAAGTATCATTTGCACCTGGAAAATGTGTTGACAGTGCAATTTGCAGACATGAATATAGTGAGTGAACATTACTCTTCCTCCACCCTCTACAGGACACCCACACAAGAGCAAATTTGTCAGACTTGTCAAGTACTTTCACATCTTCTGATATGCCACTATAGATTTTAAAAGTATCTGAATGAACCCCACGTGGTATTTAATGATAATTGGGCTTTCCTTGTTAAATTCTTTATGTACCTGAGAAAAAAAGAATCAGAAATGTTAAATTAATGGATTATTAACCTTTAGCTTGGGAAAGCAGCAGAGATAAGAAAAGTTTACTTAAATGAGATGTTCTGCTGAAAACTCCTATGATTGTATACATTTTTAACATTCCTGTGGCCATTCAAACAGCTGAAGGTAGATCTTAGTTATAACTGCTTCATTAACTACAAAATGACTTCAAGATTCGTATTCCCATCTTTAGCTCATAATTTAAATAAACCAGGCTAGGATAAGAAATCTTTCTTTATCTTGGACTTACAATTTTGCATTTGAGTTCATCGGACATGAAAGGAGATTAAATGAGAATTTATTCCACACATCACGCATGGGAGAAGTATGTGTAAATTTACATTTTATTGCACAACGAAACGGAAATGAAATTCATATTCCCTATACTTTAACTGTAGTTATACTCTAAGTTTGATTTGTCAAACAATTTGTATTTCTGAAAATTTCACGTAGTTGGTCTTAAAAGGTGCACATCCAATATGGTGTGCATATTATCACATTAAGGATTTGGTGACAATATTAATAGCATGCAGGTATTAGAGAAATTTTCAGGGAACGCAAAATGAATGTATCTACGTTCCTATACATAGTTCAGATGAATGAAGATTGTAGGTGTGCTTATGTTGTGGGCATTAATCTTCATATACTTTATTGCATAATAGAAGGATTTACAGAAAATATTTAAGATGTCTGCTACAAAGTGGCCCACTAAAAACTTAGGAGATCGTGCTCCTTTACCAAGACAAGTATATACAGTTTGATTAATATTTTGTAAAATCTGAACACATTCACATGTGTCTACACACGTCTTCTTGGATGGAGTTTAAATTTTGCATCAATTCCATTCATAATGTTTACCTGTGCGCTGTGAATTTACATAAGCAACACAAAATAGAGAATACAAACAAGAAAAATTATAAAGGAACTCAACATTCTTGAAAATGAAACATGTTATTAAGACAAAGCTGGTTTCATTATGTCCTATTGTTTAAAACATTTTGCATACCAAGTCCTTTATCAAGTTTTGGTTAACCACACCACAGCATTTAGTCCTCACTAAAATTCAAAATTGCATCTTGCAGTTCTTTTTGTAAAACTCCTTGTAAACCCCACCAGCTGGTATCAGACAGCAGGAAGAGTTATAGCTGCATGAAGTTGTAACATACAGAAAGTACACTTACATGCAGTCAAAGCTTGCCAGGAGGAATTCTTCCATAGTCATCTGTCTACTGGTAAGTCTACTATGGTTTCTGGCCTGTGAGTGTCCTTATATATATTCATATATATATAATGCCAAATTCTTTGGGAAAAATCAGCTAGAATGCATGGTTCTGCTTGTTTTTGTTTTAATTTACTGATTAAATGCCCAAACTGTAATTCTTATGAAGAATTAGAGAGTGGTTTTCCTGTTCATCACCAATTCTGTAGCAATCTGCCTAGGAAAATGAGCTAGGAATGTCTATGTAGAGAATCAATGAGAATTCATGGGGTTCTTTAAATCAATGCAACTGATTAAAATGGCTTATATTTGCCATACAGAACACAATCAAAGGTCTTCTCTTGAGTGCAACAGGAGGTGAATTGAGCCAAAAGGCCTTTACACAGCAGTTCTGTCACTCCCCTCCCAAAGAGCTTGTCGTATTCACATTTAATGCATCATATTTTTGAAAGCCTGTGAAAGCTTTTCCTAGGCTTTTGGTGTAGCAGAGTACAACCTCTCTGAGGCTACATGTATTGTGGTAGCAAAGGGCCATACTAAAGTAAGTGTCTGAGGTATAAAACCTTATTTTGAAGGATTTCTGCCACACAGAGGTGAGGATTCAAACTATACTAGAAAAGTGTTACAAATGTTTATCAGTAAAAGATGATTAGAGATAACTTATTCATATATTGGTATTCAGCAGTGAAGGTTTCTATTTCTTATATGTACACACATCCTTCCTTTAATTTGATAAAAGCTCATGCAAGGTTTATCTTTCTCAAGGCAAATCGGAAAATCTAGAGCTAACTATGACTCTGGCTCTTTATTTTGATACAGTCCTCCTGAACTAATCCACCAGGATGAAACACAGGGAAAATGTATATACACAAAACCCAAGACCTAAAAAAATGACATAACCTACACCCTTCTTTGAGGACTTCAAAGCAGTTGCCTTCATTCATACAGTGACAGCAGAAAAAAAATTTGGTAAAAAAACGCCCCAAACCAACGAGTTTCTTTGGTAGGAAGGGTTAACTGGGTTCCTGTTACTTAGAATCAATTTATCGATTTGCCCAAGGGGACAGACCATGCTAAATCTATCACTGATAAAAGCAGCACACCATTTTTCTCACTTAAACAGGTTACATATTAGCTACGTAGCTAACTTAAGATCAACCAAGACACCTCTAATTTAGAGCGAAACTGAGTGATAAGAAGAATTAGATTCATAACAATCACTTTTTAGCAGTGGATGTTATGGAGAAAATCCATGCAATCTATATTGCTGAACTTACAGACTGTTAACATCAGCAATAATTAAAAAAAAAAGAAAGGGGGCCACTTCAGAGTACTACTTGAAAACATAACTGCAAAATGTCTGCCATAAAGTATGAAATAGGAAATACAAGTCTTTCATCATATTTCTGTTGTAACTCTGAAACATTTTATCATAGAATTCACCAAAAATAAAGCTATTACAATCATTTGACACAGTTATTAAGCCATAGCAGATGTTATTTGATAATATAAATGCCTAGATATTAAAAAAGTAGATTATAATAATGCTAGAGAATCCCTCTGAATTTTTTAATTGAACATGAACAGACTGAAATGTGACAGCCAAGTGTTTAATCAAATCTGTGTATTTCCTGTCTTGGAAACCGTTGTTTATATGTAAAAGTCAATAAAGACTGTAAAACCTTTTTTTCTCAAGAGCATCAATATTTTCCTTTTTCTTCTACATTAAATCTGTCTGAGAAGCCTGTAAATGCTTCTTTCACGGGTTCCCAAGAGCACAACTGCCAGATGCACTCTTGCATATATTTGACTAGTAAGAAGAATGAAAAAATCCAACAAACCAAACCCCCCCCCCAAAAAAAACCCCAAACAAACCCATGCTTGTACTTGTAATCTTCAAATACAAGCCTGAGTGGTGTCATCTAAACATTTAAACTACCCTGTTTCAATTTATCTCTTTTTTACCACTAGGAAACAAATGTTCACTAAACTTTTTAAACAAGGTGCTCTCTGTAGCTTAGGTATAAATAAAATATAAAATAGTACAGGTATCAAATAAGAAGTCACATAATATTAGTCATTAAATTTAAGATAGTTTTGTGAATCTTTTACTACTAACAGAGAAACCTTTATAGCATTTCAGCTTTCTTTCTTGCATTCTGATGATATTTAGACTGCAAAAACATATCCTTTTCTTAAATAAGACTTATCTCTGATGATACGAACAAGAATAAGTTTAATCAAGAATACCTTTCAAAAATGGTTTTAGAAGCATAATTCTGAGTGGAAGGAATTCAGTGGACTAGAAAAAAGTCCAGTGAAGGTGAAGATCTCTTTCAGAAGATCAAATCTATGATTGCCATGTGATATACAGGGATGTCTTGATCTCCTTTGGTGAAGCCTTTATGGTGAGTTAATGGATCTCAAGGGATTCATGCACAGCAGGCTAAACCCCACTGATTTTTAGTCCCTTCTCCCTGGAATGGGCAAATAAAAGCAAGAATTATTAAAATCAGCTCAAGATATTATAGTGTATTAGTACATTATATTAAGGGAGATGCTTCGTCATTTGTGGTCAGGCATTTCCTGACATAACCTCAGCATGACTTTCCATTAGAGGAGAATACTTTTTCATTGTATAATGATCATTTGCATTAAGGACAAAACGTTAAAGGAAATTACCTAGTCCATTTTGGAATAACTAAATTTGGATAACATTCAGACAGTAATTTTCATTGCCAGGTACTTTACCATGAGTCCCTCTGCTCACTGTCCACAAAAAAATAAATAAACAAAATCCACAGAAGTAGTAGGAGGACAGGATCTGCTGAGAGAAGAAAGTATTTCCTAAAAGTTTTGCTTCCAGAAGGATCCACATAGAAATACAGCACTGCAATTAGCATAAACTTATCTACTTGAAGTACAAGCTGAAGTCTCTGCTAAAGCTTGAGAAGTTTCTGACACTGACTTAAATGCGTATGTTTCAGTCCTTTTCTGAATTGGAGACCAGATTCCCCTCCCCACCACTTTCACTGCTGTGCACTACTCTTGAAAACCCAACACAGTATTCTCTCCTAAGTCTAAGAGCTGAAATGACAAAACTGTTGAAACTGAGAAGGTTTGAGCATCCAGACAACTTTGCTCCCAGTATGTCCCAATGTGTCCCAGTGTGTCCCTGGAGAGGTACCCACAGCATGCTATAGAGCTGTACTTGCAAAGGCACCAGCTGCCCATCAGCCCTAGTAAATCCTTCTAGCAAATGGATTGATGTGGGGCTCACATTCTTGGTTGTTTTGCTCTACTTGGCAACCAAGAGGGACATAAGGCACTAAGCTCTCATTCATATATGAGAAATCAAACTTCATCTTCACAGGTGTGAACATGCATGCCTGTGAGTATTGAATTTACATGAGGACCCAAGTGTCTCATTCTGCGGTGCAAAGTCCACCCAGCTGTCAGGAGGACAGGGTGGTATGGCAGCCATGCACATCAGTATCCTGCAGTTTGGACTCATTTACTCAAAAAACCAGAAAATCTGTGGAAACCATAGATTGCAATGGCTGCTTTGGAGCCCACTGTTGCAGCATCCATGCAGAGGAGATGCAAGAAGTTTTGATACAAGTTCACAGGAACGGTCCTGATCCAAAACTCATGACAGCTTTCAATGAGCCATCACTACTCATTTGCAGGTCAGAGACACATGAAGAGACAGAGACATTGAGCCATATTTAATTTATTTCCCTGCCTGCTCCTAACGTCCCAGGTCTTCCCCATCCTGCCTGAAGGAGCTCCCCTCATGTGGATGAGGTAGGTCTGACTCTCTCCATGCAGAGCTGCCACCCTCACAGAAGCAACCTCACATCACTCTATCTGGGTCTTGGCACTGCCACCCTTACTGACATTATTTCAACTTTTCCTCCATTTTTGCCATTTCCATTCTGCTTTTTCTTATTTCTATTAGTACATGCCTTTCTCCTGCTCACATTACCTCATGCTTTTACAAAAATCCCCAAGTGGAAAATATAAACACCTTGTTTCCTGCCCTGATGACCTTCTTACAACACCTTCCACCGCTTGAGCAGTAGAGCTACTAGAGAACAAGGAAGGAGCATGGAAACACTGCTCCCCTCCCCCCACCATCCTCCTTTCCCAGCCCTCCCCAAAAGGTTAGAGAAAGCCCTCCTCCTGGGAAAGGAGGGAAGATATGAGAAGGATTCTTCCCTTTTTGGGAGGTTCTGATGACATAATAAGGATATGCTCTGTGCAGGACCAGGCCTGGAAGCAGCACATGTTACTTTCTGCACATGTCAGGCAGCATTATGGAAAACCAGAACAAACTCACTCCAAATGACCCAATAAAGCTTCAGCAGCCAACTCAGAACAATTTCAGCATTGCTGTGGAGGGTATTTAAAACACATAAACATACATGCCAGAAGATTCAGAGCACACTAAAACTAGGTTAAAATAATGTTAAATATCTAAATTGACCCCCTGATACTAGTTACAGCTCTTCCATATGTCTGCCTTAGCTCATGCTTTTGTTTCAAAGACTTCAGGAGTCAAACAAAGAGAATTATACTAATTATAGACTATACTATAGAGTATTTATAGCAATTCCTGTTACTAAGAACTGCCTGAGGTAAAATGAGAGAGCAAAAGCTTTAAGTCCTGCGCTTTCAAGTAAATCAATCTCCTAACATTAACTGAACAGGACTTGTATATTGTAAATATAGTCTGGGTCAAAAAGCCAGTCTCACCCTTTTATATCCAATATCAAGATACTCTAAATACACAGCACAAATGGTAAAGAATAAAATGTGATTTTTATGCCAAACAAGTTACCATTATTTTTCCTCATATGTCAAACAGGTTAATCGATCACAGATGTAAAATTTACAAAGCACAATTAAAAATGTGCCATAAATTTCTCAGCAGAGGACCAATTCTGTAGAATCACAGTAGCTGGTGCTAGAAATTCACAAGGCCTTTTAGAGAAGTTTTAGGGAAAAGGATGGGAAAAGGTTTGATTCTGAACTTGAGCACAAGAACCCCCTTGGGTAAAACTATGTCATGACAGCTTTTTAGCCACAATGACTGCAAAGATACATCCTGGTTCAAGCAAAATTCTTACTCTATTTGATCCAAGGCAAAATCAAATCTTGGTATAAATCAAATCTTTATTTTATACCAAGAAATAATTCCTTTCTTTCTTGCTAGCATCTCAAACACTTTATATTTTAAGAAAAATGCATTTTACGATGAGATCCACGTTTCTTTTTTTACAAAATGAATGCATTGTAGCTCTCTAGAAGTTTATAAGGTTTTTCAGGTTTATTTAATAAATCAATATTTTGGTTCCAGTCATATACCGAGATGGAGTTTCCTAACAATACAGACTGGTGCTTGATGTGATTTACATGAGCCTCTCTGCACTGGGCATGTGGCTAACATTAGGCTCAGGATTACTATTGGCTTTCAATGAGACTTGGACAATCAAAGAAGAAACATGGTTAGTTTGGTTCCTACTTCCAAGGAGGAGAATTCACAGTACAGTTAAAAAATTCTTTGCATTTCTATTTTTTAATAATTTCATTTTGCTGAACATTTCAAAAAAGCATGCAAGATCCACTACCTCTCCCACCTGAGGAAAACATCTCCCTCTGTATTTATTTCCATACTGCAGATTGCAGTTTAGCACAAAGACACTCCAGGAGTGTACAAATGAATAGAGGTGGAGCTGGCTGACTAACAGAAACCACCTCTGCCAATTGCCTCTTCGAAGTTTTACCTGTATTGTTGCTTCTCTTCAGGTGACTACCCACTAATCCAAGTTATAAAAAGGGTTTTTTAAGTGTCTGGTTGCACTCTATAAGCATTTATCAGAGGCACTGCTTCCAGTTTATCCCAGAGTCAGCATGTAAGGTGAATCCCACGGTGAATCAAGATCAAAAGTGATACCCTCAGGATACTGTTTGGGTCTCTGATGTACAATTTTCAGTTTATTATGACTATGCTGAGTTTTTGGGGCATTGAACAACTTCAGTATTACAAATAAAAAGCTTTCTTTTGCATCAAACACTGAAGAAGCTGGCTGAGTGGCAGAAAAATATAGCAAATGTCAACTGCCACCTTGGATGTGTTGAGAGGTAACAAAACAGAGTGCATGAAGCTTTCCAGCTGAAACTTTTCCTTCAGCAGAGAAGGAAAAGAATAATGGGTTACTTGAACCTTCTTATAGTTATTCAGAAATGAAAAAAAGCCCCCTTTTATTTTTTTCACAGCTCTCGTTTTGAAAAACAGTTGTAAAAGTTGTCAGAGTTAAGTTTTACCAGTTAAATGAAAGTTATATAAGTTAAATGAAAGGACTTTGTTTGCCTTTCAGACAGGAAGAAAAGCTGTGTAGTAGTCCTACACAGTCCTCCTCAGTGACCTCTGGCCTCTCATCTCTGCAGGACGCAGAGGCACTGGGGACTGAAGGGAAGGAGGAGATTTGTTCACCCTCTTATTCCCTGTCAGTGGCTGCAACAGGTCTGTAAGGCGCAGAAGGCAGTCTCATGGTGCAAACACTTATTAGAAATTAAATTAAGACCCCTGTCACTTCCCAAGTATCTAATCTGAAAGTGATCACTGCTGTTTGAAAGGGTGTTTGTTCAGGAATTTTGCAGATTTGGAAATTCCCCCATAAGTGGCCCTGTTTGGAGATCTCTAAATATCACAAAGACATGGAAGCAGCATAACAAAATGCCTGAGAAAATGTAATATTAGACAGGTTAATATTTAAGTCCACTTATGACATTAAAGTAATCACAGATAGACAGAGTCCTTGTGTGTGAAGCCAGTGGGCATATGCTAGACTACTGGGTGAGCTTTTACATAAAGCCTGTGCTTTTACATAAAGACTGTGCTCTTCTAAACACAGTTCAGACCCTATGTGGTTTCTCAGCACTATGAAGAACTATGGAATAAACCAGCACCTGTCACTATATTCTGTCTTTCTTTCTATGCTGACAGAAACAGTCAATCATGCTAAATAGATAACTTCAAGCAAAGATCAGCTTTTTTGCCAAAGGATTCTTGAGCTGCTCCATATTCATTACTCAGCCTCAGGATTTTGTCTCAACACTCAATTTTGTCTTGGAATACTAGTATTCATCCTTACCTTTCTGTCTCCATTTCCCACTCCTTCCTCCCCTTCCCTTCCCAGCACCATGCGCAAACTCAGCATGCAACTGAGAATCCAAACCATGTCACTGTAGACATACCTGCACAAGCATGTGCAGAGTTGTCCCAGTGATTTCTAGCTACAGCATCAAGAATAAAGAAACCTGCCTTGGTTAAGTACAGTGCACGTAGACTAAAAAATGTGGGCTTCAGGACTGTCAAATCATTCAAGAAGCAGAGGCAAGAGTCACTAAAACTCCTCAGGGACAAAGTCATGCCATCTGGATTTCCACAGCTTTTGAAAATACATTTGGAAATGAAAAACACAACAACTAACGCACTAGATATTTCACACTGGTAGACTAAGATGCAGATATCCAATTTACAGATAACACAACAGCTCCTTTTCCCTTAGTCATAAATTCTGGGATAATCAGATTCTGAATAGCTCTCAAAGATACAAAAGAAAAATAGGGCAGATGATGAATATTTTATCACTGAATTCTTGCTATACATAATCATATTATTTTATTATCTCACACTGTGCAGAAAAAAAAACACATTGGAAATGAGGCTAGATTTGTGAATGATAATAATAACTTGTCAAGCTGCTTGATATAAGAATGAAAATATAATAAACATGATTTTAAAAGTTGGTATAGGAAGACTGGCTACTGACATGAAATGGGAAAATGCTGAAGTGATTTAAGAGTAATAAAGAAATGTAAAAAAGGGACTGTGATACAATAATTTATATAGCAGAAACAACAAAATAAAGTATGAGAAACACAAGCAAAAGCTGTATCCATTAAGAAAAAAGGTAGCCACTTTGACATCCTGGGAAGTAAAGATGAATAAACAAACTCTCGTTACAAATCTCCCCTCAAGTTTCACCTTGACTTAGAAAAAGCTGTTTCCTTAGTACATTGCTCTTAGATTATGTGTGAATGGGAAATACCTTCTGGTAATGGTACTCAGATATACATATTCAAATCCACTTTTCCAGTGACATTTGCTAGAATTCAAGTTTCTTATGAATTACCACATGAAATAACATGTTTCAGTGTATTCAATCTGAGTGGTTATCACACAGTGTAAACAAGATTAAAAAAAAAAAAAAAGAATAAAACCTTTTGGAATCACAAAGAAATGCTTGAAGAGAGAATGCAGATGGAGCTCAGCAGAGCTGCACAAAATCATTTACAGAGGCTGGAAAGGACCCCTGGGAATCTCAAATCCCACCTCCTGCCTAAAGCATGTCCAGCTGGAGCAGGTTGCTCAGGTTCTTCTCCAGTTGTGTTTGAATACCTCCAAGAATGGAGGCTCCTTACTCCAATTTGACAAGGATAAAACCTGACTTGAGTTGCTGTTTGTATGAGAAATAATGACCCAGGTGTTTCAGTCACTAGCAAAGAAATGGAAACATGGCCCTCAGATAAGGTATTAGCTTTGGCCACGGTGATCTGGCATTTCATTTGAAGTGTAGTAGTCCTGCTCCTAACTTCTCTGTCTCTATATTTTATTATCATAAAAACAATTGAAAAAACATAATAAAGCAAACCCACAGCAGTTGAAAGAAAAAAACATTGGATGATATAGCTTGGAGCACATTGACTGAGAATGTCAATGCAACATGTTTTTATTTTTTTCAAGAAAGTTAAAAAAAAGGTCATTCCTGACCTATCTTTGAAAATTTCAAGCCTCTCCAGTTCTCTATGGATTAGGGACAGCATTGGTGATGCTCTAAACATGAATTTTTAAATATTAGGTTTTCAAATAACAACCAAAGGATTAGATGAGGCCAAATATAAATATTGACCTATGAACAATGACTCAGACTGCCTGGGTGACACTTCGGTGTCTAACAGGAACTAGTATCCAGCTGTCAGATATGATTATTTGAGTCAGTATCCCTCATACCAAGATGAGACACTGTACCCAGCCTGATTTAGAAATCAAATTCTTTTGTTTATAAGTCTGTAGTAGAAGAAGGTTAAAGTAGGCCCTTCTTCTAATTCAGTAAATAAATGCCCTTAAAGCAGTATGAGTCTCAAATACCTGAAAGGTTTATAATTGATCAACCTCTGAGAACTTTAAAAAAAGATACCAGAGTACCCTTCAATGTTACCAAATACCTTTCCCCTGTTAATTAAAAAAAGTGTAAAAGCAGAATTCAGATCTAAACCACATATCAGATATTTTTATCTGCTATGCTATCTTAGGAGTTGTATATCACTTTTCTATAGAAAAGCTGCTCACAAATTAGAGCTGCCCAGGTAAAATTAAAGCTGTTTTTCTCCTTGGCTTGCAGGTGATGCAGGAGCACCCTGGGATCCCATGATTTCTGTGTTCTTTCATCCTGACTTCCGGTGAGTGCTGCACTTCAAAGCCTTTTTGGTTTGAAAAATCAGAAACAGAGATCAGAATGTCAACGTTTCTCTGATCGTTTTATTTCTAAACTAACATAATAACACGACACCCTCTGTGCCAACATGCAATTCTGAAACAATGCATGGCCTTCATATGGCAAGAGCCACCTGAGCATGGCCAGCCTCTGCATTTACCAGTCCAGAACCAAAACGCCACAGCAGCATTAGGAGCACACACCTAGAGGAGGTGCAAACACATGAAGTATCAATTTGCATTAAACATGCAGTAAAAGGTCAGACATTTACATCATGGGAGATGTAGGACATTGTTCTTCTGAATACACGCCCATAAACAATGGAAAGGAGATATTTTATACAAATATATATATATTTTTATATATATATATAAATACAAATATATATTAATTTAATATATATAAATTTGTAGTTTTATATATATATATATATATATATATATGCAATACTTGTTTCAATACTATGGGATAAAGCTCTGGAAGGAAGAGGGGCCCAAGAGAGCTGACTAAGATTCAAAGATCACTTATTCCAAGCCTAGGAGGGAGGGATCTCAACAAAGAGGAAGTCAGATAAAAAGTGCCAGGAGCCTGCATAGATGAACAAAGAGCCTCTGGACAAACTCAAACATACAAAGGAAGCCTACAGGGGCTGCAGGCAAGAACAGGTAGCCTGGAAGGAATACAGAGAGATTGTCTGAACTGCTAGGGATCAGGTTAGGAAAGCCAAAACTCTGATAGAATTAAATCTGGATAGGGACATCAAAGGCAACAGGAAAACCTGTTGCATGTACACCAGTAGTAAAAAGGAAAATGTGGGCCCTTTCCAGAAGGAAACAGGACATCAGGTTACTCAGCATATGGAGAAGGCTGAAGTACTCGATGAATTTTTTGCCTCTGTCTTCACCGGCAAGTGCTCCAGCCACACAATGCAAGTCACAGGCAGGAAAGGCAGGGACCATGGTGGGAAAAGATCAAGTTTGAGACCAACTAAGGAACCTGAAGGTGCACAAGTCCATGGGACCTGACAAGATGCATCTGTGGGTCCTGAGGGAACTAGCTAAGATGCTTTCTGTTGTATTTGAGAAGTTGTAGCAGTTCGGTGAAGTTCTCACTGAATGGAACCCCCATCTTTAGAAAGGGAAAAAAAGACCTGGGGAACTACACACTGATCAGTCTCACCTTGATGTCCAGCAAGATCTTGGAGCAGATTCTCCTCAAAATTATGTGCAGTTGACACACTAAAGGAAAGAGATTCCATCCAGAGGGACTTTGGCAGATTTGAGAGTTGGCCCCTTGCAGACCTCATGAAGTTCAACAAGGACAAGTAAAAGGTTGTGCACATGGGTCAGGGCAATCCCAAATACAAATACAGGTGGTGGAGAAAGGATTTAGAGCAGCCCTGGAGAGAAGAATTTGGACATGTTGGTTGACAAGAAGCTCAACATGACCTGGCAATGTGCAATTGAAGCTCAGAAAGCCAACCATGTCCTCGGTTTCATCGAAAAGAGAACAGCCAGAAGGTCAAAGGAGGTGGTTTTTCCCCTCTACTTCACTCTCATGAGACCCCACCTGGAGTAATGCATCCAGCTCTGGGGCCCCTGACATGGGAAGTTCGTGGAGCATTCAAGTGAGTCCAGAAGAGGGTTATGAAGGTGCTCAGAGGGTTGGAGTACCTCTCCTACAAAGACAGTCTGAAAGAGTTGTGGTTGTTTAGCCTGGAGAAGAGAAGGCTCAGGGGAGACCTTATAGCAGCCTAAGAGTATCTGAAGGAGGCCCATAAGAGAACTGCAGAGGGAATTTTTGACAAGGGCATGCAGTGACAAGACCAGAAGAAATGGCTTCAAACTGAAAGAGGACAGGTTTAGATTAAATGTAAGGAAGAATTTTTTTACTATGATGGTGGTGAGGCACTGGAAAAGGCTGCCCAGAGAAGTTGGTTGTTTTTTTTGGTTGTTTTTTTTTTTTTTTTTTGTGCAAATGTGAGACAGGAAGGAAGATCCTTTAGTACATTTATGTAAGTTGTTGCTGGCATGAAGGAGTGAGGTGGAGAGAGGCAGACAAACCAAATATCACTATGAGTGACACTTCATGGTGTTAAGGGACTGGGGAAGCTAATCCACTGTCCTGTATTTCCTTATGTGTATATGTTTGACCTCCTGCAAGGTATCCTTCATTTTCTGTAGGAGAGCTTCACAGTTTCTTCAAAACCCCATTCAGGGAATAAGAGCACCACAAATGTTTGCTATAGGCAACAACACTGCACATGTTATTCTGATAATGTTTCTCTTGAGAGTAAAGCATGCCACCTTTCCAGGGAAATAAATAGTCCTTACCTTGCAGTTTCACTGAGGATTGTTACACTCTATGATCAACCTTGGCCTGGCTGCTTTGAGTGCAGAGTTTCAAAAACAAATCAAGTTTCCACTAAGGTGCCTTAAATACAAACTAAAAAATGCATGGACTTACCTTTATGCCACTGTATGAAGCCTTATATTTTTACAAGCTGTAACAAACTAGATCAGGAGAGGAAGGCAGATGTTTCAGATGATGTTCTTTAGACAGGAAAGAAGAATACTAAGACAAACTAAATGAGATGTGAAATACCTATCCAACTGCATAAAAAGCACAGGTGTCACAGTCCAGTGCATACACTAAGCTTAAGATTTTTGTCTGATGCAAACAGTATCAGCAAAAAAACCTGTTTTGTTAAACAAAGCCTTACCTTTCTGATATCGATTTTCTTGGGAAATAAAAGTCTTCTCCTGCGAGGTAGGCAGCTGCAGTTCCACCTCCGAAATAAGTTTTCCTCAAGAGGGGAGCAATCCGGTTGTTTACCAGTAATGCTCCTAAACCCGTTGGGAAACCAAAGATTTTATAGAATGAGATGGGGATAAAGTCAGCTTGATGAACTCCCAGGTCTAACGGAGAACTGCTCACGTATGAAGCTGCATCTAGTAGAACAAACCACTTCCCTGGTCCTTTGATGGGGCAGAGTTTTCCAGATTTTATGTCCTGTATCCATGAAAGGGGATATTTGGTACCAGAAAAATTGCTCTGAGCTGGGTAAGAGAAAAGATGAGGTGTCGTGCAGTTTTGTTCTTCAGCTGGTAACCTGCTTTCCGCTAACAAGACTTCTTGTGGTGTTACTGGAACAGACAAGACATTCATTGAGGCAGTTATCCCCCTCATACCCACCACAGATGTGTGGCTGTCAGTTAAGTAACAAAATCGACTGCTGGGTTGCTTTGTGCCTTCAGGTATCCAAGGGAATGATTCTGCTACCAGTTTAAGCGCAGCTGTGCATCCAGATGTGAAAATGATGGTGTAATCCTCAGCAGTAGTGTGAAAGTGTTGCAATATTCTGAAAAACAAAAAAAGAAAAAGATCCATTTATTTTCTGATTTTTCTCTTTTATTGCTCTGTGATATATTTTGGTTTTCCTCAGCATAAATTCTTCTACTCTGACACTCAATATGAATAGAAGTAGACAGGTTTTGTCAAATAGCACAATAAACTTCAAAAGGAGAACCCAAATAATTTTGCCCCCGAGAGACTTTTTCTAATGCTGCAGTGAACGTGGATGTGTTCTTAAGGACAGAAACAATTCTGCCTGGCTCCAGACAGAGTGGCCAGTCTGGTCCCTCAATTGGATCAGAATCAAGCCTGCATATAATTAAAATTACACTGTCCTTGAGAGAGACTTGTTCTATTTGTAAACTATTGGGGTTTTCTGTTTAACAAATACTTAGATCTGACAGAATATGTTTCAGTTAAAATAACCTACTTAAATAGTGGGCATCCAAATTAAGGGTCACAGTATTCAATTGGGAAACCTTAGCATACAGCTTTGCTCCTTGCTTATATTATTAACAATAGAAAAGGAAGACAGCAAGAAGCAACACAGGCTTTCCATGTGCCTTATGCACATAAGGCTGTAATCTCTGTAGTCCACAAAGATAGCTTAAGCCAGAAGCAATCTAATGTCTTCCAGTGAGCCAGACTATGAAAAGCAAACTGGTCTCTTGAGCCATGTCAGCTTGTTGGCTCTAAACTACCTTCTGTGAACACCATCTAATGCACCTTTTGGTACCCATGCTAGCTTGTGCATCTATTAGTGTTTTGCAGTGTGCAAGATGGGTCTTTTCAGAGGCTGAGGAATAGCTTCAATTCAACCACCTTTCTTACATTTTTTTCACCTGATAAACTTTCTCTGAATTAACATTTATAAAACAGGAAATGTAACAAACATCTGAGAGACATCATCTTCAGTGCATAGAGCAGAGCAAACAAAATTGAACCAGACCATACATGTTGCAGCTCAGAAATTCTCTCCAAGCAGCTGGCATTCTGATCTGTGTAACTCCAAGGTACAGACCAGCACTTGGAGAGTCTGTGAATGCTGGTTCCCAAAGTGTAGCATTAAAAGTTTGCATGTTTTATATAACAGGTTATTCCTTTACTAGAACAGACAGAAAATGAAGACACAGGTGCATTTACATGTAAGTTGTACAAAAGGTTATGTCACAAATTCAAGCTAAGAATCTTGAAACATAAGGCAACAGTGAAATTCCTTAAAATTTTAGAGATTTTAAGAAATTTTAATATTTTCAGACTGTGTCAAGTCTGAAACACAAATGCTGCAGGTAAAGGCTGTCAGAGCTGGGTGGTGGGTGTGGCAGTCAAATACTAAACACTAGAAAAGAAACAATTGCAATGACTTCGACTATTTGCACTGAAAAAACACCCTGCAAAGGCCTGCTGAAATTATATTTAGTACTTTTCTCGGTTGAAGAAGACTTTTATGGTTCTGGGAAGTACAGGATGCAACAGATGGATTCCAAGGCCCAAATGAGACTTGATTTTCTTCAGAACTTATATTTTTGAAAACTGATGCAAATGTTATTTTATTTCTTCTGGAAATGAAGAAAAAACCGGCAGCTTTTACGATGGAGCAGGGCATGGATTTAGGCTTTAGACATTCTGAGAAATCATTTGAAAGAATTCATAAGGATCTTTCTGAAATAGACCTGCCAGGGGATAGTTGCTGCAAGCATTCACAGCTCCAGACATAACTTTTAAAGACCGCATTCATAGAAACCAAAGCTTTTCATTAGACTTTAGAAACCCTCTTAGGGATAAAGACAGGAATGATCACAGAAGTTTTGGCATCGGGTACTGAACTTGCCAGCTTGTCCTATTCATCCCTGTGACCTGCTCTCTCTGGTCACTGAACCACTCCCTCTTTCCCTGCAGCGAGCTGTACAGCCTTTCCCTCCACACCTGCATTACAGCTTGAAGCACGAATATGTGTTGTATGGGACACCTGACCAAGGGAATCTGAAACACTCAACCCAGGCAGTGGCCTCTGAAGACAAGCTAGCTGTAGGGTTACCACTCTGAACCCTGCCTTGAATTTCAGTCCTGATATCATTCTGCCTTTCTTATTTGTTCTTAGCATTCACCTAGATACAGAAAAGGTGGAAAGCAGAGAAAGCAAGAGTCCTAATTTCTTCTTCAAGGAGAGCAGGAGAGAATCATACTTTTGTTTCTAGGGGAAAGGAATGATGGAAAGTAGGTTAGTATGGAGGCTGGGTCTTTGTGATTATGGACATAATTTTGTATGTATTATATGATGTGACTTATTTTTGTATGCTCTGCAGTCATACACTGATATAAACAAAATTACAAAAAGGTTGTGCAATTTCAAGAAAAATGAACAACAACAATAAGATATCCAACTTTCTATGTGTTTATCTCTGTGAGTACTAGGGCAAGTTACGCATTCACATGTATATGCACACATATAATACCTTTCCAGTTAAAAAACTTTGTGATAGGGGCAAATTCTTAATACTCAACGTGTTTTCATAGGAGCGAGCTGACAGGAGCAGTAATAAAAAGTACACTGAAGTCTATTATCAAGTCTGTTTCTCTTTTACTCTCTATGACTTCTCTGCTCTCTTCCCAGTCAGACTCCCTGTGCAACACAGGCTCAGTGGGAGGTGAGACATACCTAGGTAAAATGCCAAATTTTGCTCAAGAATAACAACCTGCAGTTCTCCATAGGAATTGTACACACTGCAGCACTTGGTTTGACCAAAGACACTGTAAACTGACTACAGACAAGATGCAGGAATGGTGGAATGGGATTTAATAATGGGATACTGTTGCCCAAAGATGAATATCAGAGCCAGTGAGTACTTTCATCAAACATTTTCAGTTTTACAAGACAATAAATACTATTTTGGGTTGTTTAGGCTCACAAATAGTGACAGCTCTGTTTAATTCATAATTGAGACAAAGCTTATTGGTGTTCTAACTATATTTAGTTTTAATTATTTCAAATTCAGAAATAGCTGAACAGTTCTGGAATAAAATCCATGACACAACACTCATGTATTTCTCTGTTTAATGGGCTTTCATATGAAAAAAATCAAGCTTTAGGGTTAAATTTCCAAGAGTCAAAAAAATTTGAGCCTTTTTTTTTTCCCCCAAGTCATTTAAGTTCCTATATCTAGGGAAACAACCAAGTTATATTTCTAATTAACTTATATAGGAAATAGATTCTTTTGTGTCACAAATTAGGTACTTATTGTATTTTGGGTCTCCGAATTCCTTATAAAATTGCTCTGACTCCAATACTTGCAAAAAAGGTGGGACTTTTAAAGACATTAAATTCACATTTTGACTGAACTATTTCTAACCTCAAAAAAAGAGAAAATAAACATATAGCAACTGAGTTCAGGAAATTTCCTCCTCCACAATGGCATCTGATGTGCAGAGCAGAAAAGCTGCAAGCACCTCAGGTTAAAGTTTATAAAATGAATACCAAAAAATTCCTGAACTAGAGCAGCACTGCCATGATAAAATCAGAGTACTTAGGGACAGAAAACTGCAATATGTCTCAATGACTTTGGCAGCCCACAGTATGATATCCTCTGTTTTGACGTGAATATTGGAAAGCACTGGCTATTACACACAGAATTCCTAATGCTGTCTGTCTGAGTGTAAGACATACCCCATTACAGTGAAATGCACTTATACTCCGGAAAGATTTATAGCCACATATAAGGTTGTTGTTGGCAATAGGACTAAAGACTTGTGGTAGAAAGCTGACAACTTGATCTGCTATAGCTCACAGCTGCAAACAGCAGCGGCATTTTATAGGATTACAAATTTCCACTTTTCACAAAGGACTCTTTGGAAGAAAGGACTAAGAGGGTAATTGTTTCATTAAACAGATTGCTACAACTGTACCTTCACTTGGAAGATGGCAGAAGGCTGAGAAACTTGACCCAGTACCTTTCTTTCAGGCTGGCAAGGTGGTGGAGGAAGCTTCATGCTCCACCTTTGCAGAACATGAAGACCCACCATGACTGGACATCTCTTCTCCTTCTCTTCTCACCTCCCCAGGAACTTACAGGTCACACATAGACCATGAAGCTTGTCCAGAGAGAAGCAACTGAAAATGCACCCACTTGGCCACACTTCCCCATGAATGCTTATATTCTGAGACCTCGCTGTTAGCTGGTGTTTAATAACTTTAAAAAGTTGCCATAAGACAATGTATCTTTATGACAACAGTTGAGCCAAAATGCCTTTCCACTCTGAAGTAAACACTGGCAGGGAAAGTCCATTATTTTGAACCTAACCAAGCCTGCTGGTTACACTTAATACACAGATAGTTACTAATGGGCTTTATATTTAAAGATTTCTGTAATCAAGCCATATATTTTGAGGGAGTAGTCATATTATCTAAATTACCTAATCCATCAGCCTGAATTAATAGTTTAATTAGAACTAACACTCCACAGTGCCACTGGCAGCTCTGCAGAAGGTAAGGGCTACCTTAGGGACACTGTTAGATGAAAGGGATGCCCTCCAAAGCTGCTGCCTGGCTGACATTACCTCATGCAAGAAACCCCATGTTCCTCCTCATCCCCAGGTCTTTGTAGCTTTCAGCAGCAGATCAGTAGCCGTGCTCCCAGAAACATAGGCATGTCCATACTATACTATTTCCATTACAGCTTCCCAAAATTCAGTTGATTGACATGGCTTTTCTTTCATGCTGCTAAGCTTTAAATACTTATAAAATATGTTTTTTTATCAATTTCTCTCTATTCAAATCTACCATTTTGCAAACAGCTCTAAAAAGCTGAAGAGCAATTTGTATTTCTAGGTTTGTTGCCCTCTAGACTTTGATTCCAATTGGTGCAAGCATTTCAATTTCTAGTTGGCAAAATCAAAATATGACCAAGGAGTTTGTGGTTTACATGTTTTATATTTGTATTCACATTTTTATTTAGACTGTGTATGAGTTTTCATAAATATTGTCAGTACAATGATTTTCTAGTTAGTAGCTGATCTATCTGAAAGAACTCTTATGAAAGTGCAAGTACTGTCATTGTAACAAGGGATTCAGATTTGAAGACAGAAGCATAGTTATCTGTAGCTATTCAACAGTACAAGTTTAGGTAGCACTTTATAAAGGAAACTCTTCAGGTGCACATTTACATCTAAAAAATACTTTTCATAACATTTTTCTAGTGTCATGCTACCCAGAAGCACAAATACATTTTGGACTTGTATTGAGAGATGTTTACCTTGGGCCTCAGAAATGTCATCACATTGTTTTGTGCTCTATAAAAAATACTGAAAAAAATCTAAATATGTTGTTTAATTCTTAGGTTTTGTAATAATGACAATTTAAAAAAAATACTTCTGAGACAGAAAATATTTTGCTTGATTGTTTTTTTTTTAATTTAAATTTCATAACTGGCTTTTTAATACTCTCCACACACAAGTGTGACAAGTATAGACAGTGGCTGCATCCACATTTCTGGATAAGAGCATTTTAAACTTTCCCCTTTATTAGTTAAGGGTCAGCACCAGCTATCAAAACAGTCAATTGAAAAACTCCCACCAACTTCAGCGAGGGCTCTTAGTGTCTTGTAAATTGTTGTGGCTATTACAGGCAGCAGGACCTGCACCGTGATTTTAGGCTTAACTTCACGTGCAGCAGCAGTTCTTCTGCACATGTTTTTCCCTCTATGTATATGGAGAAAAAAGGAACAGAAGATGTGGCTACCCTCATTCAAGCCAATGCAGAAGGATACCATAAAAAACTATACACTTCTTAACATACAACCCAAATTTCTTTAACTTCTGTTGCTGACAGAAGTGACAGCTTACAGCTATATCCATGAGGGAATGCTCTGGTTTAACAAACTAAAAAGACAGGCCTTCTGGGTAGAAGATGTCTTATATTTTATTTTGTAAAGACAAGGTCTATTCAATCCAGTGTGTCTCAGCATCAAGTTATATTCTCATTGTAAATTCACGATCCAAACAATAGAAAACTGAAACCTAAAAATATTTTTTAAAAAATCAAATATATTTAAGCATGAAAAAAATCTACCAAATCTGTTTTCCTCCAGCAAAACATTAATTTAATGAAAAAAGACCTTGTACAATTTTAGGTTTGGTATTTGTCTTTCTATTTTCTTGAAGAAATGTTTTCAACAGAAATCTATACCATATCATCTCTGCAACCTGTGCAGCTAATCCAGTGGAGGTCCACCAAATTGAAGGATTTGCCCATGGATTAATACCTGCATGAGGAAGAGCACTGGGATAAATAAAGTTTGTAGTTCTCTCTCAAAGTTTCCTCAATCAGTTTTTGCTTCAGTTTCCTTTCTCATAGTGACAATGCATAAATTTAAACCTTTCAGAGCACATGCTAACTGTGAAATAGCTGCACACCGCCCTGTTTATCCTTGCTAGCTACACACACATAAACTTCTTTTCTGACCATTTTACTTGAAAGGCACTCATTCTGAACCTGTTTTTTTACCACTGCAGCTTGTATAAGAGTGATTAGGATCTCACACATTGACATGACTGTTGTTTACTTGCTCCATGGATGCAAAATAAATGATTAGCTGGAATGCAACTCATAAGCTCCACTTGGCATAGGTAGGTGATGGAAAAATCCCCCCTTTCTATTTGAAAATATTACTTCCCTCAGGCAGTCATGCTTAGCTACCTGAATTGAAGCATTTTAATCTCTTACTTTTATTCTCCTGTCCAGTTCTCTGGAGACACTGTGGAAATACCTGTTTGCTCACAGTCACAGACAGTACCAAAAAAAACCCCTCTCCAATTCTGCAAAGCTAGCATCACAGCAGAATGCCTGGAGTTTCCCTCACATAACAGCTTAAGAAGAGCAGGAGCTCTTTAATGGCCACAAAATGTTTTTCTGTAGAAAAAGACGCCTTGATGAACAAAGCCTATGAGAAGCACACACTCTGACTGAGAGGCGTTGACCCTCATTACTCATTACAAAGTGCACATCCAGAAGGTGTTCAGCATCACACCCGGCACACTGAGAGAGCAAACTATAAATAAGGGTGGTATTATGGCACCACATATAATCAGAAGAGCAAAGCAGTTGGAAGGACTCATAAAATCTACAGGCTATCTATTTGTACAGTTTGTTCTAGCACACAACTATAACTCCTCTCACCGACAGAAGCATCTAACACCTATAACTTTCTAGATGTGGCAGAAACCCCATGGTAACTGTTTTCTTTGAAATTAAATGTTATTTTTCTGTGTAGAGAAGGAAGATCAATAGGTACATGGTTTTAAAAACCACTTTGTGGATATTTTTTCTGAGTAAGATCAGCTAGATGTGTTTACTCCAGTTCTTGAACAACTGCCAAAGATTTGTAAAAACACCCATGAAACCTAGTATTTTCAGTAATTAGGACACAAATGGTTCCGCAAATTTATACCATAGGTTCTTCAAATGAAAATTCACCACTTGCTATTCAAGTCAACCAGGAAGGAAATGGAAAAAATCACCCATATTTCAGGCAACCATTTAAGGTGGACTAGCCATAAACAAACAACTCCTGAACAAATCATTCCAACACATTATTTGCACAAACTAATTACCAAATAGAAAAACTACAAATTAATATGAATCAGTTTTTAAATCATTAATGTATTACAATTCAAACTATTTCTGTAGTAAATCTTAGGAGCCAGTATGAGGAAACAGAGATATAACCAAACATAAGAAGATTTTGTACATGGCCTAGCATGTCGCCTCATTTGCTGTCTAGGCAACTTCAGCATGAGATGTTTCCAATACAGTATTTTCTTCATAAGTTACACCAAACAATTAAGGTCACTGTATTTTCCCTTTCCAAACTCCTCTTGCCTAGCACAGATCACAGATTTTATATTTAGGCATCCCCTGAGCAGAAACAAAATTCTCTTCAACAAAAAAGAATGCAACAAAATTCTCTTTTTGGTGAACACTCAAGATGGTACAGTGCCAGCAAGAGGTATCATTTCTACCATTAATAGGCTCAGTATCCTATTCACAGGCTACATCAACAAATTAAAGAGTGTGTATATGGAAATTCATATCACTGTAAGACATGTACGCTGTGGACATCAGAGCATAAAACTTTTTAGAGTCACCCAAAAGCCAGACACTCTACAGCAAGAAGCTCATCTGACCTAACCTAGGGTTCTACTTCAGGCTGAGATGTCTCACCAAGGACATGTCCAATTTCTTCCACTGTGTGTCAAAGGTACCTAAATGCCTTGTGCACCATACACAGCTATGCTTATCCAGCTTAACCTCAGCATTTTTGGAGCACAACCATTCTTCTTCCCAATCTTCCTTAATAAGTCCTCATCTCTAACCTTTTGACGTGTCCTGAGCTCCTGCTGGGGAGACTCAGTATTACAGCATCTAATTAATGCTGCTAATGCCAGCAAGCATCACTGGCATGAGGCCTGTCTACCTGCCCCAGAGATATTTCCTTGTAACGGGTCAAAAGTTACCACACTTTGTTTTCCAATTCTTGGAAAGTGGAGCATAAAAGCTGGCTATTTTCCAGCAGCATAACAAGTATAAACTTGTAAAGGCTGCTTCAGAAAAAACAAACAAACAAACAAACAAACCAAACAAACAAACAAAAACCCAAAACACCAAAAAAAACAACACCCACACCTATGTGTTCTGATGGTTCCACAATCTAAAGTTTTTACAGCAGTAACCTTTTAAGTAACATCAGATAAGAAATTAAATATTTTTAGGGTGCTAAAAAACTTTACAAGCTAGCTTTGTTTGTTTGTTTTTTTAAAATACCATATCATTACGTCCAATCTTTTATAAACATTATTCTTTTAATATTTTTTATTTAATAGAATTTCTTTCTAGATCAGATTTGACCTTTAAAGTGTGTGCTTCTGTGATCTCTTCAGCTATGGTGGCTTTTTTTTTCTTTTCCAGTGGTTTTGCAACCATTTAAAAAATTAGAACAATTTTTTTCCTGAAACAGTGTGTCACATGCCCCAGCCACTATGACTCTAGTCAATCTCTTTTCCCTGTAGGTGCCAGAGAACGGACCTGTGACAACCACGAACTGTCCATGACCCATTTACAAAATGGATTTGCTACAAAGTAAGTTTGTCTTACTTGCATGTTGCCTGGTATTTTGGACTGTAAAGTGTGAGAAAGGAAGTGCAGCTTTAAAAGCATAACCCAGCAGTTCTCATACTATCCACCCAAGTTAGGCTTATTCTGTGGTGCACAAGTCAAGCACAGAAATATGAGTCTTCCATTGCTTATTTAGTCTTTTTGGGGTGGTACTGCCTGGGACTAAGGTTTTAAAGGCAGTAGGAGAGCAGTTGTGTAGACGAACCTGTGCAACTACTGGGGTTTCTCTATGCTAGCTACAAGCAAGTCCATCCCTGAGCCATCCTGAGTGTCATGGATGTAACCACAGCAGCTGTGACCAGGTGTGCCAGTCCCGAACACTCCCACATGGCTAACAAACTTCTTCCCCCATCTTCTTTTTGAAGTTTGAGTCAATCACTCTTGTTATCAGAAGATGGATACATTGGAGTCTATAGCCTGTGAAGAGTATAGCTGCCTACCTCCTTCTACCACTCGGCAGACATCTTCCCAATCCTGATATCCATCTGATAGTTCCTACTCCAATCCTGCTCTGAAACAAAGCCTTGATCCTAATTTTGAAACACATCAACCACAAATAAAGTGTGATCACTCATGTATTGCCAACTCTTTAATATCGTGTTTCCCTGGAAAAATTGCAAAATATAAGGTGAAAGGAAATAAAGGCAAAATGCTTTCATGTCAGAAGGAGTAAACTACAAAAAATGGACCCATAGTGGTGAAGAAGTACTCTGATCCCAAATGTCCAAATGACCATTTCCAGTATAACCTTTTAGATCCACCTTTACAATGTATTACCACATTATGACTGATGCTCTAACTACAAAAAAATCATTACAACCCCTGCCAGAGCTTTCTTGCTTAAGGGAAAAAAAAATGAAGAAAGGATAACTTCTTGCAATTCATAAAAGAGCTGCACAGTGAGTTCACATTTACTTGAGAAACAATTAGGCCCAGAACTTCAGAGGTACTCAGGTGCTTAAGTGGGAATTACATGATTTTGTGAATCTGGCTCTCAGTTACTATGGTGACAGGGACTATGGCAAAAGCTCACACATAAACAGGCCTTATTTCATCAATGGTAGCTTTTCAAGTACTATGCTTTTGTCTGGAAATCACTTTAGATGAAGATGTTAATCTGAAATCAGTTCAGTCTGCTTTCAAAATACTGCGGGTTTACATAAATCTATTTATGCATTTCAGCAGCATTCTACTTTATATGGCACAGGTACTCCAGCAAATTAGCTAAATCCTCAACAGTACTTCACCTTACTCTGAGGAAAAGCCACAAGAGTGAAGGCTAGAAGACTGCTGGCCACCATTTATTTGCCATGTGTTTTTCATGTGATGTGATGTCCCCCTTGTAGCATAGCTCTGATTTTGTTTTCTAGGAAGAACATTAGACATTTTACACAAAACCACAAAAGCCCTCTGAAGCGTAGTGGCAATAATATGAAGAGAACAGCATAGCCAATAAGTCTTGGTGCATGAATTCCTGAAACCTGCAGGATCCTCATATCTTGGTAAAACAGTAAACAATTTGATTCCTTGTGAGTTAGAAATAACACGATATCAGGAATTGTTGGTGAAGCCATCCTGGTGACCATAATTATAGAAATACTCAAGAGTGAAAGGCTTTTCTGGTTATTTGTTGAGCTGACCAAAGGATTCTTGGTGTCAGTGTGCATTTGCTGCAATTTGTTCATACTGAACCATGTTCTTGTGCTGACTCAAACAGCCCTGAGATTTCCCAGAAACTATGAATGGATGTTTGTTTGTATGGGAAACATAATTTCTGCCTGTCAAGTCGCTCTTCATTCACCTTAAATCTTGACAATTGTGCTTCCAGTGCTCCTGGCAGTTGAGGGAGAAACTATTTGACATATGATGGATGCAACAAGGCATAAATGACTGTTAAGGGATACTCTTGGCTTGCCTTAAAACAGAGCCTGGTTGCAATCTACAGCAAACACATCAGGGAAAAAGCAACAATAAAAGGATTTTAAGGAGCTCACAAGTGGCATTTTTAGAATCATAAAATGAAAGCAGTTACATCCAACTTAAAAGAAAACTCAAAGGATCAGAAAACCGCCATATCAACATCATCGCTTCACTAATTGAACAGAAAATATGAACCGAACTTGGGAACCAGTCACTGCATATGTGAGAGGGAAAGAAGAAAAATATTTTGTGATTTGGTGGAATTCTTCCCATATTGTCAGAGAGTCATTCTGTTCAAACCAAAACAGACACGAAAACTATAAACTGAAAGTTAGAAATGCTGTTTTAAAGTGTCCCATTAGCTATCCTGGTATAAATTAAAGCTGCTATCGATTAGAAAGTTCACCCCATAAGGCGTGTATTAAATAACCTTTCCTTTTTGCATACCTCAAGAAATCAAAAAGTAATTAACAACCACGTGTGCTAACAAACGCGATTTCCTACAATCCTTCTACACTGCATCCTCATCTTGTAGAGCTGTTAAGATAGAAAATCTGAGCCTGAAAATGTAGTGGTTTCTTTTGTCCCTATCCAGCTCCTAGGAGATAGAAACTTGACCCTGTAGGCCAGGAAATCTGTATGTAAGATGGTCAGTCCATATGTTGAAATACCTAAGTCCCGCATATTAAGGGAAGTATTCTGTTTATCAAATTTACCACTGCAACTTCACTAGAGCCAATTACAACAGGGAAGGAGCAATACTTAGGAACGAGTTTCAGGCACCCCAAGTACACCACCCTGCATAATAAAGCAGCAAAAAAAATCAGATCAGGGAAAGATTCTCAAAATGAGCAGACGAATACTCACACGCGTAGGATATATTTCCATGCACAGGATAACACCCCGTATTCAGCTGAAACAAAACACTCAGCATCGTGTGGGAAGAGAACCACACATCAGACCTTGAAAAACAGTGACAAAGTTGACTTTTTAAGTTCAAGTTTTTTTACAGAGCAAAACCAGGAAAAACCTCCTAAACATGAAGACAAAAAAACCCTCATCATGTTTGAATTCTTTGAAGTGTTATTTCAGATGGGATGAGTAACATTCTAAAAAAAATTCTCTTTTCCACTCCAGGTATCAGCAACTGTAAAAAACACCAAAGTAACATGTTTCAGCTGACAACTGCAATCTGACTGTAGCCTTTCAGCACTCAAATTGACATCCACATGTGTTGAGCTAGAAAAGCAGGAAATCTCATTCTTCTTGGTTACAAGTGGATACACTGAAATTGCCTTTTTCAGACTTGGATACCTTCACAATATTTCCTATGTTCATGCACCCACAAAAATTGGTTCCTCATCACAAGATTATTTAATTTTGTTGTTAAGGGAAGGGGTTAATTATTCTTAATTTAAATGTGTGGTCATTGAAGCAGAACTAATAGTTGTGACAACACTAATGCAATCCCTATCAGTGTATGCACGTGTTGTTACATACAGTTGCATAAAAGGAAGCCCTCTATTCTTGATTAAATTTCAAGGTAAAATATGGTCTAGGTTTTATTGCTACTGGGATCCAAAAGTCCTGAAAGTGTATTCAAGCTAAACCAAAAGACCGGGTACATTCATGCATTACCTTGTACAGTGATGAAACACTTTTGGGAAAAATATAATTAAGTAAATAAACCTTAAACTAGACATAGATAACATATAACCCTCTTGCATTAGTGAATCTATGCATTATACAAATTCATCAAAATTGGAAAACTTTATTAATGGCTGGAAAAAATTCCATAACTAGAAATTGCAACAGCCTCTGTGTTACTCTGCAGCATTACATTGCAATAGGCTAGTTCTTGTGGAAGTGATCAATTCTCAAATACAAACCAGAGAGGATGTGAGCAGTAACATCTGAACAGAGTTTTTATGATCTAACAAAGTTGTTTCCCCCAGCCTTGGGCTCAGATTCCAGCAGGATCAAGTCACATTTCATATGCATGAAGTAGGAGAACAGAATACCAAGATGTTTACTTTATAAAGTTTTTTCAGTTAAAATCTACTTGCTTTCTGGTCTTTACTTTAGACTCTATCCATCATAATTTCAATACCATTTCTGAAGATTCATCACACCTCTGATGCTTTGATATTAGCTTTGGTAAGATCTAATATCACGAGGAGCAGAATGAAAAGTGAATATATTTGATGAATATTTATTCAAAGTTTTAAAGACACTCGGGATACATATATCTGTGCCCTTTGTACATTGCTTTCTGCAAACATTCCAGCAAATGTAGAGCAAGTACAAATGATTACAGAATGTTCTAGGAAGGTAAATACTGAACTTGTAATTGTACACTAGAAATGTGATTCTAAAGGCTGAAGGCAGAAGTTTAACACATGTCTATATCTCATAAAAAGGTTAAAATTTGGAATTACAAGAGCTCGAAATTAATTGCTGGAAAGCATTCCCTCCAACAAGGATTTTAGAAAATTTGGTGAATAACAAACCACACTGAAGAACAATCTAATTTTTATGGACAATATCCAGAATAAGTGATATGAAATTTCCAACACAGAATAAATAATTATGTTCTTAGCCCAGCTCACTGTCATCAGCTCACTAGGAATTTTTCCAGAAATGAAGCCAAAAGGCAACTTTTTTCATAAACCATATTTAAAGACAATTAAATCACAGGATGTGTGAAAGTCCACTGTATTGCAGTATATATTTTTAGCTATTACACTTCAGATTTCATAAAGTGTTTGTTCAGTGTGACAAAGCAGCAGGAGATAAGTGCTCTGGTGTATCATTTCCTACTTTTTAATCATCTGTCTAGACCATCTGGCTGCAATTCAATACTGCATGTCCCTAAAATAAAGGTAGATGCATGAATTGTCAAGAGATGCCATCAAAGTAAGATACCTATGAGTATTAGCAGAAGGAGTCAGAAACTGTAAGTGGTCTGCTATAAAAAGCAGAAGGGCGCATTCCAAATGTACTTTGCTTGTGATTCAAAGACAATTAAATGTGATGGGTACAAGATACTTTATGTGTTGCTGCTCATTCACATTATAGATCTACTGGGCTCTTTTTCATTATGCATAATTTTTAAACAAGTTTTTGAAAAGGGCAAGAATTGCATACATATTTTCAAACTTACAGTTTAATTCTTTTGAAACTCTGCCATTCCTTTGTATAACAATATTTTCATAGCAATATAAAAATAAAAGTACATTTACAGCCTTTTGCACAAAACCTTCAAGAAAGCAAATTAGTCCAAACCATTAGGCAAAGCCTTGCTCTGTTGAGATTGGGCAGCCACCAACAAGGCTTTCATTCTAGATGTGTAGATGTTGTCCATTAAGCCTGTGCTCATCATACGGTGTTTGACACCAAATGTATTGCAACAAGTCTGGACACACTGGACTGATGGTCCAAGGCCAATGCTATGAGGTTCAGCAAGGCAAAGTGCCAGTCCTGGACTTGGGTCACAACAGCTCCATACAGGGCCACAGCCTGGGGGCAGATTGGCTGGAAAGTCGCCCAGTGGAATAGGACCTTGGGCTGCTGGTCAACAGCCCCTGAACATGAGCCAGCAGGGTGCCTAAGTGGCCAAGAAGACCAATGGCATCCTGGCTTGTATCAGAAACAGTATGGCCGGCAGGACTAGGGTAGTGATTCTGCCCCTGTACTTGGCACTAGTTAGGCCACACTTTGAGTGCTGTGTCCAGTTCTGAGCCCCTCAGTTTAGGAAGGACACTAAGGCGCTGGAGTGTGTCCAGAGTAGGACAACAGAGCTGGTCAAGGGTTTAGAGAGTAAATCACATGAGGAGTGGCTGAGGAAGCTGGGGTTGTTAGCTTGGAGACTCAGGGGAAATGTTATTGCTCTCTACAACTACCTGAAAGGAGGTTGTATCCAGGTGAGTCTTCTCCCAGGCAACTAGCAATAGGACAAGAGGAAACAGCCTCAAGCTGACCTAGGGGAGGTTCAGGTTGGACTTTAGGAAGAATTTCTTCACAGAAAGGCTGGTTAAGCATTGGAATGGGCTGCCCAGGGAGGTAGTGGAGTCACTGTTCTTGGAAGTGTTCAAGAAATAGCTGGATATGGCACTTAATGTTATGGTTTAGTTGGCATGGTGGTGTTCAGTCAAAGGATGGACTCAATGATCTTGGAGGTCTTTTCCACCCTTAATAATTCTGTTATTCTATAAATCTGTATGACTCAAAATAGCTTTGGCCACTTCTAGTGCTCAACTTTTGCGGCTCATTGGTGAGCTGCTATCAGGCTCACCAGCAAAATGTTAGAAATGGGAATTAGCACTTGGTGATTCATTCACCTGTTGTACCATATTCTTTAGATCACTACCTCTATAGAAATATTGCTGAGATGTCAGTACATTCTGGTTAGGTTCCCACATGTAGAGGCAGGAAGTTAAGACCCCCTGCTTTGCACCTCCTGTTCTAAATTTCCCATTCTAAAAGAACCTAGCTGTATTTTTGTTCATCTTTTCATTCCCACTAGCCAAAATCAATAGTTACCTTTACAGCAAAACAGTAGAAACCAGAAGCAGTGGGATTCACTTAGCGGACAACCCTGTTCCAGAGTGTTGCCCTTTGAAGGGAGCTCCTGAGGTTAAAAAGGTGTTTCTGCACACTACTATGAGCTGGGCAATTTCTGTGCTCTACTGAGACCTCCTTCTAGACCATTTACTCCTGCTGAAACAACCACCACCATTTCTAGTGTACTCACTGTACATCTTGGTTAGAGGTCCACTTGTATCTAAGTGTCACATTGCAAAGATCCAGAAACAAGATCTTTGCAAAAGGATATGAAAGATATAAAGCTCTGTTTATATTTATTTAGGAGTTACTGCTTCAAATATATGTAGGGATGCAGTGCTGCTGATACACCACCTTTGTACCGTGTAAAGAACTTCACACAGCTCCCTGAATACATCTCTGAAGGCAGAACACCCACAATGGTTGGTAATAAAGCAGATTCTGCTGCAGAGTGTCAGTTTTCGTCTGACAGATGTTGGGCAGGATCTCCAACTCCCTGCACAGAGCTACTGATTGATTTGTATCTTTTCTTGAAGCAGGAAGGTTACTGCTTCCCCTGCTACTGTCTGCCCCTCCTCCCTCCCATTTGGCAGCTATTACAGAAAACTCCTACAACAACAGCTATCACTTCAAATCCTGTCTATTTTTCACTGGAAGCAGCAGATGAACCCGTAACACTTCACTAAAGTTAGAAAGGGAGTGTTGACATGACATATCTGTACTACAAGAGCAATGCAGGTTTAGTGGGTGCTTAAGCCTTGGTGCAGGAGAGTATTTAAGCATGTCTTTAAGTCTCAGTGTTTTACCCATTGTTTTCAATTTGTCTGCAATTACACACATACCTAAAAACCTTCTTGAACAGAAATATTACACAGTAAGCTTCTCACATTCATCTTTCTTCCTCAACCCTCACAAATTATTCCAATGTTGTAAATGTCATTTAACAATTTTATGAACTATTCAGTAGTTCTTTATTCAGTGTTGAGCTGAATATTTTGCTTAACCACAGGGTCAAGCAGCAAAATGAAAGTAGTCTTCCCTCCTATTGCCTATAGGCTGGCAGTACAGGGGGAGATGTTGAGCAGACTTGTAATGGTTTTTAGCATAGCATTTTTTATTTCTTGATTCACATGAATGGCCTGCTCTGGAGGTCTTTAAGAAACACAGTTGGAGAGATTCTAGATAAAAAAAGCTACTTGGTTTATAATACTGCTTCAATTTGCAGTGCAGATGTCTTCCAAAATCTCTCTGTCTACACATTTCTTTAAAGTAAGTTTCAAGGCTAATTTTTAGAAAAATAACTCCACATACTAACATCTATTATTATTTTATATTATATTAATAATAACATATTTCAAATAATTTTTTTGTCTTATTGCACTTTTACTGTAAGTTTTTAAAAAACTGTAACTGTTTCCATTGTCTTCATACTTCACCTAAAATGTAATAGTAAGATTAAAAGATAAGGACTGAGCTTTAAAAAATAAAAACCCAAAAACCATCTCCCAGAATCTCACTTCCTCTTACCATGAACCAGTAGAACAGATACACACTTGGTCATTGGTTTAGTTTAATTATTTGCATTCTTTTCCTACACAAGAAGCTGTACTCACTCACAGGATCCCACTGTGAGAGAGTCTGTATGTACACTGTACAAACTAAATTCCCCAGAGAACTTTGGGTATGATCACTTTCTGAAAACCTGTGTGTGCTGCAGAATCAGCAAGGTTTACAGCACAGCCTTGAAAAATACATTACAACTAGGCAAACTGCACAAAGCAAAATCAAACAGAAATCTTGTTTTCTTAGATACATGTTTCTGTGCATGCATAGTGACAAAAAAGCCTTTAAGCTAGGGAAAAAGACATGTAAATAAAAAGAAAATTACTCCAGAATAGTTGTAAAGCTTTAAAAGATCTTAAAAGCTATGCAAAGAAAAAGAGCTTCTATGTGCTTCCCAGACAAAGCTAATTGACTGTCGATTTAAGAGAAAGAAAAAACCTTCTACTCTTGTGATATCTACTTTATTCAGCGCACAAGACTTCATATGGACATATGGCGACCATTTGTGACTTTATTGTCCTTACTGTTCTCATGAGGATTAAGCTTATTGCTAGTCTCTGATATTGCTTGGCCATATAACAAAGGAAGAAAAAAAAATACATCTGCTGCAAAGTTGTATTCCTTTATGATCAACAGAGGTACTGTTATTTCACTTTGAATGTGAAACCAAAGAGTGGTTTGCTTTTAAGCCATTATACATAGGTGCTAAAAAGGTTTATATATCAAAAAGGCTTATATATTATGTATAATAACTCAATAGCATTTTTATTTAATATATTGAGTAACAGATGAACAATCAGGGAATTCAAAAACTTAAAGGTTTTTTTCTCCCCTTGATCTCTCTTTTCCCCTTACGCTTTTGCAGAGTACTTGGTATCTGATGCTCTAAAACACAGGTCAGAAAAACAGAAGAACTGCAACGTACTTGCACATATCCTGTTGCTCTTGTACAACCACTGCTATCTGCAGCAGTCAAGGTACACTGCACTTAGATCCTTTGCTATTCTTTAGAAAGCTACAGTATGAAGCCCTTACACAAGCTTAATTCTTTGCCTTTTCCCTGTAGAGGTGCTAATCTTTAGGCATTTATGCTATTAAGTGTAATATCTCAGATGCTACAAACTGACACCCTTGCTAGCAGTTCCAATAAATTTTTACCAAATAAAGATTGCTAAGATAAGACAGAGTTGAAGATTGTGAGCATTTATTTCCCTCAGACTTGTCCCAAACAAATTATCAGTATTATTTAATTTCAAACATTTCTTTCCACAAAGTCTTTTGAAGATAAACAAACATACATTTGCACATCTTACTATAATTTCTGAAGGCGTGCCTGTTTCTATCTCTCCACAATGACAAAATTTCTAATGTAACACATTTTCCTTAGCATGCTCTTCTCTACCTTTAACATCACTCCCTTCTCCCATTCCCTTTTATTCCAAATTCTTCTGCAAGAAACAGTTGCCCCCTTTGAAACTTTAACCAACTCATTGCCCCCAAGTAGCTCTCCCCCACCTCAACTGAACCAAAAAGGGAATTCTGTTCTCCTCTGCCAAGGTTTTGACTCTTGACTCTGTGCCACAAACCTCTCCACTCACCTAGATAATAAATTTTTCAGGAAAGAGACTACCTTCCCCAGATACTACCTAACACATCAAGTACCACAATATGCATCAGTGTTTTCATGCACTTTCAGAGCAAAAATATAAAGAGATTTATGGTAAACATTTGTACCCTAAATGTTTAAATGCAATCCAAAATGCATGTAAAACATGAAGATTTTCTATGCCTGATTTGGTAACACCTCTGAAATTCAGGCTTAAACAATATACCTCTAGCACCTGTGAATGTTGATAACAGTTTAACACATTTGATTATATTTTAATCAATAATTGATTATATTTTAAACTGATTTTCCTTTAGCTTATAATTTTATTGAAGTGATTTACCCAAAATATCACAAAGAGAATGTGTGAAAATGTAGATCTCCTCTCCTCAAATTACTACATAAAGCCTGCTTCTGTCAGCAGTACAATCTGAAATGTTTCACAATCAGCATGATGCTAAAGAGGTACTTATTAGTACCCACAAAATAAAATAAAATGGTGTTATGTGAAAGTTACCCAGAGACCTGTTTCTTAAACCATGAAATTTAGTTACATCTTTGCTCTCAACATCAGAAATCCAGAGAGTAAACTAATGGGTACAGCCAGAAACTATTAAGATAAATTATTATGAAATAATTCAACTTTAATAAAATAGGAGTATCTGACCAAAAATCACACACAGACACACAAAAATGAAAAGGTTTGATAAAGAAGCTTCATTTTGAGATTATAGCATAGTGGTTTAAAATGATGTATTATTTGCTTTGTAAGTAACAAATTGTACTGCTAGAATGAGAAATCCAAAGGGAAAAAGAAGCTTACTAATGATAAATTATTGTTATATAAGAACAACGAGATTAAAGGAATACTCTATTAAAAGATACACCTTTTTTTTTCTGATAAGACAAAAATACAATCAAAATAAACATTCTGCAGTTCAGAAAAACCCATCTCTTCCAAGAAGCCTCTGAAATACTAAACTATTATTTCTAGACACAAGATGTAATTAGAGTACAACCACTTGAAGTGCAGTCTAAGCTAGATTAATCAATAATGCATCAACTCCATGCTCAAAATAGCAGGTCACTGTCACTGGGGATTAGCAGGTATCATATCCAGGAAAAAGTGAGCACAGAACATTTACAGTTTACCAAATGATGGACAAAAATACACAGCCTTTATAGATTCCAGGATCAGCTGAGTCTATTAGGAGAAAAATGGAGCACTTTGTTGCTGAGTGAGGCCAAGCAATCCTGCCACATGTACGTAGTTAACCAGCTCCTACTACCAGGGGCTTGGTTAGCTCTATAAAGTTTTAGTGGTTGAGTAACATTTCCTTTCAGATAAAGATATAAATCCACAAAAGGGATTATGAGCTAGCAGGATGCCCTAACAGTCATGAAGGCAAGCAGCATCCTGGGCTGGATTACTGGAAGCACAGCCCATCACCCTCCTCTACTAAGCAATCATCAGGAGTGCTGCAGTTTCAGGCCTCCAGCACAGGAAGGATGAGGATCAAATGCAACTAATTCAGTGGAGGGACATCAAGGTGGAGCACATGACCTGCAGAGTGTTTAGCCTCTAGAAGTGAAGACTTCCAAGGGATCTAATAGCACCCTTCCATTATCTGTGTGAAGGTCATTAAGAAGACAGAGACAGGTTCTTCACAGTGGTGCAGCATGAGAGTGTGGGGCAAAAGATATCAAATGAAATGAGAGAGAATCAAACTAGACAGAAGAAAAAGCTTTTTTCCATGGGGATAGCAAAGTAAAGAAAATGCAGAATACCTGTGGAGAGGTATTCTACAGAGTGGAGCTCTTAGAGGTTTTCAAATGAGTATGCCTTTCAAAAACTGTATGTCTTTCACCATATACCAAACACTTTCTTCCATTCCTAAGGTTCTCCATGTTTAAAGCACAAGGAACGACTGATATTTTTGGCTGTTTTCTTTTGCACTTTCCAGAAACAAGAAAGCAAGAAGTAGAGCAAAAACACCTCCCAAAGCAGACACTGCTTTCCTCTTTGCAAGTGTGAAAACTGGTTTGATATATATCACACAACAAGAAAAATAAAAATAGTTAACCCTTAAATTATTAAGAACCTGAATTCTGGCTGCTAACTCCAACTGGATGTGCTGCTGATTTTTTTTCAAAGCTGACAGTGCAAAACACTTGTCTAAAAATACTTAGGCTACAAGAACATAAAACAAGACAGAAATTAAAAACAAAACAAAAAACCAAACACCTCCATGCTGCTCTTCCCTGTGTTTGTGTAATTAAAAACTAAAGCCCGCTAATAATAAAAACGTGTTCTGAAGAGCAGTTAAACTTGTACTTAGTTTTAAATGTGGCCTTTGTGCCACTGAAGTAGAGACTTGAGATTTTAATGGATGCTTACGTGTTATCCCAGACAGCAACAGATAAATGGAATTATTTTCTGTATTGGAGGCCTGACATTGTTTACCAGAAGGAAAGTTAAAGCTGGCTAACAGCAGAATCTGTCCATATCTGTGTGGGTCTTTCTGGCATCTACCGCCAGAGCTACCTGCAAGTCCTACAGGAGAAAAGAGAGGGCAGCAAAAAGGCCAGTGGATCTAGCCTTCCAAACCAAAGCATTTAAAATCATAATTTAGATCCTGTTCACCTCTCTTTCTTTTCTGATGGCTTTAGCTCTGTCTGCCAAATATAAAATCTGAGGTAAAGGGTTTTCTATGGCCTGAGATTTGTCTGTGAGTATATCTTTCTTCCTTAGTCAGTCCTTCAGAGGAAATCATTATTTTGAGCTAATAAAACAATGAAAAAATATGCTACTAATCCATAGATCGTATAACAGCTTTTTAATGTATTCTTTCTCAGTTTCCTATACTTCCTTGTATCAGTTTTGTGTATGAGTATTCAAAAATTTGAATCCAAATACAAAAAACATGGTAATTTTTGCATATGTAAGATGAGGTGTTCTGATAGCAAATTAATTTTTAAATACAGACCATTACAGATTTGCAAAAGCCAGAAGAGCTTGTCACTTTGTGTACTTTGGAGACAGATTAAAATTTTACATCCCAATCAGTCTCTGAAATACAATTTTTATGGGTTTTAACCATTTTACAAGGGAAAAAAATGGATGTTTTTTCTGCACATTGTATAGCTTTCTCTGAAACAGCTTATCAGTAGGCATGATTGACTGAACTGCACTGTTGCTGCTCAAACAAACTGAGAATGAACTTGGCTGATTTTAACTCCTAATACCACTCAAAAAAGTCCTGGCTAATTATAGTTTTGCAAATGTAGAAAACCCTCATGCAGAGTTCTAAAGGTATTAAGTTGCAGTCTTATTGCACTGATAGCTTATTGATTAGAGAAATCAATCAAGGAATCAATATCGAGGAATCGACTTTTTATTTAACGGATTCAACCAATGAAGTTTTCATAAATTTTACCTAAGTGCAGGACGACTATTGACAGAAGTTGAGCAGGTCCAGTTCTCAGATCCAGCAAGTCAAGCACAAGTTATTGGAAACAAACCTCACCAAACCCCACAGGCACTGACGTCAGTTGAGGATATGGCTTTGGTTTGTACAGGTAAGCAAGAGGCAGAGAGATTCTGCAAGCATCCTTGTGAAGATTTATGAAACAACCCCATTAGTACAAGGTAAGCTGTGTCTTCTGAGTTTCAAGGAAGTTGACAGTTAGGAAAGTCAGGGAAGAAGACAGTTTAGCTGTGCACATTTTTACATTTGGATTACATTATTTGCTTTTCATTAAATGATAAAAAAATAAATTTGCACTTACAGAGACATCTTGACATTGCAATAAATTCCAAACCACTAAAAGTCTCCCTCAGTTTCACCTTGAGAAGGAGTTGGGTAAACCACTAAGTATTTCACCAAAGGCTTTGGCTGCTGGACTTGCTGGGAGGTACAGGAATATAGGATCTCAAAGAAAAGTTCTGCACAGAAACAGCATCTCTTTCTGTAGCAACTTTGGCTGTGTAGGGGATACCATAGGTGTGTGTTTATTTAAAAATGTGTTTTTAATGCCACCAAAAGTTTGTGTTAATAATAAGATGCTTTGGAAAGTAACATGTTAAAAGTTTAAAATTATGAAGCTCTACTCTTTATTATATTATTCTTCATTATATTAAGAAGCCATATTCACTGTATTCTGTTGTAGCTTACCTACAATCAGCATCACTATTTACCCATGTTTAACTAATTGGTAGTCCTATTAAGAAATGTCAGCAAGAAATATGATTACTCCAAAGGTATCACATTTGTATAACATTAAATCAACAGTTAATTAATATAGCAACCATTTTTATTATAATCACATAATCATTCTAAGTGTATTGGGCACAGCAACAGTAAATTTTATTGCATAGATTTTACTGCATGCTGTTTTGATAACACTGTTAAATCCTAACTATCTGGCTGGCTGTTTCATGTATTAGAATATGCAAAAGCCTAATATCATGTTCTTCCACCTGTTTGGGTTATGATATTCATTTAGTGGAGCTTTAAGATGCACCCCTGGAATTATCATGAGCATTAGCTGATAAAGGAAGAGAACAAGACATACTCATGGAAGACAGAGTAATGCAGTACCACAGCATGCTCATGCATAATACAAACAGCCATTTATTTCCCTCAAGTAATAATAAAAAGGCTCATAAAGGTGCTAAGTTTTGCTATTGTTCCTGTAGAGCCCATTTTAGCACATGTATATGTAGCCAAGAGTCCTGCAAAACTTCCAGAGGAACCAAAAGGGCCAAACCACTAAGAGTCCTAGAGATAACTACATTATCAGGTATAGGCCATCTGCTCCAAAAGAACAAGGTATAGACTTTCCTCCCTGTGATACTGACCACCACTGAGACCCACTTTACTCTCTGATAAACCTCTTTTACTTGCCTACAACATCAGGACTATCTAAACTCATGTCAAAATATCCATACTTCCAAGTTGCTCAGAACTGCGGGCATCTAGTCATTACCCCCTCCATTCTGGATCCAACAGCTGGATAGATGTTAGGACTATCCAAGGATTGCAGGTAATAACACAGTGTGGGAAAGAACAAGTTGTGGTTGGAGAGAGGGACCATATGGATGTAGGCAGCACTACTTTGAGACAAACATCCCTGTTCTGGCTCCTGGAGATAAGCACAAAACAGTACAATGCAAGCCCAGGAATGAGGTTGAGAAGCAGGCACAGACTGTCGACCAAAGGCAAGCCCAGTTGTGTGGAATCAATATCACCAAAGACCCAAAAAGCCCTCCAACCCAGAAAGGTCTAGAAGAATGGACTTTGTATGATAACTAATTCGCATGTAAAGTGATATACTTATCTCCAGGGTGGGTAAAACTTGTTTATAGAGAGGTACCCACATGAAGCCTGGGGGTGCATGCACCCCAAGACTCTGGACACCGCATCAGCTGGATCAACTGAGCCAGGACTGGTGACCTCTCTCTCTTTCTCGCTCTTCTCTTTCACCCTACCCCTATACTCAAAACCTACCACCATGTGCTAGTACTAGCAGATAAGCGACTAGCTTAGACCTGTTTCCATGACAAGTGTGTAACTTACTAATAAAACTTTGTAAACTTTTGAAGACCCTGTGACTTTGACCAGGACACACGCACTTCTCAAAGTCTGTTTATCAGTCACTCCTGACTTAGTTCAGAAGCTTTTGTCAAGTAATACTGCATATTTTACATGAACAAATTTCTGTCAATGGCAAAAATTCTCTACTGTTTTATAAATACTTTGACTGTTCTTTACTTATAGGATTGAGTTCAGTCACCTGAGCCACCACTGTTTCTGCAAAAGAAAATAGCTAGCTATACAAAAGACAATCGGGGTCTATGACCTTGTCTGTGGACATATTGCTGTGTTTACATGGGGTGACCAGCATCTGTACAAAAAGAAAAACCTAGATCACGCTTTTTTTCGGCAAATGCCTAGCCATTAAATACTTGATGGAAATACAAGTAGATATGCTTCATTTCTCATGGAGCTTTGGCAAGGATTCTCAAGATTGCTTAACTTCTTTTCAGAAGAAGCCATGGGGAGGTGAGAGGTACAAAATTTGGTGTTCTGAGTTAAAATTCACTTCTAAGAAGCTGAAACAAAAAGTACAAGTTTTCTGTTTTGTTTTTTTTTGGTTTTTTTTTTTTTTTTTCAAGTGCCTAATTTAATTTCTTGCACACACAATTCCAAAACATTCTGTGTTTGGAGAACTCAGCTAGTCACCCAGTGTCAGATTCATGACAGGTAGCATTTCTACTGCCCACGGAGAAAGAACCAAGGGCAAGAACAAGGGGTCAAAATAAAGGTAGAAACACTATAAAATTGTCATTAACACCCTTTCTGTGGTGCTGTCTTTTTCTGTGGCCAATATGAATTTCCAGTATATTAGGAAGTAATTCTTCCCAATATTTTCCCATGGTTTTCATGTTTCTACCAGGAGGAAATTTTCTTCTGTGCAAACAGAAACAGTCAATTCAACTCATAACAATCACTAAAAAGACACACACACACACAAAGACTCTATGGGAAAGAGAGAAACAATTACAAACAACAAAAATGTTCATTGCTTGCTCTGATTGTAATTAAATTACACATCACCACACACTGCACTGAGTAGACCCAGGATATTCAGCACAGATAGAGAGGTCAATATCTATCCAAATCTGTTTTCACTTGACAGGAGACATGATAGTTCCATGGGATTGAATTGTCAGGGACCTAACATTATTACAGAAACCTCATAGTCATACCTACCAAGTAAGCTGTTCCAATTAAAGAAGCAGCTCACTTCAAAATCCACTGCCATCACAAATCATTCCCTTATTCTTCCCTATATGTCTGCTATGTATAATGATCCAATGCCTTAAAGTTAAATCATTGGTCTGGGACTCAGATGATCAAATTTTGGTCAAATGGTGCAACTTTCATTTTCTATGCACCTTTCAACAAACCATGTGCTCTCTGGGCTTTCTCTCAAGCCCTAGAAACTATTCAATTATCAGCATCATGTTCTTTATCTGATGAGTAGAGAGTAGAACATCTCATTAATGTTTACAGCACCAAAGCTCCCAACTCTAAATCTAAGAATTACAGATCTGGGGTGCAACACAAATTGTTGCTGCATTCTCTATTTTTAAGTAGCCACATTGTAACCTACAACAAATACAAAAAGTGGGACCAATCTGAAAAGTTTGTTCTCAGTTGTATGTGCCTTTTTTATCTGGTTTTGATAGAGACATTTCAAATCCATATCTTAACATGATAGATCAACATTTGTAAGACATTATACTTTATACTGCTGTAAGATTATAATTACTTTAAATAAAGTATTTTTCTCTTACCAAGGTGCGTTCAGCTCTAAGGAAACACTTTGAAACCTGAAAACAAAATATCAGGACCAATACTGCTTAACATCTTATCAACAACCTGGAGAACGTAACAGAATGCATCCTCAACAAAGCTTATGAATGATACCACAGCAAAGAAATTGGCTGGTATGTCAGAAGGCAGAGCTACTGTTCTAAGAAACCTTGAAAGGCTGAGTAAAGAAGATGATAAACCTCACAAACCTCAGAGATAAATAAGTTCTGCTCCTGAGAGGGAACAACATGGTGCATCAGCATAGACTGAGGAACAACTGGCTAGGCAGTAGGTCTGCAGAAAATGATCTAGTCCTGGTAGAAAAGTTCAGTGTGAGCAACCACACTTGTGTGGAATGCCACCCACATACTGGACAGTACTATCAATTGCATGGATAGCAGGTCCAGTGATTATTCCTATTGCCCAGCACTGAAAAGGTACCTGGATTACTGTGTGCAGTTTTACATCTTTAGTCTTCGCAAACTGCACCGAATTCAGCAGTGGCCCACTACAATGGCCAGGAGGCTGAAGTACATGTCCTGTAAGGAAAGACTGAAAGATGGTGTTTGCTCAGTCTGGAGAAAAGGAGGCTTCAGGGAAACTCATTACTGTCTTCATTTATTAAAGAGAGGGGAGTTATAGATAAGACAGAGCCAGACTCGTCTCAGACATACAGAGTCAAAGGATAAGAGGAAACAACCACAGATGCAGCAAGGAAAATTATGATCACACATAAAGAAAAAAGTCTCCCCCATGAGTACTGCCAATCACCACAACAGGTTTCTCAGAGAGGCTATGTTGTCTCCATCCTTGATATAATTGACTGGACACTGTCCTGAACAACCTTACCTAGCTTGGAAGCTAGCCCTATTTGGAGATCCAACCTGCTCCAGAGGTCGCTTCCAACCTGAATTATTGTATGATACTCTAAATTTCAAAAGGGAAACTATGCAAAATCATTATAAAAGGCTGTAAGGAGGTGGGACATTGCTGCTGCTTTGTGGAAGAGCAACTAAAACTGAACTGATGCAGAGGAGAAAGATGTATCAAAATTTGGGATTCACATAACACTTAAAAAAATGGGAAGAGAAAAAACACAAAAAGATACTTGAGAAAAAACAAGTTAAAAAACCACTGTGGCCACAGCAACAGAATTCCTGTCAACCCATAAACTCTGACTAGAAAGCAACTAAGAGGACTCAAGAGCCAACGAAATGGGGGAGGCTTACAGAAAGCCAGTTCCTTCTATGATAAGGGCTTTAAAAGTCAACAGGGTCAGTTTAAAATTGATCCATTGTCATTTTATAGGCAGTGAGTGAAAAGACCGCTGGGTGGATGTAATGTGATCACAGCTGTTCAGTCCCGTGAGCAGCGTGAGGCTGCACTCTGTGATGGCTGGAAGCAGCAGGCAGCCTCTTGCTGGAAGCCCTACTAAGAGAAAATTGCCACTGTTGATCCTCATGCTGCTGCTCAATTTGATGGGAATTTTTACTGCATAAATGACTGCAGGATCATAGCCTACATTAAAACAGCATAAACATAAAAAAAACATGCTTTAACTTCAGAAGCATATGGCTCCCAGTGGTTTCTAACCAACAGGAGTTCTGTGTCAGAGGGCAAATTTGGCTCCCAGCTTACTGTTGCATTACCTAGTTGCTGTTATAGAAAGCAGGAAACAAAGAAAAAAAAAAGGAGAAGACATATGCAGTCATGGATAAACCTAACTTGGATATGACCTTTTATTGTGATAAATTGCTGTTTTTTCAAACACTGGAAACAATGTATTTATTACATGGAAACTGACTGATGTGTTGGCAACGTCTTTTTAAAAAACCTCTGTGCCAGCCAAAATCTTTTATTTCATATTAAATGAATTTATTCAATTCTCTTGAAAGTCAGTGCACAGCCTGACCTTATGTAAAAACTGCAATAAGGAGGCCTGAGAACAAGCACAAGTGAAGTACCAAAAGTTCATAAGTTCATTATGTACAATAAGTTCGTAACTAACATGCACAAGGCAAACATGTTGATAAATCTCTAATGAATATTCCACTAATATCCTACTTTCGTGAGCATTCTAGGGAGTAAAGCACTTCGCTGCTGCTTTTCTTTTATGCAGCAACTATAAATGCTGGAATACACAACACTCCTTTTTTGAAGGCAGCTCAACTAAATGCACAGTACTAGGCTGTGCTGATACATCTAGTAATCTGATTATTGGGAGCATTTCATTTCATTCTACATAGAAATTTTAAAATTAACAATCTGTTTTCCTGGATGCTGTTTCAATATCAAAGAAGGTGACAGTTCTTGTCACACTTCTTTAGACACTGTTCTGACATTGAGAGTAGAGGGAAAAAGAAGAAATGAGAAATTTTGCTGTTCATTAGATTTTTTTTTTTTGACCCCTCTGGTGTCTGTTCCATCACTATCCTTGAAGGAAAAAATCTGTTACCTGAACAAGAGTTTGTCTTCCTTCTTAGATCTGTTTCCCTCTGAAATATCCTTCATTTTCCTACATTGGCATTTTAGATGCCCTTTATTCTTTCTTTCCTTTCAATATGCTTCAGTTTTAACCTACACAGCTTTATTTTTCACTTTCATTCTAAAAAAAAAAAAAAAAAAAAAAAAAAAAGAAATAAAGAGCAGTGAAATGTCTTCTTAGGGACAAAAAAATCTACATTTTTTTGCTAGTCAGCTGAAGGATTTCTATCAGCATCTAGAGACATTTCATGCAAGGTATGCACGCATACACACTGCATGCAAGTTGTAAATTTCTTGTTTGCAAGAAAAGCTCATTAAAACTTTCACCTCAGCACTTATTTACAGATCCTTTGCTCTCTTTTTTTCCTCAAGCTTCAAACTTCCTCTACCAATTAGCACAAAAGTTGAAATAAGGGACCAAACTGTAAGAGCATTTTTCTTTAAATAAAAAATATAGGGAAGATACATATGTGAACACTTATGGTAGCCAAAAAGAAAATCGGGACAGAAGATCAAAAATCAAACCCCAGCAGCAATTCTCACTCTTACGATGGATTTTAGTTCCCAGCTAGAGTTGTATCAAGTCCTTCAAAGTTATTAAAAGTTGTTCCTCCCAATCAAAAATAGTAATTTATTAATTATATTTTGCCACCAGCATCGATAGCTATCCTAGCAAAATCTAAAGGCTCAGTCATTTTGCTTCAAAGCTGTAAGGTTCCTATATTGCATAATCAATTTGACTTGCTTGAAGATAATTAAATACTAGCAAGTGACGTAAACTAGACAAGATGTATTGATTTCAATTGGATAAAAAATCAGCCATGTTCTCTGAGATTGTTCAATATATAAAAACCTCTCACAACACCAGCATTGTCTTGCAGCTTGAAAATTATGGTAAATGTTTAGATGAAGTCAAGGAGGATATGTGCATCAATCCTTCTCTCTTTGGGAAAAGACTGTAGTCCTGTTACTCCCAAGGCAACATGTAACTATAAAATAAGTGTGGATAGTGGCTGACTTCAGTTCAAGTGCCAGATTCAAAAATCACTGAAGTTCATGGCACTGACAAAAGGCAGCTTTTATTTACCCCTAAAATAATAAAAGTTCCAAATCTCTATTTGGATTACTGTGAAAAGCAAGCAAAGTGTCTTGACATTCACTGCAAATCTATGAGGCAAAACAATTGCTTCTAACTGGAAATACCACCTGCAACTCTGAACTCTTATTTCCAGCTCAGTAAAAATAATAGAGAACTTTTCAACATCTAATACTCCTGTCACCAGTAAGCAGTCTTCAGTGTTCCATGAAGATGTATCTGTTCCTTGCAGAAAGAAATCACTGGATTGATATAAATAAATAAACAACTGTACATACAAATATAATGCAACTGTACATACAAATATAATGCAATCTCATTACTTGGGCAAGTCTTAAAGGTAGCTCTTCAAATTTCAAAGGTATTTTATATTTGTTACTTAGACAATGAATAACACGTATTTTGGTTATGACTGACCATAGACTTCAAAATCACCTCTCCCAAATAAAGCAGAGTTAAAAATTATTTTGAAGAAATCCTCAATTATTTTGAGGAAGTACTGTGCCATTCTGAGGGGACCTGTCCACACAGTGATTAAAAGATTTTTTTAATTTCAGTTAAGCTAACAAGAATCCTCCTCAGGTGTCAAAAGACACTGGCTACTTGTTCCTGATGCAAAAGGAAAAAATGTGATTTTCATAACGTAATTTGGACATGACATAAGGTGCAAATTATAAAACCCATCTAATTTAATAGACCTTATTAGAAAACAAAAATATTTTAATGAATATGGGTCAACTTCATTTGCAAAGCTGACAACTTTTGACTTCTTACATTCTTATCCAAAGCCAGTAAAATTCAAATTGTACTGAAATTCAAACAATTTCCCTTTCCCAGCCAATGTCTTCCTTCTGTATTGAATGATACCACTACACTACCCAGAGAAGCACTTGCAGACGTTTGTTAGAAATAAAACAAGAGAAAATCTTATTGCTCGTAGCTGGCTAGGAGAGAAAATATTTCCTAAGAATGCACTGAGACCTGTCTTCTCCCACACAAAGGGAAGAGGTATGGTATGCTTGGGATCTTCAATAATGGTTTCAGGGTGTCATCTGAAGCTGATATTTTCCATTTATTTACTTCTCTATTAAAAAGCATGTCAGGTCAAGCCTAAAGTCTCACAGAGGTACATTGTGTTAGAGAAGAAAAAGTTGCAATGACCTCCAAGGTATTAAGAAAAACAACTTGTCAGTTGCCACAGAATGTCACAAAACTTTCAGTTGTCACCAATTTTTTTTTTCACCTGTCAACAGCCATCTGCAGATGGTCCTCTTGAATCCAGAAGCTTTCCCCAACTTTCAGAATATATCAATAATTTAGCAACAGATACAGAGCATCCTCCCTGGTGAAAAAGATTCTTTATTGACAGCCATATGAAAACAACATTAATTTCCAACTGGATCTATACAAATCTATGAGGCCAGATGGGGTTCATCTCAGAATCCTCAAAGAGCTAAATGATGCCATTGCAAAGCCTCCCTCAATGATTTTTGAGCAGTCCTGGGAATCCAGAGAGGTCCCAACTGACTGGAAGCTGGTGAACATTGTCCCAGTTTTCAAGAAGGTCAAGAAGGAAGACTCCAAAAACTATAATCCTGTCGGTCTCACTTCAGTGCCTGGTAAAGTTATGGAGAAGATTATTCTGGGAAGTACTGAAAAACACCTGAAAGACGACACAGTCATTGGTCACAGCCAGCATGGCTTCATGAGAGTAAAGTCCTGCTTATCAAACCCAGTGTCCTTTTATGACAAGGTAACCCACCTAGCTGATCAAGGGAAGCCAGTTGATGTAATCTTGGATTCAGTAAAGCTTTCAATACTGACTCTCACAGGTTCCTTCTGGACAAAATGTCCAGCACAAAGCTGGATAAACACATCATGTGGTGGGTGAACAGCTGGCTTAGGGGTCGAGCACAGAGGGTAATAGCAAATGGAGTAACCTGTCACTAGTGGGGTTCCACAGGGCTCCATCTTGGGCCCTGTGCTCTTCAACATCTTCATAAATGACTTGGATGCAGGACTAGAAAGGATACTAAGCAAGTTTGCAAATAACATAAAACTGGGAGGAGCTGTTGACTCCCCTGAAGGCAGGAAGGCCCTGCAGAGAAACCTTGACAAATTAAAGGACCAGGCAATCACCAACCATGTGAAGTTCAGTGGGGGAAAGTGTCAGATTCTGCACCTGGGATGGGGTAAAGATGTTTGTACAGACTGAAGAATGAGATGATGGAAAATAGTGCCACGGAAAGGAACTTGGATGTCCTGGTTGATGGCAATTTGAATATGAGTCATCGGTGCCCTGAGAACCAAGAGGGCCAACCGTGTCTGGGGGCGCATCAGTCAAAGCATCGCCAGCCAGTCAACAGAGGTGATTGTCCCGCTCTGCTCTGCACTGGGGCAGCCTCACCTTGAATATTTTCTGCAGTTCTGTGTGCCACAATATAAGAAAGATATTAAACTGTTAGATAGTGTCCAAAGGAGGGCAAGGAAGATGGCGAAGGGCCTTGAGGGGAAGCCGTATGAGGAGCAGCTGAGGTCACTTGGTCTGTTCAGACTGTAGAAGAGGAGACTGAGGGGAGACCTCATTGCAGTCTACAACTTCCTCATGAGGCAAAGCAGAGGGGCAAGTACTGACCTCTTCACTCTCATGACCAGTGACAGGGCTCAATGGAATGGCCTGAAGTTGTGTCAGGGGAGGTTTAGACTGAATATTAGGAAAAGATTTGTTGAGCACTGGAACAGGCTCAACACAGGGACGTGGTCACAGCACCAAGCCTGACACAGTTGAAGAAGTATTTGGATGACACTCTCAGGCACATGGTGTGACTCTTGGGGATGTCCTGAGCAAGCCTGAGTTGGACTCGATGATCCTTATGGGTGCCTTCCAACTCAGAATATGCTGTGATTTGTAATTCATTTCAGGGGACTGACTTTCAGGATTGTGGTATGTTTCAATATACACTACTTACTGTAATTGAAAGTAAAAAATTAGAAAAAAAGGAATTATTATAAGATAAATCTTCTTTTGACAAGAGGCTTAAGTAGATCATTTGAGATTTTGACCTTTTCAGTAAACTTACAAACAAGCTTTGCACATTCCACTGTTTCATCTGATGCATTTTTGAATGGTGTGGGTTAAGACACCCCAGCTTAAACTAGGTGTTTTCTTGTTTCATATACATTTTTCTTGATTTCAGTGGAGACATAAATCCACTGAATTCAACTATTAGTGGAAGCAGAAAGTACAATACATGTATCAGGGTCTCTAACGTGTCTCTACATCTTAGAAAAAATGTCTTTATAAAGGCGTGTGTTCCACAGGAGTATCTTCACTACTGTTTATAAAAGTTTTAACACACTTTAGTCCATACCTTTGCATCTCAGATATTGTCTCATATCCTGTAACTCAGCTGCTGCTATTTAACCGTCTATATTGAAGACAAACAAAAATGTAAACTATAATTGTTTTACATGCATCCTTTCTTTCTGGCATATGCACATGTCAATTTTCCTCAACTGACTGAACAATCTCTTTTGATTAAAATCCCCCGTTTATTTATGCCAGCAGCAGAAATGCAGCATATGTCAGTTATAATCATGCATCTCGAGCCTTTTTGAATCACTCATTCTAAATTAAAGATCTTTATTCTGCAAAAGGAAAATCTGTTCTTCATGTCTGAGTGCAGAACCTTTAAAATATAAAAAAGAGACAGAATAATTCTGTGCAATGTTAAGTCAAATGCCTATTAAAAATTTACTATGTCAAGAACTCTCTCCTCCAATTAAACTCAGAAAACGGTCACTAGCTAACAAGATTTGTTTTCCATGAGTTTGATTTGCACATGGATTTGCATTAATAACATTTCTATCTTTTAATATTTTACTGATTGAATCCTTCATGTAGATCTCAGTACAGGTGTCAAGCTAATGGATATAAGTTACTTGAGCTTCACAGGAGAGTGAACACTTTTGAACAAAGCCTGGACATTCAAATGACACACACTCCAACAAGCTACATGAATGTCAGAATGCAACTGTACATATTTTCCTCTTCATTAAATCATTAGCTTAACTTTTTTGATTATCCAAGCCATCTATGAGTTGGAGGATTTAGTTCCAAAATTGTGTAATTTCAAATCCTTAATTATCACAATGTGTGCAATCAGACTTGACATATTTAGAAATTATCGATGCAAGAGGCCTCAATTTACCCTTTGCAGTGTAAGACACGGAAGGAGAAAAAAAAGTATATCCAATCAGTGGACTAAGTAATCGAAAGAGGTGGTGGTGACAAAATGCTGACCTCACCTTATTGCCAAGACCAAAATGCCCAGGTTACAGAGACAGTGCAAATTAGCTCACAAAGAAGCCATTGTTACTTGCAGTGTGGCTGTCAATTATTAACCTGTATCACTAGTCATAACCATAAGTTTTCACAGATAGTGCCCAACTAACTGTGCACCCTTCTCCCTGCATAAAATGGGAGAACCCCCCCCAAAAATAATAATAATAATAATAATAAAAGGTCTATTCTAGATTGGCTTTTTTTTCCCCTCTTAACAGTTATAAAAAAGATGCAATGCATTTCAGCAACACCAATTACAAGACTGATCCTTCCAGTCAACCTCACTGTAAACTAGCAAACTCCTTAAAGCGAAATAATTTACACATATACAGAGCAGTGGGCACAAGTCCCCATTCCTTTTTTTTTTTTTTTTTTAAGTGTTGAAAGGGTAGAAAACTTCACAGATGAGGAAAAAGAAAACCCAATACCAACATACTTTGTATATCTTGTCCATACTCAAAGGCATAGAGCTTTAAATATAGTTATTTTAAAGGTTTAATTAAAATAAATAAAACCAGTACTCACTTTGCTAGCTTAAAGGACAAAACGAGGGGAACAAGGTCAGAGAGTTAGACCAGTCATTGGAAATACAGAAAATAGTGGTTCATTTCCATTAGCCTCCTGGACACTTTGTGCATCACTCTCTGTTTTACTCTTCAAGAAATTATTTCAGAAGGGCTATCACGAAGGAAAAAGCATTACTGGTTATGAAAACCCCTTTGCCCAGATTTCACAAGAACAAACAATAGAAACAAACTGAGCTTAAATCTCACCTGTACATTTGATGATTTGCAAGGACATTGCACAGTCTTAAATGACTTAGCAAATTTGAGTACTGTCAAGGCCCTAGGTCTTGTTGACTGTCCTTGTGTATAAACTTTGCACAAATTTAGGAGCATTTATTTCACAGCAAACTATCAAAAGGAGTATGCACTCCTTGTATAAGCATGAGATACTTATTCTATGAAAATGTCAATCTGTCACCTTGGTCTTGAACGGTCCAAAGATGAAAGACTTTTATATTGTTGATCATGTTTGGTTGCACATATTTCCAAAATTAAATCCAATATATTATTTTCCACTCAAATATCTTAAAATTATAAAAAGTATCCTCTTACTAAGCATCAGAACACCTCTGTTTACTCAATAGGATATTATCTACACATTTTACACAGAGAGAAATAGGTTCCAAGGAGCTAAAGCAGAGATCTAGCATCCCATAATTTGGTGTATTAGGAAGAACTCTAATTCCTGCAAACTCCAAACCTATGATGAGCTCTCTAACTTTTAATGTGATTTTTTAATGTTGCTAATCAATAATCTCACAGAAGATTTGTAATATCTGGAATATTATAAGATCTAGAAACTGCAAACTTTTAAAATATATAATAAATAACAATAATTATCAACAGAATATCTTGTGCTACATTCAAGAGACAATGAAAAATAAAAATCTCAAAAAGTCTGAAGAAATAGATTACCTAAAAGTTTGAGCTACCAAACTACAGAAAGCAAAGCTGGTTCAATATAGAAACCTCACTTAAGACTATAATAAGGCAGTGTTTTAATTATGTAACACAATAGTTATTCAGGTTTTGAAGATTTAACCTAATAGAATTAAATTTCAGTAACACAGTGAAGTGTACACTTGCTGAATTAAAACACTTGTCCAGAGAAGTTGTGGATGCCCCATCCCTGCCAGTATTTGAGGCCAGGTTGGATGGTACCTGCTCTAGTGGAAACTGTCCCTGTCCATGGCAGGGAAGACTGGAACTAGATGAACTTTAAAGTCCCTTCCAACCAAAACCATTCTAGGATTCTATGACTTTATATTGAATTCCATTTGCACTGCTGTGTTGAGTATATTACCTACAGTATCACATTTCTGCTTTCTGTCTTAGCTTCACACATACCCTAAACCTGCATTTTAAATAGTCTAGCTTGTGGATCACCATCATTACAGCTGGACTACACTCTGCTATCACCATCAGAACACCGCAGACAGATGTATGGTAATAAGATAACAACCAATGTATTCTCCTCCCTCTCCAGTAGTTATTATTCACTGAAGTACATTCCTGCTTTACAATGTTTTAGAACATATTAAATATACTAACAATATAGATGGCACAATACTGGACAAGGCTGTAATTTCTTGCAACATTTTCTATTCTACATTTCACCACTGTAGGTGTGGCTCCTTCACACTAACTTGTTTAAATACTTTCCTTTAGTAAGTTGGGTTTTTTAGGTGAGAAATATATTCCCTGTCTAAATTTTCTTCCCATACTTATCAAAAGATCAAATCTACTCTCTTTTTAAATAGACCCAAACATAGGTAGAAAAATTATTCATTACATATATCAATGTCTTGGCTTCTGATAAGAGAACTGTCCTATGCAAATGAAAGATTCAGCTGAAGCTTTCCCTGTTTTATTAATACTGGCTGAGGTGCAGCCCTAAGAACCAAGTTAGGACCCCCAGTACAGGTGAGGTTGTCTTTCTTATTTCCCATATCTGCTTGTTCCAGTTGCACTGAGGAAGCTGTAAAAAATAAGTGAGCAGATGGACCTCAGTTTAATTTTTAACACTAAAGTCCAGCTTACACAGTTGAGAGCCAGGGCAAAAGTTTTACCATTTCATGGCTTGTACAGCTAAGGGTAACTGCAAAAATAATTGCCCTTTGCCTCATCTTACACCACCATTTAAAAACTGTCTAACACAAGGGAAGAATATTATAATATATCCTGAACTCTTTCTACAACTCTAACATGGGAAGCTTCACAGCTATACCGAACTGTGTAAAAGAATAAGTGTCTGATTGTTTTATAAGTTTCTTTTATTATATGTACTCAATAAATAGTTTTATTTCTCCAATTAATTTGAGTTGTTCCAAAAATTTGTAAATTCAAAAAAAGCTATAGAACAGGATGTATAACACAGATATGCTGCTATTACCACTTGTTCTCCCCTGAAGGGGCTACAGCACAGAAAAAAGCAATAGACAGGCTTCTGCAACTAAGAGCTCTTTTCATTTTCACTTATTCAGATGAGATTCATAGTAACACCATATATTTCCACCCAGCTACTTAAACTATCAGCTCTGCACTGAGAATTATATTGTCTCTTACTAATCTGTTATTTCACAGCCTCTGCAAAAGTAGGCTCTAAGTATCTTTGTGAAGGGGAACAAAACTCTAGTTTTACACCTTCCTTGTTACACCTGCTTTTTTGTGAGCAAAATGCTAGACTCCAAATTTTCTGAGGAAAAGGGTTTTTAGGGTCAGACTCCAAAATGAAAAAAGTGTCAATCACACAATTTGTTAAAGACTGAGTGTGTGGTACATATTGTCTCCAGTCACATGTGCCACAGTTGTTAAGTTGAACAATACCATAGTTGTTTATACTTATGGGAAACTTACTGTCCCACAGTTGAAAGGAAAAGAAAGTGACAAAGAAGAGCCCTGTTTTTTCCGTCTCCTTCTCCACAAAAAGGGGTATGACTGATCCTAAATCTATCAACTTCTTACAGTTTCCACTGACTGCAATGAATTGTCTGTCTTTGATCCTTGACTAGCAGTAATGGTGCTCGGGATGACTGCTTCCCACAAACACAGACGGGCTTCACATCAAACATTCTGTGACATTTTCTTGCTTTTCTCAGATGTAGACTGTCTCACATAAGTCACTGCTACCCTGCAATATAGTAATATGACTATTTCTGCCACTTTTAGAATTAAAACAGTAATAACTGCTGTCAGTATTGATCTTAGTTCAATCATTTGTCTGTCATCAGAAAAAAAAATCCTTTTATATCCTCTTTCTCTCCACCATCCTGCTTTTGCACTTAATTTCTGCATGAATAAAAGGTTACCATGCCCTGGATCAGGCATTTAATAAAATGTCTATTTTCTTCAATAAATACAATAACACCATCAGAAATACATACAGAAAATAATTTCTTTTTCAGATTCTATGACTGAATTCACTTCACCTAAGCTTAACATCTAAATGTACACTAGTCATCCCTAAAAAATTATATTTATGCTACTTACCTTACATACCAATCTCAACATAAGACAATTAAAATTAAGTAAATGAGCTGATTGACTTTTTTACACAAACTGTGCCAAAACAATGCAACCAGCTTAATTAATGGATTTTTTTTACCAGTTTATGTCCAATTATATAGACTGTCACACACACAAAAAATTTAATACCCCAACATCAGCATGTCATAAAAATTAATTCCATTTCCACAACCCCCTCAGCATTTAAGTATATCAAATGAATTTGACTTTTAAATGTTCTGATGGGAAAAAAAGCTAAAGTTTGTATATTTCCTTTATGTTTCAGGTAGGTGATGGGAGATAAGCACACACTTGTGCACTGTGAACTAAAAAAGCTACACATAAAAGCAATAAATAACAGGCAGGTTTGCTGCTACTCTGTGTGCAGCAGGGAAGCTCACAGAAGGTTTATTTCTATCTAGTCACAGCACTATAAGGTCAAGTTCTGTCTGAAGAGACAGGACTTTGACTTCTATGAGTGAAATATTACAATCTTCTGGTTTGCTTTTAAGAGAACAAAAAATGGTCAAAGTAAAATATTTTCAAATGATCCAAATAGTGTTTATCTTCCATTTTTAAATCTTTCATGATTTACATGGAAAAGTGAAATCTGGGCCAGGATTTTTGGCTACCCCAAATCCCAGAAGAAAGTGGAACCCAGTCTTTACTTTGCTAGTCATTCTTTCTCCCTCAAGAGAACATAGTCTGAAGATATGAGTCTTCTTTGTAGCACTTAATATTTTTAAGTGATATGGATACAGCATTTCAGTTCCTCAGCACAATTATTTGTTAATAAATTTGCCTAAAATTATTATTGCTTAGAAACATAAAATATGTAAAGTCACCAATGAGTTCCCTGGCAAATTCTATGCATATCTACACATCTATATGCAGACACAAACCCACACACAGGTGTGTGTGTACATATATGTATGTGTGTGTATATATATATAAAGCAGGGGTATCCAAACAGCAGAGAAAGGTACAGTCCAGATGACTTTAGGAAGGCAGTGACAAACCCATCCAATTTCCACTTCTGTTGCCACCCAAGTGAAGGTGTGAACTGTTATAATCAGCAATTCAGAGAATGTACTGATAAGCTACAGAACTGGGATAGGAAGGATGGTAAATGCCAAAGCACTACAATGAAATGGAGATGAAGACCCTTCTCTCCCTTATTTGCTAGAAAGCTTCTCCAGAGAGAACAACTGGATTTTCCCTCACTTTGGGAAAGACATCAAGGTGCTGGAGTGAGTCCAGAGAAGGGCAACAAAACTCGTGAAGGGTCTAGAGGGTAAGTCCCACGAGGAACAGCTGAGGGAATTTGGGTTGTTTAGAGAATAGGAGGCTCAGGGGTGATCTTATCACTTTCTATAACTACCTGAAAGGAGGTTGTAGCAAGGTGGGAGTTGGCCACTTCTCCCATACAACTAGCTATAGGACAAGAGGAAATAGCATCAAGCTGCAAGGAAAGGATGGTTAAGCATTGGAAAGAACTGCCCAGGGAGGCAGTGGAGTCACCATTCCTGGAGGTGTTCAAGAAATAACTGGACATGGCACTCAGTGCCATGGCCTAGTTGACATAGTGGTGATTGGTCAAAGGTTGGACTAGATCTTGGAAGTCTTTTCCAGTCTATATGATTCTGTAATTGGATACCAAAAATTTAAGAAAGGTGGGGAGGGGGAAATAATGCAGGTATTACTGTGTATCAAATGTGGTTTTGTTTAAAGAGAATTCCTTTTGTGCATATAGAAAAAAGCTGTCTGGAGATTAAGCTGAGTGAGACTTTTGGATCTGCGGATTTACTTCCTGCATCAATTTCTTGGGTGATCTTGAGCAAGTGTTTCTGCTTTCCTGCACCACGGTTGCCTGTTTGCAAACTAAGGGGAAAAAAACAGGATCTCTCCTCTTCTGCCACTGTTTACCTTAAAATATTGAGTGTTGAGGGAATGCTAAGCTATTTGAATCAAGAACTGATTATCAGTCTACCATATAAATAACTAATATGGCAGAGGATGGCCATGAATTTAATCAAGTCAGAGATTTTGGCAACAGTGATTCTAAAATAGTTTCTCTCACTAAAACACAAACCCTAACTGCATAAGATTCAGAAATGACTTAGTAACAGCTTTTTTAAAATCTACAGGATTCCTCCAATCATCTATTTTTAAATTCTTTAAGCTGAAAAAAAGCATATCCTTGATTTTGATGGAACTTCTTCCTGTTATTGTGCAAAACCCCCCTTGAAAACTCGGGATTCCTCAACCCCTATCTCTGCAAAACTCTGTGGCTCCCAGACACTCCCTGAGCACTGCTCCATGGGGCTAAATACTCCCTGCATTCTTCCTTGCTCAAATCAACTCAAATATTGTACAGGAACAAGGAAATGAAAGTATTTTCATATAATGCATACAGTTGCACATTCATTTGTCATGTGCTATTGCTTTCTTTCTGGGTTATGGTAATAATAAGGAGATGTCATTTAAATTAATTATTATAATTTATAATATCTCTTGCTTCAGCTATCCTGCAAAAAGAAGCCCCTTCTTGGTTCAGTGAGCTTATGAAAGATAAGGAGAGCAGACAAAAAGGATATTAGTATATATTTGGTACTGGCAACACATCTCCATGCATTTTGAGAGACAATCCTTTGCAAAACATCTGCAGATATTTCAGTGCAAAAGTTAAATGGAATAGCCCACCTCTTATGGCATGTCCAAACTACAGTGGTACATAAATGGAGAAGTACTGTCTGATAACTGAACACAAGTTATCAAAAGAAATCAGAGACTACTTACAGCAGTATAGAATTTTTAGCTTTGTGCATATAGAATAGACTATAAAACTGAAGTGACCTTTTCTCATTAAGGATGTGGATTCTTCCTAATTTACACACACAGGCTTGCAGCTATTCTCAAATAATCACAGAATATGCTGAGTTGGAAGGGACCCACAAGGATCATTGAGTCCAACTCCTGGCCCTGCACAGGACCATCCCCAGGAGTTACACCATGTGCCCAAGAGTATCATCCAAACGCCTCTTAAACTCCGTCAGGCTTGGTGCTGTGACCAGTTCCCTGGGGAGCCTGTTCCAGTGCCCAACCATCCTCTGTGTGAAGAACCTTTTTCTAATATACAATCTAAACCTCCCCTGTTACAGCTTCAGGCCATTCCCATGAGCTCTGTCAATGGTCACCACAGAGAAGAGATCAGTGCCTGGCCCTCCTCTTCCCCTCACAAGGAAGTTGCAACTTCAGTGAGGTCTCCCCTCAGCCTCCCCATCTCCAGTCTGAACACACCAAGTGACCTTAGCCAGTCCTCATACGGCTTCCCCTTCACCAGCTTCATTGCCCTCCTTTGGATACTCTCTAATAGCTTAATATCTTTCTTATGGTGTGGTGACCAAAACTGCACACACTATTCAAGGTGAGTGTAAGCAGTCTAATTGTTACCATCCAATCCTTTGTGCTCAAAGCTCCATGGCATTTATACTGTGCAATCAATCAGAGATGCCTACATGTAGATAATTAAATTCAAAATCAGTGACCAAAGTAAGACAAGTTTGGATTGATTCTCTCTGGATAAAAACTCAGACACCGTATCAATTTATGTATCTACTGTGAAAAACACCTTTATATACTATGGACATTTGTGGGCTAAAATATTTTACCAGAATAACAGTGCACATCTTCCTGTGCTTGATAGCAAACCAATTCCAGTGACCTAGGCAGAAATATATTGTCTGATTTTGCAACTGCTGCAAAGGGTGATTTTGCAACTGCTGCAAAGGGATGCATCTTCCTGGTAGTATCATGAGTCTGGGCAATTACTAAAGTAAGAAAACTTCACAGGTAACTGCTTCAAATGCTGAACAGGAAAGGGTTTGGAGAGAACAGGTTTTCTTGAAACCACAAGTATTTGTGATTTTGTTTTCCATTTTTTACAAAGGACAAACCCCAAAAACACTAGGAGATATAAAAGGAAATTCCAGAAGAGCTAAAACCCCGTTACAAAATGAACCACAGTGTTCATTATGGAAGTTTGAAACCAGTACCACACAACCTAGCTGAGAGAGACAATGTACATCTTTCTCCACTTTGTACTTATTCCCCATATGACTAATATTACTTGGATAAAAGAGGTATTTTAGGGACCAAGTCTCTTGACCAATGGTTAGTGGCATCCTCAGGGAAAAAATGAAATTTCAAATCCTTGGCTCAAATCAGGTATGAAAGATTGCTTAGCAAAATATATTTAGGGACATCCACTAGACATGCACTCATAGGATCTACCTGATATTTTTATACTTCATACATTCCCTTCCCTCTGATTATCCAACCCAGACTCTTTGTTGTTGCTGTTAGTTCTCTGTCCTATTGTTACAAGCAAATCATCACAGTAAAATCTCACAGATTACCAGAAAGCCAAACCACAGTGATAATTTTAGCCTTTTGGAGAGTAACTTTATGCCATGACACAACCTCTGGTAGCACCTGTACCTCAAGCTCCTCCTGAGGATGCTGTCAAACTTCAAACCAGTATGACTAATGGAAAGAGGTCTCAGAGACCTTTGATACAGGGAAAAACAAATACTGGTTTTCTCAGCTGTAGTTGAAATAGAGCCTAGTAACTTCATCTGGTGGGGAAAAAAGTGAGCAGGCTGCTGCTATGAAGCATGCCATCTGTCGGAAGCCAAGCCAGCCCACCAAGCAAAATGCCCATTTGATCCTAATAACAAGCTACAATGCAAACAAGAAGTTTTCAAAAACAAAAAGGGAGATGCCGCAAGTCTCCTAATATTTACAAAGCCCATGTCAGGTTTTCCCTTGGAAGCAGAAGTCACAGCTGTAGACTTTGACACCCATAATCTCACAATTTTAATTTCATGGCCAACGCAAGCAGCGTTCTTTGTATACACAATAGAGGGAAAAGTCTTTGCACAGTTATAAGATATAGGCCCAGGTGCAGAACCTTGTAGTCCCATGGAGGCAGAAAAAGCAGGAATCTTAAATTCTGTTCTGAGGTTTGAGTTTGTTTTGTTATTACTCGGTTAGCAGTTTATTCAATGCATAGTACTTTTTTAACATTTGCTGCCATTACACAATTCTCATGTCCACAGTAGGCTTTTCAAATTTTTTCAAGGCAGGCACTAAGCGAGAAGCTAGAGGCTGCCGCTTTCTAGCAGCTCTTCAGAAGATGATTTCATATAGGTGTTTTTAACTTGAAAATATGTCATGAAGTAAAGCATCTCACAGTGAAATTGGTGAAGAGGGGCTGATGAGTTAGATCAGTCAGGTAAAACCAATGCAGCCTATAAAATGAGAAAATAACACTTTGAATAGAAAACAAGTAGGAAAAAAATAAGATCACAGAAAACAGTGATGAATGGGATTATGTCTTTTCTCCTTAAAGTGTAACTCTTCCCTGGGCAATAATAGTATGTGATCAGCCTCATCCCAAGTCATGAAGTTAGAGGATAGAAAAGAATGCCCAAAGCCCTAAAATGTGAGCTCAGCAGCAAGAGGATGTGAAAATGGCTGAGAAACTACTTAACCAGAATTTCTTACAAAACTTAAAAGGTGTGCTAGTGGAATTGAGAAAAATATAACTAATAAAAATAAAATCATGGCAGCCACATAGTAGTTTAGGAGCCCTTTGGGGTTTCAAAATTATTTTAGGGCGTCTCATCTCAGTCTGCTCCACAGAAATAGAATTGCATATGTAAAGACCAAAGAGTTTTCTTTCTCAGTAGCCTACCACCCACAGATTTGAATTTGTTGTTGGTTGTTTTTTTTCCCTTAACTTTACCAGCCTCCTAGGCACATCATGCTCACTACACAGGTATAAAAGAGCACAAAAATAGGGTTCTGCATGCAATGCTGCTCTGCCTTACAAGGTTCTTTCCTGAAGCCATATCACCTTCCCACAGCAGCAGAACAAAAACCATTATAATCCCTTTGCATTGTTATGAAATCAGCAGATAAACCTGTAAGAACATATCTACAGAAGAGAGCCTGAGGAAAAAGAAAATAATATCTATTCAAGAAATGTAGAAAATATATGATTAAATTTGCTAGAACCCTATTTCCAGTTCATTAATCATTTTGGAAGGGTAAAAACTGCTACTGGGACCTAGAAGAAAGTACACAGACCCACTGTTTAATTTTGCATCTGACTAGCAGTTCTCCTTTCCTGACTTGCACCCATTTCTCTGCTCTTAGTGTTATTTCAGAGAACTCAGCTATGTGATTTGGTGGTCATTTTTATCATCAGCCCTAGCTTACTGTATCTACCACAGGTACCTTATGTAATTTATGTTTTTAATTTTTCTGCAAAGCACCTAGTACAATGGTGAGAGGCTCCATTTAAAATTACCTACATAAATAAGCAAATATAATACCATTAGCATACAACAGATGGTGCTCAACAAACTTAAACACTGTAAGTTCAGAAAGTTTAGTGGCATTATGGCTTCCAATGCACTGGAGTAACATGTATTTATTTTCTAATAGGTCTAATAGACCTTAATATGTTGCAGAACACAATGATAATCTTGTCACGATTTTCTAGGAAGAATTAAGGATTCTCATTTTATTCATTACATTGTATCAATAGCTTTTCCTGGGCATCACGCTTGTGTTAGACCCAAAAACTCTGAAGTTACATACAGCCGAAAGCCATCTACCACAACTTCTCCAACACCATTAAGAGTGGATATAATGTATAAGAGTGATTGAGTACAATATGTCCAGATGTAAAGCCTTCTGAAAGCTGTTCTGTACCAAGTTATACCCAGGATTCTGGACTCTCCAGTCCGACATCCACAAGTCAGTGCAAGTCTCAAGCAATCTGAGCATCCACTTGGTGTATGGACAGAAGGCCATGTTCTAGGGGATTACTTGCCATCTTACAGACACACTTTCAGAGACAGGACCCCAGCCTAGCAGGGACCTTAGGCATGCCAAATGCTACAGGCATTATTATGAGCTGCTCTGAGTCTGGAAGCGGTGGTTTTGACTACCTTTGGTTTTGACTCCCTTTGCCTGCCCTGCTGACTGCACAAAACTACCCGTCTTTGCCACAGCTGACACAGCGTGTATATGTGTGTCTCCACTGCTTCAGCACCACATCAAGCATAAGGACTTAAAATGACAGTCAGCAGCTCCAGTCTGCTGGCTATGGTGCCACGAGTGTATCTCTGGAAAAGGCATGGAAGGAGGCCATGGGAATTAGTAACAGCACATGACCAAAGTTGGTAGAGCATTATTTATGTCACAGCTCATCCCCCGGCTCCCTTAAAAGCTGTCTTCAAACACAGAATGCCCCATCAGGTAAGTCTGCTGGCCTCTGTTCACAAAACAGTGTTTTGCTGGTTTTTCTTTTCCCTTCTAGAAAATGGCTCTGATCTGTAGGCTACACAGAATAAATCACCAGGGCAATTCTTTCACAGCAGTAGTAAAAACAAGTTAAGCAACATTTATATTTTCCTGTGATTAAACCTTCCCACAGAACTGCCATTCACAAATTTTAAATGACTTACAATATGCTTTGCACCTCAGTAATTATATTCTAAGTCATTAAGTTCACACACACTCTCTCCTTTTGTAGCAACCCACGTGTGCTAGAGAGAAATTACTTCTTAACATGCTTAAGTTTAAAGTCTTCATTTTACATACTGTATATAATCAAACTTTTTATTAAACATTGCCAAGCAATCTGTCTCATTTAAAATGAGCTGCTAGAAGAGGTAAAGGTCCATTAAGCTGTTAATTGCACACTATAACTCTGAATTCTTGAAAAATTATTTGAATATTGTTTTCCCAGATGCTTAATTCCATATTTACCTAATTCTACCACCATAGTTACTATATTGGTCAGGTATATAATAAGAAATCAATATAGCCACATCAGCAAAATTCTCCCAGGTAGAAAGAGGGAACAAAATGAGAGGATTTAATTTCCATTTCTCTTGTTTGAGTTTGATACAGGGAATTTCACTATACAGGTACAAACCACAAATCTGCTAATGTAGAAATACAGGTACACCCTAAAGGCAAAGTGCTTCTGCTACCGTAATGGCTTAAGTGATTTGATAGCTCAAATTCATTGCAAGTAAACCTCAATTAGACTTGAAAATGAAAGTCAAGCAAGTGTCGTAGAAAATATTATATGCCACTGTTTTTAAATTACTTATAATAAAGGCGAAAAAATACTTTAGGCTGTGAAAATAAAACTGAGATGGTTCCAAAACACATAAACCACATATAAACATATTCAAAAAGATTGCTACCTCTTCTATATGGTTCTGAAATAGTTTGAATGCAGGTATTCATATGCAAAAACCTCTCCATTAAAACATTTAAATTTGACTCAGGAGACAGTAACTCTTTTTTACATAGTAGCTAATTAACTAGACCTTACTTCATATGTACCCTTGTCAAATAAAATTATATTTCTCCTCCCTTAAAGACTTTATCTTTGTTTTAGTTTGTAGCAACTTGAATCATATGCTAATGAAAGTAGAGAGAGTGGAAATGAATGAAGCTCATATTAATTTCTCTAAAAGACTTGTAACTCAAAGCACACATGAATGTTGATGTTTATTTTTCCATTTTTTACCTCCCTATTCAATTAGCTGTGCAGACCTTCTCACTATGCTGAGAATCAAGTAATTAGCACTGGTATGTGCAAATTCATTACATCTTGCAGAAGACTCTGTCAGGGGAATCTCTCTCCTCCAAGCCTTATGACCTATCTATAGGAAGGAACATCAGCCAACATCTCATCAAGGCCATGCACTTTAAAAACAGCAGGGAACTTTTCCAGAAAGAATTTGTGGTCACACAAATTGTGGTCACACCCTTTCCACTTTGGAAGGCCTGTGACAGCTCTGAATTGCCAGGTGCGACTTTATGTACAGCAATATACTTCACTGCAGTGTCCACAAGGGACAACCACAACCACCAGCTCCTCAGCAGAAACACCAGAATTCAGGTGCTTTAGCCCTTTCACTGATGCTTGTGTGCTTACAGCTGTGACATTCATGGGCCACAACAAGGAAGAAGGTTACCTTAGCTCTTTTTCATACAATTTAAAAAAAATAACAACAGAAATCAAATCAAAGGGCTCCAAATTTACAAAACAAAACAGCATGCGTATTTTCATAAGTACAAGCAGCCTTGAAACATATCAGCACAATATTTCAAATGACAATAGCTGTTCAGGGCCCGAGACTTCAGATTAAGAGAATTAAATTTCCAAAATTCAGTGGAGTGTGTGCTTATTTAATTAAAAGCAGGCAGAATTTCATTTGCACTTCACTGTTAAGAATGCCACCTATAATATCACATTTCGGCAGTGCAGCTTAAGTCCAATTTATACTAAAAGCATACTTCATCAAACTCATTTTGAAGTTCATTACGAACGCTAAACACCAGTACTATTTGCTATACTGATCCCATCCCATTTGGATGTTTAAATAGGCAACACCGTCAGATAAACTCACAGTGGCTTGTGAATGTTCTATGATTTTTTTTCAGTTGAAGCCTTTTGTATCTGTACTGCAACTGTGAGCTACGTGATGTATCCTTGATTTTAGATTTTCACAGATATGGCTCAAGGCATTGAAAAACTATCTTGCTTGTACCTGTGCCTATAAAGTAAATTAATTTATTTTATTTTTCTCTCACAAATGAAGCAGCGTATTATACTCATCACTGCGCTACATCCCACAGAGCAAGGGCTTCTCACTGACTGACAGAAAGTTACCCTCCTACATCTCCTTCAGACAATGCATATGGCCCAGACCGTGCCCTGTAAGGCTGGCACATGGTAAAACTTTCTCCTACACAAAGGAGAGAGGAGACTTGAAGATAAGCAACAACATCCCATTTACTGCGACAGCCATTCAAGACAGCTGACAAGTGTTACTGGAATGTCAGAGGCCTCCCTCTTTCCTCCAAGCAACTATGTCAGCCAAGTAGGAGGGAGGAGAGACACTGCTACTACCTATTTTGGCTCAGGCAAGTTTGATTAACCAAACTGTACCATGGTTGTTTAGCTTTCTTCCCTGGCTGAGGTAACCTGTTGCTGACAGATTTGCAAACTCCTTTCAAACTACTACAGCAGCACATTTAGCTCATCACAATCAAACACAGGCATTTTTGTGCTGGAGCCATGGGCAATAATGCAGAAATTACCTGCTTGTAGCACACTATTTACATAGGAGGAATATGACCAAGAAAGGTTAGAAGGTCTGTTTTAATCCAGGCTCAGCCAATGCCTTCATATGCTGTCACAGACACAACACGTTAGAGGTCTGTACAGTTTCTCACTCCAGTTTCAAAGCATGCCAACACTCAAATTGATAAAAATGAATGCAGATAAAAATCAAGCGGTTAAAGCCATCCATAAATACCTTTTTCAGGGAAGGAAACATTTCCCACGTATGTTTCTTAAAAACTCCATGATATTGTATAGAGTATTTATGGAGTTCACATTAAGCGTTTTGGCACAATTAAAGTTCTACACATGTGGCAGGATATTCAGTCCTTGGAAGGTCAGAAAGCTTTCCAAACAAGCTTGTACAAGGAGACTTAAGGGCTTGGAGTGTCTCGGTTTGGGACTAAAGGCTTTCCAGCCCTGAGAGGTGAGCAGGGCAGCTATTTTCTAACTGAACCTTTTCGATTCGCATTTTCACCTTCTACAGGAAGACAGATCTGTGTGAAATAAAACAACCTTCAACTTTTATGAATTTACAGCAAGTGTAAGCATCTTGAGATAAGCTCTTACTGGCAGGCAGATCATTTTCTCCTATTGCAAGTTAGCATGGGCAGTCATTGAACTGAAAGTTTCACAGTCAGCTCACCAGAGAGACAGACTCCTAAAAGAAGACTGAACTGGACACCACACAGGATTTTGGCACCAGGATTTTCGAATGAATAGGTCAGTGAAATTTTTCTTAGCGGGGCAAAAGTAACTAAGACTGTGCCTCACACCTCTGCTGCAGTGGTTCTCTTGTTAGCACAAAAGCTGCAGCACTATATTCCAGAGGTCAGTTTGAGTATTGTTCATCATCTTTTGTCTTTTTGTGTTGTTTTTTTTTTTTGTTGTTGTTGTTGTTGTTTTGTTCGTTTTGGGTTTTATTTGTTTGTTTTTATTTGGGGAGTTTTTTGTTTTGTTTTGTTTCAGTTTCTACAAGACAAGGCTGTTTTCATACATAGCTTACCATAAGTCAGAAATATCTGTGGACATTGACAGATTTTCCAAAGAAGTGATTCATGTCTCTAAAACCTCCTTTATCACATGAAAAGTATTTGCAAAAGAAAAATTATTGAAATGCTAAACAACTTTAAAAGAGTAAAGACAGACAAACTAGAAGTGGTAAGAGGTTGCCTGAGAAAGGCCCGAGTGTTTAAAAGCTCTTAGGTGTACCACAGCTGTGATCACTGGATTCATTACAAGCCTAGGGATTCTCCATAAAATCCAAAGCATATACATCATACTCCTCTAAACAGTGTCACCTTCCAAAAGCTTAAAATAAATTTAAAAAATGTTGCTAAATTATTAGCAACATGTTATTGAGCTTGCACTTTGTCACATCAATGATGCAATTTTCTTCTGCCTTCAAACATACCAAATATACTAATAAAATCTAGCAAATTAAACCTGGGTTCAGTAGTTGTTATTAACCTTAATATAAAGGAGACAATTCTATTCAAAGTCTTGCCTCATTTATCTTTCATATTCCTATACCTTACCAGGACTTGTGCTGCTTCTTAAAGGCACCCTTGAATTTCAAGGACATCATCTTTGCTTATAACGTTCAAATTAGAAATAAAGTTTAAAACAAGTAAGAAACTTGAATCAATGAAATAAGCAGAGAAATGAAAGAATAATGAAAGATAGAAGGAACTCACTTATATTGCCAGCATATATTACAAATGTCTATCTCAGTTTTAGGTACTTATTTGCTATCATTTCAAACTAACAATTAAAGTTAGTGCATTGATATTCAAAGAAGTAGATGCCTAAAGTTATCAAGTCAATAAAATAATCTTCTCTCCTTTAAGTCAATGTGATCTCCCTAAACAACAACCCTCTGTACAAAATCTCACAATCTCCGTTAATTTTTGCTCCATTCATATATAAGAATCAACCAATATATGGACCACATTATCACTTTCAGCATAGCATGAAATTTCATAACAAAAACAAACAAGAAAGATCATGTTCCAATAAATTTATGCCATTCTAGAAGAATCCCCAGAAAGATGTGCTTTCTTTCTTCGTAGAAATCCATTGTGCCTATGGATTTCCTCTATTCGTTTGAAATGCTTGTGCCATTCCCTTAGCTTTACAGTGTTTTTGTTTTCTCAGAGTACCCAGAACATTTGATGAGGTCACACCACGATTTCAAGAATCTTTTATTCTGTCTCAATTACCATACTGCAGGACTTATTTCAACAACCCCATTCTACTTTGGCTACACATTTCAGAAAGATTAGGGTAATCCAGATTAAGCCCAGAGACAGAGTGGGGGGGCAGATGAAGAAGGCACCTTGGAAGTAGAATCTAGAGGAGCTTATCTTATTCAACCTAAGAAAACAGAAGAATGAAAAAGGACTCCTCTACATAAATGCATTAGAAGGGGTTAATCGTAGAAAAGACCACAAAAGCCTATAGACAACATAAAATTTTGGTGTAGGAACAAAAGGATACTAGCTACTCAAGAGCCAGTGGAAGAGGGAATTTTCTAGTCCTCTCAATGGGGAAAGATTATTAACAGTAAATGAAAAGTAATCTCTAATAGCAGGAGATGAGACACAAAAACACTGAAAGTCATGTGCATTCCCATACTTTGAACCATACCGGCTGGGATATGTTTCTGACCTGGCTGTCCTGAAACCAGGCCCCCTAAAACCCTTACTGGGTCCACATACACTTGTTTCATCCCTGTAGGGATTAAGGTGGCTGGTTTACACCACATCATCGCCTGTCATCTGCCACCTGCCATCAGTCACCTGCCGTCCTTCTGCACTTCCCCTTCTCAGTTTCTTCTGCTTAAGATTGCTACTGCAATTCTCCCACTGGCTCTGCTCCCTCTGGTGTTTAACACGATCTCTGGGCAGCCTGGAAGCCGTGCAGCTGACTGCCTTTTTCCATAGAAAAGTTTTCATCAGGGCAGCAATGACCTCGCTAACAGGCGGTTATATATTTAATGGACACAGTTGCCTGCAGCTAAGTGCTGTCTCAGAGCCGAGGGTGGGGGAGGGTAGAAAAAAAGAAAACAGCTGCTAACAGACATGGGATATTAACTCAGAATTTGAGCAAGCAGATTGGAGAGAGCAGGGGAAAAAAAAATTTAGGACTGCAGCATCTAGCATTGCCACTGTAAATAATCTGCTCATTAGAGAAAGAGAGCTGACAACATGCATTAATGTCTGACAAAGCAAATATATTTGCTCTTTCTGTAAGAATACTGAATGAACTACAGATAGCCTGGAACAACACATAGAGGAAATGGCTTTATCAGAGTTGGCAAAGCAGCCACAGTTACACTTGATGTAACAGGAACAGAAGACAATTCTAAGGCTACATCACAACTGAGAGGAAAAAAAAAAAAAAAAAAAAAGGGATGAAATCACTCAAACACAGAGTCACTTGTCCCAAAGTTACCATTACTTGCAGATCATATCTGCTTCTGGAGAAAAAAAAAACCCAGAAGATCCTGAATACATCACTATATTCAGGAAGATAGAAGTTCAACAGCAGTTAAAAAAATTTATATGCTCAAAATTCAAATAATACATCATGAACTAGCTATCCCCCTTATATAGTGTTATATAAGTAACACTAATAGCTATTCTCTTAAGTCAAGTTTATAATAAAACTACTTCAGTGGATATCAGAGTTTAAAGTACTGAAAATCATGATCATTCAGGATCATCAAGTGTGGGCAACAAAACCAGTACCAAAGTGCTGAGGGAATGGAACAGTAATTAGAGTCAGAACTGACAGTCAGAATTTGGGATGAGGGAAAAAAAGTCATAATGAAAATGATGACTGTTTAAGGACTCGGGTCTGCTCAAGTCTATTGGTAAAAACTGCAGCAAGATAGGGCTCAGACAGCAAATAAAGAATGAGTGAAAAAGCTGTGCCTTACAGCAAAGTGACACCAGGAATTTCAGATTCATTGAGACACAGATGCCACCAGGGAAGCCCTTTGGAACGCTTTCATGTGTCTTCAACAGTTTAATTATAACAACAGATGAAGTACTCATATTGCTTTACAAGTGAAATGAGCAAGATTCAACATGGAGCTCAATAGCGGGTTTGTTAACTTTACAGACTGTTTTCCAAGGCTATGATTTTAAATATAACATACAAACAGCCCAGGTTAAACTTTCATCAGTTGGGCATTACTTGGTAGAGGATCACTGACTCAGTTTCAGATGGAGCAAAACAGAAAGTGTCCACAGTCTTCAAAAAAATTAGGCATGAGGAAAAATATCAGCGGAACTTTGGACAACATACATAATTGAAGGTGGCATTCAAAATTTTTTGACTTCAATCAGATGGAGCACCTTTCCAACTCTACATAACTTGTGCTGAGAAACAGAAGTATGCTGAAGTCAGAACAGAGTTGTCAAGCACAGCAGGTGCACACAGGGGATGGCAGAAATTACATTTTTACTAAGTATCTGGTCTCCCAAAAGCCTTACATAAAATACAAATAATCATCTAGGCCAGTAATGAAGTTGTCAGGCTCCCCTGGAGTTGGCGAAGGAATGGCTGGTGTTCCCAAGAGCTAGTCAGGGCTATGTTACTGCTCACTGAAGAGCCAGGGCAACAGGTGTTACCAGAAACATCACAAACTGGTGTCTCATTGAACTGCTTCTTAGGAAGCAATTGCAAATCCAGAAGAGGAAAGAACACATTTCTTCTACAAATGTTGTACAGCCCAGAGAGGAGGAAAAAAGCTTCCATATAAACCCTGAAAAAGACAAAGAGATGAAGAGAAGGGGAAAGAAGCAATTTGCATTGGGAATATCTCACTATTTTTATCAATCGGTATTTTGTTCCAATTGGACTATCTCATTCATCAGCTCATGTGCCCTTTGATAGACTTCCCCATGGACACAGAGGCCACTGGGTCCCTGCTAAAAAAGCAGCTGAGGAGGTAGGGAGGCTGTGTGCATTTTAAAAATGTGAATTAAAATGGTGGCCTGAATCCAAGTAAGCCTGTACCACTCTCTGTCTTCTGAATGCTATCTAGAGAGCAATGGCACAGAAAGATCACTTTTAAACTTAGTCTCCATAGCTCCTTTGTCACAGCCACATTAAAAAAGCAGACTCCTGAGGGGTTTTTTTCTGAATCAGAAAGAAAAAAAAAGTAAAGGTTGTCTCCAGTCTTTTTCAGACCTCTTTACAAAACGTTCTAACCACCCATACAAATTAAACTCAGAATTGCCTAGAAGCATTTCATCCTTTGTGTTCATAAACTAGCAATCTTGACCCCTAGATTTTAATTTACTTTACTGAAATATTTATTTCCTTCAATAAATGAAGCATTCCAGATTTGACTCTCTCCGCAACAAAGAATAGCCAGAGAGCATGACCATCAATATACCAGTTTTATTTACTGAAATCTCTTTATATAAACCACGAAGGTATAAAACTGACTACTGGAAGAGTCACACAAGGTATTAGCAAATTCATTTCTAAAGCTTCAGCTTATCAAGTTAATGATTAATTAATTTATTAAAACAGAGATGAAAGTCCAGGAGCAAAGTTCCCAAATAAGACAGATTGATTTTATTTGTTCTTAATCCAGTCTCATTCAGATATAACAGTACCTATTACCATGACCAGAAGCTTTTTAATACCTTGCATAGGCCTGCTAAGAGTAAAGACAACAAAAGTAATGGATTGACTCCTAGAAACACCTGCTTATAAAATGGAGTCGTTTGCATAAAAGGCTAGGTGTGGCCAAGGAGAGAACAAGAAGCATCTGCACCAAAGCCATTGCTCTGTTGTCCTTCAGTACATAACAGAGCACAGAGTGGGGATATCAGCCACCTCGCTGTGGCACACTGGGATTGTTTTACTACATGCCTAAATAATTTCATGAACCATGAGAAAAAGATCACCCTCTTGCCTAAACTCTTGCAAAAAACCTATCCATTATTCATAATTATCTTCCAATGCTTCTCCCATTTGCCATGTGCAGAGTCCTTTCAATCTTTTTGCTGGACTTCACTGACTGTGGTATTTCAGAATTGCCCCCCTGAGCAGTGGGATCAGGAGAAGCAGGAAAAGTAGGATTTGCAAATGGTATTATAAAACAAGCATGCAAAAGGGCTGAACCATCCTATTTTTAAAACAAGGTTTTTAAGTTGGCAGGTGCCATTAAGGAGGACAAGATGCAGTGCTCAGATGTCATTCATCCTTACAGTCTCCTGTCAATGACCTTTGCAAAGGGCAAATCAATACTAAGCACATACTGTATCTACTATTTCTTACTGTGTAGGAAAGGTCAGCTCATTTTCATGTATGTATCAGTTCCAACATTGCTGTTTTCAGACATAGAACTACTTAAACCTGGGAATCAATAAAAAAAATTTTTATCTTACACATAGCAGCATTTCAAAATAAGTGATAACTTAAAAAAAAAGCCTTGGAATGAAAACATTTCATAATGAAGGAATGTAGAACTTTACCTTGCTATCATGATGTTCTCTACAAATAAGTGCAAATGAAATTCTAAACAACATTTATGGGACTACTTCCTTAGCAAACTCTAGTACCACCTGTATATTTTACCACAGAAAAAAAAAAAATTTAAAATACTAAGACATTTACCGTCATTTTATGCATGCCTGCTGCACCTTTTTTTTTTTGTAGGCATAGGCCACAGAGATTATTCTCCTCTTATAGTTCACTTAGATGGCATATTTTGAGAAGGGCCTTTATAAAAATGCATGTTTTGGTTCTGTATTTAAACTTGATCCCATTTAGCTCAATGCCCAATCCTTTTAGCTTCAGCAACAAAATTCTGTAATACACATATTGCCGCAGTCTAGGAGATGTTTGGTACTGAAATCACAGCTGAAATTTCAGAGCTTTTGGAAATAGATATTTGAATTCCTGAAGTATGATTCAGTTTAACATTTCATAGTACCTGAAAGTTCAAGGATGAACATCAGAAGTCTATTACAAAAACACTGTGTGTAAATGAAAAAGTATCCTGTTGTATATTTTAAATACACCAGAAATTTCAAACAACACTAAAACTGGCTCTGGTTAGAAGACACTGCTGCACTATTTGATATTGCAAGGGTAAGATCCACAAGGACAGTGTTTTAAAATATTCAGAAAGACAGTATTTTAAAATGCTTACATATGGGAAAAGGGTTATTTAATACTCAATATAATGAATTTCTTAGTTGCATTAACTGCAACATCATAAGGAGATATTGTATTCCTGTTCCTTAGCTGTGTTTAGGTGGAGCAATGGCACTTCCATACATCCATAGGCATAAAAAAGACATAAAAAGGATCTATAATCTTTTGATGCATACATTTAATACATTTCAGTAAGGTTTAATACAATTCTTGCTTCCTCTTCTCAGCATAACTCATGGTTAATGTAGGGATATGCACAATGCTGAAAATCACTCAGCAGTTCCACTTCAAGAGAAGAGAAACAAAGTTTTTAAGAATAAAACAACTATTTCTACTCTTATTGCACTTGAGTTGGTCAAGAGGTAAACCATCTTACCATAATTTTGTAAATCTTAGAAAACATCCACTGATTCAATTATTTAATTATTTACTTTATTTTCTTGCAAATCCAAATTCTAAGAGTGGTTTCTCTCTGTCAAGCAGATATGAAGGTAAAACCAAATCATTCAGCTTTGTACCATGAAAGAGTGTACACTGCCAGACTGGGAAAGTCTATTCTGGTGCAGCTATCAGCAATACTGACAAATATAAACATGAAATTAAGGTTTGTGTTTATTTTTAATTAGTTAGTTATGCCATCCCACTGAAAAATCAAAACAAAAAACTAAAAGAAAACCCTCACAAAATAAAATCCTATTTTCTTGGGGTCAAACACTGAAAATAGAGCTATACTTCTGACTGCAGCCATGTGCCAAAAGCAGAATTAGAAGGAAGCAACTAATTTTAAGAGCCCTGAAATTACCTGCTGAACTATTTTTTCACAGAGGAAATCCAGTCTATACACTGTGATGTCGGACAGAGCTGCCTGTCTCCCTGTCTTGTAACACTGCATATTTTGATTAGCTGCAATGGCATGGAAGTATAGATTTTTAATATACTTTTATTGCCTTTTAGATAACTGACTTACTGACAGTGGTTTTAGGGCATTTTCTTCTTCAATTTTTATGACTACGCCTTTTTGATGACTATGCTTTTTAAATTTTTATTGGAGAATAATGGCTGAATTTCTATAGGGATAGATGACAAATTCTATTAGGTACGATACTGAAAATGTTCATTTAGATGCAGAGGGAATTTAAAAAAAAAAAAAAAAAAAAAAAACAACCTAAAACCCAACAAAGCCAAAACAAACAAACAAAAAAATGCCCAATAAAACCATTGGTATGTTCTTGTCAACTCCCATCCTGCTCTTAAAAAAGTCTTAAAGCAGGATCCAAAATAATACAAGCTGAGTATGTAAGCTCTTTTAAAGTAATCTAGGTTCCTTACAAAGTGAAAGTCTATTTCCTTACTCACTAACACCAAAGAGCAGAGAGTACAATACCAATTATTCTAGAAACAGTTACACTTCCTGCTGTGTCTTCATAAGCAGAACGATGAAAGAGCAACGTTGCAATAACACTGAGAGTAAATGGAAATCAGAATGCTAACGCTGCATGTGAGCACACAGGTCTGCTCAAAAGGCTCTGAAGGGCTGTAGGTATTGCTCTAACTGGTTATAAGTGGCTGCTTTTGAAAACAGCTATTCCTCATAGGTAGTCTCTTCCATTTCATTTGGCCATAGGTTGTCATCCTGCACAGCATTAAGAGAGGGTTGTAGAAAAAGGAAAAATAAATGCTTTCTCCAGATAGCTGGTGGTGGGGAGGAGTGAACCAGTTATAGCCAGCAGCAGCGTGAAGCTAGAAATCTTGGGTTTTTTACACCCTAATAAAAACGCAGCCAGAGGAAAAGGGTAAAAAGGTGTAAAACAGATTTTCTTCATTACAACGATGAACATTACAATGCTATTGTTCTGAATTCTGTGATATTTTTTTGAGAAATATTTGCTTTCAAGGAAGATGATAAAAAAGAGGAATCGGTGACGCTTATTTCCTTACACTAAGAGTTTCAGTTAATAGCAGGCAAATGAACTCAAAGCATACATATTCTTCAATAAAGACATGTTTTATAAAGTAGCAAGAATTACCTGAAAAAAACCCCTAAAACAAATAAATGAGTACCTAAGTTGTATATTTTGTCATGGTGTAAACTAATGGCAGGAAGTGTACTTCAGCACACTCCATCCTGAACTTTAAGAAGAATACCTTATTTAGGGAATCAGTTCATTTTCTTACCTGTACCCAGAAGTCCCAACACTCAATTTTACCTTTTCTTTTTGTTTTTGCTCTGAACAGTTTTACTAAAACTACTTTCAAAGGTATTCTCTTACTCCAACAAAAGTACCTGCAGTAAAACAATGTATACATCCCCATAAGCCTTTTATAAATTCTGAAATTATGCCATATTTAATTTTATCTGAATTTTGACCATTTCCTTGTACCTAGTCCCACCTTACTATCTTACCATACCATCTTACTAATAATCACTTTTAAAATTCCAACTTCTATATCTTAATTAAAACTGTGGATTTGTGTTGGGAGTGAGCACGACCCTGAGGACGAGGAGACATCATTTGAACAGTGGAAAGCACGCTACGTGGATGGTAGCAGCATGGAAGGAATGCCTGTTGTGGAAACCACTATGTGATGAACTGCTCTTATGTGTGCTTTTACTTTTTTGGAGTAAACCTATGAGTAGGTTAATCCTCCATATTGTCTTCTTCTTCTCCCTCATGGACTTGGCTGCTGCCCTAGGGGCACAGCAACAGCCTGTGATAGGTTGGCTATGGTGCAGTACCAACCAACAGAATTGCTTGGCGGGTTTCCCTCGGTCTGTTGGCGGGAAGTTCTGTAATGTTAACACCCAATTATGCATATGCATTACCCTTGTCCAATAATGTTCGAAGGATTTGCATGCTCCTCTCCCTTTCCAGAGTTTTCTCCCTGAACCCTATATAAACCCTGTTCCCCCTCAATAAAGTGGATCAGCTCATCACCCTGGTGGATCAGCATCTCCCTTCTAGCTGTTCCTTTGCTTGCACCATCTGTGTCTCTAGTCTCCCTATTTAAGGCCTTGGGGCACTTGTAGCATAGGTCTGCTAGGACTATAGCCAGCGCATACACCTGCTGAACCATCGCTCCCTGGCTAGGTGAAGAACCCCTCACGCTGGTCCGCTCCTTTCCCGAGCGCACCAAGCCGCGTCAGATTTGTATTACAGCATTGAGAATTGAGGCACCTGGGAGAAAAAGAACTGATATGGTCCAACACTTGATTGTCCAAATACATTGTGTTTTAGAAGTGACATGTTTTCTTTAGGCATGACAGATGACCCTCAGAAAATAGCATCACATCACACAGGCCTAATGAAAATAAAAACTATAAGGGGCATCATGCAAGATCTGAAAGAAAGATTATTCTACCTGTATCGGACATGCTCGATTGTGTCATATGTCAGCTTGCTGCTGATATTCTGGCTATGAGGGTTGCCTAGGAGACAAAAGAGATACAGAAGTTAATAATTAATCACAATTTTGCTATTAAACTTCTCTTTTATGAAAGTATTACACCAAGCCAGCCCAAAAGGTGACAAATAAAGTTTCAACGTATACATCCTAGCAATGCTCTGAAGCTCCTTAGTTAGTCCAGAGAAAGGACATAGGCTAAAGCAATTATGACAGATCTGGAAACTTCAGCTGGAACTCTTATTTAGGCAGTTATTCTAAAAAAGAAAGGCAACTGTATATGCACAAACATACTAGGAAAAACTACAGACAGAATGTACATACATAAATGTATTTGCACAGTAGTTAAGAAGTAAGAGACAGCATCTGGAAATAATAGACATTAGTGACAGAACACCAGGATTAACCCTTGGGGTTTTAGCATTTGAAATTCAAATAATTCATTAAAACATAAATTTTACTGCAAAATTAGTAACCACCTTAGACCAGCTCAGGATAAGCATGTATTAACAATTAAGATAGCATATAATAAGGGCATGAATTGAGAAAAAAATTGAGAAAAAAAATCTTGAGCAAGAAAGATTACAGCAATATCCACTCAGGCACAGAACATTTTCCTACTAGTAAATGGCACATTCCTTGGAATAAATAGTTTGGAAAGGGCTTAAGAAAAAAATTGGTATACAAATACACTTTTTGCAATAGGCTGAAACATAAGCTACTCTATTTTTAAAATTTCAAAATCACCCTGCTGAAAGTAATTGAGTGAGGGTGTTGAAAATAATGAATTTTGAGCTCAAATCAAAAAACTAATACCTACACTTTTCACGTCTGATGTTGCATTTCTGTAATTTCCAATTCAAATATTCTCAATTTAGAAGTGAGAATATCTCTTACTTATGTTACTTTCCCTCACTGACACATGCAAAAACTAAACTACAGTTCTTTTCGCCTGTGGATTACCACCAAGAAAATAAAAAAAGCTGCAAATCAAACTCCCCCTTTAGTCACATCTGTGTTTGTTAAATTAACTCTTTTTGTACAGCAGTTGCTGTCCTCAGAGTATGAGATGTAATTTTTACAAAAGAATGAGAACTGACCATATGAAAGCTCTCATTATCATTTTAGATGAAAGCACTAATGAAAAAATACAATTTGTTCTCCTATAGCATTACAGGTACTGTGCAAATCTGCTCCAAACTGGCAGCACTACTATTTCTACTCACAAGCAATTAATGCACAAATTATATTTTTTTTTCTGCCACAGATGGTACTTATAATAAGAGTTGAGCCCAACGTTGTTTGAAATAAGTAAGATAAGAGCATACATTTCACTTTACAATGTCTGTTTTGAGAAAACATTAATTTTAATATCACTGACATGCACTTCAATAGGAGATCTTAAATGTAATCAAATCAACATATTTTGTTATAAGAGAAAAAAAACCCAAACAACTCTATTCCTATCAAAAATAACATTATTTCACAGCAGAACTTAATTCCATGCTTTGGATCCTGGCCTTGCCAGTATTCAGAAAAAAAATAGGGGAAAATGGCACATACAATGCCACATTGAAAATGAAACTACCCAGAGCTCTCACGTGGCTTGCCAGTTGGTAAGCACACAAGTGTGCCAGTGCTAGAGAAAACAGTTTTCTTGCAAAGCAGTAATACCTAGTTCCCAAGTGAGGAATCTCTTTGTTCTGTGTATCAGAGAACATAAGAAAGACACAAAACTAGCAAAAAGGACACATGACCCACAGACAGTAAAACACAATAAGAAATTTTGATTACTTCAGTGGGACTACTCTCACCATAATACTGTACAGTACATTTTTTTCTGTTTGAGCATGACTCATTCCAGTGTAAATTGTCTCACACAGTAACAATATTTCCTAAACAATGGATGCTGCTGCCTTTGTATAAAATCACACTCATTTACCTTGGCTAGATAATAATGTTAGAAAGAAACAGAAGGTTTAGGTAGAGGATTTGGGGATGAAGTGCTTAGAGGTGGTGCTGAAGAGGCCCTATCCACAATTGTAATAGCTAAATCTCCACCCACATACAGCATAATTTTGTAGATATTCTTACTCACATTCTTATGTGCAAGACTGCTTTGGCAGTACACATCCTTTTTCTGAGTATGCATTGAAGTACAATAGTCTGAGAGAGGTATAGCACCTAGTCCCTGCCTAAAATCACTTGGGATCTTTGAGCTAGGCTTTCTTCTAAATAAAATACTTATACTGAGTCCTTATAAGCTCCCTGTGATGACTCCCACTGAGAATGACAGTGGTTCTGGATTTTGATCCTTGCGTAAGAAAATGAGTTTGTGTTTGTGTGGAAAAAACACAAAGACGGAACAAACAATGCTTATAACGACACTGTATTTCTTTATCCCAAGCACGGTGCCCTAACTCTGAGGCAACAGAGTCATGCTCCCTTTGATTTCTCTTCTTCACCAACACCAACACATCCTTGGTCACCAAAGAAAGAAATAACTCAGAGGGCCTATGCCTCCTTTGCAAAATCACTCATCTTCTAATTACTCTATTGCAATGTTAAAAAACCTGCAGAAGGTCTCTTCCAAGACCTTTAACTAAAACAGAGTTTTAAACTATTTAGATGGAAATTAAAGAAGACTAACGGGAACACTGTTTTGCACTTACCATAAACGTTGTTTCTGAGGTCATCGGTAAAAGCTTTTAGTAGACTCTCTGGGAAAAGTGCTGAACCAGCATGGTCAAGGTAAGTAATCCCTAAAATACAAACAAAATTGCTAGAGTCAATTTTTAAAATATTAAAGTCCATTTTCTCCCGCAGACTACATTCTGAAGTGTACCATTCAAACATACCTTTTCATTCACTAGCAGAAAAAAAAAAAAGGATGAAACAATAGAAACCAAACTATTTCATTACCCGTGCATATTTTTCAATTAAAAACAAAGAGGTCCTTCCTTTCATGTTCAGATTATACATCCTTTAGAAGGGAAATATCTTTTTGTTTAGCCTATACAAGACTGAGCAAGCCGGTGTCTTCAGCCACAGTACCGTGCTACTCCTAGGCACTACTTACTACGAAAACTACTATTACCACAAAAATAGTAATTATTATTAATAGCAACAGCAATAGTAATATTGTCCCCATGCTGGCAGGTGAAGCAATTCTCTCAAGAACTGATAAAGCCTAAATCATGTCTGAAGCCCAAAGACACGACTAGTATAATTTTTAATGTATTTAAATATGTCTCGCCACTCTGCTGCACTTAACATTCAATTCATTTTCAAAATCTCCTTTCATATTATTAAGATATTTCAAAACTTTTAAATAAATGCTTATTGGAAATGAAGTTTTTTTTCATGTTTGGCCATTTTAGATTTCTTAATCTTTAGCAATTATTCTTCCATTTCTCCAGTGTGTTTCATGCTCTTTATTAGTTTTTTCATTTCACTTACCTTAAGTACTTCAACCTATTTCAAATTTTAATAATGATGAATATGATTAAGATTAGAATTTTATTAAGTATTTTAAAGGTCTTCACTTTCCACAGGGATTTAAAACTGAGTTAAGCTTTAAAGGAGAAACCTTGACACTTGGAAATACATATTATTATATATTATGTTACCGTAGCAGTGATTCAGTAGGTAAAGCTGTGAGGCAGTGCTAATGATAAAACCAATCCAGACACCCATCCTTTATTTTTAAAAGAGTCCTATCCTGCCTTAAGATTCCCCCACTTAGAGTCCTAGTAAAAGCAGAATTTCTAATGATGGCTTGAAGACAACTAAGTGTTTTTGAGGTGCTTCTAAGGATGGAGTGTGGGTCAATTTTTTAGCTGTACAGGCTTTTAAAGTTTTTTGGGGTGGTTTTTTTTTTTGGGGGGGGGGGGGGTGACATCCTGGCCAACACTCTCCCAACAAAGCTCACACAGAGGTGCCTTTTGGCTCATTAGCTTTCATGGGCACCAGGAGCTCAGACAAGAGATGCTCCTCTGGGTGCAGAGAGCTTCTGTCTTTAGACTCTTCCAGTCCTAAGGAGGATGACAGCACTGAAGTGACTACACAACCATACAGCACAAGGGAAAACCAGGCAACCACCTGAGGCTCCTCAAACCATCCACTGACAAGGGGACGGGTGCTTCCCATTCTGACCAACACCCCTGTGATGCAATGTGGGCCAAAAGATCTCTAGGTAAAGGCCCCCAAGTGGTTTTTCAAATCTGTTTCCTTACATAGCTCATGATGAAGAACAACACTGTGGTTCTGTGAAATGCAAATTAAAAAAAAACAAACAAACAGTGATTTTTAAATTCATCCTCTGGGTATAATACTTTGGAAATCTGTGAGGAAATTTGGCTGAGGAAGGAAAAATTACTAATTCTTAAACTTTTATTTTATGTTTAATGTTGCTGTTTAATTGAAAACAGAGAACAGCATTTAATACTCTCTCTCCACTGCCCAAAAATGAAATGGGCTCTTTCATCATTTGAGACTGCACCGAAACAAATATCTTCATTGCTATTGCACTTTTATGATGTAGTTTTTCCTTGCTGTCCTATTTCAACAAAATTGTATTTTTAAAGGAAAGAAAAAAAAAGTGGCACATGTATAACACCACCAAAAAGCATATTAATAACTTCCATTGTGCTTTTCCCCTGGTTTAATAACATTTTCTATTTTATATTTATTGAATGCATAATAACCAAAGAAATTTTTCAGTATACAGAGAATAATACAGTTCCCCCTTTCACTGTGGTATTTAGTATAAAGGCTGTCAGCACTATGAAATTATACTGTTTACAGGAAGTAACAGAAGAAAGATTATATAATATGATCAACCAAAAGAGAATTAAAATGCAATATCCATCAGGACATGGTTTCATTGCTCAGGGAAAAAGTAAAATTAACTTTTAGTTTAATTTACATACTATTATGTTTGGAATGTGTAACTGACTTCACTGATCTAATAATATACCAACTATTTGATAAAATCATATTTCAGAAGTAGGATTTTTTTAAAGGAATACCGAAAACCATTCAATGTGTCGGCATTAGTTATGAAAAATTATTCAGCCAGAGTATTGGTTCAAAAGCTGCAATATTGATGTGCTAATATCCTTGCAGATTAATTTTACATGGGGAACTATTTGGGTACCAACACAGGCCAGTCTGTCCTGCTGAAGACAGTCCCAGCCCAGCTCTTTGATCTTCTTATGTGCTACAAATCATTCTTTACAAAGCATCCACCATGTCCAAATGCCTACCTTGGCTCTTTGTAAAACTTCATGAGTGTAAATGCACATACAGCATCAGAAATGCCAGGGAACCATTCAGTTTAACTGAACATTTCTATTTCTTAAATGTAAAAAAGATAATTTAATTTGGAGCTTTTCAACATTACAGTTTAAGCCCAAGTGACAACACTCAATTTCACAAAGTCTGACCATCTGCAAACATACAAGGCAAAAAGAAACTACCAGAATAATCTTAGGGAGCCAATATATCTGCTTCTTGACAAAAGCACACTTTCCTAAAATGTGACTCCACCTGACCTAGAAGAAATTTAAAGACATCATTTGATGAACTGAGCGTAGAACAAGGCAGTTACATCTTCACGAAACCTTTTAGTAACTATTAAGTTATGCATATGTCTACCACCCAGAGGATGTTCCAGAGGGGAAGGAGCATGAGAGACCATGGAGGCACTCCCTAAAATGGCCCAGTGGCACATGGAGACTACACTTTCTCATCCTTCACAACCCTTGTTGAGTGACCCAGTTCCTATATGGCTTAATTATTACTACTTTGGTATTATGCAATTTTTTCTTTTAGTCCTTGAAATTGTTCTTGGTGTTAAGCATTTCTGAACTTTGACTGAGCATCACTTCCAAAAATAACCAATTTACCTATATACCATGTGGCTGCTCTATGTTCACCTCCATTACCTTTTGTTATCCTGTGATTCTATCACAGTCACCAAAACAAGCCAACCTGCTCTGTGGCTTCACAGATTATTTCTCACAGCCCTGGAACTTCAAAATTCCTTCACTCCAGCTGCCAGTTATATTGCCAAAAGTCTCATAATGAAGAATGAAATGTGTAGTTACAAGGCAGCAACTCCACAGAGTCATGAATCTTGAATGGTGGATTTAATTGCAGTTCAGTAGGATTATCTACACAATATTACTTGGGAAGTAATGCCCTGGGGAGACAGTATATATCTTAAGTACAGCAATATTAGCAAAACCAATGTGAAATAGATTATATGAAAACAAGCTGAAGGCAGAATAAAGCATTATCTGTCAAAAGATAAAGATGAGATTTTCATATATGAAAACAAAAGAAGGAGAAAAAAAAATAGGGAGGAGAGGGCTCTACTGAGGTCATAGAAAAGTATGATATAATTTGGATACAGTGAGGTTTTAACAGGTAATTTCACATCAGCTACCTCAGATTCATGGAATCATAGGATGGCCTGGGTTGGAAAGGACCCAGATCATCTAGTTCCCACGCCCTTACCACGGGCAGGAACACCTGCCACTAGACTAGGTTTCTCCAATCCTATCCAACCTGTCCTTGAACACTTCCAGGGATGGGTTATCCACAACTTCTCTGTGTTCCACTGCCTCACCACCCTCACAATAAAGAATTTCTTCCTAATATCTGGAGTAAAGTTACTCTCTTCCAGTTTGAAGCCATTCGCCCTTGTCCTTTTGCTACACGCCCTAGTAGAAAGTCCCTCTCTACCTTTCCTGTAAGCTCCCTTCAGGTACTGGAAGGCCATAATTCGGTCACCCCGAAGCCTTCTCTTTTCCAGATGGAACAAACTCAATTCTCTCAGTCATTCCTCATAGGAGAGGTGCTCCATCCCTCTGACAGTCTTGGTGGCCCTCCTCTGGACTCACTCCAACAGATCAATGTCTTTTCTTTGCTGAGGACTCCAGACCTGGATGCAGCATTCCAGGTAGGGTCTCAGAGAGTGGAGTAGAAGGTCAGAATTACCTCCCTCAACCTGCTGGCCACACTGCTTTTGATGAAGCCCAGGATATGGTTGGCTTTCTAGGCTGCAAATGCACATTGCTAGCTCATGTTGAGCCTCCAGGTCATTAATCCAAGTCAGATACTCTTTAGAGCCAACTCCCTCTTTCCAGTGACTGCATTAGAACTTAGCTCCCCTAAGGGATGCTCCTAAATTAAATAGCAAAAGTAGCTTTAACTATGTAATATAACCTTTATGAAAGTGCCTGAAATCTCACGATGACACAGGGCATGATATGTCCACACACTGTAAGGAAAGATAGACAGAAAAAAATCTCATTATGCAAAACCATTAATGAAGTACATTAAACATTTAATGAGTATTGATACCTGTACCTTCAATTTCTTTTTGGCATCAATTTAGACAAAAACTATGAAAAATGGAGTCTGTTTTCTCAATAAAAACATGCCTCTCACCTAAACAGTCATTTTCTGCTAGACAAGGTAATGTTTTGTTTCCCTTGCTTAAGGTCAAGGAGCATTTCAAAAGACCGCAAAAGCATAGCACCTGATGGACAAGGCCATAGATGCTCAAAACCTGAATAGTTACCATGCGGTTAAAGGAGACACTGTTCCTCAGCATGATATGACTTAACTGCTACAGGCCTGGTGAAGTAATGCAGCAGTCAGCCTGTAGCCATGGACACATTCCACTACCAGTCCACTGAGTTCATCAATTTCAGTAATCACAGCTTGACCTGACTGCGAAATGCTGATCCACACTGGGCTGAGACCAACCTGGATAATGGTACCAATATTCTAAGGGCTGCTAACCAGTTACTGAGTTCTGTGGGAAAATGGTGTTTAATTAATGTATGTTAGTGTTTGACCTGATGGACTCATTACAAAAAGCAAAGCATGAAATGTGCAATTACATTTATCTGTAATAAGTTCCCATTACTTTTCTCCACGTGCTATTGGCTTGCATTATTTGCTCTCATTGCATTATTACCTACAGCAAAGCAGGCAGAACACTAAAACCCTTGGCAGTCAATACCATACACCCTCTTCACTTGCTGTACTCCTCAGCAGGGGCTATAGCACTCCACAAAAGCTATTTAGGTGGCTAAAATTATTCAGTGTCAGTATCCATATTATTCTATGTACATGAGCCCCTACTTGCAGCTTTCTGTTTACAGCTTGCTGTAACAGGTAGATGAGGTAGATGGGAGTGCAAAAGAAAGCAAGGATTTCACATTTATTAAGAACTCACATCCAAGCCTCTGAAATGTATCTTTCACAGCTACAGAAAAAAAAAAAAAACAAACATGCCATCAAATTTCTTCATTTGCCAGCTCCTGTGCTAAGTGAGACTGCAGTAAAGGGATCAGTCAGCACCCACCTTCATCCATTTGGCCTACCTGTAAGGCACTGCTTTATTTAATGCATCTCTGGGGCATGATTAAATATCGACTGCAGTCAGTGATGTTATTTCCAGAGAAACCTTTAACAGGTTGTGTGAGACCAGTTGAAGTCTTACTTACGGGAATGAATCACAGGTACCTCAGTTTCATGTGAATAACATACAGTAGCCTACCGTCTTGGTGTCTTTGGATGAAATATAAATCACAAGTGATTCATATTTATGCAAGTCTTCAAACAACTGTAACTTGCTCAGACTGAAACCAGCTTTCACACCTCCCTAGCAAAGATATGACCATCTTTTAGTCTCTTTCTTTTTTCCTTTTCTCTCTGATGCAACTGATCAAATGAAAGAAGAGTTGAAAGAGAAAATATTCCCCATTCTTCTATTCCTGGTAAATATTTTCGTTGATTTTGCTGAAAATTTCACTGAAACATTAACTTTTGTGTAGGAAAAAGGCAATTAGAAACCCCTCTAGAGATGAAAACATGATGGTAAAAAGCAATGCTTAAGGAATCATGATAATAATTGTTTATAACAGCAGTCATTAGCTAAACATTCTAGTAGTGTAGTCCTGCTCTTTTTTTCCTTCCCATTCTTCCCATAAAACAGCCCCAGACTTTCAATGACATGCCAAGATGTTTGAAACTGTCTTTTCTAGTCACTTCTATTTCTTGCTCTGTGAACTGAAATAATGAGCTTCATATAAAATCTAGGACAATACAGTGACTCTAAATATTCTCTCCAAAATATATCAAATGAAATTGTGTTGGGATGTACAGAAAGCCTTTTAATTTATTTTATGGGTTTCCAGAAACACTAGAGGACAAACTAAGTTCAAAACAGCAGAAACTCAAAAAGTAACCCTTTTTTTCACCCTTTTCCCTTAAATATCATTTCATTACATAGAAATAATTCACTATGAGCCTCTGGCAGCTAGGGACTTGGGGTGAACTTGCAAGCATAGCAAAAATTAAACACACATATGAGAACTGCTACACACAATGAACACTGAATGACAGCAAAAATTGGTTATCCTCACCATTGAGGCCCTACAGAAGTACTTCCCACACATGATTTCTTCCCAGTGAAAAGGCCCCGTTACTACCTTGTTTGGTGAATGCAACAGTACTTCTCTCTGCTGCTCTTTCTGGTGAAGAGGTGAGGCTGCTACTGCAAATCAGTAGTAAATTTATTCTCAAATAGAAGTTCTTCACACAAGGTTCCCCACAGACACTTTCAGCCTTGATTTACTTATACCATCCAGCAAAAAAGTCCATTGACAGAAACAGATAATGAAGATCAATTTCAGGGACATAAGAACAAGGAAAACATAAGAATAAGGAAAACATAAGTTTGCCTTCAGCATAAATTTTATCTTTCAGGGACAAACATGTAAAACCAAAGGACCACATTACCAAAAGGAACTGTGCATAAATTTGAAAAATGTGAAAGGAAGAGTGGGAGGACTGTCAGTCAAAACCACACTTTTGTAAGATGAGAGATCTGAGAAGATTCTCCTGGCCCTCAGTCAGTGGCAGTCCTTTGCTATAACACGGAACTACACTCATCAACCATGGTAATTCCATAAGAAAAGCAGGTAGGTTGTTTGTCTACCTTGCTCAAACCAGAACAGTGACTCAGAATTGCATCTTCCTAGTAACAAACTACATCTTAAACTCTAGACTATGTTTTTCCATGATCAATGTATTCTCATATCTCCCATGTCAGTGTTGTTTTGCTTTAATATCTATCTTCACCCACTCGGCTTCAACATGTATTTCTACGCTTGACAACCCCATAATACCTCTCCACCTGCTCTGGCTAAAAATGTCATCTTCTTTTATTCCTAATGAATGATAATTCCAACAACCAATTTCAGTCCCAGCTGCAACCTCTTTCTATGGGAGCGACAGGGGATTGGAGAGAATAGGGTAGGTGAAAAGAACGCACATTCCAGAAGATGACCTCAGAAATTTGGAAAGCTAGAGTAAGTTTCCCTAACTTTACTGGAAAAATACCTCCTTAGACAAACACATCTGTATCTCTCAGCTTACCTTCCTGTTATTCATTACATGATTTACACTCCTAATTGATTGCAGTTTAGTCAGAAAAATAACATTATTAAACCAGGGATGGGTTTAATCCTTGAAATGTCCACATACAGTTCTTGACCAAGACCTCCTGCATCCCCTTCTCACCAGCAATCACCAACATAAACTAAAATCACAAACAGGAGACAGCAACAATAGCACATAAAAATGTTAGGCATAGGAGTTTCAGAATCGCTACTGAGTAACTAGTTAATATTTAATACAAAGAATTTGATTTTAAGAAGACAGAGAACTACTGAGATTTTACTAAGGAGATAGTAAGTATGCACGAAAAATTATGTATAAGCTTTTCTTCTGCATATGTATTGGGTTAATCTAGACATTTTTCCATCATAATATCTTTTTGCACCAATTCCCCACAAAGCAAGACAGTTTCACTTTTATTTTATAGTACTTTGATCCAAGTTTCACCCCAGGTGAGACTATTCAACCATAAGCAGACGAATCTAAATGGAAAGATTATACTCAATTGCTTTAACTGTACTTAAGTTCATGAGGTATACAGATGTCAAAAACATAACTCATTAAATAAATTATTTCTTATTTAGGAACTTTTTAAAATAAGAATTATTTTTCAAATTTTTCCAGGATGACTGATACCTCCATAAAATTATGATACTTCAGTACAAAAAGCATCTCCTAATTGGAAAACAAAATTTTTTCAAAAAAAATTTTTTTTTGTCTCAAAAACAAAAACAAACAAACAAAAAAAGGATCTAACAAACAGGTTTCTATCAATAATTTAATAGGTATGCAACTATAAATTGGTATAAATGTTCTGTAATTACCCTAATACACTTGGCCTACATTAGTTTCTACAAGTTATTTTCCATTTATTAGGGGTCTTCCTGACCATGGATTAAAATACTTGAACAACCATTTTCAGGAATGTACTAGAAATGAAAAAGTGTATTTATCAAAAAATACTGTTATAGGAAACCACAGTTTTTAAGTCTGAAACAGTATGAGAACAGCAGAGACTTGTTAACTATTTCTGACAAAAATGGAAGCTTCCTAATGAGTAGGTCTGAATGCAGCAGTATGTGAGAGAAATCCTATCCAGCACAGGCCTGCTTTAAATAGGAACAACAGCATGCAGCTTCCAGATGCTCTATTTTTTTTTTTTTTTAACTTCACTGATGTCCAGCTTGTTAAAGCTTTCTAAAAAAACCCCAAAAATCTCTTGAGCTGTTGACACAATACCACATCATTTAGAACCCTCTTTCTAAAGGATGGTTAACACATGACACAGCTTCTGGAAGCTTAGTCGTTACTTTGAATTTGACTTTGGACAGCAACAATCCACTGCTGGATACTGCCATAAAACTGTTTGGAAGGAGGAGTTTGTGGCTCTTTGCAGAGACATTACCTTGCACTGGGTACAGATATTTTAATTTCAAATGACAGGCTCTCTGAACTCAAAGGGTTGCAACCTGACAAAAAAAGTCTTTTCCAAATTCCAGAGAATCTAAAGGAACCCATGAGGAGTCTGATTGCATTTCTGCTGTAGTACAATGAGTAACCAAAGCAGAACTTTGCCTTCAGGTCACAGAGGCCTCAATTCTGCAAAGAGAAGTAAGCTCTATTCAAACATGAGAATACGAGAGAACACACATCAAGGTATGCAGAGCCTTTGAAGTAATTATAAGGCTCTGCTGAACTCTGAGTTAAATGATTAACAAACGCACTACAATCAGCACTTTCTAAACATGTCACTGATCGCCTTTCTGGTTCCATGCCAAATTAAAGAGCTGGGTTATGTTCTGTACAGAAGCTTAAATGACCTTTGTAACAAGTGAAGCTTTCCTTTCTTTAGTAAAATATGCTGGACTGCTTATATTGCTGTATCTTTATCTGGCACCTACAGGACATCTTCAGTCTCTGGGGTATGCATGAACTCTCTAGAAGTCCAGGTATCATTTTAAAAAGTGCAATATTTGTAATAATTAATTAACAAAAGTGTGTCTATAATAACACACAACAGCAACAGAATCTCAAAATTACATAAATCAGCTTACTAGTTACATCAGATGAGGAACTGCTCCAGAGATGTATTCAAGGCATCTAGGTGATTGTTTCCTCCAAGCACATATTATACACCTTTATTTACAAATATGCACAAATATGCCTGTGTCTGCAGCACTGAGATGGGTATATGAATATAGGTCCATAAGTATCCCCTTAAGAGGTTAATTAGTGTTTTCATGTTGCTTCTTGTAGCAGAACATAAGGCAAAGCAGATGTGAATCTGAAGACTCTCTTCCCTTACAGCTCTTTTCCACTTCCTCTTCTCTAACGCTTCCCTTATTGTGCATTTTGATACTTTTAGCAGTGATAACCTAGAAGTCATCACATCTGCTTTCAATCTCAATCAAAATTAACATCTACAGAACAGCATCAACACTCAAGAAAAACAATACCAACATTTGCTAACAATATGTTAACAATAGTTATCAGTGGATGTCTTTGAAGAGAGTCAGGCACACTTCTAACTTGAATAAATTTTCATTCCCTAGAGAATTCCAGTAGTGGGGACTGAGCTCTAATTCTGTTCGTCGCAATTCAAGTCCACTCAGTTGACCACTTCTCCTTTGCAGCTTTACTTTGTTTATCAGGATGCTCTATGTTTAAATAAAAGTAGTATTTGGGGCCACCAGTGAAGTCAGTCTGATTTATGTTAGTACTAAGAGATGTAAATATCTGAGCATCATAAACCCAACAACAATCTAACACAACTGATACAAACATACAGAATTTCATATTTGGTAGCAACCTTCCAGAGGATACCTTTGGCTACAAAAATGAGTTTCACAGGTTTTTTTTGTTGTTGTTGTTGTTTTTTTTTAATGGACCCAGCAATAAAGCAATTACAGCATTACAATATTATCCCAATTTTTAAGCACACACACCTGAAGAATATTTTGCCATGCTTCAGTAAATCATAGCATAATTCCTCTCAATTAAAGGGCTTCTTTCCATACTAACAACTTGAGAAATTAAAGAGAATTACAATTTCACCATAAATTATTCAAAGTACTAAATACAAATGGCCTCGCTAACACTAGACTAGCTTTGAGAATGAGTAAAATATTATGCATAGGAAAACAAATATTACAGTTTCCCTAATCTCTGAACTCTGAACTTAAAATAACAACTCTGCCACAACACCAGCTACTGCACTTTGCCTCAAGGCAGCTGAGAAAACAGTATGTATTTAAAAATCAAGGTCTTCCCCCAAAAACGGTATAATATTTGAATAAATTACAAGACCAGACATAATATTCATACAACACATCTTACTCAACTTCTGACATGAGGTCCTTGAAAATAGTAACTAGATAAAACCACGCATAGCGTACTCTGCCTCCAGAACCAACTACAGGACTGGTTCCCAAGTATGGGTAGGCAAGTCCTATGTGGAGCCTCCATAACCAGCATAGTCATACTGAAGTGCTGGAGTTGCTGGAGTTTCCTAGCCAGGCTAAAGCCAGCTCCTTCTTTACAGATCACTTCTGCCAACGCTGAACAAGCCAGATGGCTGAACACACCTGTTCCTTGCATGGGCAAAGGATGTTCAGTGATACAAGCTAAGAAATTCAGAAGTTGATTCTGTAAGATGAAGTGAGGGTGGAGAGGAATTTTATGTGAGGGGAGCATTATTTATGACAACGAATGATCGAATTAATAATGAGCAATATTATTGTAATTGGAAAAGTAATAGTAATTTGCTAATATTTCAAAGGCAATTTATTCACTGGTGATCTTCAAATACTTCCTTAAACTTGTTATAACTAGAAGTAACATCTCAGAATAGCATTGAGATATATATATTTCTGTAGTGAGCTGTTATTATATCCCAAAAAATTTACTCTTTGTTGAATTTGTGATTGTGGACATAATATTACCCTATTCCCTCAAAATAAGTATGTTTAAGGCAACAATAGCACATTTGTATTTTAAAGCTACTTATTTGTCAGTAAGATGAAATTAATTTGTAATTCCTGTTTATTTTTTAACAAAACTGCATGAACATTTTTCACAAAAAGAACACTGTGGAGATATAAAAATGAAAAACCTTAACACATCAATTCTAAAATAGTTAGAAAGCATATCCATTGGAGGCATTCCCAGAAAGGCCAAGGTATGGGTCAGGGCTTTGGAAAATGTAAGAGGAAGAATTGTAACTCTAAGCAAAGCAGCAAGAAAATTAAACTGGTTAAATAAAAATTTCAATTTTAAAATTAGTATCTTATAGTGCCCTCCTTTGTGTCTTTAGTTAGAGTTACCTCAAGAAGGATAGGATTTTCAAAGAATTGTAAGATCACAACTATTATAAATCTGGTTCAGCTAGTTGCCTCAATCTGCCCACCACATTTCAAATTAGAGTATCTAGATTTCAAACAACTAAAGTGAAAAAAATCTGGGTCAAAATATTCTGACACAACGATAACTCAAGGAATGCATCTAACTCAGTGCATAGAACAATTAATTCTATATGTTTCAATACAGATCCCTTTACTTCTAAAAACTCCTTTCCAAATTTGTGCCACAAATACTAGAATGGAAATGATCCCTAATATGTCATATAATCACCACCATAATGCAATTAATGGCTCCCCAAGAGTAAAACTAGAATGAACCCAGGCAATTAACTGCACAGAAGACAATGTGGGTTTCATGTGAGATAACTGCTTTGAGGAAGTTTGTTTCCAAATGGAAAGCATGTACTCCTCAATATTTTGTACAGACATCAGGTATCTGGTATTTTGCCTCTACAGAAAGTCAGGGTACAGAGACACAGCGAACCGTGTAAGATCAGTTATTGCACGCTGTACACACACTGTTTTCTTTCCTACAGAGCAAATTATGGGCTTCTCCTACTTTTGCTCACAGAGGGACAACAAGAAAGGCATTAAGGGCAAATTTTTCCCTATGCCTACCGCATTCTCTATTTCCTCCTATCCCCCTTCCAACTTGAAACACTTTTCTTCCTTCTGCTATGAAACACGATGGTTGGGTACTTTGTGTTTGCACCATAGGGAGAGTAAAATTCCTGGATTTATATAGAGAGACATTTCTTTATATTATTTATGTTTAGATTTGTGTATATATAGCCATTGTAATGACTGTTCAGTGGAAAAACAATAAGAAACAATCAGTTTTGACAGGAATAGATTCTTTCTTGTATAACCTTTTTTCTCTAGTGTTTCATTTTTCTCATATATTCCTGTCTACAAGCCGGGAACCCCAACCAACACATATCCAGAGACTATATATATTAGACTCGACTGCAGTTTTCTTCTGTGTCATTCCACATGGAATACACAGTGCAGTGAAGCATATTCAATGCATGTGACACTGGATACAACTCATTTAAATTATGGGCCTACACAGTAAAATTTCTACTCTAGAGTCAGTTATTTCTGTTCTACAATTAAGCAGAAATTCAATCAACAGACAAAAAAAAAAAAAAAAAGGGGACGCGTAGTGACTAGAAAGACTGCAAGTCATGTAGCTATATTATAAAACAAACAAAAACAAACGCAAACAAATCAATTCCACAGTTCAACTCCTGCAATCTCTTGTCCTAAAGGAAAAAAACAAGATGTTCCCTTCCATGCCCCACCCCTCATACCTGGAAGGTTTTTAATAACATATTATATATCAATTTTACTCATTTGAGAGATTCTCATGCTGTTTAAACAGAATCCATGTAAAACAATGTATTTTTTAAAGACAAAATACATTTTCTAAGCATAAAGTTTAAGAGGCATTTGAAGAAATGGGAATTAGCTGAAGGCAGGTTTTCCCCCAAACTTCCAAATACCCATTCATTATAAATCATTTTACATGTAAGACTGAGGAGAGTTCATTGTAAATTAACAGCTATTGGATTAGTTTAGTACCTAATCACATTTCTACCACTAGAATGGAAGAAAAGATGCAGAAGTGACTGGTATTAGAGGCTGGATGTACCCACAAGGTATCTCGTATTAAGTCTTGAAGATCTGATCGAACACTTTTAGAAATATAACAGCTGTCATGAGATTATTTGGTACTGTTTTCCCCTCTTCAGTGGCACTGAAGTTTATCCAGGAAGTGCTGCAGCGTAATCCTTGTGACACTTTACAAGTACACCTATCCTTCCCTGTACTTGCAGAAATGGAACAAAAATTGATTAAAGTTCTGATGGTAACAGCTATTTAATCTCTCAGAAGCTGTCACGCTCAGTGATGCAAAGCTTTGAGAATTGACTGAGTGCCTCCAAACAAGTATTACACACTGTGAACTCTGCAACAGTTCACACATCCAAAGGAAAAGAGGTTTTCATAATTTTTTTTAAATGGTTAGCTTCAGCTAAAAAGCTGGATTTGCCATCATTATTTCTAATCAAAATATAAATATTCCGATGAAAGCAGGTGTTTTTAAATTTGGCATATGGGGGGAAAAGAGGGGAAGATTTCTTCCAACTGTTAAAAAATATCGGGTGCAAAGGAAACTCGCTAAAATAAAGTATTGATGTAACTCACTAGAACTTATACTTTTTCATCATTCACAAAATACTCAACCTCATACTATAGGCTTCTAAGGACAACCAAGAGGGTGAGTTATAAGAGGGAGAAATAGATGTTGTCAATCCCCAGAGAGCATTTCACTTGAGTGGCCTCCACCCTTTGGGCAAGTTGATACTGAAAAACAGGGGATGGAAGGAGTATTTGTTTTTACACAGCCTATATCTCAAGGAGGGTTCCTATAGTGCCACAGGAACACATTGTCTTCTGGGCCCCCATTTCTCCCAGTGAAGAAGCTGTGGCCATGGCAGTGCTCACTAGAAGGCAGTTCTGGTTCCACAGCCCTGTGGGGCAATGATGCTTTCTGCACTCTTTATCAAGTCTGAACGTAAGACAGCTCCTGACAAACCTCATCGTTACTGCTTCCCTCACTCCCAAAAGTCTAGTTTCTTTCCAAGTGGTAGTTTATACTCAAAGATCACTTTAAATTCTATTTTCCAGAAACACTTAGGCCTCTACAGAAATAGGAGATGGAAGGTTTAAAACTAAACTTGACAATGAGCTATGAAAGTCGCTATAGAAAGAGCTTATTGTGACAGGAAAAATTAATATTAAAGAAGCTTAGTTTTTGGCCCAGACATCTGTCTACTTCCCCCTTCCTCATATATGACCTCTTCATTCAGCCCAGTGTTTCACAGACAGCAGAAGCTTTAAAGAATGGAACTAAACTGGGAATCGCCACTCATGATCAACCCTTCTTAAGGAAAATATTTAACAGTAACAAATCCTAAACTGTTAGTATCCAAAAGATTAAAAAGAGTGCTTCCCGAGGAATAGATTTCTTTTATGCTGGAGTTATAATTGCATTGTTTGGTTCATAGGAGCATGCATTTCAATGCATGGTAATCCCTTCAATGCTGTAGAGCCATTAGCTAGTTTGTGAGCACATTAATAGTTGCTATACTAATTAATGAAAAGCTAAAATTCCACCTAAACTCAAAATCAGAGCCTTTATTCTGGGTCTAGTCTGCAAAAGCAAAACATGTTATTAATTTTTTGATCATTAGAGAAGTTAATCTGTTACTCTGGAATTTACCCTGAAGGACAAAAAGCAGATAAAACTGCTAGTGCCATAAATTGTTAGTTAAATTCCACTTTAGAGAGTTTTACCTAAGCATGAATTTGGAATAGTTTCACTGAAATCCACAATTAATTTACAAAAAAATTAACAGATTTATAACTGTAGTTTCAGCAAGACTTGCATCAAACAGAACTTGCAGGGAAAAGGAGGGAGGGAGGGAGGGAGGGAGGGAAGAAGGGAGGGAGGGAAGAAGGGAGGGAGGGAAGAAGGGAGGGAAGAAGGGAGGGAGGGAAAAAGGGAGGGAGGGAAGAAGGGAGGCAGAAAGACTGATCCTCACAAAGACTCCAGCTTTGCAATTTAAGATGGCTTTTGGGGATATTTAATGTACACAGAAAGTGATTTTCCCACTACAACTGTCATAGTTTTCTCCCTTCCTACTCTATTTCTGCTCTTGGCAAGTTTGGAGAGATACTAAGGCAATTCACTGATATAACGTTAACTAGACAGGTAGGGCATTCTTGCTAATTATCCTCTTTCACTTATCTGTTTTTATCCAGTCTTACAAAAAGGCAATGTGGTGGATTCTCCAGCCTTGGAGGTTTTTAGGATGCGACTGGATGTGGCACTTAATGCCACAGTCTACTTACCACGGTGGTAGTGGATCAAGGGTTGGACCTGATGATCTCAGAGGTCCTTTCCAACCCTGCTGATTCTAGGATTCTATGATTATCAAAGCAAATTATCCATCACAACTGAGTTTGGACGGGGTATTAAGACAAGTTGCCACTCTGCTCACTGGGCTTACACACTCCTAAATTGATTAAATCTGTAATGAATATTTTCCTAGTGTGTGATGAATCAAAGATGATGACAGATTTATAAAAAGTTGCATACTGCCAGAGTAACCAAGTAAAATTTTGTTTTTAGTCACTCCTTATTAAGTTACTTTGGAAATGAACGGCAGAGCAGACAAACAGTGAATTTTACTCAACAGCAATACAAAGTCCTTTTTTTAAAAGAAAAGCAACACACATTGGAACACATTACTGATACCATCAGTTCCAAATTACTGAATTATGACAACTTAACGTGCTGTATGGCATGAACATAAAAATGTGGAAAATCCTGGGCTTCAATTTCTTCCTCAGAAAGATATTACAGGACATACTTTCTGATAACTGTGTAATTTCACCTGACCTGTTCATAAGTTTGCAAAGAGGTATAAACAGTGATATTTGGTGTTTAATTGTGCATTAATGAAATTGATTCACACAACATTAATTTAATGAATATTTCTTCAAATAAGCTTCCTGTCATATTTCCAAATTTTAATTTAGAATATTATTCTGCATATTTCTAGAAGAAGTAAGCTTAGGTGTGTAATCATTTTTCCTCAGCTAATGATGTCACTAAAATATCACATCCTTGTGATCACATCTCTCTCTTTTAGGAAGACTGTAAGTGACAAAAACTTCATTCAGTCATGTTCTTAGCTTTCTTTTAAAAGCATTTTAGATCTTGGTGCTCCAGGGACTAATCTGAATGAGCACAGAAACCACATCTGTTTTTTACTTCTCTTGTTAAAGCCATATTCCCCTGGATGTTACAAGAAAAAAGGAGTGAGTCAGGACAAAGCTGAAAGTAGGAAGGGGGAAATAAAACAGTGGGGAGAGAAAGACCTCTCCCCAAGTTCTGCCTTCCAGTTTAATCTGTGTATCTCACATAATGGAAAAAGAGTGACTTAACATTGTTTCCTGCGTGATGCTCTCACAGTAGCTGCCTACATGGGGTCACATCCCCATCACAGGCATCCCGCAGACGATCGCTTCTCTACAGCAGGACAGAAGGTGAAGGGGCAAAGAGCATCATGGCACAGGAACTATCTGGGCTGCCGCGAATACTGCCAGGAGCGTAACAACCTGCCTTATTAACAATGAAACTAATTAAGTCTGACTTAATGAGTAGGGCTTTGTGGCCTGCCTTTATGCCTTCCTGCCCTACTATACCTCTACTTCTCCATAACTCACATCCCTGTCCCATACCTTCAGTCTTCACACCACCCTTTTCCTAATGCCTCCACAAAACACATCCCCTCCTACCAAGTGCGATAGGAACCAATCAGTGTTTCTGAATACACAGACATGGTAACACAAACAGCATTATTAAATTAGGAATAGAAAAAAATTATACCAACCCTAAGCTGGTATATTCCTAAAAAGAATTTTTTTTTAGTCCCCTTTTTAAATTCAGGGAAGCAAAAAAAAATTTTAAAGCCCACCTTACTCGTAAGTTAGTGTCATATGAAGGAAAACATCTGCATTGATGGCTTGGGCCAAGACAACATACTATAAAAAGCCTGAGACATTTGGGAGCTCTCTCACTTCCTAAGTTTCATCTCAGAGTAAAGCATCCTACTAGCCTCTTGCTGTGCAAACATATTGTGCTGTCTACCCATTTATCACCCTCTCACATCAGTGCTTTTTACTATGCAGCACTCTGCAGTGTGGTCTTCCTGAATTCAATGACAGTCTTTTCACATCCAAGCGATGCCTCTGCAGCATCTCTGATACCAAGTATGCAAAGAACCAAGCTGATCAACAAAAACCCACCTCTCAGCTCTCCGTTTGTTTATCCTTACACTGACTTCTGACAAGTAGCTCAGACACAGGAATTGCTACCATAATATATGATGGAAATTTCAAGAGCATCCCTTGCCAGGTTCTGATTTTGCAGAGAAAATTCCATTATAGGTGCAGGAACACCAGAACCAGATCAATTCTGTCAGGAAACTTACATAAAGTCTTTAATTAATAATCTTACATTTCAAATTTTAAAAAATTAAATGAGACATACATCATACAGAAATAGGGTGGGAAGAAATCAATACACATCCCACATGTAGCAACGTCATAACAACAGAGGAGAACAAACAGGAGAATTTAAGAGGACGCAAAGGCAACAGAAGGAAGGAAGCACCACTGATGAGGGATTTTGTAGGAACAAGATTTTGGTACAGTTCAAATTTTTGAGTAAGAGATAAGAAGCATCTTGTGCTTTTCTAAGTAGAACATCTGCCTGTCTCAATACTTTCAAATACTAATATACATCTTGTACAGACATTAATTTTAGAGATAATGTATCTTTTAATTAAAAGTGCAGGTTTTTTTAAAATGGGTGGCTGATACCCTGCAGCATCTGTGGAGTTCCATAAATTATCTTTCCAAATCTAATTTTTCTTTTTATGTCTACAAATTGATTTAAAAAAATCTAATGTCGACATATGATTATTTCCTGTTGTGAAGAATCTAGTTCCAATTGATTGAATACTTATTTCTAAAACACCCCTGAATATTCTTAGTTCATGTCAACTGTATCAGGTTTATAGTGTTTGGGACTTTACTTTTCTGCTCCCCATTTCTGTATTCCAGGCAGAGTTTTAAATGCCTTGTACTATGTGACACCAGCGATTACAGAGCCGGTGTAATTGTGCAGTGAACATCTTTATACGGGTATTACAACACCAAATCTCAAGCTAAAAATGAATTATACCTATTAATCTGAATAATACAATTCAAGAAAGAGGAGAGATAACTTTTAACTTTCAGATAATTTTTTTCCTCTAACTAAACGTAAAGTAACTAAAACTGTATTCAGTGGTGAAATATTATGACTATTCTTCATTTAGAGCTAAGTGCATCATTAACAGCAACTGAAAGATCAGTTCTGCACAGAGCAGACCATCTTCTGAACCTTGAAATGCTAAATAATTCCATAACAGTACCTGTTACTTCTATGCGGGCAGACGAAAACATCTGAAACTAGCACACAACTACTGTTATAAATCTACTTTATGCCCCAGAAATGCTTCTTCTTTGATATTAATTCTTTAGACAAAAGCTATTTAAGATAAATGCAGATTTGAAATCAACAGGAAGCATTAAGGCTTTACATGAGCACTTTTTTTTTTGAACAAAATAATTGTCATGTAGTTGTGTAGTTGTGCAGTTGCACTTCCCATACTACAGTTTCTTTTTACAATATGTTCTCCATCCATTAAACACATCTTCCCAGTTGTCTTCTAGCATTTCAAACTGTCTGCCAGCATCTTTCTTCAATAAAGACAATTTCTTTTGCTTTCTTTTCCCCTCTAAGTGAAGGGGAAGAAAAAAAAAAAAAAAAGGTTCCACAAAATCAAATCACGCTGTGACAGAGAGGCTACTGAGAACAGGAGCAGGTCACCAGGGATCTCACAGCCACTGAGGAGAGAGCAAACAAGCTTGCATAGTGGTAGGAAGAGGAGCTTCAGACACCAAAATCAAAAGGTTTAGAAGATTTTACCTCTGTTCAGGATGAGCTAGAGATAAGGTGAGACTTATTCTCCAGCACAATTAGCAGTGCTTCTAGCTATATGGAATCTTCCAACGAGACAACAAAAGCAGTCTCGTCCTTCCCCTACACATTGCTTTTGCTGCCATCTTGGTAGGAAAGGTAAGCACTGAATTAACATTAACATGCACTAATCTCTGCATGTGAGTGAAATAATTAGTCCTTTCCAGGAGACGCTGTCTCTCCCAGGACTATAGTTGCCTGGCTTACCTCTGGCCAGCAATGAGTGGGTCAGAGTCATGGAATCACAACAAGCATTGCATCTGACCATAAAATGGCACATGCCTGGTTCAGCATACACTTTAGACAAAAATGAATCAAAATAAACTAATCCCTGATTATCAAACTGGTTTCTAAACAGCATGATCAGACTTGATCAGAGAAAACTATTGCTCAAAGAACCTAACTATAAAAGGTTTTGCTGAAAATACAGTTACTTAGTCTTCAAGAAAAAGAAACAAAGATAAAAAAAGTTTCTTCCAAACATAAAAATAACTAATAATTAAGAAGCCAGAAGAAAGTAACAGATACACATGCAGAAGATAGCTAACAGATCAAATAGAATAGTTGCAAAAAAACCCCAAAATAATAGAAAAAATAAACTAAACAAAACTCAAAAACCTCCATAGATGTAAAAAAATAATAAAACCTCTAACTATTTTAGGATACAAAAATTATTCCTTTTTTTTTTTTTTTTTTTTTTCAAAATAATGAAAAAACCTCAGACATGAGGCTGGTAGAATATCTGGTTTGACAAGGCAAGCCAACTTGCAAAGCAGTACAGAATCTGAGGTCCTGCCTACATGTGCAATCATGAGGTGAGCGCAACTCTTCAGGCTTACAGTACACTCATCTTCACAGGTTTCGTAAAATGTGAGCATCAGCTACCTATCAACAAAATTACCCTGAGCTGACAAACCAGAATGTATTTCCTACTTCTGAATTTCAGCCAAAACACCAGACTATCCCAAACATGACAAAACAGGCTTTTCTGTTCTCGAAGGACAGAGCTGACTTTTGCTAACTGAGCCTCTGAGGACTAACTGCAGTGCACAGAGAAGACCTGCTTTTACCATTCTCCTACTAACAGGAGAACTAAAGCCTCAGTGCAAATAATTACTAGCAATATGAGTAAAAGGACTTATTTTTCTGTAAGGTCAGATCCAGTGCCCAGCTATTCCTTAACTGAACGACACAATAAGCTCTTGTACAGCTGACTGGTTCACAGGACATCATTTGAATTCCAAAGAAATAAAGCCCAATTCTGTTACTCAAAGCCTAGTTTGCCTTTTCTTTTGGTCTAACAGGCAAGTTGCGTTATTATTGTTAGTTGTATGTAATCACACATATCACAAATATTCACGCTATTAAGGTAAGACATGATTTGTCATGGCTTTTGTTGAAGTACAGAACAGCAACTGCTTTGACTTTAGGTGTGACAGTCCATCTCACCTCAGTTAAAGACTGTTATCAAATAGTCAGCAGTCCTTAAAGAATACATGCTCTCAAATACATGCTGATTTTTATTTGGGGAATGAATATCCACTGCTTATTGCTCTTGGAAAGCTCCCACTGAACCACCACAGCTATATTACAGAACACTGGCACACAACTGAAAGTGGAAAGGTATCTTGGGATTAAATTCTGCCTCGAAATCACGTCAGCTTTTCCTTTTTTAAAACCACAATACAAACTGAAGCTGATATTTTCTTTGCTATGATAAACATCACAGAAGTATATTCATCCCCATTACTTAACAACAGAACCTATAAACTCCTGCTGATTTCTTTATCCATTCTGAAAGCACAATTTAAAATCCTACACTGCAGATAAGGGTATGCTGCTCACAAGATTAAAGTCAAGGTCACATATTGCACATACGCTGCTGCCTGTGAAACAGGGATCCGTTTCACAGATTCCACATATATTTTTAGAAGGGAGTGCTCTAGCCATCAGCTAACAGCCCTTGAATTACAAAAGTGAAGATAAACTTTGGCTTAAAAGGAAAAATTTAAGGCTTCTGTGCCAAAGAGACAGATCCCTGCTGATTTAAGGAAGTAATGTAGTTCCTTTTATCTCTTCGCAAAACCTGAAGGGGAAATCCCCAACACACTGAGTGTGAACCTTACTTTCCTTCTGATGGAGTCATAAGTGAAACTCCCCAAGACTCTGTTAGAAACACAGGTAGACCACCTTTGAAAATACCTGGTGTCACAGTATGCCTGGTATCTGGTGTTCCCTATACATGTCTGTTGTGCCTTCTTCTCAACAGACATTTATGCAACTCTTCATACTAGAGCTAAAACAGAAGTGCAAGCACCATGCAACTGAAGGTTTGTAACACTGAAAAAGTTTATGCCTTCCCCAGAGAACATAATTTGCACAAGATGCCCTGAGAGGATGCCACAAAACATCAGCCATCAGGAAGAACTGAATGCATTGATATGCAAAAATTATCACATGGTGCTCATAAGATTACACTTCCAAAATTGAACATTTGGCTTAATTCATGGATATCTAGATAGGTACTCAAAAAATTCTGTTCACGTGAAAAGCAAGCAGCAAAATCTAGACTTTTATCCAGCTTTAATGATGGAAAGATCTTTAAGATGGGCCCCAAAAAAACAGAGCACAGGCTGAGAGAGTTGGGGATGTTCAGCCTGAAGAAGAGAATGCTCTGAGGAGACCTTAGAGCTCCTTTCAGTACCTAAAGGGGACCTACAAAAAGGCTGGAAAGAGAATTTCACAAAGACATGGACTGATAAGACAAGAGGGAATGGCTTCAAACTGAAAGAGGATGGCTTTGGATTAGACACTAGGAAGAAATTCTTTACTATAAGGGTAGTGAGGCACTGGAAAAGGTTGCCCAGAGAGGTTGTGGACTTCCCATACCTGGCGGTGAGGGGAGGTTGGATGGGTCTCTGAGTAACCTGATCTAGTGAAAGGTGTCCCTACCCTTGGCAGGAGGGTTGGAACTAGGGGATCTTTAAGGGGATCTTTAAGGGGATCTTTCCAACCTAAACCATTTTCTGATTCTATGATTACTGTTAACTCCCTATTAATAGAACTCATTTTCTTTTGCCTGGTGGAACAAGTCAAGACTGCTCTTTCTTAGATGGGATAAAATTGCAGCAACTTTGTGCAGTAGGGAGACACATAGCAGAGTTCAACCAAATGAACAGCTACAAGTTCCTTAGTGAATCACTGTTTGTACAGTCAGGACTTATCCACAGAGCTGATCCAAGGCCACCAGAGATGTAAAACTTCTACCTCATTCCACAACATGCACATTCTGGCAGGCCACTGAAAATGGTTGAACAGCTAAATTCTCATTTTTGGTAAGTCATTTGGAGAAGGTTCCTTTATTGGTACTGCCAACCTGTACAACAGCCACCTCTCCTCTGCCTTAATTCCACAAGACAACAAAATCTAGAGCTTTAAAAAACTTTTTATAACATCACCATTAATGTGCCAAGACCTTCAGCAAGTCGCTATATATCTACATGGATAAATAAAAGTAGTCGAAGGTATAAATACAAGCAACGTGCTTGTCATACACACTGCTCCTATGTCAGCCAGTTCCTGGAGTCTGTGCTGGACTTATCCAATTAGTTAGCTCTGAGACAAAAAGACAGGTAAGGCAGGGGACATGTGGCCTGGGAATCTGTCCCTGGACACCTTTCATTTGGCACTGCTGGTATTTTTTGAAGGCACAAGTTCTTGACTAGAGGAGATATGCCACTGTTTTTAAGACAAAGGATACCACATGCAGGTACAGCAATCAGTTAAGGGATGCTGAGTCTCCTCACAGAGGTGACAAGCTTTCAAGATAAATGGATGATGGTTTCTGAATTGAATAACGCTAAAACTTTAAAGGGGAAAAACAAAGGACTGAAGAAATTTGCAACATAGGTCATCTTACCATAGACAATTATGTGACTTCAATTAGCTAATATTGTTGCAGATTCTATTTTATACTTATTTGTCTTTTCCTACAAATACTCTAAATTATATATCATCTCCATCTTATTTTAGTAGGTTGCATTAGCCAAAACATTTTCAAATGAAGGAAAACTCCTAATGCTCTGCCTTTGCAGTAACTTGTCTATGGCAACCAGTTTGATTCACCAGACATCATTTGTTAGCAGATACACTACATTTCAAAATTGGGGAGCCTCTGAGAAACGAGTCTGACTCTTGGGAGTTTTGAAAAGTTATCTGCTTAAATGCCCAAGCAATGTTTGAGTTACAAAACACCCGCTCTTCAGAATTCAAGTCTGAATTTAGGACAAGTAATTTCTTGCGTTCAAACTTTCAGTGATGCAACTAATATGTCTAAAACCAGACTGTGAAATTGACTTACTGAATCTTAAGGCTCTTTAAACTGTTGCTTAATTTTTATCCACCTCCCTCGGGGGGCAAAGTGTAGCTCCATTCTTTACTAAGCACCCCTATGTGAGAAAGCCCACTCCTTTGTTTGATCACCAAAATTCAAAGATACTACAAAAAGAGAAGTAATACAAAACTGTTAACAGTGTTAAGAAAGCCTAAGATAGAGTGGCCTAAATAGCAGTTTCAGGACATCCAAACTGATGTTATTTACTCCACTCCCAACTGTTTTTTCCCCGAAGTATTTTGAAGTGCTAATATCACAGGCATTGATACCTCTAAGTAAAATAAAGTGTTGTTTTATAACCATCACGATTAGATTTGAAGCAGCACGTGCAAGCAAGGACGTTGAATGTTGGGGAATGGGAAAATCCATACCAATCTGCAAAAGCAGTTCACAGAGGCCTGTCTAACCACAAACTTTCGCTAGAAAAATGGCTGCTTTACCATTTTTACTTCTCCCTCCCCTCCTTCCCCCGCCCTGAATATCTCTCTATGCATTTTGCCGCTGTATCAAAATGCTGTATTAAAATGCTGGACCCATGACACCTCTGGGCATTAGGGGAGAGGGAGCAGCGGAGAGTGAGAAGAGCGCCCTGCTATCGCCTGCCTATTAACAGAAAGAACTGCAGCAAGCTGAGAGCGTCCCTTTCTCCCAGCATCCCCCTTCCCCCGCCGCTTCCTCGCACCAGCGATTTCCCGGCCAGGGGACGAGTCGAGAAGGGAATGGCCCGGGCGTCCCCCGCCTCCGGCCCGCCCCCCGCAGTCCTGCCCGCCCCCTCTCGCCCCTCTGTACCTCGGAGCCGGGGGAACTCTCGCTCCCGGAGCCCGCTCAGCCCGTCTCCGTGCCCGTATCCGTACTCGCACCCGGCGGGCCGGGCGGCCCGGAAGGCGCGGAAGGACAGGCGCTCTCCTTGTGACAGCCCGGCCATGCCGCGGGCACGGAAAGTCTGCGAAAACGAGGGCAGCCCGAAAGTCTGGCAAGAACGGCGGCCGGGCAGCGGCGCCTCCCCGCCGGCGGGCACTGCGGGCGGGCACTGCGCGCTGTGCTGGTCCGGCCGGGCCCGGCCGCGCCTCGCTCCTCCCGCCGCCCGCCCCGCCCGCCCGCCCGCCCGACCTCCGCTGCTGCCGGGCACGGCGCTGGGGCTGGGGCCGGTCCGGCCGCTGCCGAGCCGGACACTGGGCCGGCACAGGGAGGCGTTTTCTGTCAGGAGAAGTTTCCTGAAGCACAAGGACGTGGGTTTTGGGATCGCTGTAACAAGTGTTCCTCTGCCCACATCCCCGCCGGCGGGGAGGTACGCTGTTTAAAATACCTCGTGGAAGCCTCTCTTCTCTTAAAAGTTTTCAAATTCGATGCTCAAATTTTCCTCGTTACCTCTTCCACTGGTGCTGACAGTGGAGGCCACTTTTCTCCCACTTGGCACTTGGTGTACGATACTCCTGCATCACGCTCAACCGGCTCTACTGGCCACAGATGCTATGTGGCCAATGTTTGGTACCACAGACAAAAGCCAAAGGAGTGGTATGGGCTGGTCATCAGGTGTAGAGAGAACATTCGTGTTTTCTGATGTAAAAGCCACTCATGTAAAAGCCTTTGCTTTGTGGGATAAACTATAACCATATGCATGCATTAAAAAAAAATCATAGCCCGAATAATGTGTTTGTTGGGCCATGGGTTTTGGTTGATTGGTTGGTTTGGGTTAATTTTGTTGGGTTTTTGTTTGTTTGTTTGTTGTTTGGGGTTTTGTTTTTATTGGTTTTGTTTTTCCTTCTTATTAAGGGATTTGTTTGGTGGTTCTGTTTTGGTGGGGTTTTTTTTTTGGGGGGAGGGGTTGTTGGTTTGTTGTTTTCATATTAATTTTTCCCTGACATATTACTTGCAATGAATTTTTCTACTTACAGCTCTGCAATCTGTAGAGTGTTAGGTGACCTGCAGTTTTAGTTCAATACTAAAATAAAACTGTTAGGGTGGATCTACATCCAAGTCCTAGTAAGGCACACTCTTTTGTTAGATTGTTTGAACTACTATTAATCAGTCATCAGTGAAATGGGAAATTACAAAGAGCAAACTTTAGCCCAAACTGAACCATAAAGATTCTCACTTATAAAGTAGTACTGAAATGAAACCATATATAATATTGTAAAATAAGCCTGACGTGAAATAGCATGCTAATGTGCTCCCTGCTTTATATATTAGGAATTTTTGCCTAATTTAAACACATAGCCATGGCTTCAAGGCATATATTTCTATAGCACTATAAAAGTATGTCTGTCCCTGACTGCATTCATGATTGGGGCAGGCATATAGTAAAACATGTCATTCCCAGAAGTAGTAGTACATTTGTTTTAGGCCAGCTGATTTCACCAAAACTAATTACCAAACGAGTTATACCTTATACATTTCCTTCCAGATGAGCAAAACACCTCTGACAAAAATAAACAGTTGCCATCAAGTGGAGGAATCAGCTGATCTCCTGAAATCACTTTTTTTTTTTTTTTTAAACAAGCAAACAAACCAAGAACCCTGCACCAAATACCCTTTTTATTTTAACAGTTTGTGCATTGCAATTTAGAAGGACCTATGCCCTCACTATGACCTCTTTTTTTTACTGCAGGTATATGTGGAAAATATCTGCTATGGATTTTCCTTCATGTTTCTAGCTTATCAATTTACAGAGCAATTATTTTATATTGCTCACTATGCATAGGTCTCTCACCATTTTCATATCTTGTTTATGTCAAATAGATGTTTTGACTTCCTTATTGAACCAAAACTAGTTTTCCAAAAAAAAACTATCTTGATGACAGAATGCATCTTTTTGCCCTTAGAATAAATGCATCCTGAGAACCAAATTTCCATTACATTTTTTGCATAAAAAGGTTTCCTTATAATTGATTTCCATCTCTTTTTTTTCCTCATGAGTTTTGGAAGTAGCACATGCATGGAGAAAGTACTAATTGGGAATGTGCTCTGCACATTCTATGTAGCCTGGAGATGATCAATGATCATTGGGCATCTATTAGTTTCCAATAAAGAGTTTAGTTAATCCGTCATAAATGCTGAACAGAGTCTTTAAATAACAAGAGTCATGAAGGTCACTCTGTGCCAGTATGGAAATTTTTGTGTTTGAAAATTATGATGACTTGTAAAAACTAACTAGACTTTACTGCTAACTCTATTTCTGATGTAAAAGCTGGAGATTTCATGGAATTTCCATGTGAAATCATAGTTTTCCCCTCTGTACCTCACAGATTTGTAGTTACAGAGTAACTTTTCCTCTTCTCTGGTTACTAAGTGAAGCCATGGAATCAGTCCATGCAAGCACATTAATTAAATTATGTGCACTGGTAGACAGCTATGCCTGGAGAGTTATGTTCACAAAACTGTGAAGTGATAAAATGCTGTTATGGAAGGCATCAGTGTGCACATGTACTGGGCACACAAGTTGCATGCATTAATATGCATGCATACACCCATACAGTTTTGCAGGTTCTGGCCTTAAAGGAGGCTCAGTAGCAGAAACAGAATGATTTAACTTACGCTTTCCAAGTTTTAGCAAAGTGAAATAATGCCTCCAGATAATCTAGTCACTAGGTTTCTTGATTCATAAATGTTGATGTGTAACACCACTGTTCCTTGGAAGATATTAGAAAATAGGAAAAAGTTTGTTTATTGTGGGTTTTTTTAAGTCCTTCACTGCCCTGTGTCAATGCTGGTTCTTTTTCTGTCTAGAAACTATTCAAAAGCAAGTTTGAAACAGGAAGAAACAGCCTCTGCACAAATGCTTTCCAAACAAATAAAAAACATATGCTTCTCTATAAAGAGGTTTCACTGTCCTCTTGCAGCACTATGGAAGAGCTGGGACTGCAGTATTGCTTCCTTAGGGTATATTTCAGTGCAAATAAGAAACAATGTTCACAATACAACTACATGATTGTAGGGTACAGAGAAGATGGTGCTTGGTGGAAAGATGGAAGGCAATGGTCACAAGCTGGAACAAGGTAAATTCTGACTAGATATTGGTTTAAATAAAAGTAATTCCCATGAGAGTGGCCAGACACCAGAGCACATTCCTCAGAGAGGCTATGGAATCTCCATCCTTACTGAGATTCAGAATTCACCATGACCCTGCCCTGAGCAACCTCCTCTAGCTGAATATGCTTTGAGAAGGACATTGGACAGACCTCCAGGTGTCCCTTCCAACATCTGTGTTTCTATCAGAGAATCACAGAATGTTCTGGGTTGGAATGAACATTAAAGATCATCTAGTTCCCACCCCCCTGCCATGGGCAGGGACACCTTCCACTAGATCAAGCTGCTCAGGGCCTCATCCAACCTGGCCTTCAACAGTTTCAGGTCTGGGGCATCTACAGCTTCTCTAGGCAACCTGTTCCAGTTTCTCACCATCCTCACAATAAAGAATTTCTTCCTAATCTCTAAACCTCTTCCCTATAATAATTGATTCTGATGGTCACCAAAATCATCAAGTCATCAATATTTGACTGTTAGTACCAGCTCTCAGATTGCTTGGCAAACAAGAAAACCTTGTTCGAGGGCAGGAGCATGGATTGTATAACCTTTTGTGTCGCCTCTCAAGCACATTTTGTGACTGCGTTTCTCATACATCCTACCTGTATGCAAACCAGCTTAACAGCACCGAATGTGGACCATATCTCTACCAGTTGCAAATAGCAGTAAAGGCAATTCTGCTCAAAGAGAAAAAATAATACCCTGCCTGTTTGGCTTATTTGACAAAGCAGTGGATTATTCATATCAACAAAATTGTTTAAGAAACAGAGTTTCTTAAGGTTAAAAGGAACCCCTGGAGCTCACCAGTTCCAACCCCTTCAGTCTGTTTATTTGTGGTTACTCACCATTAAGCCACTGATCTACAGTAACAATCATGTCTTTTGTAATTATGACAGCATTTGACAGCTACTATACAAAAACATTTCACATCACATTAAGTCTAGTCATCAACTTTCATCTCTGAACTCTCTCACACCCAGCTTGCTTTACATTGCGTGACTATCCCAAGACACATCTTACAGTCTCCTGCTTTGACAAAGCTTTTCTGACAGTGCCATATAAAATACACAGACCAATGACATAGAAAGCCATGAACTTGGCTTTTGTCTTGGCCATTGGTCTACTGTACGAGCAGGAGACATCCCGTCCTTGAAGTAGCCTTAAGTATAAATTAATGAAAACTATGAAACACAGCTTATGAACATGATTGGATATTGCTTTAAAGAGTTAAGTAGTTTGAAATAATATAACAGGAACCATGCAGAATATCAAAACCTAACATAATGCAATATATGTGAAAACTGAAAAAAAAAAAAAGGTCTTGGAATGGAGAGGTATTGCTCTCAAGCAGAATTTTTGCCAGCAGAAAGCCATCATCTGCTTTGATCCTCCACTGACACTGAAAACACTAGTGAAAATGAATGTTATAGCCTAGAGATTAGTACAGGCACAGCCTCCCCTTTGTGGTTATACGTTAGAAAAGGCATTACTGACTCATCGCAGCCCAGATTATACTTGCTACATGTTTATGAGTGGCACAGCCCTTCTTGTTTGTTCATTATACACAAAATATAATTCACCTCGCTATATTCTTTTGCGTATTGTGTCATGGAACAATAAAATAAAGACTGTTTTGCTCACTGTAGAGCACATGTGTATGCACACAGTGCTCTAGTCTCTGATTGACTGGTTGATCTGAAAAGATGTGCAGGATCATAAACTAATGCAGTTGCTTACTAATTGTAAACAGTTGTTCATTAACTATACGGAAAACTACATCTACTTCACCACATGCTTACAATTAGTTATAAATATTCCACTTATATGGCTCTTTGAGACCACTAGCTATAAAAAGCTACTAGGTCAGGCATGGCAAAAGTCAAGATTACAACTTCTAGTTTATCCCTGTGAAAACGAAAACAAACACAAAACCCAAACTACATGATTAAAAAAAAATGGTTTTTCACTGACAGCTGGTATTCTCTTTTGCACATGGGTAGTTGTCTTTAGTAATAAAAATGGCCATATTTCTCCTCAGAATTAGGGATGATCACTGTGAACTGTTTAGACTCTTGGTCTGTGGCAATCTTCCACTCAGGAAAAAAAAAAAAAATTAAAAATGATTTACATGCACAAATCCCCAGCAATCGTACTCCAATTGTAGCAGAAGCAAGCATGAAAATATAGTTTTGGTAGTTTAAGTGGAAGAAGGCTGTTGATTCAAATCACATATGCTTCAGCACTCAAAGGGCTAATTCCAACTCTGAAGCAGGTTCATAAAAGTGTTGCCCTGGCCCTTGGGAATTATTCCTAAATATCTTATTAGAAGAATCACTGAGAAAGAAAGTTGTCCCTGCTTAATGGCTTTCTGTGAGTCCCTCGACACTGTCAGGGCTGTGACTAAAAGCACCCCTAGGTGCTTAGTGCCACCTTGATAGCTGAAGAAAAGCATTTGAGGAAGGGAATGTGAAAGCAGACAGGGAAGCAACCCCTCAACCATGGCTGAGTGGAGTGGGAAAGACACAGCCCTGACAACCCTGTAAGCCTCTGCATCCTCCAGCCCTTTGTGATCAACCACTTCCAAGACAGTACAGCCATACAGCTTGATACTTTTCCTATAAGGGCCAACACTTCTAAACAAATCCAGATAAGCAGGTTGAGAAGACTCCTCTACCAACAGGACAGGTCACACAAGAAGCTTGAGCAGAAACACAGGTGCTGTGGTGATTTGGTGGGACTAACCATGCATCTGGCAGGACCAGTTGCCTCAATTCCACACCCTTTTTGCCCTCTCGTTCCCCTAATGCTCACCATTTCTTTCTAGCTTCAGTCTGTGTGTGCTATCCACTTCTTCTCCAGTCTATTTGAAGCACACTTTCTCTTCTAGTTGTCTTTAAATTTGGCTAATTCTTGCTCACCAGAGGTGATTCCTGAAACAGATCCCCATTCCTTACAAAATTAGCAACTTATCAAGGGATGGGAAAGAAACCCTTGGTGGCACAGTTGGCCCATTCTGCCCCATTTCCACACTCTTCTTCAGGCCTGTGTTTTGAAACTGTAAACTCTAGAACAGAACCCCTTTTTTTTTTTCTGATGTTAGTGACTATACTTCTTCAGTGTTCATTACAATCATCCCCTGTTTTGAGGCAAATACCAGTCCCCACCTCAGATGACAAGTGATGAATATCTAATGGGTTTCGGCCATAAACACTGGTGCTCAATGAAAGTATTCAAGTGCTGCAAGTGTTATTATTAAACTTTATGTTCAAAGGTTTTAACACTTATTAAAATATGCTTTATTGCAACAGCATGACAAAGCTTTGTGCTTCTAACGGGAATCCAGAAGTTCAAAGGAAGACTTGATCACATAAGCCTCTGCTTTCGAAAGGCTGATTGTGTTGCAAATATGACATGCACAAGCTTGACAAACAGTAGGTAGGCAATCTTTCATTAAGTCATTCTGACTAAAACAGATTTCACTGGAAAGATATTTGCATGTACCCTTTGTCACCCTGAGTCAGGCAGGGGGCACTGGATGGAAATGTGAGAAAAACTGAAGGACTGAACAAAATGCCAACCTAAAAGTTATTTTATTAAGAGGGGCAAAACCCAATGTTTTTGAAGAACCTCGTACCCCATATGGAGACCATAATACGGCTTGGAATTCAGGTTTTACTATTTGACATTACCCATATCACCTGCCCGGGCAGGACAGTTCTATCATGAGTCGCCAAATCAGTATTGTGCACAGAAATTAACATGAGTGGTAATGCAGAGCTAGGTTCAAAATTATAGTCTTTCTTTCATAGCACATCCACCATGGCTAGAATTGCAAATGCATGTGGCATACTAATACTTTTTGCTTTTAATGTAATGTGTCCAAAAAATATAAACACCTATCTCTGGCACAGCTACAAGCATCAGGAAGATATTTTACACTGACTTATTAATGTGAATTGGAGAGTCATAATCTTGCTGGTTGAGGCTTAGTGATACTGACATTAAATGGCAAAACAACTTTTTCACAGTTACAAAATCCAAAATATTTCATATATCCACATGCAGAAGTGCAGAGATTTCTGTACCACACAGTAGATGCAATGCAGCCATGTATGTGTAGTTTATAACCATGAAGGTTACAATTTACACCTGTTATCACAAGCTACCCTAAAACATTCCCAGAAGTTTAGCTTTAACACACTGGCAACTTCGTCAAAAATTTAATCCTCTTTCTTTGAAATAATTTTGCAGACTTAAAAATGTATCTAAATATGCAATAATGTTTCTCATCCAAATTCCCACTCTTAAAGGTTTTCCATTATCATTTAATTGTTTAGCTTGAAACGTTCAGCATCTTTTGTGCAGACTAAAAACCAGTATGAAACAAATATATGATGAGTTACCAGTTGAACTTCCTTTCAATATATTGCTTTACTTTTAGGGCACTCACTGTGTTTGTAGGTAATATATTTGAGGTCTCTCTTCAGATACAAACTTACAGTATATTTGATACCATTGATCAACTGTCAGAGTTTAACCCCAGCTGTCAACTAAACTCCAAACAGCCACTTGCCCATTCTTCTCAGTGGGATGAGAGTGAGAATCAGAAGAGTAAACCCAAGAAAACTGGTGGGTTGAGATGAAGGCAGTTTAAAGCAAAAGCCAGACACTCTTCACTTGGTAAAAACTGTCTGGACGGCCGAGCCTAGAGAGTGGTGGTGATTGGAGTTAATCCACCTGGAACTGGTCAGCAGTGGTGTTCCCCAGCACTCAGTGCTGGGGCCAGTTCTCTTTGGCATCTTTTCCCATCATCGGTGCAAGGGGATCATCAGTTTGCAGGTGACACTAGGTTGGACAGGAGTGGTCTGCTGGAGGGCTGGAAGGCTCTACCAAGGGATCTGAACAAGCTGGATCTGTGGGTCAAGACCAACAGTATGAGGTTCAAAAAAGCCAGGCGCTGAGTCCTGCACTTGGGTCACAACAGCCCCACACAGTTCTACAGGGTGAGACAGAGTGGCTTGAGAGCTGCCCAGGGGAAAAGGACTAGGGGGTGCTGGTCAACAGCTAGCTGAACAAGTGCCAACAGTGTACTCAGGTGTCCAAGAAGGCCAGTGGCATCCTGGCCTGTTCCAGAAGTAGTGTGGCCAGCAGGACTAGGGCAGTGACTATCCTGCTGTACTTGGCACTGGTGATGCTGCACCTCAAATCCTTTGTTCAGCTTTTGGACCCTCACTTCAAGAAGGATGTGAGGTGCTGGAACACCAGAGAAAGGCAATGAAGGGTCTGGAGTACAAGTCTTATGAGGAACAGATGAGGGAGCTGAGGTTGTTTAGTGTGGAAAAAAGAGGGCTCAGGTAGAACCTTATTGCCCCATACAACTACATGAAACGAGGTGTAAACAGGTGGGGGATTGTCTCCTCTCAAAGATAACAAGTGATAGGACAAGGAGAAATGACCAGGGTAGGCTCACATTAGATATTAGGAAAAATTTTTTCACCAAAGAGGTTATCCAGCATTGGAACAGGCTGCCCAGAGAAGTAGTTGAGTCACCATCTCTGGAAGTGTTAAAAAGATGTGTAGATGTGGCACTGAGGGACATGGTTCAGAGGTGGACTTGGCAGTGCTGGGTTTACAGTTCAGTTAACCATCTTAAAGGTCTTTTCCAAACTAAATGATTCCATGAGACTATGTCAGCACTGCTCAGCAATAACAAAAACATCTTCTATCAGCACTTTTTCCAGGACAAATCCAAAACATAGCTCCATACTACCTACTATGAAGAAAATTAATTTTATCCCAGCCCAAACCAATTTTGACACTTCTGGTAGCACACTGAGGTCCTTGATTCTGCTCAGATAAAACTAGAACATCAATGTATCATCAAAATTATTCTCATCCTAAATCCAAAATTCAACACACTATACCAGCTACTAGGAAGAAAATTATTTCTATCACAACTGAAACCAGGACAATTCCAAATACTTGAACACCCATATTTCCCATGAATTTTGTATTTAACCCTTGAGCAAGTCTGAAAACACAGACCTCCATGATTCATGCTTTGTAAATGTGTTTAGGAAAGCACATGGGAGTCTCAAATTTCTAAATACATGGTAAGTCTTTACCATATTTTCACTTAATTAAAGAAGTATTTCAGAGTAGGATTTTTTAGAAAATCCTTGTAGTTACCCTGCTGTATTGTGCAGAGGAGGTGTTTGAAAGCTGGTGAAGAGCAGTTGTGTAAATACCGATCTCCACTCAGATTTTCCATTGACCATCACATTTAACCTCAGTTGAGTAGATCAGCACAACATTTTATAAAATTGCTAAAGAGAAGTGGTGGTCTGACTCACTAGTGAAGGTTCAGACAACTCATTTACTGCTGGCACAAAGGTTTGGCTCCCACGGGCATTTCAACACAAAACATTGCAGCATCTCAGGCTTCTGCCACTTAGATGCAGTCATCTCCAAATATCCCCACAGGCTTTTTTCTGTAACCTGTGGGCAGAATTAATGAAGGAGCCACAGAAATCAGCTTGTCAGGAAGCAATATAAACTAATAGAAACAAACCACAGACAAATAAGCTTATAAGGAATTAAATTCTGTCCAGATCATCTGTTTGCTTCACGTCTGGCTGGAAATAAACTGCTTCCTCCAGCTGGTGTTGTGAGCAACTGCACTGACAAGTGATAAATCCTGAAAGTTAGTGCTTACAGGGTTATGTAACTGTGTCCAAATCCCTAATTCAAAAGAGGGACTTGAAATCACACTGCACTGGGCTGCTATTAACAGTGAGTTCGTTAAAACTGAGTTCACTGGGTCTTGTGCCGTAGAGGTTCCCTTAGTACTTACACTGTGTTGCCAGACTAGATGCCACAGAAAAATATTTAATCTCAATGAACTGCATTAAACCTGATCATTCTGAATCCATACTATTGTATGTCCTGAACCTTCTTTCTACTCTGTATTCACTGTCAAACACATTTTAACTTTGCAGATTGTCTGTTTCTGGATAGAAAAGGACTGCATGATTTCATTGAATCATAGAATTGTTTGATTTGGAAGAAACCTTAAATGTCCATCTAGTCTTCATCTTCAACCAGACATCTCTCAACTAGATAAGGTGGCTCAGAGTTCTGTCCAACCTGGCCTTGAATTTTTCCAGGGATGGAAAAATGCCCACCTCTCTAGAAAACCTGTTTCAGTGTTTTACCACCTTCATTTATAACAAAAGAGTCTCAACACCACTGGTATCAGTGAAGGACACTAGAAGCGCTTTCTCAGACTCTAATGACTCCAGAGTTTGATTCAAGTCCATAGTTTACAATAGTAAAGAGCATTGCCTAGCCAGAGAGGAATAATCACCTTATGTTGAGTCCAAGAAAGAGATAATGGAATTGAAATTAAATGACTGCACAGTGAAACTTGTGCCAGTTTCCAGGTTAGAATTTGAAGCAAGATGTGCTATAGCAACACTGCAAACTTTAAATTTCAAGGTACACCCTTTAAAATTTTTCACTTCAATTTTTTATGCTTCACTTTATAAAAAATTAAAAGAGAGTTTCCCTGCAATTAAGAGTACTTCATGTACTTTTAGAAGGGAGATTTTTTTAAAATGTTGGGAGGTACCATTTTGTAATCAGAGTTGACACTTGGCAAAGTGAACATGCACACTTGACCCTGCCACAGCGTCTCTTATCTTGTATGTGGAGACATCCCTCTACATAATCTGACTGGCAGGCAGCAACCCTCAATCAGCTCTTCAGCTTGCTGAAATATCTGGGCAGAACACTAGAAACAGTCAGAATTTATACTGCACGACAAAGAATCGGGGCATTTGTGAAAAGGAAGTGAAAAAGGAATAATTTCTGGCTTCCTTCAAATTCATAGAAATTCATATTAATAGCATAAAGAAATAAGAGAATATTGTATAAAAGTGTAAGGGCAGGGAGAAGCACCAAGCAAGTACCCTTTCAAAGAAGAGACACCTACCTGCCCACTGTCATATAAGGAAAAGGACTTAATGTCAGACCTTGACAGGCAAGTCTGAGAAATTTTTTACACTGAGTGCTCAGGTTTTTTGGGATTTTTTGTATTTACAAGGCCTCTGAGACAGTAGCAAATGAAAAAATAGGAGGAAAGGGAAGCTTTGTAAATAAGACAACGAGGGAAATCAAGTCAATCTCAGAAAGGTTATGACATCAATATAATGAATATAAATCTAAACTTATTAGCCACAGCAAGCTTCTTCTGGGATTTCTCTTTGAATGACATACCATAGACTATCTCAGCTTTTCCATATCTAGCCAAAACTGTGGATAGATAAATCTCTCTGTGCTGGCAATCTTCGTATGATTGCTGCGTGGGTCTGGCAGCAGCGCTCACAGCCTTGTGCTGACAACACTAAAAGCTCACCGTTTCTAAGAATCAGAGATTCTTGAATTTATAATGAGAAGTTACTGTCACTTCAGAAAAATGCTGCCATACAACTTCAAATTTTTCAACAGCCAAGTCATCCAAAACCAGCCTATGCACATCATGTGAGTTCTTGAGTCAGAAGTCTGTGGCTAGGTACTGACTGAAAAGATAATCTACTTTGCTTAATGAGATGCAACCAAGGCTTTTTGTGTTAATTTGTACTCTAAGAATTTCTTGATAACAGCAACTGTGCAGTAGTTAGTGTTAATAAAAGCACTGATACACCCCTCTGCACCTAGTTAGAACTAACACCATGCAAATCCTATAAATTATAACAAGTTACATTCGTTCATTAAAACTGTGTAAATAAAGAAAATGCCACTTGCCCACATTGCAATTTTTAATATGGTTAATAAAAAGAAATATTAGCTTTCAGCAAAAGAGACAGCACCATGCCAACATTTGCAAAAATGTTACTGGCAAAGCAAATAATTTATTTGCAATAACACATGCTTAACATTTTTTCTCAAGATACGTAACCAAAAGCTGAAGAAAGGAATGTGCAGAGTAATTTAATTTATTTATGAAATATGTATGATTAGAAGCTTGATTCTAATTAGGTCATACCATTACCATAAATCTCTTTGAATCAAGACCTTGCCTTTGATAGTAATAAATAAACATTCAAGCATAAAGCACAACAAAAAAAAATTCAAAAGCAACTACTGACATATTTTTAACTATTTCTTGCTCAGAAAAGCAATGACTTAAAAACTGCCATGAACTACATTAGGGTACACCATTTATTTATGTACAGATCATAAAGACAAAACTATCAACATCACTGGCCTTGTATGCAGGAATTAAAGGGAGGATTTAGTCTTAGAAGATCCAGATCTCCAACCCACTGCCCTAGTGCCTCATTTCTCTGCTATGCACCTACCCCAAGTCATCAGAGACTAGGAATACTACAAAAACTTATGAGGGTTTTCAGAAATTTAAAATAGGGATTATGGAAGGCAAAAATCCTTTACAGGCCCTCTTAGCAAACTGAAAGCAAGCCAAATGGAAGAGTTAAAAGGAATACTGCCTCTCTCATAAGAATGTACAGATTCATAGGATTCAGGGATGGTGAAGAATGAAGATCAGGATGACAGCACGTCCACTGTGTCAGTGGTAAAGTTGACATTCAAGAGCAGAACAGGCTGTTTATCACAGCAAAGGTATACATATTTTTGTGACTTAGTAAAGTATCAAAGGCTTAGCAGATACTTGTAGCTTTGTTCTACTCTTGTAAACTTCCATTTATCCTATGAGTAGTTTAAAACAATATTACATAAAGAGACAAGTAAAATTCTACGAAATGCAGACTGAGACCTATCCAAAATTTTGAAATTCTAACATCAGTGTACTCTTTGGTAACTTCAGGTGGGGAAACACAACAAAGTACAAGATTGGGATTCTTATTATTACACAAGACAGCTGGAAAATGTTAAAAAAAGTGTTTCAAGGGTCACAGACGACTTCATGGTACTGATAGATAAAGCCAGTCTCTCTCCTCACTTCACATACTTTCTCCCTTTCTAGTTAGGAGAGAGAGATAGTTGCTCTTGTTTCAGGAATACAGAAGGAAATCTCTTTCTTGCTGTAAGAACTTGAAAACTGAAAATCTTAAAATGTGAGCTTCTGCAAACAATACTTGAAAAAATTATAAAAACCTCCAAGCCTGTCATTCAAGGCTACATAAACCCTTCTAGACCTATGGCTGACAAATACTGCCCCCCCAACCCCCACCCTCTGCCTCCAGTATTTATATTTCTTGACATGTATGAGCACTGTATAATAAAACAATTAATAATAATAATACTTTGGCTTACACAGTGCATCTCAACTGAAGTTATCAAAACACTTCACAAAGCTTAACATTCACAAGGGAGTTAAAGCCTCAGTACTCCACAGTGTAAGCCAGCCTTTCTATGAGGTGAAAAGAACAACAGGGGGAAATTCTAAATTATTTCAAAATCTCTTTGATTTAGTGTTCATGAACCTTTCTCTGGAGCATATATATTACCGATCTTTCTCAAGGGCCAAACAGTGTTGTGGTCAATAAGCTAATGATTTTTGTTCCTGCTCCATTTTTTAGACAGGAAAGCCATGAGGTATGGCTGAGATACCTTTGTATATAACCAAGCTGCCTTTGAGTTGATCAGGTAGAATGATTTAGGCACCGCCACAAACACAGATGGGCAGTATAAATTTTCCCCTTCTCAGTCCTATATTTTGACCAGTAGATTACACTTGTTCTCCCTGAAGCCCGATGCCATTCAGCAGTTTCACAGCTGTGGTGCCAAATTTTGTAACCAGAGCTATTTGTAGCATAGATAGAACTGAAACATTGCTACACATATACCTCAAAGGTGTGTATATTATTCTTTTATGATAATCTTGCAAAACATAACATGTTGCTTGTTTGTATTGTGTACTGAAAGAGGTTCCATTCTTGAAGTAGAAAACCAATATATAAAAAAAAAAGTTGGGTTATATTTCAAATGACACTCTGAAATTAGAAAAATACTCATTTTTTAAAATTATTGATATTCACTGCTGCATTGTGAAAGATTAAGGACATTTTTCACCTTCTATTAAGAACGAAATCTGTTAAAATAACAAGAGACTTAGTTGTCAAAGTATTTGTCATAACTATCAGACTACATCCTAACAGAATAATGAAAAACAATCAACTGCTTGCACACATGCAATAGTCACCCCTGAAAGCTTTCCAAATCCCAGTGCAGGTGATGTCAATAGAAAGGATCAGAAAGTAATGAGCGATGCAAGAAGATATGGAGAAGGTATGCTGGCAGACACAGTCAGAGGATTTTGAACAGAGCTTTATCCTCCTAATGCACAGTTCTGTCCTAGGTTTCCAAACTACATATGGCAGCCAGGATAGAGCCACTGATTTAGGAAATGATGCAGAAAATTTGAACATTGTGAACAAACTCCTTTCATAGATCCACCAGCCCTAGTCCACCAGGACTTCAAATCTTGTAAGAATCTTGGCATTCATGACCCAACAACATTAATACACTTGTACTATTTGCTATGACTACTGTAAAAAAATCATAATTTTAATTTGGGATAAGTGACTCCATCCCTCATTCTTAGTTTAACTGAAAAGCTATGTCTGAAAAATATATGTGACTAAACTGTACATGCTAACGTCATAGTATCTGTTGCTGAGCAAGCTACTTAAATTAAGTTTTTATACGAGTTGGGGGAGCAACTCTGGTATAATCTATTTTTCTCTTTTTAATGCTATTCCTTCATTTTTATTTTAAATCACAACTCCATCGACTCTTAACTGACCTTGTTCCTGATGCACAGCTCCCTTACCTGTAAGCTGTTGCCTTCCCTTCAGCAGGTGCTCACTGCACACACAGAATATTGCAACTGGAGTTCCTTTCCTTTGACAGAATGAAGAATGGACTGAGGACCAGGACATTACCATCACTTCCAATGCAATATAGTGTAAAGCAGAAGGCTTACCCCTTACTCATGGCCTGAAGCAGAAAGGGAAAATCAGGCCCAGACGTGCAAGATTCAAAACTGAAAAGCCTCGTTAACATATGTTTAATTAGAGACTAAACATCTGTAAGATTGACAAAATTGGCATCGTGCAGCATATTACCATGAACTGAGAAAATCAATCAATAATAGCAGAAGAGAGAAAAATTAGCCAAGCGACAAAGGCTGTACCTGTAGTACATCCTCCATGTCAGGCTGCTAGCAAAGCTGCCAAAGGTGTCATCCCGGAGAATGTTGCTAGTGCACGCTCTAACCCGCATCCCCACCTATACCAAGAGCTGGGTGACCTGGTGTCTGAAATCACCAATTGCTTGGCATCTTTAAGTGATGTGTGTATAAAACCTGAAAGCAAGCTTTTACTTTTTTGGCAGACTGAGTTTCTCATGCACAGCCTGAAGATGTCATTATCAGTTCCTCTGAACTCATCTGTACTGAGTTGTAGAAAATGGTGTGACATTTTTGCATTTCTGTCTGACATTAATTGGGGTTAATTGATGATAATGGTAAGGGTAATTAGTTTTAACAGGCACTAAGTCCCATAACCCGAGCTTCTTATGACTGAAATAGAACAGCAGTCAAAATGTGGCATGAGAAATAACATGGCAATATCCAGTTATCCTCAAATGTAGAGGGGGTGAAGATTACATATGCATTTGTATGAACTTGCATATGTTTACATGCATCAAGCTACCTTAGAAAAGGTGAAGTCTTGCCCAGTGTGCAATTCATTGCATTTTTGTTATTGACATTGGCTGCAATGTAGCAAGTTGAGGTTTGCCAACAAACACTCCAGCAGCAGGTTGGGAAGTTACACCACTTTTTCCAGGAAGAAACAATTCCTTGAAATATTATTTAAAAGCTAGTGCTAAGTTTACTAAAAGTCAGCAAAATCTTGGAGGATTCCGACCTCCACCTCCCAAGTTTGGGGAAGCATCCCATATGACAATAGAATAGAAAGCAAAGTCAAAAGCAAAAGTTACAGTTCTTCAGATTAGTGCAATGGCTCAAAATCTCAGGGAGGAGCTGTCACACTGAAAACTGAGATAACCATATGCAAAGATTAAAAGACTGTCTCACTTGGTCTTCCCACACACCCCTCCCATTGCCTCTCCTATCAAAGGTTTTCTTATTGTAAGCCAGGCACCCCTTGGGTTGGCATCAGGTTGTTTGTGGTTTGTCATCCTAACAGTGCATTCAGATGACCCATGACAGCTGTACCAACCAGCCATCACCCATGTTCTTGCTGATCAGCTGAGATTCGCCTACACATTGTGCATGGGGACCCAACTTATTCAACTGCTTCAAATTACACATAATTCAAAATTTTTATTGCAATTTTTTTTGGGGGGTTGGGGATCACCAAAAATCAGTGTTAGTTCAGTTTTTACTGCAAGTACAGTAAAGCATAAAAGATAGATAAAAGTATTAGTCTGTGAAATTCAGCAGAATGTGGAGAAATCCACATATCCTGTTTGGGCCTTGTAGTGGGCTTCTGTGGCTGGGTTTTGGTAGCCAGGGAGCTACAGGGGTCACTTCTGTTGAAAGTTTCTAGAAGCTTCCCTTCTCTGGTGGAGCCAATGCCAGCCAGCTCCAGGATGGACTTCCTGCCGCTAGCCAAGGCCAAGCCAATCAAGAGTGACAGTAACACCTCTGTGATATCGTATTTAAGAACAGAAGATTGTTGTGCAGATGAAAATTCCAGCCAGGGAAGAGCAGAGTGAGAACATGGGAACAACAATAGACACCAAGGTCAGTGCAGAAGGAGGGGGAAGAGGTGCTCCAGGTGCCAGAGCTGAGCCCTCTGCAGCCCATGGAGAAGCCCATGCTGAAGCAGATGGATATCTGAAGGAGGCTGGGAGCGCCCATGACCAGTGCAGCAGAGTCCTGCCAGGGCCCTGCAGCTTGTGGAGAGAGCAGCTTACACTGGAGCACCCTTCTCCCAGGGAGGATTTGTGGCTCCTGTGGGGGACCCATGTCGGTACAGTTCATTCGTGAAGGACTGCACCCCATGGAGAAGTGAGCCACAGGACAGCAGTTTCATGACGAGCTGTTGCCTAGGGGTGGACTCATGCTGGAGAGGTCCATGAAGGACTATCTCCCATGGGAGGTACTCCATGGGAGCAGGGGAAGGACTCCTCTACCTGAGCAATGGCAGAAACAACAACTGACCATAACCCCCATTACTGTTCCCCTGCATCACTGAGGGGGAGAAGGGAAGAACATGGAAGGAAGGAGGGTTGGGGGAAAGGTGTTTATAAGATTATTTTACTTCTCACTCTTTTGCTCTGACCCTGTTAGTAATAAATTCAATTAATATCCCCACTTTGAGTCTGTTTTGCCCATGATGGTGATAAGTAAGTGACCTCTCCCAGCTCTTATCTCAACTCATTAATCCTTTGCTGGGTTTTTTTTCTCTCCTCTGTCCAGTTGCAGAGGGGAATGAGAGAGCAGCTATGGTGAGTACCTGGCATCCAGCCAGGGACAATCCACTACAGGGCTTAAAAGCAGCTTTAATTGTAGAGGCAGCACAGAGTAATGGTGTTGTTGCCTAAAGACTGGGAGCAAAAAAACTCCAGGTGAATTTAGTATAGATAAGATAGAGATCAGGTCTTTAATGAAGGCCTTCTGGTGTAAGGAGTACAAAGGTGCATGCACTTGTCTACAATTGGTTCTACAATTTTATAGTACTATCCATGCAATCAGAGAACTATCTGCCCTCCCCTAGATGCTCCCCAAATCTGTCCCCCTGGCATGCCTCCCTGGGATTGAGTCAGGGGTCCCAAGACCCCTTTCTTCCTCATCTTCCTCTTCTTCATGGTATGCACTGTCTTTGGAGCTTCTCCAAGGTTCTGGGCTTGAAGGTTGCTTTGACTATGATGGTATCTTTTTGTTCAGGCCTGGGGTGCATATGATCTTAAACAAAATGTGTTTTGCCTTGAATGTGTAGTCCTGCCTTGAAAGGAGCCTAAGCAACCCTAAAGAATTTAGAAAAATTGATATGAAATGGGGGAATAAGTTTTGGTAAGTTTTATCTACTACTCTAAAGTGTGAGAGACTATACAATTATACTAAAAACCTATATTTGCTACACTATACTTTAAAATCTACAAAAAGCTAAAAATCCTAAAAATCATCTCGTCTCATACTGAAGTTAATGAAATCCACATTTATAAAAATCAACTTGTTCCAGAAAACTTGACAAATATTTGAGATTGAGACACAAATATTTGAGAAGACACAGGACTGTCTTCTCAGGTGGCAGGGAAGAGGACCATTCCCCGGACTACATCATAAGAGTAACTTTTGAGACTTCTTGGCTAGGCTGATGGAAGATGAGTGGGGGTATAATCACAGTGTGACAAGGAAAGCTTACAGTCAGATGGCATAAAAACCTGATCCTAAATTTTCCTAAACTCTCTAAAACAGATATTAAAATAATAATGCAGGTAGCAAGCACTTGTAATCCCACTGAGCTCAATTACTTCTGAATGTGCTCAGCACTTTTGAACACTAAGCTATTTGTTTACTTGTCTATGTGTACATATAGGCACACATTTAGGTACCTTGTTTCAGACAAGCAAACTTGACAACACAGGGTTTAGTCATTCCAGTCTCTTACCCTGAAATGCTATCATAAGTCCTTTAAAATGAATAGTCTACCTTCAGGTTTTTTTTCAGAGGAATAATTTGTGTTTCAAACACCAATAGAAAGACAAACTGGAGATGACATTTTACAATTTCAGTATCTCCTGCTTGAGCCTGGAGCATGAAAGCTGGATAGCCACTTCACTACCACTTGGGTAACAGAGCCAACACGAAGTAAAGGTGATTGTAAGTCCAGTTTAGCCTTGAGATTGGGAAATGAGGTCACTGTTATCAAGATGTCTTCTCATCCATTTTCTGCACATGTTTTTCCAAACAGCTTTCAGTCTACCAATAACTGCACATAACTAAGTTGCATTACTCACAGCTATGTTATACCCCTGCCCTACTTATAGGAACAGAATCCAATCCAAGGATTTTAAAGTGTTTTGTGAATGCTGGCGCTGTGAGAATCATCCTAATTGCCCAGTAAGAGGAATTGGACTTTATTACCATATGACACATTTCAAAGTTTCCAGGGGGGAGTTTGGGAGGCCTGTGTGTACTGCCAATTGTATAGGTTCATGAAATATATTGTAAAGTAGTAGGTTATAAGACCAAAAGTAACTATCTACAATCCTGTAATCACACTATGCAATGCAGGTCAGACGAATACCCTGAATGAATTTATTTTCTGTCTAAATAAGATTTTTCAGGGGGGAAACACCACACAATCTTGATACGCCAACTTCCAGCTATGGGCAATCTACAAACATCTTTGGCAAGTTGCTCCAATTCTCAGTGACCTCATGGCTAAAAATTAAAGAACAGATCAGCTCTATCTTAGTAAAATATAATCAAGTATTACTGCTATTTTTGAAAATACAGTAATGTTAAGATCCTAATTTAATAGGCAAAATTTCTATATTTGAAGAAGCATCTGTATCTCTAAATCATTATTTTCTAATGAAAACATCATAAATACAAAGCTCTGTTAAATACTGTGAGATACTATTCAGGTAAACTCCCTGCATAGCTTAATGTTACTTATTCTGTAGGAAAGACCTTTTGTGTTATTGCTTGTGAAAAAACAGACATGAGCAATAAGAATCCTTAGGAAATGTCATCTTGATGCCACCTCTATCATTCCATCTAGCACAGCATTCATCTTCCAACTCACTTTAAAGGCTGCTTCATAAGAAATATTTTACAGAAATTATGTGGATAGAAAATAATATACAATAGTGAGTCTATTAATAGTTATGATTCCAGGAAATTCGTGGCTGAAGAGGTTTCTAAATTAAGCTAAATGTCTCCGTGAACCAGGCATCAGAAACATCAGCAGAAATGTTAATATGAACCCATGCCAGTGGCACAGTCATGAACCTCCAAGCCTGGTTTGAAGAGAATGAGCCCTTTTAACATACCTAGGAACAAAAAGCCTTGTGGCAAGTTAAAACCCAAAAGTCGTTTCTAGTTGCTATAAGGTTAAAGTCTTTCCTTTTGCTAGTTATTTCTGGTTTTCAATCTGGGGAAGAATATCCCTGCAGCCTCCTATTTCAGTGTTTTTCTGAGCCTGCAGGAACTCCAGGAACTCCAAACAGTGCCCAGCAGGATAAGAGAATCACAGAATATGCTGAGTTGGAAGGGACCACTGTAAAGGGGATACTTTTGATTTAGATGATCAATGGAGCATAGAGGGGTGAGAAAGTGATTGCATTAGCATGTGAAACTAGCCAGAGTATTGTACAATGTAACTTTATTGCACAAGTTGACTGCAAGGCCCATTGTACTTTTAGCAAAGTCAACTAGAGATGTCTCTTATTATCATAGCTGAGTTCCTCTTTGGCTTGGTTACATTCTGCAAGATAAATACAAATACCCTTGAAACACAATGGTAGAGGTCATATATAGGGGTAAGGAAGGTGATGGAGAGAGGAAGATTACGTTGGCAAGGGTTGTTCGCCCCCTTGCCCTACAGTAGGGCATGCGCACACTGTTGCCATGAGGTGATGAACAGGCGGTGTTTGGCTGCCACTCAAGCATCACCTTATACTGCGTACTGGCCCTACATAGTGTAATGCAGAACTGATAAAATGGAGTGTCAGGACTGCTGGGTTGAGCAATACTCATCCTTCCATCGAGACTGTGTTGCTCTGCAGGGACGCCCGCTAAGCATGAGTGCCGACCAGCTGCTGCAGATCCTGGAAGCCCTGGGCTGTCTGTGCAGGTAAGCACAGTTTACTGATAGGAAGCAACCAAGAAAGCAAACATTTTATAGCCTTTTTCTTGTATCCCTTTAATTCCCTTTTTACTATCTAATATTGCATCCCTTTAATTTCCCTTTTACTAGCTAATACTGTAACAGAGGCTGTTCGTAGTACTGTATGAATGCCAATAGATAAAGTAGTTTTTTTGTATTCTTTTCTAGCTTTTAATTCTCTTTGCTAATAGCTTTTTTACTCTCACTGCAATAAAAGATGTTTTGTAGTGTTTGAATGACTGTTGTACTTATCTTTATTCTGGACATGTATCCTAGCAAACCTGGTACAACCACAAGGATCATCAAGTCTTGTGTCATCTGCAAATTTGCTTAGTATCCCTTCCAGTCCTGCATCCAAGTCATTTATGAAGATGTTACAGAGCACTGGGCCCAAGATGAAGCCCTGTGGAAGCCCACTACTGACAGGTCACCAGTCTCACGTCACCCCATTCAATATTACCCTCTGTGCTCAAACCGTGGACCAACTGCAAGATGTGTTTATCCAGCTGTGTGCTGGACATTTTGTCCAGAAGGATCCTGAGAGAATCAGTATTGAAAGCTTTACTGAAATCCAAGAAGATTACATCAACTGGCTTCCCTTGATCAACTAGTGGGGTTACCTTGTCATGAAAGGAAATCAGGTTTGATAAGCAGGACTTTCCTCTCATGAAGTCATACTGGCTGTGACCAATGATACCACTGTCTTTCAGGTGTTTTTCAATACCTTGCTGAATAATCTTCTCCATAACTTTACCAGACACTGAAGTGAGACTGACAGGTTTGTAGTTTCCAGGATACTCCTTCTTGACCTTCTTGAAAACTGGGATAATGTTGGCCAGCTTCCAGTCAACTGGCATCTCTCCAGATTCCCAAGACCACTCAAAAATCAAGAGACGTTTTGTGATGACATCAGTAGCTCTTTGAGGATTCTTGGATGAACCTCATCTGGCCCCACAGATTTGTAGGGATCCAGCTGGAGCAGCAGATCCCACATATCTTCAGGATCGACTGGGAGTTGATTATTCTCATAGCCATGGTCCTGCAGCTCAGGGCATTGAGATTCCCTTGGTCTGTCATCCATGTTGCAGAGGCAAAAAAAGCATGAAGTACCTCTGCCTTGTCTCTGTCCCTGTTTGTGAGGAGACCCTCCTCATCCCGTAAAGGGACAATAATATTTCTATACTGTCCATTGCCATAAATACATTTGAAGAAAACTTTTTACTGTCCCCCACACTGCTGTCCAGCTTCAACTCCAGCTGAGCTTTGACTGCATGAATTTTTTCTCTACAGCGGCAAGTAGAATCTCTGTATTCTCTCCATGTCACTTGACCTTGCTTACACTGGGCATACACCTTCCTTTTTCGCCTTATTTCCAAGAGAAGATTGCTGCTCAGCCAAGCTGGCCTTCTGCCTCGCCTGCTTGACTTGCAACCTTCAGGAGCTGCCTACTCCTGGTGCCCTTAGGAGGTGATGTTTAAAAAGTGCCCAGAACTGATGGACCGCAGCACCTGCAAAAATATCCACAGTGACAAGCTCTTGAGCAAAACAAACCTACTGCACCCAGGTTGTTCTCTGTATTCTCATTTTCAAGGATCAGCTTTACGTTAAAATAAAGTGTCACTTAAAGGCTAAATTAAGGAAGCTTCCTTCCTCTGGGAATAGTTCAGGTCTACGAGTGTCCTTAAAGGAGCTCTTGATACATTTTCACTAAATGCCTTCTCTTAGAAAGCTTTATTCCATGAACCTAATGTTTTTTTTTTGTCTTCTCTGACTCATTTGGGAGGGTAAGGCAGGCTACTAAGGTGGTCTGGATTGGGAAAAGTAAAGAGAGCACTAGTACAGATAAGAATTCATGTTCCTTGATTTTGATGAGAGAAGTACTCACTATGCAGAGAAGGATGTAAAAAACTCCAAAAACATTTATAGAGCACTATTTGATCTGTGAGTTGATTAAACAATTTCCAGGGAAATAGTTTTCTACTGGAAGTTGCCAAGTCAATGAAATTTAAATGTATGTCTTGTAGTATTACTAGAAAATGCTGACAAAAAGTTATCAGAGCATCTTGATACAGTTGAAACAGTTTGTTTTTAAACACACACAAAATTTAGATGCGCATTTACTCACAAAAAAAATCCTTAAAAAAAAAATCATTCTGTTCATCACAGACTTTTTTGGGGTTTTTTTTGGTTTGAAAGGAATGTCTCCTTTCTCTCCTTTCCTTATTAAAGTTTTCATAATCATGATAGATTCTTTTTCAAGAATACACATTTTTCAAATGTCTTTTGCTAAATCTCATCCTGAGGTATTCTCTCTGGCCTAAAGGTTTCTGATTGTGCTCTCTTTGACAGTTACCCTCTCACTTGTCTCTGATATGTTCCATGAATGGTTCTTTAACAATTCTGTTGATAAAGTACAAGAAAAAGAAATCAAAGCATCTCTCAGAAGGGGTACCTCTGCGGGGCAAACAGGAATAAAACACAGTGAAAGAGTATTGATGTCACTCAAATTAGCAGATGAGAATCTGCTCTACAAGAAATATGGTGAGAAAAGCCCCCCCTTTAACATAGGTTCATTTCAGAAAAGCACTATACTTTAGGAAAAATAACTCTATCCCACTACAAGTGGTTTTTGAGATCTAAGTGACTATCTTCTGGCTCATGAAAGTTACTCTTACACTAATAGACTGCAATTTTTTAAGAACAGGTAGAAGTATAGAAGAAAGTGGGAACGTAGAAAAACAATTCATCTGAACAGTGTTTGTGTTGATACTAAATACTGCAAATACAACTATTTCTGAAGTTCATAGTTGCCTATTTGAAAAGCATAGTCAATATGAGGCAAAATTTAGGGCTGTTAGCTTTGAGACCTCTGCGTATTACTGGCAAAAAATAGTGTTAAATATGGTATCAGCATCCTATTTGGTGTGAAAAGTTGAATTCTGTCCCAACAACATTAAAGAGGAAGAAAAAGCCCAGTTCATCATAGTGGAAGAAATGAAGCAGAGGGCAATTGAGTAACTGAGCGAGCAACTCACCTCATCATGTTATTTAAAATCAGTAAGGAATACTTCATTTCATATCCAGCCTCATCACAGCAGTCTTGGGACATCTTGACAGGTGGCTGGTAGTAAGCGCACTGAAGAAGCTTAACTAGAGCAATTTTAATCAATATTATTTTAGATATAATCTATCTTTGTAGAGCATTAAAAAACTAGAAATACAGTGAAAATTAATTACACTAACTGCACTCTGAACCACTCTGGTTAGTCCTCAGATTTTAATATTGTGTGATTTACCACATTTGATACCATTGAAATATCACTGTTGTGCTACAAAGAAAGACAATACATAGGCAGTATTTTAACTGGCTGATATCAAACCTAGATTGTAAATTGTCCGCACCACAATAGGTTCAATGTAGGAAAAAACCCCCAATTAAATCAGTAATTTGTTGCTGAGATGATGGTTAAGAAGCAAAGTATGCCACAGGTAAGTAGTAGGGCCTCTTTTGTTCAATATCTTCATCAGCAGATTTGATAGTAAGAGAGCACACCCTCAGCACATCTCTAAGGAGGTTCCATCCAGAAAGACCTTTAGAAACTTTGAGACTGAGCCAACATGTGCCTCAAGAAGCTCAGCAAAAAGCCCAAACTATTACACTGGGGATGAGGTGACCCCACCTGTCAGCATAGCTGGAAGAGGACTGGTTTAGGAGCAGCCCCACTAAAATGGACCTATTTCAGTCAGAACTAAATCAAACAAGCCAACTCTCTGCTGTCACTGTCAATGAAGGAAACTGGTGCTGAGTTACATGAGGGGGAACTTTCCTCTCATTGCTTCTGAGACTGCAGTTGGAACACTGTGTCCTGTTTTCAGCCTCCCCATTAAAAAAAGATGCTGACAAACTGGAGAGGGTCCAGTAGGTTGCTGTCAGGACAGCTGAGGCCAAAAGCTGCTCCTCAAAAGCTGCCTGCTAAGACAGGTGGGCTTACTCTGATGAAGAGAAGACTAAGGGATAATTTGCTACTAGCCTACAACCACATTAAACAGTTAAAATACAATGCAATCAACCTCTTCTCAGCAATGACAGACAGTATAAAATAAAGGTAAATGGCCAAGACCTTCCGCTTGAGAGCTCTGAATGGCACAACAGGAATAATTCCTTCAACAGGAGAATAGCACAGCACTGGAATAAATTACTTTTGAAAATGATGATGACTTTTGGAGGATTTTCTCACTTGGCTACAGAAGATAATTGCTAAAATATGAAGAGATACATGCTTTTAAGTGGTTGAAATAGATCACACTTTGGCAGTGGCTGAAGTAGACAACCTTCAGAGGTGCCTAATAATCAACACTTCTATGGCTATGTCATCAGTTGCTGGTGATCTGTCTGCAGCTCTTAGCAAGGACATAGAGCTGGCTTAACCCAGTTCTCCTCCCTCTTTTCCAGCTGAAAGAACTCTCATAACAGAGAACTCTTCTTTTGTCTCTCAAGACTGATCTAATTTTTCCAACACTAACACCAACCTACTTTGGAAGCGTGTGAGGCAACACTTATGGAGTGCCTCAAAGCAAACCTTGAAAAGCTCACAGTCAGCAGAACAACTGCACATCTATTTCTACTACCTTTGTTAATATGCTCTAGATTTAGTGAATTCTTTCTGATTTTAATAGGAGTGTTCATTATAGATCTAGAGTAATAAGTAGGCATTAATACAGATGTCCTATTTCCACCTCAAATAGAAGTGCATGAAGGTTTTCATGTATAGCATTTAAATGTCATTATAAAGACTGCTTTAGAAACACTCAAATGAGAATAGAATTTGAATGCATCTTCAGTTTTGTTTAGCTTTGATTTTCCATTTCCCCGGGAGATTCTTAACAGTTATAAAAAGAACATTGTTTGAGGAAAACATTATTTCTTTCAAAGGTTAAAACTTTTCAAGTGTCCTTTTTGGACACTTGTCTAAGAAACAAGTTTTCATAATAGGAAAACAAATGGGGATCAATATACACTAAAGAGAAATTTTCTATTCAAACTATAAAATAATATTTTTTTGGACATTTTCCTTTATTTCTCTTAGAACTGACATCAAAATAAAGGATTGAACCTAACACAGACGTTTCAGTTGATCCATCCTGAAGTCTTCTTTGTGGATGGAAATTTTAGGCATTGTCTCTTATTACCGGCATGGACGTCATTCAATTTGAAAGTTATCCTCACACAAGGAAATCCAGCTTCATTTCTTCATTCCACTTCAAAATTTCAAGCTCGTGTTGCATATGCCTTCATGAGGAAGACAATATTTATGCACAGCAATACATAATTGATAATTATTAAGAAATACAAAGGTTTATAAGCTTTATTTTTTCCTGTAGTAATCTCTATTCTCAATTCCATAGATTCTCGTCATGTATGTCTGATCAGGAGTGGAAATACACAGTGTAAGCAATGCCAATAGTCCTTTTGAGAGCTGACCTTGCTCTCCTGAGGTTAGAGAAACCGACAGCCTCCTATCCTATCAGCCATGTGTGTGGTACAAAGCAGACTGCCTCCTGCCTTCTGCAAGTTTTTACCATACAATGCTCCAAATCAAATGAGGGGGGAGGGAGGGGAGGGAGAGCAGGAGGCGCGGGGGTGGGGTGGTGGGGGTGTGTGTGGAATCCAATCAGTCACTGTGCTTAAGGTGAGAAATACATTTCTGGTGTGGCTTAACCCCATTCAGACACCAAGCCCCACACAGCTGTTCACTCACTCCCTTACCATCAGGATCAGGGAGAGAATCAGAAGGGTAAAAGATAGAAAACTCATGGATCGAGATAAAGATGGTTTAATAGGGAAAGCAAAGGCCACACACACAAGCAAAGAAAAATAAGGAATTAATTCACTATTTCCTATGGGCAAGCCAGTGACTTGGGAAGACAAATGCCATCACTACAAACATCCCCCCCTTCTTTCCCCTGCTGAGCATGTCATATGGTCTGGAATATCCCTTTGACCATTTTGAGTCAGCTGTCCTGGCTGTGTCTGCTCACAGCCTCCCATGCACCCCAACCTTTCTCACCACCACGACAGTACAAGAAGCAGAAAAGGCCTTGGCTCTGTGTAAGCCCTGCTCAGCAATAACAAAAATATCTCTGTATTATCAACCCTGTGTTCAGCACAAATCCACAAATCCAAACCATTAGATAACTTAAATTTAAAATTTGAATCAGTTAATCTTTATTTCATAATAAATTTAAGGGATTATTCCACAAAAATAAAGATAATTTTTATGAACCAGACATCAGCTCAGCTGGTACAGGTCCTCAATTATTTAACGTTTGAACGCTTACTGTGTTCTATTTTTTCCTACTACTCTTGAAAAAATTATATGATTGGAAAGCCCTATGCTTTTTCACTAAATATATCCTGAAGATGGAAAACAGAACCTCAAATTGTAGAAATATAATAATTTGCCTTTTTTTCTTTCCAATTCCACTTGCTCACATGCAAGTAGAATTAGATTTTCCTATTAAAAAAAAAAAAAGTCCAAATGGCTTGCTCTATTTTCAGAGAATAAAACAAAGTCAGATGATTACAACCACAAAGCATTCCTTTGCCCTCCATAACATATATCATTCTGCTACAGCACATATCAAGTGGACCCACAGTGTCTGCTGATGTTCAATGTCTGCTCTGGGCAGTGGAATTCAGAGCCTGACAGGGCTTGTTGCCATGCAGAAGCAAAGGGGAACATTTGATCCAGCATTATTTCACTTCTACATCTACCTTCTGCTAAGCCTGGTATGTGTATGATAAAGGTATTTTAATCTGATGTTTATTTCTTTATTTCTTCTTTTATTTTTAGCTATATAAAAAAAACCACTTTGAAGTAATAAAGGCCATCTACTATAATACTACTTTACTTGTGAAGATAGTATTTCAAATGCCTGTTGTATTCCTTCATCTGTGATTACAATACTTTGTGGAGTCTCAGTTGCTACAGCACCAGCCTACAATTATGATTGTTAAATCAATATTATAGATTCAAAAAAGAAGTAGCTTTTCTTCTGTTCCCTATCTTGTAATCAGAGTAATGTTCAGTTTTATATACAAACACACACTTGGCTTCTGTGAGGCTTTTCTTCCTCCTTTCAGTACTGCATGCCAGCTCGTCACAGGATTATTCCTGTTTCATTCAAGGTGGAAAAGTGCCTACCTTATTAGGAAAAAAAACACCACCCCACCTCCCACCAAAAAAAACCCCAAACCAACGAACTGAGTCAACAAAAAAGCAGTATATATGAAAACCAGCTGGGAACAGCACAGAACAGCTTTCAGTCCCCATGATACGGTGGGGCCAGATGTCTTGAGGAGTGCAGACTTCAGGTAGCAAAGGGTAAAATGTACACCTGCTCTTCGCTGTATTCATCTCACTGCTCTAAGAAATATCTTATTGTGAAGGAGATTTGTATCTCCCTGTGAGCAAAGCACAGTCCCATTACACCTCAGAAAGTATGGTCCTCCTCTCCTGCCACCCACTCACACTGCTCCCATTGTAAGAGTCTTATATCAGGCAGCCAAGGTGTTGTCCAGTTTCTGAGATTGCTTCCCCCAGTTTCTTTAACTAGAAGTTGTATTTGCTATATATATCCAGCTGAACATGACAGCAGGCTCTTCCTAATCAGAAGGGCCATCACTGCAACCAGGAAGGGAAGGTAAAAACTTATACCTTCACTTGAATAGGAAATAAAGTAATGCAGTGGGCAATGAAGATGGACTGAGCCTCCTTCCCTTCTGCCCAACTAGGTGGTGGATTCTTTTTGTCTAAACAGTAAATTCATACCATAAACTATCCACTGTGAGATGTTACTTGAGTTTCTAGTAAAATATCTATTATTCCATTTCTGATTAATAGTTAGCACATCATAATTAGGAAAAACATGAAAGAGAGGTGATTCAAGAAGGAAGCAGCACAGGACAAGAATCAGGAGCTGTGTACCAAAGACTAGATTCTAAGTTCTTTATCCTCATTATCATCTGCATGCTCATAAAGCCAGAATGGTACCACATAAAGGAAGGATTTTAATACTGATGCAAACAACTGGATATCGGGATTATTTAATAAAGTTCCCATGGATTAGATTGTCTCATTGAACAGAATGTAGCTAGTTTTGAAACTCTGAAATAAATAGGCACACCCTACTGTAGTTTAAACTTTTGAAGTAATAGGGAAAATCTGCAATACTGCCCCTAACTAAAGGGTAATACAGGTCTCTTCAAATAAATGGGATTAATGTGTAGGCAACCAAACGTATAAAATATTTAGAGGTTAGAATAAAAAGAAACCTGAATAAGAGAGCCAAATTTATTTTAAAAACGGAGGTAAGTATGGTAAAAATGGATATAGGCAGATGGAACAGAACTGAAAATCTCCCTAGAAAAAGGGTAGTATTGCTAAGATAAATATTCTAAACTACTCTGTATTTTTAGCTCCTCTGCAGTATATTCATCATATGGTTTCCAGTAACATGGTGCTGTTGCTTTACTCTCAAAGTTAAGTTCTTTTTCAAGAGTTTTCAAGATCCGACATTACCAAAGGTGTGTTCCATATCAGAGAGTAGAGATTACTTCATTTGTATCCAAATGAAGATTTAGAATGTTTGCAATCCAGCAAGTAAAACACCATGACAGAATGAAAATTATAGGTAAAATAACTAGAAAGCTAAGTAAAGAAAAATAAGTGGGTTTTTTTTCTATTCTCTTCACTGTGTGAGGCATCTAGCCATTAATAAACAGTTAGCAAGTAGAAAAGGTAATCAATAACAATGGTGTAAGATAGTATTAAAATTTGCTGATGTTGTTTTGACTAAGTTTCAGTAATGCCAGTAAAAACTTCTCCATCTTATACTTAGCCACTCCAGGTATTGCCTGTAACACAGCATAAAAGCCTTTTAAAATGACAGAGTAGGAAAGATTCCTGTTTGGGAGCTGATGGGAAGTGCAGCTCTTAACTGAAAGCTGGAAGACAACAGGTCTAAATGTCTAAGAGTTCATTCTTGACAAAAGTCTAGTCTTTGTTTCTCAAAGGCACCAAATTCTTCCCCCACCACATCCCACTTGGTGTTTCTTCATTGAAGGTTTTAGCAAGTTCACAGAATATTTCATTTGGCCCTGCTGGGAGTAACTAATGCAGGCAGAGTCTCCGGCATGACCTTCCTAGCATGGTCTGTCTGTATTCTGGATAAACAGCTTTTCCTTCTTTTCCTGATTCTTTGTGATGGAATAGGCAAAGGATTTATTCCTTTAACTCAAGCAGCCTAAAAAGTGTTTGATGGAAACCTGAAAACTAATATCCTTGACATTCCCAACATGGCCTTAATCAAACCTAAGTTTCTGTATTCTACTCTGGAATTACACAGATCTTTGTCTTCTCCTGATGTGACTCCATTGACTGGGGCTTCTGTTCAAAGCCTTTCCAAATGTAGAGATAAAGGTAAATTTGACCTTAAATGCTTTCTGGACTGGAGAAGGCAAGCAGAAGCAGCATGGAAATGCAAAGGCTTCTCTGATGAAGTGGAAGCACACAGAAAACAGTGAATCCATCGAATAGAAATACATAGAATCTATGCATTCATAAAGCTGTGTTTCGGAGGCATTACTCCAGATTTAGACATGTGCATAATCTTAAAACACATTCCAAACTATCTATAGAAACTGTGGACCCAGTTCACCCCTGCATTACACTATTTTCACATCTGTATCTACCTACACCAAGAGACTAAGGTAGGCACAATGAGGAAACATAGTCATTAAGTTCTATGCTTCCCCTCCCCTCATCTGTGCTTTGCTTAGAGAAAAAAGACTGATGAACTTTGAGACTGTTCAGCTTCTTAAAGTCTGAAGGGGTTCAGAAGAGAAGATTCTGATTTGGTCTGCATCTATGTTGAGTTTCAGTTTTGGTTTTGCTCGTAATATGAGAAAGTAAGTTTTTGAACAGGCAAATAAAGATTCTTCCATTACTTCCAATGTTGCCCATATCCTCCTCACCCTAAACACCTTTCCTAGTCAAAGAAATAACCTGCTATCACTGATCTTTCATTTTACAATTGGGTTATACTTTATAGTCTGGATTTATATAACAATACTTTTTACATATTTGATAATACAATTCTTTCCACCTTTTCAATAACTCCAGAGGTGAGTGATATGGACAGCAAATATAATTTAGCATCCAAATATGTTACTGCCTGTGTGGAGAAATAGTTATCATAAGCACCTACTGAAAAAATCACGCTTCATTAAGTGAGCATATAATGCACTAAAGAAGATTATATAAACATGCACATTTAGTAAGGGACTTCCTAATAGTCAGAGGAAATACCTACAGAGACAGCCAAAATCATCATCTGTTTGCAAAAAAATGGACATATTGCTGCCAGTTTTAGGCACAATCAAAAATCACCTGCTGCATAGAGCAAGAAATGCATGAAGTCTGTATTACCCAAATCCCTACAGGATAAAATGCAGTTAATTGCCTATTCTGTCCTTTGTTAAACATATTTCTCTCACCCTTCATGATGGAACTTGTCCCATCAGTCCGAGCTTTACCAAAGCATCGTTCTGGCACCTTAGATGTTGACAAGAAAAGCTCAAAGGGAATCTCCTAACCACACATTTATGCCCAAGGTAAAGAAAGGCAGACAGAATTCATATTCACAGAGTCACTGTCCAAGGGTGTTCAGATCTTTCTGATGCTCTTAATTTCCTGCTGAAGAAAAGTAGTCATTTCACTGAGGGCTAAGGAAAATGCAGTGTATTTCACCTCAGATATCACTGGGATAAATATGATTAAGTTATTTACTCTGCCACCTGAATTCAAGACATAAATCGTAAGACAGCGTGGTTGGCTTGTGATTAGTAATGTATTATAAATATATTTATTTATACATGTTTGTGTCACTAAGAAATGTGCATGCCTTTGGGAGACAAATCATCCTTGAGTTTAGTTACTCTTATTTATACTAATATATGCAGATTCTAAGAGTTTATAGGGAATTTATTGATAAATTGCATCAAGTTCTCCAGATGTTGGAAATAACTTACTTTATCTGTCCTGCAGCATTACTATTTGTTTATAATTTCAAAGTTCACAAGTTAATGGCCTCATTAGCTGTTCATTTAATTTCACTGAGAAATGGCAATTCCTAGCTGCTGAGGTCATGGCCCATCAAAAATTATACTGCCTCTAATTTTATATCTGATCTCTGGTAGATCTTAATTTGCTTATCTCAGTTCTCATATATTGACTAAATTGCTGAATTCTATTAAAATCTCTACCAGCTCTCCAAGATTTAAGACTGTACTACTGAATTGAGACTTATTGAATTATTAAGACATTATTGCCAATGTGAGTCAGTAAAACAATAATTAAAATATACAAGATTAATATGCCTTTTCCTTTCCTGTATACCATTTGAATTCAGTCTGAATGTGCCTCTGTATAGCATACATATGATATTCTATCATCCCAGAGACAAACCATGTCTCTAGATTTTTTTTTGCTTTATACAATTACTGACCTTAACTGCAAGAACTCTGAGAAATAAAGGTAATATTAAAATTACTTTGCAAATTTTCTTGGGGAGATAGTGCAGTATTTTTCAAGTTGGATTTTCCTGTATAGTGTTTCAAATTTAACCCTTTAAAATGTTATTCTGCAGTATATACTGAAGAGTTAAACTTATCACTGTATTTAGCTTCCTGCTCTAATCTCCAAGTGTGTTCATGTTCCCTATACAAAGAGGATGGCAGATACTCTTGTGATTGGTCAATCTTGGATTAACATTTTCTGGGTTTGGCACTGCTGCCACATTTCTTTTGCTGGAGGAGGAAGGAGCTTGCATAAGTAGCAAATGTAGTATTTAATAAAACCCTGTTGACTATTCACTGCTTGGGTCTGGCAAGTCGTGGGGAAATTTGATATCTTCACATCCCCCTTCATCCTCCTGCATCCTTGCTGAGTGAGACTGTGGACCCTTAAGAGATCCCACTTGAATAAGTAACTCCTCAGAAGTATTATCTCACTCTGCTATCCTATCACACTAAGAACTATGCTTATCTACTACTATTTCCACAAAACTCTTGTTTCTGACAGCAGTTGCATTTTCACCACCACTGGGATACCATAAGTTAAAAGCACTGCCAGCATAAGTGAGAGGCAGTGAGAGTTGCTGAATCTTCTTCCACTACTCACAAGTCTCTAAATTTGCAAACAAATATGTTACAGCTAGATTTGTGTTTTCAGTGCCTGTTGACCAACACCTCTGCTTTACAACTTCATCACAGCAAAACTAAGCTAAAAAATGTGTCTGAAAGAAAACTTCCTTTCTGAAGAGCGAGTTCCCAAGGTGACAGCACCTTATTTTCTACTAGGGCACAAAGGTAACCTCTAAATGAAAGTTGTAATAGAGAAAAGATAGTTTCAAAATATGCCCAGAGAGACTGATCCTTCACTGGAAGAAAGATTTAATTTCTCATTATCATTTTTCTTATATGGCAAAAATACACTCAAAGTCAAAGAATTTTGTAGCATTCATCACCAAAGGGAAAAACAAACAAACAAAAAAAGACAAAAGATGCTTACCAGCACCTCCCACAGTGCTGCTACTTGTGTATGCATGGAACTTGGGAGATGATTAATCACAAGGCTGAAAGATCAGGTTATCATAAGCTGTTTCAGATATCCTTGGTACTTCATCATCAGCTTGGTACGGTACAGCAGAGAGGAAAGTCAGTATCAGAAAAATGAACCCTGAGGTCACTTGCCTCTCATTGCCAGAGGTAGAACTTTGATTGCTTTTGTTCTTGTAAGTCATTTGGCAGTTTGTTCAAAGTGTAGTACTGCATCACTTTCTCTCTGTGACTTCACTTGTGTGTGTCTAGTGATAGCCTCAGAAGTATCCTGTTATGATACTTCTCAGTGGCCTATTTTAGCAAAGTGAGGAGGTCTTGCTACATGCTGGTTTGAGTAACCATGAGGGGAGGGAGGGGAAAATCATAGAATGGTAAAATATGCTACATATATAATCCAGCATTCTGTATTTCTTATGCCCTGGTATGTTGTCCCTTCAACACATATCAGGGTGTTTGAAGTTCCCATAAAGACTTGGGCCTGTGAACATGAAGCCACTCCTCTTTGCCTATGAGGGCTTCATCTGCTCTGTCCTCCTGGTCAGGCAGCCTGTAGCAGACCCCCACTATCATGTACCCCTGTCCTTGTCCTCCTTTAATCCTGAGTCTTGAGCTGTCAGTCAGCTTCTCATCCATTCCCACCTGGAGCTCCATGTACTCCAGCTGGTCACTGACATAGAAGGTGAAACCCTCTCTTCATCTCTGTTGACTGTCCTTCTTAAAGAATCCATCCATTCCAATCATAGCCCTGGAGGCATGTGCATATTCCTAACAAGTCTTGCTTATCTCCCATGCTGCATGTTTGTTTTCATGAACATCTTCTAAGGTAGCTAACAAGAGACTCATTCCATACAAATATTTAATTAAAACTGGGTGACTGGAAACGAATTTCTTTTTCTTCAAACTCACTATAATCAAGTAATAATTTCTATTTACATATTCCTTAATGGAAAGTACTTGCCATATAGTTTGTATATACCATTTCTTATGTCAAACTGTCCTATTTTGTCTGCTTGCTGTTCATGGTTCATAACATCATAGAATTGACCGGGTTAGAAAAGACCTCCGAGATCATCAAGTCCAACCCTTGATCCAACACCTTTGTGGTTATTGGACCATGGCACCAAGTGCTGCACCCAGTCTCATCTTAAAACCTCCAGGGACCTTGAATCCACCACCTCCCTGGGCAGCCCATTCCAATGCCTGATTACCCTCTCCGTAAAGAACTTCTTCCTAATATCTAACCTAAACCTCCCCTGGCAGAGCTTAAAACCATGCCCTCTTGTCTTACGGCTGGTTGCCTGGGAGAAGAGACCAATCCCCATGTGGCTACTTTCAGGTAGTTGTAGAGAGTGATGAGGTCACCCCTGAGCCTCCTCTCCTCCAGACTAAACAACCCCAGCTCCCTCAGCCTCTCCTCATAGGACTTATGTTTGCATCCCTTCACCATTCTGGTTGCTCTTCTCTGGACCCGCTCCAGCACCTCAATATCCTTCCTGAACTGAAGGGCCCAGAACTGCACACAGTACTCAAGGTGTGGCCTCACCAGAGCTGTGTACAGGGGAAGGATCACTTCCCTGCTCCTGCTGGCCACACTGTTCCTGACATAGGCCAGGATGCCATTGGCCTTCTTGGTCACCTGGGCACACTGCTGGCTCATGTTCAGCTTCCTGTAAATCCAAACTCCTTTCTGTCTGGCTGCTCTCCAGTCACTCTATCCCCAGCGTGTAGCGCTGCAGGGGGTTGTTGTGGCCAAAGTGCAGGACCCAGCACTTGGCCTTGTTGAACCTCATCCCATTGAAATCAGCAAAACTCTCCAGCTTGTCCAGTCCCTCTGAAGAGCCCTCCTGCCTTCCAGCAGATCAACATGTTCCCCCAGTTTGGTGTCATCTGCAAATCTACTAATGGTGGACTCAATCCCCTCATCTAGATCATCAATAAAGACATTAAACAGGACTGGGCCCAGCACTGATCCCTGGGGGACACCAGGCCACCTGCTGGATGCAGCCCCGTTCACCAGCACTCTCTGGGCCCTGCCCTCCAGCCAGTTCCTAACCCAGAAGAGAGTGCCCCTGTCCCAGCCATGGGCTGCCAGCTTTTCCAGGGGTATGCTGTGGGAGACAGTGCTAAAGGCTTTGCTGAAGTCGAGATAGACACATCCACAGCCTTCCCCTCATCCACCAGGCAGGTCACGTGATCGTAAAAGGAGATCAAGTTGGTCAGATAGGACCTCTTCCTAAACAGTGCTGGTTGGGTCTGATCTCGTAGGTGCTGTGTTATTGCACTCAGGATGATCTGCTTGATAACATTGCCAGGCACCGACCTCAGGCTGATGGACCTGTAGTTTCCTGGGTCCTCCTTGCAGCCCTTTTTGTGGATCGACGTGACATTTGCCAACTTCCAGTCATCTGAGACCTCTCTGAGAGCCAGCACTCTTGGTAAATGATGGAGAATGGCTCTTCCACCAGCTCCCTCATCATCCTATGGTGGATTCCATCTGGTCCCTTAGACTTGTAAGGATCCAAGTGGCTCATCAGGTTGCTAACTATTCCCTCCTGAATTACAGGGAGGTTATTCAGCTTCCTGTCTCTGTCTACCAGCTCCAGAGGCCAGTTGTCCTGAGGACAACCTGTCTTACTGCTGAAAACTGAGGCAAAGAAGATATTAAGTTCCTCAGCCTTTTCCTCATCTTTGGTGACTATGTCACCACCCATGTCCAACAAAGAATGGAGCTTTTCCTTGTCCCTCCTTTTGCTATTGATGTATTTGTAGAAGCAACTCTCGTTATCCCTAACAGAAGTGGCAAGATTGAGTTCAAATTGTGCCTTTGTCTCTCTAATTTTCTTTCTACACGACCTAACTATATTGCTACATTCTTCATGAGTAGCCAGCCCTTTATTTCATAATCAGTAAGCTCTCTTTTTTCCCCTTATTTCCTTTAAAATCTCCCTGTTCAGCCAGGCTGGCTGTCTTTCCTGCCAGATTGCCTTTTGTCACACTGGTACAGCCAGCTCCTGGGCATTCAAGACTTTCTGTCTTTAAGCATGTCCACCCTTCCTGGACCCCTCTGTTTTCAAGGGCTGTTTCCCAAGGCACTCTCTGAACCAGATTTCTGAGTAGACCAAAACCTGCCCTGTGGAAGGCTAGGGTAGAAGTTTTATTGATGGCCCTCCTTGCATCCCTGAATATTGAAAATTCTATTATTTCATTGTCAGTGTGCCCCAGACCGCCTCCATCCACCACATCTCCCACCAGCCCCTCTCTGTAAACAGAATGTCTAGTGGGGCCCCACCCCTGGTAGGCTCATTTACCAGTTGGAGCAGGAAATTAGCCTCTCTACACTCGAGGAATCTCCTAGACTGCCTCTTCTCTGCTGTGTTGAGTTTCCACTAGACATCCAGCAGGTTAAAGTCACCCACAAGAGCAAGGGCTGGTGATTTTGAGACGTAGCTAATCCTGAGTAACCAGACAGTATTTGTGCTCCCTGATTAAATATATGAAACTTTTTAAACAAAAGATGAAAAAACAATAAATAGCAAATACTGAATTAATAACACACTTCACATTTCTTGTAAGAACCCTTTGATAAAAATCACCTACACTAAGAAAGCTGTTACCTCAGCCACCTTCTAGTTATGATGTCTGCTATTTACATCAATGTCCTGGCTAGCAGGCTGATGAAAATGCTTCTGACTGTATTGGGAACTTAAAAAAAGAAAGCATGCACCTCCAGCACCTGTTAACTCCTCCTTAATTCACCTTTACTTCCATTTCATAACATCTGGCTGTCCTTTTGCTTGTAACAGTTTAATAAATTGTAAGAAGAGGCTGCATGTTCTCTTAGGGAGAGAACATTTTTTTGCTTTCTCCAAAATTTTCCTCTACTTGACAACATGACAGATTTTTCTGCCCTGAAATTTTGCTTTGGAAATCAGTGCTCATAAGAATACATAAAAGCATAAGAAAACCCATACTGAGATAGATAAAAGGTCTAGGTAGCCTAGCACCAGTCTTCAGTCATATGATAATAACTCATGCCAAAGAAGAATTAAGGGAGGAACATAGCAACAGTGGCCCAGCATCCTCTCCTAACCTCAGGTGCTAGCTGTTTTAAGGGCTTCCTGAAGCGGAGATGGTGCCTTAAATATTTAATACCTTAATTAGCGTTTCATGCCCAGTTCCTTTTTAAACTTTGAAAACTTTACTGTCTGTTGCACTCTATGGCTGGGCATTCCACAGCTCAACCACAGGCTTTGCCATGGGGCAAATCTTTGTTTGCTATTAACCTGGCCCATGCTAGTTTTAATTGATGTCCTGTAGTCCTTGTATACACAAACCTTTTATTCCTGTAAAAAAATATACAGACGTTATATATCTGTATATATATATATAAAATTAGATCAAAATGAATATTGTCAATGAGATAATTGTCATCTCTCTATTATCCAAAGGCAAATAGACAGTACAAGAATAGACTGGGAAAAGGTAATAGAAGAGATTCTGCCCAGTGCTCTAATATGAGGACTGTTACCATTGCTTTTCAGCATTAGTCATGCTTAAAGCCAAAGACAGCCTTCATAACATCACCACTCTTTGCAAAGCATGCAAAATTCCAAAATAACCCCATTCATTTATCTCCCCAGGAGGAAGTCAGGCTACCTCAGGTCCTCTCAGGATGACTCTGGATGCCTGGCAGACTGAAGAGCTCTGCAGAAGCACAGTGTGTTCCTTGCAAAGGAGACAAAGCAGAGCCACCTGAACCCACTCATAAATGGGCACAGATCCATCTGTCAAACCCTCTGGGCAGCAAAGCTGATGAAGACCAGATCCTGCACTATTATTATGGGTTAAAGTATCAACTGTGAAGTAGTCCAGATCCTGAAAAGATTTTCCTAGGACTGTTCAACTGAGTAAGTGTAAGCTATGCACAGGGCTCTCATCTGTCAAGACCTGAATACATGTGAAATCTTCAGGTCTGGGTCAGTGTACCCCGCTCCCATGTTTGAAGACTCCCAGATATGTCCTTTGACAATATGAAGTATTAACTAAGGTTATTCAGCTTCAGATTTGACTGAAAAATTTTCAAGGATAAATTTCTCAGAATCTGCAAGGAGACATTTTTTGAAATGGAATATCTCACAGAAATAGAGCTGGCTGCAGCACATTCAGGATGCTACCAATAGCCAAAGCAAAAGAGTCAAAAACTACACCACAGAAGAGCCAGTGATTATGATTAGGCTGCAGGAAAAGCCTAGGTATTTGCCACAGTTCTGAATTGGGGAGGATATTTTAACCAGTATTTCCTTAGCAGCCAGCATATTGCCTGCTCTGTGAACAGAAGCTCTGTTGCAGACAATTGCTTTTCATGAGATGCTGTGATTTCACTCAAAAGACAGCAAGTGGGCCAAGACTGAATAAGAAAACCAGATGATAACTTGCACATGCATAAAGTCACTCAGGCTTAAATAGTTTCCTTCTTCTTGGGGAAAAGAAGTCCTACTACTTTTCTGTCTAGGTTTTAACTAGCTAGTTGCAAGTCATCAAAAGAAGAGACTCCTAAATAAACATGAGTCATGCCAGACTTAATGTTGTATGTTAAAGCAGTTCCCACAATGTGTACACTGTGTAACATTGATGAAAAAGTGTCAAGGGATGGAGATCCTACCAAGCATCATTATCTCCCCGTGACGAGTAATCTCCTATTTAATCCCTCTAGGATCCTGCTCCTGGAAACGTTATTGCTCTGACTAGGCCTGTTTACATGTTAGTCATTTTCTGCAGATCCAAAGAGGAAAATGTTTGAGAGTTATGATTAAAACTATTTGCTTTAACTTAGATGTTCATTCTACTAGTGATGTATGGCCTGCCATAGTTCTATGCTTTTTCCTGCAGAGATAAATCTGGAGGAAATGAGCATTTTATCCAGAGTTTGCCATGGAAAGTTACAAATGCATAAAAAGCAATCTTTGTAGCTTAAACTATGTGAACAATGTGCCATCCTAATTCTATGCAGTCACGTGGAATTTGTTTTTATGTAGATTACACTTTATCTTGTTAATTACCATCATATAAACAACATCATTAGTATTCTGAAAGAGTTTCTTAGTAAAAAAAGCATATCATATTGTGCTGCTTTATCTGTGCTCAGAAATCACAATAATTTAATTTGGTATGGGAGTCCAACTGTTGCTGCCATATTACTATACTTGAACATGAATCTGCTGCTGCCTTGCCCTAGGAAAAAGTGCCACTAGCCTCGCTGGAAATGGCAAAGAAAGGATTTTGCACTTGGACAAATATTGCTTTGGTCAGAAGGAAGTAAAAACTAAATTTTTTACTACCATCTCTGAACCTAAAAGACACTTTAGTGCCCAGGCAAGTGATTTTGCTCTTTGGGGAAGGTGGAATCAGATAAATCAATTACATAAATTCAGAAGCTCTTCTCAGGCAACTCACATGAGCTAAGCCCATCCCACTAACTGGAAGCCAGAAAACCCTGCTCTAGGTCTGCACATAACTAATTGGTTTGATGCAAGTTTCATGTATTTTTCATTTTGAATAAATCTCTGAAGTCTCATAAATCTAGGTGTACTGTGTTTATAAAGCTACAGAACTCCCAATTTGTACTCTAATTATGTTTTGTTATTGTTATTATCAGCTTATTCTTGCTATGAATGTTTTTGTATCACTTGAAATTGATGCTAATACTCCCTGACATACAGCCTGACATGTATTAAGAATGCAGAAAATGAAATGACAGAACTAATTAAAAAACCATCTGTTCAGTTAATTTAGAGGTATGCCAAACAGTTCAAATGAGACTTGGCCAGCAGCAAATCACATCCACCTGTACCATTTGCTTAGCAGCTACTGTCCCAAGTAGTGTTATTTCCTTAGAAACATTTCTACTATTCAGTCCAGAGACTGCACACTGAGCAGCGAGAGCATGAAATCACAGCTATTATTCTTGAACAGAAATAGTACACGTAAAAATGTAGTATGAGCCTACTAAATGAAAAGAAGACACGCAACAAAATGCTGTATATCATGTTGACTCACTCCATTAATTGTAATGACTGTGCCTCCAAGACACGGAACAATCACATCAGTATTACCTATAGAGATATTGCAGCTCTCTATCCAGGAAAAATTTCCCCCTTAATGTCAATGGTCTGTGCTTTTCTCTCCTGTAAGCCCATCAAAGTTAATAGAGTTGTACCAAGAATACATTTGGTCCCATCTGATTATGGCACACTGAACATGTTATCTTATAGTCTGGCTGCTGTGTTACTGCTTTACATGCAAAAAACATAATAATTCAAAAAGCATTCAACTGGCAAGCTACATCTTTTTTTCTTTTAAAAAGAAAGGAAAATAAGCATGTCTCAGTCTGGTGAGCAGCAGTCCATCATGTGGCAGAACTATATTATCAAAGATTAGGTATATTTCCTCTATACCAAAGAAATTTTGGTAGATTAAGAAAAGCATCTATATGTAAAATCAGCTACTCGGCATTTTCTTCCTTCTAGTCTTGCAGTCAGCTTCCCTCCAGCATGTATCACTTGGATTTAAATTCCAGACTCCAGAGAGGGCAGTATGTGTGCACTCCCACGCACAGAGGGATTTCCTTAGCTGGTCACTTCAATTTTTGAAAACTGCAAGCAGTGGGCCACTTAAAATTGTTTAAAGCAGACAGCTTCAATTGGAGGCAAAGCAGACAGCAGCCACCTGCCTTTAGGATGAAGCTAATAAAGCAGCCATTAAGGAACAACAAAACAGCAGTTTCAATTACATGAACGAACTATTTCTCACCAGAAAAGCTTTTGCCATTTCCTGTGCTCAGCATGGTCTCAGGTCAGTATTCTTATTACCATTCTCCAGCCTCTAATTTTTATCATTCTGGTATACTCAGGAATATGAGCAAATGGATGGGCAAGTGCAAAAACACTGCAAGCTGCAGTAGAGCCAGGAAGGGGAAGCTCACCAGAAGTAGGTTGTCGGGGTACCAGCTTCCATGGACAGACAACTTGAGCATTACCTCCCTAAACACAGGCCTAAGGATGGATGCACACCTTCTGAAGTGCTTTTCTAGATTGCTACAATCACGAGAATGAGGGCAGAGCTGGCTGAGGGCCATAGTATGGGTGGGCAGACAGAATCCAGAAGGCATGAAGAGAGGAAGTGGTGAGAGAATTTTTACTGAGAGCAATTTGGGGACTTAAAAACTCATAACTTAGCAATGGCAGTGAATACATCGAGGAAAAAGGGAAAAAGAGAGATGAGCAAAAAAGGTTAGACAAACTAAGACAGAGGCATGGAAATCAGGATGCTATCAAGGTCCCCGAGTGAGTGAAAACTCGACTGCTGTCAACCGTTCAGCTGCACTGAAAGTATTTCTCTCCTGTTTATTCCAAAATCACTAAGGGGATCATATGTCTCTAGTTATATTAAGCCTTCAAAAGGGTGATGTCCAAATCCATAAAGGTTTTTATTAGGGAGAGGGGTGTTCATTTCAGAAGCATTCACTAGGCAAAGAAGCAACATGCCAGAAACCATATTTCACTAATTTAATTTATTTCACTAATCACTGGGATTCTGGTTATCGTATCAAGTGATGTTTGGGATAGCAGGAACCCGACTATGCACAGAGGTGTGTAAAAGACAGTCTACTAAGAAATTCAATATTGATCCCAGAATGTGGGATCTGATTAGCACTTTAGTTATCTTCTATTGTCAACAGAAATAATCATTTAACATCCTTTTCAGTGACAGGAACTCATTGAGAGAAAAAAATCTCACAACTGATTTATATTCTACTAGGACAAAATTGAACTACAGCAGCCAACTGGGGGGGTCATCACTATTATCAACTTAGAAAGGACAGCTTGCTATAACTCTGTGTTTCAAAAACTGTAATGATCTGTCAGTCATCTGAAAAATAGCATCTCAGCTTGCTCTCTGTATGTAATGTGACTTTTTGGATTGAAAGGGAGAGATTTACTAGATGCTGCTGCCCTTTGGGACCATTATCTTAGACAGGCTTATGGGAACACCTCAAGTTACAGACACACCTTTGATGTTTCTGGTCCAAGCCAAATTAATCTTTTCTGGGCTTGTTCTGCACAGTTTTGGGACAGAGCTCACTCCAGCCTGTTCTTAAACACCCACACCAAGACCCGGCTGTGAGAACATATGGCCAGGCTGTGGGAGACTTCATTTTGGAGCAGAGTCTTCACCCTAAGCACTGAAATTTAGAGAGGAGTTGTTTAATTATGAAGAAACAGGGAAAGCAGAGAGTTTGCACCCTCAGTCCCCAGTGTGGAAGAATTCCATGTTCATACACCATCTTAATGAGCTTGAGTGGAAAAAAGCAGACTGGGTTTGTTTTGTCCAGTTGGGTAGATCCAGGCTCCCAGCAAGTGAAATGGGAGTGCTTCAACAGGAGAGACCAAGTCACTGCAGTCTTGTTGAAGCACTGTAGCCAGATCATTGGTGTTAAATAGATGATTGTCTTAGATTCTTATCCCAAACGGAAGGCGGCACAGGAGTTTGCTGTCTTATGGATGAACACATCGCCTGGGAGTCCTTGCATGGCTTTGTGCAAGGTTCATGGGCTCCTACTCATATCTCACAGGTGACAACAGCATAGCATTGTCTAGTTTGGGGATCTCTATATGAATTTAATTGCTGAGGTGTTCGGTGCCAGTTTGGTGTTTGATTATGTCCAGCAGCAAATGTGGAGAAATGTACGTACTTCAGGGATTGGGCTGACTCCAGGCTTTGGAGCTGAAACTAATGCTAGCTACTAGCCTATCTGATTCTAAAACCTTGCTCAGGCACACTAGGATGGGAGAAAATTTTCTATTTCAGAAGGTAAACTAATTAATAGAGGTGTAAGAACAAAGTGAAAACTCCATTTACAGAAGGGAGGATGGGACAGCTCCGTCAAGATTTAGGTGAAGATCGCTGAGCTTTACTAAGAAGTGTTCAGTTATGTTTCTGTGGTGCCACTTTCCAAGGAAAATTCTCACTCTCTAAAAAAAAAAAAAAAAGCAATCATTAAACAATATATGTGCTACTCTCCCACAACTATAGCATTTCTTATCAACTCTAGGAAAAGATTTGCACTATGACAACTCTATAATGTCTATGTCCCCAGGAAGAAATTAGCATGCCATTACAATTTGTCTTAATATTTGTTTTATTTGCTAAACATTTGCTGTTTTTTTTTTCTTTGAAAATCTGGGATAAATTAAATCAATAGCATAGGTGCTGTATTGTTTTGTAGCTTTCAGTTAACTCTTGCAATCTAGATATCCTCTGAAATACCTACTACAAAGTTGCAAAGCTGAGGGGCTGCACTCAGCCCCAGTTTCTACACTCCTTGAGCTCACAGCATTGTGCAGGGAATTGATGTCTGATGAAACTTGAATGTGTCCCTCATAACAAAAACAACATCCATATTCACTGCTAAGAAAAGACTCCATTCAGTAAGTCAGCTCTCCAGGAAAATGTTATGAAATATTTAGAGCTGTCTTAGTGCATCTTCTGAGCTTATTTCCTGCCCAGTTAGTTAATCACAGTTAGGTCAAGGCTATCCGCACCCATTGCCTCAACTGATCTCAAATGCCATTTGCAAGGCTTTCCAGATTTTATGCCAAGATCACTGAATTCTGACGTTATTTGAAACCCACTTAGAGAAGCCCCAAGACTGAGGAAGCTGAAACCATCACTATTTAACCCAAACTATATTGATAGATTTATAATGGTTGTAAACCCTTGAAGCATTCTGAAAAGACAGATTAAAGCCAGTTGAGTGAAGAATTGAGCTTGGGGTTCATTTAGGATATTATTCCCAGAAAATTCTTTCAAAATATTTTAACTACCCAAGAAAAGTTATGCCCCCTAAATTGCTGTAAAGTACCTTGCACTTCTAAAGCACAGGTTACGGTATGCATATCTCTACCCTTTGGACATCGCTGACATAGCTTTACATTTCTACATCTCACAGTAGTCTGAAATCCAAGTTGCTCATCTTGTCTCTCAGTATGTTTATACCACACAGTCTAAAAAAAAATTGATGTTACTGTTATTAAATGTTAGATGCAATTTAACATTTACTCCCCAGAACATATTTATAGCGGCAAATAGGTTATTTTCTCTTCATTTATGCAACATTTTGCCTAATGAGCTAAAACTTACTGATTCATTTTATTTTACTGAATGGAGATATTCATACGCAATGAGACTCATTTTGTTAAAAGGGTAAGCCTGATAACTAAGATTCACTGAGCCAAGAACTAAAGTCTATGTGCATAGCAGCATAATTTAGCATTCAGTCAGTGGATATATGATCAAAGCAAGTTACCCATCATGAAGGCAGCAAAGACTAGTGAGGTAGGAAAAACAGTGTTGCATATTTTAACTTATACCTTTTTGCATTTCTTTCTTAGCAGCTACATTCTTGACTGTAGAACCTAGTGTATATTGAATTATAACCAAAAGCCTAATTTCCTGTTTTAAAACTCTCTCCAATTCTAGTGTCCACTTCCTAAAAAGCATAATGAAAAAATTAGGACAAAGAAGCAAAAAAAATACAAAAACATCAGAGAAAATGCCCTTTAGTGAAGAACTCCATCTGTTTATACTATCAGAAAGAAACATAAGACATAGCTTCACAACATAATCTTACCTTCTTTGCAGGGAAAGAAAAAGGGTTTAGGTGGTGGTTTTGCCAATACCTGGAAAATGACACTCAGTAGATTTGTATTTGAACTAAGGTGTTCTTTGAAAATTGATCAACTATTGGAATGAGTTTCAATGAGACATGACTTTACCCTTTCTTGTTATCACTGTCAAGCAGAATATCACTGCTTAGAGGAAATGCCTGGAGGCACTCTGCAGTGCATACCACCCTCCAGAGAGCATACAGGCCCCCTCCACACTATGTGCTGCTGCCCTAGAAACACACCTCAGAATTCTGCTCTTGTGATGCAGACTCACAATTTCAAAGCACAGGTAGAACAAGCTGCAGCATGCTGCTCAACAAAGCAGCATACCTTTCAAACACAACTTATTCACCTTGGTCCATCAAAAGACAACTAGACAAAATATAATACTCTGATATTCAGAGGTCAGGCAGCCAGGCTTCCCATCAGCCTCAATGCACAGCTAATACCTATTATATGCTAGCTCCTTCACAGAATTGTGCCTTCTGTTACATCAAAATATTATGTCACTCACCACTTCCATACAGGCTGAAAAACAGCTGAGTAGTTTACCTAAAATCATAGATGTCCAAAGAAAGTAAATACAAGAAGGCATGCTTAATCCCAATGTGGAGAATTCAACCCTAAAAGAGCAATGTCCTGATTATTATACAGAAACACTAAACAGGCAGAGAGGATGAGCAAGCCAATTCCTCGGGACTCTTCTGCTGAGGCTTTCCCTCTGGGTAAGTTTCTGCCCAATTCTTTCTACTCTAGAGACTTTTTAAGTGGAAAATGGCATATTTCCAGAAGAACCTGATGGTAAATATAATTTTTTATTTTTTTTTTTTTAAGTAGATAGAAGATTAGGAGCTTGAGAACAGTGTGCCAGATCCATAACGGATGGAAGTTTGCTATAATTGCTGACTTGGAGAGCTAAAATGTAGACAAATTGATGTCTAAATTGGAGGCTTTTTCAATTCACTACAAAGTGAAAAAGACAGTTCATCATCTGTGCTAAGGATACATTCAACTGTCTCTGCTGCAGTTTGTTTCTTTTCAAAAATCCCAGAACAAACCTCACTAACCACAGACAGGTACCATTTTGCATTTCCCCATAACATTTGGTTTCCAGGATTTGGCATAATGGAAGGGGAAGACTACCAAATCTTAAATCTTGCTTCCGTCTGAGACAACTTTGTGTTAAAGTTTGGGCAAGACACTTAAAACAAGAAAGTTGGCTCTTAGTAGCTAAACTAGGCTCCTAGGCAGTTTCCTTTGCTTTCAAGGTTAGACCTTAATCCAAATTTTTCTAAGTAACACATTATAAAACTTTCAGAGTTTATGAGCTGAAGCCTCAGATGAAGTTTGCTTAAAGTGTTCTGGGATCCTCGGTAAATTGACACCAGGGAAGCATACCACATCACTCTCTACTCCAATTTTGGTAATTTTTAACTTTGCATTCATTTTATACTATTTAAAAATATATAGCCCCGATGCTCTTATTGTTAAATATTTAGCCCAGCTGAATATTCCTCAGATGGATAATTGATCATTTTACAGTACTGTAAGAAAATTTAACAACATTGAATTGTAGCCGAAAGTGATTTATATATTTGAATTCCTGACCATATTCAAGCTTATTACAGAGAGAGACTTGTTCATCCTCCTGTTTCATTGCTGTAAAAATATGCATTTCATTTTTGTCTTACTGGCTGTTTTAACAAAGAGACAACTCCTTTACCAGGGGTTCCCAAACATTAGACCAATGGACTTCTGAATACTCTCAAGATATCCACAGCACAGTGTCATTATCTAATTTATAATTTTGAAAAATGATTTTTTTCTGTTCTGCAGTTTCATCAGCTATGCCACCACTGCCTGATGGATTTGTTAGGGAGACAGTCTTATGAGTGAGATCAATAGCATAAATACTTTTGACAGTTTTTAGGATTTTGTTCCAAAAAGAGGGGAGAGACGGTTTTCCCCACACAAGGTGGTTTTCTTTGTTTTGATGCTTCATCCTCATGTTGGTCCCTGTGTTCCTTTCCTTGTCCATCTCTCCCTTATTTTCCCTAGCCAATAAAAATACGGGGGAAAAAAGAAGCTATACAGCAACAATTCCCTGCTAAGAAGCTTGGACATGCAAGATCCTTGAGGTACATTTCAGATACCTCCCCACTCCTTCTCTCTCTTGCCAATTATGATGTACTTAAGATTAAAGTGTGATTTTTTTTTTCTTTGAAGAAGAGATGAATGTGTTTTCCCACTTTACTAATTACAACATGATATATGTGGCAGAAAGCCTTGGAAGAGGTAGCACAGCATGCAAGCACAGATGAATAATAATTAGGCTCACATGTTTCAGAAATTAAGATTTTATTAGAAGGCTGTTATTTGAAATTTTTTAGTGCTGTGTGTAAGTGCAGTTAATATAAGTGGGCTTTTTTAAAAAAAATCCAATCAACCAAGACTTGCTTATAATGTAGGGGCCTCTACTAACTCTCAGTAAATTCAAAGACTTCCACTGACTTCAAAGGGAATTGACTCAAGCCTTGGAAAAAGGATTTGTAAAAGTGATTAGTGTCAGGGCTTTGTTTTAGAGCTAAACTGTAACTAACCAGAAAAAATGTTTTTATAATAAAGATTTAATATGCATCTGGGAATAATAATTTCTCTTCCAAGACACCCAACACCAAGGGAGAAAGGAGAGTCCTATTGCTTTGTTACAAACCATGATTTATTTCTTCATTGTTGATAAGTTTGTGCTGATACAACAGCACATCAGAGCAGTATTTGTGTTACCGAAGTGTACATCTCCAGAACATACTGGGAGAGGAGTTCTAGAAAGATGACTAACTGAATTATATAAACATATCTTTTCCAGCAGGGCATAGGACAACATATATCCTTAATATCACTCATCTAACACTAAAAAAAAAACCCAAAACAACCAAAAAACATTGCTGTTCCTAAGCAAAGTCTCTATAATAAACCACCTTTATTCTTACAACTAAGTATTGTATTTAATATGCCAATATGTATTTAATATGCCAATATTCACTTTGTAACCTATGGAGGGAACTCCTGCAAGCCTTTTATACCAAATCAACCTTAAACTAAGGAGATCAGGTATCAACACTGGTATAATAGTGGTAACACAGAGTTCAGAGTGTTCTTTGCTGACTACAGAGAAGCCTGGGTTGAAACATGCAGTGTTATGGGCATCCACCCTAGTTTAAAACAGCATCTTTCACAACTGCCCAAGTGCAGCAGCTGTCAATATGTGAAAAGGTGCAACTCTATTAGTGCTTTATTTATGCTGTGAGCATTTCCAAGCATTTAGGGTTTTAGGAATAAAATGGGCCTGGAAATAAATTTTAAATTTCAGCACAAATGATAGATATTTCCTTAAGTTACTATGTTCAAATCCAAGTTCAAACCTCAGATTCTGCTGACGTATCAGTTTGGGATATGGGTTCAGCTTAAAGATCCAGAAGTGAGAGCATGGGGAGCTGAGCAGAGACCTGCAGCCACAGTGTGAGAGGCATCGTACATGGAACACCAAGTAACGAGCAAGGTGAAACACCTGTGGTTGAACCTGAAAATGCTGCAGGTGCCCACATCTTTGTGTACACTTTTGTTGTAAACTCAGATCAGCATAGGAGTTCACAAATGCATTTCTTCTTAATAAGACCTCCAGGAACAGCATGATATTGACAACTACACTGACATAAAAGAGCTTTCTATCCACTGACCCTTCAAAAGGATATGTTTAACTCTGTTGGGAACCAGAGGCCTCTCTGTATATGTTTACAGTAGGTTATCTATTGATTTTACCTCCTTAAAGCCTAACAGAACTTTAGTAAATTTCATATTGATCCATTAAACTTAATCATTATTGGTTTTATGGGCTCTGTTAAAACATACAGTGTCCAGGTGTGCCAGTCAATACCTATATGCTGTTTTCAATTAACTCTGTTCAAGGGAAAAAAAAAAAATCTATGGAACATATCACTGGATATTTATTTTGCTCGTCCATGTCTTGACTGCTTATGCAACTGACCAAATCAATTTTTAAAACAATGTAACACAGATGCAAACTATCAATGAAATTCAGGAAGAGTCTTCTAGTATTAATTGCTTAAGGCTGCACTAAACACACAAAGCAATGTAAATAACAATAACCTGTTTTAGTTTCATTCCCAGTTTCATTTTCTCAAAATATTATGGGGTACACATTTGTTTGCACTGCATTGTGGATCCTTCATAAAAATGGTTCTAAACATGCCGAGAGGAATTAAAAGATGGAGTTACACTCTGCAGCAGCTCTGCCAGTAACAGGAAAGAGAGGATTTGCTCAGTGTATAAAAAGTCTGCATAGCATGAGGGAAAGGAATCTTAATTTTACAAGATACAGTGCCAAAGTTTTTTTTTTTTTTTTTTAGATACCACGTTTCTTTGCTAGTTTTCTTAGAGAATATTCTCCTTCGTTACAAAAATGGGAAAAAAATATCCTTTTCTCTCATTCAGGACCACACTAGTATTGTCCAAAATCTTTCTTGTGCTTTATTTCAACCAATCAAAATGTGTCCTGCCAATTTTGCATCAAGCTTATCACAGCTGGTACAAATCATTCCTGTCCATCACAGCTGCAGTATACCTCGGTCATCCCCTGAAATCTAGAGAGAATGCTTTAATCATTTTACTGACTTCTGCTGATGTTCTTACACTGCAGAACTATTAAGAAAAGGAAAAGTTCTAAAACTGGGTCAGATGCATTGTTGGCATAATAAATGAGTTTGTTTAAAATCTGGTTTTATTCTACTTTGCAGTTTTGGAAAGTGCTAATGGTACATACTTCAAACTTCACTATTTAAAAAGCAACTCCTTTCTATTTTTCTCATTTTCTTGCTCCAGATTATACATGTTTTGAGTTCCATGATGCAAATTGCCATAGGCTGCTTCATAATTGGGTAACACTTCTATTCAGAAGAGTTTCTTGGACAATTGTAGTGAAGAAAATCTAACAAAATCTGAACCTAGATTTTAAAATAGCTCTTTTCCAGATGAGTACTCTATTCATGGATAAAGTGGGCAGTGCATTTAATTTAGGTTATGTCTCCTGTATTTGCAATTTATCTATTCAAGTTTTGGGAATAACATTTTTAACCATATAAGTAAAACAAATCCAATTTTGAACTTACAATCCATTTTGAAAGGGAAAAACTGTCAATTTGGCCTACCAGCCTGGAGGCAAACCTTACCCCCATTAAAACACAGTCAGAAAGTCTACTCGTCCAGGTTATATGAAAAAGTTTGTGTTGCCAGCACAGAGATGCGCAGAGCTCACAGTTAATCCTCTAAAACAGTGATTTAGCAAAGATTCCCCACTTTTTTTTTTTAAGGGGTGAGCTACTAGGTTTTGATTACAAGTACATCAGATATGCGTTCCAGTAAATCCATTTTGACTAATCTCTACATAAGATCTCTAATAATAATAATCTCTACATAAGAAAATGGGCAAAAGAAGAGCTAGATCTACTAGTTAAATTTCTTCTTAATACTCTAAAAGTTTTCTTATGTAGATTTCTGGGTTTTATTATGTTTGGCTCACATTTTGTGATATCTGCTCTGCAGTTGGCTTTCTTAGTTGCTGTGTAATATTTTTATGTTTGTTTGATCAGAGCTAAAGTGAACAAAATTATAAAGTTGCATCCATCTATGTTTTCTGTAGAAAGAAGCTGACCATACTACACAGATCAGAAAGTCAAAAAGTCAAACAGAACAGCCATCATAATTCAAAGCTCTGTCTATCAGGGTTTTTATTTACTTTCTTCTAGAACTACAATTCAGTTTTCTTACTACTTTCTAAGGAGTTTAAAATAGGTGTAGATTTGTTTATAACTTGAACACCATCCTTACAATGACCTCAATATGTGAAAATTGCTTGTCTGGAAAGAATTGCAAGTTTCCATGGCAGATCCAGAGGGCAATAACTCTGCATTAACTCCTCTTAATGTAGGACACCAGTTTTTAATGCAGCACAACCTCTTGATTTCATGGTAATGGTTCTTTCAGTTTCATTTTCAAAATTCTACAACTAAAACATTACTTTTGGTAAGTGTACGAAATTTTTGATTATTATTCCTAAATAAACTGACAAACAGGAGGGAAATAAGAGGGATGAGTAAATTCTTCAAGCTACCAGAAGAAAACAAAGCATGATAGAGTTGACTAGTGTGAGAAAAATGACTTCTTTATTTGGTAGGGTTCCATCTGAAAGAAGCAGAGGATATCTGAATTCAGAAAACCTACACTGGAGCTGAGTATGAAGGATGCTAACAGACTGTTGTGGAAAGAGCCTTAAATGTTACAGCCACAACAGACTACTTATGTCTTTCACAATGTTTCCAAAGCTCATGATATTTAGGGGGGTTGGGGTTTTGTTTTGTTGGTTTCTTTGTTCTTGGTTTTTTTTGGGGGGTGGGGGGGTAGTGTTTTTTTTGTTTAGTTGTGTTTTTTTCAATAAGCAGCCCCTCATAATATACTTAGCAAGACCACAGAAGTTACTGCAAAAAAATGTGAGACAGGGTAAAGAAGTTTCTGAGCAAAAGTTCCAGTGAAATTTTTATGATTGATTCCTTTTACAAAAATACAGTTCTAAACATACCTTTTTAGATAGAAGCAATCACAGGGCCACAAAAAACAGATAGATAATGCCATGTAAGGGCAGTTAGTCTCAGCCTGGCTTAAAATTTTTTACAGGAGGAAACTATACTGCAGACACAAGAAAAATGACAGTCAGTAGTGGAAATGGGCATTTGAAGACTTGTTGACAAGCTGTTGCAAATAAACTATTCAATTAACAGGTTTTCTCTTTTCACCTACTCCTATGGCTGGATAACTTCTGAATACAATCCAACAGATGTGCATTTCTTGACTTAAAAAAGAAAAAAAAGTGACAATAAGCTTATGCCACCCTTTCACCTCTTCTGATCCCATCATGAAAAAATATTGCATGCTCTTTTTAATGGCACAACTGAGCACAGGAATCAAAACTCTTTGCTAAGAACTGAGACAAGATCAAGCATATTTTCTCTTGCAGTCTAAGTTTTTAAGTGTTTTAAAGACAGCCAGATGGAAGATCATGCATATAAATTAGATGATCTTTGGCCTGTTTCAGAAAGCAGTGACTCAGTCTATCATAGAGCAACTCTCCAGATTATTTATTGAGATGCTTGTCTCCTAACAAAAACATCAGCAAGCTTCTAATTGTGTTAGGTTCAGCTAAACAGAAGTTCCACATTGGCCTGAGTGAGAAGACAGCTGACATCTGCTCTGCATTTAGCAACCATGAGCCAAAAAAAAAAAAAAAAAAAAAAAAATCTTATGTCTGTCTCACAAAGTGGAATAAGATGCTTTAGCCAGTATAATGCAGATTACCTCCCTCTTTAGGGAGGCATTACTTTCAGCAAATGCAGTTGACGTGCTTATTATCTAAGGTGGTTCCCCACTGTGGCCCTGCTGCAGGGCATTGCCACCTCTCCCAAGGAAGGAGCACCACCCTGCTTGTGCACTAGCACAGCCCTTCATTTCAAGCTCTCTGGAAGCTAGGCCGGCCTCCACCAGCAGAGCAGGTCACATCAGTCTGGCGCGTCTGGGGCGTGACTTGAGGGTGTGAGACAGGCACTCTGCTTCTGTGCACTCAGCAGGGCTGCATCACCTACCTGGAAAGGCTGAACACAAGGGAACCTCACTACAAGGTACAATCCACTCCTACACTCCTGGCATCACCCCTGATACCCACGGTGTCCATCACACAGTCACTACTCAAAAGACAGATGCTATGAGACTGTTAAAATATTGAGTTAGTGTGTTAAATAATCAACAATAAGTAAAAAAAAATACTTATCTCCAAAACCCAGAAACCTCACTCTATCATTATTGACAGCTGCTTAAATCCCACACCCTCTCCTCAAATAAACCAGGTGAAGATTTAGATTTTTCTTTTTCCAGGATGAAAATCTACAAGAGGAAACAGACAAGCATAAATATTGCCTGCAAATCCCTGGCATGCTGAGAGAAACTCTTGGGACTATGAGCAGCTCATACTGTGCCGACCAAATAAACTGAGTCATCCTCTCTCTAGACACTTATCTAATTCAGCCTGCATGATTTGACCTTGGAGTTCATAAAAGTACATTGGAAAAGAAGAGATATCAGCCTATAAACCCAACAGAGAAATTCTGAGTTTTGAAGAGAAATTGCCTTTTTCTCTCTAGAGTAGAAATAGAACAGTTTGTGGGACTCTTTTGTTTGCATACAATTGCTACCACACTAATTATCACTTATAGATGTACATCTACAGGTGTACAGCATATTTTACCAGCAAACAACAGTATGTCCTTAATACATTGACCCTGCCTGCAGTGCAGAATTCTGCCACAGCAGTAGGTACAGGATGGTTTAACCTTAAATGGGTGGGCAGAGTGCTAGAGGAGCAACAAGGCTGAGCACATGATGTACGCCACCACCACTAAGATTCAAACCATTCATCTGCAATATAAAAATATTTCCTTCAGCACAAAATATTTACCCCTTAATTAAATCTACAAAATGCTTAATTCTTTGCATAACATTTAACAACTTGTTCTTAAAAAATCTCTGCATCAGAAATACATAGCCATCTGATTAGGCAGATCTACATTCATTCCTATTCACCACAAACTTCAATGCCACCTGTCTCACTTCTGCTCCTCCTATTTTCATTCAAAAGGTCAACAAGATTCAGTTGGAAAGGGGCCTATAACACCTTTGGAGTATTAACATTCTGTGACTTTCTTCTACCCTTGCAGAATTTATGCTCCATCCAGCTGTAGCTGGTTGTTACTACAAAGACCTGAAACACCACATGTTGTGTGACTCAGTTTCAAGCCTAAATAAAGGAAAAAAAAGCTAGACAGAAACCTTGTTTTCTATAAGGGCAAGAAAGGATGCCATGACAGTGCTTTATATCATTCAGTATACATATACAGCCTTTTGCTTTAACTTGACACAGGTCAGACTTCTAGGTTTTTTTTTTTAAGAAAGACATATGCAGAGATAAACCTCAGGGCTAGGAAGGCTTTGTGCTAACTAGCTAACAGTTCATAGTCAGTTTAAATGAAAGCATATTCCACCTGGTTTGGATTGGCCGTTGTTTTTGTTTTGGTTTGGTTTGGTTTTGGTTTTGTGGTTTTGTTGGTTTTTTTCAGTGCACAGAGATAACATCATAAGGGGCGTCTGGAGTTCTGTGAATAATTTATGCAAAAGCTATTAAACCATTCCTCTGTTGGTGTGCTTCCTAAGTTGTTACATATATTTAAATGCAAGAATCACATTTGTACCTATATATTTTTCTTCAATGAGAGGACATTTCTCTCTATTCCTCTTTCAGAAGTTATATCTGAGCCTCAAAATTGTGACAGTAGTATACATAGCTTAAGCAGAATCATAAAGCTTAAATTCATGTATAAGGACACTATTACCCTTTTCCTGTAAGTCCATTGAAGTCAGGTGATAATGAACAAGGGACAAAAATGTTTGGGAGGAGAATTATTACCTTCTGAAGGAAGACAGAATCTCAGCAGTAAACCAAACATTATCCAGATGGGCAGCTGGTGTACTAAGGAATACCAGAGCAGCAACTTCATCCAAATAATAAAATTATCAAAACCTAATGCCAGACCTAGAAAGCTGAAAAGGTAAAGGAGAACACCATCAGCATTTATGATTTTCTCTCAGACATCTTCATTTTATTAGACCTCAGAGGATGGTCAGGTGTGATCTATCAGCAAGGCTCTCTGTAGTTAAACCCCATTAAGCAACTTGAGGAATTTCTATAGGGCATGTCCATCAACTGCTGAGTGTTCTTTCTGAGTGTTTAAGAGTTTCCTATTTATCTGAATTTCACTGGTCCTTGCATAATGGTAGAGAGAATATTCTAATTTCTTTAAGCCTTAAAGATCCTAATATTTAATCCTATGCTAAACAGAGCTAGTGACTTACATTAAGACAAAAACTCAAGACAGGTTACCTGTCAGGATTATGGATGAGAACCTTTTGGAAGAAGATTGGGGTTTGGGTTGTCTCCTCAAAGGCAAGTATGATTCAGGTGTCATTAACTGACATGGTCTCTCCTCTGACCTTGAGCTTCTGCAATGATAACAATTATGCAGTCTTTCCTGACAGTTTATTCTTTGTCAGTTTTGTGTTATACTGGAAAGTTTTCCAGAATATTAAAGTTACATTTTCCCTCTCTTCTTGAAGCCTTTGGCTTCTTATCTTCCTCTCTAGATTAATCAACCATGACTGTAACATGTTTAATATAGAGATTATATCTCCCCAGGATCAACTTATTTCTTGACCAGACATGCACAACTCTGGTTTTTCCTTGTATATTCTTATTTTACACACCATTTACTGATGCTTTGCTATCTCTAAATTTTCTTCAATTTGTCTGCCTTTCAAAAAATGTGGCACCCATAATCAAGTGAGGAACTCTGTGAGAGCAATGAGTTCTTACTTGTAAAATTGGCAGTGTGGCAAAATATCACTCTTGCTTTTCATATTATACTGATAAAGAATTTGCGTATTGTTTTGATCCATTATCATCCTCACTGCTAAAACATCTTGTCACTGTGAATCTTATGGCTGATTGAAACTCAAAAGGTATCAACAGTGCATTGCAGGTAGAGCTGTCAGTGCAACTGGTTGTCAGGACTTGATTCCAGAAAGAGAACGCTATGTCTGTCATATAAGTGAACTGAAAGGATGATAGCAAAAAAATACAGCAGTTCATCAAGAACCACAAAGTTGTGGGAGACCTGCTACCTTCAAGATTATTTAGAAAGGAAGTAGGAAATAAAGATGAAGATAGAAGGGGAAAACCAAATGGAAAAGACAAAGTTTAAATATATGTAAACCAGGAAAAAAAGGCAAATTTAATTTTGGAAAATAAAGCCCAAACAAATTATGTGGACTTATTGTGTTTATTAATTACCTTTTCCCTAGAACTTCATCCAAATATGCCAACATACCTCCTCAGTCATGTTGTATTTATATGTATATAAATAAGTAAGATTGTTCCTCTGGAGTTTAGAGGAACCTAACAGGGCATGGGAGACATTTGTGTTTATTTTATCTCAATTTCTAAATGTTAGGTTTTCATATTATTGGTATTAAATCCCAGCCTTGTAAACTCAACTAGTTCTGTGGGTTCTAACCAAGGAAATTAAACTTGTGTTAAATAATTTGGGATGTCTATTATACCCACAGAGCTTCCATTGTCTTCAAGTTATGTTCTCAATGACAATGAGGAAAATTTGCTGTGCAACTAAGTGAGTAAGTTTTGTTGACAAGCAATGTACCCCAGCTCTATTTTTGCCAGTGAACTTAGCTGATAGAGACTGCAATGCACAATTCTGCACTTAGATCAAGGAGAGAGTGAGTATTTAAGGTTCCCATTCTTCCAAACTAAAATACACTTAAAGATTTCATTTCACTTTCATTTTACTGTCTTAGAGTTTGTATTTCAGTCCATCTCCCAAAGCATGTTAAACCTTGATGTGTATTCTCACTGCTTTCAGTCCTCATTCTGTTCTCCGACTTTGTATTTCAGCAAGACGCAGCTGAAATTGAGAGGCTGTGTGTTTTTTGCCGGTTTCTCTTCCAGTTTGATGGTATTTAAACAGATAGGTATATATGCTTAATGCTGTTTCAAGACATTTGGAGCTTATTTTCGATGATGCTAAACAAAAAGAGAGCTTATTTTCCGTCATCTTTGCATGCTCTAGGCTGTAAAGTGGATGTCAAAGCATCTGGGCACTCCACTTGCTGCTCAGTGTGGAGAATCACACCTCAGATCTTTTGGCTGCCAACTGTGTATGTTTCGATGATAGTTGTTTCCTGCAAGTAAAGTCACAGGAACAGACTGTTGGTACATGAAATCCACCACCTTGTACAACATGAAGTTATGTGGGTCAGTAAGAAGAGAATTAGTAAAAGCAGCTCTCCTTTGAATTAAAATTTATTGAAAATATTCTCTCTATAAAATTCCTGCAAGCCTCAACATGTGAGGGAGAGGTTGAGACCTGTGCTTTTATATCTGTTTCTTGTTATGAATCATTCATAATGACCAGCTAATTCACTAAAGGGAATTGTTGCATCATATGGTTCTTTACTGTGGCTAAAGACTTTACTCGAACTAACATATCCCTGTGGAGCCTCTCTGCCAGCTTTTGGACATAATGTCAGTGTATTTCTGATATTTACTAGACTTGCTCAAAGAAGTGACAGGTTTTAAGGGACCACACTCAGCACCCCATTTTACCTTATTGGTAATCATTCAAACATCACAGCTTGGGCCATTATAATTGAGACAACTCTTTGTGTTTGCTTGCATTTTGTTTTAAGGTCTCCCTTTCCCCAGGTAGCTCTGTCTGAGTAGCACTTTGCTAGGGCAATAATGTGTGGTTTGGACTGCACTCTTGCTCTGAGGTCAGCACAGTGGTGAGGCACTGAAAGCAGTTTTCAGAAATGACTGAGACCTCGATAGACCTGGAATCTTGTGAGAAAATTTCCACTGCTAGAGAATATTTAGTCCTGTAATCACTGTCAATGCAGGTTGCATCAGTTCCTAAATTTTCAATGGCTTTTTGAAGAGACTTGGATTTCTGTGACTTTTTCAGAAATCTTGGAAACAGTCTCATGGCATGTTATTGCATGTTCCTGTGGTTTTCAGGGTCTTGAGAGGAGGATTTAGGAGTTATAAAAGACAAACATTATTCCACTCACCCACCCCCACCTCACCCTCCCACCTTGGAATTTTTTTGGGAAACAACTCGACCTCTGATTTGCAAGGTTAGGAGTTGTTGTTCTCAGTGAAAACCTTTTCACTGCCTCCAGTGGGCTAAAGATTGTGCCACTGTGAGGAACTGGACATTTTTAATTGCCTTAAAATATTGTAACTATGGAGAACTGCGCAAGCCTCCTGCCGGGAGACTGAGGATAAAGGCTAAGGGGAGGAGGCCATAGCCCAGACTCTTAACTTTGTAGGCACGGGGATGACTCTTTGGTGTGTGATGCTTCTGTAGGTGAGTGATGCTTGTTTAATGGAAGCCAGCAGTGACTCTCTGGGTGTGTGACACTTATCTTCTATGAGCCAAGCTGTATCAAAATGGGCCCTTTCTGCACACACCCCTGGCTTTTACCAGGGATGTCTCCAAGGCCCACCTCCCCTCCAAGCCTAAATGACTTTGTAAAAATGACTTTGTAAAAGTCATTTAGCAGCCTCTAGCCTCTACCATGCCTGTGGTGGAGGCATCAGAAGGGTTTCTGAGGATATGTAAACCCATCAAACTATGTTTCAGGGACTTCTCTGCCCCACCGCTACCTGACAGACCAAGACACCAGTGATAGACAACAACAAACTTTGCTGGCAACTTTTCAGTGAAGACTATGAACTTTTTATTCTTCTTCTCTCTGTTAATTGTTATTCTCTCTCTCTTTCTCTCTTTTCCCTTTTACATTTTCTTGGGTCATACTACATTGCTATATTACAACCAAAATGGCTAAATACCTGCTTTTCTTTGCAATGTCTTTGTGTTTTATATTGCCATGTTACTACAGATAATAACCAAAATGGCTATGAACTTGTTTTCCTTTGAAACCAAATTGTTCTAAAATAAACCAAATATACTTATCTGTAAACAATTACCATCTAGTGTTGACTTACTTTAATAGACTCCAAGGGATGAATTAATAAAGCAAAAGCTACTCCTGCCTGGCAGGGTGAGTCGTAACAGCCATAAATAAAAAATAGCATTGAAACATGATTGATATAGACACTATAGATAAACAGGTAATTGGAGCTTTGATGAAAATTTACTATAAATCTTTAACTCCATAAATATCTTTGCATTCTCTTATTTTAGTTGTGTCATCACCCACAAAGAGCATGTTCTTTAGAAACTATTGGAACAATCACAGTAATTTAGATGAAAACATAATGTGAAGATGGTAAGCAGTTGGTAGTGAGGGTGAATAATTTACTATGTGTTCCCCTCCCGGCATGGATATAGAAATAAACATTTTGCATTGGAGTACTTGGCACGTACAATTGTGATATTAACTCCAGGTCATTCTGTCTTGCAGTTGCAATTGTTAAATCATTGTTGTCTTGATGGTTCTTTCCGTACATTTGTCTTTTTCTAAAAACTGTATGTCTTCATGCTTGCAGTTGTAGACACCTTCTTGCTCTCTCAAATATTCTGGTCAGGATTTTCAAGATACCTTTTAGGATCAGGCCCTCAGTATGAGAACTGAGGAGAACTGTATACCTCACTTTCTTAAGCACACTCAAAAATCCCACTCTTCCCTCATGTAAGGTCAGGACTAAAAGGGTAAAGAACATATACTTTCAGGCCATAATCTTGCAAGCATTTCCGTACACAAGATGAGTTAGGCATGTGCAGAAGCATTTGCAGTATGTGGATTTAAATGCAGATTTGATTAGAAAAGGATCTTTATATATGCAAGGAAATGGTATTTTGAAGGAACATTTTAATACACTGGTGTGTCTGTGTTTCCTAGATATTTAGCAATGGAAAAAGGAAAACTTTTTAGCTCCGGTATAGCTTTGGATTAGCAAGCAGGTCCTGTACACACATTGTATTTTATACACCGTGAACAGTTTCCTCTGTATTAATCCAGCATGCAAGGCTTTCGTTTCTTACTGAGACCCATTTTTTTATTTCTTGCAGATTTGAAAATCTGTTGTGTTGGCACTTCACTTCTTGGAGACCACTGGTGTCATTTTCTCCAAATTGTTAGCGTAAACAGTCTGTAACTCGAGTAAGCCAAATGTGGGTGTATTAATCTTCCTAGTGCCAGCTAAGCAAGCCTGGCAAGGCACAGTTTAATTCTGATATCAGAAAAGTAGGAAATAATAATCATTTTTTCCGTCTTTTTAGTGCTGAGAGACCCTGATCCTTTTAAGTATATTTGGCTCTTGTAAGTTAAAAGATGACTAGAAGATGAAGGAAGTTCTTTTTATAATCGTATACAGGAGCAATGGTGAACAAGTTAGGGGAGGAAAAGAACAGCGTGGAATATTTTAAATAGTGGACAAAAAGCAGACCGGCATAAACAGACAGTTGGCATCATCAGTGTGAGCGAAAAGCTGACTCCACCACATCAAATAAAGCAACACACGACTTAGTGAGCGTTCTGCAAGAATATTAAGCTAAAAACTGGCTACTGTTAGGCGTCATTCAAAATATCTGCCACTCTACTTAGGGAGAAACCTGTCTGACAAGCCAGTACATCAACTTCAGCATATGGCTGCATTGTGAGACATCCTGCTGTATTCTGACCATAGAATAGTCCAGGTCAGCTTCCTGCAGGATGCTCAAGCCTGACTTTCAGAACTGAGGGTGTAATTCAAGCCTCAAAGCTTGCTCTGTGTTAGCAGAAGGTGTGGTGACAGATTTCCCACTCCTTGAGTTGAATGTCAGGAGCTGTTACTTCCACAGCAATGTTCTCCTTGCCCTGCAGCCCACAGACAGAGCTCACTGGGTTTCTGGATCAGGATAGATGGCACAAAGATTCAGGAGAGCAGGAGGCAGGGTGAAGCCAAGGGAAGGATCCAAACTATTCTGGCAACAGCAAGCTTCAAACAAGAAAATATGGAGAGCCTCATATTTGCAAGGACATTGCTGGTGCTTCAGGCATGTACATGAGCAACTCACTACCCTCAAAACATTTGAAACATCCAGGGAGATTATCAGCATTCTAGAGCCAATGTCATGCTTTCTCCTAGGAGGGTAAATATCTCTCCTTGCATTTGTAATCAGGAAACAGAGAGATCCCATCACATGTCAATTCCAGCAAAGCTCACATGTAACCTGAATCTCCATGGAATTATTAAAGCAAGCACTATCTTTATGTATTTTGTGTTCATATTCCACACTGTGTTTAAATGCTGTGCTCAGAGAGGGCCAGATCTCCCTACCATCTGAGTGTGGATTACCAGGGAAAGAACAAGCTAACATAACACCAGCTTTAGCCTCATAAAAACCATCATGGATCAATACACCTACAGGCTTCAGTATGACCTCAAATAAATCACCCAAAACTTTTGAGATCCAAGCACTCTTAATTACTGTTGAATCGAACAGGATGAAATGAGTTGCTTAGTATCCTACTATCCCCAAAGTTTCAGTATTTACATCTAATGGAGGGGTTTGCAAATGCAGAGTCCTGAGTTTCTGTAATAAGTTTTCCTTTACAAGAGATAATAAAATTCCTCAGGAAAACAGGCTTGAGTAATCTGTCTCAGAAACTTTATATGCAATACTTTACTACTGTGCACAGTAGCACAGCATTCCACCCCATGGAAGAGTACTGATACACTGTCAGAACTCAGGTGTTGCCATATGAGGTCAACAACACATCTAACAAAGACTCTGAACTCGTTTCTCTGCTTTGTTTGTTTTGGTGAGAAGGAGAATCCTCCCTTATCTGCAGCAATTGTTCTGTTCCCAACAGAACAAAATTCAGCTCCTTCCTTCCAGACATAGATAGCCAGCTAAAACCTACTGCTCTCTGCTTCCCACTAATAGCAGAGAATGCCACAGTTGCTGCTTTTTTGTGGGCAACAGAACATCAGAGAGAAGAACGGTGGGGCTGCTGATGAATTCTGACAAAAGCATTTCTGGATTTGTGTGGATAGGTAAACACACACTTTAAAATTTTTATTTAAAATTTAACTGTAGCTACAGAGATGTTTGTTGTTAAAAGAAAGTGTTGCCTTTTCCTGCATGAAATCAATAATTAACATGGCATTTTCTCTGACATTCCTGAAATTAACATAAATAATCATAAATGCACAAGCAAGACTGATCTCCATCACCATTTGTTCTAGAAGTGAACAAGTCCAAAATACTGGACAAAAGCCAGTAAGTAAAATAATACTCCAGGAAGCTTTAATGCTTACTGTAACCACAGCCTGAAGCATCAGCATTTCATATATCAATAATTTACAGGAATAGATAATGACAATGGTTTGATTCAACTTCTCATATGCCCCACAGGGAAAAAACAACTCAGGTAACTGGAGATACAAAGCAGTGAATTCAGAAATGCCAGATTCTTTAAATCTGAGTGTAGTACTGTTTCTGAAGCTACTAAGAGAAGGTGAGGGGTAGGCTCAAGTTTATTGATGTGAGAGAGAGTCTTGCCATTTGTTTCAAGAGGCTTTTTGATGAGGCCTTTCATGGCATTTCTCAAGAGGCTTAAAGTACCAAACCAAATCACCAGCTTATTCTTCAAAAAGGAAATGCTTAATTTCATCCATTCACAAAATTTAGACACCTCTGGGATGTCAGGCAGCAAACATTAAACCCAGACATTGTTGTCCCACTGAAATAAATGGGCATTTCGTCATTGGTTCTGAGACTAATTTCCTATGATGGCAACTTGCAAGGACAGAAACAAAAGGAGGAGAATCTACAGGCGATTTAAAGAAACTTGATACTCACTTTTCTTAAGTGGAAAGTAAAACCTACATTAAAACTGAGAAATTTTGACATTGAGAGAGGAGTACATCGGCAGAAGGCTAATGTAATTGCATTTTTCTCCAATGGCAATGTATTTTTAAATATCTTCAATTCATTCTCTTTTAAATAAAATACAGTGAAATAATAGAATAAGAACAAAATGCTATCAAATTATAACGAAACCAGCTACTTTAATCTGCAGGTGACAGAACCAATACCACCTTCATGCTTTATTGAAATGTGTTATAGATGGGCTCAATTTTCTTATTCCCTCCGCTTCAGGACAGTTCACTATTTAAGAATAAGAAGTAACAGCATGGTACATGCTGGATTGATACTAGGCAAAGGAAAGTCATTAGAACAAGACAGAAACTGAATAATAACCAATCTATATTATGTTGTTGTTTTCCATGTCTGACATGTGTGACACTTTTTACTAATCTAATATCTATGTTCTCATCACTCTGAATCAAATTTTTTTTAAGTCCCAGGTCTCTTTTCTATTGCTTTGTGTGGAACCTTGTTCAGGCCCAAGTAAGTGCCAACCCTATACATTCAAATGCCAAGGGGTTCAAAGTAGTCATGAGACTGGTTTTGAAATTGTAAAAATCTTAATCATATCAGGCTGTGGGTTTTTTAAATATATTTACCCTCTTTTTTTTGTGACTTGAGGGGGCAAGACATTCCTGACAGCCTGAGTAAGGTCTTTCCTAACCACTGCCCCAGTGGTATGAAGGGGACCAATATCATTCTGTAGTTGTGATAAATCCATAAGTTTCTGTGGACCTAAGCTGGGGTGAAAGAGGAAACAGAAGCAGCAGGCGCATCCACACACAATTCTTTCTAGTGGACTACCCATGCACCCCAGCCTTCACGAAGGTGGATGTTATCCCACCAGGTTCCTGGCACATGAGGGTCACACTGGGAAGGAATGAGTCTCACAGACTCATTTCAGGCTTTTTGCTTCCAGCCTCTCTGCCCTGTGGCTAAAGCAGATGCCCAAAGATGTCTGTGTGCTCTTCTTCCTTAGATTTCACTGTCCATCAAACTGAAAGTAGCTCAAGAACAGCCAGCAACACACCTGAACCATTCGGTATGACTTGAATTATAGCCTGTACATGCTCCCATTACACACAGGGAACAGAGGATCTGAAAATCTAGGAAAAAGCAGTGGACTACAGAGCTTAACACAGAAAAGATGTGCATCCTCGGGGCTGTTCAACACCCTCCTAACTCAATGCTTGTTCCCATCTCCATGTGTTGTCTTTCACCACAGCCGAAAGCACCTATGAATGAACAACTCTCTCTTAGATTTCAGATAAGCTCTGAAATCTTCGAAAATCTGTCTCTAAGAGTACAAGCCCTGATGTAAAGGAAATAAGGCTCTCTGTCCCATAGTCTCTCCATGGAAAATGTCAAGAAAAAATGGAATAGCAAACAAGTTTCACCCAGCCATTTATTTTCAATCACAAAGACATCTTCTAATAAATCAAGTTAATTCAAACACACTGCATTTACATTTCACTTAATTTCCTTTCAAAGTTGTTACAGGTAATATAACAACATGGTCATTGTTTTAACTCCGCAGGGACGTTGTCAAGGCAGTATATCACTATACGTGGAGCTAAAAACCCCATGTTGCCAAATTTATATTATCACACAATTCAGTTCCAAATGCCATAAATTTCAAGTGGCAAGTTTAACATTTTGAGCAATTAATCTGGAAAAGTGATAGTATATTTATTCCTACCTTATTTCTCCTCTGAATTCACACAGTAGAAGTAACTGGAAAGCTATAGAGGACTTGTAATATAGTAAATATAGCACTGCATTAGATAGTGGGAAGCCTTTGACAAGGCAAACCCATAAATGTAGCCCTCAATAAATTTCAGATTTGGTATAACACCTGTTGACCAATGTCATTTCCTCTGCTTAAGTATTGTGCAAATGAGTTCTGGGGCAGATTTACTGGGAAAGGGAGAGAACTGAGAAAGGATTTTTAGTCTCAGCCATTAATCTCAGTGGTGCAATTCCCTCTCTCTTTTAATCTCAGTGGTGCAATTCCCTCTCTCTTTTTCGGATGACTTGGGGTAAGTCCAAAGCTACTTTACCAGTTATGATGAGGCTCTGCCTGCCTCTTGCATGTGATGTGCACCACAGACATTTATATCATAAGCACATTGTCTAGTGGCAGCTCTTATTTGTGATAAATGCAAGCAGTACACATATATATTCAGTTCTTTTTGCTGGATGGTATAAACTGACCCTCAGTAATTTGCTATTAGGAAGCTCCAGCTTCACAGAACTGACATTATGACACCCATAATATTTTCATAAACTGTGAAGGCTAATAAATGTTATTATGGAGTGAGTACTTCTGTCTTTTCATGAAGTGCTTGATAGGATTGGACCTTCACTAGAGGTAAGATATGATTAATACAACCTCACCTCCAGATCTAAGAATACTTTGATTATTTGCCCTGATAATTAAAGGTGTTTACTTGTGCAATGAAAGGCCAATTTAAACAGATTGTGAACCTTAGTCTAGGGAGCACTGAAGAGTTCTGCAGCTTGTTACTGGCAAAGGGTGAATTTTAATACTAACATAATTATTTCATCATGATGAACACACTGAAATTGGCACAGATGCTTCCTAAAAATGGGATTATGATCTAAGTGTGCTGCAGATATACAGAAAGCTCTGCTATTTCATGAGCCTGCCTCATGGCTAGGAATAAATTATTCTACAAAGAAAGGTGGAGCACTAACCATAACCTTTAAACAGCTAAGGGAATTATATTAATAAATATAAACATGCACATGTATGCAGCTTAGCAGAGTAACCAAGATACTATCATTTGGACATCCAAACAGATATTAAGCTATATAATTTCTTTTCCTGCAGGTGCTGATATCATGGGGTTTTTTTCTTAGTACTGAGTTCATCATATTCTCTTAGACCTCATGGGAGAATGCATTATTAGAGGCAGGAATGATAGCCAAAAGGCATGGGCTGTAAAATCTTTGCAAAGGGCTGTCAGGAAAAGAAGAGGATGTGTTATAGGGCCATGTCTATGTCAGGCGGTCATGCCCTTATCAGGTAGAATGGAAATTTAGCATGCATTATTTCTGTTCCTTTAACTCTCTCTGCAGGCATTCATATTCAGAACTCAGAGAAAAATGTTTGGCTTGGGATTAACCAGAAAAGCTGCTGGAGGAGTGATATCGGCAGCCACTGTTTCTGAGAAGGGTGCTGTGAGTTGCAAGGGTGACTTGCATTAACAGACTGAGTGGATGCTCTTAATCCTCTTCAGTGCAATTGCCAAGGTTAGAGGAAGTGACCACTACGCGATATCTCATGTCTTCATGTGAGTCACAAATTCAATGTTTTCTGTATGTGTGCAGAACTAGTGATTGCCTTAAAATAAGTAAATAAGTAAGTAAATAAATATGTATTGATGTGGGACTGTGGAGAGGTCCAAAATGTCTGCCTGCATTCAGACCTCTGCATACTTCTTGTGCTCTCTGAGGACTTTTATTTTTCACTGGTGGTGAAAGTCAACAGATTTTGTACGGAAGGTTTTTTTTTCCAGTTTCCAATGTGTTGTGGATACAGACAAATATCAAACAGATTTTGTTTTAAAGATGAGAAAAGAGTGAAGGGAATTCTGACTGCAGTCCATTTGCAATTCCAATAGGAACTCTCATTTTCCTCCTCTAATTGTAGGCATAACCTCCAAAATGGGATGTCACTACTATCCAGTGGCAGGGACAGGTCTTCTGTGGAACAATATACTCCCACAGAGGGAAATCACATAGACAAAGAAAAAGGAAAATGGAAACAGTACTCAGTTAATGAGATATCAAATAGTGGAATGGTAGCAAAAAATACATTTGAAAGGAGATATATGAGTTCATGTGGGGCCTATCAGATTTAGTTTACACACCCACTGATATTTTAAAATTCTGTACTTCTGATCAATTATTATAATACCAAATTCCACCCAAGTCTCATGTAGATTTTTTTTTTTGCATAAAAATACATTGCAGGAAACAGTTTAAAATGTTCCTCAATGTCAGAAACTGATTTTCTTCTCTGAAAATATTACAGAAAACCTTGCTAAAGTAGTATTTTGACTCTCCTACTACACTTAACTCTATTTTCTTCAGCTGGGTATAGGTTAGATGAAGCACAGTGGGCTAAATTTTTTCTATTCTTGACAGCAGGGAACTAAACAGCAGGGAGAAAAAACACAAACAAACAAAAACAGAAAAACAAAATAAAAATAGAACCAAAACTTGAGCTCTTAAGAAAATCAAGAACTCTCTGCTAAATGAGTCAGCAAGATCTAGATCCTAACTCTTCACACAGTCATGTGCAGAAGTGACTGTGACAAGAAATCCTTTTAAATAATTACATTTTTAGGTGGAAGCATAGAAATCAAATATAGGGTTTAAAGCCATTTTATCTCTTCTCCAAAACACTCTAATGCTTTTCTAGAAAGCACTGACATGCCAGGATGCCATTCCCTTTGATTTTGAAGTAAATAGGAAATGAGAAAAATAATAGAAACCATCCCTAACCTCTAATTGTAAAATTCATTTTTTCTTTTGTTCAGTTATTTAATGAAAAATTAAAAATCAGAGTTAACTTCTGATACATTAAATGTTTTAATTAAAGTAGGTTAAGGAGGTATCTGTCCTCAGAAGACCATATGGCTCAGAAGTAAGTAATTCCACATCACTGGTTTGCTGGCAATAATGGAGTGAGGCGGAAGAATGAATTAATTTTAAATCATATCCATAAGGGAATGGATTGTTCAGAATGTTCTTTGTGCCACACAATGACTGTAATTTTAAACTGCTAATACCTTACAATAAAACCCATAAATGGGTTATTTCTTACCTTTTGTGAGGCCAAATTCTTCTCTTTTGATGTTCTTGTTTAGCTCTTATTAAGATCAGTGGAAGTTGAGCCAACTTTTACAAGTGTGGGATTTGTTTGAAGTCTATTTGGACATAGATAAAGTTGGGCTGCCCAGCTCAGCTCTTCCTCCCCACATGCCATAAAGCAGTTGCAGCATTGTGATGTGAGGTTCTTGCCCAACTACCCTCTCTCCCCACCTATGAGCAGTCTTTTGAGTCAGGGGTTTGCCTTCCATTTCTTCTTTGCAGACCTAGTTAGCTGAACGGGTCTCTCTCTCTCTAAGAGAGAGAAACGGAAAACATAAAATGTGAGGATGTGTCTTTGAAGCAAAGAATGCGTCAGGCAAAGCTGAAAATACAGTTATTGATTTAAATAGTTCAAAATATTGCATATTAATTACCTGTAGAAGAAATCTATTGTTGTTGTGGTTGTTGCATGCTATGCATGGTACAGTCAAGCTGGAGGCCTTGATCTGCAGGATCAACAGGAGGTTAAAATCCCCACTGTGTCTGGAGTTGTTATTCACCAGCAGCGTCTAACTCACTGGCTGATATTGGCTGACTTATATATGGGAGTGTGGATACAGGAACTTAATTAAATATAACTGAATTCCAATGATCATATCTTTGAAGGACTGAAACTTCAGTGATAGCACTGCATGGCTTTGGAATCTTTTTCCTAGTTTCAAGCCTACTTGAAGAGAGAGGCACCATGTTGCAGCCCCAAGGGCAGCTAGGCAGAGGGTATGAGCCATGATGCGCACAAGGACAAACTGTCTTGATGTGGTAACTGCCCACATAACCTCCCAGTCATGTGACATATCTAAAATACCTAGACCACAATGAATGCTGTTTGAAATCTATACTGTTTCACTCAGTATTAAACTACATAAAGCCTTTACTGGTGTGGGTAATGGCACTCAGGTTTCCCTGATACGTATTACTAAACAACAGGACCAGGCCTGAACCCCTTTCTTTTTAAGCAGAATATTTAATTTTTCTGTACCAGGCATTGGATCTCAAATCAGAATAAATCTAAGGAAATCATCTACTGTCAGAGGACAGAGCCATTCCTTTCGTACCACTTCAGGAAACATTTTTAGGGGGAGGTACTCTGTCGAATCCCTGCTAATGAATCAGCTGTGCCTCTGTGCAAGTATGGCCTTGAGATCTCTACTCTCTTCTACAAAAGATGAATGTGAGATCAGGATTATTAACTGTATTAATGTAGAGAAGCGGACAGAGAAAGATGGTATGACCTAAAGGGGGTCCACAGCAATCTGATGCTTTCCTACATCATTAATATTCATGTTCAGGTATATTCTTCTCTCAAAGCATTCATCAGCAATCATATACCATGCAAATATACTTCTTTTTTCCTCAAATGTAATCAGAAAACATGCACCTGCACATTTCTTTGTCCTGTATTGTTTTCCATTAAGAACATTTGTAAAAGAGTAGAATTGACTAGAATAGCTCTGCTGTTAGTTCAGAGATAAGCATCCTACTCAATTCCTTTCTGTAGCTAGACATGTCAAAATGATGGAAAGAGGCAGAAGAACAGTGGCAGAAATAGAAGTATTATGGGGTAAAGTAACAGAATAGAAAAATTGGAAGAGCCTTAAAAATCCTTCAGTGATCTTTGCATATATATAGGCAGTTTAGAAAACATTGTCCAAGTTGGAATATATCCACTGAAGTCTAATCAACCTCTGAAATTCTATTAAGAACAGCCCAGAGCAACAGCTAGGTCATAAAAAAGGAGATAAGCTCAATTTTTTTGAGTCCTTACAGGGACTGAAATTTTAGCTCATGTTCTACAGACCGGAGAACCTAAACAACAATGGGGGGCTGCTCAAAAATGAGCAATAGTTTTCTTCTTACAAGAAGTAAGCTCTGTCAAGAATTTTAAACAAGCAGCTCCTCAGAAAGGAACCCCAAACATACTTAGAGCTTAGCCCTGTTACAGGAGGAATGGGTGCCAGGGTGGGTAAATGAGAGCCTGGTGTCCTGAGAGCATGTATCTGAGCCCAGGGCAAGCTCAGCTAACAGGACAGCACTTGCCTCCTGCTCGGAACTGACTGACCTCGATTTCACTGCTGCTGTGGAATCTCTGCATTTTGCCTCTGCACCTCCCATGGGAGAGACATTGAGGTATGAAGCAGCTTGTGTCAGTTGGTGTCAACTGCAGAAGGAAGGGACAACTTTTGGATCCTCTGTTTCTCCCTTGCCTGTTTCCACTTCACTCACTTTTTAGTTTTCCTTATAATTATAATAAAGATTCACCTTAGTGATCACCTCTAGCTCAGTTCCAGCAACAGAGAACCCCTTCAGCTGCCAATCACCTTTGCAAAGAATACTTCAGCCATACCAAAATATGTGGGCAAAACAAGAATGGCTTGGCCTTAACCAGTTCTCCTTGTTCACAATGAGATGATTACAGAGCCTTCTTCTCCCAGCAGGGTAATCCACACTTTATTTTTTTCTGGAATCTGAAGTACATGAAGGCTCTCCACAAAGAAGTGAGAGTCACGAAGGAACTATCAGGGACAGAGGGAATGGCTCTCATTGTCTTTTGCCTGAGGCTGATTTATGTTCTGCTGCACATGTGATGGACCTCAGGATGTACCTGAAAAAAAGATATCTGTTCATACCTCCCTAGCACTTCTAGGTGCTACAGTGGGTCATCACACGAGTTGAAACAGGCTGTCTGTGTGTCATCTGGGACTTGCACTGTGTTTTGCTTTTACTGTGTACAGGCAGTGTCCTAATGGAAGAAAATTTTAATACAACTGCACTGAGCAGCTCATGGAGGAACACAGATGCTCGCTGGAAGTGGAATAAAATGTCTCAAATCTGGCTCTCAGACTCTATTCTCTGACAGTGCTTACCTAACAGAAAAACTGCCAACCATAGCGGTCAAATGTGCAGTACTTTGTCTTGCAGAAGCTGTTGCTGCCACACTCTGCAAACATACTCTCTCCAGGCAGCAATTGCAGTAGGTATTGTACCAATGTAGCAGCCAGCCCTAACTAACTTCATTCTGTTCCCAGATACACTTATTCAGCAAACCTCGTCTTTGTTACACTTATTCAGCTGTCTTTATTTTGCTCTGCTGTTGTTTTACATAAAAAAACACACAGAAGTTCAAATCCTCTGAAACTAGCCAGTGGTAGAGTAGTGTGATGGTAAATAAAAGTGACGGCTGTTGGACATCCTTGGTTCTGTCCCTGACCTGAACTTATTTTGGGACTGTGTGCAAGTCGTTTTTTTACTTTGTGCACTTTCTGTCCACAAACTTTGGTTTGACTGCTTGGATGACTGCTTGGATGTTCCTCTTCCAAATGAGCCTGTTCATTTGGATTCCTTTTAAAATTACAAGATAAATAAACAGCAATAACAAATGGCATTTCTTGGAAACTTTCTTGGCAACACAGGAGCAGATCAGATAAATCAAGGCTCTCTAGTGCACTTTTTCCAGGGGAGCAGTAAATATGAGCTAAGAGAGATGTTGACCTCCCCCTTGTTGAATCAGGATGTCTGCATCATCTGAGGCAGGACTAACAACCTCTGCAACTCTGTGACAGCACTGCAACACTAGCCAGTCCTGGAGATGGTGGGGAAACAATAGCACTGAGCTTCAATTTTCTGAGAGAGGTAAACACTTTTAAGGTAGAGTACTGCTACCACATGGTCCTGTCCTAGCTGATGAGAGCTGAAGAGCTGGCCTTTGCTGTTACTCCAGGTAACACAGCTGCTCCGAGTCCTTACTAACCTTTACATGGTACCAGGAGTGCTGACACAAATCCAAAAGAGATTTTTTTAAAAGTAACAAAAGAGATACACAGGAATAAAAAAAAAAGATAAGGACTGGGAGCTAAATCAGAAGCAGTCAGGCCATCAGCTTCATTGCTTGCTGTAGAAAATATGGACTGTAGTTGGAAAAGCTTTAAGCTATGTCAACAATTTGTGCAAATGATAAGGCAAATAAACACAAATTAGCCTTGCTTCTTACAATTTCAGAGTCATTATTGATAGTTTTAATGCATTACACAGGTAGAATAAGAAGAAAAGTTATGGCAACAGCATTTTGTATCATTTATTTTTATCAACTCACAGCAGCTTTTATTTTGGGAGAAATACAATGCTGGAATATTCTCTCATATTTCAGGTTTACATTTTCTCAAAAACTAGTTGTTAATTTTCTATTGTTAGATATCTGAAAGGTTCTTATTTCATATTTAAGTTAAATATTTTATTTGCAGATCTCTTGCAATTTTTTCTTTATGCGTGTATACACCTAATTGGAGAATAAAGGTCATAGGTGTTAGTCATTTATGGAGAATGATTTACCATTATCCAATGGCTTCACTTGTTTATTCTTAATATTCCTGTAAATTTATTCATTTTATGGTAAATTTAAGAAGCATCTACACTGCATTACTTTTTTTCTTTTTTTTTTTTTTTAGATAAATGCTCTATAAACAACTAAGACTGTAAAGCTAGCTGAAGTCTACACTGTTTGGTCTCAAAAATTCAATACACTGCGGTAAGCAAAAAAGATTAAATGACTTGAGTTCAGTAGTTTAAAAATATTTTCCAATTCTCCTCTGTGAGAGGTTCGAGATTGTTCACATGACTTTCTCCCACTGAATTATGATCACAGAAAGAAAGCAATTACTCTTTCATACTCAGTCCAGAAAAGAAAACTTTAATTGAAAGAAAACTGCTGAAGTTTTACAGTTCAGCACTCCAGCACTAAGAGATAGATACCACATTTGCCACGCATTAGCATCGCTGTCTCAGTATCACCGTTTTACAGATGGGAAATCCTAACACAGAGAGATTAAGGTAAAAAATACCCACTAATTCTGGTTGCTGTGTTTGAAACACCCTGGACATACTTTTTCAAAGGATTTACTGCATACAGCAACTATATCAAAAGGCAGTTTCCATGGATTTCAACAGTATTTGAAACTTATCACTATTTCTGCAAATGGGACCCTGAGGTATCAACTCAGATATCCAGAAAATGAAGAAAACATTGTAAAAAGAATACCAGTAAAATATCTGATTTTCAATGTCTTTTTGCTGCATTTTCTTTCTGTGATGCCTTTTTTCATTAAGCACACATCTTCCAAATCCCGAATGTCTCCCAAATTCTGTAAGTGGTATGCTATAGAAAAGGAAACCACATTCCTAGAAAAACTGCACATCACCAATAAACTGAAAAAACCCTAGCTGATGCTTTCCTGTATGACAATTATTTTTTTCTTGTAAATTGGTGATGTATTGAAAGGAAATAACTTTGAGGAATGTGCTGGCTTAAGTGCTTTGAATTTTTTTTTCTTAACTACGAAATGTTAGATTATCATACTTTCAGAATAATTCAGTTATACCTGTAATCAAAAATCACTTATTTTGGATATATTTTATTTTTTGATAAATGTCAAAATTTTTGAACAGTATGAGTAAAAAATGTGTCACTTGACTTTTTTTCCCCAATTTAGTCTGAAAAATGTTTGGGTTTTTTTAATTCTTTAGTTTCTTTTGCCTTTTCAGAACATACCTCTCAGTCCCAATCATGAAATTTCAGAATTTCATACAAGCTGGTTAAACTAGATCTTGCAAATGTCACAAGGCATTTTAACACACATATGATCTGTTTTTCAGGTTGGCCAGTATGGGCTCTTCTTTTCTGCATCTTTGCTCATCAGTTTCCATTTTCCTCACCATATTTATTTTCCAGCCTTCCTCACCTTCTTCATCCACTTCTGTTGGTCCTTATTTCTGTTCTTTGCAACCCACTCATCCCATCTTTTTCTCCTATTGCTTACCAACTTCTCCCTTATTTCTCTTTCCTAAGGAGCTCCTTTTGACAACTCTCCTTTTCCCCCCAGTCTAGGTTTCCTCTTCTCTGAGATGAACCAGATTCTTTTTCTGAGCTCCAGTACAACAACATGGAGAGTTCTGAAACAACCTTGTTACTCACAGTCCAGTTGGCCAAATGAGGCCAAGAAAGCTGTTGGTTAAAGCTGTACTTGTCAGATGCTGTACAGCAACACAGTGGATTGTGCTCACCAGATAGGAACTTTGGGGAATTTTGCCCTTTAGCAATGACCACACGTTAAGATCCTTTTTAAAAAACTCACTCCTTGTACAAATACAAGATGTACCTCCCTGTCATAACAGTCTCTCCTCACCAAACTTCTTGACCTTACTTCAGGTAGTGAGGAATGGGAAATAAAAATTACTGGTGCTTAAAGAAAAAGACTGCTAGGTACCATTTAATTTTTTAATTTGTGTGAAATAACCAAAGCTTGTCAGGCATTATTCTTTAATAAAGCTGGAATATATTGAAAATAAATACCTAAATAAACCCTATAAAAGCACACAGAGGCAGAAACCTTATCAGCAGGAAATTTTAAACATCAGTAGTTAAAACTTTGACAAAGTTAAAAGAAACTGAGGGGAGTTTCAAGGGCAACATCCACCAATTTTAATAGTAGGCTGTGCTATCTGCTCCAGTGATAATAAAATAAAAAGTGAAATTACCCATGAGTAAAGCAATATGTTAGCAACAGTGTTAGCAGATATTACTCTCCCTCTAGTCAAATCTTTCTGGCCCAACATTAAACCTACAGGGTATTAGAAAAAAGTTGACAACATGCTTTGGGATTGAATTAGAGTCTTCTAAAGTTACCTTGCCCTTTTTTAGCTCAAATCACACAAGTATATGCTTGAGTTTCCACTGCTAATATGAACCCTGCTTAAACCTGAGCTGACCTGTAGAGACCAAATAAAATGCTTAGGTATTGATGTTACAGCTTCTAAAGAAAACCCAGATAAAGCATCACCCATGGAGATGAAGGAACTGGACACACTGACACGGGCAGTGAGCAGGACACACTACAAAATAGTTTGTGTTACATGAAGGATGCTTTAAAAGGTGCCAACACTGTATGAGCAATTATTAAAAAAAAAAAAAATTAAATTAGAAAGAGGGAAAGGTTCTGGCTTAGGTCCAGTTTGCATGAGGTTTGCTGAGAGTATTTCCTTTCCACAGAATCACAGTGACTGATGATGACTAAAATCTTATTGTAGCAGCATTTGGTTTTATTTGCATCAATCATGAGATTGACTTAATTCAGTGTTTTTTATTAGGTTGAGATGTAATGAATACAAAATGGCTGGCAGTTAACTTGGTCTGCTCTGAAGGAACAAATTGTGTGGGATGAGTCTCATCAAAGCCATTGTGCTGATCATGGTTATTCAGACAATGTTTAATAGCTTCTATAAAAAAAAGAACTTTTTATTCCTTTTTTGAGGGGTTTATTTTTAAAGAGGAGTGAATGTCTTCTGACGTGCCTAATACTCTACTCACTTGTTGAAAAAAAAGTCCTTTCTTAAGTTTGGCTTAAAGAGGTATATAATGGGGTTCTCTGGACAGGATGAGGCTCTCAGTGTCCACTCCTCACAGTGAGCTAATTACAGAGCTTGGACAGATATTAACTCAGTATTTGACTATGGACAAGTGCAGTCATTAGTGCCTGTGCCTTTGAGACCGTTGTGGTGTGTGTTTTGGGATGTCAGGGAATTTTGACAAAGTGGTCCATCCTTTCTGAAGCTCATTTGTGAGCTGCACCCAAATCCACACACAAAGCAGCTGCAGCCCAGGCTCCAGCCCCAGCTTCAGCTAACATTAGTTGCATAGTCTGACATTGACTGTTTATAAATTAGCACCGATATTTGTTAGCTAGCATGCTCAACAGAGGAGGAAAGGCATCATGAAACGCGACAATAGGTCTCAAATGACAAAATGCAATATCATATTAACTATTAACATACTTAATGCATCTAGAATTTTCATCTGATACAACAAACTCTTGGAAGTAATTCAGGCAAGACTTTGTTTTCTTCTGAAAGGAGATAAAACTATGGAAAGGCATAGTGAGATGAGGGTCTATATATATTTTAATATATTGGGGTAAAACAAATCATATTCGCAGCATCCAGGGCTCATGTTTCACTCACCAGCCTAAAACTTGGTGAAAGATAACAAGCCGTGACACAGATAAAGAAAATACTTCCCCCCACCCCCCAAAAGAATGCCTTTTTACAAGAAAATTGGCTTCATATGCAAAATCAAAAAGGGAGAAATTTTTGAAGCGTTTATAGCAGACTTCAGTATGGCAAATCTGACATGCTGTTTGTAGGGTTTTTACAATCTCTTATGTAAGATCAGATTGTAATGGGCCTCAGAGACATGGAACAGAGATAAAAAAAATACTTCTGAAAACACGCTTAAAGATATCAGAATAAGAAATTGAAATTTGGCAGCCTGAAAAATGTACTCAGATCAGATTACAAGTTTTGATTTCTCTTTTTTTGGCTCCTTGGTGCCACAGTGGACTAACTAGGTTTAAAAGCAAAATAAAACCAAACCCAGGAATATTTAGAAGCAAAATAAAAGTGAACCTGCAAGAGGAAACTGTTTTACAGATTGAAACAAAGGATGTCAAGAAGACAGTGATAAGCACAGAACTGAGCACTAACCTGCATTTGGCAGAGTTGTTCTCTCTGCAAAGAAATAAAGCCATTATGCCACAACCTCACTGACAGCACCTAAGGAGAAAAAAAAAAAAAAAAAGGCATACATATCTAAGAAATACATTAGTTAGTTGTAGAAATTGCTATAAACAAAGTCACATCCTGTCTGGAATACTACCTAGAAGCTTTGACATTCAGGATATCTCACAAGTGAGTGTGATATCTGAAGTCAGAGTGCATGGTTTGGAGAGAAAACGTAGGCATAAGGAAAGCTATAACAATGATGCATTGCAGAAATTATTCTGAGAGTGGGTGGATGTGAATGGGGCATATAGGTAAGGTACATTCTTGAAAACAAAAAGTTTGAAATTGTTTCAAAAATTCTTGGGCTGAATACATGTAATATACTGAATACCAATTACAGTTTATTTATAGAAGAGCAGGCAGCCAAGAAGGTGGCAAACAAGGATATTCAAATAAAAATAAAAAAGGAAAGAGTAGCCATGGTTTAAGCAAATAGCCATATAAAGGAGAAAGATTTCTCATCTTCTAGAAATCTTGGTAACAAAGAAAAGCACATAGAAATGTATGAAAAAGAAAAGCTATAAAAATATTGGTTAGTATCAGATTGGTTTGGAACTGTTAGTACTTGAACATTTGTGAACCACTTCTTCACGTATATCCCCATCTTCATGTATATCCCTATCTATACAACCAAGCATCACATTAGGGTATTTTAGTTGCAGAATTTTTCAGGACTCTTTTACTGACCATCTTTTCTGAAGTTTTCACTTATACATTCTCATACATTTTGGCTGGCCTTTCACCTTCCTATAGATTAAATGTGGGAACTGCATTTGTGAGACAAGGTATTTTGGAAACAGCCTGGTGTACTGAACAGTAAACTTTTCTGTTGGGCTGGCACTACCACTACCAAAATAGTTATTTTTCACTTCAAATATTTGTGCCACCTTAAAATGTCATCACTGACATTTATACTAATTGGTAGGTCGCAGATGAGATGGATCGTTTTGCCTCTAGACACAAAATGCCTGCTGGCCCCTACAAATCATGAAAATGTTACATTATTTTATGAAAGAAAAGGGAGAGACAATCCAGGAAAAAAAATATAACACTGTAGTCTTTTATCGGGCACTCAGATTCATTGATTGAGAAATGCAAATGTGGGGAATTTATGCTTAATATCAAGAGGGAGCATAATCAGCACAAAAAAAAAAAAAAAAAGCCTTTGGAAAAATCCTAGAAGTCACAGAGGATGGATCACTGGCCTTTTTTAAACATTTAAAACATGTTTAATATGAGGAGATTTTCATAGAGATGGCATAAGAAAAAGCTATAAGTAACAGATGTTAGGTATCTCTTTGTAGGGAACATGGAACAATGTTGATAAAGCAGGATATAGTACAACTAAAAAGTATTATTGAGGAAATAGACATTGACCACAGCTTTGAGGTGGATCTGTCCAGGCTTTCATCTCCAATGAACTGTCCCTCCAAGACAAAAGCCTTTAAAGTGAGACAAGTCAGGTTTTATTGCAGTATTAACTAAGATCCTTAACTTGTTTGAAGAGAGAAAACCTGAAGTGACTGTGCCAGATGGAGTCTAAATATCAACAATGAAATTAAAAGGTTCATAAATAACTCCTCCTTCCTACTGTGTCCTTGCAGGTGAGTCATTTCCTCAAACCTACTTTCAATGACAACTCAGAGACTCTCTGAATTGCAGCAAAATCCACCTAGCAGTTCCTGGTCCCTGGGATATTTTTCAGCAAAACTTGCCTGCTGCCTGAGCAACCTGCAGCTTCCCTGCTCTGTGCTTATATCCTCTTTTCTACCACACACAGTGGGCCCAAACATTAGGGCCCCAGAGACAAGCTCAATTCTCCACCACACTCCCCTCCCTTCTGGGAATTTCACTCAATTCAGGCTTTTTATAGAAACATAACACTATTGCAAATATATATATATGAAAATGATAATATTATTGTGCATCACTGATGTACCTGGTGTCACGAAACAAAGCTGACAGAAGCTTGATGCATACAAACCAAAGGAGGTAGCTCTTCACACAGAATGCAGCAGAGCACTCAAAAGCCTTCTAGAAAGACCAAACCATTTTGGATGCCAAAATTTTTACATGGCTACAAGCAGAAGCTAAACAAGTATTTGGAATAAAACTCCACTGAAGGCTACCAAGCTCAAGAAATCCTCAGAGCTACAAGTAGTTGGATGTGGGGAATGTATGAGGATAAATATCACATGCTTGCCCTATTCTTTGCTCTAGGAATCAACTTCTGGGACAGAGTACTGGCCACTTCTGGGACAGAGTACTGGACTAGCGCTCTGGTCTGAATCAGCACAGCTCTTCATAAATTTTTGAATAACAAAGAAAATCTTACAAATTATTGATATTCCAAACCAAAGATATGGCTGCTTACAAGCACAGCACCCAGAATGTCTTGTGCTTCTCATGTCTCAGTAGGACTTTATTAATGCAGTACAGACCACTGACACATCACTACAGCAGATTCTCATTACGAAATCTAGACGGATGTATCTGTATGTACATACGTATTTGCATATATGTCTGTATATAAATATGTGTCTATCACTCCCTCTACATCTCTCTCTCTCTCCACCTAACTTTTTTTAGTCCATCCTTTTGTGTTCTGAGAAATATATTCTTTCCTCTGTTGATCACAACCAGCATCAATCTCAGAGTGCAAAATGCATTAAACACCAGTCACAGCTCTTTACTCTTCAGGTGCGCTTACTTGTTTAGTTTTGTTTTCTTTCCAGTCATGGCCCATTTGATTTTTTTATTCCTCAGAATACCTAGATTGGATTATTTTTCCCTCAGTTAAGGTTTGCTTCACATAAAAGCAGACTGTAAACATATCATTTTTAGATGAGCCACCTGGATATTTTCATCGCTGTTATCATTTCCCATTTTTGTATCATTGCATTTCTTTCTTTACCAAATGTTTACAGAGTCTCTGTGGATCATCTTTCTTAGCGTTTGCTGAAAGATTGAGCACCAAACCCAGGTTTAGTTATTTCAGGGCAGGTCACTTCTTTTTTCACTTGCACATTAGAAGATTGTCAACCCATAAGGATGGCTTCTCTATTTAAAAATTTCTCAATATGATATCTTTCTCTCAATGAATCAGCGACTCCCCATTAGGGTTGGGCCTCAAAGAGGGAAAGAAACCTGGTGCATAATGAAATGAGTATTATTTTTGAAAATATTCTTTATATGTTTCATAAATATCATAATGATGGACCAGATGGGGAAGTTTCACTGTAGCATACAACAAAACATAGACTTCTACTATGTATTGTTTATTCTTATTATTTACCTGTTTTTATTTAAAGCTGCTCACTACCCTCTGAAACTTGTAGCTCAGAGTGGCACGCCCAAGATCCTGACACCATTGCAGAGACTCTGCATGAAAATAAGAAGGAGCTGGTGGTGGCTGGGCCATCAGCACTGATACTAGGAAATACATGAAACCAAAAAGCAAGACACAGAAGCTACCAGCACTCAAATACTAGGAGATTAAGTTAACACTACAGGATCCAGGACAAGGAGCAAACACCAAATCAGGGTCAAATTTTTGGTCTGAAGCAACATCTAGGCAAATCAGGTTTACTTACACTTAATTAGTAGGGAGAAGACAGTGAAGGCTTTCTACCACCAGCTGCAAAGGGCCAGTGATCTAAATAGGAACAGAAACTATTGACTAAGATACTTCTTGAGGTAGCAACTGCAGAATCTTCCAAATCCCAAACAGACCAGATAGTCCAGTACTGCTGTAATTACTGCTTGTTCACAGAATTACAGAATGGGTGTGGTTGAAAGGAACCACTGGAGGTCATTTACTCCAATCTCCCTGCTCAAGCACAGTGCCTACAGCACATTACTCACAGGTTTTTGAATACAGCTCAGTTCACACGGGCCTTGTAAAGTAGTGTCAATAAGTTGTGCAAATGGACCAAATACTGAATTTCACCAAAATCTGTCTTTTGTTGCACTGAAGTAACTCATTATGATCAGCCGTTTGAAGGATATAAGCAAGGGAAATATTTAGTGTCTCTTAACTACCTGTGACAGAAGCTAGAGTCAGCCAAGGTTTTGCAATGAAACTACCTAGACCTTTTTTTTCCTAATGAGATCCCCAAAGAAGACTGAAAGACACTGAAAGACTCAGAAAGCAATTTTTTTATTAAACCTTGAACCAAAACCACAAAATTGAAAACCAAATCCACAAAATTACCAATTCAAGCAGATTAGAAATAAATAAGCTTATCTTCCTCACTTACAGGTTTGCTTTTGGTCAACTCAGTGACTTTCTAAGTTTGTCACAAACTTGACTAATCCCCTCTGATTTTAGGAAGTCTTTTCCTTCAGACTCTGAAGTCTGCCTATCTGCTCCTCCTGAGCTGCAGGATCCCAGCTCTATGCTGTAACTCTTCTATATGCCACACTCAGCTGTCTTTCAAAGTTTTTCCACCCACATATGCCCAGCTGCTGGATAGACAGGAACCATCTGCTTTACCCTCCAAGGGGCTGCACTTGACCTAGCCTTCATAAAGGGACATATTACAACTGTTAACAGAGGAGAAGAAAATCCCGTCCAGTACGCAAATCTTCAACAATTTAATGATAACCTGTTTATAGCTTTTAATATAAAGGGGAATGTTACCCCTCACAGATGCAGCACCAACCTAGAATTACTGTCTCTAAAAAATAAAACTTAGACAAAACAAGTTACCTGCCTTGTCCACATATATTTGACAGTAAAGCTGAATATGTTAGCCTTTTTAAATATCTGATAATTAACTACAGAATCGTATCTGCATATTAGAGAATATGCAGATTGGAAGGGACCCACAAGGATCATCAAGTCCAACTCCTGGTCTTGCACAGGACCATGCCCAAGAGTCACACTATGTGTCTGAGAGTACCATGCAAATGCTTCTTAAACACTGTCAGGCTTGGTGCTGTGACCACTTCCCTGGGCAGCCTGTTCCACCTTTTTCTAATATCCTGCCTAAACCTCCTCTGACACAACTTCTGCCATTCCCTTAGGTCCAGGCATAGAGCAGAAGCGATTGGATTTTACACCTCTTTGTGAAGTTGGTGGAACACAAAAAAAGATGGGTTCTTTAAATGTTATAACACAGTAAACACATAAATGTCTCAGCTGTCACCATTGTGGAGTGGAATAGAAATGGATACCTGAATGAAATGTCAAAGATTATCACAAGACACTGATACACTGGAGAGGAAAACACAGCAAAGTTTTAAAGAGGGGTATAAGGTGATTAGGAGGGTGATGTTGACAGCAGAACATAGGCTAACCATAGCAGTTCTACTGGTTCAGCATGAAGTATGAAGGATGAGATCTCTACAAAGGCATAGAAAAGCATGGTGTCATGGTTTTACCCCAGCCTGACACCAAGACCCACGCAGGCACTGGCTCACTCCCCCATTAGCAGTATCAGGAAGACAATCAGAAGGGTGAGAGCTAGAAAACTCATGGGTTGAGATAAAGACGGTTTATCAGGGAAAGTAAAAGCCAGGCATGCAAACAAAGCAAAACAAGGAATTCATTCATTCACTGCTTCCCACTGGCAGGCAGGCGTTCAGCCATCCCCAGGAGGGCAGGGCTCCATCACATTTAACAGTTACTTGGGAAAATAAACACCATTACTCCAAACATGTCTCCCCTTCTTTCCTCCAGCTTGATATACTGATGTCATATGGTGTGGGATATCCCTTTGGTCAGTTTTGAGTCACCTGTCCCAGCTGTGTCTCCTCCCAGCTTTCCACATACCCACAACTTCCTCACCAGCATGGCAGTATGAAAAGCAGAAAAGGCCTTGGCTCTGTGTAAGCCCTGCTCAGCAGTAACAAATGCATCCCTGTATTATCAACCCTCTGTCCAGCACAAATCCAAAACATAGCCCCATACTAGTCACTGTGAAAAAAAATAACCGAAACCTCAGCCAAAACCAGCACACATGGGCATGGGAGATAAAGAATAAGGACAAAAGGACCTGGATCTCATATGGAATCAGATCCAAGCATCTTGCACATGCCTTATGCAGAGGAGCTATTTGGCTTAAGTTTAAGGCTATTGCAGAAAGTACAGAAACCAGTCTGTCAGACCCTGCACAGGACTTTACAGACCTGATACTGATAGGAAGCCTATGTGCCTTCCCACTCCACGATGATTTCTGTGATCATGGTGGCCCTAGCATGAAGAAAGCAGAGAGATGAGCTATCACATGGTTCCTTTCTACCTCTTGCATATGCTATAGCTTTAGCTGGGGGGAAACGAAAAGAAAAATACAACATTATGCAACAGCCAACATTATGTGACCTACCAGCATGACTGTCAAGACTGGGAAATAAGTGGGCTTAAATGCCAGAGATACAAAGAAACAGCTAAAGGCTTTAAATTTGCCTGCCTTGTATGAATTAAATCATTAAAATGATGTTACAACTTGCATAGAATCAATGTAATTTATTTCAATTTCACTAAGTAAATTGAACAATCAAACATTTAAAATCATGCCACAATATGAAAGAAATTAGCATATTCATAGGCTCAAATTTAAATCACCTAATCAATATAACCTGTATTCAGATTCACACCAACTCTTTCACTGAAACCTGACACCAGCAACACTATTTAGAAGTGAGTACATTTGCAGTATAACGTAAGTGGCAGAATCCCTACATGAGGCTGGAGTAGACTAGTAAGATTTGAAGATCTGATGATAGTGTTCCCCGTAGCCAGTAAAAATTTGGCAATAATATTGAATTAAACATGCCTTTCACTTGGCCCACTAAGAACATTTCATTTCAGCAGAATACTATGTTCACTAATGACTGAAATCTTATTATTTTTGTTAAAATTATCTAGTATTTGACTTTGTTTGCTTCAGTCATGGGAGCTTATTCTGTCTTTTTTATTAGTTTGGGATACAAGGGCTAGCAAAAGCTCTGTCAGCTCTGGAGGAACAAACTGTGTGGGCTGAATCTCATCAGATTCACTGATGTTATGCTGATCAGGTTTAATATCTGTTCAGGGATGTAAAAAATTTTTTCCAGGAGTGAAATTGTACTGGCTCTGCCCAGTACCTATGAAAGAAAGCTAATTTAAGGGCAACTAAGGGAATACTATTCACTTGTTAAAAATTCCTATTTTAAACTGATTCTAAAGCTGGCTCTAAGCAAAGACACTTTTTCCAGATTAATAACCCTCTCCTTTCTCAGAATACTGAGCAGATTTACATAGAGCCCTAAAGTTAGCTCACAAAAAGTGTTTAAACTGGTAGAAGACATTTTATGAAAGAAGAAAGTTCACCTGTTTTGAACCTGTACAAAAATGTACTCAATATTTCTACTACGTACCTATGGATATGTTTATTATTTACTGCCTCCTTCCAGTTAAATATATTTTTAAATGCAGCCCTCCCTTATTGTAAAATTACTCAATTTCATATCAAAGTGCTGAAAGAGATGCCTCTTTTTAAACCTCTCCTTTAAACAAAATAAATCAAGAGGCTAGAAGAGCGTAATTCATTCACAGCTCCGACTTCTGAAAATATGTAAAATCAAGATGAGCCTGAGATGTGCATATGCAAGTCCCTGAAGAAGTGAATCTTTAAACCCGCTTTCTCCTTTTCAGGTGCTTGCAGAGCTCCTCTGCTCTTCCTCTGCCTGATCTTCTCACTCAGAACTCTAGCTGACAGCCTCCCTCCTTTCATTTCTTTGCCACTGTGGGACGTTTATCTCCCCCACTCCTCTGCCGCTACACTTTTCTCATATCTTCCGAGGATCTTTCTTGTTTTTAGGCATCCCCTCATGCACAGCAAAGCCCTCTCACTTACACCAGCAGTTGCCACCCCAGCAGATGCCTGTCAGTGGGGAACTGAGGGCTGCTAATGGGCAGTCAGCCACACTAACCAGCTATGAGACCTCCCGAGTCCTGCTGAGCCTCCCCTGTTCCCTGAGTGTAAATGAGAAGATGCCTCCTGGATGCGGCAGGAGGAAGGCTGGACCATCAGTAAGGCGTCAGAGAGCAAACGATCTAATTTCCAAGATCCCAAAAGCTCCTTACAAGGCACAGGGTGACCTTGTTGAGTTCTGCCTTCTATGGAATGTTGACTCTGTTCAATAACTTTTTGGGTCAGATAGCTAAAACTTCTGAGCCTGTTCAGATAACTCATTTAACAGAAGCAGAATCCCAAGTGATTAGTTTTCTGAGGAAAATCTTCTACTGAAATATTCTGTGTCACATTCCTCCTATCCTTTAATCTATAGGCAGTGCCTTGGAAACTTATTTGGGGGTAATTTGAATTTAAAAGAGGAAATAAATCCACCCAAATCATCCCAACAGCAGCTGACTTCACTAATCAGAAAGATTTTTACATAGCCAGGGATCTTTCATCAAAGACATCAGGAAACCTTCAGTGGAGCCACTCAGGACTTTGCAGGATATTATAAAGCATCTTTCATTCAAGCACTGTCTAAAATTCATTATTAAACTAAGACTGTCAAAAAATGAGGGTGAGGTTGGGCAAGTCTTGTGTGAACATATGAGGCTCTCATGCACAGAGCCTCAAACAATTCCAGCACCTGTATTCCACTCAAAAACTCCCTGTGGGCAACCCTGGAGGATGGAGCCTGCTGCTTTCACCTGTGTTGAGCCATGCTCTCTCGCTACATGGCACAAACTCTCTTGAGAGTACTGTGAGGTGGCCTGTGAGTTCTCACCACCTGATTTTCATACCCATTATATTCAGTTAATGAACTAAAGAGTTGCCTTAGTTGCCTTAGTTTGTTTTTGATTTTGGAAGTGTTCTTTGTGACAAGCAGAACCGCCTCAGTTCCTAGAGTAAAATTTCAGAAACATCTCACTGAGTGGGAGGATGTTAGCTTGATCTCCCATTGAAGTGAGGGTTGTTTCCTCACTCATTCTGCACATGTAGGTACAAGCTGGTCACCTGATTTCTAATCCATTGCTGAATTTCCATGAAATTCGACAAAGATTCTGTTAGTTGGTAAAAACAAGATAACAAGCTCAAAAGCTTTTGATTCCCACTGTGAAAAAGACAAATAAAATGACAATCTTATTTTTCTTAAGAAATCAGAGACTCAAGGAGTTGAGAGAATGAAAGAGTGTAAGAGAGATATGTTGAAAGCCAAGTCTTTTATTTCCTCTTCCCAAAGAAACACATGCTCCATTGTTTTTTTCTATTCTTGAAGGTAGGATCTCCATCATTCCTGCCACACAAACCATTACAGTTCCAAGTTTTTTAGGGAACGCAGTGCATTCTTGTTTCCAAAATTTCTTTTGCTTTTTTTTTTTTTTTTTATGTGTAGTTGGAGAAGCAAGAGCTGAGAGAAAGAGAACCTGTTACTGCTTATGAACTGAAATGATGGGATTTGTTGAAGTTGTCCTGCCAATATCTTATATGTCAGCAATCGCTACTGTGTGAATTATTGACAGTTGCTGCTCTGCACTATTTTGTTCCTATCCATTGGCTCTGTAAATAGTGTGGCAGGTGACAAACTGCATGGTTCAGTGCTCAGCACTTGCTAACCAAAGGGCTTCCAGGAAACATCGAGTTGCTCAGAGTCCTTGCTGTGAGGCAAGTATGAATCATATTTGACAAAAAAACCCCAACAAACAAACAAACAAAAAAAAACCCACAAACCAAAACCTTGATTAATAGAACAAATGTGATCTTTTCTGCTTATCGTTTAGGGTAATCCTTTGTGTCCTTGTATTAGGAAGGCCAATGTCATGCCAGCTGTATTGGCATGGTTTAAAATTCAGCCTTTAGCACAGAATAATGATGAATCTTGGCTTTAAAGGAGAAAATCTGATTGAATTCCAAAGATGAAAATACACCCCCCCAAAATAGAAATAATGTTAGTAATTAGCTAAAAAATAGTGAGATTCAATGACTTAATAGTACCATCCACAGTTTTAAGCTCTTTATAATTAAGAAAAAGTTTAGAAGAACAGATTATGAACTCTCCTGTTATGAATGGAGGTAGTTTGCTAGGGGTGTTTTGGCAGCAAAGTAATTCCCAAAATAGAGTACTGGATTCACTCCCAGCTAAAAGGAGCAAAACTTGCAGATGTTGCTAATGCAGACAAAAACCAGAACATATATATGTGACCAGATGCAACAATTCTAAGAACTGCATCTGGCAAAAAAAATATGGCTGTTTTAGCATTACACCAAGAAGTGTTACTCAGTACTTATGTGCTATATCTTTCAGAAGAAAAACCTTTAAAGTACATGCTTAACTTTAATATGCAAGACATCCTGGTGGAATTACTCAGATGCAGAGGGACATGTTTAAGCAACTTCCTGAATCAAATAATAAAACCCTCAACAACCTGATCTACTTTGAGTCAACTGACTAACAATATTCACCATTTTTTCCTGGAGACAAAAGCTCTTTTTTTTTTTCTGTACTTTATTTGCCTCACTCTATTTCCTTCAGATTTATTTCTTCTCTTGGGTTTTGGATTGCCTGCTTCCTATTGTTATTGTTCATCAAATATTTCATGTACAAGTACTTTCCAAAACAAGGCAATCAATCCAGAGCAACATATTTTCAGTAATATATAATTAACTGAGTACTTTTTCTGTCATGCAATTGCTCCAGGATTTACAAAATTATTTTCTCCATGCATTTATGCTGATAAGCCAGAAAAGTAAATAAAATTTCATGCAAAACCCTAAAGAGAGCAATAGAATGATAGGTATTTGGCCTCACTTTATGCATAACTACATTTTGGATTTTCAATTATATTCGCAACATGATGAAGAGTTGTTGGGAAATTATCTACTTCACTACTTTCTTCTTCAGCTTCTTTTTTCAGCTCTGGACTGTCCCATCTGTCTTGCATTCATGAATTTTCTGTCTGAGGACTACCAGAGATGGTGCAATGCAAAGGCTTGAGGACATTGATTAATCATGGGAAATAGCAGATGCCAATGTTTCCTTAAATAAATAAAAAAGTGTAACACAAAATTTCCTGCTTCTAAAAAAGGAGATAAGAGACCTGTTCATCAAATATTATAATAATCCCTTCTCTTTTTTTTTTTAATCCTTACTTTATTTTCTTCTTTCTCCACGATTCTTTTCAACACTGGGACTTCTCACCCTAGCTGGTGAAAAGGAAATGACAGAAAAGTGTCATTTATTCTCGTCACTACAGAGAAGACCTGACTGGGAGATGTTTAGAAGGGCCATTTTCTTCTTGCCTGGTGCTGTCCCTGCCTTCCTCACTCCATGGCCTCTCTCCTGACTGCCCAGATCTCTCATTCTTCCTCATGCCAGCTTCAGCACTCTTCACTCTTTTTCAAGAGTCAGTTTAACATGTTAACTCAGTGGTTAGTTAGCTGGAGTTGTTACTGCTTTTGCTTTCTTCTGTCAGGGAGGTCCAGGACAGTTCACAGACAGGCCTGGCAACCGTCAGAGCCAGCCCAAAACAGGTGGTGGGAATGCATGGCCATGAGTAGGGTGGTATGAGGGAGGGGAAAATGGGAAGTCTGTCACTGAACATCGTACAGTTCTTCAACTGATCCACAAACCAGTATGCTTAAGATGCTGCAGGTTTCCCAAAGAACTTGAACAAGAACCACTGGCAGTATTCACTTCTGATGGATAAAATTTCCATATGTGGTCAAGGGATAAAATAGTGCCATATCTCCTCAGGGACACATTCCAGAGATCTCAGTTCCACATGTTCTGCAAAGGGCGCAGTGGAGAGCTGTGTACTGGAGGGGAAAAAAAAAAGTCGAAACTAGTACTTTGTTAAACTGTTGGCAACAACTTATTTACCTAGCTCTAATGCTTAATCTACAAGAACATTATGAGGATTAGCTGATGTTTGTGTTTTATTGATGAAAGTGCTAAGTGTCCAAGATGGAGGCTACTGACACCATCTGCTTTCTGGCATTCTGCAGTATATATATATAAGGAAAGCAATTAATTAAAACAGGGTTACTAAAAGCCATTTGATTAGAAAACATCCCTGAAAATACTCAAAGGCAAAGCTTCTTGCAGGGAAAGAGCACAGTCCATTTTGTCATCCTGGCACAGAAGGACACAGAAGTCCTTGTCATCTAAAAAACATGCTTAAAATCTTCTAGGTGTGTGAAAAAACTCATCCACCAGACACAGCAATGCAGTGAAATCCCTACCCTGAGAGCTAAAAAGCAGCAGATTGCAGTTAAGTATTTCCTGATGTCTTCTTGAATACAGCCCTTTCAAAGCTGACCAGAAGGGTCACCCAAGCCATTTGTCCTGGGAGCAGGTCACACAATTAATACCTATTTAGAAGAGCAGAATAAACAGTCTCTGAAGTAAAAGGTGCTCATTCAGATAAAATCTAGATGTTGTAAACTTTGAGATTTATCTATTCCTTGTTATTAACTTTCATCAAACCTAATTAAGCTCTGTGGGTAAAGCTCCAGAAGTGAGAGATTTTTTACTCATGTCATATTTTCAAAAAGAAATGTAAGTATAATGCCCTTTACCCCTTTTTCTTTGCTAAGTGGGAATTCTGTCATCCAGTAATTTTCTGAAATAGTGAAGAACATCAGAAAGTACTCTATCTGGAGTAATCTACATTTCTGCAGTTCCCATGGAACATTATCATCAACGCTTACTTCAGGAACCCTGATTACTGCTGCCATATAAGTCTGTTTACCTTAAGTGTCCTGTGTAATTCCTCCATCAGCACTAAATATATGACTAAGTGTGAGAAGCTCCCTAATTTAGAGAGAGGAGCTATAACCCTGATCATTTTGTTGTGTCTCAGCAAACAGAACACATCTGTATATCAAGTTTATCTGTGTATCCATTATCAGTGCAGTGGTGGATACTGAAGCTACTGACATGGTAGAGCCACGCATGACCTAAATCTCAATTCTGCAACAGTTCAATTGTTTTATTGGAAAGATGTCTAAAAAGAGACCTGACCCTATAAGATGCACAACTGAGTCACACATAGCTGAGGTGAAACTGATGTGAGAGGTTCATATTCCAAACTTCTCGCTGGGAAGCTCTGTTCCAAGAAAAATCTGTGAGGACTGTGGCTTGTTTGTCTATACAAGAATAGGGAAACATTTTTAAAGTAAGTATTGTGCCATGCCACAAAACTGTAGAGACTGTAAAATGACAGAGTATGTGATATTTTTTTTTTTTTTTATTGCAGCAGTTCTTGCTAGGTTTCTTCAATCCCTGGAGGTTTTACTGTGCTTCAATAATTCATTTATAAGTTCCATGCTTGCAAGTGGCATGAGTGCAGTATTAAAACCTACAATGGTGATTTTCAAACTGTAGTCTTTTTTGTCTGTAGGGACCCAAGTAGCTCCATAATATTGCTGGCAAGGATGCCTTAAAGCATGGAACTGGAACTGCCACTGCTGGGACCGTTGCATCAGACTGGGCTATCAGACTGGGCTATCTCAAGCCCAGCAGGCAGAAGCATGCACCACCAGAAATTCAAGAATATAGGAGAATGGGAAATACTGCTGCTGTAGAAATAGCCACTGAATAGGACTCGCTATCCTCACCAAGAGAGTGGAAAAATATCAACCACTACTGTGGTATAAGGTTACTTCTAATGACATCTACCCATTTCATGAGAAGGGATGAGTTTAAGAGGACTGCAGAAGGATAACAAGGTCTCTCTCTGCAGTTCATCTCTCCCTTTTCTGAGATGCCCATATGCCCCATCACAACAGATACCCAATCTTCACCTCCTGCAAAGTGCCACATGTGGTGCTTGCACAGCTGGTATGTACCATGACATGCCCCCCCCAGGGTTGCAAATGAGGGTGGTGGTATGGTGGTGAGAACAGATCAAGAAAAAAAAAATGGGTCATTGGACTCTTTGCCTGGAAAATCCCCTTCACAGACCCCAACAGGAGCACAGATCAATGGAAAACAAAGGCAGTCCTTTCAGCATGAGCACTAACCTCTTATTGCATAAACAAGAGAGTCATTCTGTCACTTAAGGCCAGAAGGCAGAGCTGATTCAAAACCTCTCTGAGATGGCAAGAAAAATACACATTTTTGCTGAAGATGTCAGCCTTCCAGAACCTCCTTCCCCTGAGATTCATCATAACCTCACTTAGTGCATGCCAAACAAAACAGGGATCTTTGTTCACTGAGTGGGAATTAGAAATGTTTTCAGGAGCACTGTCATCACTATCATCTTCACCTACAGGTTCAGAGATGACTCAGTGCATCTGAGGATGCCACTTTAGGAAACCAAGCTCTGCCATTCGTGCCAGAGTGGGGCTGATGTCAGGCTTGCTAAACAGCCCGGCAGTTATACACTAATTTTAAGTGTTGGGGTTATTTGACTTCTTTAATTGAAGGGAAAGGGGAGCTGTGTATTACAGTTCTGTGGCTAGTCATTACAAAGCAGTTTAACCAGATCTGGCTGTGAATCAATGGTCAGAAATTTTATGAGTATATAATTCAAATTATGTGAATGAATTGTGGGACTGTATTTGAATGATCATGCACTTTATTTTCAAAGACTGATATGTAAAATCTCTGCAGCATCTTCAGGCTTCAGTGAGGAATATAGAAAAGCTACACCTTTTTCTTTGAATGCAATACCATTTCTATTGCTAAGATGGTACTCTCTTAAAGAGGTGAAAATTGATTTCCTTTAATCTTGATCTTATTTCTTTTATACTGGTAAAAATACTTGCTATTTCTAATAATTTTTAATGATCAGTCTCAAAAATATGTAGAAAACAAGTCTATTGTTAAACAAAACCACATTTTTCCTGGTTATATCTCAAATGCTAGTGCTGAGATAAAGACAGAAAAGCAGCATGAACTGCTTTAGTGGAGCAGCAGAAGAAAAGAAATCTCCTAGGCAAGCTTTGCTTATACCAGATTGGGTGGCATGGTACGATCCAAGTGTTTAAAAATAACAGTATGACATTACTGTATCAATGGTGCAAAATCAAAGGACCGCTGTCCTGGTTCGTAGGTCAGAAGTCTGGCCTACACTGCTATTTTAAGTGGTAGTAAAGTCTGCATGGTGACAGTATAACCAGGAAAACGTTACTAAAATATACCTTGGTCTATTGTACCAGTGACCGAAGAAAAATTTTAGTTGCAAGGCTGCCTGTGAATTGCAGGTTGAATCTGTCCTACTTGTCATGTATTTATTCTGGCAAAAAAAAAGTGCACATATAAACGTTCACAAGCAATGTGGACATGACGAAGGGTGCACAGGTACTTGAGTAAAATCCATTAGTCTGAGCAAGGCAGCATGCCTGGGTCTAGTAATTATCACTTGACTCTGGGGCCAAAGTCTGATGATTGTGGAATTGGCTGCCATAGAAATTATTCTATATTTGTCCCTGCATTTGTGACTTCCATGTTAATACCACTGAAATTAAAAAGCTTATAAAAGTAGGACCCTGCTCTGTCAAGCATATCTGAATCAAAAGTTCAACCAGGTTTTTATTTTTTTCTTTTACATATATATATCAAATCACTCAGATTTTTCAATAGTAAGGACATCTATTGCCCATCTTCAACAGTCTTAACCTAAACTTTACAAGTCTTCTTTCCTTGGTTGCCAGTAAAATAGGCAAATTTCTCTCGTTAGGAGATTCATTATCAGAATTTTGTGAACAGTGTGAATTTTCTGTCAATGTTTTGCTATTAGTTAAATATAGAAATGGCAGAGTAACTCTTTCAGAGTGGATCATTTTAAGTCTTCTAAGAGGATTAAAATCTGATTCAGAGACACGGCCATGAGATGGGTGACTCTTCAGAGTGAAGCAAAGCTCAGCCCTGCTCTGATGTTTATCCTGAAACTTCTACACTTAATAGTTTACTTTGAAGGTATGTTACCAGTGTGTTGCTTCTGTATTTCAGTAATACTTAATGTGATAGCTTATACTTTAAGTGACTTTTACTTCATTCAGTAAGACATGCAAAGCTATAAATAAGGAATGAGATTTTTTTAGCTATGCTTCCCATTGGCTCAAGTTTACTGGGACTTTTGAAAGTCTTGCTGATGCTCTGCTTTAGGATTATACTGGAAAATGAAGTGGACTTTTCCACATTCTAGACCTAAAATCCTAATGCCAAAAGGATGAGTATTACTGCTGCTGTTCATATTGCATTGCTGCTTAGAGCTGACCCTCATGCCCAGCACAGTGCAAAGCCTCAGTGTGACGTCTTTGACCTAGCAGCTCATCTTGTCTAGATAAGAGACAACGTATCTAGGTAACATCTATCATTTACATGTTTTCTCCAGTAGAGATGGCCATCAGTTTGCCCGAATACTTTATTGATACTACATCAACTACCAAAAAAAAAGCTTACCAAGAAATGGTAGCAAGCTAAATTAGCTGTTGAACTTCCAGTGTTATTTCCACTTCAGCAATAAACTGCAGCCCATTGTCCTTCTGAATTGTATGCTACGTCCTTTTATAGAAAGATACAGTCAGAAAGATGGCTTCATGTAGCTGAAAGCAGATTCGAGATTTTGTGCTGAGACACCACCAAGGTATGCCAGCATGCTTGTGCTATGTCTGTCTGCTGTTTTTTTCAATTTTTACATAAATTAAAGCAAGTGAGTAAAACCTAAATATGTGAGACAAAATTAGACATCCTTAGAAACCTGTGACTCTGCACTAAATTAGACTCTGATCCAAAAACAAGCATTGCTCCAGCAGTCTTAAAAAGCTCTTTGGTAAACTTGCATCAAACCAAGGTAAAAATTTGTTGGCTCCGGCCTGGAGCACAACTTTAAATTGTGCAAAAATTTATTGTTAAAAAAGAAAGGAGCAGACACTCCTCTTGAATTAACTGGGCATGAATTTTACCTTCTTGGAAGTGACAGCTGGAAGAAAGCCTTCAGACTCTTCTCCAACCATAAAAAGCTCCCCATAGTTTTCCATGGAGATATGACAACACAGTTTATCAGAAAATGAGTTGAACACAGTAACTTTACTGTATGAACACAGGAGAGTACTATTTACAGTGGACAGCTGGAACTGGGAAATACTTCATGGTGCTGCAACTAGACCGGTACCACTTGACTCACTCTGGATTTGTATTTCTTTTTCCTTATAGCACGCCCTTTCATCTCAGAGAATCATGACCTTCTCAAGGTGCAGGGGTCTTCAGCTGGAGATGCCTAAGCCAGCACTGCCTTGCCATGCAGTTTTCTCAAAAGCATTCAGCCTAACAAGAAATAAATAAAATTGAAGTGTTGAGGTGGATTTACCAAGCTATGCCACCACTGCATATATATTAATTCATTCATACAGCCATTCAATCAGCTCTTCAAGTTACTAAGTTACTTGCATGAGCCTTAGTAATTTAGTTTACAAACATAGCAACAGACAAAGCTTACCAGCTACATAGAAAAAAAGGTGCAATCTTTTAGGAAGCCTCATGTTTTAGAATATCTGCTGTCTGTTTTGAGTTTAGGACTGAAAAGCTATTTTCAAGCCTGAAACAGCAGAAATTATTTTTGTGCATTCCTTTCTTAGAGGGCATAGATGGAAATGAGATTTTTTTTTTTTTCTTAAATATATCTTTTACTTGGCCAAGGAGCAAGCTACTTGCTGTAAAGACTTTCACATCCTGAAGGCATGTCTTGAGGCAGATGCGTAGGATCCAGCCCTTGAAGATGAATTTGGGTTCTATGAAGCATGCATGTCTGTAAGCCCACCTGTCTCTCCTTGCTCTATTTCTTTTCAGAACTTTCCAAGAGGAGATTTGTTAAATACTGAAGGAGGAAGGAGATAGTCCCTCCATCTCTGTCACTAACTTTCTGAATTACTCTTGCTTCCTCCAGTCAGACCTGGCTATGTGTCTTGGATGGACAATGAAGTAGATCCTTGACTGCTAAAAATCAGCCACCGATGCAATTTTTACTGATAGCCACAGTAAGAGTCTGTCCCACTCCAGTATGTGTCTGGTGATGTGCGCTGCAGAGTGAATGCATGTGAATCTCTAATTTATATATAAAACACATTGGTAGAGCTTACTTTCTATAGGTATAATAATCCTATTGTCTCCAGTTTTTTGTGGTTCATGGCATGCACTAGATAGTTTGCTCATATGAATAAGAAGCATTGAGAGCAACTGAGTTATTGAAATATTTTGTCTTTTTACAACATTACTGTGCTAAACAGCCAGATGCGTGTGATGCTCTGTTTTTTCTAACACGTCTCTGTTTATTCCCATAGAAAAGCCAAATCATCCCTTCTAAATTTGTAGTCTAATCACCAACATAATACAGCCCAAACATTTCTAAGGTTATTAAAGTTGCACATTTTTCTCTGATACAGTGTTAAGAAGTTAGGTTCAAGTTAGTTAACATAAAAATGTAGATCAATATTAAAAGAAAGAAAATGGGACCATTAAAAACAAATTGAAGTAAAAATTCATGTTCAGTGTCACCACCTTAAACACTCTCCATTGCACTGAAATTTATATTTTGAATCAAAGTATGTGGTTCATGTTTACTTTTTTCTTGTAAAAACAGAATAATTTTGACAAAAACAAGGAAAACTTCACAATGGTTAATTGCATTTCCACACCACATGTGATTACAAAGAAAGTAATACTGATAAGGGTATTCCCTTGACACATGACTACCTATTCCATCCCATGCTTTTCAGTAATGATTCTTTAAATAGTGAGACACTCACAGGGTTTAATTTTCCCAAACTCATTCTATCTATGTGCAGAATAGAAGTAGTGATTAATTTTTCAAAAGGCTTTGTTAAAGCCTTCACTGTTGAAAAATTGGGCAGTAGGATGATAACACAAAACATGATTGTTGCTCTTGTCTTTATATTACTTTCTCTTCTGAAGTACTGGATTTCACCAGCTGTGTCTAATTACTGCGTAGAAATTGGCACCTGTTAAACTGAACATCAGATTTTTTTTTAACTGAGAAATAAATATTACTAGAATTGAAGTTTTTGCCAGTAATGACCTTGTTAGAATACAAATCTTTATACTGATAAGGCATCATATACATATACATGTTATCATATTTTTTTAATGCTTTTTGTTGCTGTTTTTGTAACACTTTATAACTACAATTTTGTGCAACTGAGCAACGGAATGTACTAAGGAAGAAGGCACTTCATGCGTTTCAGAAAGCAGTAATCAGATGTCCTAGGCCACACTTTGGAATGGTACTGGCATGGTGGGTTTTTTCCCTGAATTTTAATGCGCAACAAAAAATATGGACAATAGGAATCATGGCTGTAGCAAATCAATAAGCACCAGAGACAGAGATAGCCAGCAGAAGACAATTCCCCATATACCCTTCCCATCCAATTTTCTGTGCCTTTGGCACTATCTGTAACTACTTATGCTGAATATCATGACCTAAATGCGCAAGGGGTACCTTTTCTTTTTAATCATCTAGCTGTATAAGGAGCATGTGGTTTAAAACAGCATCCAGTGCCAGAAATAAGAAATTTTAGGAACTAATATTGCCTCTTGGTGACGTCAATGACAAAACTAATGTCCTGATCTTAAGCCAGTGAATATTATATCCATCAGAATACAAAATAAGGAGAGGGAGAAACCCAAGCAACACTGTATTACACAGCATTGCCAAGCTATATGGATTTAGTATGCAGGCATAAATACTTTGAGCAGGGCAGGGCAGAGCAGGGAAAGCTACTTGAAAAAAAGCTATCTGAATTTCTCATTCAGCTTTCAGGCTGACAGCCACTAAACTTATTCTGTCTGGTTAGCGCAGGCTACACTAATGAAGATATGGGCTACCAAGCAAAGTCCAAGTCTAAGTTTTGCAAGGAGTTTATATTTAGTTTGCCAACCCACTGAGCAACCCTTTTCAGTATATTTTTACTACTATTATATGCTGTCCCTGAAGCAGAGCTCACATGAGCATGTCTACTTGGCATGCAATTGCCTCTCTATTTCCTACAGTTATTCTTGACACATAAAAGATATAGCCTAAAAGAAAAACAGATCAGATCTCTTCGTGTTTCTTAACCCTTTCTCCTCCCTCCTCTTTATATTTAAGACCTTATTCAATAAATTCATTGAAATATCTGCAGGATTATGCCTCAAGTTATGTTCGTGCCACTCAAGTTATGTTTGTGCCACTCAAGTTATGTTTGTGCCACTAGGATATCACTTACACTCGCTGATATCCCAATTTCGGTAAAAATCTTTAGGAGTAAGCACTACCCTGGTGTTCTGTTATCTTTTAGTACCACACTTGCAAGCATACTTTATTCCTTTCTGTGCTAACCCTGATGACAGATGTCTGTTGTATCTCTCCCTTTAGTGTGCATAAAAGCAGCAATCATTTAGATTTGCCCTTTGATCCTTTGAGTTTTACTTTGCTTTAATCAAAGCCTGAAAAAGACATTTTAGCAAGACAGCAGGAGAGTGAGCATCCAGGAGAAACACAAGTGTAGGGTGGCCTCTGTGTTAAGCAGTATCCAGATAGTGTCTCTTTCAAAAATGAAGATAAATTTGAAGACAAAAAGGATAAGAAACCACTTTTTATGTAAAATGGGACCATCTATAATGTTTTTCTAAGTAATGTAGATACCTATAGCAACTAGATATTCTCATCCTGCCCCAGGTAATCATTTAGAAAAATTAAAACTGCCTCACATAAGTATGTGAAGATTACTAAAATAGAAGGCAACAGTGCAAAGATATAAATAGAAATTAAAGAAAATTATTTTAAAATACACCCTCTATGCAAGATGTCAAGTTCTAGTCAGATTATAAAAGGGATTAAATAACTTCAAAGGAAAATTAATACATAAAGTTGATTCTTAATATCAGAACCTGGTCTGCCAGAGCACAAATGTTATAATTTCTTTAGATATCAAAAACATTAATTTCTTTCTGCCTGCTAACAGCACAAATTGCCTTACTGGGTAAAGGACAAATGCCCATCAAGTAATTTGTCAGATTTTATCTAGCTAAAACCTCTGTGTGTCTTTGTAAGATGGAAAAATATAAGGAAGGTAGATACTGTCATATGATAAACTGTCATCATTTTACTGGATATATTCAGTGATTCTCTTGTGGCTATTTATAGTCATGCTGGAATTTAGGAAGATTTACCAACCTGATGATATTGCCTGCCCTGTGGAAAAAAAATAAAACCTCCTTAGATGTCTCAAAGCAGTGAATAAAAATGCAGTAAGAACTGAATGTTCAGAATTTTTGCAGCATCTTTTTATCTCTCCAATTGTTTGTGTTTTATATTTTAATCTCAGCCGTTTTATGTTGCAGCAGGTTTGCTTTTTCTGAACACAGTCCTGAACTAAATTGCAGCTAACCTTACTCTTTGACAGATTTCACTCATTTTGGGTAGTCTATAGATCATAAATGCCCCATGAAAACTGTATGGTTTTAACTAAAATTGGTTTGGGAGCCTGAGACTAAGGACACTGTAGTGCTCAAGAAATCTAAACATTAAACAGCACAACTAAAAGCTAGATCATTTTAGTGATGTTTTTGCTTTGAAAACAAAACAGAATGTCCAACTCTCTTAGTCTTGAAGGAAATATTTTATCTTAAACTAATATAATTACGACTAAGAACAAATAAATATTTTCCACAACTCGTAAATTAGACCAGAATTAACTGGAAGTTATTTTTCTTAGATCAGATTTCCCCCCAGCCTCTAGGATTTTTTCAGAGGATCCTGACTTCAGAGCAACTAAAATAACTATTCAGTATGTCACTACAGGTTTCCTAGTGTCAGTTTCTGATGTAAGTCTCCTTCAGGCCTTCTTTTCGGGTTTTAGTATCACTCAGATAAATCTTTTTAATCATAAGTATTGTAGTGACAGTTGTGTTCACACTTGGGACAGGATAATGAGGATTGCTGGCCACATCTCTGGGTTTAAGGGAGTTTTCGATGCACATCTGCAGTTCAGCATGAAGCAACTGGAGGTTGTGAACACAAGTATGGCAGGATTCAGGAATCACTGCTTCCTTTCTGGGCTCAGAGGAGAATTGTTGTATATTGGCCACAGTGTATTCTGTCTGTCTTGCTCCCTGTTTCTTTCCCACCTCTTGTCCCTTGTTCATGGTCCTTTTCTTTCTTCAGGTTGCTTATTGACATCCTCATTGTGTACAATCTCCTCACCTCATCTCAGTCTTTTCTCCAGACTGCCAAGATCTGACCCCCACGTGTTGTCTATACAGGTGCCAAATTTCATTATTTAGCTTTGCCAGCAACTCACAGCAATATCCCTCCTAAGCCTGTGAGAAATTCTTGTCTTCCCAGGCTTTATCTTGATGCCTAGTTCCAGACTAGGTGTCCTGCAGGATTTTATAACTAGTGTCTTCCCACAGAAACAAAGGGATGGGATCTTTCAACCCAGATGACTTTCTCTTTTACTGTAGGAAACAAACTTCCCTACTGTAGGGAACAAACTTAGACAAAAATCAAGTATTTTCTGTTCCAGATCTCCCTTAACTTCTACACCAAACTTAATCACATACAGTTTGTGTTTATACCCTTTTCCTTTGTGCTAGTATTGTTCACAGTCCAGGTTGGCTGATTTACTTAAAAAGAGCAAGCACGTCTTCTTTTTTATTTTTTACTGAACTAAATAAGATATGCTCTAAAATAAATTATTTTTGCTCTTCTAATCTCCCTCCTCTAGGTAAAGTTTTCCATTACCCACTCATTTTAATTTTTCTGCTCTGCACCTATTCAAGTCTGGATTCATCTTCATTAAACATTACCACCCAGAATAGAACAAAATGTTGCAGACTTGGCCTTAGACATTGACAGTAATACTTTCCTTACTGTACTGAAGATGCTACATCTTAAGCTTTCACATATATTTTAAGGGTTTATGAGACTGATGTCTCATATATTCGCATAATAGACTTAGATTCTGTGTTGCTTTATCCTCATCAATTTTTAACATTGACAAGTTCCAAATTTATTGATGAAATTTGTGTTATTCATCCCTAGACCCACTTTCAGTTACTGTACTGAACCCTATTTGTGCCACTCCAGTTGTCAGTGATCTTCTGAAGTATACCCTGAATGACATCCTCACTCTTCTTGAATATTGTCAGTGCCTCACAACTGCTTGTTATCATATTTAGCACACTGCTATTTTTGGTGTCAAGGTCATTAATAAAAATGTTTAATGAGTTCTGTCTCAAGAACAATCTTTGAGGAGTAATCACTCTACAGCCAGATAAATGCTCTTTCAGCACATTCTAGAGCTCCTTCACATTTTTTTCCTTACTAATCTTATAATTCTTCTATGAAAACTGCATCTTCTACAGTTTAACTAGTAGTTTCCTACATGAAATCAGGCTGCAAAAAAGACAGAAGAAGAAAATGCAATATCTCTAATATGTAAAATCAATTCCCTAACAAAGAAAGGTGTGAAACAGGTATAGTGTGAGACATCTTCAGCAGAATCAAGTCATATTTTAGTGCATTTTCACTTACTTTATGCTTTTAGTTATTCTACCCACAAATATGTCCTCAAAGACATACCATGCCTAGGAGGCCAAACACATGGAACCTGTTATAATGACCATCCCCCCACCACACACTTATACACTTATCTAACAGATTTTTATTGTGCTTGTTGTCATTTTGTCATACAGTCCAAACCCATGACATAATAGCTCTGTTCAAATTCCTTGTTATGAACCTTTCAGACTCATGTGTCAGTTCTTTCTGTATTCTATAACATGTGGCATATCCAACCACAGTGGCTCAAGTACCCTGTGTTCTCTGAATGCTGTTTCTAGTTCAGATGAGCTTACTTCTATTTCTGAACTCTCACCTCCTTTACACTTCCTGCCTTTGACCCTGTACTAAACATCCCATCCTCCTTATCAAGGCTGGTATCTATTAGCTAGCTCTGCAGAGGTTCAAAATCAACAACCACTGATTCACCTGCAATAGTAAATATTGAGCACATTTGCAAATCAGGCTACAGTAGGATCTGAAATAGGGTATGACCCCCAGATGGTAATCATTTTCACACAGAAGCAAAGTGAATTCTCCTTCCAAGAGCAGAGAATTCAACTATTTATTTTCTCCTCAAGTCCAAGGCTATATGTCTGCCCTGTTCTCTTGCTAGTCCTGCCTGTTATTATTTCCTTATGCGAACTAGCAAGTTAGCAATGCCCAGTCCACCACTAGTTTTTTGTGCAAAGGAATGGCTTGAGGGATACTGCAATGCAAGTGGCAGTCAGGCTAGCAACAACACACCTGGGAATGATGGGGCTTTCAGCTCTTAGGCTGGCTCTCTAGATGACACTTTACAGAAATCAGATGAAACTGCGGACAAGATCATGGTTTTGAAAAGTGAGTTTAAGGCAACATGATGCATTTTCCAGCTGAAGCTAGGATTTAAGGACACAGTGATGCCACTGTTTTAATCTGGGGCAAGAACACAAACCAGAGCCTCAACCTGCTGAGCACCCCCCCTCCTTACCTGATGATTTATAATCTATTACATGCCAGCTGGCTCTCCAAGCAGGGGTACAGGGCTAGGGTGTGCTAGAACTCTGCTGCACTGACAAGCAGTTGGCACCGGCAACGCTCAAAATGAGGTTCCTTCTGAAAGAAACTCAACCCATCTTCCTGCATAGCCAACTGAGGAATATCACATACCTCTGGACTCCTTTAAAATCCCAAATAGTGTCAAAATAGTGGAGAAATCTTTGCCACTGTGAAGCAGTACAGCAGGCTCTGACCATAAGTGGTTTATTCAAAGTCAAGTGGGAAGCCTGTTGGCACAAAAAGGAAGATAACTCAGTTTTTCCAAATTTCAGAAATAATTTCAGCCATATTTGTTCAGAATTTAAAAAAAGAAAAATAAAGCTTTACAGTTGAAGATGGATGAACTATTCATAGCAAATAATGTAGCCATCAAACAGAGACTTTTAGTCACTTGATGTATTATCAATGAATAGACTGATTTTTATGAATATGCTCATTAGCTGTAATTGTTTAACAAATGATTTATCTGAAACAGTTTCATCCCCTGAGTTGTCTCTGATCTACTTGCTCTTTGATTATTCACTAGATGTGGTACATGATTATTTTGCTCCCTCATAGAATAAGTAAAATATTAACAGTGTCTGTGAACACTTGCAGCATGAAAATTCATCTGTGAATGCACATGTTATACAATCTGTCATTAAAGGCATCCATTATACACCTATGAAGATTAGTTTGACTCTTTTTGAAAATAAATGTAATTTATTGTGGCATCTATTCATTAGCAATGTTACTTTAAAATACAACTAAGTAATTACTTTTAAATGTTAGTTCATCCCTTGCTGCAAATATTTTTTCTTTTAAATACAAATTTTAAATGAGACTATAAACTTAGAAACTGGCTTTTTAACTCTTGTGCTGCCAAATATACATTTTAGCATGAGTTATTTTCAGAGAATCAGAATGCTTACACTGAAACCCATTGAATGATAACAATATGCATTCACATATACTATGTTTTCCTGAAAGAATTTCCACTGTAGGAGACTGAGAAAAGTGGCATCCAAAAGTTAGAGAGAAAAGAAAAGAGAGATGGAGAGAAATATGAAACACCTACATGAAAAACTAAATTAACCAGGAAACAAAATATTGTCGTAAAGATCATGAGCTGAAGCGCTGTGGAAGAGTTAAAAACTCAACATCATTTAACAATAAATGACTCAACAGAGGAGAAAGTTGAAGCTTGAGCCTCTTGTAATTCAGGCATATTAAAGGAAACTTCAGATCTGTATAAGAGGCTGGTATTAATTTATTTGCTTACACTGGAAAATATTATAAAAGCTGTGATAAAACTTTAAAAAAAAAAAAAAAAAAAAAAAACAAAAAAAAAAAAACACCAAACTTCAAAAGCCATAGAAAGAAATTCAGATCCCCGCTTGGTGCTACAGAGTTTCATTGAATGGTTATAATAATTGCATAAAATGCTTCCATACAGTTCAGTGGGAAGTTGACAGTGTCTTATGTCCTCACTATTTCTAATGAGAGTATAGACACTTTTTATTAACTATGAGAAAATGAAGCAGACTATGTGATGAAATGTAAACTAAGTTAAAGCTTTTTCATCTGTAAGACAGTGAATATAAAAAGAACAGGAAAACAGGGGACCAGGAGACAAATGTCTCTCTGAAATATGTTTTCTGCTCACTTATTGCAGTAATTGCCAAGTAGATCAGCAGGAGAAATAAGAGACCTTCTCAGACATGTCTCCAAAGGAGGGAAGAACAGAAGCTGCACTCCAAGCCTACAAATAGTTAATCAGAACATGCCAAAAAGAGCCCAGTGGATCAGACACCACCATGAGATGTAGTGTGTAAAACTGTCCAGAAACTAAAACCTGGGACATATTGTGAATAAATACAAGACTGATAGACTGAGTCAGACTGTTGTGTTTTAAGTACTGTAAATCTTCAGTCAGGAAGATAGAGGTATTTTACAAAGCAGGCATTTAGAGCCAGGGCTTGGCATCTACAGAAAATCCTATTAGAAGTCTGACTCCTGCTCTTTGCTTTTTACCTTTAGCTCTAAAATTTTGAAGACATCATATCTGTGGGCTTCCACAGAAAATTTTCAGTATCTACTACTGGAGAACTGTACTTGCTACCTGGAAACAGAAAAACAGAAGAAAGTATAGTGGAAGAACAGCAGGGCTACAAAAGAATCCAGTGTAGAAGAAAACACAAACAGATATCTGCTTTTGGACAGAGTTCCTATAATAGTGAGAAACAAATTTTTTTTTTCAAAAGACTGTAAACAGGAATAAAAGGGGCTGATAAGAACAGAAGTGCATTCAGGAACAATCAAGATCATTATAACAGCATTACTAAGGATTTCTAGTGGAAGATTTAGGTCCAGTAACTTGAATAATACCTTGAATATAAATGGAGCATGTGTTAATTTTAAATTAGATGGCAGAAATCAGGTCCAGTTGCACACCAAAATTACAATTAAAAACTCAAAAGAAAACCTAGTCATGTGTAACACAGGTGGTAAATCTAACATTCTACATTGAAAAGCCTACTTCTAGTGTGAATATTTGTGAACTGGTTATTAACAAAGTAAAATCCTGAAAGATTACATAAATTGACTCTGGTTTTCCTTTCTGTGCTCCACTCTATGTAACTGAATTTGATTTTAGTAATAATATCTTGAAAATTGTGCTGCTTATGAAGATTAAGGTATCATAGGTAAGCCAAGGTATTTGAATGTCTCACTTTAAATTGTTTCTTTCTGGTTCTTCTACCTTCATATAGATGTTTGAAATCTCAGACATATAACTGAAGATATTCTGCCTATGTCTATTTTTTTATTGATATATTATTCATACAATACAGATTGAAGACAAATTGCCTCAATAAATTGCGTTATTTCATGCAACAGTGGGTATAACGTTGTTCTCATTGCGTTGGCATCACTGGAAAGATATTTGATTTTTATAATGTCATAGAGATTTCTATTTTTTATTTAGTTTAGCCCCATGCAGTTTATTGCTTTTAGCTTATGCTTTGATTTTTATTCCCCTGCCACCAGATATCCCACTTAAAAATCATAATCATACAACTTCCTTTACGGTGAATGAATAGTACTTTCTAAAAATCCCTAATAGAATTTAATTGGATTCATTGGAGTTTTCAGCAGTTCATTCTATCCTGGTAAAAGAATAGATAAAAAATTCTCTCTCTGTAAACTAATGGTGAAAGCATAGTTATTATACTATGAGATTTATGAATAGAAGATATTCTTAGATTCCCACTTGAAATACTGCACCATCAGTTACTGGCTTAAAAATTTTTAAGGTATGAAGTAGTTGCTAAAGGTACATGAGCCTGCAGGAAAACCCAAATACCAGTATTTGCCTCTCAAGTTTAAGAAAAATCTCGTCCCAAGCCTGATTGCTTTATTAACTGCTTGATTTTGTCCAAAACGGTGATTTGGTAGAAGAGATAGCTGCAGGCGTAAAATTGGGAATTTTCTATGTTTTGGCTAAATGTATTCATAAATGTTGTCTCTCTAGCCAGTTTTTTGGGTGTCTATTCACTGATACTGTTATCCTCTGTGGATATAGTTGAATGAAAGGATTCAAAAAGGAATAATATTTCAAGATTTTAAAGTACTGAGGCAACTTGTACTACTTTCTCCATGTGTCAGCATACAACCCAAAATGGATGGTGACACCCTCTCTCTAAAATAATTTCTCATCTTTCTTGTGAGTTTCCAAATATATGACAAAAGAGAGTGAGAAAAAAGAGACAAATATAGATGCTGATAATTATAGGAAAAGCCTTCTGGCACGTCCAGAAATAGAACACAAACTTCTGACTCATAGGTCTGCATCCTGGCCACTGCACCACATTGCTTTTCCTGGAGACTTATTTTAATGGAGTAAATGCATATTTCATAAATATTAAAATTGAAACATATTGTAAAATTGTCACAAAAACCTCCTTCTAAATACTGTTAAGAGTTTACTATGTCTATACACATTTTAAAATAATGCCCCAGAAGAAAGGCCCCAGACTGCAAGATGTTACTACATCATTTCATTACTATGTGCTTAATATTTTATAAATGGTCAATGTTAATCTATCTGAGCTGGGATATGAAATCTTTCAAGCATAAGTAATTGGAATTTTGCAAGGGTCTTTATTTTATGAGGAAATACAAAAATGTCAAATAATTGAGGTGTTTGCATGAACAGAGACATTATGTTATTGTGAATTAAATTAGTTTTAACTAAATATTTTGTCAACACAAAGGAAAGCTGTGTGTCTCCGATCTTCATTATTCACTCTCTCTGGCTTCATTGCATTTAGGAACACATCTTGTAAACTGTTTGAAGGAGATTTTAATTAAAAAATCCCAAATATAAAATATTATGGTCTCTAAGAAACATGTTTTAAATGTGTGCTCTGTGTATTGTTTAGTGTCTTGAATGTATGCCCTTTTTGTTCAGTTCACTGAGTTCTAGAAGCTCCTTTGGCACTTTTTGCATAAAAGTATCACCTTGCTTCTTGGATACATAAATTATAAGGAGAGATTCCAGTACCTGAAGGGAGCCTACAAGAAAGATGGAGAGGGACTTTTTACAAGGGCATATAGTGACAGGACAAGGGGGAATGGCTTCAGACTGAAAGAGAATAGCTTTAGATTGGATATCAGGAAAAAAATGTTTTCTGTGAGAATGGTGAGGTACTGGAACAGGTTGCCCAGCGAAGTTGTGGATGTTCCATTCCTGGAAGTGTTCAAGGCCAGGTTAGATGGAGCTCTGAGAAACCTGGTCTAGTAAAAAGTGTCCCTGACCATGGAGGGAGGGAGGGGTTGGAACTAGATAATCTTTAAGGTCCCTTCCAACCCAGGCCATTCTATAATTCCATGATTCTCCAATATAAGTTTGGGAAGCACAAGAAATACAGACCTAGGGTCTCATATTTATGCAGATTTGTAGAAATAATATACATATATAAAAACATTCCTTATATGTTTTGGCTTTTGGGTGGGGGAAAATCAGCACTATCTTATAGTTTAACATATTTTCATATATATGGGAAAGGAGAGGACTTGGGGTCTGTAGAATGTTGTTCTCCACTCTGTGTTCACAGGCAGCCAAGAATCAGCATGATCTACTTGGCACACATGAAACTATCTTCAGAAGGATAGCCTAGCTACAGCCAGTGGTGGCACCTGGGCAACAAAAGGAGACAGAAATAAAATCAGCTCATATTTAGTTCAAAATCTAAATGTTGAGAACATAATGAATCAAAATACCAGAAGAAATGAAGATTCCTATATGCTAATGTAAGGGCAACAGGTGAGAGATATTCAGACTGCTTCCTTATGAGCACACATTTCACTTATTCACTGGAGCGGGAAGAGGGCATATTTAAAAACTAGATATATTCTAATATATTCCTTCTAAGGAATGAGACAGCAAAAGCAAAGGACGACAGGGTGTTCTTGCTCATTCACCACTCTCAAGACGTTGCGCACTTGAGACTGAGAAGTCTTCAGTTGCCATGCACCCCTATTCCAACAAAAAAATCACAGTATAAATAAAGTGAACATGTTCTTCCATCAGATCTGAGTGCAGAGTGAGTGCCTAAAGTAATCTTTAATAGCATCCAGGGAGGGAAATTAATTATTTTGGGTCCTTTCTCTGCAGCTGACAGATGTTTCAGCAAAAACTACACTTCTGCTCCTGGAACTTTTAAAACTATAGATAATATTCCCTGACCTGTAAGTGTTTGACCTGAGGACATTGTGCATCATAGGAAGTGCTCAACTATCAGGTTAGTGATGCCTAATCCAGGGAAAGAGATGGACTCTGATTTACATTCCTTGTGTAGCAACAGAATCAAATATATAATTGTATAACCAATATGTTCTAGACTTGGTTCTTTAATAAGACCAACTTAGAAATTCTGAAAATAATTATTCATCAAATCAGTCAAGAAAAAAAATAAATAGAAGCATCTGAGAAATGACTGGAACTATTTCACATTTTATTCAAAATCTACAATCCAAAAAAGTGGAAAAATATCCACACTGCCTAAAAAGCAATTTAATAAGGGGGAAAAGCAGGTACAACACTATATTCAATTTATATATGTATTTTAAATATGGAACAGAAGTAATATATCCATAACTGTTCAAAGTGTTCTGACTGTGGTTCATTATCTTAAAATGTTTATAAACATGGGGTAAACTCTCAACATACTGCTCATAATAAGCTTTTGATGAGAATACTGTTCATGCCTCTGTTTAATATTTATGAAATAAGAATTGACTTAGTGAAAATAAGCCTTTAACTGTAGTAGTGTGGTTCTGTGACCAGAATTAAATTAATAAAAATAATAAAAGTTAGAAACTAAGAGCTGTAAAAAATATATAAAAGGAGGAAACAGGAACACAATGAAAAACCTCTAGTCAGCAGAGTTAAAAACAATGCAAATGAGGCTTTTAAGTAAACTAGGAACAAAAGAAATCCTGAAAACAGTGTCAGTCCATTGCTTTTAAAATAAAAAATTCTGGTCTCTGTTTTGACTCAACTCAGAATTACATTGTGACAATGATACAGTCTCAGTGCAGGAAAGATGGTAGGCGTATCCCACTCAATTCAGGGAAGGATAAGTGACCTGTCAGAGACGTGCTTTTCTGGCAGTGGGATACTGCAGCAAAGCCCTGTGGTGATGAGGGCACTGCAATAGTTCCCACACTACCAATGCTTTGGTCACTGCTGCTTCACTGCTTCCGGAAGTGACACATTTTAAATGAGCACATCCCTGTAACCTGCATTTTTGTTGTTTTGATCTTCCAACTGGAAGTCTTTACCTTTTGTTCGTTTGTTTTCTCTGAACACTCCCTGGAATGCCTTATGAAGAGGACCTCCATAAGATCTTGCATTCCCACCTGACCAGTCAGACAGCTGTAGAAGAGCCTTGATAACCTTCCAGAAAAATGGTGTAGAGCCAGAAACCTAGAAGCTCAAAGATTACCAACCTGAAAAACTTTTAAGCACCTGTCTAGTTTGCAAATCAAACTCTCATGGGAATCCGGAAGGCTACTGAGGAGCTAGCAGAAGCAAGCATCACAGGTCTTCAGTTATGGGTCAGAGAGTCACGTGAATTGCCCCAGGGTCATGATTCTTGATCTTTCCTTTTCCAAAAGGATTTCTTGATCTGCCAGGGCTTGACTGCATACTCTAAAAGTGAATGTGTTGCAAATCCTGCGCAAAAAAGTTGTCTACACAGGTCCTGACATCAGCTACAGGAAGAGGTAGCCTAGGAGAATGTTATATTAATGGAGATGACTTAGGCTGTAGTTTCTGTATTGAGGAGGAGGTGAAAAGAATCCCAGCACAGGGCACAAAGAAGTCTTAGGCAGTGTGAGGTAGAGGAAAACAGCATATCGTCAGAAGTGTGTTAATGGAGATGGGAAAATAAAATGGGAATGGTATTGCTAGTCTCACGGACACAGGCACCTATCGATGTTAATGCACTCATGCAATGTCACTGTGCCCCAGACAATTATTTAGTCAGGCTGGGGTTTGGGGGTCATCCATTGAATCATTAATCAGTATGGCAGCATTGCTTGTTGAAGGTATAGCAACGTGTTTATAGCATAGCAGTAGAAAGGGGAGCTCATAGGTGTTTCTGTAGGATCTGTAGCCGGAGGAAGGCACTGCATGGAATTTCTAGATAGAGGTTTGGGAGCCGGTCTCAAAAACCATCATAGTCTCTGTCATCACACTGTACCTACCAGTACAGTAGGTACTCTTCTTACCTCTTCAGTCATACCCTCAGTCTCACAATAACAAAGTCTAGAGATCGTTTCCATTTTGATGGACAGTACACATACATAAATGGTAGAAGGACTACTGTGTCCAGAGTAGTTTGGTAGATACAAAGAAAATCATTACATAAAAGCCAGTTTTTTGTTTATTTGGTTTTTGCGGGGGAGGGGGGGTGAGGGGGGCGTGGGGTGGTTGTTGTCCTTTCTAGTCCAGAAAGACCATTTTTAAATGAATTTTATGTAAGCTGCCCTTTTCTTCTCCTAAATGATGCAATGCTGTTCAGGGTTACCCCCAGTTTTGCTTAGTCCCATCTCATACTTTTAGTCCTATTGAGGTATTGCACCTACACCCACCTGGAGGCAACATTTCTTGTGATTTGGGAATGCTCAGCACCTTTCCAAGTCAAGTCTTTCTTTTTCTCAGGAATTCTTCCAACACACGAAATTGATTGCCACACCACTGTGAGTCCCATGCCAGGGGTAAGTTTTCAGCTCAGTTCCTCACAACATGCCTGCACTAAAACACGCAGTACAGTCTTCCAGAAAAGGCACCATCCCAGCTTTAATGTGGCATACTTAATTCTCTTAAAGCCCAGGGCATTTCAGCAATGTTTGACAGGAAAATCAATGCAGTTTTATATTGCATTGAAGGTCTCGTCTGAAGTTTCTTTATGTTGAGCAGTTATAGACCTGTGTTTCCAAAAGCAATATTATTTTGGAAGTTTCAGTTTTACAGGCACTTATTCAAAAAGGCTTTAAAGAATTAATTTTCTCTGAAACTACTGAGGATTTGCCTTAGGAATCAACTCTAATAAAAAGAAGAAACTATTAAAAAATAATAATAAAAGGGGCAAATGACAGTAGAAATGGGGAGCAAAAACTTTGGGGCACTATCTCTTTGCTTTCCCTACAGTAATTTTTCCCCCTAATTTTTAATACCAATTGATTTTTTGAGAATGCATTAAATGTCTCCTTTCTATATCCCTGTTGGAATACGATTTGAACCAATATTTTAGGCACATGTATTTTAAACTATTTACTTTAAATTGTGATTTGCATACTGCCAAGTATTCAAATGTAGTTGTAATTACGGTGGTTGGGAATGACAAACACCAGGAGACCATCTATCTAGCTAATTAATCTCCCTATCTGTATCAATATCAATCCACTCACTGTTCTCCTTTAACAGTAACAGAGATAATATGGTATTTACAGTGTTATGTGTTTGCCAGATGCATATTAATTAAGGGAGAGAAGATTTAAATGTATCTTTGGCTGGTTTCTTCATTCAGCTGTCTTGAGAAACAATCAAACGTAATTTCCATTAACTGCCATGCTATTTACTAGTGAGGACAGAAATGGTCATTAGTGACTCCCTGCTGCTGAATGCAGCCTCCACTTCTTCATCATAATTCTTGGGGAAGGTTTGTGTTAAAATAGGAAAAGGATGCTAAAAAAAATTTTATGTATTATTGCTCCAAACCTGCTGCCTTGTCACAGATGCCAGCATAGACTGATATCTATTTTTCACCTTAGGATATGATTTTTAACAGCTGAAGCAGAATCTATACATAAGCAAAGGGAACATGTTTCCTAACAGAAACTTCAGGAGAAGGGGAAAAGAGCAGTCAAAGGTCCAGCTAATCTGCTATTCTCATAAACACCTTGGCCTGAATTTTCAACGTCTTAAACCAGGAAAAGTTTCTGAAAGTTTTCTTTTATATCTTTTCTGTTTCCTTGTTTGTGCCAGTATGATGCGCAGAACTCCTGGAGTAGGATGGGGATCGCATCACCACCAGTTAAACACAGGGAAATGACTTACTGCTTACTGTCCTGTGCCATTCTATGCTGTAGCCTACCTAGGGCTGAATTTATTTAAAGAAACATTTTAGGGCATACGAACCTTGAATGGTAGGCCTTCCTGGGTTACATTTTCACATGAATGGACTATTCTTGAACAGTTTCTCCATTCTATAGGACAAAAATAGACTGTTCTTTAACAGCAGATGACTATTGTACATGCTCTTGTCCCACCCAGCTATTTCATGACCAGTATATTTACTGCACAACCAGTATATTTATTGTGGAAGTTGGGAGAAAAATCACTTGGCATTATTTTTATAGTTCCCACATTTTTCTCTTGCTGAATCCCAAGGCTCTAACAGACTAGAATCCTGCTCTCCACCTACATTAAGATAGAAGTATGTGGTAAGTAGTTGTTGGGGTTTGGCTCAGGTTTTTTATAACATTTTTTCCTTTCCCCACAGCATTTTGATTGTTCAGGACCATGACAAACCTTATCTTTCTGGTAAGTAATTAGATGGTGTTTTTTTTGTAGGAGTTCAGCCCTACTTAAGACATACAATGTGGACACAGACAAGGCAGCAGTTTTCAAATATCATAATTAATGGGCTCAATACCATCAATAAATCAATCCATGGTACAGTGAAAAAAGAAATACAAGCCATTTCCATGATCACTGCACTTCGGATAATTTCATGTGTTCGATGACTAGTGAGACCTGTCTCTTTTAGGTAGACTGTCTTGCAAAGCTACCAAACCTTTCCCTCCATGGAAAATTCCCTGTTAGTCTTTTAAATAGACTCTGTTCTCTAAAAGAGCATATGAAATATCCCTATAAATATACAGGCACCTAAAACCTACCCATAAATTGATGCTAACATGCATATCAAAGTTTCTCTACGGAACTGCAGAATGCCAGAAGCACTTTTCTTTTTCATAAAAATCTTAATGAAGCTTAAAACAGCAACTTCCAACATCTTTACTTAGAAATATAGAAGCTTGTGGATTTTTTTTTTATAAATGTGCATACTGATTTCTTTAATTACATGCAATAAAGTGTATAGCTTTATATATACATCAAATGAATAAAGTGATATTATCTAGACAAATGGTGTTCTAGCACATGGGGAAGATCTATTAAAATGAGAATGAGTACTTCATGAACTCTGACTGCTCTGAGAGGAGCATTGAGATTTATGGCTTATAAGTGAGCTGTCCTCTCCACCAAGAAGCTGTCTCTCATTCCAAAAAGCATCTACTCTCTCCAGGATTTTTTTTTCTTTCCAATTTGGGGAAATTTTCATAATTTTCCAGAATTTTATGTTAGAGAGTACTGGTCAGGTATGGGTTACAGACAACAAAAAAAAGAGGAAAATTCTATTTTACACTCACACAATTGTGGCCAATGAGGAGGCTTGTGGTTTGCAATAGTAAAGGAAATGCATAGTCTTTGCAAGATAGGGTTTTAGTTATTTCCTTTCTTTGAGGAATGATAATGCAGTAAATCATACACCTATGAAGTTTTATCAAATATTTATCATAAAGATTTACCATTCTTATTAGTTTCACCTCTGCCATCAGTGGAGTTTTCACAAAATGGAATGTGATTTCTATTTTCCACTTCTCAGCCTTTGACTACAGTGCATAAGACAATACAGTGATTTATTTTTACAGATGTGGTTTTTTTTTCTTCAAGCATCATTTTCTTCTTGGTTTTGTTTAATTTTACACTTGACTGAGGTGTATAAACTGAAGGAGCTGAGGTAATTTTGAGAAAATATATATGTGAGTTACAAAATGCTTGAATTATGATTTAAAAAAAAAAAAACAAAAAAACCCAACCAGGTGCAGCAATAACATAATTATATGGAGTCTGAGTACAGTTTACTTAGAAAAAACCCCCAAGATTCATAGCAATGGCACAGCAGTGGTGTAAGAAGCACTTTTCCCACCTTAGATCAAATGAAGGATGGAGGTATGTGCTCCATTTCTAACTTGACCTCGAGCTTTCTTACTCATGTCAAGACTCAATAACCTGCTCTTCCTAGACCTGGTTGCCCAGGACTGCATCCAAATGGCTTTTGAACATCTCAGAGGTTGGAGACTCCACAGCTTCTCTGTTGAACACTGTTTGAGTGTTCAACTATCTTCATACCAAAAAAAAAAAAAAAAAAAAAAAGTGTTTTCTGATGTTCAGGAGGATTTTCATGTGTTTCGATTTATGCCCATTGCCTTACATCCTGGAACACTGTAAGGGGGCCTTGAGGATAGTGAAACGTCACCTTCCATTCAACAGTGAAAATCCAAATGAGAAAAAAAGCCCTTAAAAATGCGTGAAGCTGCAATTATGCTAAACATGAAGTGAGATCAATGAGTCAGAACTGGAGTTTGGATTGTCTTTATGATGCAGATAGTCAGTTTGTTATTTCTGGTCAATATCCTCTTTATGAACTGCTCTGTGAAATGAGACGCCCGCTTCTGGTCTGCATCTGTCCATCTTCCTCCATCAACCTAACAAGATTTCAGGCTTTTTTCAAGGCAACAGTGCAAGTTTTCTGTGCACTTCTGGTATTTTCTAAATGAAATCAGCCCTGAAATATTAACTAAAGCCATTCTTGATGTCAATAACCTGAAATATGGTCCCAGTCTGGGCAAGTTGTGCTCCTAACAACATTGTGTCTGATTGCTTTTGTTTGCCATGATGTCTCCCAGATAAGCATGTGCCACCTCTGGGCTCCTCAGCTCCATGACTGTCTTTCACTGACTCCTAAAAGATTGATCACTGGACTCACTCACATCTGAGCACAGACAGGCTGCAGTAGAAGCCTGCTGAGTTTCCACCAACGCATCTGTAACAGGAAAGCAAGTGGCCTGCATTCTTCCTGAGTACAGGCCACTGCCTAAGGAATGTCTCTTCTCCCCTGACTTGAGATTACCTCATGTTCTCCAAACCACTGTGGTCTTCCCATGCCTGCTTAGGTATAAATTCCATCCTGTTTCTGACTAACACATTTGTTTGCAATACACCTGGCAAGCGGCATTAAAAATGTTTAAATACCACTACTTCTGCAGAAGAAAATTACTCTCTGACTAAGGAGATCTATCTTTACAAAGACCTTATACTATTTGCTAGACATTAATGTAGCTATAAATGTCCCCTCTTTCCAGGTGCACCATCCTTTGGAAGGAATACAGCATGAATGTGCAGGAGGGGAGAAGCAGTCCTGATTGTGTCCATGGCACCGAGAAATGCATCCGAGAAATACTGCTGTGAAGGTGAGAGAAGCTGTGAGAGTTTCCCCTGCAGTGACCTTGCTCACCTACTGGCCTTGATTTGTATTTCCTACTGCTCAGCCCCATGCCACCTCCTAGGGCCTTTTAATTGTCAAAGCAGGAACAACACAACCTCTACCTCAGTAATTATCCAGTGACTCCCAAGCCTATGCTAAAGACCACCAGTCTATATCAAACCAACTTAGGGTCAAAGGCCTTGAGCTGCTTTATTGCCAAAAACAAAAGACAAAAACAAACAAACAAAAAACCTCACACAAAACAAACGAACAAACAAACAAAACAAAACAAAAACAAAACATGCGAACAAAAAAAAAAAAAGAAGAAGAAAAAAAGAAGGAGAAGTAAAAGAATTGCTGCTGTACAAAAATATTACGGGTCATGTGTGATATCTTGCTCAGAACCAACTCAGGTATAGGCTAAGGGATCATCTCTTTTTATTACAGGAAGGCATATTAACTTTCCCTTGTACTATTAAAATATGTATCTTTGAAAATTCATTTACCCACAGATCCAGAAAACCTAGTCACTTAGTGGCGTAATTCTCCTTCCCTATGCCTTGAATTTTACTTCCTTACCTTCTACTACTTATGGCTTTTCTTTCAGTTGGAAAGCAACTGTTTCTGACAGCTCATTAATTGGTCTCCTGTATTGCAGTTAGGAATAAGAAATGCCCCATTTGCTTTCAGCTTGTGCTGCTCTTGAGGTATTTATTTGTGAACTCTCCCTTTGAGATTTTCATGCCTTTCTAGCTAAACTTTCCATTCCTTTAATGTTTTGAATTTTCTGTCATGTCCAGACTGCATACCTTACACAAATTAAAGGCTTGTATTACATTACTTCTTTGCTTGGTAAATTCTATTTGCTTTAGTGATGGCTTAATTCTGTGTCTCCTCTTTTCAAGATCTGTTCTCTTATCCAAGGTACAAGTACTCAAAATTGCAAGTCTTATATCAGTCAGAAACTCCTCTATGTTTTTCTCTCCTTCAGGTAATCTCTGCTGAAATGCATCTCTCTCTATATGTATTCATATAGAACACAATACTCCTCAGATTTCTGCAATACAGTTTCATAGTCAGCCTCCCCTGTCTGGTTGAGCTGAAAACTATGGAAAAAATTGCTGCTTAAGAATCTATTATTAGAAACAGACCTACCTCCTCCTGCCTTCTACTACTGGTGGGCACTTTTTAAAATCTCTTATCTCTAGCAGCATGTGCTGTCCATTAATCACTCTGAGCCATGGATTTTATCAAAGAAATGTTTCTTAGCACATCCAAATTCCAACAAACCAGCACATTGTATTATGGGGTTTGGCATTAAACAACAACCCACTGAAAATTCTAAGGCTTCCTACAAGCTCTGTAGTACTAGAGCTCCTGCATTTTAATTCAATTTTTTTCCTTGAAACTATTCTGAATTGGTCTCTATGCTGTTTGGTGGTGGTGCTGTTTTTAAAGCAGTAAAACAGCTTCACCTCAAATACCACTCTCTCCATTGATACCATTAATACATTTCCTATGCGAAAGGAAAGGAATGGAAACTTCATAGAAAAATTGTATCTTAAGAAAACCTTCACATAAGTTTTTCACTATTGCTTCCTCATTACTCTTTTCCCCTCCTCCACCTTCTTGTAATAGCTTTCACTATATATTCTGAAAATTCACAAAGGGTTCTTCCAGATAAGAAATTGTCACAGTGCAGTTTAAGTGTGAGGTATTGCACGTTCCAGAAGCTTTAAATGTTTTCCCACCACTGACTTTCCCAAAGAAAGGAGATAGCTAACATCTCTTTTTTATTACCACACACAGAGCAAGGGAAAAGAACACTCCTACTATTTGTTGAGCAAAGGCAAGCCAGAATGACAATTTAATTTTCAAAGTTTTATGAAAATTGGTAGATTAAATGCTAATTATGGTTTATCTGCAGTTATTTTGAAGCTGTGGTGAGCTTCTTGCTGCTTATCGTCTCTGAATCTGGATGTCAAAATCTCAAAGGGCATACTCAGGAGCCCTAGTACAATATAAGGTAAGAAGAGTAGAAGCCATTCCATCCTATTCAGAAATTTGCAGAGGTGCACTGCACCAACCTGCATTCACATGCCCACTACTAACCTTGTTCTTTAGACCTCTCTTTGGAAGGGAAGGAGGAATCTGACTCTCGCTAACCCCTGCTATGAGGCAATGCCTCCCTGTCAGAGGTTGTTACAGCCAGTAACTTACAGATAGAAAAGTTCATAGGCTCTGCCTCACCAGAGGGAAAATGCATTTAAACTGTTTACACAAACCCAGATGATTTTGCCTGAAGCAAACTAGAGAGCCTTCACTGCTGCTGGTGGCTGCAACTCCCATGCTGTCCCCTAGCACCCTGGGACTGGAGAGGCTCCAGGCTCAGGGCCACAGTGAAATAACTCTGGGACATGGTTGGAGGGCTGTATTTGTGCAAATGAGACTCTTGAAAGCATTTCTAAATGATCCAGGACAGTCCCTGTCTTGAGGGACCCTGGACTTTTGATTCACCTCCCTGAGACACATTTGTGCTGAGGAGTCACTGGTGAAAACACCAGTGATATTGAGTGCCAGTAAAAAAACTTCTGAAGAAGATCAGATTGGTGAATAAAGGTTCTTGTAGACTGGGGATCAGTGAGGAAAGATTCTTGAAATATTGATGGACTTTGATATGTCAAGTGGAAAATACAAACGATTTTCATTGTTGGTTGAAACAAAAATAGAGAAGATTCAAATTATTCACAAAAAGAATCTGCTTCTTCCTTGATGAAATAATCAAATAATACAAATGAATACACGCACTAATTCAATTCATTTGGCAAATTCCATACTCAACATTCCATATTTAACAACTTCAAATAATAAATATAATTCATTATTATTTAAATGAAAGTAACTTGAGTATGTGCCTCACATTTCCATACTGGACTACGTCCTGTCTGTTCTTGTTATCACATACTAGATATAGTAACACACCTTTTACGTGTCAGTTTAAAAATAAAAAAGCATGTTTTTTCCTGACAACCTCTAGATAAGACTTGATTTCAGGTATTTAGTTTCCATAAATCTGATGCTTCATGCATTATTTTCTGAAAGGAGAAATTAATTGTGGCAACTTAGATTATCAAATCTGTCAGATCATGCATGAATTTAAGTATAGGAGTAAGAGTAAATTAGATTAGGCAACAGATTAATAATCATAAGGGTAAACTACACTTAATATGGTTGATTTGACTCTGATTAATTCACAGATAGCTATCTCTTTACAAATACAGCCAGAAGAGACTGTCCACAATACATGTGCAATCATTAAGTAATATCTATGTTCCACTGAAATATTTTTTATTTTGTTTCGTATTTTCACTCCACTTGTCCTGGTAAGTAACATTTTCATTCATGCTGTGGTTCAATTATTTTGAAAGCAGGATGGGCACAATAAGAATCAGAGCTAGGAATAATTTTTCTGTTGTAAAAGTCTTGATAAGTTTTCTACTTTTTCCCTCTATTCTGTTTTTTTATTGAATTTAGATCATGAAACATGAAAAAGGTAAAATGATGTGAAATATTAAAGTTTTGTCAGATATTTTAACAGAGCAGAGTAATAAGAATTTACATTTATCTTAAAATACACTTCTGAATGTGGAAGTATAAAATGATATTGCAATTGATTCTCATTTTGTGAAATTGCATATTGGTCCAAGGTTGACAAGGACAATGAGAATTGTGCCTAAATCCATGATTAGGAAGCAGGAGGAAAATGATATTGAGAAAATCTGAGTTGACAGAAAAATATCATAAGAATTGATGATAGAAGGGCTGAAGATGCATGAAATGGGAAGTGGTATCATTAAGTTGAAAGAAGCATTTTAAATTGAGTACATGGGTTGAGAAATCACTAGGCACAACTAACAATGATCTGATCTAATCTCTCCTGATATAAAACTACACTCACATCACTGCAAATTCAAAGTCTGATTTGCTTAAAGTCAGTAGCCCCTTCCTAACAGAGTAAACAGTGAGCCAAATACATACCTAAGGAAAGAGAGGAAAAGGCAGTCAGCTATAGATTTCATGCTACTTTGGCATTAGGAAATTCTTGGCACATCTCAGGGCACAGAAGCTGGAAAACAGAAGGCAGAAACAAAGGGAAAAATAGCTATCTTCATGGGAAATCCTACAGACACCTATGGCAAGTAGAGACACTTGCATCAGAGCAGAAGAAGATATAGCAGAAAAAATGAAGTCAATTTGAAGGAGAGAACAAAGAAATTGAATATAATGACTCAGCAAAATCTTCTTTTCCCTTTTTGGCATAGCCACTGGGGCAAAGCTCCAGCTGCCCCCAAAAAGAGATAAACTAAACACACATACACCAGCTTTTCCCCTTATTATTTCCACAAAATTGTATTCTATAACTATATTGTTTTCACAGGAACCACATTTTTCTTCTTACTCTTTTGTTCCATCCTTTTTTTTTTTTTCTCCTTGAAGTTCTTACACATCTTGGGTTGGTTTTGTTTCCTTTTTCCCTAGTTTGTAATCACCCATCCTCTTCCTCTCTGTTTTCCTTATTTCTAGGGTGGCTTATTGCTATACACCTAGTTTGCATCTCCTCTCTTTTTCTGTGGTCCCTCTTGTTAGCACAAAAACACACAGTGAAGCAAGCGGAGTTCCTTTCACCATCACTTCTCCACCTCCTCTTGGATCTGAATGCATTAATAAGCCTTTCTGGCACTAACCAGCCTTACCAGGGGCCTTGACTCTCACCACTGACCATGGTTTTTTAAGATCTTCATCTCTTTTTTTGGCTATGCTGTAGGAGTGCTGGTCTCGAGCTCAGCCACAGCTATGCCTGGCCATGTATGGTTCTGATCCACTATCTGAATATCCAGCTTAATCTCAGACCACCTCTCTTATGATGGACATGCCCAGAAGTCACTGGACTTGATCTTGTTGTCCCTGACTTGTGGATTGATTTCACATAAACTTGCCTGACAGTCTGGATTCTTGCTTGAACCTGACCATGCATTCTATGTTTGTTTTGTTCAACTCACTTGGCTCTTGTGGAATGAGTGCTGCAATGGTGGAAGGGGTTATCCCCCTTGGTTCCTTGTTCCTTGCCCTTGAGGAAGCTGCTAGACCTTGTTGCTCCTTGACATCTACTCTGTTAAATTCTAAGATATTCTTACCTCCTACATAATCTATCTTTATTCTAGAAGTTAAGAAATTGCTTCCATTTAAAAAAAAAAAAAAAAAAAAAAAAAAAGAAAATCTATGGCTTAAGATCAGTGCATTCCTATGAGTAAGAAATAAAACAAAGGGTGCAGGGATGAGTAAGGAGCCTCTGACAAATCTGAAAGAGAAAAGGAAGTTTACAGAATATGGTAAAAGGGATAAGCCACTTGATACAAAACTAGGAGGAGTAGCTGGTACACTAGAAGGCTGTCCTGGCACCCAGCAGAACCTAGGCAGGATGGAGAGGTAGGTGGAGAGGAACCTAATGAAGCTCAACAAAGACAAGTGTAAGGTCCTGCAGCTAGGGAGGAATAACGCCATGCACCAGTACAGGCTGGTGGCTGACCTGCTGGAAAGCAGTTCCACAGAGCTGGACCTTGGAGTCCTGCTGGACAATAAGTTGTCCGTGAGTCAACACTGTGCCCTTGTGGCCAAGGAGAAAGCCAGTGGTATCCTGGGGTTCATTAGGAAGAACAATTTCCAGTAGACTGAGAGAGATTATCAATCCTCTGCCACTACTCAGCCCTGGTGAGGCTACCTCTGGAGTGCTGTATCCAGTTCTAGCCTTCTCAGCTCAAGAAGGACAGAGTCCAGAGTAGGGCTAAGGAGAAGATTACAGGACTGGAGAATCTTTTTTACGAGGAGGAAATGCTGAGACAGCTTGGTCTGTTTAGCCTGGAGAAGAGATGACTGAGAGGGAATCTTGTCAATAGACACAAATATCTTAAGGGCATGTGTCAAGAGGATGGGTCCATATTTTTTTCCATGATGCCCAGTGGCGGGACAAGGGACAATGAGCACAAACTGAAATACAGGAAGTACCACCCGAATATGAGGAAAAACTGCTGTGACAGTGACAGAGCACTAGAACAGGCTGCCCAGAGAAGTTGTAGTCTCATTCTCTGCAGATATTGAAAACCTGTCTGGACATGACCCCGTGTAACCTGCTCTGGGTGAACCTGCTTTAGCAAGGGCATTGGACTAAATGATTTCCAGAGGCCTATTCCAACCTCAACCATGCAGTGATTGATTCTCTTATTCTGACTGATTATTATCCTTGGTATGCAAAAATTTAAAAAACTCACTGGAATTTAAAAGAATTCTACTGCTTCCTTAAGAAAATCCTGCTGATAATTTTTTACATGCAAAATGTCAGAAGAGGGAAAACTTCATGTCTTTCTATCACAAGCATGACAGATAAAGAAAACAAGGCCAAAAAGGTAAAGCTTGTGTATTTGTGAGTGGAGCAGGACTCTTCTATATGTTGCTCTTCTATTTTATTGAGTTGATCGTGCCAGTGATGTCCTGTAGCACCACTGAGCTATTGTACATGTCTTGCAAAGTCAAGCAATCCCATTCTTATTGTTCTCACCATATTTGCTATAAGTACTTGAGATGAGCTGTAATCTCTGACTCACTGTATACGATGGGAAAGACAGATTTGACAAATGAGGAGCAAGCTTTGACTTTTTTTTCTGACAAATGAAGAACAGAGACTGACAGCTAAATGAGAAATCCATTCTAGCCTCCCTTTAAAATGGATGAACCTGTCAGTAATCTTCTTGGTCAGATAAGAATTACCAATAAGTCTGAACAGATAGCCTACCAAAGTTTAATAAATAAACTAATAATATGGGAGAAGAGCTAAGTGTCATCCTGATCAATTGAAAAGAGCTTGTAGAGGTCAGCCTTGTATGTGTGGTGCTAGGTGCCAAAATAAGAAGCATGCTCACGGGCAAACAGAGTGTGGTGAGTTAGCCAGGGCATGGCACAGCAGCTCACACAGACAGGATGAGCAGGAAGGGCACTGAGGCAGTGCAGCTCAGGCAGGCAGTTCAGTTGGTGGTCATTACCCTTGCTGGGAGAGCTCAGGTATGGTGTCCACTTGGAGGGGAGCCAAGTCACCTACACTTGCCAAAGAGGATGCACCAATTCAGGCAGAGCTCCCGAAAAAGCATGCAGCTGTCCAAGTTTTAGTCTGTAGGGAGTGCCTAAGCCTTTCACTGGTTTGTAGCAGAGATAGCTGTTGTGTCAAATGTGACCAGGTGGACAACCTGCTGTGAGACACTGGATTATTATATTAATTATTGGCTTGGACCAACTCAAGTGTGTATGGGGGGAGGGTGGAACGGGCTGGTCAAATTTCATGAAGGTAGAATAGTGCCCTGTTTCATACCCCATGCCCTTTGAGCCTCCTTGGGCAGCCCCAGAGCAGCTGTCAGTCACTGGCACACCAGGAGTACTGCTCCATATCACACCCTGGAGCCCCTAACCCAGCCTCAGAATGGCTGGCACACCAGGAATATTGCCCCACACCCCGCCCTGGGGCTCCAATCCAGCCCCAGAGTAGCCAGTGGACCAGAAATCCCACATGGGGGGTGGCCACAGAGGCCAGAGCAGATAAAACCAAAAACGTGTGGTCTCCACATTGTCTTGGCCTTGCCATTTCCTGGTCTTCTGGTAGCTGGATCTACACTGGACCTAGGGTGGTAGCTATAATTCTCCTTTTCTCTCTCTTTCTCTTTTTTTTTCTCTCTCTCTGTCCTTCATTACCTCTTCTCCTAATCTCCTCTCTTGATATTTGGGTAACTTAAAGATGGATGGGTTGGATTTTGCTAAATTGTGTGGCACAGTATGTGCTAAGTCACTGCTTTGTGAAATGCTTTATTTTCATTGGCCTTTAAAATTTTGCCAAGTTCCCTTATTTTCTAAAGTTTGCCAGTAAAAGTGTGTTATTTGACCTCTTGAGAAGCATGAGTAGCATCTTCTGTGTGCTCTCTCAAGATATTTGAAGAACTGAAGGCCCCTTTAATAAATTTGGTGGGAAGATTTTTCGATCTTTGTATATTTTCAACATAAAACCTCTTCAGTGAGCTCTCAGGGCAAGCCTGGGGTCATACACCTGCTCAGCATGGTAACAGAGCTATGGGATAAGGTATATTACAGAATCAGAAAGGGAGATATTCTGGTGGAACCAAGCTCTGGTCTCCCTGAGACAGAAGCAGACACAAGAAATAATTCAAGATCAAGGGGATCCTCTATTTATACCCCAGCAACGAGAAGGTAGCACTTGTAAAAGAAGGACTGCATGGAGGGTAGTCCATGTTTGCTCTGAGTGGCAAGAGAAATCCTTTTTCAATCCTTCTTCAATCCTTCTTCCTCCACCTCACCCTCCAGGGGCCTCGGCACAACAGATATGAGGCTTTGTATGTGGAAGGCCAGCAAAAGATGAAGAGGATGAAGGTCCAATTACACCAGAGCTGTGTCCATAATCAGAAAGGTCAACCCCACCCTACTAACCGATCCAAGAGAAAGAAAAGATGGGTAATAGTTGTAGGCAATTCCCTTCTAAGGGGAACAGAGGGCCCAGTACGCCAACCAGGCTCAACCCATAGGGAAGTCCACTGCCTCCCTGGGTCCTGGGTTAAGGACATCACCAGGAAATTTCCTAGCCTGGTGCAGCCCTTAGACCACTATCCATTACTGATCTTCCATATAGGGGAAAATGAAGTGGCAACATGTAGTCCGAAAATGATCAAAAAGGACTTCAGGGCCTTGGGATGATTGGTAAGGGAATCTGGGGCACAAGCTATTTTCTCCTCTATACTTCCAGTTGAAGGCAGCAACATTGGAAGAAACAGATGGACTGAGCCTATTAATACAGGGCATCGCAGCTGGTGTGACCCCCAAAATTTAGGGATTTTTGGCAATGGAACAGCCTCCTCACCACCAGGCCTGCTGGGGGGCTTGGAACTAGATTAGCTTTAAGATCCCGCCCAACCCAAGCCACTCTGTGATTCACTGTTTAAAATGCAAGTGTAATTTCAGAAATCACTGACTCAAAATGTCATTTTAAGAACTTGATTATTTGCTCAAAAAGGTACGTTTGGTGGAGGGAGACCAGTAACTTAAAGTAGCTTCTGGTAAGTTTGTGACATAGTTGTTGAAACATAAAAAGTGAATGGGAGTAATACATCTTTCACAGAAGCCCAGTAGTCTCAGTCTGTGTGACATTCTTGGAAGGATGCAGGAAATAGACTGATGCTGTTATTCAATAGTAAAAAGCAGTTAATTGATGGAGGGATGGGGGGAGATGGGGGGGAAAGCTCTCATCACGGTCATTTAGAGACACCTTTACCAATTTATCCTAGAAAGAACTGTTAACGACTCCCAACTCACGTGACCACAGTATAAATGAATGCAGAAAAGTTAGGTATGACAACCTTCCACAAAACCCCTTACAAGCCAAGGTATCACAAGTAATCCTTAATACTTTGAGCAGTTTTGACAGGAAGCAGACACTTAAATACAGCTGTGTCTCCAGACTAGTGATCACAATAGGCATTTTCTTGGATAGAGGGTAGAAACTTCATATTAATAGAGAACTTAAGATAACAGCTACATCTCTGCTGAAGGAGAAGGGATTTCCCTCCATAACTCCATCATTTGTCTGCCTGGTTTCCAGCTCAACTGCTCTGCCTCAGCCTGGAACAAAAGATTTGCTCACAAGTGCATATTATTAGCCTGGTTCATGTTAATTCAAATTGGTATGTAAAATTGTATCCAGATATATCACAATGCTAATAATTTTAGAAGAAAGATATGATAATGCATGTCATATTTCTATTAATATGTAGCTAGACATTTAAAATTGCTGTCAGTTGCATCAAACTGCAATCAAATAGCAAACTCAACTCATTCAATACCACACTGTATTAGGGATATTTAGCATTTTAAAGTCATGTAAGATAGAATTATTTTAATATTTTAAAAGAAGCCTTTGATAATAATTGGCAAAGTGCATAAAAATATTAACAAAGCATTCGATAAACTATAAGATCATAAGACTTCTTCATGCTGGTCATCTACTCTGAAGTGTTTCACTTCAGTGTAGTTTTCTTTTCATTTTTTTTTTTTTCCCTCCAGTTCAGAAGCCTGTTTTATTTCCTGGTCACATTTTCAGAATTCTAACATCACACACCTGTGAAATACCTTCTTTCACAAATGTGGTAAATCATACTATCAAAACCCATGGAACATATGCTTCTATCGCACTGTACAAGAGAAAATAAAGTTGCAAGGCTAAATAAAGTAAAGTTGCAAGGCTCAATAAAATAAAGTTGCAAGAGCAACAGGTAACTGAGAGATCATTTCTTACAGAGCATAGTGTGAACTAATTGGCTTTTGTGATCTCTGGGGACTTCCCAATCATCTTCAAGTACTATTGCTTGCACATTCACACTAAATTTGGCAGTGTACATTAAAAGAATGTTTTTGACATGCTCCATGAAAAGTTCCCAGGATGCCCATAACCTGAGAAGTGATGAGTGGACTCCCCTCACACCTGGTCATGACTCATACACTTTACAGTACTCGGGTGAAACAGACAAAAGCCTAGATATCAGGAACAGTCAGAGGATCTCAAAGGGACTGAAAAAATAAATATATATATTTCCATTTGTGTGAGATAATATTATTAAAGAAAATCTACCTATTAGCCTGAAATTCACTTTCTAACTTACACTGATAAAAACAGCATTTGCACATACCACTAGCAAGGACAGAAAGACTGGTACCATGCCTCTTTCAGACATATCACTAACATGCACCCTTCAATTGATGCTTGGTGAGCTAGAAAGAATTTTTTATTATGTCTGTAACCATGAGAAGAGATGAGAGGAGATGAGATGAGAGGAGACAAAATGAGAGCAGACAAGGGAAAAGGGCAGGGCAAGGGATGGGGAGGGGAGAGAACAGAAGGGGAGGGAAGAAGATGAGAGGGGAGGGAAGGGATTTCAGCCAGAGGGGAGGGAAGGGATTTCTGCTAGAAGGGACCTACAATGATCATCTAGTCCAACTGCCTGACCAGTTCAGGGCTGACCAAAAGTTCAAGCATGTTGTTAAGGGCATTGTGGAAACGTCTCTTAAACACTGACAGGCTTGGGGCATTGACCACCTCTCCAGGAAGGCTGTTCCAGTGTTCAGCTACTGTCTCAGTAAAGAAATGCTTCCTATTGTTCAGCCTAAACCTCTCCTAACATAGGCCCACATGACCTGTTTTTGGGTACCCAAGAGAAGAGCTGAGCACCTCCCTCCCTATATTCCGTCCTCAGAAAGCTGTAGAAAGCAATGACGTCACTCCTCAGCCTCCTTTTTGCCAAACTAGGCAAACCTAAGTCCTCAGCTGCTCCTCGCAGGACAGCTCCTTCACCAGCTTTGTTGCCCTCCTTTGGAGGGGCCCAGAATCACACGCTACTCAAGGTGAGACTGCACCAAAGGGTCACCTCATGTTGGCTACAGCATGGCTTTGAGGGAATGGTACTAATCAGCAGTGGAGATCTGCAGACATCTACAATAGGTTGAATGTAAGCAAGGTGCTTTTTGGCTAGGTCTACCCTGCAGCAGATAAAATTTCTGTTAAGAGGTACTACCAACTGGCATGGATTCATGTTGGCCTGGTTTATACCTCTCAGCAGTATAAGGACATAGTTTTTATCTCTCTACCTCAAAGATTTCTTTGTTGCTCCGTCAGCATACATTATTTGTGTATTTCGTAATGAACAAAACACAAAGTATGTCTTCCTCCGGGCAGCCTGAATGAAACTTGGAGGAAAGCTGCCTGGCAATTAAATGTTTGCAGCAACAGTGACACCCTGAAGCAGTATAATGACCTGTGACAAATGATTTTGTTTGAGTCAGTTTAGATGTTCTGTCTTGTTCTCTCAATAACCTTTCTGACTACCTTTGAGTCATTTGAGCAATTTAGACAATTACCTATAATGTAGGTATATTGCCTTCTGGAGAAAGGATTTTTACAGGAGCTCTGTAGACAACAAAAACCTCTGATTTTAACCCTTACCATGATTTCCATACTTTTAAATGTATGCTTAAGCTGTAAAACTGTTTCCCAGCATGCAAATGTCTTGAGTGCCAAGTTACGCTTGTAAATCAGGCATTAAATATGCAGATCCTGTGACTGAAATGAACGTTTTAAAAAGATATGCTGGCATCTAAATATTTTGTGTCTAGGTGTTCCTTAATACCACCAGTGTGCGTGTACTTTTCATTCAACTATATTCATCATTCAACTATAAAGCCATTAATTAAAGGGGTTTGGGGTTTGGGGTTTGGTTTTTTTGTTTGCTTGTTTTTGTTTGGTTGGTTTTTTTATGCAGAATTGGAATTACTAAGTCTGTGCAAATTTGGGAAAGTCAATAGGGACAGAGAGTTATAATTTACAGTAAGTACTATCCCAGTATTCCTGGGCACAGAGTGACTGAGGGAACTGGTAACGGTCAGAGCCTTGCACTGCATGGTGCAATGGACCTGTGGTTTACAGTAAATTTATGCTTTTGTGACAATGCAAGATGACTCATAAATATTAAAAAGAAAGTTCATGTAAATACATGCTAACTGAGATATATTTTCTTGAAAATGAACTGAAATTAAAGAAAATATGTACTAGCATAATGGATAAAACATTACCCCCATTTTAATATATAAAATGTTTCCCCAACTTAGTTATTGCAGAAATGAAGATTTAAAGTAGCACAGAGTTTATTTTCAATATCTTTAATCCCCTTCATGTGGTTGTGAATAATTTTGCATATATTTTTTAAAAATTGAGACACATGATCCAAACCCTGTAAACTCTTGGATTCATCCTTTAGGCTGCTGAACAATTTAGTTTACAGATGAAACTGGAGAAGAAATGGGTAGAAACTGAGCCTGCACCAAGACAGAAGAGGATCTTCTTCCTCTGATTCCTGTGAGAAGCTCACTAAAGGAACTATATCCTCTTATTTTATTTATACTTCATATGAGAGATTTGGAAATTTTATTATTCCTTCAGTTCCTCTGCTGTAAACCCATAGGAAGTGCCTCTTTATCTGGAGAAAGAAAAAGAGTTAAAATACAGGATAGAGAAATTGTTGATTGTTTCTGAGAGTGTATTTTTCTGTTTAATTTAGCAAGGATGTTCTGGTTCCTACAAACACTTTTTTTCAAAAATATTTTACCTCCTCCTCTATTTCAGCTGAAAATGACTGGTAAGCCAGAGCACAGAGGTAACTTGTATATCCCTGAAAGCCCCTGTGGGAGTGCTCCAAAGGCGCCGGCAAGGCCAGAGTCACACTCTGAATGGAAAATAAAACTAGGCACTCCACATCCCTTGACCATATTACACTGATGGTATGGTATCCAACAGTTTGGCCACCATAACCTGTTCAACCAGATTGCCTGCAGAACCCACATAGGCAGCTAGTTCATGTAACATCCTCTCTATGGGTACTGAGGCCAATATTTAGGAGCAACCATTACATACCTCCACAACACTCATTCCAGATAGCTTTATCTACTGCCAGGTATCAACAAACGATACTAGTGTAAGTGTCTTTCTTAGCATCACTTTACATGCTGGAACATATCCTTTTACTATTTACTATATCTATTTACTATATATACTTACAGAGTAAGTATGTACAATTACAGAGTTTACATACTGGAGCATATCCTTCTACTGTTTACTATATATGCTTATCTCAGTGTAACAGTGCTGCTGAAGCACAGCTTGTGTATCAGTTGCAAGTTGTGAATCCAACAGCTTGGCCTGCATTTGCTCTTATCATTTATGGGGCAATGCCAATTCAAAATCGTAAGTCATAAACAGACATATTTACTTACTGTTGTTAATAGCACTGTAGATAGAAATAAAGTACCATTTAAAGCTCAATTACTTCTCTGCACTTAATTTTTCCATCTCTTCTCTTATATTTTTTTTAATTTCTTTTGATCTAGACAACGAAAATATAAAAAGGTGTCCGAAGTTTTTATATTTATCTCCTTAAAAACAACTTCCACGGGATTTATTTTTAGTCACAGAGTATTCTGGGGAGTGGTAAGTCGAATAAAAGCTTCCTTCGGTAACACCTTAATGTTTGCTGGATTTTAGGAGCTGTTTGAGATAAATGTGACCCGCTGATGGTCTTCCATCAACAAAACGCTGTGACTGGCTTCCATTTGGACCACGGAGGAACATCATCTGCTGGCGCCGCTCTCTGTGAGCCACGCTTCTGTTTTAAAGGCAAGGCTGGGTGCAGTTTTACTACTTTTAATACAAATAAGTGCAGTTCTCAGCCTCCTTGGCTTGTTGCTGATGTTTTTCCCAACGATACCGAGCGCCGCAGATGTGCCGCCGACAAGCAGCGTTTCAGCTGTCCAAACGCCCGCCGCCTTTCACCATGCCCAAGTTTCGCTCCCCGGCCCCGAGCTCCCTTCACCCCGCGGGCGCCGCGGCAGGGCTGGGCGCGGGAGCAGAGCTCGGGTCCCGCACGGACACCGCGGGCAGGGACGCGGCTCCCCCAGACCCCGCACCGGCACTTCTGCCCCCGCAGCCGCCCGCTCGGGTCGCTCTCCGCGGCAGCAGCAGCAGCAGCAGCCGCCGCCGGCCCCTCTGAGAACGCCCGCCCCTCCGCGCTCCCGCCCGCGGGCGCCGCTCCCGCCGCCGCCGTCCCGGCCCCGCAGCCTCCCCGCGCCCCGGCCCGCAGCGGCGGGCGGCGGGGGGCGCCCGCGGGCGGCGGCGGGAGCGCGGGCGCGGGGGTGGCCGAGGAGCGGCGGCGTGAACGCGGCTGCAGAGCCCCAGCGAGCCGCGGGAGCGCCGCGCCCGCCGCAGCCGCCGGAGCCGGGCGAGAAGCGAGCCCGGCCGCCCGGAGCCGCCGGGGAGAGGCTCGGGCCGCGGCAGCCCCGCGGGGAGGCAGCGAAGGGACCCTCGCCGAAAGCGCGAACAACACCTCCCCACCACCACCCCTCCCGCACTCCGCCGCGCCGCCTCTGCCCGCCCCCAGCGAAGAGAAACAAAACACAACCCCGGCACGGCCACGCTCTCCCTCTTTCTCCTCTCGGCATTTGGTGGTGTTTTTTTTTTTTTTTTCTTTTTTTTTTGTTTTTTTTAAAATTATTATTATTTTTTATTTTTTTTTCTTGGGGATTCTCCTCTCTCTTGCCAGACTGACTTACACCTTCTTGATAATTTTCCCTCGTTTTTTTATACTCTTCTCCCTGCTTTCAAACCCTGTGTCTGTGTGTTTCAATACTATCACAACCTCTGCTAAAAATAGATTTTTTTATATACCCTTCCTCCTCTCTGACCCCATCCAACACCCCTTGTTAAGGTGAGTTGTGTCTTTTCATCACTTTTTTCCTTGTGTGTTGGTTTTTTTGTTTTGTTTAGTTGGTTCTTTCGTATTTTGGTTTTGGTTCCCTTCCCACTCCCCCTCCTCACCACCCCCCCCCTCCCCCCATTTAGGACAGGTTTTAGGGAGGAGGGGATGTGGAGGAGAAAATTTCTTAGGGAGTCAGGCATGTTTGCAAAGCCTTATTTTGCCTTCTGCAGCCTCAGCATCATTCCGGACTGCTCCCTTTTATCCCAAGGATGTAGCTAGCTGATGAAAGTGGGGAACTACTCTTCCTTAGCTCTGCATGCTTGGGAGCCACAGCAACAGCAGGGAAAAAAAAAAAAAAAAAAAGCTTCTCTTTTTTACTTCACCCTCTCCCCCTCCCGCACCTCTTCCCCCCTCCCCCCCCGCCCCCCCATTCACTCCTCCTTTAAGTGTTTTGTTGTTTTTTGGTTGTGGCTTTTTTTTTTTTTTCGGCAGGGGGACTGGGTTTTTTTTGGGGGGGGATGTTTTTTGCTTGGTTGGGGTTTGGTTTTTTTGTTTGTTTTGTTGTGGTGGGGTGTTTTTTTGGTTTTTTCTTGGTTGGGTTTTTGTTTTGGTTTTTTGAGGGGGTTGGTTTTGGGTTTTTTTTTGGTGTTTGTATGCTTGGTTTCTGTTTTTAAGCAATACACAGGGGACTTGGAATGAATTGCATGTGATGCCGGGGGGGGCGAGTGTGTGTGTGTGCACGTGTGTCTCTAGAGTGAGCGTGCGTGTGCATATGTGTTTGTGAAGTGCATTTGTTTTTCGTGTTCATGGGATGATGAGTGTTAAGGCTTCCAAACAGTCACTGTACATAGAGCAAGGAGCACAGCAGAGACTGCTGATGGAGAAATCGGTCAGGGATGCAGAAAAGCTACAGAGCTCTCCAAAGAGTTCAGTCCCCTGTGCTCCAGGACATCTTTTCATAGATCATTACTGGCACCTTCAAGGTGATGGCTCCCATTCCTCTCCTGGCTTCTCAGTAGAGGAGTGCTGAGAAGGAAAACTTTACAGCTAATGTGAATTGATAGCATTTCTGTTCCTCCAGCAGCCTGAGACAGTATTATTCCAGGGATGAGTGGGGAAAATAGCATTGTGATCCAAAGCAAATGGATCATTTGCTGTCACATATTGGTGTTCAGTGAGAAAAAGAGAGATGAAACATCAGTTTGGCCAGCCAGCAGAAGCATTGCAGTCCGACTTACTTCCCAGTTTCAAAGTTGTTTTAAACCATTTTTCATTCTTCAGCACTTCAGTAAACTGTGCCTATTGATGTCAGAAATGTTTCTACAGTAAAACAGTGTATTATAAATCTGCTGGGGAACAATTTATTATTCAGAGGCAATCAAGTAATTTATATGTTTCATGGATTTGCCCCAAGTCTTTTAGTGCACTTTCAATTATGTACTTTACCTGTGTGTGTGAAGTGGAGTAATATAGATTTTAGTTGCATTTTAACAAGGAGTTAAGGCATAACTTGCAGGATGCCATTTAAAAAGTGTCACTTAATATAAAGCAAAATAACAGCTTCTAGCTCCTTTTCATGGATTTTTCACATCTCCCTTGTTTGTTTCAAAACATGCAGTGATTTTGTTTAGGAACTTGGAAGGAAAACTGGCTTCACAATGATACACAGTTTCAAGTATTCAGAGCTCAAAAGCAGAACACTTGTCTGACTGTGAAACTTGAATTTACTTATGAAATCTAGTGTATCCAAAGTACATGAAAGAGCACTTTGTATTAAGTGGTTTTCTAACAGATTCAATCATGTTTTGCATCTAAAAGTTTTCAAATGAGCTAAAACAGTTGTTTTCATCTGTGTTTGGAGACCTTCATGGATACAGAAACATTAATGTTTCCTACCTAGTTAATGCAATCCAAAATAACCTGTCTTTCCACATGCTGCGTACATCAGCAAAAATGAGCAGTCATGGAAGTAGTCTTGTGGTATCAAGAGTCATTTCATCATTTCTTGTTAGCCTAAATTAAAATATTTTACACAGCAGCTTGCCTCGGGATTTTTTTTTTTTTTTCGGCTATGGCCGGCTGATATTGTGAAAGTGGGAAGCATACTTTGAGTGAGTTGTGGCATTCCTAACACTTAATAGCAGTGAGAGGAGAGACACCTGATGTGCTGTGTACATCATCCCTGAAGGTATGCAGGGTAATAAAAAGGGATGGAAAAACGAGCACAGTGCACCAGCAGTTTAGATAAATAAATACGGGTGATGCATGTTACCTTGTCAACTGCTGTTCTGCTGAACCCTGACTACTAGCTAAATGCATTTTCTTGGTAAGCACTGTGATGTGATACAATTTTTCTGATTTGATAGAGTTTGCTGTTAAAATCACATGTAGCACTGAGAAGTTCTTGTTCTGCTGATAAAAATCATGCCTCCTCGTTTTAATCCACAGATGGCTGAAATATCCACAACTCCTACTGAAGTCACTAGGAGTTAGTTGTGTTCAGCAGTCGTCAGGACTTTTTCCTCAACATGTCAGGATTTAGCATATTTCCAAAGGATGTGATTGCCAACAGATCAGCAATGCCTCATTTTATTTAGATTTTACATTGGGTGCATATTGTATGTTTAGAGATTAATGTTTTCTTTTACAACAGCAACACTAAAACATGTCAGGAAATGGAAAAATTATACCACTGTTTTTCACATGAGCTTTTAAAGAGAATTGTCCTGATATCCTTTAACTGCTTCCAGAAAAGCAGTGCTCACTTCACAAATCTACACACTAAGTTCCCTGCGCTGGTTGCTTAGCTGTTGACACTGGTGAAGAAAAAAAAGAGATAGAATGTTTGACAACACAAAAGAGCAAGTCATGTGTTTGTCTTTTTTTATCATAACAACTGAAAGGCAAGAGTGCTTTCAGCTGGATATGAAAATATTGAAGCAAGGTTAATGTTGAGTTTGTTCTGGTGGTTGTTCCCATTGACATGAGTGGTGCTAACACTTTGCTTATTTATAAGTCCCTTTAATTTATGTTTTAAGTCTTGGATAAAACCCCAAACCTTGGATTTATTCACCTCTAAAGGTTATTTTGTTTCTTTTTGAAACAAACCTTATAAAGATGTGAATTGCTATAAAAAAAGTAATGGAGTGTTCAGAAGTCACTCTGACTTTGTGGACCTTGTTGCTATAAAAGTAAGGTGGGATTTCTCTATCTTGGTAATCAACTGAAATTATTTTCTTGTATTATTGCACCTTACTATTCTGCAATATCAGTCTAAAATACCTAGTCCAAGGAGTTTTTATTCTGCGAATGTGGTGGTTTCACAAAAGAAGAACATGTATATTTGGTCTTGTCCTAAAGTAAGACTACCCATCAGATTCAGCAACAGTTTGCTGCAGGGCAAAATTGCTGTTTCATTTGGATATACTTATTGAGGAAGCTGTATCAATCACAGATTTTCTAAAATTTTTTGCAAAGTAAATGAAAACTATCGCAATGTTGCCTGGTATTTTTGGGAATGGGGTGCAGTGATTTTATCTAGATCCATGCAGAGTGCAATCCCAATATACATTAAAAATCAGTAGCATAATCTACCTGAAAACAAATTAATCCATTCTTCTCTTTAAGTGCCTCCTTCTTTACTAGCTTTAAATGGTACCATGTGAGTGTGTTTCCATCTGAGTGTATATTTGTAATTCTAAAATATTTAGATGAATAAGGGTCCTTGTGTAAATATGACTATTTGTGTTTGGTCCACTGGTAATACAGGGTTTTTTTAATAAAATAGATATTTTTGTTCTGCTGTACTTACTCACACATAGAACAAAAATTAGTATTTTCCTCAGGGAAACACGTTACTCGGAAGAGCCAGACTCTGAACAGATCTACAGGCAGTTACCTTCCCAGTCTTGGTGGATGTAGACGAGTGTCACAGTAACAAGAGCTTGGGTATAGCAGGGAAAGGAGGAGTGTGTCTCTTCAGAAAGCAGGGTGTCTGATGATCTGGTGCTCGAGTGGCTGAGTTTTTCAGGGCTAAGATAGCAAGGTGCTCCTTCACCCTTAACAATACTAAAATCCTCTACCTCGTGGTTTGCATTCAGCAATCTGCTTGGTTTTCCCTTTTTAAGAAATACGGAAGACTTAATTACAGTCTGGTAGTGCTAAGACTGCTCTCTGATGACAATTGTTTGTAGGAGGTCAAGTGGAAAATAATTGTTGAGAGGGGTCTCCAGATACAGTGTTTCTTCTTTGGAGTATGTTTTTATTTACTCTAGTTTTCCCTAGATTTGCATCCAGCTATTATACCCTACTTGCCTGCGTAGGCTGAAGGCTGTTTTGTATGGAGGAAGTGTTTGTAGGAAAGGGAAAAGAGTATTATTGTTAATTTTGGACAACACAATGTAACAGCTCTACCAGCTCCAGCCAAATGCAAGAACAGCTGTGGCATTGTAGGTAAAACATTCAGAATTTGCTTGACAAGAATATGAAATTTCATGTCTCATGCGGGGAGACACATTTTTAAACATAATTCAAAGGGAATGCTTTTTTCAGAATGAAAACTCAGTATTCCTGACTCCTGTCCTGTGGGATCTGCTTGGAGGCGCCCAGATAATTCCTGGTTTAACTTGGGTGGAGCCAGTTTCTCCCATTCAATCCCCTACTTGAACTCCATTCTTGAAGCTGGGTACCTGTTCCAATGCTCCCATCATATCGGTAACAATTTAAGTTTCGTTTATAGGGCAAAATTTATAACACAGTATTGATTTCTGCTAACGGGCAATGCTTTTAACAGGGTGTATGAATCCAGTAATTTTGATTATGGATCTATGTACCTTGCAACATCTGTGACTTTCTCATCTGTGCATTAAATTTATTTAGATGCTGTGGACAGTTAATAGATTATAGGGAAGCAAAATGCTTATCTTCCATAAATGACAGATAAAATACTTAGTTTGTTAGTTCATTTGTTTTTTAGAGGTGTGGATGGTTCAGGACTATACCTTATTTGATTACAATTTGGCTGTTGGTTTACTTATAAATAGTCACAGAAGGATTTATTATTAATAGGTTTAGAGACTCTCTTCTGTCTGCATTTTAAAAAATGGCTAGTTTTATAGCAAGGTTTTAGGGCAGACCACTGAGGCCTGATGAAAACTTTGTCCTCTTGATGACTAGATGTTATCATAATTTCATTAATATAAATGACATATTATTGTGGTTTAACCCCAGACGGCAACTAAGCCCCACACAGCCACTCACTCGATCTCCTGCCTCCAGCGGGATAGGGGAAAGAATCAAAATAGTAAAAGTGATAAAACTCATGGGTTGAGACAAAGACAGTCTAACAGGTAAAACAAAAGACAAGCAAAGCAAAACAAGGAATTCATTCATCACTTCCTATGGACAGGCAGATATTCAACCATCCAGAGGAAAGTCTGGCTCCATCACCTGTAGCAGACTATGGGAGACAAGCACCATCACTCTGAACATCCCCCTCACTTCCTTCTTCACCCAGCTCTATATGCTGAGCATGATGCCATATGCTAAGGGATATCTCTTGGGTCAACTTGGGTCAGCTGTCCCAGCTGTGTCCCCTCTTACCTTCTTGTGCACCTCCAGCCTTCTCACTGGTGGTGTTGGGTGAGAAGCAGAAAAGACTTCGATGCTGTACAAGCACTGCTCAGCAGTAATGAAAATACCCTTGTGTTATCAATACTCTTTGCAGCACAACTTCATACTGGCTGCTGTGAAGAAAATTAGTTTTATCCCCATCAAAACCAGTGCACACATATAGTGACATGATCTATTTCAAATGTATTGGCACTTTGCATGAAACAGTATGTTTTATAATAAATCATTTGAAGTTCCCATAAAGATTTATTTTTTTTTTCCACCTGCAATGAAAGTATAAGAATGTTAAGCAAATCAAAGTGATAGAGTTCTTTGAGCTCTGGTTGAATAAAACATCCATGACTGTATGATTCTCTTATCAGTCATACTATTGGCATTCTCTCACCTGGGTGAGCTCAGTATAAAACAGCTACAAGCCAACCTTAGAAATCTGGAGCAATATCTTTGGGTCATGATGGCTGCTTCAGTATCCTTAATGACTGCTGCTTCAATGTGTTGAAAGACAAGGAACATCAGCTGGGAAGGAAATAGGCTCCTGAGGTGGGCTTAGAAAACTCCTCAGGGTAAACAAAAACATCTGTCTTTCTGGAGGAGAATACAGCACATGGTCGCGATGTACTTCTAAGCTTCCTTGGACTTCCTTGGGTGAAAAAATCCCAGTATTTTTCAGTAGTCCAGAAACTTAATGAAATTTCATCAAATGACTTTGGGTTGAAAGGGACCCTTAACGATCATTTAATTTCAAACCTCCTGCCATGGCCACCCTCCAGGACACCTTCTACTAGACCAGGCTGCAAATCTGTATAACCCAGCAGAAGCTGTAACAGCAAGAGAAAGGGACAACTTTACAAGTGTAAATACTTATATTTAAATCAGAATGTGAATGGTTCCTTTTCTTGTTATGATACCAGTGGAGAAGTCTGTTCTGTTTCATTTGTGTACCTTTTGAAAACGCTTATACATTTTGCCATATAGTATTGAATAGGGAATGACTGAGACTTATCTCTCACTTAACTATTATAGAGCCAAAGTCTATGTCTTGGGAGTTCTTGTTGCAGGTCTCAGAAACATCTCCTAAAGTGGCACTGAGTGTGGGGTTTGTGTGGTGCTCTTCCTACCTGTAAAATAAGATAGCATAGCTAAGGCTAAATTCAGCAATTCCTATTTGTGTAAAATAGTTCCTTAACTTCAGTAGGATTTTGTACCTAAGTAAGAGACTCCAAACAGGCTCCTAAAACAGTGACAACAGGGAAGGTGTGAAGTATCTATTATTATTACCTCAGAGCAGCTTCTCTTGTATGAGATGGCTCATGTTCCAGGCAGTCTGCATCACTAGACCAAAATTCCTTGGCACTTTCACTTGATTTCTGCAACATGTCAATGCTTGATTCTGTGGTAGGATAAAATAAATTACTAGTCCTTTCTAAAATCTAAGGTCTAAAAAAAGCATATCTCAAGAATAGGAATATTTTAAATATATTAATTCTTTATGATACAAAAATATAATGTTTTAGCTGTAGGTTTCTGTATGTCCATCTGTGTGCAAGAAATTATTTTGTCTATATTTGGATTTTTACCTAATATAAAAATATTTTAGAATTCTGGAAGCAGATGGATACTTCATCGGTTATTCCTTACATGTGACAGATGAGACACTGGTGAGACACCGGAACAAGTTGTGCAGAGAAGTTTTGGATGCCCCATCCATGGAAGTGTTCAAGACCAGGTTGTATGGGGCCTGGTCTAATGAAAGATATTTCTGCCCATGGCAGGGGGATTAGAACTAGATGATCATAAGGTCTCTTCCAACACAAACTGTTCTGTGATTCTATGTTACAGATAATAACTAATTAGTCATCTCAACAACCCCCTCTTGGGTTTTGTAGTACATAGACAAAATTTTAAGAATCAGTAATAGTAAAATGAAAGACCAGGAGAGGATAATTTATTTTTCTTGTCTTTTTATAGCTAACTTGCAGTGGTAATGTGGGGTAGAGACTAGAAAAGAATTGTAGATTTGACTGTTCCTAACCACCAGCTTAGTTTAAGATTGCTTTTTGAGTGGGGATAGGTGCTCGTATTAGCATTTGGGCTTGGCAGGATTCCCCTGCCTAGCAATAAGCAAGTATCTGGGAAGAGGAGGATTTTGATTCTTTCAAGTCTGAAGGTGAAATCTGCAGTGCCATATGGATAATATCAGATCATCCACTCCTGTGAGATCTTTTCGGTACATATTGCAAAGCCAAACTCAGGCTCGATCTTCAAGGCTGAGATCTTAAAAGCAACTTCTAAATTTGCACTCTCACTCGGATTTTGCTCGTGAATGACACCTATATGTGCAGTCTAGAGATATAAGCAATTGAAGGAAAAATCAGGTATAGCAAAATACCTGGAATCAAGAAAAGGATTAAAGAAAAGGGTAACAAAGTACCTGTATAAACAAAAATGCCAAATAAAAGGTAAGTTTGGGGATGTCCTCAGGAGTGAGGATGGAAGAAAGAAAGGCACTGCACAGGAATGGGATTAATAAGATTTAGCAGAACACAAGAGATAAAAGGCCCAAGACAAATATCAGAGATGGAAGCTGGATTGGAAGAAAGCGCAACTAATGTTAGAAAGCAAAACCTCAGGCTGAAAGGGAGCTGCACCTGTCAGTTTAAAGTATAGTTTCAAGATCAGTTTAAGTTGTTCTAAATTCCAGATGCTTCTGCAGAGGAAGTCCTACATACTCCTCCTTCCTTCCTCTAAGTGGTGTGCTGCAACTAGTAATATGAAAAAAGAAAAATTTATCCCAATCAGATCTTTGATCTATCTGACTAACTGCTCATATTAACATTACAGCCGCCTCAAGGCAAAGAGAAGGGGGGGCATAGGAAAGGGCAGCATGAAATTGACTTAGGCTGATGATGGATCTGTGCTCTTAGTCTGAAAGTCCTGGTGAGATTCTGAGTTATAAATTATTTAGAAGAGAGGCTGGCTAGGAAGACATGGAGTGATAACACAATGGAAAGAAGAAGCCACCTGGGACAGTACTTACAGTGAACAGTTAAAATGGCTGAATGCAAAGGAAAAAAGATGCTAAAAACACTTAGGAGGCAAAATCCAGCACACAAAAATTGCAAAAAAGGAAGTATATATATGGAAGTATATATATTTTCTTTGTATTTACCTCATCATCCATAGGCACATCTGCTAATGTAGTCTTTAATTACGTGATCAAGTAAGGTTTTCTTTCCCTGGGGACAGCTTGAAGAGCGGCAGGGTGGCAGAGGGTCCTGGAGTACCATACTCCTCTCGAGTGGCTACCTTGTCCCTCATTACACCTGCTGAGCAGAGCGGTGCCTGTGACCTGGGGCTTATTTCACCTCCTTGGATCATGACTGACAAAGTCTAGTGCTCAGCATTCCCACCAACAGCTTCACACTTCCATCTCATAACCTTCTTGTGCATCTCCTTCATGGGCCCCAGTATATTCCATACTGACTTGTACCACTATTTATTAACCCAGTGTTTATGGCTCCCAAGCAAAACATCTTTCTGCCCCTTTTTGTCTCACAGCTGCATCTGCAGTGTGCTATACATGTGCAGACTGTGTTAAGTTTATCTTTAAATGGTAATGTATGCTTAAAGTTTCTCTTGGAATAAGAAAAAACAATATAGAAAAATAAAAGTAAATTCAGAATAGAATGCTTTCAGAGAAAAGGAGACAAAGACCAAAATATGTTTTAGTAATAAATAAAATGTAAAGCTCCCAGGTCTTATTGGTTATCTTTTTAATGATTTGTTTTAAAATATTAAATGGGGGAATCAGATTATGCAGAAATACACACATGCTTAACCACATTATGGATTCCACTCTTTAAAGGAGAGGGTTGAAAAAGAACAGTTTACCCAGCCCTATAAGAAGTCAGATGCTGGCAGATGATGTCATTCTGTCTAGACTGGAATAAAAGATGTGTTTTAAAAAATCTTAGCTAAGTTATTTAAATAAAATATTTTGAAAGTCTAAGAAATCACAAGTGCTAGCTGATGATCTTAGATTTTACTTTGATCATGTTCTGTGGGTTCTAGTGTCTTTTCATAACATATTTTTTAAAAGCTTCATTTTCTTCCTTTAAGCATACCTATAGAGAATTGCATGCTCCTAAGAAGATATGACTGATTCTTCTGGGTTATCCAGTTCAGTCACTTGCTTTTGCAGCCAAGATGTCATACAATTCCTTTCATGTACTGATCAAACTCCTTCTTACAACTATTTAGGGATTTTTTTAGTTCACATACTCTATTTGGAGGCTGTTTCAGTTTTCTGGTTTCTTTTCCCCTAAATATTTTCCCAGCCTGCTTTTGTTACTTTGTTCTTGGACTAATCTTGTGCTTGAGCTTCAGTGGCCTTTTCTGTGTGATGTTTACTGACCCAAAGTATGGAGCAGTCCAGCTCACTGCTAGGCTTAAAAAGATAAGTTCTTGCCTATCAGGGGTCAGCTCTGGTGAAGACTCCTAAATTCTTGCAGAGCATGAACAATGGTCTAAGTTAGACACAAGAGGTTTCTGGTCATTCGCGGATGACTAATCTTAAACCAGACTTCACTACTGACCCTCAGAGAGTGAATGATGTGCTAAGTACCTTACTCACACTTCTCTTTTGGGAGATTTGGTCTTCCAGTGCGCAGTGTTCCACAGGGTTTTTGCAGATTCATTTTCATTTGGCTTAGTTCTGGTTTCTTACTATAAATAGTTCAAGTAAGATAGAAAGAACCTTTGTTTTTAGTTTGAAAAAAAGTCCTGTTTCCCCTTTGGATTAAAATTCAGTTGGTGAGAGTTGATATTTTAAGACTTGCACAGATGCAATATTCTAAGCATTAATCTTTCAAATAGGAGGTAGCCATTATGCTCTAAGCAAAATAATTTTCCAGTCAGACTATCTAATAGTCTTAATCAAGAATGCATTGGATTTCATGTAGCTTTGGCACGAGTACTTCGTTTGGGAAACTGGAAATTACTAACTTTCTGCACACATTTTTGAAATTTAAAATTACTGGAAAAGAGAACTTATATTTTTTATTTGTGATCCTTGAAGTGTAATGTAAATAGAGGACAGAAAAGAAAAGTGTATTTCAAAAAATGAAGGGCATCAATGTTGGTTTAGCCTCACCTTGAGTACTGTATGCAGTTCTGGGCCCCACAGTTTAAGAAGGATGTGAAGATCCTTGAATGTGTCCAGGGGAGGGCAACAAAGCTGGTGAAAGGGCTGTAATACATAACCTGTGAGGAGCTGCTGAGGACTTTGGGCTTGTCTAGTTTGGAGAAGAGGAAGCTGAAGGATGACCTCATTGCTTTCTACAGCTTCCTGAGGAGAGGACATGGAGAGGGAGGTGCTCGGCTCTTCTCCCTGAGACCTGGTGACAGGACTCATGGGAGAAGTTCAGAACTGCACCAGGAGAGGTTCAGACTAGATGTGAGGAGGCATTTCTTTACTGCAAGGATGGTCAAACACTGGAACAGGCTTCCTGGAGAGTTGGTTGATGCCCCAAGCCTGTCAGTGTTAAGAACATTTGAACAATGCCCTTAATTATGTACTTGAACTTTGGTCACACCTGAATTGGTCAGGCAGTTGGACTAGATGATCATTGTTTCTTCCAATTGAAATATTCTATTCTATCCATTCATGTTATTTTCAGTTTGCTGTTTCTGCTCTTTTTCAGAAACCAAAGAGAAAAGTTGTGATATTGAAGCTCTTAAATAATTTGCAACTCTAAAGTCATTGCCCCTATCTATGAAATATTTTAACCAATATGATTTTATTAAAAAAAAAAGTGTGAATGCTTCATAGATATATTGATATGACTCTCACTGTCTTTATCAAGTTCAGCCAAATATAAACTATTTTATACATTACTATGTTATATAGGTAGGCTAGTAGCTACCTAAAGTGGAATTACTGCATTTGTCATTTTAAAAAAACCAAACACTCTTTCCTATATTACTTGTCATTAATCTTCTGCTGGAAATGTAGTATGGATGGATAAGATACAGTTCTGCTATATTTATTAGATATTTTAAATACCACAGTAACCAGTATCTACTACAAAAATGCTATAATACTGCTACAATAAGCATTATTTAAATACAGTAATATTCCACAGTGAATGAAGCAGCTGGAACTGCAACTTGTATCAGCTGCATGACACTAAACACTCCCTTCTGCTTTCTCCTGGGGATGTTGACATTTGCCTTGCCTGCAGAATGACTGTGCATGTTATCTGCAAGGTATTAGCCCATTAGTAATGAGCCACCTTTAATCCCAGTGTAGACATCCTCTTCGTGGAAAAGGGTGTGTGTCACAGCATTAAAAATTTCTATATACCTGTGTGTGCAAATCACTCACTGGATTTGTCCCATTTAACCTAGCAGGGCTGCGGTTTCACATTTCAGTGTTTGTAGGTGTCAGCTCTGAGTCATATTTGTCCTGCAGACCTGGGCATGGAAAGGATTCAAAATCTGTGTGGGGGAATAGATTGCCAGTGTGTGCATGCAAGAAGGTTGGGGCTGGGAAGAAGCCTGGAGTCCTTAGCACTAACTCTGTTCATCAGGCCAGAATGTTTATGCTGGCTGAAAAGAATGCAGCTATGCACACAGAAGTGTTGTTTATGTTGCTGTTATTAAAATAAAATAAAATCAGCAGATTTTTTTAAATTAAAAAATGAACTGTTGTCTGGGAAAAAAATTATAATAATATATCCTGTCACAGTATGTGACCTGTTTTCCTGGGATGGTTTGAATGCTTTTTGATTCTTAATTTTTTTTTTTTTTTCCACATGCTATTGCTACGGTAAGAATCAGCACATCAAAGAGAGGTATCATAGCGGATAATATCATAACAAATAACCCGTAAGAGCTTTGTATTTCCTGGGACAGCATAGGGTTAGTTTGGAGTTTCTACTGAAGCCCTGTCAAAAGTTTTCAAGATGCCACTGTGAGTAGCATCTCATTATTCAGGGACTAATTTTGCATGACCAAAACAAGAAAGTCAACCTTTTTATCAGTAAGGTTATATTAACTATGGATTAATTCTTACCTCCTTTAGAAAACATTAGGTTTTCCATAAATCAAGGGGGGAAAAAAACCCCAAAGCAGCCAGAAGTAAGTAAGATAGGGTAATGGAGACGAAGCTAAGAAAAGCAAAATCAGAGATTTTCAGGTTTTGCAGGATGTGGGAGGGGAGAGGGAGCAGGGAGGGATCATGTAGCCCAAGATTTATTCAATTTACCTTTTAGTAATCAAGTCATGATAAAATTGGATGAGTAGAAGAACTTCGAAATACCAGCTGTGGCCTATAATGGCATGCCAAGCTCCTACAAAGTAAAGATTGATCAAAGCAGCTGAGTATTGAAAAACAGGTGGCATCTTCAGATGGTTTCAGACCTAATTCCTGCAACTCCATTACTAAGAGTACTTGTGTACCAGTCTGCTAAACAGAGAGCCTGTTGAAGACAAGTTTTGAATTTACTGAACAGAAGCTACCTACATTTTGAAATGTGATGAAACAAACTTATCATGAGATGAAGCTCTACATGGTAGACTTTTAAAATAGTAACTATAGTTACAGATTAATCAGATGCAAGAGAAGAGGTGGCGAGGGGATTGGAGACTTGAAGTTGTCTGAATAGCCAAAGATACAGGAAGGTCAGGAGATCAAAAAGAGTCCTTATTCAGCATTAGAAGAGAGCAGGTTTGCCACACAACAAGTCTAACTCCAATTCTTGCAACAAGATGGTGAATATCTTATCTGTGATAGGACTGCTGATGCTCTCCAGAGTTATGGGCTTTGAATACAGGACACTCCAGTCTGACCTGCTCATTGGATAGCCAGAAGTAGGGAGATTAACCAAGAGAGTTTAGTCCAAATTTAATGTTTGTCACCACGAACCTGAGAGGTTTTTTAATATAAATGGTTCCATCAATCCAGATGTTGCTCTAAACATGTGACCCAAATGCCACGTAGGAGAGTAGCTCTGTAAAATTAAACCATTTAAAGTGGAAAGTATAAAAATATGTTCATTTAGAGGTTTAGTTAATTCTTCAGACTATAATGACTTCAGTTATTTTTGAAGCAGACACCTCCTCAGTTGCAGACAGTGGCCTCATGCCGAGCCCATCATCCATTCGGAATCATGCAGAGTTTGCATTTCAGTAGTGTTTTAGCAATGTGACAGGCTTGCCTTCAGATGTCCTGGCAGCAGTTTGCTCACAGTAACCTCGTTCAGACCCAGCTACGTTTCTCAAGAGTTTAGCTTTCTGCTGTTTAGCCTACTTAATATTTTGATCCAGTGTAGCAGAGCTCACTTGCAGACTGGTTTGCAAACTCACAGAGCAGCAAAGTTGTGATGAAGGGACTGTTTTTCTCCTGAGGAATGCTGCTGAAGGCTAGCAATCTTGGCCATCCTGAGACTGGATGGTGCTCCTGCCTGTAAGCATAGAAGCTCTCACATAACATGAAGACAATGGAGCTCAATAACGAGTTGAAGAAGAAGGGGGAAAAGCTGTATGATAACTTGGTCCTCTTGAAAAATCCCACTGTAACATTTCAGTTACTAGCTTCCATCAATATTAAAGCAAATTTTATGCCAAAGACCTCTGAAAATCCTGCTAACCTCCTGTCTTTGTCAGTATTAAATGTGGATATTTCAAGTCAAAGTGCAGAATTACTGTTATTTTTAGACTGTTTTTCTGAAAGACTCTTGGCCATGTGCTTTTTGCCTTCCTCCTCTTGTCTCTAGTAACTCTTGTGTTCTTTTGCTGATATCAGCCACATCTGCCATGTGACTGTAAAGCTCAAAATACAATCCAGTCCCTAGAAGTTTATTCCAAATGTGTGCCAGGACAGATGAGGGGGACGCTGTGATTGTCTGCTGGCCTCCAAACAGACCCTTTGACATACTCCAACAATAGGAGTTAGTCAATGGCTGGACCTTCTGAGATAACTGAGACACTTGCAATCAACAAGAGTTTGTAGGTCCTCTCTGTAATATATAATATATAATATATAATATATAATATATAATATATAATATATAATATATAATATATAATATATAATATATAATATATAATATATAATATATAATATAATATATAATATATAATATATTATATATAATATATAATATATAATATATAATATATTCTATATTTTATATTTTATATTTTATATTTTATATTTTATATTTTATATTTTATATATATATAAAATATATAAAATTCATACCCTGACTTGATAACCATCCCTGGGTTTCATGCCTAACCGTGGCATTTAGGGGTGCTTGACACTGTGAAGACCTTTGTTCTCTGCTACAATTTTTGTTACAATTGTGCTAATTTACAATGTTACTACAGCTTCTGGTGCTTTTTGAATAGTCATATATTTCACTAAATAGCCTATTTAATGTGCTTCTTTGAGAAGGGCAGCATTTGGAGATTCTAAATATGGAAGGTCTGAATAAAAAGGAGCATTCTTCTTTGTAGCCCTGTTTTGAGGATGTCTTCTGACATATGAAACTTTCATTATACTTTAATTATTGATACGAAGCATTTTCTTACCAGCATAGTACTTACGCACAGTGAAATCGCTTTTCAGGAGAAATTACTCCAAGCAGTTTTTGGATGAGTTTCAGTTTTGCAAATTGCTTAGTTTTTTTTTTTACTTTGTTTTTTCTTAGTACCCCGTAAATTAAAGCACAAATTATAAGCAAAATCATTATGCTTATGTCATGAATCACTCAAGTACTAATGGCCTAATGCACTAAACCTTAATTAGTAATATTGTATTTTTAAAAAGACAATATTGTGAATGAAACCTGAACATGCACTGCTTTATGACTGGGTTTCCCAGAAGATTTTAAATGGATTCCTCTTCTTAGTATGTTTTTAAATAATTGATACGGCTACTTCAAGCCCTTAGTAGACAAACAAATTATTGGCTGCTAGTGACAAAATTTGGTTTGGGCATAATAACTTCACAGAGACATGGCACTGCATACATCTGCTGCTCTAATTAGAAAGTTTGCCTATGGTGCTTGTAACAGAAAGAGTGGGAAAAAATAGTGCTGCACAATCTGTTGTAACAGAGTGATTCCTGAAGAATGTGATTTATACAGGATCTCTGGTTAACACTTTCACTTCTTGCTGGAACACTCTGATACCATTTCAACAAATTTTATACAGGTAGGGCTGTACTGGCCTTACATGAGTGGGCTGCCTGTTTGGAAATGCCCCTGTTGTATGCTAGATTTAGGGACTGCAAGTGCATTGTTCCATGGTGCAGAAGACCATTTTATTGTCTTCTGTAGAACAGACCATTAAGACTATTGCTGCTCTGTCCTACGGAAGTCTGCTAACAGGCCTTGAGCTGCTCCAGCCACAGAGAATAGCAAGCAACCCCAGTGCTGTGTCCCTTTATTCCAGATAGGCTTTCAATTTATATTTCTTTAACACAGGTAGCAAATATCAAGATTAGCAGCTTAAAGGGAGTTTTGGTAGCTCAGTGAGAGGCATACATTTTAGGGGGGAAACTTTTTAAGATGGCATGAAAATCAGTTGCTGTAACACAATGATCAAGTGCATCTTGTCTAACCAGGGAGCATCCAGCACTCAAAACCAAGCTCCTTTTTACTGGAGCAGCTGTATCTCATCCAGCTGAACAGCATTCAGCTCAAAATAAATAGCTGTGGTTATGGGAAGAATTAATTGGAAGTGTACCAGAGTGGCATTTCTTGTTGCTGACTTAAATTTACCAATTCACCAAATATTTCCTGGGAAAGGATCATTTTTAGCAAATACGATGTGAGTTCCATGACAACACACAGCGGGAGTTTGGTATCATGGAATGATAATTTATTACAGCTTTCTGTAGAAACATAGTAGGCTTGGTGGAGAGTATAGAGAACCAAATCTTGTTCTCCTTAGACTCTACTTAAGTTAATGAATGATTCCAGAACAAGACCCTGTAAGGGTGCAGAAAATAAAGCAATCCAAATGTTTCAGAGAATAGATAAATGTCTTAAAGGCAAGTACAGGTGTTGTGGGAAATGAAACTCAATTTTACATGTCAAATTATCTGTTCATACTATACTCTTGTGGAACAGGAAAGAGTCAGAGCAGGCCTTCAGATGCTAATGAAATGTCTATGAAGGCAAAATATGATATCAGAGACTGGAAATATGTAGCAACCTGAGATGAAGGTGTATTTCTAAAAATCTGTTTGTTCTTTTGAATTTTTCCTGTCAATATATTTACAAAGAGTCGGAAAGAATGAAGCAGTATGATGCTGACATACATTTATAGACACAGAGCCTGACATAAAGCTGGATCTGAATTAATTTTTTTTACAGTTTTAGGCTCTAGCTAGTCCAAGTACTTAAGTATGTTGTTAACTGAATGGTCGATGTAACTACGAAAGTATTTCTTCTTTTTCCAGACTGCAAATGATGATGGTAGATTGGTATATAGACTATTTATACATTAATAAATCTGTGGATGAAGAGCATAAAGTCTTTATATTATTTTCATGAAATACCAGAAATTTTCTAAATAATGAAAAGGTTGTGGTTTTGTGCCAGGATATGGGGGGGGGGGGGGGGGAATTAGGAAGGAAAGGAGAAGAAGAAGCCACAAATTGTTGTCATTTATTTGTTCCCCCAGCAGCAAACACCTAAAAATCAAAGAAATCTGCCTAGAGTAATGAGATACTTTAGATCATCTGATACTGAACTTATTTTCCCTGTCAGGTACGCTTATAATGTTCTATTTATGGATATTTGAGGTGTTTATTTTCACTGAACTAAAATATATTGTTCTAGGGAGTATCTCATAAGGAAGGACTGTATAAAATTCCTTTCTTATCCTTCTAAATTATTCTTCTTTTTCAGTGGGTCATTACCTTTTATGCAGTGTGCTCTGTTCATTTGTGGACTACCTTTTGACATAAGTATTATTCATGTTGTGACTGGTATTCAAGTTTTATCAATGATTTCACTGTCCAAAAGAACATTAGAAAGAATGAGGAACATAATTTTTAATGCACTGGTACTCTACATGCTTGTTCATGTTGGACGTAAAGCAACACTTTTTGCATATCCTTTCTCAATCACTATTAATACACAAGTGATATTGAATTAAGTGTAGAACTATTATTTCACCTCAGCAAAGATGCATTCTATTCTCATTTGTCCTGATTGCCTCATCAGTAAAAAAGACCGTATATACAGGTTATTCCTTTTCTGCCCTTCCAAGCCCCCAGACAATGGCATAAGTCCAAAAAGAGATGGTTCTTATGCTCAGATTACTTCCTCATTTCAGAAACAATCAGTCTTCAAAAAAAAAGCAAACAAAAAACCCAAACAAACAAGCAAAAAAAACCAAACCAAACCAAACAAACAAACAAAAAAAAAAAAAGAAAAAGAAATTAAAATCACAAGAAAATGGTCAAAAAGTATAAAGATGGCTAAAACCTAAAATGTGACAGCTTGAAGATGTTTCCATTGCATCTTGTGTCCATGGCCTGAAGTTCCGGGGACTTACATCTGTCTGTGATCTTGAGTTCCTGACCAACCAGTCTTACCTGGTCTAAGGAGAAGCCTTTTCCCTTTTCTAGTGGATTATGGGAATCTGATGGCAGACAGCATCATGGAAGATCTAGTCAAGCAGAGAAATGGATGAGAGTAAACACATTTCAAATCACATTTTTGAAAAACTGTTACTTCCAAGTGCAAGTTTTCCAGCTTTGAATAACACTGGAAGACCTTTTTGTGGAGAGCAAGTTTTTCTGCTGCAACAGGGTGAAAAAGGCAGGTGGAGATTGGAATGGAGTATTTATTACCAAAGTATTTTTCTGTTTAAATGAATTTCTGAAACAAAGTGTTCAATCTAGCTCTTGTGCCATAGCACCACATAAGCTGGATGTGGCAGGATGTGTCATAGCACCACATGATCAATGTCAGGATGAGCAACCAAAACCCCAGACACACATCTTTTTGGACACCTGTTAGTAGACCCTCAAGGTTTCTTGGATCTCGGATCTGTAGCTGCAGCGGAGAGCTGAATGAAATATGGTACCTGAAAACAAAAAGGAAAAAAAAAACTAAATGTTTTGAGTGTAATAGAACTATGTGCCAGCAGGCAGCAGGGACTCACAGAATTAAATTCCTCATTAAACTGTTATATATGTATTCCTACAGACAGATATATGAAAAAAAATTACAAGAACTTAGAATTTATGTGGTGTTCTTAATGGAAAACAAGACAGGTCTTGTTAAAAAAAAAAAAAAAAACCAGGTAATTATTTTTTATCTTGCATAACCTAAAGGCTGGATAAACTAAAAAGTGTTGTCAGGTGACTCTGAAAGGATCCTACAGTTCTAGTATTTTAGGCACAGTTTCTTATCCACTACCAATTTTGAAGTTAGTGATTGTTGACAATCTTTTGATTGTGCCAAGTGAACAGTCCTCTATCAAAGCTCTGTCACTTTGTTGCAGTGCAGGATAAAGATAAAGTGCAGGACTTATTGTAGGATAAAGAGCTGGACTACAGACTGGAATAAGCTCTAAGAAAAAGGTTAAGATATCATTCTTAATGAAGTAGCTCTCAAACAGAAATAGCAGAAGGAACAACAGAGGAATCACTCAAAAAGTCTAGTTGCATATTGTTATTAACACATGCTGCTTCAAATTGTACCTAGACTGAGTAGGTGTAATTTGACACCTACCTTGGTCTCAAATATTTGTTGTGTAATAAGCAACATTATCTACATGTCTCTTTTTTTTTGTTAATAGAATTTGGTAGTGTATGGTAGAGTGTAGGAGTTCCCTCAATGTATTTTCATTAGCATTTCTTTCAAGGAGAGCTGCTACCCTGCCTGAGTCCTACAGATTCTTTCCAATACTTGAAGCATATTTTCTGCTGGTTGGAGAGTAGGTTGGGTAGTCACGCTCATGTAAACTGGGGACTTAATGAATAAGAGTGTCTCATATAGATGCTTAAAGAAAATTTCTCCTCCTGTGAGAGGAGAATTCTCCTCTCTTGTGAGATATATTATGGGGAAGAATATTCCAGGCCAGTATTTGCTATTTGCATAGTTCCAACTGAGATTTTTTTCAATCTGCTATCTGCCTAGATATTCACAGTTTTCACAAAACTCAAGCTTGAGAAATGCACATATGTGTGTAGTCACTCTGTGCTTTAAATCTCTGCAATGATATTTCATGGAAATGCACTTGTATGTTCTGTGTAGAGAATCAGGTTGCAATTTTTTTATTCAAGCCCCAATGTAGTTACAGTCTTCTGTGGTTTTGATTTTCATTGTATAACTTCTCACAGACAGCTTTACTGGGCTTTTACTATGAGTTATGGTAGTCTCCTAGTCTCATCTGTTTCTGCCTAATCTTATCTAAAACTTTGAAAGTAGTATTGGGTTTCCTTTTTATTGAAATTTTAACTGGTGGGATAAAATATAAAACATTGCTAAGATATTGCCAGTCAGCATAATTCAATTTAGCTGGCATACTTCCTTCAAAATCCACCCCAATAGCTAACATATATGAGCACTGAGGTTTCTGACTCTGTGGGTAAGCTCAGTGTTGAAATCCCTCGTATTTGTTTCACCATTTTGAACCCTTTAACATATTCCACCACAAGGTCTCTCGCTGCACAGAAATATTTTAAATAGCTCTGTTAGAGCAAGTTCAAAGCATGATCTCTCTGACATCTATTCTTCAAAGCAAGACTTCATTTCTCCATAACAAAAAAATGTGTCTTACTTCTCCCCCTTCCTACTGTGAGTTGTGCCAGAGCTGTCATTTTTTCAGTAGGGATTGTTTATAAAAAGGACCTATATTCTGCTGTTCAGCACAGCAGAAACCCTTGAGTTTTCAGTTTCAGTGTATAAATATTGATTTTTTACCTCACCAGTTTTGTTAGTTAACTCAAAGGTTATAGCATTTTTTTGTTGAATGAGTGTCTTTAAGGAAATAAAATACTGTATCTTCTTGAAGACTAAGTGCTTGTTTCTGAAAGTGACCACTTAATCCCAGCAGCTAACTACAGTTTGTTTGGAGTATTGTGTCTTGGATCCGATGTGTTTTGTTGCTTAAGGAAGCCACCTTCAAAAAAGGCCACGGATGGCTGTTTATGTTCAAGTGATGCAAAATTTGCACATAGATTCAGGTTAAAGTCATCAAAGCACTTGATTCTGTTGTTAGATATATATAGCTATTCTTGATGCATTTCCTAAATCAGTTGACTCAATTCTTTTAACATAACTTTAGATTAAATATAATTATTATTCCTCATTAGACCACACTGGATTTTGCAGGCTTTGCATTTCTGTTTTCAGTATTTCCAGAAATTAGGAAAAGAGGATAAGTTAGAACTGGGAAGGGTCCCATGTTTTCATCCAGTGCAAATGATTTTCATAAAAAGCCCTTAAATCTAATTATCCATGGAAAAACTGCACTTTGAACAGCAAGCTCAAGCTGTGGGACTTGATTCCTAGAAGTCATATTTTCAGCTCAGTGACCAACTTTCACTCCTCTTCCTGTGAACCTGACTTCAGAACTCCAGCCAGTTGGAAAGCACTTCTGTAACCAGAAAGAGAACAGCCTCAGGCTTGCAAAAGATTACAGATAGAGGATACTTGGCAATGTGAAAAATCATCCTCACTGGTGTATATTTCAACACTTCTCTGGAAGCTGAGTTCACAGGTTATTGACCATAACTCAGCATCCACCAATTCCTCCTGAAACCACTGGACCAAACCCTCCGCTTTATAAATCAGCGAAACTGCTACTGTCCCAAGTATATGCTTGATTACTACAGAAGAAAAGCCATATCAGACCTGGAGATGGTCTAAATTTTCACTTCTACCTAATTAAAGTCTTCAATTCTACACAGTGCTATTTGGTAGTAGGAAAAATTTCTGATCAAATGGGTTTTTGGAGCATAGATGAGAAAGTTCCTTTATTTTTTTCTTTTGACAGAGTAGTTTTTTTCCTTTTCCTCGTAAGCATTGTGTGTCTCACTTCTCCTCCATTGGTTAGTAAGATGTGAAAAGCCAGCTCTGACTTATCAGCAATTTTTCTCTTCTTTTAAGTACATTCAGATGATGGTTGATGATTATCAGCAGTTGTGCAAGTAACACCATTTCAGTTACTCTGGGCAGGTATTCTCTGCCTCAGACTTGATGGTGTTCCACAGCAAATACAAGAAACAGATCTTCATTGCACTGAGTTTTCCTAAGAGATTGTGGAAAAACTGAGAAGAGTGAAAGAAACTGAGGAAGAGTGAATGCAGCAATTCACATCACCCAATAACATCTCCTGTTCTTTCAAAAAATTCATGTTTGACAAACACAGAAAAGAGCAAGGTAGGAATGGGAAATGAAAGGGAAATAAGTATTCTTGTGTCTGCACTTCTCCTCCTCCTACAGTCTTCCAGAGAGTCTCACAAAATATTCATCGCTAAGCAAGGTTTTTCTCCCTGTGAACCCTGGAAGCTTATCCGTAGGGTTCCCCAGTAACTCCCATAGTCTTGCCCACATGGAGAATGACAGCTCACTGTCAGAAGGCTTTTTGTGCATTAGTGAATCCCAGTATTTCAGACTTGCAAAAAGGCACTCCCTGCTCAGAACCACTACTTTCTTAGTGTTGTTCCTTTCATATTTAATTTTAAAGCAATCAGCAGGGCATCCACTCCTGGCTGTCTCCTTCCTCTGCTAGGCTTTCATGTGTTCCTGTTTCATCCTCATCATGAGAAAGACATTTCACATGCACTTGCAGCTCCTTCATGACTCAACTGCAGACTTCATTTGAGGCAGCAATCTGCCCCTAGTTGGGCAAGCATGTCTTCAGAGGTACAGTGGTGGCAATTTCATGTGTCTTTTTAGTCCAAGTTAGGAGTGAATGTTCTTGCTATGCTATTTATTTATTTAGTTAGAATCTGAGTATTACATCTTTCCCTTTGAATTGTACCTGGACATAAAGAAGGCTCGATTTTTCACAGCTCTTTTATAGTTTAATGTACTGCAATTTCTTTGGTCACTGAAAGTGTCAACTTTACTATAGGGAAACAACACCTTGCAAGCCATCTTAGTGAAGATGAAGATATTGCCTCTCTATAACTGTCTTTCTAATCTTTTAAGCCTTTCCCAGCCCAAATTCCTGTCAAATTCACAGGAATACAAGAATCTAGGACAACAACTTACAACAATTACCAATCTGGTCTCTGTTTGAATAATGCAGTAGTTGTATAAATATTGAAGTTAGGAGTCTACATTTCTGTTTGCATTATTTCTAGCAATTAATCCTTTAAGAAGCCAAGGGGTTCATAAGTGAGAAGTGCTGCTAGTTTACATAACCTTGTTTTGATGCTTGTTTTCTTTGTGAATACTTGCCTGGACATAGACAGAAAAAAAATGTAGCTAAAATTCCATTAGCTATATACAAATTTTTAAAAATTTTAATTGTCTTTTATTTGTTCTACTATAGCTAGCAAAGAGCTGCATCTGCATTTATTTTTTGAGACAAATTTCTATTTTTAAGGCAAGGGCTGTGTAACATGAGATAACTTCCTATTTTTAAGGTAGGGGCTGTGTAAAAATTATTTGAATAATGTCTGTTGGGGTATGGCAGTACTACACAAATCTTACTGTCAATAGAGGTAGTAGGAAGAAAAACAATTGAGAGAGCACATTAACATTCCAAAGCACATACTTTTAGTTCCACAAGAAAATACTGAGCTGACAAACACTGGGCAAGATTTTTTTTGCTGCACTTTAGGTGAGTGCAGCTTCTCATTCCCATTTTAAAGCAATATTCGCAATTAAATGTGTAATCAAAACGCATATAAAGAAAGATTTAATAATACTTATTAGTGCAAACTTTCTCACCATGTGTACACCCCAATCTCCTTTCCAGAGTCTTTGTACAGTGCTGCTCAGCATCCATTTCCTGCTGTGCATCAGGGCTCAGTATCTCTGAGAAGTAGGGGAGAAATAACTTAGAGTAAGACATCATTTTTCTCCTTCTTTTAGAACCAAACCTGATATTCTAAAGCAAATGTAAAAAACTCAAACAAGCCAAAAATTAGTAGTATGGAACATGGGGCACTGACAAGGCTGTAGCTCTATGCTTCTCCCAGGTAAAGGCAGAGTTCCTAGCAGTGTTTTCACAAATGATATGCCATTTAGCAGCCAAGCTGATGTTCTCTGTGATGTTCTCAAACTGATGTTCTCACCAGTTTTCTAAGAGACTGATGTCCAAGCGGCAATACTCTTGACTAATGTTGAATTTTCTGATACAAAATACACTGCTAGTTTTGATTAACATAATGCCTAGAGAAATCTCTGTGTGAATCTGTACTGAACATAAGGTGTGCGAGAAATTTATATATTTGCCCATTTGCAGTGACCTAAAAAAGATGCATACAAGACCCAGTCTCTCAAATGCACCAAACTCCCACAATGTTTTCTGTGAATCTTCATGTAAGTGCTTTTGAGGATCTCAGTCTTGCCCTTTTGATAACCCAACCTGAACTGATGTAGCTAAGCCTTTAAGCAACTTCTGCACTGAAATACTATTTTGTGAATCAACATCTATCACAATAAGTCTTCGCATCAATAAGATATGCATCTTAGGATGAGTAGCCTCTCCAGCCAACCATTTATTAAAGATATCATGCATTTCCCTTCTTTAGGTTCTTGAGCAGCTGCCTTAAGCACATCTGTTAGTCAGTGTAGACAGCAGAGAACTTTCAGAGAGGCATTCAGTTATTAAATGGATCAACTTCCCTCCAGTTTTAAGAGGATGATAATTCTCTAGTAAATTAAGTGTTTTAATTTGTCCTGCAGAGATTTAAGAAACATTTCTGGGGGAACATAAATAATAATTGTTACATGGATCACAGTAGTTTTCATCTGTGGTCTTACAGACTCTGTAGATATCTGTGGACTACTGAGGAATCAGTGAAAGGTGATTAACAATAATAACCCACTGGTAGAAAATGTTATTTTGTTATCTAGGCATCCATGCATTCATCATAAAATTACTGGGGAATGTAAACAGAAAAAAATGTTGAAAAGCACACAGAAAGCTGCTTTGTCAGAGCCAAATGATATTAGCAGTTGGATAAATAATGATATAAAAACGTTCCTTAAATAGCTCACAATTATAAAGGGGTTTTATCAACATCTAGAGACAATAGTGATCTTACACCATTTCTGCCTGGGAGCTGTATTTCCTATATGACTAAATTTTCACAGGGCTCACTGAAGCTGTGTTTCTCCTAAAACAAATCATCCTGAAATAGGTCTGTGTTTCTGAGTCAGTTCTTCCAGCCTTATATTTGTGAGTGAGAAATGGGACGTTTGAAGTGAGGTGTTGTGCTTGTCCATATTCCTGTCTGTGGCATCTGGTTGCCCAGCAGGCAAAGGGTGAGACCTTTCAAGAGTCCAATTCTTTGAGATCATTCTGTTCACACTGATGGCAAAGAATACTAATAGGAAGTCATATAAAGAGAGAGAAGCAGTTCAACTCTGAAGACCACAACCAGTGAAAGCAACAGGAACATTTACACAGGTGATGCAGGAGGTTTTGTTTTTAGGGTACACTGTCAGAGAGGACATTATTGACTTGCTTTTATTTACTGCCCAGCAGCATTTGGAGAGTATTTCTCTTTCTCCTCCTTGTATTAATTCAGATTTGTGCATAATTACCTGCCTGGGGTTCTCATGACTAACCAAGAGGGACAATTTACATTAGCAACTTTACAGAGACCTCTGTAGGTAGAGAGATGCGGGCAGTTGAATAAGAAGAGACCACACAGATGGATTTTGTTCAGAAAATTAAAATCTACAAAGGAAAATAAACCACCACCCCAATAAATAGTTTAACTTGAAGTGAAAATTGTGCTTATGCAGCATTTGGGTGTTTGAACCTTTCCATAGAAATACAGCTCATTTTATTTAGAAGCAAACATTAGAATGATTTACAACTGCCTAGATTTTTTTTTTTCATACACAGACCAAAAAAACCCAAGCCTTTATACTGAATTCATTTGTTCATAGTGAATTTTGCCAGGGCAGGCCCATGGACTTTTTTTCTAGGTCCTCAGGAGAGTGGCATGTCCAGACCTAGTATCTTCAGTGTTTGAGAATGGCAAATGCTAAGTTTGAAAAGGTCTGTGACTTTTCTTTTCACCTTTTTTTTCTTCAGGGACATGAAAATATTTCTGATGTGATTGACATTGTCTTAAGAGGTCAAATGCTTGGTAACTGGAAAATGGGAAATGTTTGTAATGTTAGTCTGGGTCAGGCATTGTATGCTTTGTAAATGGCTATTTAGTTGTGCAGAAATCAATGGAGACTTCAAATTCGTATTTTGTCTTATTAACACATGGAAATTATATTCAAAATATGCAAAAAAAAAAAAAAAAAAAAAAAAAAGACCATACTGCCTTACCCATAAAATGCTCTTGAGGTATGGTAACCTGATAATAAGCAAATTCCATGGAATAGTCTTGTTATTTTTTATAAAATCTTACTAGTTATGTGAGCAAAAGTATGCAGAAAGAGATGAGATTGCTTGTTTGGAACAGCATCTCTTCAGGTTATTAATCTCTTCCCTTAAATGTTGATCAGCTACTCTGAGTTCCTCAGTGGAATTACTTCTGGGAGTAAACTCACATTATCTGTGAGCAGTGTGACTTAATAGAAGTAAGAAGAGTGATCCAAATCCTTGAATTTTCTTCAAATAGGGAGTGACAGAGAGATTAATCATTTTGATGGTGAGTTTTTCCACCTTTCCTTTTGTCATATGAATTTTGCTTGAATTTTGAGCAAGTTGTTAACCTTAAGCAAGTTGTTAATCAGTTGAGGTGTGTGCATATGTGTGTGTGCGTTTGTTTCAATGTATGTGGACAGTTTTTCAAAGGACCTTAAGGCCTAAAACCTTTCCATGTGTTTCAGGCTAAGATCAGGGCTCATTCTGGTGAGCTTTTATGAAAAACTGGACATAAAAGTAAACAGTCAAACTGAGGTCTTAACTGGTATGAAATCACACTCCATAGATTGATTCTGCAGAAACAGACCCAGGAAAATCTTCAGTAGGCAGATGCTTTCCTTTTAGGTAGCCCTTTAACAACCCATTAGATTTTCATGGAAGTGGTTTCTGTAAGTTATTAAATCAGTAAGCTGTTCTTGTCCAATTTCCCTTCTCAGTTCTCAGCAACTTCTCTTTGAGCATCAATATGTACTGCTAGAATAAAAAGAGAACAGTAAAATCAGAGTTCATGTGGCTCACATTTCTGTCCCTATGTCTACGGTTTATAGGATGTAATCTCTTTGCAGCTATGTGTTGTTCCCCCAGAAATTTTCTGAAATCTTCCTACTCGTGAGATGTTTGTCCAGTTCTCTATCCTACAAAAACATTTGGATGGCTCTGCTGCCTCACTGAAGTGCTGACAGGAAAAAAATTTAGTTAACCTCTGCTACATGTTGATCCCTACAAAAGCAGGGAGTTCCACATTCATATTCAAGACTAAATTAGGGCTGGTGGTCTTCGGCATTTATGGCAGCAGTTGCAAGCTTTCAAGTGACATTAGGAGCATGCTAACATTTTGAATGATGAACCCACCTTAAGTTCATCATTCAGGACTACCTGTTCTTGAGCAAATCCTAATCTGTTTGGGGATCTTATATGTGTGTGTTGTGAAACCTGTGTATGTTTATATGAAGGTATGAACAAAGTCAATTGACAACTTTTTCTTCCAAATTGATTTCACTTAAAGGGAAGGCTCACTGTAGACCAAACAACTACTATGCGTATTTCAATCAAGTAAGACACTTCAGTCAGCAGTTCCAAGATACGCTGAATGAAGGTCATTGACAATGCTAATTAGCATTAAACATTCAGAGCACTAAATCTTTCCACCTGTAGAGAGGTTCTTCATGAATCATGTTTCACCATTAGAAATCTTTAGGAGTGAGTTATGATAGTGGCAGCGCTGCTGCTTCTTTATTGCATGGGGGGATATTGCATCAGGGATATCTCATAAATAACCAGACATAGTTTCCCACCCTGAATTTTGGTAGATGGGATTACTGGTCTAAGGATTGCCATTTTCACAGGCTGTTTTTTCTATGAGCATCACGTTTTCGTTTTCTAGCAATCAAATACTAACTGGCATTTTCTTGACTGAAAGGGTTATCGAGCACTTGGGAACAGGCTGCCCATGGAAGTGGTTGTCACAATCCCTGGAGTTATTTAAAAGACATGTTGATGTGGCACTGAGGGGCATTGTTTAGAGATGGACTTGGCAGTGTTAGGTTAATGGTTGGACTCAATAATTTTAAGGGTCTTTTCCAACATTAATCATTCTGTGAATTTGTGATGTATTTTTAAGGGGAGTGTCTTGAATTATATGATCATAAGTAGTTATCAAAACATATATAAATACTTACAGTAAATTTAATAAACAACTGAAACAAAACTGAATGGTGAAATACATGAAGAAAAGCAGTATTTAAATCCTCAGTTCTACATTTACATTGTATAGTTTTATCTCCCAACACATTCAGCATAATCTTTTAAAATAGTAAACTATTTCAGGTAATTATTTCTCGATCATTATAATTCAGCATTATTTAATCAAACTCATGCTGGTTCTTATGTGATGCTTTCACACATAATTTTCATTTTAGATCATAAGACTCATGAAATTTTTCTACCGAGTAAAATAAACATATAGGAAAAAAACAACACCTACACTCACATACTTACTTAACTTCTTAAGTACATGGTGTGACTTCTGGGGATAGTCCTGTGCAGGGCTAGGAGTTGGACTCGATGATCCTTTTGGGTCCCTTCCAACTCAGCATATTTCACGATTTTTTGATTATTACTTATAAACGTTTCCATTTTTTCCTTCATAGAATTGTGAAAAAAGGAAATTTATTGTAAGTTCGAGGATAGGGAGCACCTTGAGGTAGTGTACATACATAACTTTAAAGTTTTGAAACATTTTAGGAGGGATGGGTGTAAACTTTTGTCTTGAAGTCTTTGAAAGATAATATAGATCATAAAGGAGAACACAGCTGAGCAAGCACTGGGTTAAATATGTTTTGAAGTGACCTTTAGAAGATACAAATGGGTTTTTATGCTTTTTTCTTTTGGGTAGAGTTTTTGGATTTTTTTGCTTTAAACAATAAACTTTCACATGTTCAGTCCTGTGTAATCAAGATAGTTCATGATTGTGAGGCACTGAAGCTGCATGTCCAGTCCTGAACTGTCAGTCAAGTTGATAAGTTTGTGTCCTGTTAACTGTTTTTCACTAAACAACAAATAAAAATTATGCATTGCCCTGAATAACATTTTTTTCTGTTCATACACTTCTAATTTTTAGCATCCAAAAAGAGTATAATATTACTGAATGTCAATATAAGTTGTATTTTCTCTTCCCAAACTAACCCTTCTGCAACTCTGCATCGTGGGCTTTCTCTTCCATCTTCTGTACTATTACTGATAGTACTTGCTTAATAATAGTGGCTTTCTCCTTGTATGTCTGACTTGGTATTATTCTGTCCTGAATTTATGTCCATTCTCTGTTCAAAGAAGAAATATTTGTTCTTCATATTCTTACACAATTTCAGATCTTTAGGCAGTCTAATAGTTGCAGAGTATATTAGGACACCACTTAGACTATGAATAATTCATGCCAGTGTGCTTTCTTTCAGTGTACATTTGACTCAGTAGAACAATTCAGTGACAGGGATGCTAAGACTGTAGATTTTACTGACGCTTCAAGAAGAGCTCTTGGATATGGCTTTTAGGGTACTTAAACACATTTGGGTTTATTTAATTTCTGGTCAGGTACCTCACCTGAGATTTCACACCCTGTCTCCCTACCATATAAGTCTTGTGCTGCCAGATACCATCTGTGACACCAAATAAGTTTTGCAGTGTACAGCAGGTTAATATAGCAGTTAATATAGCCCAACTAAGTATGATATTTGACATAAAATGTAGAGACCTAGAGTGTCTTTATCTTAAAATATTTTTATTCATTATTTTTACGTGTAATGATGCTTTTATTGTTTCACTGGATGTAGTGACAGTATCAGTTACCTAGGGTGGGTTTGTTGGTTAGGAATCAGCTTTTGCTGCAGTGCAGAGTTATGATCCAAGTACTATGAAGCAGTACTTTAGGTTGAATGATTCATCATGGAAAACAGTATTTTAGGTGAACCAGAAGGTACAACAGTGTGATGATAAATGAGCTGATTCATGAACCTTGTTCATGAAGCTAGCTAATAATACCTCTGTGATGGTCTGCATTGATACCCCTCACAAATGCAGCCAGAGAGGGTTACTGCTTTCATGTGGTTTGGATTTGATTTTCTTCTTCCTTTTTTTCACCTTCTTGTGAGAAATACTGAAAATTATACACTGGAGCTAAGAACTTGTGCTATCCTGTTTGTCAAGAATACAAAAGTTAACTATTAAATAGTTGTTTGAAGCTCTGACACGAGCTTTATCAAACTTATTTTTCCTGCCTGCTGTGCTCAAGTTATTACTGATGTCCTGTGCTTTAAATGACATAGGAAGCATGGCATTTTCTTGGAGGAAGCCTCTGTGAGACAAATTACTGGATAGAGTTGTTGACTGATTTAGGAGTTTCAATGCCATCCTTTCTCTGAAGCCTTAGCAATCTGCTGAAATGAATGACTGAAGGTTAACCATATCCCCCCCTTTAATCCTTCATCACCTATCTCTGCTTGCTGATGCTTTTTACACTAATTTGGAGCACTTCTTCTGCCCTTCTGAGAAACTCTTAACTCAGTGATGACACTTTTGAAACTCAGGAGCTTCACAGTGCAGTGTAGTTAATAACACCTTCCTATCTCATGGATTTAGTACCTTTACTGTGGCCACTAGCAACTTAATTTGCTAGGTATATAGCATAACATGAAATCTATCTGTCTTTTGATTTGCCTAGAAATTAACACTGTCAGCTGGATTGACTAGGAGCATGCTGCAGTCCTTGATGCCATGTGTGAATCTGCCTTTGGATATCTAAAAAGTACCTTTTTTTTTTTTTCTCTTCCTCTGAATGTTCAGAGTATTAAACTAAAATATGTTTTGATTTTCTATATATTTCCTATTTGTAGAACTGGGAATTACAGATTGAATACAATCTGTGCTGTGGCCAGAACATTGCAGGAGTATTGTTTTCACAATACTGGCTGGTTGGACTACGTCTGACCTGTCAGTTCGTGCATTTGGGTAATGAGGGCAAGAAGTGAGTTTTGATTTTGCAGCACTCACCATTTCACAAGCATCAGAGAGAGAGAGTCTTCTTGCCCTGATGAAGGCAGCACATCCCACCACCTGTTTCACCAACAGCTCCTCTTTCCTGTGGTTTTCCCTAGAGCTGAAGCCTTGCCCATGGCTCCTCTTGCTGTGGTGTGCTCTCCCTCCTGCCTCTCCAGCTGCCTGCCTGTGGCCACGGCAGGACAATTAACTCCACACTGGCTTCTAAGCTTATAAGCCATGAAGCTTATTACCTCCTGTTGTGTTTTGTGTGCCACTTGCTGGCAACCCGGCTGCCCAGAGACATATCTGGAGGATGTATGGTTCACAGGTATCACACATAGCATGAAGATCTCTTCCATTTACATAGTGAATTTTTGCTTTTCTTTTTGAAAACAGTACTGCTGGTATTTTCCACTAAAAAGCTTCTGAATAAACACTTTTCCTCCTACTTTGGTTTTGATTTGATAAAATTTTCAGCAAAGTCTGAACATCAGCAAAGATCAATGTCCCTTTACTCTTCTTTGCTTTCCACCTTTTTCTTTTTTTTCTTAGTATATGTTATATCTTCCTTCTCCTGCAAACAAATCCCAAATCCAGAACTTAGGAAAATATTATCAATTTACTTGTTGTCACCATCATAGGTGTGGTTATGTGTAACAGTAGTTAACACAATGGAATGTGGGGATTTGTCATTGGCTAATTTTGAATAGGAGAAAGTTCCGTGGGGGAACCAGTACAAAAGTTGGCATGTGCAGTAATTCTCTGTTAAAATACTTTGTAAAATAACTACATGTTGAAAGTAAAGTAATAGAACAGGAAGTGGATAAATATTTTCAATCTATAGCCCCTAATGTTTGAAGTAAAATTCATTGTGACTAGTAGGAAATGGGACACATTCACAGCACTAAAATGAAAATTCCCTTCTTACTGTGGCAAAGAGAAAAAGAAAAAATTTAGGGAGGTAAACAGGAAATTTCACTGTGCATTAGGCACCAGGAATAGTGAGGTACTATTTTGAAGGAAAATGCTGCAAATGCTGTGATAACTGGCATTATCTTTGAGTTGGTATTCATGAAGTTTATAATTAATTAGAATGTGTTGTTACTCTTGCAGCTGAATTTTAACTCTGCAGCGTTTTAGCATGCTCTTTTTTCTTTGACCTAAATCCGTCTAATTTTTTGTCTTCGTTAAAAGCACAGAACAAAACCAGTATTGTATCTTGGGTTGTGCTCAAGCAGATCAAGTAGGTTTGCATTGCTAAGCAAAGCCATATACATTTCAGTCATCCCAGAAATACTTGAGCTCAACATAATTAAGTGAGGTGAGTGTCCACGTGATGGAAATGTTAACGTTTTTGCTTAAACCTGTTTATAAAACAGACAGTCCAATAAGGGAACAAAGGAGGGGGACAAATCTGAAAATGTAATCAGGCATAATAACACTTAAGCTTAGAGAGGTGAAAAGCATTTCATTTGTAGATGTAGATGAAATGTCATTACAATTCAGTGTCTTCAGAAGAGTTCTTCATTTATGTTCATTAACATTAGCATTTCTTAAGGATGATTTAATGTATATATATTTGAAAGCTTTTTTTTTTTTTTTTTTTTTTTTTACTGGGAGATTATTCAGAAGAGCATGGTTACATTCTTTCAGATATCATATAATCAACACTTTCCAATTCCGTGATTAAAATTTCCATTCTAACCAGAAAAAAATGGAATACATTTAAAAAGGCTGAGAAAAATAACAAAACACCCTATGTGTTAACACATTCAAGACAATTGCTCATGGTGTTATTAGATTCTGTTTTGTTATTTGAAAGTTCGTTCTATTTACTCTCTTTAAAAAACTTGGTTTTAATTAAAAACATTCTGTGGGTTTTTTTCACCATCAAAGCAGAGATCTTTGATCAGTTGATAGAACAGGATCACCAGCTGCCATACAATCTTTCATCCCGGCACATCTTGCTGATGCCTCATGGCCCTAAGTGAAAGAAATTGTCCTTGCAGCCCATGGGTATGTCCCTGTGTACTAGCAAGTCTTGTCCTCTAAATAAGTTGTGAGCCTAAAGGCCATATAATGCCAAACCAGGAGGCACTGCTGCCTGCTAGGAAATGGGGTGGCCACAAATTCTTTTTAATATGAATAATGATCTGGGATTCTAGGAGAAAGGCTGATGTGAAGATATGAGTATTTCTCATCAGCAGTGTGAAACAAACAAGAGGTACAGAATTAAATAAGTTTTGAAGCCTTCAGAACTGACCAGATCCTGCAAACTACAGGGCCTATTGCAATATTTATTGAAGAACCTCAATTGTAACACTTGCATAGACTGGTTCACATCTTTTGCAAGATGCAACACTGAGATCCTTCCGTAAATATAAAAAATTATCAGTACCTTTTAAAGTTTTTAATAGGATCCATTTTTTTTTCTGTCTCCAAAACTTCTTAATGCACTGACACCTATTCATGAAAGGTTTTTCTGCACTGCATATACAATTCACTGTCAAATGTACATCCAACAACTACGTATGGAATTTTTTTCAAGAGTATCTGTAGCCACTGGACAGCTTGTTTCTGCATTTCATTAGCTTTCTACCTGCCTACAGATAAACCTGTGGACAAATAAAACATCCTTGAAGTGCAAGAAACGTCTGAAGGGGGAACTGTACGTTAAGGACAATGCAAATGCAGGATCTCACAGCAAACAGAAGACACACAACAAGCTAGAAATCCTGCTCTTGGTGTTTTCCCCAATTCTATCTGGATCAGTTTCTGTGGATTGAGATGCAAAGATAGTGAGTTTCTTTTATTCCCAATAGAAGAATTTTCCAGGCAGATTTAAGGAAAATGTAACTCCAGACTGAACTTTCTGGTATCCTGGTTGTATGCACAAAGCACTGGTGGAGCTATAGCAGAGTAAATTCCAGGAGGTGGATCATTTCTGAAGGCAGGCAAAAAGAAAGGAAGCTCTGCTCACCCTATTTCAGGATTGTTTTATCACATCTTTATTCCACAGTGAGGAACACATTTATACACATATGGTTTAAACTGGTGACCCAGATATAAAGAGGTATGTATCATCTTACCCTATCTAAGCCACCCAGTCTCCTCATAGCTTTTGTTATTTTTTTGGACAGGTTTCACCTTCCGCTATGGCATTTCCTGTGTTTAGATGTTTTAGAGGCATGCAGTTGTTTGAATGGCTGGGTTTCAGTTGTGCTGATGAGCAAGTAGCCTAATTTTAAATGTTGGCAGTGCTGTTTCAAGTGTGATTTTATGATATTTGTTTTGAATGTTTGTTATTATGCTCTATATTTTGTCCTTTTTTCTTTTTATTTTTCTGTCAGTCTCTGGAGGTTTTCTAGAATTAGCTAAGCATGGTCACAGCTGACATCATCTTGTGCTGGTGGTAGTCCTTATTTTGATTAGGAGGTTAAACTAAATTACATCCAGAGGTTTTTTCCAAGCATTCTTTCTGTGATTCATCATGTATTGGTCATTCACTTTCTGTGTATCAAAGGTGCCCTTAACTTCATATGCTTCTTATGACTTAACAATTTTGTGATGGTAGGGGAAATAATTTTCTGTTCTGCATCTGGATGAAATCCCAAGAGACACAAACTCCTGTTAGTGACAGAGAATGCCACATTCAGATGGCATGTGCTGTTAGTAAAAATCTGAGTTATTCTGTAGTTGTTGCCTGATCTTTCCTTCATGGAACAATCGTTGCACACTTGAAGTGATGGGGGGGTCCTAAGAAATTGTACATTCTGGCTTCTTTCGGTGGTTGTCTGAAAAGCTTCTCATTTTGTGCACAGATCTACGAGCAGATGGTTAAACAGCAGAGAGGAAGAAAAGAACTTATCTATCTGGAGAGCAGGATGTAGCAGTGGACAGTACACCTGGAACTTAATTCACTGGTGTTTCTCCTGTGCTATGCCAGCTGCAAAGTTGACAAAGCAGTGGACCCTTGATATTTGCTTGACTAGACATTTGCAGAACTGTAAATGTGCTACATGTATTGCTGTATTTATTGGGCCAAGGTGTGGTATCACTCTGAAACCTCCGGCAGACCCTGTATCCATGCACTTTACCATGGCGAGAGATAAATAGATTGGTGATGGGTAATGGAAAAATGACAATCAGTTGGGGAATGAAGAAGGTTGTTTAATGAGCTGAACATAAAAAATGAATAAAATTTAAATGCATATCTTGACTAAGTGAGAAACAGATGGAAGAAATCTACAAATTTTGGGGGTGTGAAAGCTCTCTTCGAAAATGCAGCTCTGTTGAAATCAAAATACTTCACAAAGCAGGTCAACTGCAGTAGACTTTTGCTTCAAAAAAATAAGTCTGTCAGACAAAACAGATTTTAATATTTTGGAATACATATTTTTTACTTCTCAGTTTTGAAGTGATTCTTTCATTTTTTTATATTCTTTGATTTATTTAGAAATAAGTGTGAACACTAAACAAATAATCAAAGGAGCCACTGAATTTTCCTTCCAAGATTATTTGAAGTGTTTCAGTTTTGCTGTAATTGGAGCAAAGCCAGAGTATAAAATCCTTGGAAATTGCTATCATCCGTTCAGTTCCCAGGGGTGCCTGAGAAGGACTCTGCTCTGTATCACACTTCAGCTAGTATCTCTTGAGATGCAGAAGCAGCAGTAATTGCCTATAGCTGTACTACAGCTCATTTGCTTTGCACTTAGGATTGTAAGGGCTTGACTGTACAAGTGGTTTCAACATCATACTGCACCTGATGTCCAGCTGTAGTGGTAGTGCTTCCCCTGTCACACTGCACTGAAAAGCAGAAGCCTTGTTCTTTGTGTTCCCCACGTGCTGCACCTAATCTCTTTCAGGATCAAAACATTTGTAAGGGAAGATTTTCCTATTGACACTTTCTGGTGACTATATAAGGGATTTAGCAGAGCTTTTCTTTCTCTGACATCCTTTTCCTGTAAAATCTAGTATGAGGAGACTGAGACAAGTGCTGACTTTGCTGTCTTGCAAAAAACAGCTCAGTTGGCAATTGACTAATTGTTTTGTACCATTGAAAGATTATTCCTGTGTTTGTACATGAAGGATTCTCTGATAAAATCTTGTGCTTGAGTGTTTAAGGTGTCATTTAGTGTTGAAAATGCTATTGTTCTTGTGGGAATTCACAGAAAATGTGTCTTGGAAAAATGTTTGCTATCACTGCCTACTTAACATAGTCCACGATAAATCTTTTGCATTACAGCAAGTTGGTTTGCTCCTTTTTAAGAGACAAATTTCATTGTTTTTCATTTTGTCTTGTAGGTAGGATATTTAAAGAAACAGGTAGATAGGACGTCATTAAGAAGTCAAACAATTGATTGAGGTTCTCAATTAAGCATGAAAACTGAAGAAAAAAAGACTTGTAATTTTCATCTTGGTTCTGGATTCATGAAGTTTGAGAAATTTAGCATGATCCATTCAGCACTTTTTTGTCCACTTTGATGCAGTGCTGTTGTTACTGTGAAATCCATGTTTGAGGGCTTTTTTCCTCTCAGGCATGCACATCACTCTCACTGTGGATAATTGGTTATGTATGGGAAGCATAGGAAGAAGACTTAAGTGCTTGCAAAGACACAGCTTCACAGAACTGCAATAAATAGCTACTTTAGCAAATGGTTTTAAAAACTAATTTATTAGTTTGTCCTTTTTAGACATACTGACCTTTAAACAAGAAAATACAAATTGCTCTATGATTTAAAGACATTATATGGCATTTTGAAGTGCTACTCAAGAGCTTTGTGTGCGTTCAAGATCAGTGGCCAATTTACTTTGGGGAATGGAGGAGCTTGGTGCTCCACCTATCTGTCTTTTCAGCAGATTCACTACTAGAAAAGAAAGTAAATTTGTCCCTGTTAAAACTTTAGTTCTTCTGTTTCGTTATCTGTAAAACTAACTTTGCTCTGCTCAATAGGTAATGCCACTCTGTGATAGTTTGGACCTTGGCTCCCTGCCAAATGCCCGAACCTTTAGTAGCAGCCCTCCCTTTCCCTCTTCCCTTAGGGTAAAGAAAGAAAAAAAAACTATAAAAAAAAATTAAAGAACCCAAAGTCAAGCTGCTTATATAAAAATATATATATTTACGTGAAATCACAGTTATATACAGTTAAGATGCTATATACACAGTAAAAGGGAATCAACCCCCCGAAGGGATAGGGAAAGGGGAAAAAGGGACAAGAGGGAACAAAAAGGGACACCAAATAGATACACACAATCAAACCCGAGAACTAGTACAATAACTAGTAAAACAAATCTCACCACGTCCCTTAAAACAGCAGGGTTGGCAGACACAGCCAGCACTCTCCAAACCTCCACGTGGCAGGACAGTGGACTCTGCAGGCCTCAGCCTTAGATAAGCGAGACCAGCGCAGGGACTCACTGTTCCCAAACCTCGCCGGAAGAGAAGAGAGTGAGGTCTCTAATCTCCAACTTATTTATGGTTTACATAAAAATCGTATGGAATACTGGGTACTTGGCCACTTCCTTGGTTACAAACTGGTCACCAGGAAGGCCTAGACCAAAACCATCACACACTCCAGTCTGCATGACAGCTGGGGTAGGATGCTCGGAAAGTCTTTAGATTTCCTGTACTGTGTGAAATGGACACTGATGAGTGTTTCAACAGAAATGCCTTTATAAGATACTGTTTAGGAAGAACTTGTATCTTTGTGCTTTGTACCACTTTAACTGGGATTCACTGTGTTTCAAGTAAAAGGTTTTTACTATGAAACATAAAGAAAATATTCTATCATATTAGTGGAGTTATATATTTGGAAATTGTAAAGTGTTTCTAAAATTAAAATAAATTACTTGAAGGTGCGGAAGCAAAGGAAGATTTATCATTTCTATACCTATGCAGGGAAGGTAATTAATAGCTATTGTGTCTCTAACAAATAGTTAGCATATGCAACATGGAAATTTGCAAAAGTTGCAGGCTGTATTGCAAAGTCCAGACTAGAGCTACAAATGCAAATAGCTCAAAAACTGGAGCTGTCTTCAAAAGATGTTAAGAATTTTAGATTTTTAGCTTTGTTCTTTTGGTTTGGTTTGGATTGCTTTCTTAATGAAAAAGGCCAAGCTGGATATGAAATAAATAGCATTATGTACAAAAAACATCTAGTAGCTTTACATAGTATGTACAGAGTGAATTAAATGCGTCATACAAGCTAAATTTTTTCAAACTTCAGCTCTCTGTGTGTGACAAAGAGATTTTCTAATAGTAGATGCGAAGAAATAGCCAGAAATCTATGCCGATCTAATGACAAAGCAGGTTATGAACTCAGCTTCATTTAGGACGGAGATCAATGTAATACCAAGATAAGGGCCATTAAGGTTTATTAAATTTGTCTAACAATATCAGCCATACTTAGTTTAAAATAATACATGTATTATTTATGAAATATGTACAGTCTGGAGGTAGTTTGCTTTCAGATCGTTCCTGTGAAAAGTAGTCCTTTATGATGATTTCATAAAGCCATTAAATGGCTAGACCAAATGTATTATTAAAGTGCTTAAAGAGATATTTCATACAGCAGGAGGAAGCAATATGTGTTCCTGTTGTGATGCTTTTCTATTCCTGAGAGAAAATATTTTTTTTTAATATGTAAATACTGAATTTGTAAAATATATGTAGAAAAGCTCTAGTAAGATCCTAGGAGCTCCAGATCAAGGCTTAGCTTGTAGAATATCTATGTGTGGTGCAGATGAGTCCTTTGAAAACAGATAAGCAGAACAATGGTTGTTCATTAAGCATGGTCGTGGAGGAATCTCTTTAAGTAATGGGGACACAAGCCACTGCCTCAGCCTCTTTCTAACCGGTATGGTGTTTAACAGATATTTAACTGTTCTGAGGTGGTCACCTGGGGTGGGAAGGACTGCTGCTTGTCAACACTGGGAAGGCCCACTGCTAGTTGACTTTGTCTCTGGTGACCACAGATCTGAGAGCTGTCTGTGCTGGTCCGGGGTGCTGGGTAATACACAAAATCCTAGTCCTTGGTCTTCTAGTGCTAATTGGGCTTGATCTAAAATGCCTTCACAGAGCAGACCCTTATGACTCAGAGTAACATCGTTCTTGAATAATCATAGGCTTTTCTCATATTTTGGTACTCCATTAGGTAGGCAGAGGCCAAATTTTTTTTGCAAATACTATGCAAATGTGTCACTGCTGACTTCTCCTGATGATTGGCCTTCAGAGCTCAGTGCCATGCTTATTCAGGTAGCCTCATAAACAACCAGTCACAAAAACACTTACACTGAAAGGTACAATGTGAAGGTAGAAATAGATACTTAGTTTAGATCTTCTCAAACATTTAAGAAAGCAATTAGTGTATGGCTTTTTGACCTTCTAGGAGACATGAGAAAAGATTTGTTCTCTTAGTGATTTAAGATTTTCCTTTTTGAACCTTTATCTTCTGCATCTTGTGCTGATCTTTTCCTCGAGTCACTTAATTGCTGCCTCACAGGAGCCTCTGTGGAGTAAGTCGAAGCTGTGCAGCAGTCCTGAAGCCCGTGGATAAGCAGAGGGAGCATGTTGAGAGGTTATAATAATAGAGATACCAACTACTCTGCTAAAAACCTTGGCTTGCCCCTGAGCCTGTCAAAGATTTCTGCACTATCTTGCCTCTTTTCAGTACCCCTAGAAAAGCCAAAGCCATTGCGCTCAGAAAGCAGCATTCGTTTTCAAAGCCTTGCTAGTCTTGCACTGCTATTTTTGTACTGGAGAAGCCCTAAAAGGAGTGCTCAGAATTCACTAATTCTCTTCTTTTCCCCTTCCCTGCAAAACGTGTGGAGAGATTTTATTACATTTCAATATGTTTATTTAGTTAATCATACAGACAGAAACTCACATTTCTGTCAGGCACATTTCCATTTCAGTGGTCCATCATGGAGAGTAGAAAAATATGAAAATAGATTTACTGGAATCTACATGAGTGGTACAAGCATCTACTCCCAGGTAATCTATCTCATACTGTCATCTTTATTGCTATTTGTACATGAGCATCAGACGTACTTCAGGCCTCATGCATTGTGAAGACAGACCCATGGGATGAGGGGTTAAATAGCTTGTGTTACTTTTAAAAATTTGAACATCACAATAATAGTAATATAGCTGGCTGATTTTTTAATAGGTTCAAATATAGTATTTTTTCTTATGTTCAGCATTGTTCATGAATCAATGATAATCTATTGATGGGTTGAAAGGGCAACAGTTTTCAGAATTAAAAACAATTCATTTTTAGTAGGCTGAAGAGTCAGCATTCTTTATGGAAAGAGTAACCTTTTTTCAAATTCAATTAATAAAGACAATACTGATTTAATTACAGGAGGAACTTGCCATCCCTTGGATATGATGGAATACAGTTCCTCTTTCACTTATTTCTTGCTGATTATGGAGCAAAGAAAACCCTAGACACGAGTTCCAGGTTTTACAGAAGTGCTTAAAGCAGTAGTGGGTCAGATAATTTTTGTTGATAGTTGGATGAGACACGTGTGTTCTAATTTGCAGACCCTTTAGCTATTAAACTACTAATTCAGAACAATTTTCTTCTTAAAGGATTAATTTATTTGTAGATGAGTATGTTACTGATATAACTTACGGTTCCTGAAACAACTGGACACATAGAACAAGTAGGGAGTTCAAAAAAACTGCTTTAACAATAGAATCTTTCAAAAGGAATAAAGCAGAAACAAATTACAATTGTATTAACAAAAATCATAAAATTAAATTAATTAATTTATTCTTTCTGTGGTAAGCACTCCCTGATGTACAAAACCCACTCATTAAAAATTAATGAAAAATATATAAGATCCATGATTTTGCTTTAGTTTTGTGAAAAGGCAATTATTCTTCACAGGATAAAGAGAATTCTTTTCTTTTTACATACATAAGTGTCAGTTTTGGAAACTGTCATCATCATCATCATGGCTAGGCTTCGCAAATGAAGATTTGAGAGGGGCTCTACCCACACTTGCTGCAAGCGTGCTGATGGCTAAAAAGGCCAATGCGAGATAGACAAGTCCAGTTGCAGAAGGCACAGCAGAAAGACTCCCCAGGTGATAAAAAGCAGCAGCAGCGTTATAGATGGTGTGTCTCCAGGCCTCCCGATTGGAGGCCAGGGTAGACCAGTGCTGGTGATCAATATGGCCAAGGCTGAGGGATTGTTTCAGGCAGTCCTTGTATCTCCTCTTCAGGGCTCCTCTCTTGCGGCAGCCAGTGGCAGGTTCCCCATAGAGCACGATCTTAGGGAGGCGATGGTCCTGCATCCTGGAGACGTGCCCTGCCCAGCGCAGCTGTGTTCTCAGCAGCATGGCCTCAGTGCTCGTGACTGCTGCCTGTTCAAGGACAGACGTGTTGGTCACAAAGTCAGCCCAGTGGATGTTTAGGATTGTATGGAGGCAGCACTGATGGAAGCGTTCTAAGAGACACAAGTGGTGGCAGTAAATGACCCATGATTCAGAACCATATAAAAGAGTAGACAGTATAATGGCTCTGTAAACACTGATCTTAGTACTTTTCTTCAGGTGTTTGTTTTGCCAAACTCTTTTACATAAGCGTCAGTTTTGGAAACTGTACAAAAGTAAAAGAAGTGAATGAGCAGGCCACCAAGTAGAGAATGTATTGCACACAGAGTCTGTTAAAATGCAGTGGTTTACTCTTGACTACAGCTATTCCTTATTTTATTATTATGTTTACTTATTTCAGTTTGCATCATTCACACAATCTACAAAATAATTGTCTGTAAGGAGTGTTTTTTGCATAATATAGATAGTATTCTAGATAATATGAGAACACAGTAATCCTGATACACCATTTATTGTGGGCATGGCCAAGTGTATTCTTTAGTTAGTGTCAGCTAGGTTTGTTGTCATAAAAACATCTGTTACAGATCATGGAGAATTTGTGGGGTTTTTTGACAAGAACGATTCAGTGGTTCTGTATTAATGTAGATCATCTCTTCTAGATTTTCAGAATTGTTTTAGTCTTTAGAATCTGTTTGTCAGAAATGCTGTAGGAGCCATGATAAGATGTTTTGCCTGACATAAGTTCCATTTTTTTATACCTTACTGTCTCAAAAACAGCAGGAAAAAAAAAAGTCATCCTCAAACAAAACAAATTGTCATGCAGCAAGATAAACCCTAACCTATCAGTTTAAAAAATGAAGAATATGACTTGTCTTACAAAACCAAGAGGCAACATCATTCCTACCTTAATTTTTATAACTCTTTTTGCACGTTTCTGTTGTTGTGGCAATAAATCTTTGCCTATGTGATCTGTCATGCTATGGGTTATCTTCTCTAGCTTCTGGGATTTTGAAGCTTATTGTTGTCTTCATCCATGATTCAGAGGACAGTGGGGCCTTTGGCAGTGAACAGAGCTCTTTCATAACTGGCCATCTGCGACGAGTTGCTGACAGGGGCAGTACACACAATCCACCATCATTGTGGGCAGGTGAATAGGAGTAATAGTGAATAGGGATTGAACAATCAATTGTTTTTTTCTAGTCCTATATGGAAGGTTTCTTTGTTATTGAAGAATCCTCAGGGATTTTGAAGAACCCTTGGGCATCCCTGGCTGACTTGTCCTGTCCTTCATTTCCAGGCAGCTTCACAATCATTTCCAAGCTGGAGAGTTCCCATGGAGCATAGTCCCTTTACTCTGTTGTTTCTTTGAAAGCAGTGACCTTAGATCTGCGCTGCCTAAACATATACTTGATTACGAGAAGCATTTCCGAATGGGAGGATTCCCCCACTGCCCAACTGTAGCATCAGTGAGATTTCTGATTTACATTTCATGACTCCAGCTGCTAGGAGTAGATAGCATTTGCTGTTTTTACTTTAAGAGCTCTTTGGAAATCTGAAATTTTGCTCTTCCTTTTTAGACTGACTCCTGAATCCTTCCCTTTTCTAAAAGGGATGTAATTCTTGTTGAAGTAAATTTTTTGAGGAAAAACCCTCTCAGTATGTCCTCTTATCAGTGAAGTTTTTTTCAGACTGTCTGGCCTTCAGATTTCTGTGGATCAGTAGCTGTACATGTGATTATTATTTGTCAACATTTTCTTATCAGTGTGGTTAGTGTATACTACTTATAGAACTGGAGTGGTTACACCCACACAAGATCCATGCAAAGCTACCCAGGATGATGCTTACTACATTTGCAAGAGGCATCCTGTGATTGTTCTGACATTGCAAGAACTAGTTATTTTATATTCAAGACATGGTAAAAGACCTGAAAAAGATGTTTCGATGACTCTGACTCTAGTCAAAAGTAGAGTATAGTAAAAATAGCTCCAGAGGCAGATCTGCAGATCTGAGCCTCCCTGCAGGATATTATCCTCAGGTCGGACCATTATGGCAGTTCTGCTCCTACAGTGAAAATCTTGATCCTGTCTAGAAGTTTTGTAACTATTAATCAGACTGGGATGAGGCAGTAAGAACTGCTCTTGGTTAAACACTGCTGTCCTGCCACTGAAGCTTACAATACACGTTTTTCTCCCCAGGAGTATAATTGGATTGTAGGCTTTTGTAGCAAACTACAAAGTGGTCCAAACTTCCTCTCAATGAATTCCTGCTAAGATTTTCATTTCACACAAGAAGAAGAATATAGAACATCAACTAATAAGGCTACATGGTATAACCTTGCCCATGGAGAGCAGCTGAGTGTTGCTGTCCAGGAAATTTTACTTTAACAACAAGCCTCTGAACATTAGTGATGCTGAGTCTTATCATAACATAACCTCTCCAAAATCTGTGAGATCTTTTGTGTACTGAATACTGAAGTAGACTGCTGCAGTAGTAGTGCTGTTTTATATAAATGTTAAAGCTACATATGTTGCTAAATAAAAACTACTCATAGGTTTATAAACATAGCTCTGTAGAAATGTGACAATACTTCTGATGTCTCTAAACAGCATTTTTTTATTTGGTGTTTCTTTTCAGTTGACAGATACATCAACTTAAAAGTAGCCATACGGTTCCCCGCTGAATATGAATTTCAGAGGGCTGATGCACATTGCTTAGTCTAAAAGACTAAAATAAGATACTCTAAAGCTATTTGCTCTGAAGTTGCCAGACTTTACAGGATATACATAAATAACTTTGTGCTAAACTTGAATCCACTCTCAAAGTTAAGCCATATGCCAGTATCAAGATCTCCAGCACAAGAGCATTAGACATATGAACCATTCCCTAATATTTCAGTGGAGGAAGTGTTTGATAGGAGACTGCAGCCCATGCCTCCTGGGGCTTGAGTCAATGGAATGACTTCTGGTCACCACCATAGAATTTTGCTCAGGCACCATCTGTCTGGATTTATCCCCATCTTGGTAGTAGACATCTGCTTATTTGGGAACAGGATCAGGTCTTACATAATACTGTCATGTATTTAACGGGCCATTGGAACAGGCAGAGTAGAACTGATTGTCAGGATAACAGTCTAAATAAAATAAAGCACCCAAAATGTTGCATTAATAATGCAACATTAATAATTAATAATGAAGGAGTAAGCTGCTTTCTCTGAGAAAAGCATTTCCTCAACAGATAAATCCCTTGGAAGAATGTAGGACTTACTTATGAGAAAAAAATACTGAAAAGCTCAAGGAATCTAAGAAAGGGGGCTGAAAGGAATAACGCCCGTTTTCCTCCCTTTCCCCATTTATTTTTTTCAGAGGGACACTGTGAATCATATGCCTCTTGATACTTGCAGGAATGATCTAACTGTCCAAATGGCTTAAAGAGAGCTTCACTAGGAAAGAAAATAATCAATAGCATGAGATATTAAAAGGGATTTTTTCTCCTTCTTACTCCAGGCAGCACTGTCAACTCTCTATTGAATTTATGATCTACAGGAAATTAAACACTGACAGCATCACCAGCAAAGATAAGCATATATTGCTTAGGGTTAATGACTTGCTGAATTTTCTAAATCAAGCTATGTATACATTAGTACCTCAGATTTTTATCAAGTGACTGTTGGCAAGTAACCATGGATAATGATAGCAAATGAAAATTCCTTTTATAAATGACAGAGTCGTGCTGTTGCATTTTAAGCTCTGGATTTCCAAATATCTACCTACTGTCCTGGCAGAACTCATTTGCATGTGTGCAATATTTTGTTTTAATAACATAATTGTTGTGTCATCCACTCTTGCACACACTTATAAAGCTCTAGAAAACAAATGAGAGATGCTGAAGCAGTTTGCAGTCCAGCATATTTTGAAACGTGCCCATGGTAGACTCCAAATTCATAATTAAGCATCTAAATTAATGGCTCTATTTAAAAAAAAATGGTGGGCTCCCAGGAGTTCCTTTATTTGCTTGAGATATACTGATCTTCAAATTAGGCCACAGCTCATGGTCTCTGCAGCTCTAATCAGATGTTTTTCTTAACTTTCCAGCTTCCCTGGAGCTCTAGGCTCCTTCCAGCTCGAGGCATAAACAGATTGATTAAGCCTGGAACTTTTTAGTTTGCTTCTGTTTTAAAATCACATAAAAGGGGGAGGCTAGTGGCAGATCAGCATCCTTTTCCTTTCAGTGCCTTTCCAAAGAGCAGTTGCCTTTCCAGACTTGCCTCACTGACATACCAGGGGGAGGCTCCTTGATCACCAGGGTTGATGTCCTTTGTGAAAGCTACCCCACAAGACTGGTGATGATCAGTGGGAATTGGCTGATAAGGAAAGGGCTGTGTGATACATACACAAACAGAGAGCCTTACTACTGTCAACATTTAGGTTATCTATTTGGTCACAGGGAAAAAGAGAGAGAGAGAAGCTCCACGCAAAATGTTCTGAATCATCTGGAGGATCCTGTGTCTTTCCACTGGTCACGGGGGGAACCTCGTTTATCAGTCTAAACTAGATACCTGAAATTCATTCAGTAATTCTCCAGTGTGGCTGAGCAAGTAGATAGTGTTAACTTACTGTTTTCTGTATTCTACCTATGTGATCTTTTCATTTCTTACTAGAATTGAAGGAGGCAGTTGCAAACCAGGTTTTTTTTTTTTTTTTTAATGAGGAAACATAGAGGCAAAGAAAAAGCAGTTTTGCCAAAACTGAAGGAAGAATCTATAGAGCAAAGATTTCCTTTGGGATGCATAATGTGGTACATACGTCTCCCTTACTTTAATTCCTTTGAGGGCCTCTGTAAAGGCCCTGGTCAGACATAACATACTCTTGCTTGTCTGAGCTGAAAAGATTAAAGCATAGTTGGTGTGGTATGCTTGGTTGGTACTGGGTTTGGTTTGGTTTCTTGTTGTTGGGTTCTTTTTTTTTTTTTTTAAACTATTACTTGAAGCCTCTGAGGGTGACACAGTGGAAAGATGAATAAAATCCGGGTCAAGTACATGATATTACATTAACAGAACACCGGTACTGCATTATTGGGGGAAAAAATGAAAACATAAAAGTTGTGTATGAGTAAGTTTTCCTTAGGAATTGTATATGAAAATGAGAATTTCAGCAATAAACTTTTCCTCCTCATGCTGCTTCATATCTAAGGAATTTTGTGGCTTGCTCAGGGCTTTACATTCAAAATTACAAATCTCAAAATTGGTGGGTGACCAAATATAGCTAATACAAACAAGAAATAGGCCTTTCCTTTGTATGCTGCTCTCTCCCACCACTGCCATTCCCTCAAATTCCAATCAGTCAAAGCCACAGCCAACAAAATAATTCAGATATAGGGTTAAACAGAAGAAACATTCTTCATTTTCTGCCTTGTTATGAAAGACAAATGACACCACTATAACGCAGGCACAAGCCCCCTGGTAGTAACATTTCTTCCTGGCCAAGAGATGTTCAAACCACTCTGCTTTATCAGCCAGATGAAAAGCCAAAGAAATTCACTTTGCCAGAAAGAAGAGTGGCAATCTAACTCCATTAAATTATCTATCTCTTAGTGAGCCTTTATAAAAATCTCTCTGGTAAACTTAAAGTTGGCATAAATACAAGACTGCAATTTGTCAGCATCACTGATAAATGCACTTTGGCACAAACAGAAAAAAGGGTAAATAATAGTATATGAAATTCATTAAATTTCAGAATTCTGCCACACAGGTCCTTAAGTGAAGAGCAGATGATGAACAAAAATGTATAAATCAATTGTCATGTGGCAGGTGAAAAGCCAATATTTTATCACAGTTGCAGGTTTTGGTGGCAGTTTAGACCACAGCAGACATCATGAAGAATTAAGCATTTATGGAAACATGACCATCAGAGTAACAATAGTACTAACAAGAAAAATATTTATAGTAATGTAATTTCTTCTATTTCAGTCTTTGACTGTTTTTCCTTTGGGTTTTGGATAGGTTAACTATGTCTGTTTCTATTTAGGGGCCACTCAGGGGCAACTTCTTTCTGAATTAAACAAAAGTACATATTTGTTGGGGGGAAAAAAAAAAAAAGCAAAGGAAAAAAAAAAAACACCCAACAATATTTCATATTAAATCCAAATCCATCTAGGAAGACAAAGACTGATGTACTACTGTCATACCTAAAAGCAGGGAGACTCAATTTCCAGTCTCACAGAAAAATCCTGAGAATGTAGAGGGGAGAAGAGTGTCTTTCCTGCTTTGTCCCCATGGCATCAGGGCTCCTTTTTCTTCTGAGCAGAAGCTCTGGTTGGCCCCCCTCACTTGCATGCTGGAATCCTGAGGGAAAGGCTTTCCTTTTAGAACACATACACTGTTGGAGAGGCAATTAATTTTTGTATTTCTGGTAGATGCATGCGAAAGCCTAATCATTTGGAAATGGTACATGTTGAGTCTTGGATGACCAAGGTATGAAACGCACTAGTTTTTTAACTAGTATGTTTCTTAACTTGGTCACACCAGACAGGGAAAATTGCTATGTGGTACTTGAATGCATAATTAAAAAAAAAAAAAAAAAAAAAAAAAAAGGCATTTCAGAAAGTATTCAGGCAAAGAAGGTTTTCCAGATGTTCAGGATTAACTTTTCGGATAGGCGGGTGATCACTGATTTTTCACAGAATAGGTGTGTGGAAGATCAATATCTAAAAATTTTTTTGTGGAGAAATTTCAAGGTGCAACCAGTCAGACTGTAAGGATATTTTAAGTACCTGAAGAGGCTGGTAGGACCATGATGAGAATCCAAAAGTCACAGAATTAAGTCCAAGTTAGGTATCTGAGTTCTGTTAAAAACTTTAGCAAGCACCTACATGCTTCTTTTGGCAGAAAGACATACCTCTTAAAATCATGCCCAAAATTACAAAGGAATATCCTAAACATCCATCCTACTGTATTTTTATCAGTGAACTTAAACAAAACAAACAAAGAAACAAAAAACAAAAAAGAAAGAGGGAGAGAAAGTGATTTGATACTTGTAAATATGCAGAGATTAACAACAAATATCACAATACATGAAGAAAATGGGATCACCTAAAGGGGTGAAGTAAAATTAGTAGAATGGAATTTAACAATGAGAATTGCAAGGTTATGCATTTAGGGCCTCATAAAAAGCTCTGAATTTGTCCTGAAGAGATGTTAGGCTAAGTGGCAGGAAAAAGCTATTTTCAATGGAGCGATTTAAAGAGCCTGGCATTTTATTCTAGCAAAACAAAGGCTGTTGTACTCTGCTATAACATCAAGAAGGTAAACATTTGTGATGAATGAACTAAGGGACTGCATTGGCACAAAGAAAAAGTGGACATGAACAGGAAACAAATGTAAAGATTGTTAGCGATCAGAGAAATGAGTTCCTGCCTTTCAGTCTTAGCAGAAGAAATCTCTAGCCAGTTTTAACATGAAGATTATGGTGTTTGTAAAAAGCTTGATCTGGTGTTACTGGGAAGAACTGATATTCTAGGGGGGGAGAAGTAAGAAGTCTTTAGAGTTTGTAATTCTTGAGGCCTTTTTGATGCTTTACGTAGTATAGCATAGACTTTAAACTGTGCTCATAAAACCAGTTCTTATCAAAAGTCTTCTTAAACACTACCCATCTTAATTTAAATAAAAAAATGATAGATTTTCTGTTCCTGGTGGTGGTTGTGGTTGTGATGGTTGTTGTTGTTGTTATTGTTGTTGTTAGTACTCTTATTATTTTATCAGCAGCAGCATTTTCCTAAATACAACATGGATAATCATAATCTGTGACAAATTTTAAGCAGTGAAAAAAGCATCTTTTATAACAGTATAAGGGCTGAATACTAAACACTCTCTTCGTTGTATGCACTGAAGAGCATAAGTAAGGGGAGGTGAGGAAATACGACAGGGTAAAGAGAAGCTACTTTTGGAAGTTTCATTCATGGCCATTGACTAGAAAGCCATGATAAAAGAGATTTTATTTTGAGTTCTGTTTCCAACCGGCAAATTTCAAAGGCAAAATTTCACCTCAGCTCAGCCAGAAATTGCTTTGTTTCTGTTATTTTCTTCAAGATGGCATAATGTGAAGAAAAAATAATTTCAATTTAAAAAATTGTGTTTATTAAAGAAGATCTAACTGTATTTTCAAATACATTTGGCCCATGGCTAACAGCTTATTTTGTCAGTTATATTCTGATTTTTTTCTTCCTAATTCTTACAGAGTTACTATTTTCCTGTCTGCAGGTTCTGTAAGGTACTGTATGTTCTCTCACCTTCCTGTTGACAACACTGGTATTCAAGTACTCTAAACTGACATAGTATTGCCATTGCCAGATTTTTCCTCTGATACCCATTTTAACTTCAGCTTTCTTTATAAAAAAGCCCATTTCTAGCCAACCCTGTTACAGAAAAAAAAGAAAGCTTGAAAACCTGCTTCCACATAAAATTTTTTTAAAATTACTGCATCTTAAAATTATTACATCTTAATTATTACATAATAATATCTATTATATATTATATCTATTATATATCTATTAATTTTTTTTTATGTTACTTTAGGAAGTCAAAAATGTCTTTACAGCTCAAAATCCTTTCCTTTGGCTTTTTGTTACTTTGAAAACATTATGTAGTGTCAAGGTGAATAATGTGAGAAACACAGTAATAACACAGCTGTATCTAGAGAGACAAAGGTTCATGGCATTCCTGTCTTATTTTGTGGTTTACTTGTGCTATGTAGTTCTAGCAGTAGTGTGGGTTGACATATAGTCCAGGAAAATAATCAGAGGTCTGAAAAGAAGAGGGATTCATAGTAGCAAATTGTTTGGGTTGTTTTTTGTTTTGTTTTTTTTTTTTTCTTTAGTTACTGTTTTCCATAGCAACTCTTAAAATAGAACAGAACTTCTGATGAAAGTGTGGAAAGCTATGTGTCACTCCCTTCCCCTCTCTGGCAGAAAGAGAAATTAGGACAGGGTACTTTACACTGCTTAGATTACACTGCTCTGTGCTTCTGGATTATTGTGTAGAGCAGAAACTTATCCAGGTGGTCAGCAGTTCTTTGAAGAAGTGTGTCTGTCTGCATTAACTGCAGATGACAGCTGAGAGACAACAGCTGCCTTAAGCTGTGGTGTGTTGTATACCATACTCTCCTTTCCTCCCTCCCTCCCTCTCTCCCTCTCTCCCTTCCTTCCTCCCTCCCTTCTTTCCTTCCTTCCTTCCTTCCTCCCTTCTTTCCTTCCTCCTTCTCTCCCTCTCTTCCTCCCTCTTTTTCATTCTCCCTCATTCCTTACATCATGTCTTACACACCTTGGAAGTTCATTCTGATCTAGGTGATGAATTACAGACCTATGTAAAAGATTACATTTTTTTTACTATATTGCTTCATCTGTTCATGTATTACCAGTTCATCCTCCTGAGCACTAATTTGAGTGTCCAGGGCTTTGGAATTGCTTCAGATCACTGATTTTTTTTTTTTTTTTTTTTTCAAAATAGCAAGCAATTTAGCCTGATGCTGTTTCTTTTTATTTAAACTATGGCCGCTGTATCTATATTCAACAATACAAAAAACCACTACTTGCAAGCAATCTTCTGGCCCAAAGTGAGGCAGATTTGGCTGGCAACACACGCTCCACAGCTGCAAGTCCACTGCTTCACTGCTCACAAACAACTTGCTTCACGAGCCAGTCAGCATCTTCCCGTTCTCCTTCGGCACTCTACCTCATTGATTTCAAAGTGCCAGTTCCTTTCCAGGAACAGCCCATTAGGGGATTTGCAACACTTAGTTGGGAAACTCACTGTATTAAATTATCTTTGCCATGTTGTACCACTGGTTTTCAAGCAGGCCTCTCCTCTGATCTCACCAGGGTGTCTGCTGTAAACCAAGGGCATCATTTGGCTCTTTAGCAATAAGGTTTGTTCAAATATGAGCAATCTCTGTTGCAGTCACAGAAATACTTCCACACTGAAGGAATAAACGTGCTTTCTATTTTAAGCCTGACTTTGAATTACCATCCTGCCCATCTCAAAATAAAAGTTTCAACAACTCCATATTCCTTATTGCCTGCCTAACACATTTGAGTGTAACTGGGACAAGATAGCATTGAAATGCAAAAGCTTGGAAAAAGGAGATGATATTTTCTTTCTCAGAGCAACTGCGGCATTTGTGCTGAGAAACAGCTTTATGCCCCACCCCTAATCTCAGGAGATAGTACTGCAGTTCTGTGTCATGAAGTCCTGAGTGCATCAGATAATTTGTGATATAGCTCAGTCTTTATAACCCGCTATAAATGCATGTGTTAACAAAGTAGTGCATTCAGGAGATGGTCTTCACTGTTTGTTCTCTTTCACCACCCCAGCACTCTGCACATATGTCAGGTACCCTGGAGGTATAGAAAACATTTTGCTCTGGGCATTTGTTCCCTGGCCAAACAAGACAAATTAAGTGTTTTAGTAGACATACACACTTTCAAAAGCAAAAATCATAAAAGGATCACCTAATTTTACGTACATGATGGCATGAAGGAATTCCAGCAGGATGTGTAAGATCCAGTACAGTTCCTGAGAGAAGGGTATGACTTACAGCAGCATATTGGTGGAGTAGTAAGCAATCTGTTTGCAGCCTTATCTTAGCCCCAGGTCCTTATCAGGCAATCTTTTATAGACGTGCCGATCCTGCAGAGAAAGGCATAATTAGTAGCTGTAATTGCTTCCTGTTCTGGAGTAGACCATTTAAAAAAGTACTGTATAGAAAATATAAATATCAGAGCTGCATCTGAAGAAGAATGGTGACAACCCGAGGCATCCTTTTCCATTGCCAGACTGTGATTTTTTGTTTAGATTATGGAAAAATCAGTGATGTTTTAAAACACATCATTTCATGTATTAAGCAGCACATATAAAAGTAGCTTTAAGACAAGACAAATGTTAGACACTGATCATTTACAGTTTCGATTTGTAATTTTACTGGTAGGTCCTGTCTACCTATGTTTTGTTTTGGTTTTTTGCTTTTTTATTTTATTTTAAAATTTTTTTAGTCTTCCCTTGGCAGTGGACATGAAGGTCTGTTTAAATACTGCTTATTAAAATGAGTGGGTATTGAAATTTTCTGTTCAATCAGCTTCCTACCACCTTTTTTTTTTTTTTTCCAAAAAATATATTTCTTGGCTGAGTTAGAAAACACTTCAAAATAACCAGTTTGTTTGGTTGAGATATGGCTTAAAAATGAGCAGCAGTATCCAAATTGTCTGTTGGATAAACTTTGTCATTCTGTTTTACACAATTTTTCAGATTCTAATATTGACTCACAGGTATAATTTGAGATAACGACCCAAACACAGTGATAATTATAATAAGCGGTACTTCCTTAGGAATTTCAGAAATAATTCTCCTCATTTCTGTCAACTAGAAAAATGCTATACATATGTCGCATAATAAACAGTGTAATATCTAATAAGCCTTTAATGAAGATCTTCAAAAGTCCTCTAGGTTAGTTTTGGGCAACCTGCTTGAGCAGGGGGTTAGACAAGATGATTCTAGAGGTCCTTCTCCACCTCAACCATTCTGTGAGTTTGTGATTCTATAAAAGTGTGTTCTAATTCTCTTTATTCATTGGTGAGCCTGTCACCACTGGGCAGCTAACATGCTCTGACCTTCTAAAGTATTTATTACATACTGTAGAAATATAAGGATGGCTTGTTAAATATTAAAACTAAGACATTATTTTAAATAGGGAGCATAGATATTTTCACTTTAAAAGCATCTGATGCTGATCTCAAACACAGCAACATAGCTCAGGAGTAACTTACTATTTTATAGCATTGCAGTAGACTATAAGCTGAATGGCGACGGAATATCTTGCCTGATTTGCATATTTTTCCATATGTCATAATTAAAAAAAAAAAAAAAAGCTCTTTATTGCTCAGTAAATCATACAAGTCCTTACCATGATTTTTTTTTCCCCAGACTTTCTGGGCCACCTTGAACAGCAAGGAAGACTAGTGTCCTTTGTTTACCTCATTTAGGTTTTCTGTATAAAAACTGGGGTTTCTCTATAAAAAAAGTATATTATGCCTATATTCTAGAGTGATTTTTTAAGTTTTTAACTAGTTATTTACTCACAGGTGAAAAAAATTTGTTTCTGTTGAGCAGTTTTGCCTGTAAGGAAGAGATTTATCTCTGTGAAGTCCTGAGTACTTGTCTGTACTATAGATTTTAGTATTGTGAATAGATACTAGAGTGAAATTTAAATATATAGCTTGATTAGTCAATGCAGTGTTGTCACAAAAGCACAGAGCTCAGGGTCATAACTCCATTTTTAGCTTGTGTGGTTTCCACAGTTTTGTACAAATTCTTCTGATGCTCAAAAAGCACATTTAAAGCAAAAGAGTAGCTGCACCAGATCTTGTTATAGAAGTCAGTGTCACAACTGCTGACATGATTCCCCAAGGAGAGAGCAGCTGACAGCTATCCAAGGAACCTCCCCAAATACATTGATTTAGGGAGAGAGTTCCTTTCCTGCAGTTCTCTGTTCCTGTAGAGTGACTGAGTAGTCTACTCATAAATCTAGCCCTAGTGGTGATGCTTTTAGTATGATAGATCACACTTTTGCTTCTTTAGCAGGCCATGGAACTGTATCAAGGAAAAAAAAGGCATTTTATGTTATGAAAATCAAGGAGCAGAAATATTTATGTTCTGGTCTTCTGAATCAGAGTTGGATTTTGGCAGGAGATGTCCTAAAATATGGTGGATATGATGGCAATATGGTAAGTGTGACTTTCAGCTGAGGAAAATTTAACAGTGGCTGAGAATCAGATGGGAGTGTTGGTTTTCACTTGCCTTTACATCACAAAAGCAAAGCAAGGACACATTTCCCAGAATGTGCCAGACTGGGCCCTTATTAGAGGACAAAAAGAGAAAGATTCAGCAGTAAAATATACTAGGCAGGACAGGACAGGAGAATAGAGGTGTGAGAGTATTTATAGAAGCCATAGATTATCACTTCTGGTTCATCTCAGAGTCCAGCTGTGTCAGTGGAGGTAGCCATGTGCTTCTGTACCCAGACTGACAGTGCAGCTTCAAGTCAGAAAGACAACACTGTGCTTAATCTGCTGTTCTTTCTGCAGGAACCTTCCTAAAATAAGAGCCTTCCCAAATCTCCAAAATGTTTGGCAATAACAGCCTTGTATCTGTTAACCATTAGTCAGTAGCAGATGTGAATCTCAGGTGTAAATCTAACCCCTGGCTCCAAATATTTTTAAGTTCTGGAATATTTGACATCCAGATATTTCACCTGGATCGTGTTTTTCCACTTTCTCTTTATGGTTCTTGATGTGAGCAACTAAGGATTTTTCAGGCATCCGTGAGGTTTAGCAGTACAAGCAGGATCCTAGTCCTGGTGGAACTGAAGAGCCATGGGGCTACATGCCAGCATTTTTCTTTCCTAAGGTGCTCCACTTACTAAGACTCCTCTTTGTAAGTTCTCATCTCAGGCCATTAAGGGAAATGACCTACGATTTCTTTGGCAGCTGCATTAAAATAAGACCTTACTGCATATCTGTTAAGAGAAGGGATTAGTTATGTGGAAGCAACAGAGAGCTCAGCAAACTCCTTGGCTAAAAAGAGAGCTCTTCATAACTTCAGTCAGCAGAGCTCCACTTCACCCCAGGAAGTGTCTCCTGTTTCTATCCCTTTTATTTCAATATTACATTTAATGCAATGCTGTAGGGGAAGGCATGCCCTTGTTCCTTTTCATGCCATTAAGTCACTACCTTTAGAAATAGTAAAAGATTATCTGTGAGATTTCAAGGTGTCATGAGACTGTAGTCATAAATGATGCACCTCCAAATTTCCTATGGTAAAGTAGTAGTATTTCAATTGATTCAAGGTCCTAATTGTTGGTGGGTGGCACTCAAATATTTTACAGGAATGTGTAAGTAAAATATCACGCACTTCCAGTCTTGAGTGCTGTTGTAAACCATAGATCTTGTGCTCACTGGGAATACACTGCAAATGGACTTCTTCCTGACATTTTGAAGCCACTTTAGAAAATATCCTATGAATTCCATGCACTGCAAGTCCATTCTGGCAGGTCACAATTTGTGGAAAAATGGAAAAATTAATGTCTTGATCAAGAAGAGGAGGAGCCTGAACTGTCTCAGTTTTACCAATAATTCCCCATTTACATAAACTTCTAAGCTTAGTAATACTCATGTTTATCCCCACAGATGAATTTTCTTAACATTAGGTATATTGGAAAGTAGTGGAGCATCAAGCCTGAATGAGCATTTAAGAGCCCACAGAATTACCATGGGGAGAGTTCCGTTAATGCTTCTTTTCACTTGGAAGCAGCCTTTTATCTGTGAGGGTATCCCGAGCATTTGTTGTTGAAAGGAGGAATGGAAAGAAGAGATCAGCTGTTGGACGAAGGTCACTCATCACTGCCTATTAGAACAGAGCTGGATTTTATATGTGAGGCACTAATAGAAGCCATTACCTTAGTGGATGTTTTTAGGCTTTTTTTGGGGGTAGTCACTTTTTCTGGGAGAGAATTATTGGGGGTTTTGTAATGTAAATATGCCCGGTGGCAAATTGGTCTACTTCAGTAGAAGAAGAATTAAGGTTTAAAACCCTATGAGAGGACATGACTGCTCCTTTTTATGATTATGTCTTCCCTATTGCTCCCTCTTTTTCCTTTTCAGTGCCATTTCCATATGGATTTAATCCTTTTCCAAGTCCATTAGCCACTAATGCTGCATTAATGTCGGCTATCTATATAAGATCCTTCCTGATGTGTTGTCCTAGATCCCATGGCATATATAACTAAAGCAACTTGATTTCCCAGGGCTTCTCTCCTTCACTTCTAATGTATTTACCCACACTTCCAACGTTTTGAGTCAGTTTTATCACTGGCTACGTTAATGCTGCCCCTGAATAATGAGTGGATTTGGAGAAATGAAGTATTGAAAATTGACTCTGAAAAGACCAGAAACTGGAAACAAATGGAAAAACCTTGCTGAGGATGGTGTGTTCTTCTTAAGAACTGTAATGTTCTTAAGAACATTTAATATTTTAAATTATCTGAATATGAAAAAGAAGAAATGATACTAATAACTATGTGTTTAAATGATTTTAGGGACACTTTTTTCCTCCCTCAAGTACAATAATTCCTTCATACTACTAAATTGCTCTAGTAACTTTGCAACCTGCTCTTTTCATTTGGCAGTTTTCCTTTGTGAATATAACAGTAATACTTTAGCTTAACTACTTTTTTAAAAAAAATTGTGAAAACAAAGTATTTGTTTTTTATTATATTGGTTTGCAGAATGTAATATAATATTTCCTCAGTACTCATATCGAAGTTGTCAGATGTGCATATGCACTGTCAGAATAACTGTAGAATGTTAAATAAATTGTGACATCTGTGAGCAGCCTAGAATGATAAAAAAGGATGGCTCTGTGGAGAATAAATGTAATGGCATGATGGATAGCCAAGGAAACGTGAAATAATTTTTTCCCCTGTTCCACACAATACACTCTTAGCTGTCAGAAAGAGCTTGTGTATTTTAGGTATTGTGTATGTGTGAATTTTTAAAATACAGAGCTGATAGGTTTCACTCAGGAAGGAGCTACTCCTTTCAAAACAATTATATTTACCGGGCAAGAAGAAAAATTTAAGAAGACATTCTTAGGATCACCATAGACTGAGGTGGTTGTGTGTAGCCAGTTTGCTTATTCCCTTCAGAGGACACTGTACCAGCTCCCTTTGCTGAAGACCACAAGGTCAGGGAGTGACTATAGGGGACAGGGACCGAACCTGGCCTGGTGTCTGGTTGGTCTCAGGCAGTCCCTTTGCAGGGTCCCAGTCACTCAGCTGCCTGATGGGTTGGCACTGCTGCCCTGTGCTGACTGCTGCAGCAGAAACCTGCTGGGGAGCAGTGTGGGGCTCCCAGCAAAAGGTTCCCTGCAGGCCCAGAGACAGAAGAGTAGTTGGTTCCATCCCCCAGGACTTCTCGAATTTTCAAGTTAACTGTTACCCTTTAACAGGAGTTAATGCAGATGGGATAAGACTCACATGCATATGTAGGGTACATGTCTGTAAAGAAAATAAACAGCATTCTGCAAGTTGTATTCAACAGAAAGCTTTAATTCAGGACACATCATCCAAATCCAATGAGGAAATTGTGTTTTATACAGTTTATCCTTCTAGTAGAGTTTTCCTTATAGTGTAACTCATGGGAAAGCTAAAATGAAAGCAATTCTAGCAGGTGTTTTGTATAAAGACATTTACTACTAAACTGAACAAATCTAATAGATATTTTAGCAGCTCCTATATTAAAGTTGCTTAACCTATGAACTGCATTCTGTTTTATTTTATTACTGGACAGGAGCCTTCTGTTACTGAAATATTTAGTGCAATTTGTAACCTATTATATTTTCATATTGTAAAATTCACCACGTACCTAGGGGATGGTCGAGGATAATACCAGTTTTTCATACGTGCATTTGTTTAACCTTCCCTCAGTTTTATGTAGTGTGCTTTTTACTGCATCAGGGACATGGTTCTCACTTGTTCATTGTCCTAAAATAAATGCTGAAATTAAAAAAAAAAAAAAAAGCATCATTTCATCTCAGAAAACCTAATTTCCTTTTTTCCTTTTATTTTCATTTTTTTTCCTTTTTTTTTGGGAGGGAGAGTGGAGTTTGGCAGGAGGAGGGAGGAGGGGGGCTTGGATACTTCTAAATGCAGTATGTTCCACTTGCAAACAAAGGCCAGGCAAAAAAGTGCAACATTAAAGAGATAAAAGTAAAATAAATTACTTGTAGTCTGAAGCCATGATCTCATATGCACAGGTAGGAACATTTTCTTATTTTAAATATGCAGAGTGGATGACTGGAGGCTAATAGTAATAATTATTAAAATAAAATTCCACTGTGTTCTAACCATTGCAATCATTACATTCTTACCGATGACTGAAATCAACCACTAAATGCTTTGAACAGGGCAAAATTATTCCCAGGGAGTAGTTTGATCTCTAGCACCACTTTTTACTCTAATACAGACTCTGGATCAAGTTATTACCTATAATGTCTAGATAATGCTATGAAAACCTATGCTAATGCAATGAAAAGTTTCAAACAGCACTAAGTGTACTTAGTAACCAAGAATGTGGCCTTGAGCACTTTTGCATGAATGGTAAAAAGCTGGTATTTTCAGACAGGTATTGATGAGACAGGATTTGGGTCATACTTGTAGGAGGCTATGGAAGAATTGTCTCTACCAGGCAAAGCCTCATACAGCAGCCTGTTTGTTAAGGTTACACTAGGTTGATTGTTTATTTTCTTCTATGAAAAATGACTCCTGCTGTCACAAGGTCAGTTCCTTCCTTTGCAGTGCCATCTGCAATATATTCAACATTTCTTGTAGTCACTGAAAGGCCTTTCTCTGCCCACTGCACCTAAAAGAAATAAAATTAAAAAAAAAATTGAAATATTTACACTTGGTTCACTCAGCTCATGAATTACAATTCTTGCACTACCTTTTGCATGTAAGACTTTCCAGCTACATAACAGAATTCCAACACTGTGGAACTTGAAAGATGACATATAGGAAAAAAATGTAATTTTACATATACCAGAAGGCAAAAGAAGATTTGGCTTGGAGATGTTCTCAATCAGATCTGAAGAGCAAAGTAAATGTGGAGGAGCAGCGGTATAAAGAAGTAATGAATAGCAAATTAAGCAGTTGTCATAAAGCAATGTTTAAGATCTTCTTCTGGCTGAAACAGGATTGTGTGGCTTAATAAATACAAACAAATAATAATATTATTAATTTATATGCCATTTTTTCAAATTTCTGTCACACTCATTGCTTTACATTGCTCAGTCTGTGCTTACAAGTTTGCTCAAATTCAGCCACCTTACAGACAGGCAGTAGGTAACAGTTTCATAGTATAATGCAAAACAGTGGGAAGGAGGAGGAATTTTGCCAAAGATATTGACATAAACCTCTCAAGAAAATGCTGCAGAGCAAGCAAGTAACACAGTTTTTAATACATATGGGTGCATTCACACATGAGCAGGCTCTATGTAATCTATTTCATCTGTAGTAAGCTGGTAGGATGAAAAGCTATGATTTTACTGATTCTAGGCACCTCATGCCTGACGCATGCAGCCCTTACATCTTCCTTGTGGTGAAGTGGAGGCTTTAGAGAAAACTACTTTTAGGGCAGAGATTTTTAAAGGTTGTGAATATCTAGCCTGGAAGGCTTAAATTTATAGATGAAACTGTTATAGCTGGATATGGAAAAATAACCTGCAGACAAAAACAGTGCTCACAGCCTAGTATTTCAAACATACCACATTGCCGGTCATTTTTTTCAACATGTGGGGCTATAGCCCATGTCAAATTTAATTGCAGTCACCATATATTATTGGTATGGGACTAGATGATGAATTTTTCAGTCATGGTTTTGAGCAGTTAATAATCGGGTAAGTTGTATTTGCAGTGCATTCCTATGTATTTGTTTTGAACTTGCAGATCCTTAAATTTCTTCACTTTTTAAATTGAAAATGATGATGGCTTTTGTTCACTTCTTTTTTTACTTTTACTGTGTCTCTTAACAGAAAAGAGCAGGGTAATAAAAGAAAGTATAAATGAAGAAACATCCACTGACATTTCATGTGTTCAGTCATTCAGCTGAAATCTAATAATCCAAGGATATTGTCCAGGCCTTCAAAATAAGCCCCTTTTATTGAATAAGGAATATAAAATTATTTTTTCCCAAATATTGTCCACTGTCCTTTCATGACTCACTGTAAGGCTGGCTTCAGCACCACAACAACTCAAAAAAAGCCTGTAATTCTTTTCCCATAGTAGATCACCAAAGATTGAAACACTGAGATGACAATTGCTGATCATGTTTTCCTCCATCTAAATTGGGTGTGATGATAGTACATGCATTGTGGAAATAACAGACTGCCTTAATACATGACATTTTGCCATGGAAGTCACAGAATCAAAGAATACGTTAAGTTCAAAGGGACCCATGAGAATCATTGAGTCCAACCCTTAGCCCTGTAAAGAACCATTCTCAAGAATCACACCTTGTGCCTGAGAGTTTCTTGAACACTCTCAGGCTTGGTGCTGTGACCACTTCCTTGTGGAGCCTTTTCTAGTGCCCAGCCACCCTCTGGTGAAGAGCCTTTTTCTAATATCCAACCCAAACCTCCCCTGACACAACTTCAGGCCACCCCCTCAAGTTCTGTCACTGGTCACCACAGAGAAGAGATCAGTGCCTACCCCTCCTCTTCCCCTCACAAGGAAGCTGTAGACTGTGATGAGATCTCTCCTCAGTCTACTCCAGGCTGAACAGACCAAATGACCTCAGCCACTTTTCATACAGCAAATGGCCATGGACCAAACTGGCTGACTATTTGTAGTGGTTTGTAGTGGTGGTAGTGGGTGGTGGTATAATTTTGAGAGAGCAAAGGCTGAATATCTAATTTGTTTTGTCTGGTTTGCTTGATACTCAGTTGAATCAACAATGACTCAGTGGCCTCAGTATAACAATGATTACTGGAAGCTACTTCAGTGTGCACTTTGGCATATGTATGTGTATTCAGAGTTAAATAATCACAGTTTATACGGATACTCCATGAAACTGAGAAAGTAAATATAGTTCTGACCTTATTCAGGTCTGTGCGAAAGCCTTCACCAATTTCCTAGGGACTGAGAACTGTCACTGCATTATACACATAGCAATATTTTTAAGGAATTGCCACTAACTCTTCCAGAAGGCATTTTTAAAGATCAAGTGCCCCTTTAAATATAGCATAGATACTTAGAAGAGTCCATAGAAAAACTTCAGGACCATGTATGCAAAAACTGACACACTTTTCCAACATTATCAGAACAAGTAAGGCCATAGGCACTTGTTTTTCTTGGCCTGACATAAAGAATCATAAAGGAAACACTGCATTCACATTAGAGAGTGGTAGGTGCAAAAACTTAATTTGGTCACTATGGGCTAGAACATCTGTACATTTTGGAGGTGTCTAAGAAATACTTCTTGTTGCTTACTGATGGACATCTTCATCACTTCAAGTAGTACTTTTCCCTGTTTTCAAGTGTTTGTTCATGTATCATAAGAGATGAACTATGAACAGGCTAAATTGGGTCCGTTACTTATATTTCCACTTTACATATCACCTCTTATAAAAGAGCCTGCTATAATTAATTTCACAGAATATTCAGATATTGACAATGACAATTTAGAGTCTAATTCTGCTGTAGCTATGTTACTCTAAGGACCAGAAGTCAGATGAAATTCAAGGTTTTCTGTGTATTTTACTGGAAATCCCTTTCCATTTTAACATAAAAAATGCATTTTCTGTCTCTGTAAATGCTCATTTAATACAAGGTGACCATCAGGTGAATTTTAACCATTCGAACTTTTTCTTCTCTTTGTTCTTGTGAAGTGAACAAGACAGATTGGAAAAGTTCTTAGAAATGTTGAATTTTTCTCCACTATTTAAAAATCAGAAGTGTCAGAAACACCTGTTCCGATTCTTATTTTTTGAATACTTACTGGAAATCATAAAGATGTATATTGCAAGTTCTCACGCTTAAACTGAGACAGAAGTGTTAACAAAAAATTTCTTTTTCAAACTGTCTGTCATTGGAGTTGCAGAATTTTTTAAGGAAAACAATAATTTTTGTGTCTAACAACAACAATAAATTCTTTTATTTACTCAACTTTTATTTTCTTTTTTTAATAATATCCTTTTTTCAATTTACCTTGTTAATGTAATTTACTGAGGTAAACAGACTTTGAATTTTAAGTGGAAAAAAAGTAGGAAAGTAGAATTCATTCTTCTTCTTAAAAAAAAAAATCATATCTTTGATTTGTCTATCCAAGGCAAGGCGAAGAAGCAGGACAAAATGCCAGCCTTGTTCTGTGCTCTTTGCTAGTTCCCTTTGCAGGTAGGTCTTTATTTATTGGAGGGTATCCAAAATGACTTTGAGTCCAATTTAAAATGTTTTGCATAAAACTTTCCTGCATCCCTTGCACATCCAGCCTTGTCATCACTTGGTTCCCTAAAATGTTAGGGATTTTGATCTAGTAGTTGCTTTTTGTCTCCCAGGTAATAGGCACTGCATATTGGTTATGAAAAGTACTGCACTAGTATCAAATACAGTACAAGAAAAAGTCAGTATTTGTTCAAAATTAGTCACTACTAATAATAATTCCTGCAGAGGGAAGTTTACACTTTTTCATGGGTGTTTCTGCTACTTAAGTGAACCAAACAGAACTTCTATTTCTGTGGAATATCTGCTGGACTGGACCCTTTCTGGTGGTTACTCCTGTACTCTCCCAGAAACTGAAATTTAGAGCAAGTCTGTATAAACGTGATATTTAATGGATGAATGGGTAGAAGTTAATGCTGTAGATGTTTCATAGATTACTATTATCCTATCTATTTTAAGGCTCTAAAGTTGATGAGGAAACAGTTAGAAAACATTTTTCTGTTAAAAGCAAGATAGAGTATTTGTAATAAATGATAATTCAGATCTTTTACTCCAGAAATGAGGCAAGTAGTGCATAGTCTATTTGACCTGTTTTTGATAAAATGAGGAAATGATCTGGCTGGAAAGAATAGCTTCATAGTGTTCATTGCCAGAGGATTGATTTAGATTTATGTAACATGGCATGTATTTCAGAAGATTAACTTATTCTTCTTAGTATCAGAATTAGCTTTTTACCTAGTCACTGCAGTTTCATCTCTGTGAATAAAACCAGCTGTAATAATGTGTTCTCTTATCCTTTCACTTATCCTGCAGCTCCAGTTGTATTGGATACCAATCAGTTTTGCCCACTTACTCTAATCTTGCAGCAATTTATTCAGATTGCATGTGTTATGCTCATCATTTTCCTGTATTGTTCATGTTTCAACAGCTCATTCCTTATGTTTTGCCTTTTAAATAGTATGACTCATCTGTACTTGTCGCACTAGTTTACTAAGAATGACATTTTATCTTTAGAGAAAATAAGGCTCAGAGAAGTTGCATGATGCAGAGGTCAAAGGCAGCAAGAGATTTCAGGTCTTAATTTGCATACACTGCCTACACACTCATACTACTTAGATATTATGTGGTAACCTTGCAATGACAGTGAAAAGCTAGGAGAGAGGAAGATTCCGGAAAGAAAATCATCTAACCCAGAACTGCATGTCTCCGTTTGTGTGTGTGGATGGGGTATGCCACAGAGTTGAATAATCAGGAAGAGGTACAATTTCCCTTAACCTTTAAGAGTTTGCAATTGATTCAGTGGAGATACAGAGTAAGGGCAGAAGTATGTGATTAGCTTAGTTTGGGATGGAAGTGGTGTCAGCATGCATAGAATTTTTTTATTAAAATTACGGATTGCTGACACTATTTGTGGTTACTTGTAGCACAGCTGGAACTGAGTAGAGTGGGGTTTTTTTGTCACAACAGAGACATAGTGCACCTCAGGTAGAAGTGACCACAGCCTCTCTGGCATCACACTGCATGGTAATTTAAGGTACAAGCAAGAGTCCTGACGGAATTGCCTTCAGATCACCAGTCACTATTTTCTTCTGGCTGATATTGGAAGGGGAGGGATTTTTCAACCCCCTAAAAAGCAATTAATTACTGGCTAAGTCCAAATATTCTTAATTATTTAGGTTTGTGTTATAGCAGAAGACTGAGTCAGAATACACTTATGGATGCTCTGTATGTCTTTAGAGGAAGAAGCAACTTGGTCTTACTTAAATTAGCTATGTCTTGTCATACATCAGTCCAGCACCTACCAGCAACTCCAAAAAAATTTTGGTAGAAGCAGAAGTAATCTATAGCTGGACTGTGCAGAAGAACTTTGGAACTAAATTGAATTTTATGTTTTCATGCTTGTAATACTGGAATTATTCATTTAGTGAGCTAGATTTATTTACAACTCCAATCTAAAACACAGTGTTACCCCTTTGGGTATTTTGAGAGGACCACTCACTAAAAATTATGAGGTAGCTAGAGATGAAATTTATGGTCCACATTCACTCTCTTGGCTAATATATTTTTTCAGACCTATTCAGGTTACGCAAGTTCCATGTAATGCACCATTTTATTCCCTGTCAAATCGTCTTAGAAGAATACTATAATTTTAAGACAGTGTTTGAGGTATTCACTATTTAAAGAAAAAAAATGTTTATGTTTATACTATGTCCCATAGGGTATTTTTGTATATATAGTATTTTTGATTAATGAAGACTTGAAAATGTGATTTCCACAGATTTTAACAAATAAGAATATAATGCAGCTGGAAAAAAACCAGAACTTCACCAAATGTCTAGTCAACACTTTGCAGAATGCAGAAAAATGTCTCTGTTTCATTCAAAGCCTAATTATTGTATTGCAAAATTGTGAGACACTAATAAGGATGTATTGAACTTCTGCAAGCCCATTGCAAGTAGGCAATTTATTACTCAATAAATGCTCTACCCATGATCAGATAGTTAATGGAAAGTGCTCCAGACTTGAAATAACAATATGTTCTTTCACAATTAGCCCAATGTTTGCATTTAAAAGATCAATCAGAATTTTTATTAGCATAATATCTACTGAAGAATGTTCAGATTGACCCTGGATCATTGAAAAATTATGTATTTTATGACAGGCTTTGAAAGAGTCCCCTCAACTTTGGTCACGGGCTAGTTTTCCCCTAGTTTTATTTTCAGGCCAACAATGTACTTGTTTGGGTGTTTTTTCTACCTCTGTTACTAATGGACATTGAACTTCTTCCTCAGCAATAAAAAACAGAAGTTTATCCTGTATATTTTCCTTCTAGACATATGCTTCTTTGCAGAGTACATCTCTATAGCTTATTTAAACTTCTCTGCCAGCTGCCTTAGCTGTGGGGTCAACTCTCACATTTCATCAAGAGTACTGTCAAGACAGAGCTGGAGTCTGGGGCTGCTCCATGGAAATGTGTGTGACTCTCTTGTGGAGATAAATGTACAAGGGTGTCATGATGTTGAAATCATGGCATTGTGCTCACAGAGTTAGAATTCAGTTTCTATATATTGATGAGTAGATAGATTGTTTTGGGGTTTTTTTTCCCCTCACTAACCACCATTTCCTCAGCAGAAATACCACATGTCTACAATTATGTTAAATTCTGCATTTCAATAGCCCTTGTTTGCGTAGGGAACCTTAGCCCACATAAAGGTGAGAGCACGGATCTATTTGTTGACCAGTTCTTTCATTAGACTTGGCTACATTTGGCTTTAATCTGCTATATGGGTTGTGTCTCATCTTGCAGCAGATAGTCCAGAAACAGACAAGTTGGAGTCTAAAATTGCATTCAACTGTTAATAGGTACTTTATATTTATATCTTAGCCTACAGCTAAGATTGCTTCTGTATGAGAAGTGTTAGAACTGCACTTGCCATTAAATTACTGTGGGTATTCCTCATGTATTGTGAAGAAAAAAATGTATGCCTTTGCTGTCTCTTGAAAGTTTACTTGAGTCAGCACACAATATTGCCAAATTATTTGTTGATCCAAACAAGGTCCTAGATATTTCCTTAGGAATCTTCCCTCTACGGAGTGCAGGACCCAGAATATGCACTGTCTCGGTCAGTGCAACATCTACAGCATTTCTTCAGTTATGCTACAGTCTGCATGTGGGTGGATTTTGGAGAACTACTAGCCTTCTTGCTATTTCTGAGACATAATTTCAGATTGTAACTGCCATGGAAGTATGGTGACTTCTGATGACAGGGGACAGAGATGGATGAGAAGTTCTCTTATAGCACTATGAGAAGGTTTTGTGGACACAAGAGAGATGTTGCCAGGTTGCCAAACACAGAGCAATGCATGCTATTTACTTACCCCCTAGTGATAATTTTAGATGCTTAATATAACAGGCTTCTATCAGGTTGAGATCTCCTCTATTTGTAAATATTCATTCTTTAAGCAACTGAGAGGGAACCTCATCAAAGTCTGTAAGTATCTGAAGGGAGGGTGTCAAGAGGATGCAGTCAGGCTCTTCTTGGTGGTGCCGAGCAGTAGGATAAGAGGCAACAAGCAGAAACTGATGCACAGAAAGTTCCAGGTGAACATGAGGAAAAGTGTCTTTACTATTGCAGATGACCGAGCACTGGAACAGGTTGCACAGAACATCTGTGTCTGGAGTCTCCCTCACTGAAGATATTCAAGAACCATGTGGACACAATTCTGTGCAATGTGCTCTGGGATGGCCCAGCTTGAGCAGAGAGGTTGGTGACCTACTCTGTTCTCCTCTAGCCTTACCCATTCTGTGGTTCTATTATTCTTAAGAATAACCTCTTCATTCCAAAGGAATTCTCAGTAATAATAACATACAAAAGAAGTGCAATACTAACAATTTAGACCATGGCTTCATCATGAACAAACAAAAATGAGTGTTTGGAACCTGCTGTGTTGCCAGATATATAGGAAGTGTGGGAATGAGTTTTATAAGGCTTCTAATACCTGAGCACAACATCTTGAAAGTTTAGAGATAATAGACCTTGTAGAGAATAGACCTTGTGTAGGATATAATTTGGTTTCCATATATCCTACAGGCACTTGCTTTTAGGATGCCATTTATTTGCTAGGCAGCACTGAGCGACATAAGGGTTCATATTCTTTCCTTAGAAAGAAAAGTTACTCATATCTGCATAATAGCAGTCTTTTATTTCATTAGGGTGCACCAAGTAACTTGATGCCTATCATTTAATTTGCCAGAGTTTTCCTCTTATTGTGTTGCAGCTCCCTGAGTCACTGGGTTTGAAGGGAGATCCCTTGATTTGCACTTCACTCTTGTGTCTTGCTCAGTTGAGATGTGAAAGCTCCACAATCTTAAGTTAATTAAAGAACTTCCATTAATGAAATTTTGTTTGAAATTAGCTTCCATGCTGCATGCTTAGGGTAGAAAAAAGTGTCTGAGGGGCAGAAATCTATGCGTGCATCTATGTACATCTTCAGAGTCTTAGGTCACCTTAGAAATCCAGTTCTTCTGCACATGTGGAAATCATCATCACTGTGGTACAGTTCTCTCATGGAGTACTGATTTCAGTGAAGTCCTGCTCTGCACATCCATAAAAGCTGTTTCTATTTGGATGGGACATTTAATGTGAGCTGCAGAAGATGTAACAGTTTGCATTAGCTTGCTATTAGCTGAGTATGTCCCTTGTGCAAGAATTTCCTAAATCACCTTGGTACTCTAAGACTGTGTGTGTGATTTTCCTGCCAGCCATTTCTCACTCCTAATTTAATCCTTTCATGCTCTGTATTAGACCACCAGGACAGGATTTTCCTGCTGTCCCACAATGTGTATTCTTGCGTGAATATTTATTCAGTCCAGCTCCACGAGTAAGTGTGGTGACCTTATTAGCTAGCCAGTGTCTTTGGTCAGTGAGGGATTCATTTTACAAGATAAGTCATCTACTAAGATGAGTTTACCTTATGTTTTCAGAAGATAAGGGGAGATGCAAATTATGGGCAAAAAGACTCTCAGATCTCTGTTTGGAAACCAGATCCTTTTTCATTCTCAGACTTGGAGGGAAAGAGATTAAGTGTTGACACTCAGATGAGGATACAACTACTACACATCTTTAACAACTGGACTGCTTTCTTCCGTCCTGAGTTGTGTTGCTTTCTAGGGTACCTCTCCTGAATATATTGTGAGCATTATTTATGTTCACTGGGGGATATAAATTGCAAGCATACAGCTAACTGTGATGACCCAGACTGATTTTCTGTACATGTAGGCTTCCCATTCAGGATTATCAGAATATAAATATGATGTGTCCTCTGATCAGAATAATGAAGACTTTGAAAATTCATTTATCTGTCAAGTGTTAATGGAAAACCTACACCAGATAGAGATTTTTCATCATTTACATTTTAAAGTACTCCGTCTTAGAAAGATTATACTGCATCGAAAGACTTGCATTTAAGACATCATTTGAGTAAAGTAATGCTGCACAAAATCTAATTTGGTTTAAAATCAAATTAGAAAAGGAAGCTATATTTTTTTCTGTAAACAAAAACGAAAGGCAAAAATTTGTAGGTAGCCTCCCGCATATCGAACTGCTGGTCATGTTGGCAAAATGCTGGGGAGAGCATGCCTTTCTTATTGAACATAGATTATGGGCTTTTAAAAACTTTAAAGTGAAGGTTAATGGTTTGATAAGTGAAAATGTTAACCTTGGCACTGCTCTTTCTTGGCTGGACGTGCACCACCCATGCTTCCCATTACCATTGCCTGCTCTAGTATACACTTCCTCATCATTAGATGAGATTTAAGTTTCCATTTCTTCAGTCTCTGATCAATGTCACAGCTGCCTTCAGCCCTTGAAAATGCATTCTATAACTAAGGAAAATTAATACTTTTAAGATTAAACGTATAATGTGAGCATTGTTGTCCCCTCTGACTAGGGGAGTAAGTTTCAGTGAGTGTACAATGGCTGTAATGGAAGCAGAATGAAGCTCTTTGTTTGACAACTTGAATGAAAGTGTCCTTTACACAGTCACACACTCAGAAGAATGAACTTGCTTTGGCCTCCAAGAGCATGAAGTGCAAGGAGATAAACTCGTCTGTAAAGTGAACCTGTGGGGTCTGACACCGCTCTTCCTGTCCATAAGATACAGATACCCAGACCACAGAAAGGGGATTATGAGTAGATCTGATTAGTTCCCTAGCTTCTTGCTAGGACCTATGAGCGTCTGATGTGCTATGGGGCCTGAATTCTCCATTGTGCTTAGAGATGGGAGCCTGATTCCCTTGGCTTTGGTGTTACCTGATTCTCTGGTATCTGGCTCAAGCATCTGTGCTAGCAAATTACTATAAAAATTATAATTAGAAAGAATTCATTATTATTTTGTGTAGTTTGGTAACTGACAGCAAAATGCATAAATGAAACAGATCCAGGTCTTGCTGGGTCGGACTGGTCATAGAAGTAGAGCAATCTGTTGCTGTCATTTCTCTTGATTTGTCCAGCTTGGGTAAAAAGGGGATGTTCCACCAAACTAATACAAAATCCAAAGAGAGTTTTATTCACTGGAGCTTCATACCAGCTTAGTTCTTGATCACTACATTCATAAGCAATAAGAATAAGAAAAGTAAATTAATGGATTAAAGTGAGTAAGTGCAATATAATGCTTGAAGTATTGAATTATTTAAAAGGAAGTAGGAGATGAACTATGATGGTTTTATTTTCCTTTTTGAATCAAAAATCAAAACATTCATTGAGCCACTAAATTAGACAAGCAGATTTATGTTTTGTTTCTTGTGTTTTTATGACTGGCATTAGCTACATGGGCATTGAACCATTTTGGAAATTGACAGAAATAAAAAAAAGTACTGAATGACAAATGCCTTTATTCCTGCTGAAATTAGCTAAAAAGAAAATAATTCTTAGATTGTAATGTAGGAATGTTGCAATGCTATCTATCCAATAGAAAATAATGTCCCAAAGAGGGTAAACATTTTAAGAAAACATACCAGATTTTTGTTATCATCCAGGAATTCTCAGTAGTGCAGTACCCAGCAGTACCTTTGTACTAAAACAGATGGTCATACTGTAGGTTTCTCTGCAGCATAGCTTAAAGATGCTGACTAATTTTGCAACACAGCATTTGTTTGTTGTTGAAAAAAAAAAAGGAAAATATCATTCTAACGTAATGTCCTCATGTGGGCCATTGAGACTAATCAAATCATATTAAAAAACCCCTAATTTTTTTCCCTTTACCTTTCTCTGTACAGCAGTTGGCCGTCTATGATGCTCATATAATGCATTGAAAATTTTATTTTGGAAGAATCACCATGAGATTTTGTAGGAATATTTTTTTTTTCCTCAGTGGGCTGGTCTTTCATTCTGTCTGACAATAAAATAGCACATTTATAGTCACACAAGCTGCCTTGTGTTTATTGTATTTTCTACTGAGTTCTTTTTTCACTGACTGTAAGTAAATAGTCTTTAGTGTCACATAGATAAGAAAAAAATCAGGTCCAAATACCCTGTTAAAAATAAGGAGAAAAGAGGATGCTAGGAGCTTAAGACTAGTTATTGACATTGTCAATGGGTCAGAGTGTTTAGCAGAGACTGGGAGAAATTTCAGTCAGTGTGAATTTGATAAGTCCTGTCAGCTTGGTTAATTCATCTTGTACTTCTTTTTTTGCTTTCTGTTCAAACAAATACATTTCCTCAATAACTTAGAAGAGAGCCTTGCTCAAGCCTTTGCCAACAGATCAGGTCTTCCTCAAGGCAGGGGGCTTTTCCTCTTTTGGAGAGTACCATCACAAACTGTTAGGTATGATTGGTCCCGCTCTAGGTTTTAATGCTTAAAATGATGAATCTAATAAGGTCACAAGTGGATCAAGCTTTGCTGAATCTTGCTCCAGCACAGCAGTGTGAAAGGTTATAGTATCCTGGGAGCTGTGCAATCCATCCTCCAGTGGCCAAGGGCTCTGGAGCAGAAATAACAAAAGAGAGCATGTATCAGCTTCTTCACCCCTACAAATTAGAGTCCAACATATGTACTTCCACTGCTATTGCATTAATAGGCTGTCAGCTAGAGCCTTTAAGGAACAACCAGCTTTGCTACAGGAAGATGAACATCCAGAAGTGCAGAAAGAGAGGGTTCATTCAGTTGATCAAGACTAGTATAACTAGGTGATGAAATTTAGATTTCTGTCCTGTTTCCTTCTTTTTTTTTCTATTCCCTATCTGAAGCTTTTTGTTGCTTCTACACAGTAAAGGCTGTCTAACAATTTTTTGGTTATCATGACTTCTGCTATTTTGGTGAGCAGATTTAATCTGACAAGAATCCTTTATATATTCTTCATAAGAAGCTAGAGGAACACCATCTTCTTTAAGGCTTCAAAATACACTAATCAGGAATAACTGAAAAGATTGTTATATCTACTTAGAAGAATAATTCCCACAAATATGAGAAGTATTTACCAAAGCAACTTAACAGATCTTTTACAACAGAAAGTTTGTGTGTCCATCATGCTTTAAGACAGGGGAATTTAAAGAGTACAGTCAATACACTGAATGCATTGAAAATGGAAATTTCTTTTCTCCCAGTATCTTCAAGTTCAAGCATTGTATCCAGCATATATGTACTACTGAGCAGCTTATATTTTTTACAAAACATAATATGTTAATGATACAATATGGCTTTAATCAAATATTTCCTTAAATCTCCATTCTTACCTGTATGGTGTTACTCAATAAATGTACAAAGATTTGAAGATCAGTTCTGGAAGTCTCTCATTAGGCTTCAGATTCTCTGAATTATTAGCCTACTTCAGCAGAATGATAATGCAACGATGTTTTCACTGAAAAATCCACCAAAGACATAATTTTTTTTAATTTATTTTGCAAATACCAGCATGATGATCTTATCTCATGAATATTGACATCATGACAAAGTTTATGAAAATGGTGCTTCTAAAATACTGCCAAGCTTTGTGATTGCAAAACCTCAGGGCTTTACTTTCTGCCTGGAGTGAACTCAGAAACACCAATGGAAAAAATCAGTGGAACCCTCACATGTAATTAGGGAAAGATTCCCATATAAGAATATGTTCCAATGGGATTTTTCAAGGAGTCTAAAGGAATGAAGTGCCTTGCTTATATACCTGCTTAAAATTTTATTCTCATTCAGTACTTTCATCCCACAGATGTTAGAGAGCAAAGCTCCCCTTTGATGCATAAGTGCCCTTAACTTAAATCACAGTGTGGGGGAACACATATGTCAGTCAGGCATGGCCTATCAAGTCACTGAGCATGACTCCATGTGATTTTCGCCTTTTTAAATTTGGTACTAGGCAAACAAATACTATGGCCTCTCCTTTTTACTGCATTAGCAGAATGAGAGTGAAAGGTGAAGGCTGTAAGAGAGAACTTTACTTGGAGCTCAGCAGCCATGGGATTTGGCATGGAATGCTTTTCACTCTGCTAATATTTTTTTAATAGAATACAAGTCACTAATACCTTGTGTGTGCTGGATTAGTAAGGCAGCACTGCATAGCCCTGCCAAAACAATCTCTTCTATGTGATTCTCTTGTTTCAGTCCCCTCTCTGTTTGCTCTGATGTTGCCAAGACAGAAATGCTGACAATGATGGGAGAGTAGGAAAGGGGAGGTGGAAAAGGAGATAGAGAATTACAAAAAAAATCAACAATCCAATCAACAGTGATTCTGAGATGTTGATATAATGCAGTGAGATATTTAGTCCTGAAATTACTTAAGCCACCTTGTAAGCCTCAATTTAAAATATACTGTTCCCATTTACATTAATGTGGTATTATGTTTGGCTGGAGTTCCATCTCTTTGCTATCCCCTTCCTCTTTTCTTCTCCTCCTACTACTCATTTCATTACTGACTGATTGTCTGAAGGTCTTGCAAGCTAGTAGGTGTGGATGAGACTAGCACTGGCAAATGCATAGAACTGGCTTTTTGATTTTGCTTCTGAATGCATGTCGATTAGCTGTCACTCTTTCTGGTATTTATACCACTGGCACTGATGAAGATACTAGGCTTACTGCTTGGAAGCTTTTCCATTTAGGGAAGATTTTTTTTTTTAAACACTGTAACAACAATGTAGTTTTCTACTAATAAAATAAGAAGCAAACAAGAGCCTCAGTAATTACAGTACAAACAATAATCCAAAGATAATTTTTATTACTATGTCCTCCCATTTTTGTGCTGCTAGATGGGCAAATTATGAAACTCCTGTGGTAATCCATATGAGCCAGGAGGCGTTTTCCTTTGAGCTCTACAGTACAAATTTTTTCACCTTTGGACAGCTCCATGTAGAAGGCAGGATTCTGCATTCCCAACAAACCACCCCAATTTATACAGGCATTCTTGTGTGTAGTGGATCTTGTTGAACTACAGCTTGAGTTACAGAATCCAGCCCATTCTGCAAATATTTAGAAGGACTACTTGACTGCTTGGGCACAGGGCTTGTTGTAACAGAAAACCTGATCAGAATAAAACCTGTTTGTTTTTTTTTCTTTTCTTTTTGCTACATTCAGGGAAACAGGACTTGCCCTTTTAATTGTTTACCCTTTGTGCGTATGTAAGGAGCATTACACAACCAAAATGCTTACTTAGGAGAAAAAGCATTATAAAGGCCCCAGTTTTGGGTAATGGTCAAGCCAAGGAAAAAATAATTACAATAACAATATTTTTGTCACCACTGCACATCTGTGAAAATAGCCTTAGTTGTATGATATTAGAATTTTATTGAGAAAATGAAACCAGTTATTTCTTCTAGGAGTAAATCTCTGAAGTGAGGAAGTTATACAATAACTAAAACCCAAGAGCTGTATTCAGAAAACTTTACTCTGGTTGAAGAACATTATAAATAATGTCACTGAATTCAGATGAGAAAAGTGAGTGTAAGTCAGCTAGCCTCTAGGTCAAGGTGGAAAACTTTGAGGACCCAATATTTATTTGTTTATATCTCTAAGAGCCTTAAATATATACTTTAATATTACTGAATAATTAGAGTATAGGTCTGTGCAGTGGATTGTGCTCCGCTTTGAAAGGAATACACAGATATTAACAGAATGCATCAGAAAAAATATCCAGAGCATTATGGTTTTTAACTAGCAGCTTGTAGCCCAGCAGACTGGTCAGGAAGGCATGCTTTTTCTACCCTATGGACCTTGCCATGAAATGGTATGATAAGGTAAGATGGCAAAAGACCTCTCTTGAATCCTGTCAGGTAAACAATGGTAACTAGCCTATTTGGGCATTGGATCTACTTGGGAAAACACAAGCAGATTACTTTTTTGTTCAAAAACAGAAGCCAAAACAGAGAAATATCCATCAATAGATGTGCTTATCCAATGGGGCTGGGCTAAGGACAGTCTGAAAAGACAGTGTGCACTTCTGTTGAGCAGAACTGGTGCCTTGAAAGGCAAATATGAAAAATGAATAGTTCAAGGACAGTGCTTATATACCAGAAGGACTTTTGTTGTGTTCCTCTGGGGTAGCTGACAACTCAAATTCAGTAGTTTCATTACTGTCAGACCATTGTAAGTGGGACCCAAATCAATTCTGCTTTGTTTAGCAACAGTTCTGGGAATTTTTTATTGGTATTCACTTCTCCTTTTGCCTCTTTGAACAGCTAAGTGATTTGTACCTTTGTTCTGCTATGTAGCATGTGTTTTGCACAGACCTCACTGTGCAGTGTTTATCACCTGAGAAGTCCATGACTTAGAAGAACACTATTTGATCCACATGGGACTGTTAATAAAAGGATGTATTTTTCTTCAGAGCAAGAACTAAAGACTCATTTTATAAAACAATCATATAGAATTACAGACAGAAGAGATGGCCAATTTACCATTAACAAGTTAATCATAGTTGAATCTTTTTCCCCCTGGAATGTAAATGATATTTAAAGAATCATTCCCTCTCTTATGGGTAACATTACAAGCAAACCTATTATCTAAATTCTTGTCCATTCTTAGAAGCCTTTAGCCCTCAACAATGATATGCCACTGTCTGTAATTACTTTGGGTGGAAAGCAGTAGGAACATCTAAATAATTGTTAAAAATCACAGAGTTGTGAAAACTGGTGTCTACCTACCCAAGCGCCAAGTGGCACAAAACAAAGACAATTCACTGCTTCATTCAAAAGTACAGAGCAATTTAAGCTTTGCAAAGCCCACAGGGTTTAGAAAGGAAAAGTTCTTCTGACTCAAGTGTGTATCCTGCACAACTGACACAGAGCTAGGAACTTTTCCTATTGTCTTATCTTTGATGCATTGCACACAATGAGAACACCTTTCTCCCAGAAGTATATGTTAATGGGACTTTAGCCTCATAAAGGGACAATAATATTCTTGAGGTGGCTACTAATACAGCAAACCTGTTGTGAGGCTACATTTATTGCTTGAATAGAGCTTTCTTTGCAGGCTTAGTGAAAGGGTGACCAGTCTTTTCTCCCTCTGAGATTTCTTGGTTAGGTAACAGCCAGTAATTCATTCATGTACTCATTTGCACTGAATTCACTGAAAATAGAATAATCATAAAATGATACAATGGTTTGAGTTAGAAGAGACATAGAATATCATCTAGGTTTAACCTCCTGCCATGGGCAGGGACTGCTTCCCCTAGACCAGGTTGCTCAAAGGCCCATCCAAATTGGCCTTGAACACTTCCAGCGATGGGGCAGCCACAGCTTCTCTGGGCAACCTGTTCCAGTTCCTTACCACCCTCACAGTAAAGAATTTCTTCCTTATATCTCTTAAAATGAATACTTTTTAAGCTTAAAGCCATTTCTCCTTTTAATGTCACTGCATGCCCTTGCAAAAAGTCTCTCTCCAGCTTCCTTGTACACCCCCTTTAAGTATTGGAAGGCTGCTAGAAGGTGTCCCTGGAGCCTTCTCTTCAGGCTGAACAATTCCAATTCTTGGCCTTTCCTCCTAGGAGTGGTGCTCCAATCCTCTAATCATCTCAATGGCCCTCCTCTGGACTCGGTCCAACAGGTCCATGTCCTTCATGTGCTGGGGACCCCTGAGCTGGACTTCAAGTGGGATCTCACAAGAGCAGAGTAGAGGGGGATAATCACCTTTTTGATCTTCCAGTCATGCTTCTTTTGATACAGCCCAGGACATGATTGGCTTTCTTGGCTGCAAGTGCACCTTGCCAGCTCATGTTGAGCTTCTTGTCTTATCAAGCCCTCAAGTCCTTCTCCTCAGGGCTGCTCTCAATCCATTCTCTGCCTGAATTTGTGTTTGTGATTGCCATGACCCCCATGGAGGACCTTGTACTCGGCCTTGAAGTTTGCACGGAGCCACCTCTCAGAACTGTCAAGGTCCCTCTGGATGGCATCCCTTCCCTCTAGGGGGTTGATTGCACCACAAAGCTTGGTGTCATCAGCAAACTTGCTGAGGGTGCACTCAATCCCACTGTCCATGTCCTTGACAAAGATGTTGAACAGTGACAGTTCCAATACTGATCTTGTCACTGATCTCAGCTTGGACATTGAGCCATTGACAGCAACTCTTTGACTGCAACCACCCAGCCAGTTCCTTTTCCACTAAGTGATCCATACATGAAATCCATGTCTCTCCAGTCTAGAAACAGGATGTCATGTGGGACGGTGTCATATGATTTGCAGAGTTCCAGATTTATGATGTGAGTTTCTCTTCCTTCATCCACCAACACTTTAATCTCATCATAGGGGGCCATCAAATTTGTCAGAAATACTTTGCCCTCACTGAAGCCATGCTGGGTATCACCAATCACTTCTTATTTTTCATGTGCCTTAGCATAGTTTTCAGGAAGGTCTTTTGGGGCTATCAAATCCTGGAGTATCAAAATACTCTATTCCCTTTAGCAATGGCCATTATTTTTTCCATCACATGTCAAAGAAACAGTAAGTTTGTATCACAGTTTGTGGGGGTCAGGGAAAACCAAGACCAGTGGTATCTTGAAGCTAAGTTGTAGCTGTCACTGCCAAGCCTGGCAGTGGAGCCACCAGTCTTGCCCTGGGGGCAAATTCCAGCCACACCCAAACACAGGACAAGAGACAAGGTGAACAGGACAACAGCTGTGGCTGATCCCAGCTGCAGCTGGTCACAGCAGGAGCTGATCTCCTTTATTTTACAAAATGGAGGGTTTTTATAGGGTAGAAATGGAAGGTTCGGGAATAGGGGTAAGGTATGCAAAACTTGGTTAAGGTATTGGACGGTTATCAGGGATTGACAGAGAAAAGGGAAGGTACATAACTTTTCAGATAACTTTTAAGTAACAAAGGGGGATATAATTGGTGTGGGCAGCTGCCCTCACGGGATGCTGCCCAGTCAGAAACTGTCTGCTTTCTCCTATGGGAGAAAACTTACAACCTAACAGAATAAGAACATGAACATAAAATGGAGGTCTCAGCCTATCTGTCTGATGCGGGGAAATTTGTAGCTGTCTGGTCCATGCTCTCAGACGCTGATTCCATCCACTGGTTAAACTCCTCTTCATCCTCCAGCCCATCTCCAACAAGTTTGAGCTCCCATAACCTGTTGGATCTCCCTGAAAAACAAGAGACTCTTAAAAGGCTTCTCTCTATATTTCCATCTGAAATATATATTGTTTATGATGTTTGTATCAATATTTACTTGACTGAAAATATACTGCAGATAAATATATCTGCAGAATGTCTTCTACTTATTATACATTCTTCTAGCATTTAATGCACCATCTGTATTTTAAGATTGACTCCAGAGAGCATTGGAGTACCTTATGATTTTCCCACCTTTTTTTTTTTTTTTTTTTTTTTTTTTTTTCCTTTTCCTTGGCTCATTTGAAATTAATTCAAGAACTTTTGGGTCTGATCTCCTGCTAGCAGTTCCAGACAATTAAAGCCTAAGCAAAAATCTTGATCCAGTTTATCTTCTTTCAAAGTAAACTTTGCTGAAATGGGACACTTTTGTTCAGAGTATCTTACTTGTGTACTACCTGTCTTCTCAAATAGATGACTCTCTTGGGATGGGAGAGGGGGATCATATAATGAAAACTGCCTTTGAAATTTCTCAATTCCCAGTATTTTGAGGGGTAAATTACTCATGCAGAACAGTCATTTTGTCATTGTTTTTCATGTTGCCTTTCAAACCAAAGTCTTCTCTGGTTTAGCTACTGTAACAGACTAAGAAATGTATGTGGCAGTAGCAATCCTGTGTTGAAATCCTTGACACCAGACTTCTTTACCTATGTGACTTGGCTATTGATGTTGTCAATATGATAGCTTGATGCACGGCATTTCTCGTAAATCTCTATTTTCTATGATTGTATTTCTATCTAAAGTCAGTATCACTTCTTGAAGGGAGCAGTTTAGTTATGCACCAGAAGAGAAACACTAAAAATCTTTGAAAGGCAGGTTATTTGCTAAACCAGAATAAAGCAGTGCTTTACCATAACTCTTCACATGCTACTTAAAGCCTGCCTTTTGAAGTAGCCCCTTTTGAGCACCTGCAGTCTGTTCTCTAGCAAGTGTGACTACAGTCATTTGCACTTACAGTTTTCAGGTGTTGGTTATAGGCATTTTTATTTTCTGCAAGATTATAAGGTCAGACCTTAGTCTTATTTTTCTGAATCTAAGATACTTCCCATAGGAAATTTACTTACAAAGTCCAGAGAATTATTTTCTTTCTCCCAAGTAGAATTTTTTCATTCAAGTAAGTAGTGAGTCTTCTGGACTTTCTGTTATTTTTGCATTGCCATGGGAGGTTTTCAAAGACAGAAGTTTCCTCTAGGTCTTTGAAAACCTTCCACATGATTATTTTCATTTTTTGTGCAACCATTTTCCTATGTCTGCTGCTTTTCAAGCCTCTATAGAAACACTCATGTGAACCTGGAGGAAATATGTGCTCTCTAGTCAACTTCTAATTGCCCTACTGGGTCCATCTCATTAAATGTTATGCCTTATTATCCATCTATATTTTAGCCTTCAAACATAAAATGTGACCTTGAGCTGTGTTTCAGCTACTACAAGATCAGATTTCACTACAGCTTGCACAAGAGATCTTCAAGGAGAAATTAAGGTATCTAAAAAAGGGGTTTAATGATTGCATAGGTGACCTCAGTGAACCCCAGGATCAGAGAACCTGATACGTACTATCTCACCATTTTGTGAAAAAATAGCTTCATTTTATACCAGTTCTGATCATTAAATGCTTGATGTGATTTTTCCCAAGAATCAGTTAACAAAGAATCTTAACTTCATCTCTGAACATCAAAGCACTTAAACTCACATGCAAGGAACCCAACTGCCAATCTGTCCCTTCCGGATAAGTAAAACCGATGACTAAGTCCCATAATTGCATTGGTCTTGGCAATCATGAATCAGTAAAAATTATCAAGTCATTTCTGGTGGAAGGAAGTTCCTCCACAGGATAAACAGTAGCCCCAAAAGTCTTTGTTGACAGCAGCATAAACCATTTCTCTTTGGGTATGCTCATATAAAATGCTCACTACATGTAATTGTACCCATATGATACTTTCATGAAAGTGTATTCTAATGAGTCTATATTTGGCTTCTGGAGATTTCAAATATGTAAAATTATGACTTAGGAAAAGTTCTGAATGTTTTTATCAAACATCTAATAATGAATAGTGAATCCCTCCTCCAAGTGACATACTAAACATGACACTGTCCCTTTATGCAAGTGACAAGACTGATAGAGGTAGAAAAACGCCTCCATTGTGACTAAGATTTCTATTTTAGTAATAGAAATTTTCATAATTTTCATAATTTTAAACATCTGAAATATTTCCAAATGAAAAAGGCATATGATGATAATCTGTTAATCTAGGCTAAGAACACAAGTATTAAAACCAGTATTTATTGTTATGTATGAATGCATATCTATATCCACATACACAGACAAACATTCATACAAACACAACAGCTGTCAGAATGAAAACAAAATGGAGCAGTCAAGTGTAAAATTGAGGAGTAGATACAGAGACTTGGGGAGCGGTAGAAATCACAAACCTGACTCATCATGGTTGAAAAGTAATGAAGGATAATTTTCTTTTCCTCTTGAATCAACTAGCTAAAACATACTGTTAAACCAGAAACATGCCACTCATTAAAAATAGTGCTCCAGGAAGGAAATATTTCCCTTGCCTCTCAGCACAGCAGGGAATAACATCAGCGGAGAAAGCGGACAGATTAAGTCTTACAGGAGATAATTCTTTGATTCCTCCTATGGTACTTGCAAAACTGTAGACTCAGAGTCATACAGAAGAGAACTGTGTGAACCTGGATTAACTGGATTTGTCCATACTTTTCCCATGGACTACTTCTTCCTCTTTGGTCACGTACTTGCAGAAATCCACACACTTATACTCATGGATGACACAGTACAACTGGGGTTTTTCTGTGCCTCTTAGATCTTTCTTCACTTAGTTTCCTTTAAAGGTGAGAACTGACTCTGTCAGAAGGCAGATATTGTAGGGAACTGCAAAAAAAAAAAAAAAAACCAAAAAAAAAAAAAACACAAAAAAAAACCACAAAAAAACCCCATGAAGGATTGGTTGAAAGGTCTGCTTGAAAGGTGAGTGAAGCATTCTCTACAGTGGATACTTTAAGCTTCTTGAATTCAGCAAAGTAGGGGATGTTCCCAAAGTAGCATATTGAGCTTAACAGATAAAACTGGTCCAATTCAGATTTGACATAAATAGGAGCAGACAGAGGGAGCAAGCAACACTCCCTGGTGTTCGTGCTAGAGTTTCAGGTGGCATCACTTGAGTAGCAAAGCAATTGGAGAACAGAGTTGAAAAAGGCAAGCTGACTTGCAAGAAGAGAAATACAGATCATAGCGCAGGACTCTTACTGTTTTTGGAAGACAGACAGATGGGAAAGAATATATGCACTATATAGGCCAGAGTCTGAGCCTTGAAATGTTGGGTGTTCAAGGCCAGGTTGAATGGGACTTTGAGTAACCTCATTTAGTGAAAGGTGTCCCTGCCCATGGCAGGGGAGTTGGAACTAGATGGTCTTTAAGGTTTCTTGTAACCCACACACTTCTGTGATTCTGTGATGAGTACCTCCATAGGTTTTTCTGAGTTCCAGTTTGTATCCGTGGTGATCTTAATCAGTGGCACTTTCTCATGGATGAAGTTTGGCACATGGGATACCACATAAACAAACTGGCACAAGGATACAAAGATGTGTCTATGTGCTACCTATTTGGGGATGCTAGTGGTTCCAGTAAGTGCTGCAGGTGGTTGCAACCTACTTACTGAAATAGCCTTCCACTTTTACTGAGAAAGAAAGACAGATTTTTTTTCTACTGTTCTCTGGAGCTGAGATCTACAACTGTTTCCAAGTTTATTTATGCAAATGACAGGTCACAACTTGTACCCCCTGCTAAATTTGGAACTTAAAAATTACCTAGCTACAAGAACAAAAAAATCACAATCCTGTTTGCTCAGCTATTATTTTAATTAATGCTGTGTTATACAATTAGATCTGCCCGGAAGAATGAAAAATAGAGTAGAAAGAATGAAAGCAAATGTTACATATGAGCACGCAAGCCTTGGAAAATATGTCGTCTGGAAATGGAAGACTTACCAAGGGGAAATAGATAAATCATGGGTTCAAAGGATACTCCATAAGACTTGTTCCTCAATATATTGTTTACTTTCCCAGGTAGTCTTCTATGTGTCAACGGAAGCATTCCCATGAGTAAATTTATGGCAAATTATATTGGAGGCCCTTAAAACCTGAAGTATTTCTTACACAATTAAAAGAACTGGCTAAAGAAATTATATGTAGATAGTTTGTTCCTAATTTCAGCTACACAGCAGTTATTATCATGCTTCAATAATGCATGGAGAGTCCTTTCATTTGGTGCAGTATTGCCTCTGACAGCACAAATGAAATCTGCCTATAGTGGATGTTGCCTGTTTCTGGATGGAAACATTTATTAGGTCTAGTATGTGCTGCTCCAACTGACAATAAAAAAGATAAACAGTTGATTGCAATCAAAAGCCAAAACAAAAACATTACAATAATGCTACTTATTTGCATATCAGCAATTTATGTACGATATAAAAATAAATTTTAATTCATGTACAAGTGTCTATGCATTTTAAAATTAATATAAAAGCCTTTGCATCTTATCAGTAACACATTTAGCATCAAAAGCAGTCCAACTACATTTTTCCCAATATATTTATAGCATAAGAGGTCACACTCCTAAATAGTATCACATGTTAATTTCTTTACAAATAACTTCTATGGAATAGTAGGAGAAGAACATATACTGTATAATTACTTATAAATGATTTCTGCCGTTTAGATCAAAAGACTGCCACAGGATGTCCTTGATTCACTGCCTTGTATATGAGAGTAATGGGCTTAGCTAAGCCACACGTCTTGCAGAATTCCAAATTGATGTTTCTACCTGTTTGCACCCATAGGATGCTAGGTGCCAAAATCTAATTCTTTTTCCTGCATCTGTGAAGAGCCTCTGAGAAGCAACAGCTAACAAAGCACTTCTGCTCTCACTATTGTGGTTCAGAAATGCTGATGAGCCCTCCTGGAGCTATTCAGCAAGCACACAGTTGCTCCAAAATTTGAGACAGAGAGTTTTGTTGCCCAAATGAGAAAATAAAATGGTAGCACTAGAGCTTAGAGAGATAAATTCCTAAGTCATGCTTTTTCAACTGACCTTGGCATAGTGAATGAATTTAAGGAAATGGCCTGGGGGGGATAGATACCAAACAGTATTAGATTGTGTGGTGACTGTTGGCCTCTTTTGTGCTGCATAGGAAGCCAGAATATATATATATTTATATGACTATATACCAAGAGCCTGGCAAAAACAAAAGAGGAAACTTGATTTCAAGCTTGATGTTGAATGGGCAGCTAAACTTGTGGGTAAAAATGGCAGTTTGTTCTCAGATGAAGATTTTGGTGGAGTTCCTATATGAAATTCTGCCTCTTTAAGAAAGATAAGTTTCTTTCTCCAACATAACTGACTGGCAGTAACAGTCAAAGGCAAAGCCTTCATGGCAGTTATTCCTCTTCAGAAGTCTTTGGAAATTGTAATTTCCATTTCAACAAACATTGTGATTCCAATATTTTAATTTCCAAAATAGAATACAACACTAAGTAACACTTTTCCATTTTGTCTCTGAAACAAATCTGATGGGGGAAAGAGTGTAGAGAGATATTAATATAAATAAATATTTAATCTTTTTCTGTTAATGACCAGCTCTGGCTTTAATATGTACACATCACTGTACATTGCTGTGCAATGGAAATGATCTGAGGAGCTGACCTCTTTCTACCTGTATTCATTAGGAGTAAAGGGTATAATTCTGGAAATCTGAACCTGTCTCATCTCAATTTTATTTTTTTTTTTTTGTTCTAGCAGAGTCTTTATTGAAACTCCTGTTGACTTCAGTGGAAGCAGCACTGAGACCTAAATTCCATAAAAAAATAAATTTAAATGAAACTCCAAAAGCAATACTTTACCTTTTCCTGTTCCTAAAATAGACTAATACATTGATTTTGTAGCCATGATTTGAACAATCAATCACAGATTAAGTGGGGCTCTTTTTGAGATGGGAATTAGAGGTATAGCAGTGGGAAAATACTTTAAACAAATTGTTCATATTGTTTGCCAACAACTACTGGTTTTTTGTAATTCAGCATTACTGATGTTGATAAACAAGAACTACATAATGTAAAATGAAATGATGTCTGTTCAGTGGGGGCAGAAGAATGCTGATGAGACCACCTCTTAATGAGGAGCAGTTGATATATGTGCAGGCAATTTTATAGTTTTGTCAAACAATGTAGAAATGTTATTCTGGATTTACTAGTAGGAAATAAATTCCAAATTGAAATTAGATTTTTAAATGACACAAAATTCCAACACTTTTCATGTCACCACTAAAATATCCACATATCCAATTAAATATGGAGCCCTAAAGTTGCAGTAGTATCTTGGAACACAAAACAAAGAATATTATTTACTCAAGAAAAACTTCTTTCTGTGTTACTGCCACTGGAAAATGAATAAGTATTATTCTCTATATTGTCTTTCTTATAATTTAGTTGCAATTATTGATAGAAACACTGACTCTACCATATCCTGTAAAATATGTCTGTAGAGGGTTCAGTCCTGACATCTTGTCTTGCCGTCCTTCCATCTTGAAACCTCAGTGAAGTTTTAGCTCTATAACAACTGACGTGCAATTTGGGGCAGTTTCAGGACAGATACTTTTACTATTCAAATCTTAGAAGTACAATCCTGAATATTCTCTTGAGTCAAATTATGACTGAAATAGAAGTAATAAGTTTTGTTCCTTTTTTTCCATTTTGGAATGGAATATTTATGGCCAAACTCAACTTCTCCTTATTTGATCCATATTATCAACTCTAATGGAGAGAGCAACAGACAGGGTTTGGCCAGTGGGTAAAAAAACCCAAGCAATTCCATCTTTATGATATTGAAAAACAGGCAATTCCATCTTTATCATATTTCACATTTTTCCATCAGTGTCTGCAGGGCAGTCAGTTGTTTACCCTCAAATTTTGTGGTTCACCATTGCTTGTAGCTGCATATAGTCCATTTTTTGTTTCTTTTAAAGACTAATTCATCTCTTTCAGTGTTGACTCTTGCTCCTGCTTTAGGTAGTTTTAGGACAGAGGAAGGTGATGCAGGCACTAACCTTTATTGAAGCAGGTCTGCTTGTTTAATGTGTTGCTTGTTTCTCTGTCTGTGAAAAAGTAAATCTATTTACAAATGTGTTCAAAGGAAGAATAAACTCTCTTTTTCTCTTCCTCATTAATGTAAAAGAGAACCTCTTTGTAGAGTGTGAAGTGCTTGGGATAAGATAAATGATGAGGGTTTTTTAAATTAGTCAAGCAAACAGTTTTCTATAGATTGGGTTGCACTAAAACATATTTTTCTTCCTAAATGGCAAGTGCAATGACTCCTTAATCTAGAATTAAAATAATTTTAGGTATTATTGACAAATTATCAAAAGGCAAAGAAGAGAGCTTGTTCGCCTGCATGAGAAAAGAAAAGGTGAAAGTGAAAAGGTGACAAGCAGGAGTTCATGACTATACCATGTTGAATTGCATGACTTAAGCATGCAAATCAACATGATATAGTCACAAACTGATGAGGATCACCTCTTGTCTGGGAAGAAAAGCTTAGAATAACTACAAAATTGGATTACAGTGCAGGATTTAGAGTAAACTATCTGAATTATATTATAGGTATTCTTCTTCCTTTGAGCAGTAAAACATATTTAGAGGGAAGGGAAGGGAAGCAAAGCCGTGTTTAACCTAACAGTGCTCTGCTGTGATATCCCACATGGTGGGACCAAAGTCTAGCCTGTATCCTGTTCTTCTTTCTGTCCCTTAATGCAGAAAGAAGAAAAGGCACAGTTCTCTGGTGTTTTCTGCTGTTGTAGGAGGAGGAAATAAGCTCAGTCCGTGGAAGAACAGTAGGACTGAATTTGAGGCAAAAGTGTTGGCTTAGAGACCTTGAGATGAGGTGATTTGGGGTGAGAAAAAGCAGGGGTTTGCACTCAAGAGCATTGTGTTATCTGCTGTAAGGATTGGTAACCAAAAACAAATTTGTAGCTGGAATGTAGCAAAACTGTGTGATCTGAAAACAGAGTAAGGGCTGGCAGGCAGGAAAATCTGAGCAGAACAATTTACTAATATCTCAGACAGTAGTGTGAGTCCAGTCATTATTTTTGATAGCTGGGAGCAGGTTAGCCTGTTGTCTTACTTCAGCCTCAGGTTGCCAGAGAAGGGAAGTGCTGAAGAAAAAGCAGTCAAACAACTAATGGCTGGGAAATCTTGGGAACTGCGCTGTTTTCTCTGACAGGTTTGGACAAATGGTGCACTCCCGGCCAGTGTGTCATCACTTTATTTCATATGGTCATTTCCTGTTGCGTGGCAAGGCTGGATTAAATTGTGCTAGAAACTGCAAAGAACCAGCTCAGGATTTGGGGAAGCAAGAGTGCTTCCATTCAGGCTGCTTACTTCATCTGTTCCTCTGATTTATGGATGTAGTGGGGGATTGACCTTATCATGTTTGAAAACATGAAATCCCATAAGAAATGTCAGGATACTGAGTTGCAAACAGGCCAGGATGAAGTAGAATTTTAGATGCTGTAGATTTCTGTGAATGTGCAGGTGGGATCTGTCCTGAAAAGAGATTAGATCCTTCAGTTATATTGGATAAAGGAACCACAATAATGCATGTATTAAGGCTTTTAACTTACGCTGATCAGAATTTTATTAATTTGATATGGCAATTTTGACCATAGAAATCTTTCAAAATTCACAATATAGTGTCCTAGATGATTTGTGAAAGTAAAACGCCTAGAAATTTTGCACATTAATGATTCATACATTTTTATATGTTTCAGTTTCAGGTCTGAAAAGCTCATTGTGTATGACCTAAATGTACCCGTTGTTTTAGAGTAATCAAGCCTGATTATAATTTTCACTTTTTAGTCTTCTTAAAAAACAACCCTAAACCCAAACAAAAATAACAATTTTCTCATCTTCTGGGGTAACGTGAAAATGAACTGCTGACTCATAAGTATTTCTGTTTTGCACAGATTGCCAGCTTGAGAAAAAATGTTGAGAGACTGCAGAATTTTGTATCTAAATCTGTTTTACTGCTTTTGAATTTTGTGGATGCCACTAGCTAATACGTACATGGGGTTTATGTCAGTAAAAAAATCAGTATTTTATCCTCTAGACCTTCCATTTAAAAAATTAACTTGTGATTAATTGCTTCCATTACTGCAATGTAGATCAATTTTAAAAGCTTTTTGACAAAAAGATGCACCTCTGGATATTTTAAATGCAGCAGCTGTAGAACACTCAGTAGTTTTATTTTGTTTTTTTTTTTTTTTATTCGTAGTGAGTGAAAAAGCAACTTCAGTTAGGATCACAGCGTAATAATATCAGTTCTGTTCTTCTCACAAGATTGATTTTTTTATTTGTGTTTAGGAAGCTGACAACCTTGTCTGAAACTCATTGATTAACTGCTTATAATAGCTGATCATCTCAATGGAACAGATCAACAAACCTTTTCCACTTTGTTGAATGTATTCCAAATAGCAACAAAATGGGGGCAAAGACTTTTTAAATTGAATTAGAATAATTATAATATAAAACCGTTTTTTTATTCAAAAAATCATTATTTAAAGAATAATTTCTGATCCATTTAAATGGAACCACTTAAATGAATTGCTCTCTTCACTGGTCCAAAAGAGTTATATTTATCTGTGGGTTCTAACGTTGTCTCATAATTTTATTTGCTTTTAATCATAAATGATAAACATCTTAAAACAGTGCATATGTTCAATTAACAATTATTTAATGTACTGAGTCTAAGGTTTTCTCTCTTACATTTTTTTAAAAATCACATAATATTCATTGCCCCACTCACCAATCTTTCATAACTTGGCATTTACTACTTCCTTGTTAAATCTCACCAGATTAACATTGTTATTCAAGTGGGTTGGCTTGGATTGATTTCTTTTTAACTTTGTATTTAAAATCCAGATAATCTGCTGTATATTCTTGTTCCTGTTCCTCAGCCTTCTAATCTATCCAAACATTCCAGAAAACAGAAGTTTATCCTTTCTGTGATGAAACCAAGGCAACCCAGAGAATGTCTCTGCCAAAGAACACAACTGACTATCACAAATTAAAACAAATTTTTAAATTACAGTTTGCAAATCACTACAATAGAAAATGAATGTAGTGGTTTAGAATAAAGCAAATTTCAGCAGTTTTAGACAATTACTTTCCACTATCTTCAAAAGAAAACTTTGTTTCTTTTTCATTGAATGTTCAGAAATTTTTATATAAACAGAATTCTTCTTTCAAGAATCTGTATTTGATCACAAGAGAATGAAATGATACTTCACAATGACCTTTATACATAAACTGGCCCATTGATTGACCTCTGATTTTTGAAGAACTTTCAAAAGTAGAAAGAAACGTAGTTCTCTGGTGTTTATTTTGGGGAGCAAGTGGTTGAGCCATGTGCTGTAAGTGACTCAGTCCTTCATGCTTGAATTTCTTATCAATATTTTGACAGAATGGATGTAATGCACAGCCTTAAAACCTGTTAAAATGGTAGGCCAGGATGCCTGTGAATATAGCTCAAAGATGTGTATCATCCTAGGGTACTGTCATTTGGTTTTGATAATTCACTGCAGCAAAAAAAGCAACAATGAAATGTGGACCTATTAGAAGCAGATTTTGTTTGAATTAACAATTTTAGTGTTCAGTCATTTAATGTTAGTAATGTGTAAAAAGCCAAAGAAATTTTGACATTGGTATGTCAACCCTACATTAGTTCATAGAAACACTGGGAACAGGAAATTATGACATTCTTACATTGATCCAAATGGAGATGTATGTCGAGGCTGTCCTTGTCCTGTACTCTTCTTGTTGAGGCTGGGCAACTTAGCTACCCTGAGTTTGTGTGACAGGGAAAAAGAACTAACCAGACCTCTGCTGCTGTGGAACAGCATTGCATAGTCATGTTTTGAGACTGCTACTAAAAAAATGCATGCGAGTTCATCTTTCACTTTTAAATGAGTCAGGTTTCCCTTGGAATCTTTTAGTTAGAAGAAAGAAATAAATACTTAGCAAAGGTTACTGATAAAATCTACAGTTTTACTGCTTTTTTATTATAATTATTTTATTTTAAATAACAAAATGTGCAACCTCCCTTCTAGCAAAAAGATGTAAATTGTAGATTTTAAGAAACAAATCTTGCTGCACGGCAGGTTTAGACAGTCTGCTACAGATGGGGCCTTAAGGCATTCTGTGGCTTCCCTGTGGTAAGCCATGATTCTCATTTGTAAAGCCAGGAGTATTCCCACTGTTGCTATAATCATATGCATGATCCTTCTTCCATCTCAGTGCTTCCAGCATCAGTTAAAAAAAGAAAAATAGGGCAAATGTTGGTTGTCATGTAGTCTATCCACAAGCTTAGGAACTTTGTGTGTTTTGCAGGATTTAATTTTGTCCTCGGGAAAAGAATTAAGCCTTTTAGTGGAAATCTTTAAAAATAAACCAACAAAGCACTGACCAACCAAACAAACAAACCAAACCAACCAAACAAACACGAAAAACCTCAACAACAAAATCATACCAAAACAAAACAAGTGACAAACCACTGAGATGGTGAACGTTTTCCTGATTCAGACATGGCAGCAAAGACATGAGAATTTCTTATCATTGAGATTTTTTTAGTTAAAATATTCTCTTTTTCCCTGAACTATAGTTTTCCAAATATGGAAAATCCTTTCAGAAAAGACCTGAGTTCATCCCATGATCCTTGCTGTGGTATACTCTCTGTGTTCTTTAAGCTCTGTGCTTGGTGACTTCCTGCCCAGTCTTTGATTCTGCAATTTTTCTATTAAGACCCCTTGATGGTCTCGTTTCAGCATGTCCTTTTGATTCTATCTATTCTTTTGATACCCAGAAAATATAAGTCAGTGTGTTTCACAGGTCATTTATGTTTTGTGACTAAAAGTACTTTGGTGTCTTTCAAGCCAGCTTTCCCTTTGAAAATTTCACTTTATATTCTCTTCTTCCTGTATGTGAAAAAGGCTGGATATCTGTTCCCTGCATTCCTTCTCTAGGTCTTTCATGATGCTGTATACCTGTCTTCCCTCCTTCTGTCCTCTGTCATTTCCTTTTCATTGATAAAGAGTGCTAATCTGCTGCTTCTTGCCTGCTGTGGAAGATGTTTCAGAAATTTCATTGTGCCTTCTGCCATTGTTTCTAGAATCAGGGAAAAACCTTGATTGCAAGGGGTCTCTGGAGGTCATCTGAGCCCACTTACAGGGTTTGAACAGCAGGGGTTTGAACTAAGTTATCTGTTGGCCCAAAAAGACAAGTCTTGAATTACTTACAATAAGGGAGATTCCACCACTTATCTGAACAACCTGTTCCAATGTTTAGTTGTTCTCACTGTGAAGAACTTTTTCATATATATGTTTTTCTTCTCACTGTGTCTTGTGAAAAGAGTATCATCTTCTCTATAACCACTCTCTAGATATTGAGAGAATATGATTAGACTCCTCACTCCATTTTAGTTGAGCAAACCGAATTCATTCCACCTTTCAGCAGGCATCAAGGTCTCCTGTCAATTTGGCCCTTCAGTGAACCATCTCCAATATTCCAGTGTCTCTTTTGAAGTGTGACCTAACAAATGCCATACCAAACAGTCATAATTTTTCATCTGCTGGTTTTACTTTGGCTGCTGAAGTCAAGGCCCCAGGTCGGATTCATTGCTACAAGGATGTACGCCCAACTCAGTCAGTCCTTGGCCTGTGCTGCTGATTGGTATTATGCTGCCCCATATACAGAATCTTATAAATATATTTTTTTAAACTTTATGCAGTTCCTTTTGGCCCAGTCTTCCAACCTGTTGAGATCTCTCTATGGTTTAGTGTATAATACATACCTTGTAGTGTCTTGCTGTATTTTTTCTCACAGAGTGTGGAGCAGGATTCTGTGCATTGGTGAAGCTCTGAACCCCTGCTAGTTTTCCACATTATCATAGTAATAACAAATAATAACAATAACAACAACAATAGTCGTAATAATAATAATTTATTGTTTATTAATAATTGTTAATATTTGTTTATTATTAGTTGATATTGTTTTCTGGTTTTTTCTCTGTTCCTTTACACATTATCAATAATTATATACTTGCCTTTTTGATCAACAGTGAAAATGACTGGAAATTTTCGCAAAAACGTCCATGGTGATGCTGAGATCTGTTTCATCAACAGCAGTAGCTAGTTGTATAGCAGTGTATTTGATTAGTAAAAGGGCATTTTCTTCTCTGAACATATACATTTTAATTTATAAACACTGCATATCATGTATTATTTTATTGCCTAGTTTTTCACCTTTGAAAAAAGAAAACTGAGATGGGATATGGTCAAATATAAAATGGTAGCATCAAACAAAACCAAGCATTCAGTGTTTCTGACAATGCAAGAAACAGACAACTTCAAAAAGAAGTTGCAGAATTTTTAAAACATGCAGAAATACTTTGTTTCTACACTATTTTCAATGTTGAAAATATGTATGATTTCAATACAAATTTTAAAAATTTATTTTATAGTGATCTCTCAAGACTGATTAATGTTAAAACAGGTGAGGTTCAGAAACTCCCAATCACAATGATCACAAAAACTTATTTACTTGACAGATTCTTCTATGTTTTTTTCACAACGAGTATCTGTTAGCTATTATCAAAGTTAGGGTACTGAATTGTATGTTGTGATCTAGTACAGCCATTTCATGCTACATTTCTGAAGATAACCTTCATCAACTGCTCAGTTGAGCACTGATGAATAACATCTATTTTGAAGGAAATGATGGTGAGAAAGTTCATTGCAAATAGCCAAAGGAATGTGCACAGAAATGTCTTTAAAAGACTCATAAACAGCTTCTCCTGTACAAGAGCTTGTAAGTGTAGTAGTGATCAGGCTATGTATAAGGAGCAAGCTTTTCCAAACTCACTGAAGTTTGAGACGAATACTAGATATTGACATAATTTTATAAACAAACTCTTAGGAGAGTCCACAGACTGTATTGGCAAGCAGCATATGGTTAAAATAACTAGTAATGCTTAGATGCCTTTATGTTTTATTTTGGGGATTTTTCACCCAACAAATTTACACTCTCTGTCTTTATTTTTTGTTTACACAGAGCATCATTCCATTTTTAAAACTTCTGTGTCTCCTCACAGAAATAATTCTCTTTCATTGCTAGATGTTTGTCACTCATCCTTTGGTATGCTTTCCTATTAGAAGGTCTTTAATTCTAAAGTGTCTGTTGCTATAATTTCTGACAAGTTGTCATATTTTCTTTTTCACTAGCAAGTAGTGGAAATACATTCTTGGTTGGGTGTGGCAGATAGTTCTGGAACATAGAACAAAGAGTTCCTCTTGTTTAGGGTTTACTTTCTTTTCTGCTTCTAGGAAAGAGAGTGGAGGTGATCAAGTACTTTAAGCTTCTACTGACACTGAAGGAAGTGATTCTGTCCTCCTCCCATCCCACTGCTTTATTTCTTTGCCTGTGTTGTCTCTGGTGATGTTACCACAAGTGTTTCTGGAAGGATCCAGCCTGGGTTAAACCCACAAAGGCAGCAATAACTGAGAGATCCAGGACTACATTTGGAAGCAGCATCTGTTCATGCCAGCCTAAAGTGTTAACACTTTAGCTTAAACAGGCTTTATTTGCTAATATTTGCAACTTCAATGAGCAGCTTTTACACTTCCAAATGGCTATATATGGGTAATCACACATATCTACATCACAGCCAGTCCCTTAAATTGGTACTGAATGGCTTAACTAGTTAATTTTTGTTTTCTCACCCTTTGATAGAGAAACAAAAAAAAAAAAAAAAAGTGGCTTTAACAGTAGACCTTGCAAGACCTTTAAAATTAGTATATAATAGGTTAATTCCTGATTTTTCCCCATGATATTTCTTCAGTGTTCCCCACTGAGCTACTTGGTAGTGTAGAAATCAGCTTCTTACTAAAATAAAATGGTATCAGTAAGTGCTTGTTAGCTGAAGAGATGGCCTGTAACTGCACATTTAAGTTAATTTTAGCAACTATTCAGACAAATTCTCACCTCCTCCCTTCACAGATATGTTCTAATTCCCTAGGAAAAAGGCATTAAAAAAGCCTGAAAATGATGTTTCCAATTAGTGTAGCTTTCTCATATTTAAATTCTGTGTGTTTCTGCCAGATAATTGAATAAAATGTGATACATTCTTTTGATCTGTTGAGATGATGTAGGCTGTAAATATTGTTTCGTTATACAGTTCATGTTGACATATATTCTATTGTGCCACTTAGAGCTTCTTTGGCACAGCTCTGGAATGAAGTGTTCAGCAGTGATTAATGACCAAGAATATACAGAACTACTGTTGAGTTTAGAAGCTCTCTAATCTCTGCTCCTGTTCTTTCCCTCAATTCCAGCATTAGTTAATGTGGCTTCTGTGAACACACCATTTCTGGTGACTTGTCATACAGCCTGTACTGCCAGCAGTTAGCTTAGTGGTAGCACAGAGCTAATGACCATTAAAATCTCAGTTTTCTTAATTCTTGTTATTATTGTATCTTTGATGGCCTTTCTCACCCTTGTAATTTTTTATTTAGTGTTTAATACAGAAAAGGCTTTTAAACTTGTGCTAGCCTTTTTTTTTTTTAGTCCTTACTCACTGTACAATCATTTAATAGCCTTTGATATGTTATGCCAATTAAGTGATATGTGTGTTAACATAAATATTTAATTTTTAAAAGAGAGATCACTTTGGCCTAAAGCTTTAATTAAATTAGATGCTTTTCAGATGATTGCCAAGATTAAACAGTCCATTATGAACATTTGCCATTGCAGGAGATTTCCTCTTATTGAAAGACAAAAGGGTAATTTCATCTAGGGTTGTTGTAAACTGTACGAGTCCTTCATACTGATAAGGGAATTCTCCCTCTTTTAACCTTGATATGTACTGTAGTAATAAATTTATGAATCTTTAAATTCAGTCACATCATTAAAGTGGGGATATGATATTAACACTGTCAAGTAAATTAGAGGGATGAAAATTTATCTACATAACAGTTAAAGAGATCAGAGTCAATACCAATTTGTCAATAATTACCAATGCTTTAAAAGCAAAACCAACATGATAAAAGTATGCATCTGCATATCTTTAGGCAGCTATGGATCTTTATTGCATACTAGCTGGAGTTTGATTAGTTCCAATGACAGGTTTTACATGCCAAACTAAAGTTTTAGGTTAATTTTCCTTGACACTGGGCTGCTGAAGCACCTAAACTATAATTCCCACAAAACATGTTCATGCTAGTATGGAATCCAACTGCTTCATTATCAACCCAAAATATTTCTGGTTTGGGGCAAAATGTTCCTATATTGCAGTTTTGCCTAATTATGTGAACATCTTCCACAGATCAGAATCCTGGATAGGATATGCTGTAGACTGTAGTCATGTGTATATCTCACACTGAAAACACGTCACAGCAGTTTCCTTCAAAATATAGTACAGCTATGCATAATGCATGATAAGACTAGAGAGATGTGCAATGTGAATCAAAGTTTTAATGTCCTAGTTTTCCAGATATTATTATCTATTCACTGTGTTTTTAAAGGAGCTCTGATTAAGAATTATGTCAGCTGTGACAAGCTGTAAAGCCAAGCAAGACTTTCAGTGAGAACCTGAAAAAGACTCTCTCTGAAAAAGTTTTAATATTAAGTCATTATTGAAGAGCCTTGTTCTTATTTTGGCGAGGGGTGGAGGATTGCATCAGTAAAATTCCACTTGCTGGCAACATGTTATCACTAAAGATCTTTGGGCAAAGTAATTCAAAGCACAATAGGTTTTCTCTTTGTGTCTGACAGCTGTCCTTACTCAAATAGTTGGTCTGTATTTCCTCCTTTGTGTTTGTTGACCAGGTCTTCAAACGAGAGGATCCAAAATTTCAACCTGCCTTGCCATCCTGGGACATGTTTTTAAGTAGCTGAATATCTGGCTTTACTTGAAGTCTTATCTGTCTCCTTGGTCTGCAAAGCATGCGAATGTCAGAAGGGATGTTTGAATGTAAAACAAACAGCTCAGTTTCATGTTTGAGTGCAATCCTGTTGTGCAACTGGACCCCCTCAGGCTAGCTGATGTATTGTCCTTACCTGAAATTTTAGGCTAAATGAGGTTCTTACATAGGCTGCGGCTTTGTGGAAAGCCCAGCCATATCCTGAGTTGCTTACTGTCCAAGATAGACACCATGAAATATATGAAGGGTGACTAAGATTATGTCTACACAAGCAAGGGAAGTCATATCTAGATTAAAATGGAAGTGAAAATCAAACACCTTGCTACTTTTGCAGGAATATTGGAAAGGGTTCTCACTAATGTGAGAAGCTCTTCTGTTCTGCTGTAGGGCATGATGCTTAAGCAGGGATGAGAATTTTCTCTTCTTCCTCAGTTTGTGTCCACAGAGATAGTGAAGGAACAGATTTTAGAAGGTGCTTTTAGGGTTCCAGGCATGTAACAAGTCTAAAATTAATTATTTTAGGTACTTGGATAATTCTGTTGTCATGTCATTTTCTTTAATAAAAACTATTTACTGAGCAGTGTATTATTGAGGGTATTTATTGAGTCATAAGCAACACTTATTTGATGATTTATAGTTGATGGTAAATGGAAAAAAAAAGACAGCAGTTCAAAACTGTTTTCTATACTTTCAATGGCTGAGGACTGATTCTGTTTTATTTAAGAATTTTAAATATTATTAAAGCAGTAATCTAGAGAAGGTGTTGTTCAGCTGAGTGCTTTACTATCCGTTAATATGGCAGCTGATAAACTTCTACTGAAAAATCATTTGAAAACCTAATACATGGGATGACTGCTTACTGGGTTATGGATGCTCATTGATCACTTTTCTAGCTGTATTTTTTTACTCTACTGGGGGCAATAAAGGAGAAGAACACTGGTGGGAGTGCAGGAGCATGAGGGCCAGTATGAGGAGCAGGTTGAGAAAGTAGAAAGGAATCAGACCAATGAGGGAAAATGTAAAGATTTACTTATAAATATGTTGACAGAGATAGGAGACAGTGTGCTGGAGGATACTACAGTAGGAGGTGCTTACAAAATAAAGGAAAAGATCTATGTAGCAGGGAGGAATCAGGAAAAACAGGCACTGTTTAATGCCCTGTTTCTTATTGGTAAAGGTGGGCCTTGCTGCCACATCTCTGTCCGTGCCCTCTGCTCCGTGACTGGAGCTGAAGCAGAATTGACCAGAGCAAGAGGATCAAGGAAAACCTGTTTTTCATCCCCTGCCATCTTCCCTTCCTCCTGCTGGCCTTGTCCATGCCTCCCCTTACTAATGTGAGTAAAACTGAAGGGCAAAGCATGTCCCTTCACTTGAGGAGGTGAACCCCACATATCAAGAGCAGCACCGTGGGGCTGGTTTTGTCACAGAAATTGTATGCAGTGGAAACTGAGCTGGGCAAGAGCAACCAAGAGTAGTCTTTGAATCTAAGTGTAGACAAGACCACATGTGACAGTCTGTAGAGAAGGTTGTCCAAGGCCACTAAAAATACCACTAACTTGGACATCTCCTTTATAGATGACTTGACCTGTTAATGGAGATACCAACCTTTAAGGACCTTGCCTGCCCATACCATGTGAAAGGCTGCATGGGACCTGCAGTAAGATTGCTTTTGATGTCTTCTGTCAGTGGAGGGGAGGGCACAATGCACAGCCTATTGTGTGCCACTTTTTCTTTCCCTCTGCCTTCCTCTCCAGGATACTGATGCTCAGCAGAGCACCATAAGGGTTAGATGTTATGGATTCAGTGAATTATCATTAATGTCTCCAGACTGAGTTAAAATGCATCTACCCAGGGAAAATTCTGCACAGGAATCCTTCCTCATGCCACGTTGTCCTGGGGCTGTACTAAGCATCACAAGCAAGCATTCACTGCATTTAGCTCGTTGCATAATCTAATGCCAGCTGTCCTGTACTGTATAATCATAAAATGTGGGAAAAACATAGTGTTTGCTGTGTTTTGAGAAAAAAATCCTTTTAAATCAGAACTTTAGCTTGCTGAAACAGGAGAATTCTGTGAGAATGAGCTTGTGATCCTAAAGCAGATGTGCATACCCACACAGTGAATTGAAGTAACTCAAATAAAGGAAAAAATACAACTCTGAAGAGAGTTTGTTTTTTATAAACATTATTCTTGGACATGTGGATTGGTTCAACTTACAACATAGAAGGCATTTTGCAAATACAGTTTTTGCAAATAACTGTAAAAAACTTTCTTTCTTTGCAAATTTGAAAGTCTGCTGAAAATTCAGCCTTAAGCAAATATCTTCATAGCTGTATACTAAAAAATTTCTCCTAGACTGTAGATATTCAATGAAGAAGCTCAGGCAGAACACTGACCTGCAATGAAAACCTTTGTGTTTTTACTACTTACCTCTATGTTGGCCTTGTTATTCAGTATGATGTGGGTGAGATGTTGGTACTAGCACACAGGAAACCCTTGACCATGGGAAGTAGTACTTACTATAACAAATCACATTCCCAAGGGGGAAACAGCAAAATTACATGATATTTGTAGAATAGCGAATAACTAAAATTGCCCAATTATTTAAACCGATGTATTTTTCTATCAATATAATATCTTGTTGAGCTTCTGGAGCATAATTTAGAGTAGGCATTTTGCCTGCAGATCACCATATAAATATTTTATATGATCTCCCACACTATTAGAATTATAGAGGTAGTGTTATTTAATCCACTCCTAGCAAAGCAGATGCTTGCCAGAATGCATAAAACACTCAAGGACCTGGTTTTGTTGTCATTGAAACTGGCTGGTAGAATGATTTATCTGAAGTTAGATTTCTCATTGCAGAAGCAGATTGGATAATGCTTGTGAGACATAATTTAAGGTTGTGTTGAAGTCTCATAAAAAAAATACATTGTCCGTGGAAATGTGGTTAACAATAAGAGGATGAAAAAAGCCTCTCTAGAAGGTAAGCAGGTAAAGCAAGAATCTTGTCTACATGGGAAGGTTGGGAGAGACTATGTATTTGAAAATTCTTTGGGTTAGTAGAAACTGTGACCACAGATAGTGGAGTTGAATACACCTCTTGGAAAGCAACTGCAAGCATAGGAACTATGAGCTTTTGCAGAAATCTTGCAAGTGCTGTGATATCTTCATATTGTTTCATGAAGTACATTGCAAGCCAGCAGGGGTGGAGAACTGTGAAGTTTAATAAAGCTTTTCCTAAAAATACATTTGGAGTGTAATTTAATGCCTCTCTTGACAGTCATTGTCTCTTATTCTTGATTGGCAACACAAGCTTCAATATCAGCTATAGTTACCTGTAGCTGATATGCTCTGACTACAGTCCTTGGGTCTGAGGTGGGTGTTTGGGTGTCACAGGAGTTAGGGTAGGTGATCCAAATACTTCTCTAGCTTCCATTTCTACAAAGTGGATGAGAGATGACTGCTGATTCCTAAGCACCATAATTTTGCACACTTGAGCCAGGATATAGTAATCAGAATGCTAAAGTCCTATGGAAAACATTTTCTGCTGTGTCTTTTTCCCTGGAGTGACTGTGCCTAAAACAGTTTTGCATAGGGAATGATAAAAAGATGATCATTGTTGTGTGCATTTGTATGTCCTATACTATATCATTCAGCACTTCTTCTATTTATTTATGCTTTGTTTTTCATTCTTATTGTAGCTTTTATTGCTGTTGATAACATGGCATCAGCTGGAAGGCAGAAATGTTTACTCTGTTGAGGTTTTGCTAAACTTTTCAGTATAGATCAAAAAACTTCAGCAACCCCTGGATAGAGAGACTTAAGTTGAAAATTTGCATGTGAGTAACAAATATTATAATGCAGATAAGCCAGACAGAAGAAAGGGAAATTTATAATAAAGGACTGGTCTGGCTCATGTACGCTGTGTGATGGATCATCCCATGTCACCACAAGGACTACTGCTGCTGCTGCTGCTGCTGCTGCTCCTGAGCTGTGCCAGCAAGTGGGGCAATAAAAAGTGTGCATGGAAGAGTGGAGGGGAGGGCACACGCAATGGAAGAGGAAAGGGGCAAAAAAAGAACAGCTATTTAAAACTGGACATCCCAAGCCTGGCCAATAGTTCGTGCTATATATAATTCAGCCAATTCATTGGATAAATTATTTCATATGCTCCATGAAATGCAATTTGCTTCCATGGCCAAGCATGACAAAGGTTTCACAGAACTGCAGCTAGATAGTTAATTCAAAGCCTGTGAGATTGCTGAGGCATCTTGTCAGAAAATTAAATAATCACACAATGTCATGAGGGAATCTCTAATTAAGAGTCCAATTTCTCAAGGGTCTGAGTACCTGTTACAATGTTCTGAGAACCCTTAATTCCCACTGACAAGAGAAGCAGTTTAGGGTGTTCCCAGCAGGAATTTAATAGGATTGTGCCCTTACTTCATTTGGCCTGGGTAAGTTCAGGCCAGTCAGGTGAAGAGACAGTAATCAAACATGACAAGATAATGACAAATAGGGTTACATCCCAGCAGGCATGTTATTACTTGCAGATGATGAAACATACCCAGGTGTGAAGTCTGTAAAAAAAAGGGACAGATTTAAGAATGCACTCTTAGGGGTTAAATTTGTGTGTTTGAAAAGGATCTGCCTGTATTCAACCCATGCAAAAAGATCCGTAAAAGGCAACATGAACCCTTTATCACCCCAGATTGTCATCCTGTGTGGACAAGTGACAGAGTTTCCATTGGCAGTTTGGTCCCAAGAACTTCAGTGATTTAGGCAACCTTATGAGGGTTGTCTGCCTTACAAAGGCAGACAGCATTTCATTGAGTGTTGGGGAAGCATAAAACTTAAGTAGAACATGCTGAAGTTTCCTGAGCAGCATTCTTGTGACTTGAGAGATTACAACAAAATTTGAGGTGGACAGGTGAAGATTTATCAGTACCCCCCTTCTGGTATGCCTGCAGTTATATAAAGGAGAATAATGTTAGATGCAGCCAGAAGAGAATAAACATCACATTTTGGCTTCTGATGCTTCCTTTAGTCAGAGATGAAGGTAGAAACAGTATTCTTTTCTGTTGTGAAGTGTTACAAGCCGAGTAAATGAGTAAGGAACATGGCATTATGTTAAGCACTTTTAAAGTTTGATTTTAAGTTAAAATCAATCTTTGTGCTGTCAGGCTCTTAAGTAAGGAATGATGCATTAGACTATATGATTTTATTAGATTTGTTAGGAAACCAGAGCTGCCGTGCTGTTCCTTGAGCAGAATTACAGGCTTCATTTGAAGAGAGATGCAAAGCGCACACATCATTCTGGAGTAGATCAGCATAAGCATTTTCTATATCATGAGTAATGTTTGCTGGAAGAAATCAAATTACTGTTACACAGACCATCTGTTTTCTTTGCATGCAATCATGTAAGTGTTTTAGGACAAGCCATCCTTTTTAATCAATTGTAAATCTCTTATCGGAAGGCACTGTTTTGTGTAATAAAATCTATTTTTATGATAAAAGTAAGAGTTTTAAATACTGGTTTCTTCTGCATAAATATCTATTATGTTATGAACATATTGTTCATAACATAAAGAGTAGGGGTGTACAGCATTAGTTATTATCTGTCAAGAACTTAATTTTAGGGCTTTTGCGTTGCCATTTTTGGATATTTGTTGGATCTGCAACTCATTGGTGTTCAACTATTATAACAGATAACGTAATGACTAATATGGTCCATTTATAGCCTGGGAAGTTGCTTCCTATCTACATTTAGCAAATGTAGTATAACAGAGTCTACATTTTTTAGTATGACTGCTTTGATAAAAGTGAGTACTATGGAAGATGATTGTCCATTGTCTAAATTCTTACACTTGGAAATACTGAAGAAAACAAGGCATGGCTTATTAGAAAATGAGCCTTTGGTATGACATAATGACATTAAAAAACTTGACTTTATGGTCCAAGAAAAATTCAGTGATAGAGTGTGAGAATTATGTCACGTTTAAGGGTAGCACATTCATAGATGTACACGGTCCTATTCATTTTAGTGGGTGCTAAATTGAGCTTGCCATTTTATTTTTTCAGCACTGCTATGCACTTCCCTGATTCATATATTCTCTTTGGGTGCACATAGATTGTTCTTGGATTCAGAGGAAGTTGAAGGTCTGCATCTTAAGCAAAGTTTTCTCTGATTTCAAAAGAAGCTGTGTGACTGCAATACCAGAGGTTGCTCTGTATTGCATCAAATGACCCTGAAATAAAGAAACAAGAACTGCAAGTAACACAAATGGAAAGTCCCCAAGCAGGTTGGCTGTCCTTCTCAATGAAGTTGTCAAGCTTGAATTTCATTTGCTCAGACACTTTCAAATCAATGGTATTTTGTCTGAACAATTAAGCTGCTTACTCAGGCTTGAAAAGTGTATGGGGGCAAACTCTTGCACTTTTTTGGTAAACATGAAGAGGTAAAGAAGGAGAAAAAGATGGACCATGCAGCTGGAGAAACGATAATGCTTTCAGTCTGGCGCCATCCCATGGTACAGTGGAAGTTTTTTGCCCAGGAAACATCATATGAAATGAAGGGCTCCTATTAGTCCTCTTGTAAAAGCTGGACTCATGACCTGTGTATTGCCACTTATTAGAATGTCTCATGAATGGCTGCCTTCCAAACCAGGCTCATCAATCATAACACTTACTTAGACCTGATCACTCAAAAATCTGATGAGAACTAGGTTGTCAGTGAATTCTTTTTTTTATCAGTAATTCAGTACAAGGAAAAATGCAGAACAAGGTGAATGGCTTACAAAATCATGTAGGTAATAGAGACTGAAAGACAAAAACTCAAACTGCAATTAGTAGTGGTCTAGTAGTTTCACCCATTTGCTTTCTTTTTTTTTAATTCAGAACTCTTTCTTTGAGAAAATTATTAAAAATGAGATAATTCCCTCCCCCCCTTTTTGTCCTTCTTTTTGTACAGAGGGAAGAAAACTGCAGGCAAATTAAGTATGTCAGAGAAACACAGCATTGTGTTGGGTAGAACAAACCTCTGGAGTGCATGAGCAGTGTCCTAGCCCAGGCAAGAAAAAATTACATAGCAGCGCTCACAGCCATGCTTAGCTGAATTTGGAGGATGGCCATTCACCAGCCTCTCCCAGCAACCTATTCCTCAGTCTTCCTTTTCTTCCCCTAGATGTTTATGTGGTTGCTTCTTGTGTTCCTCAGTGTTCCTCACCCACTTCAAATCCAACTGAGCTCTGGCTTTCCCCGTTTCATCCAAGCAGGCCAGGACAAGGAAGTTCTGCATTGCTCCCAAGCAGTCCTCACAGCCCCTTCATCCTCTGCTGCCCATCTGCTGTGCCTGCATGAGTTCCCACGTGGGGAGCTGGGAAGTCCCGGTGTGCTGGGGAGGGTGTTTTCTGCGAGCAGCTTCTTCTTCTGGGCCCCTTTGCTGTCTTGGCTTTCAGGAGACACATTTCAGTTTGAGCTGTCAAAAAAGTTGACAAAAATGCTTGGTTTATATTTTTCATGTCATTCTTTCATCTTCACATCCCCAAATCTTTTTCAGCAAGATATATCAGGGTAATGTGAAGGATATCAAAACAATCTATTTCCACAAGGTTTTATTTTTTAGTATTATTTTTCATTTGCATGTGAGTAAACTTACTACTTTTTTTTTTTTATCTTGAATTTTATTTTTTTTTTAGTCAGAACTTTGAAACAGTCTCTGTGAGTTCTCTAACAGCTTCAGTAGAATAGACACTATATTTTCCATCTATATGGTCTGGTTTTATCCAATAAAGATATTGATGTATTTAAAATTGTCATAGAAGATATTGGCCAAGTTCTAAGACAGTAAATGCTAACAATACTCCTTGCAAATGATGACATTTTTATTATCGAGAAAGAGTTCAGCAGAATTACTTTATTTGCTTAGTGGTAAAGACAGTGGTAAACTATGAATTACTGTTGTCATAGTTACAATGTATTTTGATACAGTAGATTTGTTCATCTAAACTATAACAAAATAATTTGTTCACTAGCAAGTACAATGCATATCAGAAATTACAATTAATTACTTATTGCAGTGAGTACCTTAAAATATAAATACAGAACTCTTGATCCTTTTTAAATGCAGTAAGTAGAGAATACTGCTGTTTATTTTAGGAATTTCCTGTGTCTGCAGTGCTGATTACACTGAAGTGGGAATCAATGACAATGTGCCATATAGGAGACTTTATTTATAGTAGCTTTATAACTGATCTAAAGTGAGACGATAGATTTTGATACCCATGACCTTTAATAGAAAACTCTCTGAAGACGAGTTTCCAATTTTACCTCCAAAGTAACCCCTAGTGAAAGTCCTTTGTATTTGAGACTTTGTGAGACAATTAAAATAATGACCCATTCTTGGTTTTGCTTTTTTTTTTTCCCCTGAATTATTTCTATTTTGGCTATTCAGTTGGCAAAACAGAAAAGTTATCCAGGGCAGATCTACGAAGTTAGACAATTTGCCCTTTTCAGGTTTTTTATAATATTCTTAAGCGTAGCATGTTTGCTTTTCTCCCCTTGACCTATTGCAGCCCAGTGGTTGTAGAGAGTATCATCTGTGCGTGTGTTTCAAATTCGCCTCTTTCGCTTCTTTACCAGATGCACAGTATTTCTGAAGGAAATGGAGCAGAAAAGTGCCATAGACAATTATCAAGCTTGACTTTGAACTGGTCTCCCTCAGCTCACTTGGTGGTACTGGAAGGAAAAGAAGGAAACAGAAATGATTGGTCACAATTTTGAAATATATTAGGTCTGACTAGTTTTTCTTTAAAGAGGAAAAGTCCATAGGTATTCCAAAAAAAACCAGCAAATAATCTTTAAAGAAAACATCCTGGAGTGAAAAACGAGTAGAAAAGATAATTTAGAGATAGTACAGGGAAGAGACTATGTGTAGAATGGTGATATTAAATTAATATTTCAGAAGGGATCTTGGCCATTGCTATAATATCTGAACAGGGGGAGAGAAACTAAAAGTAAATGCATTTAACACTGACCAAAAAAACCCCAACTTATTATCCACTAGTTAACCCTGTTAACTGTTAACTAGTGGAATTAATTGAGTAAACCACTGAAAACTCTCCTCACACATATTATTTCTTTACAACTAAATAAGGCAGCATAAAATGTTCTGGTCCTTACTAAACAATAATCCCCCCAGGCTGCTTATTTATAAACCAGCTCTTGGGATTTTTACTCCTCCATATTGGCTACTTCTGAAGGCAGGAAGTAGGAACTACTTGAATTACAGTATGATTGGAAGTGCTTGTTCCAGTGCTTTCATATGCCACATTTGGTCTCTATGTCCTCTCTGTCACAGGTAACCACCTTACACACAGAGCAAGAAACATAAATTCACTTGGATGTCCTGTATATCTAAGGAACCTGATGCATGAATGGACTAGAGAAGGGGAAGACAGAAAAACTCCAAAGACCTACATATCATCTTGCTGGCAGGGTGAGTAAATGTCCTGTCATCTCAGTCATTTGTTGTCAGGTACAAAACGACTGAGTCTGCTTTAAGCATTGCCTCAGAAACTTCTCATCCAGTAATTGTTGAGAACAAGACGGTCAAAATGTCTCATGTTTCTAGGGCTCTGGTGCCCCACAAGCATTCAAAAGCACTAAGCCAGACACCTCCTATATTTTCAGGTTAAGCCTTGAACAGGGATTTAATAAATAGGCAGTTCTATGTAGTAGGGTTTTTTAATGCACACTGTGCTGTTAAGGCTTTTTTCAAATTGGGTTGGTGAAACAGAAATATCTAACTATTACTGAATGAGTCCAAACTCCTCATGATTCAAAAAGAGATCCAAAAGAGGAAAGAAAGAAAGAAAACTCATTTTTCCAGTGCTGACTCTACTTAAATTCATACAGATGTGGGCTTGTGATCTCTGCTTCCCCTGGCAACTTTTTCTTGCTTACAAAACACAATAGAAAAAATTACCTAGCTGAGAAGCAAGAATATAGTAGCCTTAAGTGATAGTCAGAATCTAATTAAATTATACCCTTTTCTCTCTGGGTCTGCGTATTCCAAAAGGTGGTAGAAGAAGAGACTGCAGCAGGTTCTGGAGCATTTCCTCCAGTTTACAGCAGTGAGCCAGGGGTTCTGCCAAGTAGCAACAAGCCAATTCAAGAGAATAAAGAGTACCATGTAAAAAGGAGGACTTATATTTCTAAAGTTGAGGCAAATTGAAACAGATGACTAACATGGCAAAAAATCCAAACAAAAAATCCAAACAAACCTTGAAGATTACCTGAGATTCCTCTGCCCCTTATGTCTACAAAAGACATAATAAAAATGTTGCCCTCCGCCATGGGGATGGCTGATGCTTCCCCACTGTATTTGGTCCTGCCCATTTCTGCACCCTAAACACTGGCATGGCCCTGTATGCTTCTGACCTCTCTGCTGGGGAGAAAAGCATGAGCACAGAAAACCCATCTTCCCTGCACCCCAGGCCCAGTGGACACTTCCTTTTTAAAGGAAGACGTAGAGCAGCTGAGTTACAGTTTTAGCTGTGTGAAAGTCCACCCTGATGAGGAATTGTAAGACAACTGGCCAGAACATTCAACACAATAAAGCAAACAAAACAAAAAGTACTCCAGAGGACAAACACTTTTCTGTCAACTGTTCTCTGATAGGGAAAGAAATACCTAACGGGACAATAGTACCTTTGCAGTTGCTACTATTTGATGCGTTTAGTATCAAATGTTTTCTTCTTAGCATATAAACAATATTTTGGCTCTTTTCTACTCCACATTCTTTGAAGGGATCTGTCTGAATGCAAAAGCTGTCTGGACTTTGCCTTACGCTCCAGTTAGAAGACGGCAAATTTTGCTATTTTTGCTTTTTGCTTTATTTTGGTTTTGGTTTTGTTTTTCTTTATTATTTTCAGTAAGTACTCCTCTGAGTGTGCTGGACGATGGCTTTAGTGTACAGAATTTTTATTGAAATTGAGTAATTCCCTTACCCGCTCTGAACCCAACAGCAACAGCAACAGCAACAACCAGCCCTGACCTTGTTGCTGGACTCTGGAATCGATAGGAAAAGGTGTTCATATGCTGAGGAGTCAGTTTTCTGTTCTAGCAGCTGCTTCTTGCCTTCTTGTGGAAAAGGCAGTGGTGCAGATACAACCTGGGGGTATAGGTTTGTCCATACTTCACAAATAACTCAGTGTCTTCTTCAGCAATGGAATTACCTTCTCTTATTTTAATACAGTATTGTACTTTCTAAGCCACCACTTATTTGCCCCCTAGTTCTACTTTATTTTATATAATATCTGTGCAATGGATATGGGCTTGATGTGTTTTGACACAGTGATGTCATTAAATGAGGGCCATTGTGACTGAGAGAAATAAAGGTGTTCAATAAGATGTTGACATAGTTGAAGATTAAAGTTAATCTTATTTTTATTCTTAAAATAATTTTTATATGTATTGCATTTTCAATTCACGTATAAAATAAAATCACCCTCAAATTAAAATCCTACTGATGCTTCTTAAATGATGCTTGCTTTCTGCAAGGAAAACAAGAAGGTGGCAAATGATTAAATGTGTAATTAAAGGTTTCACATTTAATCCTATCACTGTAGTGATTTATGGTTTATTATTTTGTCTAAGTAATACACTTTGTTTTTCCTAGTGTTTTTTCTTTCCTTCATTGTTGTTAGTGTCTGTATTATTACGGTAAGGAAATTTATCTCAAGGACAACACTTTTGTTCTCCGCAGCAAATACAGAGGAGAGTTAAATCAATGCACAGAAGATGCAATACACTTCCCACTGCAGTTGGTGGGGAAATTGTGACGTGTTTACAGTGTTGGCCAGAAATGCTTTACTTGTAAGAACAAAGGGCAGGATGTAGCCTCTGTGTTTCTCTGCTGTCATATTTAGGGCTGAAACAGGTGTCTTCAGTAGCCAGTCCCAGGAAGGCTCAATAAAGACATGGGGCTGGGACACACAATCTCCCTCTGTAGTGCATGCCAGAATTGGGTGGAAACCTGCAAACACAGCAGAAGCAGCCTTGAAATAGCCCATAGCCAAGGCTGAGCAGAGTCGAGTGCCGACAGGCTGTGGAGTGCAGGCTCTTCTCCAGAGGTAGGTTCCCATAGCAGGATTTTTAAAAAGGACTCATCAGGCTTTGTGGTCACCATAGCTGCCTGACAGGCATGTGGGACCTCACTGTTTGCATGAATTGGTGGCTCTTCCCTTCCTTTCTAAGTTGCTCAGCCACTGGGCTGTGCTATTCTCTTGCAAGGCTTTCTTGCAGCTATGTGAAATTTGCAACTTTGCTCTGGCAGGGCTGTAATATGACTGGTGGAACAGTCCCAACTCCTGTTTTCCAGACTGGCTTGTAGTTCTGCTGGAAATGGGGTGTCTACACTTCCTCATGGTGGAGAAAGCCTGGAAATCCCTCACACTCAAGCGAGTGTTCCAGGTTATGCTTGTGTAGTACAGGATATTACTTCTTCCATCTGCACCCTAGAAAACAAGCCTGAGCAAATCTGAGATTTTGGAACTTAGGTGTTGTTTCGCTGTCACATGGGCTCCTGAACATGAGATGAATACCTTGTTGCTGAGGTGGAGTTGTTTGTGGGACTTCAATGGCAGAGTGAGATCTGAGTTTTCTGATGACAGTTTTCATATTCAGACATGAAAATTTTTATGTGCTCCGAAATTTCCTTTGATCAAGAACCCATTTAAAGAAATAAGATTTATTCTCTTACCAACATACGGTACTAACATTCTCCTAATCGAATGATTTCACACAAGAAGTGTTGTTCCTTTCCAGAATATTGCAGGATGAAATAGCTTGGGTTTTATTTCTGTTTGGGAGTTTGAATTCACACTCATATTAACTTCACCTATAGCTGTTAACCTGAGCAGAAAAACTATGTTATCATCTTCACTCTTTTAACCTAAATATGACTAGTAGATACACTTCACAGCAATGTTTAACACAATTTAATTATGCTCTGTTGAAGATATTGCAATTTACATTCACTGCACTATTCTATAATATTATTGTGATTCTTCATATTCTTTGTCTCACTGAAAATACTGGGGCCATTTCTTTTAATCCTCCACAGCAGTTACAGTAGAAACTTTGGAGAGATCTTTACAGAATTGTAGCTGAATAAAAAGCATAAAAAATGAATTGTCTTGAGAAATGGTTATGTAGAAAAAGACTTCTGTTTTGTCTTTCTTTAGTATATCTCTTTGTCTTTTGAACAAGTTTTTCATTGCCCTGATATTTTTCAGCTATTGTTTCTCTTTTGTTGTTGTTCCTTTTCTTTTTTGTTTGTTTTAAGGTAGGTAACCACTAAGAACATGCTGTTCCAGGAAGTTATAAGAAGTCATAACTCCAGTAGGGCCTTTCTTAATATTTTTTGAGGCTGATATTGCTGCTTTTTGAGCAAGTGTGTGTTTCAGGTAAAGACTTGTTCACATGAAACTCATCATTTTTCCTCGAGTTATAATAGCTAGTTTAAGATCTAGCAATCCGCATGAGAAGTTCCTGCTAATCTACTCAATCACCAGACCTTTAATTGGCAGCCTGGCATTTTCCCTGCCATCACAGTCCCCATTTGAATCAGAGGTCACTCAAAATTTCGTAACAACTTTCTTCAGATCTCACTGATTTAGTGAGCCATTGGTTATTATCTCTTCTTCAGAAAAATAATTAAATATATGCAACAAATGTAGTCCTACAGAAATACTGTGTTTTACTATATTATGGTGATGATATAAAACTGAGTGGAGTGGCTGAATCTACCTGAAGGCTGTGCTGCCATTCAGTGGGACCTTAATAGGCTGGACAACTGGGTAGAGAGAAACATAATGAGGTTTAATCAAGGAAAGTTCAGGGTCCAGCCTCTGGGGAGGAACAACCTCAAGTACCAGTACAGCTTGGAGACTGACCTAGTAAGAAGCAGCTCTGCGGAGCAGGACCTGGAGGTCTTGGATAACAAGTTGACTATGAGCTGGCAGTGTGCCCTTGTGGTCAGGAAAGCCAGTCGTATCCTGGGGTGCATCAGGAAGAGTGTGGCCAGCAGGTTGAGGAAGGTAATCCTTCCCCCCTACTCGGCCCTAGTGAGGCCACATCTAGAGTATTGTGTCCAGTTCCGAGCTATTCAGGACAGGAAAGACAAGGAACTATTGGAGAGGGTCCAGTGGAGGGCTACAAAGATGGTTAGGGGTCCAGAGGATCTCTATTATGAGGAGAGATTGCAGTAGCTGGGCCTATTTAGTCTGGAGAAGACTGAGAAAAGATCTTATCAATAAATATCTCAAAAGCAGGTGCCAGACTCTTTTCAGTGTTATCCAGCAAAAGGATAAGGAGCAACGGACATAAACTAAATCACAAGAAGTTCCACCTCAACATGAGGAAGAACTTCCTTACACTGATAGGGCAGAGCACCCTCTGCCAAGCCCATGGACATTGTGGAGTCATTCCAAAACCACCCAGACGTTCCTGTGTAACCTGCTTTAAGTGACCCTGCCTTGTCAGGGCAGTTGGACTAGATAAACTACAAAGGTCCCTTCCAACACTAATGATTCTGTGATTCTGAGATTCACACCTTGCTGCTGTTTAAAGTCTTTTGGTGTAATCATTTTATGGATAGAAAAAAAAAAAAAAAAAAGGATGGTATCAGCTATCCCTCAGGATGCTTGATACTTCTAGCCTTGCACTGGGAAGCACAAATGTTGGCCACCTCACAGCAAGGTGATGGATCCCAGTGATTTCAGTGGTCTTCCTCACGTGAGTCACAGTTTAAAGATTGCAGCATTTGCCTTCCTCATGAGAAGCTTTCAGAAAAGCATTGCTATGTCCTGCCATCCATGACATTTAGCCTTGTATGTGCTTAGAACTGAATAATTTATATTTTGTAACTGCCATATATATGCTTATTTTGAAAATACTCTGGTTGTTTGGGTTTTTTTCATTTATCAGACAAATGCCTTCTTTTCACAGTACATTGAATAGCTTTTGCTTCTTCTGAGGCATAGAAACCTAGTGTGTTAATTCATTTGAGCTTGAGGATTACTACCCTTTTAGTGTTTATGATGAAAAGTGTTAACAAGACCCTGGGGCAAATTTTTTGAATGAAATGGCAGGGGTTATTCAAAGTCAACTGGGTGAGCTCTTCCAATACACAGAAGAAAGGAATTTGTCCTCTGGTTCATATGCCAATGGACTATACTGGAGTTTTTATGTATACTACTAGCGTATAAAAGAGTACAAAATTTGTAGGCAGAGTATTCTTTCTATTGTCTGCCTGACTCAGAATCGCAAAATCATTAAGGTTGGAAAAGACCTTTAAGATCATTGAGTCCAACCATTAACCCAGTATTGCCAAGGCCACCACTAAACCATGTCCCTCAGTGCCACACCTATGTGTCTTTTACAAACCTCCAGGGATGGTGACTCAACCACTTCTCTGAGCAATCTCTGCCAATGCTTTCAGTAAAAAAAAAGTGTTTCCTAATATCCAATGTAAACCTTCTCTGCTATTTTCTATAAGCAGCTGGGAGAATATTTCATCTGCCTCTACATCTTGGTTGGGTGGCCTATAGCAGAATCCCACTAGGGTATCAGCCCTGTTGGCCTTCGCCCTGATTCTCACCCATAAATATTCAGCCCTACAGTCATCGTCATTAAGCTCTAGATACTCCCTATCATTCAGGGCTACTCCACCGCCTCTCCTTCCTTGCGTATTCCTTCTGAGGAGTTTATAGCCATATTGTTGGGATTCTCTAGGTGCTACAGTGTTACATATGCCATATTTAAACTTAAGAGATAGAACAGATATTTTCATGGACTGAGAAGCTGTGTGCAAAGTTTGAGGTCTGTGGTGTAGGATGCAAATATTACAGTTGAGATCCCTGAGAATGCTAGTTCAAAACAAACTTTGCTGCTCAGATTGGAGTCCTGTTGCGTTTTTCTCAAAGGGGATTATGACTTTTTTGATCACTGAGGTTTTTAGGAACTTTGATGGGCATCACATAAAGTTTCTGGATGAAGCAGAGCATCTGCAATTTGACTTGATAGGCAGAGATATGCAGAGAGGTGGACTGCTGGCTAACACCTCTGACATGGTATCAGTCAGACCTGGTCCCAGGGTGAAATACTCACAGTTGGTTTCTGCCATTTCAAGCGTAAGAGAACAATGCATAAAAACTGAAGCTGTTCCTCTATTTCTCTGCTGTTCTACTGTGCTGAACACAGATGATATAATTTATATGCTTCTCTCATGTATTTGCTACAAAGGAATGAAGTGCTATTCCCAAGAGCTGCTGTAGTCAGACTGTTCTGGAATTCACAGCAGGGACCCTACTTTCTTTTAGCACTACAGTGCACCAGGATGAAGCTTTTTAGCAAAATGGATACACTCAGAGAATGAAATAAGTGATGTTAACTTTAACAATTGTATGATGTACCTTGAATCTCACTTAATAGATTTTCAATAAAAACCCTGTAAAAATTACTGCAAATATTATTGGGTTAATCTGGACTGTTAGTATTCAGGAAAGAAGCACAAGTGTTCTGGAACTTCATCACACACCTTTTGATGTAAAAGAAAGGCAACATTATTTTTTCTAACCACCTATTCCATACTGACTTGAAAGACTAAATTTATTTCCCACAAACTAGTAACAGTTACTTCTTCTTGCCTACCTACCACTGCATTTACTTTGATGAAATCATTGCATTCATTCTTTTTGAAATATTAGAATGACATGATTAATATTTGCATTTAAAGCAGTGTGTGTTTGAGCATAATAGTTAATACTATGTTAAGGTGGAAAATGTTATATTATTCACTGATTTTGGCTGCCCAATGTTGTACATAGAACTGAAGTTTATTAAGCTGCACTTCCAGTTATAAGCAACAAAAATGTTTCTACTTTGCATGACGTATAGTGAACGTGGTGTACCATATGTAGTATCCTTTAAAGATTGACAGCAAAGTGCTCTGTGATATTATAAAGTTTTACAGGATAGGCTGTAATCATGTTTTACATATATGAAAATGTTTTTTGATGGGTCTAAGAGATGAATTGAGACTAAAAAGTATGGCAGTTTTTTTAGTGAGGCTTATTCCTTTTTTCTTGTTACCCATTTTTGTGGAGTGGGAGGTGGGAAGTAGGTAGGGTAAATGGGAATCTCTGGGGAATTTCTGAGGTTGAATGGAAGAAAAACAATTCTGGTGGTTTGATAGGAGAACGACTGATTTCCTCATTTGTGTGATTGCCTCTAGTTGTTGTATTTAAGTCAGTAAAACTTTATCTATGGGCAGAAAAGATGCTTTGGAGCAATAAAGATTGAAGGTTAAGGAAAATGAGAAGTATCTTAAGTAAATGAGGAAAGGCTGTGGAAAAGGGCAGAGTGACTAAAGCAATATTCAAGTGAAAAAATACATTTGGGACATGGGGAGAAAGAAAATTGGTGTAGTGGGATGGATAATATCTTTGTTCTTACAACTTTGGGATTTATTCACTGTTTTGTCTTTATACAAATAAACAAATCTCCCACCAATCTGTGTTTCAGTGTAGCTGACTCCACTTACCACATTAAATTTTTCTCCATGCTTACCAAAAAGTTTTTGAGAAAAATACTCTAAATTGGAAGCTAAAGTAACTTAAATGGATTTCTGTTAATTAAGTAAAAAATTTAATATTAAATCCATATCTACACAGTTCACTAGCCCTTTGCTTTTTCCTCAAGCAAGCCTGGAATAACCTGGGAGATTTTACTGACTTCAAATGCATTAAATATATTGATCTGCAAAAAGCTTTGGCGTCAGACTGTCTGTAGCCTCTGTCATGCTGTCAGAAAGCAAATGCTTCTGATTTTGTCTAGAGAAAAAAAAAAAGAAAAATCTTATCAGGGTTTCAAATTACTGTGGAAGCTGGAGAGGCCAGGGGAAATGGCTAATAACAGCTGTATTGCAATTAGCAGGGAAGAGCTTGGCTAAGAGCAGCAATGATTCTTTTTAGCATTTCAGAAAAAATAATTTGTTCAGAAACGACCTATGTAGTCACTATATACCTTCTCACCAGGTTCAGCAGCATTTTGGAGGGTATGTTTTACTTATCCTTTCCTATTTATAACACCACGTTCTTTCTTCATAATGAGGTTCCCTTGATGTCAGTACAGTCTTCTTTGAGTTCTGGGCTAGTTTCAAGCTGTAGGTGGATCATATAAAGCCACTCAGCTTTGTCTCCTATTTTTCTTTTCTTTTTCAGTAAGTTGCCTAAGTTCAGTGATTTGCCACCTCGAGTCTCTTAGTGAGTAGTCAAGTGAAAGGTTAGTTATCCAAATACACTCCCCCTGCAGTTACAACGCACACAAATTGTCCTCCACCATCTTCTCACAGGGACACTAAGTCAAAGTTACAACAAAAACCACAAATAGTTGTGGTTTTTCTGGTATAAAGTTTAACTAAAAATAATGTGACTTTGGTCATCAAAATCAGTCTGGGTTCACCAAAAATAGTTAGAGGATATGATTGCTGTCCTGAGTCACTTCCTACTCCCATGATAATGGCTTTTTTCCATCAGTAACTGCCTGAAGAAAGTTTTCCTTTAATCAAGCCTAAATGGGACTTCTAATCATCTTTAGCTGCACTTCATAAACACATCCCCTTAAAGTAATCACCACCTTAATGCCATACACCACACAAAACTCCCCTGCCCCAAGCAGCAGCCACCCACGTTTTCCTGGTCCCATCATACTCCCTTCTTCCCTGTCAGACAGTACTGAGCTACATACTGCACTTTGCCACACAGGACATCTTCTACCAGCTGTTACCAGCAACCCTTGCACATGCATCTCCCTAATGTGTGGATTTCTGCAGCCTCAGGTACCTCAAGTCCCTGCCTCTTCTCTCTTGAATGTAGTGTAAAGCAGCGCAACTGGGAGTACCAACAGGAGGGGGAGTGGCATGGCATCCCTCTCCTAAGTTAACAACATTGGTTCTGAAAATTAGGCATGCTTCTGGTTGCTATTCACTCTTCAGATAGGGTAGTTGGTTTGAGTTTTGTGGGGTTTTTTCCAAAAAAATATTTCTATAGGAATGTTCAGTCATTTTTTTTCTTTCTAAAACATTTTTGTAAGTATTTCCACTATTATAGTGGTCCACACCTCAGTGCAGAGATTGCAGCTGGTTTATATTTCTATTTTAATTGGGTAACAAACACTCTCATAAAGTATCCAGTCTTGTGTAGAAACTTTCTTTGCGGATTCATTTTTCTGACTGCCAGTGCCACCTTCACAGGTGCTGCTGTTTTGCTTTCTTTATTCTGATATTCAATTATCCACCCAAAGAGAACAAGAACCTTCCTATATGGCCCAGGTTAAATGTCTTTTCTCATTACAGTCAGTTCTTATCTGGTGCCTACCAGCCAGCACTAGGGTTCATTTATGCTGTGGAGCTCTGCTGGAGTAAGACAAGGAATCTCTTCTGGTGAGATAAACCTGCACTGCAAATGAAAATAAGGTGTGTCTTCTACATTATACCTAATGGTTAGTTACCAAAAGTATGTATAATAATATATAGTTTCCTAAAGGAAGTGTTTTACTGGTGTTGTTTGTCTGGGTTATTCTTCAGCTTTGAAATGCGATATCATATAGCTCATGAATAAAGGTGCTGCTGGGGTGAATTGAAGTTATTTTCTATTATGTAGCTGTAGAGTATTCTATTCTCTCTGTAGTAATGAAGGAAGAGGGATCGGAAGCTGTCTTTTTAATTTTTCACCATCAAGATAGAGGTGATTTAATTGAAGGAAACAGTAGGCCAGCTTATTCTATGTGATACTGGAGGCTTAGGCTCAGATGAAGGCAGAGGGAGTTTAGATGCTGGTGAGATGGGGAAAGAAGAGGAGAGTTTTGAAGTTGTATCTTCAGTTACCTGAACACTGGTGCTGTTTTGCTCTTTGATCATCTTGGCCTCTGCTATGTAGTAGAAACTCAAATCAGAAGCATAGGATTGGAAGGGACCTGCTGAGTAATCCTGGTTTTCCTCTTTCCATCGCAACTGCTGTAGTATATAAATCTCTGAGAAGGTTGTTATCTATCTTCAGTTTGGCTCTTTGACCTGTTAAAGGCTGGCTGTTCCCCAGTTGAGCTCCTGTGAAAATTGAAAACTAATTTTTTCACTAAGGCAAGTTCAAAGCTAGGGGGTTTGTTTTTGGGTTTTGGTGTGTTTGTTTGGTTGGTTTTGTTGTTGTTGTTTTTAACTGCTGGTTTTGTCCTTTAGCTTAAATTGTTTCACTTCTTTGTTGCATGTGAGAATTCCTCAGGTTTTATTTTTGTGAGAGTTGACAAACTAAGGCCTTTTCAGATAAGTGAGGTGGGGAAGGTAGGTTTTGTTGTTTGGCCATTTCAGTTAGGTGTTCTGTCTACTCTATCCATTTTTTAAATTGTTCTTGTTTTAGGATGTGTAAAGCTATAATCACTCTGCATTTCAAATTACTTTTCCACCAGTTTCTACAGAATCAATGCTTCCTAATGTAAAAACATTTATTGATAAATCTTGGCTCCCCAATGGAGAGAGAGCTTATTGGTAGCTCGTAGACTTCTTGAATAAGATGAATCTCCCTTTTCTCTGTATACCTGTGTCAGAACTAGCCATCTTGGGCTGTCTGTATAGTCACTAGAGAGAAACAGATAGAGCTAGGCTGAGATTAATCTGACCTATTTTAGGCATTCAATTTTGGATGAAAGGAATTACATGCTGCATTTCTGAGAGCTATTGAAACTTAGGGTGACTTGCATTGATGATAATTTTTGTATTTCATCAGAATAATCCCGCTTGTTTTGACTGACAGATTAGCTCCTGGTTTACAATGGTAACTCCTATTACTTTCTATGAGTGCATGTGCTTCTATACATAATGGGAACATGCTAGAATACAATGTTCCTGCTTCTCAGTTCTTAATGTATGATGTCAAATGCCAAAGAGAAAAACTAAGACCTGCTACAGACCTGCTTGTACAAAACTGACTTATTTTCTATATGTTTCTGAAGTAGTAAATATGGAGGACTTGATTCTGCTCTGAATCTTGCAACTCCCTCCAAGACTTGAATGCTGGCAAAGCAGGAGTCTCTCAGACAAAGTTTGGGGGTAATTTTTCCGACAACTAACAACTTTAGGTTGTTAGATTTTAGACAGGACAGAGGGACTTGGCTGTTGCCAAAAAATAGGAAGGCAAATGGAAGACCCCAGTGTAAAACCTTCTTTTTAATGTTTTTTAGAAAAAAAGTGCTTTTTGCTATCTAGCCCACTAGATAATATTCAAGTAATATTATTGAGGATCTAGAGCAGATCAAGAATTTTCAAGGTTGGTCAGTGCTTGAAGGAAGTACAAAGGTGTTCAAAATGCTTGAAGCCCAGCTTTGAATCTCACACTGAAGCCAAGGATAAGCTTGGACTTGTATCGATTTAATGTTTTCAGTCAATCTTTTTCCAAAGGAGGCAACAATGTCTGTAAAGTCTTGCTGACTTACAGTTATGCAGAATTATTTGTAACAGCCTGTTTGGAAACTCTTTGCAGCTGTCTGCAAGCCTTTTAAGTAGGATATCAGGAAACAAACTCAAAGCTAGTACAAGTTTATCAAAAAGTGGCTTCTCCATCACACCTACAGGGATGATAAGAGCTACTGAGTCTACTTGGACTTAAAAATTTTTATAGCCTGCCACTCTTCACCCACCCAAAGTGGAAATCCTCACCCAGAGGAATGCCTTAATTCAAGAAATATTAGTCCTTCAGGGCTGGAGGGCAGTTCAGCTGGGAAACACTTTCCACTTGCCTGGGTAAAGGGGAAACGTTCCTCCTTTTGCAGACAGCATTTGTTCAGAGCTGCTCTGACACAAAGAGGAGAGGTGGATAAGAGGAGCAAATGCAACTGAAACAGTCCTCAGCCTTTGGATGAACTGATGGTCTGTATGGACTAGGGTGGGGCAGATAATTTTGTTCTGTGGTAGGTGCACTCAAAATGAATGGCAATGCTGTTATTGCTATGAAATGTGGAAAAAAATGAAATTCCATGGAGGATGTTAAGGGAGTTTAGGATTAGGTGTTTTGTCTTGCTCACACCATCCAATGTAACTGGAAGTCCCACTGATAGATTTGTCTGTCAAGGTAGAAAATGAAGTGTACAGCTTTTGTGTCTTGCCACTTTATAGGTTTTGAAATATTGATATGTTTATTTTCATGGCAGAATTGCACTTTCTAAAATAATAATAACATTCATTTAATTTACATCTGCCTATAAGATGTCTAAGTATCACCTTGATGGCTCAAAAATGGAAAAACCCAATTTTATTACTGAGTCATCCTTACTCATAAGTCATTCTGCTGTTTGACTTGGCATGCATGAGCTTTGCTCTACGATTGTGCTTTTGTGGGTTCAGAGCTGATGCCACCTAGAGTCTATGTTCCCATTGAGAAGCAGCTGCCGAAGCGTTTTCATGTCACTTCAGAATTTCTCTGCTTCTTTGTCCTTGCAGTTGCTCCTATGGTTGTAGAACTGAGGAATAATTTTTAGGGTAGTGTTGTTCATATAATACTATATTTCTGCTCAATCTGTAGACCTTGCGTAGGATTGTGTTCCTAATTAACAGTTGCACCCATGTAGTCTGATGATGCTGTTCCCCATTCATATCAGTCTTTTCACTATCCTTCATATCACACTTCACTATCACTTCATGCTACACTTTTCATGATCATTCTATTGCCAATTTATTTGAAGACTTATAAGCCAGATACAAGTGATGAGAGCTCACTTTGTCTCATTTGGCTGTACCTGCATGAAAGCTTTATGAGTTGCTGGAGACCAACTGTTTAGCAACTGCCAGAGAGAACTGTTTCACTTATAACCTAGCTTTGTGGAATTCCACAGTGCTATTCTCTCTTTTACCTTGGAAACAATATCTGTTGTAATTATGAGTATCATAAGAGTTGGAGTTTCACAGGATCATAATGCTGGTGTTATCCATCTTTTCTCCAGTGTCATCTGTGTTGCAGTCTAAGGACCACTATATACCTTTAGAAGACCGCCTTTGGGATTTATCTTTGATAAGAGCATTTTCCAGACCTTAAACAATGTGTTTGAAACATACTGGCTTTGTTTTGCTGGATTTAAAATCTTGAAGGGAATAAAAGTTCTTGAAGGGAATAAAGGTTTATTAAGTGAAGTTGTTTGGTGTGTTTTAAAACTAGCTCTAGTCTGAGAGTCATCCTACTTGTTGTGAGTCCAACTTAAAATTGCTGCTTGTGTGATGCTCTATTAAACAAAGATGAAATACTTTCCTTGCTTTATGTAGGCCAAGTTTTATCAGGGTTCTTTGTCATACCCATTCTTCTGTGGCATGACAAAAGGGGCTTTCTCCTCATCCTTGTGAAAAAATGCTTCTTGCTGTATTGGAATTAGCACAAATTCTACCAATCTATGTAAAATCACCGGGGGGGGGGGGGGGGGGGGGGGGAAGGGGGGAAGAAAAACCCAGACAGTGGATATCTGAAAAAGGGAATTGGATACTCTCAAAGCTGAAATGCATGCCTTAGGATATACTCATGTAGGTGCTACAGTACTGCTTAATTTCAAACTTTTAGCATTTTGAAAATTTTACGTATTCCTGCAGGTTATGTATGTGTTAGTTCAAAATCATGTGTCTATATACACATATGTAAAAATACAGGTTGGACACACAGACTGATACATCTGTTGCTTAAGACATCCCAAGTCTGATCATGTGAGCTTCTTTCTTTGGTCCTCTAGCAGTTTCTGACAAATAACATGCTCTGCTTCTGTCTTATGGACTCAATTCTTCAATTGCTGCAAAGGTACTAATACTCCTCACGCAACACTTGGAACAACAGAACAATGTAAAAACTAATGCAGCTAGGAAAGAGGAAGGAGGCCAATCCACACAATCCTTTACAAAATACAAGGAGTAATTTCTTGCTAAAAGATATAAGTAACAAAAGCCTATTTCAGGTGTAAAATGTTTTGACTACTGAAGTATTTAGGTGATGAGTTTAAGGAGCTGTAATAGGAAACCTACTTGCAGTCAGGTCTCTTCAGACATTTTACAGAGGAGCAATGTGGATGATTCTAGTTCAGCTTTATTGAACCATTAGAGGTTTTGAAACATGTAATTTTGTGCTGAAAGCAAAACATACCTTTGGACAGTACAAAATTAATTCATGTGAAAAGGTCTTTTTTCAGTTTTGAATCCAGTCGATTAAGTATAAAAGATGTTGGTCAAAATATTATCATATTACTGAAGTATTTCAACTTTTACAAAACAGTACATTTGACAGAATAGTCTAAAATTTCTACCCAGAACCTTGGGTGGAACATTCTTCCTGTTTATTTTCAAGTTTTATTTAATCTCTTCAAGATGAGCTGGAGTATGGGACCTACCTATGAAATCTTCCAAACATGAATAGTGCTTCCTCATGAAAATATATATTTGCCTGTTGTAATCAAGGTATCACATGTTTGAAAATGTTAAATGCAGATTTTGTTGGAATTGAACCACAAGATTTTTGCTAGACTCTCATTGTGATTTAACCCCAGCAGGCAACAAAGCCCCATGCGGCCACTTGCTCACTAGCCCCCCCTGGGATGGGGGAGAGAACTGGAAGAGTAAAAGTGAGAAGACTTGTGGGTTCAAAGAAAGTCGGTTTTATGGGTAAAGCAAAACATGGATTTAGTCATCACTTCCCACAGCAGGTATTCAGCCATCCTCCAGAAAGCAGGGTTCCATCGTGTAACTTGGGAAGACAAACTCCATGATTTTGAACATCCCTGCCTTCCTTCTGCTTCCAACTCTATATGCTGATCATGATGCCACAGGGTAAGGTATGTCCCTTTAGTCGGTTAAGGTCAGCTGTTCCAGCTGTGTACCCTCTAAACTCCTTGTGCACCCCCAACGCAGCCTCCTCGCTGGTGGGGCCCATGGGTAAGTAGCAGAAAAGGCCTTGACTCTGTGTAGGCAGTGTTCAGCAGTGACAAAAACATCCCAATATTTTCAGCACCAATCCTAAACTCAGCCCCATACTAGCTACTGTAAAGAAAATTAACTCCGCTCCAGCCAAAACCCAGTAGAAATGTGTTTACTTTGAGAGAAAGATTTAAATACAATATATTGGATAAGTGCTTCTATAAGAGTGTGGGAGTTACATAGAAAGCCCCTAAAACTGAGTTTTTTAGCAGTAAATCAAAAGACCATACTCATACTGAAAGATTGATCCATATGATTCAATACCTTGGCTCTGCTGCAGTGCCTTCCTCTCCTTCCTCTGCATGGCATCTGCAGTAGCTGATAAAAGAGCCAGTATGGGAGGAGTTTTGGTGTCAGATTTCGGTACAGGGGGTCTTGTTAGAGTGTATACCCACTCTGTTTCTTTCAGCTGTGCTGGGTTACAGGAGTGCTCTCAGTGAATGCCATAGGCAAAGCCTCTGACATGGCTAATATGAGACCAATATGGTAGGAGAAGGGGAAGGATTTAGAAAACAAGAATCTGAGGCAGAAAGTTCTAACTTCTTATTTTTTACTTGAGAACTGGACTGGGATGCTCTATATGGTTGGAAGGGATATAGAGGAAGCAGAGATCCAGGTGGTGAAGGTGGAATTACATCTAGCCAGGGCACTACAAAAGAATTTGTGATTCCTCAGACTGCAATCTCTCTAGATGTGTATTTTCTATTACTCTGGAGTCCTTTTTCTCAATCATACATATACTATTGTAGTATCCAAGAACAGCAATTTTTCTATTCTTTTTTCAGACTTAAAATATTTCCTGATTGTATTTGAACCATATGGTATATTTTGAATAGACTTGGGCAATCAGTTGGAATCAGTTTTTTCCTGATTAAAAGAAAAAAATTAATATCTGAGTGAAGATAAAACCTAGTTATATAAGAAATTGTTTAAAAAGTGGAACAAAATGTATATTAGATGCATGAACAAAATATTTTTCAGCCTTCTCCTTCTGTTCCTCACTTCCATGCAAGACAACACTTTGCAGCTGTTCTGTAACTTTCCGTGGAGAATTTGTCCAGTTCTATGTGACACAGAATATAGTAGTCTGACTGTTGCTGGAGTGCGTGTTTAGTTCCAAAATATCCCGCAACTTATGAGACAGTAAAAAAATAATTACACACTTCCAATGCAGCATAGTGTATACATGTGGATTTTTGAGCCATGTAAATCTTTAAATGGTCCATATGTTGCTGTTAGTACAGGTAAAATGTGTTTTCTGGAGGTTCACAAGCTGCATGTGTCTTTGCTACATCAGCCAAAGGCATACCTTGACAAGCAAAAGCTGTAATTCTTTCCTGTTCTTTTAGAAGTTCTGTGACCATCACTGCAGGAGCCATAGTTCTCATTTTTTGTCAGGAAAGGGTGGTGTCTTGAGAGTCTGTGTACCAGGCAGTGGAAAGCTAGTACGAAGCTTCCATTGCATTAAATACAGTATGCCGTTGTTAATGTAAAATTCTTTTCCTATCAGTACCAGGTCACCCTAGTGAGCATGAGATTTTTAGTTCATAAATGTTGTTATATTAAAAGTCCCTCTATATTTTATGGTCTGGCCCCATATAAATTCTTAATTTAAAAATTTGATTTTTTAGAAATGCTTCTTAAATGACAGCCTTTGCCAAACAGAAACAGATTCAGACTGCTTTGCTAGGAAGAAGAAAAACACTGATAGCTCTGTTGCTCTGTTGTAGCACCTAGAGCCACCTTTCGCTCTTAAAATTGGAAATGTAAATTTCTCTCAGCTAAAAAAGATGACTTTGTGTCATGTTTGTACAGTATGAAATATGATGGGGTCCAGACCTGTGATTAGGATCTTTAAATGCTGTGGTATATCAACAAAAATGGTTACAAGTGGAAATTTCCAAATTGGTTGTAACTTAGCTTCATTACTAGTAGCAAGGCTTATTGAAAATGTTCATCCTGTGTTTCTGAAATATCAACATGTGATTCAAATATGGCTTAGGTCATAATTGTGAATGATTGGCTCAATGCTAGTGAGAAAACCTAAAGCAAGGCAGACCTTGTATAAGAGTAGTCATTCGGTTTGTTTAGTCCAAAGAGACAATCTAGGGCCTCTATCAAACTAGCCACTGCCAGTTTCCCTCTCCTGAGAAAATAAGAATCCTCAATGAAGGAAGAAATTACTTTTTGGAAGTGTAAGTTGCATCCACCCTGCCATAGTCTTTGCCCGTCAATGAGCAGTTTGGGACATCAGAGAAAACATGTTAAAATACAGTACAGTTTCCTCAAAAGATCCTGAAAGAAAATGTAAGGAGAAAGAAAGACATCCATTTCAATCTTAGTTAACAGAGAAATTCTCATAAGTTACGTAGACAGTTTGCATTTGGGGATGAGGGGGTGAGTATTTTGGGTTTCTTTGGTTTTGTTTTTTAACAGGTGCTACATAGTATACCTCAGGGACTCAACAGAGTTTTCACACATTTCTATTTTCATTCCCATTTTGAAGTACCAAGAAAACAATTGCCATCTTTTTCTCACTTCCCTTCTGGCATTATTATAATATATTTCCTGGGCAACTTCTGAGATAAATGTAGCAAGTGTTAGCACATAGCTATTAAATCTTCTAAGACTGCAAAATAGCTGTTCTTGTCTGTCCATTTGCAGCCTAGTAATAAAGCACCTTTTAACTACAAAATCTATCAAAGGTATAGGAACATTCTCACATTCTATTTTCCCATTGTACTCCCTGTTAAGCCTTGAATGTACAAAATAACATCAGTGTCAGCTGTTACTCTAGATTCATATATGCACAACTAAGAGTGTAATAGAATTTTTTCTTTTTCTGGTTTCATCATGGGACTCAATTGATACAATCTTCACTGTTCAATACTAATTTTGATACTTGCCCAGGATGAGATCTAGAATACAGATGCTGTTTCAGTCATGTTTTGTAGGTGGTAGTATAAATTATTATTGACTTTGTTTTAAGCTTAGAATTTGTTCCACCTTTCACTGTTTAAAACCTATTTTCCCCATAAGATCTGTTCTGCATTTGCACACAGCACATCTTGTCTCTATCACAAGCATGCATCTTGTTATTTCTAGCCCATTACTCTTAATAATGCAATGCATGTGACTATGACATTTTGGAGAAAGAAAATGTTCTGATGCTAGTTTGAGGCTTTTTTAGTGGTGAGGATTTTTCCTTCCATTAATTCTACTACAAAGATTATGTGATTTTCAAAGCAGTAAGATGAGAATGTAGATGAGGAACTTAGTCCTGCTGTTATCTTCAAACACATGCATATCCTTCTTTCATTTAATTTAAACATCCTCCTAAAATATACACTCCACTAAAAAATGTCCCTAGAAGATATGAAAGTGTCTGCTAATATTTTTAAATTGAAGTTTGTACAACTTTGTTTTCATTCATTCCTCACCTTCAGATCCACACATGGTTTTATTACAATTCTTTGATTCCTTTGGGAAAAATAAACAGTTGTCTTCAATGTTATCTACCAGATTTTCTTGCTTTTCTGTTCATATCTGTGTTTATAATTGAGAAACAAGATATTCTGTAAGGTTTCTGAAGGGGATATTTTATTTTACTAATAATCCCCATTTCAGGAAGCTTTAAATTCATGTTCCCTTACTATTTTTTTAAGGAATATTGTGAGTACTGCTGAAACCAAATAAAACCTTATCCTGAATTGAATTTCTCAAGTCAGTGTTCCATTAGTGAATTGAATAATTCCACAGTACCTTTTTGCCTTTTCCTAATGCATTGTTTACGGCCAGATGTTGTGTGGAGTGGGCTGCTGTTGTTCACTAAGCAAGTAATTTTATTCATAGTTTACTTTATTGGATGCATTTGTAGAGTCATACCATTACACAGACTCATCCCTCTTCCCCCTCGCAGTAGCTGTATCTGCTCTAGCCAGATGTGCAACACTGCTGTGCCTACAGAGATCTGAGCCATCTGCTCTGTGTCAGTTGGACATACCACCATTTCTTAAAAAATTAGGTGGTTTTAACAATAATTTTAAGATACAGTGTTTGACATAGGCTGCAGGGTGAATAGGTTTCAGACTGAGTTCTGCATACATTTTTGACTCTTTTATAACCATAGCAGTCAATTGCTTCTCTAGTAAAATTGATGTAAACCATCCAGTGAAAGAACAAGAGTGTGAAAATCTGGCTTCTACCCACTCCCTTTCCTTCCCCATTCTTCTTAAAGGGCTTAGCCCTAGAGTAACAGCCTGATATCTGCCTTCAGGCCTGGGTTACTGTTCAGTAGGATTACAAGTCATAGTAGTGATCTATCTTCCTCTTCTTACCTCCGCTCTGGCTGGTATGTGGTGCCAGGTATGTGATGCCAGGTTTACAGCCCCACAACGGTATTCACACTGATGAACATACTATTTCTTTCCATCTCAAAAAGGGAGAAAAATATCAGTTTATTAACACTACAACATCACAATTTCCAGAAAAATAATGTTGAATCATTTTAGGGAGTATAGCAATGTATAAATACAAACTTCTTGACAAATTGTAGCTTTGGTGCTTGCAGAAAATAAGACAAACCAACACTAGATTAGGAAGAACAAAATAGTGCTGATGCCACAGTATTTTACTGTTGTTAGAAATAAATTATTTGTAAATATTTCTGGAAAGGGATATATCTGTCTTGATTTTGCGCCTGCAGTGTTGTTGTTCCACTGACTAAACACTGAATATTTCTTCTTGCTTATTCCAGGACTGAGCAATGAATTAGCCTCAGTGTGGTCTGAATTGGTTCATTCATTGTAGGTAACGCCTGTGACTTGCTTCTAACTTTGATGCATTTAGCGTGACTAGCAAGGTGTTCTTAGAGTCATCTTATTTGCCCAGTCTGGCCCTAAACCTTGAATAAAACCACTAGGACTGTCTTATGATATTCTTTAAAATAATTTAGCAAACTTACACTGATACTAGTTAGATCTCCAGTCACACAGAACCTCACAGAATGGTTGGAAGTTGGAAGAAACTTCTTAAGATCATCAGGTCCAACCCCCCCTGCTCAAGCAAAGTTTGCAAGAGCAGTTTGCCAGACCTGATGGCAACGGTCTTAAAGTAGGACAGGATGCTGTTGGACTTCTTTGCCATGAGTGTACGCTGCTGGATCATGGTCAGCTTGTGGTTCACCAAGACCCCAAGATTGTCCTCTGCAAAGCTGTTTTCCAGACACTTTTTTCCCCAGCAGGGGTACTGGTGTTTGAGATGATTCCTGCACAGATACAGGACTTTATACCCCCACTTGTTAAAGTTAATGAGATTCCTCTCTCTCTGTCCAGATCCTGCTGAATGGCAGCATATTCCTGCTGGATAGCACAGATTGATACCATCACCACTCAGTGCGTATCCCTCAGTCCTCTTAGTTTTGTATCCTCTACAGACTTACTGAGAGTATGCTCAGTTTTGTTGTCCAGGTTATTAATGAGGATGTTAACAGTATTTGCTCCAGTGTAAATCTATGGGATATACTACTAATAACTTTCCTCCTGATGGACTTTGTGCTACTCATCATAACCCTCTGGCACTGGCAGCTCAGCCAGTTTGCCGTCTGTCTTACTGCCTACTTATCCAATCCATACTTTGTCAGCTTCTTTGAGGAGTTATGTCCATTTGGAAATGGTTTTCAAAGTAAGTTGATCTATCAGTTCCCAGGGACTAAGGTGAAGCTGATTAGCATGAGACCAAGTCCACTCCCAAGTGTGTTAAATATTTCCTCCTGTACATAAAACACAGATTACACCAAGTGTTTTGACATAAAATAATAATAGTAATAACCATCAAGTATTTAGGTGTAGTGATTCCTGGTTTTCAGGTTAGATGATTCTGCTCTATGATGCAGCACTGTGGATCAATTTAGTTTGGCAGCAGGGAGGAGCTCAATCAAAGGGAATTTTGGATGTTCCTAGCATTTGACAGCATATCTGAGAAGTAAGCAGACTTCATCAGTGATAAAGGGTGACATTCCTATCTTCATTATGGCACGTTCTTCTTCCAAGAAGAAAAAATGGCAACAAGTTTTTCCGACCCTCCAGTCCTATCTGTTGTTACCCCTAAGTGTGCAGTTTGGATCAACTGCAGAGTTGGCAATGAGTCAGTGAGATTTCCTTGCTTCCTCCTTGTTTCAAGCTCTTACATGTCTGTCTTGAATGTTTTCTGTGACCGTAATTGGTAAGCTGATATACTTAAAGATAACTTCTCTTCAGGTAGAGTACCATGCCTCATTATAATTTATTTCTAGTCCATTGCAGCTGTTCCTTATCTTAAAAATATGGAATTTAGTAGTCTTCTGATGAATTGTGCTCCTTATACAATGAGGGGTGGGTGGGGAGGAGCTTTTTAGGGCAGCTATTTCATCTGTGCTCAGTTTTACCACAGCAGGATGCTGTAATATAAAATTTAAGAGGTCAGTAAACAACTTGGCAGTAACTAAGCAATTAAACAAACAGTATTTGATGACTGGGGAGAGAGAAGGAGAAGAAGGGTTCCATGTGTAATGTGTTACTAGAGTTGCCCCATTTTTGAAGAATTGTGTTTAATAAGCATTGTAACTATTGCATTTAAATGGTAGATTTTTTTTTTCCCAGATCATCGTTGAATTTGTTTTTTGAAACTGATTGCTGACACATTGCTGCTAATTTGTCCTGTATCCTCCAATGAATGTAAAGAATGTGTGCCTGCATAGGAGAATTTACAACTGAGTTAGTTATGTCACACTTTTTAACAATTAGAAGGATATACGGTCTGTATGCACCTAATGAAGGTACTGATTTGTGTTATTTTTTTTCTTTAAGGCATTTATATGCTCTTTTCCTGACCTAAAAATATTTTAAAATATTCAGTCTATGATAAAACCTACTTTCATTATAGAAGCCGCACTAGTATAGTGATGTGGCTTATTTTATGCAGAAAACATCCTGCATGTTAATTATTAGACATATGACTGTTTTGTTTGTACTACCCCATCAAGACTTTTTATAGGCTATTGAATAATGCTATAATCCTCTAGCAAATAGATGGTAGATTAGCAAAATACGTGGATCTGAATTCTTTATCTGTTTGCATCGCCTCCTGTGGTGATGAATTTCTATTTACTCTTTAACTATGTTCAGGGAAATTTAAAGCTAGTTTTCAAATTCTGATTATAATTCAATCAGTTGGATATTTTTTTTGTATAATAAGTGAATTCATAGCAATAACAGATGTGAATTTTGGCATAATACAACAAATTTGCTTTTGTTACTTGAACAGAAAAACTAGCAAGAGTCATGGACGGAAGTAAATATCACTGGTTGTGGAAACAACCATATAAATTGTCCTCAATGAAACTGAAAATTCAGTAATGTTTGACTCTAAGGTTTTTGATCCTAACTTTACCTGCTGTTTTATAGACCTGCAAGCACAAGGTTAGCATCATTCATATTGGTGCGCACGTGTGGGTGTGCGCAGATGGGGATGTGGGGCAGCATCTGCTGGAGCAGGGCCAAGCATGGAGATGGCACCAGGATACAAGTGATGAGGGGCTGTCAGTCAGGGCAGGCACTGCAGCACCACCAAACCTAACCAGTGGCAATGCACAGCCCTCCCAATACCCTACAAGCATGCCAAGCCTTCATTTTCTCCACCCTGGGTGCACTGTGGGGCCCTGTGCAGAAGGACCAGTAAGTGATATGGGGCAGGTCCAGAGTCATTGCTTGCAAATTGCTTCTTCAGCTCCAGATTTTGAGGGACCAAGTTTGATGCAAAGTGTTGCTCAAGAAAGTAGTTAGTGTTGTTGCTTTAGCCCATACACGCGGGTGCATACACACATATATATACCTTTTTAAGTTTCATACCTGCCATTGTCTCTAAAGATTTCTGTTATACGATTGGAAAAGAGCAGCATAAAGTGATACAGGTGTGGCAGATTGATACTGGTCGGCAATCACTAAACCAGTTACTTGCTCACTCTCCACTCCTGCAAAAAAGAAGGAAGGCAAGCAGATGGATAGGGATTAATGACAGTTTAATAGGGAAAGCAAGAGCCAAACAAGAAGAGGATCATTTGATCCTCCCATCCCATTCCTTTTTTCCATCGTTCAATTCTTATGCCTGAAGTTTCCTCTCACCAGCACTTACAACTTACACTGCATGTTAAAAATATATTTGTACTTAACAGTCAAGTTTTTATATCCTTATTAACCACAACTGTCTGTTCCTTTACCTCTACATATATGATCTTCACGTTCCATAAGGCTCTCTCAAATGTTCTTAAGAACATTCGATGACTTGGGCTCCATCTGTCAAGGTGGTCTCTCAAGACAAGAGACTAGGCATGTTGGGTTATTGACTTCCAAGACCATTTTGTGTTGGGTCATAACCCTGTTTGTAGTGATGTTCATTCTCTTGTGTTTCAAATAATTCCTATTGTAATATTTTCTATAACATTCAGCTCAAATCATGAGTTGTTTTCCCTCAAGGTTAACTCTCCTTGAGGTACACACTGGATTTCTTCATCCTTTGTGTTTCCGACCAAATATACCTGGGTTCTTGACAGAAGGCAATTGCAGGAATGGGCTTGACTTTTCCCAAGGAATGAGAAGCCCATGTTGCTTTTCCCAGCCACTTTCCTACTTTCACTATGGGATCTTTATCTGTTCCCACAGTATGTAAGCACTTTGTTTGGGCACCTGCCTAGGATGGACATCTCCTTTAGTAGCCTAAATTTTTGCACTTGAACAGCACTGAAAGCTATGAGTTGTTGAGTTAAAGCTGAAGAAAGCAGGTATGATAATGCCTTTTTCAGGCATCTGTTTCTGAGAGTATCGCAGAATCACAGAATATGCTAAGTTGGAAGGGACTCAAAAGGATAATTGAGTCCAACCCTTCACCCTGCACAGAACCTTCCCCAGGAGTCACACCATGTGCCTGAGATTATCATAAATGCTTCTTGAACTTTGTTAGGCTTTTGGTGCTGTGACCGCTTCTCTGGGAAGCCTGTTCAAGTCCCCAGCTACTTTCTGGGTGAAGAACCTTTGAAGGAGGGTTGTAGAGAAAACTTCTTTCCAAATGTGGTTTAGGCCTCTAATGAGGACTGAAGGCGTTGGTGGTCCCTTTCACAGCTTGGAAATGCTTCTCCACTGGGAAAACCTATCCAGGTAACCACGAAAAATGTAGTTTCAAGTAAAATATGCCAGCTACAAATAGATGTAGTGTCTTTGGTGACAATTCCTTCAAAGTACTACTCTCTCTTGGTAGCACTCATTTCCTTGTTAGTCTGAACAGAGCTAGAAAGTACTGCAGAGATTGCCAGGAGGCTTAGCTGTTGGTACGGTCTTCAAGCTGGGGTTTTTCCCTGAGGCTAGGGAAAGTGACTTATTCATTTAAAGGAGACCTCAGAGCAGGATTCAACTCTTACCTGCGAAGCACTCCAACCTGAGTCCCTCAGAGAAGTGAAGGGGTGTTATATTGACAAATCTTACCTGTTAATTTCTCTGTGATGATAATGCACTTTCTGCTGTGTGCCTTGGATGCTAATTGCATTACCGTTGGACCCACTTGAACTAACAACTAATCACAACAAATGCAAAAATAATGGTGATTATGCTTTGGATGATCTGATACTTATTTGCATAGTGGAGGATGTGCAAGCATTGAAAGAAAGGTTTTGCCAGGCATGAGGCTGAAGGGAAATGGTACAGGAGACCTTCAGAGACACAGTGGTTCAAGTTAAACCCTTTGAAAGGCAGAAGACTGGAGGGCTGACTGAGCATGCAGCACTTAGGTGTTGGGCAGCTGTGACCTGCCAAGGCACACAGAGTTTCTTACGTGGAAGGTACTTGCTTCCCTGGAGGACAACTTACTTAGCATTCCTTTGTGCTAGTTCAAATGCAAAGATGAGGGGATTTTAAGAAAGCATAACTTTGCAACCAGTGGTGAACAAATCTGTACAATCCTTTGCTTCAGAAGGCTTTCTTTGGCTTGAGTGCAGGGCACTGTGATGGGTGGCTGTAATGCGATCACTGCAGCTCTGTCCCTGTGGCCAGTATACTGGTGCATGCCACACTGACTGTGCGAGGCAGGAAAAGCCTGTGAGGAAACCTAATACAGAGAGAATTACAATAGCTTGTCTTTGTGGCTGCAGAGGCACGTGTTTTGCTGTTGTGAGCCTGTACAGGGATAAATAAGGGGACAACCTGTTCAAACTGTGCAGCTGCATGAACTCTTTTCATGCTGCACCTGATGCTGTGCCTTTTGTTGGAATGGGCAAGGTCAGAAGTATTGTAAGGGTTCCTGAAGTGCCACATGGCTTTCACATATCCTGAGTGGCAGGCATGATGCTTCATGTCACGTTTCAAGGGGCAGGGTGGGCCTCCACTGAGGATGGCTGCCTCTTGTTATGGAGATGTCTTTCAGCCAAACAACTCTGTGGAAGAGGATCCAAGTTAAGCAAGTGGTTCAGAATAAGGAATATCTCTTTTTTTATACTGATATGCTGAAGATAATCTTAAAATGAGCCTATTTACACACTTTCCATGATTCTATGAAATACTAGTTCTGATGGGAGGTGGATATGTCTCTCCAGTGTGATTAAGTTCTCATTTTGTGGAAGAAAGTTCAACAAGCATCACACAAAATAATAATCTAATGCTTCAAAATAAGATCCATAATCATGTGGTAGCCATTTAGGTTGATTTTTTTTTCTAATCTGATATTGAGAAAAAAATAGTTTCAGTGTAAAAAGAATTGGTTTTCAGCTTGAAATTATTGCTGAAATGGAAGAAATGCTGAGATTTTCCATTGGTATTCTCTTCTTCTCCATCAAGCTTCGTGACTTCTCCCAGCTCAAGTCGGGTGTACACAGCACATCACAAGCAGGTGATTATTGCCAAGTGACACAGGTTGTTCATTTTAGTCCAAAGGGGTGAATGTTGTTACAGAATTGCTTCCATTCACTGTCAGGCAGTGTTATCATTAGCTTTGATTAACTTTGCTTTTTCTCTGATCCTTTGGGATTTTTTTTCCACATGTCTGACTGCTGCTGAGTAGAGAGCTGAATGTATTTTTCCCGATCAATGCCATGCTTAATCTGACTGCTGACAGTATAAGGCCTTTTGCAGCTCATTAAGTCCTTTTATTTCTTTTTTTTTTCGCCCCTCAGTTTTTTACATTTCATAAGTTATTTGTACATCTGTGTTGGCCCTTGCTAGCGCAATCTCTGTCCCAGAATTTCTCGCGAATGCTAAGAAGGAGGATGAAAAATTAAGTGAAGTCTTGAATGGTTTCCTTCATCAATCCAAATCTAATTCTTCTACTTTCATGATATTCTGTGATGGATAGGACGGCCTCAGGGCCACAGCCTCACCTCATATACATGAAAACTTTTCGCTATTCAGAGAGTTTGCTATTAGACCATGTCCATTTCATTCCCACTGTGGGAGGACTTACTACCACAGCGGTTCAGGGAACAAATTGAGTACAGGAGGTCAAATATGGGTGTCTGAAGAGGAGATAAATCATTCAATGAAGACACAATTTCCTATTTTTCCCCCATGTAGAGTACAGTGCATGCTCTAGCAAGGCTAAATGTTACTAACCTGTTAATGTAGACTGTCTTTACACTTATGTACCTTGTAATGTTACTGCTGTTTGATGCTTGTATGTACCTGTGATATATAGAAGATTTACAGCCTTTGTATGAAGATGAATTTTATAGCTTGCTTTCCTCTTGGTGTTGGTCATACTAATCAACCTCCAGTTCCTCGGGGCAGTTTGAAAGAACCAAAGGGCATAAGTGGGTTCAGTTTTAACTATGCAAAAAATCTGGTTCTTATTGAATGGTGATCTGGCATTTGAATAGTTGCAGATTAGGGATTGGATAGGAGAATATGGCTTCCTTTGTTGTATTGCAAGTGTTAGTGGTGGTCTGGGACTGAGGTTTTTTCTAAGTGGAGAGTTAAGGAGGATGAGTTGAGTGGTGAAAGTTGACATATATAATAGTCATTTGCTGAGGACAGAAGAGAAAGTGAACATAGAAATAATGTTGTATCTCTGTAAAACCGTAAAGACTAACCTCTACTCCCTTCTGTGGCCTAACCACTGACAGATGGAAATCAGTTTGCTCAGTTTTACCTCTAAGTCATGTTGGAGTTTAGGAGAATTTAGTGATTATGCTGAGTTGGAAGGGACCCACAAGGATAGTGTCCAACTCTTAGCTCTGCACAGGACATCCCCAAGAGACACCACATGCCTTAGAATATCATCCAAATTCTTCTTGAACTCTGTCAGGCTCAGTGTTGTGACCACTCCCTTGGCAGTCCTGTTCCAGTACCCAATGACCCTCTTCCTCTGGGTGAAGAATCGTTTCCTGATATCCAACCTAAACCTCCCCTGACACAACTTCAGGCCATTCCATTGGGTCCTGCCACTTGGGTCACCACAAAGAAGGCACTTAGTGTTCCCACTGAGACTCTCTTAACCATGCTGCCACTCACTTGCCCCCCCATCCCCCTTCCCCTCCCACTGCAGCAGGATGGAGGAGAATTGAAGCAGAAAAGGAATGTGAGGATCATGAATTGAGATACGAACAACTTGCTGGAAGCAGCAATGAGATAAGAAAACAGTAAAAGCAACAGTATTAAAATTCTTTTCACAAGAAAGAAGAGAACAACTCACATGAAACACACACACCATCCCCACCAATCCCCCCACCACACTACCCTGACCCAGAAAGGATCCCTTCTCCCTGGAATAAAATCCTTCCCTCCCTCCCCCAGCAATGATATGACGTGGTATAGAATAACCTCCATTTCCTAGCCATGCCCCCTCCTGGCTACTGCAAAAATTACCCCTGTGCTGGCCAAAACCAGGACAGTTGCTTCTTTAGTTCCTCTGCAGAAATCCCAGTGTCCATATGGAATCATAGAATATATTATTTATATATAATTATATTTATTATATAAATACTTTAAATGTAAACTATAATATAAATATAATTATAATATTTATATTAATAATATAGAAATATAAAACATCCATTTTCATGGCCACTTGCTAATGCTTCTGCTCTTGCAAATTTTCCAGTTTCATTTGCTTCTATGAAAACACTGTTACTGCAAGGATGGGATATTCTGAGCTGGGGTTATCTTTCCAGTTCTGCAGCTCTGTCACACAAAACAGAGGTACTTATCAAGCAAGCAAGCGTTTATGTTGTCTGAGAGACTGAAGATTTTTATTCACACATCTGCTCCAGTGCATGTATAATGGCAAAATTAGCAATTCTGACTTAAGTTTTACACCACCCTAGAAAAACTGATATACAAGCACTGAGATTTCTCCTGGCATATAATTGGTTTAATTTACTAGGACTAAGTAAATAGTATGTGCAGTAGGATATTGGCTAAAAGGGAATGATTAGTGCTCTACTTCTGTATTTATGTGCAACCTTTATTTCTTTTTAAGTGCTCAAACTTGTATATTTAGTTTTGGATTTAGTGGAAATTTTCATTTGATCTAAATACAAACAAAACTGTTGTGAGGTTTGTATGTTCATGTTTGCTTTTGTTCAGTGGTCAAGCCAAGAGATGTTACCTACACAGCCTTACATCTGACTTCCTTTGCAGGGACAGTGGTGAAATATGCAGGAAATGTGAGAGCTCTCTCATTGCAGCCTTTCACCTGTGTGCAGTCTTGAGCCAGGGTTACAGGTCTCAAGCTACTGTCACACATTCCTTGGGGTTTTTTCCAGGTTGGATCCAGATAAGGTGTGGGACAGCTTCTGCTGCAAAAGGTGGCTTAGATCCATGTTACATTAAGCACAAGGGCATGAACTTTAGGGTAATAATAGTTTTATTCAATCCTAAAAAAAAGACCGAGTTGCATAGCTTGTCTAGGACGTTGTTTACCTACAAGGACAGAAAAAATTATTGTATGATAAACCTGTAAATACTCATCTTTAATTTACATTTTGGAATGTCTTGTTAAAAGGAAAATTCCTAAAAGTATCTTTGTAAATGAAAACTTGCCTTAGTCTTCAATTTCAAAGTTTAATTGTGAAATTGCTGGTGAAATATTTTGCTGTCAGGGCTGGTTGCACAGAATTTTTCAGTTTGCCAAAGAGCCTTTAATAATTTTCCTGGTTTTAGAGCATTTTGCTTCCAAACTGTTCATGCACAGAGAGAATACAACACAGGGACTTGTAAATCCAAGTCATTTCTCAGTCAGAGGCATCCAGAACAAAAGGACTCTTTTGGTTTTGTTTTGTTTTTTTCTTTTTGGCAAGATGCTGAATGGTAACTGAAGCCGTTTGGGCTACTCCTTGTAAGCCTGAAGTATCTTTGCACTGGCTTCCATGCATTGGGAACATGAGAATAGACTTATAAAAGAGGAGACAGCAAAGCTGATGTGAGTATTGGAGCAAAGAACTGCTTGAAGTTCATATTTATGCTCACTGAATGATCTTCTCAATTTCACTTAAGTATTCTTGTTTCATGGAGATGTTACAGAACTTTCTTTAACCCCGTTCCCCACTGCTTTGCAAATGGCACTCAACCGATGCAAGGGACTCCTGTTTATCTGTGGTGGAAGCAGACAGAGCAGAGAAGGACAATTACACTGTGTGGCTGTGGAAAGCAAATACAGATAATATAAAGCATATGCAGATCATAATATAAAAATACATAGTAAAATGGAAATGAGATGTCAGTGAGCTAAAACTCATCTCAGCCAGCTGGACAATTTCCATATGAGCCTGGTTATTTGGGTGCTGAGTCCAAGCTGCCTCTGCCTGGAGCCAGCACAGATGACTGTGCCTGCACCCTGTGTAATCCAGCACCTGAGTACTCTGTCCATGGTATGTAGTAAGTTGGCTCAGTCTGATGTAAAGTTATTTGCCCAATTTTCACCAGATCCTTTAGCACCATATTTTTTCCTTGAGTGTTTTTAACCCACTCTTAAGCCTATAAAACCCTTCCTCTTTGGTAGAGGTTTTCCTGTTTTCAGATTGAAATTTGTGTTTTTTCTAGGAATGCCATGAAATTGCTTTCTACAGGATGGGTGATATCCCAAGATTTCAGTTTTGAATAGATATAGCTCTAGAAAAGTATATGCTTGTTCATTAAATTATCATTAATAATATGTAGATCTTCATAGTTGATTTTAGTAGAATAGGGCAAGTGTTCTAAATTCACAAAAGAAAAACAAGTCTTTTAATGATAAACTAAGGCCAAGCATCAATCTGGTGTGAGCATGAGCGCATCTCTTTCTATAGTGTGGGTGAAATACTCAGTAAAAATTCCTAACTGGAGCGAACTGAAACTTGGGATGGAGGGAACTCATCTCTGCTTCCCAGCATCTGCTGCAGACACATGTATTGCTACCAAGCGTAAATATCCTCTGACCACTACAGCCACCTTTCACTCTTTTGTTTCTTTATATTAGTAAGCTGACTTTCACCACAGTTTTGGAGCAGATGGATGGTAGCTTGCATGAGGCTCTTAGTGGCCTCTCCCTCGCTTTTAGAAATAATGATCTTTCCACCATTATATAAGCCGGGGTAAGATTTTAGCAGAAGTAAGGCACAAGCTATGTCTCATGTCTTTGAACTACAGCAAACAACCATGTTGTTTGAATGCCATTTGGAATGCTTAACCTCTGCTAAATCCTGCTGCCTTTGAAGTCCATGGGAGTCTTACCACTGAGTCCAGTTGGGATAGAATTTAGATGACAATATTTCTATTTACCTTTGTTTCACATAATTTTTACATGCATTTTAACAGACAATAATATCTGCAACAATATCTACATCCAGGACTGAATGAGGGAAAATGGGATTTATAAGCAGTATGTCTCTCTGGCCTAGCGATGGAGAATTTTGTAGTTCACTGATTTTTATGAGGTTATAATGCCAGTTAAGTTTTGATGATGTTGTCTTGTCTGATTGCCTTTTAGTAATCATTTGCTGGTGGTATGCCTTGACAAAGGGAAATCTAATTACATGAACTCGGACCTCATACCAATTATTTAAAAATCAATTATTCATACAGTGCTGTTTTTTTCTGAGCAGTGAAGAAATATTTACCATTGATAGGAAAGGCAGATGAATGATTCCAGACATTGTTGTAGTGACTGATTGTATGAAATATTTAATCTTTTGGTAATATGCAGTTCCACACTTGTGGAATGCATAGTCTTTTATTTCTGGATCCCTTACATGCTTGTGATGTGTAGTATGCTTTTAAGCATCTGCTTAGCTATTGCCTGCATTAAATATTTTTCAGGATCTGTGATTATACCATGTGCTGTCATGGAGAGGATTATACTGTCAGTGTTGTGTCAGCGTAGCATGGAATTGCAGTCTGATGCATAATAAGAAGGATATATTCTGGAACATTTCTTAGGTGACTGAATTTATATTGATTATTTGGAATAAGTTCACGTCAAGTTACAGACTTTGCATCTATGTAAGAAGCGTACATACACTTCAAATGCCACAGGCTGGTAGGGCACTGGAAAAATATGGAAGGATGAGCAGAGATGGATGTGGACCAGATCAAGTGCTCAAAACAGATTAGAGAGAGGTGTTTTGTGCAAAGTGATTTTGTGCTTAGTGGCTCCTCATCTTTCTTAGTGCCAGACTGATTCTGTCACACAGATTAGAGATGGCTGGAGGGTGGATTCAGAGAGCTCTGAATGGTCTTGCAGCAGCCAGCACCTATGAGACACAGCAGCATGTCTCTTTGGTGCTGGGATATACAAGGAGAGGCTGGTTTCATAGAATTTTTTGCAGATGGGAAGAAACTACACTGTTCTGGTACATGCTAGATTTATCCATGGCACGATACATCAAAGAAGCCCTAGAGCTTTGGGAAAACTGGCCCTATCAGCTGCTGCAGCTCTAGTGCTGGACAAAGAGGAATAAAGGGTCTAAATTACCCAAGATAAAGGCTACCCTGCTTTCTGCTGACCAAGTAGAAAATAGTGGTTGAAGAAAGTCTCCTTTTTGCCTTTGTTTTTTCTCAATCCAGAAATGCGTATCATAATAAGTAATATGGGTTAGATCTAGAATCTCCAGCTGTTATTTTAACGATACCTTGTCAGGGGGAGCTTATATTGAAAATGTAATAGATAATACTATAAAATAGATGGTTCCATATTGTGTGAAACTCTAGCTCATTATTTAACGTGAGACATAAGTGAACTTCCAAGTGCTATATTTCAATGCCTTGGTGTCTGTCCCTCACTAATGAGATGAAAACCCATATAACTGAAGAGCTTGTTCTTCTTATATTTTGTCTACCAGATGCTAGAGAGGAGTTTCAGATGTTTATCAACAAACAGTTTAACCCAGAAGGAAACATATGTCTTGAATGAGGAATCATTGTATATGTAGAAACAGTAACTATTACTAATTTACATGGGATTGTTTATACCAGATGTGTTATCAGAATCTCTCCTGATTTTTGTATCACTTTAAAGCTGTAGAACTCACTGGAGTTCTGATTTACAAATGTGAAAAGAAAAGGAAAATCATGACTTCTGTCTGTAAAGTTGTGTGTAAGAATGAACATGACACATGTCAACTACTCAATATTTTATATGAAGTGCTATTTTGAGTATTCTATTAATTATTTAAAGCTAAGCAAGGTTTCTCATTGACATATGAGAGATTTCTGAGTGGCAAATGCTAAAAGATATGGAATATTGTTTCCAAAACTACTTATTTTCTGCTAAAGACACGTGTATTGGAGCAGTGATGGAGGTAAGATTTATGTCTTAAATAAAACTAGTCACTGTAATAGGGATTTATAAATGATCATTTAGACCAGCTTTGTGTCCTCTTAAATTCAGTATCCTATCACTGCTTCTAACTGCTCCTAGATTTTTTTTTAAGTCTATAGAAATGAGATATTTTTAAAACTGTAGTTAATATTAATTCATCAGAGTAATCTCATTGGTTCTCCTTTATCTCCATATATTGTTGATGAATTTCAGCTGTATTCTATGCTGCTGAAATCATAAGTAAATAAGTAAATGGCGCAGTCTCTGTTTATTAAAAATATACCCTTGAAAAGTTAAGATAGAAATTATTACAAATATATAAACAATTGGAGCACCAACTGTGAGACACCTACATGAAAAAACCCTTAATATTTTAGGGCTGAGCAATCTGGGATTATTCAGCCTGGAGAAGAGAAAGGTTCAGGGAAACTTTATAGCAGCCTTCCAGTACCTAAAGGGGCCTTACAGGAAACTGGCGAGGGACTTTTTATATGAGCATGTAGTGGTAGAATTAGGGAGAATGGCTTCAGACTGAAAGATTAGGTATAATAAAGAAGGGTTTTACTATGGGGGTGGTGAGATGCTGGAGCACATAGCCCACAGAAGTGGTAGATTCCACAAACCTGGAAATGTTCAAGGTCAGGTTCGAAGGGGCTAAGAGGAACCTAATCTGGTTAAAGATGTCCCTGATCATTGCAGGGGGGTTGGACTAGAAGACAGTTAAAGGCTCCCTCCAACCCAAATTATTCTATAACTCATTTCAGTCCTAGTAACCCAGCCTTACAGTCTTTTTTTTTAGCTGTCTTTTACCAGTAGCCTCATTTATTGACAAAATTAATACGTTACATTATATTGTTGCTTTTTAAGATTTCTGGTAACAACCTTTTCAGATGGGTACATCACCTAATTTCAAACTGGTGTACTCACAACACTTGCTTTATATACCTTTTCCATCATACAAGAAAATATCTAAATTTTTTTATTCAATTGATTATTTTGCTTTATAGTGCATGCTTTCCCTGTTCAAGAGATGTGGGGATTTTCTTGACCAAAAAAAAAAACAAACAGTAGTAGTATACCTAATGATGCTTAGAATTCTGTTCAGTTCAAGGAATTTAGAACATGCATAGTCTGATCTGGAATGCGTGTAAATAAATCAGGCTTGGAATACTGCAGGTAAATTCATGCTTAAGACTTATGGGAGACTATGGCTCTGGTTTTAGTGTATTACAGTAGTATATTACAGTATACTGTAGTATATTACAGAGGCTTGTAAAACTCATTCTTTCTTGTCACAGTCAGTGATACCTGGATGTAAATTTAAACTGAGAAGCATCATTGCATTCACACATTTCTGTTCCTTTAGTGAGGGCTTATGTTTATCTCCTTATTGTATCATAGAAAATGATTATGTGTAGGTCTAGTCCCATGGTGCTGTTTATCAGATCTGTAACCTTGCTGTACTACTGCAAGAAGAAACAAGGATGCAGCACTGAACAAAAAGTTCTGTGGGTCTGTCGCTTCACTTCTGAGTGGCACTTAATAGCTTGTGAAAGTGAGTGACTAGACTCCTGCGATCTTGCCTTTTCCTGCTTGCCTTGGTGGCAGGGTTCTCTCTATCCTTCAGCTCTGGGAGGCAGGCAGGCATACCAGAAAGGAGATCCATTGGTCCCTTTGTTAATCCATAAAAAGAGAACCCTATGTTTCTTTTGGTTTAGCCTATTTCTCTGTTGATTAGTTTTCTAAGTGATTGTACTTATGCATTTGAATCCTTAAATTTAATCTCATAAGGTCTCAACTTTTGGAGCTATGACATAGGATTTGCAGGTAAGCAACAGTAGCTGAATGGCTGTGCAGAGTTTAATAACGCATAAGTTTTTGACCTTCTCTTCACAAATGTTTCCTAAAGTGAATATGAGTGGACTCCAAAGAAAAAAACCTAGTCATGTGTATTTTTTCATTACGGTATAAATATGCTACGGTTGTCTGTGGATATCCTTTTTCTCTGAAAATATTTGGAGACAGTTGAGATTTAATGGATATATTTGATATAATATGCTTAAGAGGGGCTTAGAAGAAAAAAGCCGACTTAGATTAAAAATTGATTTTTTTTTTTTCTTGTAGCTAAAGGAGCCATGTGCCTTTTCTTTCTAGGCAGTGGTGGTGCATGCTGCTTCTCAGGGCTGCTGGGTGATGGGCCGTTTCCTCTCTAATAGTTTGAGGTTTTTAATAATATTTCATAAAGAAGCTCTTGGGATCTGAATAACTACTATTTAAGTCTCAACATATCTCCTATCCCACTTCTGAAGAGCATGACAACGTCAAGCTTGCATACTATTCTTGGGATTCAATGGTACTGTCTTGTACTTTGTTTTTCATTCAAAGGGTGGAAGTCCTTCTGTGAGCAAGGAATTCTTCATTGTGCTCTGATTCATACAAACATGTTCAGTGACAGTGAAGTGGTTTTGGTGGTAAGATGTGGTGGCTGTGGGGTTTATTTGAGAACACAGGGTTGCTGCCAGTCAGTGTTTTATCTGAAAATTTTCTCTCTGGGGAGGACGCAAGTCTTCTAAAGCTTTCATACACTGTAGTAACAGCTGTGACTCGTCAATATTAAACTGAACCTTTTTCCAAAGTTTGTTTTTATATGTCAAAGTGTATATATCTGACAGGCTTTAAAATTTAACCCTTATTTTATCTAGAAACTGTCTATGTTGTGCTTGGAGCATCTGCATAGTCTTATTGAACAAAAGGATGTTGTCTACATCTTTGCTCTCTGCCTTTTCTTTTTTTTTTTTACTTTTCAGTTTCTCTTCTAGTCTTTTTCTGATATTTTCACCATGATATTTTTTTCTCTTTCTTTAAAGCAAATAATTTCTCCCACTGTTTTCCTACCAACTGGCTATCTCCTTTTGAGGATGAGTCAACAATAGGTGAGATGGGTGAAGCTGTTAGGTGTTCCATTCTAATTTTAATGTCATGGGAGCAAAGAATCAAAGCTGTTCTTATTTGCCTTGGCCTCATAAATGGTCCCTTTAGGATCAGGAACATGAAAAGATTTTGGCCCCTTTTGTTTAAGTTACAGTACAGGGCATGCTGTAAAAGCAGGTTAAGGTTTGGGTTGAGTGTAATTTCTTGCCCACAAAACTCCTTGCAGCAATCCCTGTGCTGAGGATTTGGCATTCTTCTCAACCTGCCTCCTTCTCTTCCCTGCATCTGCCCTGGGAGGGCCTGGATACAGCAACAGCTATCCACATGGGATGATGACAGAAACCGAACTGGTTTTTCTTCATTAAAAGCAGACAACCTGTGGATTAAGAGGGTTGTACAGTGGGGGATAGAGTCTAACACAACTAGCCAGCTTTCCTCTCATGTTATGAATTCATTAAGCCTTGCCCCAGAAGCACCAGCTGCAGTGGTGTGTTGCTCACTTTGAAACACAGCATGCATCAAGTCTTCCTTTGCCTGGTTGCAGCTGAGGCTTTCTCTGCTCTTTACAGATGGCTGAATACATTCCAAAGGTGAATGTATTAAGCATGTCTTATGCCTAATGCTAGCTGTGTTTTGTGCTGTCAGTGCAGGTGGTATGCTTGGAGTTCTTTTGGTTTTGGAGTTATCCTATTCTGTTACCCCAGGTAATTGAGTTGGCTAAGTGCCCTCTTTTGTAGGGAGTGTGCCAGGATTTACTAATAGCAGTAGGGCATTCCCTGTTGGGTGCTGTGGTACATCAGCTTAGGTCTTGTACAAACACATCTAAAGCATCAGTGATGATAATAGGAGTTTCATCACTGACTTGTGCCAAGTTCAGGATTTTCTATGTGGCCCTAAAGAGAGATCTGACTGTGTCATTGTTCTCCATCTTTGTGCTTAGCTTGTATATGACCTGTATTTAACCTTGATGCTCTTGATATCAACATTTCTATATAAGCTCTCTGTTTTCCTATGTCTCAGCTTGACTGCCTAATCAGGAAGAGGATTTTTAAACAATTCTTTAGTAGGCATAAGAAACAAGTGTGCTTAACATAACTGCAAGTGTGAAATAAGCAACCTTCTGCTGAAAGTTCACATGCCAAACACAGCTAATCCACCATATGTGTGACCTAAAAAGTACAGACATATGGATATTCTTCCCTCCCCCAGTTTCAGTCTTTTCATGGCTGCTGCAGTTGTAAGTAGCCCAGTAACAGTATATGCTTGATCATTGCAAGGGATCTGTGATGGTATTTTGCAGTTAGGGTTGCTGCATTGCATAGCATGTCTCTAAGTGAAATGAAAGGAGTACCATAAGCTTTTCAGCTGTCACATGCCACCTCAGCAGTCGTGTGCCGTTGGAAAAAAAAAAAAATAAGAGTGTGACCGCCTTTCAGTAGCTCAGGCAGGATGCTGAGTGCCAGCAATTACTCTGTTCTTGATTCTTATTAAAGCAGTTTGTGTGTTCTTGATGAGTTTTTCATACAAGGGACACAAATCTGTCCTTGTCTCTGACCGCATTTGCTGTAGCCCTGGAGTTACCCTGGTTCTAGCATGAAGTAGAGAATAGAGCTCATGGTGTCCTGGACTATAGGAAAATAATAAGAATACATACTTTTAGAAAAGAGTCTATTTCTTGGCCATAACATGTGGAATATATGGCTGTCATACCCTTGGGATTTTTTTTCTTGTCTCTAGTTACAAAAGATCAAGCAGAAGCCAGTGCTGCACCCCCAAAGTCATTTGAGGTCTGATCCTTCAGAGATGTCACATAAATGACAGAGTTTTTACTCATTTTCAAATAGGTTGGTATTTATCTTGTGTCCAGTTTTGTGACACATAACTCATGTCACTTATTACGTAGCTGCAGCATGTGGTATGTCACCCACATAGGTCAAGATTGGAAAAAGAAGCACAGTATGTACTGCATCATAGCCAAAGTGTAAGCACGTGCTTCACAGCTCTGTTGTAGGCAGAACACAGTTTGGCCAAAGTGAGTATAATCAGTTCATTTGTATGCACAGCTAAAACTACTGAAGAGTAGCTTTCAGATAAGGATTCATTTAGAGAACATGGCAACTACCTAATTAGCCATAGGTATGCCTTTAATTGCAGTCTGCAGCTGATAAAGAATATATTTGGTCTATAGAAACAGGCAAAGAAATAGAATATGTGCATGAGACAGTTTAATGTTTAAAGTACTGTTTGCAAATACAAGCTATTAAAAAAGTGAATCATGCTGTAAAATGGTCCCAAGCCATAAAATATTAATTGATCATTAAGTCCTTGTAAGAGGCACTGATATATACCCTGTATCTAAATGTGTCCACTTTTAACTTCCATCTGCTGTTTGTGTACACCAGTGAGGGGAGAAAAACACATTTCTTAAGAATTAGAACAAAACAAAATGATTGCATTTTACAGAGAGTAGGCTGTACAAAGGTTGACTAATATTTCACCAATAAGAGGTTTTGTTTTGATGGAATAATTGCATTAATGTTACGTTTTTTAAAAGCAAGAGAATATAGATAACCATGTCCCTTCCCTCCAGTGCATCTGCACCCACAGCATGGTGACATCAGCAAATTTGCTGAGGTTGTGCTCAATCCCACTGTCCACGTAGATGACAAAAATGTTGAACTGGTCCCAGTGCCAATCACTGAGGAACACCACTCATCATTCATCTCCATGTGGACCACTTCACATGAAAATCAGATCTCCCAGCTTAAAATATCACTATGAGCTGTCCAAGGGGGTCAAGTTAGACAGATACAAAGGAAAGGAGTCAATTAGCCAATATTAATTGACAGTACCAGTTGTACAGCAGGTAAATGGTTGTATTGATCTGCAATACATGCACACATGAGGACAAAAACAGCAAAGCATATATGGAAGTCTGGGGGATTTTTCTTGTGCTTATTGTTTTCTCTGTCTATATTTATCTCTCTTCTGGGAAAATCTGAGTTTTTCTGATGTGAAAACATACACAAAAGAGGATGATATCTGCATTACTTCAATATTTAACATGCTAGAGTAGCACTAAAACACTACCGAACAGTACTATATATACAATCTTGCTGTACATTTTCCAAAACTGAAGTATGGTGGCCATATGTTAAAATAAAGGAGCATGGGTTTCCCTGGAAGGTAATATTTTTTTACTTTTAAAAACAGGTGCATGTAGTACTCTCTGCCAGTGAGAGGGAAACAGCATAGTTGGGAAGGGGATGGAACTGGAACCTGTTTGTTCACTCAGAGGACTGGATTTCTCTTTTCTTTCATTTGTGATCTCTAGCCTTTCTGAATACAGACAAATAATTTCTGATATGTTCTAGAGGGAATTTTTGGTACTGTCGATCCTTCGACAAACTATTCTAATGTAAGTAATTAACCCAAGGAATATGAAAGTATGCATTCCAAAATTAATACCTTAACTTTCTAAAGTGCAGGAATATGTAGCCACTACTTCAAAATAGTCTCTCGGAAGGTGAGGGGAATTCTTTTTTTATCTTCCTAACTCTTTAAAGAAAGCTGTTCTCCAAATTAAAGCATGGATGAAAATCAAGGAGGAAATGTCTACTTCACCTACAAGTGTTACATGCTGTTTCTTTGCATTTAAATTTTGTGTGTGCTCTGACCTGGTGACTATCAGATAATTTATATTAATATTCATCTCATGTATACTTTTGGGTTTCTTCAAACTATTGCCCCCTAGAAAGTGAGTTTATAGCAAGTAAAAAGCATGGCCAAACAACAGTAATATAGTTGTCTGCCTATAAATGGTGCGCTATGGGTACCAGTTTCATTGTGTATTTGGAATTTTTGTAAGATGTTTTGCAGAATTACTAAGAGAATTTTTTTACTTACCAAAGCAGTCATAGTTTATTCACTGAGTAATAGTAATGGAAGTCGACCCCTCAGTTTCAAATTTTTTAAATGTTTAATTTTGCAAACTTTAGATTTGTTCAGTTTCTTGCTACCAGAATATCTTGGTCACTGCTTGTACCATGGTGGAAGAGGAAATCCATGGTTTTCTCCTTGTTCTTTTTGCAGGGCATGCCAAGGTATCATTCTTTCTATACTGTAAGATATACTGTATGATATGCACCTGTCAGTGTCAAAAATAGTGCAGGGAATAGTGGGACCAGTACTTTTTCTCCTCAAAGCTTGACCAACCATATCCCTGGTACTCCTCTGTTGGTCTCACTTTTCTTTCACGGACAAATCAGCTACTGTCTGTGTTCTCAACTAAGCTAGTTCTACACATGTGCTACAAATTAAAACATGTAAACCCCATGGATTTATTTATTTATTTTGCTTGTTTACACTGATAGTCATGTGCAGTCCCTTTCATCATCACATTCATACCAATCCCCACCCAGTCCTATGACATCGCAGGCAATTCACTGCAGTGAAGCTCACAGTATCTATTGCCTGTGGGCAACTTACAAGGAGCCATAAAAATTTATTTTGTGACAAACCTAATTTAAAGTTAAGATAAAACCCAACAACTTCTACTGTTTCCTTCCCCACAACAGAGTCACTGTGAGGAATCGAGGTCATTACACACACTCAGTCTTGCTGCAGCGCAGGACTTGGTTATAGCAAAACTCACTGCTTTAGACCCTATGCACACTTCATATTCATACACTGTCTGATGTGGAGATGGTTTAGAGCTGTCAAGTCCAGCAGGAAACAGGGAAAGGGTCCTGAGGAAGTTTACAACATGCTAAAATTGAGGGTTAGATGTTAGAAGATTTTGTTATTATCCAGTATTCTGTGTTGGAAAGGCAGCTAGGACTTTCCTTCTCTGGAACTTGAAAATAACCTGTAACTCCCTTCCATGGTCAAGTAGGGATGGTTGTTAAATTTCTCTAAGTGGCCAAGTAGCTGGAAGGATCTGAAAGTTGGTGGGAAATTGAATGGCTGGCTATGGAGAACTGGATCCTTTCTCTACTGACTTTCTGCTGTGTGAGAATTACGAGTGTTCTTGTATTCTTACTGAGAGCAGATTTTAGAACCATGAAACACAATAACCAAGGCTGTCATCAGTTTAGTGACATACAGAGAAAGAAGGATGGTTTCTGCTATGAAATGCTGATGATTACAGGGAGAAAATATTGACATAGGTCAGCTCTGCAAATTTTTATGCATCTACCCATCACTTGACTAAATTCCTCACCTGAAGCAGGGATAAAAAGTTGAAATAACATTTTGAAATGTTCTCCTAGATTGGAGCCAGTTAAATAACGCAGAATGGCTCGATTTTTGCCCCTGCCCCCCCCCCCCCTTTTTTTTCTTTTTTTAGCTAGATGCATACTTGTTCTTCAAAGGTTTTGGGTTTGTGGTTTATTTGGGTTTGGGGTTTTTGGGGGGTTTTGGGTGGGTTTTGTTTTTTTTTATTGTTGTTGGTTTGTTGGCTTGGTTTGGTTTATTGATTGTTTTTGTTGCTGTTGGGTTTTGGGGTTTTTTTTGGGGGGGGGGGTTGTGGGTGGTTTTTTGGTTTTTTTTTGTTGTTGTTTGGGTTTTTTTTGTTTTGGTTTTTTGTTTTGGTTTGTTTGTTTTTTCGTTTCTTTTTTTGCTTGGGATTGGGCACCCTAAACTTGTAACATTTTTCATAATTTATTTTTGCTGGAAAAAACCCACAACAAAAACCAACAAAAGCCCTTACATGAAGACGTTCCCTATAAAATGTCAGCAATAGTTTCCAAGCTGGCCAATTGTATTCTAGCTCTGTAACTATCTCTGTGACTCCCGCTAGACACAGTGTATCCTTCCTCTTAATCAGAGGGAGAGATCATACTGAAGGACTATGGAAATTACCAAGGTAGTTTGGGTACTGGCATCATTGTTGCCATACTAAAATAGTGCTGCAACATGGTTAATTGATGTATCTGTTATCTCTAAGACAAGTAGCATTAACTGTAGATCAAGTAAGTTTGTTTAACTTGATGAAATTCCTATTCTCTGTTAAAGGAGAATACTTTTCTGTTCTTTATTCAATGTTTAAGCTCTTGTTCTGGAACGTGAAGGTCCATAGGAGTCCCTGGTGCAAATTAATCTTCTCTAGTCTTCTTTCAAGTGAAACTAACTTCCATGCTAATCTTTTCTATGTGGCTGTCAAGCCGTTTGAAGACATATTGATCCTTGCCACAATAGAACAGTGACACTCGAGCAACAGCAAACTGCTTTTGAATGTTTTCTGATGGACTGCTGGCATTAATGTTCTTCAGGTTAGTGATTGGGCCAGGTATGATATTTGCTTCACCTGCTGTTGCTCTGCTCTTTGTATATTGTCTTTAAATATGAAGATGTTACAATCTAATTTACACAACACCATAGAAACAGACCTCCCTTTTTTAAAGTAGATTGCTGTGTACTACTGTGGGTTTTATGAACAGAGAAGCAAATGTGCCCTAGCACTGCAGTTTGTTCCAGTTTTGAAAAAGGAGAGCAAGACTCGCTAGAATCTGTATTACACATGAAGCCACGATTGTTTAAGTGCATGGGTCACTGAAATCCTCTAATGTGACTGGGCACATGGAGACAGGGCAAGTATATGTGTATATACTCTTTTTTTAAGTGTATAGGTAAAGAAAGCCATGACTGCAATAGTCTTTGGACATAAATGAATTAGAAGACAGACCTGTTATAACTGAGACCTGTGAGCATCTTACAGCAATAGAGAAGCAGAACATTTCAGAGCTTGTTTCTCATGGCCTTTTCAGAGATTTTTATTTTTTATTGAACTACACTGAGAGGTGCACGAGAGATTTAAGGAGGCTTCATGGCAAACGGAGAGGAACGTATGGTAGCGACAGCAGAATGCATATGACAGCAAGAAGAGTGGGACAGTTGCCATACTTATTTGTGGGTGTCAATTCTTTCCAGAAAAAGAAGCTGCTAATATGTCAAACTATAGGAAAAAAGAGAATAAACATGCAATGTGTAGAAATAGGGCACAATTCGAAAACACTCCAGCTGGACACAGTCAAACTTTATTCTAGTGTGTCCAATATTTTGAAGCTTTTATGGACAACCTTCCAGATTCTCTGGAATTTCAAGCCAAAATATCATGCTTTTGAGGGGTATTGTTATTGACCATAACTTTGGGAGTAGCTTTTTGCTAAACTCCATATTCAGCTGTCCAGGCTAGGCTGCACCCACTAGGACATGCTCAAAAGGAAAGGTTTCCCATAGCTTAAATAAAGAATCCCTTTACACTCCTTAAAACTCAAATACTGTTTTTGCTCTGCTAGAAAGGATCCTACAGGCACCAAGGACAGAGAAGGTGTTTAACAAGCAATAAAGAACAGCAATAACAACTGATTAGGTCTGGGCAGGTAAGACGAGGGGGAATACTTTGTGAGTATTTAAAATCTTAAAATGTATTGCAAGCAAGTTCCTCCATGTGCTGTTGTTAATTACCTACACAACAGAAGCTGTGCAATCACCTTCAATCACAGTCTTCTATTTAATAAGCTTATTGTAATGTATTGCAATTAAGGCTCTTCTAACAGTTTGTGCAAATTTTCGGCTTTTTCTCCCAGGGCAGCATTGCAAATCAGGCTCTAAAATTCATTGGTAATGCTACTTTCCCCCTGTTAAAGTAAGTGTATGAAATTACCTAGTGGCAGAGCTAAGAGTGGCATCCTTTGGGTGGTGCAAAGGATTGTCAGACAGCACTGGACAACAGCAGCTGTGCCACCCAGCGTGGCATGACTTAGCCAACTAATTGTGAAAACTCTTGGAGGGGAATCTCACAAATCCAGTGGAAACATTTGCACATTCATGCTATTGAAAATGCCTTCAGTGGCAGGAACAAGATCCCATTTGTTGCTTGTGCATGGCTAAATCAACCAAATTCCTGCTCTCTTCCACCAGTTCTTTTCGGAGCAACACCATTATGGCAAGAAAGTTGCTCCAACTAACATTAGAAAAATGAGAGCAGGGTTTATTGTGATAAAGTTCCATCTAAGACTAATTTGCCAGTTTATGGATTTGGCTGAACTTGTTTCTTAGATGTATCTGCAACATCCAGAAATATCTGCATGCATTCGTGAGGTTCTGCTGGCAGACAGTTCTAGTCTGTGTATTAGTAGTCACAAAAAACTAAGAAATGAAAGGGAACACTTGAGAATGATTCTGCAAAGATAATATTGCCTGGGAAGCAATTCTTATCAGGCAGGATAGTAGTGCCTAAGACATTATTTCTTGGCTATTTTTGATCATAAACTTTCTTTCTGATATTTTTTTTGTTCCAAGTTAGATTCAGAGGAGCAGAATGCTGAAATAAAAGAAGTGCAGTATTTTGACACCTCCCCACCCTATCAATAAGCGTTAAATTCTGAGAGCTATTTCTCCTGTCCTAATAATTTGTTTAGACTGTTTACAGGTTTTGCAAAATATTTATGGAGATGAAATATCTGCAGCACAATTATCAATGGTCACATGAAATATTTTACCATTTAAAAAATGTGTACGTGTGGTATCTGAAGATACTACCATGTGTATAATTGGACAATATAAATGCCCTAGGTGATGTTTATATCTGTATGACACTTCAAGATGGAGGTTGCGCAGGGGAAGAGGAGAAATTCTAAAGAACGCAAATAGAGGCAGTTATCTTTGTTGTCTCTTTTCTCTTTTTGTAGTGTTTTCTAAGCACAAAGCATTTTATTTTAGAGATGATGGGATCTTTTTCTGAAGAACTTATACAAGGGCTGGTACTTAAGCTGCTGTCAGTAGTTCTTATAACAGGTTCTAGTGCCACACAGGCTGTCCTGCAGAAGGTCTAACGTTCAGAGTCTCCCCCACCATCCTGGTTGCCTGGCAATTTTGGGAAGTCCTGCAGCTCCTTCTGGTGCCTCTGCAAGGCCTCCTTCCTAGAGGTGTGGGAATATAGGAGAATATATCTGAGGCATACATGGGATGGAAGGAGGATGCAGGTCCAGAGCTCAGGCCTGAGCTGGAGGAAGGGTGGTAAGAGGAGTGCAGCCAGCTTCCACAACAAGCCAGCCAGCCCCTACTGGACACCCACTGAGGGAAGAAAATTCCTCTGTCAGGAGAAATTTGAAACCTTCAAAATGAAAATACTTGGCTTGTTTGCTTTTAATTTTTTGCTTTTTAATTAAACTTCTGGGAGAAAACAAAAATCTAAGGCAAGAAATAAGATTTGAGGGAGAAAAATTCAGAGAAAAGATTGTCATAAATAATAATAATTCAAACCAACAAACTCCAACCCATCTGCTGTAGGTCACAACTGTACAGTTAATATATTTTAGACATGTTTTTCTATGCTCATATCATGTTGTTTGATAGCTGATCTTTTTCCATGTGCCTTTCATCATGCATGTAGTTTGAAAAATATCTAGATAATTATTCTCTTTTCTTTTTTTTCTGAAAAGAAAAAAAAAAGCATCAAACAAGTTTTTCTTAACATAAACAGGAAATATGGAGTAGGATAAACATAAATTAAGAAGCCTTATTTCTGCTCCATATGACTGGATTAATATTTTAATTGTAATATGTCTGTCTTCCAGCAGAATCACCGAGCACTTTAACACAACTTCATTCAGTGATGTTTATATGTTTAGAGGCTTGAAGGGAAAGTTTAATTAAAAGAGGTTATCAAAGCTTAGAAGGTGTATCACTTCCAAGATGTCTGTGCAGATGTAACAGATAGAGTCAGCCTTCAGGTATCTGCACAATAAAATTCTTTCTCAATGATTGAAACACCCTATAGATTTGGGAAGGGTAGGGGTGACCAGCACCTATTACTGCCTTATCCTCAGTCATTGGTTAGATTTGTTTGCACTGCAAGTTTTGTTATTTTTTCAGTAGAGTTACAGTGTGTTTGCATTTTCTTTTACATAATTTCTCTCTAATTACTTATACAGAAGAGTCATACATAAGATGATACAACTACTCTAAGACACAAGAAAGATTTGGCAGAAAGAAAAGGTCTGTCAGGGAGTCTTGAGAATTCTGAGATCTCAATGACAAATCTTTCAAGGGGTTCTTTCATCTTCAAGTTTCTTAGTGAGAAACAATGGTCTTGAAGTACAGACTGTATGTCTGTAACAAAGAATGGTGACAACTGAATTGTGCTAAAATTAGTGTCCTAAAAGGGTGGGGAGAAACTTTCACAAATCTTGTATACTAGGATTGGAAGTATGGGAGTTGATTACTGTCACTATTTAACAGATAACTGTTCAACTTATCTATATGTAAAGTCCCTGGGATCCTGATGTTGATGCACATAAATATGGAATGCTTTGCTGCTTAACAGAAAAATAAAATCTAGCATTATGTAGGTTTTTAGGACATGTCTCTTGATACACAACAGATGTTCTGATTTCTGAGAAATTCTGAAATATTTTTGATTGTGCATCCTTTCTAAAAGCAAAAAAATAGACAAAGATATTTTGCAGATTCCTAACTGGGAAATGTGTGTAGTGCCACCGTGTTTCTTTCTGCTGTGCAGAACTGTCCTTGAGGTCAAGCCATTTTGTGAAGGAAGTATGCCCACATTGACTCACTGGATATTGTTCTTCAGAAACTTGTTTTCAGCTGGAAGATAAAAGGATATTGAGAATGCAAGGAACACTGATGCTTGTGTGGCCTTTGGGATGTCATGGTTCTTTAAAACTAATACTGATTAAAAGATCTTTCACAGGTAACTTTTTGTGAAACAGTGCTTTGATACTGGAATGATTTTGGAAATTGTCTTTTAACTTAAGCCTCTGAGTAGCTGCACAAAGAGATGGTACTTGGGAACAAGCTTTATATCATCATGAGAAAAAGATATGGCATCTGGAAGTTGAGGGAACTTCAGACTGGGATTGTGGCACAATTTCTCAATAGTGAGGGCAGACCACTATTTGAATGCTAAAGTATGTGGGTAACTTAGCACTTCTAGACCTTTAGATCAATATCAGATGGTTTTGGGAAAGACACTTTTTGTCCAAGAGTATCTTTTTACGCAAAAGGTACTCTTCTTAGGTGTATTAAGGTTGAATACAAGAATTAGGAAATAAAATTCTCTGATAGGATATTAAGAAAGGGCGACTAGATCATTTCAGTGAAACAATAAATTTTTATTTCCATCAAGAGGTATTGGAAGGGGGCTTTTTGTTTTGTTTTGCAGTTTAATAGTAGTTTTCCATACTAGGTTGTAATGTATACATTATTTCGTACTTGTGAGTTGGAGGCATCTCTTTTTCACACAATGCCATTGGTCCCATTAACATATTCACCGTTTGGATGATAGTTGCTGTCTTACTAAGGCTTTGACAGAGATTCTGGGTTTTTCCTCAGCCCTAAAGATGTCATTTTTCTGCCACCAACAGCAGAACTGAATTGTTTTCAATACAGAGCAGAGGCAAATGTCAATGAGTTTTTGTACTTCTGCCACTTCTCAAAATGGAACCTCATTCATAAGAAAAGCTTTTTGTATTATTTTTTCTAAGGCAAAGGTATTCACTTCAGATACTGAAACCTATACGTTTTGAATATGACTACAGATGGTAGATGTTTTATTTTCAAGGAGTCCATGCAAGGTCTAGTTCTTGAGCAAAGAGCAGAAACTGTAGGTAGTGCAGTAGGCAGAAAGTCTAAAATCTGTATCCAGTATCTTTGTCTCTTCATAATAACAAAAATCCTATTACTTTTCTGTCCATCTGAGAAAGGACTTGAGCTAAATCTGCTCTCTTGGGTAATGGTAGGGTCTTCCATTTCTGAGAGTCATTGGTTTTCTTTCCCTATGCAATTTCCACGGACTCCTCACTTTGGAACTCAGATGACAAGAACTGATTCAGGGTAAGATAATTTTTGTAAACCTGATAACTCCTTCAAAAGTCTTGTATCTATTGATAATTGAAGTATCTATTTGACTATAATCTGAAAGGGACAAGAATTATTGTGATGCTTTGTGGACACTCATACAGTCTAACAGATTCATTTGTGTACATAAAAAAACCAAACCACCAGCAAAAAACAACGCAAGCTTTTATATGCATGAAATGATGTTATAATTTATGTCAACCCTTACACTATAAGGCATTTTTTCAGTATTAAGTAAACTTCATTTCAGATTTACTATTGCCAGAAATTTGGTCTGCAATGTAGGTTTTCAGTCAAACATGACTAAACAACTCTGGAAATACAGTAGGTGAAAAACTTAATTTACATTGCCAGGAATTAGCTGAAAATGCTGGGGGCACCATGGGGAAAAAAAATGGAAGAGAAATAGAAATTTCATATGCATTAAGTCTGCATTGCCAGAAAGTATGCACCTTGAATACTACTAAAAATCTTACTATCATTACATAAGGTTTGGGGATTTTATTACACTAGAGAAATTATCCTGCATGGAATTAATTGTTGGTAATGACAAAAGACAAGAGTTTGAATTTCTAGGTGTACCTGAGCAAAATTCCTCATGTCTGGGCTTGCTATAATAAGGTCAGACTAAATATTGTGGAAGGAAGTTGGTGATGCTCATAGGGAAACTGAGGGAAACAGTTGCAGATCTAAACAGAAATCAGTTTGTAGCAGTATCAGAGATCCTGATAACCAAAAAATCCTTGCTATAGTGATGAGAGATTTGTGTTACAGCTTTCACTGAACATTCACGTTGACGTGATTGCACACATATCCTTGCACAAGATCATTTAGCTGAAAGGGCACTTTTCCCTTTCTCTGAACTGGGAAGAAGGAGAAGTGAAGTCCTAGAAAAGAGAGAAGGAAGAGTAAAACAGCTGTCTATTTTTGTGGGTGAATCAAAATATCTGAGATCAATAAACACAACCCATATTTTTATTTTAATATCTATTAAAGAAATTTTTTGTTGTTGTTTTTATTGCCTGAGAATTGATCATGTGTTACAAAAATTTGAAGCCTGTTTAAAAACTGCATTTTCATTTAAACTAGTGGAATTTGGGGGTGGGGGGAAAGAGTCATCTTTGGAGTAGAAGGCTTTTGTCTTCATGGGGTTTTTATTCTGGGTTTTTTTGGGGTGCTTTTTATCTCTTCTAAATAGCACATATCCGATATTATAAAACTTATGCCCTATGACCAATTTCAGGAACTTTTTTAGTTTTACATCTGCAGGCTACATATGTGCATCACAAAGACAACAAGGTCCATGTGAAAAACTGAAAATTAACATGTTAATCTTCACCTGTCAAATATGATTTTTTTTTTCTGTTTTCAGAGAGAAGTGCTTTTTAAAAATTGCATATGTATCTAGAAGACAACCTAAAGTCCACTTAAAGAGCATGGAATTAATCTAGATTCCTTTGTTTTCATAAAGGTATTTATTGCTCTATACAGAACACAGCTATAAATATCAAGCAACTTGAATAAAATATTATTGCAGTGAAAAACTCATTTGCATTTTTGTAATGATTTATTTCAGATATTACTTAATCTACTTTAAGTGCAAGTATGCATTTACAACATCCATATACTAATGAATTATTTATTCATCCATTTATTTTAAATGTATCATAGTAATTTTGTTTTTAAATCACCATATTTTAAAAAGATGTAAATGCTTCCACTAATCAACAGGAGGAACAATGGCTGTGGAATCTCAAATTCCTCTCCCAGTCTGAAAGAATCCTTGTCTTTGGCCTATAAAATATCTTTCTAGAGAACAGGCAGGTTCTCTAGACATGCTCACTGGCCTTGCAATTTTGGAATGGGCCAGTGATTCTCAGCTTTCAGAGCTTCTTCAAGTAGTACCTCCTCATGTGAGTCTGGGGCCAGAAGAGATTTGGAAGCTCAAATAGGAAAATAAATCAAATAACATTTAGCAGAAGTTCCATTTAGAATCTTTGCTTTCCTAAGGATATTGAAAGTCACCTGTGGCTTGCTATGGTCAATTTTAAGTATTTGAGACTTGATCTCTTAAGCTTTTGTGCAGCTTAAGTAAGTACTGGCTTACAGTAGTGAAAAGATCAGACTAAGCCTCTTCAGGTGGTACAGCAAGACATTTGTGTGATGAAGTTTTACCGAGCCAGCAAAATTAGAAGCTTATCCTTCTCAGAATGGGACTTCTACACTTCTTACTGGCTTTGGATGTGACAGAGAAAAACAGGATTTTGTTTGTCTGGTCAATTCTAAGTTTATGCTAGAATGGGCATGACTGAAAAATGGGACAACAGACTTTTAAAAAAATATCTACAGACTGTGATGCCCTCAATTTTAGCAAGAGATTTACAAAGCAAGAGGTTTACAAAGGAATCTTGCCTTAGCTTGTTTATTCATCAAATTAATTCAAATTTATTTTTGTCTATCACCCTTCCCCACCCCTCTACTTCTTCCAATTGTCATGGAAGCATAATTTGGCAAGATCTTTGACCTTAAAAAGTATTCACAAAATATTTCAACTAAAATTAACTATTCTGCTTTACACCAGTAGTCTCTTTATATTATGGGGTTTTGGGGTTTTGTAGTGGATTTTTTGTGTGTTTGTGTTTTGGTTGTTTAGCTTTTTGTTGTTGGTGAGAGGGGAAGGGTAGGGGTCTTTTTAATATAAGGTGAGTTTGAGATCCTTGTCTTTTAAAAGCAATAAGTGCCAATATACCTAAAAGAGTCAATTGAAAATATGTTAATATGAGGAGGCAGCTCTGCTGAAATGAATGAACAGCTTGTTCCAACTGAGAATTTGCTCTAGCATTTTGTTTTTAAAATTCTGTAAGCCTGCATGAAAATATGCTTATTTTTACAACCCAAAATAAACCTTTTTGCAGATGCCCTGCAGGCTCATAAACAGCTTAAAAGCAATTCTGAGAGCTGATGTTATTAGCAACTGAAACTCTGTTTTCATTGACTGGGAGTATTAAACCAAGAGCCCTCCACTGAACCTCAGAACATTACATCAGTAACTCTGAGTAAAAATGAAATCATGCCATCATCCTACTGAAATCTCAGCTTTGTACTGTACCCACTGCACATGCACTTTCTGGATTGGTTAGAATTGTCATCCCTTTGCTTTCATGGGAACTGATTTCATTAACAAGTTTAACATGCAATAAAGGAGCAAACTTTTTTTTCCATTGCCTTTTGTTGGCTTTTTTGTCTGCTACCTGAAGCATGAAATGTGAAGGTAAGACAACTATATAGTGAACAGGGAGTGAAGAATGAACATGTTTCTGATTTTTATTTATTTTATTTTATTTTAGAAAGATCTGTATGAGCCAAAGGATGAGCCTAGAAATAGCTGATTTGGGAGACAGTCTTCTCTAGCACTTCAGGAATGGTGTAAGCAGAGGAACTCGAGATCCAACAGATGGTTATGTGTCTGTGATTCATTGTCACAGCTCAGGTTAGAGCAGCCTGTAAGCTGGTTTGAGTTTTGTTCACTGGGTGCAATGACTAAGGGATCATTAGTATTGGAGAAGACAGCAATAAAACAGACTGTTTGAATCCTTTCCTGTTTTCACTTTCAATGGGACTTTACAGGCAACATCTGAGAGAGAGTGCATTTATTACATGACTTCATTGCTTCTTTCTTTTTAAATTACAAAGCAGGATAAAAGATTTTCACCACAAGTATCAATCTTTTTTTCATTGGTTTTCAGTATGTTCGACCTTCAAGTAAGTACATGGGACACAACAATTTCAGCTTACCAAAAGAAATAAAGATATCCTATTTGATATTTCCTCAGCACCAAGTTTGATTCTAGGGGTGATAAGAACTGAAAACAGGTAAGTTGCCATGCTTTCTAAAGTAAGTTTGCCACAAACATCGAAAAGATTTTTCACCGAAAAGATTTTTAAGCCCTAGCACTTGATTCCTATTATATTGTTCTGTTTCCTTCAACAATTCCAATAAATTCAATATTGGATTGCATCTGCTGTACAACAATAAAACTTAATGTACAAATTGACTTTTCACCCCCAAAGAGCTGTACCTTTCTCAAACATTATATTTGGAAGTCTTCCATGGCAGCCTTTTTTTGTTCAGTTTCTTCTGTTGCTGGTACAGCAATTTTTTTTTCTGCTTTTGCTTACTCTCTATGGCCAATTTTAATAAAGTTGGAGGAACTAGACACTTATTCCCACATTACTGTTCATCAGGGATCATTTCTTAACAAGAGATTCTTAGATGGACTTTGCTTCTGAAGAGCATTTGAAGCTCAGGTAATTCCTGTGGTGATGAACAAGTGACTTGTATTTAAGAACTGACAGAGCTGGAGAAGTTGCAATAGTTTACATTGTGCATAGAAACAGTGTGATGGCTGGTAGCTGTTCCTGCTGAGACAGTTAACTTATTTTGTGGTTTATACTTGTTAAGCTGAAGCAGTTGCCACCACTGAGAAGTGTGCCATGTCGTTGTCCCACCATGGCTAGTCTGAATTGCTGCTTTTTCTTTATTCCCTGCATTCGAAGATGTATAAGAGCTTGACTGCATAAGAGCTCAAAGTAAACTCCAGGACAATTTTAGAGGTCTGCTGTGGCTGTGGTCCTCCCCTGCAGGGTCGTGAGAAAAAAAAACGAACTCCTTCAGTTTATTCCTGCAGTGAATGGGAGTGAAGAACAGTCCCAACAACATGCAGAGTTTCACCAGTCCCAGGAGGAACTGATATTCGTGCATAAAGCTATGCAGCTATACATTATAGCATAAAGCTACACATTCCAAAATGTCCCCCAGTCAAACTTTTGTTGTATTGTTCTCTGGACAAAGAGGAAATCTGTCCTGTAACATTGCCATTTTTATTTTCAGGAGCTCTGATTAATTTGTTTTCATCTTTCAGAGTGTAGTATAAAGGCCTTTGGGGAAGAGAGGTTTTTTTTCTTCCTACATGCATGCAGTACAGCAACTTGCTCAATAAAGCACTTATTCCCAACTGGTATCTGTACCTTCTGTCCTAATGGAAATACGAATATCATCTAAAACTTTCATTTTGAGGTTTTCTACTCCAGAGTTTGTTTCTCCTAATGAAAAGTCTAATTCATGGTCAATCTCTCACTAGTTTGTTAATTTTGATTAGCATATTGCATCCATCAGCCTGGGTAAGTTAACCTGCTTGGTTAATGGCTATTAAGAAATCCTGTCTTTTTTAGAATCTTTATTAATAAATACATACTCCAGTAACACAGATCATCAGGGTTATTTGTGTTCCTGTTCCTACAGCTCCAGCTATTTGTCAGGTTGATCCCTTTGTCATCAAGGGATGTTGGAATTTTGGATATGGAGTCAGTTTGCATATACTCCCTTACCCAAAAATAAGCAGCAGAAGCATTTGCTTATGCAGGGGTCCTGGCAAATGCCTGGTATCTACTCTTGCAAAATAAACATATCATTTCCATAAATGCTCTAGTTATGCAGCTTCTACCCAGTTTGAAATGCATGGTATTTTAATATGAAGAGAAGAGGCATAAATCAATCTTCAGGTTTTAGGAGCATGGTTCTCTTCCTGATAGACACTTTTTGGATGTGCTTAGTTTGATGAGCAACAGGTTATGTAGCACACTCCAAATATGAAAGTTTCTTACCAGAACATGGCACTAGACCAAAACTGATATATTTGAAATGCAACCAAGAGACTCATTAGCATTAGACTGAGTGGATGATCTGCTCTAAGAGGAAAGGAAATAATATGCCTGGATTGCATTTATGAACAATAGGAGTCAACCATTTGTGTCAACATTTCAGACCTTGTTCTTTTTTTAAACTGACCCTTTTTTAACAAAGTAATCTACAGAAGAAGAATGGCTCTAGGAAACAGACATGAGAATCATTAGCAGAACACTATTGTAAGGTGCACAACTGTAATTAAATTCAAGGGGATTGAATTCTATGCATCAGTTGGCAGCAGGACAAGGACTTTGCCTCTTAGAATAAAATAAAGCCAGAGGTGGGCTTTCTAGTCACGTTTCTAGTGTGGTTAGAGCCCCTTCCACTTCTCTATGTTCCATAATCCTTGCTTATATCTATATGCTACTTCCTCTTAGTTGCCATTAGCACACCATAGGAAGCTTTATTTTTCATAAAATTGCTATATATACTTTGCTTTCCCCTTGTCCTTTGTATTTTCTAGCCTCAGCACTAGGAATTTTTTGCCACTTGCCTTTTTCCAGTTGATTGCTGATTTAATGTGTAAGTGTAATCAGGCATGATAAAACTGGTAATTACCAGTACCCCCTTCTTCCATCCTGAGATGTTTCTATCACAAGTACTCAGAGCTATTTATGACAGCTCATCACATGCTGATGTGACTACTGCGTCCTGTAGGTTCTCTAGAAGTGTATGTGCATACATATGTACACACTGTTTTAGTATTAAGATCAAATGTGGTTCCCCGTATTTTAAATTGATATATTGCAAGTTGTACTTGCAAAGAATCTATGAAAAAGACTATGAAAACAAACTTTTTTTTCTTATTGTTACTTTAATCAGACTGGCTATCTCTCTGTCTAGTGATATCTGTAATTATTTTTTTTTTCTTTACACTCAGTTCAAAACTTGGAGTTAGTTGAAGGTTGCAGTTCTTCTACATTTCTCTCATACTTTTTCATGTGATACAAATTTCCTCTTGAACGTGTCTCTTTCATGAGAAGTACTGTGGTGTTTTTTTTTCTTCTTCATGCTTAGTTTAATCTCTTTGGTAAGTATATGGAGAGTTTCACAAATTTTAACATATATCACTGTTGTGCTCAACTTTATGAATATCAAAATTACTTCTTCATTAGTTTGTTTGTGTTTCCAGTGTATCTGTATTAGAGGCAATAAGGAAAGCTTTACATAAGAGCTTTTGTAAGAACTTCCACTGACTTCAACATGTATAGAATCATAAAATATCTCAAGTTGAAAAAGACCAGTAAGGATCATTAAATCCAACTTCCCGGTCTTCACAGGACTGCCTAAAAGTAGACTTTCTGACTGAGTTACATCCAGACACTCTTTGAACTCTGTCAGGATTGAGGCCATGACCATTTTCCCAGGGAGCCTGCTATAGTGATCGACCGTCCTCTCAGAAGAATCTTTTCCTAATGTCCCATGTGAACTTTCCCTGACACAGCTTCATTCCAGTAGGATGTTTCTGGGAAACTGAAGGACTATGTCGACAACTTTGAACCTTTCTTCACTTTCCACTTATCTTTTTACATTTGAGTTATGCATGGCCAAACTTTGAAGACCTTTCTCCTGTAAATAAAAATCTCTGTTTTAAAATTACTGTTTAAATACATTACTTCACCTGTTTCAATGAGTTAAAATTCTTAAAAATCTGATATTGCTAATGTGCCTCATACTTTTGAAAATTAATTGGATAAAAAAGCTCAGCTTCAGGGGTGGATTTGGTTGTTTTATAAATTTGGATGTCTTGTGAGACTGTTTGAGTAGGCTTGACATCCCTTTTCAATTTATGTACAGGTGTACTTCATACAGTTATAAGAATAAGCCTGTCTTGTACAGACTAGTCAAAGGGTGTCCTTTATTATCTTCCCTATTTCTGTCTGTGTTGTATTGAAGTGTGCTTAATCTGAAATTAATTTTATCTCTCAAATTTATTCTATGTCCAGATTTAAAGAGAAGAAAATTCTTCAAATTAAAAGGACATTATTTAAAGGAGGGGTTTTTTCTACATTTTTTTTGAAGTAAAGACAAAGCAGGCGGCACATTCTTTAAAAGTGTATGGAGGGGTCAAGAGACCACCATGTCTTTGCTTGTCCTGCAGAGGTTAAAGCAGCTCCCTAACCTTTTCTGAATGATATTTCAACAGTGACACTCAAGAAGCAGACACAACTCTTTGAAATAGCTTCTCAGGTTCCAAAAATTTACTGACCTAATCCAACAGGTGGCTGTCATCTAAACTGGTAATTCTGTTTACTCCTCCATCAAAACTGGCTAGGTGGTCTTGTCTTCTCCCTTGCTTTGACCCTGCGCTTGCTGGTCAGCCAGCATGCTTTGCCAGCAAAACAAACAATGATGGCTTTTTATCTTTTTTTTCCTTTCCCCCTCCTCACTCCTAGCTTCTGGTTTAATTTTTGTCTTAGCACAAGGAGATGGTTTATTCTGCTGTCAGTCACTTAAAGCATTTTCAAGCTGGAAAGGAAGCAGGCTGGTGAAGACGTGAGATGAGGAAGGGGAGCAGACACACATCGTGTCTCTGTCAGGATCTGTCCTGTGCCAATCTGCCCTTGTGCTCCAAACCTATGGTTGTATGTGGTGATCTATCTGCTAGGCACTGTGGTACCATCCTTTCACTGGCATTGTTGACCTATGAGGCAGCTTAAATCTGGAGCAACCAAAAATTGTTTGTTTCCGGCTTTTATTTTTTTTCCCCCCAGTCTATTTACTAAAGTAAAATATCCAGGCACTGTCTCAGACAAATGCTTATGTCAGTGGTGAGGAGGCAGGGCAGCAGCTGGCAGGTGGGTTGGTCTATTCCTCTTAGGACTGCAGCATGTCCTAGGACTTGAAGTCATAAGATTCTGTCCTACTTGGAAAGGGCTGATCTTTCCCAAAAAAGGCCTTTAAGATTTCTTAAGTTCTTTTTTACCTTCTGCTTGTCCTCCTGTTAGCTTGATATACCAAACCTTACATCCTGATTTGCAACATATCATTGAGATGGATAATGGTAATATTTCTGAGCCAGCCACTGTATGATCCCATCTCTAGCATCAGATTTCTTCAGATGCAATTCAAGAGCCACCTTCTTTGTGTCTTAATTATGCAGAATTCCCTGATGGTTCAGGAGTTCTGACTGTGCAAGTGGTGCTGAATAAGGTCTCTAGTTTACAGGTCTAATTGCCCCTAATTGCCCCAGAGTACTTTGCTTTGGCTCAAAGTATGCAATTACTGCTGGGGAAGGTAGGACTATAAGAAGCCATCTCAAGGCAAAATTGGTTTAATTAGTATCTTTTTAAATTAACACTAGTGATTCTTTGCTCTGTTTCTTACTATGCTTTTTACACTTTCCCAAGACAAAATTTGTATTCAAACTGGTGTGGAAAAGATAAAAAAATTTGGACTCCATGCTGCAACATTTGCCTATATGTTTTTTGTTCACAAGTGGTACCTGTAGCTGCAATGACTGTTGTCGTGAGGCTTTTTTTTTTTTTTTCCTGTCATGTGATGGCCTTCCCAGTAGACTTTTATTTTTAGCTTTCCCAGAAGGTTTCAGCGTATTTTCCAGCATCACTAGCAATAAAAAGATCTCCCAGAAGGACAGATTTTACTTCCAACTGGGTTCTAGAAGTGACTTGAAAAGTCTTAATAACTCATGCAGAAAGTGGCTCATATTCCAGGGGAATTACTTAAATTACTTCCTTTCTTACTTCAGCTCTGAGTTCAAAGTGGATTCATATGGCACCCACACCACAAATTCTGTCTTTAATTCAGAGGCCAAAATGACATCAAACAGGAATGAAAAGCCCCTATGCTGTCCTCACCAGCTGTGCAGTGAACTTTCAGCTCAGGGGAACTGTGATACCCAAAAACCTTCTAAGAGGCCAATTGTTCAGCAGCTCTTTCAGCTGCCTGCAGGAGCAGCCCACAGGGCAGTGCTGCTGGATGCTGGAGAAGTCCTGTTACGATAAATTATGCATGATAGTGGTACCTGCTGATCCCATATCTGATGCACTTTGAATTCAGCTGGAGTATATTTGAGGGACTCAGTACCTCTTGCAAACTCCACTTTCATAAATTATTACTAATTAAAAATAGCTTAATGTTCAGTGGTGCTTAGAACTGCAATTCCCACTGAAGTCAGTGAAAATACAGCATTAAGTAGGTCTCCTAGCAATGCTTGTAAATTGGGTACCAAATTCTGATTTAATTCCTGTATGTTTTTTGCCTTTGTGAGTAGGCATACTTGTCAAAGAAAAATATTTTGTTTTCAAATCTTTTGTGACTTGGTTTTTTAAGAGCATTGCATATGCTATCTTTTTATGTGGTGAGTGAAAGCTCTTTTCCTACTCATTTCAAGGAAGTTAAAGATGGTCCAAGTAAATGCTATAAAGGACTTATATTGGAGTAATTGTGGGGAAAGTGTCCCTACTCCTTCATCAATTAAATGCTGGAAACTGAAGAAGCTAACAAAGCTAGTGATCGTTATGTTTAAAATTTTCAGTAACAGGATCTTTTTTCAAATGCTTGGGTTTCATTCCTTTTCCTTTTTTTTTTTTTTTTTTTTTAATCCAAGCTCTACATTCCAATCCACTTTCTTACCCTTGTATATTGCTTCTTCAGTCCTCCTCCCAAATGTCAATGATAGATCTTAGTGTCTTTAAAAAATGCAAAATGGATTTTGTTTAAAAAAAACTAAGGGTAGGGGTAGATATTTTGTGGATCATGATTTCCTCTTTTTAAGCTTAGTTAACTGGCCTTTTGTACCACGTTTGATTCAGACTTCTTACAACAGAAAAATTAGATTTTGATTCACGGAGTATCTATCTACCTAACAAGTTATAATAATTTTACTGTTTTGATTCAGTTTAGATAAAAAAACTAGGCTCCCTGACGAAAATAAAATGTGATATGTTGCCTAGTGCAACTGACTTCCACAGAATTTGGTACACAAACACAAAAAATTTGAATTTTTCCTTAGTTATTTTTCTCCTTCTTTTTCTGTCTGTCCAACTGGTTGCTGTTGGACAGTGGATAAAATAGAATTGATGGCTGTGATGTGTCAGTGGTTGATAAGTGAAATGCTATTTTAAAGGCCATTCAACTCCACATTGTTTTTCTGGTCAGTTGTTCCTGTCATTCAAATTATGAATACAGTAGATGTTAATCCCCACAGATACTGCTGCTCACTTGGTATATTTAACTTGATTTATTGTGGTTCATTGTCAGGATGCTTTGAGGGACAATTACATCTCTCCTCAGCATTTTAAACAATGTAAAAATATACTAATTGACTTCAATGAATTCATACCCAACTATAGTTTCTAGATCAATTGCAGTTAACTATTGGGTAATACTCTGAAAATTCATCTTAATTCTCTTTTCTCTTGAGCCTGATGAAAAGCTAGTGGATCTTTACAAGCAGGACAAAACTCAAGGATTCAGCTATTTTGGGTTTTTTTGTCATTTTCCTTCTCATTTCTATGTGTTTTGCTGTAACATGGGACAGGCAAAGCAGCACAGATGAAATGATGAAAGAATCAGTCTCTGAGCATCTGCATTGCTGTCACTGCAAGGGCAGGCTCTGGTTGGCTAGGGGATGCTGCCGCTATTTTATCTCGTCCCCCAAGGCTTCTAAATTCCATTTTTCTCAGGCAACATAGGGAAAATTAAACATTTCTAAGATTTTTGTATTGGTCCGCTGTCTGACTGTCAGTGCATTTCCCTTTTCAAATACAGAGCATGTGAGTCTTGGTTTATGAAGAAGTAAGCAGTTTGGTCTGTGGTGAGGGGTCATTTGGTATGATATGGGGTACCTCACCTCAGGTTTTCACTCTGTTCAATTCAAAATAGTTTTACATCCTCTATCACTCACTAAGACAGCTCAGACACTTGAACATGGGCTTTGAGCTTCCTAGCTGATGGTATTTGTCTTAGTTTGCTTTTCTTGTTCCTAAAAAATAATTTCACTGAAAGCATTGTTGAAATGGAAGTGTCTTCATGGAACATGTTGAGTTTGATGAGTTAGCATATATTTAACAGACTGCACAGATCAATCTAAGTGTCTAAAGTTGGCAGGGTAGAGAAAATGCATAAACAAAATGCATAAACAAAGTTGCAAGCAGACTATAATGCTGAACAGGGATTTTTGTAGACAGTGAGGGAGGTGCTGTTTATTTTTAGCCAACTCATGCTTTGTTAATTCAGTTACTGTCAACTGGTCTGGGATTTGAGTCTCTCCATTTTGACTCATGAAAACTTAATTTTGCATGACAAAAATGCAGAATGACGAGTATGTGTTTCCAGTTCTGAGAATATTGTTAAGGAGGATCCAGTCCTCTGCTAATGGAAGTCCTGCTGCTACTCTTATGTAGTAGAAAAGCAAGACTTGAAGGGTTGCTCAGATAAGTGCTCCACTTAGCATTATGTAGGGGATAGCATTTCGGCTAATGTGCCAGGCTCATTTCCAGCCAATTCCCGTTCCTGTTCTTGGTTTTTCTCCTCTTTCCCCTCTTGGTGTAAGAGGGAAGGCTTCAGAGACTTTTATTGCTCGTGACTATGGTCTAAGCCCACCCCTTGGCCTTCCTTGCACTTGGTTACCTTGTGCTGGTGCTGGCCTGCATGAACTAGAAAATGTACTTATTCTATTAGCTCAGAAAGATTACTGGAGTCCCTCGTATCCTGGCCACTAAGGCATGGGGGTAAGAGGGATATTGCAGAATTCCCAGAGTTTAATATTTTTATGTATGAGTCCTGCATCTGTGGCTGAACTGGTGGGGCTATCTACTCAAACCATATTATGGGTTGGTGTACAAATGAGGGATTTTTCTAAGCTTTGTTCTACATTTTTGGTTATTGGGCCAACTTCTGTAAAACTGAGAGTTTCAAATCAGAAAATTAATATGCAAAACAGAGCTCTATTATGAAACGTATCTCTGTTGTAAATGTTGTATGTGTATAAGAAAGGGAAAACTTTTGCGGTATGGGCCTTATGTGTTTTAGAAAAGCACTGTATGTGTTTTTTTTGAGCCAGTAATGTTTAAATCAATTTGAATTGCATGTAGAAAACTCCTGTAAAAAATACAAGCAACAACAAGGCCACATACTAAACTGTGGGAGAACAGCTTGAAGGATGCTACTCTCTGAGGGTTGTTTTGCAGTTTCAGTTTTGAATGTCACAGTTTTATTTTTAATTCTGGGACTCTACGTAGAACCTCCAAGACCTTTATTGTTTCCCTTGCCAGCTACCATGATTGTTTTCCTCTGTTCATTTGCCTTTTTTGTGGCATTGGCTAGCCTACTCAGTGCTACGAAGCTAATCAAGAACTCTGCTCAGCGAACACTCTGCAATGTTCATTCCTTCAGTGCAGATTTCCTTCTTTGCACTTGCCAGTGTGCAGTGGATTGATATCAAGCCATTCCTTTCTGCTACTGGTTCTGTGGCTATGCACATCTTGGGCTTTGTTCATCATTTTTGTCATAAATGATGCTGCAACTTCTGTGAAATTATTAGAAACTTGTCATAAGTATATAAGAAACAGGAAATCATCAATCTTGATGCTGTTGTCTTCTGGCTTCTGTTGCGTTTGCTGCTCTGACTTCCCTCCAAATACAGAATCCCTTTATATCCACTAGTGGCTTTAATATAGGTTAACCCTGTTTTTAAATGGAATCAGGATTGGGCCAGTTGCACATTGGCTTTGCATCTTAAATGGTGCTACTAGACTAAGAGGGATTTCACTAATGCTAAGGTCTTTGAGGTGGGAACACTCTGGCCATATCTGCCTTATGAAGTTCAAAATGACAGTTTACAGAATTCCTTTAGGTTGCAGCTGGAATGCCTGCCTTTGGAGCTATGATCCTGTCTTATGTACCTTGCGAGGCTGCATTTTTAGCACATACGTTAAATTTTGATCCCTGTAATGCTCAGATAGCATTTTAGAGGAGTAGTGGAACAGTCTTTGGATCCAGTCTTGAGAGATAACAATACGTATACGTTGGAGCAGAACTTGAGATGTACTGTCTCATTATTAAGACAGAGAAATTTATTTTAATAAATGCCATTTGAAGTATTTAAAATACTATCTGTAAGCTTCTATACAATGCCTCTTAACATATCATGTTTGTTTCATTTTGCACTTGTAAACAATAAAGTAATAATGATTAAAAACCTACTCAGATTTGAAAGATTAGATATTAGCAATTAACAACAGAGTGCATTACTATAAATCTCATTTCTCAGAATCTGAAGAAGCTAATGTTTCTAATGACTTTCCTCTAATCTGGTATCAGAGAATCACACAAATGCAAGAGCTGCTAATCTGGTTCTGCTCGTAGTATAAGGACCCCTGAAGAACACAGTTTTGCTGCTGTAAAATCGGGATAAATGAACATGGAGATTTGTTTGGTAGTGCTTAGGGTGTCAGGGCTTGGGGGAGGGGGGAATCCTTGTGATCTGTTTCCTCATGGTTTGCAGGGAATTGACTGAGTCTGGATGGGGACAAGGGAAGAAAGTATTTCCTGGGAGATAGAGTTGCTTCTGTGAACAGATTAACAAGATGGGTAGTTAAAATTATTGAGTGTTATGTAACTTAGAGTGAGGACAGTCCATCTTTTCAGTCAAGTATGCATTATTCTGAATATACACTTTTGTGGCTTTGACTCTATGAAGTCATTCCTGTTAAAAAACGCTGTGCTAGCCCTTGCTGTAAGGCTACTGAAGGTTCTAGAGAGGGAGCTGGGGTGAGTGCAGACGGTATTCATCCCACAAAACGAAGTACTAAATAGGCATTCTTGAGCTCCACCTACAGTCAAATCAAAGCTGTGCCAAAGCACGTGTAGATTCGTGTCGGCACCATGCCCACAGCTAAAGTTGCTTGTATTTTTTCACAGCGTGGTTATGTTAGAATGGTGTTCTGGGGGCTGCTATTCCCTGTTTCTCAGCATAGTCTTGAGCACTGTGCTGATAACTTTATATTGCTGGCAGTGTTGCTACTGGCATGTTCGTGTCTACCTTGAGTATCTGCATCTGATTTCCTGCTGCAAATAAATGTGCCCAGCCTGGGCAGGTTTGTACTGAGACCAGGTGGAGTTTGAGAAGCTGCCTTGGACAGATCATTTTTTTTTTCTTTGTTTTTCTTGTGTGTAAGTTGAAAATAATACTTTTGAAATTGCTTTAAAAATTTAGGCACAAAGGGTGCTGCATTTAAATGAACTAGTTTACATGGTGAAGTGAGTGGAGATAGAGGTCTAATGTGCAGCTGGACTGTGTCCAGCTTGGGTGATGAGACACTGAATTTAGAGGCACTGCTCTTAGGAGGGGCAGTGCTTTTCTTTCTAAATGGTATGGTGGTTCTTAGACATAGTCTTAAAGGCTCAAAATGCAAACAGGCTGTAACTCTCCAACTTTTTGAAAATTGTCTCCCCTTTATATCCTTTTGATCAAGTTTCCTTTCTCCTCTGCATTTCCAGCATATGCACTATACCAAGCGATAGTCATATAAGATAGAAAGGAAGTAAAAGTTTAAGGTTTTACCACTGTCTCCTTCTCAGCTGGTATAAAGAATCCCCAGAACATATTTTATTCCCTCTGCTGCTGTGTATCGTACTGAGGTTAGTAAGATTGATCCCCCTGCTCTGGGCACCCCTAGACCCCTGGAGAAAGAACAGGTTGGTGATTCCTTCCTCTCAAAGTCACTGGATGATCTTGCTCCTCAAAGTGAGGGAGAATGGGTGAGAGAAAAGAAGAGTTATCCCAGGGGTTGTATACTCACTGCATCAGCTGCTATCCTATCATCCACTTCATCTGAGCAGACGTTGAATTACTATTCTAGGACTTCTGGGGATTATCACTTACTTTTTCTCCCCTCCCTCTCACAGTCTCACAATATGGTGCTTTACACCTCACCCTTGTCTTTTGCCTGCTCTGGTGTTTTCAGAGTTAAGCTGAGAAATGTGATTCCAGAACAGAGATCTTGAAGGAAGATTCAACTTGCATTGCTGAGATCTTCTGTTATAGATGCTGGAAATAACAGTTTCGACTTTGGTGGGGGGGTTTTGCATTTGTTTAGTTGCTCTAAAACAGATGCTTAACATCGACTGCTATATCCAAGACTTGTTCTCTGTTAATCAGCAGCAAACAAAAAACAAGCCAATGTGGACCATGTGTTTAGAGAAAAATCAAATGAATGAAGACATAATCAGAGCTATTCTTCTGCTCAGAGTGAATATTAACAAGTGTTTTATGATAAACTATAATGAGGACATTAACTTACTGGGGAAAATAACAGGCACATGTTGCTGTTTCATCAGGTGCTGACAGAAGCAATAGTATCTAGTTTTCAGTAAGTCTGCCTGCATGAGTGTCTGTCTATAAAAGGGTACTTTATATTTATGATGCAAAAATTTTTGTGAAAGTGTTCCTGATTCCAATTTGATTTTTCCACTTGCTTTCTCTTCTTATAGAGTTAAACAGGTTTCATCTCTATTCACATTTTTGCAGCTACAAGCATAGCCTATATACATATTTATCTGTATCTATGCATACTTAACTAGATGTTCTTTGTCAATTGCCATACTATCAAAAGCTTTTATGCAAAGGTATGCCTAATTTTTGGTCCAAATTTATATTTAGATTATTCTGTCTTTTATTCTTGTATATTTGAATCTGTGTAATTCTGTTGGAATCACTGTCAGTGCATCTCAGATGAACATTTGAAATAGAGAGAGGAAGGCTATGACCCTTAATATGTTTCCACTGTTGTGTTGTATTTGTAATTGAACAAAGAACTCCAGTCTAGACTATGGCAATAAAAATGGAAATGTTTACTTAATAAAAAAAAAAATCACAACCTTGCCCCCTTAAAAATCCTCCCCTCTCTTTTTTCGCTATTAGTGAAGTAAGCCAGGATAAGAAAGCATTGGTTCCACTTAGGATTATACAGAAGAAAAATGGTCTGTGTGATTTTAGAGCGAGTTTGGTTGGTTTGTTTGTTTGTTTTCCAGGGGAATATGCTCTAAGCACGAAAATTAATTTGTTTGCTGTAGCAGCAACAAAAGTGGGAACTGATCACCATAAATTCATGTAATATCAGAAAGAAAGCAAGTAGAAAAACACATGTAGTAGAATAGCGCAAAGATGGAAATGGGAAAGATCCTTGCTCCATACAAGAAATCCCAGTAATCTTCAATTTTATTTTGGCTGTGGTGATTCATTTCTCTTCATAAGTTTCTCAACAGCAACAACTGTTGTATGCTGTCTTTGACGATGTCTTTGAAACCCACAGGCTCCCACTGAAGCAGGGTTTGAATTAGCATGGAATTTGGCTTATCAGACTGTGTCTGGGAAGCCAGCAGTTTTTGTCATGCCAGATTGCATCTGGATTAAAAACTGAAGAAAAATGTAGTGACACATTGTGAAAAGAAAAAGACAAGCTTTACTGGCTTCAGTGAAATCTCATAATCAGATAAATGTTTCATACTTTGGATAGAATAGTTATTTAAGAAGCAATTATATTCATTAAATGTGTGCTTTAAAGTTAATATTGTTGGAGATATTTCAAGTATTAGAGGTGTGCTTATAAGTCACTTTCCATATTAAGACATCTTCTGATCCTCATAAGAATTTCACACTTTTTGATGTGTTTATATGAAAATCAGGGTGGAAGAACAGACTATTTTGTCTAGAAGCCACAAACACAAAATAGTTTTATTTGTGATCATGTCTTAAGAAGACATTGATGCCATGTGCTAAACCAGTATCGTTTTAACTGAGCAGTGGCTTATTTATCTCATTCTGAAGAAAAACTAAGTGCTCTTTAAGTGTACATCAGTAGTCTGGACAGAAAATGAGTAAATAAAAGTTCATATCTTTATTTACAGAAGTTAAAGTTGGTTGAAATTGATTCCTTTTCTTGGAAGGAGTCTAACCAGCAGTCCTGTACCTTTTCTCAACAAAATAGAAGTCATGTTTAAGTAAGCTGTTGCAAAGTTTAAAGTTGAATGGGTAATCCTAGTCTAATGTAGTCATTAAAATACTAAATTTTATTAAAAAAAAAAAAAAAGGTGACAGATCAATCTGAATATTATGTTAAATAACATGGCTTTATCACTGCCAGCACTATGTGCACTGGAAGACTGAAGATTGAGGTGTTTTTAGTCTGAGAAAAGAGTGTCAGAGTTGCAATGTGAAGGTCAATAAAACTAAGACTATCCCAGGGGAGGCAAGAAACTGAAGAAACTGGAATGGTTCATTGGACTTACAGGTTCATTTCCTTAGGGTTTAGGGTTCACATATTCAACAGGGGGTTGGAACTATTATAATTTATTACAAATAGGGGGGTTTTGGGGACGACACAAGGGGAGAACCTAGGTTAACAAATTTGGAGTCTTAGCAGTTACCCCATGGGGATAAACCCACTTTATCTTAGGGGATTTTACAGGGGGAATAGGTATTCAGGGTTTACAGGATGCAAGAATTCAGGGAACACAAACTGAGACATAAGGTACAATAGAATTTCTGCTTAGGTTTGATGAAATCAAGGTGTGGACTCTCTGGGCCGAGGCAGGGCAATCAACATCTGATGATATCTCTCCTTTGTTTCTCAAACTGAGGGGTTTTTTTCCCCAACTCTCGTAGCCCAAGGCTTTCTGAAAAGTCCACTCAAATCCCTTTCTGCTGATATCATATTTTGGGATCCAACATTGCAAGGGTCTTGTAGATATGACAAGAGACAAAGAAAAATGTGAACTCTCAGTACCATGAAATTTCATTTTGCCTCAGTTTTATAATAAAAGAGAAGAGAATGAGATGACCAGCTCCCACAGCATACTACCACCATAGTTAAGTTAATATGTTACCAGCTGATGACAGTGATTATGATGTTAAAGAATGCCCATGTAAGGCCCTCCTAGGATTAATTTGCAGATAAAATTATGGAAATTCAGTTCTGTGAATATTGGCTGGGAAAAGCAGATGAAAATATTGTCTTATGCAAGGGCTTTTGAGAAGGACTGGCTGATGGAGGTGGAATAGCAGCTCATATAACCTAGAATGATCTGAGACACCAGAGGAAGCAGATCTCCCTTGGTTTCCTTGGCACCAACTAATGCCTGAACATAGTGAGCCTATCCATGTGCATGTAGGTACCTCCCCATGTTAAAGGATTTGCTCTCCTACTTCTCTGTATTTCTGAAGCTCTTCTGAGGCTTTCTAGAAATGACAGTAAGTTTTATCAGGTTCTTACTAGATTTTTCAGGAAGATGGTAACTACTGGGATGCATTAGGATCTGAACTTGTCTCCCACTAACATTAGCTGTAATGAGACAAGGCAAACACAGGTCATCATCTAACACTAGCACAGTTACAAAGCTTGAGATTTTGTTCTTGCCACTGTTTTTCAGATGTGTTTAACATGCCTTATCCTTTCTTCCTTTGCAGTAGGGGTAGATTTTCCTGCTGCTTTTCCAGTAACCAGATGGTACTGCAATCACAGAGCATGCAGGCTCATGTGGGGTTAAATGGTTTCCTCCATTTCAGACTTTTTGCAGACCAGATTTAAATTCAACAGTGTTTGTTTAGGATTCTGTGCTCAGCACTTCTGTATTAGATGAGAAGAAGCCCTGCATTTAAATTATTCAGTCTTTAGGACTGATGAAAATTGTCAATCACCTTCTAGCATATTTAACTTATCCTAAAGGATGCTTACAGGTGCAAAAATTCACATCTAGTTTCATTTATATATCACTGGGTTTATTTTGTCACTGAGTGACTCTGTCTTCCTTGCCTTCTGACGCATCTTTGTGTTGCTCTGCAAACAGTGGGCAGAAATCAGTTTCTGTGTATAAAAATAATAAATTCCATTTTCCTCACATTGACAAGACTGACAACAAACCAAATAACATGGAAACATTAAACACTTTGTGACATTAAGAAACAATGCAGCAGGTTATTCACTTGGTGCTCACCTCGTAGTCAGTAAGTATTATAATTATTTCTGATATTTACATTCTGTCCAGGCATAAGGAGAACAGATGGTGTTAACTATGAACTGACAACAGGGCTGAAGTGGGGGTGGGGTATGGATCTGGCACGGTGTGTGCAACACACCTGAACTGGACACCCACCTTTCCCATCCCGCAGTGCCAAAGTGCTTCCACCACACATCAGCATAATAGCCAGAGCCTCAGAGTGTATCACTGAAATAAATAAATAGGTAAAAAGTTGGCAGGATCCTTCCAGGACCAGCTTTTTCAGAAGCCACATGAGGCTGCACAGCCCAGGCCTGCTGCCTGTGACAGACACTGCGTGCCAGAGTGTCCCTGGCATCCAGCCATCACAGGGGCAGAGGCTGGAATGGGGAGTGGGGACAAGGTGGCACAAGGTCCCAAGTCAGCACCTCATGAGTGCCTGGGGTGTGAGGAGCAGCATGGAACGTGTAGGCTTCCAGTTGAAATGTCTCGTCACAGAGGAGCTGGAGGCACCACTGGCCCTGAAACTGGGTGGCTGTAGGGGGCTGAAGGCTGGCAGGCACTGTGTTTGCTGGCTTGGGGCTTGGCAGAATAAGGAATTCGTCCTGACATGGTTGTGGTTTCATTAGGAAACTGCCAGCCTGCTCTGCCATTTGTGAAAGTGGTTTGGTCATGGCAGCTGTGTTCTCCCTCCAGCAGGAAGCCCTTGTGGGCACAGTGAGCAAACCATCGGGGGAGAGGTTTGTGTTCTTGAGCTTGTTCTGGGTTTGAGGCTATTTCAGCCAAAAGAGACAGTCCCAGAGAATTGGTTGGTAGCCTGAAAGTCGTGTTTATTCATTGCACATTTACCCTTCTGCAGGTGAAGATCAACCAAACGAAAACAGTTGTCTTTATGCCATGTCTCAGTCTTGAATCTAGAAGGGCAAAAGCCTGTTGCTAATCTCCATATGGTAACAGCCTTTATTTAAAAGATGCTTTGAAGAAGAGTGATGGCTGAAGTATCACCATTGAGAAGTGATTATTGAGCCAACACTTTGAAACTCTTTAAGTAAAACCATCTAAGGGAAATTGCCACATCCCATGCCTCTCAGAGGATACAGTGGCTTCATACAGCTTCATGCTGGAGTGCTTTTAGTAAGCCAGTGGTTACTTTGTCCTTCCATGATGATATGGATTTCTGTGAGAACCTTCTTATGGACTTTCAAAAAAACCCCATCCATAATGAGGAGGTAGAAATACCAGCCTCTGACCAGACCTCCATGCATATACTCCCAGAAAGACAGCATAAATAACATGTTTTATTTCTTCATATCGAGGAGCTTTCCCTAGGTCTACTGAGCGAGGGAGTCAAGTTGCAGGCTACGCATTTTTTTTCTTACATCCTGCAGTCCTCTGTACTCTTTTTCTTTTTTCTTCTTGTGAATCAGGATCACTTTTTTGTAGGATCATTTTTTTGTAATATCATTTTCTGCCTGACTCAGCAGTTGTCTGTATGATAAATCTGAGGGACAGAGGAGGGGACAGCTTTTTATCTGGCAAAAATTTAATGAGGTGTGTGTTTCTTTCAGCTCTCAGTGGGAATAAAACTTCCTTTGTAAAAACCTTTGAGAAATTTATCCAACCGAGAGTTGTCGGATTTATGCGGGCTTTTTTAGTCATTCGCTGGCTTAAAAAAGAAAAAAAATCAGGCCTAGCAGTCAGGTGTACAATGTAGATGTGCAATAAGCCCTAGAGAACTATGAAGCTGATGAATGGTTATCTATCTGTACTGCAAAGTATCTCATCCATGTTATAAAATAATCCTAATTTTTTTAATGCTTTCAGAAATTCACAGGTAAGGGAGCTCTGCAGAATCAAAGCATCCATATTAGAAAACATAAAAACACTTTGTTTAGATCTCTTTTTTTCTTCCTTTATGGTTAACAGGTGGGAGTAATTACTTCCTTTATTTTATTTTATATAACTATTTATGATATTTCCAACTATAGAAGGATTATAAGTACATAACTTGAATGTAAGATTGAGGTTTCCTCATCAAGGTTCAGTCCTAAAATATTTTTTTGATGGTTTTGAAGTTTATCAGGTAAAAATGAAGAAAGAAATATGGGATTGAATCCTTAAAACTAAATTAGCATGATGTCTTGGGGGGAGTAGCTGATTAATGAAAGTCAATGACATCATGGTAAATAATCATTTATTGGAGTTATAGGTGTCCAGATGGGTCACCACTGAATTATTTACCCATTTCTGAAGATCTTTGCTTTTGTTGCTGTTTTACTCATTTGAGGTGAGGGATCATGCTGTCATTTTCATCACTGAAACCTGTACTCCTGTTTGGAGTGTGTCTAGGAATCATAAAAGGAATAAATCCTTGCAGTTTGCCAAGAAACTTAAACCCTCTCTTCTGATAATCTGCCTGTGATTTTCAACTAGGGAAATGTCCATATGAAAGGCAATTACTTTTAAAGGGCTTGGGAAAGAGAATAAATTCCTATCTCTTAGCCAGCTGATGTGTGCAGGCACCAAATAACTTTGAAGATACTTACATTGTTTGAAATCAGTTTATGACTTTTCTATGTGCTTTGAAGAAGAATGCCCAAACCAAAGGGGTAAGCTGTTACATAAGCCATCTTATCAACTGTGTTAAATAAATAAAACATAGTTAAATTTCACTATCACCCACATCTAGACCTTGGTACTTACATCTTTCCCTTATTTTCATAGCCCCTCTTTCCAACACAAGCATATGCACTCACACTTTCCACCTTTTGTGCAGTGTAGCAGTGTTAACACTAACTCTTAAAAGTCAAAGGCTCCTGTCTATTCTCTGGATTTACAATTCAAAATGCCACTTTTTAGGAATCTGATTTACCATTTCAATACACTGTGTATACCTGTTTACTTCTCTACTGAGTTGTTACCCACAGTGGCCTTACATAAACAGGTAGACCGAGGCAAGGCTGAGAAGAACCAGAAGAATCAGCAAGCAATGTGCTGTAGTAAGTTAAAGCCTAAGACAGAAGCTGGAAAGTGCTGCACTGAGTTCCATGAGGCCTGAAGAAAGGATGGTTTCTTGGGGAATGTATTTGTGTGTTTGCAGGCTGTTTGGGTGTTAGAAGTGGTAAGTCAGGGTGATAGGTTGTGTAACTAAAATAGTCCTGATGCGTACTGAATTGGGACCCCTGAAGTGGTTCACTGAGGTCACTTCAATAAGGGGTAGCACTTTATGCCTTTTTAGCCCTGATTACTTTCTGAAGGTAGAAATACAAGCTTCTCCCCATCCCCATCCCTGTACTTATCACCTTCATCATCATCACAAGGCAGAAAATGGTCTTTTCATTTTTAAGAAGATCCAAAACCAAACATTCAATGTCACTGAGACACGGTCAACTTGCAGAATTGGACCAGAGTGAACAACTTTTCTATGTCCCTGAATGCCTTGGAGTCAATTGTTCTGTGAAATAGGATCATGTTTGGTCTGCATGAAAACTGAGGAACTACATATACCTGCTGTGGGCATTTCTCTGCTCAGTGCATATCTGCCTTACTGCTCAGCTGTAGGGGAAAAAGGTCTTGGTGAAAAGATGCAGGTGCAAAGATATTCCAGCTGTCTCTGCACGATCCAGCTCCATGGAGAGATACGAGCTAGGGCAGGCTGGGGCTTTTTTCTGGCGAAGGCAGTGCTGTTCCCTGTAAGGTAGCTGGGGTTTGCTGGCAGGGCTCTGCAGCTCATGCTGAACTCTGCTGTGGTGGTGATGTGGTCACTGATCCCTGAGTAAGTGTGCCCACAGAGGACATTGGTTGCACTTTTGGGGTATAGTCAAACTGCTTAGACTTTTGTGAAAGTGTATGTCTTTACATATATGCAAGAGCAATTTTCTGCAGCAAATCACAGGTGGACTGATGATGAGAGTTGCCAGCATCTCAGGATGCAGTCAAACTTTTCTGAATTTTTCTTATAGGTATGTTCACCATCTCTGTTCAGGGATTTATTAATGAATAAAGAGACTTGGAATGTTTGGGCTTCCACAGTACAGTTGTAGTCAAGAAACTTGAAATAACAAAACAATTATCGCCCTAATTTTGTTTGCCTGCAGTATTTTTATTTCTACTCGGAGAGCAAAAATAGATGTAGCTGAAGAGTAGCACATATAAAGTGTATAAAGTTATCTTTTCCTTTCAGAATAGTTGGTCTGTATGTAATTGTGCACATCCTTGGATATTTTGGAAGTTCATTAGAGAATTTATTATCTGCTTGAGGGAATTAAACAGGGCTATTTCAGTCTACATTTTTATGTTATTTTTTCTCAGATGGTTGGGTCTTCAGTGAATTGCCCCTTCCCTCCCAGTCCCCAAAAAGCACAGTACTTCAAGATATCCCTCAAGACACAAATTAAAATGCTTTTTTCACAGTGGTACTGCCATGTAGCCTATGAATTGCAGCTTGTGTCTTTCTGTTGCTTCTATACTCCACCACAGACTCTGCTCTGTAAGTGGGGTAGCCCTCACCAGACTATTCTGTAGCAAGGTACCCCTATGTTTTGCTCTTATGCTCGTTTTGACTGGGATAGAGTCAATTCCCTTCATAGCTGATAGGGGGCTTTGTTTTGGATTTGTGCTGGGAACAATGTTGATAATATAGAGATGTTTTTGGTTTTGTTTCTGCTGAGGAGCGCTTTCACAGCATTAAGGCCCTTTTTGCTTCTCACCTCACCCCACCAGAGGGGAGGCTGGGGATGCTCAAGGAGTCGGGAAGGGACACAGCCAGGACAGCCAAATCCAGCTGAACCTAAGGAACGTTCCATATATCTGGAATCATGCTCAGCATATAAAGCTGGGGGGAGAATAAGGAAGAGGGGGACATTCAGACTAATACCGTTTGTTTTCCCAAGTCATTATTGAGCATGATGATGGAGCATGGCTTTCCTGGGGATAACACCTGCGTACCCAAAGGAAGTGGTGAATGAATTCCTTGTTTTGCTTTCCCTGTTAAACTGTCTTAATTTCAATCCACCCATCATCTCATTTTTAAGCTTCCAATTCTCTCTGCCATCCCACCAGGGGGAGTGAATAAGTGGCTGCAAGGGGCTTAGCTGCTGGCTGGAGTTAAACCATAAGAGCTCCCTTCCTGCCTTTAGGTAGTCATGGCTATAGAGCAAGGCTGACAGACAAGTGCAATTTCAAACAGGTTGTGGCAGGGTGATTTCTCTGGAAATGTTCTACTTTGCTTGGAGAGGGGGGAAATATTGCCCAATCAAACGTAGTGTTGGCGACGACTGTGACTGCAGAGCAGTGGTAAGTTTTTCCACCAGAATTCGTAGATTTCACTTTGTTGCTGTATTATTTTTAAGTTTTGGTTCCATCACATGGAATAATAAGTGGGACAACTTGTCTCAGTAATGTAGTGTTCAAATGGTATAAAAGGTCTGGGGCTGAAATCATTCAGAATAGTATCCAGTACTTTGCTTGCCATGTCTTGAAGAATTTTGTTAAGTAGGCATAGTGGATTTTTTTGTCGTTTAATAGGAATTACAAGGAAAGATCAACTAGTCAGAACTTAAGCTTCTCTGAATAGTATAATAATAATAATATTATATTATATTAATATTATATTAATATTATATATTAATAATATATATTATACATATATATTATATAATAATATTATAATAATATTGAATTTACATGAGGTCAGGGAAAGTTTGTGTGTCTATTTCTTTTTCTAAACTATAAAATATTTAAATTGAGAACTTAGAAAAAAATGAGCAGATTTCAGACAACCTGGAAAACATGGGAAAACAATAACACTTTTTCCACAAGACCATTAAAGCTACATAATCAGAGGACAATGTTTTTTGGCTTAAGGTAGAATTATATAGATGCACAGTGGTTATTTTTAAGCACCTAAACCAGAATGCCCAAAACAGATTTAAGTGTTTCATATTTTACTATGTATGTTCACATGGTGTTCATTCTGATGGCTCCTGTTCCAATTAACATCTTCTCTTTTTTTTGTTTTGTTTTAATGAATAATCTATTACTCCAGAGTTCTCTCTAGCAAGACATAGAACATAAGATGTGGTTTGTTGAGTGATCCTTGCAGACTCAGACCTTTCCCAGTAGTATCAGACATGTTATTTGATTTACCTTCAGCTATGCATGTCTTTGAAGTTTTAATGGAAACCTGACAGAAACTGTTGACAAGGTAAAGAACTGCATTTTTTCAGCATCTCTCATCTCCATGCTTTATTTATAGTTAGATCTTCATGTTTGGGCTGAGAGAGTCTGTCTTAAAGTTTATGGAATGTGATTTGACAACAAAAATCTACAACTCAGTATCCCAAAGCTTACTGTTGTGAGGTTAAATATAATGTTGAAATCCCCTCAGGATACTGCCAGAATCCAGTAAAATGGCTTGGTGTTCCAAACTCAGGTGCTATCATAGTGCTCTGATTGCTCTGCAGCAATGGTGGATTATGACCTTACTAGTAATTAATGAGGGATGCATTCACAAGCAAAAGCATGCAAATGTGTTTTTGGAAAAAAAGGTTTTGGAAAAAACTAATTCGAATCAAACACTCTTGAAGATGGAAAGTCTTCCTAATTCCTGTCTTGTAGTTGTCTAAAATTGCACCAAAAAGAATAGCATTTTTGAGGCTGTTATCACCAAGGTTTTGACCTACAATTTTCAAGATGCATAATATCAAAATTCACTGAATTTTTGCAAACATGTCTGTGATGCCTGAAAATTAGTTGTGAAACTTTATGTCCTAGGAGATATTTTATTGATTTTATAACTTACTGGTGCAACTTTGTAGTTCTTCTGAGAAAGAATTTATAGAGTTTTAGACCTTAGGTGAGTAAATCTCCCCGATTTTTCTTTTCTGATACTAACCAATGCAAATGCAGGCCAGAGGATAGATAGGGCAGAAGAAGAGACTGAACTAATTTTCAAATAAAGTTAATAATATTTTTATGGCACCATAAATACTAACAGTAACCATCATTACTAGAGACCTCCTAAATCAGATTAGGGGAAAAGTGAAAAAGAGTCCTGTGGAATTGAAAAATTTATTTTTGCATACTGAGGAGAGAAACACCCTTGCATTGTATCCAAAGACCTCTTTCACTTAAAAAACATGCCACATATAACATATTGGGAAATATTTTAAAATCTTTGCTTTGGTTTTGCCCTTGAAGTGTAGGGCAGAAATATCTTTATATTATTATCCTTTTATAGGGAATTTATCTTCCCTGTGAGATGTTGTAGCCTTTCTTTCAAGGAAAAATTGTACTGAAATATCCTGACAGATATTTTCTTTCCCTCTTGGCTTTTCAGAACCATAGGGATGGTTTAGGGGCCAACAGGATGAGAGATAAGAAGCCATTTTTGTGTTTTCCTGATGCAGAGGTCCTTTGGAGGCAGAAAGGATGCCCAGGGTAAACTGGCCAGCTCTGGCCACCTCTGTAAATTGTGATAGTCTCTCTGGAAACTGGCTGCACTTGATCAAAGCCATAAAAGACTTCATGGTGCTGAATGCTGTGGCCATTTTTTCACACCACTGCTTGTAGCAGCATTTGTGGAAGACAGCTTATAAGTCATCTTCTAAAGTACCTGCGAAAGGGAAAATTTTCCACTTTAACCTAAGGCTTTGGGACTATCTTTACATCTCTTGAGCCTGCTTAATTATTGTCTAGGGGTTTTGTATCAACCTTATAAAGAACTTCTGTAGCAATTATTTGGAAAAGTTATTCATTAAGAGAGCTGTATTTTCAGATGTGTTCAGCTCCTCAGAGTAAACACAAGATGTCTTCGCTTATGGCCAAATTTGCTGCCCATGATTTCTTAGCTTTTGTTCTGTTTTGGGCCAATCTCAGAATAAAAAAAGATCAAACCTATCGTGTTTGATAGTGGGATATAGAGGGACTAAATTGCTTTGTGGATAGGGATAAGAGATACCTCTTATTCTAACAGTTTCAATATTGATCTCATAAGTTGGTTTCTATTACACTATCACTTGTGTTTAAAATAAAAAAATAAAAAAAACTTTGTGTAGCCTTTAAGGACCTGACTTTGCTTTTTGAATAACACTTATGTGACAGGCCAGGATACAGGTTACAGCACCTTCACCTTTAGTCCAATGTACAAGGTTTTAAATTAACAGTGCCAGGTTTTCTTCATCTTTGTTTTGTACTTTCTAGGATGGATTTCTTTTGGAAGAGATAGTAATAAATTCCTGACTTTGCATAGGTCTTGTTTCCAAATTTTGTATCTTGTTGAAGATTATTTTAATAATTATTTTCTTGAAGTAGGAGGTGTGAGACCAGCAAGAATGTTTCATCAAGAAATATCCTGATTAAATAAACATTTATGAGACACATAAAACCTTGCTTTTCTTAGAATTTGTATCTTAAAATAAATCTGATCCATTTATGTGTTTTAAAATAGAATTAATAAGGCTGTTACAAGAAGTATAGAAAAATAGCATGGTTTTAGGGGATTCAGAATCTCTTTAAACCAAGATGTTAAAAAAAACCCATCTAAATATACTTGTATTTATAATTTCTAAGTGTGCCATAACTGTACTACATTATCCTGGATCACTATTTTCCATGTAGTAGTTTGCCTCAGAACACAGACATCTGGTTGTATTTTGTAATAAATTAATGGGATCTATGACCTCATCAGACCATTGCATTTCAAATTTTCTTTCACTGACTTCATAGAAAAAGCATCTCTGAGTATACATGAGATACAAAGGAAGAAACTTCCCCTCTTCCTGCTTTTCTCATGAAAACATGGGACTTGTATCTGAAGTGGCAGCGTGCGTGCAGTTTCAGTTCCAGTGATTTTGGTGATATTCTCCCACCATTAAGGCTGAGAATAAATGCACATCCTCATTCCTTCTAGCATTAGTGGCACAGAATCGGTTTCCCTTAGGATAATAATGCTTTGGTGTGGGGCGGGAGGCAGTGCTGTCACTGGTAACATTACCCACAGGGAGCCATCTCGCATCTGACAGATTGCTTCCAGGGCCAGTTCTGGGGTGCAAGAACCCTGGGGTGGGTCTTGCAATCTGAAGTCTGGGGAAATAAATCTCCCTGGGACCCAGGCTGGTTCCACGCAATCCAGGGCAGGTATGTCTGTGCTATACTTGTTTTCAAAAGTCATTATAGGCTGAAGTGGCTTTTTACGGAGATAGTGGTGGTCCTGAGCAGCCCATGCTCGTCTCAGCTGCCTGATTGAACCCAGTCTTGTACCTACTCAGTAGGTGTAGAACAGTTTAAAAAAAAAAAAAAAAAAAAACACACAAAAACCAACCAACCAAACAAAAAAACACACCAGATGTTCTATTTCATACAAGAGTGTCCTGCTAAAAAGTCCAAGCAGAATCCATAAGACTTCAGGCAAGAAAACATTTGTATGAGGGAACAGAGCTAAAAACTGAATCAGTACTATTAAAAAGGAAAAAAAAATAAACTGCAAAAAATAAAGCTTCGGATGAATGGTTTTAGCAGACTGATGAAGAATAAGTACAAGGATTTAAGAACTTCTGGAAAGTGACAGGCAGTTTAGGCAAATACCTCTTTTTTTTTTAGATTATCTTATGCTTTTAAAGCTGGAAACTTCCCTGGTTGACAGCCCAGAGAAATACTGATGGGCCCAGAAGGGAAACTCTCCCTGTCTTAACTGTGACAAAATCTTTGAAAGGAGACACGGGAATAATGTCAGCATTTTCAGAAAGGAGAACAACACTCGAGAGTTCTGAAAATGCTTCAGAGCAGTTTCCCAGTGGGGCTTTGTGAGGAGTTTAAAGAGGCCATGTGAATTCACAGAAGGGAACTAGGTTGCCCTTTGTCCTTTCAATCAGATAGAGAATTACCTTTCTCCCAGTGAGCAAATAAATTGCTTTAGGAGGCAAATAACTAATTTCAGGGGAGAGAGCAGCATTCAGTGCTGGATTTCAGTTCCTACAAGAAACAAGCACTACCTCCAAAAATCTTAAGACCCTTTTAGGCACAGGCTCCAGACATGTGGCTGTTGGCATTTCGGACTCTTGTGTAACTGCCAGATGACCCACAATCTGATTGCATAGGTGAAGCTTGAAAATAATCTTATAACCTCCTATACGAACAATCATTGGCCTTTGAAGTAATTCTCCTGATTCATGGCACAAGCAGAGGACTCTGAAAGCATGGCCAAAAACCAGCCCTTGTGAGTGCTTCAGAGGCAAGTGAGAGTCCTATCTTTCTAATAGGTAACAGAAGTAAAATATGTCACTGTGGAAAATGAAGGTCCTACAATGACAGCATTGACATCTTTGAGACTTCTTGCAGATGAATCCCATGTGGAAAGACAGCTGATCATGATATCCATACCACACCCAGGAATTTAGGCTTTGGAATCAGCCATGTATTTTACATGTGAAATGGAAAAGCTGTTCACTTTCAAGTTTTATAATATTTGAACCCATCCCTGCCTGACATGCACAGTCAAAATGCATATGACCAATGGCTGAAAAATATATTTTTGTGTCTTATGCAGTCATGAATGATGATTGCCTCATACCCTACAGCCTTAAAAATTATGATAATAACATTTTTATTGGGTACTGTAACTACTATTTCGAGGAAAGAAAGGATTATGGGGAGAAAGCATGGAGGGAAGGGCATTTTCAGCAAAAGCAGAATCGTTTTTGCACATGTCTGTGTACTTTATAAAGATGACATGAACATTTAAATTCCTGTTGTGGACTTATAGTGTTTGATCAAGGAATGTATATTGGTTACTTGCAGTAATGTGTTTACCTGCCAGCTGTCAGCAAGGACATGAAGCTCAGCACACACCAAAATTTAATATGAGAGATAGACTCCTCTTCTACCTTTATTCATTTCCATTTCTTTTAAGAAGCTTTTTAGCATGTTCTGTTAAATTGAATCTTACTGATTTTCTTTTTTCTTTTTTTCTTTTTAATATTCTATTATGAATTCAAATACATAGTGGCATCTACAGGCTCTTTTCAAACCCAGATTGAGACATACCATGCTTGATGAACCTGTAAATAAAGACTTTTACTTTCACTGCTGTTTTAATCAGGGAATATCTATTAAATAGGGGAAGAAGACAGAACACAGTTTTCCTTCAGTTGTGCTGGGTTGCCTGAAAGACAGAGATGGAAAAATGTGTTTGAAATCTTTTTGTGTAAAACTAAATAAATTGAAAAAAACCTTTTGTGAAAATTTTTGGTATGAGACTGTTCAAGGAAAGGAGACGTGAAAAATTTACATTCACATGCATCTTAAATGAAGATAGATTTGTGATAAAGCTGTTGAAGCAAGAATATTTTACCCTCACCTTTGTGAAGGAAGTTCACGTATATAGAATTTGGTAAGAGTTGAGCACTTTTTCAGATTGTTTGAGACAGAAGTCAAAATAACTAACAGCTGCTATTATATCTCAGCAATACAGTTGCTGGGTGTGCACCTGCACACAACTGCGCCAAGTCTTTCAGTTATGCATTTTCTCCCCATATTCTAGGAGAAATAATACATTATAGAAGGCTCTTGTTGCTCAGATTTCATTTAAGCTTTTGGAAATTCAGGGCTTAAAGTATCTATAGTCTGCCATGCTAAACATGCATTTTCCTGGACTTTTGCAGATTAAAAAGAAAGATGATTTTTTTTTTTTTCTGGAGTAAATGGAAAAGCCAAAATGTAAATTGCTGTATGTGGTAGCAGTGCCTGTGGAAGCAACAGTTCACACATGCATGTGTAGTAAGCAGATATCCATTTGAAGAGTTTGGTGTGTCTAGTATCTACAGAGTGGCAGGTTTCTATTTCTCAGTAAAAATTCTGATATCTAATGCATATTCTTTTCCACTTGCTTTCTTGTCCACTGTCAATTTATAGCTCCAAGTAGTGGAAATTGGCCTTTATCAGTGGGTAGGACAGGAAGACTCTTTCTTTCCTCTTAAATTTGATAGACTTATCTGTCTGCTTTTGTTTCTACCTTCACTATTTTTTTACATTTGAATTTAAATGTACACTATTGTTTTAACATACTTACTTACAAATACTTTTTTATTTCTTTTTAAACCATGACTACTTCAGTTAACGGTACCACTTCTGCAGAGAGGGGTAGTAAAAAATAAAAAATAAAAAATTAAAAAAAAAATCTTCTGAAGCAGTTCTTATACAGCTGACAATTTCACGTCTTACATGGATGTTCTGAAAATTCAAACCAACACAAATTCAGTAATTTCTGCAGTCCAAGGAGACCATATATAGCAGTCAGAAAAACAGCCTTAAAGTAACGTGGACAGAATCCAAATCACTATGACAGTTCTGAAGTGTGAAGCAGAAGTGAGTGCAGATAGATCTACTGAAAAAGTCTTTCAAAGGTAATGCAGTATATGTGTAAAAGAAAACTGACCCAAAATTTAAGACATAACCAGCTTTGACTTTTCTTTTTTCCTGATATATATTTTTTCCTCAGCTGATAACAAATTTTTACAGGGTTTGTTCTGCCTCCCCAGCCAGTTTTGAATTTGCCCCTGCCCCACCTTTCCATTTCCAACCAAGTGCTTCCTCTCTCTTTTGCTTGGACCTAATTTTCTGCTTGAAAACAAGCCAGGTGAGACAGAGTTCAGATGCCTGTTTATTTAAAATGCTGAAACACACAGTGTGTCATCACTTCATGCATCAGGCACTGCTCATGAACAGCAAGTGGAGTCTTGTGGAGCTACTCTCAGGTAACATACTCAAGCTACTGCACTCAGCATGGTGATTTCTCCTTAATGCAATGCTCAGCCTTCCTTCCCCTCCAGCAAAGTGGAAAAAGGATGAGAATAGCACTTGGTACTTTTTTTTTTAAAAAAAGGGGAAAAAAAAAAAACAAACCCACAACCGAACACAGAAAAACCCAAAACAAAGACATGTAGCCATTATTTCTGCACAGATAAACTTGTAAATGTGGAAGAGTAAATCCCAGAGACTTGAAAACAGGAAGTCAAATGAAAGTACTTTGAGTTTTAGAAATATGCTATTTTATCTAAGAGCTTTAAAGGTGTGTATATGCTCTCACAGTTTAGCAGAAAGCATCTCTTCCATCAGAAGTAACATTCCTGTTGCTGTCATGAGCACCAGTGTTCAAGGCAAAGTGCCCAGGTGCTCACCTTGGCTAAGCACCTGGGGAGGGCACAGTGAGCAACTCTGCCAGTTATTTTCGTTAGGGCAGCACAGCAGCTGGAGATTAGGTGGGTGTATTTGAGTAGTTTTGGGGACTTGGAAGCTGTGCTGGGAATAAAATTGGTGCTATGTCCTGTGCTGACAGCATGTTGCTTTTTCCTGTGGCCTCACAGTCAGACCCAGGCTTCTTTGTAGTAACCAAGAGAACCAGTGGTTGGGGTAACTGTGTGGGCTGCACCTTTTCCCTCCTGCCCTTGGATGTTTCCTTTAAGTGGCTTCTGCCTGGATTCTGTTTAACAAGTTAGCTTGTCTATAAGAAATTATTTGCTAAATCTAAATGCAAGTTAATATCGTCATTTATGTGGGATTTTCTTGCTGTATCAAGCAATTTTACAAAACTATGAGATAGTTTTTCATTACCTGATATTTTTCTATTCAACATAATAGAAACATTTGTATTAAGGTCAATTTGAATAATTTTTATAAGAAATGGCATATAAAAGTGGATTGTTTGATAAATAATGGTGACATATTTCCTCAAGATCAAAGAAAGTAATGCAGTTATTCCTTTAAAATAACTGCATAATTATAATTACATGTTGATTTTTAATTTATTCTACAATTTCAAAACAGCATCCAAACTGAAGAGAAGTTCAGGTCCCTTGCTTTTCTATAGTCATTGGCTCTAGTTAAGGGATTGTTTAGGAACTGATATGCAATATTGAAGTTAATTGACCTGAGAAGGTGTTTGCAGTAATTTTATTGGTAACACTGAAAAAATTAGTCATGGTTTTAAACCAACTTCACCCAATTCGGTAAATTGTTCCAAGTTGTTAAAATAACAATAGTGGTGAATTTCAGAAGACATTTATTTGAGTCATCAAGAACAGGCAGTGGTATCCTGCTGTACAAGTGCACTAGTTTTAAAGGTCTGTAAATGCTGATGAGGGAGGACTACAGACTGGGATACTTCAGAAGATGTAAAGCCCTACACCTGAAATCTCTTTTAAGGCCTCAACTACTAGCCATGTAATGACTGAAAACATTAGAAAGATCATAGTTTAAGATTATTAAAATGCAGTGTATTAATTTGGAGTAAAGCTAAGCTTGAAAAGTCATCTGCAACCAGCTCAAAGTCAATGCTTTACAGGCAGCCAAGAGCAAAAAGAAAAGAGGAGTGAGTGTAGTAGGCGGTTGTGTGCTGCCCTGCGCTGATGAGGAGACAGATGGGAGCCTTTCTGACAGGGAGCTGCGGTATTGGAGTTTCCCTGATTAAAGGGCCAGGAAGTGTGGCTGTGAAGACTTGAGGACTAAACAGAAAAGAAGAAATTCCTGTGTGGGGAGTGTGCTTGAAGAGAGGAGGGAGGCATAGGGCTTTATGGCACATTTAAAAATGAGAATTCTATTATTTTGAAAGGTGTATCCAACAAGGCTTCTCAAAACAAAAAGAAATGCTGTCCCTATTAAGTCAAAAAGGAGTTTTATGGATGACTTTGGGGCTTAAATTTCTGTGGCAGGAATTATTATAATTATATGCTGAGTACCAGTGTATTAAATTGCTGATTAAAAGCTGGGTTAGTTTTCAAATGACAGAACAGACAGCAGAAATGTTATTCTTTGAAGGTGGAGAAAGAAGAGAGGTTTGTGTAGGTGTTTAACAGCATAATGGTGTGTTTGCTAATAAGATTCTTGCTAATTTTAGTACCATTACAGCAAGTGCTGCAGTATCCACACAGAAGTAAGAATAAAGCAAAGAATATTGCCTCCTAATGTCAGCTGCTTTGCTCTGAATCTTATGGGTATTTTGGATAGGCAGGATATTTGGAAGCATCTGCCAATAAGAAACACTCTAAGAAACAAAATTCATAAACAACATGTATAATTTTAAACTAATTATTTTTTCCTTTTTGTTTCTCCCTCACTTCCTTGTATAGACAGTACCTTTCTTTCCCCTTTCATCTTTGTGCGTTGACCACTTCCATTACTTTCTTATTTCTGCTGAGGCTGGTAAGCTGCTTTGATGCGTTCAGCAGTCAAAAGTGCAGTTCTGTGTGCATTTGTGTTGGCTGACTAAGCAAAATGAAAGAGGGTGACTGTGAAAGGGAAAAGGTGATTTACACTGGTGTCATAGTGCTGTGCAGTAATAAAACACAGGGATTGTTGGACACACATTATATTGTACAATTATATAATTATAAACAATATAATTGGAGGCAGTTGAGCTTGAATGCAGCAGGCTGTTATTTAGCAACCATCTCTTTCAAGGCTCATTAAACGCAGATTTATACACAAAATAAAAGGTTTTCTCTATAAAGGCTAACTATGTAGTGGCATTTATTCCCCAGAATGTAATACATAGATCTAAAGCTGTCAGTGTCTGTAATGGATTTAGTCAGTGATTGTGGATGAAGTGTTTCAGCAGGTATGAGAATCCCAAGCCCTTTGCCTTTATGTATGATATTATTTCTGAGACTTTCTTTGTATGTCTGTTTTGGAAGGCTAAAGAACCTGCACATACAGTTATGATCTTAGATTGTGAAACTTGACAAGCAGAGACACCACAGAGGGTAAAGTGTTCTAAAAGGTAACAAAGATCTCTTTAAAATAATCCGTATTTTGTCTTATTGTAGCCCTTTATAGTTTTATAACTCTGAAATTATGAATGAGTTTATGGGGAAGAAAATTAAGAAGCTAAAATATTTTGTTGCTGCTATCCCAAGGCATTTAGTTTCATTACCTGATATAAAATAAGTTTTTATTTTAAAAAAATAAAGTGATAAGAATCTTATGAGCAAAGAAGAAAAGCCACAGAACTAAGAACCTTCCAGGATGTGGAGATCTACAACATGTATAATGATCCAATCTGACTCAAACTTTTAACAGCTGGCAGAAGTTTGGAGCAGAAATCTATATTTAAATATATATATATATAAACAGACATTTAGACGCTTAAATATTTTTGTTAGTTTTTTAAATATATAGAACTCCACCTGACTTTTAAAGTGGGTTGTTAAAGAGCAGTATAAATAAGGAACATTCTTGAAGAAGAGCCTGCAGACCTCCTCTCTGAGTTTGGCTCTGTGAGAGTACAACTTGGCACGACGAAGCATCTGGCCCACATGTGCTCAAAACAATTTTGTGTTTGTTGTCATTTCACACATGAATTTTTAAATGCTCATGGCATTTTAATGCTGCTCTTGGCATGTCATTAGCACCAATCTCATTTTGTAATTCTGTGTGGTGTGTTTAGTTTTCATTCCTTCTTTAAGTGATTCACAGGAGCCTGATAGATGCAAGGCTCCTATGGGTTTCATCATTCCTCTGCACAATTGCTCTGGCATGGTACAGGTGCTGCATCACTGTTTCCAGCACGTGGTATCTGACTTTAGCAGCTCGTGGCTGTTGGCCTCTTAATAAGTTTCTGCATTTTGCATCACTAGCCTTTCTGTTTGCTACATCAGAAATTTATCTGCACAATAATTGCATAAATTCACTTATGATACTGAAAAATGTTAATATAGTATGATTAATTGTAGCTAAATGTTTTGAATATATGTAAATCATGTCTGTAGCAACTATATCTTAGTTTTAGCTTTTGGTAACTGCAATGTAGAGCTGTGTTTCACAGCTGTTTTCCTTCCCCCACTTCTGCCCTGTTAGCTCATTTATCTAAATGTGTTAACTCACAATGTTTCTCAGAGTCACATTAGTGAATTAACAAGGTCTAGCTTCTTGTAACACGATTTTAAAACTAATTAGTCTTTTTTAAGTTAAGAGATAAAGCACTCCAAAATGACAGCCTTGAATTTCAATGTTTCTTGGTAAGCCTGATTTTGTTTGCTTTTCATTAAAAAAAAAAAAAAAAAAAAAAAAAAAGGCATTTTCTTAGGAACAGAGGGAGCATATAGCAGTCTTCACTGTCTCCACTGTAAAATGATCTTACAACATTATGACACTGGTTTGATAGAGAGGTTTTGGGTTTTTTTTTTTTTTTGTATCCTTTATGCAAATCTACACAATCTAACTGGGCAATCTCTTATCTCTTACGTTTGGGTAGTTGATTTGGTTTGTGGGATTGGGTTTTCTTTTGCAGAAGTCCATAGATAACTTACCTTGGCTGGAAACAGCCTTGGAAAAGCTTACATTGCTCATGTTTGTTCTGTATCTTCTGAGTGCACAAGGAGTGCATAACTCAGATCCCCAAACTTTCAACTCTTCAATTTCATTGAACTCCTTTTTAAAAGAAAATACTGAGTTATGTTAATCAGCACTGCCTTTTTTGTTTCTATCTAAAGTTCTCTCCATTCAGATAAATTCCCAGTGGTCTCCTGGTGTGCTGGATGAAAGAAGTAATCCTTATCTAGTGCTTTACAGCATTTCATGGCTAGAACACAGATCAGTGTGAAAATTTGTCTTGGTTGATCACTATAGTAGGGTATGCAGCCTTGTATGATGTGCAAAAAATTAAAGTTAGAACCTAAATCAAGAGCTCATCTTTCCACATGCGTTTTGAGTTTTTTTGTTTCAACTTTGAGTTACTGTCTCCTTATGCACCATAGCTATGACACAGGAATTGCTAAATCACAGGGGTTTATCACCCTATAGGGTGGCATAAAAGAGGCAGTGTCATCGGGTTTCTCTTAAAATTCATGTTAGCAACATCTCCTCAAGGTGCCTGGTCCCATGAGAGCCACAGACAGGGTGATCTCCCCCACAAGGATCCCCCATTGTCTTTGCTTTGCATGTCCTTTCCATGAAGGGTAGCATTTTATTCTCTAGGACATCTAGTTTTGCTCTGCTTATCCCATCATGACTTGCTTATAGGGAAGCTCTGCACAGGGCCAGAGCAGTGGCTGACCAAGCCTATGTCTTTAGAGGCACTGTGATATCTGAACTGTTGCTGTTAATGTCTTGTCTCAGACATTAGGGAATAATAACTTAAAGTTGAGGGTCTTTAAATTGTCATTTGAGGTAAAATAAAATAACACATATGCTGTAAACGTAAAACGACCTTAAGAGGAAGATGGAATAACACTGCATGCCAAATAGTTTGTATCACTCACCGAGTAATCAACTCTTTTTTGAAGCATTAAAACTTTTAAGAAATTATATGTTGCTTTGTGTGAGTTGCATGTTTACTTTCTCTGACAGTTTAGTGCAAAGATAAAATGTTCTCTATTGTAAACAGCCATATTACAGAAAAACACCAAAGAGCACATTTAATAGGATTCACTCAAGGACCTTTTCCCTCATTAGTATTGCACAACTGTGTGTTGTGCACTGTAAGGTGATGGTCTTTTGAAAGAAAAAGCAAAGAGAAGGTTGAGTCATGAACTCCATCTTGATCTAAAAAGGAAATAGTACCTAATTTCTGTGCATAAGAAAATACAATATTTTAAATTTAAAGAAGTTTATGTATTAAACTTACTGTGTGAATTTTCAAGGTAATTTTTTTTTTATCTAGATAAACATATGTATCTATGCTTGAATAGTTTGCTAATATATTTCCATTATGCTGAGGTTGATACATAAACCTTCCTCTAATCAAAAATGCAAATAAAGGCACCATAGGTTGAAAACATAATGACTAATATTCTTAAAGGTATTGGGGATCTGAAAGTTTTTAAACGAATATTTTTTTCCCTTCAATCCTTAGCAAATGGATTACAAAGATTAGGTAGATACATGAGTGTAGATCCTGCCACTCTCCTTTTAAATGTTTTGAGATCCTCGTAGGAAGAGCTGTGAAAGCCCTTCTCACTCATGTCTTCTCCTAGGGCAGAGCCTGCTCAAATGCCTGCACTACCCACTAAAGTCCGTGGCACTTGTGCACCTTCAGAGAAATGTAGAGAGAGATCCTTCCGAGAACAGCAGGAGACTGAAGGAGCTGCTTTCATTTCCGGCTCCTAATAGTTTCAAAGACAGAGATTTGATTGCTTCCAAGGACCTGATGCAAATATTACATCAAGGGTATTCAATTCAGAGGAAATGTAAAGCAAAGGGAAGTACAGTTCACAGGGTTGGAGGCAGAGGATCAGCTTTGAGTTGTTTGTTTGAAAGAAGTGGATACATTTAATCTGAGCTGCAGAGCATTGCCCAGCTGGCTTGAGGCTCATCTCTTTTAATTATTGAAATGTTCCCTAGGAAAATTTTGTAATAGCAAAAAAGTGATGCAAATCAGAGCAAACGGTTGAGTAACCCTTCTCTCCTATGAAGGTGTAAGTGTGTGACAAGGAAATTTGCTGGCAGGAAATACTAGAAACTTGATGACCTGCATCTCTTTCCTCTTCATACCATGCAAGCATGCGTGACAGTATTATTCCTGAGGAAGTTTCCTGATACAAAGCAGATTGCTGCTTTTTTCCTTGCAGCATGTAACCGTGTTAGTTTTTACTTTCTTGTTTGTACTTGGCTATGTGTAAACGTGGCTCGCCACAAAACAAACCATGGAAATAATCCCCTCTCTCAACTCTCTCAAATAATTGAATTTTTTTCTTTTATTCTCCCTCTTATATCCTAAAATACTGATGGATATAATTCTAGCCCAAGGGAAGTAAAAGGGACATGCAGAATATCTTTTGCCATTCAGGTACTGCTACAGCCCCTAATCAAGTTAGTGGAAGTTCTGCCACTCAGCTGACTAGAACTGGAATTCAGCCTTTGCTTACTGATCTCATTCCGATGCAGTGGAGTTTTCTGCATCTGTGTGACCAAGGGAAAAATAGGAAGGCCCATGTTAATAGATACTGCGTAAAAAAATCAGTATGAGGTGTCAAAGGTTGAACTGTCCTGACTTGCATATTTTTTCTTAGCTCAGTCTGAAACAAGATTTCTTGTGCTGCTTAAGTGGAGTCAGTGAAACAGTTAAAGTCAGTAATGGTGAATTCCTGTTTTGTGCTTCGCTTGGGAAGCAACTAATATAGCACACTTACAGTTCTGTGCACCAAAAGATGTAGATTGTGTATTGCATCATCTCAAACTCACAGTTAGCTAATAAAAATTAATATTATATTACTGTCATGCAAATAGAGAGTTAAAGCATGACTTGTTTTCTTTTCAAGGATATTAGCATTAGGAATATATTTTACACACATTAATAAGTGTTGGGCACCTCTGACTTCTGCCTACTTCCTAGTGAATGCAGTCTGCTAGAGTCTTGTTTGCCTTGCTTTGTAGCTCAAGAAATTCCAGCAAAACTGTTCAAGATCTCAGTTAGTTTGTGTGAGTATAAGAAAACCAAAACCTTGACAGCTACAATTATCAGAGAGATGCTTTTATAAAAAATGCAATTAATATAGTGGTACCTTTGGCAGACATGAGTCCCCTGATTTCCCCTACAGTCTTTACTATTTCTTTCCATTTCCCCTCTTTTCCATTCCCTTCTTTTGACTTTGAGAGAAATAAAATGTATAGAAAGGAGAAAAGATAAAAAGCAGAAGTAAAGGAAGAATAGCAAGTTTTGTTTTCTGGTCTTTGCATATTTGTTCCAAGGGCACCATGAGAATTTGTGTGTACAAATTTTTCATAATCAGTAACCTTCAGGGGTTTTTATACATCTCTCCGAGATACTTCCTAAAACTAAATGCTGTACCCCCGTGAACATTTTATAAATATTAAAATAATGTAGGCTACTGACTGGTAAATCTAAGTTATCTGTAAGTATTTGAATTGTAACAGAAAATGAAAACAAAGTTTTGGGAGTCTAAGTTATCTCTAGTGCTAAAGTACTTTTGGTTCTTCCTCAAAAAAATTAGTGGCCTGTTAGCCTGTTCTAAAGAGCGCAAGACTTCATCATGAGTGAAAATGTGTTGCTTCATATTCAACAGGTCAAGTTTTCTTTGGACTGAGGCAGAACTGTGGCTCATGGAAGTCTGATGTGATAGGTAAGTTGAATCTGACACATCTTTTTACATTATAACCACATGACAAATATTGATCTTGATTATGATAATGTAAGTGCAAACTGTGGATGAATTATCTTTCTTATTTTACATTTCCACTGGTGGTAGAGAAATGAAAATTTACCTCATTTCTATCTCTCCTGAATGACCCTTCAAAAACAGGGTTTAAAAAATTGTTAATGACCCTTCTATTTAGAAACAATATGCATCAGGAGATACAAAAAAAAGTAACTTCAATAAGCCTTATTTCTTGAAATAAGATGGTAAAATATTCTGCTGTGAAAAAGGATATTTGGGCTTATGAGTTCAGAAATTCTGGTGTAACTGAGGCATAGCCCATGTGTTTGTAAAAAAGGTATCCTAGCATGTCATTAGTGCATAAAAGAGAGATTAAAGTAAGGATAGAGTTTTATGTTGTGGTGTTTTTCCTGAATTTTATTATTTATGGCAATTACTCAATACCTAGGGCATACATCTGTAGACTTGTTTAGTCTTATAATCCTGAAACAGTGATGTGACCAAGTTGGAGTTTTGCTTAACCTGAAGTATGTGAGGTTGCTCCAGTTCCAGAGAAACAGTGAAGAAAATGGGAAAGGATTTGAGTTAAGCTTGTGTGAGGCTCTAGAAAGCCCTTGTCGCAGGGACATCCACCATGGAAATGACTCCTAGAAGGGTTTTGACAGTCAGAAGCAGGTAGACAAACCGGAGTGTCCTGCACTGCTTGTGTCAATTAAACATATACATTGTGGAGAAGTGTATTGAATGGTATAGAGTTGATCTGACAAATAAATAGAAAATTTCTTGTGCACTAGAAATTTCTAAGTATGCAGGAAAAAAAAAAGGAAACAAAATAAAAATATCAGTTTGCCATTTCTGGAATCCAGTTTAGAAGATTCCTTTATTATGTAATTTTTCAAGTTGCAGGGTAATTTTTTCTGAAGTAGTCAAGCCAAGATATATATCCCAAGTAGGATTTTGAGTCTTTTTTACAATATATGTTGTTGTCTACATTCACTTTTTTATGGTTAGGATTTAAAAATGAAGGTAGGAAAAAAAGTCAGTGCTTTCCCTACTAGTCTGAACATAATGATAAATTTCTAGAAATTCCATGTTGATACTTCAGAGTTTTCTTTTTATGATGCTCTGTAGGAGAGAGTTTAACTCCTTTCATTCTGTTTCAATTCCTTCACTTCTTTCAAGGTAGCAAATATGTTTGGATTTTTTTAACTTGCATTTTTCATTCATTTTAATAGAAAAGCAGACTGGTAGCACCAGACTAACACTGGGATGATGAACTGGCAGTAAATTTAATGACATGGAAGGTAAAATATGATAAATATGATAACATTTTTAGCACCAGAAGAGTTTGCCATTCAGACCTATGTATCACACATAGGTTAAGCAGTTTCTAAGATGTCAGTATGTTGGGGTTTATAGTTCAGAAACTCATCCTTTCCTAGATAAAATGAAACATCAGTTTGTGTGTGTGTAATACCTTGCAATTAATTATACAGGCAGACACTTCATGGGGTCTGAGCGTGAATGCCTCAAATGGGAAGTGCATTCATACTGCACAAGTGCTTGAGAGAAATTTGTGTTGCACATGCACGTTATGTAAATGTGATTGGTAACACTGGATCAAATGGATATCTTTTTCCATTGCTGTGTAGCCTTTTATTATGGAGTGGATAAATTCATTCTTTCTTGTGGGAAGCAGAAAAAGGAAAAATGGTGCTGCAGAAATATGTGGATCTCTTCTTCCTTGCAGAAAGGGAAGGATTCATCTCAGAGGACAACACTCCATGAGATCACCTTTTCAGCAGAGGTTTTCTTCTGTGTGTGTGTGTGCTTGTGTTTCTGTCTCTTCTGTAGCATAAAAGATCAAGGTATTTTATAAGTAGCTCTTTCCTTAAAAGAGGCTGTGCAAAGAGGATCATTTTTTCCCTAAATGTGTTAGGAGCAAGTGTCCAGTCTTTTGGAAGGTCTGATCCAGAGGAAATGGAATATAGATTGTGCCACAAGCTGAAACTGGAAACACAAGAATACAGTCTGTAATACACACACAATGCTCTCAAGACTTGAACACATTTAAAATTTCTCAAAGTAACATAATTAATGTCCTAAAAAAGCACCAGGAAAATAGATATCAGCCAGTGGATTTGATATGTATGGATTTGATATGTGGGGAGAGGGATAGAGACTTTTACTGTTGCAAGAGGAACAGCAATTTGCTGAAAAGGGGAGGCAGGCACACAGGCAACTGTTTCAGGAAAGGAAATTCCAGCAAGCTGGAAATATGGGGCTGAGAGAGAAATGAAGAGCACAAAAGTGAGAGCTCAGTAACACATATTGTAATGGAGAAGCTGCAGTGTGAAGCTGGTAGGGGTGGGAAAGTGAACAAATACAATGAAAAACAACCTTCATTATCCCTGGCTCGGTGCACTGGGTTCTATCATTGCTAGTGCTTAATTACCTGTTGTGATGGTAGCGCCCCATCTTGATTCATTCTGCTTTAATTACCAGTTGCATGGCTTGAACACAGCACAAGGACAAAGGGAATGAAGTCAGATCTATAATGGCCAGGTTCAGACAGGTCCTCTAGGGATGGCAGAAGAGAATAGAATCTGCTGAAGGTATTTGTGAGAAGTTGCTTCTCTGTTAAGGAACAATGCTGACAACTGGTGTGTTGAGAAAATGAAGCAGCACCATCCACATGTAGTTCAAATGCACAGGAGAGGTAAGCTGTGCAGTGAACATGCACCATATGCATAAGAACTCAGAGCAAACTCATCTTTAAGAATTAGTCATCATTTAACTTTGCTTTTAAATTAATTTTTAGAATTATTTATTACAGTGATATCATTATTTATGGTTCAGCAGCTGTACGTTGGATAGTGTTCCACACAGAGATAAACTGGCAATTGAAAAAAACTAAAATAAACTTTTAGTGGAGACAGAGCTGAAAATGAGATGATTTCTGTTCTGACAGTGTTGTTTCTATTAGAGGGCACTGCAATGTGCAGAGGCTCAGAAAGATGTCAGTAAAAATAACAACCTGACATTTTATGTGCAGTAAATACTGAAAACTGGAGACTGGTTTATTATTTTTGTTTTATGTGTGGGTTGTTTGTTTGGTTTTTAGTTAATGCAAATCTGCTTTGTATCTCATTATTTTTCTCCTTCGGTTTAATGGCAGTGTAAAAGTCTATGTTAATGCCTATTTCTTTATCCAGTCTCATAAGGTCACCATTTAACAGTGGTAGCTTAGTTCAGATAAATATTTCCATAAGTCAGTATCTCTTTTCATATAATATGGGTAGACTGAAAAATTTGGGGCCACTTACTTTCAACAGGTTGTACTAATAATAAAATTAAATCCTTTAAGACTAAAGTAAAAAATTCGTAGTTTGTTAGACTGGATGACTAGTCAGAGTTCATGACAATAATATAATTATTTGAATAAAAAAAAAAAAAAAGAAAGCAACCAGACAAAAATTCCCCCAAAAAAATCGTTCCCAAGAAAAGTAAAATCCCTTCATCTCCATCTCAAAAAACCTACAAAGCTAGAATTGGCACCAGTATACTCACTTCTACAAGTATCAAGGCACATAGGTACAAAAGCTGTATTGTAGTAAACACTTGAGTGCTTTAAAAAATGTGTGGGTGAATGGGGGGAAGAAATGGTCGCTGAATAACTCAGGTGACTTTAAGTAACCATGTGAGAAAGCATTTGATTTCTATGATGAATGTTGACCAGTTCTTGGATATAACAGAGGAATCCTCGCCACATGAATGAACCACTCAGTGTTGGCTGGGTTGCACAAGCAGGAAACTTACCATTGGACTTGGCCAAGGTTGGGAGCCACAGTGAGAGTTTCAGTCTGTTCACTGAGTGAAACTGAAAAACAGTAAGACTTCACCAGTAGATGGATTGCTCTTGTGCTGTAGCATTGGAAAAGACGAAGGAGGGAGACCAGAAAGAAAGAGGAAAGATATAAAAGTGATTCTTTGTGTGTTTCCTCAGCAGCACCTGGTCCTGTGGAGCAGCATGCTAAGCTAGCTGATTATCAGCCAGGAGTTAGTCCTTGTTTTTTTTCCTGTTTTGTGGCATCAAACATGGAATTTGGAGTAAGGCCATGGTTAGACTTTAATAAACTGTATTTTCTACAAGGAGGGCACTTACTGCATTTTAGTCTATCTTCATGTTGTCTAGGAGGACACATTTGGTTGAGCCTTTTTTCTGATATGCTTTTCCTTGTGTCCCTGCACTCAGATCTACACATGTGGCAATGCTTGTACTATACTGAATTAGCAAGAGATCTTCTATAAAACTTTGGTGTCTGCTCTGGTAGTAATTGTAAAGGAAAGAAATAATAGGATATCTTGTAAATGATTGTATTTTGTAATAAATTCGTCACAGTGTGAGAGAAATCTTCCTGAATAGTGGAGATAATGTGTTTTACTTGTTCTTAGTCCACACCTTGCGACTGTGGTTGTTCTGAAGATCCTTTAGTTTGGCTGATGGCTCAGCAAACCATAAGGCTCTAATTCCTGAGACCTTAATGGGACTTAAACATATGTTGAAATGCCTTTTCCTGAACAATCACATAAGTGTGATTGAAAATCGTAACGTGATCTTAACTGTTATCGTAACGTTTAACTCTGTGTTAAATACTCCATGTTTGAAAATTGAATACATTTTGAAAGCTCTAGCTTTCAATTACCCATATTTGTTACATGTATACTCATAGATTGGGTTTGTCAGTTTATGAGTCTGAAGTTGCTACCACCTCTAGATCATTGTCCTTCTTGTGCTCTTTCATTAGTTCATGGTAGGAAAAAAATGTCATATGCTATGATGATTTGGTGTAATTTGAGAAATCAGAATATGCAAACAGATATATGACTTGTTGTCTGTAACTACATTGAAATTCCCTTTCTGCAGATGGAGAAGAAGGAAGCAACTGTGGGAGCCTATGTGTTTGACAATATGTAGTTTTACAGTGTGGCAGATTTGGTTTGTGACAGGAGGGTCTTTCTCAGACTGGTTATTCTTGTGGATAAGGCTTTCCTTGACCTGATGCTTCTCTTGGATGCCAACTCACTTTTGTTAACCTCAGAGGAAGGGGTGGGGGAACTGGAAGCTCAAGTCCTTCTGAGCTTGCGGCATTTATATTGTGAGACAGTTGAGATCGAGTTCATTGTGCTAAGCTGCTCACCCATAATGGATCTGTCACAACAACTTGACAACGTATTTGTATCCATTTTGGACATTTGCTGCTCTGCGTTCTGCCTGTGAAAGTTTCCAGCAAACCACTCAGATCCAATGTTAGTAACCCCTTCTCCCCCCCTCAGAATACATCTACTCTTTTCACAGGCTTAATAGGCAGCTGTCTGTTCCAGCCATGTTTTACCTTTGAATTAGTATCATGTATCTGAGAGCACCTCTTAATTTGATTCCAATTTTCTATTCTTCAGCTGGCATAGAAATGGCCCAGCCAAATAACAGAGGGGATTTTTTTGTCAGAAACTCTATTACATTTAACTCTGTTATTAATTTAAAGATTTGTTTGATTTTCTGGTTTGTTGGTCTGTTTGGTGGGAAGGAGAGTAATGGTATCTCACACGCTGAAAATCTGACTTTCATGTCAGCTGTATCTGGGGAACCAAGTTATCTTTCAGAGACTGGAGCAGCTAACAAATGAAGAAATAAATGACTGCTTTTTTGTTTCCAATCACTAATGCTGAAATTCTGTAATTGTATTTAACTCCAAGTTCTGATTCAAAATTTGGTGTCTTATTCTACTGATGACTTAGTTGAATCTGAAACATAATTTCAGTCTTAGCAGCACAAGAGGATGTTTTGCCCTCATTTTTTCCAGTTCAAGTCACTGAATAAACCTGCAGGAATACATCCATTTCTAAATATAGAAAGCTGTACTATAGGCTTTACCAAGGCCTGGGGAGTCAAGTGAAAATGAAACCACTGAATCTCTTCTCTACTAATTCATCCCCTGGCTCTCTAATTTTCAGATTTCTTTTTCTTCCTTCCCCTCCTTCTTTTCCCCCTTCTCCCTTACTAAAGTAAAAGTGCTGCTTTTACTTTAACAATAGTTATATAATGCTGTCTCTCCATTGGGATGCATCCTATGTAGCATGGCTTGTACATATATTAGTAGCTCTGTGCAAATCCTTAGGTTTTTGGTTCACTGTAGAGACTTGTTTCCAAGCTTGAGTTCAAATGAGCAGTGGTTTTCCCGGGGAGTGCCAGTTCTCACATCATTGCCCTGGTTCCAGGTCAGTACATGGAGTTTAGGTTTAATAAGATGTCCTAGAATTTTCCTTGTTCATCCTACGCAGCCCAGTCTCTACTATGACAGCGTCACAACTGCTCTTTTTGTGTTTGCTGAGGCAGATAGAAATAATAATACTGGTCAAAGGGTAGTGCTTGAAGGGGCATTCCTTTTAAAAACAGACACAAGTTCAGTGAGTTCTGCCAACAAAGGCTGGCAGTTGAAAGTTAACTATGAAGAGAGAGTGAAGCTGGCTTTGTTCTAAACGAGGTCCATTTAGCAAAGCTGATCTTTCTCACTGGTGAAAGTTACTACAAGAAATAAATAAATTCTGTATCTGGTGATTCTCTGTGCCATGTGTTGGGGGTTTTTTGTAGCATTCTCTGCTAGAGCTGTCCATCTGTGGCTTTCTAATTTGCACAATATTGGCATAGTTACTGTTGGTCTTCCATTACCCCCCTGGAAAATGCATGTGGGTGACAGGGAAAGCACTTGACAAATCCATTGGTCTTCTGAGATCTTTCCATCACTTCAAGTGTGTGTGTTAGTTGTAAATGCTGAAGTCACCTTAGGCTGCACTGACCTCATCATCTGTTTTTTAAATAGCAAATCCATCCCATAAATCCTCTTAGAGATAAATTAAAAATGCTTGTAGAAGTGATATAGCCTGAATGTAATAATTAAGCAGGTGCTAAGCAGCAGCCCATTATTCATATATCTGTTTTTTGTATGATAAAAAAGTGTAAAAAGTTATTACTGCTTGAAGAGAGACTTGACTGATTACCATGTCCAGCTGCTAAAGGACAGAGTTGAGTGATTGGAGAAAATCTTCTGAAAGGGAACAACCATCAGCAGAGCAGAAGTTCCCTCCCAAGAAAATCAACTTTTTGGAGTTGCTTCCACCTTGCTAAGCAGTTCCTTCACAATTTTTGTCTGAATGCCAAATTAACTCTGGAGGGGCAGAAACCTTCGAGTACAAGGTGTAGATGGAAACAGTATTGCTTCTGTACTAGTGTAATTTAAAATCTATTTTTAGTTATGCCTACAAGATAAAAAAGGCAAGCCTGTGGTTAAGCAGTGGTGTATCAGAGACTGCTGTTCATGAATCATTCAAACTAAGGACTATTGGATGGTCCCAACTTGCAGATGAGAAAGTGTGCAAAAAATCTGATACTATTTCTAAATTGGAAGGTGGAGGGGGAAAAAAAGCATTTATTTAGTGTCACAGTAAATTTAGATATTTAGCAAGCAACTTCTGCAGCAAGTTTACTATTTTCTACATAGAGAAAATAGCCAGCCTGGGATTTTTATTTCATTGGTTTTTCAGGTCTCCCCCTCCACCCTTTCTAAACTGCTTTTCATGAAATTACGATCACTAGCAATTTGGGAGTAGAAATACCACACAGGGAATGAAAAGCCTCAGCTGCTTTTTCAAAATGAAATAACTGTGTCTAAAAGGACTCTGCCTAGACAGGTTCCAGAGGGCTGTAGAGCATGCTGGATCTGTGCATGCTGTGCTGGCAAGAGAAGAGCCTGGAGCCTGGGTAATGTGGTTTCCTGAAAAGCCAGTGGAGAGATTTCAAATGCTTGATTGTCTTCAGAATAAAACCTTTATGCATGGAGTTGATAAATATTGCTTTACATCTTTGTGTGAAATTGTGGCAATGTCACTGGAGAAGGGCCTGTTTGATGGCTGTGATTGTGCTATCACCAGTCAGACACGTGTCACGGCCACTGGATTATAAGCAATTTGGGGCAGATAAAACATCTGCCATCGTGCTTTGTACTCTGGTTGGCACAATGAGGCCCTACTGCTACCTGGCTCTGCTGGACGCTATCAGTCTGGGAGCTTTACAAGAGCCAGGAAATTTGTAAAATGCACAGACCAGATATTCAGATAGAAGGGGTACTGGAGCAGTGTGAAACTGAAAAGGCTTTTGAGAGATTACCTATTTAAACATTGGTGATTCTTCTGTGTTGTTTTGCTACTCTTCTGTTCTTTGTCATCACCACCAAAAATGTAATTCATTAAATTCATTTAAAAAAAAGGAAAGAAAAAATATATATTTATTGCTTTCTATTGAGAATGCCTGCAAAGTACAAGTCAGATCTCATCCAAGGTGCATATATTTCCTCTCACACTTTTCACATTGCTGAAGACATCATTTTAGTTCCATATTATGTAAGGTGTTAAGATCAACAAAAAAAGAAACTTCTCTGAACATTTTGTGATTTACAAAATATATTCTTTCAGATTTTTTTTTTCTGAAGCTAGTTATGACATTCCCCATGTTAGGAGTGGAATCTCAGGAGCTCTAGAAGCCTTTGGATGTCAAAGATGTTTTCTTTTTGTATGAAAATAAGAGGTGGAAATTCCAAGGCAGAAAATTGTTTAATTAACTAACAATTCTTTTGAATCTTGAAATATTTAAGGAATAATACATTAATACCTTAATGACCTTCTTCCTTTCAAAAATGTTTCCTGTGCTTATAAAACAAGAATACACAAATTTTTTTTTATAATTGGGATTATCTTTTGGGGAAAAAAAAAAAAGTACAAGAACAATATTAGTGTTTGCTTGTTATGAGGAGTTTACAGTTTATCATTCGCTTGAACTTCCTTCCTTCCTTCCTTCCTTCCTTCCTTCCTTCCTTCCTTCCTTCCTTCCTTCCTTCCTTCCTCCCTCCCTCCCTCCCTCCCTCCCTCCCTCCCTCCCTCCCTCCTCTTAATGAAAGCAATTAAATTAAATTAATCCAGAGCCGTCAGTATGAACATCCATGTCTCCCACACATACTTCAAAGACTGGAGATATTGCAGCTTGTGGCATGTTTCTTTTGCTTTGAAGGTTCTGAAATATCATGTAGAACTGTTCTAAGAAAGAAGAAAGTGACATTTAAATATTTCAGTTATATCAATATATCGAAAATATTTTTAAAGCCTGCAATTTGCAAATAGTGTTTTTTTGTTTACTCCAAAATTGTTAGCGGAACTGAATCTGAGCACTTGGATTTGAAGTGATGGAAAGGTTGAATACTCTCCCTTCTTTGCCTTCCAAAAGACTACATTGCTTTTAATTAGCTGTAGTCTTTTTGCTAAGTAGAATGAAATTGCCCAGCTGTGTAGGAGATGTGGGCCAGCAGAAGGTGTTGGAAGCTGGAAGCGCTGAGACCCTGTTTCCAACAAAAGCTTTCATGAGCCAATCTCATGTTGCAAGTGAAAATAGTAGTGAAATGCTTAGCTCTGTTTGCAGATCTGGACTGTAACCACATCTTTATCTGGCCAAAATGTGCTGGTTTTTGGCTTTTAAACTTAATTGTAGTAAAACATTATTATTGAGAGTTTTCATATTTCACAATGCAATTACACACTGTGATCTGAGCAGCAGTGCCATTCCTGTGTTTACTGAGAATACCAGCTAGTTCTTTAACTTGATCCTTCCCTAGTGTTTGCTTGATGGATTAATTTGGGGCTTTCTCTAAAATTATTCATGTAAGATCAAATGGCAAAATTAATGGGGGCCCTTCTGCAAGCTGATGATCATTTACTGTGTGCATAAATTATTTTTTCTGCTCTGTTACATAGTCCTCCTAGACCTGCCTTCAGAGAGAGACCACCCTGTCACCTCATGCCTACAGCTGATTATACTTTGTGTTGTAACTCATGCATAAATGGGCTGCTTGTTTAACTTTTCAGTTGCTTTATGCCATCTAGGACTTTATCTGGAAACATGAGCTGGAAAAATGTGTAGAGAGTGATGTAGCTTCTAAATTTAACTTCTGAATTACAATTACAATTGTTTGTTTGTTGGTTGTTTCACCCCTTTAAAATAGTCACATGGAGTTATGTAGCACTTCTGTATAGAAAGAGATGTGTCTTTAGTACTAAACTCAATGACCACATTCTCTCAAATATGCAATCCCATCACAACAGAAACAAGATAAATGCCACGTATCTTGTGTCTTGTAGGAAAAGAGCACCAAAGAGCCAATTCTTCATTATCCTTTTTAACTCATAAAGCACATAGATTGTACATTTGGAGTGGGGAGTCATATGTATGTATACACAATCCTACAGTAAAAGAATGGTACAATAATTTACTGATTTAGTAAAACTCTGTGAACATTTCAAATACTATTTTTACTTTCTGCATATTTACTTAAGCAGGATTAAATACTTATTTACTTTAAATCCAAACAAATTGCTTGAGAATGTTAATCTCAGGGGGGTTATCTGTTTTGATTAGTTATAAAAGCAGTGTAATCCTAAAAAAAAGTGTGATTTTTCTTACTGTACTGTTTGATCAGCAGAATGGATGCTGTCTTATTGAAGACAAAGCATTCTCATATGTATGTGTAATCAAAATGTTAAGCTCGCTAGTTCTTTATTCTCTTCAAGGCTTATTTCTTTTTTTGCTAGGTTTTTCAAATTATTAAAATGAATACTGTAAACGTGGATAACACAGAAGTGGCCAACTTGGCTGATGAGACCAAATGATTAAGGGCAATGAGAGGTAATTCTTGTGGCAAAAAGTTTTAGGAAAACTTTATGTTATAGAATTATTTTTCAGTAAAATTCATTCATGTTTGGAAACAGCCTGCAGCATACTTATTGCATTAATGTTCTGAAATTAGCCATTAACATTTAGACTGTAGGTCTTGGTACCATGCTGTATATTAGTCCTTGAAAACATCTCTTCAAACTCACCAACAGTCAAAACTGGACACTATTAAGAAAGAAGACTGGACAGAAAATGTCATTATGGTGTTATGTATATACTTGTATAAATCCATGACGTGTGCATGTATTGAAGTTTTCATGCTGGTGAGGGTTAGGGAAATTACAAAAGAATCAAATGGTCAGCAATTAAGAGTACAAGACAACTTATAAATTGGAGGAGATGAAGTTCACTGACACATTACAAGTTCATGAGAAACATATCTGAACAATAGCCCGGGGTTTTCTCTAGCCTTTATATACCTTAACAGTATGGAAAGGAGCAGAAGCTATAGGCTATTTATTCTGATTCTGCAATGAATCAGGACATCAAACAATTTTTCAACCTGAAAGCTTTCAAAAAATTTTAAAACTGTTGGAAATTCTTTGACACAAGTGGGCTGGAAATCATTTAATGAATTCTTGGCAAAAGCCCCCTAAAGTGCTATCAGAGCAAAGGTATAGACACAAACTTTGGCTTGGGAATTCCCTTGGCTGTTGAGAAAATATTGCTGCCATTCCCTCACTCATTTACTCTTTCCTTAGGTGTCAGTAGCTTATAGTGGTAGTCAGAGGCAGAGTAGTGAAAAATGGACATTGCATCTGACTGATTTTTTTTTACTGCCAATGCTATACACTATGCACATATAATTCTTTTAAATAAAAATATATTTTGAAGTTTGTTTATAGTGCTTATTTGCTTGATTTAGTAGATGAAGGAAACGGATTTTGTTTACAATATTACATCTGTATGTGTTTCATGAAAAATTCTTAAAATCACAAATACACTGAAAGTGTGTGTCCAGACAGAAGTTATTTGTTATTGACTAGGGAATATTTGTTATTAACCTGCCAGTCTAGGTTCTGATTTTCTTTATTATCAGCTTCACTATACTTGTTTTACCTCTTGGGCACACAGAGACCTGCTTGCGATGAACAAATTGCACGGGATAGAGTAGGAGCTCATTCACATTCAGGTTGTGCAAGGCTGTGATTGCTATCCTGTCTGTGAGAAACAATAACGTTTTACAAGACTGATTTTTAATTGTATCTTTTACTTGGGTGCAAAGCAATCTCTGGAGGATGCCTTTTCCCTTCTTAAAATGAAGAAAAAAGCAGTGCAAAAAGATCATGTTCAAGGTAGAAGCCGTGTATGTTTGGAACTTGCTTGCTGGCTTATCTTCCTTGTTTATTTTTAACTGAAGAAATATTATGTCTGAGACAACCTTGTAAAAAAAAAAAATAGTGGGTTTTGAAGAGAGCTTTCCGTTTTAGAGAGCAGGATTTTTTTTTTTTTTAATTCTAGTTTTACAAAACAAGTAATCATAATGATGATTTCCTAGTCTTGGAGTGAATTAACTAAAGTTTTATTCTGTTTAGGAGCTCTTGGATAAAGACTTTGTATGTATAATATCATTATATTTTATTTCATTAGTATGCTTAGTATGAATAAAAACATAATGCATGTGACGAGTCTTGAAAGCAAAAGGATTCCTAATTCACTGTGATTGTGTTTCATTTTTATCCTTGCATGGAGATCCATGAGCTACGATTAAAGCCTAAATATAAAAAGCAAGTTTATTGTCAATAAGTTTGAACTTGCAATGCTTCCACTGCAAAATTTTTAAAGGTTAATCTCAAAAGGGTTGCGCAAAAAAAAAAAAAATTGAATTTGGGCACCTTCTGTCTTCAACTGCTCTTTGCCAATAACTGGCAAAGTATGTTATGTTAGATAAGAAGTAGCAATGGAGCTCTCTGTTCTTGTGTGCATCTACACCTACCTTTGATTCAGTGGGGTAGAGTGCCTGCAAGCCACACATGGCATCCCTGATTCTTTGTTTTAAAATACTTCACTGCTAATCGTGGACGTTTCCAGTGCACAACCTGCCTAGAAATGGGAGCAGCAAATACATTAAAAGTTTGTGTGCTGGAGGTCACCTACACCGGAGTGTAGATCTGGATTGGCAGCGCTCAGTGAAAGATGATGCTTCGTCTGAGAGTCAGCCGATCATGGAGCTCTGGTGTCGTTGCTGATATCCAATGAATTTAGTGAAGAGCTGCCCTAGGTACTCTGTAGGTGACTGAGATTTACTTGCTTTCATTCCTGTCAGGTACTTATGTATTCAGAAATTAACTTTCTTCCTTTTACTGACTATTTTCAGGGTGCAGGATGGTGGGTTGGTTATATCTCTTATTTCATCTATTCTCTATTTTCTACCTGGAGTTATGTTCTTCTGCATAGTGCAGCAGAAGGAAAAATTTTTCCCTATGTATCTGTATATGACTTATCCTATGGATGTTTAGTTACTTGGAAAGTTGTTGGATGGTATTCGAGCTGGAAGTTGGATGTGGCTCCAGCAGTTTTGTTCCTTTGCACTGGTAAAAACCCTTTCTTGGTTTTGAGAGGAAAAGGAAGGAAACAAAGGATTTATGATAGTGATTATTCCTCTCTGAGATTTCATCTTATGGCTTGGAAGATTATTTAGTGGCCTATGCCAAGTGGAATAGCTGCAGTGGAAGACAGAAAAGCAAGTAGAATATTGATCAAGCCAAAGCAGCCTGGAACATACTGTTTCATAAAAATTTCTTCACTGAAAAAATGTTCAAATATTTCCCCCTGGAAGGTGTCGAAAGAAGAGAGAAAGGTTGCTTGTTAATGGGTTTTTTTCCTCTGACAGACATTTTTGATAGGAAGATGAGACATATTGTGAAGCAAAAAGCTCCAGTGAAGTGTGATAATTGATGTGTAAGGACAGTAGCCAAAATTTGTGCCTCTTTCTGTCCATACTTGTGAGGCTTTAAATTTAGAGTCACAGAATAGTTTGGGTTGAAAGAGACCTTTAAAAGTCATCTAGTCCAGCCCCCCTGCAATGAGTAGGATCATCTTCAACTAATTCAGGTTGCTCAGAGCCCTTTCCAGTCTGATCTTGACTGTTTCCAGGGAAACCACCCCTCTCTTCACCACCTGTTCCAGTGTCTCACCACCCTCATTGTAAAAGACTTCTTCCTTATAGCTAATTAAATGCATCTATATTTGGTTCATTTAAGTCTGATTGCTAAAGTTCTGGAGGATACTGAATGTATTATACTCATAAAACTTTATTACCAAAAATGTAAATGCATACAAAATTTTGAAGAATACCAACTTCCAACTTTTACAGGAAAGAACTACTTCCTGGGTAGTTTTTTTCAATGCTTACATTTTTTTTTTAGCTGTCATGTTCCAGATACAGTCATATTTGTATGGCTGATAACACTACAGCTTATGTGGTGACCTGAATTACTCATATAGTATTCCATAAATTGATGCCACCTAAGATATGCACAGACGTCTGATCCTGACCCTGTGTTTTTCAGTCCAAGATGGTTCCCCTTAGTTGTGCTTATAAGGACTCCTATTTTCAGGTCATAAACTATCCATTTCTGTCTGTTTTGTGGTATGAAGAGATGAAAGTACAGCAGTCTGGCTGCTGGGTAATATTGCAATGCACATTGTTGATATTAAATAAGAGGTGAATGTGCAGCTAATATTTTCCCAGTTCTGCCCTTTCTTGTGTTAAATGGATGAGATCAGCTCTCCCTGCTGAGGCAGGTTCCTTGGAGAGTCAGTCAAACAGTGTTCCCCAAGTAAGGGAGAAAGAAGAGCATCAGAACTCCATTCCCAATCTGCAGATTACTAACAGGGAAGACATGCCATCAAGGGAAGACTTCATGGCTGATGCTCAGAAAATTAAAGTGGGTTGAAAACTACATGGATGCAGCCTGACAATCTTACTTTTTAAAAGCAGGGCTGTCCAAGAGTTTGTTGAGTGTACCAGACTTAGAAAGGGAAGCAACAACAAAACCATAAAACAAACAGTCATTATGATTCTAACAAAGGCTACAAACCTATTGTCTTAAGGAGAGAACAAATAAGTATATGGAAATTTATTTCGTAGTTCTAGTTCTCAACCAATCAAGTTCTGTCTCTAAATTTTGTAAGCTATTAGTAACCTAAATGTTGTCAGAGACTCCTAAAAATGTTAAAAGTTTTTAATAGTTACTAGATAGTATGATCTGTATTTCTTGCAAAAATTCAATTGTAATTAAAATCAAAGACTTTTTTTAGGAGCTTGAAGTGTCCACAAAAATACAAGCTCTGAAAGCTATTACTATTTTTTTCTCTGTTAAAGTCTTGTCTTATCTAACAGGAAGTACAATATGATTTAATGAAATTCCTCTAATAATTTAAAGTGGAGATAGAATGCCTTTTAGTTCTAATTCCAGTATTTCATTGTGGTATGTAGCATCTAGCAAAGGATTTGTGCTAGAAAATCTTAGAAATCTGCTATAAAAGCTTAGAAAAAGTCGTAGTAGCCTTTTATAATTTGATTTCCCTATGATTGCACTTGTTGGAATAGTTGTACATTTTCAGGAAGGATTTAATATGATGGAAGCAACCCTCTTCCCCCCCAGTTTAATTAATCAGTCCTTTAGGTGACTAATTAGACATGCTGAATTTTCAGTGAGGTGTAATGTTTCATCCTAGGTCTTCACGCCTATCTTACCCAGCTGATATCTGCAAACTGAAAGAGGATGTTGCTACAGTGCATGGTTCCTAATAAAATTCAAATTAAATAATCACCTCAATTATAGATTAAAAACTCGGGTTCAACAATTACGCAAAAAGCTCTACTTCATTGAAAACCCATAGTCATGTAACTACCCCTTTCTCTTCCTATCTGAATTTATAGCTCTCTCACACAGACATAATTTAGATTTAACTTAAATTGTGACTTAAATTGTTTCCCTTATCTCACCCTAGAGCAACCTGTGTCTATTCCTGTGAGTACTGCTGAGGCATTAGATATGTGCTACTGTCGATATGCCTAATGCGAAAGATGTATATTGGCTTTTAGGTGCTTTCAGAAGGAAATCTTGCCTTGGACCTCTGTGGAGGTACAGTGCTTGCAGTGCCGTTAGACCGAAAAACTCAGCTTACTGATCCACAATGCAAACATAGAAACTTGGAATAGTTTGGGTTGGAAGAGACATTTAAAGGTTATGTAGTCCAACAGCCCTGCTATGAGCAGGAACATTTAACTAGATTAGATTGCTCAGAGCCTCATCCGACCTGACCTTGAGTTTTTCCAGGGATGGGGCATCCACAAATTCTCTGGTCAATCTATTCCAGTGTCTCACTACCCTTATAATACAGAATTTCTTCATAATATCTAATCTAAACCTACCCTCCTTCAGCTTAAGGTCATTCCCCCTGTCCTATCACTACATGCCCTTGTGAAGAGTCCCTCTCCAGCTTTCTTGTAGGCCCCCTTTAAGTACTGGAGGGTGCTGTAAGGTCTCTCAGAGCCTGCTGTTCTCCAGGCAGAAGAACCCTAACTCTCTCAGCCTGCCTTCATAGAAACAGTATTCTATCCCATCAACCTTCTTTGTGGCTCTCCTCTGGACTCACTCCAAAAGGTCCATTTCCCTCCTGTGCTGAGGACCCCAGAGCTGGAAGTGCTCCAGGTGAGGTCTCACAAGTGTGGAGTGGAGGTATCTCCAAGGGACTGCTAAAGCTTTGACCCTACTGGTCAAAAGTGAAGTGCTGAGGCTGGAGCAGCTTCCGAGGCTGAGACCAACCTCAGGAGAAAGCAAATGAAGAAAAGGCTGAAGGGCTAATTTGATGTTCTGACTGCAGCTTGTGCATTGAGTCTCTGTTGGCATGGTCACAAGGAAGAGGAGTAAGAGAGGAGGGGGCTAGCGCTACCTATCAAGGGGATAGTGCAGTTAATTGGAATTCAATTTACAGGCAGTGCTAGCAGTTCATCAGTCCTGCCATCTGCATAAGTGACAGCCCAGATCATTCAAGGCAAAATTACTTGTCCTGGGGCCAGGAGGAGGAGTGCAAATGTGAGACTAGTCCTCTTTTTTTCCTAAAAGGGCAATCTACAGAAGCTATAGATGTTTTCCAAGTGCCCTGGAATTTCAAGTCTGTTCACATCCATACCTGGTTTTCTTGCTTCCTCTTCCACTTCAGAGAAAGCTGGGCAAAGAAGCATGTGGCATCAGGAGGAGTCAAGAGGCAGGGCCATGGCCTGGTGCTGTAGAGTTACTGCTGAAGGTTTTCCCATCCCAATTGCGAAGGGCAAGGGGCTTTGGCTATGGAGAAAGCCAGAAAGATTAAAGAGATGGTGGAGTTCGTGGTGCTAACTGTTGTTTCGTTATGTGATTTTCAAAACCTTTTAATCTTAAGATGTAAAACCTCTTAAGCTATCCAGCATGATGTGGTGTTTGCAAAGATTTCTTAACTTTTCAGTTTCCATGCTTTCCCCTCCATAATTCCATGAGGATTTCAAAAGAGTAAGATGAGTGCAATCTGAAAGTGGACAAGAAAACCTATTTGACCTACCAGCAAAGAGACAGAAGTGAGGGTTGTGCCTGAAATAACTGAATCTGGAATTCTGTCATATTTGAAACTTATGTTTGTAGCTGCCCTTTATGTTCACATTGTCTTTTATGAAAACGAGGATGTTCTTGTATTCGGCATCTTCTCTTAAAGTCTTGCCATATATATTGTTCCGTGAGGTTAACCAGTTTACAGGAAGGCAGATAAAGTCCATGTACCTTCTCACATGTTATATTTACTTCACTGGTTTGTTTGAACCACAATATAATAGCAGAGATACAGTTTCAGTAGATTGCTCAAGTATGTTCTCATGACCTAATGACCATGAAAATGGTATCAGACTAATACTAAAAATGCACTTAGGTATTTTGCCAAATGAGATTTTTTGATTAAAAGCTGTCTAAGATGATCAGATCTACTGAAGTTGAATCACTTCTACTTCACTGTGAAGTGACAAGGTTTTTTGTTGACCACTGAAAATTATTACCTTTTTTACCAAGACTTCTCTTGATTACATAGATTTTTATATTTTATTATTATTATTTGTTTAGCTTACAAAGGAGTAGAAAAGGTTATTTTGGATTTTTCACAGTTGGAAGAGAAGAAAAATAATTACTCTAAATGCAGGAAGATTCTCTTTTCCTGATATATTTAAAATGTAATTTTGTCTAGCAATTAAAGCTTATGAGAGACTGACTGCCTTGGTATATCAGGTTATGGCCATGATTAAACAGAGTCTACTTTAATTAATCTGATTATTGTACATTTTGTAGTACTCTAAAATTGTTTAGATTCCCTGACATTTATTAAGAAAAAAAAAAAAAACAAAACACAACTTCTCTTTTACCTAGAGATGATTGCATGTCGCAGAATTATTAATGGTTAGTCATAAGAAACTAATCAAGTTAGAGGCAACATGAAGTGAGGGAATGAGCACAGAACCAGCACCTAAGTTCTTATGTTAATTTGATACATGGTCTAGGAAAAAATCACTTACTGCTCATTGCAGTTTCTTGATTTTCCTTCAGCTAAGGAAGGAATATTAATACTTATCTCCCCACTTTGCCAGTGTTGGGAGAATTAGCTAATGCACATGTTTATAATCAAAATGTCACTGTTTCAAAAATGTCAATTTTTTTTAATCAAATGCTTATGTGTGTGTGTGTGTGTGTGTGTGTGTGTTCAGATAATTAATTAGGAAACTGGAGACCTGATTATGCTATTTATATCTTTAGTTGTCAATCCATCCATTATCTATTACCTACTTAAAGGTAGGTAACATTATCCATTACCTACTTAAATTGCTTCTATCACTGACAAGAGAACTAAAACTCGAGGAGAATCAATGCTGATTTTTCAGGCTTTAGATATGCTTGTAATTCAAAATTTTACATGCTCTTAATTGCTCACTGTTTTATTTGGAGTGAAAATTTTTCATGTGTGCTGAAGTACCAATGTTTTGATTTTTTTATTATTTTATTTTTTTAAAGTTGTTTGCTTAAGGCAATACAGTATAGAAGGAGTCTAGGAGCAGAATTTGATTATTTGGAGTCCTCATTTTTACCATGTAATTGCAAGGCTTTGTGAGTGTTAAATAACTTGGGCTCACCTGTGGTGTAAGCTTATTTAAATTAAAGGCTCAAGCTCTGAGATAAACCTTATATATTTTTGTAAAAACTCCTTTGCTTTCATTCCAGCAAAGCACTGTAATCTTTTGGCTACCAGAATTCTCTCCTCTAGGATATGAAAGGCTGTTTGAGGAAAACATTGAGCCTTGAAACAAGAGAAGACCTCAGTTGTGCTGAGTGTTCCTTATCAAGCAGTTGTACATTTACAGTAATAAACATTAAAAATTGTAGAACCATAGCATAATTAAAGATAGAATGGACTTCTGAAGGTCATCTGGTCCAAGCCACTGTCCCCCTCAGCACCTGCACAAAACAAGGCTATCTTCAAAGGTGGAGCTAATTTCAGACTTAGATCATCTTACTTGGGGCCATCTACAAAATGTCTACCATTTCCATGTTCCTCCTAACTTACTGTGGTGGGATTTCTTATCTGACATCATCTGGGTATTCCTAGAACTTAGCCCTCTCCTACTAAACCCAAAAATGGTGTAATCCACTTGAGTCAGTCCTTGATTGTCTTGTCCACATTTTTCTGGACAAGCTTTCTCAGATATGCATGTGGGTTTGGAGGTAAATTTTGGGCAGGCAACAAAATAGTAAGGAAATATTTGCCTTGAAAAATGCCTAGACCATTAGACTGGGCTTCAAATAACAACCTGCAAAGTTGTTTTGCTATAGTGCATTTAAAGGCAAAGTTTAGTATCCCATGGTGAAATAATGCTAATGCTCAGAAAATTAATGTTAAGGTTCTATCCCTCAGAAAAAAACATATGAGCATTTGGGGTAGCAGGGGGAGTGGAACAAACCACAGAAAACTAGCACATTCCAGGACTATTTCAGACCCTTTTTAAGTACTTTTTTTTTTACTTCCTGAGCTGTTCCAGCCTACAGTGTATGCACTGGAGATACAGGTTTATCACTTACATAGAATTCTGCAGGTTATACATTTTCCCTTATCCTGGTTAATCTTGCTTCTCCTTCTGCATTATGTATTTTAAACTTGTTTTGTATGCACTCAAAATATAGATTGCATTTGGCATCCATTTCTTACCTCACAATTTATGACTCTACTAAATTTGAGCTTGAAGCTTCTTTAACAGTCTCTCTAATGTGTTGTGGCTTATTTTGGACAATAGCTCAATTATTAGGTGTAGAAAAAGCATAAAGTTGTCCTATTTTAGGAGACTCATCCCAAAAGAAAGATGACAGGTCAGGAGAATCAGAATATACTGAATAGCTGTTGCAGCAGCTTTTTGTAGGTTTACTGAGGTCTTATTCCAGTGTCATCACTTGAACTGAGCCCTCCTGAGCACAAGGTTGCACTAGACATTCCTGGAGCACATTTTTTGATTTATAGAATCATAGAATTGTTAAGGTTGGAAAAGACCCTTAATATCACCAAATTCAGCCATTAACTCAACACTGCCAAGTCCACCACTAAACTATGACCATAAGTGACACATCTACGCATCTTTTAAACACCTGCAAGGATGGTGACTCAGCCACTTCCCTGGGCATCCTGTGCCACTGTGGTTAAGAAACCTTTCCTAATATCCAGTCTAAAACTCCCCTGGTGCAACTTTAGGTCATTTCTTCTCATCTTATCACTTGTTACCTGGGAGAAGAGACTGACCTCTACCTCAGTGCAATCTCCTTTCAGGAGTTGTAGAGAACTATGAAGTTCCCCCTGAGCTTTCTTTTCTCCAGGCTAGATCCTATTATCTAGACCCTTCACTAGCGACATTGCTCTTCTTTGTAAGCGAAGTCAAAAGTATAGCTTCAGCCCAGAGGAATCTAGCTCATTAGCTCCAAGATTCCTTTGTGATGTCAACCAAAGTGCAGAGTGAGGACATCTGGGAGATCTGCATGAAAAGCGCACTACTGTTTCAGACTAAGATACTGGTTTAGATGCATTCTTGGTTATCTAACAGATTCTCTTGAAAGGTCCTAAATACTTGCCTGTGAGGCTGCCTTAGGATTCCTCACGAGGTAAACTAACATGATGTATGAAAGGATTCATCCCCTAGATCTATGTTATATTAGGTGACATCAGAAGTAGGTTGTTTGGGCTTGATGTTATGACAGATCAGAACTACTGGAAACCCAAAATTTTGTGCAAAATAAAGCAGGTGAAACAAATAATTCTCTGTAGCAATTGTGTCAAACTTTTAGTTAGAATCAAACTGAAAGGAAGCTGTGCCAGAAATGCTCAATGAAACTGGTACAGAAAACCTAGCTTTCAGACTTCTGCCAGAACGAACCCACTGCACCCACATGACATGTTTTCTAAACTCACTTAGATAAGCTCACAAAACATTGACAGGAGCTTTGTTCCAGCAGGCTTCATGCCCCATTGCATATCATCTGTTCTTCCCAGCCAGCATAAACACATCTACAGTGTACAGTGTGCCTTGGTGGATTTCAGCGCAGTGCCGCGGTCTGTCTGTGCCTGATTTGGAACATGCTGCTACTGCTGAGCAAACCAAAAGTGCACAGCTCCAGCCCTTGGGACCATGGCAGTATGACTGCAGGACCCTCACATAAATCTACTTCTGTTCTTTGGTAATGCTGCTTATTAAACATAGAGTTCTAATTTCTCATAAGAAGGTTTGTTAAAGTAATTTTTAATGACACAGGGATGGGATTTTCTTTCCAGTTTTTCCTTCTGTAGTGTTTGCAAAATGGTTTTTTAATGACTTCTAAGACAGGAAACTATTATGAGTATTAGTAGTACTCTCAGAAAACTCATTCTTTGCCTGAACAGACAACATGCTGCTTTCCTCAGGTGTGAAAATGCAAGTGAATACCTTATTTTCAAAGCATAAAATTATCCCTTCTCTGAAACAGAAAAAAAAAACAGGGGATAGGCATAATAAGCAACTTCAATGCTGAATAGTTTACGAAGTGAATAAAATTAAAATTTAATTTTTTTTTTTCTGAGCTGATTAGTTTCTGAAGATACAGTTTTAGTCTGAATTGTCAAAATATTGAGTACATGTATTAATTGGTTTGGACAGATTTTCTTCCTTCCACACACTAGCTGGCTTTATCTGGTTGCGTAATTATACAAAATACATTTTAGAATCACCTATTACTTATACTGGAAATAAAAGGTTTTCTAAGGGCTCTTATTACACTATAATTATGGTGCAGCCAATATGACAACATCTTTCAGTGGTAATGTTTTGACAAGTAACTTTCCTGAAATCAGTGCAATAAGTTACTTCTTCAAAAATACACTAACATATCTGCTGTTTTTTTGGGCACTGACCTGTGAGCCCTCATAATAATCCTATGCAGTGGCTCTTTCAAAGAATTCCATGAATTATTTACCCCTGTACTGAATTTAGCTTCAGTCGCATGTGGTATTATAAAAGACTATGCTTGTTTTCACAATGAAAACATTGCATGGATATTTATAAAACACCTAGAATATACATTTTTTTTTTACTGACCACTTAAAAATCAAGGATTTGTTTTCTCATTTCAGGACTAGAAAGAAACAAAAAAATAAATCTGAGATTAAAATATGTTTCATCTCTGTTAAATAATACACATTGAAAGAAATGGAACATAAGCAAAAATATCTTTTTTTTTCCCATTACATAAGTTTTATGTAGTACGATATTATAATATAATTCCCTGTGGAGGAATTGTAATGCTGCCAATTATATGATGAAATGACAGTTGAAAATGGAGACAGTGAGCAATGCTGTGCAGAATTAGTAAGTTCAAGGGAAAGACCATCCTTAAACTTTGGGCAAATTTGAGTCACTTTAGAAATTAAATACTTGTGGCTTCTGAAACATAATTAGTGTGGATATGTATTCCACTTTCTGCTAATTTACAGCAATGAAGTCACTTTCTGACAGTCTGGTAATTGTGTATGGTTTTATACCTGTAGTGTCTGAACAGTTTATGATTCTCCATGGGAGTTTCTATCCCTCTGAGTTTGGAAGTGCAATTTTTATATTAAGGGAGAATCAGGGCACACATAAAGTGGGGTCATTTCATGGAAATATAGAAAGAATATACAGTCAGGATTCAGAGTAAGAGACTCAGAAATCATCAATACTGTTTCATTCTAACTGTATTTCTCATTTTTTTCCCTTTTCTTTTTGCTCTCCTTTTTTTTTTTTTCTTTCTTTTCCCCTCCTTATACCTAATTTCCTAAGGAAACAAGACTCATGATCATTCTCTGGTTGTAACTGAGAGTTATCTTCTTTTTAAACCAGCTTCAGGCAAAGCTGACAGAGGGGTGGGTTTCTAAAGCTATTGAGTTACAGTGACTGTCAACAGTCTGTGCCCTCACTGAGCAAAAAACAAATAAAAAAGATCAGTCTCTATTGAGGGCTAGGCAATGCACAGTCTCCTTGAGAAATCTGTGCTTATTGATACTGATTCCCATGATTATTTATTTATTTTAATATTAGTTGTGTGAGGCATTTTCTTTTGTTGCAGACAACCTATCAATTGTACATCAGTGTTGAGTGTGTTTTATACACAGATGATATGGATCCATACATACTTATGGATACATACATATGAATATATCTCCTGACCACAGTATGTTCAGAAAACAGAAGAGCCCATTCTATTTCCCCTGTGACTTAAATAAATTTTCTACTTTTCAGACTGAAAGGGAGCTAACGAGCTTTCCATGAGCTCACTGTGTAACTCTGTCCAAGTCCCAACTGCTTTGTGCAGAAAATTCATATTTTCATTACACATATTTAGATATGGTTCCATGTGAAGAGCTGTGGTTTGGGTATGCCAGATGTTGTTTCAGTGACTGAACTAATGTGTTCTTGCCATGAAAAAAAATGAGGCTAACAGTGTAGAAATATTTACACCAAAAAGTGTTGGTGGTGGGACAAATAGAAAAAAACACCACCAAAACTAAAATTTGGACAGATTGCTGTAAGCTCTTAATTCAGATGTTGAAGTAAAGTACTGCCTAAATGGTTGTTTAGGTGGTAATATTTATTACACCTTCTTTCATTTAAATCACTGGACAGTTGTTCTCAGTAAAGACTCTACTGAACTGCAGAGCACTCTTGTAAGGTTTGCAGGTTTTTTTGTTTGGAATCACTTTTGTGTTTCAACCTATATTGCAGGTCTGGTACAACTAATGCTGTACTGTGTGTGTGCTGAAGGCTAAAGGTAACTAATAATCTCTAAAAATATGTCTGAGCTCTATTAGAACAGTCAGATGAAAATTCCTCTGTCACAGCCTGTCCAGAATAATGCATGGTTTGAAATAGACTGTTGCTATTTATTATGTGTATTTGTAACAATACACTAGGTTCATTGCTCTGGAAAAGGACCATCTAGAACTGTAAATATGTCCCCAAAATCTTCGGTGCAGGAGTCTCCCTTGACCTCTCCAGTCAACTGGGAGGTTTGCGTGTGGTAGCACACCAAACTATGTTCCTGCCTATTAGATTTCCAGCTCTGGATTGAATCTCAGAGCTGGTGCATATTTGGAAACAGTCTATTTCTGTTTTCTCCTGGCTTATTGCTGAGCACAGTCCATTCTCTCCCTGCCATGTACCTATCCAAGATGCTCATGCTGCTCATGCATGGGTGGATAATATCTGAAGTTGGCATGTTAATGGCACTCTTGAGAACTGCAGCTGCATGTCCAGTCATGACTGAAAAGGTAAGAACTATGCAAGAGATTCAATGACTATTGTTGTGTATATTAGGATGAAAAGAGTTAGATATGGTTGGGTTCCATTCTTAACATTCCTGGCTAGTAGAAGGGAATGGGTGCCAGACTGCATTTGCAGTATAAAGGAGGGGTGCTTGAAATGGGATAGAGGCTGGCAGTCAGGCCAACTGGAAAACCCTGGGCAAAATGCACAAATATGTTATGTACTGTTTAAAAATAATGGACAGGAGAAGAATCATATGCACATTCTCTGGATCTAAGAGATCCTACATCAGATCAAGGCTGATGCACCACTGGTGTGATACCTGCTCACTGTATAGTCTATAAGCACAGCTTAAGGCACAGAATGGTGACAGACCTGAGTGGCTTCCTTTTGGCAACAGACCTATGGCAGTAGTGCTATATTGGATAATGTTCACCAATGTTTTCTCTTAAAGAACAACCATAGTTTTGATTTCCAGCTGATTATAAAATGACATAATATTTATGTCAGACCTAGTGTATTAAAAATGGTTATACAGACCAGAGGTAGTATTCTCAGGACCAAGATTTCTAAAAACAGTAAGAACTTGTTTGTGCAAACTGCCAGACTAGTATGCCAAGTGCAGAAAGAAAAGAGTTCTGGAAGAAGGATGAGAGTTCAAATATGCACTTTTTTTTTTTTTTTCCCTGTTAATCTGTAGTGCGTTTTGAGTCAGGAAGTCACGTTTCTGTGGAAATAAAAATGAGATATGAAAGACCTTCAAACTATTTAGATGATTGGTGGGTGAAACAGTTTGAGTTACTTTTTTTTTCCTGTATGTTTAACTAACCTTTTTTTGTGAGCATGCACAAAGACTATATTTTTGTTTTCACAGTAAAGGAAGTAAAATATTAATGTTCTTCTCCGCAGAAAAAAAAAAAAAAAGAAAATAAAATTAGAAGGTCGTAACACTGCAAATGGCTTCAATAACCTTTCTTTTGTCAACATTGTTGCATCCCCGGTTTATAACTGATTCAAGGCAGATGTTTTCTAAGAAAGGAAAGCAAGGTGGAATCATGCATGCATGGATATTGGTTGGGTTTTACAAGCAAATATAAAAGTCGAGTGATTTGTGTGTTCCTGAAATGACTCATGACTTTGACACTTTTAACAGCTTTAATTAAAGTAAGTGTAGTACTGAAGATTGCATGAGACGTATAAACATGGGTAGAATTTTATGTGGTTTAGACACTGAATGTAGTTGTCCCAACTTGCCTCATAATTCTCCCATCTAAATAATCACTGGAATTGGTCCGTTGCTTTGTGTGGGGCTTAAATCACTGTTCAAAAATATCCAAAAAGAAAAGATTTAAAGTGAGATGAAATTTTACAAGAGAGAAAAAACCCACTAAGTTTACTGAGAAAGGTCTGATTTCTGTCAAAATATGGAGTGGTTGGTATTATGTTATATGGTTTGTTTCACTGAAAGACACATGTGAAAGACATCAAGGGCATGGCAGCCTCTGCTGCAGTAAGAAAGTAGTTCTAGCATGTATCTCTCTAATTTGTAATTATTTAAAAATTGAAGATTATGTTGAGAATCTTTTTAACTGGTACTCAAATTTCTATCTGAACAAGATGACATTTAAAATTAAATTAGTGCTTTTGCATTCATGAATGGTGGAGTTGCTTTACAAGATGTCTGAATGTGGCTTCCATGAGCACTGCTCCCAGGTAGAAAAGAAAGGATTTGGCTGTGTGTGTTACATCTCCAAAATTCCCAGGCATTGCTGCTTTGAGACTGTGTCCTCACTCAGGGCAACCTGTGTGTGTGGAGGGGTGAGCGTATTATTTCGCATAGCTTTGGCTGAATCCCTCTTGCAGAACCAGAAATTTCAAGGTCTGCAAAAAACAACTGGCAGCTTTTAAAGAAACTCAAGCCCTAGTCTGGTAAAACAAACAGTCCCCATCACCAAACACAGTATGGATTCACAAACTGTAACATGATCTCAGTGACACTGATTTCAAACTTTTAATAAGATGAGTTAGTCTTTATCACCTATAGAACAGTTCCCTCTATTTGTTGTGCCTGAAACAATCTCTTCCTAATCCCCTCTCTCAGGACCGTTCCCTCCTTCCAGCATGCAGGAGAAAGCACTGTCACACTTTGCACTTGCTCTTAAACTCAGAAGACCACGTGAACAGAGCCCTGCAAAGGTGATGCAAATTACAGTGGAATTACAGGTTGTCAGGGGAATGTTGAACAACACGAAGGCACTGGGTTTATCCTCTGAATAGATCTGCTGCCTTCATTGACACAGAGCAATGGCTTGATATTTGCTCCTCAATTCAAGTTTCCAACTTGTCAGGCAGTGTGCAGCCTCTGTGCCTTTGGGGCAGCTGTCTGATAGACTGCACACATGAGGCTTGCACAGGTGTTCTTACAGGAGAGGAAATAAATCTCTTCCTAAATAGGCCACCCCATAGGTTCTGTAAATGTGGCACTCTCTGTTGACTGTACTTTAAATAATTCAGCAGCTGGGAAGATCAAAAGGCAACAAAGTTTTGAGCTATGAATGAAGGTTCTTATATGAAGAATATATATAAATATAAAAATATATAGAATATACATAGAATATATAGTATATAATATATCAAATATGTATTTATTATGTATGTAAGTTTCACAGACAGCTTGCTAATCAAGCGTCAATAAACAACTGATAAGAACTGCACCTTTTCATCTCTGACAAATACCAGACGACCACTTACCAGAGCCACCACCGAACTCAAGCCACTAACAAATTTACATCCGAAAAGCCAGTGGCCAGACAGCACTTAACATGTACTTAACAACCATGAACATGTATAAAAAGAGACACTGACTTCATTTCAGTGTGTGTCTTGGTGGGCACTCGCCCCCAGGCCACCCAGCGCTGGTTTTTCCTTTATTATCGCTTGCTTAATAAATTTATCAATGTTTAATTGGAATTGAGTTGTCTAAATTCTTACACTAACTTATAACAATAGTCACCTGAAAATCACTTTTTGTTTAAAGATTGAAATTAGGATCTACCAAGAAGGATTGGTAATTTTATTTTTTTGCTTAAATTTTATAGGGTTTTCTCCTATTTCTGTCATTATCTTCTTGTCTTTTCCCATCATTTCTAGTTTCTTCCTATTTAGAGAGCTGTTGGGGGTGTCACACCTCAGGATAGGCTGGAAGTTGCCCTGTTGATTTGAAGGCGGCTGGGGAAATCTCATGCCTCTAGAAGAAGCCAATGATGAGTGATGATGCTCATGTGGCTGAGTGTTAAAAGACTTAAGGGAAGCAGAAATTCCTCAGGCTCTGGGGAATGGACCTGGGAATCTGGAGTATCAGATGGGCCTGGCTTCCCCAACAGAGTGCAGGGATAAAACTTTGGACTATAGAGTGGAAGGGCTGGTGAAGCAGGACTGCAAGTCATGTCTTCTGTATTCTAAAGTTATGGAGTAATGATAATGGTACTAGAATGCTGCAGTGGGCTTTTTGATATAGACCTCCCTTTCCTACAAGCTCCTTTAGGATGAAGTAAATTCCAACGGACATTTTAGAAGTATGAGCTTGCAGACATAAAATGTCTCTCCATTCTTAAACCTATCTCTCATGTAACTGGCTCACTGTAGTTACTCACAGTTCTAGAAAATTTCTCAGCAGAACCATTTTCTGAGCTAGCTGCATATTATTTCTCTTTCTTTTTGTGAAGCTTCTCACACTGAATCTGTCATTGAAGGGTTATATTTGTTAATATTTTTATTCTGCTAAGAGTTCCCTCTCCTTTTTCTAACTCTCTCTTACATGGCACTACAGTTCTGCTGAAGCTTATAACCACCTAGAGACACCATTCTGAGCTAAACATGTTTCTCTGACTCAGTATTTCACTTCTGGCGACATAGCGAATGTTCAGGTGATTCTTTGGAAAAAGCAAATGCAATATTTTCCCCACTGCTTCTCCTTAATGGATGAGTTACTGTCTCTTCTCTAGTTTTCATCCTGTTCTATACAAAATTACCTACAGGCAGATGGTTATTTCAGTAGCAGTTAATTCTTACAGCCTTTTAGAGATTCCCATTCAAGTTTTGAAACATCTGCAGTAGGTTCCTTACAAGGTCACAACAGATTTATTGTACGCCTTGTTTGTGGTCACAGCTTAAATGCGTAAACAAAGAATGACTCTGCTGAGATGAAGGATAAGTTTCCGTGCCTTTGAGCATGGTGCTGTCTCTGTCACTTGTCCCAGGCACCTCCCAGTCTGACCTGAAAAGCAGGGACACTTTCATAAGCAGGATGAAAAGAAATGAAATATGTGCTAAGCAAGTGCTAAAGATAGTACCACCCATATTTGTTTTTTATTGTAGCACGTTTTCCTCACTTTCAGATGACTGCTGTAGCAGTGCTTCTTAGTAAGCCCTGTACCCCAATTACTGCTTTGTTTCCAATTTCAATGACTTAAACCTCTTTAAGACAATGAACTTCCTGTGCCACTATCTGTCTCTAAAAAATTACATGAGTGAGTGATGTAGAGGAGTTGGAGGATTTTGATTTTATTTTGGAAAATATTGTGATTGTTTTGATAGAGTATTTTTTTCTTTGTCTACCTACTTTGCTTCCTCTCCTGCTATGATTTTCTTTGAAAAGCAATATTGTGTTTACCTAGTGACAGTGAAGGATCAGTTGTTCTCAGCTCTCAAACAGAAAACTTCAATTTGGGTTTGACCTAGAAACATTTAATGGCAATATCTTTTCAGTATCAGATAGGAATTGCAGAAGTTGCGAGCAATCTATGAGATATTAAAAGGGGGTCTGGTTCACAATGCATGGAAAATAAAATTGTGTAAGAAATAAAATAGATCTTTCATTGCTTGTTAGAAAGCAATAGGGGAAAACTTTTCTTTTTTTTTCTTTACCTGGTAAGGAGATTGATAAATGCAAAGTAATATAAGGTAAATTTTTGTCTCAGAGTACCAGACTCTGCTTCTTCTCCTAAGTGTATTACCAAGAAACTTCTGTATGGAAATTTGCTCTCTGCAGAAAAAAGTTATAGGGGCTGAAGTTACCACACACTCTGCCTTAGATCTGTGGGTTCAGACATGCCCAAGTGTACCATGAAGCACTTTATCATATTGAACAAGTCGATCTGGGCTTTGTTCAGACAAACACTGGTGAACATTAACACCCTAGATAATTACCTACTACTATCCCTTCTTGTTTTGAGTAAATATAGGGAGAAAGTTATGGAGGAATAGTTTTGTGCCATTTTACACAGTGACAGACTTGGTTTTGGCGTAGTAATACATCTTGAACATTTTGTTAATTTTTCTCTTTACATCATGAAGTTCCATGGCATGTATTTATTAAAGGTTTGATTGAACATAAAGAACACTAAGTAGTCTCCTTTTCTTGCTTTGATTGTGAGTGCTGTTGCAGCATGCTGCACAGCTGAATTGGTAGGATTCTTAACTGTGATAAAGTTGTACATCTTGTGGACATAATATTGCTCAGACATAGTAGCTGTCTGCACTACTGCATGTTAGCTTTTATAGTCTGCTGAGTGCATATTCCTCTTTAAATTAACCTTAAGTAGCTTCTAGATTTACTTTGTTCTAGTTAATAACGTATTTTTATGCTGATATCTAATTACATAGCATAAGGTGTTTGGGTTGGGTTTTTGTTTGTTTGTTGTTTTTTTTTTTCCCTGATCATATAAATATCAGTGTCTCTGGCTGTGTGGATCCTGGACATTTGGTTGTGAGAGTTCTAGGACTCAGTACACTCTGATCCTTTAAGGCATCCATATATTTTTCTTCTTTCTCAAGGCTATGAACTTTATACCCTTTTCATTATAAAAAATTGATGGCTTGTGCCTATACTTGTAGACTTATATTCCATATATATGGATATCATTACAGGGTTTTTTATATTTGGTATTCACTGAAAGGCTTTTGTCTTAAAACACAGTAGCTGTTCAACTGATATTCTCAAAAGAATAGTCAGTCTCTCAGACATGGAATCTGATTTTTTTACAATGCCATCGATTGTCCATGAATAATGTATGATTATGTCAGTCACCACGAAGGCTGAAGTACTTAGGAAATCTATTTAATGACATTTTTAGCCAAGCTGCATTGAATGCTGTTGTGGATTAAGTAATGGTTCTTGATAGCATTTGGAAAGTTACTGTTGTTAATTTCTGTTAGTACGGCTCCCAGCCAGCCACTGTGTTTAAGTCAGCTTGGTTATCTTACAGTCAGGACTTTGGCAAACCACAGCAATCAGTATTTCTAGATATAGTGCAAGCAGACTGTGATTTCACTGACATATATTTAATTCTAGATTGCATTAGAGTTGCTCTCCACATATCTATCAAATGACTGAAATCTGACTCCATTTACCCTGGCACTTTAGTCGAATAAACACTAATAACTGCAATGCAATTCAAGCTTGAATTTTGTATCGTTATGGTACAAAGTCTGAAGAAAAGTAGTGACTAGAGGTAGTATTTACTTTGTGGATAATTTATAGATTTTACTAGAACTCTGTGAATAGTAAATGATTCATCCACATCTTCAAAGCAGTGCTTATATTATGAATGCAAAACAAATAATTTTTATTAGTTTTGAATTGAGCACATATAAAGACAACAGCTTTAAAATGTTAACAATTAGAAAAGAATAGTGACATTCAAAATGGGAAGTGTTGACAAAAACTGTATTAACAACAAAATGAATGGCAGAAGAGCCTTGCAGCATCTAAAGCAATGATAGGGACTGTTATGTAAGCTTTTGAAAATAATTGAGAGATAAGTGATTTTTAATGAAAATAGACTGAGTTTCCACTGATGATGAAGATTTGGATGCATTTACCAGGAATAGGACAATTATTTTAAAAAGATGCCATACTTACTATTGACAAAGTTCTTTTCCGGAGCTTTGCATAAGGAGTTCTTAGGCAGGTAACAGCAAAGAGAACAGTTTGTTTTAAAAGACTGAGGAAAAAGCAGGGGATTTGACAATCTCCAATGTCCTAAATAAAGAACCTTCATTATGTTTGTCAAAAGTGAGTTGTATTCCTTCACTCTAAATAGTGCTGCAGCTTGCGTTCATCTAATCACACAAGGAGACAGGAGGTTTTATCCTGCTCATTTCCTTCTTCACTCAAGTGCAATTTGGCCTGAGATGATGATGACTCACAATACACTTTATTAAAAATCTTAAATAGAAAAAAAGACAAATTCCTGTCCCTGTGTACAGAAGCCATTAGCAACCGATTCTGCAGGAACCCATGGAAAGAAATAAACAGGAACAGAACAGAAAATTCATGAAGATCTCTGAAGAGGGAGAAGTCTGACACAGTACAGTAAGGCGCAGATCCACACAATATATGCCATATGTGCTGAAGGTGAAAATATTTGGAATTTTTTTCTCTTCACTAAAAGAATTAGATCTGAGTAATGGTGATCTTGCAGACATTAATGTTATTCTGAGACTGGAGGTAACCAATGAAAGGTCATGCTTTTAAGGGAGCGTGTAGAGACCTGGGGAGAATGTGGAAGTCTCTGAAGAAATACATGTGATCAACTAGGTATTTTGAGTTCAATACGAGTAAGGAAAAATACACAAGAAATTGCCTGATTGCTATGACCTTAACTTAAACAAGGACCTTGCAGATGAAAGCCCACTTTGATACCATCGACCCACTTTGGGTTTACCTTAGCTTTAACCTAACAGAAACTGAATATTCAGTACTCTCTTTGTGAAGATCACAAGGTTTTAGAAGTTCTAAAAGATCTAAGTAAGAATTTGTGCCTTATGATATGATAAAATCAAGGCTGAACCCTCAAGTCCTACAAAGTGTTTTTTACTACTAGCAGACAGATACAAAGTGATTGTCCAAGCAATAAATTTTTCTCATGTAAAGAAAAAATCTTATGTAGGATTGCTTGTGATCAACCTGAAGATTCTTAAAATTACATTCCTATTAAAGGTGACTAGGTACAGGGAATTGGAGATGCCTGGGCCTCTGATTCAGTGATGTTAAGCAGTTTGATTATCCTTCCCTCCTCAGTGCGTCTTATGTGTATTTAGCACTCACAAAATAAAAAAAAAAAAAAAAAACCAAGCCAATAGATCTTACTTTCAGCAGAATAATAAGCCTGTAGCATGTTGAGTGAATGAGATTTTTTCCTCTTGTTCTGTTAAAACAGTTGAAATAGCCAACTACTGTTGTAGGTCTTAAGAGTAATTGTCAATGGAAACAGAACATCAATACTAAAGATTAAAAATTACTCAAGAAATAAGTAACTATTTATCTTGTTTTCCTCCTTGCTAGTTACTGCAGTTAATTTTTCTTACAATTGGATGTAGATATTATTTTACTTCTATTAGCATGCACTTCTTGCACATCTTTTCCATCACAAGCATGGATCACATTAATCTATCATTTCTGTCCTTCTTTTACCTGCCTGGGACTGACTACGTTGTCATTCTTTAAGTATAGCATTTGAATGACTATAGTAGAGATATGTAGCATTATGTATTTAAGCTATTTTTGATCTTCTTTAGGAAATCTCTTGTTTTGCTACGGTGATGCTATTATTGGCACAGATTTCAGGAGCACCAAACTTTCAGACTGTGTTCTTGGAAGAAACTATTAGCATTGAAAGGGAGGGAAGAAGACTAAGAAGCATGTGACTGAGCAAACTTGGTGGAGAGGAAGCTGCTTGTGAGTCATCCGTGTGCCCTGGCAGCAATGAAGGCTGGTAATAAGCGGGTATATGTTAAACTGCAGTTAGATCAAAGGAGGTGATTATTCCTCTTTATGTGGCCTTTCTAGGCCACTTCTTTAATGTTGTATCCAGTTTTCATCTGCTGATAGAAGGAAAATTATAAACTGCAGCACACCGAGTGAAGAGTCACCAAGATAACTGGGAAACTGATGTATTTTCACTGTGAGGAGAGGCAAATAGGGGCTCGTTCATCTTGAGGGAGAGTGGAAAGCTAACAGTGGCCTGTCAACACCTCTTAGGAGGTTAGCAAGGGAACAGAGTCAGGCTCTTCACTGAGATGTGTGGTAGGAGAATGAAAGGCTAGAGTTGTGAACTAAAAAGGGAAGATTCAGGCTGCTAGATATAAACTTTTTCACCTTGAAAACACCTATAAGCATGGATGATTTCAAGACCTGCCTTGAAAAAGCCCTGTGCACCTCAGTCTGACCTTATGGCTGACCCTGTGTTGAGCAGGAGATTGGACTGGACCACAGACTTCCTGAGGTCCCTCATAACTTGACTGGTCCTATGAACCTATGTAAAATAGAAAAACTTCTGCAGACAGTCTTAAGATCACCTAGGAGACATTCTTTGGCTGAGTTCCCCTTTTGGTATTCTATTATTGTCATGTTTAAGAGAAACTAAAACTGTAGACAGCTGAAGTGGTCTTTAAAACTTACACCTGAACAAAAATAAGAGGGCCCGTTCGATCCTGGAACTAAATGTGCTGAAGGATCTAGGCCCTGCATTTTCTGGCTGCTTCCTGAAGGCAACTTAGGCAGAAATAGACAAAGTTTGGGTCTGATTCATCTTTCTGGCTTGCTGTCCCCTCCTTTTGAGCCAGAAAGGGAAGAGGCACAGTAATGTATATCAGTGATGCATCAGGATAGCACATTAATGCACCAGTCCTTACAGGGATCTGACTACTTGAGATGTTACTGAAGTGAGAATTTTTAAATGTGATCAATTTTGAAATATAAAAAGTGTGATTGAACAGACCAGGTGTCAATTTTGGGACCACACTTTTCTAGCTGGCTATAATGTGTCATAAATGAGAAACTGGGAGTTACAAAATGAAGTTAAAAGTTTGCAAAGAATCTATTAGCTGACTCTCCTCTCACCTCTGCAGAAAGTGTAAAGCTACCTTGGAAGGCTGTTTGTTTCAGAGAAGCTTGATACTCATTTAAAAAGACTCCCTACTCTTGCACTTTTACATAATTCTCTGTAGTCTTAGCATCCCACTCTGCCCACACTCACAGCTCTGTCCTCCTCTAACATTTGCTGTCTTGCTGACTGCATCTTCATATTCAGTTTTTTAAACTCTTTATTTTTTAGGACTGAATTACTTTATCAGAAAAAACTCATAGGATTTGTATCCTATTAAGAAACAATGAACTTGTTCTTCATGGCTGGTAAAATGGTGACAATCATTCTCATTTGCACAAAAATTCATTTCAAAGCTTCTAGCAAATTGGTATACGATGACAGGTGAAGAACTGTAATTCCATTACTAAATTGCGGTCATTTCAAAGGGTCAAAATAAGCAGCTGTTTAATAACCTTGCTCTTGCAGAAAGTGATGTGGAAAGTTTGAATAAAAGATATTGTGTATCCTTTTTAATGCATCTTAATAGAGAAAATAATCTTCAACTGAATAATGGTTTTCAGAATCCTTAGTTGATTAAGTCCTAGCAGGATATAAAAATGCCATACTGCATAGTTATTTGCTGGAGATATTAGAGTATCTGTCTTTGCAGTATACTTGGAAGAGAAGTCACTCACAGCCTCAGATAGCATGGTTTCTCTATGTAGTGCCTTCAGTCGTGCGTGTGGAATCAGACAACCTAAGTAGACTAACTGAGGAGATAAGAAGGTGGCCTGTTTCCTCATAATCTTCACTCAGGAAGGAATTAAAAGCAAATGCCATATCAGTTTTCTTTGTCTAGTCACTGGGAAATTATGCTCAGGAGTGATGTTTGGAGGTGTGCCTGTAATCAGAATGATGTTTCATTTCATCTGCTGAAAGGTTGGTTACAAAATGAGTACGGGGATGGAAAGAAGAGACAATCATCTTAAAATTATGAGGAATACATCACGTCTCTGAGCCAGCTCAAGGCTTTGTGAGAGTGTAGATAGAGCTTGCTACTTCTGATACTGTCAGGGGCAAGATGTCAGCTGCAGTTGCTTAGGGGGATCTTTTCTTCCTTGCAGTATCTGCGTTCTCCAGCTCAGCCTTGCCCTGTGTGGTAGCAGTAGGGCTGAAGGGATGTTTGAGGGAGAGGAGCTGCATGTGATGCTGACATTGTTGGGTCTCTTCTCCAGCCACAGCCACCTCAAGAGTCTTCTGTCACAGGCATGTTTTACTTACGTGTAGAGTAAGGTCCGTGTCTCCTGGTTGGCTGTTGTAAAACCAGTGTGGAATGTGCATTGTGGAAAAATAAGAATAGCTAGTTCTTCTCTTCAGGATATCTGCGTTTGATCATGCTCCCTGTAAAACACTTGGAGGAAAACTAACCCTATCAAACAGGAAGAAATCCATAGAATTCTCATGACATGACTTGTCTCCTAGTTGGTGTCATTTCACAGAGCTTCATTAATGCAGCTTGTATATTTAAAATGATGAATAAGCGGGCAATTTTACTTCCCTCCATGTTATATAGAAGCCTGGACATTTTTCTGCTTCTCGCATCAACAGATGTTGTTCCAACATAATCTATTTAGTTTGATGGAAGCTCAAATTCCTAGAGAACTAGAGAAGTCCCTAGTTCTGGAGATTAACTGGCTCTAGCTTGTCAAGGTTAGATTTGTTTTGTCGCATTCGTTTTAGCAAGCATCCTTTGTCTCAGACAATAAAATAAATTGTATAATGTCAGGATAAGTAGCAGTTTCTGTACATAGATGTGTGTATTTATACCTATTTAAAAATCCATGCAAAAATTTGATTTATGTTGTTGAAGAACTCCTTAGGATGATAGAGCTCTCTCTACTTCCTCCAAGGACAGAGTACTAGTCTTTCTTTTTCACATCTGAACTTGATATAAAGAGCTGAAGTTGATATAATTTAGGCTCTCATGAGGCTCTGAAGCATTAGCTTGGCTTTAACTGCATAGAACATCCATGTTTTCAGACACAGTGTTTTAGAGCAAGTTTTGAACTAGAGCAAATGGTCTTAGGAGGAAGCAGTTGGGCAAATTCATCTGGTGCTTCTTACAGTTTTTGAAAGCAGAATACTTCACAGCTGCTCATGAATGCATCATGTTTCTATTTCAGGGTACACCTCTTGGTTATTAAAATAGCTGCAGAGCATGCCCAACATAGAGTGTTATAGTACTTTGAACCTTGCTAGGTCAGAAGTCTGTCAAAGGATCAGGAGAACTAAGCAAAGACCATGTGCATGGGCAAAGGCCATGTGCATCTTTCACATCCCATCTGCTTTTGAAGTAGCTGTGTTGAAAAAGAGTAGAATGTACAGTCTGGTGTTCTTCCTCTTTCATATAAAAACAGATGGTGGATTTTTTTTTTTTTTTAAAGTGTCCCCAAAATGTATGGGTTTTACAGCGTAAGCTGCATTAGACAGGCTTGCAGCTTAACAAAATTGTTTTGTCTCTAATTTACAGGTGCATGCTGTACCTAACAGCACACAGAGGGTGGAGGCAGAAACTGGGAAGAGAACTGTGAATTGTGTCACTTCAGTGATCTTCTGTGGAGTTGTGTTGATTTTCCTATGAGAAGGATGTGACATAGCACTTTAGAAAGAATTTTGTTTTGCTCTTCCCAAATTTCTACTGTAAAGAGTAGTCATAAGAATTAGAGCCACATTTCACTTCAGCAGGGATGCAGTTCACTCTCACTCTATATTTAGTCAATTCAGAAGGATAAAACACAACTCTACTTGTCTTTTATAGCTGACATCCATAGATGCTCCAGCACAAGATGGTGTTACTGCTCCTGATAAAAATTGATGGAGCAGTAAGATCGGGCCAAGGATGAAAACTTTTGCATCTACAATTTTGTTAATGCTTTCTTTACATGGATTCAGATTGCAGAAATCAATAGAAGAAGAGCATCAAGGTTTGCCAAATGGAAGGTAACATCTTTGGTTCAGGGAATCCTTGAATTGCTAAAGTCTGGGAGAAGTCTGTTTGGTCTTTTCTTTCAGTTTTCTAGACAGCTACTGCTGACAGTGGTAACAAGCTCTTGCATCATTTTTGGACTTCAGTAAGATTATTTGCAAAATTCTTAATAATACGAAGCATGGAAGAAATTAACCTTTTTCAGGTCATAAGTACATGCTATTCAAACATAAACAGCAGTGGATAACTCCAGCTGTAGCATTTGGAGAAAATAGTATGCCAGGATGAAGAAATTATACCTTCATTGAAATACCTTGCTCATTTTTAGTAAAGCAAAACAGGAGCAGGCAGAGAAAATTTTCCCCAAGTGTTCCTTGAAATGTCCAGAGGGCAATCAGAAACAGAGCTGCTGACATTTCTACTGGCAGTTTCTGATATGGCTTCTAAGGCAAGATAGAAAACATTCACATCCTCAAGTGAATAATTGGTTATCTTCTTTGCCAATTGTATAGGAAATTAAAAACAAGTGGAGTGTCATTTAAAAAGACTGCCAAGAGGGTAGTGGTATGTGTACTTCTAAAGAAATTGTGTCAGTCTAAGAATTAAGATGGAACTGGAATCCCTAACTAAATGAAGACATGAATAAAATAGTATATGTCAACATCTTACTGGAAAGAAGGCAATAAAAAAGATACTAATACCAAATATACAAGAAAGATAAGGTGGAATACTAATAATAATATAAGTGAAAGGAGATAAGATTCAAATTAGCTTAGTTAACTCACTACTGCAATTTTTAACATCAGAATTAAGGTGTATTGAAATTCTGGGTGTGGACAGGAAGTATATAACACTTGGGCCACATTACTGACTACTTGACAAGAACGGTAGAACATATAACTTCTCCATGGAGGATGTTACAAATGCAAACTGTAGGCTCAACAGGACATTGGAAAACTACTTAGACAAGAGATGTGTGAGAGATTTCTTTTGTTGACATGTTGGTCATTGCACAAGCTCTGTTGTGTCTCAGGATTATCAGCATTTCGCAAAGTACATCTTTTTTATTATTTATACACTTCATCACAAGTTTGTTCATTTCCCTCCTACTTCATATAACTGGAAGAAGAACTCCAGCTAACATGATAGTGAACTAATGATAATCAGGCTGATGAAGGATTTAAACAGAGACTGCTGGTAGCAAGATTTTCCTATGGGAAACAGAATGAAAGCTCTGGGGTTTACATCTGTTCATGAACTTTTGTGTAATGAAGTAAAACGTTGATTATTTATAATATGGTAGGTATGGTTCTGATTGTTTGTGCTCTTTCAAAGGATTTTATCTTAATTTCATTGTAGTAGAACTATATCAAAATCTAATTTTCAAAGTTTCATCTTTTATAAAATTGGAATGTGCTAAAAAGTGTTTATATCATTTCTGATGTGTGAAAAACAAGACATTTTGAGGTTTTAAAGGGCATTTTTAAGCAGAATAGAGTTGTATGTAGTGCAATTAGGAAAACAAATTTACAAAGTTTTAAATATTATTATGATTCAGGATACATTCCTTTTGCCATGATAGGAGGAGCAAATGGATTCATTCAAAAGTGAGTAAATCAGGAAAAGCAGTAACAGGTTCTGAGAAAAACTGTGCAGAAATAAAAAGAAAATATAAAATACAAGTATTTGGATTTGGGAGTGAGGGGTTGTCATATGTCTTAGAAAAAATGGAACTGATTTGGGAAATGATACCACTTTTTTATGGGTGGCTGAGAAAATTCTAATACCAGTAACTCATTGAAAAAGTCATTACACCAAATCAACCATGGTGAGAAACTATGACTGCTATGTTATAAAGAAATAGAGTCACTTATGAGTCTCCATGTAGGGTTTGATTTGATGTGTGGAGTTTTTTTGTGAAATCAAAGCTGTGTCTTCAGAACACCTAGAAGCTGTAGCATAAAAGCCAGTCCATTTAGGAAGAATATAACTTTTATTTCTGCATGTTCATCACACAAAGTTTTTCTTGGGGTTACAGTAGTGCTTGTTTTCTTGTAGTTTTGTCTTGATTCTCCTCAGTTATTAATGTGTTTTTTCACAAGGTCCTTTTCTTTTTCACAGATCTAAATTTCCATTTACTCATATCCATATCTTAGGAGGCCTGTAGTTCCCAGAAGGAGTTCTTTTTATAATGTTTCTCTCTGTGCTGTTACACTGACATTTTTATGTCTAAGCAAAGTTTAATAATGGAAATTAGGGGAACAGAACACTGCAGTGTAGGAGGACAAGAGAGAAAAACAGTGCTGTATTCTGAAAGGGAAAAATTTCTTTGTTGTTGTTAAAAGAATGAGGGGGTAGGATTTTTTTAAGTTGGTCCCTATTCATATGCATCCTTCTTTCCCTGGTGTTCTAAAGAAGGTGTCTGTCTACAACCCTACTGTGTCATGTGCCATTTACAGTCGGTTGCTTCTTAACAGTGGCTTAGCCTGTTACATTTATAGATAAACTTGTTCTACTCGTTACACAAAATTTCTGTAACCAATTGCAAAAAATGAGGCAGCAGGGAGGGGAGAGGAGGGTACAGAGGAAGGAAGGACAAAGAAAATATGAAAAAATTTTCAGGATCCTTCTGCCAGGGAAGAAAATAAAATTCAGCTTCCCATAGGCATATAGTGGATAAGACATTCTTTGCTGGTGATTTTTATGAGCATCTAAAGTTCCATTTCCCAGATTCCTATTGGTAGCTTGTAACTTATATGAACTTGTTCTATAGCCCTGGTGGTAGCACAGAGCAATTTTTAAAGCAATTACAGAAAATAGATGCAGCTACAAAGAACTCTCCATGTATTATTTAAAAGGTAGGAGAATCTTAAATTATTAATTAGTTATTAGACATGAAAATACCTATTTAGAGTAAGACTCAGGTTTTGACTTCCCAGTGGTGCCAACACTGGAATCTAGTTAAACTAGTCTAGAATCCCTCCCTCACACCAAACACCAGCTGAAAACAAGAATCCAATGAAACAACTCTCCCATGCAAAAAAAGTTACTTTACCTGTTAGGTTTGTGTATGTAAACACTGAACTAGTGAAAGGAGTTTGAATAATTGTTTGTAAGCCTAATCTTTGCAAGGGAGTTCACAAAGGTTTTTGTTGATGCAGAATTCATTCCATCGTTTCAGAGTGTTTTCTACTGTCAGTCATTGTCTGGTTCACAAAAAACTTAATGTGGTTAAGAAATTTTAAACAAAAGTTCTTCTCAGCTGTAGGGAAATGAATGGAAAAGAGACTTCAACCCAAACAAATTATAAAAAGTACTCTTTCATATCTTTTTTTTTTCACACTGATAAGATATTAACATTTTTTTGTAAATGTTACCTGAAAGACTTAAAAACATTGGCTAATCAAAGGTCCCAAGAAATCCATTGGATATATGGGGAAAATATGTAGTTTCCCTAACTTCCTCAGCAAGGTAGTGATAGAGATGAGTAAAGAGGGGCATAAAATTTCCGCAGACTTGCGGAAATGGGGACTACAGCTCTAAGTCAAATGTTTGTTGAAGGGTTCTACGTTTTTATCTGTGCATTTTTTAATTTTATGTTATTAGTAAGTACTGCTTAGATAGGAGATATCCTGAAATACATTGATTACATATCAGAAGCAATTTCAAAGAAAAAAGCAAAATTGTGCATAACTTTTGAATTTTCATGAGTAAATAGGTTCTCTAATGATTATTCACTTGCTTTCTCTTTGAACATGCAGGAGCAGTAATACTTTCTGCTTGTCAACATTTACACAAAGTCCATTTTATTGAGCTGAAATACTGATTTGTAGTATTCAGGCTGATTCTCTTTTGCAAAATCTCATGACAAAACGGTTCTTGTCACCTGTAGTGGAAAGATTAGGATTCATAATCTAAATTCTCTGGTATTTTAATGATGCAGGAGTTATAATTACAACTGTTTCATATGAAGGGAGAGTGAGTTAATTCAGCCTTTTCTGAGATACTGAAATGACAAATATATCTCTTATTTCAAAGGATGACTACAAAGAATCCCAGCTGGCATGCCTCATAAATACACAGCATCTCTTTGTCTTCCAGGGGGTTATCAATGTTTGTTATACAGCACTTCATTTCTCGCAGCATTGCATGTCAGTATGAATGTACTTTAGTTCATTTTTTTAATAACAGGGAATTAGTTGGTGTTTGTTGCACTAAGTGTCAGATTTACTGAATATGGATATTGTCTTCCAGTCCTTTCAGACCTCTGATCTCTGCGTAGTAGTGTGTTTCTATAGCATTGCAAAAAAATAAGTCAGATTTTCTCATACTATAGTATACTGTACTATCACCTTGTCAGTTTTTAATTCTGTTGCTTACTGTCAATCCAAATTAAATTTCCAGCACCAGAACAGATGACCTTAGAAATGATCCTAGCATTTCAAATCTGAAAATATTGTCTTAGCAGATTGAAGTCAAGCATTAGCAACAAGAAGCACATTAACAGAATGCTAATAGAAGCAAACCTTTCCTCCCTGCCTATGACTTTAACCTCCTGGTCACTCCTCAGTCATTTAGTCAGCTTCTGTCATTGCAGTGTTATACAATGGAAACCAAAAAAGTGCTGCTTTATAACAGCACTGGAAATGAGAGGTATATAAACTTTGGACTTAAAAAGCTTTGAGGGAAGATATGACCATGATGGCTCATGCAGTCCAGAAAAATTTATTAGTAACAGTAACAGGAACAGTAATCAAAGGATTCCATTGAGGTAGGCATCATGCATTATTAATCCTGCCATTGTTCAAGAACCTGAGGACTGGTTGCTTCATCTGCCAGCTCAGGTGGCTGCTGTTTAGGCTGTGCTTCTAACTGATTTTCCAGCTCATGCAAAGGTGCAGGAGAGCACATGTGTGTGCAATGTACTGTGAACTGTGCAATTTCTATTCTCAACAATGTATGGAAACACGGATCTGGCATCCACACAGTTCTCAAGGAAAGTCATGCTGCTGGATAAGCTTTAGGGTCTTCAGCACTTCCTATTGCCAGTGTGGTTGGACTGGATGGAGGGGTGCTTGGAGCCTGGATGAAGGCAAGGTTTTTTGAGTACTTTTCTGTTCTGGGTCTGAGCTGCATCTGGGTATGTGGATCAACATGTGAAGAGAGATTGGGTGTGTCTGGGCTACAGCAAAGGCTTGAGTATGTAGTATAAATGCACAGTATGAAGCCAATAGTATAAGCTCTTACATAGGCTATTCACAAACAGCAGAAGAAAAACATTATATTAGTCTTGGTCTAATTAGATAAAATTCTTTTAGAAGATTTCTATGGTTTATTATTTGAATAATAATAATAATATTCCTGTTGTCTGTTTTCCTGTAGAGGTGAATCTTACCATGTCCTCCATAATCTTTTCCCAGAAACATCACTTCTTGCTTTCTGTTTCTTTGTGTTCTTAGGGCAGACTTTTAGATTCTATTCACTACATCTTTGCTTTCATTTCACTTTCCAACTATTCCCTCTTTGCATTAGTCTTGAATATAAAAAGAATTTTAATACTGTAAAGTTGCATTCAAATCAAAGAAAAAAAAGAGATACTAAAAAAGAAAATAAGAAGACATTTGGAACACCAAGACAAATGAACACTCCTAAAACAATATTTCTTGAATGCTGTGCTCTGCCCTCTCAACATATGAAAAAAAACCCCAAAACTCACTTTTCTGTTTTTTCAAGTGTTCTCCTTTGAGTGACAATGAAGTGGTTTGTGAGGTGACTTCATTTCTGACACCAAGGCATGCCCTGACGATTACCTATGTTTCTTGGCTTGTGAGACACCCTAAGGAATGTGGGAAGGAAACAACCCAGAAGCTTGTTCTCTAAAATACCAGCAAACATCATTACAGATACAGTGCATTAGCAGCAAGAGCAGCTTGGGGAGTCACTGGGGAAATGTTCTCATCCATTTCTCCCTGCTTCAGCTCTTGCATGATATAATTGCAAATTGTCTCCCCTTCAGTCCTGTCCCTGGGTCTCTTGAAAGAAGTCTTTGATAGACAATGTTCTGCAGTCAGTTTTGGTTTCAGAGTAGCTGTTAGGAGGCCTTTAGTGTATATAGAGGCTTTTAGAAAGGATGAAGGAATAAGTACAAAACATTTAAGAGATTCAGGTAAACAAGGTTTCATCCCCCTTTGGCTATAGTTCAGGCACATATTTTATTGCAAGGCTTAAGTATCAATCTAGAGGCTAGCATCCTTTCCTCCCTGTGCATGCAAAATGAATTCAATAGGCTGAATTATTTGGTCTACAAAAATCAGTATGCATCTCTTGCCATGTGGTAGAACATTAGCTGAATCTCTGCCTCTCACATAGGGCAGTGGGTACTAATCTGTGAGAAAATGGAAATGTGTTGACTAGTAAGCCTGTATAAGCACAGCACATTCCTGTTGCTGAGATAATGTACTCTTTTAGTCTTTCCACGAGTCAGACTTAATGAAAAAATCTGGTAGGTTCATTGGCTTATGTTCACCAGCAAAAATCCTCAGTGATAATGGTTGGTTATTCCGTTTGTCAAATAATTCAGAAGATATGCTGTGAGAGAAAAAGTTTTCCTCTCCAGTGCTGCTAAGGAAGCTAAAATGTTTTTCTCTTTTCATCTTTGTTCAATTTTCATTCTGTTAATGAAATAATTGAGAATCAGGCCTTAAAAATATGATTGCTTTATTAATAATGGATGGGCAACATTAGAAAGAGCTAATCAACCTGTTAGACTGTTCTTTAATAATGTGTACAACATAAAGTTAGCATCGTAACACTCTCATTTGAAGGGATATTTTCCCCAGTGGTTGTATTTTCATGATACCTGACTCATCTAGTGCAAGTGGTGATTTTAAATCCACTACTCAACACTTATCATTGCTGTCAACTGAAATACATTGGACTGGATTTGTAACACGAGTAAGGTAATATAGCTATATTTAGGTGAGATGAATACACTGATTTATACTATCCAGAACCTTAAAATACAGTTTAGACCAGCTCTCAGTGGGACTCAGGATCACTCACCCACCCTTGGCTGTCTTCAGTGTACTCCTCGTGTCCCATGCGCCCATTTCCTCTCCTTGCCTGACGTGTAGCGGCACTGCCTTTGTGTTGCACAATCCACTAGTATAGCTTTCCTCTTTTTCTCTCTAGCTTTCATTTCAATTTGCATAATTAAGCTAAGCATGGCGCCACCTCAAATTTAGTTATAACAGCCTGCAACTGGCTTTTCAAAATAATTTTTTTATCTTGTGTTCCTGTGTGTCAGCCTCCAGCATGCAGCAGTAGTTTTGAAGTGCTCTATATATTCAACAGTTAGGAGATGAAGCATTAGTAAAATCGAACAGATCTTTATGATGTGTTTATTTACTAAAGTGAGAGCTCAATGACATTCCTGAGATCTTCACACTCTTCCCATTAACATAATTTTTTAAAGAAACAATGTGTGTTAATTGTCCTACACCCCATGTAGTAACAGCATAAGCTGGGGCATGTCTTTAAGTGGAAATACATAAAATTGAAAAACTGGGTGAAAGACAGCATGTGCTGAAAGGTGCTTTGGTAATGGATGTGTGCTTTGTCAGTCTTGGCTTTTATTTACAATAGTTGAAAGAGACCTTGTCAAGCAAAATATTGCAAATGTGCTGTTAATCTTGTGATTTCCTGTCATTTCTACTCTAAAATGCACCCTAAAGTTCTGGCAATGTAGCTCAGTAATAATAAAACCTCATTTTATTTTGTATAAACATGTATATAACATAAGTTTAATTAGACACACACATGTAGTAATATGTATAATACATATGCACACATGTATGCATCCACTGTATGTGTGTTTATAAATGTCTTTCCTATAAATACAGTCATTACAAGAAACTTCGCAAATCCAATATGTCAAGTTTTGGCAAGATTTTCAGAACGATTTTCTTGGTATTTGTTTTTTGTTTGTTTGTTTGTTTGGTTTTTTTTTTTTTTATTCTTTGGCCACTAAGAAGAAGCCATTCCCTAGAGTATCTTTGCCAATGAACTGATCTTTTTTCAGCTCCTCTGAGTGCCTGATAAAAAATTGCAGCATCCCTTAATGCACTGCCCAGGAAAGGTAAGGAAAGACATCATCAAGCAATCAATCAACTTCTGCAGCCAAAGCTAAGTCAGCAATGACATTAATATACACACACATGTGTGATGTTGGCCCTTACAGGAGCCTGGGAGAATCCCAAGCGTTGGACCCTGTCCAGGTGTGCAGAGTGAACAATAACGCAAGAAAGTCAAGTGCCTCCTGTCAATAAGCCTTTTCTGTTGACATCTTCAAGAAGAAATTCCTTAGGAGCTCTTCAGATCACACACTGAAATCTTGCCTCCTTTAATCTTGGCCACATCACTTCTCTGTTCCGTCCTCTGTGTCATCCTGAAGGTTTCCTTACACTTCAGCTCAGAGGTGAAGACTGAATACTGCAAACCCCAGATTTCTAATACAAGGTGTATTACACAAAAGAAAGTTATTTAGCTACCAGTAGTTATAAATCCTGTGAACTAATAGGCTGGGTGACCTTGTAATCTATCTACACACTCACTTTGATGTCAAATACTGGGAAAAACACTTGGCACTCTGCAGAAGGAAATCATGAATTCACATGAAAATGTGCTTTTTACAAAGTTGTGTTAAAACAAAACAATGAAGAATATATTTCTGCCTGTATAAACATTCCACTTTCACCCTTGCCTTCTGGTTTAACCTTTTCTTAAACTGTGTAAGACAGTCTTTTGTTGAAGGAGACAGTGGAAACCTTTATATCAAAAGATAGTACCATAATGAGATACGGTGCTATATCTTTTTCATATCTGACTTTTATTCTTCAGCCCTCAAAAAACCTCCAAAAAACTTAGAAACAAAACACCACACTTATTTGCTGCACATGTAATAGCACAAAATAAACCCAGTTATGAATGCTTTATTCTGCTTGCAAACCCCATTCTTCCCTCCCCTTCATTCTACACAGATTCTGCACTAGTGCCTGCAAACAGTAGCAGCAGCATGAAAAAATGTTCTTTTCTACCATTAACTGTCTTTAAGATATTGCTTGGAGAGGTTTTCCCTGTTTAGTAGTGCAGAAAACGATTAATAACTGCTAATACTTTATGACATTTAGAAAAACTGAAAAGATATTATGCAAGATCAGTCACTGCACTTCTCTCCTGTTGTGAAATCATGGAACAGTGCAAATCCTGCCTGGCCTTCCTGCAACACACTGTAAATCTGTATGCAGAGGGCTTTTTTTTTTGTTGTTTTTTTTTTTTTTTTTTCTGGAGGTCTCTACATATTGCTCATCTTGGAGCAGCCACTCTGACTGTAGCATGAAATGCCCTATGGACTGCTCCATTTCTCCTTTTGATCCTGCATTTTCTGGGCAGAACATATCTCTAGGGCTTCAGCTTGGGACACCGAGATAAGGATGAATAGTGCAAAGGAGTGTTTCCTGGGTCTGGGAAAAAATGTGTGCCTGAGGCTAGAATCAGAGCCAGAACCACCTCTGCAACACCCATATTGTTAGTGAAAGCTGATGGGTATAACATGCATAACAATATATTTTAATATTTTCATGATTTTCATGCAGTTTGAAAAGCAGTCCTAAAAAAAGGCTTATTTAATCTTATGCTGTTTAGGTGCTCTTAGCTGCTGCCCTTTCCAAGTACACACATCTTAAATCTGGAAAATCAGCATGTGTTTCAGTGTCCATTTACTCACCCTGATATGGTGGCTCTTCAGTGCCTCTACAAAGGGTCAAGTACAAGCAGGGAAGGGCAACAGCAAAACATCACCTTCCTAAGCTGTAGCCAAGTGGTAAATAATTGTCATCTTATTTCATCCTTCTTCTTGCAAACACACCCTGCACTGTGCACATCTGATGTGCACCAGCATCCACCGGAATCTACTCCTCCAGTTGCTTCTGAAATGACTTTCCCCCATTTTAAACAACAGTTGCTCTTCCTGTTCCAGATCTTGCTTGCTGTTGATTTCATACTCCTTCTCAACTTACCTCATTGTTACATGCTTTTATACTGCATTTGATTTTTCTCTCAACTTACTGTAAAAAGTCTATTGCTATAGTTGGATAATTGAACCTCTTCCAGCTGTGGGTGGCTTATATAGCCAAGATTTGTTTTGCATGTAAATGGAACATATTACGTGTCAATTGAATTGAAAAGCAGCTCTTAAAACTCTGTTTAACTTTTATTAAGTTTCAAAATTATTATGCCCTATGCCTAAATTAAGTTTGGGAGCATTTAATTTTCAATTTTGTTTATCTTGTTATGTAGTCTTATTTGGCTAATTAATGCCTTTTTGGCTTATTTGACATTCCCAGCAATAATTTCTCATGCAGAATATAATTGAAAAATGAAAAAAAAATTAATTAAAGACAATTAACCTCCTTCACCTATTACTTTCTAAATCTACATACTTTGGGGATTTTTTACCTATTTAAGCAAAATAATTTGTGACTGTAATCATAAACTTGGGAGGTTTTATGCATTGGTTTAAATAAAAAATGATGCTATGTAAATTCTTGAGCTTACCTTTCTGGCTTTTATACTGGAGTAGCTACATACAGAATTTTTAGAGCTTCGCAGATTATCACTTAAGGGTGTGGAAATCTCTGATGGTTAGTGCTTTATCACATCCTCAATGGGACTTCAAAGAGTAATTAAAGCAGTGTCAGGACTGTCCCTGTGTCTATGTTGAAATGGTGATATCATTAGTTGATTAGAGTAATCAGCTTATCTAAAAGAGTCTTGAGCTCGGTTTTGGTTGTAATATTGAGATGAACCTGAAACTCTGAATTGTGAGTACTTTTTGAGCTTGGTATCTGAATTTAGATTATGAAGGAAGAAGACACAACTGAAACAAAGTGTAATAAAAAACAAAAAAATGTGCCTAGCTGATAAAAATAATGGGATTGGTTCCATTTAAATATTGCATGATTTGTTTTCAGATTTTAGATGAGCTGAAGTGCTGAGTTCTCATTAGGGACATGTTTGGAAGCCATATTGATTGAAACATTTAAATCAAGAATGAAAATTGTGGTAAATATCAGTACAGAAGTTTTCTAACTTACTTTCTTCCGAAGAGGAAGTCGGTGTTTAAACCTATTTAAGGATATAATTTTTGGACTTTTTCTAAATTAAAACTTAGTACTTCAGTGTAATTGATGTCAACCTCCTTGAAGTTGGAATACACTGGCCAAAATGTATAGCAGGACGGAAGAGGTGCATGCAGTATGGTATCACACTGGTATTTTTTACATTTCATAGAAACCTGACACCAAAGAGGTTGTCTAATACCCTAGACTACAAAAAGATATCTCCATGTTGTTTCTGTGAATGAAACTACTGTGGATGGCCAAGAGGTGTACACTTAATTAATTTATTAATTTATTTATTTATTTCGAGTTCCTTCTATTTGTGGAGGCTTTAGTTGCAAATATTTCCTTAAATCTTCCTTCTGGGACAGTGGCTGTAACACACGTGCACACTAGTCAGAGTGCTGCACATTTTGGTTTTGTCCCACCTTGGGGTAATATCTGACCTCCAGAATGATCCATCTGAAAATGGTGTGGCTAATGCAGTTGTTAATCATCTTTTTACTTAAGGTGCTACAGTAGTATAGTGATATTTTCATTTCACATCTTCAGGAAGGTCCTTTTCATGTTCTATTGACTTTTAACATTGCCCATACTGTTTGGGGGTAATTTTTATAGCCTTTATAATATCCTTAAATGTAAATATTTTTATTTTTCCCATTATAGTTGATCTTCACATCTACTAAGAATTCATTTTATGTACTACCTTCTTTTTTTCTTTCAAAACTGTTTTTAAATCATGCTTTTACATCATCCTTTTGATTCCCTATTTCCATTTTTAGATATTAATTCCAGAAAATATCAGCTCAGTTCACCTGCCTCCTAGAACACCTCTCTTGTTTTAATTTAAAGCTTGACTCTCAAGCAGCTTCTGTCTCTCTAGCTTTTACCCTTTTATGTGTTCTGAGATGCTCCTCATTTGGAGCTGTGCAGTCATATTTTCAACTTTTCTATCAGGTGATCTCTACATGATCATTATTTCACTGTGTTCTCCCTATTTTTCAGATTCCTAATGTTTATGCTTATAAAACTGAAGTTACTTCAAAGGAAACATTTTCCACCCTGTAGTATGTACTGAGGTTGAAATTCTTCTTGCTCTATTATGTTTCTTAGGCTTTATATAAACAAAAGTAGTCAGAGCAGCATGTATATACAAGAGCAGATAAAAAGTTTGAGGGGAAAATTCTCATAAATAAAAATTACCTAGAGCGTGATTGTCAGAAGAAAACTATATATATCTCTGCTAGGTCTTGCATTTGGCAAGTTTATGAACTCTGGGAATCTTTTATTATGAGTTTGACAAATATTTGAACTGCTGTAGTAAATGATACACTTTATAATCTCTAGAAATACTTAATTTCAGGGATCACAGATTTTAAAGGACCTATGAGGAAAGCAGATGAGTTAGTAACTTACATCTTGCATCCATTACCACTGTTTCTTCTAATTTATTTTAAAATACAGTTGTCATTTCTGAGGTCATTGATCTTGATAGAAATTGGTAAACCAAGGTTCTGTTAGAAAACCAGTTTTCCTGGTACTTGCTATGTTTGCCTATTAGAACGTCTGTGAAGATAGCTTGAGAGTTCTTGGTAATCAGAAGATATCCAATGCAATAGTCACAGGCTGAAACTACTGGAGGCTGAGTTGTGAAATTCAAACTGGAGTCTTTCAGAGCTCTTTCAAGTTTGTTTTTGTTGTTTTTTCCCCAAATTAGAGATACTGGTAACTCATGTTCAATTTTTACCAGTTCCAGTCCAGTTCCAGTTACTCAGTTCCAGTCGTACAACTGAGGCATACTGTAATCTCTGTGAGAGAAAGATCTGAAGTTCATGTGAGATAGGCAAACACTTTGATATGACAATCTGTTGTTCACTGTGAATATTTAGAGATGCTTCTGTGTGATGCTTATCAGTGTAATAACATTTGAATGATACAGGTACATTATTATTTTTATAGTTTATGGCAGAATAGGTAAGTGCTACTATATTTATTTTTAAACGAAGAAGCGAACAGTGTAGATGAAATGAGATGCTCCAGGGCTCACAAGAAACCCTTTGGTAGGTCTGGGAATCAAACCCTGCTCTTTCCAAGCTCCCCTCCGCATGGGACCCTGTTAAAACTATGTAAGCAGCACATAGGCATGTGCCCAAAGGCAGTCAGCTGTAGAAACTGAGCCTGAGGAGGTAGGAGGAGGCTGTGACCACAGGCATGTTTTCTCTTTTAATGCAGCAGAGAAATTCCTCTCTGAATTCTTCCTGACATGTGTCAGCAGAAGGAATCAGCTACCCTGTTTCCGATATTGTTACTAAAAGAATGTAAGTGCTTTGTCCAAACTCACTCACAAGTTTTGATTCATACCCAGGTTTCAGGACCTTTACAAATCTGTATATCAGCTTGAAAGAGTTTTTTCTTCCTACTTGATAAAACTTTTTGCCTCTTGTTTTACTTAAACTTAAAAAGACCACAAGCCAAGTGGTGCATCATGGGCAGCACAGCCATTCCTACAGCCCTGGCTTTAGCTGCACAGATATGCACAGAACACGACAGTTCTCCCTCCAGAGTTTCCACCCATCTGGTCCAGATAGGCTCAGAAGTAGGCAATTTTTTCCTCCTTCTCTGAACACTGACTCCAGATTGGCTCTCATATGGAAGTCCATCTCCTCAACCACCTGCTTCTGTTTCGTGAAATAACCTTTATCAGTGAAGATGATGCCTCATGTGGTCTACCTGGAATCTGTTACTTCACTGCTGATCATGTTTGGAAAAGCTAACCTTTTCAAAGAAACCAAGAGTCTCGAGGAAAAACTAGAGAGCCAGAGCAAAGCATGATTGCTAACTAACTTTCTGCTTTTTCCCAGAGAGACCCTGAGTTTTGCCCTGCCCATTGTAGTTGACCATCAAGTTGGGGATATTTTTCCATATTTTGCAGGTCAATCACTAATACAGATATATTAGGAAATTAATTTTAATTGTAGAATTATGCCATGCTCCAAGTAATGCATAACAGCAGCTGCATTCCTCAGTAAAAAATGTAATTAAAGTGTCTTGAGAGGAACTTTTTCTTTGTTCTGTAGAGGAAAACAGTCAGTTGTTTTGGGGCTTATGCTTCTCCTCCAGCATTCACTGAGGAAATCTATTTGTATCTATCATATCTGTCTTCTTCCTGTGCATCCCTTAGGAAAATTTTTTTCAGGACTAGGAAAAAATAAAACTAAATATGGCACAATAATATCCTCTTTTAAGCTCAACACAGTAATTTTTATCTATTATCTAACATATATTATTTTAAATACCAGAAAAATTATACCCTAGAATGAGCTGTGCTGCACATTGAGTTTTAATCTCCTTCTCCCTAGCAACCATCAAAAGGAACAATAAGGGCAATAAATAGCCAAATAGTGTATCAAAAATGAATAGAAATAGTGTCTCTGCTGGGGAAAATGGGTCTTTAATTACTTCTCCTCTGATGTCCCTAAAATTGAAGGTTAGAACAATTAACAGTCGGAAAAAGCAGTTTCAAAACAGCCTCAGAAATGGTCTTAGTCTCCAGAACAATAGGCCTTTTCTAAAATAAACGTGATAATACCCAGGGGATCTTGCTGACTTCAGGAAGTTCAAAAGACATCTATGCTTCAACACACAGAGAAAGGAGAAGCAGCAGCCTCGGGCTATGTCTTCACTGAAAAAAAGGGATGTCTTTACACTGCATTAAATTGAGATGGCGGGTGTGTTGCTTTACTATGACATTAGAGGCAAGAGTAAGGTAGTTTTAGGTTTCGCGTGGGCAATTTGAGGTCATATTTGAGCTGAGGTACAAAGACAACCTTGATAAGGCTAAGTAATTGTTTAAAGTTGGTGGTTTAGTGAGTTTTAATGGCCATTCTGGGTTATTTATTTAAATGAAAAATGGTACTGATTCACCATATCCATGTGAGGTGAAGTCAGAATATGTGATGGTGTACCATCAAGATGACTTTAGCAGGAATGAAAATTTGAGCTGCTCTGACTTTCTGTGTTTAACAGAGGTTATGATGTCAAAATAAGAAATGGTGTCTCTTTCCGTTCAGTCCAAAGTAGTGCGGGGTTTGTGTTTCCAACAGTCAGTCTCCAACTGAAAGGGCTGAGTAGTTGAAAATGTCTGTATTTGGGTAAATAAATGGTAATCTAGGTAGTTCTCTACTGTATTGCTTTTGCTGTCTATGCTCTGCAAGAGAGATGAAGCATGTTACAGAGGTATGCTTCAACACTGCACCTGTCTGTGTTGGGAGAATGAAATGCCAACCCCAGCAGCTGTTAGGTGTAAGGATCAGAGTACCAGAACTGTGCCTGAAATTGTTGAATTTTAGACTTAATTTGCTAAATGTGAGAGCAAGAGGAACCAGCTAGGTGTTATGTATCACTAACACCTGACTATAGAATGAGTCTAGGGAAACTAGTTGTCTATGTTAGGTGACAAGCATCACACAGACCAAACATATGCTACTCTCCAAGAGAACTGCAGATTTATAGATGTCATTTTACCACTCTGAGTAACTGACCACAGTGTTATGCCTCCTAACATTTTAAATTTTCAGTCCCTCAGACTGCTGATGTATTTTTTTTTCACAAAGGCTAGTAACAGCTCACAGGAGTCATTGGAAGTTTCGCCACTGACTTACAGTGGGAACTTTTCAAAACTCCCAGTAGATTTGACTTACATCTGAAAGTGATGACTTACAAAGTGAGATTCAAAAGATATGAGGATGCAATTTATTCTTCGTCAATGATCCAAGGCTGCTGTCTGCCTAAATGCACTATACTTTCTGTGGGTTTTTCCATAGGTAGGAATTGATGCTGCCATTGACTGTGCAGGTTATTTGGAACATCAGCCCGGCCAAAACATGCTGTGTCATTTGGCTTCCCGTTGCACCAGGGAGGATGAAGTTTTCAAAAGCATGCAATGGGACCTGGGTACTAGTCACAGCTTGATGAATTATTTTGCTTGTTTCAATAATTTTTGTCTCCTGTTTGTTTTGCTGTTTTTATTTATCTACCTATTTATTTATTTATTTATTTATTTTAATTTAAAAATAAATGAGTCAGTAGATTTATGATAATACAATAAAAAAATTAGTGAGCATCTCATGTTTATTATAAAATACAGTTGACAGAAAATTACTGTGGTTGCTTTCAAAACAAAAAAAAATCGGTTTGAAAGGTTCTGCAATTTGTAAGAGATTTCTTACCCATAAAATACTTTTGTGATAAAAAGATTTTTCAAGGAGAAATGTTTCACCAAAGGCAATTTTGTATTATTGTGTATTCTGTTGTGGGTTTTTTATGAGACTCGAAGTTTTCCAGTAGGAGAAAAAGTGTACATAAAACCAAGAACTGAAATTTTTAGCTCATATTTTTAGAGAATCTGCCCTCATTTTTTGTTCTGAACTCAAGATACTTTTTTTTTCCTTGGTTTTGAAGTTAGTTTTGCAAGTTCACAGGAGAAAGCTGGCACAGAGAGCTCTCTTAGAGTGCTGATGTTCACGATATAAACCAGATCCTGCTGAAAGAATCCAGCGTGGTATTCAAGTGGAAACTATTACAATAGGGGAACTCCTCATACCTCCACCAGTCACTGTCCCCTGAGGGTCATTTTTCCTCACTTTTATCTGTACAAATTACTGCAAAAGAGGAAGAGTCTGTATGTTTGCTGTATGCTTAGATAGTTGTAGACACCGTATCTTTAGATAGCTGTGCATGGAAATCTCTAGTATCATCTCTGTTTCAGCTAAATGTCACGGATGAACCAGAGGCAAAATTTTATGTTCTCCTACAAAGAAATTAATTAGAAACATATGAGACATGTAAATGGATTATTTGTTTTACCAGTTGAATATTGCGTTCTTCGCTAGCTTTTTGAAACAATAAAATCACTATGCACAATGCTTGCAATCAAACCTTTATAGCTACCCTTACAAAGGGTAAGTTTGCTACTAGAGATGGAAAAAAAGGTGCAAATTTTTGCTCAAATTTAGCCTTTCTTCTCCTTTGTGAATCATTTGCAAGCAGAACTGAATTTCCAAAAACTTTTATGTTGCTAAAGGTTGTGTAAAAAGACATTTCTGTCTATGTACTATAGCTCTGTGGCATCAACTTGTATTCACGAAACCATAAATTTTAAAGATTTTAGTGTGACTGCATTGCTGTGGGACAGTATAAACACTTCGAAGTTCATCAGTGACCAAGCTCTTTGATGCACACAGGTAACTTGTCACAAATTTCTTCTCTCTTGTTAGCCCTTCAGGCTATTCAGAACTCTATTTTTCTCACCAAGCACACACTTCTGGCAGAAGCTATGGTCTCACTTGGAAACTATGCTTCAGCAGTCACATCTTTTAGTCTTTACCTCTTCCTATTTTCTTGTCTTTTTCAAAAGTCATCTTTATCTCTGAAGAAATAATGTTCACTTGTCTAGCTAGCCCCACCCAAAGTATTTATGCTTTATTCTCCTTTCTCCCTCAGAAGCATCATTAATCTGTAGCACATGACTTCTTTGCATATAGGCTTGAAGACATTTAAAAAGCTAGGAGGGAAGAGAGTAATTACAGCCAGGTACTGCTGAAGAAAAACCATTTGTCTATATGTGTTGCCAGAGAGCAGCTCCGACACACAGAGCTTTTGAGGAACCGCAAGACTTTCGTTCTGAATTCCTACAGTCCAGTTGAAATGGTCAGTAAGATGGAGCAATCAGGGCTGACAGATGCCCAGTACCTCCCAGAGCAGTGATTTTGTTTCATCTAAAGAGATAAAAAGCAATACTGGCTGACACAGCAAGGTCTTTGGAGCCTTTCTTAGCAGGATACATCTTTCTACACTTTGCTCCTAAGCGCTCAGTATCCCATGGCAACCTCTTTTCTTCAGGGAGCTTTAGATTTTGACATATCATTAATACATGAGTTCAGGAAGCAAAGCCGCAAAGCTGGAGATTGGTTCATGGATTAAGCTGAGGTAAATAGCAAGGAAATGTAAAGGCAGGCTGAAACTAATTTTATGGTCCTTCCTTTGGGATTAATGCCTAAATGTGTTTGTCTGGTAATGAAGAAAAGTAATCACTTTCAGGTGCAGGTAGAAATTGTAGAGGAGAGGTATTTTTAAAGAGGAGAGCTGCAAGATACCAATGACAAACAATTTTTAAAAACTAGGATATTTTAAAACATTAGCTGCATTAAGAGAGGGTTAGTGTAATTCATTCAGTACAGAACTCTTTCACTCTGTTTGACTGCAAAATAGATTTTAATGAGAAGGCAGCAAGACCACAAGTATGGTGAAGTATAAACTTCACATATGCTTTGTAATATAACAGACTGGACAACTGTGTGGAAATTAGAAATTGACTCATTTCATCCCTTTAGTATGTTGAGTCTTCAGCTACTGGAAAGTAGTTGTTGACTTCTTTGCCTCCCAGTTGTTCTAGCAGAGGAATTTGCAAAGTATGAGACCCATTCACAAGCTGTGAAAGATGATAAGGATCTTTCACATCTGTAAAAGGTAGTATGGAGATAATACGGAGCAAATACTACATATACTGATTGTACTATTCAGGATTATTCATTAACTAACCTCGATCTTTGATTTCTGTCAAGCTCAAAATAGGATGACTGGTCAGCAACATCCAAAACCCCTTTCCTCTGGAATGCACAGGGCCTTGCATGGCAAGAAAATTAGAGTATGTTGGCATTTTCAAGTGCTTATGGTCTGCCCATTATAGGCTTATATCAATATTTGGAGTGTAGAGGGAGGAAAGATACAAGGATGCAGCTACTAAACCAGATTCTTACAGTTTGTTTTATTTATGAGATGAATGATCTTAGTTCCACCCAAGGTGCTTGCTGGTTTAACTAAAGGCAATTTCTGAAGCAAGAGCTACATCAACAAATGAATACAGAGAGATAAAATGCATTCATTAATTTTGTCCCCAGCTGTCTCTTGGTGCAAATTTGTCAGAACATGGCTTCAAACTTAAAAAATAGTTGGTTTTGGCTGTTGGTGGTTGTGGGTGGAAGGAACTCAGGAAGAAAGTCGGGGAATTCAGAAACTAATGCCTTGTGGAATAATTTTCCATGGATTGGTAGAACTTCATTTATTCCAAAGTAGGAGTGAAAAGGATATGTATATGTATACTTCATCTGGACAAAATAAATGGGAGGTTGTGTAAATTCTCTGCTCATGTCTTAATTTACCACCACTGACACAGAGCAAGGTGTCTGAATGGATTTTAGAAAGACAAGCTGCTTCTGCTCATACTTTATTGCAAGGACATATCTGAAGTAGCTGATCTAGTAAATCAAGCAGAAGGTCCTACTTTGTTGTTTGTGATTAATAGTTTAAATGTAAAATGGTGATCATTTGTAGGAGACAGCATTAGCAAAGACCATTCTGTCTGAATGCAGATGAGTTACAGAACACCTGAAAAGTGGTAAAATAAGCTTTTTAGATACTGAACTTTCTAAATTAGATCTGACATTTTGTGTTCGTTCTTCAGCCTTATATTTTGTAAATGCATCTAGAAGATTTTGGGAGAGAAATGTCATCATGTGTTCTGATCTCTTGCCCAGTGTAATTTTCCTTAGACCAAAATAATGTCTGAGACAGTAGCATAGTTAATTTTTCTATGTCCTGCCTGAAACGTCAACTTTCAGATGTTAGGGAAAGATCACAGAGTGATACTTGCTGAAGTATTCAAAACACCTGTCAGAAAAAACCCACAACAATAATAGAAATGGAAATCTGTATGGAAAGTGTTACCTAAATCAGCATATGGTTTTATTGACCCTGAAAAAATTACATGTCCAGTCAGATATGAGATCCACTCTAGAGGCTGTGGAAATGCTGTGGCTTTTCAGAAAATAGCCATAGTACATAGGCTTGAAAGTGCTATGCACTTACATAGATAAAGTGTTACAGCTATTTTTGCTTTAACTCGCCATATCTGCTTAACCATAGCTCTGATAGACTGCTTAGAACATTTAACAAGTTTTCTGCACAATGTTGTCTATTTGTATGGCCACAGTCACAAATAACATATAATTGTTCGTCCTTCATATCCAAACTTCTCGTGATTAATGGTACGATACCATACTGTTAATTCTGGAAACTTGACTGCAAGACACATAGTTGTAGTTTTTCCTTAAATCTATAGTTCTTGGGAGAAGGCAATAGAAGAAATTCAATAGTCCTCATGATAACAGGAGAAAGTGTGAAAATACGGTCTTACTGCACTTTTGAGGTTCAAAGTCACATTTAAAACTTCCAATTTTGTGTTTAGCCAGTTTGTGTTTGGCTAATAATTACTGTCCTGTTTGGAGCTGATGATGCAAATGAGATCCTCAACTGCAGGTTGACGGTAGTAAATGCCACTTTGAGATAAGCAGTGATAGCTACAATAACTTGCAATGTGTTGCTCTCAGAACACTAGAAGTGGATTACCTGTGGTGGCTCTTATAGTCCAGTATTCACCCTTCTTCCCATGTTTTTGAAGGAGTGACTTCTCATGAGGAAGATGGAAACAGATACTCAGGAATCCTTCCACTCTTTGGGGAATGACAGCTTTTCTTACCACAAACTGAACACTCAGTCATAACCTAATGAGGTGTGGGGCATTGAGACTATTTATGGCTGGACATATGTGGAAGATGTGGGACTAAAGGGTGGAAGATCTTAGATTCTTGATTTAGAAGAATATGCTCTGGTTGTACTTTAATATGCCTCTAATATACATTTCTCAGATATTTTATTCAGCAGGACTTCCTGCTATTGAAGGATTTTTAAATGAAAAAAGGCCTGGAAAAATTGCAACAACTGCAAGAAATAATCGTAAGTATGCTAGTTTTGTTGTCAAGCCATCAGTATGAATTGCCTGTACATGAGATGATTTTTATAAGGGTGGTAACAAGCTACCTCCTACAGACCTTGATCGCATTAACATCAAACAATCCTACAGCTATTGGGGAAAAGAAGGTGCAGCTGTGAGTGAGTAGTGCATTTCAAAACATGTATTTTTAAGAGGCAGGTTCCATCTCAGAAGGAGCAGAAACTACAGAAAAGGAAAAAAAAAAAGAAAAGAAAAGGGCTTTGAGCTGTGACCAGGCTTAGGTGAACTGACTGACTGCAGACAGCCTCACAAATAATGAAACAAAAAAGTGATAAAAGCAGTTTCAAATATCCTTTCTGTTTTAAGAGACATATTCTTGAATGGGTCTTACTGTCTTTATGCATTTTAGTTTCATAGCCTGAAACTCCCTTGTTATATGACTCCCTTCCCATATGACTGGGAATTTTTAATATAAAATTAATTTTAAAGGTACTGAAATACAAGTACATAAAAGGGATGAGAATGCTGATGTGTCACACATCTTTTTCTTCATCCCTCACCACGCCCTATCGTTGCAGATTCTTAAATAATTTTTGTTACATTAATATTTGTAATTGATACTGTTTTACCATTTGACTGAAAGTTGCTTAGAGATTCTGCAAGCAGAATAAAGGAGCTGATGCTTGTTGCTCCCACAGAAATTGCAGCTGAAAGGCTGCTGATTCAATTATCTATCTTGCCGTAGTCCTAACACCATGTTCCTAAACCTTAGAAGTTGATTCATTAGGAGTTGTTAAACAAGCATTTAACTGTTAATATTTGTTCTGTACCCCTTCTCCGCCCTCATATTACCTAAATTTTTCTTCCCATGTCCTTTCTGATACCTCTATGAGGCAAAAGGGAGCATGTGCTGTGTGTGATGTAGCACTTCATCATCTGGGACTGTCCCTCCCAGAGGATTCATGTTTGTGTAGCAGCCTAAGGCTCACTGTCTCAGGTATTTTTGCAGCAAAGAACAGTTAAGTTAAAGCAAGATAGCAAAACAGAGTGCTAGGTGTAAAAGTTATCTGCATTGGATCCACAGGTCCTTCTGATCTCTCTTCTGAACTGCTCAACAGTTACAGGACTTCATAATACTCCTTGTCACCAGGTTCTGCTCTCCTTGAAGTGTCTGGGCAGTGACAACACATCAGAGATGTTTTCTGTCTCTGACCATAGGACATGTGTGGCCTTTCTCTATGAATGAATATATTCATGATCTTTATCTATTTTTTTTTAAAATTCCCAACTCTGAAGTAAACTCAGAAACTATACAACCAAATATTTAAAACTGTTCGACTTATATAAATATTTAAATTTGGAGTGGCTGCTAAACTGGGTTTTTAGCATCTTGCATTTTCTTCAAGCAAGTCAGCAGTATACTTGTGGCACAGGTAAGTAATGCAAGGTGTTTAAACAGGGTTATTATCTTTCCTTAGATCACTAATAAAGTCAGAAAGATGGACAGGCTTTTAGCAATATAGTCCTTTATCTCTGTCACATATGCGTGTAAGTATGCAATAAGAAGCGTGTGTAGCTTTAGTCTTATCTTTTTATTCTATCATTTTAGAAGTCTGCTATTAAAGGCAGAATACAGTCCTGTTTCTGTCTGACAGAACCATGTCATCTAGTAGCTTCATTTTTTCAACAAACCCTTTGTCTTATATAGCCCCTACCTGTTTTTGCATGTAATAGCATCCCAGTACAATTTTACAGAATTCTGATAGTTATGAAAACATGCCTACATTTTACAGCCTTTTGTCAGGGCAGAAAGGTGTAATTTTATCTGTATTTTAGATGTGCAGAACCAGATACCTAAAGAAAGTGAAAAAAAAAAAAAAAAGGAAGCCTATAACTTTCTTAAACACATATAATTGAAAAAACATACTTAGGCTCAAGTGCTGATTTGGATGGAATATGTAGCATAATCAGAAAGACCCTGGCAGTTCATTCCAGTACTCTGATATGCTTTAGTGGTCAGTGTCAACCCTATGACCCAGACCAAGGCAAGAAAGAAGAGGTAAATGCAGAAAGGAAATAACAAGTGTCTTCATGTGTCTAGGCATTCCTTTCTCTCAAGGGTGTCATTGAGCAGGATCATCTTCATTATTCTTCATATTTTTGTAATATTAGAACAGTTGTCACAGAAAGACTTTTAAATTATACTATATCTGATCCTGCATCCTTTTTATCTTAAGTAATGTTCACTGTCTCAAACTGTCAGTTAGTTTTGCAGAAGATATGTTTCATGTCTGATCTTTTCAATGACTTTATCATTTACCTTCACTCTCTCACAAAGGTCTTCAGAGCTGTTGCAGTTTAAACATGCTTAAAATTTTTTAGTGTTCAGTAGAAAGAAGACAAGTAACAGCATTAAAACAGCAACGAGAAATCAATATTACAGTGCTAGACTCCTGAAGATCTATAGACCGGGGAATCAGGAATTCTCTGAGGTGCTGTGCAGACACTGCACTGCCTCAACACGCGTGTTTTGCCCCGTAGCTTCCTCAAAGAGCCGGATGGGAAACAAAGCCCGAAGGTCACATTCTGTTGTTCTGCAGGCTTGAAGGCATTCATCACTGTGCCGAGTCTTTGGTTGTGTTGTGTCAGCACTTCATCATGTTTCATTTCCTTCCCTCATCTCTCCTGCCTGTGTCTGTGGTGGGAAATATTAAAAAGAAAAAAAAAAATAGCCTCTGCTTTCTTACTTCTGTCCTTAAGCGTGGCAGATGGTAGCTCTGTTTCAGAGTGTGCTCTTGCAGATTTTGATTAACAGTAAGTAAGAATGGGCTTTCAGGCTTTGCTTCCAGTCATATACCAGTTCCTCACTATTAACTGTTACTGTTTTCACTAAAGTCCTTTGCTGAATTGGTCAAAGCAAATTCCACAGTGACAGGCTTAAAAGTGAAGAGTATAGCTTTAAAGAGAAAACAGTAGTATCTTTGTATGTGTCACAGGTAATTTAACATCTGCTCTTGTATTCTAAGGTTACCTTTTCTTAATTGTTGAGGCAAGTGATTGCATCTCATTGGAAAATAACGTCTTTACTCCTAGCCCAGTTCCAGTTTCTTTAGCGTGCTCTGACATCCCACATCACTGATTTTCAGAATAGTTAGAAGATGGTATCTGTAGTCTCCTGAGAGTCCTCCTTCAAGCTGCTCACCGTGGTAGCTGATAACTTTATGAAAGTAAAAGGGACAGTGTAAAACTGGAAGAAAATCAGGGAACTTTAAATGTTTCCTTGATATTCACTGGACCTCTAGAATGAGCAAAAGTAATGCCAGAAATATTACCCAGGAGGTTAGTTAACATCCTTCCTGCCTTAAAGTCTCAACTGTTACTGATGCTTCATAAAGCTCTTCGTTTCTCTGCGGAGTTTAATAGCTGTGGGGTTTATGGTTATTTTTAGAGAAAACATCAAGCAAATGTCACCTGCTTTCTCTCCCTTACTCCTCACCAGAATTGCTCGTCAATGCTCTATGCCATTGACTGCAAAGCTTAATGTTGATGGATACTTGTACAGTCCAACACTTGGTTTGCCATCTATTTTTACTAAAGCTATTCTCATTCAGAGGAATGGTCTGACAGAAGTGTCCTCCTGCAGTTCCTTTGAGTTGCACGGCAGCAGCTGTGGTGAGATTCTCATTGCAGAGGAGATATGTGTAGACTGCTGAGGGATGCCTCATGCCAGGAGCATGGCAAGCTTCAGAAGTGGCACCTTTGCTGCTGAGGATTTTGCAAAACCGCCCCAGCTTTTCCCTTGGGATTCACTGTACAAAGCCTCTGAAGTGCAAAAACTCAAAACTTTCAGGTTTTTTTACACACAAGAGTAAACATTTTGTGTTTCCTAGGTGAGTGGAAGGTGTAAATAAGTGGGCTGATGGAGAGTCCCCTCTCCTGGCAGAGTTGCAGGAGAGTCTAAGGAGTGGGGACTAAAAACTGGTTGCAACCAGTGTGCAAAATGGAAGTAGAAAAACACAGGGGGTATGTTTAAAGAGGTAAGATAAACTATAACCCAAATGACTTCCAAGATTGTATGGTAAATGAGAGACATGCAAGAACAGTAGCAGTGTGAGAATCCCAAACATGGATCCATAGAAAAGATCATAACACTGAAAGCATTGAACCACAGCTGCTTGCAGAGGATTTTGTCATCATCAATACTGTTATCCCTTTGGAAGTCATGATTCTAAGGCAGCAACTTGTATGAGCAGTGCTATTGAAGAAACAGCACTGCTCACCTGACTCAAATGGTTTGGTCTATATGGGTCAAATGATGTTTGTATTTTTTAAGTATTTTAATAAATGTTAATGTATCTAATTTGAAGTGCCAACTACTTGGGATATCACTGTTTTCTATTCTTAGAAAAATTGTGTATATAATATCTCTGATAATGGATTCTCTCTTAGTAAACAATCTTAGACATCTGCTTTTGAGAATAGTTTTAAAGTAATGGAGTATCAAATTCTGCTTTTAAGAGGATTTGTTTAAATACTTCCATCAAATTCCAGGACTTAAGTCTGATTTAGTCTCATGTAAAAAAGAAATAAACATAGAGTAACTTGCCTTCACTCTAAAACTGTAATCTTTTTTTCTTCTCATTAGCTATACACTCAGGCTTGGAGACTGAAACAGCTTGTAAATATACTACTGGGGAAGACATATTGTGAAACATTTCTTAGTTCTGAAACTTAGATTCCAGTTAGGTTTGTAGAGCATTTTAACTGCATATTCAAAAAATACTAATCCCCAGGTCTCAGTTTTCTATTAGGGATATGTAAGCTAAAATGGTTTAGACTACCTTACCACACCTATATACATGAAACTTCATATGCATTCCGGATCAGAGAGTTTTGAAACCTGGAGGTATTTTCATGATGTTATTTTCCTTGCTTACAGTGCTATTTGCACCTTTGCCTCCAGGCTCGGGCAACGCCTTGGTGTTTCTGTAGCAAGATATTCCAGCTCTTCTTTCAATTAAAATGGTGAGGGATTGGCTTTTATCTCAAAACTGCGTGTTGCTGCTGATTACTGGTCAGGTCAAATCAAAATGCAGCTGTTTGAGTAGAGCTTCAGAGTATGCCTCTCCTTACTCTTAAATATCTTAGGAGGGTTGAACCAGAATATCAGTCACTTGAATTAACAGACCATGAGATGTAACGAAACTATACCACAAGTAATAATGGTATGTGAAGCAATGCTTCTCATGCTGTCCATTTATTATATTTCTCAGATAATAATAACAACACAGGTTCACTCTCAGAAAATGTCAGTTTGGATGAAATGGGATATTTCTAAACTGTCACATAAATATAATATATAAGTAATTAGGCAAAGCTAGATGTCAGGATGGCAAATATATTCACATTGTAATGACTGATTCTTTCTTGCTGAGAGGATTGTCACTCCTGACTTTCTTGCTGAATGTATATATTCAAAATTTATTATTTTCTCATATTTGAGTCTACATATGTAGATGTTCAAAAAAATAAGGTATGCTGTTGAAGAATACAGGTTGTTATAAACTGAAAACTGAATTAATATTACAGAGCAAAGTTTTTTACTTTTATCAGCATGTATGTGTTTTTATATCTTTCAAAGGTAAAGAAGTAATGCATTCAGCTTGTTGCTTATTAATGAATTCCTGTACTGGACAGAGGTCCAATCACTTTATCTCACAGATTTTTTACCCTTTCATCTCAGCTAAATTTACACTGTTTTCATTGCTGGTGTATGATGAAAAAGTTAAGGCATAAATGCAATATCGAGGTCAATGGGAGTACTTCAGAGAACAAGAATGGTGGAATTGGGTCAGTTTTATTTAGGACAGTGATTTGTATGCTCTGATTGGCATGGTGTTCATGGGCCTGGACTTGGAAAGGACAATGAAAGTTCTTCTATGGTGCAGCACCAGCAGCCTGGCAGGCATGATTGAATGAACATGTAACATGCCCATTAGTTGACAGGCAATTCTACCACTAGAAGAACCAAGTGAAGGCTTGCAGCTCCTCTGCTGCACTGATCAAACCCAGCTCTTCTTTTCTTCCCTTTTAGTTCAAGCCCTGATAATAACTTCTCAATTTCTGAACAATCCTACTACCATGGCATTCATGGCAGGAAGCAATAAAATTTGCTTTTTCATGGTTACTTTTCATTCCACAGGGTTCAGGGAAGGGTTCTACCAAGAAACACAGTAGCAGGCTGTAGAAGAATAGACTGAGCAATGAGAAGTTTTCTGAGCCCTTTTAATTAATAAAAGGTTTAAGGATACAGGCAAATTGTGAATTGACGGTGCTTAAGTAGTTTAATACAAATTTATTCATATCTGAAAACTTCAGTTTTAATTTTGCTACCCATTTATGTGTCACTTCAGCTTAAGGAAATGAATCTACAGAATAAATCTAATTAAGAAAACTCTCTTTAGGAGTTAGCTTCTCTTTTGTGTAGTATCACAAAAAAAATTCCAAGTGATCTGGTTAGGTGATATCTTCTTTTGGCTAGTTTTTAGCAATTTGACATGTAATTCAGTATTGCAAATTAGGCTAGCACAAAAATCTGAACTCTTGGAAATCAATAAATAGAACACAGTGCTTTAACACAATTCCTCAAAAATGCAAGCTATGCCAAGTGCAAATTAAAACTGTATCTGCTTTCTATAACTTTCCTGAGAATCTGAAAACAAATTCAAAAATACAGTAATTTTCTCTTGCAATGATCCCCTGGAGGCAATTGGTAAGCTCAATCCTTGGGCAAGAACCTGTCTCAAAAGTACAATTCCTTTGTGATGCAATTTCTCACTCCTTTGAAATTGAAGTAAATAACTTTCCCTATCACAGACAAATCAAAGAGCCACGCAAATGTTTTTGAAAACAACAGATGGACAACATATTAGTTGCTGTATTTAATTTACAACTAAATAGAAAAAAAGGTTGTTTAAGTCCCTTTATATTATTTTTTCCCTCTCTCTGTTTACTAGTAATGAGTGGGAACGTGCATGCCATGGTTTTAAATCTTTGATTAAAACCAGAAGGCTTTTGTGATTACCTATTGGACCATTTTCCAACATTACTGGTTGAGTAACGCTGTTCTAAGATATGGGTAAAGTGCAGCTGGATGAAACAGAATTTGGGAGAAAACAGTTCTCAGCTGATCTTTCTTAGGAAGTGGGAATGATCACAATCTTATACTCACCTCCAGTTACGGGAACACGTCTTTGAGACCACTTTTTCTAATGAATAAACATTGTCTTTTATGCTTATCATACTATAATCTAAGGAAAGGAAAATCTGTGTCTTAACTGGGCACCCTGTTGCACTGGGAAGATGATAAGTTAATGAAAAGCATATGTAAGATGTTAGTTGTGTTATTTAATGCACTGTTAAAAAGTGTTGGCAGCATATTTTGTGATTTTTTTAGTGTACTTTTGAATCAAATCATTTGAAAGTCTAAATATTTACTGAATTAAAAAACAAACAAAAAAAAATACCCCGCAAAGCAGCATATAATTGAAAATCACTAGTGGATCATACCTCAGACAGTTCTTATTGTGAACAGTAAAGAATCATAACCTTAAAGAAAGAGTGTAAGTTTGCTCTCATTTCTCTTTGTACCTGCGTTTCTTCTTGGCCTGAAGTGTCTACTGCATGAAACTGATCTTCCATTTTCTCTTTCCCTTCTGCATACAGATGTGAGGAATAAAGTAGCAACTTAAATAAAATATGTGTGCGTGAACTCTATTCTCTCTGTATGAAAGGCTGGTTGTTACAATCCATGGATGAAATCAGAAATTGATGTCCTAACTGAACTCTGTTTAATATTTATGATCATACAAGATAGTCTTTAACACAGTTGTGAATGCGAACACCAAAATAAGTAATTTAAAATGGTGTTTTAAACATTAAATTTTTGGATGATGTTAGGAGACATCTCCACACCAACCATGCTGACATGGTTAAATCTTTTGCAAAATTCACCTATGGCATAGGGATTGTGTCTGTTTGTTAAAGGAAATAAAAAGTATGTGAATCTGAGAATTACACTTGTTTGCCTTGTGGTATTAGAGCCTAGGGTTGTGCACTTGCATGGCATTGTATTCAAGACAAACAATACATCATACTTACTGCTGAACAAAAGGAAGTGAGAACAGGTGTGAGACATGTCCCTGCAAACTGTGGGAAAATCAAAATTCACCTGGGAGAAGGGTGTGAATTTTTAGCAACATGGTAGAATGTGGAGTCAGGAGGTTCATCCTTCCTTAGGAAAAGGGGAAAGATAGTGCTATATTATGAAATAAAGGCACTGAGTAGACAGCCCTGTGGACCAGATGCTGACTGCTATGGCCATCCCCAAATTTGTGTGATAGAATGGAAATTCTGGCACTGGAATGGTCCCTGGCAGTTATCTGAAAATTTGCAATAACATAGCACTGCCTCTGGCAGGTGTTGTCAGAGCACAAGGCTCTACTTTTAGCTGTGCAATGGTAGTGTTCTAATACAGGGATCATATCTCACTTTCAGAAAGAATGACAAGAACTACATCTCTTTGACAACCCTTGGGATACAGAGAAATGAAGAGTGCTGCTTTGCACAGCAGGAACCACTGACAACGTGAAGAAAGGCTAAAGACAGGCAGAGGAAGACAGATCTTTTGTCTAAAATCAGGTCCAAGGTAGTGAGACTTTTATGATTCCTTGTGCATTAATCAACAGAACTGAATTTCTTATCTGGTGCTAGTGATGGTAATCAAATGCTTTTTCTAAATAAAGTGGATTTAATTACCACTCTGCACTGAGCCAGGCATTAGGAGGCTGCCCTGTGGTAGCTACAGCAGCATGGAGCAAGCTGGCAGTAGTCTTTCAAACATTACAGACTATCAAATGCAAGAAACTTGAGTTTTCAAATGACTTATTGGTAAAATGGTCAAGAAAAGAGTGTGGCTGGGAAAGACAGAGGTGAGTGGATGTGAAAATAAATGTTTAGACTTTTACCTCATACCACTGAGGAGGCAAGCACACTGGTATAAGTGAAACAACCAAAAGGTAGTAAAATACCTGTAAAAAGGAATGCCTTTGAACCAGTGTCAGCTCATTCCAGCATTTTTGTTAACTTGCAGCTGCTGCTGAAGAAAAATTGTTGATGAATGTGTAAAATATGGATGGGGATGGCAAAAAATAGTTTAAGCCATTAACGTGTAAAGCATTTCTTGATTTCAGAGCTTAAGCAAGTCCTGATGTGGATTGTCTTGTCATGGCAACTATGGAAAGTGATCAAATCCAGAAGCTTTACTTTTATTTTTCTGTTTTCTTTAACACTAGGTAACAGTGAAGTGTGGACGAGTTTTGTTAGTGAATGGGCTATTGTTTAAGGAGGTGATGAAAACCCAGTTTGCTTCTGGTTTCTTTAGGCAGGCTTTGCAGTTCTACTCAACATAAATTTTGCAGTGATTGTAGAAAATGGTGGACTACGAAGTCCAAAAAGGGTATTTTTATATCTACAGAAATATGAGACTCTTTCACTAAGATCTTTCTTGCCTCAGAAGGACCAATGCAATATGTGACAGTATTGAAATGTATGTTGTTTCAGCCTCATGAAGCTCTGTCATTGTGGATCATGTCTTGTGCCTGCTTTCCAGCTTGTGTGTAGAAAATTATCTATCCAAAACTTGGAGGGATTAACAATTTAACATAGTCTGAAAAAGAGAATGGTTGCTAAGTACGAACATTTGACAAAGACTAATGTAAAAACAATTTACTACATGTTAGCTTTGCCATTAGCAATAGGATAAGTTTTAAACCACTCAAGAAAAGAAATATAAAGACCTGCTTATGAGGCATATATCAGTGTATTTTACTGTAAACCATTATTTATTGCACACATCAAACTTAGGACATAAGCTTGACTACTTGCTTCTTCCAGGTCAATATAAGTATGTTTCAGCAGAAAATGGCTATGGTGATAATGAAACTGCATTTTACTGTCCTTTCTACAAGCTGCAGAGTCAAAAAACAAACCTGTTTTGCCATTGTCTTTCAAATTTTCCTTTATAAGGGCAACTCTATGGGGGGTAAAAGGAATTATTTAATGGGAGGCTGAGGAAAACTACCAGATTGACATCAAAGTTTTGATTTTTATTATAATTAAATTTTTGATATAGGTTATCCCCATCTGTCTCTAGGTAGACATGTACACATACACTTGCTTTTATATTGTCAGTTTAAAAAGCAAAATAAAAGCAAAATATTTCTTTTTATTTTATAAATAAACCCTATTCCTCTGGAATCATATTCACTGTAGAACTAATATGTCTTTTAGAGGTTGCTCTTTTAACTTTTTTATGTAGTTTCTATCTGGTGACTTCGAAGTCCTCGATGGATTTATCTTCACAATAGACCCTAAGGATAATGAAGAGGACACATTTTCACTTTATAGGTGGCAATGAACTAGGCAAAGATTATAAGAGATATTAGTCCTAGTCTTTTTCTAAGCCTCAGTCACTTTTCTTCTTCTACCTCAGTCAGAGGTAGAAAGGTATCTGAACCTTTCTTCAGGCTAGCAAAGAAGTAGAAAAAATCAGAAACTTGAATTCACTTTCTGCTTTGCAACTCAACTGACATTTTGGGGTTGCTGCTTTCAATCTCTAATACTCAGTATTTTATTTGCAATACAGGAACAGTAACATTCTCCAGGCACTCACAAGAACATTTTTAAAAAGTACCCAAGAGATTGTGATGAAACAGCACAAGTAACTTTTACAATGAGACCCAAATAAACCTCTAACAATGTTAAATTTGGTTCTTTCCTCATATTTAAGTCCAGAAGCTTCTGTGTGCTGATAGTGAAGAAAAGGTAGGCTCAATGTCCTCCATTACACTGTCCTGTACTACTTCAGCTCAAGGGGGTGAAGGAGGTTTATCCCTCTCTCCCCCTGGTGGACCAATGAGTCCTGAGGGGCTCAGGTGGATACATCAGATAGTAAGTTCAGTCTTCAGTTGTATACAGGGAAAGAAGAGAGCTTTCTTAGCAAAAGCAAGAGGTCCAGGCATTTTATCCAGCTCTAAGAAACCTCCCTCTGCACTCTCGTAGCAGTAGTTCACATTTTCATAGTTTGGCCAACTTTGGGAAGATTTGCATAAGAATAAGGAACATATTTCTGACACAAAATCTTACCCACTAATCTTCCAAATTGCACCTTACTCTTCCAGTGTATGATATGCTACAATTTCTCAGGGAACAATCACCTGAATTGCCTGAAATTGCAGACCCATGGTGTTTTCTTTAACTTCATTCATGGAAATGTCTGAACAGTTGTATCTGAAATTGGTGGTGTGATTGTGTGTGGGAAATCCAGCTGTAGACTGTCACAAAATGACAACCCAGTTGTTTATTTTCCCTTCTCTTCAGGGCTTTGTAAGAAGAATTGGCAGGTAGCCCTAATAACTGGCAAAGCTGTGAGTTCTGCCAGTTATAATGTTATTGATACAGCTACCAGCGTTATTGGCTTTCTAACAAGGCAGATTGGCTAAAAATGACTAGTGCTCTTCTTTCTGTGTTGTCAGGATTTAGTGTAGGTATTTTTAACTGCTAACCAAAGACCAATATAGTGATGTCTGACATATAACATCTGGCACACAAATTTATCATTTACATGGGTAATAATGCTGGAAGTTGAAGGTTCGTATGTGTTTCTCAACTGTTTACATTGTAGGTATGCAAACATTTAATATATCCACTGTCATGATACAGTTTGCTCCTTTGTACTGAGATGTACATGAGAGTTATTCTAGAAAAATGCAGGAAACCAGAGTTTGGCAACTACTGTAAGTGGAAAATTTAAAAGTGATTCAGCTTTTAATTAAGAGTCATTCTCTTTCATCTCTCTGCTAGACATGTAATTCTAGCTGGTCCTTCATTAGTACAGCTTTCATCAGTGAAGATAAAGCTGTGTTTAAGAAATTACTTAAGATTAGAGTTCAATATTAATTTTGTTTACTATCTAAAAATGTGTTCCATTTTTCAAACTGGAGTTTGACGAAACATGTCACAAAAATGTGTTTCTTCTGACTTTCTAATTTTTTTTTATTTTGAGGATAGTGGTAGTGTTCTGGAAGCCAGAGTCACTCTGAAACTCTTCAGATAGACATGATGTCTGTCACACACAGTTATGAATTAGTGAAGGAAAGGTTGAGAGTAAATTGTATTAGCAGAGGTGCATGTACTATTACATAATTTATTGCATGCAGTGTTTTGTAAAATTAATATAAAATCTAATGTAGTCTTTAAAGGTTTAAAGCAAAAAGACTAATTGAGTCAGATCCATTTTATTCTGTTTCCTGCTTAGTGAATTCCAGCTGACAGCCTAGGAAACCCACACCTCATTACCATATTTTGAAACATCTGTTAAAGAAAACAGATCTGGTTGCCAGAATTCATCTTCCTTTCAGAAGTGTCAAATATGTGAAAGAACCATTATTGCTTAGGCAAAGACCATGTTCAGCTTTGCTGTCATCAGCCACATTAGGCTTTTTTTTGATTCAGAATATAGGTAATATATTGAGAGAAGCTATTCATAGAATGTTACTGTAATTACTGAAATATGAATATTTCTCCCTTGTATTTCATCTGAGAAATAATCCTTGGGTATCAGCCACATTCATTTTAATTCCCCTTTCTAACAGCTTGCTACCTGTTAATGTTGTAATTACAACATGAGAGCTGCCTCTCTGTAAATGAGCTTCCATCAGAATTCAGATGCTGAAGTTCTGTTTTACATGAAGATGGTGTCCTTCAGTCCATGGTTCTGGGCCAGTGGTCCAGACACTGCTTGTGTCTCAAAATACCCATTGTAAGAACAATAATTCCTTTAATTCTGGTCATTAAAGAATACAGTAAGTCTTTTAAAACGTACTTATTCAAGACATTTCACAAAACCAGTGAAATGTTAACCTTTTATATTTGCACATTTTTTCATTTTTTGTTTCTCTAGCATTACTTATTCCAAGTCTCTGTGGCCTTAAGGGATTCAGGTTTTGACACTTAGGTAAGCAGAGGATGATGAGGTTCTGGAAGTCGTCCGTTTTCTGCTTATTTCACAGAATCACAGAATATGCTGAGTTGGAAGGGACCCACGAGGATCATCAAGTCCAGCTCTTAGCCCTGCATAGGACCACCCCTAAGAGTCACACCATGTGCCTGAGAGCATCATCCAAACATATCTTGAACTCTGTCAGGCTTGGTGTTGTGACCACTTCCCTGTGGAGCCTGTTCCAGTGCCCAACCAAAAAGGTGAAGAGCCTTTTTCTAATATCCAGCCCAAACTTCCTCTAACACAACTTCAGGGCCGTTTCCTCAGATTCTGTCACTGGCCATCATGAAGAAGAGATCAGAGCCTGTCCCTCCCCCTCACAAGGAAGTTTTAAGTGCAATGAGGTCTCTCCTCAGCCTCCTCTTCTCCAGGCAGAACAGACCAAGTGACCTCAGCCACTCCTCATATGGGTTCCCGTCAAAGCCTTTCACCATCTTCATTGCCCTCCTTTAGACACGCTCTGATAGCTTAATATTTATGTGTTAGCTGATGCTGGCATGAGGACAAGGAGAAGGAGGGCAGGCCATTAGCACCTGAAAGTTTATTTTGGTGGTAAAAGCTTCATGGTACATGAAGGTTAGTTTTCAGATGTTCAGATGTTCTTTCCTCCTCTGTATGCATTTATGTATGCTTTGGAATATTTTTCTCTTTGCTATTTCCCCTTATACTTTCATCTCTTTCCTGCACTTCTTGATTATTCAGCTGTGCATCTGAGTGTGATATTATCCCATTAGTTCTGCATGTATCTCTAGTCCCTGCTAGAGTTAGAGTATCTTTCTTTATACTGCACGTTAAATTCATGTCCAGACACATGGGTTACTAGCCCTCCCCTGACCTTCTTCCACCTGCTTACAACCCTATCACCTGTGAATGGGCATCACCTGCTCTGGAGCCCTCAAACAGTGTCAGCGCATCTTTACATTGTAATGGGAGTATATTTGAAGCTGTGAAAGAAATAAGCCTTGAACTGATCTAACAGCTTCCCACAGTCACTGAGAGGGGATGTTATTGCACTTTTTTCCATCATCTTCCCTGGTTGTCCTGATCACACAGTTCTGTTCAGTATCCTGAGCCAGCTCTACTGCCTGCCCAGCCACTCCTTGAAATGCTTTGTTCCCCTGACCTGTTAGGAAACTCACCCAGCAAAGAGAAGGTAGATAGACCCAGTATGAGGAAACAAGATGAGTCACAGGACTGGCTGTGGGATAGTGGATGAAAGGAGCAGGGGAGAAAAAATGGGAAGCAAGACCTCAAACTTGGCAGCAGTTCGGTTTGAGCATCCTTATTGCCAATCTGACCTCACTGCTGGCGTCCCATTTGACAAATTATCAGCTGACTGCTGAAGCAATGAGGTGCATGATATTTTTATCGACTGGTACTGACTGTTAAGTCCATGGTCAGGCCTAACCTACTCTACAGTTGTGCAAATATCGGTGACATGTTGTCCTATTGCTGTTAGGAAAACTGGTGATACTAGGAGTTGTCACTAGTCCTTGAAAAAGCCAGCACAGTGTAATCGCAGAGAGCCCTGCCCAAGCTCTTATGAAAGTGGTTACACTGCTCTTTCCTTTCCTTGCCACTTTTCCCACAGCTGGCTGAGTAATTGCTGCTTCTCCTTACTCAGCCAGTGCTCTGTCATGTGAAACACCTAAAGCAGCAAGTATAGTAATCACAGTGTCTTTCTAACTGCACAAGTGACACTCATCTGTCACTTGTAAATTATTGTCCAAACATCCACTCCATGTTTGTGGGTGTGTGTACTCTGCCTCTGCTGTTTGAAACCAGAGGACCTGATACCACCACCAGAGTTTAAGAGAAGGTGTCTGAACCTGCAGGTCAGGTGGGCCAAGATCAAAGCTTCTGGCCTGAATTCAGTGAGCCATGCAACCACATCCACCAACCTGTTTTTCGAAGTTCTGCATTTGAAGTGCTGAGTCTTTGATCTCCGTAACAAATCCAGCGGAATTCTGCTAATCTCAGATTTGCTGTTTGTGTGCAAATCAAGCATTTTGAATGGTTTAGCAACATATCGAGATACCACGTCTTTATGTTCTAGTTTACAGTTGTTAAAAAATTTATCCTTCTTTTTTAATCCTATTCTGAAGGCCTTCTTCCTATGATGCTAAAAAGTACTGGAATTAACTGCTTCTTCCACCATGTCCAGCAACACAGAAGAGGAACTTCAGTTCACTGTTAGAGAAGTTGGTTTGCCTTACTTCTGTGGGCTTGGGACTTGTTTTGGAATATTATTACTATCTCTGTTTCACTAAAGTGTGTGAATAATATCACCTCTGGCAGCATGTTGAGCATTCAGATACCAAAAGTAGCCAAGACAGGGCAACATTCACACATCCTTCCTTCTTCTGTATTACTGGTGGGCGATGTCACTTGTAACTGTTGATACTTATAGTAAGGATATTTCACTTTTTTTAGGAGATATAAAACATAGTGTTAGACATTCCTTAGAGAAATGTACCTTGAAGAAATAAGATAAATGAAGAAAAGGGGCATAAGAAGAGAATGTGTCCGTAGCAGGGGGTTGAAACGAGATGATCTTTAAGATCCCTTCCAATCCAAACCACTCTATGATTCTATGAGTTTTTATACTTATCCTTGCTCAGGTATGTGATGCAGGAAGATGGTTTGGGGGATGGAATGAGGTGGCAACTTCTAGGTGAGCATTTACCTAGAAGGAAGTGTGGTTAAAAGGGGCTGGCTTACTTACTTGCCTGCTTAATTTAAAAAAAAAAAAAAAAAAGACATGTTTTGTTGGTTTGATTATGGAACTGGAAGGGGAAAAGCATAACTCACTAAGACCCATGTTTTTCCAAAACTTTTTTTTCCAGTAGAAGTCAATTCTTCATCCCTCTCTGCCTGTGAGAGCAATTATTCTTCATTTGTTTGCCTATTTGGGGCAAAAATTTTTCACTCAGTGAACATTTTTGCAATTTCTCCCAAAATGGAACTCCTGATTCAAGTGGGACTCCTGATTCAAGAGGGACTACTTATTAAGACTGCTTTTTAAATACAAAATAGGGCTAAAAAATTCAGTTTCATGGAGGATGAATGTGAAGGCTGGTGGAATTTCAATAGCTTGATCTCAGCTGTATCGAAAACATAGATAATCTGAATGTTCAGGCACATATCTGAAAAAATGAAGAAATTACTTCCCTATCAATGTAATCCTGGGGTGAGGGACTGACAAAATTTGTTGTTTCTGCCTTTTGGACATTTATTTTGTTTTCTTGGAAGAAAATTCTTTTCATTATCTCTGCATCTGCATCCCTGTCTCACTTTTGAGACTTTCTCTGTCTTCCCTTGTGCAACTCTCAGGAACATATTGCATTGAGATCATACATAGCTGACAAGCTGAGGGTGTCCCATTTATCAGGAGTAAGGAAGAAATGGGTTTATATGCAACACCCCAACCCATCTTGGACTTATTTCTTGCACCTATAGGTAATGTGGCAAATTCTGCCTAAGATGATGATTTCCATCCATATCATGGCAACTGTTTGATTTCTTGGAGGCTGAACTTCCTGGGAAATTCCCTTTGATGCTTCCCTTCTTACTCAGATGCCTGGCAAAAGTTTGGCAGTAAAATGCTGTTACTCCTTTTTATTTGTCCCCCATTTCACATTCATGTCACCTCTCTCTCCCCTCTTTTTGCTTCTCTCTCTAAAGGTTGAGAGTGTCTGAAGTAATTAATGATCCTGCATTTTGAATTTTTTCTGAACTGTTTATAATGTGATTGCCAAATGCTTTTGTGACTGAAAGAAACTACGGAGAACCCACGGGTGTAATATAAAATACTCTGAGTGTCTTAAAACCAGAAAAGAGTTGGGTTCAATTTACCATCAAGATTTGACCTTTCTGTGATTTTACAGGACTGTGAAGGTCTTCTAGGGCAGAAACCTTTTTTAAAAAAATCTGTTTGTAATCCATTCAGCACACTAGGGTGCAAGTCTGTTCCAGAGTATACTGCAACTCAAAAAATAATAGCCTATATTTGTATATGTCTAACCTGCAGGTTACCTGCTTGAAAAATAGAATGTCAATGGGTTGTATATGTCTGTGAGTAACGAAAAGATGAAAAATTTTTCTCTAGAGTCCCTCCACTGTCTGTTCCCTCTCCCTCAGTAACCCCACCTTCACCTTCCCTGCCTCGTATTTCATTTATCTCAGGGTGCAATGTGTATTTTTTTAAGGAGGAGTACCTTTACAGGTACGTGTGATTATCTGTGCACAAAAGCTTTACATATGAAAATACAGTGCTATTAATAACATTATCTGAATTTGTTTTAATCCCATGCAATGAAATATTAAATTAACTTTAAAAAAACCCCATCACTGCCTTTATTGAACTAAAATCAGGAAGGGGTTGATATCTTAGACATGGCAAAAGAAAATTGCTCTGAGTAAATCTTCATTACATACTTAATTACTAATACATTTTAAATCATATTTTAACTTGCTAGTACTTGTCTAGTACTTGCTAGTACTTGTCCCTGTGCAATAAAAGTCACATGATTACTCAATACAGTAGGGCACCCTATGGTAAACTATGACAATGGACATACCATAGCTATGTCCATACATTTCCTCCTGTAGAAGGGAAAGGGACTCTTTTACTGTCTCCATCACCGTTTGTGAAGCCGCAAGGATTTGGCTTCTGTACGGTAGAGCAAAGCAGTGGGACAGACTACTTTCTTTGGGTATAAGATTTGGCTTTAAATCTAAATATATATGGTTTTTACTAACATGCTAAGAGATGGAGTGGAGCGAGATCCCAGTGGCCTGTGGAAAAAGAAAATGTTGCCACTACTTCCCTGGGAGCAAGATTTATTGCCTGGTAAAGAAAGCAGAGCTGTCCTAAGATTCTTTACCTAATCTCTGCAAAATTTTTTTGTCCAAAGAATTCTTCAGAGTGTCTCACACCTTGTCTAAGTTCCATGAACTCTCAAAATTTGGATTCTCAAGCTTTTAATATGTTGGAGACCCTTAAAATTCAGGCACTGTGTGAGGAAACAAATGCGTTGCAAAGCCCTCTGTTCTTTCTCTGGCAGAGTTTTCAGATAGCTTAGGCTTCAGAGAAGTGAGTTGTGCTGGATTAAGCTACAGCAATAAGGACATTACTGCTTCCAGGTGTCCATAGACTGAGCCATGAGAGACTGGCAGGTATGTGGTAGAGAGGCAGAAGGGAATACTGTTCTCCTCAGCATCCTGCTGAGGACTGCTTAAACGCTAAATCCAACAGACTGAACGTAGCTTAAACTAATTCACTGAACTTGTGAACTCCAGTGCCCAGAGAGCCACTACTTGTTTTGCATGCTGTTTCTGCTGTCCTTGCTATGAAGACAGTAATTGCTAAGAGGGTGGATGCCCAAGAATGCAATATCTTAAGCTTCAGCATTTTAATCCCACAGACTTACTCTGTGGGAACACTGCAGGAGATCAGATCCTCAGTTTGGAAACATCAGTAGACTTTTTTCTTTTGCTTATAGGATCATGAATAAACGTTTATATCCTTTTGGGATGTGTTTGTTGTCTTAATTTTCACACTGGATATATAACTTAGTGTGCAACTCTATGATTGCTTTCCCTAAAAACACATTCAGTGTATTTGCTATGAATACAAATGTACAATGCAGAAAATAAGTGACATACTAAATAAAAAAACCTATCTATCATTATTTATTCACTCAGCAAAGCTATAAAAAACTTTACTACATAATATACCAAAGCTATTCCTTTTGTTCCACCATTTATTTTAACTGATTTATATCAGGGGTAAATGGGAGCCAATAAATCTGTGTAATAGCTCCTCACCTGCTAGGATATAACATGATTCTAAAATTATTCTGATGTGTTCCAGTTGATGACACAGGACTTTGCTTTCTCTTACTGTGATTCTTTCACAACTGTTGGATCACGCTTAATTTCCTTTCATGGAGCCAAATAATGATGAGTTTCATGTTACTGGTTCCACTGTTATATATCTTTTTATGGTTACTGGCTTACTTACTAATGCAAGATAAAAAAACCCATGAAACTACAGGGACATCTATACCAAAGATTACATCAGAGGAACTAAACCTTGATCTAAGACATCCTTCTCCACTTAAATGTATTTACGGCTGTGATCAGATTCCAAGAAGGAGCTCTGTAGTACAGCTGTTGACAAAGAAACCTTATTTCAACACTGTTTGTGTTTTCCTGGAATATGCCATGTATCTGCCACTGAGATGAGCTTAGTACAGATGGCAAGTATTTAGAGAGAAAGACTGAGAGGTGCTCAAGCATTAACATAATACACACAGTAGAAGAGCTTGTGATGCCACTTTGTATTGTGTCTGTTTTGTGGAAAAATCAGAGAGGGGATTTATGCCAATGTGCTTGCAAAACCTGGCTGCAGTACATCCTATTCTTTTAGAGCCAGCTAGACACCAGCCGTGTGCATACAAGATGCTGTGATTGTTTTTCCTTCACTATTTGCTTGGAAGCAGAGATCCCTAATTTTATCTTGACCATATGCAGAAAATCAAGATTATCTTCTGTTTTTCCCATTAGAAAATTCTGCCAGTATTCATGATCCTTACAGACGCAGCCTTGGCGAACTCTTTTTGTCTGAATTCTTGCCTAGGATAACAGACACTCTATGAAGCTGGAGTGTCAAAAAATAAAATAAATTTTAAAAAAAAATTCTAACCAAAACATTACTCAATAAGAAAGGAAGACAAACTTTTCATGTGGGAAAATGCTCCCTTTTAGAGATTTTTTTCAGCATTTCTTTGGAAGACATAAATGGCTGGTACTCTGTCAGGTACCAGATGAAATATCTAACTTCTTTTTTGTAGTCTCCCACCAGTTAGTTCACTAAGGCTTATTACAGTTCTGTGTATGGCACTTAGCTTAATAATGTAGGAGGGTGCATTTTTTTTCAAGAGTATTTTATTCAGAGGCAAAGCCTTCTTCATTTGTGAGTCTCCCCACTCAACTTTTGTGAAAGTTGTATGTGAATAAACTTAAGTTGAACTGTCTGATCTAATAGAGAGCACAGTGCTAACACTGTTATGTGAACACAAAGACAAATGCAAAGATCTCTCTGACTTCATAGTCCCTAACGTTACTTAAACTTTCCAAATCACTGGACCTCAGGACTTATAAGGCAGTCCTTTTGAGTGCATGAAATTACAATGGGTTATCAAATCAAAGCCCAGAGAGTCTGAAAAGGAGAAGTGAAAATAAATCTGACATACCCAAGCCTCCAAACTATACTTAAAGGTGTAACCTTACTGTAATAAAACCTTACCAGGAATAAATGAGGCCCATTACTTCTTTTTTTCCCCATTGTCAGTATGAAATTCTGATGATAGTCACTTTATTGCTCTGCATGAAGCTGTATATATTATTTAACTAGTATGAAAGATTTCCATCTATTCAGCTATGTGGGTAGCTTTCATGTGATAAAGTTTTATTCTGGCAGGGGAGTGCTGCCAAGTTTTACTTTGGTTAAGTACATTAAAAGAAATTCTATCATCTATGGGATTCTGCATTGTAAAATTCTGTTTTGCTCCCTGAATATAGTTTTTACTAAGGCTATCAATGCATGAAACCTTTTCAGTAATCTTTAGCACATGTTTGCTATGTACATCAAATAATAAGTAGCAGATAAAACTTTGCTAGGGCTTCTGAAACTGAACGTGTAAAATGGATTTGAATTCAACACTAACTTAGAGAGTGAAGAGCTTTGCTGTCTTACAAAATTCTGAATATACAGCTGTTAATTCTCCAGTTCATAGCACATTCTATTTTGGTGTCCTTGTCACTAAAAGAATTTCCTCATGTAAGGGCACTACTATAAACACTTCTTTTGTTTACTAGCATGTATTTTATACTGTTAAAACTAACATCAAGTCTTATTAAAGATTGAAATGAGAACAGTCTTTTGACAAGGATACTAGAGAGGAAAACTTCTTACATATCATCCTACTATCAGTAGTTGCCATGACACTTATTACTTTGGGGGTTTGGAGGGAAGGAAGTGAACATAAAACATTTTCAGTCCCAGTACTAACTTCAGATGTGTTCTTCTCTCCTGTAAGAATCAGTAGCATATGATTTTCCAGTCTTTATTAAAGAAAGGTAACACTCTGAGGCACTATCAAAGTGGAAATGATAAGCAGGAAATACGATTTCAGAAAACAAAGCGCTCAGACTACTTTCTTAGAAGGTTCTAGGAGGCAGAACTGTTCATCCTTTTAAAATCCTATTCTACACTTTGTAAAGAAAATGTTGATAATGGGGCAGAATGGTTCATTTTAGTTCTTTTGAACTCAAGATTCAGATTTGCCTTGACTGCAAGGAGGTAGTTCTTGGTACATTTGATCAGATAGTCAGGGTTTTTTTGAAAAACTGAGGAGTTCAAAGGCCTCTGTTCCATTCTTTCTTGTCATGAAAGTTGCTGTGGAGGCCATGGTGTGATGGCTTAATACTTCTCATGTCTTGTAGATACTATAGATTTTATATAGATTTTATATGTCACAGTCCTTTTGCAGTCCTTACCTCATTCTTTTCAAGAGTTACTGTAGATTCAGGAACTTGATACATCTTTTCAGGATAGACTAGTTATCACCAAGGTCCTTGCATATTTTGAGATGGACTGTGTTTATTTCCATCAGATTCTGATTTCTCTCAGCATTGACCATGTTGCACCTGCTTTTCTTTTCCCCTTCCTCAGATTATTTTTGTAGCTTCATGGCTGCTTCTGCTCTGCATTGCCTGCAGTCCTTTCTTCACCTCTTCTTTTCTTGGTTTCCCTTCCCATCTTTGGCTTCTTCTCTTGGCCATAACTGTTGTTTTCTGTTCCTGCAGCACCCCATCAGCCCTTGATTGTGGCTCTGGACTTCTCTTTGTAGGCAGTTCTAATATTGCCTGCTGCATCTCTGTGCTGAGCCCTCATTTATTGTGTCTCTGATCTTCTGGTAACACAGTATTCTCAAACACTCTGGTGCAGGTCCCTGTTTTCCCACATGTGATTAAGAGTCAAACTTTACTCTTTAAGTGATTGCCAAGAAGTATGAAGAGCAGTGATGAGTCAGCAGCTCTATAAAACCAGGTGCAAAGTGTTTTAACTGTTCAGTCAATTAGAACAATGGGAACAATCATGTCCCAGTTTAAATGGGACAAGGGTCTTCTGCTGAGGATGGATTAGGAGGAAAAGACCCCAAACTTTTTCCTAAGCAATTATTAATCCAAAACCAAGGAGCTTTGATTGAAGGGAAAAAAAACAAATTATGGAAAAGGGAAAACAAAATAACAGCCCTTTATTAAAAGGTATGTTTGTATTAACAAGAACACAAAAAAAAAAAAAAAACAAGTAAACAACCAAGCAATACTACTATACCCACCAATAATCCCCTTCAAGAACAAAACCGATAGCCCGGCAAAAGGAAAATTTAAATAGTTCAATTTTTAGCACCCTTTGGTGTAGTTCCAACCACAGTCAGCAGGGGGCGCCGTCGGGTCACTGGAGATGTAAAACTTGTAATGTCCTGTACCATTCACCAGGTGGCGCTGTTGGGTCGTTGGAAGTGCAGAATCTGTAGTGTCCTATGGTAGTCACCAGGTGGCGCTGTTGGATCACTACAGGAGCAGAGCTTGTAATGTCCAGTGCCCGTCACCAGGCAGCGCTGTGGGATCCCTGGTCACTGCCACGTGGGATGGGGAAAACAACAAAAAAAAAAAAAAAAAAACAAAAAAACAACAACAACAACACCCCCCAGGGTATATCGGAGAAAAAACAACAAAAAAACCTGATTCCTCTTCCCCTCCCGAGGAAAAGGAGGAAGGGGGGGGGGCCGAAGGGGAAGGGGGGAGCGAAAAAAAAGAACAACACCGACAACACAGAAAGTTCTCTCAATAGAAGAAAAACTCACGAACTCCGGGGGGGGCCCCGACGAGCAGGAATAGCTGGGAGAGAACCGCAGCAGCCAAAAAAAAAAAAAACTTCCCTCCGACAGGAAAAAACAACAACAAAAAAAAAACCAACAGAACCAGTGTCTGCCGCTCACAGCAGCCTCTCCTCCTCCCCGCGAGACAGCCGACTCCCCCCCCACCTCCTTCCAGCCCCACACACCAGCCCCAACTCCTCCCCCTTCGTTGCTAGGCAACTAATGTTCGACCATTAGCGCTGCGGCTAGTTCTTTTGTTTTCACCTGAATGGGTGTGCTGAGCACACACACAGGGGGAGGGGAAGGGAAGAAAAATTCCTTGCTAAAGTCAGAACTATGACAAATCAGAAAGCCTTTATTGTGAGAATGGTCTTTTTGTCTATAAACACCTGCCACAGTGGAATTTCTCATTTCATGACTGTAGTGCTTTGGCTCTCTCTCATTAAAAGATAATAATTTCTGAAAATAACACAAGCACTCAAGTTGAAGACTGAGTCCATTGAGAAATTGCTTTAAATGAAAAACCCTAGCTAGATCATACACGGTCATCTTCTTTTTCTTGTTTTACATTTTCTTTTGGACTTTATTGGGATGAAATAAAAGAAGGTAAACTTTAGAAAGTTATTGCTCTATTTCTGAAATATATGCTTATGTGTTCCTGTAGAATCTGTTTAGAGACCTGGATTACGTCAATCCATGACACTGGAAGGTGAATCAAGGCTTGGCAGAGCCTCCAATTTTTCTATAAATGTTGGCTACATAGCATAACATTAGCTGCCATAAATATCCATCTATTTTATTAAGTAGAATTAGCAATGTCAAAAATGCCTCAAGAATGAGCTACACAACAGACCATACTAATTGGTTAAACACTTTGAACAGTGGTGAGTTTACACTGACAGCACTCCATTTTTGTTTTTTTCCCTGTACTTTTCTAGAATAGGAATTAAAGATGTTTTTAAAGATCCTAACAGACATGTCTAAAAGAAGTTTTAGCATTTCCAAAGACCTCCTAATATTAATGAGAAAATAGAAAGAAAAAAAGCAGAAATAAACCCACTTGAAAATAGTAAAGCACATTTTAAAATTTTAACTTCATCTGAGTAGAAATATCACAGGCAGCTATAATCAAAAAGAGCTTGATTAACACAGCAATAATCAATGTGAAAGAAGACACATTTAAAAAAAGAAAACGTCCAAAAGGAGAAATAAACTTAAGATCAAATATAACATTAGTCTTCGCAGTTTGTGGAAGAGTTGCATAGGTAATATTTTCTTCCAGAATTACTATGAAAATATGGTGGAACATGCAGTCTTATGAAACTTACTTTAACTTTAGACTTTAGGCACTGATAGCACCATACTGTTCTAACTCTGCCTTCCCAAACTTCAGGCATGTACTTATTGAGAACCATGCACATGATTTTTCTAGGGTCTGAATGAAGAATATTGTAAGGGAATACTGCAGACAGTGAAGAAGTAACACGTAAAAATATATGTAAGTATGCTGAAATTCCTTGGATCAACCTCTGAATTTTGCCTAATTTGCTTCTGCTGCAAGTTTTCTGTGCAGTGTCTCATAGTTCTATTATACTGGTACATTTGTGTGTGCAATACTGGCAAGCAGCTATAGAAAGAAATACATAATCATATGAATGCTCAGGAAGCAGCTAATAGCTGGAGCAGCTATAGAGACTGGGAAATGTCCTTTACAAATATGAGGGAGTCAAGAGAAAGCAGAAAGTAAGCAGCTCTCATCTGAACAACAAAATACAAACAACCTTGAAGAAAAACTCTTTTTTCTAGGTTGGAAACAGACACAATAGCAACTGCAGATTAGGAACAATTTATGTTGATTTTACTTAATTGTACTGTTTGATAAGATAATTTGAAAGACAAAAATAGCTGACACCTGTGAAGCACAAGGATGACATGACAGTGTTTTGTTTTTTTTCTAGAAGGGAGAGAAAGACAAATGTTTTTTGCTTACAGAACAGGATCTGGATAGGGGGAAATATATACTCTACAGTAAAGCATAAGTACTCCTTACAAGGGTATACTCATTCCCAGTTATTTGCAGGCTGTTCTCTTGGAGCTATTTCCTATGTCTTCTTACAGGATCAGAACTGAGCCAGAACTGGAGCTCTGTGGTGGTTCTGTGCTGTGATGTAGCTGTCCTCTACCTATTTGCCTTTATTCCACTATGTTTATTTTTGCACACACATTTTCTTTGAAGGCAACTTAGTGAATAATAAGCACATATATTTGGGAACACTGATATAAGATAAAGGAGAGCACTGAGTCCTTCTCATCTCCATACTCTACAAAGTATTTGCAGTGATCGGTTTATGTAACTTACAACACCTTAAAATCATCTAAAATCTCATTCAGAAGCTGTACTCTGTACAGCTTAAGCCATATTAAATTGGTCACAAACTGCTTTACCTCTTGCAAGGCAGTCTCCATATGCTAATTACATGAAGGGGCTTCACATTTTTCATCAATTTTTTCATAGTTGTCCTTGTTCACCCATTGAGAAGGTCTTAATTTTGTAGCTGTGGACAGTTGTGTGAATATACCATTTTAGAAATAATTCCTAAATTTAGAAGACTAGAAAATCAAATGAAACACAAACACAAAGAGCACTGAGTATTTTTCACACTGGCTGCAAGGTAACTGCAATTATGAAGTATGTCTACTTGACAGACCCAGACATCTGCTGATGCTTCTAGCAGGCCCTCCAGGTTTTGCCCTGGTGTAAGCTGGATTGTAATTAGTGTAAGGAGGCAAAAGTATATGCAGAGATCTGTTCTAAATTTGTTTGACCTTGACCTGCAAACTAGTCATGGCTAATAGAAAAAAAATCCCCTTCACCACTGAGCATGAATTTCAACTGAACTCTCTAGCAGAATACACATTTTTAGAAACCTTGCCTCATGTCATCTTGCATTAGTGTAGGTTTTTGTATCTGTGGAGGGCCACTCAGCAAAAGTACATAACTTTCTGCACAATGTTTTGCCTGAGAGGCAGCTTCACATTAAAGTGGTATGTAACCGTTTTTTTGAAGTTTTGTGGTTGCATTTGAATTTCCCAGGCACTGTAACTGCTTATCTTTTCTGAAAGGTGAGATGGAGGAAAAAGTGTTTCACCCTGTAGCATAAGCATGATTTGGTCAGATGGGGTATGCCTACCCTATCTATGGCTTTTCTGTTCAGATTAGGAGGGCACTTTTGATGCAAGTCTCCAAACTCTCCCTACGTGCTGTGCTTTGGTTGCAGTGTGGAGCTGTCTTAGAAACAATTGAGTTGCTTTCCTTTGGGAGGAAGATTTTCTCCAGAAGTGTTCATTATACATTGCAGTTGTAAGGAATATTTGGTCAGTGGAATCAGACCAGGGCATCTCTGAAGTGAAAAGCTGCAAAATGGGAAAATAGCAGATGTGGGATCTCCAGTTACAAGTGTTTTGCTCCACAGAGCCACTTTTGCCGGAGCACACAACCGGCTAAGGCAGGGACAGCCCTTGCAATTCAGGTGCACAGTATGGTCATGTGGGCAGATATTCCCCAACTTTCTGAGTAATAGAAAATTATTTACTCAAATAAATGTTGGGACAAAGGGCGTATAGACATGTATGGGCATATATAGACATTGAAAGATGTCTATAGGCTAAGGAAGCACAAGGAAGATTTACAGTATGGATTGTTTGAGGTACATTTTTAAAAAACAAATATGTGCTGTAGGGAGCTGCTTGTCCTGCTTTGATATAGATGAATCATTCCAAGCACTGGAGGCATCTGCAGACACCTAATACTAGCGAGTCAGTTCAGCAAAATTAAGACCTAGTTATTAAGTTTAATCACCAATGTTTATAGAGCAGATTACTGCTTTTGGGTACCACTGATGTAGATATCTGATATACCCCCAGTGACGTACCAAGTGAGAACTTGATTTTTCAAGGCTCATTATGTAATTAGTTCATATTTTTTACTGGGTGTTTTTTACTGTAATATCTCCATATCAGCTGCAAAATCTGTAACATAATTTTCACAGATAATTTATCAGTGAAGAAATTCTGCCATGCTAATTAAGTATGAGAAATTTACTCACTGCATTTGTGAATATGCATATCATTTTATATGAGGTTTCTTGCAAATATATTAAAGGAATTTCTATATGTAAGTATGTAATCATGTTTTGGAAAACTTACAGTTGTTTTTCCTGTATTCTTGTGTTTCTTTTTCTGTAAATATGTGGGTGCATTATCCATGAGTGGAATAAATTATTTATTCATATGAGAGTAAATTCTGCTACTCCCTCAAACCTCCAGCTAGCCGTGTATTGCAAAGGTAGTTCACCAAAAGCAAGACTAATTACTCATGGACTTGATGCCCTGGTTCTCCTTCAGTCTGTTGACTTGCTCAGTTCTTCCTCCCATCCATTCTGCAGGTGGAAGCCAGGAGGTGTTCCAAGGTACCTTGTGGTCTCCTGCGTGGCCCACTGTACAGGTGACTCACCAAATGGAACTCTTGGGCATCTTCTCTACCCTTGTGCTTTTGGCATAGACCAGGTCAGGAAAGTTAAAAAAAATTACTCCTTGCAATTTATGGTTAAAGAGATTTTATTCATCCTCGTGTGCAACTTTGTTGTTGTTAAATAATCCAGTCCAGTTACTTGGAAATGTCCAGAGTTACTGCTCCCATCCTGTGCAGCAATGCAGGTACAGAATGGACACCACATGGCCTATGCCCATTTCTTTCTGTGCTTTCTTTGGAGAGGGGAAAGGGTGTAGCAGGGCAGAAGGGTAGCCTGTTATGAAGTGGACTCTGACAAATCCCCTTGGGCTTGACCTCCAAGACGAATGTAATCATGTAGCTTATTTACTCCGAGTTAATAGACTCAGTGTTTAACATTTATTGTATTTGATTAATGAAGGTTTTGCTGTTCCTTTGCTGAAGGAAAGGACAGATGTGTTTGTGGTCCACTGCTTCCACTTAAACAAACACAAAATTGAGTTTCAAATCTTACCCAAGGGCATACTGCATCAAGGGAAAAATATATAGTCTTCAATCTGAAACCAGCTGTCAGAAACAGAAAGTACTATGTTGTTTTTTTTAATCATAGGTGAGAGAGTAGCTGTGCTTGAGCATCTGACTTTCCATACCATTGAACACTGCCCAGTGTTCAGAGCCAGTAGAAGAAACAACAGCCCTGGAAACCCAAGGTTGGTTCTGCTTTTGGATTCTTCACGTCCATCAGCATATTATCCCACATCTCCTGCTTCAAGTTCCCTTTCAGATTACCAATGTCCACAGCAGACACTGCCTAATCTGAATGATAGCTATCATGTCATGTTTAGTTTGATATGTGCTACTAACTCTCAGAAACTACATGTAGTTTACTGCCATTTATAGCAAATCAAGTCCTGTGTACCAAATATGCAAATGTTTTAGTCCATTCCTTCCTTAATCTATGTCATTTATAGATTTTTTTAATTATTATTATTTTCCACTGACTCCTGCAAAATGTCCATATTAAGAATAGAGTAACTATTTAAGTCTTGAAAACTGAAACTGCTTTGGACTGTATTCGCTGGCTTCAGCGAGATGCCAATACCCCGCACACCTGCCCTTTATTCTACAATTACCCCCTGCTGCTGTCAGTACATTGTTTGCTTTTGAATTAGAGACAGGAGACAGCTCAGTCATTGTCTGTACATCTATCCATTTGCCATAAGCACAGCTGTGGTCTTTTGACCACAGCTTATTTGTCCATTCAGGGCAAAATCAGAGGAAGAATAGCATGGTTGCATACTTTCAGACTGAATTAAAAAATAGAAAGTTGGTGTGAAATAGTAAGACATGATTTTGTTTGTGAAAGAACAACAGGACGACGAAGAAGTATTTTAGTCAACATTAAGCATATCTCAAAAGCAAAATCTCTGTTATCAGACATTTCTCCTGAGTAGAAGCTGAGTATTGTGCAGAAGCTTAGTATTGCAATAAAATCAGCGAAATAACGTGGGGATTCGCGTTGCTTGTAGTCAGATGTCCCCATTGGCCACACTTGAAAATCTTACACCAGTGCACCCTCATATTTGTAGCTCATCTAGTAAATACAGACACGGTTACTAAAGAAGCATCTTCAATATTTTTGTTTAATTTGCTAGCTCAAATGCAAGCTTCCTATTCTGAAGAGGTTATGACTTTATTTACAAGAACATAGGCAGTATCCATGATAGTGACACCACTGCTGACTTTTCAGTTGACAGTGCACATAGCAGAACATTTTGGTGTAAATATTTTTTAGGACAGAAACTCTCGGTAAGATGTGCTGTGCTACAAAATGTGTGTATTACTGCTGTTGAAAAAATTTAACCAGAAATGACAATTGCTTGGCATTTTTCAGGTATTTCTTTTAAGGAAAACCTGAAAAATAGCAGAAGGATGACTTTGTGCAAGTGTGTGCTGGGTGGAGTGACTTACTTTCTCTGCAGAGACAGCCTACTAGTTTGTCTAGATAGTCAAGGCCCTGAAATGGCGTTCATTTCTCACGTGTATCTGGCAAAATGACAGGTCCAATATTTAGAGGTCAAGAGTTTGACCTGGAAATTCCAGAGCAATGAAGTTACGTGAAGAGTTCCTGTCAGCAGCAGCTTTTCTCAAGGATTTTGACTGATAAAGGCTCCTCCTACTGTTTGGTTTTATCTCAGCAGAGTATTATGCATGTGGTCATGTGAGGCTTATGGGGGCACACAGCTCCTTCCACTGAGGTGAAATGTTTCACGTTGTTGAAAGGAAGAACAAGCTTACAAAGCTTTGTCCTCTGGTACCAAGGCTTTTTTCCGCCTGAAAAGAAAAATATATAAAAGATTTTCCTAGGAAAAAAGTATGACCTACATTCTAGATGTGGCCAAGGGTTTTCACTTCACTTTAAGGCAAGTGTGCTTAGTCTTAAATTTATTTCACTACAGCTGGGAACATGGGATAGACAAATAACCGTACTGTCTCTACAATTTGTTCTGGGTATAAGTAACTGCCAGTTCAGGTTTGCGCTAAACTCTTCAAATCATGTCAGCAGCTGCTAAAGCATGGTAATGAATTTATTTAGGAAAGGGACCATATTTTCACTTTATGTGTACTTACAAGAATCCTTGTCATAGGAGAATCAGTTAGAGGACTTTCTGATTACATCTTTATTCTAAAAAAGCTGACTGTAAGTAATATATTCAAGAAATAGCCTTGGTGTATTACTGTATTACATATCAAAAGTCATTCACCAGCAGAAGAATCAGCAAAAAAATGCAAAACATTACACGCAGCTTTATTTTCATCAAGAATTTGAATGTGGCAAGCATATTTAGTGCTTCATCTTCCCATACACCATCAGAATAGCTTTTGAGGAGACCAGGTTTCCAGACAAATTCAGACTACAGAGTTTTCAGAGGAAGGTATGCTGAAGTTACTGTTTCTAGTGTAAATTATTAAAATAAATTGAATAAATGCTTCATTAAAAATACTAGTGAAGGAAATGGATATACAGATACACAAATACTTTGGAATCTTCCAGTGAATAGAATCTGAATGAAATTGAGCATGTCTGAAAGAATGGGAAAAATTAAAGAATCAACAGAAGTACTGATGAAAAGATAAAGGAAAAAAGTTCTTGCCCAGTCTCTGACTACTGGAATTGTAGGTGTGAACCTTCTGTACTTGGTGCAATTATTTTGCATGCTGCTTATTCAAGACATGCATAAAATTGGAAGAATTAAAAGAAACATAAAAACACTTCTTAGAGTTTATTCAGCAATACTTTTCAAGATATCCATCCCCCCCCCCCCCAAAGCATATGAAAAATAGGAGAAATTACATCCTCTCAATAAGAAAAGATAGAGCACTGAAACTGGTTATTGAGAATCATTTGCTAGATTATTCAGATATGTTTTCTACATATGCTACATACAATATATGTTTTCTACAATTTTTTAGTATGATAGCAGGAAAGTTTTTGAAGTAGAAACATAATCCAAAACTGAAATCACCAGTCTGCATGTGTAAATTTGTGTGTGCTTCTTTATATGTTTTAAAAGGGTGTATTTCCCTGGTATTGCATTGCTAAGGAACTTGTAATTTTCATATACTTTCAAATCAAAATCCTCAAAGGAAATAAGGAAAAGCTTAAAGCATCATTTTCTTGAATGGGTAATAGACCAGTCCAATATATGGCATTCCTGCTTTAGACTACTATTGATAGTTTCTTGGGATTTATCCAACTGTGAAGGCTTCTTTATTTTGTTCTGTTTTTTCTAATTATTAATGGTGAATCCCAAATGATACTGAGGTATAGAGACACAGATAACTTATGAAGTAGTATACTGACAAATCTGATAAACTGCTTTTTGTGCTTCAAAAATTAGACCTGGACAGATACGATTGACAAAAGTTCATTTTTAGGGATTCCTGCCAGTTGTCAATATGCAACTCAGGACAGCTGAGAACTACCTGTTCTTGAACACAAATGCTACTACAATCTTTGTTTTCTGTTTCTGGCAGAAGATTACCAGGTCTGTTCTGAACCTGTAGGCAATAATCTTATTTTACCAGAATGCCACATTCCAAAGGTTCATAACAGGACTCCCAACTGCTTTTAATGCTTAGAGCACTGCTGTACATTCAAAGCTGGCATCCACCCAGCAGCTCTTATCGCAGCCTGTAGAATACCAGAACAGCCTGCACTGAAAGATGGGTTTGTATGAAACTCTAATCACCTCCTGCATTGCCATAGCAGTACATGCTGCAGAAGTCATGTGTCTCTTGCTGGAACTGCGGTATAACTCGAGTGTAATTGTGAAGGTCTTCTTGTCTTTAAGCAGTAAACCCAGAAGCAGTCTTGAATCAAAGCTACTTATGTTTTTCCAGTTGTATATATCCTGTCTTAGGAAAAGAGGACTAGAATCAAGTTAATTTCCCTTGTGGTAGGCAGGATGGGGTTTTTTGTTTCTTCTTTAAGCATCGATCTTGTCCCTAATGTGCCTAATGCACTGTACTTGGGCTTGCACCCAGAGGGATGCCTAGCTGTTGTAGAATTCTTTAAAGGTTTCTTGAGAATCTTTATGATACATCCATGCTCAACACATGTTTGCACTCTAGGTCTCTTACACAGCATCTATCTAAACCTCACCAGAAAGAGGAAGATCATAAATTTGCCAGCTGCATGGAACACATTGAATTTGGGAGTGTGATATAGCACAGGTATTTCTTCAGGTAACTTGAATGCAAGGAAATAAAGTACAGGAATACCTTCACATTTAAATTTTCAATAACTGTATTGTCCAGTGTTGCAGAAGCTGGTATGCAAATCAGGCCCTGTGATGCAAAAATCCTAAAGCTGCTAAAGTAAATTCTTATTATGGTTTGCATTTCTCTTGAGAGAAGCTTGCCTTTGAACATAAAGGCATTCTGTGTTGAAGCAGAGGTTGTGTTAGCCTGCCACTTCAGCATGTATCACAGAAACCACTGCACAAACCAATGCAATGGTCACTGTGTGGCTCCAGAGCCAGAGTACATTTACAAAGAGTGTCTTGGAAGTGTTTTGATAGCTCCTTGGTCTGGAGATGCTAGTCAGTTCATCTGTTTCTTAGTCCTAGTCATCTTTCTTTAACCAAATTATGAGAATATTCTGGGGTTTGACCTACTTTTCAGTCTCATAGAGGACAAAATATCCTAATAGGTGTGACTAGCATGACCTTAGTGCTTGGGCATGAAATGGGCAATTAGAGTAAGTAAACCGTAAAATATTCATAGCACATGATACTGTTGTGATTTTCTGGCAGATTGATTGCTGCAGTCAGGCTGAGGGGACTGGCTGCCAAGGATTTACTCTGGATAGTTAAAGCACTCATGATAATAGGTCCTTCTGGTAAAAGTGACAGAATCTGGAGGTCAAAGCTCATAAAAACAACAGGTGAAATAAAAATTATTCTGTTGTGACTCTAGGAGGGAGCAGATACATCAGCATGCTAAAATACCTGGCAAATGGTTAGGGTTTTTTCCCTGTGCAACACTCCACTAGGAGTGGGGAAAAAGCTCTTTTAAAATGAATTCTTGATAAGGAAGTACTAGCAGAAAGGTTATAAGGTTATGCTAAAAGCTACTTGACAGAACTTGTCCTTACCAAAGAATTATTTTAAATTGCATATACTCAAGCTAATGCCCCTCAAGTTAATATTGCTTGAATGAGGAAAGCCAACCTGTGAATTAACATCATAGCAATAAAAAGCAGCTGTGTTCATAGCTGATGTGTTAGTAGCTGAGCTGATTAGCTTAGGAAATCAGTCCCCTGAGCTGATTTCCTCTGATGGGCCAGACAACTCCATAGTTGAGAGCATAACTATTGTTGAATGAGAGTTACTGGGTTTTTTGATGGGTATTTTCTTCATGAAAGGGACCCGAGTAATCAACAGCACAAAAGTTAACTGAAACTAATTCTGTAGTGAAAAAAGTCATGTGTGTCTTAGTGATCTGGTGCTTTCAGATAAGTCAGAGAGCAATAGGTCAGAGCTGCTGATACACAGATTGGAGAATCCAACCAAAAGTGACAACACTGGAGTTGAAATAACAAACTAAGCCCTCTGATTCTGAAAAGCATTGAACATCCTGCCTCCCTGTAAGACACTGGCTCTTGACTTCATTGGAAATCAGACCACTTATTTTGTTCTCTGGAGCACAGCTCCAGAGTTTTTGAAGAGTTTGACTTGAAGACTTGATGACACTGTGTTTTCTGGATGAGAAATATTAAGAAGTCTCAGGCTCCCATGCAGCTCTCCTCAAGCGTCCTGTTAAGTCCTGAGCACCCTTCACAGGCTGGAAGAGGAGTTGTCTCTGCCTGTGGCCAAAGGCAGATCTTGTGAAAGATGTTCCCACTGAAATTTGCATGTTTTTCTTTTTGCTTTTACACTTAGAAATTTAGCAAATGGGACTCCATCCTCTCACTGAAGTTCACAGGAGTTTTGCTTAAGTAAAAGTGAGAAGGCATAGCTTCAGCTTTGAAGATAGGCTTGTGCTTTTATGAGATGCAAGGGAAAGATATGCTTAAATAACAGACTGTCTGTCACAGAAGTGACGACAGACAGGTGTATGACACAAAGGAGTAACTAGCAAGTGAGATATTAGCTAGTGCTGTAAAAATACAAAACAAGGGCACTGTTGAGGCACTGAAGGACAGAGTATTACTTTGCCTTTCCTTTTCTCAGTGGCTACTGAGGAGTAGGAGTTGAAGATTTAAATTCTCTTTACAAATTGTTTATGAAATGATATAAATTGAAAAATATTTGCCTGTGAAAAAGAAATAACATATTAGGATGCAGACATGTTTCTAGAGTAAATATCCAGTTAGGCAGTTGTTTGAAATGTGGATAATTTTCCTCAATAGCTGCTCAAGTCTGACAGTTAAAAACAAGTTCACAAGCAGATTAAGGGCATTGCTTTATAAATTAGATTTTAAATGAATGTAAAAAGGACAGACGGGAACCTCCTTTGTTAAATTTCCACGTTCAACTTAATTCAAGTCAGGCAAACTTTCCACATCAGATCAAAGAGAGAATACTAAGCTTCTTTTGCAATGACCAGATACTCAGACTATTTCGTGTGGAAGGTCAGAAGGTAATTTCCTTGTTTCTGAAGTACTGAGGAGCTGTGTCTGTGCTGGGGACAACATGAGGACCACAACTGCTTTAATCCAGCTAGTGATTTAGCCTTTCATTTCCTTGTTCCCTCTTTTCTTTTGTATTGCCTTCAAAAATTAAGTAACTACATTGTATTTTATATCCTTTTAAAAAACTGGCACAGTTCTGTGTAAGGGTAGAAAATCTAGAAGAAAAATACAGACAAAGCTAATCTCTGAGGTCTGGCAGTTTTTCCTATTGTCACCACTTCAGTTGAGCACAATGACTTTTTTCAGGAGGGGGAGCTTTTTTATCTTTTTATATCAAATAATTTTACTCGGAAAACTCTAACATTATATTGATGTAAAACTCCCTAATGCTAATGTGTTCCCCATCCCATTAAAGTACAATACACTGTTCATTTAGGCAACTTCATAGTGGTATACTCTGTACCATTGACAGAAGTACTTTAATGGGGACAACTATCAGTTATGTGTATAAATATCTTACATGCTGAGTAGAATTTGAGCCTATGAAGTGTTGATTGACCTCTGGGTGATGTCATATTTATATATCACTTCTAGTGTGTGAAGTTACCTTTCTACTCTGCATTATCTTTGATGTCCTTACTCACAAGAATGCAAATTGGAAAAATTACAGTTTCCCTCCAGTTCTGTCTTACTGTTTATAACTATGGAAATTGAAACCATGAAACAAATCATTTTCCTGCATCATTTTGTGGTCTGGAAGAAGGAAAAGGTCCAGTGCTGTAAGTTCTGATTTTTCAAACATATTTACCAGTTGAAACACAAGAACAGATTTCTGTGCTAGGTCTTTTAGACAGGTTTTTTCTTCTCTTTATGAGACAAATAGTTCTGTATCACATTTCACCTGTTCTGTAAGAATTCCCACTTGTTGGTGAGAGAATCTCATTGTCATTTCAGAGTGCTTTAACTTATTGATCTTTTGCAGGTCACTGTTGTAACTTGGAATTATAGCAAAGTGACAAAGGGTTCAGTAACTTTGTATTTGTTCTTGCAGGGCTACAACTTGTGTTTCTTTTCAGGGACAGAAGCTCTCAATGCTCTTTTTAGCATTTTATGGAAATTTAGGAAGCCAGTAAAAATAAAAATCAATTAACATGTAAACTTTTTTGTCTTACAAAACTAATTACAAGAGAGTAGTACAATCAACAAATCAAATTTGTAGTTCGAGTTGCATTGATTGTGCTAAGTTGATTGAATTGATCTGATAATGAATTAGTATCTGTGTGAAATTAAATCAACAGCCTCCAGTTGCAAATGGAAGGAAGATTCAAATTATGAAGCTGTTCAGCACAGCCAGAGAAGTGCAAAGAATTTAACAACTCTCCAACAACTCTCTTTTTCAAAGCACAGCTGTAACAATCAGATTTGCTTCATGAGTTACTTTTTTTCTTTTCTTTTTTTTTCCCCTACTTATTCTGCTGTAGAGAAGGTGGGATTCACAATACCCAGACAAATGTTTACAGTGTAAATGTTGATGTAGACAGCTTCTCAGTCGGCACCTTTTTAGTTCATAGAGAGTAATAAGTATTTGTAGGATTTACATTACTCCATTCCAAATTATGTGTTTAAAAATGGTCATATAAATCATACCTTCCAACTTTTTATTTCTCTTCATTGACTCTAAAGAAAGTGTAAGGCATTATCCTTACTGTAGACATCTGCATTGCAGCTATAAAATATTAGGTGGGAAGTATCTTATTTAAATGGCTCAATTGCTTTTTTCCAGAAGATTAGTTTCACACAAACACACTCTTGCTGTATCCAATGAAGCATGCTTATTGAAGGTAACATTTGCTAAAATGTAGATACTGAAGTGTTAGTACTTCCTTATGCCCACAGATGTGTATTCACATTTTGTGAAGTGTTACAGCAAGATCAGTAATAAGGAGGTAGAAAATCCCAATGCTATAAAATAGAGAAGAAAAGGAAATAGTATTTAGAGAAGAAAGAATAAGCTCCTCTGACTGCATGGAATTGAGCTCTTTGGAAGTAGTGACACAGATGAGAGTGCTCCAAGAATGCCTCTGGTTTGCAAAGCAAGCTTGTAGTTTTCTTATTGCATAGACCATAAAACTACTAAGCTACAGATCATTTCTGTTCATAGAGGTCTAGAAGAAATGCACCATCTCTGGAGCATAGTTGGACACTTGTGGTTGCAATCCCATATTTCCTTCTCGAAGAGGAGCTAAAGAAATCTAAGTATAAATCTTAAGATCTGATAAAGTGGACCAATTTGAAAGACAAGCTAAGAACATAAGTTAATTAAAGAATATCTTTGGCTTTTTTCGCTCTGTAAATTAGGTATCATATGCTGGGGTTTGGTTTTTACAATTATATAAATGTACTCAAATAATCATCATAATCAAAGGAAATAGCCTTATCAGTGGGAATTTGCAAGTACTACTACATCTCGGATGGGGAAGGACAGTTGGAGTGTCATTGAGTTCAGTTTCTTTGGTTTTCTCTGGTTTTGCTCTAGCCAGTTACTTTTCCACCCTTTTGGTCATTTACACAGTCATCTTTTTAATTTATCCTTGTTTTGTAAATGGGAGACCGATGTATTCCTGATAACATACTGAGCAGTGGAGGCTCCCCTCCAAGACTGTAGCCCCGGCAGTGCTGGCACCCTAGCACTCTGGGAGATGTTCCCATGATATCTCCTTACTGAGTCAGTCTGGTGCCTCAGGCCTTCCACAAACCATGTTGTCCTAGTGTTTTTGCTCATGAAGCTGCTTAAGACATTTTCTTCCTTGTGCTGAGACCTTGTCTATGTCTACGAGCCTCGTCAGGCTTTTAATAGGGCCACCCAGCAAGAACATGAGGAGGCCTCTGGTTGACATCCCATTGCGTCAGAAGCCCTGGTATAGAGCAGTGATTCTAGGAGAAAAAGAAATGATTCAATGATTTCTTTTCTGTGACTTGCTGTATTGACTATCAGCTGTATTAGGAGAAAGCTGCTTTTCCAGTTCAGCCGTTCCTCTGCAAGGGAAGGCTTACAAGCTGTATCAGTGTTTTTCAGATCTTAAATTATTGAAATAAATGTATGTAAATCTTCAGATACATTCAAAAGCTCAAGAGTAAATATTCATCACCCCAAAGATTAAGGAATCTAATCATGTTTTATAAGAGATATGCTCCTGAACTCTAGCTCTTTCTTATCTGGTACAATAACTTTGTAAGTGATTCTGAATAGGAGGTTGTTATTCATTTTGTTAATGCACTCTCTCTGAGACAGCCATCCTTTGTGAAGGATGCTTACATTTTCTTGACTGTCATTCAGCTGGTCAGCAGATAACCTCCTTATCCTAGCATTCTCCAAAATTTTCCAAATAGAGCTTATCTAAATTGGATGCTCCAAGTGCTGTTCTGAAATCTTTTCTTCATGCAGCTGAGAGGTAGTAGCAACACCTTTTCCTCAGGAAAAGTAAGTGATCTGGAGAACAAAAATATGATAAAATAATACAGCATCTGAATACTTCAGGACTCAAGTACAATTTATTTCAAACAGACAAGCTTCATTAAAAGAATACTAATATTGTAACTTAAGGAAGTGAAAGCAGGGAAACATAGGGAAGGATTAAATACCAAACGAGTATGCACAACAGGTAACGTTATGCAGGTTTTTTTCCATCATTCCTGGCCATTAGAGATCTATCCATTAAAAGTGGGTTTAATGATAAATCAAAAAATTTATGGTTTGTAGGGGAATGCTTCAGTTTTAATTTGTTTTACAATTTTGACTTTAAACATAAGAGAATCAGGACCAAAACTGACTTCCAACAAAGAAACTTGATGTCCCTGCTTTACTAGTGCTGTAATTCTGCAAACTCTGAGTTTGCAGAATATTCCTGTGTTGTGTTCTCTCTCCTTTTCTGAAGCAAAGATCCCCTTATGCCTCTGTTGAATCATGTCATGAGGAACTAATGAAGAGTCTACTGTGAGATAAAGACCCAAATATAGTAGGATTTCTGAGAATGACATAAGATCTCCTTTTATATTAAAGAAAAACATCCTGTCATGTTTCTTACTTTTAAAATAAACTTTTATGCCCAAAGAGTAGGGAAAACAAACACTAATATATTGAAAGCTTATATATGTGCATAGATGTACTCTACTCAGTTTAATTAAGAAAAAGAAAAACCCAAAACTGGAACTGTCTAGCCTTTGTATGAATTACTGTATGCTCTCCCTTTACGATCTTATTTTCTTTGTGTTCCTGTGTAAGGCTGAATGGAAATCTTAGAGAGAAAATCTCTTAATGAAACGGTTTTTACTCTCTACCAGTGCATTTTTGGTCTACCTCTATATCATTCTATTCCCTTCACTTATAGCTCTACAGTGCAGTATCTCCAACTGTTTGTTTTTCAGGTTATTAAAGTTTTAGAAAAATTTAAATAGATCTTTGTAGTATCCAAGAATTCATTCAAAGAAAAAAAAAATCAACAGATTGAGGTACTTTTTTCTGCCTTTCTAATAGCAAAAAAAAATGTAATAGAGATTATTTCAAGTTGGTTAGGAAGACTGCAAATTGTATTCACAGAACAATAGCTTTAACAGAGGATGGCTATAATGTACTCCTCTGTTTATAAGCTAGCCTGCAGAGCAGGCTGTCACTTGGGAAATTTCTACCTGTTGTTCTATTAACAAGCAAGGAAATAACAGATCGTTGCAACAAGAGGAAATATTCAGAAAAGGTTATAGGTAAGACTTCCAATTAACTTGGCTAACACAGTTATTATTGAAATTTGGAACCTTTGACTGTTTCCCCCATTATTAGATTTACACACAGTATATCAATATTCAGTCTTCTTCAAAGTATGTTTTCAGATACATTTTTTGCATTGCAGTAGCTAATTTACTCTCTATAATGAGGTTTCCTGTGAGCATACTACTCATGAGGCATTGGTTTAAACAAGTTTGTAATACAGTATGCTGGCATACATATACGGAGCTTGCCCCTCTTGGCACAAGAATTTTATGTGGGCATTTTATATACTATTATCTAGTAATTACAGTTTTCAAATCACTAGTTTGAGTGTACTAGTTGTAATATCTCCACTACAAATTATTAAAAATCAAGAAGTTGATGTTAAATTTGCATATCTGTGTAACTTGGTGGGGAAAGAAAGTAAGAACTATGTTCATGTCGCTTCTTATGCAAATTGGTTGTGCATGTGTGTTTTCAGTGTAGTTTAACCACTGTATTCAGTGTGATCCAATCCCATATTTTCATCCCTATGCCCAAATTCATAGTGATCTCACATTTTTCCTTCTACAGAAAGATGTCTCTGTGTACGTTACTGATGCTGTTCCTTAATAGGCTTTTTTGGTTTCTATTGCTAGGTAGGGCTAAACAGAAACTTTAAAAAAAAAATATTTATAGTGAAATGTTTATTTCTCTTTATCTGTCTATTCACCTATACTCTTCTGTTATGGCTCTGCTACACAGTATCTCTGAGCTAAGTGTATTCCCTTGCCTTGGCTATGGTGTTCCTTGAACTCTTCAGGAGGGCTCCTCTGTGACTCGGTCCACTTAAACAGCAGAAAAAAAACTCCTCTAGACAGAATTTCAGGGTATGACTTGATCCAAACAGCAAGCCAGTTGAGATCACCAAAACAGCACAAAACTTGGTAAAATCTGCTTAGACAGACTTTGCAATTTCACCCTTTTCACAGTTCCTTGCATGCATCTCTCTATGAAAAACATGTAAGAAAAGGACTTCTGACTTTTGGTAAGTTGCCTTTTTCGCCTTTGCCAGTGATGCTGGGAAGGTGTGTTGTGGACATAATAATTGATGAAAAAAAAATAGAAAAATATGGGAAAACAGGAAAATATAAGTGTTTATCCCAAGCTTATCTGGAAGAAAAAAATCTGTGACAGTCTAACTATCTAATGTAAAAATATTCTGAATTCACCTCACACTTTCAAAAATAGAGTTTGTAATAACACAGAGAATCCGTCTCAGCATTTGTTATTGTCCCTTGAACTTTTACAAATAAGCTTGATCCTCAAGGCTTACAGGATTGCATCCCACTGATTTAAGCAGTTTAGAAATATACAAGCATACACCTCCACAGCTGTAAAACATTAAACCGCTAAAGCTCTTAGGGCTACTGCCTAGGATAAGTTTCATTTCCCAAGGTCTGTAGTAACCTGTACATTTTTTTACTAACCTGAAGTGATGCAGATTTCTCATAAAGTACTGTCTGCTTTAATATCTCTCTTATAATAAAATTATCCTAGTAGTAGGTGGGAAAACAAAGTGACTTTTTAAAAAGGTCAAATCAATAAAGAGCAATACCAGAAAAATAGGAAACACTACATGTTGAAAAGAAAAAAGGACTGTCCTTCAGAACATGGACACGTTTTAGATCTGCAGCTGGTTTATAGTCTATCTAAATGCTTTGGACAGCATACATTGTATGAGCTAGTGCTGAGCTTGTTTACATTGCATACAGTTACACCCATCCCCATTGTCTTACCTGGGGCACAGACCTGCATCACCAACGTCTTCTGAGCCCTGTAGCAACATGTCCCTTCCCCTTCCTTTTGGAAAGACTCCAGAGGCCCAAATGGGGCACCAGCCTTCGGCGGTGCTGGATTCCAATACTACTGTCCTGCTACTCATGGCACCTTTCTGCTTCATAATCCCATCAACACAGAAAACAGTACAAAAGAATCTTACTCTGTAAGAGCTGTAAGAGAATACTGAAACACACTGTAGGCATTCAATAACATGCATTTTGAAATGAGAAATAATGTATCTCTAACATATTTTTAGATTATTTTTCCAGGGCAACAAATTGTGAAACTTAATCACACGGTCAATGACGAAAGTGCTAGACTGTAACTAATAAAATCCACTTTTTTGTGTTAAGGCAACAGTCTGACTCCTGGCTGATAAGCATTTTTCCAAGCTTGACACACAAAAGGAATGGACAATTCTGCAGTCAATACTTTCAGGATCTGATAAGCAGATAATAAAAGCTAATCTGAATAAGAAATGGACAGATTTTGGCATACCTCCAAGTTAACATTAAGGTCTGTCAGGTCACTGTAATGTTTTCTTTGGTCTGCCAAAAAGTAGTTTACCCAGCACTAACTAATACGATGCAAAAAATACACTTCTTAAAATTTGTGAAATATAGGCCTGCAGGCTATTGGTGAAGGTGAAGGCATATATAAAGGATTTTTAGTAAAGGGCAGCAATATCTGTCCAATTTTTATATTGTATTTTCCAAGTAATGTCAGACGTGTTCAGAAGCTTATCTGTCAGACAGCTATGGACAATCATTTAACTTTGAAGCATTCATTCTTATCAGAGTCACATTCATGCACTTGGACATTGCAAATCAATAACTGGGAATGATTTGGGGAACATTGTGGCAAAACACTCTCTCAGAAATAGCCCTTAATGAAGTAGATTATATGTATGTTTTTTCAAGTTGACTAAATGCGTTTGGTTCTAGCAACAAGTTGCTGCTAGTTATGTCTTTTTAGTGATTCAGATTTCTCTAGGCATCTTTTTAAATTCAGGTTTAGGCAGAACCAGTTTTGAACTAAAGGGTTTGTTATATTGAGAAATCCTAGCAATTTTTCTCAGAACAACATGTTGATGACTTTGTTTCTGTAAGTTCATTCTTTGTTTGTTATTTATACCTTTCGGCAAAAAGCACAACCTGTACCCAGTAGCTATGCTTGAACTGCAGTACAGTCCTTCAGAAAAGCATCAATCCTGATTTGACATGACTGGCAAAATGTAGCACTTTTCTTTTTTCTCTCTTTTCAGTAATTACCCTCCCTGGTTAAAATTAAATACATTAGTAAACAAACCTGCCTTCTGTCTTTTCTGAATGTATTTATATTCAGTTTTCTGCCACTGGACCTCTGATACTTAGGCAGAAGATAAACTCCTTTAATGTCAAACTTCTGCTTCTTGTATTAGATGTGAGACTATGATTAAGTCCCAACCCTTTAACCTTCTCTTTGATGAGCTGAGTAGATTAACCTCCTGGAGTATTCCACTAGTCTTCTAATTCTTTAATCATTCCCTAAGCTCTATTATAAACCTTGTCCAATTCCTTAGCATCCTTGAAATTTGGATGCTTGAAATAGGCACAGTGTTCCAGCTACAGTTACACTGGTGCCAAACACAGAAGTAATATATTGTACTTCTGTCCCCCTCAATCAAGTCTTATGAGTAAATTGGGAGTTGGCCTGCCTCATTTTATATGGATGAAACACAACGACACAGTCTTACCCTTGAGACTTATTGTCATCCTTTTTGCCATGCTGTGTCTGTGGTAGCATTCAGATTCTTTTTCTCAGTACTGCTGTTCTGCAGGCTTGCTGGAAAGGGGCTTGGTGGGTTTGGCAGGCTTCAATTTAGCTTTCACATAGAGCTCTCCACTGTACAACACACAGAATTGTTTTTCTTTGATGACGTTCCATTCTGGAGAAGATGTGTAATCAGCTGTGGCAGCAAGCTGACATTTTAAATAGCCACACTGAGCTTCCCTCCAGTAGCAGGAAGTGGGTGAGCTAAGAAAAGACAGCACACTAAGCTGTTTGTAGCTTTGTTCATGCATCCTGATATGTTCCTGGATGGGGACAGTAAGAAAACAGAACTGCTGCGTGATGTACCTCTGTCAGCCTCACACCTCAAGACAGAGGAATGGCTAAATCAGCACAGAGAAACAGATTGAAGTTAATATTTCATACTTGATTTTTTTTCTAAGTTCTTAAAGAGATGAAGGTGCTTTGTGGTTCTCTTTTCCAATATTACCTTATTTTTTTAGTAATTTCTATTCCCATAGCATTCTTACCACCCATATATCTGTTAGCACAGAGAATTATTTAGGAGGTATGGTTCAGTCCCTGTTCTCACCACTTGACCCTTTTATATCTTGGGCCACATTCCCAAGTTACTTTATAAGTCTGAGGGTGAAAGCAAAGCTTTAATGAAGTCAGAAGTTACTCTGCTGTCAGTATGGCCAGGGCTAGGCTCTTCCCTCAGGCTTTTTCTGCAAGTTCTTAAAATAAAGGCATTTAAGTAACTAGATGCCTATGGCTCTTTATTTTTTTTTCTCCTGTGCATTTAAAAATTGAAGGCAATATTTCAAGTGTAAACTAGTTGTTTTGACCCTAACACTGCCCCCATCTTTCAGGGGAGTGATGTCACTCAGTTCAGTGCAGAGGCCAAGTATACAAAAGAGTGCTTTACTATTTGTTGACAAATAAGCGTGTGTGGTTTCATTGAGAGAGCTCAAAGAAGGTCAGTCATTGGCTTCAGTTAGCAACAAAGGATTGCTCCTACTGGAAGAGAACGATACAGCAACGTGCATCAGGCTTACAAAAATCTGGGATAATAAAATGGCTCTCTTAAAAGCTAATATATGCAGTTAGGATCCAATTAAAAATAGCAGCATGAATTGCATAAATTATGAGTAGCTGAGGGATATTGCAAGTCATTTGGTTAGAAGATGTATTGTGGTAAGATTTACTTCAATGAAGGAAAGTGTTCATTGAGCTTCTAATATGTTCCACTCTGCTCTGTACTGGTGCGGCCTCACCTCGAATATTGTGTGCAGTTTTGAGCACCACAATGTAAGAAATATATTAAGCTATTGGAGAGTGTCCAAAGGAGGGCAACAAAGATGGCGAAGGGCCTTGAGGGGAAGCCGTATGAGGAGCAGCTGAGGTCACTTGGTCTGTTCAGCCCGGAGAAGAGGAGACTGAGGGGAAACCTCATTGCAGTTACAACTTCCTCATGAGGGGAAGAGGAGAGGCAGGAACTGATCTCTTCTCTGTGGTGGCCAGTGACAGAACCTGAGGGAATGGCCCTGAATTTGTGTCAGGGGAGGTTTAGGTTGGATATTAGAAAAAGATTCTTTACCCAGAGGGTGTTTGGGTGCTGGAACAGGCTCCCCAGGGAAGTGGTCACAGGACAGAGACTGACAGAGTTCAAGAAGGATTTGGACAACACTCTCAGGCACGTGGTGTGATTCTTGGGGATAGTCCTGTGCAGGTCTAGGAACTGGACTCAATGATCCTTGTGGGTCCCTTCAAACTAGCATGTTTTGAGATTCTGTGATTCTGTGACTCTGTAATTCACTTTTTCTACATACACAGTTGTACAAATGACCTTTCAAAGTTTTTTGAAAACATATTCTTATTTTGAGGTTGAATAGTATTCCTGATGGAAAACTAAAAAAAAAAAAAAAAAAAAAAAACACAACAAAAAAACAACACACAAAAAAAGGAAAAAAAAAACAGGAAAAACCAAACCAACCAAACAAACAAACAAAAACAACCAACCAACCAAACAAAAAACCCAAACAAATCACCAGAACCACAAAGTTCAAAAATACAGTTACAGACACAGGTGTATAAATGTATACATTTTTTCAATCTTGCAATGACTTGGAGAATGAATGAGTGAATCTATGACCAATAAAACAAAAAGGGAACAGATATCAGATTTTCAGATGTTTTTTGGAAGGATAACAGGAAATGCTGTGGAAGTTTCACAGGTAAGACATACTGCTAAGTGGGCTATTTTTTTTCTTATTCTCATTTCTATATATGGATCATGTTCGCATTCCCTGTACCTCTTAGGCATGATACATTCTTTTAGGAAAGCATCTGCTTGCCCTGGTTTCCTTGCCACTTGTCATTAGCAATAAAGCAGCAATATTTCTGGATGTTTCATTTTATAGTTTTCTTCTTTCAATAGTAATTTCTTATGAGGAAGCAATCAAGGAAAAAGCTAACAGTGTTCATCAACTCAAATTAGTCTTTGCAAGTGGGAATGATCAATAGTTTTACAGGAAAGATGTCCACACGTGTGACAATGAACTGTTGATTAAGTAACTGATTATAAATTGTGCAATCATTGTATTTTAAGATTATTTCATGATTCAGAAATGGATTAATTAGTGCTGCTGTTAGAATTTACACTGTCACATTTGTAAGATACTCCAGCAAGGGGCAGTGCAGGACACACAAAGCAGTCTTCACAGTAAATCAGCTCCTCCCTAGAGGGTTTAAACATTTTTATTTTAGTTATTCTTTGTGTTTATCATAGAAATTTAAGCAAATTAAAATAATTTTAAGTTGAGCAAAAACTCTTGTTATTGGTCTATATTTTTTTTTAAATGATGTCAAAAGGCAAAACTCCTTTTTTAAGGCAATTAATGATTGTATCATTCCTTGGCATTTGTAATCTCTATTAAATCTATCTAAGACAATGGAAGAAAAGATAAGGGCTGCAGAATGAGACCTGTTCCTTATTTTTTAGCTTTTATTAAAAGTTTTTTGCTTATATGAAAAGTTTTTTGTATTCTTCCAGATAGATGAAATTCAAAAAATATCCTGTATATATAGCCTGTCATAGCAGAAGACAGGCAATGATTTGCAGCTTTATGCAAATCAGTAGAAAACATCAATCACATCAAAATGTCATTCAGAAACATTTATGGAACTAAACAAGGCCTGCAAAGAAATTTTCTTTGAACAAAGCCATTTTCCACAACAGAAAGAATATCAACCTTTTTCTTATTCCTCTGTTGATTATATCAGTGGGGCAAAAGAGGACATAAGAGAGTGCAAAAGTTGTTCTAGGGTATTTTGTACCTTGGCGTGCATTTGTCTCCTGATCTTCTTAGAGCAATAATGAACCTGATGATTGATAGTGAATTGAAACACAGGTGTCAGAATCTGAGCGGTGTTTCTCTGTTAAATACTAAGTTTGACAGATCCATTTTTTGAAAGTAGCAACCTATTTGCTAATGGTGCAGCAGCCTATGGAATCAGATTGAAAAGATGGAGCAAAAAAATACAAACATGTTCTGAGGTAAATTGGACATCCAGTTTATGAAAACTTGGATAAATTCACCTTGTCAGAACCAGTGATATTACTGACTTACTAATCTAATTCTAGTTGTCTCCTATATATTTAGTTATACTTGTTTCACTTTATTTGCTCTATGAATTAAATTTTGCAAAGATTCTGCTTTCCTTCAGTTTGATTGAGCCTTAAATTTTTTAACCCAAGAGCTTGCATTTTCCCTTGGAGAAATGCAAGTGATGTGAGTTTAGTGTAGCTCTAGGAGCAACAAAGCCAATTGCCTCATTTTTCGACGATGTGCAAGATATTTAAAGCATTTGGGGTTTGTATACCACTTGTAAATTTAAGATAAAAATAATTACTCTATTAAGATTAGCTGTGCGCTAACCATGCCCAACCTCCTGTTTCTCATTAAACTTCTCCTGTTTGAATTAAATACTTTGCAATATTTAGGTTTTAATAAGAAGTGTAAATGTCCTCAACAGGAAAGGTTTTAGTCCTGTGTGTTGGTACAGTAGATTTGTACCTAACACCACTCAGTGCTTCTGACCCCAAAAAGGAAAAAATAACAGAAGTCAATTAAATTTATTCTTAGCAATGTGTCAGATCACTAACACTTCATATTTAAATAGGTATTGAAGATCAGTTAATATATAAAGCCTTAATGGATTCAGTTAGGCAAGCTTCAAGCCTTCACCATGCTTGTACAAAGAAGTTGTCTCACTCCCACAGTTTTATTGAAATAAAACACGACCTGCAGTGGAGCTGACAGCTGAACAGTTAGGTTACAAATCAGACTGTGATGGTAAGGCACACAGAATGAATATTGCCATGCAGCTAGTCAAAGGTAGGGTGAAAAACAAGGCTTGATGAATAGCGGATCTTGGTGTATGTAGTGTCAGGATGCAGAAGAAGAGTGAGGGATCCCGGCCAACAGTACCTACGAAAAGACGTGCCATAGCACACTAATTTTCCCATGTCATGTGGGCATGAGGCTTTCATTAATGAAAGACATTCCAGAAGTTGGATTATGGATATTCAAAAGGAGATGTATTTAATTAATATCTGTATTTAATTAATTAAACAGTGACAAGCAGTGACTAAAAAGAGAGTTGAACCAAGACCATGACCTTTTTCTCCCACCTTGTGAGTTAATGAGCTAATGACAGACCTTCTGAATGACATTAGTGTATGGAGTTGTAACCAGAAGGATGATTTTAAACAAAGGTCTTTTGCTGTGATCAGTTAATGCTGATAAAATGAGTTCTCAGCTCCTATTTGGATCAAGTGATAGGTGATCCCTTTAAGTGATTCTATCGTGTAATTCTGGCTTCCCAGGGAATGCACTTCCCTGCAGCCTTGCCTGGCTAATGTGATTGGCAGGGTAGTAGTAGTGTCTTCTGATTTTGCTTTCTCATCTTGATGCCTGCCTACAGCAGGTCCTCTGGAATAACATTTTGGGCACTCAGAGTCTGGGAAATATTTTTGGGAATATAGAGATTTTTAATTTTATTACCAGGGATACGCGCAACTATTTTCCAGATCCAGAACTGCAACTCTTCACAACAGTAGTAAATGCCACTGAAAATAAGAGCAGATACAGGTTAGAATAAAGGTATCAGCACTGTGGAGTATGATTTGGGGATTTTCTTTTTTAATTAAGGTTATTGGAAAGCTACAAAATTATTACTTGCACATAGAAGAAAGAAGATCAGTGTGTGCTATAGAGGAGTTCAAAAAAATAATCTATCTTTAGAAGCTATAAAGGTAGACTAATTTAAAGGAAAAATGAACAGCAGTGGAGAACAGTAGTGAAGCAATTATGAGAGTCACTGCAGAAGACTGTAAGAGATGTATGATACTGGCCTTGGTTTCTCTAAGTTTTAGCATTTGCAGCAGCTCTGAGATAATTAAAATGCAAATGTACAGTTCTGCCTGGCAGAGAGAATGGCAAGCACCAGTCTCTGCTTAAGGTTAGTAATCTAGGGCACACACCCAGCAGATCTACAGCAGATCTACTCCGTGGTCCTGTGGACAAGATGCCATTGAGTCTCTTAGGCTTCAAATCAGAGAAGAGAACTTTGTCTTGGTTTGCAGCCAAGGCAGGTACTCTCTGTCACCTCTGTTTTCATGTTTTCCAGTGCCCTTGGAAACTGGAGAACACACTGGAAATGTCTAAACCCCTGTGTTCCTTAGAATAATTATTTTAATATCAACACCTTAGGAAGAAAAAAAAAAAAGCCAGTCTCCAAGGTGATTTTGTCTCCCTCCGTCTGGACTGTCCTGTTAGTAGAGGAAGATGTTTTAATATTTTAACAGCAGAATATCTCAAAGTAGATCAATTGATAGAAACCTTGATTAACCATTGCCCCTTTAGCTTGTACACTATTGTCTTTGTAGCATGTTCTTAATAAAAATTATTGTATCAAAAAGAATCTAGTTGAATAGATTACAGCTATTAAGATGTTGTCTTGTACATATACGTGTATATCTATTTATCAATCTATCCTCTAAACTAAATGTTGCATAATAATTATTTTGTTCTAAGTTGCTGTAATGTAAAACTAATGATAAGATTTCACTAAATATTTCTGAATATACTTCAACAATTCAGAGATGGTACAATAGTGTTTTATTATAATACTAATCAGGAAAAATGTATTTCTATTCCATATGTTCCATTTAATTCCCTCAGATATGTAAAATACTAAACATTAGTAACTTCTACCCCTTCAACAGGATCCACTCATAAGAAGAAAATACGCCATTTGTATTGGTCTTTTTAGGATTAGGTGTAAGAATAAAAAATGGGATTTGCTGCAGTTTTTAGGTGAAATTTGATTCAAATATATAGCATACTGTAAATAAACACAGAAAGTCATGTATCTGTCTGTAGAGACTGTTAAATGAAATCTTCCTCATTTGTGGGGAGACTTTTGGAAAAATTTAGTTTGAATGCTGAAATGAGTTGAAAGTAGAGAATAATATGTTCAAAGCCTGTAGAGGTTGATTCTTAGTGAAATGTAGGTCAGTCAGATTACACCATACAAACTCAACTGCTGTGTTTTGTCATCTGCCTGTAATAAGAAGAACCAGCATAGGTAACAGTTATACTAGAGAAACATATTTTTCTCCTGAGGAGAAACGAGTGATTGCTAGGAATGTAGCCATGCTGAATTGGAGTCTGATGTAGATGCTGAGCTCTGAAAAACAAGGAATGGTGAAGGAACGGACAGAATAGAACAGATAAACATTTTTTCCCCAAAAGTATCCTGCGCTAAAAACCTTATTTCCTTTGACTTGGAGGAAAATACATAAGGATTAGGAAGTAAAAATCTAAACTCACAAAACCCGGAAAAAACAAGGAAACAGCCCTTCCCCCAACATGATCTCTGCTTCTGAATGTTCAGCCTCTCATATGCCAGTAGACCATTGGGCTCTGACATCATGAAGCTCTGCACCAATACACTCACACAGCATCTTCCTTTTCTCAGAGGTTCATTGGTAATTTCCCTCAATAAAGTGTGTGGACACCTCCATAGATAATGCAGCAGCTGATAGGTGCTATTTTATATCATGCTCTCTTAGGTGTAATGTTTCTCATTAGCAAAAGAGTTTAAGTCATAAGTTAGCATGGCTGTTATTAAAATGTTTCTGAAGTTATATCAGAACTAATTAATTTGTGACTGCAGTTGCTGAATATGTAGTTCTCTTTTTCTTTGTTGAATGTTGTCAGTTTTCCTGAAACCTGACAGTTACACATGTTAAACCTTAATATACAGTTTATGACTCTTTAGGGAGTTGGGGTTTTTTGTTTAGTGAGTGGGAGGTTATATGTGCACTTGCTAATAAAAGTAACTTCTTAAGAGCCTCTCAGAGTTTTTGGAGTGTCATAAGATTCTCTTGATTTTTTTCATGTAGCTTTCTACAAGTCAAACATATCTTTTGGCCATAATTATTCAAGAAGAATTCAGCAGCTGAATCTGTGTTTAAAAACATAAGCTGCTTGCTATATTCCTCCAAACAGTGTGGGAAAGGCTGATGCTTGTCTCCAGGAAGGAATTTAAATGGTGTTCACCTGTGTTCACATGAGTCTACAGAAGTCTGAAGGAGGGAGATACGGGACATAATAAAATATGTGGTGCAGGTGGAAGGGGATGTGTTGCCAGAGATGGTGCTGAATCTTCTTGCAGTAAACTAATGGTAAGGAAGAGCTCAGGAAGGACTTACTTAGAAGTGGAGAGAGCTTATGTGGTGTGATACTATTTGTAAGACTTAGGTTGGGTAGTCAGTGATTTCAGGGCCATAGGCTTTCTCAGGCATAAAGCACAGTAAGTCTATGGCTCCACAGACACTGGCACATACTTCACAGACCTTCTCTGGATCCTCACCTTCACAGGGTGTCCCATACTGAGGCTCGTGTTCCTCTGTCTTCATAATGACAGCAACTACTGTGTCACTGGCAAGCAGGCTGAGTTGATTAAAGGGTATGTTTAGAGGTATGATTTCACCTTCAGTTTTGCTATAGCCTTCCTGGGAACAGGGAACAATGTATCTGTCACCTTCTCTGCTGACAGATTGTTCTCTCCTCAGCAGCTTTGTTTCCCTGCCCTGTCCCCTTTGGGAAAGGAGCTAAGGGAGTCAGCTTTGGCCCAGCTGGTACAGCGTACCCCCCTTTTTGACTGCTCACATGAGCTGGAGTCAAGAGGACAGACAGGTTCCTGATGGCAGACTCAGGGCTGCACTGCAAGACATTTCTTAGAGCTCCCCCTGTGTAGTCAGGCTGCAGGAGTCACTGCTATTGCTGCCAAATGTCTGTGTTGCACAAGAGGCATGATATTTGGCAGCTCTCTCAGTTTAAACAGAAGTGGGGGTTCCTGCTGCAAATAGACCCAAGTAAGGGTAAGCATATCATGATGGTACGGATTCATATCACAGGAAATTCTTAGGCTTGTCCTTGAAATGGACACTTCTTCAGGAGAAAATTATGGTATCTAGTCTGTGTGTTACCTCCAGGGACTGAAATAAGTTTTTCTTCATTACACATTTATGAGATTGGTTATTCATCTGCTACTGTGTCTAGGAGTAAAAATGCCTATTTACTTAGATGATGTCTTGAGGTATTAAAGCTCCTATAACAGTATATTTCAGTCACAGTGGACTTTATGGTCTTATAAGCTCTACTAGTAACAGAAATATCTGTTTTAACTCCTTCTTTCCTTTTGCATATCATGGGATTCATTGGGGATAGAACTGAACAGAGATTTTCACTGCTTATAAAGGCAAAGGCACTCAGATGATCAAGAAGCCTATATTTGTTGCAGAATATTTGGTAACATTTCTAATGGATTACTCCACCGTTCTGCATTTATCCACTTCAGACACTTCAGGAATAATTGAATCAAATAAACATAGCTTTTTCCTTGACTTGCTACATTATGTTAGATTTATAGATCTAAAAGGAACACCAGAAGTCAGTTCCCTTGTCCTCTAGCAGGCTCATCTTTAATAGAAGTTTGAAAACTTTAGGGAACATTTCAGGCAGTGATAGAAAATCTGCCACCACAGTTCTGGACATTCTGTTCAAGAGTTCCAGGATCTTTCTTTCAGAGACAGCTTTTCCTTGTTTCTAACTTGAATATTCCTTGTTCTGGCCTATGTTCATTATTTCCTGTCCAGTCTGTTTGAACATGAAGAACTTTTTTTTTTTTTTTTCTGTTTTATGACCTCAGCAGAGTCTTCCTGTATTAGGAGAAGCAGAAGGATCCTTTTGTTTCTCTTGGAGGCTGTTCTTCTGTTGTGTATCTCTAGACAGAATTTGCCTTTCTTGCAGCAGAGTGAAACTCATATAGTGACCCTCTATGAGTCTTATACCCTTTTTTCCACCATATTGTTGTGCAGTACTCCTATAGCATCAGTAGTTTTCCATCCTGCTATTGCATAGAGAGAGTGATTGATACAGAGTGATTGATACATAAAAAAATTTGTGAGGCTCTTATCACGGGTTAATAAATGCAGAGGGAATCAAATCTCAGCGGAATTGTCGGTGTCTGTCTAGTGGTGACAGGTGTCTCCAATTGCAAGGGAACTTGCAGCAGCATTTCCATCTGTATAGGGTGAGGCTCTTGAACCACTGCTCTGCCCACTTATAATCACGTCACCATCACTCGTGTAACTTATCGCTATTTATATATTTATATATATTTTAACTACATAAAAATTCCTCTTAAATATCTCAACTGTACATAAAAGACTTTCCTACATGACCACTTCTGCAGGAACAATTTGTATTAATTACTTGTGAATGTTTTATCTATGCAAAGCTCTGCAGCAGGAACCATCAAGAGCAGTCTTCAGGACACCACACCCAGGGTGTTAACACAACCATGTATACAAATTGGACTAGACACAGCGTGACCTGGGAAGAGGGAGTTATTTCCAGAAGTGTAAATTCCCACCAGGAGGCCTCCTGTAATATCAGTCAAACACTGGACTGCGAATGATCATGCCATCATCTTTTTTCAGGTGATCCCTGGCCTCAAAGAATTTGCTTTGTCTCACCTATTTAGGTGACTAGCTGGGGAATTCCTGGACTAAGTAAGGATTGAGTGAAGTGCACTGAGTGTGCATAAGCTTCAGCCTTGATACCCACCTACACCCCAACTACATATATGAAACAAACTTGATTTTTCTACCCATAACTCATTTTAACTCTCGCCACACAATACTTTTGCACTTGAACTTTTCTATCTAAGAATAATGTATCTCATACTTTTCCCATACTAACACTTTTTTTTTCCAAATAATGTATCCAATTTATTGACATTGTTTTAGATTTCTATCTTATTTTTCACCATCTTTGAAGTCCTTCATAGTTTTTAATCTCTGAACTTGGCAAGCACACTTTCTTTTGTTGTCTACTAGTGAACATGTTGGGCAATACTGGATGTATGACCCCTAGATAACTATGCTTATTCCATCCTTTGATTTTAGAGTAAATACAGTTCTTCATTGACTAATCTGATAAATTCAGTCATGTTTCTATCTATTGCATGAACATTTCATTCAGACCTGTTTTTTCCTCACATTACTTGTAAGAATATTATATGAGACAGTGAAAAAATCTAAGCAGCTAACAATTCTCTTCTAAAAAGCCTGTCATCGTGTTGTAGAAGAAAATTAGTTTGATTTGACAATATTCTTGGCAAACCCAAGCCGTCTGCTAATCATTGCTTAACCCACATCCATTGTCTTTACAGTTTTCTGAACTAATTAGTAGAAGTTCACATTTTTCTCATATTTTAAAAGTATTTTAATTTTTTTTTCTCATTTCATTACCATAAGCGTGTGTTAAGATACTACCAAATAAGTCCTGACCTGAATTTTAGGCGTACACAGAGCAAAATGCCGGTCAGCAGCATTAGGTGTTTACTGCCTAAGTAAAAGATGAAAAAACAGGCAAGGGAGATAAAAGGTGACAATGAAACCTGTGTGAAGTTAAGGGTCAGCATTGCTAATGGTCAAGTATTGCACTGGCTTCACCAACAGAAGATGGATATGTTGTTCTTCATTTCCACAGTGAACTGCAGCAAAAGACATTATCTTTGACTCCTTTCAGAAAGGAAAAGTGAGGAAGTTGAGAAGGGAATATTCAGAAAGTACTCATATAGATCACTTTGATCCAGGCAGACATTCTGTCACTGTGGAGACAGCAGCAGTCTTCAGGAATAATCTGCCACTGGCTTAGGAAGATGGATATCCTGTGGTCCTTTCCATATCCTTTTCTGTATTCTGTATTTATAGGCATTATGGAAAATAAGAATATTGAGATGGAATTTGTAGGATAATTGGGTAGCTTCAAGTCTTTGTGTGAAGCTCACCTTAAGTATAAAGCAGAGGGCTGGGAGAAGCAAGTGTGGCTGCGTATTCAACAAATAGTTAGATAAGAGGATTTCCATTCCTTTAAGCATTTCATGGTCTTCTGCATTCAAACTTCAGATGAATGCAGGTTCTCCGTCTTACAACAAATAAATTGTTGTAAGATATCATTTTGACTAATAAAATGTGAAGCCTTTAAAATATTTTTCTTCGAAAAATGAAAATTTAGTAGTCTGTGTGTTTCGTGGTTGAGGCGATGCCATCAGAAATTTGAAAATTGCTTCTTTTTAAACTGATACCTATTACTACATAATTTCTAACTCTGTGGGTGTATTACATAAATTATTTTCTTCCTGTCTGAGCAGAGGTATGAGTACAGTTCATTTTCCCTCCCTCACTCCCCCATCCAACCCCTTACTCTTTCTCTGGTCAGAGAGTAGGAGGTTCTGTGGTGCAGTAGCATCTTCTCTTAACAGCTGAACCAAAAAGGGTCATCTGGATCCAAGCTTTGCTGCTCAGGAATTTGAATCTTTTCTTGAGCAGATAAACATTGTAACCACAGTGAGAGTTTTGCATCCAGAAGGGTTCCCAGTTATAAAACGTTTTCTTCTTATATTTATCTTGAGTCCTGATGCGTCAGGAACTGAGGTAGACTTAATAATATCACAGAATCAACACTTGACTTGTAATCTCTCTTCAGACTCTAGGCATCTCTCGCTGGCACTGGTATCAAACTGGTAGGAGTGGGATGGATTCCACTTCTCCTCCCCTAGAAACTTTAGTTTCAAGCCATCTTCACTGGCTTGCTACTGGTGTTCTTTTTTTTTTTTTTTTTTTTAAATTTTTAATATAACAGCCTTCGACTTTAAAGCCACCTTCAGTTGATGAGCAGATGACAAAGTTCCAGAGAGTAGAGCATTGCTGTGTTTCTCTTCCAAGAAAACATGGACCTCAGAAAATGTATATGACACAAGCCACTGAGTATGTAGTGCTAAGGACACAGGATGTAGGTTTTAATCCCTGATTTGCCATAGTTTTTAACATATGTATTCAGCTTTGACTTGACCTTATTGATCAAGCCACATACCTTGAAGTACCTGGTAGAATCTAAACTATGCAGAAAGAGTTCACTGGTTCACTGAAGCTTGACTTTTTTTTATTTAATAAATTTATTTTTTTTAGGCTATGAAAGCATGGAAACATCGATATATGATGAAAATAAAACATGGCTTAGGTATGGATTCAATACCTTAGAAATAAGGTACAGCAGAGAAAAGGTTAAATGTTTCAAATGTTCTGTGGAAAGAAGAGTGAATTCTGATTTTCTGGTCTGGTTTATTTTCCTGAAGGTTTTGCTGTGATAGCTGGAGATTTATTGACTGAATCTGCATCATTCAAAGAAGCAAATTAGTGCTTTGCTGTCAGATTCTGTAATAAAGTTCCATGCTGTGATTTGGTCTGTTTCAGCAAGAAAACATCTTTTTTTACTGTCTTGTCTTATTTGTTTTACTCCTGATGCACAGAAGTAGTCTTCCCACCCTGTTTACAGCAGTGCTTCAACATATTCATTGCTCAAGTGATAGAAAAAGATCAATGCTAAGGGATGTGCTTGCTTCATTTGTGCTGCAGACAAACTGCAAGTTTATATAAAAGACTGTGTCTTGAGTTCTGTTAACTGGATTTGATCAATTCAACATCAATTTCAACATATTTGGAAATGTCAGTTAATGTCTAGGTGTTGTGTGGGCAACGGGCAGACTATGGCTCTGGTGGTCAAAACACATGCGGGTCCTGAGTCTGCACTGAGTTGGCCTGGTGCGGCACCAAGTCGGTATGGGCTTCAGTGGGGAGTCCTCAGCAGAAAAATGTGCTCCTCAGTGGAGTGGTAAGCCCAGCATTTACATCTACTTTGAAATAAATGGAATTTTGTTGATGTCAGATCTCTAAATTAGGCAACTAAAGCAATCTTTGTGAATAATACTGAAAGGCATTGTGCTTTTATTTGCCAGCAGCGGTGCTTATTTTTAAATCTAGCTTGATATAGATGCACTTCTGATCATTCTGTCTCGATGTTGTAAATCTAGCAAAACTATACAGATTAAGCTCTTACTGTAATGAATATATATCTTGATCCAATTACCAGTGCCATTAATATTAATTTCTCTTTATATTATGTTGACTTGCTTAGGTTCTCTAAGTGGACAGCTTGTAAAATGCTACTAACCCCTCACAGTTATTTTCTCAATTTGTTTTATAAAATATGCAAACCACCAACCACCACCAAAGCTTAGCAATGAAGGAGCCCAGTACTTGATGCTTTTTGACTTGTGCTAAATCACTAGCAAGGAAAAAAGCAGTGTAGGTCTGAAATTGGTCTTAAAGTTATTCTCCTAATTGAGAATGTGACCCAGTGTGTTCAGATAGGTTTTGACCATGCAGTTCAAAATCTCTTTAATTTAACTGCCTACTTTTTCCATTTTTGAGTCTCTCACTTTAATGCATCACTTCATACTCTCTGCTCCATTTTAAATTTAGAAATAAGTATTGGGGGGATAGTTGGTCAGTACCCAAAAGTTATCTATGTGTAAAGCTATATGTGTGCAGTTGCATAAATAAATGAAATAAGCTCGCTTAACAGGGGATGTGTGAGTCAACCAAAAAAAGCAACAACAACAACAAAAAAAAAAAAAACCAAAAAACAACAACAACAAAAAAACAAACAAAAAACCCCAAACAAACAAAAAACCCAAACACAACAACAAAAGCAAGGCACTGTGCTAAAACAAAACCTAAATATTCCTTGCTTATTGGAATTCCAAAGCCAGTTTTTCCAGGTTCTCTGGATAGCTGAGAATAATTGAACTCACAGTGCCTTTCTGGTTTCTGTTTATCTTAAAAGACCAGAGAGTAATTACCTTTATTTTCAAAAGGTCAAGAACACCTTACAAATAACCCATGACATTGCACATGAAAGTCTGCATCTATTTTCAAATGACTAACAATGTTATTTTATATCTGATTACTGAAAAACTGAAGCTCTTTGTTTATATTCATGCACCATAGATATGACTTCTTGTAGTTAAAATTAGATGTTTTCATCTCTTTCAAATGGCATCTTTCTGTTTGTTCCCTAGGTTCCTACTCAATGATATGTCAGCCACATAAAAATTTTTAGTAGATATTTGAAATTTGTACTCTTTTAAGGGATAATCTTCCATGTGAGCATGAAGTCATGCAAATAAAAAATGATGGTAAATACTTTAACAAAACATAATTTTATTCAAATGAATATATTTTAATAACTTTTGCAATATTTGGTCAAATATAATATAGTGTTTTACATACACATGCATGTACAGGTACATGATCATTATCCCTGACCTTCAGATTTCTCTTTTTACATTGCCATTAAACACCAATTTGTTACTAAAGCATACTTTGCAATTAAAAATTTATTGCCTAAAAAGAAAAGGCAGCTTCCTGCCTAGCTCTTAATTAATCTCTATTTAAGACACTTAAATATTTATAGTGACTTACTTACTTCTCTTTTCATTATAAATACTGTATTGATTCAAAGAACTTTTATGTTTCTGAAGAATTTTCACTTTTACTGCAATGGGTACTCATAAAAAAAATTCAGCATCTCAACCCAAGACTGAGATGTTATTTCAGCTTTAGGTGCAAAGATGTGAGGTTTAATGGTGGTAGATTGGAGCAGAAAGGGTCAGATTTCCCTTAGGCCTCATTGTCCCTCATTGCAAAGTGGAACAAAGTGCAGACATAAGCAAGGTCCCACTAACTTCAGTTCGTGCAAACTGCACAGCTAAGGGAGCAAAGAATTATTGGATCTAAGGGCTTAACCTTCTCCCTGCATCAGCGTATGTTATGCCAGAGCTGCACACTGCTCTCCTGAAGGACAGCAACAGTAAGTGGCAGCGGGTTTATGCCACACCCCAGCACAGTGTTTCCTGGCTCTTGTGCTTTATGCAAGCCACGGTCCAGTCTCTACACAGAGGGTTAGGTTATTCTTCAACTCCTGAACCACCGATTGCTTGTACTGCAAACCACTCGACTCAAATCCCAAGATAGTTTTTCAGACCTTCCCAAATCTGCTGAACCCCTGCTTATCTTGCAGATTTTCCCAGGGGTGCCTGGACTTGAAATCATCAAGTGAGGCCTTTTCAGTATGCAATATTTCAATTCCCCCAACTACTCAGTGGTTTTGGTAATGATGTAACTGATAGAATAGTCTGTGATTCCTTATTTTACAGACAAACTTACCCTGGAGCTGGATGGGAGGAGCTGGTCAGCGGTAATTACACAGTATCCTGTTTCTGACTTTCTTTCCCTCTGTAAAGCCATTTTTCACTCTATCACCTTTTCCTTTTTTTTTCTTTTTTTTTCATTTGTTTGTTTGGTTTTTTGTTTTGTTTTCTCTTTAGAGGAGAAAGGAAAGTATAATTTCTAAGAGGAATCCTATTTTCATTGACTAAAACCAAACAAAAAGCTTTGCTTTTGAAAAGGGTGATAGAGGTGGGAAGGAAGTAGTTTATGCTCATAGTCAGGGACCTACAAACCAAGTGGAATTCTGCATCATATATTCTGTGGGAGGTCACACTCAGTGATCAAATAGGATCCACTGAACATTGCGTAAGAAAGTCTTAATCCGTAACCAATGAAGAAGAATCGTGGTTTCCTTTTAGCAAAAGGAATTTAAAAATAAAATAAAAGGAAGTTAAATTACAGAAACATAACTGTGCTTCTGCATGGTCAAATTGCCTTTGACAATAGGATCACCACAGTGTTCTGGGAAACATAGCAGGTACAATTGCTAAGCAGTTACGAGAAAACTGAAATTTAAGTTGCAGCACAAGGAAATGACCTGCTGCTATAAACTGTACCCTTATAGACTTGCTTACTGATTGCAACATGATATTTATTGTGTGTATATTGTCTGTAGCTTGATCAAAATTATTTGTTTCCATGTCTTGCTGGAAAGTGATGGGAGATCACTGTTTGAATGAGGTAGATTACTGCCAATCCTCATATGTAGAATGAGGAAATTGAGTAAGAATTTTTTTTTTTAGTTTTCATCTGAGTTATTTGACTAAAACCATAGCTGAAAGGGTGGGATTTTTCACACTGCTTAACTGGAAATACATAATGTAGCCAGAGACTGATATTGATGCTTGAATGGATGAAATATCGTTTATGGTAATGCAGTGCTGAGTAAGGATAGCATAATAGTAGAACTGGTGATGTGGAATATGCATCAGGGATGTCAGCTCACCATATTAAGTGAAATCTTGCTCATCTCAGTCACGTGAATGATTTCAAGCATGTCCTTGAATAAGGTTCTTTTCTAATGTAAGACCATTGATTTAATGTATAAATGAAATAGGATTGTGCTCATAGATTCTTTTAATAAGATATGCATCCATTTATTCTAGTCCTGAAATAAAAATAGTTGATTAAATTGATACTATGTTAACAATGTTTTTCTTCCTATATGCTATACTTATATTTTCTGTACAATATGTTATCTGTGCAAGTTGTTATGTTTGTGTTATGATTAACCTGTTTCTCTTTGCTGGAGAGTGATACTTTAACTGGTTTCATTTCTGTGATGCCAGAAACAACTTCCAGCAATTCACAGTGAAACTTTTCTTCTCAGTTGCCTTCTGATAGCATCACCATTTCATCAGCCTTAGCTAATTCCAGAGACAGAGTGGTTTACCATATAATGCAACACCATGAAGGTTGAGTAAGCCTCAGCTATGTGACATGGGACATCTGTCCTTACCTCTTAGACATGTCTGATCTATGTAAGTCTGTCTATAGTGAGGGTACTTGCATAGCACCTAGGAAAACTGACAAAAATTTTGTTTCTAGTTCTATCCCTTTTACTGCAAGACCTGAGGTAGGTGACTCCTTGTACTTGTCTTATACTGCACCTCAAATAGTAAAGGATTTTGATGCCTACTGTGGAGAAGAATGATAACTCTGCAAGTGTTTAATATTCCTACTGAGGAATGTGCCACAGTAAGCATACTAGTATATTCTAGGTTGAGATGGTGTATGAACCAGACAGAGTCTCTCAGAGATTTCTTGTTCTTGACCATTGCTGATCAGTCCTATTGCATAGATAAGAGGTTATATCCTATAGTGTATCACTGAAACAACCCTTGTTCTTTGCTATCTGCACATTTTTCCCTACCTGCCAGTCCAAACTTGTCAAACAAGGATACCATGCTGACCACCACACTCCTTTTAGTCCATCCTCCCAAAAGCAATGCTTACTCAACTGTGTAATGTCCCTCACATGTATCTTTGCATTGTGCGTGTCCTTATGAAACTAAGCTGAGGCAATTAGAGAAGTTTAAGCATGAGTATTGCTTCCTGACACACCAGGATAATCTTCAGTAAAATACTTGCTCCTGGATGAAGTAGCACAGTGTCTGTTGCCTAGGATTACCCATGTGCTTACTGACTGGAGTATTGCTCAGAATACAAGGATAGCACATCACAAGCAGGCCGGAGATTTCTCTAGCACAGCAGCCATGAAAAATCTCAGTGCATTATGGACAGTTGGGACCAACTGAACAGTCAGTATCGAATTAAGGAGACAGCTGGGGGGACTTGAAATCTTTTCCCCTCTTGTCATAGATACTGTGATATTGCCTGTCTCTCTAAATGAAATAACAATAGGGAAGCCTCAGGGCAGATTGTCTGCTTCCCCTCTCTTGGGGAGTCTGCCTTTTTTCCTCTCAGCATATTAGAGGTGGCTGATCCATTGTAATGCAATGTCAAAGGCCTTTGGGACTTAAAAAATGTTGTGTGTGGTATTGGAAGGGCAAAGAAAAAGCATTGACCCTACCAGATGTGATCTTTTCAGGTAGCATGCACGTTTTCAGAAAAATCAGAAAAAAGGAATGTACTTCTGTTGACCAATCTTAAAGCAAATTAAATCATTCTAGGTGGTTGTCCAAACTTACAGCAAATATAATTATTCTAATTGATTGCCCCCATAGCTCTTTTACTCAAAACTCCTTGAGGAATATGGGAAACTTTGCATTGCAGATAAAATGATGGTCACAATAAACTTGTTTTCTTATAAACTGATTCACTACTGCTGTAACATTTGACAAAAGTATTTGTTAAATCCAAACAGCTATTTGTTTTGATGACATTTCAGTTCATTTAATGAAGAATGGAGAAATACTTACATGTGTGAGGAGGCACTTTGCCTTGCTGAATGTTTTGTACTCACATACAAACAACAAATCCAGGTCCAAACTAGCATGGTAGCTATTTGCTTTTTGTTATTCCTTCATTTCTTAACCACCTGTGTCTTACTGAAAGTTGTTCTTATCTGTTCTGTAAGTAAAAACATCACTGTTGCTACGAAGTGGCCATTCATGAACAATATAATTCTTCCTGCACTGTAAGGCACATAAGGCAGAAGTAGAAACAATATTAACAATGCATAGCCAATAGCAAACAGCTGACAAACCACCCACACACTAAAAGTGCTTTTTCCAAATAATTCAATGCATAATTAACAAACATGTCTGCAGATATCTGCCCATTAACAATTTCTAAGTGGAAAATAGGGCTGGATAATCCATTTGCAACTATCTGTAATGGATGTAGGAGGAAAGTAGGGTAGCATCCTGATGCTCCCAGAGAACAGAATCATTCTTTGTCTATATAAGGATTGCTCAGAGCAGTTCAATTGAAGTTAAATGAAGGTATAGAACTGTTGTATAGAACTGAGGTGCAACAAACCCAGTATGGACACTTCCACTGAAAGCAAAGTAGCATAAATACGTTGCCTGCTCCAAGGATCTGGTGAGTTGACCTTGGCCAGTGGCTACGCACCCACCCAGCTGCTCTCTCAATCCCTCTCCTCAGAATTATGAAGAAAGCTCATGAGTCAAAATAAAGAAAAGTAGATCATTTGCCAGTTACTGTCACAAGAAGGCAAAATTAAAACAAAACTTCCCCCCATAGTTTCCCAGGCTCGATCTCAGTCTTTCACACCTAAGTCCTCTCCCCTCTGCAGCAGTAGTGTGGGTTGATGAGAGTTATGGTCATCACAAAAGCAGTTTTGCTTTGCTGCTGGTTCCCTCTCACTCTTCTCTTCTGCTTTTTTAACATCCCACAATAATAAAAAAAAAAAACAAACCCAAAACTCAAAACCAAACAAACCAGATTTTTACCGGGAAATCTGTCAGCTAGTCAGGGACTTGAATACCTTGCCTTAGACCAACACAACTCTACTAGCAGAAATACCAGTGTAAATGCAGTGATGTCCTGGGGCTCATGACAGTTTGCTTCTGTGCCACTGGAAGATGTTCTGAATGTGAAGTTAACCTGAGGACTAACCCTTATAGAGCACAGAGACAGTGGAGTAACTACATGCCTGCATAAGAGTGTCTTTTGGCTTCGACAAAATAATGATTTCATGTTAATTGAGGCAAACTGCTGAAGAAACTTTTGAAGACACACTTGTTTGTATGTAAAACTCATTTTTTTCCCATCAATTTTGAATGGCTACCATTTCTCTGAATAGAGTATGAATTTCAAGAGTAGTCACTATTCCAATGTGAGTAATCAGAAGAAGCTTTTTTCTGCAATATCTCTTCAGTCTAGTTTCCCTTTTTTGATCAAGGCTCTCAGGAATCAATCACTCCAGCTAGTGTGCAAGAACATTTTTGAGGGCAGAAAATTCTGAGTTTTTGGTATTTTCTGGTACCCCTCTGCAACTTCACATTCTAGGGTAATTAGAATAAATGAAGGGGTTTATTTCTGGAGATCTTACAAGACCATCCATAATTTTGGAAATAAAAAAAATAATAACAATTTTAACAATACTCCATACAGACCTGCTATAATCTTTTAGTGTTTTGGTATCTTGCATAAATGAGTAACTAAAAATAGCTATACTAGCTATAAGCAGTTCTGTCTACCTAAGCCATTATGTCACATACAACAATGGCCAAAGTACCAAATTAGTTTAGGCTAGCATGACGCATTCAGCTTTCAGGAAATTAAACATTTTAGGACAAACATTTTTCATCCTGAACAGACACTGAGTAACCATTATGAAAAGTACTAGAAGAGAATCCTCCTTAGGCCCAAATCCTGGTTCCCTTTCCAGCAGGTTGGGATCACACCAAGCTATGCCCCATCCTTCCTCTCACATGCTGGTTTTCAATGAAGAATAACATGGGTAGGTAGCATCAGGGAATAGTGATAGCAACCAACACTCTGGACACACGTGCCTCACAACTGAGTTGCCACCTACACAAGCAGAGATCTAGTCAGCCAAGATCAGAACATTTCCATTGCAATATTTTAAAAGCAGTTCCTGAACATGGCCTTTTATCTGATAGGAAACATCAGCCATCCCATATTGGAACTGGCAAGCCCTTTCCTTGTAGCATAACAGCTAGCGGGGCAAAGTCTTTAATGAATCTGCATCAGATGAACAGAAGATGGATACAGAGTTAAGCAACCTCACTTATTCAGTAACATAGTGGTATTTTATCACCACAATAAGTGGAAAGTGACAATTCTACATGTCCTGTGTCTATGTATTTGTCTGGAAAAAACTCTCTGTTCCTCCTATCATGAGACAGATGAAACAGTTAAGATGAAGATCATTAATTACAAAAGAAAGACTGTATTCTTCTTTTCTGAGGGGAGAAAAGCCAGTATGGTTACTTATTTCCATAAAATGACAGTGTTGTGCATCAATCCCTTTATTCTTCAGTAGCAGTTGGATGCCAGACCTGAGGGTCCTCACAAAACATTAGCCTAAACCCTGAATGCCTATTTGAACTTAAAATGGTACGAGGCCCCCTGTAGAGGGCCATATGTTTATACAAATCTTAATCACATATTTGCACTAACACTCTCTAACATTGGCATGTAGAAAGAAATTGCTAAGAACTCAATAATAAGGACACTGCAACAGCTGTATTTAAATCAGACCAAAGGACAACCTTCCTTGGTATCGTCCTGGAGCAGTCCATAATGCTTCTTAACCTGAAGGTTTATATTGTGCATCTTTGTGTAAAATACAGATTAGTCCCAGTCAGCGTTTCTTTTACCACCACAGTAAACTGTTTCTTGAAGCCCACACATGTATGTGGTATCCACTACATCCTGTGGCAAGGAGTTCCATCCTTTAATTATGATATTTGTGGAAAGAATCCTTTCTTAGGCTTCATATTTTAAATTTGCTAACTGCTCATTTCATTGCGACTGCTTCCTGTGGTATGAAATACAGTGAAAAACATTCTTTATTCCCTTTCTTGGATCTGTTCATGATTTTCCTGAGGCTCTGTCACAGTCCTTTTCCTCATTTGACCCTCTTCCATATGAAAATCCTAAAGCCTTTCTTTTTCCTTTCCTAGTGCAGAAGCCATTACATACCTTTGATCATCCTGTCACCCTTTTCTTTATCCTTCTATTGCTATCCTGTCATTTTTGAGATGAGATGACTGGAAGCGTACTCAATATTTAAAATGTTAGGTGGGCAATGGATTTTTATGGCAGCATTATCATGTTCCTTCTGCTGTTTTCTATTCTATTTCTAATATTTCCTAATACACCATTTTATTTTTTGACATCTGATAAGGATTTAGGTGACATTTTCATAAGGCTATTTTCAAGCTCTCTTTCCCAACTAACAGTTAATTTCACTGTGTTTATAAATTTGCCAGGGTACAAGCACAGGACCTTGGTTATTTGGCCTTGAAAATACAGCTAAATTACAAGAATTGTAAGGCTGTAAACAGGAGATTGTTGAAAGAATTTAATAGTTGCTCAATTATACTGGCAATTTTTATTTTTATAGGTTTTGTTATACCAGAGGTTTATCACAAGTATGTGAAGCAGTGTGAATGTTTGCCAGGGATCTCATCTTTTTAGTGGATTATTGATTATTTTAACAGAATATGAATTCTAACAAGAAATTGATTCAGGAAAGAGTTCATTCAATGAGATTTAGAGGGGATGTTGCTAATTTTGTTACTGTAAGACATATCCTGATCAAAGCCAATGGAATCCAAACAAATGCATAATCCTTTGCAGAACTAATTTGATGGAGATTTCATCTCATAGCTTTCAATATCAGGTAGAGATGCATAGCACTTCAATCTTTTTCAGAGCTGAAATGTAAGATTAGTATCATGATTGCTAAAATGGAATTCTGGAGCTTAATGAAATCTGGAATTAAATAAATCACTTAAAGACTGTTAAAATTAACTGTGAGAGAACTTTAGTAATTGTTTCTAAAATAAGTGTTGGCAGAATAAATATATTACTGCAAGTTGATCAGTCTCATATTTAAACACTTGCTATGTTATATTTCAATGATCACTGTCAAAAATTCCTTAATAGGCCAAAGAGACCTCAGTACCATATCTCAAGCAGAGATCTTTCTCAAATTAGGTTTTTAGCACTCTCCTTTCATTGAGCATGAGCCATTTGACTCGATCCTTGTTAATGTAAGATCTTGTTTTCAAATTTGTGACTGCACTACAGAAGCTAGAGGTCTATGAAGTTTTCCTGTTAATATAGTTTTCTCTGAGAAACAGTTCTGTTCCTTACTAATTCTGTTTATTCCTATGAGTTATAGACAGAGTTTTGTTTGTATGGATTTGTTTTCCATTCTAGTCTCAGTCCTAGGTGTTTTAGAAAGGTCAGCGATAGAAACAGTATTTTATAGCTGTGGTGGGCTGACCTTGGCCAGCAGCCAGGCACCCACCCATCTAGTCTCTCGCTTCCTCTTCTCAGCAGAACACGGGGAGAAAATATGATAGAAAAATCTTATGGGTTGAAATCAAGACAAAGAAATAACTCACCAATTACCATCATGAGTGAAAAAAAATCCAGACTCAATTTAGGGAAAATTAATTTAATTTCTATGAATTAAAAATTGAGTAGGAAAGTGAGAAACAAAGACAGCACTATAACCACTTTTCCTCTAACTCTTCTTTTTCCCAGGCTCCACTCCTTATTTCCAACTCCTCTACCTCCTCTCTCCACAGTCTGCATAGATGGAAGCACTGGTCATCTCCCAGTCTTTCAGTTTCATTTTGATTTGGAGAGCTGAAATGATTCCTTGACTCAAACTGCCCTGTCTTTTAAGGAGAATTGGAAATTACAAAACTAGACTTTAATGCAGAATAGCATTGTGAATACAAAGGGACATCTGCATCTACTAGATAACAAATTAGGAGACCATAAAGATGAACTAGTCCAAAAGATAGACAATGAACACTAGTCAATTATTTGAAAGACATTTAGGGGCATGCTTTTATCTGCTTGTTTTGGAAAGTCATTCACTCCAATGTATTGGTTTATTAAACCAGAAGGGGACAAGACCTCTTTCATTTTCGATATTCTCTCTCAGCTAGAAGAGCTTGGAAATGTAGGTATGCAAGAGGATAAATTAAATAATTACTCTTCTCATTGTTCTGATTCCCTATGCGCTCCAGGAAGTTTGATCTGAGCAGTTCAACTTCTGGAAGCTCATAAACTCAAAACAGATTCAGCAGTGAAATCAAAACGTATTTTATGAATTAATAACCTCATATTACGGAAAAGCAGTCTATTTTTGACAGGCTTTATTTTAGCATTTGATACATGATAAAATTACTAAATCCTTGATTATTTTTCTTTTCAGAACATACTCAACACTCTTAGATATCTTGAGACCACAGAGTGGCTTAAAAAACTGACCAACGACGGCATTTTTTAAAATATCACTGGTCTTCTGACAAGTAAGTTCTTCATTCTCAGTTTTGTTTTCTCACTGGTATTCCTGGCTTGTATTTTACCTTGTATTTATTATACAGACTACTATATTAATTTTCTGGGTCAAGTAACTATGACTGCAAATTGTACAGTTTGGAACCACTCTTAAACTTTCTCAGCTAGAATGACACCTATCAATATTAAAGATATAATTGAGACAAAGCACCTGACTCATCTAATTATTCCAACTTGTAATGTCAGTGGGACTGTAGTCATATTTCCGGATGTTTTGGGGATTTGTCTGGTAAAAACCTCTTTTCCAAGGGGAAAAAATAAAATTATTTAACAATTTGGAAGTCCTTACTGGACTTAGGGAAAGGAAGCTGGAAGAATTTGGAAGCTACTGCAAATAACAGTGTCTGAGGATAGCCTCTACAGTTAGAGGAAAGAGTATTAGAAGGACTGGTAGGATAGGGAAAAGTGGAGAGGAAAAAAACCTTGCGTTGGAAGCAGGGGGAAGTGGATCCTTGATAAGAGGAACAGAAAAGAAAGCTCCTTTCTGTTCAGGACCTGTTGAAGGAGAGCTTCAGAACTTACTAAAATTTAAGTTTTCCTGTTCATAAAGTTTAACTTCTATAAGAAACCATATTTTAAAACACATTTTAAAACTATTTCTAAACAATGGAGTCCACTCATCCTAACTTCTTAAGCGAGGGATCTTGTATACCCAGAGACTGCTCCTCCAAAATAGCAATGAAGATTCTCATACAACCACTAAACTGTATCTTTTTTTGTAGTTTCATACAGCTACTGTAAATATTATGTTATTTTCTTCTTGTTGGAATATATTCCACTTCCGCAAAGCTAACAGATTTTATGAAATGCACTGCCTGGTTACAGGTTGATTCAGCTTTGACAATCATATTTGATTACCCTCTGGAGGATAGGTATTGAAATTTTAGGACATTGTCTTTTTTTGCCACTGCATGTTTCTGACTTAAAGAAGAAGATAATACATTGAATTTAATTCCTACAGTATCTAATATTTAATAACCATGTATATCATAATTAAGCATGTCAAGCTACCAGTAGTCTCCAAAACAAAAGACTGATGTATTATTTGTTACAAAAGAAGAAAAAGTAAAAAATATGCACTATTTAATAACTGCTCACAGGAATAAAAATATTTAACACCTGAAATTTCCCATTCTATCGAAGGAATTGTAAAATTTTTCTCTTATTTCTGTTATTTTTACAAGTGCAAAACTAGCTTCCTTCTTTCCTACTGCTTGCTTGGTTGCCTTTCAGGTGTTTTTGCTATAAGCACATACTCAAAGTTTTGAGTCTTATTTGGTTTCTGAAAGGATCACAGGGTCATGAATTTGATTTCTTTCTCCTCAGAAAGCAGATGTACTGAATATATCACCTGTTACTAAGTGATCTACCTGTCTGCCTTTCTGTGTGGTTCACTTTCCTATCTGGACCATAACATGTCAGAGATATGTATAACAATACAAGCTTCTATAAATACCTAATTGACCATTCACTTGGATTTTACTAGGAGGATGGACACGCTAGAGCCAACAGCTTCAATTCTTCTTGAATTTGTCTCTAAGATGCAGTTTTGAAACCGTGTTGTGTTTGCCATGAAAAGCAGACCGTAAGGAAGTTGAGGCTGTTTGACACGATGAAATCAAGCCTAATAATTGAATTACTGAATCTCTGTGGCGTTAAGCATGTCAGGACTCTGCATGAAACTAATTTATCACTTCATCAACCCAGGAAATAAATAATAAATAATGAGTCAATCTGAATGGAGAAAAGGGAGGGTTTCATTTTGAGATGGATGGAGTGGGAGGGGGGGCAGATTTCAAGGAAGAGGCTCCCTTTCTATTTAGACAGATTGACTGATTTTCATTAGCAGCACTGTGTTTTAAGGAAGATGCTACAGACACAAAAGAGGAGGATAAGCAGATTCACAGCATAGATAGAAGTAACGGTGGTCAAATCTTTTATTTTGTAGTATAACATTGTAATAGTCACAGGGTCAATCGCCTCTTCTACTAAGTAATACTGGAACACAAATCCCTCACCTCCAGCCACAGTACCTTTCAGCTACCTTAGCTCTACAGTATTCCCAGCAAAGTATTTATTAGAGTTTACTTCCATCTATTCAGTGTTAAAACATGAACCCTATGCAATATCAGCGGAGCACATGTTAAATGAGCACACCACAGAAAATACCGGGCAAGAGAAGTCGTAATTGAGGGAGAGTTTTTGCAGAAAGTTTTAATGACATTCACAATTAGGTGTTTTCAGTATTTTTCAGACAAACCGAAAGCTGACAGAATATCATTGTCAATGAAATTTGCAAAGGATACAAAGAGTCTGGACAACTTGCTCTATCAAGCAATCTGGGTTGCTTGGTAACCTCAGTCCATATATGTATAGCAACATACTGAGTTAAAGCTGAAGAATACTTGCTTCATTGAGAGCAAGAGAAATCGTATTCTAGGGGGTCCTAATCTTTGAGGGAAATGTTTCAAGAATCACAGCAGATAAGCAACTTGAGCAAGAAAACTGGTAATGTAGAACAGGGGTTGTTGCTTTGGTTGTGAGTCTGATGTTGGTGAGACTGATTCTAGTAGGCTGTGTTTTGGTGCCCCTGCTTTAGGAAAGCATGTTGAAAATAAACAGAAAGGGTCAGAAGAAATCATCACTCTGTATTTCTTGTGTGCATTTACTTTTTAATTATTTTTTTTGGAACAGGATTTGTTCCTCTCAGTTGGTATTATTCAAGTATTTTGATTTTACAGTGTAGCAGTAAATAATATGGTGGCTGACCTCACTTGTTTGATAATCTAGACTGGGAAGTACATAATTACCCCAAAAAGAGTATCATATACTTCTTTACATCATGTTCTTCCTGCTTACTGTATTGTTGACTGGCAACATAATTCCCATGGTCTAAATGGTGATGGGTGAAAGGTCTCTGATCATTATAATCAATCCTGTTCCACTGTCATGAGAAAGTCATACAACAGATTATTTTGGCTGCTACTTTGTTTACATTAGGTACATCTGTTGGTAAAGGTGGAGTTGTATTGAGTCACATTTAGAGCATTATATAAAAATTCCTGATATATTTATTCAGATTATTGATATTTACTTTTTATCTTAGAAACCAGTGAATGACATTTCACATTTACTTCATATTTATTTATTTATTTATTACTTATATTAAAGCAATTTATTAGTCAAATTAGCTATTCTTTCTACTGAGTAAACAGAATAATGTGCTTCTTTCTTTACTGTGCCCTGCAAGATTTTAGAATTAGCAGATTTCAATCTATGCCATGGAGCTTTTACCTACAGTAGAAAGTAAGATTTTCTGCCTTTATCAGCTCTCAAGAGATAGCTTTGCATGAACTAGATATTGCATAAAGCTAACCTGAATAAAGTGAAGAAAGTGCCTTCTCTGAACCTGAAGAGGAAGCTACAGATATCAAAACTGGACTAAGCACTTCTGTCAGAGGCTGTTTTCTCCAGTCACGTAAACTCTCCCAGCTCAATGGTTTGATGGTCAGCAAATTTTTATCAACAGATACATAATACATGAATACTGCATAATATTTAATGCAAATCAAGTTATTGAATTTAAGAAGTTTGACAGTACATTGTTAAATGGTTATTTTTAAATAATCGTATTTTAAATAAACAGATAATTGCAAATAAAAATACATCTTTAATTTGAAAACAATGCATATGGTTAAAAAAAAGAAAAATAGTTTGAGCAAAAACCATTCTTGTATCAAAAAATAATGCATGACTTTATATGCAGGCTGCTTGCAAGGCAATGAGAAATGAAGCAAGCAGCTCTACTTCACATGGCTATTTGAAAAGCCTTCAGGTGTTAAGGAAGTAAAATAGTGGCTTGCCTAAGGCAACAACTCTATTAAACTTTTATGTTGATTTGTTTATTTAATAAGCATAACAAAAAAAGCAAAATACTAGATGCATTATCTTATGGAAATAAAAAGAATTCTTATCATAAAGAAAACAAACATTACTTCTCATTTAGGGAATTTCAGAACCGGACTACATGGACATAGGATATAAAGGGAACACATATTTTTGTTTCAGTTTTTAAAGACAAGATAACATCCAGGCAAGTATATTTGAATTCTGATTGGTAGTTACACAATGTGAGGAAAAAACGGTCGTTCTTTTTTCCTAGGAATGCACCTTGAATCTGAGGCACTACTCCAGCTCCTTAATTTAAAATTCTGTTCAATTGAGTGTAATGGATTTCCTTTCAGACATTTTTTCTCAGGTTTCTAGTACACCTTCTGTAGTATGAAGCCAAGTAGCATCAAAATGTTTGTTGTAGGAAAAGGCACAGGAAAATTCAGACGAATGTGGAATGTAAGTAAAAAACGTTAGCCTCTTACCCAATAGTTGTCCAGAAACAAGTGCAATTATGTAGACAAATGCTGCTGATCACAATCTTCTGTCTCCGTGCAGTGGCAATTGCTCAGCATAGAGCATTGCTGAATGGATGGATATGCTTTTGACATCAGCAGGATGGAATATGCCCGTCTATAGTAAGATAGAGCAGTCACTGACTGACAGGTATAACAAATAAAAATCTTGGCCATGGGAGATGTTGAGCACCTGTGACACTTGTCTTTGCTAATTCAGAGATTTGCAGGTGAATGCAAGAGTGAATATGAAGGGTCGCAGTCGCCTGGTTTGGAGGGCAGCAAAGGGGACATCTGAATGGAGAACTCAATTTTAGGGAGCCTCTAATCAGGCAAGAAATATCAGTGGCACTGGACACAAAAATTCACTGCAGTTGATGTTTTCAAACTTATTCAAGGACTACCTTTCCCCTCAAGACTTGGTGCCAGAGCAGGTATTGTCTGTCTTTGCCCCCTGATGCTGAACCCACAGGCAACAGCTTCACCCCCTGCAGCAGTGGGAAGCTCTTCACAGCTCTCCCTTCATTCCCAGTGTCTGTGGCCCCAGGCCTGACCCAGGAGAGCATTTTTGCTGTGGCCAAGTAGTATCGGGGTGAAAGGGATCAAGCTAGTCAGGGCAAGTGAAGCAGCCTGAGCTGAAGTTAAATACACAAGAGTCCCCTTTGAGGAGACCCTCTGCAGGGATGCTCAGGGCAACAGGAGGAGATAAGTGGGCAGGTCCTATTGGGGTGTTGGGTGCTGAAGTCACTTCTTGCATCCTCACAGATTCTCATTCCTCAAAGATCCCATGAGCACATCTGTCTAACTTCTGGCATCTGACAGAGTGTCTTAAATTTAGTGGTACCTTCATCTCAGGCTCTTCTAGTTAACTTAGAGAAGGGGTGATGGCAGGGCAAGACCTTGAGCAATCGTGGTCCATTGAAGATCTGAGTGAGCCTTGCAACATGTCTATTTCTCTCTGTTGCTGGCCAAAGGCAACTGTTCTCCTGAATCAGGAGCTTTGGTTAAGCACCAAAAGGTAGGCAGGATCACCGTGAATTCAGTCCTCATTTCTGTAAGTGAAGAAAGTGGTCTCTGCTCCTTACAGTGCACTGGCAGGCTGCTGCCCCTGCTGCTCTGCTGCTGCTCCTCAGCAGGCAGAGGGAGCTGAGCCTTAAAGCCTCTTCCAGTAGGCACAAATCATGGATGTCCCATGGCAGCCTTCCCAGTGAGCACGAGAGTCTGTGATGACAAGGCCTGCAGGGTCAGTGTGCCTGTCTCAGCCCTTTGGCTGAAGAATAGTGCTGCATCACCTACAACATTAAAATAGAAGAAATCGATGTTGCTGCAGCTGGGATCCCTGGGGCTATGGTGTATGTCTGTGACACCCTGCCTTCAGCAGCTCCTCCTGGGGCTCTGGCAAAGGGCCACAAATTCCTGACAGCCCAAAGAATTTGGGGCAGAGAGCGAGTGTTTAGTGTCTTTTTAAGGAGGAGTGTCACTTCCAAACTATGATTCTCCCATTCTGATATGACAGGGCAGACTCAGTCCAGCTTAAGAACAGTTTGGCTTAAAAACATTATTATGTAGCTCAACATGAATAGTATTTTTGTATTGTAAGAGTAATAACCAGTTAAAAAATAACAACGCTTATTAGGCACACATTCCCTGTTTTGTCAGAGTGGAAATGAGCAAAAAGCCAGAAATACAGTCAATACAGGCCATTAGGAAGGAACTAAGCCATTTAATTATCCTAAGAAAACTGCCTTTCTTTTTTTTTTTTTCTTGCTAATGGTTGCAGTGTTCACTGAGATACATACATTGCAATAGAAGTGCAGAGTGTCTGTATTCTGGCTTATCAGTTTCATCAGCCTTGGGGAATAAGAGGGGAAAAAAGGAAAAGAAAATATGTGAATATAATGACAATAACATTGAATTATTATTTTATGCTGCCACATGGAGTTAAACTGGTTTAAAAAAAAAATTTCCATTTCAATGATATTTGTCTTATAATAGAAACTTCTCTTTCCTTCATCCTTCTACTTCCAGAAGGGTCTTATTCAGTATATTCAGTCCTGGCCAAAAGGTCACTGTTGTCCTACAAGAGAGATCTGCCTCCCCTTCCTGCCACTTCTGGATGCTGTGAATAGAGCTTTCTTCCTCTGAGGCTGAGATTCATCAGGGGCAAAGTGCACTGGGAGCAGCTGAGTATCACCCTCCCCTCCTGGAGGTCAAGTGTGTAACCCCTGGGTGCTGCAGAAATTGTGGGAAGAGAGGGATGGGCAATCCCACCAGTCATACTGGATCTCACCCTACAGCACCCAGCATCTCCTGACCACCTTTCCACTGCATTGTGCCATTAATTTAAATTATTTCAGCCTCTTTGAGAGAATGTTCCCTAGATAGGAAATTTTTACTTTTATATAAAATTTCTCAGTCTAGGCATTTAACATTCGTATTTGTATACACACTTTTCTTTGTAGACTCCTGACTTTGACAAGGCATTGATGAAGTAACACATCGTGCAATAGGAAGCAGTTGAAGGGCTGTTCATTCCAACTAAATTCTGACACTTCTAATCACAGTAAATAATATGTTTCATTTTAGTTTTGTCTTATGGTATTCAGCAGGAGTTCTTATGGAGTGACATTCAAATCCATGTGAATAATTCTCTGCCTGGGCTTCTTTCTGTGATGCTGGGAAAGGATACGCAGGAAGCTGTTGCGATTCCAGCTTGTGCTGTGAAGAAATAAGAGACTAAATAACCAGCATGAAATGCAGACGGGACTCTATCATAAGGCTACTCAACTTGGTGATTTCACTGGTTTGTGATCAGGGACCTTTGGCTCCACTGGATGGTTTGAGTCAGAGTAGAACAAAGAGCAACAAGCCTAACACTGGAGGAGGATTAGAGCTTTAAATGAAAGGACAGCTTCAGACCACATGGCAGACAGGTTTATGGAGAGATGGCCTGTACTGGAAGAAATGGCTGCAAGGGCATAAAGGGACCTTTTTCTGCTTGTATTTTCATACTTCCTAAATTAAATCGTGTCTATGTGCCTTTACAAGCATCCCTCTCTCTTCACTTGCTTGTAAGAGCTCAGACCAGCTCCAAGGTCTTGCTATTCACAGGAAACAGAAAAGATACTTTAAGAAAAGAAACAAAAAATACTCATTACTTGCAGGTAAAGGCTCAGAGGGAATAGGATATAAACAGCTCAGAAGAAATCTTTAGAGAGTCTAGCTTTCAGTGCTTGGCATGCTTTTACTCAGTGCCTGCAAAGGAAGATTTGGGGCAAAGCTGGAAAAACCCCAGAGACAGAGCAGAGGGTGCACATGTAACACAGGGGACACTTCAGCCAAAATGCAGGTCTGTGTTCGGAGTGAGCAAGTAGCAGAGTTTCTCAGGAAAAAGGAATAAGAATAGCTAAATAGTTTTTTGCAAAACAGCTACATCAGTTTAATTGCAGCCTTTCAAAACACCTAACCTCACATAGACAAGGAGCCTTAGAGGTTTCAGACTGAGGATTTGAAAGGGTGCAAACAATCTGTGAACTTTGGCTTAAGTGTAATGTTTTTATACTTAATTATATTTTCCAGGTACTGCCGTAGAAAAGAACAGACTAGAGACTCCTAAAACATGACTCTCATAAGGCAGTGAGAGTGTACATATCAAAATGACCAGAAAGGGACTAGATCAGTCTCCAGCAAATTAGGAATGAGTATTCATTATGCTTACAATAATGATAGTATGTTTTATAACATTACACTTCAGCAACTGTAATTTCAGTCTTATGGAGTAAAGAGCACAATCACTGAGATTTAACTTTTAAATAGTGGATTTAATTGACACTCCTTGAAAAATATTCATAGCCCTTCGATAGTAGGCATTGTCTCTCCCCTTATCCTACATGGTTGTTTTAATTTAAACTAGCTCTCTGCTTTGTGCATAGAATTATTGACAAAAATATCTTTTTTCAGCAAATGATTAGCTAAATCATCCTTTTATTTACAAGCAGTGCTGTGTCCCTGTGCCCTAAATCTTGCTAGTTGGAAGAGTGGGAGGAAAAGCAATTTAATTAAGTTAACTTTATTGACCCACTGGAGCTGTTGTTTAATAGCATGGTTCCCCGGAGTGTAGTGCAGGTAAATTGAATGAATGCCACAGAATATCACTTCCCTGCATTGCATATTTCAAACCTCTGCCAGGCACTTTGGGATGAGCAGCCAATCAGGAAAAAGGTTTTTCCAGCCTTGTTGGTGTGGATGGCATTTCCCGTTATGCTCAGAACGAGGTGCCGAGTGTTACCCATGCGTTCCTCTGAGTGTATCGAGAGGGATAACTCAGTACTGTGTGCTGTGCTCAGCTGCTGCATTTGGAAGTCAACTTTGTGGATTGGCTCTTCAGTTATGTATCCAAAAATATCCTTTTATGAAGGAGGAAAACTTGCGTGTGAGTCTGAATGAAAGTGCTGTGAGTAAACTATTTAATATTAAAATCTCGATACACTTTCTGCATGAGAAATTAGAGTCCACAAGGACAAGGGAGATTTTCTAAAGCTGTGCTTGTCATTAAATACTTGGAAACAAAAAGAAAAATTAAAAACTTACTTGTTTAGCTGTTATTTGATAAAACAAAAGCTACAGTGTATATTCACATATATATTAGTGCCTGGTACTATTTCAGTTACTGCTTCTCTTGTTAAGATATTTGTCCAAATGTCTTATTAGTATATAAAATGTGTACAACCACTCCTCTGCAGCTGACTGGAACACACACAATTTTCTGCACTGTTCTGCAACACTGCCCACCAAATGATAAAAGACAGTATGTCAATCTGTTGCACTTGTAGTTCCAATCGCTCCTTTTAAAAGTAAGCCATATATGTAGCTCTCTGATAAAACATCAATTTCATTTAGCTTTAACCCTGGAAGAACTTAATTTTTCTTTGATTAAGGCTGAGACATGAAGATCCAGTCCTAAAGTTTTGCTGAAAGAATTAAATACAGCCACTTAGCTAATTTTGGTTTTGCTCTGGAAAATAAAAAGAGGTGCAACTTTAATTACAACTTATAGTTTTCTCATATTCATTCACAATTCAATGTTTAAAAAAAGTTTATGTGTGATTTTCTTGTTTTCTCTGATTTCAAGCTGCTTTTTCTAATTTTAAACACCCGTTGGATGAGAGAGGTGGGTTTGTAGGGTAGGGGCATTGTTTTTTTCTGGTGTGGACCAGAATACTTGGGAGAAGCAGGCAGGTTTTAAGTAATTCCTTTAGGTCAGACTTGTTGTTTTTAAACCACCGCATATAAAGAGCTGCAGTCATGATTGCTGCTCTTATGGCAGGTTTACACTGGCGAAGAGACCTTTAGAATGCAGTTTCTCATGACAATGAGTCACCCTGGGGGGTGGAGGGAAGGGGTCACCCTTACACCTCGATGTAAAGTCCAGAAGGTAAAACTGCCTTTAATTCAGTGTTAGGTTAACACAGCTTTTGACTGTCAGTGCACGTCTGTGTGTTTGCAAAAAATGATGAGGTCTTGCATAAGTAACCCTGAGCAGTTTAGTAGCTGAGAGTCTCCGGTGCTTGAATACTCTATCTACATTTAATATGTGTGCTTTGGTGGCCACTGCTTTAAGTCCATATCCCATATCTGTAAGATAAATGCAGTTTCTGTGCTAATCATTGTGTCTGGGGTCAGAGGTAGGCCGTAGCAAGTAGGTGATTTTCTTTGATTTCCTATGGAGTTGTTGAGGTTTTTTTAATTTATTCTGAATTATTGTGTGTCTATTAGAATGAAAACATGTATCCATGATGCCATCCCACTGTTCCTTCCAAACGCAACAGAGGAATCACACTGAATGGCAAGTGATTGTTTTCCTGCATAAGAATGCATACTGTATTCTTAAGTGAAGCTCTTTAAAAGTGTTAAAATACAAATACATTATAAATACCTGCATTTTAGTTTCACTTGATTAAAGTTTTAAAGGACTATTCAATCAAAGTTTCTAATATTATTTCTTTAGCATGTTTAATATTTACCTGAACATTATTTAATTTATGTGTATCTTAGTATTAATATTAATCAATATATGCTAATTGCCAATTCCGAGTGGGGCACAGAACTCATGCTTGACACCATTTTAGACTTTTATGTGCGTAATTTTTGGTGGAAAAACTGAAGCATCTCCCACCCCTGTCCACAACCTTCCACCTATTTCTGCCCCTTTCCTTCCCATTGTGCTGGCATACTTTATTGTAGGACTGAACACTGAACTGTGCTAGCAACCTTGGAAGATTACCCATCTCCTTTCTCTTTTTCTCAAGGTCCCTTATAAAGCAGAATAATGTACTCATCTGGTTTGCAGTGTAGCCTCCAAATCATTGCTCGAATGTAACTGAACGTGCATCATAGGGAAGGGAACCTCAGTTCAGTTAGGCCAGAGAAAAGTGCCCATCAAACCACAACTGGATTTTAAGACATGCCATTTGCTGGATGCTTTAGCCTGTAAATTCTACATAGACACACAGATTAAGTACTATTAATGGTGTTTTCTCTGAAGTAAATCTTTGCTGAAAACTTTTGCCAGCACAGAAACAACATCTGGCGTTAGATTTAGCTCTTGAAATTTGAAGGTTTTATGAGTTTAGAGATCTTCAGTGACAAAAGCTAGGAAAAAGCCTAAGTTAGTGCACTTATACCACAGATAAGTGTTGGTTTTGGGTACAAGAAATTTTTGCTTTCTATACTTGAAAGAGTTTTCTGATTTACTAGCTGGTTTTTGTTTGTTTGTTTTTTTGTTTTTGTTGTTGTTGTTTTGTTGTTTGTTTGTTTTTTCAAGTTTAGCCTATATTAAGTTGATAGAAGTAACATACTGTAACTTTTTTTTTCCCAGATACTAACAGAAGCTTTTCCTGGGGTTGGTCTTTCCCATACCTAAGGGACACTGCGGCAGAAGTATTACAGCTGCAGAGGGATGGCATCCTCTAGGCTCCAGCTGTTCTGCTTAATGACATTCCTGCTTTCCACTGTCTTTGGCACCCAGCAGCTGGCAGTGCTGCCCCTTTGGTTTTGCAAGTGGAGTGGCTTGCATGATTGCTCCTCAGCCTGAAACTTGCAAACTCAGCCAAGCCAGTTCAGATACAGTTCACACCACTTAAACCAGCTCGTTTTACTTCGCACATTTTAGAGAGCGATCATACAAATCCCTCCACTGGCATAGCTGTGGGGCAGAGTGTGAAAAAAAGGGAGGAGTAATGTTGTCAAACCAGAGTAATGTTGTGTGCAACGTGAGTGTTTGCTATTCCTCAAGTCTGAACCACTTTAAACACCAAAGAAGGCAACAGAAGTGGCATGGTTGGGTCCAGCAGACTTGCATTCAGGTGTGATGCTAAGCACGCACTGATAAGTAAACCAATATGCAAATATTTTTGTTCACACTGATATTTAGATACTCATTCATGGTTCCCCCCCCCCCCCCCCGCCCAAAAGACTAAAACTGGTTCATGCCTGCCTTTTGAGGTTGGTTTTGCTCTACTTCACATTAATTGACTGTTCATTTATTTAAGTAAATAGAGGTCAATGAGGATGTGTCAAACCTTTGCTACACAGGAGACAAACCTTTGATTTAGACTACAAGACTGTGTCTAAGTCAACTAGTTAGAAACACAGCAGTTGATTAGGAGGTGCTCTCAGCAGCTCACAGAGTTTAACCTGGCAGCAGACAGCTAATGCTCCATAATCCCAGCTAAGGAAAGGCCTAAGGAGTTTGAAGAGTTCAGCTTGCTAATTTACTGGGAAATCCTTGATCATTCCTTAAGAAGTAAAAAAGTATATGGAGAAGATAACATGGCCTGGACACCTGAGGATGCTGAACAGGATTCATTAGTCTCTGTCCTCAGTCAGAAGCTTGTTGCTGCAATACCTAAGTGTATTGTCTGCCTTGTTGTGTACTTATTGTGGAAGGACAGCAGCACCAGTGTCACAACAGGAAGATCTATTCTCTGCTGTGATGCGTATCACCAACAGAATTGCTGTTTAAATTCTCTATCAGTAGATTAAAATAACCTTTATTAGTAGAATTAACAGAAGAAGCAGGAGAAGAAATGCAGTTTCTCAACTTGGAAGTTACATATGAGAATTAATTAATCCCAGTGGGTTTTTTTCTTAAATAAGGGAGTTTAAGTAAAATCACTGAGAGGAACCCTGTGCCCTTGAAAAAATGCAGTGTAGCATTTAAAAATCCTGACCAAAAGAAGAAAACATTAGGAAAGAAACCTTGTTATTACAGAATCCAGGAAATCTGAAAGGAACTTTAGTTCACTGGTAGTAGAGATACTCTGATTCAAGAAACTACTTCAAAAACACATCAGTCAAGTCAGAGGTGATATTTTAAAGACTTTCATTGAAGCACAAAAGGCCAGCAATAACCAACATCATAATTTCTGCCAGAGAATAGGAATTAAATAGTAATTTCAGTATTTTATTTTATGAGTATCATTAACTGTCTTCCAAGTTATTAGATATTCCTTAGCTGTCTTCTATATCCACAGAATCACAGAATCACAGAACCAATTATGTTGGAAAAGACTTCTGAGATCATCGAATCCATCCTATGTCTGAACGCCACCGTGTCAACCAGACTGGGGCACAAAGTGCCATGTCCAGTCTTCCCTTAAATGCCTCCAGAGACAGTGACTCTGCCATCTCCCTGGGCAGCCCATTCCAATGTTTAATCACCCTTTCTGTGAATGAAGGTTAATTGGACATGAGGTGAACCACAGTTTAGGCCAGGAAACACCCCAAGCATTATGTGTCTGGATTTTATGTTTTCTTTCCTTCATGATCACTGTACCTTTAGCAAAACGACTTATTCTGTATTGTTCTTATTCTTTTGGGAAAGTGGTCAGATAGCATTATGAAATGCCAAGGCATACTGAAAACCCACCCTGCATTAACGTCATAAAAATATGCCTCTATGTAATGTTTGCTCATATGTATTTTGACTGGGGATATTTAATAGGTTTTCTGAAGCAAAGCATTCCAACATAGTTGCTAATATAATCCATGGAAGAGGATGACATGGCTTTACCCTGCTGTGCCCCCATACGGTTCCACATAGACATACTAGCCCCTCCATAGGGTATTTCCATTCAGCTGTTGGTCAGGTCCTGAAATCCTCATTGAACATGTCTTCTCTGTAGAGATTTATGGACTCATGCTCTACTTGGAGGAACCCAATTAACTAAGCCAGAGGATGAGTGTCCATACTGCTCGCCCCTGCTTGTGTGCGAGTGCTCAGGTCACAGTAACCCATTTCAGGACTCACAGTGCTCAGGGCTGGATGACATAAATTACGACCCCTAATTCTACAGTAACCCATGCAACCCTACGAAGTGTTTCATGTGGCATTGTACAATAAGAAGGGTGTCTGGCCCAAACCTCTTGTGCTGTGAAACTATGAACACAGAGAAATAGATCATCTCTGCTTCTCCATGTGTGATCACAAAATACGCATGGGCATTAGGTAGGAAAGTTCCCTCTGAGTTGTTCAGAGAGTCTGGTGAATTACTTTAATACCAAAAATAAGATGTGTTGTCTTCTCAGGGGCCCACTGCAAAGCCTCACATGCTGTTAGCACGCAGTGCGTCCACCAGAACTCTTACTAAACTTTCAAAAGCCTTCTCCTCTTCCTCTTCTATCCCTAACCATTTCTAGGAGGTAAGGACTCCTGTTAGCAGAACAGAACCCTTAGCATGGATGTGGAACTCCTTTAAAAGCCTGCCTCACCTTTCATTGCATTGGGTTGGCTGGCTTTATTTTAGTTTCCATCTCTTCTCTTTGTTTCTCTAAAGAGGGTTGTTATCTCTTGACTATGGGTATCACTAATTGAATATTTATCTGGAAGACTGAAAAATAAAATTTCAGGTTATGCCATGGTGATGGTGGATAATTCTTTTGCTAATTCTTTTGCTAATTCCAAAACATGGCTAAAATATGGCTTGCATTAGCCTTACATCTAAAGCATAATTTCATTACAGGCTCTGCTGGAAAAAATTACTTGTAGTATAATTGTTTGACATTTATTGATTTTTCAGTTAAGAAAAAGGTCCCATGGGTCAAATTCTACTCACAGTGCCACTGGTGTATGTTACAATATTTTGTAGTTTCCTCATATTCCTGCTATGAAAGAGGAGACCACAACTCTGTGACATTCCTACCCTGATTATTCTAAGATTTATGGAAAAGCATATCAGTGTTCCTCTAGCCCATTCCTGGAAATTTTGCTGATTTCTGGAAGGAAAAGGGAAAGAAAGAAAAGAAAAATGGAAAAAAATATGAACAAATCTCCAAACTAATCCTCAAGTTACTCCAAGGTTTTCCTGGAGTTAACAAAGCCTCCATGTTGCTTAGATGACTTCAAGTGCTGAGATGTCTGCCAGCAAGGAAACAGCAAGGGCAGAATTACATTCGGGAGTACCAAGACCACATTTTGTTTACATGAGCAGTTCTCACTGAAGCTAATGGAAAGTGTGATAGTGATACTCGTGAACTTACATGAAGGCAGCACTAATTGCACTAAGAAGCTAGGGGCTTTCATGAATTGCCAGAGGTTTAAGTGTATTTTGTCACACTGCTGACAATCATGTTTCTGTTGCTCTAGTTTTACATAGTGAACAGAAATTGTTTCAGATTTATTATAACCCAGAGTCTAGCAAGATAGATTTGTTCCAGAAGTATAGTGTGGAAGTCCTTCTCTGTGCCTTTTCCAAGGATGGGATTTCAAAGAGTCATCCATGACTGCTATCGTCAGCATCCACAAAGAAAGGTAAGAGGAAGAATAACTAAGGTAATTTCAGCAAGTTATCTCCCTGTAGCCATTGTTTTTCCCTGCAGACAGAACTGGAGCCAGAATCTGGAGGATGTCCTTCTCACCACTTTATGCATTAGACATACTTCTGGACATGCCTGGTAGCTGGGTTATCCTTAAAACCTATCCCATTCCTTGGCGTTGAGGAGAGGCTGAGAGAACGGGTTGAGGGAAGAAGGTCATATTCAGATGGCCTAATTTCCCTGTAAATTCCTGGTTCAGATGTTACCTAAAGTTTTAAAGTCAATTAAGCGGAAAGAATTAGGAACAGAAATTAGTGTCCTTATATAGGCCCTGTGACAATGGCTTATAATTGGTACATAAAGGATAATATCTAAATGTAAGTAAGAATCACCCAGCCACTTCTTGGACTAGTTCATTTGCAGAAAACATGCTAAATGTAGGAACATCGATGATGGCACATTAGCACAGCAAATTCACAGCTTTATTTGTGCTCCAGATTACCAGTCACAGACTATCATGGTCCCCTGACTGGAAACACAAAACAGTTTGTTAATTTGTGTGTGCTAATAGATTTTCTATGTTGCAGAATATATATAACTTTGAATAATTCTGCTATTGTAATGTGAACGTTTTCCACTGGAAGTAATTTAAGTAACTACTCAGTCTTTTAGCATTAATTGTTGATATTTTTAAAGATATGGGTTATAATCGATATCTGGGAGTTATAACTATTGATTGAAAAAAGAGTCCACTGAAATAACTAGCCGTTACTACTTAATACTTTTCCATGTGGAGTAGGTGCAATTGCCATAATTCTAGTTAAATAAGAGGTTGCCTACATACTGGCCTATTTAATGGGTTTTACATCTAAGGAAGAAAAATCAAAGGGAAAAATCTAATGTTCTGTCTCTAGATTTTCTACTTGCTATTTCAGGTTCCATTTTATGGCTCCATTGTGGCAGAAAAGAGATGTTTTTATGCCTGTGATATAATTGTATTCTGAAGCCCCAGGCCTTGCCCAGCAGAACTAGCTCTGAAGAGTAGCTTCAATAATTTAAAAGGCAAATGTAGCACTGGGAGAGGAGGGGAAAAACATTTTTGTGAAGTTTGACCCAACATATACATCCTGCAATCTGGAAGAGTTTCAGGGAAGAGCAAGACCTACTGTTTACCATGGAGCTGCAGCAGTGTATATCACTTACAGGACCTGTCCTTGGCTAGAATAGCTCTGTAGGTTACAGGACAATCAAAAGAAATGGTGGCCCTTTGCTTCTAGGGCACCTGGTGAATCAACATTGCTGTAAACTGTGTTTAGATCCTATGTGATGGCATAGATTTTCCCTACAGGAAGTACCGGAAAATTTGAAAGCTGCTGTTTTTCAGCCTTGTGTATATGCTCCATGAAAAGGAACAGCATAAATAAAAAGAGGCTTGATGTGAATAAAAGGAGAGGCTGTGAATGACTGGCAGTGTTATGTAGAAGTAGCATAGCAGAGACTATAAGAAGAGTGAAGATGAACAGGAGGAAGGGTAACTATATGAGTAGCAAAGAGGAGAAAAGAGATCAACAGACTGGGAGAAGGGAAGCATGCAATGATAGAAGGGCCAGAAAACTGTTAATGGAAAAATGAGAACAGGGAGAAGAAAGAGAGATGGCACATTTTGTTATTTAATGAAAGGCTTAATGTGCCTGGTACTCAGAAGAATTTTTAATCTAAATAAGGCAACTGAATTGTCTTCTTAACCTGAATTTTCTAAGCGTTCCCTTATGACCAGATGAATGTATGTGTCACCTCATAATGTGATTATAACAGAAGAGGCAAGCAAAGCAGGTTTGAACCCAATACCTGTAGCATATAGAGACAGCTCTCAGGAAAGTTGGGAATGGATTGAAAATCAGTGAACCCCCCCAAATTTTAAAGTACAGTGCCAGCGAAAAATGCTTTTTTTGTTTACAATACTGCTTGAGGATCAGGGCACCCCTTCCCCCCCTTAGTTTTCCCCTCTCAAAGAGGGAGAATTGACAGCTTAGTCCTTTGGTTTTAGCCACATTTCAGCTCAAGGATCCCATAATAATTTTTAAGCCATAAAAGATACTTTGCCTACTCACCTTATAGGCAGCTGGGTGCAGCACTGACATTATTCAGTCAAATTTTTTGCAAAGAATATATCATAAATTCATGCCAATGAGCAAAAACAACTTAAGGCAACATTCAGTCACTTCTGTGTGTATTTTACATGATTTTATAAGACACTGTACAATATTGCAGCTTGTTGTTTCTCAGTAGTGTTGCATATCTCGTTTATGTAGGGATGAATTTCATTTCTCCATTTGCTGCCCTCTCCCTGCCCCCCTGTGTGACATTGAACTGCATTGCTTTGGCCAAAATCGACGAAAGTAATTTCTGTAATAGAGTCCAAAATGGCACTCTCAGATTTACGGTGAGATTGCTTCTAAAAATACTTTTTGGTAACTTGGAGGAAAAAATGTTATAAAAACTGAAATTTTAAAATTTATAAAAACTATATGTTTCATACCGGTTTCCTTAGTCTAGGGCATACAGGCTCCATTGTTTGCTTTTCATGCAAGAAATACTGTGTGAAGTATAGGCACAGATTAGTTCAAATAATTTTATTCATCAGCTGTGTGTGGAAACACAGAATACTGAGAGAGCCATCAGTAGGCTAAGAGATTATTTAAAGTGATACTGCCAAATTCTCAAGTGCCACTTCAGTATGTTAGTGGATTAGTGTTTAATCATTACTTTAAGATGTGTTGCAGACTCTAAAGTGGTCTGCTTTACAAGGGGAGAATTTTGAAAAATTAAAAATGTGAAGGCTAGATAAGAAACACTGCCTATATCCTGTGTAGGTTGTAGGACAATTCAGAATCTGAAATCAGAACTGGCTTCCTCCTTTATGTGACCAATAAGGTTTGTGTCCCTGTGTGATATAACAATATGTAGTGAACTATAATGTCTGGGAAACTAAAGTAACAAATTAATGACTACTGTGATTTTGAAGCACATTGATCTTTCTCCCTGCCCAAGATGGGGATAGCAATGTGTGCGTCAGGAAAAGCTATTTTCAATTTAACAATTACTGCAAAAAAGCAATGCTAGGGGACATTAAAATCCAAGCAAAGTCTTCAGGTTTTGCAATATTAAAATACAGATGATGAATCACAGTCAATGTAGATAAACCACTTACCTTCGCAGTGCTGATGTGGAATGGGAGCAAACGCTCCCCATTCAAATATCCTGTTGGATGCCTGTATCCAATCTGACAGGCAGTAATCAGGGGAAAGCACAGCCGAAATTAATTCCTATAATACTGAGGGTTTTAATGAAAATCCTGATGACAAATTATCTCAGTTTTTCTCTTCAGCATTTTATCCCTTGTATCCTAGGTTAATTACATGGCATTTTAATAGAAGCTTTCTGAGCATACTATACATGTCGGAGAAAAAGTAAAATGCTGTCAGTTTCTGGAACTTACCCAAACCCTTACAAATGTATATGGATTTAATTCTGATAGTGTTTTAACTTTCAGGTTCATTGTTTATATTTTTACCTGTCAAACACTCATTCAGCTTCTCTTAGCATAACAGGTGGGAGGAAAAAAACAGTATTCTCTCTCTTGCTTGTCTTTTGTGAATAAATTGAAAGAAGCAGTAATTGCACATCTCACAACCTCATGATTTAGGACTAAAATGCATGATTACAGAATGTTTAAATTAGGCACTGCTGTGAGTTGCAAAAGAGGCAAGGCAAGGTTGCTGAAAAGTGAAACAGATGTTCACAGGTAGCAAGAAAATTTGTGAAATGCTGGCCTGGGAGGGGCTTTTTGTAATCTTTCTTAATTTTATTTTCCAGCCATATTGTCAGACTTAGTCACGGATCATTACTTACAAATTAGTATTTAAAATTACAAATAATCTAAATTATTTATAGTCAATACGCATTCAGCATCACTACTCCATTACTTTTCATTTCAGCTTAGTGAATTAACATGATTTAGTGACTATGGTTCATCATAAACATTCAGCTGTATCTAACTTGACTTTGATAGAGAAAAAAAGTTTCATTTATTTTTTTATTTTTTTTTTTAGATTTTAAGTAAACTTGATTTTTTGACAATCTTTTGTCTGAAATGAACAAGTACTTTTAGCAAAATTGTAAAGTTTTCAGAATAATAACAGCAAATGAAAATAGAGTTCACTAGCTCATTCTGGGAACTGTTTGGCATGTTCCCATGGGAGACTGCCCTGAAGGGACAGGAGAAGGGGAAAGGGACCTGGAGAGGATGCTGGTCTCTGAGGACAACCTCCCAAGACCCAGGCTTAGCCCAGCCCACAGCCCAGGCAGTCACACAAGCACAACAGACAGGAAGGGAGCTCCATCCTGGTCTCCTGTGCAAAAAAGGCAGAGGAGGTGAAGGAGGGCCACTCAGGAGCAGTGCAGAGAATTGTGTGACCATGTAGGCAAGGAATTAGGAAAGTCAGAGCTCAGCTAGACTTGAAATTGGTGAGGAATGAGAATGGTGATAAGAACTTCTAGAAGTAGAATTAAAAGGAGGTCTAAGGAAGATGTGGGGCTGTGAAAAAAAAGGCATCAAATTTGGTAATGAAGCACACAGAAGAGGCTGAGCAATTCAGCATCTTCTCTTTGGTCTTTCCTGGTAAGTTCTGCCTTCACATCTCCCTGGCATCTGGGAAAATTGAATTACTGACCAAATAAGCAAACTGTGCATATACAGGTCCATAGGACAAGAGAGGATGTATCCAAGAATATGCAGAGAGCTGGCTATCATCACTGCAAGGACTGCTTTGTATTTTCTTCGAAAGGCCCCAAGGAATCAGGGGAGATTCGTGAAGGCTGGGAACAGGCAAGTGTTACATGCATGTGAGCAGACCTGGGAAATTATTTGCTGACAAAGCTGCCTCCAGTTGACACGATTGTGGAGAAAACCCTTCTGAAAACCGTGTCCAGTCACTTGGAGGACAAGAAGGCAATTGGGAATAGCATGGTTTCACAAACAGCAAATTGTGGCTGAACAGTCTGAGTGCTCGCTGTGAGGAGATGGCTGCTTTGGTGGGCGAAGGAGGAGCACTGGTTAATTACCTTGGCTTTGCAAGGCCTGTTACAAGGTATGCCTGCAAGCCAAATTGGTGAGACACAGACTTGAGAAGTGGACTACAAGGTGAATGCACCCCTGGCCACATCATGAGGCTCCAAGAGTTGTGATCAACTGTATGAAGTCCAGTTGATGAGTGGTTTCTAGTAACATCTAGCAGGAGTCAACACCAATGCTGACATTCATTTGTGCCTTCACTGGAAACAAAATACACCCTATGCAAGTTCATAGATGGTACCTGATTAGGGGAGCAATTAATACACCAGAGTGGAGGGCTGTCATTCCAAGCACTCTCAACAAACTGGAGAATTAATCTGGAAGAAATTTTTCAAAGTTGAGCACAAGCAAATGCAAATTCCTGACCATGCAGCAGGACACGCTGGGCACCAACTGGTTCCAGAGCAGCATTGCATAAAGCATCCAGGGGGTCCCAGCAGAGAACAAAAACTCCAACGTGAGTCAGCAGTGCATCCTGCAAGTGATTCTTGCTTTCTCTCTACTTGGCACTAGTGAAACCCTACCTGGAGGATTGTATCTTGTTTTGGATTCCTCTGTACAAGCTGGACATTGACATACTGGAGCACCAGGTACCTGGAGCACAGGGCGTAACATACATGGAGAAGCTGACAGAAATACATTTTTTTCTGACTGAAGGTGAGAATAAGGGGGAGAATCTAATTGTTTTAAACTACCTATTGGCAATGTACAGATAAGATAAGATAAAGTCAGACTCTCCTAGGCAGGGCACCAAAACAGGACAAGAGGCAGAAGTCACAAGTAGCAACACAGGAAATTTTGTCTAAGTGTCAGAAAAATCTTTCCTGCCTTGGGAGGTGTGTGTGTGTCAAATACTGGCACAGGTACCCAGAGAGTCTGTGGCATCTGCATTCTTGGAGACAGGACAAAGCTGTCTGTGCAAGCCCCTGAGCAACCCCTGAACTTAGATGTAACCTCAAAGCTGATCTTGTTTGAGTGGGCCCAGATCACCCCTAAAGACATCTTCCATCCTGATAATTTCAACAGAATTTCATTTTGTTTACTTAAATGGCTGCTTTAATGAGTTTAACAATATTCCTGGGACACTCTGTATTTGAAGAAAAAGAACAGTGAAAATGCAGATCATTTTTATTACTGAAATGTATCTCTTTGCTGCTAGGAAATATTGTTGGAGAGGTCATGTATACCAGGATGCCAGAATAGATTGTGGGTTTTTATTAAATAAACAAAAAAAATCAGTGAAGCATATTTAATCCACACAGGTGAAGAGTTCTGTAGACCTTGTAAACAAGTACACTGTAAAAATAGGTCAATTTGGGTGATTTACTAGCTTGGAAAAATCCAACTTAAATATATTTTAATATTTTTTTTGTCTTGTTTCTTTCTTCTGCTTGAAATGGAAACCATTTTCTTCAGCAGTTTTCCCAATCTTTGCAATACTTTATCCTTCCTCTTATGGTCCCAAAACTCCTTCAAGGAAAACCTACACAACTAAATGAAATAAATGCCTGGCTTTAGTGACAGACAGAGTGGTGATTATCACTTCTGACTGTACCAGGCTAATATCCAGGCTCAGAGTGGACTTAGGCTTGGGTACAGATGCTGTAGAGCACTCAGCATGAGATGAGAAGCCTTCTGTCCCACTTTTGCTGTCCTGACACGTGTTCTTAGTGGTTGTTTGGGCAACTCTGTGCCTTCTTATTGAACTGTCTGGGTCTCCTGCTCAGAGTACAGCTCTCCTGAGGGTAAAAGCAGGAAAATGGTTCTGCTGAGTGTAACCAGTAGATGTGGTGTATTTTTCTAAACATATATGATTATATATATTTCAAGAGTGTAAGATGGCAGCTTTAGGGGGATGCATTTCCCAGTAATTGTCTCAGCCTTTCCTGGCCTGAAGTTTAGGATCTTGGCTAGAAATTATAGCTTTGTTTCTAATAAATGTTGGGCAGGGGGAGAGGGATGCCCCATGAATTTGTTTCATTGCTTTTTGAGCCTATTCAGGCTTTTAACATCTGCAATATCTTCTAATGCTTTACTCTATAACTTAATTATTCAGTCAGTTAAAAAGTGTATTCCCTTTTATAGGCTTTAATCCAATATGCCAACATTTCATTTGCTGCTCTTTCCTCCTTGTATTATTAGTAAGGGTGAATAGTCAGTCCTGTTTTACCCTTCTCAGTGTGACATATGATGTTAGCAGTTTGGGCATGTTTTTCTGAGCTATTTGTTTTCCAAACTGAGTTATCCCAACCTGCTTATTGATTCTCACACAAATACTGTCCCTCACCATTAATTACCTTACTTATCTATACATCCTTGTCTATATGTTTTCTACTTCAGGTGAGTCCCTTGGGGCTTAGAAGATAAGGTTCATTTTCTTTGTGACCATAAAATCTCTCTTCCATTTCATTTTCCTAATAATTCATAAAAATCCTTTTGCTTTAGGATGATGATTTGACAGAATGGTATAGTTTCTCCAGTTGCTGTATCCATATTTCAGAGTTGTAGTAGCTCACTTAAAGCCCATCGCTGAGTACGTATAGTTAGGACTCTGGTTTTTTTATTCCAGTTTCAATATTTATCAGCATTACTTTTCCTCCCTGGTTTTATCACCAGTACACATTGAGATTATTCTGCAAATTTTCAGTCACCTTTGGCTTTTACTACCCTAAATAATCTAGTGTGATTCTCTGTCACCTCACTATTTAGCCTTATCCAAATTTCTGATGGCTATGTTGAACAGTGCATTTCCCGACACTGATCTAGAAATCTCTCTGCATTGTGAAGAGTGACTATTTAACTTTCTGCTATGTATTTCCTATTGTCTAACCAGTTTTAAGGGGCTTGTGCCCTGTAAAGAAAAGTTTCAGCCAGGAAACCTCCAAAGTCTGTTCCATAGTGAACACCTCTGTAAAGAATTCTTTTAACTTTGCTGAGGTAGAGTCTGATCCTGTTTGGGTTCCCCTTTCATACTCCAGTTACTTATCAGCCCTAAAGACTTTCTAGCAGAATTCCTGTTTCTAATGTGCTAAAAACCACATTTTATATTGGTTTCATGCCTTTGGAAAATTGCACTTCAAAATCTTTTTTTGACTGGACTTATTAAATTTAACTTGCCAGAGTTGACACTATTTTTTATTTTTCTGGTTGGGGAACAACTTTCCCTTTCAGAAGTACTTCTCATAATCACCATTACTGTGCTGTGTATTGAAATGGTGTAGAAAAAAAAGAGAACTCTTGAGAGTTTCTCTTTCCACATTACCTGCCTTTTCCCCAAAAATTACTTGACATTAAATGAAAAGGGTACATTTAGGTTAAATATTAGGAAAAAATTCTCCACTGTCAGGGTGGTGAGGCAGTGGAACAGGTTACCCAGTGGATGCCCCATTGCTGGAAGTGTTAAAGGACAGTCTGAATAGAGCTCTGAGCAACCTGGTCTATTGAAAGATGACCTGCCCAAAGCAGGGGAGTTGGAACTAGGCAATTATTAAGGTCCCTTCCAAGCCAAGCCATTCTATGATTCCATGAAGTTAAAGTCGTTTGTTTGTTTGTTTGTTTCTGAATTGCTCTCTCTCTCTTTAATGCCTCTTCAGAAAAGATACTCAAAACATAAAGGGAATGCTCATAAAAATCAAATCATGGGGAAATAAAAACACAGCGAAAACACTTGCAAAAATGAATAGAGAAAGGAAGGGTTGGTGTGAATATCCCTAAATGGATAAGGGAGAAGGAGTAGAACAAAGAAAGAACAGGTAGGGAAAACTTACACAGACAAACAAAAAAGTGATCATAACAAAATAATCACCTCTGAAACACTGAAGATTTCAGTGCATCTTGCTTTAGAGTTGAGTTGACTCCTAGAAGTATTCTGAAATTATGAAATAGTGTGTTTTCTAAAAATTATACCCAGATATAGACAGAGGTACATATGTATATATATGCATGTGTGTGTGCATGTCCTGCCTCAAAAGTGAGGAAGACTGAGATAGCAAAGCTTCCACATGCTTTGATGGGATTTGAGTAATGAGCAGATCCTCCAGACTAGAGGCAAACTTCATCCTTGAGCAGCTGCCCAGATTTCATCAGCAGATTCCAGATAGCAGGCTCCACCTCCTGTGAAGACTCAGGTGCATATAGATGTGATTCCTGGGTATATCCTGGCAGTGGCCAAGCACTGCAGACTGAAGGACCAAAGTATGGTACCAGATCATGTCAATGCCTTTGGAGGATTCAGTTCTGCAAGCTTTTGCTTATAAGCCACTCCAGGAGAGTTGCTGATTTCTCCCTGAGCTTGCTGCTCTGCACAAAAATGTTGGGTCTGTTTAGAGTGGTAACAAGGTAAGGCTTTCCAGCAATGTATTGCCATCTTCAACATTTCTCCAGATTTGCAAGGAGAAGATATCTTACCTCTTCAAACCGAGCAATTATCAAACTTTTAAAATACACTTAACGCCACTGAAAGGGAAGTAAATACAAAAATTACTGTCACTATACATATAAAGAACATATCTATTCTTACTCTAGGAGTTCTACTGAATTCTGTATTCTTTCTTGAAAGGCCAAGTTGCAGTTGCAGTTGTAAGCATAATTTTTTAACTAGGCTTAACAATGTCTAGTAATTTATTTTTCTGAGGGCAAATTATTAAAATCAAGGTAAATTACAGCACTGGTTGGTTCTGATTTGCACTTCTTGAGAATCCACTGCAGAGGACAAGGGAATAAGCAGATGGAAGCCACCAGCACCTGGGCTATGATCAGCCCATAAACCACATTTTGTGCATGCAACAGCTTTGATTTTTTTTCCAATTGGGTCCAAGATGTAAAATTTAACCTGTAAAGCCTCCTGGGGTTTGAGCTGGAGCAACTCTAAGGCTTCCACAAGATTAGTAACTTTTTACACTGAGCCCTGCAGAAATGCTTATTTCAGGCAAATACCATCCCTACCCTGAAGCTCTCATTACCTCTGAGGTGTTTTACTAAAGGTCTACATGTATTCTGAATAAAAGTTTTCTGATCAGTCACTCTTCTTAATGTCAAAGAATGCTTGCTGGTGTAAGGCTCTCCTTCACCTCTGTAAAGGGAGAAAATTCCTTCAGGAGGGGAAGCAAGATGGTTCACAGACAGCAAAGCAAAGGCTCAGAGTAATAAGAAAGGAGATACAAAGATGTGAATAAGTTTGGGAATACTTACCTATTTTCAATCTAGAGAGCCTGTCAATATAAGAGAAATAAGAAGAATGCAACAGTGGAGACACAGAGAAGTGACTGAAGCAGGAAGGAGGCTATACCAGGAGACACAACACAGTACAAAGAAAACAAGAGGACAGAAGTTAAAAAAGAAAATGAAAGGACAAATGCTCAAGAGACAAATTTAATTTTTTTTGAAAAAAAAAAAGCTTAGAGGAAAATGTACACCTGAAATGGCACATAGATAAACCATTTTTCTCCCATAGTGCTGTAATTCTCCAGAATCTAAATGGGCTGTACTAGTAGAAGCTCTGTGAGGTAGGATAAGGTTATTATTTTATGTTCTTGGAGCTAAGGTGCTGAAAGACAAAGTGAATCTCAAGAGGTCACAGTGAAAATCTGCAGGTGGAGAAGGGGGTCTGAATTTGGTGAGCATCACTGAAGTATTTCTCCCTCCGTAAAGTTTAATGTTAAAAAAAAAATATGGAATGAAGTGTGATATGGAGTTGGATATAAAAAGTCATCATGGTACAGTGAGGTATGATTTTATGTTGAACATAGGGTTTTTTTCCTGTTGTTGCTGCACTAGTGGCCAACAATAGTATAATCTGTCAGAAATGCTGTAGCAAATAGGCTTTAATAATTCCAGCTTGAAACACTAATATTTACTGACATTTGAGTGTTATCTGCCAATATTGATGCAACACATGTTCTGATAGTCCTGTAATAAGAACTGCCAATATACATTTCAAAGCTGTTCCTGATTTTAAATCTATAATTTACTCTACAGCTCTTCAGTAGTTTCCTGATCAAATTTTTCAGGCTCCTCCCTAACACACTGATAACTCTTATGTTGCATCAGCATATTGAAATATCACATGGTAGCCTTTTACGTTAACAATTTCCCTGCAATCAAACCCTTCCATAAGGAACTTGAAGAGCACAATATAAACAGCATGATCATTAGAGATGAACTATTTGGTTTTTTGACAATTATTTTTTACTGATGACCCTTGAGACGGAATTAAGACTGACACAAGGTGGATTTTGTATGCTCAGGGTTAAGGCCCCTCACTCTCAGAAGCATTATGACACCAGTGAATGTGGCTTTTGCTGAATCTTCTGACAGTGCAGAAGAAGCCAAGTTAAATTGATTCCTCAGCTTCCAACATCAAACTAGGCTGGCTGTGGGCACAGGCAAAGCAGATATTGTCTAAGGTAGCAGGCGCCTGGAAACACAAAGTGCACATCGCCTAACATCTGCACCCCCTAATTTTGTCCTTATTAGGACAGGGAAAAACAGGTTGTCTGAAACTGATGCTGTCCCTAAAGCAGGGGTGGAAACTATTGGTAGAATGCCCAGTGCCAGCAGCTGTGATAGCTGACTAGCATCAGTCCCTGGAGGCAGACAGATTAGCAGCATGGATCCTCTAGATCTCTCCATTGCAATTCCCCACTTTTCTGTGGCAGGCAGGGGTGGCCCTGTTCCATCTGTTATTTTAGGAGGACTGACTGTCAGTTGTGTCTGAGATGTCAAATAGTCCTGTGCTGGTTCTAGAATAAAAGGCATGCAAAATGTTTATAGTCTTAAATGAGGAATAATCATGGTATTACTTCTTTTTAGAAATTTGGGTAGTGTCCTTGGTCTCACTGTTGTATGTACCATGTTACCCATTTCAAAATGCAGATGACATTATCACTGTTTTATTCTCCACTCTTGGCTTTGTCAGTTTCTCCTTTTTCTACCCCAGGTTCTTTGTGAAATGAACTGTTTAATGATAAAAACATTTTTTATTCAGAATGGATGGATGGATAGTCCATCCACTGTGTGCATTTGAGATTTGAACCACATAGGTGGTTCAGTTTTGACTTTTCAACTTCCTTGTGTTTTGGAGATTTTTGGTTTGGTAATTTCTACACCTTCTACTACTGGAATTTCCAGACATTATCAATTCAGTAGCCAAATTAGAGACTGGAAGTGGAACTTCTGAAGTCTCTTCCACAACTGTCTGACTGATTTTTGTGCCCTGGAGCTTGGTTCCTACAGATTGGCAAACCTCAGACTTTAAGAAACGCAACTCAACTATTCCTTTAGATTTGTGAATTGTTCTCTTGATCCATTCTGTGCTTGTGCTATTCCCTCATGTTTTTCAAAGTGGCAGAATTTTTGAATGTAACTGCTTCCCTGGTTTTACAAATCAAGATAGCTTTTTATTTAATTAATTAATTGTTTTCTACAATTGTTCATAAGTGTCACAATGGACATATCACATATTATATCCCTTCTTTTTGTCATCTGTATTAGGTCAAGAGCTGTATTGTGAGGCTCAAGAGGACCAGATTTTCCACTCCTAATTTCATATTCCTTACAGCTGCTTCCTCTTTGGTATACCACTGCACTCGGAGAATTCTGTGAGTTTTGCTCAGGCTTGGTCTAGGACTGCACTCTAGCAAGTTCACAGGCTTCCTTTCTCTTTCTATTTCTGACATAATTCTGGGTTTTTTATCAGATGCAACTTATTTTTCCAAGAGTAAGCAAGCTCTGACGTATGTATGCAAATATCCTTGCCCTTCTCAGTGAAAACCCTTTGGGCATTGTGGCTGGATGCTTACTTTAGCTTTTGGGTTGGACAGTGGCTTCTGTTATTTCAGTTGCCATTATTGTCAAGGAGCTTCTTTGAGAAGAAGAAAAAGGTGGGAAACTTTAAATTATTTTTAGCTCTGTGATTAGTAGTGTATAAATGTTATTTAGACTTTATACAAAACCCACAGTGTCAGCAACTCCTCTTACACCCACTGGTAAACTTAGTCACTCTTTTGTAAACCTTCACATGCAAACTTCCCAAGGGCAGTTCTGATAAACTGGCACACTCCCCATGCCAGTGAAAAATTACCTGCTGCCTTCCCTGTAACAACCAAACAAGAGAGTCGGAGCCTGAAAATCCAAGGCTCACCCAGAACTGTGGAATGTTCCTTTGCCAGCTGCTTTATGCAGGAGAATAATTAGTTCATTGCCTGTTACAGATAATCCTTTCCCTGCTAGTAAAGTCATCCCAAGCCAGTGACCCTTTGGAAATAGGAGGGAAATACTTGCCATCTCTAGGCTTCTATGACCCTGCTGGAGGAGACATTCATTTCACAAGACAATCTGTGCACCCTTCTTTGATTTCTGCTCATAACCTACTGGTTTCGCTGTGTTTCATCTTGTCTCTCCACTGCACCAGACTAGCTGGGTGGTGAAACACTGCAAAGTAATGTTAAGCAAGACTTAAGGGCGGACATCCAAGTGCAATATTGAGAGCAAAAGGTTGTAAATAAAACAATGACAAATTCACTTCCAGCCTATACTTAACCATGGCTCCTCTTTCAAGTATCCTATGAGGGATTTCTTTTACACTGCTCTGCAGTGAGAGCAGAAGATTGTGGATTTGTAGCCAGACTTCTTCCCAGGTGGTGAGTTCACTTCTGCATGGCTTCCATTGCTAAATGCCTGTATGCCTTTGAGGCTGTGCTTTTGGATGCACATGCAAATACTGATCACGTCCTGTCTTGAGAGTGACACCACAGATACTTAAATGGTTATTTCCACGTGATTCTGGCAGTGATTGTTAGTGAAATCCTGCTGATTTTGCCTCTTGAGGTCAGAAGTGTGGTGCACCAAGAGTATATTCTCCCTTTGTCCTCTGGCAGTCTGCTGACTAGCTGCCCCTGTTTGTAGGATCCTTTTCATCTCATCACGCTCCACTGAGGTAATTTATACAGTCATAATATCTCTATTATGAGATATCAGTTGTGCATGTGTTCAGCAAGGTTCGTGATCACTGGTACCTCAGTGACATTCTATAGACATCACACTTTCATGACATAGATATCAGATGCTGTAAAATTCATATGGTAAGAGTGTTAATGCAACTTGTACCTAATGTTTCAGATACTGTGTCTTTTTTGAAGATCAGCTCCTCTCTGTTTTGCTGTGTGTCTAGGTACAAAGCGCATTTTCTTCTGATCTAACTACACTGGAATTCCAGCCAAAGGATGTCACTTTTATAGAGCTATACCATAATTCCATTAAAAAAAAAAATCCTGGTTTTATCTTATCTTGGATGTACAGTGTTCCTGGTTTCTTATAGATACAGTCTCCCTTGATACAGAAACCCAGACACTGATTTTCAAGATAGAGTTCATTTTGGTCTTTATTGAGGCAATAGACTTTGGTTTTGGCTGCCTTCAGAGAACAGAATTTCAGTCAAGCAGAGCTGATGTTGCAATCTTGGATGATGATGGCATTTGTGATTGTCTAGTGAGCCTTCCAAGGGATCAGCCTACATCTCTGGGTTTGGACACAATTATTATCATTCTGACAAAATTACTGGTGGTGTGGAAGGAGAACACGGCTATAGCTGGGATGGATTTAGATATTTCCCAGCCATAAGATGTTTTATTGTTTGCATCATGTTCTGGTTTTTTAACATTTTCAAAGTCAGTGGAGTAAAAGGTCAGATTTTTTTTTTCAGAATGGTGTATGAGGTCAGCTGTGCAGAGGTATTTATCACTTCACAGTATTTTTAGGAAAAGAGGCAAATTTGTTGATTTTAAAAATTATGCTAGAAGAGACATCATATTGAGATTTTAATTTTAGAAAACAACTGGCTATGAATAAAAGACTTTTCTTACCTTCGTTAATTCATTTTTAAAAATAGCCCAGTGTTTTTCTTCTCTTTTTTTTTGTTTTCCTTGAAATGATACTTGTCTGTGTTCATCCCTACAGTATAGCCGTAAACTCACCAAAATTATGCAGTTAATTGAATTATGTGATTCAAATGCCATACACGTGGGGTTTTATCCCTGTTCTCCCTCCCACTAATGAGGGAAAGAATTCTATGTTTATGGGATTACACCATGAGGCTCATGAGTTTTATGGGAAGCTCAAATAATTGGCATTGACAGTCTTATCAAACAAGAATAAAATTGGGATGGTATAGTAAATACAACATAGAAAAATGGGACAGAAGGCAAAAAACGAGGAGCAGTGTTTTTCCACCACTAGTGCTTTTGTACTTGGTGGCCACAAAAGCATCTTTTTTAGATGTATTGCTTGCTGTGGTGGACTGACCAAAGCAGGAGAGAGCAAGGATAAACAGCGCTCTCAGGCTTTCCAGCTACAGATACTTGCTGATGAGTGGAGCTCCTAATCACTTGATAGAGCTTTATGCTTTATGCCTCACTTAGTACAGCTGTTGTAATCATTGGTTTATTCACATCTAACGAATTTCATTGTGCTTTCATTTTTTTTGAGAATTAGATTTTTAGCGTTTATCTATTTAAAAGCTAGTTCCTGTAACTCTTGGTTTGGAGTAACTTGAACATGGGCTATTCTTTCTTCAAAGATTAGACCTTATTTCCAAATTTTAGATAGCTTTTTGATTTTTTTCTCTCCATTTGTTTTTTTGTGTTTGTTTTTTTTTTTTAAACTGGTGCGTGGTGCTACTGTATTTGCAGAGATCCAGAAGAATCGAACCACATGCTTAAGGAAAAGAATGGCATGTGGTTCATGAACCCCATAATTAGTTCCCCTTCCTAGCTCTAAGCAGTAATTAAATCTGTCACTTCTGCTCTGCTGATTCATTTATTTAGCTATTTAATTGCTCAGCTCAATACATTTTTATCTCTGGAACTGCAACATTTTATTCAGGCAAAGGAATAGCATAAGCCATTATTATTTTTTGTCCAACAGCAGGGACATGGTAAAAGAAAAGAACACTAATACTAGATGATTTGGTGGTGTTGTCAGTTTTGACTTATCAAACAAAACAGTATTTAAGGGAAAACTTCAACCAGTGCTTGAGGATAGCTTTTCATATACAGGCTTGCTTCTCTAGAAGATTATGTCAAATTCAAGGACCCTATGTATGTGATTCAGGTTTCCATTTCCATAATAGGTTAACTTAAAGCGCTTCCAGGTAATACATAATTTTCTATAAAATGAGCAGTCTTAGCCTGATCTACTGCTGGAATACTTTACAAACAGTTTAAAATTGCAAATATACACTAAACTTTTTACTAACTAAATAGTATATTTTCTTTATGCATTTTATTTTTGGGACATTGCTCATGGAGATTTCTATCACCTGTCTCTCAGATTTATCATGAAATACAGCATTTTGATCTGTAAAGCAAATGGTATTTGGAATACTTTCAAGCTTGCAAAGACAGTCCTTCTGAATGCCTCTCTGTGAGGCATATTTCCAAACATGCAGTTTTCTTCATGTTATATCCTTAAGCGAGGTTGCAAGATTCCTCCACCATCTCTTTCCATAGGCTGGAAAAGCTGGTGTAGGAAAGCAGCATGCAACACAATGACAAGCAGATCAAGACAGATCAACTCAGACAGGGCCTTTTGGCAAATGAGAAAATATTTTTTATTTTTATAACCCTTTTTTTTTTTCCCTCTCTGAACTCTGCAATGATAGCTGATCCAGGAAATGAAAGATACAAAACTCACCCAAAATTCAGAGACAAGGATATTTTTCGACACTTCTGGCATCAGTGGCTCAGTTCCACCAATTTATTCATCCGTCTTGCTGGCTAGATTTTTGTACTATACGCGCAGTCTTGCATTTCACTCCATTAGTGACTTATTTTTGCTGTCTTGCTATTCAGTTACAACTATGCAGCTATTTAAGTCATAGCTCATGTTTTTCCCAGGTAAGCTCATTATTCTAAAAATCTTTTTACTGCTTACCTAGAGGGGTTTTGTTGTTGAGGATTATGTCAGGTTTTTTATTCCTCTAGCGAGGGTTCTGTCCACTCCTTTGCAATGCAAAACATGTCTGTACTGCTGCTGTGGACACTCAGCCTGGCTTGAAGTAAAAGCAGGACCCTGTGTAAGGATCAGTTGGTGGAACTGGCAGGGTTTATTAGCCCAAGGTATTGCATGCAATACCTTGGAAATTCAGCTGGATGAGCTGCCATACCTCTGACTGCTGTGCTGGGCTACATGGACATGCACTATGCCTGCTTCCCTCTCCCCCTACCACCCCACACTGTCATCAGGGAGGGCTTTGTCAACCCATGGGCTGGCAGCTTTGGCCTGACAATGCTCACTCTGTGTTGTTCATGTTGGTGTTCATGTTACTGTTTTGCATCTGTGCAGTCGGGGTTACTCAAAGCTCTTTGTTGAAATTAAGAATATTTCTGTCCCTGCTAAATCTAGGAAGCCTAGACATCTTGCAGGCAGTTTTCTTCTTGAAAGCCTGTGCATGCAATTTTTGGTTTAGTTTTTTGTGAGCTTCACTTAAATATTCTCTTTTAAATGTGTTTCTTCAAATTATCTTCTAAAAGTACACTTTTTGTTATGTTGAGTGCATGCTTAAATTCAGGGAATTAGTAAAGCCACAAAACCCCTTTGTGGACATCCCTTAAGGATAAGGGTGCTTTGAGGATAAGTCTGTATGTGAATGGGTTTCGTCTGAGAAAGTAGCGTTTGCTGCACCAGGACAAACAAGTATGATCAAAGGAGGGCATAGGAATGAAATGGAAAAAATAACATTTATTTGTAGTAGAAGTTTATCCTTGAGTTGGTGGAAATGCAACAGTGGGAATACAGGGTTAATTTCAGACAGCTTTTATCTGTTGTAAAAGAGCATGAGGTTAGTCAATAGGATTAACTACTTTTACACAGATTTGTACATAAACATTGAGGCACGAGACTTGGAGGGACATCAGCTGAGTGCCCGCCCTTTGCAATGATTACATTCTTGAATGTCTGGGGAGGGAATTAGGTGACGGTGACTATTGGCTTCCCCTCAGACGAACCTAGTTGTTGTCATCCTGCCATCAACACACTGGAAATCACTATCTCAAAGGCACCTCAGAGTTTACAAGTAGCCTCATGGGCCCAAACCCACTCCCTCTCCCACCCTGCCCTCCCTATGCTCAACCCAAATGCCATCCAGCTACTAGAACGGTGCAAACTGAAGGGCTGTGAAGTGGTGCAGAAGGTCAGGGTCTGGGCACTGTTGGTGGAGGCACTCTGCTTGATCAAGTGTGTTTTGCTTTGCTTTGTTTGTTTGTTGTTTGTTGTGGGGGTTTATTTGTTTGGTGGTTTTGATTTGTTTTGTTTGTTTTAAGCTCTAACCCGTTGCAGTTAGAATCCTCAGGCTGGAGCTTCTCCTTACTCACAACGTGGCATATGTTAGTGTAAAATGTGTCTAAATCAAATTAGATTAAATCCCTCAGTTTCGAAACAAATGCACCTCAGTCTGTACTGTATTCGATTTACTTGTTGGTGTATTGGAAAATTCTTTTTTTAATTTAGAGAAGTCATCGCTCCTTCTATTTGTGCGATGCACCATATCTGGTGGGGTTCTGGAAGCTACCTCTGCCCACCCCTGGTCAGTGTACTTGGTTATATAAGGTGCACAGGGCTTGAGTACCTATAAATATTAGCAAACAGCTGTCACAAAGGGATAGTGAGCAAGCTGCTCAAGACCTCGAAAACACAATAGCTTGGCATCCCCAAATACACAACTTTGATAACATATTACAAGGTTAGGTATTGGGGAGAGAGGGTAGGGAAGTGGTAACTGCTTTTAATCTTTGTCTCTTAAAAAAAAAAATAATTTTTTCTTCCTTTGTATTTTTGGTATACATCGGATCGTTACAATTTTTATCACATTAGGATATGACATTCCTGGCCTTGACAGTGCTTTTGTTTGTGTATTTATAGCAGCTTCTGGTCATTGTTGAGCAAAGGCGATTGCCCTGCCCTCTGGCCCTTTCTTAAGCAGATTTTGGGCAGAAGCTCCTCTCATGTGGCACTAATTGAAGTGACTGGCGGTGGGGGTGTTGTGAGCACGCTCGGGCTGCTCTGCCAGGGTCTAAGCCAGGGGAGGAAGAGAGGAAAAACGGGAAGAAGGAAGGGAAGGAAAAAAAAAAAAAAAAAAAAAAAAAAAAGGAGGGGAAAGGGGGGGAGGGAAAAAGGAAAAGGAAGAAAGAAAGGAAAAAAAAAAAAAAAAAAAAAAAAAGCCGGGCTTTGCTTTAGCTGTGTCAGAGCGGAGGGCTGCCGGCCATCTGTCCGCGCAGGGCGGCACGGAGGGAGCCGGCTGGTGCAGCCCCGCGCAGGGCGGCAGGGCGGGAGCGGCGCACCCTCGGCAGGCGGCAGCGGCGTGTGCGGGCTCCAGGGCTGCTGCTGCGGCGGCGGCTCCTGTGCGGGTCCCGCTCCGCAGGTGGGTGTGCGGGCCCCGGGCGCGGCAGGGCGGCGGGCGCTGCCCGCGGGGGTGGGCGCTGGGCTTTGCTTTGTGGCGAGGCTGCGGGAGCCGCGCTGCTGCCCCGCCGCGGGGGTGCCTGAGGAGGGGCCGCGTGTGGCCGCTGTGCCGGCCCGGGACGGGCGGCGACGGCAGGCAAAGTCGGGGAAACTCGCTGCGAAAGGTCGGGAACCAACAAGTTGCTGTGGAAGTGCTCCGTGCGGGGATGGGGCTGGCTTATCGGCCGCGTGAGTGAGCCGCGCGGAGAGAGATCCATCAGGGACTGTCAGTCGGGAAGTGTGGGCTTCCCTCGGGTGAGTAACCCCGCCTGAGCCGCAGCTCCGGCGCTTAGAGGCGATAATATCATCCGGAGCCTGCTCGGTGTGTGTCCCTGTGTCCCGGGCTAATGGTTTCCTGCAAGTTTAACGTGAAATGGGGAGAGGCCAAGGGAAACCGCAGGGGTTGCGGAGGGGATTGGGAAGGCAGAGGCTAATAAGTTTCAGACGTGCTGTAAACCCGCATCACTGTCAAAACCAACCAAGATGGAATATTGTCCCGTATTTTGGCGTTGGCATTGGAAGTTAGCACCTTTCATTTAGCTGTTAAAGTTTCTGGAGGCTTTTTTGTTGTTGTTTTTAAGTTGCTGTGCAAACAGACTGAGTAAACAGCGGTGTCGTCGCTTTGTGAGTTGTGCAGTGGGGGAAAAGTGAACTTCAAAAGTGTTTCTTAAAGGAAAGTTACAAAATATATGGTAGCTTTGAGTTAACAGTAATGATAAGAGAAGTCTGGACATCATACCTCATTATTATGGCTATTAATATTACTATTTTTAAAGATGCAACAGATTTTGTCACTATACACCTAAAACTATGTTTTTAATGTCTTTTATGCATCTGCTAGACTGTCCTTTTAGTGGATATGGTTATATTTTAGTGTACAACTTGAACTTGTGTTCCTGATAATCCTGTTAGTGCTACTGGAAAAATAGTTATCACACCTAAACGCATAGTTATTTACCTATATGCATTTTAGCAGCTCATGCATATATTATAGGCAGCAAAATGCAGTCATAACTGGAAATTCTGTTGCGTGTCTATCTTCAAATATTAAAAAAAACACACAAACCTCTTGGAATTGTGCATACTAGCCAGTGCCCCTGTAGGTCTTGTTTTTTCTTTTCTGTATGGTTCTAGATGTAGAACAGTAGTGAAAAATGGAGTCGAGCAGCTGATAATCCATTTGTCCATTGCTTATCCCTACAAAGATTCCTGGTGCAAAGTTCATGAACTATCACTGAGAATGGTTGAAAGCAAAGTCCAGGAATTGGCCATACTAAAATCCATCAAGACTTTGGGAAAATAAAATAAACTGAAAAGCTGAGGCTTGCTTCCTCATAAACCTCTTCAGAAATTGTCATCTATCTAGTATGCCACTCATAAGAAAAACTTGATCAGTCAGGTGGATTTTGCTCCATACTGTCTTAATCTATAATCAGATGAACAAAAATATTTTTACTTTCCTTACAATCTGAAATAGCTGGTTTCTTACGAAAGACCTTGCCCACTTTCTTTCTGTCTCATCCGTGTCCTTGCTGCAAAAACAAGTCCTCAAGAATATAAATATTTGTTTTACTGTTATGTTCTGTATCATTCTTACTTTCCAATTTATGCTGGTTTGAATATTTCCGTAATATTGAAGTCAGTTGCCATTACTTCCTTCAAAGGCCCTATTTAAACACATTTGTAGAGTGTGTGCAGTGCGATAACGTGTAGCGCCATGGATATATTAATTTCATTCTTACATGGCTCAATATATGTTACTTCAGAGAAGCTAGAAACATGATGAACACTCCATTAGTGGTATTGGTAAGAAACACATTAACGCAAGTGCACAGTCAGTAAGAAAGCGCTTTTATTTGAAAGCGTTCTCATAATAGACAGTGTACTAATAATCATAACCTGTGCTGCATATCTTCAGTGCTAGATTACATTTGCTTTTAGGTTCTTTGTAAATACAATTTTTATTCAGGATTGCTGTATTTCTAACAGATGCCCAGGCTCCTGTTCGTTTTCAACCTTTGCAGCCTCTGAATGCTGCAGGAATTCGCTGGGCAAAGGACTGGGTGTCCGTGTGGTAGGCATTTTAGGATGCAGCCCTTCTTCTTAGGAGCCAGCCTTGGTATTGTAAGGCATTGAGGTGTGATAATAATGTGAAGTGAAATGTGGTATTAAAAATATAAGTCAAATCCAGAGGCTGCTGTGTTGGTTGGATACCCAAGAGCAAGCTGGAATAGCCTTCTCTGGCAGATTACTGAAAATACAGTGAGCGACTTTTGCAAGCCGTGAGGGGAAGCGCTCAGTTTTCTGCACGTGAAGCTTCTTGCCACGGAGCCATCGCAGGGCAAGAGGCTGTCCTGGACAAAGGGTGAGAGTTTGCACCCCTCAAGGTGCTCTGTGCTGGGGGAAGAAGGACAGGACACGGTGGAGCACAGCGTGACTTAACCCTCCTGCTTGGGACGGCTGGGAGCCTTGGTCCAAGCATGCTGGGCAGGGACAACTGCCAAGGGACCTTTGCAGTAGGGCAAGGGTGTTTCACTGTGGTGGAAACTTGTGGAGCAGCTTGGAAAGCTGATGGGGGATGAGACTGTAGTCACAGGTGTGTGTAGCAAAAGTGTAAAAGAGGTATTTGCGGGAGGGAAGCATTTTGGAGCGTCAGATGCTGTGGCAAAACACAGGGTGGTCATGGCATGATGTTTTGAGGGAAGAAGAGAGGTCAGAGATCTGGTGGAGCAAGGAGAAAAGGCAGGCTGGTGGCCCCAGGAACAGTCAGGAGCCAAAGCTTTTAATGCTACCACAGCGAGACTTTGCAGCTGGGCAGAAAACCCAGTTTGGGTGCTTTGAGAAGAAAGAGTCAGGAGCTGGGAAGTGACCGTGGAGGTTCCTGCTTGTCCTCACAGACCAAGAAGGAAGCATTGGGCAACTGAGCTGAGGGGAGATTAGGTGCAGCCGGAGGGCTGGCAGCAAGGGAGCAGGGGAAGAGTGAATCGTCTTTAGCCTTTTCTGCGGCGTACGTGAAATTGGGAGGACATGCTTACTGTTTGAAACACAGCGCAAGGTTAGTAACCCAAAGTGAATCTGTTCGCTGAATCTGTTTACTCTCGTCGTTAATCTTTGCCAAAGATTTTCAGTTAGTGGGGTCTGCATCTTGTGACGTTTATAAACGCGTCATGATTGGAGATTGTACAATGCACAGAAATTTAGTTTCATAGACTTTGCCAGATCATTTTGCTTTAAAACAGACCTAGTTGCACTTTTAATAACAGATGCACTTTGTTGTGTTCACTTGCTAAGCAACAGACTCCCTGTGCTGCCTGTGAAGCACAAAAGCAAGGGAGGCTTTGAGACACCAAGTAAGGCTTACGTAAAGTTTGTGTGCAGCAGCAGAAAGAGTGAGTGATGAATGCTCTGACTGTTGTTCCTTACATTAAAATAGTTTAAGGTTGGGTATTTTTCTCTGCTGGCTGCCATCAGCAATAGAAGTATCAACAGGAGAAAAATGGGTCGCTTGGGTTTTAGCATTAAGCAGCAAATCCAGGGCCAATAGGATTTAGCTAGGATGTTAAGGTTTATTCAGTGCATTTAGTTAATGAAGTTGGGGGGAGGAAGAGGAAAAAGTCAGTGTCTGGGCTTGGGGGAGGGGATGAAATAGCCTGCTGCCACCGGGTGCATCCTTCAGTGACTCCTCCTGATTGATAGATGCTTCACAAGACAAAAAAAGACCGGAGTGAAGGGGGTTTTAATTAAAAAACGCCAGCTCTTTTGGATTAAAATCAAGCAGAAAGTCTTTGTAACAGACATCCACCTATTCTTAAGGGTGTATGTTTCTGCCCTTAAGGGTTTAGTCTCCATCGGCTAGGGGAGGGGAAGAGGAAGATGATAATATGTCCAAGCATCTATAAAGTGGTTATAGAGCCACAAAGATACTCAGCAAGCACAGTTGTATGTTAAAATTCATCAGGCAGGCACAGAAATCAAGTTCAGGCTAACAAACTCCCATTTGAGCACTATGGCAGATTTCCAGCAGACAGCCCCATCGTCCCCTACGCACACGGGTGGCCCTTTGCTGTGCTCACTCGTATTCTGAAGCCTTTGTGTCCCTTGCCAAAGGCTGTCATCTTGTGTACACACATGCTGTTCAGCATCTTGACTTGCTTTCTGAGCCCTGCTTTCTTCAGCCCAGAGACACGAAAAACAATTAGTATAGAAAGTCATTGTCATTTAAAATAAAAAGGGCTATGATCTATACTTTGAAAAAAAAAAATTTGCAGACCAATGTGAATTGATCTTTTCTTCCAAGAGAGCTTGTGGGTTTATTTTTTTGTCTTGGTTCGGCTTTTTTTAATTCTGGTCCTCTATGGACCAAACTCCTACTCGGATCAGACCTTGTTTTTTCCAAAGCTTTAATGGTCATTTAGAGTCTGATGAACTTTCTTGTTCCACCCGCCCCCTCAGAGGTCTGCGCTTGATGCAGTATCTAAACACTGCTGGGAGTCGTTGAGCAGCAATTACTACTGTCAAGACTCAGCCCAGTGACCTCAGCAGACTTTCCTCCTATGAAGGATGTGGGCATTGACGGCAGGATTTGACTGTAACAGTATGGAATAAATAAGCAGGAGGCTTATGAAGTGATTAAAAAGGGTCCATGTACCTGTTGTTCTTGGCATAATCTAATTGCTCAGACAGCCTCTAGGTTGATATAAGTGTGTGAGGAGGACGGTGTAGTATTTATTGCAGTAACACCTGAAAAGTTCTGCAAAATGGTCCACAGAAAAACTTGAATGTGTGATTTTCGGATTGGTTTCATTTTGACCTTAAAAAATATTTTAAGAAAAATACTTTCAAATACTTTTTTAAAAAAGCAATGAAAATGCTTGGTAAAACAGTGCACTTTTCTGCCTTCTTTTGTACTGTTTTATTTCTGTTATATTCATGGGACATTTCTTGAAAAACTTTTGGCCCTGCTTACAGAGTAGTTTAGGGACATGTCTGTAATAAGAAACAAAGAATAATTTCACTGAAATTAAAAATAAAATAGAAAAAAACCCACAGAAAAAACCCAAACAAACAACAAACCAACAAAAGCTCTGTGATGCTTACAGCGGGGTTTTATGAATGTTCAGCCAAGTTTTAGGAAATGGGGGTGGCTGTGTCAGAACAGGAGTCTCAGGCACAGCAGCAAGAGTCTGGGCAGCTGCACACAGAGCATGTAGAGAGACTATGAGTCTATGAGAAGACTTCGGTCATCTTTTATGTACAAATAGATATGTCTTTGTTGGTAAGCAAATACAGATATTATTTGCTGACCTTAGGATTTCAAGAAATGAAATCTGAACAGTCTGGTTGTCTCGATGGCAAGTAGGGAAGCAGAATACCATCCCAGATGCAGAGCATGCTACGGAAAACTGAAGAGGGATATGTCTCTCAAAAGAGAATAATACTTTTGGATATATCTACATGGTAATGAAATGCTTGGTGCAGTGTCCCCACCATCTAGTCCTGTATTTATGATCCTCTATTACCTTTACCTCTGATGGGCTCGTATTTTCTCATCAGTGGGCAGTAAAGCACCTATTCAGTGTTTGAGACTAAATGACTAGAAAGACAGAATCTGAGATTTCAAGACCATAAAATTACTTTTCTGTGATTTCATTCAATTAACAAAACTGTGTGCATACCTCATTAGCATGATTCTGGCTGCATGCCAGCATCTGGCCAGAAGAGCTAATGGAAAATTTGCTGGCTGTATTGTAACATTAAACATGCTATAGAACAACAGCAGAGATTTTAAATGAAAAGGCTGTGAGGCATTAGGGGCTGATGCAACCTTTGTAAATGCTGTAAATTCATTCAATAATTACCGTATAATCTCAATAATTACTATATAGTACTGGATTAAATACTGACAGTGCCTGAGCTACGTGGATCTGGTGGAGATTTGCTTACATATGATCAAAGTGATTAAAAAGACTGTCTTGTAAACATATGTTATACCTGTGAAAGTAAATAAAAATAAAATGTTTTGCTCTTGCAAATAGGAAGATATGAAATCTACTGCTGTTCCAATGGACAACTTTAGTTTTAGTTTCCATTCGCAGCAATGAGAATCAGGTTTGGAGTTGCAACTCTTTTTAATTCAGGGATGTTTAAATCAGCGGATTTTGTTCAAGTAGTAGGGAACATCAAAAGTTAAACCGTTAGATTTCTCCATGAAGAGCAAGGGCTCTGGGCAGACAGAGAGAGAGAGAGAGAGAGAGAGAGAGAGAGAGAGAGAGATTGAGAGAGAGAGAGAGATAGATACGCTTTGTTTCTTACTTTCTCCTTCCCCTATCAGCATTCACACTGTACAAGTACAGATGCCTGGCAGGTAACGAAGAGCATCCCATAGTGCTTACTGTGGAGGGGTAAAGAAAACTGAATAAAAATTATAAGAGCTATCAAAACTTGTTTGCAACAAAGTTTAGTGTACTTCAGTGTTTGTAATGTCAGATAAGTTAGATTCTCAGAATCTGAGAATCTGTGTTTTAAAATAATTTGAAATGCTTACATTTTGGAAGCCTCTCTTTTCTGTGCAGGGATGATGCATTTCTGACAAAAGATTGCAACACGAGCCATTGTGGTGGAGCCTCCTGAAGCTCTATTTTCCTGTTGACTAACTAGAGCAGCTCCCCAAACAGCCTCTAATCCTGACAGAAATGCATATGCACTTGGGGGTGTCTGCTGTGACCGTCAGGTGCTGGGTGTGACTCCTTCCCACACTTCCAACCAGCATTGCTGTTGGCCTCCCGTTTGCTTATGGGAACTGTAATTGCCAGTATATCTCTAGAAGCTTCAGTACCAATTCATCTGTTGGCATATCCTATCATAACTTAGTATGTGACATCATGTTATTCAGCCTCTTACTGGTAGGTGTTTTGCGAGTAATTAGTGTTTGTGTGTAATTTCACCCCTATCTTAAAAAAAGCATGCTTTTAGAAGACACTGATCTTCAGCTATGACATTGTAACTTCAGGGATACCTGTTTCTGTTCCTGACTGGGGAGCAGAACGCATTAGCTTAAACACTAGAAATGCAAATCCCTGCTTTCTGTAGCTGTTAAGACTGTCACGACTGTGTGTAAGGGTGGCTCAGCTATTACTCTTCATGTTGTGGTTGCATAGGATCACATCCATGACCAGGTACTGAGTGCCAGCTGATGAGTGATATTCCTCAGTGGTACTTCCTAGGTAGTGGGTGAAACAATCTCTGTGCAGCTGTGTGAATGTACTTTAATATGCTTGGATGATGCTTTTTGGTTTCTCAGAAACGTCCTTCCTGCTCTCTTGGTTTCCAGTTTCAATGAAAGATAAAAGGCATAATTATGGCTGTTTAAGTGATTTATTTTTGATATTTCCATATTTTCTGTTACTAGCCTTTTTCTGACAAAGATAGCCTTAACTTTTAGAGGGTCTTATTTGTGTACTTTGTTGTTTGACTGGGCAATTGTATGACACTTGTGGTGGATTACATCTATATTTATAGTCAGTTTTGTTGGTAGTTACTTCTTGACCCCAGACTTGCTGGGAGGAGTTTACTGACACACAATTTGGACTTCGGGCTTTGCCTTGTCATTGCTGGGTTTCATTTTAGGGTATTCTGCTCGCTGGGACCTATTCACTTCTAATCCTGTTCATTGTCTGAATAGAACTCTTCCAGCACTGTGACCTTTTCTTGCCTGTTGTACCTCCTGTTAAGAAACAGCCCTGATCTTTCTTTGAGTGGGTGTATACAGTTACTGGGGTGTTGGCAATAAAATGCAAGCCAGGCTTTACAAAAAAAAAAGCGTACAGAAACTATCCTTTTTACTGTGCTTTTATTACACTGGATTCTGCACATATGGATGTGCTTTTAGTGGGCTCAGGTGTAAAGGGCCCACCAATATATATCTAAACCTTTCTAAAGCAACTTGAATTCCCTCAGGAGAAATGCATTAAAGTTCCTATGAAAATGGAGTTTTCTTTTATCTTGTGACCTTTCTGATTTCCCGTCACTAGACAGGAATGACTCAGTCTCCAATGATTATTAATATTATTATTAGTCAATAAAGTTAAAAGCAGCAGATCATATATATAATGGTAAATAAATAATAACAAAGTAGCCAGAAATAGGGTTGCCTATGGCTACTAATAAAATGGCACCTTCCTTTTAGCTCTGTATGCTTCCGAGATCATACTTAAAAATGCATCAAAATGTGATCCTCTCAATGAGAATATGGCTGAGTTGACAGATAAAGAATTGTATTTCTAAATAATAGCTTTAAAATATACAGGATAAGCTTAAAAGATTGCAAATACACCTAAACTCGGTTTCATTTCTATTTCCTATGCTACCAATGCAATTCAGAGTTTTCTGATACATATATTTTACATGGGGGGGATTATCTTATGTGTAGTTTATTAGATTTCTGCACAATCCTTTATTGGCTATGTTGATTTCAAAGGTTTTAGTTCTTACTTGAAACACTTCACTGGGAACTTAAACACAACTTTAAATGACGACTGGCAAATTTAGAAAGAAAATTGTCAAGTTTGTAGTATCTTAAATTTCTTGCACGCCTCTGCTTCTAGAATGCCGGTAAATCAGGCAAAATTTGTGTGCATGCTTTTCCAAGTTTAAAAGGAATATAATAAATTAATATGTATTGTTATCACTGCTTTTTGAGAAAAGTCTGAGAAACCAGTTTGTTTCTTGTAATAGTCACAGAAATGTCTCAGTTGAAGTAGTTTTGCGTTGGTACTTTTATTTTCGTGATAGCAATTGCAATTTTTAGGGGATGGTTATATCCGCAGAATAAAGCCACTTTGGCCCTGCCATATATGTTTAAAGCTAAGGGCATAGTCTTCTTTAAAAATCACATCAGCACAGATTCAGTCTAGTGATGTGTTTTGCTCAGCATATCTTCTGCTGCAAACCTTATTTCAAGAGATTATTAGTCAAAATTTGAAAACTATGCAGACATCTCTTGCAGAAAGCTGATAATCTGTCTGATGATCCTCAGCACCCTAGGGAAAGCTAAAGGAAAGGGTGTGTACTTGCATGCTTTTCATTGAGAACATTTGTTAGGGTAGATGGCAAATGGGTAGGCTATAGTGATAAACAAAAATGGAGTTACAGCTTGTTGTGAGGCAAGCTTGCATGTCTGCAGCTTTGGATAACTGCAGCCTGTAACAGTCTCTTGCTTCTATACTTCTCATGCAAGAAAACGACTTATTGAAATGTATTTGTTCAAGTAAATGTTGTGGGTTTTTTAAATGATGTGTCATAGCGAAGTATGGAGAACATCTATATTCATTTTAACCTAATATTATTCAGTTAATATTTGGTCAAAGTTAGTATACTGTTTTGTGCAAGCATTGAGCATCTAATCTATATACATATCTGTGGTTTGTATATATGCATAGTGACTTTGTGACAGAAATGTTATTAGACATAAATGTCTTATGTTTATTGTCAATCTGAAGTCCTGTTGATCCTCATTCTTAGCTGATGATGATCTTATATTTGTAATCGAAGTTGTATTTTAATAGTTTACCTCCTTAATTTTTGCAAATTGAAATAGCTATTTCTATGTATTCCACTCATGTGCTGCCTTAATTCTTTGGGACAGACAGTGAAGGTTGTCCTGAATTTTAACATATGTACAAAAGACCAAATGTGATGAAGTCTGAGCTGGAGATAGCCTTATCCACTTGTAACATCCAAGGAAGGTGTTGAGGAGGAGGAGATGTCCACAAAACCCCAGACAGAATTTCTCCTCAATTATTCTGTTGGAACAGTAGGATGAGAACAGGTTTCTCTTTAATCCCTGAGGATTTCTAGGATGCTCTGTCCTCCTACATCCCATCTTTGTGGCAGCACAATAGTGTTACCACACACTTCAGTTGCCTTCAGCTGCAAGATGGCACCTCATTGTGAAAGTGATGTGTGATACTGCTCTAGCTCATATCTGAATAAAATACGAGCTTTTCCCCAAGTAACAAGTGATAGGACAAGAGGGAACAGCTTCAATGGTGCCAGGGGAGGTTTGGATTGAATATTAGAAAAAAAATTATTCACTAAAGGAGCTATTTGGCATGGGAACAGGCTGCCCAGAAAAGTGGTTGAGTGGAGGTCTTTAAAAGACTTACCTATGTGGTACTGAGGGACATGGTTTAGTGGTGGACTTGTCAATGCTGGGTTAACTGTTGAAGTCGATGATTTAAGGGTCTTATCCTACCTAAATGATTCTTCGTTTCTGTTGTCCCTGGAAATTGTGTTTTCACAGGCTCTGTCTTCTTTCTCCATCCATTTCTCCTGACTTTTCCTCTCGTCCTCAGAAGTTTTAAACCTATCTTTCTCCTTCTGTTGGGGTAGAAGAAGAAAGCATAGGGTTTGCAAAGATATCTTGTCTCAATCATGGGACCAGTGCAAAGTGTGTGTGGTATTTCCGTGACGCTAGAAATACAGAGTGAAAGCCTTTGCACTATGTTTGGATAGAAATAGCTTACCTTGGTATGTGGATTTTTTTCCACATCCCTAAGAGGAGGTAATATTTTTATTGACATAGGAAGGGTCTCGTGGTTACTATGGGAAGACTACACCAAAGCACCTACTGATTGTGTCTACCACCACTTAGTTTCAGTAGGAATGGACTTTCCGAAATCTGTGCATTTTCATTTCAGCCACTTGGAACATTCAGCAGTGAAATAACTAAAAGAAATTCTAGGCAAGCTTTTTTTCCTCCCCCCATTCAAATTAGCCTTCTGGATCTCATATTAATCATAAGGCCAGCCTCTTGTTGTTTGTTTGTAAATCTCTGCTGCTCTGTTGAATGTATTTGCCAAGTCAAACTTCATGTTTTTTCCGTTTTTGAGGTATATCTCTACTTAATCCAATTCATGTGAGAAGGTGTGGCTTTACATTGACATTATTTGAAAATTTGCAAGTTGTATTAATTGGGAGCAAGTCTTCTCTTGCTTTTTGAGACACATCCTGGGCACTTGCTGTATGTCCATCTTTACTTATTATGATGGGTCATTTGCCATGCTAATGCCATTTTTCTTTGCTGTGATTGGTATTAATGATTTGTCTTCCATAAGTTGCAGGAGAAAATAAAAATACTTCTTTTGGACAGCCCTGTTTTCTAAGTTTAAAATTATTCTCAACTTTGATGTCTCTTTTGAATTCATCTCTGTTGTTGGGCATCCAGACAGCAGAACAAACCTGAGTGTTTTTGGTGGGCAGATGACCATAGGGTTGGGCTCTGTCCTGTAAGGCACAAGACTTGCCTGTTTTACTTGGAGCTGCCACAGGTGTGAAATTACTCCACCTTCATTAAAATGCAGTCACATGTGTGCTGCTGTGGGGTGTTAAGTTTTGCAAATGTCTGGCCTACATTCTTCTGTTCAGTTTTTCCTTCTTTAGCTAAAGGAAGTTGCTTCTTATCTTACCCTCTACCAGGACTCTCAGTAATTCTTTTCTTTCATCTATATTGTTACCTATAAGTTATTTATAGACTATGATCATATCCTGCTCAATCCTCTTTTCTGGATTATGTAACTTTAGCTTCCTTAGTCTGTCTTCATATTCAGCATCTTATCCTCCAATTCCTGTATCATTTAAGTTAGCCGCCTTTGTATATATGCCTAGTCATTTTCTATCTTTTTTTTTGCAATATATTGAGTAAGAGCTGCATGCGATATTCCATTTGTGGTCACATCATGGCTTTGTACTGTGGAATTATTACCTCCTTGGATTTGTACGAGATACATGCACATCAAAGACCAGCAGTTGCTTCTTCTGCAAACAGATCAAACTTGCAAAATAATCTTCGATCTCCAACCAGTTTTTGTTCCTACTTTCCGATGGCATCACCCTCTGCCCTTTTAGACAACAGTTGATACTGCTTATATTCCACGCTAAAGGAAGAATAAGTTTACTTATTATGAGTAAATATTGCCCTGTTTTCCACATCAGCACATTTCAAGTGTTTGTGGATTACTGTCCTCTTTTGTAGACAAAGGCAAGTCAAATAGGAAGATGCAAAATATTTCCCTGAAACTACATGAAGTTAATGCTTAAGGACTTAAAAAAATAATAACTCATCCATATTTACTTGATATGTATTTGAGTTTTGGTTAATTTTCATTTGTATTTGTCATTTTTGATTTCAAGAAAGCAACAAAGTAATAGTTCTAAAATAGAAAGAAACAAAGTGCATGGAAGACCAGCTGCTGACCATGCCAGGAGTCTCAGAAAACTAACTTCAGTTTTTGTATTTAGGAGGCCTCTGAATTTTTAGAAGCTTAATTGGTTTTGTTTTCACTCCACTCTCAATGCCTGCCCCCCTGTTCATCAAACCTCTGAACTAACTGATTTATCTTTCTTGAATTCAAGATGTTTTCAGTTTGTATGATCCATAAAAAAAAAAATTCATAGAAATATGTGGATCTATTAATGACATTTGTAGTAACTTTTATAATAGAAAAATCTTTATTTTACTTTCCTGTACTTTTCTTGTAATGCGCTTTTTTTAGTCAGTAGTCTTTTTCTGCTAAATTTATCCCACTTGCCTAATTCTTTCTCTACTGCTGTTTCTCCTCCTCTGAATAACATTTAGCACCCTTTCCTTCTTTCTAGAGTTGCTTATCTGTGAAAAAGCTCACACTGTACTGATATCTTGTATTATTCTTGCCTGAGTGAATGGTAGAATTTCAGAACTAGTTTGTTGCTTGATTATCAACTTCGTCTGCTCATTCAGATGTAAACACTTAAAACATTTTGTGCTGATTGAATCACCATTGGTGGTTTCTTATTCTTCACATCCATATTTATCATTGTCATAAGTGGCCACATTTCTTATTTGCTTCCTTGCTAGTCTATGCCAGAGATTAATTTATTTCATCATCTACAGTTGGAAAAAAATTAAGTGTTGCCGTAATATCGTACGAAATATTTTGATGCATGGTTGTGAATGACACTTTGTCATAATTCAGGTGAAAACTCAGTAAGGCAAGCTGTTTTTAAAATATGTCTGTTTTCTTCTGTGATGGAGGTCCTTTCCAGTTGTTGGCAAATCCAGTTTGATTGCTTGATTATATTGGTTATTTAAAGCAATAATAAAAAAGTTTTAAATGTATTAAGTGCTTTAAGATTAGTGCCAAAATGAATGTCATTAAGTAGTCTAATGAACCAAGTGTGTTCCCTTTTGAAGTTAGCAGTCACTGAGATTTGGGAGAGGACTGTTAGTCCTGAAAAGCTGAAATGCAGTCCTGCTGTTCCAAGGGAAGTCCCAGGAAAGGGGACTTGCTGCAAAAATTGAACTGGAATTAGAAAATAACAGAATTTAGGGAGAAAATTTAACCCATTTGAAGGCATCTTTCAAACCCTGGAGCTGGAATCTTATCTCATACCTCATTGCCACTGAATCTGCAGAGATGTGGCTTTGATTACCATCTGCTCGATAAATGGTTCCTTCCTAAGGTCTGTCTCAGGCTATTAGACAGGGAGTTAATCTTCCCATACTGTGCTGGGAGCAGAGGGATTCAGGATGGTTATTCCTGGTTTGCCTACCTGATCTGTACAGCAGGTCTCTTGAATGCCCGAGTTTGAGATGTTGGAGAGACTAGTTATTTATTTAATTATTTTACTTGGTGTCATTTAGGATTAGTAGCTTGTCCAGGAGGTTTGTGTTGTAGTACATAAATAGCAAAAGAAAAATGTGCAGTGAAAGACAAGATATGTAGAAATAAAAGACTCTCCAGATCAAAAGAAACCCTTTAGTTCCTACTTACACAGCTGAAGCTTTCTCTATTGTTTGGTTTCCGAAACAAATGATGCTGCCATGTTACTGCGGTCGGCTGCAAAAGCCTGAGGGTGCCCTTGCAGCTCTGCAGATCTGTCTGGCATCTGGCTATGAGGCCAGAGAACAGAAAGAGAGTGTGAGTGGGCTCCACACCACAAGTGTGTGTCCCCATGGTATTTATAGGCTCTTACAGCACTGTTGGTGGGCAAGGCGCAGAGGCAGGGAGTGTGTGACCATGCTGCTTGTGGTTGCATTGTCAGCAAGAGAGAATAGGTGTGTGTTTGATTTGTTTTTTGTTTTTGTTTGTTTTTTGGTTTTTTTTGTTTGTTTGTTTGTTTGTTTTGTGGATGAGTAGGATGATTAGATTGTTTTTTAGTTTTCCTCTTTCTTTTTTTTTTCCTTTTTTTTTTTTTTTTTTTTTTTTTTTTTTTTAGCAAAGCCACCCAGGTTGATTAGTCTGCTGAGCTCAGGCAGCAGGGCTGCATGGACTAGTTGATGTCTAAGTGTCTGTGTGCTTTCTGGGATGAGCAGAAGTAGCTGTTTCAACTCATAGACACTGTAAATGCAACTACAGCTGCTCCTGAGCCAGCAGTCATGTCTGTGTGTGTTTGCAAACAAATCAGATTTTCGAGGTCTGAGCAGTAACTTGTACTATGTTTATTTGCATTGTAATCAGCTACCCTTGCAAGGTTAAATAGGAAAATGGGCTCCTATTCATAGAAGTTCCTGGTGTCTCAGAGTGGGGGGAAGTCTGTAGCCATTAGAAGAGCCAGAGATGAGGTGGTCATTGGACATGAGTGACAGCTGTGTGTAATGCTCCCTTTCCTGTTCCCACATCTGAGGCCATGCCTCTTGCATTCACAGGCTGTGGGATGCATCCCAGGCAGAGCTGGGACCCAGCTGCATTTGGGACTTGAAGTCCCTAAACATTGCTGGCACTGTGCTGGGAGTAAGGCAGCTGGGACCCACTGACAGAGCATTAATCCATTTTGACAGGGAATCAGAGAAGGGATGATTTTGAGAAAAGTTAGGACATCAGAAGTTGATACACACACCACTATGAGCTTACTGTTATTGTCTCCAAACTGCTTTTAGTGGCTGGGTAATCCTTGCCCCTTAATTGCACTGTTCTTCGGCTTGCAATGAATATGACTACCATGGTGCTTGTCATAAGGTCTGTCTTTAAATTGGAATGGCAAAGGGAATGCTTGCAGAGGCATGTTCTCTCTCTCTCTCTCCCTCTACCCCCCTTTTTTTCCCTTCATTTTTTCACTTTTTTTTTCCTCTTATCTGCAGAAGAAAAGGTAACACACAAATCAGAATAATAATCACTTTGTGCACTTTCGACATCAAAAAAGAGATCAGCGCAGGAGAGTTAAGTTGCAAAGTGCTGTGAAACAATCATGTTTTAAGACCAGTGGAAAGCGTGTTAGTTGATAATACTTTGAGGGCTAAGTCACTTGGGTTAACTCTCAATTTCTCCTCTGTATCCATTGATCAGGCAGTTATCAAATGGTAAGGAAACCCTTTCTGGTGTGACCTGAGTTATTTTACTCCATGTGTGGCAGTATTCTTTGCAAAGACAAGGCTGTATGTTTCCAATTCACTTTCAATTTTCATATATTATGCACCAGGGGTAATAAATTTTATTGCAATTTTCAACAGCATGGTTCTTTTATTTATTTTTTAGTAGTTTTATTAACATTACTAAATTTTCTCTAGCTAAGCAGACTGATTGTCATTGTGTGAAGTAAGAAAGATGCTCAATAAGGTTTTATGGCCACATAAAGGAAAATCTTATGTTTTATTTCATCCGAAAATATGAGGGAATTTTCTCTGAAGTAACCAATTATTCTTTGAAGCCATTCTCGACCCCTGATTCTTAGCTCATCAAAGTCAAGTTCTTATTTGAGTGCTTTACAGATTTATAGTAATACAAATATGAACATTAGATCTGCCAGGATGTTACACTGCAACCTGGGGGAGAAAAAAGTGTACCAGTCTCTATTCTGCATCTTTTGTTCCACAGTCAAGATTTCTGGTGTTGGCTGATCTTTATTTGTATTTCATGTACTTGATCTGGATCTCTCTGGAAGCATGGTTGCTCACAAATGAGAGGTGTTGACTCAGCCACAGTGGTTAGTCAGTCAGACAGAGACTAAAAGAAAACAGTTTTATTTTTCTTGATCAAATGCAAGAGTAGATGCATACAGCTTTTCTGTTTGATATGCTCATGAATTCCTCTCCCCCCTTTTTTGATCCATCTTTGATCCTCCCAAAGAATCTTGAATTTGAGCCAGATTTCTCTGGGAAATTGTCCCTTTGATAATGATATTTGCCAGGAAAGGGATTTCTACTATGTGTTAGCAGAATAAAGGATCATTAACACTCTGTAGGTGGTGGAGTAGGTAACGTGAAAACCACCATGGAAAAAAATTAGATTGTTCTTTTCTGCATCATATAAATACATAAGATTTTTTTTTCTGGTGATTCTGTCAACCTGTCAAGGTTTTGTCATGTTTTCCATCAAATTGCGCTATCCCTACATGAGAATTATTCTGAGGATTTTTTTCAGTTATTGTTTCCTGTCTCTAACTTAGTGAGAGGGGGGGATGCCGTTGTTGTAAAGAGCCTGCATATTCATCTAGATTGGGCCTTCACCAGTGCATGGTAGCTGTATTGGTCTTTCCTCTCTGTAATACAGAAGCTGTGAGGTCCCATTGCCAAACACCAAAGTTAGGGCTGGAGCTCAGACCTTTAGTTGAAATTTGGAAAGTGACTGGGGAAGAGAAGGTACCTAAGCGGGAACAACCCCGTTCAAATTAATGATTTCTTTTAAAGCCTGCACCAAGAACACTCTCTAAAGAGCAGTAGGGATGCTTATCTTCAAAACCAACGTGTGTACAAAACATGCTCCAGGGGCTTTAATGATCAGTGGGCACAAAGGTGCTTTTGTTTCCAAATTTGTGCCTGAGGGGATGTGCCTGATCTGTCATGTAGAAGAGTCTTCTCATAGGCCACATAGTCCTGGGCTGGGTCCTTTGGGTTAATCTTATCTGTTGCTAAATAGACACATGAGATTCTCCCAGAGGAAATATGGAGGGGACTATACATAGTGTAAATCACTGTCAGAGCCGCAGGCCTTCCCCTTGCTCCAGTGGGACTCAGGGAAGTAAAGAACTCTGCAGGCAACTGAAGATATTTTTAAACTGAAAAAAACCCAAATTTGTTTTATAGGTTGTTCTCATGTCTGGTAATTCTTGGGCAAATGTAGGTGACACACAGGACTCCTCCAGGGTAGCACTTACGTATCTTCCTCTGCCCCAGGTCCTGTACTGGCATTTCACTTTGTGGTATAAATTAAATCCAGATATTCTGACTCTGAACCAAGACCAGGGGCAGATCTTACATGCTGAAGGTCAGTCTCGGGTAGATAGACATGGGTTCCTTCCTTTTGATGGAGGGCTGATAAACTACAAAAAGAAGGTTTGTAATGCAATTTGTACCTAAAGCTGTCTACGGTGAAGAGACCTGAAAACGTAAGCATGAGTAGTGTGTCTCTTTTTCCTTCTTCCTTGAGAGGAAAACTGTGATAGTATTCTAAGAAAAACAGCTAAATTGTGATAAAAAGATGTCTGCTAAAAAATGTTTTCCAGTGTATGGTCTGAGAACCATATCTCAAAAACCCTTGGCAGGTAAAGATGAAAAGCAAGCACTTTTGCCTTGGGCTTAATTCTGCTATTCAGAGGTCTGCATCTCCACTGGAAAATATTTAGAGATCTGTGAATTGAAAACAGTTGAAAATCACTGACCTGAAAATACATTCCCTTGTTTTCAGAAAACCAGCAAGACTGAGTTAGCAGAACATTTCTCTATGGTGATTTTGATGCCTTTTCCTTCCAACTCCCGTCCTACTAATGGATCACATGATCTGTAGCTAGAATATAGCCTTTCATTTCTTATCGTCCTTCTCTAATGAGATCTTTTTGTGTTCAAACATCATCACATAGCTTTGCTAGACTGCCTGTGTGATTACCCAATGTACTGCAAATTAAAATGGAAATGAAAAGTTAGATTAGTTTGAAAAATATCATGTTTTCCACTTAATTTTAAATGGTCAGTCTTGCCAAAGGGATCTCCCATTGTAATTAAGATGTGTTATAGTCCTGGGATCAAGGTTTATTTCTATTAGGCTCAAAAAAAAAAAAAAAAAAAAAAGACTACCATAAATGAAACAGATGTTTCTACACTAGATATCATAATTATCCATGACAGTGCAGCCTGCCTTTGGAATGCATGTACTACAGGCACAGCATTCATGTATTACAGACCTCTGACCTTAAGCAGATGCCATTATTTTAGTCATATGGACAAGCCAGAAGGAAGGTTAGAGCTCATTCATATGTACACAGTTCCTGATTTTATGTATACGTGTGGTATTTTTACTCTGAGTTTTATAGGAAGTTACCCCTAAAAGGGGTTTAGGGTAGAATTGGGCTTCCTTCTGACAGAACATGGTGGTTTTGGTGGTGTGGCATTGTTTTTTTTGGTGTTTTGGATTCCCCGTTACCTTTTATTTTTTTCAGCACGGAATGTGCTGAATGTAGGAGATTGCTGTTTCCTAAATTATGCACTGAAATCACTAGGATTGCCTGGAGTGGACATCAGCCCAGACTTTCTTCCCCTCGAAGTAGTTGTCATCTAAAATAACCATCATCTTGATGAAATATGCTCATATCTGATCATAGCCATAGCAGTAATCTTAAACAGGAAAACATTCTTTCAGTTCACTTGATTGAGGTTTATATTTGTTGCAGACCACTTTTAATGCAGGTAGGGAAGCTGCAGCTCATGGAGTTAATTGTACTACATTTTACTGGAGCACTGCTGTGATGTTTGTGACCTTCCTCCTTCCGTTTAACTGAAACCGTATAATTTCATTTTGTGATATTGCCTGAAGCCACCAGGTTATCCAAATAACTTGCCAGGCTCAAAGCAGAACATGAAACTGTCTCCCTGTCCTAGAGACCCTTTCACCCTTCGCTACTATCACCAAGAAGCTAATTTTTTTTTTTTTTTTTTTCTGGGGGGACGGGGGGAATACAACCCCATCCTTGAATCATCTTGCAATTACGAATGCAGGAAATGGGCCTCATTCAGCTAAAAGGACAACTGAGCTGCAACATAAAGTCCACCATGAAAAGAAATGGATAGATGAGTTCCTGTGTGAAACTGCACCTTTTTCTTACATTATGTGTATAACCTGACAGCTGCTTTTTAGCTGAGTAATTGAGGTCTGGGGTACATGCTTATGAGTGCAGGAGAGCAGAATTTCTCACGGTTAAGTCACAGACCTATTAAAGCTTAAGCAGCAGCTCAGTAAAACTGGAATGCTATCTTACTGGCAAGAATAGTTGCAGGGATTCCTGACAACTTACACCCATGAATTTATTGAAACAATTGCTGCTTTCATCTCTAATGAAAGCACCTGCCTTTAAGCAATGGCCAAAAGATGCTTATAGGTTGTGAGAGAGGCACTTCAACTGCGCACTTTCCTATCCCTACAGAAGCATATGCAGCATCAATGTGGCCTTCAAAACACAGGTAAAAAAAATAAAATCTTCTGTATATATTACCTCAGTTTTTGAAGAACATGAAACTGCATGGTTGCAGCAATCGGTATAGGGGAGCTAATTCCATCCATCACCCTGTACAAAGTCTGGACCACTTGGTCCTCTGCAGTATGGTCATCCTGGTGCTCAGGGAGAAGCCCAGGCAAGAATTGTTGAGCTGATGTGAAGCTGCAGCTGCCCTCTGGCTTTCTTGCAGTCTGTGCTTTTGGATGCTTTCCATAAAGATAGGGAAGAGAAACTTGGCTTATTTGTAAAGGATTTGTTACTTTGTTATATATATTTTAGGGAGGGGAAAAAAATACCCTTAAAACTTTGAAAACCATGGGAATTCACAGCTCAGTTCCTCCTTTTACCAAAATTTGCCTCTTTCTTGCATTATCCACCCACCCTCCTGTTGTGAAATGGGGCTAGAAAGTAGCAGAGCAAGATAGGGGTGAGCATTTGTACTGTCTGGATCTCTCAGACCTTAAAGAAGCCAACCAAACTGTGTTGGGTTAAGATCTATTTTATTGTCCTTTTTGACATAGTGCTGTAGAGCTTTGTTCTGTATGACTCGAAGATGTTAAAGTTTAAAGAAAATTAGATGAATTGTAGAGAAGAGATGTAAGAGTTCACTTACAGTTAGTAGTATCTGACACCTGTTTCCAACCACAGGTGGAAGGCTGCATAATTTGGCACAAATATACACAGAAATAACCCCAGGCATTGTTTCTGTGTGGCACTAGACCACATCAAAATTACTTAGGGCATGACAATATTTAGATCAAAGCTTTAGAGCTGAAAGGGCATCCAAATCCAACTGCACCTAAAAAAAAATAACCAAGTAATCCTTGTAAAAGCTTTGGCACAGCATTCCTTTGGTGGGAGGGGAAGATAGCTGTTGAAAAAACCTGATGTTTGCATTGATTGAAAGTGAAAATTTAGACTTGTATATTGGCAAAAGTCATTCTAAAGGATGAAATTGCATTGTCTGTTCTTTTTTTATAGAGAGATTATTAGTAATCTGATATTAAAATGTCATTTAGCTTCTTTATGTGATATGTGAGTCAACAAATGTGCACTATGAGTTAGCCATGCAATATTCAGTATTACTAGTACTGATGGGTATAAGTCATTTTAGTTCCAGAACTTTCTAGGGGCCAAAGTAAATTGTGTTTGAAAATCACTAATATTCTAAAAGCCCATTTGCTTCCCAGCTCCTGCAGCTCAAAGTAATGGAAGTTTAAGGCATAGTTTATATTCTTTTGTAAGTGTGATGGTCATCACAGTTCCATCCTAAAAAAAAGAGACCCATGGGATGGAAGGGAGCTTTTGACCTCCCAAGCCCCTTGCTGATAACAAACTGTCCCTCTGTATTCAATGTCCTCATTAAGGAAAAAAAAAAATTTAACTGAGGATTTGCTTAGGCATAGGAGCTTAGAAAGTCTGAGCTTTTTTGTAGCTTAGCTGTTTAAGAGTATCTTACTACTTTGACCTAATAAAAGTAGGAAGTGATTTTTCACCTAGAGGAAAAATAAAGAAACTATAGGGGGCAAACTGGTAAGTTGAAATTGGATAGGTCCTTTTAACAGCAACTTCCGATTTCTGTGTTAGCCTGTGGAGAGACGTGTCCCTGTGTCTTTACTGTAAACCTTCCAGTCTTGAAGCAAAAAATCTGCTTTCTGGGCTGCATTGGAAGAGTGGCTTTAAAATTAAAGCCACCTACATTCTGCAGGGACCACGATCCATTCTATAAAACAAATGTTAAAGTGGAAAGGATCAAAATAATGTGAGTGACTTCAGTTCCAATTGCTTGTTGATGTCCAAACTATAACAGATTTGGGTCTGACTCTGCAAGATAGGTATATAATATTGCTGTTACAAATTGATGATGTTTTGCTCTCCTTTTGCAAAGTTACATTGTAAGAGAACAAAGCCAACCAAGTTCTGTAATCTGTGTTGCCGGTAGGGAGATTTTCACTGACTGAAGACAAATGCTGTAAAAGCTTTAGCTGGTGGTATAAATCCATCACAGGACTGAAGGCAAACTGCTTTATCTGCGCTTTGGCAGAGATGCCATTCTTTTCATGGAGAAGAGCATGGGGCATCTCTTGGCAAGTGAATTCTGTGGATGTTGTACCTCAAGATTTCTCTATTTTGATAAAGCTCAAAGGACAAGCTTTTTTTCTGAGAGGGATTTATCACTGCTATCTTTTAAGTGCCTCTAAACACTGTGTACTTTAAATATTTTACAGCTACATGAAGGGATTAGGCTCAGGACACTATGGTTTTATGCAGCTTATCTGTCAAATGGCTGTTATACCTTCATTTTCAGAATATGTTTTACCTAGATATGTGATTATCAGAACACATTTATGTAAGTAACTCCTTTACACCAGGAGCAGAAAGTGGATATGTAAACTCAACCCTCATAGGTCTTTTCATGTCGGTCCTTTGTTTGTTTGGGTCATCGAAACCTTTAGCAATGCATAAGAGTAATCTCATTTAAGGACACGAACAAAGAACCAGCTCTCTGTTTTCCAAAGTTGCTGCAGAAAATAAAGTATAAACAATGTTCCAAACATAATTTATAAATTCATAGCAGTGGCATCTTGCCTCTTGCATAAGAAATACAGCGTATACATACTAAGCAGAGCAGTTCATGGTAACCAGATGCAGGGTCATCCATTAGCAATACTTTATCTGATTAGTATTGTTAATGGAAGGGCTTATCCAGCCATTTGGTAGAAGCGAATCTGCGGTAGATCATGATTTCTTGTCAATACAATCATCAAGGCCATCATGGTTGTAAAAGCCCACTTATTAACCTGCTAGAGAGAACTGGACAGAAAAATCTACCAAGCAGGCAGTGAAACAGAGACCCTTCCATTTATTTTTCTTCCATGCATAACATTGCCCCCTGCACTGCTACCTCTTCTGTCGCTTCAACAAATTATTTCAGCAACTTTCTTTACTCAGCTTCTAATATATTCAATGGCTTTATTGTGATAATTTATGATAGTTTTGATTTTTGTATTTATCATGATCTTAATAGATGAAAAGGTAGTACAGAGAGGGCATACTTCTGGAACAGATGGAAGTACCACAGTTACACCAAAGATTATTCTAAAGCATGTAGGTTCGGAAGCAAAACAAAAGTTCATCTTCTGCCTGAGAAAAGAATGATGTTGAGATTGGAATATCCTACATTAAATTTGAAGATGACCTATCTAATATTTTAATTTCGTACAATACAACTTCTGTTTTTTGTTGAAGTATTTCTGACAACAATCACAGTATTTAACGATCTGTCTTCATCATAGGTAATATGGTTGGATATTAAAAATTGAGCATAGTTTTAATCAAATAGAATTTACGTAGAAATCTGTTCAATAGGTAATATTTTGTTGGTAGTTATCTATAATAATTTTGAGTTTGGTTTTGAAGCCACTCTACAGTTAAAATATAGTGGATTTCTTGTTTATTTTTAATAACCTAGGGGAGGGGAATCTTCTGTTTAGACATAAGATACATGTTTTTAAACAAAACAGGTTTTCCTAAGCTATTTGCCTTGCTCTGAGATGAAAATATTTCTTTTTAATTTAAGACAGTGATACGTTTAAAAAGCTGCTATGAGTTTAAATTCATTAAAAAATAATCCTAAAACAAGCGAGGACATACTGTGACTTACATGCATGGTAGTGGACACATGAAGCAGCTATGCTATTGCAGAGCACTGAAACCACAGAGCTTGTCTTCGTATTGATCATGATCTCAGCACTGTACTATCTTTGCAGCTCCCATGTCAGACCCTCACAGCAGGAAGTCAGCTCTTTGTTGCCATAGTTGTAGAACTGCACCATTAACTTGGAATATCTTCTCAAACCAAACCCAGTCCTTCCCTATTTTCAAGAATTAGATAAGATTCATGAAAACTTTGGAAATATTTTTAATTTTATATATCTCCTGCTAAGATGAGGTGATTTTCATTGACATTTGATTATATGAGGGGATAGAGTTTCTTTTCCTAAAATTATAACTAAGTTTACCTACTTAATTTTAGGATTTTTTAAAATATCCTTGTAAGAATTGAAGACTTCTCGATACTTTTTCTTATTCTGTTTCTCTCTTTATTGCACACACTTTTTTACATTCATTCTTGTCTTCTAACCGTAGTTGCATTTCTTAGGTTCTTTGTTCTTTTCTTTATTTCCATATCTTTCTTACTTTTGCTTTTCTGTTTTTTTCCCCTCCATGTTTCCCTCCCCTAGATTGGATACAGGACCTCATGTCCCTTGCTCTGGGGGTGTATGTCCCTTCCTGTTCATCTCCCTGCCTCTTTTCCCCTTAGATAGGGGTAAGAAGCAAAGCCTGAGAGATCTGAACAAGTATTTTCTGGCAACAAATGCATCTAATGTTGTCTGCCATAACCACAAGATCGCAAATATTGAATTGCTGCATGAACTGAGAAACACTGAGAGCTTTAAAAACTAGCAAAAAGACAACGGCACACAATGAGGTTTTTAGCAATGAGGACAAATAGAAAAAGATCTATCTCAGGCCCATCTTTGGCCCAGAAGCCAAAGTCCAACAAAATAAGACAACAAGAAAACCCATTACCGACATTCAAGGAACTCATGGGCTTAATCTACCTTCAAGAAAAAAACCTCATAAATAGCTAGGATATTGTAGTCAAATGGCTAAAATGTTGTAAATAGTTGTAAACTGCAGGTATGCACCCTCAGATGCTGTAAACTGAAAGGTAGCTGGCACTGAATTTTTGGTTTGGCACAGCTCTTCCTGTGTACCGAAGTGTGAGTGCCTTGCTGGAGCCTTAAAACTGAAAAGCAGCAAACCCCAGTTTGCATGCTGCAGAACATGTGCACATTAATGAGTTTAAACTCATGCTCAAATGCCGTTTGTATCTAGTACTTTTCATATCTTATACCCTTTGTGTCTTTTCTGCATTTTGTTTCATGTCTGAACACTTGCAACCATAGTTCCCAAGTTGATTCTCTGAAAAACTATCTATGAGGCAAGAATTCTGCACACTTAGAACAGTATCTGCTTGCTTTTGGAGTTACCAGAGATCTAATCAATGGGACACACTCAACTTTCAAGTCATACAGTTATAATCAAATCAGGAGATATCAGCTCTATCAGAACTGGTGTGCTTTTGATGACTGTGCCCTGAATTTGCACTGGTGTCCTTCAGAAAAGAATCCAGCCACTTGGGCTGCACAAATATAGGCAGGATAAGAATTTTTTCTCAGGGAATGAATTACTTCTTGCTAGACACACTTATATACCAATTTCCTCCAGGTTTTTATATTGTAAGCTTAAGGGACTGAAAGTGACACAGCAGTCATCCGTGCCAAATTATATACAGAGTACAGCACAATAGTATGACACCAATGCGTCCTCTAATGTATGCTTAAACATCCTGGTGCCATATTTTACTTAAAGGCTATTGTTGTCCTGTTACTGGGAATGACAACTGTGCACTTCCCCTCCCTACACAGCATCTCGACTGAACAAGCTACTGAATGGAATATGCCCTAAGTGGCCATATTTTATATTAAAATTTGATTAAATCCATTCTGTAGGCCACTTCAATGTGAATCGTAATTATATTATTCTGCCAGTAACTGAGGTAATATGATAAGAAGAATGTCACATTCTCTGTACTGCTTTTAATGGAGTATATATTATAGCTTGGTGCCTGCTCTATTCAGCAATCCTCACTTAAGAAAGAAATTTAATACTAAATGGCAGCTTAGAGCAGTAAAACTTGGTGGGTCAGACTCTTCCTGCTCATGCATTAAGCATCATTAGGTGTAATGGAAATCTGCACAAGATGAAAAGTCCAGTGCAGGATTTGAAAAGAAGTGAGGAATGTGATAAAATATCCTCATATTATCAAATATTTTTCATATACACTCTTCATTATTGCAAGGCAAGTGGGGTCACTGTACCATCTTGGTTGACCTCCTCTGTGACACTTATTTTCAGCTCATCTCCTTCGATAGATGAGAATGGACATGACTCTCTGTGGCAGTTTGTTTTACTGCAGCAGAGATAGCAGTAACATTTCATAGCCTTCCCGTAGAGAATTCAGCTCCTCGTGTACTGGCATTGTTGTGTGGCTTTGTGTTTTCAGCCATCTAATACAGTTTTGGTTTTAATGAGTGTCCTTAAAAAAAAAAACAAAAAGGGAAAAATCTTGGTGAGGAACTAAAGAAGCGAGAAGTAGGTAAGCAGTTAGCCCCTGTGTGTCAGGTTAAAGAATATAGTTTCCAAGTAGGTATTGTGTGTTGTGGCTTCTCCAGTATGCAGGATCCAGTAATCTCTTGCAAAATAATGGTTCACAGTTGCTTACGTGATGCCAAATGGCCTGAAAAATCACGTCTGTAGTTTTAGGTTCCTACATGTGCAACATACAGTTTTGGAAAAACAGAGCCTTAAAAAACGTAACTCCTTTGCAAAACGTATTGAGTTTAGTGAATCAGCAGCTTCAGATGATCAGTAGGGTCATTGCAGGTGCCAGATTTAGAGTTTAGTTTACTATGCGGCTGTTTCTGGGAGGTCATTTTGTCCTAGTCCTCTCTACACCGTTGTTCTCTTTTCCTTAAACATTTCTGTCAACATACCCATTGCGCAAGCATTCTTGGACAAACTTCCAAGAACAAAGAGTTTGTACTTTGTATACATAGAAGAGCCGCTCAAGTCCATTGCAATTAGTCTGTGATGGCCAAGGCACTGGAAGTAAGTAGGGAAGTTAGTGGGATTTTTCCCAACTGAAGAAAATAATTTTCTGTGTATTACCAGTCAATGTACCCAGCTTGTCTTTGTCTTGGGAGCTGCACATGCAAAAATTAACAGCTCTGCTCTGAGCTTGGATGAAAAAAATAGTATGTTATTGCTGTTTTGGGTTGGTTTTTTTCTCTGTGCCAAACAAGCTAAAAGTGTCAGGGAAAAAAAAATTAGTGACCTTGTTCTACTAAGCCTTGAAATGGCATTGGATCAGCCAGCTGACTTTGGCCAAGTTCTCTTGTAAAAACACCCCCAGTAACATTGCAACATGTGAATAAACAGCAAGTGTCATTCTAATAACAACGCAGAGGTTGAATTTAAAAATAAATAAAAACAAAGATAAAAAATGCTGACCTGAGGCCCAGTTTTCAATCACAGAAGTCAGGGGACTTTTCAGTATGTTTCAAAGCAAGCAGTATGTCAGGCTGACCAGAATTAGTATTTTTCCTGGTCCCCCTTGTATTTTCTCTCAATGCCACCTTACAGTGATCACTGTTTACACTATGATCAGACCTTAGTAGCTCTCCTAGATGTGGGTCTTCTTTCACTGGTATTGGAAGTGCAAATTTTTAGTTGTAGTGAGTTTTATTTTCACCTCAGCAGCGGCTTCAACTTTTGCGATAATGAAATTGTCTCATTGTGTTAGCTGTTGCCTCTTGTGGCTGTGTCTCTTCTTGTTGGGCTAGGCTCTAAATGTGGGATGTCACTGAATTCATTAATACATGGAAATGATTCATTTAAGGGAGGTTTCTTTCCCCTCTGTACATGCTTGCTAATTAGCAGATGAATTTTGATGTTCTAATTGATCTGCTGCAGAGAGACAGCTGTGCGCCCCAGCTGTCCTCCGCTCCGGTGGGCCTCCTCTGCAGAAGGGAGGCAGCAGCCCCGCTTCTGACAAATTGATTTAACTAGAGTGCAGTGCCTTGGGGGAGCCGTACACCACGCTGTCGCTGCAGATGATTGCAGCCTTTGCGGACAGCAAACACTGGAGCACTGTAATTGCCGAACAATGTCCTTTCCATTGCCTTGCTGCTGAAATTCAATTTTTCATGCCTCGCCAAGCTTTTCGGTCCCACTCTTGCCCCTAGTGTGGAAATACTGTATTCTGCCTGACTGCCATTTTAGGTAAAAATTCAGAAGCTTGAGAATGGGGCTTAAATTGTCTTTAAAATGCTAATAGAAAGTAGTGTGCTCACTCAGTCACATATCAAAGTATTTGCATTTAATTCAAAGGGAAATATTCTCTAGTTGTATTGTATTTAGCAGGAACCTTTCAACAGTAATCTTAGTGCATCACCGTTCTTCCACATCGTGTATTACATCTGTAGGAATGGTGGTTGTGGTGCCCTTTAAAATTTCCTCTTTCAATTTTAAGTAGTATAAATTTTTAATGCTTCATGTCCACTTATGCCCTATTTTGTTAAACCTGGTAAAGGCTTTCATGTAACAGGTGCATCTCTGCAAAAATGACAACTGTGGCTCCAGAAAGTACAACTGGCTAATTAATCTTTTGTGTCACCCTCCCTCATGAATGGATTTCCAAGCTGTGCGCTGCATCATCTGCACTTTCTGGAGGCCATTGATTTGGCCTGAATATACCTTTGGGGGGGAAAGAAAAAGCACTACAAAAAGTGCATTTGTGAATTCTAATGTGTGCCACACCATTACCTTTATGCATATCTGATAGATAACCAAGCACATCCACACATTTATGGGTGTACAGATTTATAGACTACTAATATGTAGCAGCTGTTCTGGAAGTTCATGGATTTTATATGCAGAGGACATACAGGATTCCTGAGAAATTGCTGCCCATTACATTTGCAGAAATGTAATGTCACTACTTATTGTTTTTCCCTGTATGTTCCTCTTTGTGTAAATGTGTGCAAGTGATGGGCAGTCAGCAGGAAGGAAAAAAGGTACGGGTTTATACAATTGCCTATTGAGGCAAGACCAGGGTGTATATGTATGCAGATATTGAGCAGTAAGGCTGCCAGAGAGTTTGTCAGAATGACCATATGTTCAAACATAAGTGATAGCCACTAAAAGTTTTCAAAAAACCACCTTTCTGTGTTACACTGAGTTGTAGTCCCAAAGGGCAGCAGAAAGGATATTATGGGAGAAGAAGTCGATATTTCATCCATCTTGCATGCCACTGTTCTCCACCCATGCACACACAAACTGAACCAAATGGGTCAAGCTTAAGCAAATAGTATTTAGGTAAATGTGTCTTCCTTGATGTAAAATGGACAGTTTTCTTAATTGGCAGCTCTTTTCTCAAAATTCATACTATAATTTACATATCTTGAGGATAAACTCCTTTCTCTTAAGGGTCAGCCCCTGTTCCACATGTTGCTATTGTTTTCATTCTTCAGTAGCCTGTCTTGTTTTCTTTGTTGTATTTCCAGTGATAGAAAAAAGGAAGCAATTAGGCATTTTTCCCTCTGAGAATGACAGAAACATATCTTGCATAATGAGTAAGGCACTTTTGTGGTTAAAAATATTGCTTATTGGTCATTTTATTTCATTTTGTAGCAGCAGCTGAGGATTTACTGAGTCCTGGTTGGTGATACTGCATGAAATTCATGGGCTGAGGAAGCGACCTGAACTCTTAAACTTTGGCAGCATGTAAAGAAGCGATGCCCAGTGGACCTTCACGAGGGGGACTGGATTATGCTCAGTTTATTTGTAAGCCCTTAATGGGCAGAAGGGTGTTCCTAGGGATGAGGTATGCATCCCACTACTGTGTGCTGTAGCCCCAAGGGGTGTAGAAAAAGGTGTGCTCTCCCGACATGCCTGGGATCCCAAAAACTGAGAATTTCTCTTTGTGTGTCGATTCTCTTCTGTGTTGATGGCTGTGCCTGCAGATGGCTACAAGTCATGGTTGCAGCTTCACTGGGGTAGGAACGCAATGGATGCTGTATCTGCTCATCTTTGTCCAGTTATCTTCTGCAGGGCAAAATTACGTTGTGAGGCAAGTCCTGTTTATCCTAGAAAGACCTGAATTAATAAGGCAGAGAGGCACCCCTTGGCATGTTGCTCAGGATGGAAGTTCTCATGCTCTGACAGTGCATGCTCTGACAGTGTCTGGCTGTATGAGTACCATGTCCTACATGTACCCATCAGTCATACCACTGACTCAAGGTCTTTGCCTAATGTACGACTCTTTTTCATTGTCTTAGCTCAGAGGGGAAAACATTTTGGCGATCCTGTTTTGTTGTTAACACTGAGCATATGCTCTCTAGACTCTCTAGCCCATACTCTAGGTTCTGTCACTGGGAAAAGCCAGTCCTTCCCTCTTTTTCTTCCGGTTGGGATAAAAAGCCAGCAGCTACCTCTGGCTGATGCCAAACCTCTCTTTGTTCAAAAGCTTTAGTACACACTAACAAGGCAGGCTGTTTCAGAGGAACACTGGAAATTGGAAAGGTGCAGTGGTTTTACCACTTTAAGGATTAATGTGTTGGGATGGGATTTTTCCCCACAGCCAAGGTGGTTTATATTGAACATTTTAAGCTGTCGCACCACCTATTAGGTGCTACTCTGCGAGCAGCAGGGTACCGAAGATTGCCCATCTTCTCATACATCTACATTGTAATGTTTTTTTGCTGTTGTGTATCAGAGAAGTGTTTATTCCAATATATATTGCACAGTACCATTTTGTGCTGCCTTTATTTAGTTTTGTTTCACAAGAAGCGAAAAGAATGGTAAAGGTGCATCTGGAATACAGCCTCCACAGTATATTGTCGGGGCTAAGGCATTAGGAACTGCCACTTCAAACAGGCAAATGAGTACAGACACCAAAGAAAATGCAGTGCTTAGCTCTTTTATTTCGACCACTGTAATGTAATTACTTATACTAATCTTCTATTATATTCCCATGACTAGCAGAGACAGAGACCTAATTGTGTCTCTAGCTGTTGCTACTGCAAAGTACCTTTTAAATCATATTAACATCCATACTTGATCTTCCTACTGGTTTTGACATGTAGATCACAATATACTGTTAAATTACTCAGCAAGAGCGACTGGCTCACGTTGTATCCAAGCCACAGCATAGCAATGTATCTAAGTGTGAGTGATTTGATGGAACTAGAAGAGGCAATGACCCCTTTTTTCTGGGAATGCACTTGACCTTCCTTTCTCGAACCATTGTGAGTTCTATGCAGCGTTCTACTCTAGCTGGTACTTCAATACCAAAATGCCAGAAATAGTCAGAAATTTAATTATTCTACTTCTAGCTGTTCAAGAAACCATGCTTCCTTTGCTTTGGCACAGATCTAGCAGTAGTGATGAACATGTGCACAACCAGGTTGGATTATTGTAGCTCGCTGAAGCTGAAGATAAGAGCTCCATATAAACTTTAGCAATTGCAGAGCGCAGCAGCCTACCTCATTAAGTAGGTATAGCACTGCGAGCACACAAAGCCTATGCTGTGCATCATCAGCTGGCATCCCATTTGCTTTAGCAGCCAACTGTGGGCTCATTCAGCACACAGCCACCAAAGGACTGGTATGGATGCTGTTGCCATGATAGCTTCATGCCTCTGGTACAGTGCTGCCACTCACTCACAGAATTAAAACTCCTTGGAACTGGACATGGTCAGTTTTGTCCAAAGACCTTTTCCAGAATCTCAGAGGCAGATACAAAAAGATCTGTTCTCAATTTTATAACCTTCATGTTCTTCTGAAGGAATCCTTCTGCAGTAGCAGAAGAGACATTTAAAGATGTGTCTGTCTAAAAGAAAGGATACTGAATCTTAAGAAAAGAGTAGAGTCCACTCTGGAGAAGTGTGTGAACTTCCAATTATGAAATTACCATTCTAATGATGTAGCAAAAGATGTCACAGAAATGCTTTAGCTGGTGTTTTAATGATAAAGACACCATAGTGTACCATGGGCAGATCTCAGTCTTGCTGTGAAGTCAGGCGTCAAGAGGTTGTTTAGCTCTTCTATGTGTCCTGGTTCCTCCAAGAGCAGCAGACTGATCCCCACAGTCCAAAGGGAGCTGTTGCCCGTGAAAGGATATGAGAAGGATTGGTAGGCCATGGCAGAGGGTTAGGGGGAAAGGCAGCAAGGGAGCACCAGGGGTGGCTACAGAAACACCAGGAAGACAACAGCAGAAGGCTTTTGGATGATGTGCTGACAGAGGAGGGACTTGCAAAGAAGGTATATTATTTGACTCCTTCTGCATGCAGGAAAACGGAAATTTTGTCACTCACCCCTTATACACAGCCCTGTATTCTCAGTCTCAGAAATACAGTGCTGGAGGGCAGAGAGCTGTGAGGGTGACTCCTGCAGGCCCTTGGATGGGAGCACTGAACCCTGCCAGCCCTTCCTCAGCTGTCATGGGAAGCTGAGCCACAGGGGAAAGGGGCTCATCTCTTCCTCTCTGCTATGTGGACCACCACAGTTCTTACACTGCTTCTGCTAGAAGGGATCTCTAAAGGTCACGTAGTTCCGCTGGGGTAGAGAATTATTTATAGCTACATTATCTCCTGCAGAATTTTTTTTCTTGGAAATCTGCGGTGAAGCGGATTGCATTCAGTGGTCTATTTCTCTGCTTTGTGGTCGTTTTAATTAGAAGGTCTGACCTCTTGTTAATTAAAATCACAGAATTATTGCTTTTTTTTTTTTTCATTTCTCCCTCCTTTTTTTTTTTTTTTTTTTTAATTTCTAGTTAAGCAAGTAATTTTTTGTCCAGACATGGAGGAAAACAGCACTGTCCTCATTTATAAAAACATTTTCCTCTTGGAAAACTCTCATCTTTTTCTAAGAGCAGGAAACCACACCTTTCAGTCTCTCCTTACTGATCAGACCTTCAGGAAGGTCTTATATATGTTGCTTTCTTATAGGTTTTCTCCAGTTACTCCACACTCCATGAAAGTGCAAAGCCCAAACACCAAATGGGGCCTCCTCAGTGCAGAGCAGAGCCCAGTAATTGCCTCCTGTCTTTTGCCACTTCAGCTAAAATGTCCCTCTCCTGCCCCAAACAGCCTTACAGTGCCGGTCCCTGTGCAAGTCTTAATTCGTTGTGGATCTCAAGTGTTTTTGTGGGTTTTGTTTTTTTGGATTTTCTTTTGTTTTCTAGTTGTACCCTGTTGTGTGTCTCTTGTACTTTGTACCATAACTGAAGGTGTCTGCATCTAAGGATGTCTGATTTCATTGTGAATTTTTTGTCCTAATGAAAGCAGTCCTCTGTGTTTCAGTGTATCGTTAAGGTCAGAAAGGATATCGATAATTTTTCATGAGGTACAGTGGTCTTCATGTGATGAATAACACAGTCATTGGAGCATCTGGCTTTACAGTTGGTGAGAAGAAGGATTGATTCTAGTGTTTTGTACCATGGTACATATTAGTAGAGTAGAAACAAATGAGGATCAGCTGTTGTTTTCCATGCAAAGCCAAACTGTGGCAATGAGTCAGAAAACCTTGCAGAGGCCAAAGCAAATTCTGTGGGTTTCCTGCTGAAATAAGTGGCATGGCCTGCAATGTCTGACATGTGTTCCGATGACCTAGGACACCTTGCTTTTAGCAGTATTCATCTCTGCAATTTATACAGGCATTCATATTTCACTTTCTTCAGTTAATCATAATAACCAGCTTTTAGAAGAACATGACAGCATAACATATGGGTGGCAAAACTGCTCATAAACCATAATAACACAGCCAAAAAAGATTAGATAGATAGATGCACTATGCTTATTGTGACATTTGCTGATTAAGAGGTATAGCTAGTTATTACAGCCATTACCTTGGTGACTTGGAAGCAGACTGAAGCTGTTATTTGAAAAACAGGTTGTAAGTCCAAATTTAAAACCACTGTGTACTTACTACATGTAAGAGATATAATTATGTTTGCAATTCTGTTCTTCAGTGTGCAGATGGTAATTTTGTTCATTTATGGTTGCACACTGATGTTTTCTGTAGAACCAGCGTTGGCAGGATTAAGTGTGTGTTAACAGTAAGTAGGCAGTTTGTAATACACGGTTATAATTTTGTTGATAGGGTTCTGGTGGGATGAAAACCAACAAGAAAGAGAAGTTCACATGATTTCTTAACTGTAGCACCAAGATGGGCTTCCTCTGCCTATGTGTATGTGTGTATGTTTTTGCATATTAATATTTAATTTTATTCTGAGAAGAATTTTTTCTTTTTTCCTTCTCATCTGGAAACTTTAATGTTAGCTTCATTTTCAGTGTAGGCAATAGAGTTGGGTGTCTGCAGGTTTGTGCCTATAGGAATAAAATTTAGTTTTCACTCAAAGTGATTTTAAGTTTTCAATTGGTTTTTAGGGGTTGATATATTAGTATACACCTATGAATATGAGAGAAATATAAAGAAAAAGCATCCATTAAAGGTACCCTGTGGATTTCATATTTTCTCAGCTGTTTGAGGGCAATTAACAGGATATTTTCAACAGCTACTCCACTTGCCCAGATTTAAAAGGAAACAGATAAATATGCAGATCAAGTCTGTAAAATGCTTTTAAGATATTAAGGTTAGGCGTTAGAGAGTCATGATACTGTAAAGCTTTTGGTGCAGTTCATTTTTCAGGTTTTTCTAGTTTAAGAATTGTGTGGCACTCTCACTTTAGTTTAATTAAATAGGTGTAAAAGGGGAAAAATCTAGTTATGTAACAAGATGCATAACAAACGTCCTCTATTGTTACTTGTTGTTTAGCCAGTACAAGGAGTTTCTCAATGTACTGTGAAAGGAAAAAGGGCAATAATACACTATACTGCATCTAATCATATAGGTACATAAAATGTATTACACACCGTATGAATTACATGTAAGTATATGTATTAAAAAAGTAGACTGCGTATTGCAACTATCTATGTATGTTTATATGTTAAAAATTCTGTATAATACACACAAATTTTATGGCAGAAAATACAAGTACCATGAAATGTATTGTCTTAGAATGGCCTAAATGGTGTAAATTCTAAGAACAAATAGAAAAGCTCAGTCTGGGCTTTGAAATTACGCTTTAGCAACTCAAACAAGATTTTGCCAAAAGCATCATGGCCACTAGAGCCATAAAGTAAATATGATTAAAAGAAGATCTCATTTAGTATCACAAAAAGCCCTGACTAGTTTATGTTCTTTATTGTTCTCTACATCAGTAAGTTTCTGAAAGCCGCATTATGGCTAAATGAGAGTGTTTTATGTCAGTTTTCCATGGTTATGGGAGGAGATAATTACTCGTGGAGCCTTTTGAATCCAATTAGGATCAGCTCTAAAAGATCTTCCCTTTTTACCTCTAACTTGTGGGCTGCAGCCTGATGTGAACAGACCTTCCTACATGGGAGGATGTGAGTGGCACTTCAGGAAAACGCACTCTAGTAATTGCATTGCACACAAATGTGTTTAGTAATGTATGCACAATGTTTCCTGCTGTCTTTCCACTCTCACTCTTGTCTCTGAAGACCATAAGCCTGCCAAGGCAAGGATTACATCTGTTCTGTAAAGAACCTAGTACTGTTGTTGGCAATGTAAGTGTAAGGAATATTAAAGATCATTCACATTAGCATGAGCAAACATATTCAGTACACAACGAAAACTAATTCTTTCTGGGATTGAAATAGTTATGGTGATTTCACAAGAATATATGGTTGTTTATTAGGCCCTTTGGCTCCTCCATTACAGAGGTGTTAATAAGTCCTTTATTGAGTATTATTAACATCAATTCATTGCATTCTTCATAGATGTAACTGTTCCACTTAGAATATTTTAGGGTGCTTTACAGGAAGATTGAGTAATTCATGGCCTTGGAGACGTGAGTGGAGATTGTCGTGGCAGTCATGAATTCTCCTATAAGGCAGTGCCATTTTAACATCTAGAAGATAATTTGGGTTCTTTTTTGTTGTTGTTGTTGAGTTTTTTTTAATAAACCAGCATAGTTGACTATCTGTGAATCAAAAAATCCATTAATGAACCTGAAATAAAATTCTGAGAAAAACACAAATTTATTTTTAAAGAAAGGAATGTTTGTTAATTTTGTAACTGAGAACAAATTACACTTCAAATACAGTATAGTTAGACATTTGAGTATGATTGATAGTGCACAAACACACATTTGTTTTCTGATCTGTAGGTCAACTTGCCTTTCCCTGCCCCTTGTTGATCTAATTATTGATTAAAGGCTGTTGATACTTCCTTAAAGCTTTGGGCAAATACTCTAATACAATTCTTGTTCTTCTACCAAGCACAAGCATGTCTGTACTGATTAAGCCCCTAAAGAGTTACAGCTTTAAAAGTACATCCTTGACCATATAATACAAGTTTCCCAAAGACTTTTCTCCATGGATCCTAGACTCTCTTGGAAGTCAAGGCACCCACCTGCTTGGCTTGCAGGCCATGCTGCAGAGTAGCATCTTTGGAAGGCATAAGCCACAGTCCTCCTAGTTGGTCCTCATGCATTTTTGCTCCTCTCAGTCACTCACCTTTTCCCAGTTTAGAACCATAAGTAATGCTTTCTTCCTGCCCTCTTATTTCTTCCTCACTGTTGCCTCTTTCTGTGAGAGTAAAGTCTTTTCTTCAGACAAAGCTGCGACTTTGATTGCAGAGAAGGATGTGACCTCAAAAAAAACTCAAACAGGATGTGATAAGCTGTTTTCAGACTGTCAAAAGAGATATGACTGATTTTGAAACAGTCAGCAAAACAGGCTTTGACAGTCTCTGGGGTCTGAAAATGTTCCCTGAGAGATACTGATGACTGATTATTAAAAGATGAATTTTATGAGGCAGCTCCCCTCCACGTATCAGGAGCAGATACATTTTTCCCTGGATGTTTATGCAGAAAAAAAAAAAAAACACCAAACAACCACGCAACATTTGAATCTGGAGATTTCTGTAGCATGTTTATTTCTTATATAATCATTAGCAATCCCCTCTTGTACAGAAGGTTGCTTTGTATGACAGCAAAAGTGAAATGTTGGAAAGCAGTCTCTCAGTAAGACTCCAATGACTTGCTAGTCACTGGCTAGTAAGTCTCACTTTTTGCATAGTTAACCTGTGAATAAAATTTTAAATACTGTTGGAAACTAATCTGAATTTTGTGTTAGTGACCAGATAACAGAGATAAGGTTACCTAAATAACAGATTAACAGGCCAATATATTGTATGTACTACCTAGGGATGCAAGCTCTGTCTTTGCTGCAAATGCTGTCTAATGAATGGGGCTTTGCAAGCGGAGTCATAGAAAAGAGTGCTGCAAGGCACCTCGAAAGGTCATCTAATGCAGGCCCACTGTCAAAAGGATCAGCTTTCCTTAATCATACCCTGAAGGTCATCATGTTCTAGTTTGTTTGAAAAATTTGCTCCCTGCTGTGGACTACAGTTTGTTGCCCTCGCGGAGTATTGGAGTTGCAATCCCGTTTGTTTTTTGTTTGTTTTTTTTTATACAATAGTGAGAATCCACTCTGCAGCTGTGGCAAAAAATATGCATGGAGAGGGACAGTCACTTGAATGCCAGAGCCCCACTGTTACTGGAGATGGTGAAGCCCTGGAGTGTGAGTAGCAAGGCTGGTGTCTCTGGGTGGAAAAGGTTCATCTGCTCAGGTGCATGTAATATGAGGTTGTCTGGACTAGTGATGTAAAATAATCATGTACTAGCAGGGGATGGGGAAGGAGGAAGTAAAATCTATTCAGCGTGCATTGGCAAATGGGACATAATTTGTTTTCCCTCAGCTGGTAAGGTTGATGGGGACTCTTATATTGGGGAGCTGATGTACGGTGGGGAGGAAAGCAGAGCACTGACCACTGTGTTGCACATGTGCTGTTCTTCAGGACTTGTGGCTCTGCCTTGGAGAGGTAGCAACTCTCCTGCCTCCTAATGCGCATTATCCATAGGGGCTCACAGCTAAACTCCAGGAGCTGTCCTCTCTGTATTGTGGTGGCGCTTACAGGTGCACTGTGGATTAGGACTGTGTAATGCTTTGACACTTATGGAAACTCCTCCACCAGCTGCAGTCGCATGGGAATGGTAGAAGAGACGGTGGTGCCCTCAGGGAACACTGCTCTTCAGCTTGCAGTACCTTAGGAGAGCGGCTGTGACCTTCTTGCTACTGGTTGTTCCTTGTTACAGGACTCAACTGGATTTGTGTCATGTGAATAGACAGGAAGTTAATAAATAGTCTCTACAAATGCACTGCTGGGTAAGGAAGGACACAGTGTGCGTGACCAATGGAGATATTAGGGATTGTGGAAAGGACTCTTACTTATAGCCAGTCCTCTATTCCTCTTTGAGTCAAACTCTTCAAGGCAAATGCAATGAATTGCTGCAGTCAGCTGTGTCCTGTGCCACAGGCTAATTTCTGTTTGAATGCGTGATGTATGAGTGACTAACCACGGTCTTTCATGAAGATCTTGTGCATTCCCACGGAAAGGGCCAGAATCTGCAGCCTTCAGCTGAAAGGGCAGTTAACTGCCTTCCTCCTTGATACGGGTTACGTGACCTTGGCGTTGAGAGGGGGCATTGTTCTTGCTGACCATCTCCTCAGCTTTGTACATTATCAGGTGCTCCAAGTAGCCTTGTAGGTTTCTGGTCTATATCTCTCAGGTGAGCAGTGCACGCCTAATGGAAAAAGTAATATTGGAAGAAAACAGTGTGAAAACAAACCTACAGTAATTTAATCAGAGTGCAGCAGATTAGTCAGGCACTACCCACTTCTATTGGGTATTTGAACCGTTTTGTTTTCCTGGAAATAGGATTCTGCACAAGTAATTTCTAGCTTTTCTTTTCCTACAAAATTATTTTTCTCTTTGTTCTGCCTTCTCAGACGTTTCCTGATGCTCTTTCGAGCTTTGGTAGTTGCCATATAATTGGTTGTGAATTAGTATGTATGAAAAAGATTATATGGGCATACTGTCTTTGGTATGTAAGAGGTCTTTATCCCCTGCAGAATCTTAAGTGCCCTGTGATAGTTAACCCATTTCTTTCAAAGACTACAGGGAAGAGCAATCCATCAGCTTGTAAAACAGATAAATTAATTCACTTGCTGAAGATCAAGCAAAAAGTCTTTAGGGTAAGGGACATGAAGTAAGGTTTCTTCTAAGCCCAGTTTGGTAATATGTGTTCTAAACCAGCCACTGTCTCTGATTAGGGCAGTCAGAAGCATTCAGAGAGATGTTTAATTTTGGAAACTGCAAAGGTCATTTCTTGGAAGCTGGTATTGTCCATCTGGTTTATTTATTCTTATATTACTGTCCACTATTTGCTTTTGATCACAACTCTTTAGAGTTTTATTGTTTGGATTTTGGTTTTATTTCATTATATGAAATGTTAGTGGTTAATCCAAAGAAAGGCTAAATTCTGGTAGAAAGGTCTGTAGAAACTTTCATAGCAAAAGTAGCATCAGGTTCCCAGTTAATGTACCTCACAAGGGGGCTTCAGAATTGCATCTGAATTAGATTGCATCCTTATCCAAGACCTTTGTTGCATTTTCTTGCTGCAATAAGCAGCTGACATTGCAAAATATTTGTTTTTCAATACAAATGTGATGGGCTTGTAGCTGTCCAAACCTGCCAGATACTGGTGGTTGTCCCAAAGGCATCACCAAAGGACCTGCCAGCCCAGCAAGTACACACTTAGTAGGTTTTGCAGTGCTTGTGCTTGTTTCAGGGAATCTGAGGTAAATTAGGAGGTTTTTGTGCATTGCCTACACCTTGGCTGCAGGACATCATGGTGGAGGAACAGTGAAAATAAAAAGGCCCAGCAAGGGTTAATGTACTTTAAAGACTGACTGAAACGAGCACTGTTCAATAAATACTTTATGTAATTTGTATAATACCTTCTTCTTCTGTTAATAAAATGAAGCTGGGGTGGGGTGCAGCTGCTTGGGGACAGGGAGCATTGAGAGGGGATTTGAGGCTCTGTGACAGTGCACTCAGCCTCTAGTAATCTGTTAGGCCATTTTTAATTCACAATGGTTTTTCAGAATATTTGCTGTAGTCCTTTTTTCGTGCTTATTCAGAGTGCTCCTAATGTTTTAATTCCCACCCTAGTGGAACAAAAAGTGAATAAACAAGGAAATGAGTGGAGATGTATGAAATGATGATCTTAAACTTAACAAGCCTGTTTGTTTTTTCAAGCTGCTGAATAAATCCTCTGTGGTGTGCGCTGCAGAGGTCAATGTTCTGCAGTAGGAAATGACTGGTTACATGTCAGTATTCTCCGAGAGTTCATCTCAATTACTGGATTTGTCAAACATGACAAGCCTGAATGACTGTGTGGTGAAAATAGCGCACAGTTTGACTATTAAAGTAATTGGAGCATTGACATTTAACCGAACTGCAAGAGAATTGCAGTAATAAGTCTGAGGAGCACAACCACGAGCAAAGTGGAGAATAATATTTTTATAAAATCCCCAGTGAAACTGATGCCTTTTTTTTTTAATTAAAGTAAATTTCAGTATCTTTTTAATTTAAATTGTAAGATTAAAAAGGAAAAGATGATTCTTTTTTGCAACTTTTTTTAGAAGAAGTACTAATATTCGTATAATTGGAAATTCCATTAAATTAATACACAGCCTGGTGCAGTGTTAATATTTTTATGAATAATCCTTGTATGTATTTTAATGCCCTCATAAAGTATGTATACTATACAGTGTGTATAAAAATTTATGAATGTGTACACATGTATGTGGAGATCATCATATGACAATCATCACAGAATTAGGTTATAAATGTGCCTATTACTTGATCTCTACTTGCTATGCTACCTTCCTAAAGAGGTACTTCTAGGCTTTCAAGCCTGAGGTGTGGGATTTAAAACTGATCGCTTTGGTAAATGCAAAAGAGCTTTCCTAAAATAATTTAAAAGTCATTTGCTTATACTTATCTGCAATGAGATTTTCGTTTTTTAAAAAAAAATTATTTGGGATGGTAAATTCTGCACACATCAACTTTTCTGAGACCTAGTACGACTTTGCAGAACAGTATAACTGTCAATCAGTGTAGATAATTTGGATTTATACTTGTGGATCAGACTGGATTTTACAGTCACCAAAACTGTGTTTCAGACAATGGCTTAAGCCACAGACTTTTCTGATGTCTCTGGAGCAGGGACTGAAGTAATAATGACTTATGACATTAGTCTGAGGGGGCTCATCCGTAGGTGAGTTACCTGCATTTTGGCACATTAATTTTACCTTATCAGAACTTTAAAATTTGTTATCTCCCAATGATGGGAACAAGTCTCCGTGTGGAAATTGGGACTCTCCTATTCCTGCTGAAGTAAACCAGACAGAAAAATAATCCCAAAAGACAGGTTCAAAACTGTGGTACAATCAGCAATATGTCTGAAGTACCTCAATGACATTAATTTATGAGTCTATTTTTTATGGGGTACAGAGTATGATTTGCCACTTCTTCAGCCATGTCTTAATTATTGTGCAATCACAGGAGCACAGAGCACTACTAATTGATTTAATCTGTTACTTGCCTTGTCTTACTTAAGTCCCGTCTCCACAGAGCAGTTGACAATTATGCTCATGTCTGTCACCATTGTGTAAAAGTAAGTAAATGGTTTAAATCCTTTTGATTTCAGTGAGACTGTACATAAAGGTAAGCAATAAATTACATCCTGCAAGTCTGTATGGACTCGGGGATGGGGGAGGATGACAGGCCTACAGACTGCTTCAGCATTTAAAAGTACATTCTATGAAACCAGTTATCTCCTTCTCTCTCCTCAGTTGTTGCTGTAAATCCAGGGAATGTCCTGAAGTTCCTCCCAATTTGCCCTTTGTGTATTAGAGATCAGATATACATTCCCACAGAACAAACTCCTGTTTCAGAGCTGAAGTGGCACTATCCCTACCTAATTTAAGCCCACTTACTTCGAGTGTTGTGGCACATTGCATTTGCCCATCTCCTGTTGTTCTTGCCAACTTTGCCTGTAAATTAGCTTTGAAGATTCAAACTCATACTGAACTGTTCCTCATAAGAAGTGGCTCAAATAAAATGGAGTAACTAAATTTAAAGGAACAGCAAGCTGTGCCCTTTTCTGGAGTTTGAGGATCTAAAAGTGGAAACCTCAGATTCATGCATGCAAGAAGAAACTCCTTTATTAAGCATTAAACAGTTCAGACAATTTTAGGTGCAAAGGCTAATGCAGAGTTATTTGAAACATCAGGTATGGAGTAGGGATTTTTTGACTATGTACTGTGCGGTGGAAATGGTGTCCTCCAAAGGAGAAACACATATCCAGTTACAGGAGAAAAGCATCATGATTCTGATTGAACAGTAAATTATGAAAATAGTTTTGAACAGTTTTTTTCAAAGCTTTTGGAGTGGGATTGGATCCCGTAAAAATTGGGAGCAATGCTACCATTCAGCTTTTGGGCAGAGGGATGAAGGCACTGTGCACTCTGACGTTAGGGTAGCATAGCCTGTGATAGCCATCCAGCCTGTCAACCATGTGATGAACTTTGAGATGATGGAAACAATGCAGAAGCACCAGATAACCAGAGTAAATCAGCATCCAACAAAAGGCTGCTGCCAGAGATCTTCGTATCAGCAGGAGGACCTTGTAGCAATTTTATGTTACATATAGGCTTAAAGTCTGAATACAGTGAATTATGTATTGTTCATAAGAGTAAGAAAGAAAATGCTAGGGAGATCTTGCAGATGATTGCCAAGGAGTCGCTGTCACTAGAGGCACTTGGACAGGTACTAATTGTGTTAGGACTTCTGAGACAATCTGCATAAATCCCAGGTGGAAGAACATTGATTTTAAGATACCAAGTTTTCCTTTCAACTACTGGCCCTGTAAGAAGATGACAGTCTGCAAGGGCTAAAAATAGTAATTCTAAAATGCAAGGGTTACAAAAGTACACTCAAAATTCTTTTGGTCAGATTTCATTCTGATAAGCGTGCAAATTTAGTCAAGATCCAAAGCCACCCAGGTAGCTGCTTTACTAGGCAGAACTGTGTCTAAGAGGAAATGTCACCTACTTGGTGAAATGAGTTATAAAAAGTTTAGTTCCAAAGATATTTTCAGGGATTTGGCCAACAAAAGAAAGCAAATGGCAGTATAGTTTAGCAAATCCTACTGAAGGTAATTTATTTTGAGCAGATGAGGAGCAGGCTGGATTTTGCACTGTAGACTGTGATTGAAGAGCTCCACTGATTCAGGCTGAGGCAGTTTAAGAAGTTACTGCCATTTGCTTTGCCCTGCCTCTGCTGGAATTCCTTATCCTTGAGGTAAAAATAGCAAAAAGTAGTTTGCCTGCTCCCCAGCCACTGCAGCTCCCAGCTTGAGGGCAGTGTAATCCACCTTTAAGTTTTATTTGGTGTTGAGGCAGCGTGTGAGCTGAGGTGTCAGGGAGCTCTGAGTCACTAACTCATCAGATTTAACTGTAGCAATGGCATGGTATGGGAATAGGATGGGAGGACCAGCTACCTCTTCAGTCACCACAGTTAAATCCAGTAGGAAATGTTTTTCAGAGTGCTTACAGTCCAGATTGCAGAAGTTGCAATGAACTGTTTCTTTCCTGCAGCCTGATTGACCAGTGGTTTACTATCTTCAGGGGATAAAGGAGCCCTATATTAGCTAGTTAGTCACTGTAGTCATCTTCTAATTGAGCTCCTTTAGTGAGTTTTCTCAGAAAAGACTTGGTGGATAGGAATTGAATATTAAATGCAAATAGTAAGTAACTACAAGAATGGAGTACACTCACCTACCTATATTGTTGTAGAGTTTTCTAAAGACTGAGATCTTAAGTTTCAGTCCAGTAGCTGATTTAGGGCAAAAGTAAATACTCTTAAGTGACAAATGGCTAACCATGCAGTCAATAGGTATAAAGCAGTTGTACAATTCAGAGGTGCTTCTGGAGTAATTTTTAAGAAATTCTCAAACTCATTGAATATGGTGAGCATGATGATGTACTATGTACATAGTTTATGTACTATGATTCTTCTCTTTTATCAAATTTTAAACTAGAAATTAGGTTATTGTTTTTATTGGGTGAGGAGAGTGTCTTTGAAATGTCCAGAGGGCCTTCTGTAGGGATCTAAAGTTTTGAATTTACACTAGACAGTATTTTGTTGATGCACCATATTATTTTTACAGAAAAAGATGTATAGATTCATTAATCCCATCCCTTTATTCAGGATTATACAACAGTAAAGCTTTTAAAGTAAACCATCTCTACTCGTAGGGTTAAGGATTGATGTAAAAAGGCACTTTGGCATTAGTGTAGTGCTTAAGCACATGCTTAGCTTTGAGTCTAGAAGCATTCAAGTACCTTCCTGGAGTGGAGAGGTACAACTCTGAAGCTTTCTTAGGGAAGAAAGGGTTTGATTCACCTTTCTTTTTCTCTGTGAGGGTACACAACTGAGCCTCCTTTTGTGAAAAGGGTTTTCACTGTAGCACTCAGGGAGAAGCAGGAAAGTAGGAAAAGCTTGGAGGAGATTTCCAAACATGTCCTAACACCCTTCTGCTATGAGACAGCATAATTTAATCATGTTTTTTCACTAAAATAATTTGGAAATGCTTTAGTTTTGTACTGTGTAAACCTCAAGACTTTCTAATGAGTTTTACATTTGGTATCCCTTCGGAAAGAGCACTCAGGTTTGTGAGCTCATCAGCTTTGCTCATAGCAAAAGACAGCATTCACTCATAAAACCCCACAAAGTCAGAGCACTGTTTCATATACTGGCTCATTATTAACTTCTTAATAGCAGAACTCGCAGCTTTCTATGTTGTTATTTTTTGGTAAGGGAAAAAATAAAAGTTGCTTTCATTTTTAGTGAAGTTGGGTTGTTTAAACTGAGTATGACGCTCAGGCTTCAAAGAATCCTGTGCAGTACATTTTTAATCTGTTGTTTTTAATGAATTCTAGTCACTGAGAAATACTGTTATCTAGGTCAGATTTTTTGAATATTATTTTTCTGTGGCTGCACATCCTGCTGTGCTTTCTCTAAAATGAGCTCCCCAATGAGGTCTTGTTGTTTTACTCTCTCACAGCTTCCTGGAGTAACTTTCCCAACTATAAATGTAGGTTTTGTGGGTTTTTTCAATACAAATGTACCAGTGGCTGAACCACCATTGGTGGTTTAAGACTCAGTCTTTAACTTTCTTGGGGGACAAGGGGAAAGGATGTCAGATACCTCAAAAGTTTTACCACTGATATCCTTGATCCCTCGAACCTGGGAGGAATGGAAAAAAGATGAAGAAACCAGAATTTACTATTGAATTTCAAAGGTGGTGTTATAATTGGTTCTTAGCTACTCATAGCAAAATGGGCTCATCCATATGGCAGAGCAAGACATTGCTTGTCATGGAGACGCACTTAGAGGTTTCTGAGCATGTCAGTTCTTTCTGGAGCTTTATCATGACATCTCTGGCTGTACCCTAAATTACCTCTTAGTACGTCTCTCCACGAGACTTCCCAGTACTTTGAACGGCAAAGCATCAGGACTGTTCGCCGTGCTTACAGGAGGGGACACTGAGCAGTGGTCACCTTAGATCATCCAGCAGATAGTGGAAGAGAAATATTGCACCAGATTTTCTTCAGCTGGCTATCCTTTCCTTTTCTGACACCACATTTTCTCTGACACGTTGCATGGATTGGTTACGTACCTCCATGTTTGCTGATAGAATATCACTACTCAGCTGCATTATTCCTTTATTTGATTGATTCTTTACTCTTGGAAAAATGGTTACTTCCATAATGACATTTCCAGGGTTGTCTAAACAGGTAGATGTTTTTGACTTCTGTCATCAGTGATAATTTTATTTTTGTTTGTTGTTGTGCTAAATAGAAATTATATAGACTTACCTCATAGCAGACGTGTGTAAGGGCTGATACAAAGTTCTCATAAGAGGTTCTGGTATAGAAGTGTTCAGCTGGAATCCAGGATGGCAGATTAAATCCATATAGTTGTCTCCACACTGTTATTTATGCTAAATATTTGTGCCATCAGTGCCTCCCATGCTAAGCACAAACAATGCTGCAACAGTGTGTTATCATGAGGGGACACTTTTTCATCTAATAATGGTGGGGTGGAAACGTACTTGTGCAGCATGGAAAGAACTAAAGTCCCTCCTGTGAAATCCTATCAACTGCAGAATTTCTACAGAAAGTGTTGCATGACTACATAAAATTCCAATAGGTAATTATTATATGCATTTTCTTAAGCATATCTTGGACAGGGAGATTGTTTTCAGATCACTGTATAAAATGGGGTGTCATTAAATTGCCCTTTGTACAGACACAGCTGTAAATAGTAGTCTCAATTTTGTCATAACAAAGTAGTTCATCTCTCAGGATTGTTTTCTGCATCAAAGAAATATTTAAACTTAATATGTGTCACTGTAATTGTGACAATTTTCTATGTGGGGTATGAATTTCTGACAGTGATGTAGTAGATCAGCTTATAAGTAGCTGAAAGGAAAAGCCAGTTTTATGATTTAAATGGATAAGAAGAGAAAAGCAGAGAAATAATGTGGAGTGTATGTCAGAATGAGGATTCTGAAACTGAAGAGGTGAGAAGAAAGCTGGATGAGAGTCTGCTGAAAGCCCTTCTAAGGCAGCTCACTCTGTGCTCCCTCTTCTGGAAATGAGGGGTTCTGGACTGCCTGTCTCACTGAGATCTATGGCAAACCTCAGCAGTCTAAGAACAGGGGCTGTAGCAGAGCACTTGAGGAGCAGTTGATCTTAAAATCTTGGGCTTGGTTGATGGATGCTTTCTTTTTGCTGGAGAAGAGAAAGTCTGGATAGTGACTGGCACCAAACCTACATAAAGCTTACTGGTCCCAAGGAGTTCTGAGCTCTGTGAATGGTAGCTTTGATTATTTTTCAGTGTTAACAGAAAGCTTAATTCTTAAAAAAAAAATAAATAAATAAACAAAATAAAAAGAATACTGCAGCTTTACGAGAAGTTTGCAGCTAGCATTGGAGTACAGCCAAAAAAGATGTGGATTTCAGCCAACAAGAAATCCAGCCATTTAAACTGACCTGACCTGGTGTAATTTTATTTTCAAGTAACACAAGAAGGACTTCAAAAGGCCCTTGAATAGATGGTGGATAATTGACTCCTAGCAATGAATGCTGAATATGGAGGTGTCTGTGCTGGTTATTATTAGATGTATTGTCAGCCTTTGACACCACTGATCACAAGGCTTGTTGACTCATATGCTGTATGATCTACTTCATACCTATGTTAAGCATTCAGGCAGGTGGTCAACATAATAACTATACCTCTCACTAGTCTTATTTAAACCCTAGTTTGAAATTTCAAGAGGGACTTAAAGCTGGCTGGCTCTCTGCAAAAAAAAGGAGATTACTGAGGTGAATTTTCCTGTCTGAAGGAGACACTGACTATGGATTTGTATTTCACTAAGCACCTGCCTCTGATTACATCTTCTAGCACTCATTATTGTAAAGGTAATGCATTGGGACACATCTATGGAAATGGAGGCTCTTTTTAGTAGCAGTTTGAAGATAAAGTCTTTTCAATCCTTTGCCAGGTCCATAAACACTCAGTTCTGGTTTTGTAATGTAAATTAAGTGTCATTAAAGAGCAGCTGTGGTGCTGGATTTGTTTTTATTTGTATACATTGTATTTGTGCTGAAGACATATATCCTTAGAGGGTACTTGTACCTTTTTATTAAAGGTTACAATTCTTCTGAAGCATATTTATTTGGACATTTCTGACCAGTGACATTTCAAGATCAAGACCTTTGAGGTTCAGTGTGTAGAACAAAATGTTACGATTCTTTTGTTTCTACCTTCAGATTTCATTCGGTGAGATGGCTGAAACTGTGCCTAGTGAATCCACAGAGAGCTGTATCTTGCCCTCTTCAAAGCTGGTGGGCAGGGATAGGAGAGGACAGCAGGGTGGCATTTAGAGAAAAATGTCTTTTTCTCCACAGCGTTTGTTGTCTTGCCCTAATGGGAGTGCTAGTACAGATAATTGGCCTGATTTTCTATGGGAAAACATGGATTCTTCTGCTCCTGTATCTGTGTAATCATGCAATGGGAACAGTCTGCCTGTCACTGTTGGTTAAGCAGTTGGAGTGGGATTCTTGAAGACAATAAATGCACGAGGCCATCCAAAGAAGTTTTGGAGAATTTCAGGAGTATATCAAGCCCAACAGCAGGTCAGGGTCCCACTTTACTCGGGGCTGTCAGCACACTTCATCTGAGTTGTGAAAGCATCTCCTTCAAGTGCAACCACATGGTTGTTCACCGAGCAGCCTGAGCTGCTGCATCCCGTCTTCAAGGTGTGTGGGAGTGGGAGCTGACAGGTATCCAGGATTTATGCGAGTTCCCAAAACCTATTGCCCCTTTTTTAGAGGTGGAGAAAACACCCAGATATAAAAAATACGCAAGTTCAAAATCTTCTCAAAGCTAAAGGTAAAGCAGCTTGAGCCTTTCGAAAGAGGCAAATGATAGAAATTTAACAGATCAAAATGATTCATTGCTCAGAGCCCCTCACTGAAAAAAGGACTGGGAGAGAAAGCAAGACAAAAGACATTAGCCCAGTAGCAAAAATGCTCGGTCCTGCTGTTGAGTTCTTTAATACATACTAAAGCACTAGTATGGACAGAGGCTTTTTGCCTAGCAGTTCATCTTTAAATGAGGAAAATAGCCTGTTAAAATGTATATATTATTCTAGCATTATAGTGACAGGCTAATGTTCACATATAGAGGGTGACTAACAATAGCCCAAGGGTAAATGTCTTTACATTTGTAAGAACACCGGAGACAATCTTACGTTTAATACATCTTAATTGACAGTGATGGATTTACTCTAACTTTTTATTTCGCTAATTGAGTCCGTAAACCTAGCATCTATATTACAACAAATGAATCTTATGCTGACTATTTTTTCAGTAAAAGACAATTAATTTATCTGCAATTTCCACTATCACTGATGTGGCTGCCATTTGTTCTCATGGCAGATCTTTTAGTTTCCACAAGAGAAGTCCTGGGCTTTTAATTTGTGTTTTCAGGACTTAACTTTTGCAAGAAGGTGTGGATTTAGAGGAACATTAAAAAATTATTTATTTTCTTTTAAAGTTTTTTTAAAATGCCTACAGCAAGTGTATTTGACTATTTTTAGCATTGTAGATTGGAGCCTAATCTGCCTTGTTCTTCCCTATGCAGTGATACCAATTAGCTAAATTAATTTACTCTAGACTTCTGTTAGTCCCACTGAAAACATTTAGTGAGATTGAGGTAGTAAAGGCTTTCTATGTGTAATTTTTTGTAGTGGTTTTGAGTCTAGGCCTTCCTTTATGACCAGGTTGTAACTAAGGAACCAAGGCCATGTTCCCAGTATTCCATACGATTTTACGTAAGCAAGAGTATAAATAAGAAGAGAGAGGAAGTTCTCACTTTCTTTCTTCGGTGGACCAAAGGCAAAGGTTCTCTGCTGTCGCTCTGCCCGGGTGAGGGAGTGAGGCCTAGTGTGCCTACTTGGCCTTGAGAGGCAGACAGTGCCAGCGGTTGTTTGGTGCAGTTCGCTGCTCTCTTGAAGGAAGTATTTGCTTTTTATCCCTTTTTATCTTTTTTCCCTTTCCCTTCCCTTTTCCCTTTTGGGGGGTTCCCTGTGGGTGTTATATTGTTTAGTTTGGATTCTCTTGATTTTTTTTGTGATCTTGTTCGGTCTGCCGTGAGAGAGGGAGAGTGAGGGGGAATTTTTTGTCCCTCTGGTCCGGGCACTTGGCTGGGAGCCAGGTCCAAACTGGGACATTTTTTGGAGGTTCCACCGAGATTACCAGTGGGTTGTTTTGGTAACAGTTCCTGGGCAGGTGGCCAAGTTCTGCCAAATATCGACTTTGTTTGGGAACAAGGCTGGGATCGCAGCCAAGAGTGATTTGTTTATATAAATATACCTCTTGTTTAAGAACAGTGAAGACAACTATATAAATAATGGCCACCTTCTTAATTGTCAATGTACTTTTAGCAGGCTTCACACCTGTTCTGGGCTACTACATGTGAGAAAATCCAAATCCAGCAGTGTTCAATTGGCAAAACATTTGGGAAAGGTATTCCTCCTTCCTTGACTTTAAATGCTGGATGATAGAGATTCCCAAACTGACGGTTGCCTTCAATTATTATCTAAATTGTGTGGCAACAATTTTGTTAATGATGAAGGTGATGAAAATATTATTTAAAATTGAAGGATTGTGTTATGCTGGTTTCCTTGTTATAGGAAAGGCCAAACCTCGAAAGGATTAGCTGGAGCTTTGGAAAGGGACTTGAAAAGGGCAGTTCCTGGTTGGCAAGGAACATGGGAAGAGTTTGATAAATGGATAGAGCGTGTGGCACCTCCCATTACTTGGGACTTCACGCCAGAACAGGCTTTTGATCCTAGTGAGATAACCTATCGTTTAATGGAGGGTTGTCTTACATACAAGGATCCAAATACACAAATCTCTGCTCTGTGCTGGGGCCTGGCTAGTGCTTATCGAGCTGCTGTAGACCATGCTCAGAAGGATAAGGCTGAGACAGGGATGCAAAGTATGCCACTCAGAATCAGTGGTGTTCCTATGGAGTCCACCAAAATCAGAGTCCAGATGCCACTTGAAGCCAGCACAGCTTCAACCAAACCTGCTGACATTGGAGTTCCAATTATGGACTTTATGAACATGGGAACTCAAATAACAGCACCTACAGCCAACTCTATGACCGAGACCGGGGCCCATACCACAAATCCTGAAATCACTGTTGCCCCTATAACAAAAAAGAAGATGTGGATAAGGGACGATGCAGAGTCCATAAGACTAGCTCCATGACTGAGGCATATAACTGAAGAAGAAGTAGTCGTGAGAGAAGGAGCACGTCCCAAAGAATTAGGGGCACGTCCAAAAGAGAAGGGGACGCGTCCAAAGGAGGAAGGGGCAGTAGCTCAGATGCCTAATGAAACACAGAAACCACCAAGGAGAATGTGGACACCTGACCACACTCTTCTTGACTGTTCAACAGAAGAAATGGAAGACTATTTGAAATCCTCATCCCGGAGTCCGGAGGACTATTCGTTACCTCCACCCGCGAGAAGCCCATCCAGGCACCATGCTCGGTCTCCATCTCCACAAGCCAGAAAACCATCCCTGCGGCATACCCAGCCCCTGCCTCCACCTCCACGTGAGAGAGGCAGAGTGGAAACAGTTCCACATAGATATGTCAAAAGAGAAGTGAAAATGGATAGGAGGAATGTCCATCCTGAAGCGGGAGTCGTGCGAACATCTGAAGTTTTATGATCATTGACCCCAGCAGAGCTCCGGGATTTAAGAAAAGATTACAGTTGCCGGCCTGGTGAACGAATTCTAACCTGGCTAGTATGATGCTGGGATAACGGAGCTAGAAGCCACATGCTAGAAAGTCACAAAGCACAGCAGTTGGGATCTCTGACTCGAAACCGTGAGATCGAACAAGGAATTGCACGAGAGCCATATAATCATAGTCTCTGACTCCGAATCCTTAATGCTGTGAGAGAGAGATATCCATTTAAAGAATATTTATCAATTTCTCTGGGAAAGTGGACAACTGCAGAAGAAAGTATTCAATACTTTGTTCCTAGCCTGATGCACCAATGATGCTTCAAGTCATCAGGGCCGAGATGCCACCTACCGATGGGCATGAGACCGAGGAGTGGATTTAACCATGAACTCTATTTCCCAGGTCATCCACAACTGTGAAACCTGTGCTGCTATCAAGCAGGCAAGAAGATTGGAGCCCCTATGATATGGTGGATGCTGGGATAAGTATAAATATGGAGAAGCATGACAAGTCGATTACATCACGTTGCCACAGACCCGCCAAGATAAACACTATGTTCTTACCATGGTGGAAGCAACCACTGGATAGTTGGAGACATATTCAGTGCCACATGCAGCGGCCCGGAATACTATTCTGGGTCTTAAAAAGCAGGTCTTGTGAAAACATGGCACTCCAGAGCGAATTGAGTCAGATAATGAGACTCATTTCAAGAATAATCTAGTGACCACATGGGCACAGCAGCATAGTATTGAATGGGTCTATCACATTCCATATCATACACCCGCTACTAGAAAAGTTGAAAAGTACAATGAACTGTTAAAAACAACTTTAAAAGCACTATGTAAAGGAAATTTTAAGAATTGGGATAAGCACTTAGCCAAGGCCACCTGGTTGATAAATACTAGAGGCTCTGTCAACCAAGCTTGCCCTGCCCAAGCAGAATCCCTCCACACTGTAGATGGAGACAAAATTCCAGTGATTCACCTGAAAAGTATGTTGAGTAAAGCTGTTTGAGTTACCCCTACCTCAGGCCAAGACAAACCCATTCGTGGAGTTGTCTTTACTCAAAGGCCAGAGTACACTTGATGGATGATGAAGAAAGATGGAAAAATACAGTGTGTGCCTCAAGAAAATTTATCCTTGGGGAAAAACTAACTTTATGCTTCAAGTTGTTTTACAAGAGACCAGTCGCCAAATGAAAGAGACCTGAGCAAAGCTGATACCAGTATCTAACGATGAAACAGTGAACCAATCCTAAACCTGAACTGTGATTGTAACCAAAGCAACAAGAATCCAAACCAAACTAATGCTGATACTGAAGCCAGTCTTCTACCACAAGACAACTACTCCAAAGGACTATATATATATATATATATATATAAAAATATGCACGGAATATAAACAATTACGTGAAATATAAGTGTTACATAAAGATAGTATGGAATAAAGGGTGAAGAATGTAGTGGTTTTGAGTCTAGGCATTCCTTGGTGACCACATTGTGACCAAGTTGTAACCAAGGAACCAAGGCCGTGTTCCCAGTATTCCATACGATTTTTATGTAAACAAAAGTATAAATAAGAAGAGAGAAGAAACTCTCGCTCTCTTTCTTCCAGCGGACCAAAGGCAAAGGTTGTCTGCTGCCGCTCTGCCCAGGTGGGAGAGTAAGGCCAAGTGCGCCTGCTTGGCCTTGAAAGGCAAATAATACTGGCGATTCTTTGGTGCAGTTCACTGCTCTCTTGAAGGAAGTATTTGCTTTTTATCCCTTTTTACCCTTTTTTCCCTTTTCCCTTTCCCTTCCCTTTTCCCTTTTGGAGAATTCCCTGTAGTTATTATATTGTATATAATTCTATTTATATGTATATAAATGTGTTTCACTTGAAATTCAGTTTAGTTTGGGTTCTCTTGATTTTTTTTGTGATCTTTTCAGTCTGCCATGAGAGAGGGAGAGGGAGGGGGAATGTTTTGTCCCTCTGGTCCGGGCACTTGGCTGGGAGCCAAGTCCAACCTCGTGCATTTGCATATTTTCAGGGAAAAAAAAGTAAAAACAGTTCTGGTAGCTTTGTTTGAACAAATTTGTGTACCAATGCAACTAGCAGATTAACAATGCATAATATGCTCTGTGTGTGGGGATTTGGGAATAGCCTTCAACTCTCGGTGTGTGACGTTTTCAATAGGGCAACATCTTCAACAGGTAACATCTGTATGTTTTATGTATGTATGTGTTTGTCTTTTGAATTTTTTTTAAAAAGTATTGATTGCACATTTCATTGAAAAAAGGCTCATCTGAATGCTCAGTTTCAAGAGACAAATTACTCTTTTCAAGATCTGGTTCAGAAAGTGCCATATTCTTTGAATAACAACTGGATATATTTTCTATGATAATTTGTAATTTTGGAGAATGGTGACTCATTGTAAATTGTTTTGGAGCTCTCTGGCTCCTTTGTGTTTCTCCATGCCTTGTTAACGTACTCCTCGTGCTCTCCAGAGATCCTCTTCACGCAGTGGCCTGGTTTTTTTCTTTCTCTTAATATTGTACAATGTCCCACCACTTACACATGGTCAAAAATTGCATCATCAATTTTATTCTTATTATAGCATTACCCTAGAATCTTCCAGGCGGATTATCATATGTTATCAGTAAGCAGCTGCTTTCAAAATAGAGCAAGGTCCCTGGGGCTTCTCTTCACAGGCAGTTTCCTAATAATGTGTTCTCGGAGGCATCTTTTCTCTCTGTTTCTCTGTCTGGCAGTGGACAACTGTTCTGAAGAGTGCTTCTTCCAAGAACTACAGGTCCAGTCTCCCGCTAATTTGTTTAGCAACACAATCAGAGCTGGTGTTCCTAGCAAGACGAATTTCACTGCTGCGTGGATACAAAAGTAGGAGCCCCAGATGCCTAGTTCTATTGCAAAGTGAAGCCTTAATTCAACAGGAAACAACACCAACTTTTCTTACTTTGGCTGAACATTTAAAATGTCTTTATAAAAAAAATAAATCATCTCATTGAAGCAGTTTCACACTGGTTTTGTGCTAAATCTTGCCAATTTCCCAGCTGCCTGCTATTCAGTACAAAGACAGGTATCATCCTCTGTTGTGCTTTTTTGACCCAGATTCTTTATTCAAATACGTCAGTGTTTGCAGTAAACAGGAATTTGCCATAGCCAAGTGCTGAGTCCTCTTGTCTTGTGACTAAGTTTTTCAATCTTCAACTAACTATCCAGCATCAGGATAAAAATAAAGCAGAGGAATAAAGCTTCAAATGCTCAATGAAAATATAAGTGAAGATAATTTTAAAAATTAATATGCCAAGTTTATAGGAAGTTACACTGAACAATTTACATATGTTGCAATTTATGGTCACATCTGCTTTGCACAATCTGCAGTCACTTCTCTATCCCATTCCCATCATAGCCAATGCAGACTATTTATGTGGAAAAAAACCGAGAGACATCTGAAGAATTTTTCTTCCCAACCCCCTCCTATCTGTTTTTCTCTAATACTGTTGTAAACTGAACTGAGTTACATGTAATTTCATAAAGCATATCTTAGTATCATCACTGTTCTTGAGCTGGATTTGTGCAAGTTTGCAAAAATAAAACAAATTCTGTTTTTTCAAAGTTATAATAATAATAATAAAAAGAAATCAACGTGGAAGCCTTTAACTAATGCAGAGTAAGCTCATACATCTCCCTGGGAGGCAAAGCTGCGATTAGCATGTTTGAATGCCTTACTACAAGTGATACTTTGTGGAAAGGCAGCACTTTTTGTGGGAATGAAAAGTGCAGTTGCGAAGCAGGCTGTTAATTAACAGAAGAGTTAGTGTAGTGTTTGCTGTGATTTCATCCTAGCTTAACAGAGCAGAACCAAACTGAAGAGCCAAAAAATCAGGCAAGCAAGAGCCTTGGTGATGTTGGTTTTTTTACATACTGAGAATTTGACTTTATACGTTATTCTAGTTCCCTGTACATTAGAGTAGGGGGCAGAAAATAGTGATGCTGATTTTAATTCAAGCTTCCATATGTTATAAGTAGGTACTTCTATTTTTCTGAGATTATTTCTAGTTGTTGCAAAGCTAGGACATTAACAAGGCACTTTTATGTTGTTGAAATCTTATCAACAGTTTAGTCTTGAGTTTTGCAGAGGAAATAAGGAGCAGAGTCTTCTCCAGTGTTGCCTACTAATCCCTCTGCCTAAGCAAAGTATGTGAGTGCTCACCTGATGTTTTGTCTGGGACATGCTTGGAAGTGGGCTACAGGTTAAAGTGAGTGGACTTTATGTCTTTGGATGTCTTTGCCGCTGACCCAGTGAAAGTCGTTGTGATCTGCCTGTTTTAAAGGTTTTGTAGAATTGCTGTGAATAAATTAGGTGCATTCTGAAATCTCCTGATACAGAACATCACTAAATACATACAGTCAGTGAAGATTAGTATTAGCAGTGCCAGAAAAACACATCTAATTTTATTAGAAAAATCCTTTAGGTAGGCAGTCCATTCCAATTTTTTAATTGATACCCTATTTTCTCACATGTAAAAAGCAGTAATATTACCATGTCCTCTTGTCAAATGAGAGTAACTGCTTAATGAAGTTTCTTTCAGTGTTAAATTGTGTGGTAATGCAGGGTTGACAAAATCAAGTGAATTACAGTTCACTGGCAGCTGAAAAGTGCTCTGTCCAAATTGTCACTGATACCGCGCTGTGGCAAAAAGACCATCTCTGTATGTGCTGCTTCATGAAATTATTTGCACTACTTGATATTCCTGGGTTACTAAGCCACTTTGGTGCCTTGCATTATATATGCTCATGTTTCAGTAGAGAACAAGACAATACCTTCACATTCTGGCAGTCTTAAACCAGACTCTTTTTTTGGGAAGGATATTGAGAAATTTTTTCTGCCTCTCCAGCCTGAAGTTACCATCTTTGCTCAGCAGTAACTGGATAAGGGCAGCAATAGCTGATTTTCTTTGATGCTAGGGTTAGTGAAGATGGCAGTTCATTATGGTCAAAGAGAAGATAATTGTTCCCAGGTTTTGCGTGTCTTACTGAAGACCCCACTCAACAGCAAGAAATGTTTGCAGGTTTTTTGCCTCTGCTCCCAAAGTAACTTCACATATTCATGGCTCTGTTTCATTTATTCTTAAATGAAACATGCTTTGTAAACTAATTTTCCTTGGCTAAAGGCCCATTTACAAGTGAGAACTTAAAACTATGTGACTGCAAATGTAACACCCTGTGCTGTTGAAATACCCAGATCTGGTCTGAGGCCAGAGAGCTCCTTTGACTGGTGGTCCACACTCACAACTGCACAGCAGACTTCCAGGGTTTGAGTAGGTCTTCTCGCCTCCAACTTTCTCGCTCATGACACAACTCTGCCCTGAAAGCATGGTTTCTCTGAGGCAGCCTTGCCTTGTGCTATGGAGAACATCAGGCCATGTCCAAAATGGAAAGTGAAAGGCCTTGGGACAGCCTGAGCAGGTCTGGGATGTGGCTTGCTCCACGTGAACTGGCTATGAAGAGGCACAGCTGGACGAACTGTAAACCATCACCCATTTCCCATTGCTGGTACCACTCAGTGTCTGAAATGCTAAGAAATACTATACAAAAAACCCAGTCTTTACAGCCCCGAAACCCATAAAGACATGTCAGTTGTATTGCAGTTATGTATTAATTGTGCAGCACTAAACATTAGCAAGAAGAGATTGTTTCATCACTAATATGGGTGAAAAATCAAGTGATGTCTTTATGACCACTTTGAACAGGACTGCAGTTGTAAGCCCAAAAACTGCAAACTACAAAGCTTTCTTGTTTCCTGTGATCAAGTTATATTCTCACATCAATGTGCATAGCAACAACTTCAGAAAACAAAGAGTCTTTGTTCAAAGTAAGTGATTATTCAGTCCTTTTTAATTTAGCATAGAGTGACCCTTTTTATTCAGAAGCTTGAACATGTCTACAAATTTTTGGAGTGCCTGAAATTCTTGGCATATTAAAATAGCACTTTTTAGAAATGAAAACAGTGAGCATAGCATGGAGAGGACTCTGGCTTGCAAGGAAGAAGAAGGCAGAATCGAAGGTAGTGCTGCTTTTTCTTGGTGCTCATCTCTTGCATGCAGCTCTGAGTCTATTTAAAAAAATGTCAGTGTGTGATGTTGTGTGATGCTAATTGTAAGGCAAAACAAAAGTGGATGTGATATTGATTAAAACAATGAAGGTTAATGAAGTAAATTCTAGGGCATAGCCTCCATACTGAGGAGGCTTAAAGTGGAAGTTGTTTTCTCAGAAAACAAACCTACCCAGACTGTGTTTATGAATGAAGATTGGTTGAACACAGCAGATGTAATATCTTTAATCTATGCTGTAAATGCTGCCATACTCTAGACTGGTAACATTATAGACTTACTGTTGGATTAGCTTTATCTCCACCTGAGGAATTCTCATGTCTCCTAGTAAGTGGTACAGGGTTGTGATGCCTGTAGGTTTCACTTTGCTGGTGGTGGGAGGTGATCATGAAGTTCTATGAAGCCACAGGGGTTCAGGCTCTTTATGCATCTTTTTTGCTTGAAAGGATATTCCTCAAGACAGAGACTCTCCTTATATCTGCTTCCACTGTGGCACTAACCGCACTGTCAGTGCTTGACAAAGAGTATGTAGCATTGCACTGGAAAACAACATGAAAAGAACTTTAAAGTGGTAGAAACCTCTTGAAGTTCGGAAAAGCCAAATGTGTGGTTTCTTCTGTGCCTCTGATTTTGCCTTATTATTCATTCATATTGTGTTACACTCATGAATGACATCATTGCAGCCGTTTTTCTAGCGGAGCAGCATTCTATTTGAGCATGACATGAGCAGTGTTCAGGACATGAATCAGTTTGGTGTAATGAATGAGGATGTTGTCAAAGAAGTTAATCTAGGAATTGACAATTGTGTGATGAAGAGCCAGGATGACTTCAGGAAAGGAAATTATGGCCTTGTGTTTAAATCAGATGAACTTGGGTCAGGAGACTTCACTGCTGGCACTGCCCCAGGGTAGCAGGGAGGACAGCATTGGGATTAGGAACTGGCCCTGGGCAGTGTGGGAAGGGAGAAGTCCAGCCGGGCTTTATCCTACCCTCTTGGCTGCTGGCCATGGGCAAGCCAGGCGGATCTCCTCCCCAAAGTTCTCAACACAGTGTGTGCAGCTGTGATGACAGCAAGTGGAGGTGGAGAGTAACTACGGGACAGGCTGAGTTTTAGATGTGTTGTCTTCCCAAGTTCCCAAGTCTAGCGGGTGCAAGCCAGTGATGAGAAATGATCATTTGCTGGTTTCTTCTCCAGGGAGAGGAGCTGTCTGTCCAGGCTGGAAGTTGTAGAAAAATTCAGGTTGGTCCAAAGGTGGTGTTGGCAGGAGGCCACCGGGCTAGCACAGAAGACAGCACAGGAAAGTTTGGAGCGGAGAGCCAGGAACAAGTGTCAGTGCAGGGCTTGTTTTAGTGGGCAGGATGTGGGTCATTAGCTTGGATCAGTGGCTTACTGAGGACAGCAGAACCTCTGGGGAGATGTTAGGAGCATGCAATCCTTAGCTGTTTAGATCTTCGTGGTTTTGTGGTCACTGACCTATGCTCTCCAACTAGCCAGAAGCAACAATCCTTTGGTGATCTAGAGATACTTAATGAGAAACTGCAGGTGTTTTTCAGAGCCTTATTTGTATTGGGAAAGGCACTGCAGATTATTAAGATATAATATAGGGAATTATATTTTTGGATGGAGAATAAAACCAGAAAAGACTCAGTTTTGAAGCTTAAATCTTTCTTTTGGGGCTTGGTGGAAATACCTGTACTTGTCAGTAGTATTGGGAAGAAGTGCCACTTCAGAGTTTGGCATTCCCAGCCAAGGTCTTGATTTCAACCCACCTCCAAAAATCACATTAGCAAAATTGTCAGAATAAGATGGTTGCACAAAGACATGCCGTGATATTGGCATAGAAATGGGATGGTAAAGTTTCCTTCTGGGTCTTTGATAGGAAAAGCAAGAAACCTGCTGGTAGTAGTTGTTGTTCCTTGCCACGTAGTTCAATATAAGCATCTTCTTTATTCATTCTAGGAACTTCTAAACTAATCTGATTACTCTTCTGTGGTTCTTCCTGCAAGACAAAAATGAGGTTAAATCCATTTCAGGTGAGCCAGGAGAATTCAGTTAATAACACTGAGCCATTTACACTGCAGTGCCAGCAGATCACTAAAATAAATTTAACTGGCTTGGCATGCCTTTGACAGGACATCTGCTGCTGAATTTCACCTGGTAACATCTGGGCCCAAGTGCTTCTCTAAAATGGGGAAAAAAATTGTCATGGAGACATAATGTCTGCATTTCTACTGCATTAAAATTCACCATAAGCATTTCGTGTACCGTTTCTCTAAGGATGACAAGGTGGTAATTTTAACAGTAAGGCTTACACTTTATCTTCCCTCTGGGGATCTCAAAACATTTTTGAAATGTGAAAGAACATTGTCATTCAGTGATCAAAATGTGTTTGCAATAAAGCTTTCATTTTCTTAGAAAGTTATAATTAATATATACGAAGGCACAATAAATTACTTTTTTCTTTTCTTGACTTTTCAGTCTGTATTGAGAATTTACCTGTCAAGGCTTACTGGAAAACAATGTATGCTGCTCTTTTCAAAAGAAAGAGATCACACCTGTGGTTTGATGTGTAAATTTAGTTTCCCCATTTGACGCATCTTTCCAGTCTGGTTACCTTAGAACACTGCAGCTTCTAAACTGATGAAGGCAGCAGTAGTAAGAAATGACCACTCCTCTTGTTTTGCTAACACGAAGGCAGTTGCACTGCGCATTGCTGAGGCATTCAGCTCCACAAACATGTTATACCTCCTTGGATGGGGAGAGTGTGATTGAGAAACAGCAAGGAATTAACAGACAGATACCAAGTTGTCATCTGGTCCATTGGAAAGAGTAGAAAATTTTAACCTGGCCAACTAGAAATGGGCAAAATGACTAGAGAAAAATAAAACATCTAATTCTTCGGTACCATCTATTCTGTATAGCCAAGTATGGTTACACAAGCATTTTCTCAGCCAGCAAAGCTGTTTTAATAAGGCACTGTTCCTGCACTGTTTTCACCTACTTCTGTGTTGTGCCAAATGATTATTTGTGGGGTTGTGGTATAAACTAGATCCAGATTTTGGGTTTAATTTTTGGGTTTGGTTTGACTCTCAAGTCAAATCACTTCAATACAATTTTCTTCAGTGTATGGTTGCATCAGCATGACTGAGGGGATAGAGGACTGCAGGAAAGAAGCAAATATATAGAAAAAAGGATGAAGACTTCTTAAACTGCATTTGTCATCACATAAAATGTTTTCTGTCTCTGCACTTTCATTTTTACAGGGTAAGGGTGTCCAGTGCCACTGTTCTGTTGTGACAGCACCTTCTTAGCAGTTTTGTAATGAAAGAGAAAGCTGAATTGTCAGAAATAGTATTATCTGCCACTACCCAAAAAGTTTATGGAAACAAAGTAGTTTCAACACCTTCTAATGAACTATTCCTCGTTATCTGTCAGGTTACCAAAGGGGGCTGCTGAGGACGTGAAAGTAATAGCATGTGTACTGGAGATGAGGATGTGCAATGTGCACGTGTGTTTGCCTGCTGTGGTAGCAGGAGCTTTGGAGTCTCAGCTGTAAGTGGCTCAGGGTCACTCACAGTTTTTAAATATATATGTATATGAACAGAGAGAGAATTTCTGATTAATTTGACATTATTTTTTATTCCGTATGCATGGAAATTTTAGTTCAGCTTCATGGCCACATTTAAAGACCTATCAGAGTTTAGAAGGGCTAGCTATTTACATTATGCATAAAACCAGAGTCAGAAACTAGCAATCTCTAAACAAACTGTTAAATTAGAAACTTTTAATTTGAATCTAACAGTGCCTTTTGAAGGTATTTATAAACCAGGTTGTGTTAAATTGAGTCATACTATTTTGCAATATTAATTTGAGCCAGATTGCCCTATGTAATAAACCAAGTTCACTCACACACAGCCATCCTTGAATACCAAATGTACATTGTCCACTCAATTTGTTATTCACCATAAACAGTTCAGGATAAACATGTAGGTAGATAAATCAAACCCAGTATCCCTGAGAATGGCAAAGGCACTTATAAAACCTTTATTTTCTTTACAGATGATTTACCAGCAGGATGAAAACATGGTATTTGTCAAACTGCTTTCAAGGAGTGGTTGAACTAAGTCCAGTTTTCATAGTGATCACTTAATTGCAAGATTTTGGATTTAATCTCCTTCAATGCCAGTATACAATAAATTGTAACTCTGTCACAAAAAACGTGTAATTATAAAGCACCTTAAAGCAGGGACATGTACCAAAATAAATGGATTAGGTTTTTACATACGAGGAACAAAAGGGACACAGAATCCTCTAAATTAAATCTGTTTGAAAGGCAAACTCAAATGAAGCCAGCAGTTTTAATCTAGTAAAGATGTAAATGGCTCTCACCTTGCAGAGTTCAAGGTAATGTTACCAGCACAAGGATAAGGCCCAGTCCTGTATACCTTCAGTCACATAAGCAGTCCCAGTGGAAATAAGGAAACCTACTGTGTTTACAGCTTGGACTACCAAGTGAGAATGTTATAGCTTGTACATAATCTCCAAGCATGGTAAACTACTTCTGGCAGATACAGGGTTTTGGCCACATATTGGCCTGGAAGGTTGCATCAGCAGATCTTTAGCACCCAAAAGCTGCATATTCCTGTCCCTCAATAGCCCATGCTGGCAGAAACTTGTAGTTTTGCTGTAGTTAGTCCTTACTAGAAAGCAGACATGCTGTCACAACTAAGCCTACATATAGAACTAGATGTTGTTTCCATTTGCTGTGGTCCTGTGTAGCTGTGGCCCCTTGCTCTGAGCTAGGGGTCCCCAAGTAGTCTCTGGGCTGCAGAATTTGCTGCACCATTTTTGGCAGTGAGAATATGTAAGTTTGTGAGTCTTGAGCCTGCAGTCATAGGAGGTATTGGTCTAAATAGCAAGGCTGGGCTTGGCCAGAATTCCTCCAGGATCTAGAAGACAGCTGCAGTGTAGGAAATGGCATGGGTAGTTGGATTCAGATGATTTCAGCTGCACCTGAGACCTTGGACTCAGTTTCTGTATATTCTGGCAGCACCCACCAGAGGAAATACTGGACACAGGGACTTTCACTCATCTGAACCTGGACTTCAGGGTACCTGCTGTGGTCTGTAGTGTGCGTGCTGTCAGGGTAGGGCTTCATGCCTGTCTGTTGTCATTGCTAGTGTTTGCTCTCCAGCCACCCTTCCATACCCGTGTCTCATTACTCCTGCTGAGCTGCTCCTTTGAGCAGTGAATGGACAGGGGACCAGTAGGGTGTCCCTCTTCCACATGGAGGCAGAAGTCCTCCTTCCTGTCGCAGTCCAGAGAAGTGCATTTGCGTTCAAGCAAGGGGGAGAATGGGCTGAGGAAAGGGAGTTTTCCCTCAAAGCTCAGGAGAGAGCCTGGTCAGTGGGTTCTCATTTTGTTATTCTACCAGCTACATGGTACCTGCTAGCTGCCACTTCATCCAGCAAAGACCTCTCCCTGGGAAGAGCCATTGTTATTCTAATACATGCTGCAAACATATTTTGTGATTAAAATTGGAAAGTGGGATTTGGAATGTCCTTAATTTCAAAAAAAATAAGACTCTTTGTTTTAAATTGAAAAGAAAAGAACAATAGAACAACTCAGTTTTCCATGAAAAAGATGTTTTCATGATAGTCTTTCAAGTAGTCTGTCACTTTCTTATGGATTTGTGGGAGAGACCACAAAGATGTCTTTTGTAGTAGGCTGTGGTACAGATTTACTTCCGGCCAAACCTACGTCTCACAGTTACAGCCCTGTGTTTTGCTAGAATATGTGAGTCATTTTATCCTCCACTACATGGATTCTTAATTTTTTTTTTTTTTTAAGTATGTCATCTGAAAGAAATTTCATTTCCACAAATAAGAAGCTCTGGTCTGATGACTCTGGTGGCAAAATTAATAACTCCGTACCTCGTTTTCTGAAAGAGCGCAGCTGTTACCATGTTCAGTCTACACTTAAAGTCAAGCCAGGTTATGTTAAAAGTCCATCAGTAAGGAGGTGGTAAGACCCACTGAGTTTTACATTATGTATTTCCAAAAGGTGGATGGCAAAAGAGTCATTTTCAGAAGTGCTGGGATATCAGCAGCTGGGGAGTGGTGTGAGGGTCGGGTGGGGGAAGAGAACATGTAAGCTGGAACTATTCCTCTACATCAACTTCTATGCTTTAGGTGATAGAAAGACTTGCATTATGTATTTGCATGACCTGAAAAGTACTGCTGAAGTATTTAGTCATCTTTGCATTTCTCTTTTGTTATTCTGCTATTATTTTTGCTATTACTAGTAAGAGTACAGTAACATTTCAGTACTGCAGTTATCTTGGTTATCTGTATTCCTGGAAGAGCTGGCTTTCACTGTTTTTCAATTGCAAGACTGTCTGGGAATGGACGATATTTGACATATTGTTAGGAAACACAGATGGGACTTTGCTAAAATATCTTCTGAAATTCAGAATATTTCAATTTGAGTCTCTAGAACTAACCAGCAGAGACCTGATGCAGAGAGGAAGGCTCAGAGTGAGGAGAGGCACTATCAGCTTGCCTATGGCTTGGGGATGTCACCAAGATATCCCTCTATTAAGACATACACACCTCATTTGAAACTTCATCTTTGAAGAAGTACTCTGGGAGGCAGTGTTGTGGTTTTGGAGGTTGGGGGGGGGGGGGTTTGTTCAGCTAACCATAATAGCAAACTACCTGTGTAATTCTTTTCTAAGTTCCTAATATTTCAGCAGCATTTATGCTTCTCAGACTTTAGAACAAAAAAAAAAAAAAAAAACCCAAGCCACACCACAAAATTATTAGGTTTAACATTTTCAGACAGTCTACATCTTTTTTCCTTAATTTTGCCATTAATCAAATATGTCATAATGAGAAACTGTGAAGCAGAGCCATTTGGAGGCTATGGGGAAAGCCCAGGAAATCTTTCTGAGTGGTTCACCATCTTTTCTGTTTAGAACACAGGGAAATCAAGGGAAACAAAGGGCAACAATTAACATACCAGGTATGTCTGATACTTCCTTTTCCCTAAAATGCCTTCTCTTTCACACTCTTACCTCACAGACATCCACCATTAACATTTCATAATCAACAGGTTGCTGTAGAAGCAGTAAAGGAGTGATTCTTTGTAGAAGTCATACACCAGGTGTTGTGCTGTTCTCCTGTACATGGTTTATAGATGCCTGACATCCTCCTTAAAGGTCTAGTTTGTGCCCAGAAGAGCCCTACCTGTGACTTTTCGCTCCACATTCCCCTGTACTCACTGATCAGAGAAGCTGGATCATTAATTTTACATATCCACAGAAGTTGTCCTGCCCTGCCTTTTTTTTTTTTTTTTTTTTTTTTTTGATGCTGCAATTTAGGGGTCAGAAAGCACAGACTTAATATTTTATTTGTGCGTCTTTCATGCCAGAAAGGCAAGACCAGTGTACCCTTGTGGGAAAGGCTTTTCATTCTGTGAGGTGCTGAGAATTCATGCCTCAGCTCCAAAGGGGACCCAGAGTAACCTTGGGGATGTCTGTAGCCTGTGAACAATCCAAACTGACATTTGCATTGCCAAGAATAATACATAATCTGACATTTGTGTATAGAATGACTGTGTGATAGAACAGGAGTTGCTGCTGCATGTTATATGATCAAAATATTATCTCTGAGCACTGGGTGGGCATTGGGGCTGATACAGGCGGTTTTATGCAGAATGAGTAGATATATATGTATATGTGTGTTGCATAGCTGATCTCTCAATGATCTTGATTTTATATTACAGTACGGGCTGGGAAAACAAGGTAGTGTGACTGAATGCTGTTGCAAAGACAGAGCTTCAGCTTTATGGAAGCAAATGAAGACAAAGAAGATCCTGCTCATGAACTCAATATTAAACAGACTTAAGACTGTTGCAATCTGGGCAAATCGTGATTCGGTTTTGGAGTAATGCAGACTAGTTCCTTTGGCAGCGTTTTGGTGTCATATCCCAGTTTATAGAAAATACATCAAACCTGTTATGACTGCACATTGGTTTTTTAAGTACGTGTGTGGACATGAAGGTGCACACTGTTGTGTGTTTCACATACTGAACAGCAGCTAATTGAGACCAGTGAAGCCTCCCACAAAGATCATTTTCCTTTTGTATCTTATCACTTCTCCTATTGAGGTGAAGCACAGACATAGACAGAAACTAGGTCTGCCCATTGCAAACAGGGTCCATTTTCATTTCAGTCACTTTCAATTGATTTCACTTCAAGGATGTGTATGTAAGTTGTAGATGAAAATAAGTTACATAGCTGAGAAATGGAGCATCAGAAAGCAATTTTTAAATAAGTTTCCTTAAGTGCTGCAAGAAAATGGTTAATTTGTATGTCAAGGGGAAAAGGGTAAGGAACAGTTAATATGCCATAGTGTGGTCCTTTTTTGGTGCTGACTTAAGAGCAATTACATTGAGCCAGGTTGGCTTCTCTGATGTGTCATTGGGTGTAACTAGTTGACTCCAGACAGTCTTGGACAGCCTCTGTGGATAGTTGTTGGGAGATAACTGTCCTATAATTATGATCTTAATTTTTAAGATAGAATGACTGCAGACAACATTTTGTTTCCTAGTAGCAAGATTTGGTGGCATGGTGGTTTGGCTGCAGCTGTGCCCACCAGGATCCTCCACGTGCTTGTTAATTCAAGCCTAAATCACTCAGTTTTGTAGTCAGCTGGACCTAAATAACTAAGGACCTGTCAGCAGTCAGGAGGCATCTCTGCTGTTTCTATTGACACATTGGTTTCACTTTTGAAGGTAGCTACTCCAGTGCAGCCTTTACAGTGCCTTCAAAAAACATTTCTATGCCTTGCCTAAGACAGGGTTGGTGGGTAAAAGGCAGGTTGTGCTTCTGAATTTCTCTTGCTGATGGGAGTTAGCGGAAATGCTTGAACTGTTCTTCCTGCTGCTTCCTGAGGTGTGTCTTAAGTGCTTTGGGTGAGCCAGTGGTGACAGGAGGAGGAGAGCTCTTCCCCAGTGAGGACTGCTGACTGTGTGAGAAGACCCAAATCAATTTCCACTGAATTTTCACTCTTTCAAAATGGTTTTTCAACTTTGCTTTAAACACAAGTTTGACCTCTTAAAAAAATTGCTTTTAAGAGGACAGACACAGTATCCTCACACTGCCTGTCTCAAGTATTTATGAGTCAAGTGTGACCATACCTATACTCTGAACTCAGAGCTCTGAACTCTGTGCCAGGAGCACCTACCCTGGTGCTTTTTTCAACTTTTATGCCTACATCATTGTTAATATTGATCATGGCTGGTGCAATCCCAGACTCTTAGCACCAGTTTGATTGGTCTCTTCCCTCTTGTCAGTCATTCCATCTCCACTGACTCTTTGCTCCCAATGCTCCCTTAGAAAAAAAACGAATAGCCAAGTTAGCTGGCTGCTGTGTCCTCTGCATTTTGCAGCATGGGACACCATCTTCCCTCCATTAGTGATGGCAGAAGTACTCTTCTCTGACTCAGTACCACATTTTCACCCTTTCTCCTTTGTCTTCTCCACATGGCACCCTGCTCCCTTGGCGTCAGGGTGCAGCTCCCACCCTTTTCTCGTTCAGCCTTCCTTCTCTGCATCCTGCTGGCAGAAGAGTCTGTCCAAAACTGGCTTAGTTGTTTATTGAAGCATGTACCCAATCTCTGAACATCTGAGCAGGTGCTGGCACCAGCATCCAAATTGGCATCAGCACAGGCAATAAGCTTACGACTGTATTGTTGTTAAGTAACCTGAGTAAAGAGGCATTTGCCCCATGCTGCCCTGTCCTGGCTTGACCCTGACCTTATAAACTGCTTTTATTACCACTGCTTAAAGGATTGCATAGCCTTCTGTCTCTTCAGGAGGTACCAGTGGTTTGAAAGCTTCATCCCAAGTTCATTTGACTAAGCTACGGTAAACATCTGTATGTCCAAACAGTTATCCTATCTTTAAGGACACTTTTTATGAAACAGAGATGCTGAGCCACATCCGACCAGCAGTACAGCATGGCATCTATTCATTGTCCAGTAGTGTTCACTACTGGTACTTCAGAGACAAACCTATTTTCATTTTGGCTGTTAAACAGTAAATTCCTACAAATTCTTTAGGGAGAAGTTCTAGTTAAGCGTGATGGCTTTTGTTCTTTGGTAATACTGGCAAGACGACAAAGCCTTGTCACATTGTAATAACCTCTGTGTGTCTTATGGTGTGTACAGTTTACTTCAAAGCTCTAGAAAAGCAATAAATAATTTCTTTGCCATTGGCCTTGCACAACTGCTGTGTTGCAGCCCAAGCTTGTGAGGTGGAAAATGAGACGAGGAAGTAAATTTGCCTAAATTAAAAAGAGAAAATAAAAAAAGAAACAAAATAATTGTTAATAATCTCTGTTAATAGGATTTTCACAGCATGCTCTACCACTGGAGTGGATCACTCTTCAGGGCAGCTTCCCTATCTGATTTAGCCAAATAGAAACCTTCTGTGAATAGCTGGTATCTTCTATGAAATTTTCACCTCGCCTTCAGACATCAGAGAGATATTGGTGGGGGTTGGTTAGAAATGAGGGGAGAGAACCTTGTTCTCTGAGGTTTCAAATAATTTGTCAGCAAAATACACCAATGACTCTTTTCCTTTTTCCTAGCTGTGAATTTTTATTTTGGTCTGTTTCCTTCCAAAAGTTTGAGTTGTTTACTTTGGGGATTATGTCTTTTGTGAAAATAACCAGGCTTCCAAATGCAGTCTGTCAAGCTTGCCAAGTTATTGGATACACAGGTTGCCAGTGGAGTTTTGCTTCTCGTATTGCCTGTAAGTAGATCAGCAGTGTGGGAGCTTTGATTTTTTTTCATGTCCTCAGCTCACCTGCTGTATTTTGCTGCGGAAAGGTGAGGCAGTGCAATACAGAAGAGGAGGAATTTTCTGGGTTTCCTTTTTGTGTCTTTCTGATGGGGACAGCGGCAAAGTGCATGGGCATCTCTTAAGAGCATGTTACATGCCCTAAATAGATGAAGTCCCAGAAGGAAGCTGGGATCTTGACTGGGGCAAGAGTCATTCTGGTCATATGGGAAAGGAAAGCCCAAATGTTTGTGACAGTTATTTAGGCTACATGACCATATGGGAGTCAGGCTATTACAGAATTGTTTGGGTCCAGCTATTGTGCATTTCCATGATACCTATTACTTCTGGGGACAATGATTTTTCTTCATTGTTTTTCTGAGAACTGTAAGGCCTCCTTTGGGGTTCTTTTTAAGTAATTCCTAGTAAAATATATGTGTCTAAACCAGCTCATTTCTGACGTGCTTGCTAAAGCAGTATAGCCCAGAAGATCAGCAAATAACACAGAATAAATCTCCAAAAAGAAAGGAGCAACAAGATGCGCAAGATTTTAAACTCTCAAAAGAAAGACCATGTTAGGGATTGCTCTGCTTGTTATGCTTATGGTCTGCTCACTCCAGTGCTCTGAATTTTAGTGGCCCTGGTCCCTAAAGCCATGTTGTCTGCTTCTGTTGCTAGAGCTGCCTCTCTGCAGCATTTTCTTAGGGAGGCAGTGGATGTTTCTTGACAATATCTGTTCTCTCTCTGAAAAAAAAATTAAAAAAATAACTAAGGAATGAAACAAAACCCAGCCAACAGCTGTGATCTGTTAGAGAATACTTCTTTAAGTGCTTATAATGGTTTGTGTGTTAACAAACACATCCATAACACAAAAGTAAACATGAGTGGCAACGGTGGTTTCCACTGTGCTGAATAAAAGCTCATGCAGGCAGGGGCATTTTACAGAGGCCTTACACTTGGCCATACGATGCACAGGTGACCCAGTCTATGACTGATAGTATGTGGGAAGTTATCATCAGGGTGACTGCTAAACTGTGCTATGGCACTCTGCAACAGGTGTTGGCTGTAGCTGCCTTTGGAAGGATGTCAGGTCAGGCTGGAGCCTGGGTTTAGCTCATTTATTATAAGGACTTTTGTCAACTGCTACGGATCATTTCAGACTGCTTTGTAATTCTCAATGGATGAGGTTGCAAATGTAATTCCTGAAAATTATATTAAACTGATCAAGCACAACATGAGGCTTTGGCTAGAATGTCTTATGTATTGCGGCTATGAACTCCTTCCTAAACGTTAAAAGCAACTGACTTAGTGACTCATCTTTTCATATATCATATCATCCATCAGATAACAGCATTTTCGGAAGTACAGGAAAAGGAGAGATTATTTCGATGTCTTCTACAGCATGCAGCATAGATTTGCTTTCTCTTTTCCCCCAGTCTCTTCCCTGTCTCCATCTCTGTCTCTGTGTCTCTCGCTTTTCCAATTTATATGGATTAAACAAGTCTCTGATTATTCTTTATGCCACTGCAAATAAAGTCATTTTCAGAAACAGATGTCGAAGGAGCCCAGTGAAATAATCCTGGAGGCAGATGCAGTCTTCCATAAGCTGCCAAGTGCATGGTGCAATCAAAGTGATGAAACAAAATAGAACAGGCTGCAGAAAAAGTAATTAAATTATAGTTCCATTGTAGAAGCACATTTTAAAATTACTGAGATTCAGAGCCCATAATGTGGGTATTATAGTTGAAAGAATACTTGCCATGGGTCATGAGCATTTTTTTTTTAACAGTTATTAATCATGCTTGACTGGAAAGACATGTGTAACCTACAACAAGCAGTGGCTGTAGTTGTGCCAAAGGAAGCTTTTGTTCCCTGAAGAGAATTGTATCAAAGGCCAGTGTGTCCTATTATTACGTGTGCAATAGCAACGTGCAGAATCTGAAACAGGCTTTTCAGATTTCAATACAGAGCACTGGAGGGGAAAAAAGAAAACAAGTATTGTATCTTTTTGAATGCTATATGACCTCCTTTTCCTCTTACCAAGTTAACTTGCTTATTGACTAAATAATAGTAAAAAAATTTCTAAAACATCCCTCCCCTCCCTAACTTCAATAAAAATAATGCCAAGGCTCTGATAAAAGTGTAAAAGAGACAGAAAATGTACAAAGTCTTGGAGACTGGAAATTAAAGAGACCTCATTAGTTCATTTGGCTCTGTTTGCTTTCCATTACAAAGTGAGACTATAGAAGATAGATTGAACAGTGGCTAAAATTCACCTCCATCTTTCTATCATTTTTAGCTAATAGGTTTTTTCTACTCTCCTCTCAAAAACTCCTGCTTTTTGTTTTTCCTCGTTTTCCGGGGGAAGGGGAGGGGAAGAGGAAGGGGTTGGGACTCTATTTATTTCGTCCTGCTAGGGTTATGGAGTGTCCAGATACAAATATGAAACAGGAGATGGTTATGCGAACATAGTTGTTTCCTCTTTCCCTGCTTCAAAGTGTAAGTTTTCAACCTTTAATGTCATCCCCAGGCCTTTTGTGTCATCAGAGCCTTCCAGATTTGACTAGTTTTTAAAAACTGGGTTTCCCTCGTTGCTATATTTGTATTCTAAATGTATTGCTTGTGTTGTAGATGTATTGTCATTTTTTTTCACTGTGCTACTTTTTGGGTTATTATCTTTCTGCTCCTATTTGAGCTCTTCTCTTTTTTTAATGTCTGCAGTCCTTCCAAATGACTGTCATTAATGTGTTGTTAATACCCTCTTCTAGTTGTTGATGTAGATACTACCAAAACTTTAGTAATGCTATTCTTAATTTTTTTAATAGTATTATTTATTTAGTAGTAACCTATTCCTCAGCATATCTTGGGAGTCTGCAGTAAGTCAGTAATTACCTTCTCTTGATCTTTACTTTTTTCTTTTAAATGAATGAATGGACTACTTTGTGGCCCCAAGACAAAGGTGGGAAGGTAAGGGCAGAGTCAAATCATTTGCATTAGCGTAGGTCCTGTCTTGTTTTCATAAAGAACATAGAGGACCAAAGTACACGTCCAGTTACATCCATGAAACTCTGTTAAAAGTAGTGAGATTGCATGTGAGTCACAAAGCTAGTGGAGCAGTGGTGAGGGGAAATCAAATGTGTGTCCTGTGTCTGCTTTAAGCATCTTTTATTGGCAGTTTCTCCAAATATGGGAGCTTTGTCAGAGACTTTATTAGTTGACTTTCAGAGTCCCCTCCTCTCACTTTGCTCTCTCCAGATTATCCCTGTGAGAAGAGGCTACCCCGTGGCGTGGCTGGCTGCGAGCTGCTGAGCTCAGTGCCATCAGTGCCACATCCAAACCTCCTTTAAAACACCTCTGGGGATGGTGACTCAACCACTTCCATGAATAGCCTGTTCCAGTGCTTGACAACCCTTTTGGTGGAGAAATTTTTTCTGATATCCAATTTAAACCTCCCCTGGTGCAACTTAAGGCCATTTCATCTTGTCCTATTTGGTTCGTACCAGAACTTTTCCTGCAGTGAAACCGTGACCTTGTGCCTCTAGTTTGTGTCTCAGTGAAACTTGTGTGAACCTGACACATTTGACATCCCTGTATCTCTTAAAAATGTTGAAAGTGGTTGGGAAGCTTGTATACATGCATGCACATATACACAGGTGTGTATGGATGCATGTATTTGTATGGAAAGGGACTGAAATTTAGACAGAAGGAAGAGATACTTCATGAAACACTGTTTCAGCTGAGTGACTGGGTGAAGCAAATGAGTTGTTTGTTCAAATATAGGCTCTTTCCTTTCTGAAGGTTGCAGAGAAGTAATAAACGGATGACTTTAGTGCTGTTTTTTCCCAGTGCTAGAGCAAGATATAGTGGCTCACTTTACAACTAGCACTTTGAAGTCACTAATAAATAAACTATTTGATTTTTTCTTGGTTTTTTTTTTTAATACTTCATCAATTAGACTGGCTTTTGAGTTTTAAAGAGTCTCCTGGTTTAAATCAGTGACAAAAATATTGATTTAAGTGGCTTAAATCTTGGCATGTGTTTGGCTCTTTGAGTATTGATGGCCCATAAAAGAGTCATTTATTGTGGACCAGTTGTTGGGTTTTTTTGTTTGGGTTTTTTTTGTTAAATCTTGTTTCAAGTGAGGCCCTGGATCTTACTGAGTTTTTTTAACTCACTGCATAGTCCCGAGTTTCACGGTAAAATCTGTATAATGCTGTATGTTTTGGCTAACCACCAGTGCTTGTGACTTTTGAAGGCAAAAAATCCAACACTCTGGCAGGATGTGGCAGCATTGCTTTTTTCCCTTTTATGCCGTTTTATGCCCTTTTATGCCCATGCTGTATTTGCAGCTGTTACAGATGTGCTGCTGTTGGACCAGTTTCTCCAAAAATTCCCAATCCATCCCTACTTCAAGGGAGCACAAGTATGGTGTCCCAGGAGGGAGCCCATGACTTACAGTCCAGAGGCTTGTACCAATCCTTTTGTAACAGAAAGATGGGAGCTCATCCTCCTCCCTTCATTAGATGCTGTATGAATTTCCCTTTCCTTAAATAACTATTTCTTTTATTAATCTAGGAAGCTTGAAAGGATTTTCAAATCACAGCCTTGTAAATAACATAATTAAGGTGATGATAAAAGTGATATTTTTGCTTGTTTGTGTCAGAGATTCAGTTATATCAATATATAATATTTTTCTGTTAATTAAGGTGAAATGTATTATTATTAACCTCTTTTCCCTAAACTACAACCATGTTTGTGGTTTGAGTGAAACAACTGACCCATGTTTATCAAACTAAATATGTCTAGAAAGCCTTTGATTTACAAATAGGTTGGACAAAGATGTATTCTAGGGCAGATATCATTTCAACACTGATGGAATTATAACAACCTAAAGATACTTAAATATCTATTTGTTCTGTGCCCATTCAGAACATACTTGATGGGTTAATGTTTTCTATTAAAGAACCTTTCATATTTCTTGTACTATGCTACTGCTATGCGGAATTTTTTCCTTTGATCAATAAGAAACTTATTTGTACTCCTGTATGTACTGACAAAGAAAATTACAAATCTCTATGTCTGTGAGACTGTTTTTACTAAAGATAAAAATCTCATTTTAAAAATCATTCTGTTCTTAATATTTGCTCATTAAATTATGCCCCGGCAATCTTTTATCATTGGCCACATATGTCATGTAAAGACATGTACCTTACTTGCTTCCAAGCATTTAACCATATTCTATGCACATACACTTTCTGTATTGAAATGTATCTTTTTATAGATGTGTGTAAATCTAGTTCACTTTCAATATCTTAGAAACAGACCATTTGAATGATTTCTCTCTTCTCTCAGAGATTTTAAAAAATGGGAAAAATAATATTTGTTTAGGCTTGACTCTCCTTTGGTGCTGTGATAGTTTGGACTTTGGCTCTCTGCTAAATGCCCAAACTTCCAGTTAGCGGGCCCCCCTCCCCTTCCCCCTTCCTTCTTCCCTTAGGGTAAAGAAAGTAAGAAAAAAAACTATAAAAATTAAAGAACCCAAAGTCAAGCAGCTTATATAAATATATATATTTACGTAGATCACAGTTATATACAGTTAAGATGCTATATACACAGTAAAAGGGAATCAACCCCCCGAAGGGATAGGGAAAGGGGAGAAAGGGACAAGAGGGAACAAAAAGGGACACCGAATAGATATGCACAATCAAACACGAGAACTAGTAAAATAACTAGTAAAACAAATCTCACCACGTCCCTTAAAACAGCAGGGTTGGCAGACACGGCCAGCACTCTCCAAACCTCCACGTGGCAGGACAGTGGACTCTGCAGGCCTCAGCCTTAGATAAGCGAGACCAGCGCAGGGACTCACTGTTCCCAAACCTCGCCGGAAGAAAAGAGAGCGAGACCTCTAATCTCCAACTCATTTATACTCCGGTTTACGTAAAAATCGTATGGAATACTGGGTACTTGGCCACTTCCTTGGTTACAAACTGGTCATTAGGAAGGCCTAGACTAAAACCATCACAGGTGCCGAGTGCATTTATTTTTAAATCAACAAGCAAAGTTATTGCTTTACTTGTTTAAAACTGTGTTAAGGTAAATGTACAAGTTAAAGGCTATTTAAAAATAAAAATATTTCATTGAGGAATTGTGAAAGTCATGCATTTGACTTCAGTGGGCAGAGATAATTTACCAAGTATAACTCAGGTTTGCAATGTTCAGGTTAGAATGTAGGGTTTTTCCAGGAACAGGTTGTGGACCAAAAATCTGTTTTTATACAGTAGGCCATTCTTGTAAACAACTTGGTGCTGGACAGACCACTATGCTCCTGGTGGTGGTGGTGGTGGTGGTGGTCTGCTCAGCTTTTCCCCCACTTTTCCTGTGACTTATATGTACATTTGTTTATTAGATTTGTTATCTCAACACCATAGGGAGCGATTAATTCAAGTTAATTGGAGTATCTGTTTCTGAGTTGAACATAAGCAAGTAAGGCCAAATTTCTATTTGAAACAAGCAACATAAAAAATCACAAGGGTTTGAGAAACATGGTGCTTTATTTGAAGGTTTTGGGTCCAGAGGATAAAGTGGCAGGTAAAGCTGATTTTGTGCTCAAAGCTATGATTAGAGCTTTAGATTATTTGGTAAATAACTGGTCTACCAAATGCATACTTTCTCTTCCCTTATATTGCAAAATGACAGGTTCATGATGAAGCTTACTGTTAATTTCATTGCTGCTATTAGGAAAGGAAAGATAGACACTTTCTGCCCTATCTGTCCTGAACTCGTCGTCAAATCCTCCTGGAGACTATGTCTGCAGAGTAATTTATAGTGGGCTGCCACAATTTCTTATTAGTGGAAGCATTTCTGTTTCATTAGTTTAGCATGGCAGCTTCTGTCTGCAGGAGCTTTTATCTGCCTGGCTTTTTCATGTAGGCAGAAGTGTTAGTTGGCTACTGGATCTGTACGGAGTATCGACATGCACACTGCAGTACTTGTTTTTGAGTTCTTGGAGAATTGTAAAGATTCTCTCTCCATTCCTACCAAGGTAATTCTTTCTGAAATAATTACAGAAAGGAGGAGGAGGGGAAAAAAAAAAAAAAAAAAAAAAAGAAAGAAAGATGGAAGATACCTTTGGCAAAATAATCACTGTGTTTTCCGTAGGCTGGAAATTGCTTCACTCAGATCCCTGATCTGTTTGGCATTTGCTAAATGCCGTGATACAATTTTTCTAAATTTCATGATACTTGATTTCCAGGCACCTAATAACATTTATTACCTGTTTGACATGTGATGTTTTCTGAAAGGATGACTTTATTTTTGCAGTGTGTAGCTGTCTATTCACACATAGAATAATATTTTGACATTAATTTATGTTAAATAAGTAATTTATCATTGACTGCTGATAGTAGGAAATTGTTTTGGGAACAACAGAACAGTGATCTTTATTGTGCTTCTGTGATTTTTCTTCCTGTAATAAATTCACAATACCATATTGTTTACTCAAAAGACTTTACAAAAAGCTTTATAAGTAGAAGAATAATAAGTAGGTTGCTGTTTGCTTCCTTCAATAAATCAAAAAGGGAATAACCAGTGCCATTGGCTAAAGCGTATACTTTTTGACTAGCATGAGGGGAGGTGGTCCATTTAAAGAATGGGACTCATACACATCAAGTTCAGCAGCTAAACATTCATCAGTTGTGAATAGAAAAAACAAGTCTCTAATCTTTTGCTCTTCTCTTCAAAGATTATTTGGCATCTAGTGATCTTCAGCAAATGAGACAGTTGTATGGAGTGAGGGCATTTCTTGTTTCAGGGAGAACACAAAGGCAGCTTCGGGGAGAACACAAGACAACCTCTTCTGTAGATAGGATAGGTTCTTCCTCTGGCAAAATACCATTAAACAGATCTGTCAAGGAAAAACTAGTGCCGCTTCACATACTCCATAAAATTAAATTCAAAAGATTGGAGTCTTGCCAGTTTTTATACTTGCTTTTGCCTTTAAAAGTTGTTCTGCTATTTTTTCATTATGTTATTTCCTTATCAATTTCACATCTTTGGCAAACCTATTACTTCAAGCTATCATAGTAACTGCAGAGCTTAGTAAATCAGAGATAAAGTCATCTTTACAATAATTAGTAAAATAAGCTCATGATTTGCTAAGCTGTGGAACTGCCTTTTGTTGGGAGCTGTTAACTAGTGGAGTAATATGTTGCTTTTTGATCCCCTTTGAATTTTGAGCTAATATTTTACAACTTTAAAAAAAAACCCACAAAACAAAAACCAAAATAACCCACACATATTTTGTATATCTGTTGGTGTACTCAGTTGCTGCTCTCTGTGACCCATGTTCAGCTTACTATCCTATTAGTTGTTATTTAAATCTCTTTGAGCATAGGATTGATGAAATTCCTGAAACCTTCTTCTCTCTAGTGTCTCTTTAAATTTAGTTCTTGATCTATTCCTGTATCTTATTACGACTTTTTTAGCAAAAACCCATTTTTCCAACTGACACACACACACACAGATTTTGTTCTGGTAATACAGAGAATTAAATTTTTCATTTCTGGATTTTTGGATCCCTACCAAATGATCAAACTACTTAGAATGGGACATGATATGACATTTTAAGGGAACCAGGTTCTGCTGGTCCTGTTCACTTCATGAAAGAGTTAGAGATTAGCATTAAATCTATCTTGGGGATATAAATAATAAGGATGTGAATAAAATGTATAATCTCATTCCTTTCTGTATGGTTCTCTAGTAATTTGGGAGATGGAACTAGTAAAGTAGAAGGATTCATGCTGCACCTGCTTCTTTAGCTGTTTCTCATTAATCAGGTTCTCCTGGTGAGGCTTCTATATAAAATTGCAGTGCTCCAAAGCCTGATTTCTCCTTTGCAAATAGCTGTTATTGGGAGATAAATCCTTTGAAGAGTTGTCGTTGTTATATTACTGTTTGATTGTTGTGGGCTACCTGTGAGCTTTTTGTTCTTGGTAACCTCACAACAATGTGGTTTAGAAACACTGGATTTTTTCATCCTCCAGTTGACACAGAAACTGAAGAAGTTTATGTTTAGCAAATATCCAGTAGTCTTCTATTGATTAAGCTGAGATGGTAAATAGCGGCTGATCATTATCCCTTCTCATCCTTTCTGAAAAAAAGTTTTTTTGAAACAAAATAATACAACTGAAAATGAGCTGGTCTTGCTTTGCATTTCACTTAGAGTTGTGGTTGTTGGGGTTTTTAACTTCTGCCAGTGTTTTTCTGTATGATAACCCTGTTTAGTCCTTGACATCCAGAGATGTTGCTTTCAAAAAATCATAAGTAACAACTGCTTAGCCCATCAAAGAACTTGAAAGCCAAGCAGTTATTTCTTTGTTTGATAGCCTGAACCTTTCCATGGCAACTTATTTTTAATTTTAAGCTTTACATATATGGCTGAATGTGTTGATTTCTGTTGATAGTGTCATCATTTCTTGTCCTGTAGTAATTTTCCTATGTTCCTGTATTCCCTCCAGTTTAAATCAAAGACTAAAATCATGTAAGTAGCATAAATCTGCCTCCGAAGAACTATGCTTTGCTGAAAGCACAGGTCCTTTCTTCTCATCTTGATCCCTGGCAGTGTGTTTCTTCCAATTCCTGGGAGGTCTTCCTCCGCCTAGAGGCTTCCGATGAAGAGGACTTAGCTACAGCCTTTTCATGACTTCCTGTGTTTCAGTTTTCTCTGTTCTTTTCTATTCACTCTTGCTGTCTTTTTCTTTTTCTTTTCTTTTTTTTTTTTTTTTTTTAGGTAATAACTTTTTTTAAGAGTTTTTGCTAAAACTCTGAACTATTTCTTCATAATACCAGTGTGTTACTGTCCAACTTCCAGTTTTCCAGTTCTTCATAACTCACGATAACTGTCTTTGTTCATCTTCAGGTTACTCTGATCTTGTCTTAGTCTTCTTATTCATCCCATCTTTTCCTGCCCCCGTGCTATGGCTTAATATCTGCCTAGCTACCCCTCCTTTGCTATGTTTCCATGTATAGTGAAAATGACAAAAAAATTACTGTGAGAGACTGGGTGTTCTTATGTTGCCTTTATAGAAATTATCTTTCTCTAAACCTACAGATATGTGAAAACTATATGACTGAGTTTTAATGTCCTCATTTAAATTAGACATGACTTCTCCTGAATGTCAGTCACTATACTTTCCCCATTCTTTTATTTTTGTTACTTTTTTTTTCTTCCAGTGGAACAACTGGAATTTTTTCTTTCGAATTTCATCTGTAGATTGTTTCTTGCTTTCTTCATAATTACATCTTTCAGTTGGTGGCGATGAAGCATCATAATTACATTCAAGAAGTTTTGAGGCCTAAACACAGGGAATACTGTGCTGGGTGCTCCAACCAGTTTAATTTTTCCCAACAGGCTCAGATTTAACAACTATATAATCAAGGTTTCACATAACAGAGCTGGCTTCCTCCTTTATGTTTCCAGGTGGCTCTTGCTTCCACATTGATTTTTCTCACATTATTCCCTGTATCAGCTATCGGAAGCTTCATTCTCTCTTTCTCCTTGCCTTTCTTCTTCTCTCCTCTTTGCATCTCTTTGCTTTCCAGCACACCTCTGTGACTGTGCAGATTCATCCCATATCACCGTGTACACATTCTCTCTCCCTCCTCCCTCCCATCCCTCTGGATCTTCCATATGATTAGCTTTCTTGGCAGATTCACAGATGTCAAATAATTTATTTGTACTTTAAACTCAGAGATCAATTGCCTGACGTCTACCTTGGTACTATGTTGATTTTATTCATCTTTGGCATCCTTACCTTCTGCTTTCTTATCTTGTGTGCCTGAAGTGGTCACCTTAGAGATTTAAAACATACATACTTTTTTTTAAGCACTGTGCAGCCATATTGTCTGCAATGGTCCGTTTGTTTTCTTGGAAGGGATTGATAGGCTTGAGGGGTAGGAAGAAAGGAGGTCGTGAGGTTGATTTTTCATGTCTCGGGCTTCAGGGAGCCATCTCACATTGCCCCCTTGGCCACGCGGATTCCTAACCTCCATGTGTGAGCATGCGTGGGAGGTGTGGCACTGCCCTTCAGTTGTATAGTTCATCTTGTAGATTTAATTAATTCACTGAAATCCCTAAGGAACTTTGTTGGGTTTTGTAGTAGTCTGATGAGCATGTAGCTTAGCTGCTTGTTGTTTTATTTGCCTGATCTACCAAAAATTATAGGAAAGCCGTGTCAGAAGTTTGCACGTGATGAATAGTGAGCAAATAGGTCATGCGGTTTTATGCCAGCTTGAGATAACTGATACTTAAAATGTCTAGAAGCACATACTTACAGATAAAAGGCATTTGCATAAGACTACATGTCCATTTTATTGGAATTTTTAAAAGGTGGTGGGGGGTTTTTTTAAGGCATTTGCATGTCTTGTTCTACCTGAAGAAAAATGTTCAGTTTTTATATGATCAACAGCAGTGAAAATATCCACAGGACAGTGCAAAAGCCCCACAGGAAGCAAAGACTTGCAGTTTGCTGGGAACTATCTGATGTGGGCGCAGTATGTTTTGCTTGTTACCTGGAACTTCAGAACCCTGGATCTTGGATTTTGTGCATTCTGGTCTAGAGTCCCCAGGTCAGAAAAACGATGTTGTCCAGCTGTCCTCCTGTCACTGCCAGCTCTCTGCTGAAGGCAGGCTAATATGAATATACCCTCACTCTTAAGATTTAGCCTTGCTAGTGACTGTATCTGCCTGCACAGTGCTCTCTGCTCACCTGTGGAGTCCACTGACATTGGCATTCATGAAAAGTGTGACACACTGATTTTTTTCAATGTCAGACTCAGCTTTCCCAGCCTTCTGTTTGCTTGCAGAGAGGCACATGTAAGCCAGGAATGTAGCAAATTGTTAAAAATACTGATTTTGCAAAGGAGAGGGAAATTATTTTACTGATTAGATATTCACAGGGAGCATGTGTATTACAGCAGTAGGTTTATAAATACACAGATGCATTGCTGTCTGGTAGGAGGCTTTGTGAAAGAAAACCATTCCCTTCCTTGTGCCATGATTTGACATCTGCATACTCAGAGAGTTCTAGATCAGCACGTTTGCAATGTTATGGGCAGGAAATTTTGCTTTAATTAGTTAAAAATAATGAAGTACAACAGTGTGTTTTGTTTTAATCCGTCTCTTTAAAACTGAAACACCCAGGTAGTTAACAGTGCTGTAGGTTTCCTTTATAAAAGTGTAAATGTTTTATCTAGAATACTTTCACTCTCAGGATAACTGAGGCAGATGTAAATTACCTGGTGTAGTAAATATTCTTTCTTCATGGTGTCTGTACAGGTTTCATATATTTCCTTACCATGTGAGACTGCCTTTTTGAATTAATTCCTTTTGTATCTCACACAGCTGCCTAACTCCTTGCAGGCACACACACTCTCAGCCCTCCCCCAGACATCTGTTTTGCTTCTTAGTACCAGGTGCCAGAGTTTTAAGCTTGTTGGGAGGAGGGACAGGAACAAAATCCTTTAAAAAATTAGATAGCAGTGATATTTTTAATTATATTTGTGATGGGATTTCATTTTTAGCCTCTGTTTTTTAAAAAAGAACACAAAAGGCATAAGCCTTTATTGCTGATTTTTTTCAGGAAAAAGGTCAGCAGATCTGGAAAACATCAGGCTTGGGTAGGGGGTGATTTGTTGTTGGAGTAAAGAGTTGTTCCAAATTTTTTTCCAAAGTGAACACACTGCTGTAGCATCACAGTAGTAAAAAGCCATGGCAGCTATAAACTTGTCTGGATGTATTTTTCCACATGGGAATACATCTCATTAGAAACATAGCTATACCTTCATCACTAAATTTTGATCCACGGAAAGTCTTAAATACCTTGCTTCTACTTGAAACACAACTGTTCTTGAAATCTTCCAAGTATGCCCTAAAGCTACCATGGGTTTCTAGAGGCCTCAGATGGCCAGCATTGCTCCCATGAAGTCCAGAATGCCGAGATATATTCTACTGTTCATGTACCGAAGTGCTCCTCTTTGGCATTTGGGGTTTGGTTGGGTTACCTTAGACAGAGCTGAGCAAAAAATGCATGGGCTGTCAGAGCCAGAACATTTTTGTCAGCAAAGAGCAGGTGAGCAGCGTGAGACCATTCCCTTTCTTAGCCTGGGAACAACCACAGTCATCTACTCTGCTCCTCGCTCTGAACTTGTTGGAAGAGACTGTTGTAGTCATCCAGTTGCAGGTTTTCCTCTGAGTTGTGGTCTAACCTTAAAGAAGCAGAATGCAGCCTAATACCTTTCTCTGCCGTTCCCTACCATCTGCCGTGGGACATTTTCCTCTCACCGTCTTCCACTCATAATGCATCAGAAACATGGCCAGGCTGCCTCTGTTTTCTGCCTTCTCTGCCACCTGGCTTCCCGTCTCCCTTTTCTCCGTCTGGATAGGAAATGCGTAATATAAGTGATAAGCCTAGAAACGTGGAATAAATGAATTTATATCGATGTCTACAGGCTGGGTGATGGATAATATGGTATTAAATACACTGAGTCCACACTGGGAAAGGGAAAATCATGAAGGAGGAAAGAGGAGTTTAAGTTGGTCTTTCTTCCTCTTTCTTCTCACCTCTCCCCAGGCATATCAGGTACTTACAGTCACTGAAGGCACAGAAACTCTCTGTGGCCCTTAGTACTCCCTACAGAGGCTTGAGAGAAAATTCTGCATCTTACAGTGTGTTTCCCACTGGCAAAAATGTCAGAAGTGGTTTGGCCACTCGCAGGCTCAGACTGAAGTGAGAAGCTTCAGCAATCAGATGAATGACTTTCTGAGATGGTCCTTAAGATAGTACTCACAGGGCAAAACGTGTAACAGGGGGAAATTTCAGTTAGCAAATTTAAGGCAGATAGAGTGGAGCACTTTTCTCCACACTGATAATAAACCTGTGAGACCAGAACTGTGGAGACCAGATGTATGGATTCAAAAGGCAATAGACAAATTCTTGGAAGAGTGGTCTGCCAATGGCTACTGAAAATGTGGGTCTGGATGCAGTCTCCCTGAAGACTGGCTTGCTGGCAGCTCAGCAAGTCCATCAGGAATCACTCCATACGTGTTTCTTGTGCTCTTTCTTTAAACATTGCTGTTGACTGCTCTCACACCAAACATGTTCAGCTAAGGTGGGCTTCACTTTAGTCTAGTTAAAGCACTCAGTGGCTCTTAAGATGGAGCTTAATCAATGGGTGAAACAGTCTGCATAGTTCCTCCAGCATTTTTAGAGGAATGATCCCATAGGTCCCTCCCCTAGTTTTGTCCCATGCCTGGGCAATCTCCACAAGGGTACGGTAGTCTGCCACCTTAATGAAACACTGCTGTACACTCTGAAACACAAAACGGTTGTCCTTAGGAGTGCTCATTAGCCAGTGCATAAGCACGGCAATTTTTTGGGAAGCTCGAAGATGCAAAGCTAATAGGGTTGTTAGAGAGGATGGGTAACAAAAAAGGGATGGTTACTGAGAGTCTCGATGTCTGTTTAAGGGCTTTATGCTCTATGAGATAAGCCTGAAAAGGACAAAACTGAATAAGGAGTTGCTAAGCCTTTTCTACTGTGGAATTTGCCTACCCTTCGTAATATTCCTTCCTGCCCCCATTTTTGTTTGTACTGATAAATTTCTTTGAATAAATAAACTCATAATGCATCTTGTTTATCCCTTCAAAGCCAGCCCTTGCAGCTTTCATTAGCATTTTAGGATATTTATGGCTTTGTAAATGACTGAAAATCTGCAATTTGTCACTAGGAATTAAGAAAAATCTTCCTTCTGCTGAGGGCTGAAGCTCAGCTTTGGCCTTTGAGGGACTGATCCACCTCTGGGCCTCATAGACAAAAACAAAGTCAGACAGTGCCCAGATTTACAACAGCAAGTGATTTTTAGTTATTCAGATGTCTTTGATAATGTGTCATCCACTGTTGCTGGCAGGGATCAGTGTTTAGGCTCAGAATTAATTTCTCTCTAGCTGGAGAGAAAACAAAAATATCTCTTTTGCAAGAGCAAAAAGAGAGAGAGGTAGTAACAAGGAGAGAAATGAAAACAGCACAAGGCACGTGTAAAAAGTACGTGCATATAAATATCTATATATCTTATATACACACACTGCAAAGGTTAAAGCGCTGTTCACAAGAAAACATCATTTTTCACTCTGCTGTGCTGTACTTTCGACTTAGAAATACAGGAAGTTAAGAAAATTTTTAAGGTTCCAAAATGGAGTTTAATTGCTGAAGGGCTAGAATTGGATGGGGAGGGATAACAATCAAAGGAGCCTTTTCAACTAAACCGTAGTCCAGAAAATCAAAGGAAGGAATGTTAATTGGTTTGTACAACATGATATTCTCAGTTCAGAGTAGCTTCAGCCACTCAATGGTACTTTTTTCTTTTTCTTCTCTCTCTGTAGGTTAAGTGAATAGAAAAAAAAAAAAAAAAAAAAGAAAAACGAAGCTACTTTCAAGTATTGAAGATACAAGGCCAGGATGAACACGAAGGACGGAAAAGTGTCTGAAGGAGGTCTCAATGTCACGCTTACCATACGCCTTCTCATGCATGGCAAGGTGAAGCATTTACTGTATGTTGAGTGTGTGCAGTTACCATCAGAGCTTGAGAGTAACATTGACAGAGTGTCTGCTCCTCCTCTGACTGGAGTCAAAAGTACAATTGCCATGACCAAGAAATCATTCCCTGCCTTTCAGAGGACCCTACTGAAATTCACACTGCAGCTTAAGTTCATTAAAACAAAACCCACCTGTAACGAACCTGTTCTGAGCAGATCCAGCAGCAAAAAGGGAGTTCTTTCACTGATAGTTAGCCAAGTTGGGCAGACCATCGCACAAGGCTGACCTGCATACAGCTCGCCTTTCTTGTCATTTGCTGGGTTTTGCGGGGGTATTTTTGAGATACCGGAACACTGACTTGTGTGAAATAATTGCCTCAGAGTTACTGTCTATTTGTGTTGAATGCAAATAGGATAGTTCTTCATTATTCTGATGTAACATGTTATTAGAGTGAACCCCCTGATATAACAAGAGTTTGTCCAGGTCCCCTTTGGGTTTGTTTTGGAAGACTGTCATTTAATTTCTGTCCAGCACAGCACTTAAGCACGCTGATAAGTGTGAAATCTGCGCCACAGACAAAGTGCCAATTCAGTATTGTTGGACTTAACAGTCTGATCGCTGCTTATTTCACATTGCCAGATCACAAAATGGGCTTTTAATTAAAAAAACACATTTCATAGGTTTTTTTGTAATATTCTCATCAGGCAACACCAGGATTAGGGAATGAATGTTATATAAAGGAGGTGCTGTGGGTGCTTTCTTAACAGGGAACACTGAACCTATATATGTATTATTCTGGAGATTAAATTTTAATATATAAAAATAAAAAAGTGTTTTTACTCCTAGAATTTAATTTTATAACTAAAATACTTTTACATTTTAAAACAGTGGAAGTTTTTAACCTATAGCATGAACACACCCATAGCACAAATTAGAGACTAAGGTATCTCCTTTTGTATTTTATGGAGAAGTATGAGGGGGTACAGCTTAAGTTTGCAAATTAAAAATCTCAGAAATTAGGTTATGTCAGATCAAATTATTTTTTTTCTCAGAAATGATCCAACCATTTTGTTTGATTTTTTTCCCCTGAAATATTCAGCTTCAGGCAGGCATCTGGTGTGTAAATCTGCATCTTAAATAGGGATCTGTCAAACAAATTTAATAACATTCTCTCTCTTAGAAAACCTACCTAAAATCTGTGCACGTGTCTGTGCTCAAAATTAGGTCTTAGGGGTTGATTCTACTGGGTTCTGGTCCCAGTCTATGAAAGCATTTGAACACATGCTTGTCCCACTGGGTATAAGCCGCCCTACTGGTTGCAGTCAAATTCCCATGTGCTTAGATGTTTTTTGCTTTGGTTTTTTTTTTTTTAACCACTGTCTGACAGCTCTGCTTCTTTCAAAATTGTGAGTAGTTTTCAGGACGTTTTACTTAAAGAGTGGGCTAGGATTATTAGGGGTTTTTTTAAATCAGAAATTAAATTAGATAAGGCTTGTTTTCTCTGTTAAACATCATTGATTGTGTGTGCAACCGCTTATAACAATAATGGATGTTGTTGTGTATCCAATCTTCAATGCATATGTAGCCCCAACCCATAAAAGCAACAAAGTTCAAATTTTAACTGGAATTATACCATGCATCCTCAGTTAACAAGGCGTGGTGGGTATATCACTAGCCCCACTATGCTCTAATCATGTATCCTATTGTGCCTAAGTATTGCAAAGAATACATTAAATCAGACTTTACTTTGGTGATAAAAGTCAGACCCTTATGGTTTCTTTGATGTAATTTCTATGATTTAGGAGTAATAATACAGAGGAATGAAGGATGTCTGAGTCAATATGAACTCAGTGTGAGAAGACACTCTGAAAGCTGTATAAGCCTCTGAAAAAGAAGAAGCAAATTTCTAGGCTCTTCCTCAAGACTTGCTGTGGTAATGATATCAGTGAAAATCGCTGATCTCTAATTAGTATTTCTAGACAAAACAATTAACTGAAGCAGAGCTTGGTCTGTAAATAACTGGTCAAAGCTTGAGAGAGAAGAGGGGAAATAAAAGGTTTTTAAAAATAGCAGCAAACTGTATTCAGTTATTTTTGAATTAAGCTAATTTTAAAATTACTTATTTATTGATGTCTTTCATGTAAATGTGAGGGTTTCTCCCCTCTATCTTTAACTCTCTGTCTGTAAACCTTAATTTTCCAGTGTACCTTTGCATAGAGAATTTATATGTGTTTTTTGATATTTGCATTCATGTTGATTGAAAATCCATAACTTGTGCTACTGTGTTTGGTTATCTCAGCTGTAAATCCTGCAGACTTAAGAAATTTTCAGTGTATACTGTTAATGTGACTTATATAGAGGCTTAATGTCAAGGATGGACATCTTAATTAGGCAATTAAGGTAAATTCTATACCTGCAGACCAAAAAAATTGCAATTTGTATGAATGGACAGACCTCTGCAAGATGGCAGGGAATAAAAAAGCAACAACAGCAAACAAAATAAGTAGCAAAAATAAAAGACATTAGTATCTGGTGGAAGGAAAACAAATGGGAGCAGCACTGAGTCTGGGAGAACCCATGGCCAGTGCCTCCACAGTGCAGGTAGAACACAACTCATCAGCACCTGTGCTTTGTCTTGCTTTGAGGAAAGAAGCAGCTGTAGGGCCAGCTGAGTTGCTGCAGGGTTTTGTGCAGCCTTTGACTGAAAAGGCTGGGAGGACCAGCTCAGCTGCTCACCCGCTTGGGAGATGCCAGCTGGCAATAAGGCAAGGCACAGTCGTGATATTCTCAGAAAAATGTGGTGTTAAGGAAGGGCAGCAATTGATTTATCTATGGAAGTGGAAAAAGGGCTTGTGTGGGCCCTGCAGAAAGCTAACCACTGCAAGGTATAAAAGGGCAACCTCAGGATAACCTCAGTGTTTCCAGGGTCTGATATGAAAGGTGTCCTTCTGAGCCAGGACTTCAGAGATTTTGTGATGCTATAAGATGAAAGGCCTAGTTTTCATCTTGTGCCATGTTAGATCAGTAAAAAAATTATGATGGTTTGACAGCCTTGAAGAGAAACCAGGAGCTGCACAAAACATTTGTAATACTTTCTTGCAGTGAATTAGAGGGCAGGTGTTAGGGAGGATGCTACAAGGGCAGCGCTCAGGCGTTCTTTACATCCACAGAGAAGCAACTGTCAGTGTTTGCAGGAAATCTTAAAAGCAAGATTAGGAGGAACTTGTTAGGTGGATGTGCGAGGAGGGGAGGAGGCTGTCTGGGCACGCTGCAACATCCGTCACTGAAGGTTTTTAAGGACAAGTTAGACAAAACTGAATTCATCCTGTAAAGCTGCCATGGCACTGCAGCCTTTGCTGCTCAGGACCTTTTTGACTGAGTTGCCTGAATGGTGCTTCGTAGAGGTCAGGAAGAGGAGAGCCTTTTGAAGGATATGCAGAAGTTGGATATATAGAATATACTAAATAATGCAGACATGTGTTTTCATCTTTTATTAATGAGAAAGATGCACCCTGTTAAGAAATAAAGCTGTTTTATGGATTTCAGTAGAGAAAAACAGAGAACATGGATTGGAGCTATTTACAATGCCTGCTTCTGTATTTTCCATCCAATTCCTGCTGTTTCTTGAAGTAAAGTAAGTAAAATCTCTGTGTAGGACAGAGATGTGAATGGATGTGGGTATTTTATTATCTTTGTCTACTTCAAAAGTAGGCAGGATTGGAATATTGCAGGGATTGCAAGATTTCTGCTTCCAGCAAAGGCAGAAGTGGCAGTATTTACCCAGATCAGATCAACATTTTTGAAGGACTTAAGGAAGACAAACTGACTGTATGCTGTCAGAGCCGTCTGTATGGAGAGGCAGAGCTCAGACCCCAAAAGAACTGTGTCTTTTTTTTTCCTTTTTAAATTTTTGTGAAAATAGAAATTCTTTTTGCTGTCAGCATATATGTATATAGAAGGAGTGCGCTCCATGTTTCTCTTTTATCATTCCTTGCTCACCTTTTGCTGACCTTTCTATTACCATGACTTGTGGCTGGTTTTTTTCCTTGCTTACTGCCACAGGTAATGAGGTAGGAAGACTGTGGAAAATTGTAGCCTTGCCCATAGTTATCTGTCAACATACCTTAGTACTTGACATCTGTAGTGCTCTTGTTCTGATTTTGGTCAGTTCATGCCCAGAAAGAAGTAACACCTACTTTGACTCTACTGGATAATGGTTATGTGAATTTGGGCTGGTTGGGTTTTGTTCACAGTGTTAACAGGCTGGTTAAGACCCTAGAGACTCACCATTAAAGGTTAATTTTAGATGTGGATGGTAAGAGACTGTGCTGGTAGAAAGATCTTAAATCTCAGAAAAGCAGCTTAATGGAGATTTAAAAGCCGGGTCCATGAGGTGGAACCTGAGAAAAGGTTCAAATGGGCCAGCATAGAAAGGCCAGCAGGGTTACAAATCCACTCCGTCTGGGTCTCCATCTCATAGTGGTGGCACAGGAGTGTCTGCTTCTTCCCTCCAGTACAAGCCTGCAGAAGAAATAATGCATTGTTTCCAAAGGCACTGTGTGAACATGTGCACTGATGAAACCACATTGGGTGCACTGAAGTCTGTAAGAAATCAAAGTAGAATGTAGTAATGTATGGCATCTGAGGGATCTTTTAGAGGAAGGGAATGGAGTTCAGAAATAAAAACTAAAATGAAACAATGAAGTTGGATGGTTAGGAAGAGCAAGGAAATAATTTACAGGTAGGATGAAGGAGGGAAGGGAAAGCTGGCAGGGAAGCAGGACTCTTGCCAAATACTGAGAGGTGTAAATTGGTGAGTTGAGGCAATTAACTGGAGAAGGTAATTTAGAAGATACATGTTCAGTGACAGGAGGAAATCTGGAAAGCATGAAAGGTTGAAAAGCATCAGATGTGGCAGTGTCTAGAGAGTGGCACATTTGGGATATGCCAAGTTGGAGAGGAAAGCTATTGCAGCAAAAGTGTAAGCAATTTGGGATGTATGGCTTTGGTGCATCATGGGGCAAAGAGACAGTAATTACCTTACTGTTACCTTCTGGCAAAATCACACCTGCGGTTCTGTGCTCAGCAGCAGATGCCACGTTTGTGAGTGATGTTGAAGACTGAGCAGAGGGGGAATTCACAGAAAAAATAACAAAAGTTTTAGGAGGCTGAAGAGACTGTGTCTAGCTTTCTTCAGACATTCTCATAAATACCTGGAGAGAATAAATACAAATGTAATGGAGTGTAGTTATTTTGAATGCTGCAAGTGCTTGTAGCTGGAAATAATGGGATAAAATAAAATGTTGAAAATAAATCCTAATAACAGAATACCAATAGAAATTCCTGGTACTGAGATTTTTCATGAGGTTCTGTAAGTCTCCCATGTAAATTTTAAACATGTCTGGACAAGAGTAGCACATGTATTATTAGGCTGCATAATCTGCATTGATGGAGGAAAGATATGATGGCTGAGTGGAGTTTTTCTGTCCCTGACACACATTGCTCAGTGATATGTTTCTCCTAGATGTAGCAGTAGTGAATTAGAAATATGTACCTGCAGCCAAATGTTTGGGTTTGAACAAAACCCTATGAGTACCTTGATTTTTAGATACTAAACTTACAGCTTAGTTTTAGATTCCCTGAGGAACTCAGGGTGTCTGAGTTCCCATTAATTTTAGCAGCATTAGTGGACTTGTAGCACTGGAAGTTCTGCTTACTGTGGACTTAGATCCAGCTTTTAGTGGTGACTTTCAGACATGATGATGATTACTTTATGGTGCTGTATGTGCTATTTTTTACAAGAAAAAGAAAATTTAGATTCATTAAGTAATTGCTCACATTGAACAGCTCAAATACAGAATAAAATCTTGAAGAAAATTGCCATTTTCATCAGTACAGATAATACAGTTTTAGTATCAGGGATTTCTTTTAGTGGGCACTTTTTGTGTCTCCTTAATTGCCTCCCTGAAAGAGTGTAAGGCAAGTAGAGAAATAAATTTTCTCCATCTTAAAGTTAATGCCCTTCTCCCTTCCCATTTTTTCTTTTATTTTTTACTTTTTAAAATACAGAATACAGCAATGTAACTTCAAGAATCACTTTGTCAGTAATATAATCCAAGCGGTAAAATGTCAATCAAGCCAGTGTTTGTGCTGTTCTTTCCAGTTTCCATGAGCGCTGTCAGGGTATTATGAGGATTGACTGTCCTGCCTATTGTTTTGTTTGCTTGCATTACTGTGATACCTAAGAGGTCTAGTCATGGAACAAAATTCTGCATGAAAATACACAACACAAGAAGAGTCTCGTCTCAGTGTGTTTGTAGTAGCAGCCAAGAGTCTCTTGCTAGCCTAAAAAACCAACAGAAAGGAGAGAGAGAGTTCCCCCAGCCCCCGAGCACTGTGTATCCCTGAAAATAATCTCCATAGCTGAATGTTCCCACTTGTACCAAACAAAATCTCTTCATTGGTCCACAGTTGTAAAGAACTGAGACTGCAGAAGGCATACACCCTACTCAGTGCTGCTGCTTCAGCATCACAGATGCAGGGACAATCAAAGGGACAGAACTGGTTTTTTGGATTGATTTTGTGGGATAAGGCTGTGAGCTTTGGTGTGAAATTGAACGTAAACTTAATACCCATCTACAATCAAAAATAAGAAATGTCCATTTGCACGGCTGCCCAAAACATGCTAGATAGACTCGTGAGAGATGCCTAACACTGGCATTTCCATCAGGAAGACCATGATTTGTAGGTTTCCACATACACTACCACATTTGTTAGCATGAGATCTATCTCAGTAAGGGCTTGGACTGCAGTGCCTTACTAAATTAGGGCTGTTAGCATCGGACAGTGACTACTGAAGCATCACCTAGGAACATGAGATCTCACATGTCAGTGAGGCTAATCCCACGTAATCCCAGAACACAAACCAGATTCTCAGTTTATCTGAGGCAGCCGTTTGTTCCCTGAGGTAGACGTAGACACATTACGTCATGTTTCCCCAAAGTGACTTTTTTTCCAATCTCCAAAAAATGCTTATGCCCCTCATGCTCCATGCAAACACGGTGTTCAGAATGTCTTCGTGGAACATGTTCCTGGGATCTTCCATGCAAGCGTATTCATGACTTTATTCAAGTATTTGCAACTCTATCCTCAAAGCAAGGTGAAGAGAGAGAGTTGAGTTATGTTATGCCTCTTTATGGATGGGAGAAAGACAAGTGGTCTGGGTCTGGAAAACTTTATAAGCCCTGCTGTCGTTTGCTGTTGCCACGACTCCTCCTGTCCCCCACATCCCATGACAGATGTGTTTCCCCACCATGGAAGGCTGTATTTCTTTCCTTTCAATGCTTTTCTAGCAGGCTTTTTTGTTTGTAGAGTCCAGCCATACTGGTTCTGCCTTATCCTTGCTCATAGAAAGCAGGGAAGCATATACAATCAAAGCATTGCCTCATGGAATTTCAGGCTTTAGGATGAGACCTGTGCTTTGTCATATGCTTTGAGGTGAAAATATATATTTCTATATTATTTCTTAAAGACATTTCCTTCTAAATGTGGCTTTATCTCAGGGATTCTATGAAGCTTTTGTTCCATTTGCCCCGTAGCACTGATAATAAAAGCTGCATGCCCATGACAGTACAGCAAGACCTGTTCTTTTCTATGCTCCTGCAACGACTACCTGTTTTTGTTTTGATTTTCTAGGGCATGGTAATTATTAAACTGACTTCACACTTAGAAAATATTAGGGAATTTCACACTTCATGTTTACAGATCAAAGGTTAATCTTTAAACCGAAGTTTGTAACCATTTGTTAAGCCTCTTGTTTTCTTAATGTGACTGATTTCTTTCTCTTATTATTCAAAGGACATACATACCAAATAATTGATTAGGAAATAGCTTTCTTCTACAGCCTGTTTTGTATCTTTGTTTAGTTGTTCTCACCATCAAGAGCCCTGGCTGCCAGCTGATGCTGCCTTGCCTTCACCACAGATGATGCAAAAACTGCACAAACATCTTTCTGCTCTTTAATGGGCCCACCACTCCCCAGGTGTTCATTAAGAGCAAAATTCATCCCATTCATGTGAATAATGTGTGCAAATAATACTATATGCTGCATTTCAGCATGAAAGAAATCAACCCTTGTTTTTAGCATTGCTCTTCCTCGAGGTATCTGCAATGTATCAGCTGGTTGGCTTGCAATAAATATACTTTATTGATGCTGAGCAGTCTCCCAATGTTTGTTGTTGAAGTTCACCTCTTGTTGTTTTATCTATTTTATTAGAAATACTGTACTAAAGAAAATTGTAGTGAAAACTCACGCCCCCAGGCTTGAGAATTATTCTCAGGCTATCTGAAATCAGCATGTAGATTTTCCTGGGATTTTCCAAAGGGACTCTTGGAGCACAAATGTGAGACTGCCCTGCTTGAGGTGCTCTCACCAGGACATAATGCCCTTTGTAAAGCACTACCTGGGCTAAGTACTCAGCACAATCTGAAACTCAGGCCCCTTGCGTGAATCTCAGGATAGGCATCCCAAATTGCTGTCATTTCTTGAAGGAAAGTTAATATCCATCTGTTTAGTGCCTGCACATATATACGGACTTGACACACAAATATACATGTGTGAGTATACACATGTATCAGTGGATGTAGGCAAACACACACTTGCAGCTTTTTTGGAGTTGTCCCATTCATCCAGCGTGGTTGCTGTGGTGCATCTGCTTCTGAAGGGTGGGTGTTTATATGCTGAGGCCAAGGAGCCGGGGTAATACTTTTAGCTCTGACATGAGTCTGCAGGTTGGCTTGGACCTGTCTTTCTCCCAGATGAGTTTTAGTTTCCCCCCTTTATAACTTCTTTTTGTGAACTACTTTTTGATCTGCTGTTGAAATGTGATTATATGAAACTCAGCGATTGTTGTCATATAACTTATTTTTCTACTATATTTACATGTAGATTGCTAGTCAATAAATAAATCTGAAATTGATCATAAATACTTACCATTAGCTTATATTCCTGAGCACTGGAAAACAGCAAATAGTTTGGGAGTTATTAGTATATTCTAGCAGGCAATTATTTGCTACTGCAGCTAAATCAAACTCCTGTCTGACCTGCACTGACACTGAATTTGACATCAGCTGTTGGATTGCGCTCACCAACCTTTGCATATGTTAATGTCAGTTGAGGCTGCTTCTACTGCAGGTGAAGAAAGCCAAAACCTTTGGGAGTACGCTTCTCCTCTCCCTCTTTAGGAGCAAAATGTCCTCCATTCTCTCTCTCCCTGAACTTCAGAAAAGGCTGATTGCCTGGTGTACTTGTAATGAACTAGAGTAGGTGACATACATCTTATGCAGTTAACTACAGCACGTTGGTGCCTGGCAGATTTAGAAACATTTTCTAAAGGTGATAAAACCATCAAAATAACCTTGGCTAGAAATATTGATAAAACTTGAGTGTTGTAAAAATGATGTTGAGTATCTCATTTAGCAGTAAACTTATTTCAAGGTGATATAAGAAGTTGTATGAAACAAATATTGGACTATATAAAGAAACATTAAAGGTTTGGTGAAGTAGCTTTGGTAGTTTGAAGAGTGAGGTATAAAGAGTGTTTTGATTCAATCTGTGGCTGAAATGGGTTTCCTGTCATAATTGAAAACATGAACTACTGTCACCAGTAGTTGTCACCACTACTTTCTAGGAGCTTTCCTAGAAACAGCTAAGCCCCAGAAGAGTCTGAAGCAACCCATTTCAAACCATTCTGCATTTTTATTTGTATGGATCAAAATTCTGAAAAAATCAGAAATGTCCATGCAATGTTAGTGCTTCTCTGTGCCCCTGCGACCTTACCCCACATTGCCAAGCAGAATCCCAGCTTCCAGTGTAGAGGGAGAGGTGGCTATTCTTGGAAGTTTTGAAATTGCCTGCTTATAGAATAAGCTCTAAAGTCACCCTTTGAGGAGGGGAAGGTTTGAAGTACTCTCTAGGATTATAGTGATATTTGCTAGCACGTTCCAAGGAACTGGTCACCAGACTTACTGAAATATTTTTTTCTCAGTGGGGTTCACACTGTTCATTCACTCAGTCCTTCAGTAGCTTGTATTCATTAATAAATACTGAGGTGATAATCAGCCAGGTAGAATTCCTGTCCCCACTGAAATCCATAGCAAAACTCCCACAGAATTCAGTGGAACAAGCAGCTTTAAAATCCTCATATTTTGTGCTCTATTTTTCATGTTTTAATACTCCTAATTTCCATGTTGGAAATGGACCATCTTTTTTTTACCAGTGCTACAAACAGTTTATTGCTTTTTTGTTTCTAAGGCAAAGTATTTTTTCCTATTTCCAAGGAAGATATCTTTGTATTTATTAGCCATGACCCATCCATACATTTCTGAAAAAACAGCATCTCTCATTAAGACCCAGGATGATCAAATGGATAAGAAAAGATTTCTACTGACAGAAACTTGCAGCTTCGAGACCAGGCCTAAAGATTCTAATGAAACTTCGCGTATACAAAATCTGAAGTTATACCATGGACTGAAATACAGTTGCTTGCCCATAGCAACTGAAACCCAATATGCTCACCCCTAGCAAAAGGTCCTTCTACCTCCTAAGAATCTGTTTTATGAAAGTAATTATTTCTGAAAGCTAGGATTGAGAGAATGGAATAAGTTTTCAAGGTAAAACTGCTGAATGTGCTAAGTGGGCAGATAGGAACTGCCAGACACTGGGGAGTTCCCAGGCCTTACTCTGTGTATTGTTTAAGCCCAATCAACAATTATAGGCAGGTTGGCAGAGTTACAGTGATAATGTAAAAAAATGGTAAGATCTTAAAAATTTGGGGGAATGGGTGTCCCAGATTTGTGTCACTTCTAACAAAAAAAGCTGCATCTCATTTTAGAGCCTACACATCATGCTGGTACGGCTGTCTCAGCCATGTGATATAAACCCATATGTTAAGATAAAATATTAAGATAATTTGATAACAAGACCGCAGTGAGTCTGCCTCATTCATTCCCATTTTCACAGAGCTGCTGCTTTGTGTTGTGTGTGCAGATGTACAGATGTCTCACAGTCTCTCAGATGGAAACAGGAAGCTTTAGCAAGAACACTCACACAGCTGTGTGATGAGTAAAGGTCTACTGTACATCAGCCTGCAGAACTACAGGCAAAGCAGATACCTCTGGAAGATTTGCAGCGCCTGTCTGGACAATATCTGTTCTCCGATCAGTATGTACAAGAGAGCAGAATGCCATCTTGGAAGAGCAGTTGGAAGGGAAATAAAATAGGGAAATGAGAAACAGTGAAGTTTGAAAATAAATGTGAAAAGGGGCCTCACTGGATTGAGCCATTTTTTGGCAAATAAGGCACTGACTTCAATGGGTGTAAGGCCACGATTGAAGAGCCATGAGGGTTGGAAGGGACCCCACAGGTCTCTAGTTTGACAACCTGAACCAGGCAGATTCCGTTGGAATAGATTACGCAGGGTCTTGCCCAAGCTGAGTTCAGACACCTTCAAGGATGAGGATTCCACAGCTTCTTTGGGTACCTTTTCAATGTCCCGCCATTCCCACGGTAAAAAATATTTTCCTCATACTGAGTAGGAATTTGATGTAGTGTGCTTTCCTTCTTGCACATTGCAGTGAGACTCTCCCCTCAAGTCTTCTCTTCTTAAGAACAAATGCAGTTCTCTTAGCCTCTCCTCGTGTGTCCTGGGCTCCAGTCCTCTGACCAGCTTGGTGGCGCTGCATTGGATTTATGTCTGGGTGTCCTTGTCTGTCTTATATTAGGAGCCCAAAGCAGGACACAATCCTCTAGGCATGGTCTCACAGAAACAAGAAGACAAGAATCATTTGCCGCTGCACTGCTGATGCAGTCAGGTACTCAGGTTGGAGTTGTGCACTGGGGCTCTCAGGACTTCTTGTGCAAAGCCAGTTTTAAGGTAGCAAGTTTTTGTCCTGCATGGGCTTTTTCCAACCCAGGCATGGGACTTTTCATTTGACTTTTTGCCATTCCCTGAGGATTCTCTTAGTCCATTTCTCCAGTCTGTCTAGGTGACTCCAGATAGCAGCCTTGTCCAGCAATGTGTTGACTGTTCCCCAAGTCTGGTGTTATGTGCAGATTTGCAGATACTGCAAAGAAATCATATGCCAAGATTCTTCACTGGGATGGGTAACTTCTCACTGAAGTCTTTACATCTTGTGAGCAGGATGTGAGGAGTTGCAAGCACAAACAGCTTCATGGCATGAGCTTACAAGCAACTGGTGAAAAATAAGTATTAACGTCACTGCAGGTAGTTCTCTACTGCAGAGTTAAGTTAGTACCACTTTATCACTAGTGCATCATTGGATAGAGCAATGGAGGACAGTTTCTAAAATCTTACACTTTAGACTGTGTTTTAGGATGAACCACACTTAAGGATATAGACTGAGCAGGGGGAAATGGTGCATCATAGGTCTGGGACAGCTCAGCCATCTGAGACAGTCTTCAACGGTTGAAGTAGATTTCACAGTCTGTGTATAGGAGAGGAGTTTATTTTCCTTTAGCTGGTCTCTCCATCAGATGATTTCCAGTCTGGTGTCACGGCTGCATGATTTGTGTAACATGTCCAGACTACTCCTGTTAGAGTTAATAGTTTCATTTTTGCTACCTGTTGGTTTTATTCCCCAAGCTTTTAACCCTTGGGATGTTGCCAGAACTGCCACATTGTTCCCCTATTGTATGTTCACAGCCACGTTTCTCAGTATTTTCTTTCCCTTCGGGGAAAATTGTAGGAGCCTAGCAGCAATTCCCAAATCCCTAAAAAGTGATTAGCAGTTATTGTTCCGTAAGTGCCTAATAGGGAGATTAAGACAGGCCACCAGGTGTTTACACAATAACACTTGGTAGCGTGGAAATTCAGCTCTAGCTATTACATGGTGTAAAGGGGGTAAATGCCTGCCCTTGGAGAAACCACCAATTATTTTGATGCTTGTATTACACCTCATTTTCTCTAGTAGATTGTGTGGTTCGGTTATTTCTTAACTTTTCATTACCTGGTAGGGATTTGTCTGTGTTTCATTGTAGCAGGATTGATCTGTAACCACAAGATCAGTTTCTGTTAAAGGTGTTTTTCTTGCACAATCAGTTGACTGCAAAGCTGCTTTTTTAGTCCACCCCTTTGTATCTAACACGGCATATTTGTACACGGGAACAATGGAAGGGGGCTATGCTTCACACTGAAGGTTTGAAATAAGTGATGGCAAAATAGCTTAGAAACTAGAGCTTCTGCAGCAAATTGTATCATTCACAGTGTCTTTTTTTTTTTTTTTTTCTGTTTCAGGAGGTTGGAAGCATTATCGGAAAGGTCAGAAAATTACTTTATTTATATTCATGTCAAAATATTGCATATCAGTTCTCTTTTTTAGCCTAGGCTAACATTTTTTTCTGTTTCTTTAACAGAAAGGTGAGACAGTGAAGAAGATGAGAGAGGAGGTAAGACAAGCCTTGATGTCTTCACTTGCCTTTCTTTCCAGCTCAGAGAACAGGGAATTCAGCATGTGCAGACTGATGCTGCCATCAAGTGGGCAGTTAATTTAACATCACCGTTCTTTGCAAGCGGTGGTGTATAAATATGCTGGCCTAAATTAAACACTGTTGTTAATGTAACCTCCTTATCGCGGCAGCAGTCTGGAGTCTTTCATTCCCACAGCGATATGCCTGCTGCTGCCTTATCTCAGGAACAGCTTACCAGCATGATTCTGTGCATCAAACCCACTGTATCTTTCATTAACATACCAACATCGGTCCTGCATGTGTCTTGGCCTCCTCCTAGACAGTTTCCAAAAATCTGAAACCAATCATTAAACTGATACACGTCGAGTCTGAGGGTAGACACAAGCTTAGCAGAGCTGGAGACAGACTTGTGTAAGGCAAAGCATCCCTCTGTCGTGTCTTGGCAAAGCCTTAACTCTTCCTCAGTTTGCATCTCTTGAGTAGGATGTGGGCAGGGCAGACCTGCACACCTGCCATTCACATCCTTTGAAAAGGTTGCAGACACAAAATGATTAACTAAAACAGGGCACTGCGTAAGCCTCAGTCTCCCCAGTGTCCACAGGCTTCTTTCCCTGCCACAGAGCAACCTGCACTATCTATGCTCAGGTGGAGGTTACAGACCCACACTGTCTGCAAGGCATCACATCTTGCCTGGAGATCTGCATAATTTTTCTTCTTTGAAGCTACTGTTAAAAGTATAAGTCAAAAGACTAAATTCTACTGCTTAAAACTTTAGGAGTACAGTGTATAGAGGATGCTTCAAGAAAAGTCAGTTTGGTTCTAGTAAAGCTGCAGTACATTACTATGTCAGCTGCTTTGTTGTTTTATCCACTGACAGAAGGTCTGTGGCAGGAAAATGTCAGAGTATTTTAGTAAAGGAAATTGCGGACATCCATCTTTAAATATACACAATAGGGATTTCATTGTCAGGCTGACTGAGTTCAGAGCTCCTTTTTTGACGATAAGAGCTTTCACCCATGTTTTCACACATAAGTTCCTTTGCTAAGACTTAAAAAAAAAAAAAGGTAAGAAAAAATGTTTCCAGTATATTAGGTAATCCTGCCAGTTGATAAAACACTTTTTAGTTGAATTATTAATTGTGATCATGAGCAGATATCTGTGGATATAAATTGCATGCACAGAAGGGAAACCATAATTGGAGAGTGTTCTTGGCTTCTGAGTTAAACATCTTAGAGAAGAGTTATGAACCTTGATTTGTCTTTCAAGATAAATATGAAATGTTCTTTTTCCAGTTCTGGAAACCTACTCTCATGTACCTGTAGGCAAAAGATGCTGGGTTTTTTTGTGGTTTGGGTTTTTTTTAAAATAAAGGAATTATAAGCATCTTTATATCAGCACAGGACTAAGAGGCTATGCCTCCACATCGTAACTTGGTCCCCCTTTAAATTACTACTTTCTTCAATACTTCTTTAAAAGAAAAAGGCAACATTTCTTTTGGCTTTCCTGACAGATGTGGCATATTGCATGCCATCTTTATGGTATGAAATGTAACTCTGTCTTTGCTCTGTCATTGGGGAAATGTCAGAGACAACTTCATGCCTAAAGAAAAGTACAAAACCCTCCGTTCTATGCCCAGGTCTGTGACAGCAAGATTTTTCTATCAGTAGTGTTGGGCTTTGTTTCTTTCCTGCTGTGTGTGGGTGCTGTCATATGGGGAAACACGGTCTTTTGCTGTAGAGAAGCAGCGAGGGTGGGAATAATGTCTGGAACACACGGCACATCAGGTGCTGCATGGTGACCCTGAAGGCAAAGGGCCATATTAACCCAGGTTGTCTCACATTTGCTTCAGGCCCTGATCCCCCCTGTGGATGAGTTGAGGCTTCAGAGACTTGTTAGGCTGCATTAACACATTTCCATGCCTGAAGCCTCAGGGTTTAGAGTGGGTCTTACCTGAACTGCATTTAATCATTATCTACACCGAGATACTCTAAAATAAATAAAAGTCAAAATACAAATACATAACCTCCCCTGATTTAGGGGTTTTCTCTGTGCTGCCACAGTAGCATAAAGAGGACTGAGTATACCTGAGAGCCATCCTGGCTTGTCTCCAAGGCTTATCAGTGCATATTGATTGACTTCCTTCACATGAGACACATCCCTCTGTAAGGAGCCTTCTCCATAGTGTGAGGTAATGCCCCTGCCTTTGAGACTTGAAACCAGAGAGGTGCATCCTTCCTGGGAGATGCTGATGCCCCCTGGAGACAACCACCTTGTCTTAAATTCTGCAGCTGCAGTCCTACTTAAGGTCAATCCTGCAAGAGGGAAGGGAAGAGACTTGATTATGCAATTATTTGCAACTTCTGAGTTACAGAGGTGCAATTTGCATATTGCAAAGAAGGCTGTGTAAGTATTTACTCTGACAGGATCCTGCTTCCCGCAGTTAGATGAATTTTTGAAATGGGATCAGTTTATGCTGAAATTATATGATGTTGGGGCTGCAGTTGTAGGGGAGGGAATTAGATGTCTCAAGATATTCCTTCCCAAACTGTATCTCTAATCCTGCTTAGTTTGCTCCCTGGGAAGTATAACTTTGAAAAAATATTTGTTCTTTTTGACAGAGTGGTGCTCGAATCAATATTTCAGAAGGCACTTGTCCAGAGAGAATTGTGACAATAACAGGCCCAACAGATGCAATTTTTAAAGCTTTTTCTATGATTGCACTAAAATTTGAAGAGGTAAGCAAATAAAATATGGGGGGGGGGGGGTATATCTCTTCGAGTTGAAATACAAACAGTGTTTGAATTTTCTCATGTTTGTTTTAATGTTAAATAGGATTTGTTTAATGTTCTATTTAATAGCAATGAAAGGGGTTGTATTTTTATAAATGCTTTTGGCATCAATGCTGAAGAAAAATAATGGGTCAATTTACAAGCTGTTTGATCATTTCTTTTGCTTTTTGGAGGCTTCAGGGAACAGCACTTGCTTTTAGTAATGTGCACTAATGGTAGGAAAAATGTCTTGTAAAAATTCTAGTCCCATTGTGGGTTTGATTTGAAAAGAATAATTGCCTAACTTTTGACTCTGTTTTTATGTAAACCCACTTGGTATTGATGTAAATTTTAGATAGGTCAAAATGACTATACAACTCATTTAACAACAAAATTTTTTTATTTTAAAAACAAACTATATGATTACCAATTACCATATTTAAAGTTTGGCCTTTAAAATCAATTAAAATAAAGGCACTAAGAGATAGTAAGGCAAGAGCTCAGTTCACGGTAGAATAATTGTTCTGTGCAGATACATACCTAAAGTGCTGGGATCTTTAATCAGGAACCTCACAGAAAAGACAGTAGCGTACCAGAACATGAACCTTGGTCACTCTGGAGAGGATTTAATTCCCTCTACTTTTGAAAATCATATGTCTAGTCCAGGCATCTCTCCTGTCATTTCTAGAGACAGATGCTCTTGCAGAAAGCAGTTCACCTTTTCCTAAAGGAAGAGCCTGCAGACAGGTGGACTGAATCACCTACAGCAGAAGAAGGGGGCTGTGTCTCTCCAGAAAGGATTAAACTAAACGGATGTTAATCCCTTTCTTAAGAGTATTTATTTGTCTGAATCAGTGAGGTTAGTCTCCACATCTCTCCATAGCACTGCAACTGTAGGTCTTTTATAATCTGACACTTTCTTTTCACTCCTCACCTGAATTTTTTCATGAACAGTTTATGCAGCTTTGTTTCTCTGTGACAGCATTGGCCACTGGTATAAATAATTCTTGCCTTTCCATCCCTGAGGATTCCCCTCTTGGAAGCGTTTTTAGAAACTGATTCTATCCCCTCACATTCCCTCCCCCCTCTCATGACTGTAGTAGTCCCTCTCTACCTATTTCCAGTTACAGTTTGTGTTAAATATTTGCATTAATTGTGGACAGGTTGCAAATGAAGTTCCGCAAAGGCTTATTTGACTGGACTAACAGTGCCCCATCCTAGTTATCATGATAACACATCCATACCACTGCTGGAAATGCCTCGCCTCTTACTAGCTTTGCACACAGCCATGTGCCTAGTGGGTATCCCCAGCTCCTGCTTGGGTGTTTTCACCTCTTCAGTCTTGGCAAACATTCCTGTCAGTCCCCAGACAAAGGACCTTTTTTTTTTTTATTACTGCAAATATTGATCCAATTTATATTTCTTCAATCCTTCGTGGTTTTTCAGATCTTCCTGTGTGATATCCCAATCTTTCAACATGTTGATAAAATATCTTGGTTTTGTGACATGGCACATTTTACAAGAACACTAATTTTTTTTTCTTGCCTGTTATTAATGAAATAATAATGATTTTGAGGTTGAATCCTTCAAAACCACAAAAGTAATTCTGTCTAACCCAGTTTTAATACTACCTATTGTCATCTCTTTCTCATCTCTTACCCATCTTGAACCAATCCCTGTTTCTTCTAGCTTAAGAGGTAGCTTTGTGTGCAGTACCATACCCTCCAGTCCTCAGAGTCCTGCAAAGAGCCATCTCTCTGCTCTCTACACGAAAAATGTGTTCTGCATACGGCCTCATCCTGAAAAGTGCCGAGGGAATCATTAACACTGATAATCCTTGCCAGTTCCCACCACAATGAGTACCCAGTGGAAATAATGCTGCATTTTTCATAAAAACATCAAACACTGCACAGCATAAGATCCCCAGCCTACCACCCAACGCGATGTAGTCTTTGAAAGTGCTGTAGCTAGCAGTAGGAGAAGAAATCTGAAATTCAGGCATCTGGATGGATTTTATGTGTATTTGCACTAGCAGATTTTAGAGGGTAGTCTGGACTCTTCATACAAGTATTAGCAAAGAAGTATTGGCACTCCTTGCAAATCAAGTACTGCCATTATAAGTTTTGAAATATCTGTATTTAGTTTTAACATAATTAGTTTGTGGTATATTTAAAAGAAGAGCAATAAAGAAATATGCCTCATATAATCACTTAGGTTTCCTGTAAATCTTCCTGTCAATAAAACGAGATAACTGTAACACTCTAGAGGCAAAATTAAGTACTGTTTCAGAAATTACAAATAAGGTAGCTACCAAATGCAATTTTTCATGCATCGCTTTTTGTTGGAGATTTTTTCAGCCATTTAAAAAATTCAGTCCAGTTCTGGCTATTGCATCTACATTCAAACAGAAATAAAAGGTGCATGTGTGAGACTGCTGCTTTGAGGATTTTTTTTTTTTTTATATTTGTTGTGTATGCCCCGTGAAACATTTTGACGTGAAGCCCTTGGACCCTTAATTTCAGCCCCTACAGCTGTATACCTGGGGATAAGGAAAGGTCTAGGAAGACATGGAAGCCTTGGAATGCCTTTCTACTGTTAGTAAAAATTTCAAAATGTGTCAGATAGATAGAAAAAAAAGAAAGGTTGTGTCCTCTTTGAGGTTGCTCTGCAGCCTTGTATCACTCTGCTTTGACAACCTTCCTAATAAAAGGTGATTTTCTAGCAGTCTTAGATGAATTTCCAAGCTCAGCAGGTAATTACATAAAGAACTTAAGTATTCACTGCAAAGGAAAAAGAGAGTTGTTAAAAAATGACATTAGCCCAGGCAGACCACTGGAATTGCAAGAGAGGACATTTTAGAGCAGTCATTTCTGAACTGGAGGTTGAGACCCAAAAATGCAGCTGGAACTTCACTGGTGAGTGGGGCAGCTCTGGCTTTGCTTTTAAGTGTATAATCCACTGGAAGCACATGGTACTTAAGCACTGGAATGACCAGCAGGTACAGCTCTGCTGGCACTCCCAGCACTTCCAGGCTCCCAGTTAGCCTGTCCAGGCTGAGGAGCAGCCCACCAAGCAAGCAGAAAGCCATGCAAGGTCCAGCTCTAGTGTCTGACAGAGCCCTGAGGAAATGGATGCAGTGCCACAGAGCCCTATTAGCGAGCCTTTGGTTCTGAAGGAGATTTTTTTCTGCTCATTTCTCTTTTGTCATGTTTTTAGGCTGGAATAACTCCTTTATGTGCTTCACACTGCTGAGCCTGCATGTTTAGATTTTGCTCTTTTTAAATGATGAGGAGAAAATAAAGAGAACACTGGCTTTCAGTTTTTACAAAGTGCTTTTGAAAGCACCAAGTGCAGCAAAAGCTTTGAGGCCAGGTCACAGATGATATGGAAGTAGGAGACATTATCAGGGTTGTGTGGCTGAAGAGGACTATTTACTTACATCTGGATGATCGTGTGCCTGCACCTGCCACAAACACGATATAGTGAGATGGCATTTTCCAGCTGAAAAATCGGCATGACTTGGCCTTTATTTCAGATACATGGGTGCTGCAAAATTCTGTTATCCCTCTCACTTTATTTTGGAATGCAATCTCTCACTGACACAGGCACTAAACAAAATGTGAGTTACTGCTGGCTTGCAGAGGAATGATTTGATACCTGTCTTGTCAGATACAGCAGTGCTTCATTCCGTGCAAGATTATTTTTCTTCTCTTTAAAGCTAAGCAAGGTCATCCCAAGCCATTTCTTGGACAGAAGAATGCTGCCATCAGAGTTGGGGAGGTACTGTAGGGATCAGTGCTGGTGTTACTGGGCTCCCATACCAGTTCAGTGAGACATACAGAGTTGCTTGAAGTACGAAGTAGTTTGTTGGATTATTTTTTTTTTTTTAAATTGGGGTCCTGATTGCACAGTATAGGCACTTTTTTTTTTTTTTTTCTAACAAGTGATAAGCAAGAATGTAGGGAATCATATCAGCTCTCTCTGCTGGAATTCTTGTTGCATCACAAATGAGTTAAATTAGTACAAAATGCATGTTTCCTCATTCCTGTCCAAATCTTTTGGGTAGCATTTCTGTGAAGGGTATAATAGCTGTGCCATGCCACCTCACAGATGGATGAGACAGTCTTTCCACTTCATAGCTACTGTTACCAAAACACATTGAGATTCTTGGGAGTTGTTGGACAGGTGCCATGCAGCTTGTGGCTTTTTATTTCTGTGATCCTGAGTTCCCTTAACAGCATCCCATTGATCAGTGGGAAGATAAGCTTTATTTTTCCTCTATGATGAAGCCTTTAGAGGGATTGTTTTGTATTGCCTAGAAGATCTTCAGGAAACAAAATATATTTAAAACAGTTTAAAGCTTGTAACAAGTGGTATATTGAGATGCTCATGAGAACATATAGTGTAGTCTCACTGGAAAATGAGATACATGGATGTATGTTAGATTACCTGGATACAGGCAATTGCTGTTCTGCTGAGCATTTTGTACTCTGGTTACATGATGGAAAGCCATGATGGAAAAGATTTTGAAACTGGGTAGCACTACAAATGCTTACAGATCTGCTACAAAATAGAAATTATATTTAGGGGGCAGCAAAATATTTATCAAACTAACCTGATTTTTTCCACTTCAGATTATTCACAGGTTCATTGTCATTCCCCTTTTTAATCTGTTTCTTTTGTATCAAATCTGGGAAGAAACTCTCTGAAATATAAAGATATATGATACAGTATAAACATTCTAATTGAGGAGGTGAAAAAGAAACCAAAACAGGACTTGGAAGCCTGTGAACACAAAAGCCTCTTTGCCTTTTTCCATCTGTTTTGGCTGGTCTAATGACAGACACCTCCTCCTTGAAGTCTTGCCCTCTGATCCCACAGCATGAACCTGCAATGCCAAAGAGCTGAAGGGTTCCTCTGGCACAAGCCACTTGTGTGGTTCGTGCTTACGGTGTATCACCGGCAGAGCCAGTGGTTTTACCCACCACAAAAAACAAACTAGGACTGGTTGCACGCTCCCCAGGTCTCCGTGGGCATTTTCTCTGAGCCCTTCAGTGCTTAGCAGAGTGACAAATCCCCTGCTAATGCTCAGCGACATTGTGATTACAGGACATAAACGCTTCAATGACGAACAGCACGGTGACAAGCAAACCGCCCGTAACACTGCGGCTCGTCGTCCCGGCAAGTCAGTGTGGATCCCTTATAGGAAAAGGAGGTTCCAAAATCAAAGAAATCAGGGAGGTAAGTAGGTCTTGGGATGTCTGCTGGGGACACTGGCTAGCTCAGCATCCTACTGCAGTGTGCCCTGCCAGCATCACCCACTGCACTTTGCTCATCACGCCAGCATGAGCATGTGCTGAGTGAAAAACCTGTAAAAACCTGGCTGTAGGAGAAGCAGCGGGTCCAGCAGCTGGACCCTTGTAAACTTTCCTTGACACTAAAGACCATGTGTGAAATAGAAAAACAGCTTTACAATAGGTAAAGTCCTTGATGCTCGGTTAAGCAGAGCAACAGTGACAGAAATGGATCTTCAAGTTTCTCTTCAGGCACAGTCCCTTCCCCAGCAATACTCAGGTTATCCAGGTCAGAGAGTTGAAGCCATTTCCAAATTAGTTACCACAATTGCAGACAGAGAAAGGCCCAGGTAGCACTGGGAAGTCCAGGTTAGTAGACCTACTTTTTAGAAAAATAGGATTTTCATGCTCCTATTCTGTTTCTGCCTCACATTAGTGTGCCACAGGTGAACTGGTTTCATGTATTCTGAACACATACTGGGGTTTTTTTTAATCCAAACTTCAGCTAAGGTATTCACTTAATGTGCTAGCAGCCAATTTTTCTTCTAACCAAAAAATGCAAAAAAAATCATACTGTGCCACTTTTAATTCTTCCATGCATTACTGTAACAATATGGTACATGCCAAACCAAGGATTTGGTGTTTGTAATCAGTTGTACTAGAAAATTAGGAACATGCTTAGTTATATAGAGAAAATCTGACTAGGAAATTGTAGAAAAGTAGATTATTATTCTGAAGAAAGTGACAGTATTCCATCTAAGTTTGTATTCATTCCAAGAGAGGATGAATATTGAACATTAAGATAACATGTTGATCCATTTTTTTTTATTTACCTGTGTCAAAAGAAAACTTTTGACAGGCTTTACCAAGCTGAAACTTCCTTTTTTATCTAAAATGTAGATTCAAGACAGTAGGTTTTATGGAGCTTTAAATTGTATTAAAATATGGAGCTTTTTTAGTTGTATTAAAAATTGGAGCAGGCATGAGTGTGAACTATGTGCTAGTGAGTACTTAGCTCTAGGTTTTGCAGCTTGGATTTTAAGTATGGGTAACTCCATTGAGAGTACTGAAAGAATGCATTTAGAACACAGGATTTTAAAGGTAAGATTGATCTGTTGTAAATTAAGTGACTGAAGTGCTTATCCTGGTGAGCACAGTGTCAAAAGCAGTTACCTTTAGTCTAGTACAGGGAAGTAAAAGGATAGTGTTTGACCACATAGGTGTTTTGATAAGGCTAATGTAGCAAGAAGTCACACTGCACGTTTTCTGAAGCATTATGGACAAAATATTACTCATTTTTTCGTTACTGACTTATGACCAAAGTCATAGAATAAACGAGACTGGCCCTGGAAGCAAATGCATAAATGACTCTGGTATTTGACAGTCTTTTGTGCTAGATGTACAGATACCCAGAAATGTCTCTTAAAATGCAAATACAATCAAACAGTGAAAAAAAGGAGCTGCCAGCCCAAGATGGGGTCTAATTTCATCATCACACAGCACACAGAATGGCAGTTCCACGAGGGATGGTCTTTTGTGTTCAGTCGTGCATCCAGAAACAACATGTAGGGTTGCAGTACTATTTTCAAGATAAGATTACAAAAAGCAAAAGAAAAGAAAAGAAAGGCATGATGCTTGATCAAATTATGGAAAAATTCCAAAGCCTATTACAGAGCAAGGAATTGATATTTTGGCCTTAAAAAGCAGTAGTGAACAGAAGATGCGATCAGTAATTTAATCAGTCTTTGGAAAGAAGAATAACATGTGTTGTGTGTAACCAGCAGGAAAACAACTTAACTCCTTGCTGACTGACATGAAGTCAGTGGTTACTGAAAATACTTCTTTTTTTTTTTTAATAAAAGCCCCAGATACTGCATTACAGTGACAGTCAGGAATAAACCTTTTTTTTTGAATATGTGAAAGACCTAACTCAATATCAAATGCCTGGGATTTTCTGTATGAGTTGAAAAGGTTTTCCATGTTTGTGAAATAATGTCAAGATTTGTTTTGTCCTCCAGTATTCTCTTCTTTCTTCGGGTTTGTTTTTTGTTAGTTTTTTTTGGTTAACTAACACACATTGGTGCCAAGATAAAATTTTAAAAAAATAAAAAAAAAACCCAAAGTGGCTCATTACCTCTTTGGGTTCATTAATTAGCTAAAAGTTGATGATATGCATATATTTAATCAACACTAATTATAATTTAGAAGTGGTTCTGTACCATCCTGAAACATAGCATAAGGCAGCCTCAGATTTCAACTACAAACACAAGTCAGCCATCAGTAGATTAAAGAGCCATTTATCTGAGACTCAATCATTTGATTACCCAGCCTTCTTCAGTTATTGGTATTTTTTTCCTTTCTTTTTTTTATTATTGAAAAGTACTTCATTTCACCTTTTTCATTTTTTAGTCAGCATTACAACTGAGGGTTAAAAGACTTCTCCTGAAATTCAGGTCACAGTTGGATTCATTAGCAGCTGCTGAGGACTAATCCTCCTAGGATGGGAGTGCTGGCAAATTGGCTTGAACAGGAAAATCCATGTCCTGCCGGACCCCAGCTGCCCTGTGTAGGGATGAGTTTACATACGCGCACGCTCTAACCATGTGTCTGGCGAAGAACGGACAAAAAGTTTAGAGGTGAATGACTGGGTTTGTAGAGGTGCCCTTTCCTTGTGGTGACACTCCCTTTGCTCTGTCTCTGCTCAAGTCCACAGGAGCCCAGGTGCAGGTGGCGGGGGACATGCTGCCGAACTCGACGGAGCGCGCCGTGACCATCTCGGGCACCCCCGACGCCATCATCCAGTGTGTGAAGCAGATATGCGTGGTTATGCTGGAGGTGAGCGAGCGCTTGCCGTCTCACCTCTCTCTCAGGAGGTTCTCAAACACAGTGTTAACAGTTTTCAATTGCCATAGGCTCCCCTGGAGTACTACCTGCCCTTCCTGTGCTGGGAATTTCCAGAGGGCTCTGTTAGACTGTGCCCTTAGTGGTGTTTGAGATCCTCTGGCAGCGGGAATTAGCAATCAAAGATCAAGGCTGTCATGTCATTGTCAGACAACAACCAGGTCCAGCACGGAGCTGCAAATTTCTGAGGGAAACACATTTTATTCTGATGCAGAATGGGGAAGAAAAAACCTAGGTCTTGTTTTAAATAGAAATAATTCCAGCTAGTCAGGACTTTCCTTAGCATCATGTCATTGCGTAGGGCCAGAATGTTTCATTTTGGTGGCAGTTTTTTTAGCTCTTAGATTAAATGATACAAAATTAATTTATATAAAAATCCTCTTGCTGAAAATGCCCATAATTTCATGCAAGTACATTTCTCAGCTGAATGGAAATTTGTAAAAAAAAAAAAATTTAGCAAATCAAAATTAAGTATTTTGACCTAGTAATTTTTGACAAGGGACATGAAACATCTCTGCTTTTTTATCACATTTTCCACTGGAAAATTTTCTGTGTTTTTTAGGTTTGGTTTGCTTTTCACATAAGTCTAGTCAAGGGGTGTCTCACAGTGACCTCGACACCCTACTGTTTTGTTATTCTTTAAAGAAGGGAGAAACAGTGGAGTGTCTGAGACAGCACTACAGATATTGGCTGTTCAGAAGTATGCAGTGCATCAAAATGACATAGAGCCTAAATGCAAATAAAAGCATAAAACCTAATAAATCCACAGTGTTTTCCTGGGGAAAACTGACTCTTCCTTCAGTTTTTGCTGGATTACTGTGAGGAAGGAATTTCTGTATAAAAATGCAAGAGTGCTGAGTGTAGTCTGTTGTCTAAGTGACATTGGTGAAATAAATAGTTATTTAGTAAAGGAGAAGAGAGAAGGCACTTCTCAAAATCAGAGAAACACAATCCTATTATCCCACAGGTACAGCCACTTTTTAAATAGCCAGTTTTCACTGAAGAGTGCTTAATTTTAGGGTTAGGCAAATAGCAAGCAGCACAAAGAGGACACTGGCTTAACTTGTTTCAAAACATTTAAGAACACGTATGTGCTCTAATTTGCAGCATAAATTTAATTTGGCAACAAGCACTTTCATTGACATGCAGTAGCTAATTATATGATACCAGTTAATGGACTCACAAATTGTTGTAACCTTCTCTAGTTGTAGTCAGCACAGTGAAATCAGGGTACCATTCTACTAGGTGTTCCACAGACAGCCTGAAGCCTTTTTTGCAGACATATGCTCCTGCTTTTCTTACGAGGAGAAAGTTAGCCTGAGCCAGGGGTTTCCCTTTGGGTTCTTGCCTAAAAGGGAACAGGTCCCCTTTTGATGCATTACAAAGGCCGTGGTTATACTCCTGCTGAAGGTGAGAAGATTTTCTCCAGCCTTCCAGCTCAGTCAGACAAAAGGCAGGATCAGGCTGGTTATTTGGAATGGAACAGCTGACTTAACTGAGTTGGTAAAACACAAAACCTTGATGTGTAAGCAGTGTGGGAAAGACTGATAAGCGGGAGATGGGCTCTGTGTTAGCAAAGCAAGAGGCCAGGCTGGACTCTTCCAAAACATTGACAAATTTCAAAATTGTGCCTGTGTTTCCTGAAATGCCTTGACATGCTTAATTAAGCTTCATGGCTTCATCTGACAGTGGCAGTAATGAAACACAAGTGTCAGGCACTGCCTGTTTTGGCTGTGCAGTCAGTCCTCTTCTCTCCCCCTCAAAGCCCAGACAGGAGGCCTCTGGCGTTCTTTTGTTCTGATGGGGCGGAGGGCAGGGTGGGCTGGGGTGGGCTGGGTTAGCTGCATGCCTTGTTGTCTGAGGTGACCAAGATAAAGAGAGATTTTATTAATACAAATCTGCTTCATTCTGCATTTTGATTGCTTTGTGTTTTTGTCTGCAGTCCCCACCCAAAGGTGCCACCATCCCCTACCGTCCCAAACCTGCCTCTGCACCTATCATTTTTGCAGGTGGCCAGGTAAGAGCAGACACCATTTTGGCTTCAGCTGGAAACCACACCGTCTTGGCCCAACCTCAGCCAGCGCCTGTTAGTTTTCAACTTTTACTCTTTCTTGCCTGGTATAGTATTGATGTGCTTTGTCTACTCTGTGTGCTTACAGTTTGCAGGACAGGAGAACACTGCATTGCAAACTTGGTGCAAAATTTGATGACTGGTAGTTTACCAAGATCTAAAATTGAACTCCGTAATTAAGAAAAGTTTGCCCTTCTGTGAATTGAGAGTGAATTGTCCAAATCAGATGCTCGTTGAGTAGGACAAATCTCCTTATTGTAGGGGTCAGTTTTTTGACTGACTAATTTGTAGCTCCACTAGCAGTATAAGCAGTTTTGTCAGTTTTCAGAGATAATCAAACAGCAGGACATCTCTGCTCATGAAAGGCATAATTTTTCTCTCATAGTTTTCATACTTTTCCGGACCAAAGAGTGCGTTTTGCAGTAAAAATTTACACACACATAATTTCTTGGGACCAAGTAGAAATGGGGTTCTGAGATTGCAGGAACTACCTACATGCAAATGTAGACCTTACCAACCACGGCATGCAACAGCCTGATTGATACCATGAGAACAGTGTTCCTATTTCTTTTTTTTACACAAGGAATTTTTGATGATTCGCCCTTCATGTTAAGCTATATCAGTCAGGGTTCTCATCTGTCTTTAGAAACCCATGTGCAATGTGATTCTTCTGTGTCTTTCGGTAATGCTCTGAAACGTCTTCAACATGTGGCTGAGATGTAGCAGAAATTTCTCTGCCATCATCCATTGCAGGGGGAATGCAGCTGTAGTCACTGATAAGCCAGGGATAAGTACTCTGAGAACAGCATGGGAGGCTCACAAGGGGACCTGTATAACCACCAGGCTATGAGCAGTGGTGGAGCAGTGAAATGCTGCAAGCCCTGTCCAACTCAAGGGGAAATTGCTCCCCTAAACCCAGCCTAAAGGAAGGCCTGCATATCTCTACACAGAATTCATATTGTGTAGGCAATTCATATTGTTCATATATTCATACATGCACATATGTAAAGCCTCTCTGGCAGTAAGGCACCCCCACCCAGCCAAATCTTTTCCCCATGGTGACATCAAGGCCTTGTTTTAAGCAGTTACCCCGTTACTCACCTACATGGTGGAACATCTGCAAGTGGGTTCCACCTCCCATCCCATCAGGCCATCTCAGGTAATCATCCTGTTGTGGGGTTGTGAGCTGCTGTGACAGCAGCCCTAGAGACCATGTCCCACCGAAGGCAATTTGGAAGTCATATGAGAAGCTGGACACTGGGTTCCTGGTGGGGCTGGCTGCACAAGGTGCTGCTGGTCTTGTTGATATGATGACTCATGCCACCACAGTCTGCTTGTAAGGAAGCTCCTGCACCTCTCAAGCAAACACCAAAACGCCATTACTCCTGACAAGCCTTTATCATGAGCTTTCTCTGAATTTTTTTGTCTCAGAGTTTTACTTTCTAGTCTGTAAGGGTACGTTGTGATGTATATGCAGATTTTTTAACCTGGATGTAGTATCGTTCCTTGTGTTCAAACCTGCCACTCCTAGTTGTCTTCAAAATAAGAAACCTGCTTCCTTAGTGACCAAAGCTGAATTGAAGTTTAAAATAACTTGCCAGAAATTGGCCTATGACTGAAAGTTCAGAATAATTTACTCCATATATATGTTTACACTGCAGTGCTTTCCTTTAAGAAATATGTGTATATATATGCAGCAGCCCATTGTACCAGTATTGTAATTGCCACTGCCATCAAAGACTGTCTGTGTATATGACTACTCAGAAGTATTGAAACTGTTTGCTGGAGGGCTCCAAGCAGTTTGTATAAATAATTGAAAGTGTCCTGTTTTCCATTCTTAATAGCTCTTGTCATCTTCAGTTTTATCAGTTAAAAGAGTGTTCTCACTTTTTTAATGCAGTCTTATCGATGTGAGAAAGAGTGTTAAGAGACAGACACTTTCTGTGTGCTTTGAATTTCTGTGTGCTCTGGCAAAGGAGACTTTTTAAGAAAATGCCTAAGGTGTGTTTGGACATCAGTATGGAAAGACATTTTAACCATGTTTCATAAGTGGAAATGAACACTGAAAATAAAATTTTATCAGCACTGTTAATTACATTCAACCTTTTAGCTACATTACTGGAAGTTATTTTTCTGTTCTAAATTACGTCATGGCTATCTTAAAAGGCTTTGGTTTCTTTAATACTTGTATATCAAGCAACAGCAGCAAAATAAAACGTTTAGTTTTCTTTAAAAAATTGGGGTTCTTCCACTTTAAGTATTGTTTTTAATTCTCTTGTGCTTCTTTGATACTGTATTGCATAAAAAAAACTAAAAGGAAACTGAACACTGCCCTGCTCTACCCCTTTACCAATACTTAGCATATGTAGTGGTTAAACTGGAAATTTCTACCCGGTGTGCTACATTGGTGTTCAGATGGGTACTCACAGGATGCAGCTTTGTTTTATGTCCCATAGCAGTTTTACGGTTTAAATTGAAGAAGATTTGAAGACCAGGTCATCCCTGCTGTTACTTAAATCAGTAGGAAAGTTGCCCTTGACTTTGGTGGAAGCAGATCCATAGCTCATGTCTCAGCGAAATGTTAAAGGACAGATATCTCAGCAGCCTTTCCCAGGCTTGTGCTGTTTGCCTCAGCCCCAGAAACACCTGGTTGCCCTGCCAAGGGGTAAAGCTCTCCAAGACTTTTTTCTCAACCTAAATGAATCAAATGACCTTTTGGGAGCCTAAGAAATTAAGAACTTTAATTTTTTCCTTTTTTTCTTTTTTTTTTTTTTTTAACGGGGAAAGAAAATTCAAGACCCATCTTGTCCATGCTGCTGTGATGCTTTTCATTGATAACCAAAGCAACCAAGTAAACCTAGTCCAAGCGCTGAATGTTTTTGTTATTTCTCCAGTCTGTTTGCTTTCTTGTATGTGTACATGGAAGTATGAGGGAGCAGAATGATGAGATCAGGGCTGACTTTCAGTAGGTTCACTGGTGATTTTGTGAGGGGTTCTTGCTGGTTTGTGGACCACTGCTTGGGAAACAGCCATGTGAAAGATGTTCTCTCAGCTGGGTTAGAAGTAAAGCTGAGACCAGAAAGGACACTTGTGGTCTAGCACAGAGGGTCAGACACCAAAGCAGCATTTCCAAACTCACTGCTGCTCATGGACCCAGTGCCATTTCCAGCTGTAACCTCCCTGAGGCTGCTCCTGTGCTTGGCTAAGCACAGAGCCCCCTCTCAGGTTGTCCTCCTTTGGTAAAACAAACACGTTTTGTTTGCTTGAACACGTGCTTCCTTTAGACCCACTGATGGCAGTGATCACCTATTTTGGTGGACTAGAAGCCTTGTCTTTTGATACATAAACCCTCACTGATGGCCATCCCCCATAGATGCATGTGAATATGTTTGCCCATGAATATCCCATTGAGGCCTACACTCCTTCCTGAAAACTGCTCATGTGCATAATGTTTGCTGGATTACAGCCTTGCTTTATAACTAATTTAAAAACTAAATGAAATGTTTCTTCTCCAGAAGGGAAATTCTGCAGCAGAAATGTGCATCATGCAGTTGAGACACTAAAGGTTTTAATATACGAACTCCATTAAATGAATTGTTTGATCATTTGCAGAGGATTCATTACTTTCTAAGAGGCCTTTTGTCAAATAAGCGTTTTGCAAACTAAGCTAATCAGCTCTGTTCCTGTTTATAATTCTCCCACTACAAATATTTATGTTATAATTTGTCCTTTTGCTTTCCTGCCTGTCTAAGCACAAGCACATTAAAATTTTTCTGGCATGCCATACCTTTCAGATACAATAGAAAATCATAAACTCTCTGTAGTTTGTAGGCCACCACAGAGAGCTGAACAGAACCAGCAGAAGAGACAAAAGACTGTGTTAACTGGTGTCAGGCATGCTGTCATACCCCTCCTCTCTCATGTGCTTTTTTGCCTCCCCCACCTCACCCCAGTGCTGCCAGGACTGATTCCAGAAACTGTCTCCTGTGCACTGTTCTTGTGGTGCAGAGTGGCTGGATTTGGAGGGAGGATATTTGGCTTTTTGTGGAAGATAAGAGCACCATGCTGAGGGTCTCCATCATGCTCCTATCTCCAAGCTGGCCTGCTGGCCCCTGTGCCCAGGCAGTGCAGGACATTGCTGCCATCCAGCACATGTACTCTCATACCCCCTGGCGAGGCAGCCTGGGGTGCAAGCCCCATGAGGTGCCCCAGGGCACGCGTTTGCAGGCACTCAGCATCTGTGGCTGTCAGTAGCCAGAGGAGGTGGCTCAGAGCTGACTGGCATGTGTCCCTGCTCACACATGGCAGTCAGGAGCTGCAGGGCAGGGCAGGGCATCCCCGGGCACGTCTGCCCCCTCTGTGCTGTGACTCTTGCTGCTTTGGCATCAGCACCTCTCTACGTGAACTGGTGTCACTGGGCAGATGCAGTAGCAGGGAGGTGAAGTGGCCACCCCCGTGCTCCTTGACCCCCTCAGTGTCCTCAGCATTGAGGTCCTGAGGGTCAAGGTAATCAGAGCTTAGGCAGTGGCACTGGGCATCCTCTGCTGGCAAGGGGTACACAGGCAGCCTGACAGAGACCTTTCTGTTCTGTGCCATCAGGCAGCACAAGACAATTAAACTTCACTCAGTGTTGAAAGCTATGCAGGTGGCATTAACTAAGGGGCCAGGAGAAGCTTTTCTGATGAGAACACGAGCGCTGCTTGTCCCACCTGACTAACCTGTGTCTTAACTGTGCTTGTTTTCAGGCGTTCACGATTCAGGGGCAGTACGCCATCCCTCATCCAGACGTGAGTCCAGCACATGTAAATTACTCCCTTTTTGTTCCTCTCTCTCTTATTTGTTCTGGGCAGCATTTGCTTTCTACAGTTAGCAATAAAGACACGGCCTAAGGACACCTTTCCTGAACAACACACTGTATAGCCAAGTGTTAGCTCAGCTGCATCTCTTACCTTGTTTAATAATTGCTAGAAAGTACAATGGCCCAGGAACAAATGACAGTTATCTTGGTCTTTTTTTGCATGTGATATATTTGAGTTCTTTTAATATGTAATTCTACAGTAATTAGTTAATATTAACAATAGCCATTACATGTAATAACAGTAGAGATGTCATTTATAACCAGTTTGTTTTGTTTTTTTTTTTTCTCTACGGTAGACTAGAATGAATTATTAAGCCTTTTTTTTTCAATATAATTTTAATTAATCCAGTTTTAGAACACGTAAGATGGTTTCTCTGCTCTGAAATAATTCCATTTGATTGGTTAGTTCTAATTTCCCATCCTGCCCTGCAGTTGACCAAGCTTCACCAGTTGGCTATGCAGCATCCCCCCTTTACTCCCCTTGGGCAGACCACCCCTGGTTTCCCTGGTACGTACCCATGACCCCCTGGGGATGTCCTTCTTCTTAACAGCTTTGTTTCCCATGGTCATTACATCATTTTAATAATAAATGTGGTCAATGACCAGCAATCCTTCTGTTTTTATACATTAACCTCTCTTCTTCCCCCCCCCCCATACCTCTGTTACAGTTCCTGTCATCACTACTAAAACATGCTTTGTTTGTTACTTTTATTAATCACCACTGCTTCATTTGTGCCATTGGCTAAAAGCCCTGAGTTTCTTTTGTTTAGTCCTCATAAAGTTATTATGGACCATACAGTATGTACCAGTTGCTTACAAGAGAAGTCCTTGGGCATGCTCCTTGTCTAGTTTAGTAACATGGTTCAGAAAGAAATGAACATGGGAAAGCAGTATGTATTCATGGTACAGAAATACCAGTTAAAGAAATTATGGCATGCTGAAACTTGAACTCCCCTAGAGCCAAATGTCTTGAGAGCATCTGTAATCATCACTGCTGGGACAAGTGCCTCACTTCCTACTGGATGACACAGATAGAGCTACAAAGTGCAATGGCAGTTTAGCTAAGGATTACAGATTTGTTCTATACTTAATAAAGCTGGGGCTGAATTCTTGAATCAAGAGTGAGAAGTCACTTAATCCTGCAAACAAACATTTTTACTGTGCTTCACAACATACATGCTTGGTATGTAAAAACTTCAGAGAACAGAAGTGCATATGTACTGGTACATGCTTTGTATGGCAAATAACATTTTATCACATACATCAAATTCTGTGAGCAACTTGTTTGGTATTTTTGTAAAATGTGACATAAGCACATGCAACTCATGTAATTGAATGTAAACATCAGTAAAATGTAGGCAAGTTACTTTTCTGTAGAGTATTTCTTTTCCATCTTTTCTAGTCAGAAATGAGTATTTTTGGCATGTCTTTACAGATAATACAATAAACACAAAAAAAGAGAAAATAACAGAAAGATACATGACATCCAAAATATACTTTTGTTTCTTTATGATGTATCTGATAAAATACCTACAAGTAATACTAAATTGCCTTTCCTAGCTTTGTATTTTCCTTATTCTTGTCATTAACATGCTGCTCCCCAATCTTTTCCTGATTATATCTGTGAGATGTATGTTTCTATAATGTTACTGTGTGTTAGAGCAGTAATTCCATTTTTCCTGAGCATTTTCCCTTTGTCCACCCAATTTACAAACAAATGTATGCAGCTTAGAGTATTTTGTCCATTTCCCTTCCAAAATTACCCTTCCCAACATTTCTTCAGCAACTAATCCCACATATATAATTTCCAAATTCTCCTAGGTTAATTTCCTTGTCCTTACTTTAATTTGTTATTTTTTTATTTTTCATATCTATGTATTTTGTTCTGCTAATTGTTCATTTGACATCCACTTTAATTTTCCATATTCTAGAACTCCTGGTAGACAGGTCAAATTTCAGCCATCCATTAATTTCTCAATTGATGTGTTTAGAACAAACTTTGGAGACTATTTTTAGGGGAAACCCTTCATTTTCTAGAAGCTTTTTATGACCCTGTGGAATCTCATGTGACATTTGTTGCTTTGGTGGGTTAAAGGATAATTAAAATAAGACTCATTTAAAATTAGTCCAGCCCTCAGAGTTTTGCATCCTTTGCTTTCTTTTCTGTTTCACTTGCAGTTCTCTTTTTTTTCTTTGCTCCTCTCTTCTCTTTTTTTTTTCTCTCCTTCCTTCTGTATGTTTTCTTCTTTAAAATTTCATTTGTTGTGTCTTGCCCTTCTTGCAAATAGCTGGCGTAACATTTTCCCTCTGTCCCCTGAATAGGACTGGATGCCACTACTCCAACCAGTTCCCATGAACTTACTATTCCCAATGATGTAAGTGGACCAATAGTCCGTATCTCTTTCTCTTCTCTCGCTCCTCTGCCACCAGAGGGGAAACCTCTCATCTTTGGCTGATCTGTAAACAGTAGCCCTCAGGATAAACTCTACAGCATTTAGTCGGCTGGGGAGGGGGTGCTTAGGGGTTCATGAAGTGCGGGATGGAAGCAGCAGAAATGACTGTCCCCTCTCGTGTGAGGTCTCCAGCAATGCTGGGTTAGTTGCCTGATGGTGCTGGTGCCTGGGTGCTTCACCAGCTTCATTAAAGCCTGGGTGCCTGGTGCTTTCCTAGATGAGTTCCCAAAACTTATCTCTCAGGTGGCAGCAGCACGGGTGGTCTCAGCAGAAGGGCTAAAGGGGGTGGAAGAACTTGCAGAACATGGAAGAACCATATGCTGTGTGTTGGGCTGGAGTCCTCTGTGCCAGGGGGTGGAGAGCTTGCACCGCAATGGCTTGTGCTGTACCAGTCACCACTGCACCTGCACTTATCCAAGGCAGCATTTTCCCTCCGCAAAAAAGCTAATTCCATTATGTGAAGGTCCAATATAAAGGGTTATTTGAAAAAAAAAACAAGGGTTAGAAACACTCCTGTTTCAGCTACTGGGCTGGCTGTGATCGACAGGCCCAGTGTCCACGAGCAGCATGGTGCTGATTCTTAAAACAGCTTCTCAGAATGCCCAGCTGATACAGTGCGTGCCACATAAAAATACCTTCCCCTGTTACTCAATTTGATTGCAAACAGGGTTGAGGGGTTTTTTTTCAGTTTTCATTGCAAATGAGTCACTTGGAAAATGGAAGTTTTCCCCTCCAGTAAAGAAAGCTTTCAAGCATAAGTGGGAACACAAATAGCAATTATACTACTTAAGGAGATACTTACAATATTGTGCAAGCCCTATTAAACTCAGTGGCAATGATTTACAGTAAGAAAAAGATACAGAATAACAAAGCAGCAAAGGTGCGAGTGCTGTGACTTCATAAGTTTTCTGTTACTTAAAAGATGCCATTTATCAGTGCCTGCTTTACAACCCAATTTATTGCATGTTGAGAATTTTATATGAGAACCCTGTTTGTCCTTACAGTGCAAGTTTTTTTAATCTCACTTTCAGGCAAATCTTGTTCTTGCCATCAGAGATATAAACCCAAGGTCACTCTTTTGACTTCTTTCGAGGTTCATAGCAGAGAAAGATAAGGAGGAAGTTGTCCTTGGGTCCTGTAGTGGAGTAGAAAATTTTAAAAGCCCATCAGTTTCTCATGCAGGATGTGTGAAACTCCCCGGCTCAGCACTGTCAGTGAAAAGCAAACACACGTCCACACATTGCTTCTGACAGAAGATTTTTATGGCTACGCAGTGCGTGTCTTGCTGTTGTTGCTACAGGAGCAAAGTCAAAGCCAAAATGGGGTTAGGCTTGGAAGCAACCTGCACGGGCTCTACAGGTGGTGAGAGGGAGTTCTGATGCTCCTGTGGTGCCAAGGTGTGCATTAAAGAACCAAAGGGCATTAGTGCTGCCCACCAGTGCTCTGTGTCTGTGTGTGCACACTCGGTGTTGCAGTGCCAGCACAGAGGGGAGAACAGGCTCCCATGTCCCATCAGGCATCTGGAGCTGCTTGGGAATTTTGCAGGGGGAAAAACAGTTTCCCTGTGCATTTTCCCAAGGCATTTGCTCTGCCTGTGTCCCAGCCTGTCAGAGGTGTCTCACCAGTCTGTGCTTGGGCTGCAGCAGCAAGAGGATACCTTCCCTGGGGTCTCCCATTTATACTAGCGTCCCATGTCCCCGTCGCAGCTGCAGGAAGGCTGCAGCTTCAGGCAGCCCAGAGCCAAAAATGTATTTCTTTGTATCGGAAATGATGTGGCCAGCAGGACCAGGGCAGTGATTGTCCCCCTGTACTCAGCACTGGTGAGGCCACACCTTGAATCCTGTATTGAGTTTTGGGTCCTTCAGTTCAGGGAAGACATTGAAGGTGCTGGAGCGTGTCCAGAGAAGGGCAAGGAAGCTGGTGAAGAGTCTGAGCACAAGTCCCATGAGGAGCTGTTGAGCAAGCTGGGGTTGTTTAGCCTGGAGAGAGGAGCCTCAGGAGGGACCTCATTGTTCTCTACAACTACTTGAAAGAAAGGTGTGGCCTTGAAAGAAAGGTGTGGAAGTAATAACTTACTTCCCAAGTAAGAAATTATAGGAAAAGGGAAAATGGCCTCAGGTTGTGCCAGGGGAGGTTTTAGGTTGGATATTAGGAAAAATTTCTTCACTGAAAGGGTGCTCAAACATGGGAACAGGCTGTCCAGGGAAGTGGTGGAATCACCAACCCTGGAAGTGTTCAAAAGGACAAAAGAGGTAGATCAGGGCAACAGCAGTTGTGCAGCAAAGCCTGCATGGGTAATTTGACCTTGCTTTCCCAGTAAGCATCTCCTAGTCCCAGTTTTGATAGGCACACATATACCACACATCAGTGTGTACAGTGGTAGGAAGCTGCGGGCCCTGGCACAAAGCTGCAGTGCAGCCCTGAAGTTGACTGTGGCCAATCCCCTGCCTGCCCCACCTCCAGGGATTCCCTGTGCTGCACGAGTCCCACAGCTTTCTTATTGTATGTGCTGATTTGTGCAAAAGTCCAGCACACATAAGAACAACATGACACTTGCAAATGCATGCTTTGCAGCTACCAGAGAAGTCAGTGTTTATCTACATGGGCTGCAACATACTCTTTAAAACCACAATAATGATAAGCACATAAAGCCAAAGCCTCAGTGAGAATAAGGAGCTGAGAGTTTAGCCTAGTCTACAGCAAATAGATATTAATAGCCATTTACAAATTACCTAGCTTCATATTAAAATAAATTTTCCTCATTCCCTCTGGTATTAAGGATATGACAGAAATTTTTTTGTATGTTATTAATAATTTCTGTAAGAACAGTATGCTGCTTTCTTCATTCAGTATGCTGACAGTTGCAGCTGACCTGTTGCTTGATAGCAAAGAGATTCTGGAGAATTTTAAAAGAAGTGTTTTAGAGAAGGTTATGTTCCACATGCTGAAAGCTGAGGCTTCCTCTCCAAATAATTAACTCAGAAGATTTGACTTTCTAGGTTTTTTCATAACTTCTGCGTAACTCCAAAAAGAGAACAGAAAGGACATTTCTCTTGGACCTTCTCAGAAGTCACGTTGATCCTTACCTAGTATATCCATTTGCTCATCAAAACAGGGCCATTTGGTTGCCTTTCTTTCCTTGCTAGAATCTTGATTGTGATAGTCACTGCTGCCCAAGTTTCTCAGTATAAGTGTGTTTCACCTGAATCCCAGAAAAAAAACGTGGCATTAACAGTGGCAGGTCCTTAAAAGAATGGAAGAAATTGCATCCATGGTTGTAGGGGATTGGAGACAGACTCTTTCGATTTCATGATTCAGTCTTCCAAAATTCCCATTGACAGTACATGAACAAACCAATAAAAATTAAATAATCTGTCTTATTAAAAATTGGGCATATTTTGCATATTATATGTGGGAGAGCGCACAGTGACACCCAGTATCAGCTCCACAGGCAGTATGTGGCACTGCCTCTTCCACCAGCAGTCCCTGGAGGACTGAGCTCTCATCTTTGCAGATCCCCAGTTCACTGCCTGTAATGGGGAGAATGGGCACAAGCCATTGAGGACAGCATTAGGGCAGCATCCAACCCTAGCTGTGACTTCCAGCGCGGCCACCCACTGCCAACATGTTACAGGAAAAGTGCAGCCCTCTGTACAGCCCTCGTCCAGGAAAGTCCTGAGAACAAGTGCCACGTTCTTACAAAACTAAGATGCTGGCTAAGTCCATCCCTGGCTCGAAAACTTTCCAGTTTTATGAGAGGATTTAAAATCAGGGGTTAGGCGAAGACTTAATAATCCACACAAGATGTGCTGGGAAAGATTCTGCAGTAGTGTAAGTCAAAGCACTTCTACTGAAGGCAAGGGATTTCTGGATTCAACCTCAATAAATTTACCTTACTGCCAACAGCGTCCCATGTAGTAGAGAAATAATGCTCAGAGAATAAATACAGAATTAACCAGATTCTGTCAGTTAGCAATGTTTATGAGGATAGTTTTTGTAATTTTTTGTATGTTTGCACATGGCCTGATTTGCATCTCCCCTTAATCTAAGAAAATGGCATTGGATTCCTCAAGTAGACCTATCCAAATGAGCTCAAGAATCAGTAGAATGATTTTGCAGACTTAATATGTATCAGGGGCGAAGAGAAACCATTTATGGGATAAGGCACTGTTTAGCATCGAAAGTAATTTCCCCAGAACCATCTACTGCTCACTTTAGGGAATGGGATGGAAACTGGTGTTGGGCCCTCAATAAATTGAAATGCACACAAATCTGCAGCACCAAATATTGGGTTATAAAACCCAGTAAGTAATAAGAAGGCTCATTTCTGAACATCTGTTCTCAGTTTTCTGTATGTCTTCTTGCAAAGTCAGTGAAATTATTATAATCCAGATTTTGCATTATCCTAGCAGGGAAAGTGACCTTTTTTATTATTGTTTTGTTTTTAAGAGGTACAGAGTATTTAAGCATCTTTTTCCAGTCCCTGCTGTAAGTCTATAAAGAACAATAATCAAACCTCAGGAGAGTATTTCTCCTTGTAGAGTACTATGCCCCGGACTTTCTAATTAAAAATCCACAAAACAACCGAAGCTAAGAAAGCTTTTATATCTTTCTGAAGAGTGACTGAAGAGTCTCATTGATGATGCTCAGCTAATGAAGAGGCTTTGCCAAAGCAAATGGACTTGTTCCGTGTTGGCAGAGGAGAACCAAGGGAAACCATGTGTACCTGTGGATAGGTATGGTCAGCTGCTCTAGACAGCAGATACCAAGTTGCAGAGGCTAATTCTTGGCCCTTTTCACAAGCACTACATTATAAGAAAGGCAAAAGGCTTTTTTTACCAGTATTTGAAAAGAAAGTGATCTCTGTGGCACTTCCTGTGGCAGTCAATGTACCCCAGCATTGGACTGTTGTTATTAGGGTCTGTCAGTTCTTAAGCATTACAGAAAATATACATATATATATATATATATATCATTTATATTTACCATTGTGGAGAAGAAAAAAAATGGAAGAGAGGGACATGAACCAGAGATGACATAGCGTATTGGGAGAAAATGTCAGGATCAAGAGTTTGAGATGAATCACAGCAGACTTTTGAGTCCCACCCGTTAAGAGTCCAGACTCCTGATTCAGTCCAGTTCGCACTGATATCAGCAGAACTTTACTGAAGGACAGAGTAAAGCTAGAAAAAGGCAAAAAGTGGAACCTCTGTTTTAGTGTTAATGATTGGTTTGGAGTTTTTTTTGGCATGAGGAGAAACTGAGGATAGGAGAAGACAGATGGAAGTGGTAAGTGAAGTGAAAAGGAAACCATTTATATCTAGTGTTGACAGTCCAAGAAGGAGAGTACATCAGCTGAAATTTTGAGTTGTGCCAACAAAGGTGATACTTGCAACACACAAGCAAGCTCTGCAGGTCACTTGGGCAGCAAACGGAGAAATAAGTTCACAAAGAAACTGTCAGACACATGGACTATGGAGCATAAAGGCAGAGATAGATACCAGGTGCTGCTCAGGTATGTAAGCCTTAGGTGGGAATTTGGAATACCAGTGGTAACTTTGTTTTATACCTCACACTTGTTCTATCTTCTTTTTTTGTAAGGGTGTGCTACTGCCACAGGCTGCTGGGCTGGGTGCACATCTGATCTGAGGTCTTCCACTCACTTCTTGAGAAAGTTAAAATACATATGGGTATACATGTACATATAGTGTGTGTGTATTATATATTTATAATAAATGCATTCACAGAATCACAGAATCACAGAATGGGTCAGGTTGGAAAGGACCACAGTGGGTCATCTGGTCCAACCTCCCTGCTCAAGCAGGGTCATCCCAGAGCAAATGGCACAGGATTGTGTCCAGGCATTTCTTGACTATTTCCACTCAGGGAGACTCCACAGCCACTCTGTCACCCACACAGGTAAAGAAGTTCTTCCTCATGTTGAGGTGGAATTTTCTGTGCATCAGTTTCTGCCCGTTGCCTCTTGTCCTATTGCTTGGCACCACCAAGAAGAGCCTGGCTCCACCCTCTTGGCCCCCCTTTTTCAGATATCTCTAGACTCTGATGAGATCCCCTCTCAGTTGTCTCTTCTCAAGGACAAACAGGCCCAGTTCCCTCAGCTTTCCCCATAATTGTCTTTGTGGCCCTCCTCTGGCCCTCCTCCAGGAACTCCATGTCTCTGTTGTGCTGAGGAACCCAGAACTGGACACAGCACTCCAGATGTGGCCTCAGTAGGGCAGAGCAGAGGGGCAGGATCACCTCCCTCGACCTGCTGGCAATGCTCTTGCTAAGGCACCCCAGGATACCATTGGCCTTCTTGGCCCCCAGGGCACACAGCTGGCTCATGGACAGCTTGTTGTCCACCAGGACCCCCAGGTCCTTCTCAGCAGGTCAGCCCCCAGCCTGTACTGCCTGGGGTTATTCTTCCCCAGGTGCAGAACACTGCACTTTGTTGAATTTCAGAAGGTTCCTCTCTGCCCATCTCTCCAACCTATCAAGGCTAGAAATACCCTGATAGCTCTGAGGTATCAGGCACTCCTCCCAGCTTTGTGTCAGCAGTGAAATTGCAGAGGAGGGATCTGCCCCTTCATCCATGTCATGAATTAATAAGTTAAACAATACTGAGCCCAGTATTGAACCCTGGGGAACACCACTAGTGACAGGCCTCCAACCAGATCCTGTGCCACTGATTACTATATTAGTAAATATAGTATTACACTATAGTGGGCTTGGTAAATTCTATAGCAGGTTTGGCTCCTCTTCCACATGGGCCAGAGATAGGTGTTTGGATGCAATTTGACATGGTTTTATCTTAAAGCAAGGCTAGGCAGGTGTTTTTATGTAAAACCAGATGTTAATGGCCTGGTTGATCAAAGGTTTTTAGATGAAAACCAGTCCCTTGAACTTCTTCAAGAACACATCAGCTCTTAAATATTCAGGTACTGCACAAATTGCAGTGTAAATGACATGTAATGGGAAAGGCACCCCAGAGAGACCCCCAGAACGACTGTCCTTCCTGCATGGCAAATGGAGTAGTGTATTCTGCATGAACTGCAGGTTGTGTCATGGCTTGCAGAGTGTGTTTAAGCAGCTTGGTGTCACGGCAACAAAGCATGACTTTGGAGAGCTTCAGACGGAAGGTTACCAAACCTTTCTTCCAGATGCTTGCATCACAAGTATCCATGACTGGTCTGGACTGAATCCTCACTCCCTAACTCAAAGTCAGCTAGGAGTTTGCAAATTCTTTGCACTGACCCACCTGGGTTACAAGCTGGGGGGCACTGGACGACCTCCAGCACATACAAGTGGCAACTTCCTGAATGACCCATCAAGTGCCTTCTCTGTGCTCTGGTTACTCTCTTGTCCTGCAGCACCTTCACTACCTGCAGACCGTGGAGGCCAGTGAGACTGAGGGGCAGGAAGCGGAGGCTTAGGGATCCCTGTGCTGCCAACAGCAGGCACAATTTGTGTGCACAGACAGGCTGGAGGCTCCCTGATGAAGCTCAGATCAGTCCCCTGCACTGGCACATGCCGTCACACTCTAAGACAGGTCCTCAGGATAAGGACAGGAAGCTCAGCGAAGCCCTCCTGTTGTAACAGGATGGGAAATCCTCTGTGCGTTTCCTGCCACCCCATCTCCCCACCACCTCGTGGTTTCTCCTCTTGTGCTTGGTCTTTGTTTCGGCTACCCAGGTACCCACTTTGGCTTTCTCTTTGTCCCTGAGTGTAAAGCAAGGATTGCGTTGGGGAGGTTTTTCTTCTTTTGATTAAATGTCTGGACAGTGTGAATCTCTTTCTGGCAAGCTACTTCAAGTAGTACAGTACCAGAAGGGGGAACATGTCAGGGCCTGAAGCAGCAGGAAGGGTTGGAGGGGAAGGCAATCTCTGCATCTTGGTACATCCTTCTGCAAAACTGGCAGCAACAGTGTGGTGTCAGCAGACATGTAGAGCAGAGTTTCCATTTTCTACCCATTCTGGCCATTGCTGAGCTTCTCAGCACCCATCCTTCCTTAACACAGAACAAAACCCCCCTCCTCACCCTTACAGAAACCGAAACATCTCAGCCTCAGCTGCTGGCTCAGTGCCTACTTGCTGGAAGAGCAACTCCCCAGTACACACATGCACACACAACACACACCTCAGGCTCAGTTTTATTCACAATACATGAGTTTTGGTGTCCGTAAAGGAAAGCAGATAAATTTCAGTCTCTTCCTACGCCTGCTTCTGCCTGCAGTTACAGAGCTGTAAATCCCACTGACTTTAATGGCACAGTACCTGGCCAAGCAAGAATCACATTTTCCCAGGGAGGTCTAGGACTAGCAGCGCACTGGAAGGATACAGAGGTGCACGTGGCAGCTTTGGATGGTCAGCCTGACTTCCAGCTGGTGTTCTCAGCTTGCTGCTGCCACTGGCAAGTCAGGCTGGACTGTTTTGTTTCCCTCAGCACCACGGCACACTGCCATTTTCTGCCATGGGAGACAGCGAAATAGTCTGATACTGAGTTAATAATAACCACGTAGCAGCAGAGCTGGATCTAGAGCCATAGAGCCAACAGGCTGCACCAGTTACCCCTTCCAAACAGCACAGCAAAAATCTGTTTTGCTACTGAGCTTTTCGTAACCATGTTTTTAGCAGTACTACAGATTGCAGTTAAGTGGTTTTTGCTTGTGTCTGTGGCACTAATCTCGGTCTTTGTCCCGCTCCAGTTAATAGGCTGCATTATTGGCAGACAAGGCAGTAAGATAAATGAAATCAGGCAGATGTCAGGAGCGCAGATCAAGATTGCTAATGCCACAGAAGGCTCCGCAGAACGACAAGTTACAATCACAGGATCCCCTGCAAACATCAGCTTAGCACAGTACCTCATTAATGCAAGGTAAGTTTGCTTTGTAAGTGATCATGCTTCTGCGAGATTGCTCTGTCTGCTCTCCAGCAAATGTCTGTCCTGGGTAGATCCAGAAAGTTGCTTTGCAGTGTCCATTTCGCATAGTATTACTCAATTCTTAATGGTTTGTAAAGCCTGTATCATTAGAAGCTGTGTTTGCTGTTGGTTTATATGGAAAAGAGCTTAATCTGGTGCAATTCCAGGTACATGTTGAATGACAAAAGCTGCAAAATCTGAATACTCATATTAGCATCCACCTAAAATATAGGCGGATAAATTAAATGAAATGACAATCATAAATGCTTTAGAAGAAAATACTTCTCACAGATCCATATTACTGTCCTAAATGGCAAATATAGTGAAACATATTGCAAAACAGATTTAATTTACCAAGTGGAAATTGCCATTCAGAGTTCATATCAAACTGACATTTGGTTGCTGAAAAGGCATGGGATTTATTTTTTCAGAGACAGCACCACAAATTTGTAAGAAGCATTCCCTAATGAGACCGGGTGAGACAACCTGCTTCTTTCTTTCTCAGCCCCAGAATTGTTGAAAGCACTGGCTGTTCAGCTAAGCCATTATGATGGCTAAAGTCTCTAATAGTTTTTATATGATTATATAGAAAAATATTAAAATTGATACCATCTTTATTTGCAATTATCCAGAGGAGAACATGCAATGGATATAGTGCTGTCTCATAGATCTACTTGCAAACAGCAGTCTGAGGCAATATATTGTGGGGGAGGGAGAGTATCTATGTATTTAAGGCTTTTTTCTTTTCTTTTCTTTTTTCCCCACAAAAATACTGTTGATATGAATCAAGCTTTGTGTTTAACTATGTTTGCTGTTAAGGTAGTACAAAGCATGTGATTTATGTGGGGGCTGTAGTCATAGCAGGTCTACAGCTTCCTATGGTCCAGCCTCCTCTCCATCCCAGTTCTGTAGTGCACCAGTGCAAACTACTGTAAATGGAGTGGAGGACAAGGATGTTTGTGCAGCTCTGTCTTACAGCAAACAAAAATACTACTTTTTATAACTCAGTCTGAAAGCAGCTTCCTAGGGAAATATATATTGAGGGGTGGCACTGTGAAACTAAGATAAGCCGTTTCCAGAATCTTAAAACAACCTACAGCTCTTTTGATTTATATTCTTTGTAGCAAATTTAAGTCACTTCCGTAAGCCCTGTAATCAAAATAAAAATGTGTTCCCTCCTTTAACCCTTAAGGATATGTTCTTCTCTTGGTGTTCAGGGATTCCCCACACATCGAGACGAGAATAGACCCCTTCATTTTTAGTTGCACAAACACCATATGGCATGCATCTGGATCTCGGAAGATAACAATTTAAGATCTTCAAGACAGCTAAAGCATGCAAATAAAGTAATGCACTTATTAATGGAGTTGCAGTGAGCTGCTCACCAGAGACAAACTCTAGTGAACAAACCTGTTTGACTCACTTTAGAAAAGCCTGTGAACTCTCACACTTCTGTTGATTACTGTCTAATGATTCTTTTGGTGGAATGAGGTCTTTTAACATACTTTCGCAAAGAAGAAGGCTTCTCAGCAGTCATATACCACGGATACTCAATACCCTGTGAAACCAGAAAAAAAATATTTTCTTCTTGTTAAACTCCTAGATAGAAGTCATTTGTTACCATCGTCTACAATAAACCATCATATATTATTATGTACCATGTGTTGAAACTGTATTTAGATGAAGCGACTTCATTTGTAAATGAAGACTCTTAAAGTAATGTATAATAAATTAAGCTGTAAGGTAACTAACATAGGAAATTAAGGTGGCTTTTTCACTTTAAAAAGTGACACTGTTCAGATCTGTCCTTTTGCGAGAGACACTCCTGTCCAGCCAGGTGCCACCACAGCAGCAGTGCTAGTTGGCAGTTGCACTGGAGGAAGATTGAGAAACTGTCAGGCAAGTGGGAGGTTTGCTCTAACTGGGATTTAGGTGCTCAGGCAGATGTCTGAGGGGCAGAGCCAGGCTGCTGCTGCTGCTTTTGCTGCCTCTGTGTGCTGGGAGTGTCTCGGTGTATGTCAGTCCTAAACCTGCCACAAGTGATGCCTTTTAAATATGTCTTTTAAATATGGTGGCATAAAACAGCATTGGGAAAGAGATGAGTACAGTATAGTACTGCCCAAAGTATAGTCTGGTATGGGAAAATAATAATTATAAGAAATAAAAGCCATATAAGCATTCAGTGTAAGGTAGACTTTCTTTTTTCTCCTGGACAAGATCTGTCGTTTACGGAAATTTGGTTTCCAGGGCCAGTATTTCTGCATAAACCAGTGTCTTTCAGCAGCATAAGATGTAAAAAATCAAAACTAATCTATCCACAGTATTCCTGAAACATTCTGCCTGTATCTTTAAACTATCCTCCAACCAAAGTTGCTATCTATAGAATAATTTATCAACTTGCTTTAAGACTTTTATTGCAATCTGGTGTTGGATATGTACATAGTATACTCTAAATTATAGATATATAAATATATTGATACAATATCAAGACAGAGATATAAACCTTTCTAAAGTATTGTTTTGATTCTGTGTTGATTATCTGGGCGCTGACCTCTGTATGAGTAGAACGTGTCCTAGTTTGTTTGCAGTAGAACTGTCTTATTTCCTGTAAAACCTTCTGTCTCTTAACTGGTCTCCACTGTAGTAACTGGATTTTCACTACCCAATTCCATCTTCTAGCTTTTATTAAGAACGAACTGCAGTTTAATTTTCCTGTGTAAGACTGGATTATAAATGAACTGTAGCCAGCAGCACTTGCTTCTTGTTGAAGGGCAGTTTCCTGAAAGGTATTTTTTTACTCCCCTTTTGTCAAGGCGTTAACTCATAGAGCTAATAGGACTGCCAAAGCCACACCTGAGCTCTGTTGAAAAGAACAGTTTTGGGTGATGCAGGATGTGGCCTTCAGTGTATATATTCAGAAAGTGTAGCTCTTCAAAGGGACAGCGTATAATTGGCACCATGAAATTTTGTATGAAGGCTGCCTCATCCCCTTTCGCATTTAATTTTGTTGCATCCAGAACTGGTTTGGGAAACTGCCTCTGCCATGGGAACAACTGATAGTTAACCTGATGAACTTACCCCTTATGTGTTGCCCTTATGTTTCCAGTAACAAATGGGAAGCAGGGCAAATTACTGCTACAATCGTACCTGTGTGAGTACACCAGAGACAGGGAGTTTGAATGGCTGCTGCCAACACCAGCATCTGGCCTGTGGGATCTATTCTCCCTGCTGGTGCAGGAAAAAAATCTCAGGTTCAAACACCTACCTAGATCAGTAAGGATTTTTTTGTTTCTGTTATATGCACAGTAGGTAAATTTGGAGTCACTGAAACACAGAGTCCTGCATTATCTTTCTGTATGCCTCCCTCCCAGAATAATGCTGAGTCATATTAAAAAATCCAACTGTATAAACTGAGTTTTTCAAAACATACAGAGTATCACATATAACTCCTACACCCCCAAGTCAGGGATGCACACTGGAGTTGGATTCACTGATTCAGTGGTCTTGATGTAAATCCCTCAGTCTGAGTAGACTGCAAGTAGCATGTGCTGACAGCACAAAGATGCTCTTCTCTCTGCAAAGAACAATGCTGCAAGGGTTGGAAAAATTATGAGTTTCTCATCCATGGGGACAGATAAAGACCACCGGGGAGGAAAATAAAAACTTTACCTCCCACGAAGCAGTCTGCATTTCATGCACTCACCCTCCTCCCCTCCCAGCTCCTCTCAGCTAATGCGCGCCTTCAAAGTTGCCAGCAAAAGCTGCCAAGGAGTTAATACTCCAAGAGCCCTCTTTCACCAGAAAGAGAGGAGCTCAGTGCTTAAGCTCTCACTCTCTTCTCCATTTTCCTCTCTCCAGCTCAGACCTGCTCCAAGTATCCTTTAGACTTGCCCTCAGCAGCAGTGCTTTGGGAAGCTCTAGTTCCATGTCCCCGTTCCCTGTGTAGCGCTGGTTGATCGCTTGCATCCTTGCATGAACCTCTCTCTGGCTGTCAGTAGCCCAGGGGCTGTTACTCTCAAAACTGCGTGTAAGTGTAAGGTGAGGAAAAGCGAGACCCTTCCAAGCCCTGTGTAGGGTGATTGTGCTCCCCTCCCAGCCTGTAGCCCGGCCACAGCAGCCGTGCAGGCCTGCACACCCAGTCCCCAACAGGGACCAGCACAAACTCAGGGCTGGGAAGCCTCAATAGGGCCTGATGTGGTTTGGTAAGAAAGCGGCAGGTCCTCTGCACAGCCAGCCAGCATCTCGTTTGCACTCTGCTCTGGAGGGGAGGAGCTTCTGCAGCTCCTCAGAACACCTAAGGAGAAAGCCCAGGAGGCTGACAAGTTAGTAGTTACCAAAAAGAAAACCCCAAACTTAATAGGAATACACATGTAACTGTAGCTAGCAAAGATTTCCTAACCCATAGTACTACTTATATGCTAGGCTGCCAGAGCTCACAGCTGGTCACCTGCAAAATGCATCCTGAAATTAGTACTTACTGTTATTTGCTGACCCAAAAGCCAGTGCACAAGCTGCAACAAACAAACAGCAAAGGGAGGATTTATTTAGGCAAACATTTTGTCATCTGAAAAAAAAAAAAAGATGCGTCCTTGTAAATAATGTCTAAAAATGTACGTGAAAGCAGGAGTACGTGGGCCAAACTCATCTCACCTGTTGATGGGTGGAGTCAGGCTGAAGTGAAGGTGGTTTGATACCTCCATCCTCCAGAAAGAGCCCATCGCTGCCTTGGGCTCGGAGGTTGGGTCAGTCTTGAACTGCCTCGTGCTGTCGGGGTCTGTCTGAGGATGTGTATGTTGTATCCATGTAGTACCTTGTCTGTCAGCTGGTAAGCTTTTTCATGTTCACTGTAACCACTGTCACAAGCTCAGAAAGGATACCACTGCTGTGGAAGCCGGGGTGTTTTTCAGTGTTCCGTTTTTACTAATTAACTTATAATTGAATTGCATAAATATTTTGTTGTGATATAAAAAAAAAAGTCTGGGGGAAGTACAAACCGAAGTGAACACAATGGCTAATCTGGTTTGTTTTATATGAAAAATGCACACTGACCTCACAGTGAATGAAATGAAAAACTAACTTGCTAAAAAAAAAAAAAAAAAAAGACCAAAAAAAAAAACCCAACCAAAAATTTATGCCTTAAATGGAAGCAGCAAATTGTTGCTCAGTCTCCTCTCATCCTAGTCAAAATGACAAAGGGTACTATTTATGTCACAAAACTGACAAATTGAAAAAATTACCAAAACCCCCCGCGTCCCCCTTTCAAAAATACCCTAATTATGAAAAGCAAAATTCACCATATCAGTGCTGGGGAGTAAACCTCACAGTTATTTTAAGTTTTCTTTTAAGTTTCGTTTTTTCCATCTTTTTGCCATTACCTGCATTCCCTAGATTTCTTTTTTCATGCGTAAAATGAACTAGCAACCCCCCTCCACCCTCCTCTTTTTTTTTTCTGTTCCAAAAGAACTTTAGAGTCTCAGTAATGTTTTCACCATCGAATCATGGAAAACCCTTTTGTTATTTCTCTTCTTTAACACATAACATGTTCCTCCTTTGACCCTCATTTTCCCTTTTTTTCTCTCTCTCCCCCTTTTCCCTCCCACTCGTCTGTCCCCCTCGTCCACCGATCTAATCCTGCCCTTTCGTGGTTGCTCTCCTTCCCTCCCTCCTTCTCTCCTCCTCTCCCTCCCTCCTCCTCCTCCTCCTCCTTTTCCTCCTCCCGGCCCCCCCCCGCCCTGGCTGAACCCTCCCAACCTGTTTGTTCCTCTTCCTCTCTTCGTTTGCAGCTTAGAGATGGCTAAAGTCAGCACCCAGACCGCTTCCGTCACGACCCCTGTTGACCTCAACATGAACCTCTCTCAGTCTGCCACCCCTACCTCCACCCCCACCTCCATGGCCGTGCTGGCGGCCGCCTCCGCCGTTACCGTCAGTACCCCCCCTCCCCTACCAACTCTGCCAACCACCCACTATGCCGTTCCTGTCTCCAGTCTGCTTGGCATGAAAACTGTCCCACTCCTGGCACTAAATGCCGCGGCCGCCGCGGGGGCCACGGGGAGTTTGTCCGCTTACACTGCCAAAATTCCTTCGACGAGCGGGGTTAAGAAATCTGACCGCCAGAAGTTTGCTCCATATTGAAGGGATGAGACACACAGTGCAAGCTTTGCCAGCTCTACCAAGAGTCTGTGGTAGATCCTAGTTATCAAGGAAACAATACGGCATCTTTTATTTTCTGTTAAATTTGCTAGTGTTAACTGTTGCCGACTCAAGTCGTCTTCCGCTCTCCATAACAACTAACACCCAGGCACCACCTACCAACTACTTCCAACAGCGAGCAGACACCAGCCCGGGCTCCTTCTCCCCCAGCGCTGTCCCTCTGGCAGGGCGGCAGCCCCACAGCCAGGCAGGGTTGCCCCCACCCCAGCAAGGAGAAATGTGAAGGAGACAGAAAAAACACGAATAGGCAAAATTTTGACAGCCGGGTTCTGCTCCAGCAATACTGCCCGGCATGTAAATACACTTATTTGCAGGGATCACTCCAACTCCAAAACAGTTCCTTATAGCAAAGTGGCACCTCTGATGAATTTTTCTATTGCTAGGACCTGAAAATCTGGCACTTCTGATGATCACTAGCACCCCTGAAATCCCACATGAAGTGCTGCTGGCCCCCTCAAATCGTCCTGCTGCTCCCAGTAAGACTGAAAACCCCTGTCCTCCTGCCCTGAGACCTGCCTGCGGGCAGGAGAGGGAGGCTTCTGCGTACGAAAACAAACAAAAAAAAAAAGTACAGATGAAGCTTTCTGGTCTGACAAAACCTGCTAAATTAAAATGATTGGAAAACAACAAGGAAAAAAATATCAGGCAACTGTGCCTTTCCACTTAATTCTTTTAAAGGGTGCAACGATTCTTCTCTACTTTGGAAAAACTTAATTTTAAGAACTCAGCTTTAGGGATGGAGAGTGGGAGGGAGAACAGCCTCCTTTTTTTTGCAGAGGTTTTATATACACCAACAAAGTACTTATTTCTGTAAGTACGTAAGAGCAGATACAAATCAGATATGCAGTCACTATTCTGGAACCTCCCCCCATGTATATTTTATTCAGCCAAAATGACCCTTTTTTTTTTTTTTTTGTTAGATTTCTGTACAAAAGACATCCCTGTCTAAGTCACCACCAATCACGCAGTCAGGTTGTATTGTCATGAAAATGAGGTAGCACTTATCAAAGCTCATTCAGAAGTTGCTGCTTGGACAGATACCATCCCTTTAACAGGAACTTAAGGATGTTCAGATTCCAGACACCTAATTGCAACCAAAGCCAAGAGAGCTGAGGAATGGAGTGGCTGGTTGCTAGCTGTTGGAATTAGTTCTTAACCTCATTTTCTGTTTGTCCATCCACCTTCCTTTTAATTTCTGTTGCATAACTCAGTAATGCAATATTGTTTTCCTCACCACTTCCAAATCCAGAATCCTATTAGCCCGCCATGTTCATCCACTTTGCACTCCTTGGACACAAAGCTTTAACAATTGAACTGTATTCAGTGCATTTTAATATAAACTAAAAACACAATGCAAATGCAATACTTTTTAAAACATGGTATTTCAAAGTGTGTTATTGTATAGGGCTAAGTACTATCTCAGTATTTTGTGTCATTTCTGTATTTTGTGGGCTTTTCTTCACCTTAGCACCTTTGCACTAAGTTTTGTCACTGTAACCATTTGTAGAACTGCCATTGTTACAGTTTGCACTTAACCAAATGGGGTTTTTGGTTGGTTTTGTTGGGGGGTTTTTGTTTTGGTTTTTTGTTTGTTTGTTTGTGGCTTTTTTTTTTTTTTTTTTTTATATATAATGAAGGAAAAACTGGAAATAATGATGTCAAGGTACCACAGCTATTCAAAAGCTCTAGAAAACTGCTGTAAAACTGTTCTGGGCTATTGTAACTGTTTCAGTAATTGACATTTAAGAAAAAACAAACCACCAACCTGTGTCAGAAAACTTGCCTGCACTGAAATGCTGTTCTATGCTGGTTGTACTCAAGTGGTATTTTTTTAATAGTGAGAAGACTTTTTTCTTTTTTTTTCTTTTTTTCTTTTGCCTTTTTTTTTTTTTCCTTTCTTCATTTTTGTTCCTACATTTTAGGCTGTCTTCAGAAGTTACTGGCCTGGGGGCTCTGTAATGTATCTCTTCATGCCCTAGTGCATTAGCCACCAGACAGGACTTTTCCAAAGCCCCATGAGACAATGCTTTCTATGGACTAATCTACAGAGGAGTTTCTGCCATTTCTAACTTTCTTATTATTCTGAGACATCAAAAGAAAATACTTCTTTACTCCTTAAGCAACTGTGCTTCCTAACTCTTGTGTTGCTTTCATTACTGTTCCAGTTTTAACTCCGTTGTGGCTCATAACATAAAGCAAAGACAAGTTATTTTTGGGGGTTAATTTTTATTGATGTTCATGCTTTGGCTAATCTGTATAAAAGCATGGGCCGTTAGTGTTCTAAGCCACTGTATTCAGCTAGAGACTTGACAGTAAATTAAATGAGACGTTTTTATAAATAAATTTTTTTCCTGATTAAAAAAAAAAGAAAAAAAAAAAAAGACGTGGTAGCTTTGTGCATACAACTGTTGTGTTGTTTAAATTTTGTTCTTTGTAACCGAGTTGCTAATTTGTCATTTAAGAAGCACTATTTTATGGATTGTCAAACTAAGATCACAGACAAATTGCTTGTTTTCATTAATGATTAAACGTTTCATATCATCACGCTTAAGGTCCCACTGCTCATTGGGAAAGAGTGTAACACCTGTGCAAAACTGGCAACGTTAGAAAGGACATTAGCCCCTTGTCAGGGATGATGAGGCTTTTCAGGAGTAGATGGAGCCAGACTGTGTAATAGTAGAGTAAACAATATTTCTGGAAAGCTTTATTTGGTTTTTAACAAAGCTGCTCTTTTGAGAACCTATCACAGTGAATAGAAAAGACAAATTTGCCTTCTTGTTACAAGCAGCCCCTGGTTTGTATCTCTGGTGTTTTCCCAAACTGATTTAGAGATCAGATACTGGGGAAAGAAAAACAAGAACAAAAGAATGAACTTGGGTACTGAGTACAGCATTGCTAAGACCCTTCCTTCTTTCCTATTCCCAGCAGCATTGTTGAGTGAGGCTTCTAGAGAGCACCTTCCATCCTGCCAGGAAACTAGCCCAGCAGCTGGGAGGAGTATGGCAATTTGCATTAGAAGAGAGAATGGAGAGCTGAGCAGGCCAGGGGACTGTCTCATTCTGCCCTGCTTGAGCAGCTCAGGTTCTCCTTTAGATCTGCTGAAGCACTGCAGTCACAGCCTCAAGTTCTCTCTTCACACACAAGTGAAAGAAAGGGGCTGGCCCTGAGCTGCTGCTGCAATCCAGCACCTCTGGCTGCACTCCATGGCCACCTCTCCTCTTAGGGCACTGGCAGTACTTCCACATTTACTGCTTGCTCTACCCTCATGGAAAAAGCAGAGTTTTGTGATAGTGCAAATGAGTAGCATCCTTAATGGCGTGAGCCTGATTCTCCAACCTCCATCTATTAAGGTCTCTACTTGCTTCTAGGAATTTAGTTTGGGGTCCCACTTCCCTTCCCTGCCCCAGCTGAACTTGTGGGGCATACCACTATTATTTTACATGGTCTCCAGGATACAGACAGCTCTAAAGGGTCTGGGTCTTGAGTCTGAGCCTGGAACTGTATGACCAAGATGTGCATACAGACTTGGGAGATCTGTAGAAGTCAACAGCTTTTCGAATGCAGATGCAGCCACAGAGCAATTCTTGACAACGAAGGCTGCCAAGGAAGATTACAGAAGGGCTCATTGCACCCCAGCATCCAGGAAGCCTCACCCAATGTTGACAATTAGCTATTTCAACCCTTTGGTTTGAAGAACTATAGGCTGTAGTACTAACCTTGATAAAAATCTCTGTTATTATTACTTAAAATATATTGATATTACTTAGGATATATTTAACTTCTTACTCTTGAAAGGAGAGCTGAAGCTGCTTTTACAGCAGAGATCTCCACAGTCTTCATTTCCTCAACAGCAAAAGCTATTTCTATGGCTAGCCTGGCTAGTGTAAATGAGAAAAAAAAAAAAAAAAAAAAAAAGAGAGAGAACATTATTGCAGCTCAACACTAAGTAGGTCAAGCCTTTGCTCTCCCAGTAAAACTGTCAGGCAAAGGGCAGCAGCAGCTCTGCCGTGTATAGTATCTTTCACATTAATAATTCACGTGTGCCTTGCAGAACTGGCTAGAAAATGCTGAGATTTAAACTAAGTAGTGCAGGGGCACATTTGTGTATGGAATGAGGAGAGGCAAAAGGACAAAGGAAGAAAAGTCTTTTGAGAGGGTTTTTGCAAAAAAATACAGGCACAAGTGTGATAAACTCTAAGCTCATTTTAATTTTTTTATTTTAGTTGGAAAATATTTCTGAATGGCAAGAAAAAGCTCCTGAATAGCTTTAATATATAAACCAGGCAAACAAAACACAAGGTACGTCTGGAGGGGGAAAAAAATTTAAAATAGTACTACCCAAGACAGAAATCTAAACCACTCATGCCAAAGGAAGAAAAGAGGAATCATGTACCCAATGTGAAAAGGTCACTGCCCACACAACTGAGATTTTCCAGATGAAAGGCAGCACAAGTTCTGCAGCTTTTGCATCATCAAATAGCTATTTGGTTTCTGGAAACATCTCAAATGAATTCAAGCAGCTCTGTTGTGCTTCTCGAGTGAAAAAACCCTGAAATTATGAATGCTGGCTGGAACAGTCAATCAGAAGGAAAACAAACGAAGTTAGTCCATTGCTAATACACAGAGTGCTTTCTGTTCTCAGGCATAGCCAGAGGGCGTCTGTGGGCCCCGAGGTTCATATTTGTGCCAGTCAAAGCTCCTAGGAAGCTAACAGCAAAAATCTCACTAGTGCCATCAATGCAGGCACCTGGTAAGTGCCTCAGCCTCAGAAGGCTGCATGGACAAGGTGGTGTTTTGTCAGGTTTCACAAGACTGTGTTAAAGCGTGTGCTGACCCTTTCCCACCCAAACCAGGCAAAAATGGAAACACTGCCGTTGCTTTCATTTTTAAATACCCAACAGCACGAAAAAAAGAGTGCTTCTCTGAGATGGAGAGGATCCAAACCCAGTTTCTTCCACAGCCTCAGTATCAGCTGACTGTATTTCAGCACTATTTATGCGCTTGGAACAGGACCCTCCCCTTCTTGGGTGAGTGCCATGATTATCTAACAAGAAAGTCACAGACGCTCACTAATTCAGTCATTTTTACAGCAGCACAGCTTCTACAGGAAAGACTGGAATTGTTAGACTGCTCAACTAGGTCACACAACGTATATGTTCAAAGGACAACATTGAAAGGCGGGATTTGAACAGAGATCTCTTGTATCCTCTGAAACTGCTGTAACCACCAGTTGTGCAAGGCATTAGTCCCTCCACAGTATTTTTGGAAAAAAGACCTTGATTTAGATGTCTGCACAAAGGAAATGCTCGCATTTCTTTTCCCAGCTATCAGGCCAGGATAGTTGTAACTGAAGTGATGAACAGAAGATCAGATGAAGGCAGATACTGAAAAACTGCTTCACATCTGAAAATTCCAACTCTTGGCCTGAGCAACACTTCTTTCTAGGGATACAAGTACACACCGCCCTTCCTGGCACTGAAGTGTACTTGATCAGTTCCTTGGTTCTAGGAAGGAACACAGGAATGTTGATTAAAGCAGTCTCTGCATCAGTGCCTGTGTCCTGCCACTCCACAGACTGGCATGCGCATTAAGACAGTAACTGAAATGAAAGTGTCAAATTCATTTGATGGTACCTCACAAAAGGGATTTCTTTAACATTATACACTCACATTAAAGGTTTCTAATGGCAACAACATGATTTCTGCAGGCTGAATGTCTGATTTTCTAATGCAAGATTTCTGAATTATAAGAAAAAAGCCCAGAAAATAGTGAAATATTTTACAATATTTGAATATGACTTCTCAGAGCTATTTCCAGCTCAGTATTCTAAAGATGATAAAATGCAGATAATCTAATTATAGTGGCATGAAATAAGCAAAATCTATCTCACTGAATTGAAATTATTGGCAGGTGGCCTGGCAAAAGCTAATGTTAGCATTCTTTTTAATCAGTATTTGCAATTCTGAAGCAAATTTTAAAATTAAATTCCATGGCAGAGGAATAACAATCATGTTAGCAAATGAGAACACTGTTTGGTTTGTTGTTATTTGGGTTTGGTTGTTCCTGCACGGTCGCTTTTGGCCTTTTCCCACAATCTATTTTCCAAATACAGACCTTTTCCCACATCTCCTCTTAAGTCATGAGGGCAGCAGCAGCTTATTTCTTCCAGGGCAGGAGAGAAGGCAGCACACCAATTACCATTTGTGACCAACTGCACTCACCTGCCAGAGAAGAGCTGACCACGAGCAGGTGGCAGCTGTGGCTGTGGCAGCTGCGCCTGCAGAGCTGCTACTCGGAACTCCTTTTCAAACATTCACACACCTACAGGCACACACATCCTGGCCCTGTGCAAGGCACTTAACCAGTTTCACAACCTCTGAGCTGGGGAACCTCAGCTACTCTTTGGTGGCATGAAATTCCACAGCTCTTAAGTTTGGGCAAGGCTCTCCATTATTATCATCAATAAATAAGGATTACAAATGTTAAGCGCCTTCCCACTTAATTCTGATTCTTCAGTTTTCTGGAAGTCCTGGAGATCAGAGAATTAAAACAGTTTTCTCAATTCCAATTAAAATTTCATTTTTAATAGACAAAGCTATTTTATGGACAAAGCTAGTTATTAGAACTACTTTAGTCTTTATTCTTTAAAAATAGAATTCAAGAAAGTTAAGAAATGAGAAAGAAATTAAGGCAGTACACATTTTTAAAACAATTACTTTCTCTGATTAATAATCAATCTAGCTGAATAGTTCATCAGAAGTACATAAAATTGTTTTCTAAAGCTGAAGATATATTTAGATTATAAACTAATTATGCCTACGTTTCTCTAAGACACAGGAGATTATTTACCTTGATAAATTAGCTTGACTACTGAGTAGGGTTAGGATACATCCCTCTTCTCCTTTATGGCCATGCTACTTCCATTGCTAAAAGGTGGATGATTTCTTGCCTTCTTAACATAACAGCACACATACATCAGTTGTCACAAAGGGCACTCCCATCATCTTCACAAAGCTCTCTAAAAGCTTTGTTCCACGTGCCGTACACAGCAGTAAGCTGGGTAAAACTTGGATACAACACTATTTGTAGATCTCTAAGATTTCTCCAAGGAAAAGAGCGTTAACCCCTAAACAAGAAGCAACCAAGAGGGACCAATGCTGTCACTTCCCCAGCAATGCACGCACCCACTGGCTGGTCCATCATCTTTACTCTTTCAACAAGTTGTGCAAGGATAATGAGTAGAATGATGAGTGATCTGGTGTTTATTCCTGCCATCTCTTTCTAATAATAACAATGGGCTGCACTGGTTTGGATTTCAAAGTACAAGCTCCATGCTCTGTAACTGAACTCCCTGCCTTTAGCTTGTTACCGCAAGATACCCCTAAAGATGAGGGCAACTGAACTAAAACAGCTGAACTGTTTTGATGCTCAGTTCATTTTCTGTTCATCTGCAAGTGAAACTATGATTTGCAGGTTCATGTACAAGATGAAAGTAAAACTAGAGGAAAATGTACAAAAAAGAGATGTCAGTTATAAACTCAAGAGATTAAAATTTTTATACTGTCAAAACATGTATGTCGTGATGCTCAGTATAATCTGACATTAATCACATCCTGTTTCTCTGATGTTAAGGCAGAGTGGTTCTAAAGTTCAGTGTTAACAAGCTAGGATGTTTTGGTGAATGGGGTCAGTGAAAAGGAAATATAAATAAAACAGTTAGAAACTCAGCTTAGCTCTTCTCAGAGGGGAAGTGCAGGTCCATCTTTCGTTTTGTTTGGAAAAAGACTGTCCATCTTTTAAGACTGTAGCACCCTCTCAGCTCTAAGTTCTCTTTACAGTGATAAATGGATCTAGAGATCTTTCACGGCAGCATGACAGCACCTTAGACATCAATATTCAAGTGTTTCATGCTATAAAAAATAATTGTATTTCAGTTTTGGCCCAACTAAGTTTTCTCCAACTTGTTCAAACATTCATTATTTATTTCAATATTCTTTGAATGCTTATTCTATATGTCAATACTCTCTGAATATTGATATTTAATGACAGTACTAATTCATGTAAGACTGTAGTGTTTCATCAAACATTTTAGCAGCAACAGCTACTTACACTTAGGGTTATTAAATCAACCAAAACCCAACGGCAGTAATCCAGCACATGTGAGCAGGAATAAATGGATGCAATAAACTGCTAAGGACCATTGCTTGAATTTTGACAGCTTTATAAATATAAAGAGCTGAACCCAAGCATCATGGAAATCGGGAGTGATAAAAAAGCATCTCTATCACTATACAGAAAGGGCTCCCACCATATCACATCTTTCCTCCAAACCAGGCAAATCAAATATCTAATTTTAGTTTTAATCTTTATTGCTTGGTTCATAAACATCTCTGAGACAAGTAATGAGAATTTACTCATAAGAATAAAGCTTGTTTTCTCCCTTTAAAATCTAGTTTTGAAACTAGAATCTTAAAGGAAAATGTTGAACTGCTCCTTCACAACTTTACTTTTTGATATAAATCAAGCCACGCGTCTCTCCTATTTTCCCAAGTGCTCAGCAAATTTGAAATGTTTTAAGATTTGCTTCATTTAAAAAATGAAAATAAAAAAGCAACACTTACCAATGCTTAAGGGTAGGTCTGCTTTTCATGTCCCAGTCTTGTCAAGTTTGCCAGTTCTTCATTTTACTTAATCTGTGTTTATCAGAACAGAAATCAATTTTAGATGCTCTCTGTGCCTAAGATAATATTTGAAGAAAACTGTCAGTATTTACAGCTAGAGAAATTATTTTACCTCCCCTGTGTCCAGTGCAGTACCTTCCTCTCTGGCATTTTGTCGCCCTTTCATTTAGTTATTTAGCAGATACGTAACCACTGTATTCTCATCCCTCTGGTTCAAGAAATGTGAGGTATGTTACAGGACAGCTGCACTAAGCAAAACAGGATACTACAAAGAAAAATATTCAGCATTGCCTATGGCACATCACAGAGTATACACTGTGGAGAAGCTCTAGCTCAGGATTTCTGAGCTAGTCATTATATACACAGAGAAACTGTAACAGATCCTGAAAAAAAATGTACATATTTTATTGGGAGCTGGGGCAATGGACAGAAGAGCACTTAAAAATTTTCAGAAAACATAAATGTATAATATTTTCCTTTCCCTAACCCCCCAGTCTGGATAAACTCCATAGACTACTCAAATCCCTTACTTCTATATACAATAAGCCAAGTCTCAAAATTATCAAATACAATTAATGCTTCCAAAACCTTAGAGATTCTTTATAGACTTACTAATCCCACTAAAATACTTCTGGTAAGAAACCAGTAATTTTAATAGGAAAGGTGCATTCAATATTGTAAAACATTTGCGATGTAAAGTTTTTACAAGAGTAATACACCACTTAGATCTGCAAAGATTTCTTTTTTAAAACACTTGGCTCTTTACCATCTCACAGACCTCTTTAAATAAATATTTAACAAACATGTCTCACTTCTAACAATGGAAGTAACGTTACAGATAAAAAGAGTATCAACCATGTTGCAGAAATGCTACAACAAAGCCCCTTTCACCCGCCAGTCTTGAGACAGCAAATCCTGCAGTTCTTCTTCATCTTCACTACCAATATCCTCATCCTCTTTCTCTTGTGTTGCTCTTAATCTCATGGCTTCCTTTAGCTTCTCCTTCATCTCGTCCTGGCGGTTACGCAAAAGCTCGACACGGCGATAACATTCACTGTTGAAAAATAAACCACCTCTTAACACTTGTGGCCTTTTCACATTAATTTGATTGTCTACAGTACTGGACTTTACCTCTCCAACTTTGGATAAAGAAGCTTTACAGCTTCCCATCAATTAAAAAAATAAGCTTTCGAGATGCTACTGTGCCTTCTCTGTGTTAATCAGGTGGAAAGAGACCAGAGGAGAGCAGTAGTGTGGTCAGTCTCTAGCAATGAAATCTAATCCAAATATTTAGTAACTGCAGTACCACCACGAATCATTTTTTAAAGAGCACAGAACCAATATCTACTTCCACACAAAAAGATACACCATTCATTGCTCAACTTATGGTTTCTATATGTGGTAAAACGGTGAGACGTCAATTGGTTATCAATTTTGATAACTTAGAAGAGCATCTCTGAAAATAAAAAAGCAGTGCAAGTGTTCAGATTCTTTATCTGCTTCCTATGTGCTATAGCAAAACATTTTAAGTAAACATAATCCAAAAGTTTCAGTTTTCCATTTACTTAAAAAGTTCTGTCCTTGAAATATGTTCTGTAACAATTATTCTAGCCATTTTAAATGGGGTATTTTGTTGAACGTGCCAGCTAGTATCAGCCTGATTTAAATACATCTTTGCTAAGAAGAAACACCAAGGAAAGATTACAATCTAGATCCTGTTTCCCCTTGCATGTCTCAAATACAATTATACAGGCAGTCATAGCTAAAAATTTGAAGGCTAAGGAAAACATTAGTGTCTCTGGAATTAGTTTGCTTTTCAATTTAATTTGAAATAGCCTGCATTCAAATACAGTCAGAAGACAAAACTACAAAAAGCCTAAAAATCTACTTGTAACTTTTATTTTGGGAAAAAATAATTTCAGTAACAAACTTGAAATTCTCTACAAATTTCTGAATTTGGTTCCATGTACTATAGCATCCTTAGCTACCGAGAAAAATGAATCCTCAGAGAGAGGCAGGTTTAGCTTTCCCCAGCCCTCTGCAGAATTAGATGAGCACTGTTAAGAGACATTTCTGTAATACCAAAGCTCAGTTTGAACTCAATGCTATTGTTATTATATGCTGATTATGTGCAGTGTGTAAATCTGCCCAGATCTCCAAAGTGTTGCTTTAATTTTTTGTGTCTTCTTTTTGTTGCAGGGTTCATTAAAATCAGAATTCATCTTTTCCTTTTCAGTCGCTACTACTGCCATTATCACTATTAATCTGTGTGTTAAGCTACCTGATAACGGTGACAAACTGTTCCACGAAGCTGTATTTCAGGTTCTTGAGTTTAAAGTAATGCTTATCCAACTGCCACATCTACCATTTCAGCAACACAAAACAAGCCACTTCATTAATGTAGTACATCATTCAGCATAACCTTTAAGTAAACTTTTACTAGAAAGAAGCAGAGCTGGTCACAGAATAGGACATTTTCAGTACAGCAAATACTTTTTAAAAATATGCTCATAAATACCAGAGAAATACAAATTAAGGCATTTGACAAAGGAAAGGGGGACAGTTTGTTCCAAGAATTTGCCTTCTCTACTTTCAGTGATTCAGATGTGTTTTTTCTTTGGAGAAAGTTATATAACTTTGCACCAGAACTCATGTCTTTATTAGGTATCATTCTGCAATTTGAGGGAGTCTGTCCTTCAAATATTCAGGTGATTAATGAAAGGTGGTATCACAGATTAAAAATGTCTAGTCAAGCAGAAATCCACTACTGCTGGAGAACAGAGAGTTTGAGGAAAAATTGATCTACTTACATCTGCTCATCAATTTCTCCAATCTGGCGATCTAGTCGTCCCTCCTCATCATCTTCTGCCACTATTGCTTCTGAAATCTAAGCCAGAAAAGCACCAAGAAAATTCACTTCCATCCTGAATTCCACTTTCATTCCTTTATGATGTCTGTCTTTCCCTCTTTCCCCCCTACCTCAAGTTAGTGTCAATCTCCTATATGTATATTCCCACTTTCACAAGGGCAAATACAGGAAAAAAAAAAAACAATGGTCTGGTTTAATTTGAAATGGAAATGTTTTTTCCTAAAAGCAAAAGTAGATTGGCTGCTTTGGGGTTAATCTTTTGAATTTTTCAATACACTGTGATTTGAAGCTTAGTATAAACGAACTACACACATCCAAAGTCTGAGGCTGAAACAGAAGCTATATCCCAGTGCTTGGGACTTAATTACACACACTTATTAATAAACATATTGCTTAAATATTCCCACTAGATCCCGAAGTGTTTCTAACCTGTTATTTTTTTCAGCATATACTTTCTCAAATCTGAATGTCTGGGAGATGCTATGCAATCAATGGTCCACGCATAACTGAGAAGATTCCTCCTAAGCTGAAGAATATCTGAATGGCTTATGCTAGCAAAATGTATCCACCAACGCTTTTGTATGAACATTCGCTCTGTTTATAGTGCTGATGGCTTTAAAATGAGCAATGATAAATTTTTCTGCACCACTTTTCTTAGCAGTTGACAGATGAGTAATTATTTACAATTAAAATAATAAAAAAAATAGCTAATATTCTAGGGGAAGACTGAGAACTCCAGGTATTCTTTAGTGCAGTTTTATATTGTACAAGAGGGCAGAAAAAAAACCTGCTGCAGGAAGACTTTCCATGCAGTGCTAAACAGTAAAAAATGGAAGTACAGAAAAACTGTGGCCAATTTATGTGTCTCACACACAAACTCTTTCAACACTTTCCCAAATTTTGGGGTTCCTTTCCAGTACGTTTAAATTAACCATGAAACCCAGGTTACTTTTTGAAAAAGGGAGACGAACAGGTGTCTTTTGTTCTGTGTTTTCAAAGGTTAAAATATACATGTATCTCTAGATCTAAAGAAGAGTCCACACTCGTGTCCTGTTTGGATACAGGACACTGATCTGAGGTGTATGTTATCTAAATAGTATTTAAATAAAATACAATTTAACGAATGTTAACTAGATACACACTGATGACTGGATTCTGATCAAAAGTTTTTCAACTTAATTTCCTTTAAGTGGAAAATAGAAGGAACCCTTTGCTTATTTATACAGTGCATTTAACCATACATTGCATTGAAACAAACAGCTGACAAATGCAGATGTCAGTCATTCTGCAGAGCTGCATGAAAATGTTGTTTTCTTTATTGTGTATAGTATTTAGAATCAATAAAAATAGATTCCATTACTTACTGTGTTGACCTGTCGCATTGCCTTTTGAAATTCATCCCATTCTTTGTCCATCTGATCCTTTGGAGCATCAACTTTTCTCACCTGAGGAACATGAAAATTTATAAGTTAACAATTTATGTCTAGTGACCCCTTGGGGCACTGTAAAAAAATCAGGGGAAATAGGAAAAATTATGCTGTGTTATCAGAAAAGTCTGGTCGATGTACTTCATTTGAAGTAATGCATATGAGTAAGAGAGTGCATCTGCACAGTGGTTTTGGAGGAAAAATCTGACTCTACTCCTGGATTAAAACAACATCAGTGACTGTAGCATTAAAGAATAATTAAGAATGGCTGGTGTGGAACGCCTGGAGTAACAAAAGTGACTAAGTCTGTTAATTTGATGGTCTGGAATTTCACTGTGTCAGGTGATAACTTCTAAATTCTTCTGTAAACTGCCTGTTCAATTGCATACAGCAGCCATTTCACAAGCCAAAAAGCAGTAAATTATTTGCCTTTGGCATAACATAGAACATCAGCTTTTTCAGTCGCTATTCTGTTGTTAGATAGTCTGACTGTATTTCAAATGTAGTCTAATTTTGTTGGCTAACAGAAGAAACTGTACAGCTACAAACCAATTTTAATGGCACGTACAGCTTTTCATTAGGTGGTAGATGGCATTAGTTACTAAGACGCGAAGTCTGAAAAAGCAGTAGCTGTAAGAACGTCTTTAAGATCTATGACTAAGGTAATCAAAACCAGATTGTGCTTTTAACGCAAATAAATAAACAAGATAATCTACCTGTGTAATCAAAACTTTCACAACTCAAGACTGGAAGATGTGGCATATAACACGTTAGATGACAGATTATGCCTGACTCAGGACTGGGTAGAAATTATATAGCTTAGAGAACTAAGCAGTTTGAACATAGTAATTTCACGGCACCATCTTTTTGCATTAGTTTTCCTTTATTCATTTTGCTCTTTTGGTGACACATCAGTCATCACGATGGTAAAGAAAACAGTTTGGTACGTTTTGTTCCTGAGTAATTATAAAAAATTTAGTAGTATGAATTAAGTTTATAGAATAAATTAGAAGCTTCCAAGCAAATTCATACTGGGAAGTAATAGTCACCATTTCATTTTTCTGTTCTGTGATTATTTCTATCATATGTGTATGTACTGTGTTATTATGCATTGTGGTTGTCTTTTGTAATTCATAATTATTTGTATTTCTTACAATAAATTTAAACACTAAAGTTATTTTTTCTTGAAATATTTATCCAATCCAGAATTTATACGCTTTACCCGATGTAAATAACAAACATTTTTGATGCCCACGATCTCCCTTCCAAATGCTCGGGTAATTTTTAAAATAATTATTTTATCTTATGATTCCAAAACAGGACCACTGCAGCCATCTCAATTTAAGTGGTGTCACAAGCATTTTCCTTCCTCTGAGTATTAGCTATACTCAGAAAGGGATGTTTAAAAAGAGGAGCATCTGCAACCAATTCCAGGAAGAGCTTGTTGGAACAAGTGACCACTTGTAAATCTTATCAGTTGAGGCAATAACCAGAACAAAGATCACTAACCAGTGTCCTCACAGATACAAGCAGATTCTCCTCTGCCTGCTAGGTATTCCCAGCTTTGTACAAGCTTCCCAACTCATGGTGAAACTAAATATTTGAAAAATTTAACACTTAAATTAGTCATACACGAAGAAAAAAACCAAATAACCAAAAACACCTCCCTCCAAAAAAAAAAACAACAAAAAACCCCAAACCAAACAAACAAAACCAAGAAAACCAAACAACCAAAGCAAGTGAAAAAAAATTGGCTTTTTCAGCTACATATTTCAATATTCAGAACATCATTAAAAAACAATTCACATATGGCAACATGTGGGCATGAGTGGTGCCAAAAGAATCTTGTCAGAGTAAATAAGACACCTAAGCTTGTTAGCTGAGACAGTGGGACTAACTGAAAATAAAGAAGCATTATTTGGAAGGTCTCCAAATTAGAAGTCATGGGTGGACCTCACAATGCAATTTAAATACAACAGTAGCCTTCCACAGTGTGCACAGGGAAATATACTCATAGAAAATAAAAGAGACTTGAGCCTACAGCGCTATTATTTCAATAAAGACAGCAAGAAAGTCATCAAATCTGTGACAAATTTTACAAAACAAAACAAAAAGGTTGGTGTTTGAAATATCAGTGTTTGTTTTGCTCGTTTGGCACTGTGCACCTTGAAGGAAGTGTGAGGGTGGAAGAGGCTTCCTGGAGAGGGCGTCGATGCCCTCAGTAATATGCTGTAACTTTTGGTCAGCACTGAAGGGGTCAGGCAGTTGGACTAGATGGTTGCTGTAGGTCCCTTCCAACTGAAATAGTCTATTCTGTTCTAAGTAGCTCAGTCGTTTTCTTTTATTCTGGTATGACTGATTATCTGGAGAAACATCTACTCAGAAAATTATTACAACTGGCAGAAATAAATCCTGCAGCATAAAAAGAGTAGATCACTTACTTTTGCATCCACTTCAGGATCATCAAAGAAACCTTCTGGCAAAGCTTCAGCAGTGTTTTCTTTCCTGAAATATTTGATTACTATAAGCCCAGGTTAACACTTTACAACCTGATTTATTGTAGAGTTAAAAAGTCAAGAATAAAATCCATAATCCTTCATAAAAGTACCTAGAAATAGACCACGTTTTTTAAGACCTGAATTTTACCTGCAATCATCAAAACTTCCTTCTTCCGCTTGGTCTTGCCTCGCTTACAAGGAACTGCACAAAATGGTTTAAATCTCACTGTGAAAAAGAGCACTACAGCTTATGCTTCTTAACTATTCTTTCCACTGTGCTGAGCACCCAAACATTTTAACAGCACAGTCACTACTTCTGAAACACTAAACTGCTGTCTGAAAGTGCTCAAGTGAGCTGAACCATTACTTCAGAACAAGCAGTTTCTACACAACAAGCAGTTACAAGCAGTGGTTGACATTAAGCTTCCACAGAACCCTGTGTTAAAATTTGCAAATAGAGATGTCAAACAGATACTGTATGGCATTCCTCCATCTCTCATTCTGTCCCTAGGGTGCAAAATACCTGTCTGAAATAATGCCAGAGGCTGACATATGTACAAACTACTCTGAATGCAGCTTAACAATATGATACACTTCTAAGTGATCACGGTCTGTATTTCCTGGAAGAATAATGTTTATTTCCTGGAAGAATAATGTTTATTTACAACTCCTAAAACTATCAATATTTGATTTGACTGCTTACCTTTCCACTACTTTCTCTTGTACCTCTGCTTTCTGTATGGATCCTGAATGGGAAACTACAGGAGCAGCAGGAATCTTGCTGTCAAAGAAATCTATAGGGAAGGACAGAAGTCTATGACAAAAAGAAGAGCTATTCAAGCAGTTTCTAAAATTCTGACTAGACAGGAATGTCAGTTAATACCTTACTGAATCAAGGGAAGAACAGCCAGACATTATTTCACTTGACAGTCCCAAACGATTAGAACATAAAATCAATAAGCATGCTGACAAATCACCACACAATAACAAACTAGTGAAGAATCTCCTTCCTCCAATTCCAGTATTACCCACTCTAATCAGCTAATGGCAATAATTAGAAAAATAAATTAAAAACCCTTCATCATCAATTAAAATACAGCTTTTCTCCTTACTGAATCACTTACTATTTCAGTTAGCATTACCTGCAGGCAGAGAATTAGCTATTGCTTCTTGAGTTGGAGGTGGAATTTCAGTTTTATGCATAATGGAAGATTTGCTTGATTGTTCTTGTTCCTCCTCTTCATCATCATCGTCGTCGTCGTCGTAATTTCCTGACAATAAACTGGGACCTGGACCCTTGGAAAGCTGTACATTTGTACTGCCTTGCTCCGCTTCATCAAAAAAATCTGATGGCAGCCTAGTAAAGACCCCACAACAGAATCGTTTCAAACTTCACAAGAGTCAGTTCCAGTCTAGCACTCAAAGCCTGGTCACTCTGCGAGCTGTTAGATATTGTACAATACCCTGAGCTGCACAGCTGCCAACGTAGACACTGTCTGAAGGCAGCACACACTTGTGGCTCTCATTTTAAGTTCCCCAGAAATGCTCAAGTTAATTCTAAAAACCCAAATTTCAGGTTTCAGAAACTGTAAATTTCAGTTCCATTTCTCTAGCTGAATATCCAGTATCAAAAACATTAACAAAAATCACCCATAACAAATTGTATTTTGAGGAATGATGGCTTAAATAATTCTGTCTCCACGTACAAAGTAATGTACATCACTATACCTGCTGTGAACACATTAAATACAGAATTAACAGTGGTCATACTAATGTCACATAAACCTTGATAACTGTGTGTTAACACAACTACTTATTTTGGGTACCTACTGCTGCCCAGAACTACAGCTTAGAAAAGCCACACAGGCTCAGCACTAAGAAAACCCAGATTTGCTTTGAATAGCTGCAGGCCTCCAAGCCAAACAGTCTTCCATGTTATATTTTAAAGTGATTCCACAGATGAGTTCAGAAATCAGCAAACCTCTCAAGTGTTAATTTTGCACACAAACTCAAAACTTCTACAAGGTAACTGTACATAATATCTACGCAAGATAATAATAATTTAGCCTGTGAAGTGTACAACAGACCCTCAGGTCTCATCTTATGTGAAATCTACCAACCCTGCAAAGATGGCCAAATACCACCAGAAATTTCTAGTGGCAGTAAAGGTGCTTAGCCCACTCCCTTGAAGTCAAATACAGTCCTTTATTTGTTAGAGTTCAACTGCAGGATTTGCTCTTACATGAATTTTAAGTTACAAAAACCTCTTAACAAAGATCTACTGATGACATTTCTTAGTTGTTTTTGTAGATATTTCATCAGACGTTCGAAATTTGTCTTAATTTCAGACTACTACCTCTTCTGTAGTATGCTAGTATTAAAGATCAGAATGCATGCCACAATCTAATCACATTCATTCCGGCCAACTGTGTAATACCACCACATGTTAATACATAAAAGTCTAATAGTAACAGTAAAAGAATTCCTATTTTCTCAGAGACTCTAAGAGTAGATAGGATTTTCTCATCTGCACTGAGGAAGATGCTGCCATGTTCAGGAATATACAACCCTGTTAGAAAATGAGCAGAAGCAGGGATCTGCTGACACTCGGAACCTTTACCCTTGGCTAGGAAAGAGTGACAAGGGAGAACTGGGCAAGAATGCAGCTGTTGGTAGTTACGAAGAAATCATATGTAATAAGATCTACTTACCCAGCTGTAGACGTGTGTGGCTTTTCGTCTGTACCTGTACAACAGCCAAGAGTCACTCCTTAAAATTCATGCTTTTAAAAGAAACAACCCTCAGACTCCTACTAGAGAGGCAAGTTCATAAATGCCCACTTTGGTGTATTTCAAAGGTTTACATGTCTAGTAACACCAAGGGAAAAAAATTAACTGTCTTTCCTTTAGCAAGAACTTTGAAGCATGGTTTGAGCTAAACTAGTGGCTTGATCCCACTGAAAAGAAGTGACACCACTTCTGGGCAAGCGCTTTTACTGCTTAGCTTATACTGCTAATGGTTCTGTTTGGGCCAAGCACACAGTTCCATGACCTAATTTAACCCAAAAACCCAGAAGAAAACTACCAAAGGCATTGTTTTCTCCTGACAGTGAACCCACAGAGAAAGACAGACTTCTTCCCTTTCTAGCCGCAATGGGCTGACATTAACTCAACAGTCTTGTCTATTCACACTCACTTACAAAGGAAAAAAAAACCCAACACATTCAAGATTTAAAATGGCTGGATTCTGGCAGGTACTTGATAAGTATTTCTCTCTCCTCACCTTTGACTCTCTTTAGCTCTGTATTTTCTGTGTCAACAGTTTTTCTCTTGACAGGATGAGATGATGTGCCAGCAGCTGAACCAGTCGCCGTCTGCTTTGTACCTTTTAATTCTGCAACTCTCTGTAAAGAAGTAAAAATTCAGGACACTTTCCTAGCAGTAACTTCTGGATTGCATCTTAAAATACAGTGCTTTTAGAACAGCTTATTGAAGTGAGCTAATATCTTCCTAGAACAGGATCACTGAAACAGACATCACGGATACCCAAACAAAGACTGTCAACCTCTGGAATGATGTGACATGGGGACAGGCACCTGCACAAGGGAGGCTGTATGAGAAAGAAAGGAAAGGCTAAGATCAGTGACACTGACAGCAGTAAGGCACTGGAGGAGAAAGCGGGAAGGCTGGACTCATTCTAAGGTCCTGGGATATTAAGTGTTTCAAAATTAAAACACAGCAATAGCATTAACGACATGTCACTGTGCCTTGCCAGGGTCATCTAACCTGAATGGAGGCAATGAACTAGGAACCCCTCAGTTCCTTTGGTCTTTTTCTCGGTGCTTGTAAAATTAAGCACAATCTCTCAGTTTCTGCTAAGAAGCAGTGGCAGAACTTTAAGGATTAAACCCCCTCCCCCGGATTTAAGGCCGCATCCAAATTACAAGCTCCTTATATGTTCATCTTTACTTCTATATTACAAAGAAAAAAAAAAAAGGCATCTTTTCTTTAACATATTTTCCTAAGCTGTCACTTGACAGCACGCAGGTCCCAGAGCAACCCCCAGACGGGTTTCACGGCCTGAGCCTCAGACAAGTGACAGCCAAAAGCTGTGGCTTACGTGGGAACCGCTTCAGCTTACGGGCGGACCCCTTGAAAGACACAAGACCCTCCCTTTTACGTGCTGGCTTTTCAATCAGTGCACGGCTTTTAAGAAGACAAAAAGCGTACAAACCAACCAGGCTTGTTTTCACACTCCTCCCGCATCCCGGAGGGTGCTGCGCTGCTCCCATTACCGCGAACCTTGGGGAGCAGCGAGCCCCCAGCCTCCGCTCCGGCGGGGGGACCTTTCCCCGATCCCTCCCCGTTCCGACGTGCTGCCCCGGTACTCCCGAATGGCAAAGCCCCGCACAACGCCGACCCGCATCCCCCGCAGCCCCGGCACCAGCGGGGCACCCGCACCGCCGCCCCCCGCCCCGCAAACCCCGCTCACCTCCCGGTGCTGCTTGCCCAGGACGTGGGTCTGCCACAGCAGCTCGCCCTTCACCGGCGCGTTGCACAGGGAGCAGCTCAGGTGCCCCAGGCTGTTGTACGTGGCGGCCGCGTTAAGGGAAGAAGCAGCAGCGTGCGGGGCGCGGACCCTTCCCTTCCTCCCTCCTCCCCTCCCTCCCACAGCCCCCGAGCCGAGCGCTGGGGAGCGCGGGGCCGAGGATATTTGGCGAAGGGCGAGTCGATCCGCTTCTTCCCCGCGTTCTGGCGCTGCTTCTCCCGCATGAGGCGCCGCAGCTCCTCCTGCCGCACCTGCTTCCGCCCCGCGCCGGCCCCCGCCGCCGCCATCTTCCCTCGCCCGCCCCGCGGCGCCCGCCGTGACGCGCCCGGGAGGCGCCGGCGGAGGAGGATTGGATTGGGTTGGGTTGGATTCTCCGCCCTCGTCAGGGTGTTCCTCGGTTCGGCCTCTGGAGCGCCGTCAGCACTCGACAGACACAGCAATAGAGCTGTCTCTGAATACATTCCCTAAAACGTAACCCACCTCCCCCCCGCCTTCCGCCCCACCCCCCCCGATAAATAGAAAATAATAAATGATACGTCCCGTACATCCAGATCCAGAAACCACAGAGTGGGTCCGGTGGGAAGGGCGAGCCCATCTGGTCCAACCACCCTGCTCAAGACAGGGTCATGCTAGAGCACATTGCACAGGATTCTGTCCAGGCAGTTCTGGGCATCTCCAGTGAGGGAGGCTCCACAGCCTCTCTGGGCAACCTGTGCCAGACCCTCGGTGCACAACACAGCTGTGAAAAATGCTTTAAAATTAAAAACAAACAAAAACACCACCACAAAACCCCACAGATTTGAGCTTTGGCTCACTGCCAATCCTGGGAACATTCCAGGCCCTGGATCACCGTGCCCTGATTCAGAAGGTCCCCCACACCCCGTGGCTGCTCCCAATGCTAACACTGAGAGCATGGGCACCTTCCCCACTAAAATACAGCCCACCTACAGAATTTAGTGACCACAACATGACCAAGGACAGCAGAGAACTTTCCTTATTTTATTTTCACCTTTTCATTTATAATAGTAGATTGTACAATAAAGTAAGTTAACACAAAAAAAAATCTAGTGCCAAGTTCCACGGTGTCAAGTACTCCACTCCAAACCACGAGTGTCCATTAAAAGTCAAAAAGTGCTGCTCCAGGTTTACAGCGACATTAGAGGACTTGGTCATAGAGGATGCCCCTAATTTTATGCTGTTTCCAGAGAGCAACCCGCCCCATGGCTCGAGACTCCACAGCTCCCTGAATGTTGGGTTTGGTTCATCTCACACCAGCCCATGGGATCTGGGGAAGGAAAACGGGCCAAGGGAGTGTGTAATTCAATTCCCATTTTCATAAAAGACAAACCTTGTGGTACATTTTGCCCAGATGGCAAGTCCAAGGTGTGTAAACACAGCCAGAGCAACACAGCAACTGGAGGAAGACGATGGGATAAGTGCAACTAAGGCAAAAGGGAGTAACTTCTGTTTTGACATGATCAGGGCAGGTGGCTGGGGTGAGGAAATGATTCAGTAGCAAAACAGGTATCGCAGTAAACCTGGACTACAGAATCAGTGAGAATATAGCTTAAGCTTGATTGAGGTCTATATTTACAAATTCTAAAGAATATTTTAAAATCTCCTATTCCTTCCCCTTCCTCCCACAATTGTAGTCTGCTGCACTTTTCAAAAGCACAGATGCTTGCTTTTACTGAAATTTAAGGCTATTATGACAAAAAAAGTGTAGGACTCCTCTTCCAAAACTAAGTACAAAAGTCAATCCACTCTAGGATGTCTTAGATAACTCTAAATACAACCACCTGTTTTCAAAAACAAATTCAACTCATTTTTATATTTGGAAGACAAAAAAATTTATACTGCAGAAGTTGGTCTTCATACACATTCTTTTGTCCTAGAAATCAAATGGACACCAGGAGTTACCACTGTAAGGTAAGTTCAGCCCAGGACACCCACTCCCTGCTGAACACAGATGTGCTGGTGGGAGAGGTTCACCATCACTCTCTTTGCCTCAAAGTAGCAGATCATCAAAAGATCTGCTACAGAACATCCTAAAACTAATTTACCTTGCTTTGACACAGGCTGTGGATGTACTCACATAAGCACATCTTGAGAAGCAGCAGCTTCTGGGAAGAAGTGCTGGGAAAATGATGTCTGCCTGCAGCCCTAAGTGTTCTCTCCTGAGAGAGAAATACAAAGAACAGCAGAAATGGACACAGGCCTAGCCATGACCAGAGCTCCCAGTTCTCTTTGTGGGCACAAGAGGATTATTTTGCTTATCATGCATGCACCTGTGAAAGGGCAGTGCATTAGAGGACCTACAGTTGGGAGTGTGAGGATCCTTTCCATCACAGCAAAGTGGATGAATCTGCATTCCCTGAATTAGGCAAGTGTTGCTGGTGGTTTAAGAGTCAGCTGAATCTGGTCCAGAAGCAGCAACAGGCTAGGCAGGGCTTCACAAAAATGGCTACAACCAACGCTTCTTCCTCTTAACCTTAAAGTGCTGAGAAAAATGCAGCATGACCAGACTAGTAGCCTAGGAAAAAAACTCCACAGTCCTACAATACCATTTCCTAACATGATAGGTAAGGTTCCTAAGAGTTTAGATCACGAAATCCTCCACAGATGCTGATAAGAAAATTTCATACGGAAAAAATACAAGCTTGAAAGAACTGGTTAATATTAAAGAGCACGGGAACTCAAATCTTGGTATGGTCAACTAGCATTTTTAGAATACAAGTGACCCTTTCTAATTCAGGACTATCACCTCATTTGTCCCATGGCATTTTTCTCTTAAAAAAATTTGCTCCTCCAATTACAAACATCAAAGACAATACTTTAATAATAACACTTTAGGCATTGTTTAAGTTTTATAACTTATTAGAAGTTAAGATATTTTTACATACATTTCCTATTTTTATCTTGAAAGGACAGCTAACATTAAAACATACAGATAAAGGCTCACTACCTAAAGGCCATTTCTAAACATTCTCAGTCTGACTCATTTGGGATGAAAGAGCTCTGTTTTTCCCACAGAAAGAGGCTCCTTACCAGTCACTGCTTCACAAGCAGCTCTGTGTATGACTGACCTACCAACCAGAAGCACCAGTGAAAAAGCAACTCCTAACACGAACAGTCGTGTTAGCTACAGGCAAACACCTACATTATGGTCAGAGGCTCTGACCGCAGGCTATGGCCTCTGACCAACAACTGCAAAGTTGGCTGCACCCACTCAAAGTTCCCATCTCTGGCCAAAAGCTTATTTTTCACCTAACAGAGAAGGTTAAGCACGGCACGTATCTGACTGCGAGAATCAGACAGATGGCATTGCTAAAATAAAGCTGTGTCACTTTGCTACGTGTTGTAAAAATTCACTGATTGCCTTAACATACTAGAAATAATCACTGCATTTTTCCATTAAATATAGCATCATGAATTCAGTAAAATCAGAAAAAAGTATAAAAAACTCTTTCAAAATAGCTCCTTAATTATACCTTGCTTGAACTGAACCCTTGGTATTTGAGCAGCACAAGTAATCTCATTTCATTTCCCAACACAACTTAAGACAGAACACAAATAATAAAAATACAAATAATCTATAAAAACCACAGTACCTCAGAAATCTATGTAAAAAACATACATCTGTATCAAGGAGCTCAGTAACAACTTAAAGCACCACTCAAAATTAAGTACCATACATGTTACAGTACATTCCATTTATTATGACAATTTAAGGCTAAAATAGGTACAACTCCCTTATAGTCAAGCTTTCTTATATTTATAAATGCATACAAACATTAAGTAGATACAAATGTGTAGGGTTTTTTATTGCTCTGAACTGTCTACTAGAATGTTCAGCTTTCCCAGATGTTGTCTCAGTTTGCCTTTTTCAATCAAGCTGAAGTTCTACAACTGCAACTTACGGCACCTGTACAATTATACACCTTCTTTGATTTGAGCTGTAAATAAATTCGAAGATACATCAGACGAAATTGCCCACCATCAAAAACTTCATAACTTAGTTAACTAAACATTCATCCATAAGATACATAATTCATCACAAAGATTAGTTCTGCCATTCTTCAGAGGAAGGATTTTCTTTTCAAAATAATATTTCTAACCAAGCGGCAAACAAGACAACCAGCAAGAAATGACTGACTGGTACCAGTCTAACAGACTGGATTCAAAAAAGAAAAAAAAAAAAGGAAGCTGGATATGTGCTCCAAAACAAAGAGCAAACTTTTCTTCTTGCTCATAGAGCAATTATGTTTCCTAATTATGAAAGGCGATGCCTCATTCTGCCAATGCCAAATTCTTTGACTGCAGCTTGTCCATTTCTTGACCAATATTTCCTTCAATGGTATCACACTGGGCAAGAAAAACCTAAGAATAAGAAACAAACAGATGTCACTGGATATGCAATTTAGCAAAGGAAGGTGCCTCTTAAGAACAGAAAGTTCCTATCCTGAATCTGAAGATGCCAACTCAATAACCACCTTCCAGCTGTTTCGATAATAGCTTATTCACAACTGCATTTAACCAGAACCCAAAAGAAACATGACATTTGATAAGGCAATAGCCTTGCTGCCCATCATCACCAGTCTTGCCACTGAAGTACTTTCATAAACAACAGTGAGAAACACAGAGGTTCAGAGAAGTTAGTGCTTCATTCAGTTTGGAACATGACTTTTAAGCACCTTTCCAAAACACATACTTCAGAGGCCAAAGGGTGGGAATGACAAACCTACCCAGTCAAATCTAAAATGAGCTTTCATTAAACCAAGACCTCTTCTATTTCTCCAGACTACAGAGCACAACTGAACCTTCATCTTTATCAGTAAGTAGCATTTAAGCCAATAAAGGATTTTAGGCCAATCCTAAGGTATGCAAGTACACTGCAGCTTCTGAGAAGATTCTCCCATTAGCTATTCATGTCTTGCACTTGGTTTTGCTATGTCTGCACCAGGCTCTAACAGTCAAACCAGATATTTCACATGATTTACATTAAAATGACACTAAGAAACCTCTCTCCCCCTAGAGCAGCAAACCGTTGTGCCAGGTGAGTGTTTCTCTACCTTCACACTGTTTCCAACCAATCCAATCCCTTGAACTGTCATCAACTCATGTCATTGAGGGATGAAAAAGTCAAGGTGATAACAATTGCTGCTGCTGCTGGCTGCGTTTTATACTTATCTCCCCATCCTGGAAGATACATGACTGCCAGCAACAGAAGGCAGTCAATAGCTCCTGCTTGCTTCCATGAACACTTAAGAGTAATAAGCTTAACTTGCCACTGTTTTCTTGTTCTTGCTCTGGAAAAACAAACTGTTGTTGACTGCTCTGGTCAAAAATCCCTCAAGATTCTTCTGCAGTCTCAAAGGGTTCATGACCTACAGTTGTAGAACACTGTGCCTATAAAAGTACATCAATAATTCTGATCTCTGCTCAACAGCAGTTCTTATACAAAGCCCCATATATTTCTGCTGTAAATTCACCCAGGAGCGGAGGTCTAGTAGCTTGCCACAAAGTCTACAGCCATCAGTCCATGCTGCTTTGGTTAGGCATATACCATCAAGAGCATGTTCAGAGCCCCACATAACACAGCTACTCCAGCAACCACCTTCATTCCAATTTGCATTGTCTAAACTTATCTCAGTAACTGAGTACAAATGCTTTGTCCCTAAAGCTTTAACTAAAACCATTTATGCTACAAAGTGCTTCTTCATAGGCCTTCCTCTAAAATAGATAGCTGTTTTAAAAAACTTGTGAAACATCAATGGGAAGTACTTAGTAAGATTACAGTAAAAGACAGAATCTTTCAACTCCATATATGAATGCAAGGTACTTCCACAATTAATTTTTAGGAGTCTAACCTGGGAATGAAGCTAGCACAATACAAATAAAACCAGTACTACAAGTAGCGTTACCATTCATTTCTGTAAGTTTGACTGGAGGGGGCTGAATTCCAGTATTTATTAAGAAACCTTCAGTTCAAGGTCTCTAAGCAAACAATGCCTAGGATTTTATAAGTATCACACAACAGCAAAGCAACTTAACCCCCTGCCCCAAGCTGCTCTTCTGTACAGATTTTATTTTAAAGACCTGCTCTCCACAGGAAGTTGGTACATTGCAATAGAAGTTCAATTTTCCAAAGAACACCTCTGGCAAGGTCAAGAGTAGGTCAGCAGGAGTTACAGCTGACTGCATCTTTGTGCCCAGACCTCAGTCATTACTCCAGTCCACCAAGATGCAAAAAAGGAGGAATGATCAATCCTGTTTTCCTTACTAGTTATCAAAATTACTTAATATTATCACACAGCAATAAGGCCAACCACTAATGTAAACGGCAAGCATTATCTGAAACCAGCATGAACAATGAAAATCTATATTGTTGTATGCTGTTTTATAAAGTATTAAATACCTCTCAAAGGGAGGTTGTAAGAAATATCAATGTAAGAACAAACACTGTGAAAATCTAAACAACTCATTTTCACACTCTTGTGTGCAAGTGTCCAGCATTAATGGGAAAATAAAAAGGGAAAAAAGAAACAAGCAAAAACAAACCAAGAAAACTCACCTGAACCCTCTTCACCAACCCCTTCTTTTTCAGTTTGCAGTCACTGAAATTCTCTGGCAGATTCTGCAGTAAAATAAACAAACAAGTTGATGAAGCTTAATGGTGAAATTAACATATTAGCAAAAACTGAAATTATCAACGAATCCTCTGAACAGGCATCCTGAATGCCATGCCTGCTCAGTGAGGATGATTACATAAGAAAGAATTTATAAGAAAAAGTAATAAAAAAGCGTCAGGGATGAGGCATGCTGACTGCAAAGAACGGAGATAGCACATTTACCACTTGTCTTCAGTAATATACAGCAATAAACTACAAAATACATTAACTCAATCACTTGCCATCATTAGAATGTATCATCAGTAATGCAGACATTGGCAGTCTGTTACAGCCATATATCTGATCATCTCTGCAATGTACTCATAGAAGGCAACAGATGTGAGGTGTTACACACTGTCAACTTTTAATTTAATTAAAATTGCATAATTTTCAGTACCCCTACCACCCAATATATTCACGTATGTCATCCTGGCAAAAGTTACATGCTTTGTCTTTTTTGAGCTATGTGAAATCGGAGTGTTGCTGAGGAACGGTGATCAGGTTTATGGTTTGTTTTTAACAGGTAAAATACCTGTAGAGATAATTATCATTATGTAATGTTTATGTGAACATTTTTAGAAACATTGTGCTCTCACTGTTGAACATGCGTACAATTCTTGGAGTTTCTCATTAGTACACCTTTTATTTTCTAATCTAACTCTGGATCAAGAATAGACGTTTCTTTATAGTAATGTTTCATTTCAGCAAAAATGTGAGCCCCTCTGCGCGGTTTTGAGCCATAAACTTTTGAAACAATCAAAAACCAAAAAAGAAGTGCTCTTCTACTGTTCAGACAAGTGGTTTCTAATCCTCCTGTCTGTTGCCCATGCCGCATGCGTTGCTGTGACGCACTTTAGCTGGGCTGTCAGCTGTGTCACCTTCCTAGAGGAATACTCCTTAAACCCTTTGAGGTATTTCACTGGTGTTTCCCTCTTGGTTCCTAACAGCACCAAGAGTAGAAAGCTACAACATAGTTTTTGTTACTGAAACTTGGTGGGGATGAATCCATGACTGGAGTCATGAAATGGCATTGCAGGGAGGTTGGACAGCAGCAGGTAACATATTCAACTGTGGAGAACCATCAGGGGGTCTCTCTTATGCTGTTGTTCTGTGTCCCTGAATCCTTCCTGGGGTGCTGACAGACTAGTTAAAGGTGTGGAGACCCAGGAGGGGGTCTTTCTCTCTGCATGTAACCCTGAACAGGTTACCTGAACCACCCTGCAATCCAGAGGACCGCTCAGTGAAGGGTCCCCATAACGGGACACTGCAGACACATTGGCTGGGCCCAAGAGTCTCAGCTAATCTGGAGCAATGACAGATTAACCGAAGGGTTTGAGAAAATCTTCCCTTTCACATGACGATGTTCCTTGAGCTTTAAAACAATTTTCTTCTGAAGATTTACTTTTATGTTTATGATCCATGCTAAGGTATTGAAGGATTATACTAAGAAAAGCTTAGGAAATGTTTATTGATCCAGATAAATTCAAAAGTTTAGTAGTACGTTCTCATCTTATTGTAAGTGGCAAAACTTTCCAGAAGTCTGGGAAATGTTTGCTACAGGCACAATGATGGTTTTTCAGAATACTTCTTTCTTTTAATCCTTTAAATGTTAATTTGGTATAGATTTACCAGATGACAAGTATAGCAAGGACAAGGAGACAGTTAAGTTTAATCAGAACAGCACAGTAATTTAAGTAAGTTCTAAAGAGGAACTATAACCCAAAAAAATCCTCAAGAAAGGAGGATTGGCCACCAGAGCATAATTTTGAGTCAGTAACACCATCAATGTCCTCTCTACTGATACATGCAATTTGACAGATTTGTCATGTAAACAAAATCAGTGACTGGTATTTCAGAAGGGACAGCTTTTATTTTTCAATTGTTAGAACAACCTGTTCTCTGCAATATTGTCTTTCTAGATTACAAATCTGTCATTTAATAAAAAAAATATCATGGGAACAAAGGAAATGCTCAGATACCAATGCTGATAAAAGAGTTCATGTAAATTGGAGCAGACTCAACAAGTATATACTGCCATGACTGTGAATTTCAATTTTCCTACTGATCTCAGAAAAACATTATTTTCTTGGAAAAACCTTTCTGCTATTTAAAAAACCTGTGCCAGATGATCAATTCAAGCATTTTCTGTGTTCTACTCACCAAGATTTGTAATAAGTAGTGTATTTTGACTTTTACTCCTGGACCAAATGTTTTAACTGATGAAATAAACAGCATTTCTGGTAATGCACACACACAAATCTTCAACTGTTGAACAAGACTTAACTGTATTCCTCCTGAAGAAAACTTCAAAGACCTGTGGCTTATGGCAATGTCTGACTGTGTCACAACATTAGAAATCTGTAAGATGCTCCTAACATCCCTCCACCTTTCCTGCAGTGGAAGCAGTAGCTATTTCAACATGTTTAATGTTAAAATAATTAAAGTTACAGCTACTCTACTCAAAAGCATCCCTTTTAGACTTTTCTTTCACACCTCTGGCAGTGACAACATTGTATTTTTTCCTCTCACACCCGAAATACTGTAGGACTACAAATGTAGTTCTCCACTTCCCAAATCCCTTCTTTTAAATTTGTAGTTGTTGAACACACAGAGCCTAGCAAAAATGAGTATTAGTTACTGCTACCACAAAAGTTTGCAAAGACAACTAAAAGGGCAAAGCTTGAGTAAAGGATAACCATTTCCTATAGCCTTAACAGGCTGCTGCCCCAAATGAAGCTCCTCTGCAGAATGGAAATGCATATACAGGCATTAATGCCACCAGATATCTTTTGGAGGCATATCAGGCCAAGAACTGGATATTAAAAGAAAAAATGAGCAAAGGAATTAATTAATTTTCAAAGCCAAACTAAAATTTCTAGTATGTTAAAATATCAAATGAATTATAAAATATTCTTAACAGCAAGTTTCTGTTGGGATTTGACCCTCTTCTGTGGTTAGTTACTTACAATGGCATCAATCTGTTCCAGGGTCTTCATGAACTGCTCTGCAGTTCCTTTTATCCTCTTGTCCAGCTGTTTTAGTGCTTCTGCTTGGAGGTCCTTTGCTAAAAATCCCTGAGGAAGGAACAACAAAATTATCCCATACCCTACAGAATACTCATCTTAGAAGACCTGCCAATCCATGACAGCAGAAAACAGCATTTACTATTTCTGTAGTTTCAAGCATGGTAGGGACTCCAATCTCAATCTGTATTCTATCAATTCTTGACATGGTAAATGTAAAATCTGCTAGGTTTACTTAAAAGATAAACAAGTAACAGATATTCTCCTTTGGACTTTACGAGAATTCTTGTTTTTCCAGATATAAAGAATATAATTTATCTCATATGAAACAAAATTACCTTTTTCCAAATAGTGCCAGGTCTCTATTTTGCAAACTCATAAATGGCATTTGAAATTCACTAAGAATTATACAGGACCCTTGGACAGTTAGGAGGGGCAGCCTATTACTGACTACTCAAAACCTTTAAACTGTTTTGTTTTGTTTTTTTTCTTTTAATACATATACCTAGAAAACTGTTTTGCAAAGATATAAAGTGATACAAAACTGGCATACCTTCTGGATACTTGTGAACTCTTTATTAACTTCCTCTAACTTATTAGCTATTTGCTCCACTGACTTCTCCAAATCTTTTAACTTCTTTAATTCAGCCTCTTCTTCTGGACTATTCTGTGTATTCAAAAGTACAACATTCACAACTATGGAACAAATGGATACACGATGCAGCCAAAAAGCAGCAGCAGCAGTGGCAATACAGACATAAAGGCTTCTGTTGATTTACATCCTACCCTGTGGCTATTCTTTTCATATTTGAGAATACGAAAATTCTCATGAATAAGCTTCTTCCAAAGCTTAATTACAAATATTAGAAGAGCAAGGTATATAAACACACTAAATGAGATTAAACTGAAGGGAAAAAGGAAAAGTGCAAACTTTTTTTTTCTTATTGTTAACTTAGCATTTTTGAAGTAGAGGTAGCATTTACATCACAGGATTATTATCTTGTCCTCTACTTGGCAAAGCCTGCCACAAGTCCTTCCACCAGATATAACCCAGCAGACTCAGTAGCTACAGCTGGGGGAGTATTTTTTAAATCAGAAAAAAAAAAGATGAGCAGATAAAATCATCGGTGCACTGAAGGTTCATGAGCACTGACAATAGATTATGCACGGTCTTGTCAATAACATAAAGCAGAAGCCAGTCAATAATGGAATTTCAGAAATGTACAAACTGCAGTTATTTGCAGGTAACGTGAGACTGAATTCAATTTTGTGGGTAGATGTACGAGATTAGGTTAATGCTGTAACCTGTTTCTGTGTTCAGCATCTGACTTACTGACAAAAATTACAATCATTTAAGGAAGAAAAAAAAGTCCCAAGGCAACACTTACCCTTTTCCCAATCAACATGACTTTGCAACCATTTTTAACACCAAGTGCTGATAATGGTTGTTCCAGTTCTTTCAGAGACTTTCCTAAATGAAAATTGAGAGAGGAAAAAAAAAACAGCTAACGTACAGTTAGTGGCATAAAAATGTCTTTTCGAAGACATTCAAAAAATGGACACCTGAAAGTGACTAAGATGAAAGCTTATCATCTCTAAGAAATGTTGCAGATTCATAAGTTACCTTTGTATATCAGTTTCTGAAAGGGAACTGGAACTCCAGTGACTTGTTCGATAAGTACAGCCATGTCTTGTAGTGTAGGTTCACTGTCTTCTTGTTGAGAAGCAACCTGAATACTGTGTTTTTCGTTACCTAACAGAAAAACAGAGTAACAGTAATACTTACTGTTACCTGGAAAACATTATAGAAAACCCATTTCTAATATTTATTTCCATTAATGCAGAAAGTTCTCAAACCACTGATCCTCATGTACAATCATAATTTTCAGTCCTTCCTCTTGGAGTGACTGACCTCAGCTGAAACTTCTGGTTTACACTGTAATAACCTGAAGAATTTGATCGGGTGTATTTTACTGGCAAAATGCTCCTGCTAAATATTACTCCCTATCTTTTTTTTTAAGAGTACAGACATCCCACAAGCTGAAGCATGAAAGCCCACATCTTCCTGATGTATCCCATTTCCTACTTGTAGGAACTTTTAATGGCATGAGTCTTGGTATCTGAGACAATTTATCAGTTCCTTTGCTCCCCACTCCTCATACATGAGAAACAAGCAATCAGTGTCTACCCTGTGCTGCCTCCACACCAACCAGAGAGAATTCTCACAGTCCAAAAATTACTTCTCCCCATAATACTACTGATAAGCAGCCTTAACCACTTTGAGCAGTGCCAGCTTATCTGCCACAATCCACTTATGGAGCATCCTATTCAGACTCCCTAAGATTACTTGCATGCAGTAAGAAGGAAGTTCTTAGGAAAAAGGGAGTATGCCTAATAATCTCTGCTTTGGAATGGACCCTTTCTATAACCCTCTGCTCCCATGCATTTAAGAGCTGTCAATCTGAAAGCACTCACAGGAATCAACCACCACTGGCTGCATGGAAAATCAAGACAGGCATTTTTAACTCTGCAGGAAGAGAAAAGTCCTGAGCAAATACCAGAAATAAAACTATTCTCATGCCACTAATTTTAAGTGCACGTATCTTTGACAAGAATAGTGCTAGAGACATTGATTTTAAAATACTCCAGCCTCCTACAAATCACATGAAAAGTGACACTGTGACCTCAAAACTTTAAAAGTCAAACAACACTTGTTAAATCTAAGACATTTTTAAGCTTAAAATTATGTTATGCCCCTCTCACCAAAGCATTTTCCATAAACAGAACTTCTTCCTGATTTGTTGTGGGGAAAAAAAAAAATCCCACAAAGCACAATCTCAATATATTTAAAAAAGTTGTTTTGATATATACGACTGCTTTGCGTAAGGGCTGTGCCTATGAGCAACTGAGAAAAAAAACAAAAACAAGCATTAACTGAGAAACAGATGAAGCTTGTCTAACAAGAGGACCAGTTTAATCAGAAATTATAAGTACCACTTTGGGCAGACTGTGAATTCACAACAGAGGTCCTCAGTGGAGCAGAGATCCACCTGCAGCCTGTGGAGAAGATGCACACCAGAGCAGATGAATGCCCTAGGGAGGCTATGGCCCCTTTGGGAAGCCTGCACTGGCAGCTGGCAGGACCTGTGGCCCCCTGAAGAGAGGAGCCCACACTGGAGCTGATTTGCTGGCAGGGCTTGTAAGCCTGTAGGTAACCCACATTGGAGCAGCCTGTTCCTGAAGGACTGCAATCACTGGGAGGAACCCATATGCTGGAGCAAGGGAAGAGTGTGAGGAATCCTCCCCCTGAGGAAGAACGAGCAGCAGAGACAGAGTGTGATGAACTGATCATAGCCTCCATCCCCCTGCAATGCTCAGGGGGTAGGAGTTAAAGAATTTGGGAAGAAAGTCAAGCTCGAGAAGAAGGGAGGGGTGGAGGAAGGTGGGGTTTTCTTTTTTAGTTCTCATTACTGTAGTCTGATCTGAATGTTAATAAACCACATTTCCCCTTGCTGAGTCTGTTTTGCCTGTGAACAGTACCCGGTAAGTGATCTCCCCCTGCCTTTATCTCAGCCCATGAGCCTTTCCTTAAATTTTCTCTCCCCTGCCCAGCTGAGGATATGAGAGACAGAGTGGCTTGAGGAGTCCAGCCAGGGTCAACCCTCCATACTTGCAGACTGGGAAGTGATGCATGTGGGTCTGCTGCCATTCTGTTTCTCAACCCCAATTTGCATCTCTCCCCACTTTCACTCATGCACGTAAAACTTTACTAAAAACGTTTGTGCAAAGTGTTAAACCAGCATCTGACAGCAGCAGGTGTAAATTAGACAGCTAAAGCCCAAGGTGAACAATGGCTTCTATTTGCTATTTATTAATGACAAAGTAATTATCAGGTAAGAAAATAATAGGAAAGATAAAAACATTCTCACATAAGGTGACTGTTGGCAAAGAGCAAGATGCTGGCATTATAAATATGTCAATATCATTAAGTTATTGATATCTTTGCAAATGAAAAACTCCTCAGACCAAATGAAGCTCTCTGAAGGCATAAATGAGCACATGAACCATGACAATTCAAACAGATTATTCCACAAAGTTCCTCACCAAAGACTCTTCAATAAAACTACCAGGTGATAAAGAAAACATTTTAACAAAATAATGTAACAATTTGAAAATGTGAATGACCAAGCAGAAATAAACTCTAAATATGGAAAGAACAGCACCAGCATAGTGCAAAGGGAACATAAGGAGAATTTATTATTCAACAATTTTTAAAAATCCAATAAAAAAATTAACAAGTTTTGTTAACAAAAATCAGCAGAATGCCTTACTGACTTAATACCTTACTATCCACCTCATTCCTCCTACTATCTCACTTCACCAAAATTTAACCCTGGTATTTTCATCTTATTTTTAAGAACTGTCGAGTCGGGGCTATTCTCATCTTTTCACACTAACATTTTATATTTATTTGCAGATATAAGCCCATCTTCCCTTCCACCTTCTTCTCCCTCTTCCTAATTCTCTTTTTGAGGAAAAAAATCTCAGTTGTGTCACCAGGCCTTTGAGTGACCCATTCCAGCAGGTCAGCACCCATCTGTCATATTGAAGAAACCACATCCTCTGTTGCAGTCTTGCAGCACATTAGCTGCAAACATCCAAGTATTTTTCAACAAACAAGAAGAAAGCCTGTTGGGCAGCAGCTGCCTTTCACATGCAGTGCTGACTTCAGCAATATGTTGCATCTAAATGAAGATTACTACCAAACAACAGAATCACAGAATGGGTCAGGCTGGAAGGGGCCCACAGTGGGTCAGCTGGTCCAACCTCCCTGCTCCAGCAGGGCCATCCTAAAACACATGGGATGAGATTGAGTCCAGATGAGTTCTGAATATTTTCAGAAAAAAACACTGCACATCCTCTCTGGGCAACCTGGTCCAGTGCTTGGTCACACTCACAGTAAGGAAATTCTTCCTCATATGCACGTGGAACTCCCTGTGCATCAATTCCTGCCCACTGCCTCTTGTCCTATTGCTTGGCTCCACGGAGAAGAGCCTGGATCCATCCTCTTGGCATCCCCCCTTTACACATTTGTGCACACTGACAAGGTCCCCTCTCCGCTGTCTCTTCTCGAGGGCCGAACAGGCCCAGCTCTCTCAGCCCTTCCCGCTAAGAGAGATGCTCCAGCTTCCCGATCGTCCCCGCTGCCCCCCACCGACCGCAGCTCTGCGCTCCCTGGAAAAGGCCGCCCTGTCCCCCGCTCCCACTATCCCCCTCACAGCAGATCTACGCCTGCGGTGCAGCCCGAAAGAGACACTGGCAAGCTGTGGCCAGCGAGGAGCGAAACTTCAGGGCAGCAGCCGGCATGGAGAGCGAGGCCGAGCCAGCCCCGGCCGCTCCCCGCTTCGCCGGGGCAGCCGCGGCCTGCCTGGCCTGCCCCGCCCCGCCCCCGGGAACGCCCGGCCGGAGTCCCCGCCGCCGGAGCCGAGCGCCCTGCCGCGGCCCTGCCCCGGGGCTCTTACTGTAAGTCACGGTGACGGTCACCGGCGCTCGGGGCGCCGCCATCTCGCCCCGGCACAGGGAAGCGTCTGCGGCGCCTGCCGGGGCGCGCCCGGAGCACGTCACTTCCGCACCGGGGAAACGGGAATGCCGGCTGCCCGGTGCGCTCTTATTGCTTCCCCCCCCTCACCACCCTGACCCCGACAGCGGCCGGGGCACGGCCGGGGCAAGCCGGGCGCAAATGGGACAGGTTTGTTTTTTTTTTTCCACCCCGGATGCTTTTGGGATCAGATCCAGCCCCCGCCGCTGGCAAATCCTTGTGCTCGTGCCACACGCTGCGCTGATAACCTGCCCCCGCCCCGTCTGCGAGACCAAATCGGTTACCGAAAACAACCACACGGAGCGATCTGCTAATCTACGTGGTTTTATGTCTCCACAGAATACACAGAGTTAACGACAACCCGATTTGGTACAGTTTTCTAGAAGGTTACAAGTACAATCGCATAAAAGTCTCGAGACCGCAGTAGTTTAAAAATTGATTTATCAAATAAGCATAGTAACAAGGGAGCTATTTTACAGAGAGTAAGCAGCAACGTACAGTCTTAGTCTCAAGAAAGAGAAACAATACAAAGTCAAAGTAAACCTCAGCTATCAACAGCCACCACTACTCTTCACGTTTTACTTTGTCCATAAGACACGGAAATCAAAACCTGTAAGACTGACTGCTTCCACCAAGGGGAATTGTGACGAGCTTTCCATTAACAGAGAAGTCAATAACAGAACAACTTTCTTCAAAGAAAGAACACCACCAGCCATTCATATTGCATTCTAGGATGTAGTGATATTAAGGTTACACTGGAAGGACAAGCTCTCCAGGATTTAAAAAAAAAAAAAAATAAAAGAAGGTTCTTAATTTGTAAAGTATAGTTCATTATATCCTTTGTGCTTTTGAAACATTTATGTTGCAGGGATCTTTGGCAATCCAAATTCATCCACCAATACGCCATCCTTTAAGAAAGAAGAAGAATGGGTTAACAACTCTCTACCAACCAGAACATTTCACAAACGTCTCCTTACCATTTCTATAAAGTTTCTGTATCTGCAATTGCCACTGTGGGACAGCTGGAATCAAAGTGTACTTCCTCCGTACAGAGCTCCATTAAAGTCCCAAAAGCAAACATAGAGAAAACTCTCTTATGGTTTTAAGAATAACGATTACTAGAGTTGTAGCGGTACACTTAAATTATATTTGCAGTCTGAAAATATTTGATAGGAGTTAAAAAATGCAATTTTAGTTCTTTTCTTTAAATGTAATTAGGAGCATTCAATACTCTCTATTCTGTCACATGTAGTATCCAAAATACATAAAACATTAGGCACTTTTTTTTTCCAAAATATTAAGGGTCCCAAATATAAAGCAACGAACACAAATGTGATTAAATTCAAAACAAACAAACAAAAATGTAATTTGCTTTTAAAAAGCAAAGGACTCACTTTGTTTTTTGTGTCTGTAGGAGTGACCTCTGGGATTGCTGGAGCAGATGCGGCTTCATCTAAGTAGGAATTGTCTTCATCAGCTAAAAGCTCATCGCCTAAGGCATCCAGTTCTGAAAGTGAATTATGCTGGTTGAAAAATTATGCAAGGAATTCCTTTCGCAAAAGAAAAGCTGCTCTTAAAAAGAAACAAGGTTCACAATGAATGCTTACATTCAGACTCATTTAGCATTAGTCGTCAATAGGAAATACACACATACACACACACACAGACACACTAGAGAGAACCTCCTTCCCTGCCTTGCAGCATTCCATTGGTATCTCATGTTTGTCTCATGCTCTTGTTACTGCTCTTAAAGGAAATGCAACTTTAATGTTTAAAAAAAGCAATCTTTAAAGAACATATTTAAAGCATATGATTTAGAAATTAAAACTCACTATATGACAGTATGATGATTTTTATATTCAGTAATGTAAAAAGTCATCCTCTCCTTTCCTCACCTGCTTCCAAATCATCTTCATCAATATCTGGTGTTCCATAGCTACGACTCAGTGCCTCCTGAACTTCATTGGCTTCTTCCATCATATCCTCCAATTGATCTTGTATGTCCTGAAGCAAGAATCAGTAGTTTTAGTTGGTCCATATTTAATCAAATTCTGTTTAGTAATTCCAACATACAAAGCACTCAATTCTTTTAATGCATAAACCATTTTTTGAAGCAGCATTAATACAAGTCAAGGCACACGCATTCAGTGCTAACATGGCTTTACCTACTATTAAAATTATAATTTTAATTATAGGTAGAAAAAGAGGAACCTTGAAACATCTCTGCAAAATCTATTTGTTTGAAGTATTCTTCAGGGAAAACTGAAAACCTCTAATAAATTACCCAGTCCACCATTATCTTGAAAAGCAGAAAAGGTATCACATCTAGATCAATTAAATCTCACATCTGGAAAATAAGCACAATAAATTGTGCTACAGCAAAATTTAGAAGATATTTTAGCACATTAATTGGCACTGTACTTGGGTACCAGTAAGGAGAAAACAGTTGCCTAAAGATTTGCAATGCAGGCCACATAACAGCACAGGAAAGAGAATTTGAAGGAATTCTGCACTGGCATTGGATAAGAGCATATTTGAAATTCTACTTAAAGATCTTATCAGGGGGGTTATGCATTATCTGAAGTCAGGGCCAGGCCTTGCTGACCTCTTGAAATTACATTTTTTTTGCTTTGATTAGTGCATTTTTGATTTTACGTTTTGGCCTTTTTAATCAGGCACTTTCTTAAACTGGAGGAGTAAAGCACTAACCTGCACAGGAGGAAAAAAAAGGACAAAAAAACCATAGCAGGAAGTATCTGCTAACATTTATGCTGAAGTGCAAAGGAGAGGAAGGGAGAGTTTAAAGATTAGCTCAGCAAGGAAACAATAATCAGTACAATAAGGCCAACAACTGATTACGTAGTACTAGAAAAATTAGGAAGGAATTAGGATGGTGGTCCCATAAAAAAAGCCAACTAAAATAGTCAGCTTACCTTCAAGTTAGTAGTCCACTCACCACTATTTCAGTACATTATTTCTGTTCTTTAATCATTTAACTATAGAAGCTCACCTCAATTTGATCAATCTTGACCTGCTTGTAAGCTTTCTTCATTTCTTTCACCCCCAGTTTCATTGCATCCACCTAAAGGAGAGTCAGACCACATGCTTGTATCTGATGTAGCACAAACAAATTAAACAAGTGTGAGATTAATATACTGGTACCGTTGTCTTTGTATCCTTCAGTGCCTGAATGGTGTAATTAGCTTGTTCCATATTAAAAGACTGCTGTGACAGATTATCCCTCTGTTGTTCATACCTGTTAAAAACAATGCAAATAATGGCTCTAAAACACCAGACTAATTATTACCACAAACATTCTTAATTTAAAAAAAAACAAACTGAAAAATCATAATCAGTAGTCTAAACATGGGAACAGATTTGGGGTGTTTTTCATTTATTATAAACAACTGCAGAATAAACAGCTTCATAAAAATCTGGCCATTTTGTGTATTTGAAGCTGACAAAGCTATTCCTGAACTAAGCTTTTGTTTTAACTGACAGCAACACCAAATTTGCCTAGGAGTAGGTGAGAATACAGCAGGAGTTTAATCACCATAAGCCTGGCATGCATGCCATGCTTACTAATGCTCTAAGCAGAATGGAAGAGTTGCCAGGTTATCCAAAACACAATGGCTCTGCACTGGAGCTTGGCAGGGCAGGGAGGAGGGAGAGGATAGGGAACTGACAGGAAACCATTAAGGCTAACCAAAAACAAAAGGGAGATTTTAAAAAGCAATAAACCATCCTTCTCCAAGGTAAACTTGCATTAAATCAGGAATGTAAACTACGTCAAGTTAAGCAAAAGAACAAAAGCATAAAAATGAACAATGAGCCCTTCAAACATCCAAACCAGGAGGTCTGCAAGACAAGGATGATCCAAATACAAAACCTCCTGGACAACTAATGGCTAAATGCATTACTGTTCAAGAAGATGGAAAAGAGATGACTGAGGGGTATGACAATAGCCTATTATGAAGGGCCTGGTGACTGTAAATAGAAGAACAACTAGTAAGGAAGATTAACAGTCAAAATACAGAAACAAAAACCCCAAAACCTAAACCACAAAATCAAGTCCCCCTCACAACATCTAACTACACTATTGCATTCCTTGCCATATGATATTTTGGATGGTAAGAGCTCACAAATACTTAAAAAGTAATTGAGGAAATCTATAAAGGTACAATTTATCTGAAGGATATGAAATGCATGATATGAGCTTTGGCTTTGGCTCAGATAGCATCTAAGATTTGCAGTTCATGGACTGTAAGATATTTCAATGAAACATTCCTGAATACTTGCTTTGTTCTGACATCCTTTCCTTTGGATCAGTTCAAGACACTTTTCAAGACAGTATACTAGACAAGACCAGAGCACAGGATCACCCAGCCTGTCCATTTTGGTTTATTTGCATAAACACAATTACCTGTGCTACATCTGCTCAAGTCCTCAAGGGTGTCCACAGAGAATGGGTAAATATCTAGTAAGCTAGAGGAAGGTCTTCAAGTACACAATTTAAAGTAATCAATTAATTATATAAAATGAGGCAATCTCTCAGAATGTTTAGGATCCAAACACAGCTATAATAATGAGCAGATTTCAGTCATCTACCAATACAAATTTATAGACTGATGTATAAATGATGACACAAAATCTGTAAGGAGATGCTTCTGAAAGGCTTGTTCAGCATTTTTCTTCAAAGAATGCTCAGAAGAGTACTGGAAAGAGAAATGCAAGCGTACCACCCCTCCTAAAAGGAAAAAGGCTTTTATTAATTACAAGCTGAGAAAGGCTTCAACTTACATTCGCTTCTGCTTTAACACTCTCAGTGCTTTCTGCTTTACTGTATTCTGAAAGACACAATATTGTTACATTACGAAAAATATCTGATTTTGCACGTGATTATACTGTTTAAACCTAATGCATCAGATTTACTGTTTCCAAAAGATTCCTCAGTTACCAGTGCCAAGAGTTTAACAGTAGTCACAGTGTTTGTCCTGCGTTAATGTTTAACCAAACAGGCGAGTACATGAAGCTTCTAATAGAAAATACTTGCAATTTCTGGCTTTTGAATTATTTTTTTCAATAAAAGAATAAAAAAACAAGCCTAGTCCATCAGAACCATCTTTCATTAACACATTTTAATGGTCAGCATCAAATAATACTGCAACAGGTGCTTTAACAATATGGTTCATATCAGATATGTTTATTATCAGATATATTTTGTATTTCAAGTTTACTCCCTTTAAAAATACATTCTCCTGCTCCCTTTAGGCATAGTACAGACCTTTTTGTTTTGGCTGATGAACAAAACAGCCTCTCTGTCAGACTTAATTAACATAAAGAATAAGGCAAGACTTATGACTGAGGAATTACATTACACTTTAGAAGAAATAAAAACCAATGAAAACACTACTCAAAGATGCATGTCTAATGAAAGTAATCTTGCAGGATCTTGTATCTCATCTGCAGGGCAAGATGCATTTCTAAGAACCTGATGAACTGGTTAAATCACTATACTACATGACATGAAGTGTGAGTCACATCCTCTCATGCTTAAAGCCCACAGAAGATTCTTACCTTGGCAGGTCCCTCTCTCATCTTCTTCATTTGATCCTTATACTTCACTAGTTCTGCATCAAGCCTAGCGATTTTCTTGTCAATTGACTCAGCTCTGCTATCCACCTTTAATGCATGGCAGGAAAAACAAACAAAACAACGTTCATTAAGGTTTTAGTCAGGTATTGGACAACAAAAAGAACAGCCTCAGTTTCCTTATGTTTCTAACTGAATTTTTTCTTCACTCAGTGGTTTTATAAAAAAATGAAGTATAGATTTTGCAGAGATTCCAAAACCAGAATCAAGTGGAACAACTTGTACAAGGAGCACAAGAAACAACACACTGAGGTTGCAGGAAGCTCTGCTATTGTAACATGTTCTCATCATTTTGAGATGCTCCCTTAAACACACTCAAATCAGGTCTCCATTCAACAACTTCTGATAACAATACAGTGGCAGTGACTAAACTGGAATGGAAAAATATAAGTGTACCATGATAGCAGATAAGGGGGCAATGCAAAAGTGAAAAGGGCATGTTCAGCAAGGCTTGAGGTTTATTTTTGGTGGGCAGAGAACATTAATCCTTCAGAATGATATCTGGATTACAGGTTATGGCTAAGAAGACCAGACTTAACCAGTTTTTCAAAGGTGCCTAACTGCTTCGTCAGAGAGAGCTGCTGTTCCCATCACTTCCCACAGAGGGTCCCAGGACACAGCAGTTCCACCTGGTAGTTACTCTGAATTCTAATTGTGCTTTTGCTCTAAATCCCAACAGTAGTTTCACAGCTCAGTGAGAGACCCTTCAGCAGCCAACTCCAACAGCCCTGGTGCAATGCATACCACAGAGCTGTCATAAGGGAAATATTTTAACCCTTCAGCATAAGAGGGTTAAAGATGACAATTACATAACCAAGAATGGGTATAGGTAATTCTAACAGCACACACAAATTCATAAAAAGCCTTCTTAACATGAACTGACTATCACAGCATTTCTCTGGAAACAACAGGGTAAAGCTTATTCACTTCTCATTCCAAGGAGCCTCTCTAGGGATTAGAATACAATGACATTCCAATTATAGCTTGAGACTGATCAGTGCAAATTTCCAATTCTGACTTGCTAATGCTGTGGCTAAGCACATACAATTATGTGGATTTTCATTCTGATACTTCAATGACCCTTCAAAAACTGTGCTCTATGGCAGCAACATGCATTTTTGCCAGAGGCATCCTGAGCAGAACGTTTGATATGATCACTTCACAAAGGATATTGAAGTGTCTGGGCACAGCTGGCATTGAAAAATTTGTATTAAGCTTTCTATTATGCCAAATATTTTACTAATAGCAAGAAAGAGAGATATTTGCGATTTTAAAACTGTTCTATGTTCAAAGCATAGCACCTCCTCAAGATCTTCACCATTTAAATGCACCTTTGAGGTCAGCCTCCACAAGGGAAAAAAAGTTATTTGGTTTATTTATATAATGATTCATTTAACAAGTGCTAGCAGGAAACTGAGACAGAGCCTCCTACATCGATTAACTACATAAAAATTTCACACAGGCATTACATGGGACTCCAGCTTTTAAAAATGAGACTAGACAGAAGAGGGGAGAATGGATCTAATTTATCCTGAAGAAAATTAGACTGTGTATTAGGACTTGAACAGCTGCTATACACTATTCACAAATAAGGCACACCGAGGTATATTAGAAGGCCCCCAACTTACACAAAAGAAAATTAACCTGAATTTTAACACTTGTCACAACTTTTGTTCCTATGTTTTCTATTCACTACTCTGAGAAACCCTAGGTTTGGAGTGGTTTTGTCAAAGAAGAAAAAGTAAAAACACTACTAATGCCACACTTCCTGATGCATCCTTCCTCCTACTGGTCTCGTGACAGCTTTGAGTCATCTGAGTGTGCCCTGCCAGCAAGCATAAAAAAAACTACCATTAAGTGCAATGAATTTCAGATATCTAAACTTGCCTACACAGGAAAACACATCCAAAACATAGGCATGATTACTGCATAAGAGCTGTCTACATTTTTACCAAATCCTAACTATGATATAAATTGTTAGTTACCAAATACAAAATTTCATAACTGCCATTTAAAGGCTAATTACCACTGAAGTAACACGGTAAGAGATTTCACAAAGCAATGTGACTCTTTCAAAAGGCAGAGCAAAATGGGTCTAAGACAGAAGATACCACAGAACTGACATTACTTGAGCCTCCAAACTGCCGAATTTACATGGTAAAGAAAGAGTGCAAGTTTTTTAATATCTCACATAACTCTCTTCAATAATAATTCACATGTAATTTAAGGGAAAAAATCTAATAATATCTGTAGTTCTTTAACAGAATCTATACTAGAGACTTCACCATAGTGAAAATAAACTGAAAATACAGTGAGTCTTTCAGAAATCAGGTAGATTACTGCATATAACTTGGCCCAAAAGTTAATTCATAAGCTTCAAACTTGAAAAAAGAAGCATGTTTCCCATGCTTACTAGTATACAGAGTGGTCTTAAATTTTAATTCCGTCCCCAGAAATTGAGAGGCATCGGAACAGGGTGGTTTAGAGACTTCCTGTGATGACACACCCCTAACAGGTATGCTTGCAGCCAGCTCCTCCTCTCTCAACAGCTGACCAACACAGGTTCTTGATTTCATGTTTTAGAATCCACCCCGTAACTCATCACAGGTTGCCAAAGTCATCACATACCTAAAATAAACCCAAAATTCTGCTTTTCAGTTAACCTGCTGTCTTGCAGAATCAAATTTTCAGACAATGAAGTTACAAACAACAAGGATCAAAACTGCATTCAGACAGTGTTTTTTGGAAAAAAATCCTAGAATTTCCTGGTGTTGCCAATGAAAACAGCTGTTTAAATTACAATCTGATGAATTCGAAAAATCTAACAGAAATGAACAAGCTCTTAGTAGAAGACAACCTGCTGGCATACCTAAATTGTCTTTGATTTGCTGCAACATTAGAAAACAGACATTAACTTGGAACTGGCAAAACCAGCATGAAAAATTTAACAGACTAATATGGGAGTTGGTTGTTTGGAGGAAAACAAAGTTTCCTGGTCTTCAGCTGATATTGCCAAAATGACAAATTTAAGTATTAACAACAATATCTCAGATGTATTTTGGAGTTCAAGCCATCAAAGTGTTTACTGGCAACAGTGGGAAAGCTAATCCTGATTTTCAATCAGATAGTTTATTCATTGTTCTAACTAAACATATTTGGAGTTATGTTTGGGCTTAATACTGCTAAAAAGCAATACAGATTCTCTGCCAGTGAAATAAGTTACTGGGAAAAACACTATGACCACGTCTCTCCCTGTATCACCCAGTGGCATACACAAGGGACCGATGTGTAGGCTTGTGTAGGTAGCAATGACAAATATTAATTAGGTATTTTACTTGGAGAGTCTCTTCATTGGATAGCAAAATAAATCTTCTGGGAGGAAAATTGTGATTTTCCACAGAAATTTTTGTTGTCTGGTTCCAGTGACCTTTCACTGGACTTAGTTAACTACTGAGACAAATACTCAAGACCTTTGTGTTCTTTTTCACCTTTTAAAATTAGTTTACAACGGAAGGATCTGCAAAAACATCCTATGGTTTTCTTCAAAAACTTTAAAGTCAAAAAAAGACTATGAAATTACAAGACAAATCTTAAAACTTTTCCTTAATCCTCTTTTTGGCAGGCCAAGATTACAACAGTTGTAAAGTGTTCTGCCTTGTTTCCTCATTATTTCTTACTTGGTTATCTTGACCTTGTTTAACATCTGTCCATCTGCACACACCTTTGGCAGCAACTCTGCTTGCCCAAAAGAGATAGAACACTCTTCATCAGAAGAATTCATCACAAGAGGGAATTACCCTCCCACCTTCTGTATTGGACAGAGAGACTGTTTTTCTTACTCCTGCCCCTGCCTTGCCACAGCTTGGCATAGCAGGAGTTAGCTAGTGGAATCAGAGCGGAGAAGTCCTCAGACGGCAATACTGAAAATATCCACGAGGATGTAAGGAGAGCCCTGCCTTACGTGCACATTGTGTGCCACCGCTTATGGGACGTGCTTCTACGCACAGGACACAAACACAGTCACAAGTGTAGATGCGTACAAAGGTACACACCAGTGTACAGGCAGGCTCTTGCACAGGTTCACGCTAAAATACATGTGTGCGCATATATATATATACACACACATATATGTAGAAACGCGCTGCACCAAAAGGTAGCTGTGTCTCTGTGCCCATTGAAAGAGTGTTGAAGGCCAGGTTGAAGTGGACGAGGCTCCGAGCCTTCAACTGAAGGTGTCCCTGCCTACGGCGGGGGGGCTGGAACTGGATGATCTTCAAGGTCCCTTCCAACCCGCGCCATTCTGCGGTTCTGTGACACACATGCATTACCCAGGGACACACACACACAGTGCCCACGCCAGCCGTGTCCCCATACACACAGACACACGCCTGTCACACGGCCCCCCCGCCGCTCCCGCCCCTCCCGAGGCGGCGGCCGGGCCGCGCAGTGCCCGGGCGGCCCCGGCCCCCGGCGGGCGGCCCGGGGCGGGCACTCACCGTCCCGATGCAGTCGGTGAGGCTGGGCGGGGGCGCCTTCGGCTTCGCCTTGCCGAAGAAGCGGTTCATGGCGGCGGTGCCTCGGAGTCGCTCCCGGTGCCGGCCTCGCTCCCCGCCGACCCGGAACCTCCGGCCGGCCCCGCCCCGCGGAGGGAGGGCCGCGGGAAGCAGGGAGGGCCGCGGGAAGCAGGAAGGGCCGCGGGAAGCAGGGAGGGCCGCGGGAAGCAGGAAGGGCCGCGGGAAGCAGGAAGCACTCTCCCGGCGGCGCCTCCCTGAGTTCCCACCCCGCTCCGCCGGCTGGCAGCGGGTGGCGATGGCCCTCGGGGCTGTTCCGCACACGGAGACGCTTTTCTCCCTGCTGGGCTTGCAGCGCCTGTTCGAGGCGCAGAATCATCCCCCTAAGGTCAGTTGATCTGATCTGCTACGAACGCCGTGAAAACGTGACACAAAAGCGTTATCACAAAAGCGACTGTCCCCCTGCACTCAGCACTGGTGAGGCCACGCGTCAAGTTCTCTGTCCAGTTCTGGGCCCCCTCAGTTTAGGAAGGACACTGAGGTGCTGGAGCAGGTCCAGACAAGGGCAACAGAGCTGATGAAGGATCTGGAGTGCATGTCCTGTGAGGAGCAGCTGAGGGAGCTGGGGGTGTTTAAGCTGAAGAAGGCTCAGGGGAGACCTTGTCACTGTGTACAACCACCTTAAAGGAGGTTGTAGCCAGGTGGAGGTTGGTCTCCCAGGCAACTAGCGACAGGACAGCCGGACATAGTCTTAAGCTGCACCAGGGGTGGTTTAGGGTGGACACCAGGAAGAATTTCTTCACTGAAAGCATGATTAGACATGGGAAAGGACAGCCCAGGGAGATGATCGAGTCACCGTCCTTGGAGGTGTTTAAGAAACAACTGGATGTGGCACTTAATGCCATGGTCTACTTGACAAGGTGGTGTTTCGGTCATAGGTTGGACTTGATGATCTCAGAGGTCTTTTTCAACCTAATTAATTCTGTGATTCTGTGATATCATATTTATTTTTTTAATATTAAGAACACTTTTTTTATTTTGTACAGGAGTTACTGAGGACCTAACATATCTTTAGGCTTCACCCACTGATCAAACTGGTCTGACGTAAGGAATCCCAGCTTTATAGCAGCTTCTTTTAACGTTGTCCCCTCTTTGTGCGCAGTTTTGGCAATCTTAGCTGCTTTATCATATCCTGTAACAAAACAAAAGCAACAAGTTAGACATTTGCAATTTCAATGATTCGCTAAGGGTGAGAGAAAAGTGGGACACTTGGTCTTTGGAGACTTATTTGCCAGGCATTGGTATTACTATTTAACTCATCATCATCATGGCTAGGCTTCACGAACAAAGATTTGAGAAGGGCTCTACCCACGCTTGCTACAAGCACGCTGATGGCTAAAAAGGCCAATGTGAGATAGACAAGTCCGGTTGCAACTATTTAACTCAATTTGCAGTAAATGCACACCAAATGTTTACACCAACTCCTTATTTAAAGTGAAGGTAAATTCCGTTATCCTGGTCTTAATTCACTTAGATCAAAGATTTACGGAACCTTCTCCTTTAAAAGAAAATAATCTCATACTGTAATCTTTCACTTATCATTATTAGTGGTCAGTTCAGGAAAAGGTTCACAAATTCTCCCTATCCCCTTTCTGATTCTAAGCAGAATTATTTTTCTAATGCACTGGTATGGCCACTGCAAGGGAGGACATGTCTGCAACAGTAACAGCAATTGGTAATGTTGAAGTAAATTAACTTTTGACCTGAGCCATGACTTGAGTCTCCTAAACATTGTGACAATACAAGTAGTATGTGAAAAAAAAATGTTGCCACAAAATATTTCAGTAGATTTTTTTGAGAACTTTCTGAGTCTTAAACCTACCTATATGTGGGTTCAGTGCTGTAACCAACATCAAAGATTCATTCATCAGTTTGTTGATCCTCTCTGTATTGGCCTGAATTCCTACTACACAGTTGTCAGTGAAAGAAACACACACATCTCCAAGAAGTCTTGCAGAGTTTAAAACATTTTTAATCTAACAAGACAAAGAAAGAAATACCAATTACTTCATTCAGATATTACGAGTTGCACATTCTGGCACATTTGTTTATAACCCCTTTCAATATCAAATTATTTAGCAGGCTATTTTCCTTCCAGTATCTAAAGGTGGTCTACAGGAAAGCCAGAGAGGGACTCTTTGTCAGGAATTGTAGTCATGGGACAAGGAGTAATGGGTACAAACTGACAGAGAGGAAATTTATGCTAGATATTAGGAAGAAATTCTTTACTGTGAAAGTGATGAGACACTGGAACAGAGTTCCTCTTATTTTTAACAAGACAACAAAACTTCAAAAGCTTTCTTTTTATTTCTATTTAGTATCTTTTCTGAAAGTCACCTTAATCCTTCTAAAACTATCACCCCTACCTTAACCTCTACGCCATTCTATGCAGCAGCATATGCCTCTATGCAGCAGCACGTATCTTGGTATATCCTGCTCACACTGTAGAAGGCAGACATTAATTTAAACACTGAAGTCTAAGACTAATCATTTACAATTTTACATGCCTCACTTGCCAAAAGCATGTAAACCTTTGATATTCAGCAGCAGCAGAAATAAGTAACAGATAGCTGCTGAACAAAAAAAAAAAAATCCTTGTTTTTAGCTAAAATACCAAATTTGCTTTGGCTTTGTACAAAAATCTTGCTTTGTTTCGTGTCTCTGCCTACTTCCTTAGGCTGATGATACACATACATCGTTAAGGTAGCAGCTTATCTGCATGAGATAGTTTCACATTGAAAAGATTCTCAGCTCCCCTGTCAAAATAACAAGGGCTTACCATACAAAAGAATAAAATTTGTTCTCACAATTTATTAGCTTCTCTGGTGCTTGTACTGACTGACTATTCACCGAGGGGTTTTCTGCCCATGAATTATCTGACTATACAAACAATTACTGACGAAGTCCTAGATGTTTAAAACTTTATGAACTTACCATCATGGGCTTAAAGACATTCAGTTCAAAGTGTCCATTGCTTCCTCCTACAGTAACAGCAACATGGTTTCCCATAACTTGGGCTGCCACCATGGTTACAGCTTCACACTGGGTAGGGTTCACTTTTCCTGGTTATGAAAGGGAGAGAAAAAGGTTACCAAAGAAGGAAGGAGAGAAACAAACCAACCAACCAACCAACCAACCATCACCAGGCAGAAACAAATGATTTCCTCATCTACCAAATCACATTGAATAGAAAATGATTTTTAAGAAGTAACAAGTCTTAATCACCTGTATCATGTGCACTACAGAAGAAAAAGTATTTCCATAAATTATATTAAATTGACTGTGCTATTCCAGTATTTCAGCTAGGATTTTTAAAACAGCTCTGCCTGCTTTAGCAATTTACCAGCACTTCAAGAGCTTGATAAATGTGCATGAGCTAAGCAGCCGTTCATTACCAGAGTTCTTAATAGTCAAGAAATTATATAACCTTATTTACCAACATACAGCTGTGCTAGCAGGTATTTTTATAAATGCAAATTCTGGTATAATAGTTAAGAACTGACAGAAGGACTGAATCATGGCCTTACTGACATTTGGGATCATAGAATCATAGGATATACTGAGTAGGAAGTGACCCATCAGGATCATCGAGATGGTGTTTGGTAAACATTTGTTAAGAGACAGTGGTCCAAAACAAAACAAACAGGCAATTGTTCTCTCTGTTTTCTCCATACCTGGCATGATGCTGCTTCCTGGTTCGTTTTCAGGCAGGATGAGTTCTCCTAGCCCAGAGCGCGGTCCAGAGCCCAGGAAACGAATATCATTAGCTATTTTCATCAGACTACACGCCACCGTGTTCATGGCTCCACTGAGTTCAACTAGAGCATCGTGGGCAGCAAGAGCTTCAAACTTATTTGGAGCAGTGACAAAAGGCAAACCTGCATGGAGGAGGGGGGAGTATTAACCCAGTGAGGCACTTCCGTGCAGACATTATAAACCAGGTAATCAAACACATAATTAGCTTAATAAAAAATTAAAATTAGTAACACTATAACATCACCTCTCTTCTCTACAGCTTACTTCACAAACATAGTTCTTAAACAAATTAAAGTCAATATGAAAGACACAATAAAAGTCCTTAACATACAGAAGAATATGAAATTTTAGCACCTACCAACAACAAAGGCACAAATGTCAATCATTCTGTGTTATATTGCTTTTGCACCACAGTATTTTGTGAATGACAAAAATCTTCCAGAATTTAGCCCAAACTTACACATTTCTTCCATCAAATCAAGTTAGATAATTTAGATTTGCTGAGAGAATTGCTTTGGTGCATTCTCTCAGTTGTAAAAATAGATGTTTCTGCAGCACAGTGCAAGCATTAAGGTGAATAAGAAGTAATCACAATGGAATTAACTACTTAAAGGAAAAAGATGCACCTGAGTATCAGCACTGGAAGAGAACAATACACCACTCAGATTGCTGATTCAGACTTAGGAGGATGCCTGCCAACAGCAAAAGCAAAGCAGCAATGGAAGTAACAGCTCTGTTTATGTTAATTAAATGCTTGAAGATTTAGGCCTAGGTTCTGTAATGAAAAACATTTCTTCAGGACTTTGCCCTGGAAGGAAAGTCGAGCAGAATGCTATTAGTGGGAACAGATATCATTAAGGGCTGACTGTGGGCTGGACTTCTGCCCCACAGAACTACTGATCTGAGCTTTCATCACCCATTCAAAGAAGAGCAGCATAACCTTCCTAATTTCTTGTGTTTGGCAGCTCCTGACAAACACCAAATCCCACCCAATCTGCATGAGCTTCTGAATTACACAGCTGCATTCTCAGTTGCAGAGATCCACCCAAACTTTTCCTCGTCCTGGCCAATAAACATCCTCTATAAGAACGTGTGGAACTTCAGGAGTCTGCCCTACTTGTTTTAAACTCGGCACAACCTGCCATTAGGACACCTAAAGAGCACCGAGATGGGAGAGCTTCGTAACACCACCAAAACATGCCCTGCACTGCTCCTAGCAGCTGTTGTTTACAAGAAGTAACTTCTTCCCTCTCAGGGCACAAGAAAGTATTGACCCCCTGCAAGACAGTGAATAATTAAAGCCAAAAATATGCAATGATAAGCAATTACAGATTTTACAGCAAATGTAAATGACAGATGTGCATGTTCGTTTTGGGGGCATTTTAAAAACTTATATTGTGACACAAGATCTGGTTGACAGATCAAAAAACTCAATATTATTGTAAATTAAGTTTTAAGATCTATCAAGACAGCACTGAAAGAATTAGACAGCTAACCTTTACTCTTTCACATTAAAAAAAACAGAGAGGCTTTGGGAGCGTTTTTTCCCGTCTTTTGTGCTGAATCACTGTAAATTAGGAGAGCCAGAGGAGCAAAGATCAAGACAGAAGGATTATAGTTCGGCTAATAATAGAAGTCTGAAACTGTATCCATATTCAATGAGCCTTTTTTAGAAAAACACCATAATTTCAGTCACTTTCAATGCATTGAGTATAATTACAAAAATATACTGCACGAAAAATCTGAGGTAGAAGGCATATAACACATGGCATTAACAAAAAGTGTTACGTTAAAATATAAATACAATTTGAGCTTATTAGAGGTATGGAAACAGAAAGATTTAGTTTGAATTTGACTGTGTGTTACACATACCACTTTACTGGTAACTCCAAAATATCATTCCTCACCTGTCAGTTCAGCCACTTTAGCAGCAACTTTCTCAGCAAAGCCAATTCTTGTGTTTAATCCTGTGCCAACTGCAGTCCCGCCAGCTGCCAGCTGATATACTCTGGGCATGGTTGATTCAATCCTAGCCACACCATATTTAATTTGTTGCACATAACCACTAAATTCCTTTGAAAGAAAGGAGGACAAGATAAAGGAACAATGACAATAACCAAGAATAAACACCTAGAATCATTTAGATTTTTAACATGATTTGACTAATTTTTTAAAAAACATGCAAGCACAGAATTTTATACAAATGCTACATCTTAGCGTGTTGTTAATAAAGGTATGGAAATATTAGAAGACTGTTCCCACACAACAAACAACTATACATAAAACCAATCTGAATGTATAAAATTGTACATAATGCCTTTTATCTCAGGTGTGTACTTAGTAGGATCTGAATCAACATTAAAACAGCTCCGAAATTGAACTAATGTTCTCCAAGTACAAATGAAGAAATAGATCTCGGGCTTTGTTCACTTGACTTAAGTTTAATAAAACCTACCTGTGCATTCTTAGAAAAAATCCACAACCTTTACCTGGATGTTTACCAATTCACTTCAAATTCATTACCAAATTACTGTAATAAAAGCCATTCTTGACAATATGATAAGATTTGCCATCTTTTATATTAATATACACACACACAAGATCATATATAAAAGATTTTCATTTAAAATACCTAGTAGTTTTTTGTGTTGGCAAAAGCTCATTTACATAAGTTTACAGATCACAGACTGCAATTACCTTTTCCTTGCAATGCCAGCGTAACTGAAAAATTGCATTGTGTTATTTGCTAATGAAACATCATTTAAGAATCATTTATATCTTAATACTGTTAGAAGTAAAATACAGGTGCAAAAAGTTAAGAAAATTTATAACTCAGTTATTAGAGTACAGCATATCCAGCAAACTCTTAAACTATCAACTTAATTCAGGCATTCTCAAGTTTGCCTCAATATCATTTACAAGAATTTTCCAAAGAAATGTCTAATTTTATTTTTTTTTACCTGTCCAAGTGTAAGTGGAACAGCATCTTGCGTATGAGTGCGCCCTATTTTTATGATTTGGGAAAACTCTTTGGATTTCCCTTCAAGTGCATTCTGTAGCTTCTTCAGTCCAGGTAACAGCACCTCATTAACCTCCTGGGCAGCAGCAATATGCATTGCTGTTGGGAAAGTGTCATTGGAACTCTGTGAAGAAAGTTCAGGAAGTTTATTTACAAGCTTTTCTCACCACTGTTGCTGCAAGATGTGCATGTATGGCTTTATTCTCTTTATTTTACAAATTATTAGAAGCTAAACTAAGAGTAAGCAACTTAGGACTGTTCCACAAGGCCAGAGTCTTATTGATAAATCAGCTTTTTATAACTATACCTTAAGAAAGTTTAACTGAATAGGTTGTTCACAACACTGGGACAAAAAAAAAAAAGAAAAATAATTACTACAGTAGTTATGAGAGACAGGTAAAATGGATGGATGGATGATTTTAAAGGAATTGTAAGTGACTTTAAAACACCTATGTGTTGCTTTGATAATGTTAACTTCATAGTTCACTGGATACTGAGCAAGCACAAAAGATCAGGAAGGGAAACAACCAAGTCAGTGGCTTAGTATATCGTTCAGATCAGCTGAAGTTTAAAGGTGAAGTGTAATGAAAATGTCTGCCATGATCCAACATTTAGAAACTGGATCTCTATGTAACTTCTTTTAAGACTGCAGTAACAATCATTGTCATCAGGTCACCTATGCCCATACATTATGTGTGAATTTACCTGTCATTAATGAATTCAAAGTTTTTAATCTGAACAGCTCATTCTGTCACTAACAAACACCTTAAAGTTCATTTAAACTGAAAAAAAAATGGAAAATTATTGCCAAAGCTGTCCCCAAAACTACTTTTTTTTTTTTTTTTTTTAATTTAAACAGTGGATATAAGAGAACTCAAAATTCACAATTCAAAACCCCAAAACTTATGAAATTCAAAGAAGTATAATACAAGCATAACAACCTGGCTTTTGTTAACATGGTCATTTGGATGTACTGGCTTTTTGCTCCCCAGGGTGCCCCCCATGATCTCAATGGCTCTATTGCTGATGACTTCGTTGACATTCATATTGGTTTGAGTTCCAGACCCAGTCTGCCACACCACCAATGGGAAGTGATCATTTAATTTTCCTTCAGCTACCTATAATGAAAAAAGAGAGAAAAGTTATTCTATGAGAAAAAAAGAGTAAAAGCATAAACCTTAATATTTTATAGCTATAATTAAAATTATGCTCTCTATTGTATCTTTAAACCTACATATAACAATTGTGAATTCACACAAGAATAATTTAAAGTTTTTGATGTAATACCATATATTAAAAAGGAAAAAAATTCGGTATCTTTTTGAAGATGCTGAATTGTGAAACACAAAGATACATAAAATTTGATTTCATGTTCTGCAGTCATGGAAAGAAAAGATTTTTAAAAGGTATTTTGAATTATATCTTCTCTTTCCCAAAAAATGCAGCTGATTTTACAAGTCAAACACATCACCCACTTTACCAAATTTTAAAGCCATTTGAATTCTAATCCTCCAGGGCAGGACTAGAGGTGGTACATGCTGGTTCTCCCTTCCACACTTATTTGCTCAGGTTAGGAAGATTTCTAAGGCAAGAGAAATATCTTAAGAAGATATTATAATATCTTAATAAGAGCACATAAGGTACTTCAGAGTACAGAGTCAGTGTTGTGAGTCTCCTTTGGTTTTGACCATTTTGACAAGGCTTATCTGTTCCCAAACTTCTCACCATAGGTGTGCTGCTTTCTTCTAGATCAAGATCAACAGCTGTACCATTTCATCATGTACACTGATCACAACTATACAACAGCTTGAATTAGAGGCATTGAGAAGTCCGTTCCTTTGGTCCCCCAGAAAAGGTGTTTTTGCCAAAGACCATCAGCCATCCACATGCAGTACATGAAATCTGTGTAACTGGACTGTGATATTTCACAAAAAATAAATTTCATAAAGGAAGGTCCAGACCTCCTACACCTGTAGACATAATATTTTGCATCAACAAAGCCAGCATATGGCTGATAGTACCAAACACCTTCTTCCTCTAAGGTGCGCTCCTCTTTGATCAACATTTTTTGGAGTCTACTGAATCTTACACGCATTTAGAGAGTTTTCTAAACGTGTTTGTGATAGCATCAAAATCTGTGCTCAGAAGTATCACACATACATATTAGCCTCAGAAAAACTAAGGATCTGTTGTCACAACTCTGAGCCTAGATAACCATCTCCAGATTATCGGGATACATCAGTCCTCCTGGAAACATGTTTTTCAGGAAAGGATCTTATGTATTCACCATCTTATACAGGGGTAAAGTTCCCACCTCCAGGAGTAACTTGATTCTTTGATGGATCTTTTAAGTTGTATTAGAAAATTACTTTGTAGGTAAAGGAAAGGATATCATCAAAAGGATGTTTGTTTTTAAAACACACACAAAAAAAAAAGGCTCAAACAACTTTCAGAACTTACGAATCTAAACTAAGTAGCCTTTAGCCACCAGAACTTCTAATCCACCTTTAACTAGGGGAACCCTAGAAACAACAGAAAGAGCCTGGATATATTCTGAAATTCCCCAAAGCTACCGGCTCTTGGGACTTAGGCTGCTACAGCTGGTAGAAAAAGGATGAGGCTTCTGAAAATACTGAAATATTTTTAAGCAAGTTAGAACAAGAAAACTCTGTTAACAAATGCTCTAGGTAAATATATATGTTGATTTATACAAATCTGGGATTATTTATTTCTACTGGGTTATTATACAAACCAACACACCTATTACCACAGCTCAAATAATGGTCATTTACAACTCTGCACTTGGGTGACATTTATCCTAAGAAAGAGGAAGATGCCTGTTTATCTCATCATGTCCTCTTGAGCAATAAAACTGATACTTATAAAGCACAGATTTACCAGTAAGCCTAAATCTGGAGAAGAAATAGACTAGTAACAGAGAAACTACTCAAACTGCAGATGGTCTTCAGATTACCAAAATCCAATTGCTTTACAGATTAGAGACTTCCAAAACTAAAAAGCTTTGCTTGGCATATCAGTCTTCAGGTTAGTTGAATGAACTGAGACTCTATTCCCCTCCTAGGTTCTTTTATATAGTAAAGAGTCAACACTATGCAAGTAATAATTATTCTTAATAGAGAGGAAAAAAATCACATTGCTTTTATAACTCAAGTATCAAAATGCATTTGAATATCCCATCACTTCTTTAAATACAAGACATAAAATACTAAAATTATTATACAAAGTAAATGATTTCTGAAAAACTAAATTCACTAATAAGAAATTCTTTCCTCTAGCAATCTGAGAAATGCAATCGCCCAGGCTCCTGTGAAAAGTGTAACAAACATACAATGGCAGTTCTAGTATTTGAACAGTTTGTTCCTACCTCATTTGCCGCCTGTACAATAGCTTTAGCAATCTTTGGGTCAAGACCATAATCTTGATTTACTTCAGCAGCTGCTCTCTTCAAGATGCCAAAAGCCCTTATGACTTGAACCTGAGACACAAGGGTAAGTTTAAATACACAGTTTTCTTCCCCCAAAGGACATGTTAGGAATTTATAGTGCATGTCTAGTTCTAAAACAAACTCCTTCTGATCATAAATCCAGCAGCACTTCATTGAACAAACCAGAGAGCAATCAGGTCCTATGGCCTGTGCTCCCATTAACAGTAACATTCATCCACGCAGTCCAGAGAGCAGTACACAGCTGTCTCTGCAAGTCCATGTTTGCTCTGTGCATCAAAAATCACATGCATTAAAACTGAACTGGATCCATTTCTAAAATAGCCTTTTGATGGAAAATTGACATATGTTTCAGTACGTGGAAAGTCAGTATATAACAAAGGATGTGCACGCTAATGCTCTATGCACAGCTACATGTGAAAAAGCAACTTTATATCAATTCATGCTATGCTAAACAACCTTAATAAAAACCTATATAAAAGCTACGGCAAAAAAATTATTCCACTCACTCTTTAATCTCTGGAAAAATGACAGATTTTTATTCATCCTGGTTATTAAAAAATAAATGCAACACAATAAAAATTATTCAAAAGCAATATTCAATTTATTTCAGTGCAACAAAAAAAGGGATTTCTACCACAGAATAATATATTGCTATGGAATTTCTACCTTTAATTAAAATTCAAAGTTGCTCACACTTCCAGCAGAATTCTAAGAAAAAGGTATTCATTTGCACATTCAAAACGCACTTAAGAAAGAAATTAACACAGATTCAGAGTACTTACTGGCATCCTTTCTGAAACACCTCCAATCTTAAAGTTCATTGTCGATCTTACAGTTTGGGCACCATAGTATTTGTCACTTGGGACCTTCAGTTCACCAAAGGTATCATATTCTATCCTAAAAGCCTCTTGAGTGGACTGTAGAAAAACAAAACAAAAAAAATTCAAACACTGGCAAATGGCACATCTATTTTCACAGCAAGCAGTCAAGAAAAAAAAGACTTAAGAAGGGGAAAAAACACAAAGCAGAGACATTCAGCTAGTCGCAGGTAGTTTTATACCTTTAAAATTAAGATATTTTTCTAGTTTGAGCACCTGTCTCACTGGAAGTCACTATTACTACCACTGTGAAGCCCAGCTGTCCCACTGGTGTCAGGCAGCACTGCAAGACCTAAGACCTTGGCTGCCCACTGTCATCCTGATAAGAGACTGCTTCTTCTTTTCTAAGAATTAGTACCTTAGCTTACAATTCACAGAACCGGTGTTTAGTAAAAACCAAACAGACAACTAGCATAGTAAGAATTCAGGTAACATCTGCCCAATCAACATACATGTAACACAATTCCTATTTGAAACCCAGACCCCATATGACACTTAATACTGGAAGGGAGCAACTGACTAATCCAGGACCAAGTTACTGACCATTAATTATCCCCTTTGGCCTAATAAACCAAAAACAGAGTTGCCCTAGCTGTGCAACACAAAGGAACTGCATCTAGGTATATTTTGTGATAAACAGTGATTTACATATGGCACTATTTCTGCATCATGTATATGTCTTGCATATGTTATTATCTATATACTATTATACTAACACAGCCACAGGCAAATTAATTTTAGCTGACATGCACCAAAAAAGGTAATTCTTTATTTTTTGCAGAACAACAACATTCATTTGTGATGATGTGATCACATTCATGTGCAGCTCTACAAAGATTATGGAACTGGAACAGGAAGCAAAAGCAGTTTATTCTTCCTCTCTCCACACCTTGGACAGCTAAATCCCAGTTTTCTGTGGGAAAGGTACTCATCCTTCCCCAGAGGAAGAGGTTATCTTCTTGCAGAGTCTTAAGAAAAGGGGAGATGTAATTTCCAGTTCTTTATCATGGATAGAGTAAAACAATCCCAGTCCCATAGGTAGCGTATATACATACACAATGCCAGGTCCTGACCTAACCACAACCCTTAGGGGTGAGCCCTTGGGAAAGTTCTATCAATACAGTCAGGTCAGTGTTGCAGTGCAGTCAAATGAGAAAACCAAACTCAAGAAACTATTGGGAAAACCAAAAGATACAAAAAGAAACATTGCCTTGCCATCATGATTCATGCAAGGTCCAAGGCCTTTGTGCAGATTTGGTTCTTTCATCCCCAAAAAGCATATTACCAGAAACAGTTCAAAGGCAGGCAATGAAGCTGATAAGCGGTAGGGAACATCTTTCTTAAGACAAGTGGCTTTTTTGTTCAAAAAAGAGATAACTTGGGCATTGAAGGAAGACTGAGGTCAATAAAACCATCAGCAGGTGTTCACAGTCTCTTCCAGTACAAGAAACAGGAACCATAACATCAGGCTAATAGGAGTCAGGTTCAAAGCAAGAGAAAGGGAGCAGCTCCTCACACAAGTTGCAGACTGATGAAATTCCTTGCCAGCTGATGCTGCAGAACAAGAAAGTCACCACTTTCCTGGACAGCCCATTCCAATGTTTGACAATCCTTTCAGTGAAGAAAGAAATTCTTCCTGATGTCCAGCTTGAACCTCCCCTAGTGCAGCTTGAGGCCATGTCCTCTCATCCTGTCACTGGCTGCCTGGGAGAAGTGGCTGACCCCCACCTTGCTACAGTGTCCCTTTCAGGCAGCTGCAGAGAGCAGTAAGGTCTCCCCTGAGCCTCCTCTTCTGCAGGCTAAACAACCCCAGCTCTCTCAGCTGCTTCTCATAAGACTTGTGCTCCAGACCCTTCTCCAGCTCCATCATCCTGCTCTGGACTCACTCCAGCACCTCAATGCCTTTCTTGCAGTGAGGGGCCCAGAACTGAACACAGTACTAGAGGTACGGCCTCACCAGTGCCAAGTACATGAAGAGTTTGGGTCAGAATATGAGGAAAGCATCGTATATGTTTGCACAGTTCTTACTCTTCCCCAGGAATCCACTTCTGAAGTCAGACTGTTCCTTTCTCTCACTCCTTGTTAGGTGAGTCTCAGTCTTCTCGGACAGGAGCGCAGCTGGGTACTGGCCAGAACACCCTCCAGCAGCCCTGACCTTCTGCAGCTGCTTGCCCAGGTTTGCATCACCCCGGATGGCAGGCGGGGAGAGGGGAGTGTCCCAGCCTTTTTGCTGTCCTAAGCACCATTCCCAGCCAGATGGAGACACTCTGCCATAAGGTATTCCATCAGTCCCACAGCAGAGACACCAGTCCTGCTCACTTTGAGTACTTGCGGAGTAGACGGTGCACGAGACCCAGAAAAAACTGCAGCCCACCCCCAGCAAGGGTTAGCTCTCACATTGCTGTCCACTCCCCATATCTTGTATTTTGGCTGATACTCTCCCAGACACTGACTTCACAAGAACAGAAAGATTAGTGTGGAATAGTACATCATTCCTATGTTCTCTATCTTCTTTATCCTATTTGAGTCACTTAGCATTCATTTACATGCTAACAAGAAGCACAACATAGTAAACGCTTCTTCGGTATCTTACTACCAAAAATGTTTAACAGGGATGCTTGTGGGTCTTACTGTGCATGCGCACATATTAATATTCCAACAAAGTTGGGAAATCCCTGCTTTAGGTATTTGGGTGCCTTGTATAAGCAATGTCAAGCTTTCACAGAGCCAGACAAGCAGAACCAATTCGGTTCCAAGCCCAGCTCTTGATATGATCAGTGGTTCAATCTCCAAAAGTTTCCACGCTCAAATGATATAAAAAAGTTAAACTACCTGTGACCTTTTAGACAAAAAAGCTAGCAGTTGCACAACTGATTCCTCAAACTTACATAATCCCAACGTCAACAATGGTGAAACAAAGATAAATAGGATCAGTGCACACTTGTACAAGTACCTTCTAACAACAAAATCATTATTAAAAAAAAAATTACTTCCCTAGCCAGTTCCACATTGCACATTCACAAACTCCAATGAAGTTAACAGGGTAAGGTGCTTTAAGATGAGTGTAATTTGCTGACTCACAGAGGAAGAAGTGACATTAGCTAAAAAAGCAAAGTGGTACTTTTCACACATACTGAAGTAACTAAACTGCAGCATTACCTTCACACTGATGGAGCGCTCTGAAAAAGCCTTGTCTGAATTTGAATGTAACAAACATGCTTCCCTCACTCCTCAGCCAGAATTCACCTTCTTGAGTGGTTTTATGACCAGAAAGTCCCAGTTCCTGTATGTAAAGGAGTTTCTGCAGCCACTCCCTGACCTACAGGATCGGCTATACAATGGTGCATCACTTGTCATCACTTGTCATTCTTGTCAACCCTCTACTCCCCAATGCCCTGGGCCATAGGAGAAGCCTAAAAGGAGACCTACCAACTCCACCACAAGCCAAGGCAAACTCCTGTGCTCACCTAGTTTCTATCACAGCTACAAGCCTCTGCTCAGAGCTACTATTCCTCACCTTTACACATTTTATTTTTTTATTAATTCCTTAGAAAGGCCTGACAAGGCAAGCTCTGCTCTCCAAAATCCTGAGAACCCACAGTCCAAAGCTTACCAAATTAGGCAAACAGAACTGTACTTTTGCCTTGTTGTAAGGAGCTAATCAGCTAGAACTGATTGCACCATAATGCGCTAGAGATACTCAAATGTCAGAAGTGCTGCAATATCACTTTTCATGGAAAATTATATTATGATTTACAGATTCAGCAACTTTCAGATTTAAGTATTTCAATTCAAAAAATCATCGTTTTTAGCCTGTCAAAGCACTTTCTGAGGCCATTACAAAATGTAATCTATGCTCAATTGCTCCCCTTTAGCAGATGAAGGATGTTTCCATTTTTAAGCATCATTTGTCCTTTAAAGCATTGAGTCAAAAATTCTGAAATCTACCCTTTAGAAACCAAACCCCAATATTTTAAAATATTCAGCCACAGACGAACGATTGTGACCTCAATTCCATTTAAAACACCCTGTGCAATTTAGTTCTAAGTGAAGAGTCATACCATAGGACAGCATGAACATTTGGTTGTAGCTACGCAATGTATTTTAGAACAACTCTTGCTATTGAAAAAATATCTACAGACATCAAAAAGTGTTGGCTTGTTTTGTTTTTTTTTCTTTCAATTTAAATACTGGTTGGTACATCTTTTGGTGGATCTCTTTTAAATAAAAACACACAGAACTTTTCCTATGAGAATTCAACAGCTGCTTGACTTACAAATCCACTGAGGGATATTTTGTTATGACTGCTGCTGTTATTTAAACCCAAGTAACTAACAGTGCACACAGGACAGGTCATATTCTGACCTGCAAAGAGCAGGTCTTACCTTTCTTGTAAGATTGCAGCCTTTCACACATACTGAGTCTTCAGCAAGTAAATGAAGGCCATGATCTAGAATGTTTTTCTCAGATGACACCAAATGCAAAGATAAAAAAGGGAACCATCTCACAGGCCAATGGTTTGAGCTACACAGTCTGCTTTGACACCAATTTTATTATGCAGGTAAGTTTCATCCACCATGAAGTTTATTCACTTGTTGGAAAACTTGTTCTTTCAAATGCTATTTTCTACGCCCTAATCAATATCACAGATTGGAAACCAATGTTCTCGTTCAATTTACTACCTGACGTGGTAAACTAAGGAATTGATAAAATCCTGAACACCTCACTTTCTGCCGAAATTCTTCTGACAGTCTAAATTACCCCGTTTTAAGGAGTGAGCTCAGAGAGGCACCTGCAGCTAAGGCTTCCATGCAACATCCTAGGTGTTATTACCGAGGTTTGAAGTTCCTTATTCGAATAGCAGGGTATTTTTCTATGTTGAACTGTGTGCAATAATCAAGCCCCACTCACGTCTGAGCCCAACAGTGTCTACTTGAACAATTACTGCGGATGCCTGCTAGAGGCCACAGGCTGCTCTCTCAGCTAAAAGCTCCGTAGTTTTCAGACAGCCCCGAAAATATTCCGGATATCCCCACTCCTGTGAAGACGCAGCTTTTCCTTATTTGTACCTCAACAGCTCTAAGAAAGGGTCTTAAATTCCTGTGGGAGCAGCTGCCGCACGGCAAAGAGGTCCTGCGCCTTTCCTACCTGCCTCCCCTCCCCGGCCACGTCAAGGCGGCTCAGGGCCGCGCTCACGGCGTCAATCTCATCCCCCGGAGAGCTGCACATCGCGGCCCGCCCCAGGAGCAGCTGCCGCTCGGGGCCGCAGATCCGGGGCCGTCAGCGGGGCCGAGCCAGGCCCGGCGCGGCCGCAGGAAGGATGCGGGAAACGGCCGCGCAAGCCGGGCAGGGAACGGCGGCCACGTCCTCCGGCTGCCGGCGCGCCCCCGACGGAGCAACACCCCAGATTAAAGAGCCCGTGCCCGGCCCTGCCGGCAGCCGCCGCTCCCTCGGCAAGCGCCCGCTGCCCGTTCCCCCCGGGGCGGGGGCGGAGCGAGGGCGGCCGGCAGTGGCACTTAGAGGTCACCGCTGCCCGCTCCCCACCAGGGCTCACCATGGCGGCGCGGGGCGGCGGGATCCAGCGGGGCGCGGCGGGATCCAGCGAGGGCGGCGGCCGGGAGAGCAGGAGCCCAGCGGAGCTGCCGAGGCGGCGGCAGGCACGGAGTGAGCGGTGCATGGTGGCGGGGGGCCGGGAGGACCGCGGGGGTGGGAGGTGAGGCGGCACCGCCCCGGACGAGCGTCACGGTGCCGGGGCGCCCACCCCCGCCGAGGCTCCGCCGCGCCCATCGCGGCCGCGGGGGGGGCCGGGCCGGGCCGGGCCGGGCCAGCAGCGGGATGCCCGAGAGGCGGCGGGGACCCAGCGCGGCCCCGGCCAAGGGCAGCGGGGGAGGCGCAGAACAAGCGATTTTCCCACGCTGGAAGGAAAAGTATGAGGTTGTCCTGCCTTACGTAACCTTGTCAAAGATGCACGGAACGTTATCTCCCTTCTCCCGCGCTCCCCCCGGCGACAGACAGGGCTCCTTCTATTAAAACAAGGCTTTCCCCTTCCTGCCCGTGCAAGGGTAGTCCTTCGGCACGCTACATCTCCCCCTGGAAACACTACACGAGCGCAACATTGTGTATTGAACTCTTCCACCCAGCACCACCATTTCAACACTTCAGGTTTTCCAAACATTCATTTTTTTCCCAAAAGCAGCCAACATTCAGCAGTAAAAAAAACTTCTTTTTTTTTTTCTTTTGGTCAAACATCGCAAAACGCTTCATTCAATTGCAATCTGCATAGTTAGTTACCCTTCTGTCATCCAAGAACTGGAAGTTATTCACAGAAACACTGCTAGAAACTGCTCTATTAATGCCTTACAAATTACATCTTGGCACTAAATGCACATTAAATTTGAGTTTGGTAAGCTTTAACATAAGGCAAGTCTTCTGCCCCTTGGTTCCTCTGAGAGTTAAGAGGAAGTACACACCCATGGCGTGCCACAAAAATGGCTTCAGAAGTTCCAGAGTCAGTAAAGATTAACTATTAGTATTACAGTCTAGATTACAAAGACTATCGTATTATTCTATTACAGAGGAAGTAAGCAGAAGTCTCGTTTCATTCAATAAAATAAAAATATGAGAGTAAAAAGTTATAATTACTAGTCCATCATTCTCCTTTTCTTCAGTGTTACTTATAATCAGAAATTATGATGCTTAATTCCCCACATCACAAAATTCAGTATCTCCATTGTGTCTAAAACTACTGCAATGCATTTCACAGAATCACAGAAAGGTTGGAAGGGCCCCTCTGGAGGCCATCTAGCCCAACCTCTGGGCTAAAGCAGGTTCACCTGAAGCATCACATTCAGGCAAGCTTTTAACTTCTCCAGAGAAGGAGACTCCACAACCTCTCTGAGCAGCCTATTGCAATGCTCTGCCGCCCACTATGTAAAGAAGTTTGTCTTCATATTCAGACGGAAGTTCCTGTGCTTCCGTTTGTGCCAACTGGCCCTTGTGCTGTCACCAGGCCTCACCTTTCTTGTTCTTAAAGCATGGAAATTAACAATACATTCATGATAAAAGTACTGTAATTATATATATATCAGCATATTCAAACAAATACGAATACAAGACTTGTAATGACTTTATTTAGACACATTTTGTGTTGTCCATGTCAGTTTTGACAGATGGGTGAAAGAACATAAGCTGTCCTGCATTCCATTTTTTATAGTTGTACAGTAAGCCACAGCAGAATACAAGCTGGAGAAATGTTTAGTCAGCATTTTCCATTCATTGCTAGTGATAACGTTGTTTTGGTTTGCTTGTGCTATGCTTATGTACACTGGCCCCCTCTGGGAGAGGGCTTCAAGGGCGATGCACATTACTAGTAGGAGCGGATGGCAGGCGGGACGGTCTGGCAGTCTTCCTCGTTCAAAGTTCTGTCGATCACAGGCCTGTATTTCAAGGTAACCTGAAGTAAAAGGGAACAAACAAATTTAGGACAAACAAACGTCCAGCATCTAAACAAGACAGCCTAGCTAACAGGAATGGCCAAATAACACAGATAACAGAACGACTTCATGGGTGTTAAGCTAATTTCTCTGTTATTTTCCTTCCATAGAAAATGAACAGTTTGTAACCTACAAGGAACGTTAAAAGTTTCATCACTTTACCACTGACTAAATTCCTTAAAAGCAGACCTGCATTTCCTGAGCAGAAATGGTATCAGAAGACTGACTTTAAAAAGGCCTTTGAACAAAAGTAAACTTTTGGCTAAGACTGCTAGCTCCTAGTTCTCTCATCCAGGAAAGCCCTGGAGATGAGAACCCAGTGGGATCAGTTAAGACACAGAACTGTGTTGCTTTCTATTCTCAGCAGCTATTCAGGAAGTGAAAGTGTTCTCGCTTGTCCCCAAACTAGATTCAAGGAAGTTAAAACTGGCTGGAGAGGAAATAAGAGGATTCAGAGCATTAGATAAAAAAAAAAAAAAAACCAAAGGTCAAGACTTCTATAGGGTCACAAAGCAGTTCTATCTTTGAAATACCATAAAGCCATTATGTTAAACAGCAACAACAGGTTTTGTCACCATTAGAAGAGAAAAGCTTTTGAACTAGCCTGACACAAGGGGAAACACAATCTTAGTTCAAACAGTAAAGTCACTTCCCAAAGATCAACAGTAACTTCTCCCAGGTATGCCTACTGTTCAGCAACAAAGTAAGATTTGTGACAGTATTATCATGATTTCAAAAGCTGTCCATGAGAGCACCTGTCTCTTGACAGCAAAAAAAGAGCCTCAAGCATCATGTACCTTCCCCGATGGGATATCCACGTATGAAAGGGTGTGCTTTCTCCAGTGCTCTTCAAATGGCTTTCGCTGTTGGCCTTGGAGTGGCTTAGAATAGTCAAACTCATCTACCCGTAACTAAAAAAAAAATTAGGTTAGTTTAGGCCAGAAGTTATATCTGCAGATCACTTTAAAACCACACAGTTAGCTGCACTTCAATTACAACTATAAAACAGTGTGTCTCTGAAGAGACAGCAAGTTTTAACTTAACACTGCCCACGTCCAATTTTAAATCCTCAGTCTTAACAAGGGCTTTAAGGTAACTTCCCTTGCATAGGACAATTATTCTGTGTATGCAAGTTTATGTCCTGTTTATGCATTCATGATGTATTACTATAGTCCTACTATGTTACTATAGAGTCCTCTATATTACTATAGAGAGCTATAGAGGTCTCTAATTATTCAGATGCACATACTGAACAACTCTTCTCAAGACTGCTGCCCAGTGTTGCATATAATGGTCATTTTATATACAACAGATAAGAACAGATGGAACCCCAAACAAATACTACACTAATCATAACACTGAAGGCTGTACTTAGAAAAAAATTACAAATTTAAAGTAATGCATAACAAGGAAATTCAATCCTACACACAGGTCACAGAAAATATTTATACCTTATAATCCTCTCTGGCATGGGCACCCCGGGACTCTTTGCGGGCCTCAGCACCATAAATGGTTTGTAGAGCACAAAGCATCAGGTTTTGCAGTTCCAGGGTCTCCACCAAGTCAGTGTTCCACACAATACCTAGTAAAATATTAAAATACTATGGAAAATTGTCTACAAGCAAGTCATTCCTCAATTTACTTCTGTCCTATTGCTGATACTTAAGAACTGAGCTATCCAAAGCTCTATATACTGCAGCCACAGTACTCCACAACACTGAATTACTCACATTGCCTGCAAAGCTCAGGAATGACTCCAACACTCTAAGAGTTATCATGAATCTTAGAAAAATTATTGTTCTACCAGTCCCTGTTGCATACGTACTACTGAGTCAAAATTACACCATAGATTCTTGCCTGCAACTCAGTCCCCATGACTCATTTTAGCCCCCAAGATCTGACTAGATGATAGCTCTTTAAGTATATCCCGAATAGATCCACACAACAGGGCTTTCCCTTCCCTCCTACCACCTGAGAGAGGAAAATAAATCCTGCTAGTTATACAAGGTCCTTCAAGATGCACACATACGTATGTCAATTTTGATCCCTATATTCTAAGTTAACACTTTATTTGATGCTTAGCAACAGCTGTCCAAGAAACCCAGTTCTAGTTTTAGTGTTAGCAAACACATCCAACAGCAGTAGTTAAAGAGAAACACATGTAAGTGAACAAAAGGTACATCATCAGTTGTACTTAAATAACCAAGTTCTCTTAAGATACACTGCAAGACATGGCAGTATCTGCATGCACTGCGATCTGCTCAGATGAAGAATGAAAACTGTTAACCCTATGAATAGTCTTGCAACTCCCTGGCCTTTTCAGAAAATACTAATGAAGTTCATCATTCCTCTTAATATCAGAACAACTTCATCTCATATTCTGAGAGAATAGCAATTTGTACCTTACACAGTTAAATCCAATTTCAGTCTCTGCTTCTTTCAAAGATTATGCAACCAGAAAATGACCAATAAGATCAAGTACTTTACTGATTACCATGTTTAGTAAGTAGGGCTCTACAAAATATTTTGAAAGATTCAAAATGGTCAAAGTCTTCAGCCAAAGTTTCAAGAAAAAAAATCCCAAACACCAACACTTCTCCCAGAGAGTACTCTGGCCGAGGTCTTTGCTATCAAATTACCTCTGTCAAAAGTCTTTAGATGAGCCAGGTCACCATAAATTTGGCTAAGTTTTTCACAGCCTTCTTGGAGTACAGAACCAGTACGAAATACGGCAGCATGGTTTTGCATTGCCTGCAACACAGTAAAACAAAATCGGTTTGATATGCTGCATATGAACCCATGTAACTTCCTTAGCTCCAACAGAGCTTGCTATAGAGCTAGTTTGACTTCAAACTTGTCTTTAGCCTAAAAAATGCCATTCTTCTGTTCATTGCAAACAAATGAAACTCCACTCTATTATGCAGCAAGTAAACCATACAAGAGGAATGACCATGAAGGGAAAAAGAAATTAACAGAAGACATACAAGCTTTACTGCACACAGACAATACTAACACACTTTACTTCTGCAAAGCAAATCCTGAAGGGCACTTTGCAAAGTGGCCAAACCCCACTGTTCCTTGCAGCTTCTCTCACCCTGTAGCTGAGAGCTCCACCAGACTTACCTTCTGCATGCTAAGTCGCACTTCTGAAGTTCTTATGCTTCCGTTAGCAAACCTTAATTTGTCAAGATTAGCAACTGACTCTTCACCAGCATTTGGTTTAATGGGGGGAACTGGCTCTCCTAATAAGAAAAATTTCAGTAAGTTTAGTAGTTTGGCTTGGTTTTGCTTTCTGGCAGTTTCACAGACTAACAACTACTGAAAGATTTGACTAAAACACCATCTGTTTGCTTCCTCCGAGGTACACATTACTGTAACTTTCCTAAACTCCCACCAATAGTACCCATACACATAAAGTTCTCAGAGGAATATATGAATCCCATTCTTTATTATGACAATTCATAGACATTTTATAGATTTGGCTAAATTCTGCTGTTCATTCCTTAGAAGCAGCACTTGATGAAAATTCTTCTACACTATGGAATAAGCTTGTGGTCCTTAACACCTTTTCCTATACTTTCCTCGTCTCCTCACTCCCAAATTTCCCACCTCCCCTTGGATCTGTTAATGGACCAGTACAGGCAAATAAGTTTGGCAGGTACTTGAGCTCTGCTTCTTAGCTCTAATACTGGAACCCGCCTGTTACTGCGTAACAAACCAAAGCTTACCAGCACAGTTCACTTCATGTGTAGCTCTGCATTCAGACTAATAAAACCCCTTCTACAATTTCAAACTCTAAGGAGCCACAGAGGGATTCAAACGTGGGCACAAAGCCAACCAAGAGATACCACAAGATCTAAGCCAATTCCATCAGGAACCATCAATCTGCACCTTGTGCAGTCAGATTGAAAAAACAATCAAGTCTTATTATTTTGGACATTAGGCAATGAGAAAACAGATGATTACTGCTGGAATTCAGCTGCTCCGGCAATATAACTGCCACTAACAGTATTTTGTTGGGGGTTGGAGGAGTTGTTTGTTTTTTCAGATCAGTAACTGTTGCTGAACCAGATTATTTAAAAATATTTAATATTCAGCAGCGAATATTAAATCTCACCAGGGAATGAGATGTTTAGTATCTATCCCTTACCACTTGCATGTGAGTCCTTCTTATAAATCAGCAAGGTGGCAGCAAATTCCACTATACAAAAGTGCCAAGTGTAAGACAGACTACATTTTGATGTAGAAGATGGTATAGGATGTAGAGAAGTCAGTCTTCACATTCAGTATACTGTTTTAATTTGTGAAAAAAAAACAACTGTTTTTGCCAATAGCACGGATCCAATTCTAGTTTTAAAAGGATCAACTTACAAAGCAAATGTTAATGTCAAAATATTTTCACAGCAAAGAACGTGCCTATAAAAAGCATAAACACTGATTTCTTTCTTTTCTAACAAATAAGAGCCTATGTCTATCATTCTAAATTTGATTCAGGTGGCAACAACTCTTTGTTGGGCTGAAATGAAATCATAAAGGCAAACGTTTCTAAAAAAAAAGTGAGACCTACCAGGCTTGCATGTATTTGCAATAGTAAGGGCACAAGCACGACCAAAGACCACCAGATCCAGAAGTGAGTTTGCTCCAAGTCTGTTTGCCCCATGGACAGATGCAGAGGCTGCTTCCCCACAAGCATATAAACCAGGTACCACTTTATCCTCGCCATTCACATGTGTAATCACCTGTCATTTCAGACACACAATTAAGACTCATTTTTCAAACAATTTATGATATTGCAAATGTCCTTATTTGCAAAGGGCAAGTGCATGTAAGGATGAAACACAGCAACCTTTAAGTTTTCGTCAACTCTAAACCCATAATCATCTTAGTTCTAAAGGGTAAGTAGTAATACTATACAACAGATGGGTCTAAAACCAAAGATTTCTTTATGTATGCTTATGAAAAGTACATGGCGCTGTTTCCCCACAATTCTGCAGCAAGTCGGAAATGCACAGGAATGAAGTCTGATCTGCACACATTTCTAAGGCTAAATTTTACAATAAAATTTAAAAAGTACAATACATGAACAGAAGAATTTAGCTGACATGATCACATGTCAATAACTGTAACTCGTGTCAATTGGAGGAATCTACTTTAGTGTTCAGATCATATGAACTACAAAGAATTAATACACAAGCTCAAGTTACAGATTGCAATAGAGCCCCGGTTTGATCATTGTTCAACTATGCTATCCTCAGAACAGAGAATTATTGTCAGATGTGACAGTAACTTCATTTTAAACGTTTCTTGGAACTCTCACCTCTCCAGATGGACAAACCATATTGTGTGTTTTTCAAGTATTCTGACATCATCATTATATTACTATTAATAAAGGTATTCATCATCCTTACATTTATGAAACACATTCTTAATGCTTTTATATTTGGAAAATAATTTCCTATTATGATGAGGAGGAGGCAGAAAAAAGAAAAAAAAAAAGTGATGTATTTTACTGACCTGTCCTTTGTAGTTCGTAGGAATGCCTCCCATATTATAATGCACAGTAGGCAGAACAGGGATAGGCTCTTTAGTGACATCAACTCCAGCGAATATCATAGCTGTTTCTGAAATCCCTGGGAGACGGGTTGCTAGCTGCTGTGGTGGCAAATGGTGCAACTGCAAGTATACGTGGTCTTTTTCAGGACCACAACCCCTACCAAAAAAAAGGCAGCACTGGAATACATAACAGGAATTCACAAACACTAGTGACATTTCTAATTCAGTTTGTTTCGCTTGTGAAAATAAATTTTTTTTTTTTTCAAATGTTATCTGACAAAAATTAATATCTAGCATATTAATAAGACTCTTGCACTTGGCAGAATTAAGACCATTTTCCAACTCTCAGCTTTCTTTTCCCAATAATTCACAGACTTTAAACCACTATAACTCTGCAGAAATATGCACAAATTGAAGACAATTAGTCAAGAGAATAGAGAACCAAATTATGTTCATTGTTTGCAGTAAGAGCAAATACATTAAGAGCAATTGTCTCTAAACACACCAAATTCAAACAGGAGACTCCTAACATCTGTTGTCTTTCAGTCTCATAAGGAATTAACAAAAAAAATTTCAGCCTTACACTGGGAGATCAGCTAACAATTATTAAAGCTCACAAATTATCACTCTCACAAATTATCAAATGAACTATTGGACCTCACACAGTCTAGCATGGTTAAGTATTTATTCTGCAACTAACCTTCCTTCACGGATTTCTATGGTCATAGAACGAGACACTACATCCCTGGAAGCCAGATCCTTAGCAACAGGTGCGTATCTCTCCATGAACCTTTCACCTTGACTGTTAATCAGAATACCTCCCTCTCCACGACACCCTTCCGTTATAAGGCAGCCAGCCCCATAGATACCTGTTCAACAAAGAAAATACCATCACGTGAGATATTTTCTACACAGCTTTGCAATCAGGATGAAAAACACTGAGTAAACAAGATTTTCTTAATAATAATGCAAGTAAGTCAGAGGGGCAGATTTTATCCCACCCTAAATAGAGCACTAGGAGCTGTCCCCCAGCACTACATAGAACCAAGTGTTGTTATTCCTTTCAAACACTCTCACTGAAGGGTAAATAAGTTGATTTGGAACACCCACAGTATTTAAAATATTAAAACTTGAAGCGATCTGAACCCATCAATATGCAAGGAGAATTTTACAATTATTTGCTTATTTTTGTTTCCTCTTCTCCTGTGCTAATGCAGTATGGGATTGACTTCAAATTGTGTGGAATATCACAGTGGTCATAACAGAAAACAAAAACACAAACCAACTCATGCACTTGATAATTATCTTAAAAACAACAGAATTATCACACAAACAATGAAGCTTCTTTAACTGGGAAAACTTTAGGTAAGTCAAATGAACATTGGATCCCTATGATTGTAAAATTAAGCAAACAATTAAAAAAACCCCACACACATTAAAACAAAGCATTTAATCAGCTACAAAAGAAATCTAGTTTGCAATTGTTGTTCAGTACTAAATATGTACCTTACCTGCAACTACCCCACTTCTACAGAAAATTTTAGTATATAATTCCCTAGCATTTGCATCTCTTCTGTTGCTTCTGTATCTAATATCAAATCCATTAAAATATTAAAGACAAAGGAGACAATTTTAAGAGGTGGTTTCAGCTTTGAATTCATAAAACCTGTCAGTAAAGACAGTACCTCAAAATATTTAAAACTGGTCTTTAAATTGGAACAGCTGAGATCTTTCTCATACTGTAAGTCCTACTCTCAGATTTATACTCAACAGGAGTTGCAGACAAATCTGAACACCTGTCACAAGCAACTAACAAAGGGCTGCAGAAGAGCACAAACTGACTTGAGCAAATTTTAAAGCAACAGAAAGGCCTGTTGCTTTCTTCAACTCATTAAAAATAGTGTTTGTGAATATTACTTCATATTCTGTACCTGTAGGGTGAAACTGCACAAATTCCAAGTCCTGGCAAGGAAGCCCAGCTCGTGTGACCATCGCAGTGCCATCACCCGTACTAGTATGAGCAGATGTACAGCTGAAGTAAGTGCGGCCATACCCACTATGGAACACAAAAGGTAACAGAATCAGCAGGAAGAAAAATTAAAACATCACCAGAACATATCACTCAACTATGATGTTTGCTCAACAGCGGAAACAGAGCAAAGGGTTAATAAGAAAAATGCATAAGGTTTAATAAGAAAAATGCATAAGTTCAACCAGAAGAAAACAAAATCGGTATTGCCCTGTTATGCTCAACCATATTTGAAATTGGTTGATACCATTCAACTTCATACGAACTATTACTCGCAGCTTTATAAAAAATTGCATATAACAGTGGTTTATATCCTCAATATGGCTCCTAACTTTATATTCTTATATTTAAAAACTTAGTTTTCTAGGTATTAAACATGAATTCTTATGCTGAAAACTAGGTTAGCCTACAATGTTATTGAGAACTGTCAATAAGCCAAATTTCAGGACAAACTCTCAAAAGAAATATCAATGTACATATTGTATGCACCTCAAAGTGCACAAGTATGAAAACTGCCTTGGCTTTAAGAAAGCAACATCACATAGGCAACTAAGCTACATATTTTTATTTGGCATATATGTTTATAAATATTTTATATACTGAAATAGATAGGAGACAGCCATAAGCAGCAAAAGACTAATGCATAAAGCACTCTAATAAACATATGCAAACTTTGCAAACAAGTAATGTTATGTTCATATTCTGACAATTTCATCCTAGAACAGCTAGAATTACAATGGTAACAATAACGTCATAGATTCTTCAGAATTTTGACAAAAGCTGTTTTCTAAAGGAAATTTGGGAGTCTACAGAAACACGTTTGTAGCATTGCAACAGTATCTGCTTTGAACAGCATGTTTTAAAAATCACACATACCACTCTTACACACATTTCTACTTTATGTCAGTGTTCTAGAACTCAAAGTTAGACCTCATACCAAATTTATACTTGGTCACAAAATTAGTACATTCCTCCTTTCAGAGGGAATGACTGAATTCAGTTATATTACTTCTGGGGTGGAGGGAATGAACCTATAACATATCACCTCCACACTGTGGATTCAAATACGTGTACAAATACACAGATTTCCAACAGTAACTCTCCCAAGTTTCTGTCCCTCACCACAAACATTACATTACCCAGTGGCAATGACCGTGTTCTTTGCCCTGAAACGATGTATGGTGCCATCTTCTATGCAGAGGGCAATAACACCACGACATTCTCCATTCTCCATAAGCAGGTCCAAGGCAAAATATTCAACAAAGTAGCTTGTATCGTATCGCAGGGACTGGGGGGAAATTAAAAAGGGAAATTTAAGAAAAATGGAGACGTGCAAGTAACCTCTCTTCAAAACTGTCAATGCGTGTGGGCTGTCCCGATACAGCAAACACCCTCCACCGACCCTCGAGGAAAACTGCACTCAAATATCAATAAAAAACTGCTAATTAATCTATTTTAGCTTAGAAAGACAAAAGTAACTACCAAACCACTTAATTCTGAGAAGCCATAGCTAGTCAGCAGGACTTGTTATTCCACCTCTACATTTGGCACTAGGCTACCCAGCTGCAAGGCTGGATACACGTCCAAGCACGTTGTACTTAAGCTCTCCAGGAGGAATGAATAAATCTCCAGGAGCCTATTATACCAGCAGAAGCAGCGGGCACCAAGTCAAACATTTGTTCATGCCCTCGAGGATCAGAGCAGTGTCTGGCAGCACTGAGCATTTGTGTTGCAGCAGCATACACAGTCCAAACCTGGAGTGCAATTAGTTGCCAAGTAAATAAAAAACAGTAGCTACTAGGTACTTAATTTCGGGTTTCAAGCAGCTCACTACGATTTTCAAACAACCAGAACTTTCTTCAGTTATGGTCTGTAGAATTAACAGGCAGAAATGCTGGAACACTAGTCACTTACTTGCTACAGAGCAAGCTCAGAAATGCACAGTGGGCCTTAATCCAGCTACACCTCATCTCCCCCTGCTCCCCGTTTGAATTACAGCGAAAGATAATGCTGTCTTGTACTTCTTTCCAGAGTTCCCCAATGCTGCTGTCTCAAATGCTTTGAAAAAAACCATATTTGAGAGGAAAATTTACATAAATTCTCTTTGGGTCTATCAACAGACACGAAAGTCCTAGCAGTGCAGAATTACTCCAGACCACAAAGCCAACAGTGTACATTAATTAACATCCATTGTCTTCATGAAAGCCATTATATTTAAAATCTTTTTATTTATTTTGCTTCTGCTTACTGCTGACAAAAAACAAGCATCACCTAGGCTATATCTTTCCACATTGCCTCAGAAAGGAAGGAAACCCAGAATTGTTATAAGCCATTCCCCTGGATTCCTCATTCGTATGTGAACAGCTACAGGTTTTGTTTGGTTTGGGGTGGGTTTTTTTTTTCAATCTCTAGGGGAAACAAGGAAAAAAAAATCATTAACTGTAAATGCAAAAACCCAAACCAAGTTTACTTCACTACTGCTTACCCTGCCATACAGAGTATGTAAGAGCGAGTGTCCTGTCCTGTCTGCAACACAGCAGCATCTGTGAGCCTGTCCTCCTTTTCCAAACTGAAGACTCTGTCCACCAAATGCACGCTGATAGATTTTTCCTTCTTCAGTTCTGCTGAATGGCATGCCATAATTTTCCAGCTGTTGAACCCAAACAGAAGCATCAGAAGCTCTTGTGCATAACAATCCAAACAGTTATTTTAAGGAGATCTCCTTGGGAGCTAGCCTATGTTATAAATAGCTACAGCTGACATCAATTCCAGTGTGTCTCACCTCTATCACTGCAGCTGGGGCTTGCTCAGTCATGTAGTGAATAGCATCCTGGTCACCCAGCCAGTCGGAACCTTTCACTGTGTCATAGAAATGCCACCTCCAGTTGTCATCCTCCATGTTTCCCAGAGCAGCATTGATCCCTCCCTGGAAATGAAAATCCATTTGCCTGGAATTACACTACTGAAATAGGTTTACCTAATTTCTATTAAAGAAGTTTTAAAAGTCACACACCACTTATGCATCTGTGTACAAGAAATAGAGTGAAGTCAGATTTCATGTGGCTTTGAAAAATCTGAAATTTCTCAATTTCACAGTGGTTTATCTTGCTGTTTTGTGAAACACAATGAATCACAAACTTACACAGAAGCAGCACTGCATTTTGAAAATGTTTAGAAAAAGGGAAGAAAAAAGAGGCAGTGGTGAAATGAATACATAAGCAAGAAAATAAAAATTATAAAAACAACAGGAAGTGAGATAAAAAAATGTGTCTTGCAATGTCATTAGGTTGGAAAGACAATGAAAAGTACCTGCTACTTAATGCAAAGTGTGGCCGTGTTCAGATAATGGTTGGGCTCTACGATCTTAGAGGTCTTTTCCAACCTTAATGATTCTGTGATTCTATAATATACTGCCCTCCACAAAAGTTTCAACTAAATATGCAATATTTATGAGAAGAAATATGGCCTTGATGTTCAAGTGCCCCATCTCTGGAAGTGTTCAAGGACAGATTGGATGGGGCTCTGAGCAATCTCATCTAGTGCGTGGCACTGCTGTCCATAGCACGGGTGTTGGAACTGGATAATCTTTAAGGTCCCTTCCTACCCAAACCATTCCATGATTCTATATCTAAATTAGCTTTCTGACAGCAGGCATTTTTTAAACATTTGTTCTACCTCATTCCTCACCTGTGCAGCAACTGTATGAGATCGGGTGGGAAACAGCTTGGTCACACAGGCTGTATTAAATCCAGCTTCTGACAAACCAAAGGCAGCCCGCAGACCTGCTCCTCCCGCACCCACAACAACTGCATCGAACTCATGGTCCACTACTGGGTATTGCGTAGAAATCTGGAAAAACAAATCAGTTTGTTATAATCACAAATAGTTCAAGCTAGAACAAGTTTCATAGAAACACAAGCCATGTAAGTTTAATGATCTTCATAGGCTCTTGCAGCAATTGCTATATCTGTTACATGCTCTTCAGTAAAAACTATCATTAAAAAAAGCCTTGTATTTCAGCAACTCAGTCTCACTACGTACTTGAACACAACACTCCACTGGAAGCCAAGTACCTGGCCATTACATGCTCTCAAGCATTAAGTGTATTATTTAATCTGTTACTCACGATATAAAAAATACACACATACCGAATCAGAAACCTTCGTAGAAGCGTTTTTCTTCCCATAGACTGTGAAGTGCAAGTTGCGTGCAGGAGTCTGGCATGCCGCTGGCCACTACAGAAAGAAGCCAAGACAACCGTTATAGAACAAGTGTTTCCACAGGGAAGACTCTGGGCATTCTCAGCTACCCTATGTTTACAACAAATCTTCACTTAACCACTGATACCATGCACACAAGACTATTGCATCAATACATTTTAGAGCTACATGCAATGAAGTTCTGGCTTTCCATGATCACACTGAGAATAAAAAGCAGGAAAGTATTAAATTTTGACTGGATGAGAGAACACCCTGTAATTAACAGGATGTCAAAGACTATCCATTATGTACTTCACTAATGGTGACCAGTCTCTCAGACCTATCTTGAGGCAGCACCAACAGAAGAATATGTTTGTAAATAATGCTGTAGTATTCTTCCATCTTTTTTCATAATTAAGCAAAGATGAAGACAGTATTATAGGAACCACGGGAAGTAATGGAAAATACCTCTCATATCAAGCAATCATCATAATTTGAATTATTTCAGGTAGTCAGAGTAATGAAGACTGAAAAAAATAGGTTGTAGGGAATGCTGTTCCAGCTGAGCATTTCTTCAAAACTCAGAGATATTTCTCTTTTCTCATGCTCTTATTAAATTAGTGACCCATTTAGAAACATTTATTAATACTTAAATGAAGCACAGGAGCACAAGTTTTACCCTTCTGCAATGTCATTCCCTCTCCCCTGACATGTTCAAAACCAAACCAAACCAAAAGCACCAACACCTACTCAGTACTCAGTCTCTGCTTCGATAGATTAAAACAATCAGAATTTTATCTCCTCCTCTCCAACGTATTGGAACCTGGTATTCCGTCTTCACGCAGCCCAAAAAACACACCTAACTCAGCATGTATGATTGCTGAGAAGAGCATCACAAAGCCATACTAATTACCTGCCCAGTGACATCAGCACTTCCCTATTTGAAATATATCCTAAAATGCAGATATCACTGGAGCGATATCTGTCTTTTCCAGCAACTGTTACATTCATGGTTCCATCATCCTAAAATATGCTAACAAGGAGTTCTTCCCTCTTCATCCATTCCAAATGTCCACCTCTTTCCTCAGCTCTGAAGTGAACTACAGAACACTTTCCTCAACTTAGTTTTGTCATTTCTGACACCAGTTTCCTCAAATTATCTTCTTGCATAACAGCAAGTTACACAAGTCTGTGTACTCAGACTTGCTAACACAATTTTGGTTTTTACAGTCATCTTAGAGTAAGAGCAATCTTAACACTGCCATATTACCATGCCTTGGGGCAATTCCATGACCACCTTAACCTCTGTATCAATCTTCTTCATTAACATTCTTCATTCACACGCGGAAACAGATCAACTAGTCCACTGACAGCCAGATGAAACCTAAGCATCAGACAGAATTTACCTGCAAACCAAGTTTCCCGAGTCACCGCTCAAGCAGAAATGGGGTCTCCTCTTTGCAGCAAAACCACCTTCACATGTGCACCTGGAGTGAGACCCACAGAACTCCACACCACACATCTGAAATGCAGCAGCCACGCATTCTGTAGCAGACACTACTGCCTGTTCCTAAAACATTGTTCCATCAACAGTACAGCTCTTTTTACTGCAATAAATTATTTCTTGTATGTGTGCAACAATACATTCGGTTACTGGATTAAGTGATTCAAAGAAAATCTTAAATGTATGTGAAGACAGCACACAAAAAGAGGTCTGCACACACTTGGTATTGTTTACAGAAAGTGCAAATGACTGAAGGGAAAAAACCATAACAGGTCATGCTCTAAAGCCTCAAAAGAAATTGAACCTTTTTTTTTTCTCCCCTCAGACTAAACAGTCTAGTTTAGTCTGCAATCTCTAGTCAGAATTCCGGCACAATACCTTGCAATTGATTTCCTTTCTAAAAACCTTTATTACTTCCTGAAGTCACTACCAACAGTTATCAAATACATTTTGCATAAGAGGACTCTGGAAGTGTATTATTAAAAAACCCCACAAAATATGCAACTTTTTAGCAGATTGCTTTTCTTTTCACATCTAAGCTTCTACAAAACAGTTTTCAGAACTGCTATTCCCATCCACATACACTTCTTTTGTTAGAGCTATACATAAGAATTTCTCTTGCCACTGAGCTTTGTTAGAATGAGTCTGAATAAAAGTCCACAAAGCAGAAAAAGATGTTGGAATAAATCTGAAGGAAACATTGATCACGGTAATCCTGAACTGTTATGTTACTGGGAAGATTGTGGCCCTTATGGAATTAAAAGTCCAACCAGTTGTGTTTACAGGGTCCTTTTCCCACATGTTTATCTTTTGTAACCCCAAGTTCGTTATGGACACACAGGGTGACAACAGAGGAAAGAAAACTCCCACTTCACCAGGGAGAAGAAAAAGCCTTCCTTCAGGACTTGCAGCTTACAGCCCAGCTAACACAAACCTACCAGATGCCTCAGCAGCCCTTTCTGGCATAATCACCAACCAGTTTCAAGCCACATGCTTGATACGCTGGCTTCCTATGCAGGTCCAGAATCACAGAATCTGTTAGGTTGGAAAAGACTTCTAAGACCATCAAGTCCAACCTACGACTGAACACCATCACAGTGAACAAGACCATAACGCTTCAGTGCCACATCCAGTCTTTTCTTAGACACCTCCAGGGGGGATGACTCTACCACCTCCCTGAGCAGCCCATTCCAACGTTTCACCACTCTTTCTGGGAAGAAATTCTTCTTAATGCCCAATCTAAACCTCCTCTGGTGCAGTATGCCCTCTCATCCCATCGCTGGTTACCTGGGAGAAGAGGCCAAGCCCCACCTGGCCACAATCTCCTTTCAGGTGGTTGTAGACAGCGATAAGTCACTCCCGAGTTTCCTTTCCTCCAGGCTAAACAGCCCCAGCTCCCTCAGCCAATCCTCACCAGACTTGAGCTCCAGGCCCTTCACCAACTTCGTTACTCTTCTCTGGACCTGCTCCAGCACCTCAATGTCCTTCCTGAACTGAGGGGCCCAGAACTGGACACAGCACTCCAGGTGTGGCCTTACCAGCGCTGAGTACAGGGGAAGGATCACTTCCCTGCTCCTGCCGGCCACACTGTTCCTGATACAGAAGGAACCTGCGGCGACCTTTTTACCCCGGTGCTGGGGCTGCACTTGCCAGGCCCCTCCAGGGCCCTTCCCCGGCACATCCCTTTCCCGCTGCCTCCCTCATTCCCTCAGGACTGCGCTCACGGCCTCAGGCTACGGCGCTCGGGAGGCGCGGCCCGGCCATGCCCACAGCCACCTAACTCCCTGGTATTCCCTCCAGGAGAAACCTGCCTCCAGGACACGAGCAGCAAGGTCGGCGCTACTTCAAAAATGGCACCAGAAAGGCCGAGCCTGCCGAAGGATAGGGAAGGGGGGGAGGGGGGAAGGGGAGCCGGGGGCACCGGACGGGTGAAGGTCACGGCGGAGACAGCGGGGTCGGGCCGCCGACGGCGGCGGCGGGAGGACAGGGCCAGGGCTGGTCAGCGGCACGGGCAGGGGGCACAGATAAGCAGAGGCACTCACCGCCCGCGGAGCCGTCACCGGGCGCAGCCACCGCTTCGCCAGCCCCCGCGCCGCCGCCGCCGCCATCTCGCACCGTGGCCACGGCGGGAGCGGGAGGGCAGGGCGCACGCGCGGGGCTCGGCGGGACACACCAACCGTGCCGGGGGGGACGGGGGAGGAAGTCACGGGCTCGGTGCTGCCCGAGGGATCCGATCCGATCCGACCCGACGCGAGAGCTGCGTGTTTGCTTTGCTAAAACCTGCTTGCGGGTGTGTCTCTTCCGTGAGGAAAGGTTCCTAAACAGCTCCTGCTTTCAGCGGAATTAAAAAAAAAAAAAAAAAAAAAAAAAAAAAAGTAAACATAAAACACGAACCTTAGAATTGTGTTACTGCCACTATTTTTCCTTAGTGAAATACTGAAAAAATGTAATTCTCCAGCACTTTAGGATTCAAACTCTCCTCTCTTTGACAGTGCCTGACATAGTGTTGCTTGACGAACAGGCCACAATAAGTTTTTTTTTTTTAAAGCTGTGGGAAAGATCGCTTTGTAAACACAAGGTTTGGGCAAAAGGGTGAGGAAAAGACTGTGAAGCACTTTCTCTATGAAACAAAACAAAACAAACAAAAAAGGTAGATTCAGTTAATTCGTAGGGTTTAGATGCCAGTACCATCCGTGTTCCCCTGCTGGTGTTAATCGAATAAAAAGGGCCCCTTTGGCGCGGGGACGGACAGCCGGCAGCGTGCGTCTATTATGTTACCCTCCTCGGCTCCCCCCGCTTTGTCTCGGCTGATGGGCCGGCCCGGGAGGGGGCGGGGCCGGCAGGTGAGTGGCAACGCCGGGGGCCCGCGCGCTCCCGGGCTCGTGCGTGGGGGTCTCGCTGGAGGGGGATGGGGCTGGGAATGGGGATAGGGATATGGTCTGGATATGGGGACGGGCCTGGAATGCCGCCGCGGGGCGGTCCGGCTTGGCCGCTCGGTGCTCGGCCAAGCTCCTGAGTGTCGCGGCCGCCGTCCGGGGGGCTGGGGCAGCATTCCCAGCCCCGCAGCGGGAGGGAATGGTGGCGGTGGGAGCGGCCCCTCCGCTGCTGAGGCCGTGTCTCCCCTTTGTACGCCTCAGGTGCCTTCATGAATAACTTAAACGACCCTCCCCACTGGAACATCCAGCCCAATCGGCGCGATCCCGGTGATGACGGGAGCAGATGGAACTACGCCCTGCTGGTCCCCATGCTGGGCTTGGCCGCCTTCCGTAAGTAGCGCCGGAGCCGGGGCCTCGCCCCCAGCCCCGGGCGGGTCTCTGCAGCAGCCCAGGGATAAAGCCGTGCCCTGTCTGTGGATTTCCTCAGGTCTTCTTGTTTGTAAACAACCAGCACTGCTCGTAACGTTAAGGCAGTGGCCATTTCTCCTACGTGGAATGGAATCTATGTTTAATAAGATTTATAAATAATTTATAAAGTTCTCTCGGACGCAGGATGTGCTGGAGAGCCCCATGGTAGCAACCCAAGAAGTTGCTGATGTGGATTTGTATACTGGACCTGAAAAATTCTCAGTATGGTACCTGAATTGGAAATCTCCAGTTTGTTTCTGCATGACTTTTTTTTCCTTCTTTAATCCAAGTAGTGCAAGTGTTGGCAATAAAAGAATAGGGAATATTTTACTTCGGGGAAAACATGATCACTTAAAGTGACTTACTGTGAAAGAGGGACCACAGAAATACACTTTGTGGGGACTTGTAAATAGAAGTAAGTATCACTGGGGAGGGCAGGAGAGAGAGTTATTTACCATTTAGTAGCTTCCCTTGAGGCATAGGTAGTTAATCACACCCATCATTGTTTTATGTTATACTTGTGTCTGAAGTCTCATTTACATATGGTAGGTTGGATCTGGACCAGAGAATGTCAAAAAGAAATAGAAAGAGAAAAACAAGAGTACCATAAAAAGCACTCATCTTTACAAAAAGACCTGGAAGGCAAATACCGGGATATAATCACTGAGAACCGTCGCGCTGTTGCTCACTTGGAGGTGGAGCTGGAAAAGGAACGCAACAGAACCCTGAGTTACCGTGAAGCCCTCGTGTCCCAGAGCCGCAAACTAGTAGAAGAGAGGAGGTTCCTAGAACAGGAGCAGGAGAAGTTGGAGCGAGAAAAACAAGTCCTCTTGCACTCCGGAGCAGAAGGTACCTTGTACCAGAGTTGCCTGGCAAAGGAAGAAGAGTGGCAAAAGAGAGCCAGTATTTTACTGAAAGAATTTGAAGAGGGACTTAAAGAAAGGCAGGACATCTACTGCAGTCTTGTTGTACCCAGAAGTCAGAGACTAGAAATAGAGAAGAATCTGCTAGTTAAAGCAGCAACTGATCCTGTTGCTATGGCTTTACATGTGGAAAGTGGCTTAAAAGATATTTTCAAATACGATAACTACTGTGGCACTATGCTGAACAGAAACAAGAGTCAAAATGGAAAGCTTATGTGGCTGTATCTGAGAAACTGGGAACTAGCTGTTGAACTGCAGAAGTTCAAGAGGGTAGAAAAGGCCATGTTAGGAAAACGCTAAGCAGGGGAAGTAATGGGATCCTGTGTGATCCACTGTGCATAGTAGGGACAATCGCAGTTGTAGTCCGAAGCTGGTAAACAACTCTTCTACTGTGTTGCCATCTCCCCTCCTCACTGCACTTGTATTTGCATGGGACGTGTGGTGCTGGTGCCTTTCCTTTCACTAACAGCAGACGCTCCGGCAAGCTGTGCATGCTCTTAAACTCTGTGAGTGTGTTTGTATTGCAGACTGCAGTGTAGTGTAGAGATAGCCAGCTTCCACAGGTATCAGAAGCAGCAAAATAGAACTCGGTTTAGAGGGATTTACCTAGTTGGTGGTCACACTCCATCAACAGAGAAGTGTGGTTTGTCTCCCCCAAGTGCGGTAGCACATTGTGCTCCTTATCCCTGACATTTTATGTGGTATCTCAAGACTATCTTCCTATTATCATCATTACCATTTTTCAAAGTTTGTTTAAGCAAGACTGATTTTGAGGCAGATGTTTGGAAGGGACGATGTTTGAGCAAGCTGCTTGATACAAATCCTACATGTCTGTACGTACATTCATAAAAGTACATGCATGTGTGAATGTGTGTGTGATTATAAATGGACGTATTAGTATTCTGAGGGGGAGAATAGCATGATCCTGTTTCAAATTCATCAGTCTTGCAGCGTCTTCCAGCATGATACACAAATAGTACTTTACGAATGAAACTTATAGAAGATGCTAATTAAAATAACACGTCAAGGAACAGACTGATGTAAGTCTCGTTGGGGCTTGGGATCCATTCCTGAGTATGAGAGTGTATAAACTTGGAAGTTACATTCTCATCATATTCAAGATATGTTAAGAATACTTGTATTTTTTTCTCAGTCAGGGTTTTAGTTGTAACCCAACAATGTGCCTCCATGAGGGATGATGTCACTGTGCTGCCTCTGCCTCCCAGGGCAGTGGCTGCTACATGGTTAGCTTGCAGGAACCTCCTTGGGTTAGAGCTGTTGCACCTGGCTTTGTTCCTTGGACAGGCCCTGTTTGTTATTTGCAGGTAGAAACTTAAAAACAGCCTGCACTGGTAGCCACAATCTCCCTCTCTGATTGTCTTCGTTATCCCAGAATTGAAGTACACTTCCCCACAGCCCTTAAATTCTGACCTTATGTTTCACCACTTCATGTACAGCTGATCATGAAAGCCTACAGATACACAAGCTTTGCCATCTTTTAAGAGAGGGGACTTTTTACTTTGGTTAGTAAAAACAAAATAGATACGGTAAAAATAAAGTTATAGATAAAACAAAGTAAAATATTAGAGGAAAATAATGACTTCTAGATTAAAAAAACATCAACAAGTAAAAAACCCCATTGCCTGAAACCTCTTAAAACTCTGAGTATACTTTGGCTCCCTTTAGCAGTAGGAACCGCTTTTTTTTTTTTTCAACAGTGCCATGTCTTTTGGATAACTTTTTTCTTCCTCCTTTTTAATCCAGCCTTAGGCCTCAAAGGGGCAGTGTTTACCCTTCTGTTTATATCTGGTCTTCTCTGTTACTTGACTTTGATTAGTGTTGGTAGGTTGTCAGCTCTTTAATTAGCAGTTCATTATTTCCTGAGGGCTAGACTTGGTAAACAGGTTTGCTCTAGGCAATCATCTAGAACCGTGTCTTGGAAGCAATCCAGCTGTGTGAATGCCCATCCAAGTTTAACAGAGAACTCTTATAGATGTAGGGTTTTTTCTCTTACTGTTTTCTCCTGGTTTCATTTCAGTCTGGGCACAGAAGACAGCTGATAAATCTTTTGAAATAGTGTGTGGAACCTAATCCAGTTACTCAGTAAAAATACCTAACATGAAACAAGATTCCTAAACAAAAAGACGCTTCCCAACTACTTGGTTTTGCAGCTGTGATTTTGCTCACTGTGTTGGTACTAATTATACTGTTGTGTTGATCTATCAGTATTTTATGTACTATTTTTTTTTAATAAAGTTGTAGTAGACAAAGCAAACTTGGAGGAAAAAAAAGAGATTATCACAAACACCAGAAGGGCCACGGTTTGTCTGGATGCCAAGCATGTGTGGGTTGGGAGATGAGAACGCAACTGAGTTACTACTCACGTGTGACTGCCTGAGCCAAGCTGGTGCCCCTGGCCATATGCACACACCCTAACTGCCGAGTAGAACAAATCAGTTTGAATAACTTACCCCATGTGTAATTCCTTCTGAATGTGGAAAGTGACCATCCAGCTATGGCGCGTTTCACACGTGGGTGCAGGCAGTCCAGCCACTCAGCTGACAAATGTCAGACAGGGAATCAATACCAATGTATTTGAGATTCATGCCTTGAATTTGTACCTCTTAGCATTAAAAGAGCAAAGATTTTAACGCTTTTCCATTTTTTTGTAGTTTGTCGCTAACACCACTGAAAATGTTTAAAGAAATTGTAATCAAGAGGGTAAAATACTGTTTTTTCGGTATAAATATGTATGTTGAAGCATCATACACTCAATTGTACAGGGTTGGATGCAATAGAGTAAGTGTTATTCACTTTCTCTTTTTTAGAAGTGTCAGTTATTTGTTTTAACTAATCACTGAACTATTGTTCATGGACTTTGAAGATCACTGTATAAAGACTGAAGAGTTACTTTGGGAGGCTTTTTAAAAGTGTGTAACTGGTTTAGAAGCAATGATCCTGTTAGTTTCTGCCCAAACCCATGTTTGTGTGTGTGTGATGTATTTTTGAAACATTCACCCTTTGTAGCTTTTTATGTTGAAAATGCTAATTTAAGTTTTATCTTGCTCAGCACTGTTATTCTGGATTGGTTAATTGTTTGGAACTGCCCATATATATGTAGTATGCAAGAATAATTTCAAAATATGTAATGAATTTTTTTTTTTTTTATGAAAATTGTCTCTCACTTGTTAAACAAACAGTAACAATTAATAAAACCCCTTACGTATTTCTGCACTGTTTTGCAGCTTGGACAAGGTGGGTGGGAGGAATGGAATTTACTACTCTATTGCAACTTTCCAAGCTAATTGCACCATTTTAGGTTTGACAAATTATACATTTTTTATATTGGCATGTAAAAACTATTGGTCTCAGGGCTGAGAAGAGAATGTGTTTCTTAGGAAAGAACAGTATCATCAAACAGGTAAATGCACCAGCATTAACTAAAGATGTGGGTTTAAAGATGACGATCCCTCTGAAAGACTGGGTCATCCTTACAGATAGAATGTTGTGTAGAATATTCTGTCTTCCTCCAGAATCCCTCAGATGGTCTCATTCTGCATGTCAGCTCTTTTTATTTCCCTCCTCTTCGTTCTCCCTGCAAAAAATTACAACCCAGCTGCTCTAGGGCAGTGTTCAGACACTGGAAATCCTTGTTCCCATCAAATAAGATCCTCAAACTATTTGTTTTTGACACAATCCTTTGCCACCTCCTGTCTCTCTAGAGCATACTTCTGAGCACTCGTGTGGGGATGAGAAAATAGTGATACAAGGCAGAAACTGGTCAGCAGTTCAGGTATTGTGGTAAAATCAAAGGAATTTGAGTTATTGCTGTGATACAGGGACGAAAGTCAAGTTTATGTTTTTACAGTTTTGGTGCAGCTGGATATGAAGGCTTTGCTGGTCTGCACGTGAAGGATACTTGGTCATTAACTGAGTGCCTGGTCCAGGAGCTTTCCAGCTAATCTGCACAGCTGAGACAACAGATGGATCTGCTAAGAAGTAACTCACTGGAATTCAGCATAGTTTGGCCATGAGGAAATCAGTGGCCACTTCACAACAAAACAACCAACTGATTGCTGCAGGTTCTTTCCCAGCAGCTGGGGGCGTGCAGGGTTTTCCCCAGGGAGCTCCTGCTGATAGGCAGGAACTCTGCTCTGTAAGCTGATGGATGGTATCTGTCTGTTAAGATATATTGCTTAATGACTTGGGGTGAAAGATCCAGCACACAGCCAGGTATTTCCCCAAGCAGCTCCTGTTGTCAGTTCAGGAACTGACCAAAGCATGCATAATTTTATATAGCCAGTGGAAATTGTTCCTGCCTATGAAAAGATAGGCATGTGGGGCTATCTTTTATTCATAACTAAGATGTGTTTCTTACATACCTTACATACCTTAAGATTATCAACAAGAACTGATCATGCATATGCTGTAATGATCACACAGAATTCACCAGAGCAGTCTGGGAAGTCTCAGCCCATCTAGCTGAAGACACCATTGAGGGATGTTTGCAACATCAGCATCTAGTTGTCTTGGTCAAAAGATTCAATTTCCCCTGTGAGCATTACCCTATGCAAAGTATCTCATTAAAAACAGTAGGTGTTCTCTCTGTGAATGTGCACAGCAGTATGTTCAGTCAGTAAAGTTCAAGTGTAAGAGTGAGAAACCATTTCTCAACAGGGGAGAAGTTTCAAACTCTTGGAAAGTGGACAAATTGGCCTTTTAAGCTGATAACACCTAAAAGCATTTTGAACGAGATCAAAGAAAAGTAAGACCTCAGCACCTGACCTAGACCAAGTAAGTTTAAAAGGCCTTGTACAGACAGACCCCCTGAGGACTGGTATTAGCAGAACTTTGACTTTGCATGTGTCCTGGGTAGTATCAAGGAACACAGAATAATATTGATACTGATCAAGCATCTTAATGCTCTTTACATGGATTTTGACAACCAGGGTAACAAAAGCTCGACCTATTAAGGGTCAATGGGTAACAAAGAGTCCTTATATCTGAACCTAGGTTCTCTGAGAGAGTACAGTCACTCCAAGTTATCATTCAATATGCTCCCAAAAAAACATAAGCCTTGTGGGGAGTATTCACAGAAATGGCCAAGGCCTCCTAGTCAGTGACTCATGAGCATACTTTTTGGTCCTGAAGTAAAGAGAACTCTCTGAACATGTGGTCAGATGAAGCTTGGTCTGTAAGTGTCACCACCATGCCAAAGGATCATGCTAGCCAATTACCATCAAGGCCACTGTCAAACAAGGGGATCCAATGTCATCGAATCAATCCATTATTCTGCAGCCTAGAAAAATATGGCTATGGATTCCTCCAGAGCAAAACCAGATTACCGCCTTGGCCTTTGCTAATGACTTGGTTTTGCCAAGCAACACATGGGATAGAATGCAAAACACTGTCTCCCTCACAGCAACCTTCTTGTATTTGCACCAACCTAAAAACCCAGGAGGAAGAAATATCATGGCTTTTTCATCAACCCCATCCATGACTCTTACACAATTAGTGGCTGCAACCACTGGTAAGTGTTCAATATAAATCGAACACAATTGCTCCAGGAGATTCTGAAAAATACCCTGGGTTGAAAATATACCTCTGGATAGGGACATCTAAACCTGAATATTGAAACTTGCTTCTTAGTTTTCTAACATCAGAAAAGTTCTGTCAAAACCTTTACAGAATGCTGACAACTGTGAAGACCTAACGGGTACCAAGAATCACAAATTTGGTGAACCATGCAGATGTTAAGGGGTCAACCTGGACCTTAACATCAAAAGGGCTGTTAAAAAATTATCTCACCTCCCAGCTTGTACATGTGATAGAATACTTGGTAACAGCACTAAAGGTGGTGGCTGACAAGTCACCTGTGTGGCAAGCTTTATTCCAAGTGGACAAGCACAGTAATAGCATATATCGCTACCCACAAGGTACCATTGTGTGAGACATTACTGTGGAAGGAGTTGTGCAAGAAGACTAATTACAGAAAGATTATGGTTAGCCATTGGAGAAAGTCAAAAGATGAAACACTGCTGGTAAAATAGCCCTGAAAATGCTAGTAGCTGTGTATAATACTCAGGGCAACCACCAAACAACTGAAAGTAAATTGTGCCTCTGGAAACAAGGAGTCTGTGGATAGAAGAGTTTGAAGAGAGCTGAGGGATTGTGAGACCTGTGGTGATGGCCGTTCGCAGTCATGCACCCACACATCCCTGTGTGCCGATACCAGCCCGAGCTGTCCAACTGCTGAAAAAAAATGTCTCTTCATTCTGTTTTTTATAAGAGTGGTTTATATTTCTCTAAACTTGACTTACACAATCAGAATGAAATCCTCTGGTACAGTGGTTGCTGCTTCGTATCACTGGTTGCTGCCTCCCCCTTGTGGCTAATGGCTCTTCCAGTCAGCAGCCTCAGCAGCACCTTCTGCTCCCATGAGCAACTCTGGAGATGTTCTCATCTCCAGTGCTACACAGTCAGATCCCTCTGGCCCAAACACCACTGAAGCATAATAACAAGAAGAATGAGCAAAAACACGGTGTTCGGTGACCAAGACAGAATGAAATCTTCTCCACCAAAGCGGGTACTAGAGTAGATCTCTATGCAAAGGCGGCATGCAGAAGGTGGATGTAGTTTGGCACCTGATTAGCATCTCATTGTATATTACAGCATTGGAAAGGAAAATAGTAACAAACTTGATTAAAGAACACTGTTCATTGCTCAATTAAAGTAGCAAACAACAAACTATAGCTGCTAACATGTTCTGCTGCCTGCTAGAGAGGAGATATTTGGTGAGACAGATCCAAGAAATAGCACTTAACTGGCTAAGAAATGTAGGAGGTTTCTGGGCATCATAAAATCATAGAATGGTTTGGGTTGAAAGGGACTTTTAAGCTCATCTATTCCTACCCATCCGCAATGAGCAGGGACATCTTCAACTAGATCAGGTTGCTCAGAGCCCTGTCCAACCTGATCTTGAATATTTCCAGGGATGGGGCATCTGCCACCTCTCTGGGCAACCTGTTCCAGTGTTTCACCACCCTAGTGGGGTAAAAAAATTCTTCCTTATATCTAGTCTAAATCAACCCTCTTTTAGTTTAAAAGTGTTACCCCTTGTCCTATCACAACAGGCTGTGCTAAAAATTTGTCCCTGTGTTCATATAAGCCTTTTTGAAGTACTGAAATAAGGTCTCTCCTGAGTTTTTTCTTCTCTAGACTGAACAACCCCATCTCTCTCATCCTGTATTTTCCCCCAAAGCTATTCCTAAGATGAAATATATTCTTCAAAGATGAAAGCAATATTTTGGTGATCTTCTGGCTGTATGCAGTGAAATATTGAGGACAGCAGATCTTCCTCCCTGCTGTCAACGAGAAGAACCAAACAAAGCAAACCATGATGCTGCTGGAGCTGATATTACTTTACTGAAATATTTATATATAACACTGAAGTAAGTATTATGGAAACTACTAGTATAGACAAATATAACAATTGTGTCGCTTTCTAGTGATAAAAAGGAGAGAAAGGCCACATGAATATCAGTGTCAGCTCAGTTCTGGATGAACTACACTAGATATGCTGTTCATAGCTTGTTTCTTTAAATACTTCTGTGGCTAAGGACTCTGCTACTTCCACAATAAACATGAATTTCTAGGTATGACAGATTGCTGAAGGAAACTCCTTGACACCATACAACCACTCCAGAATCGGATGCTTGTGGAAGTCCCACCTCTGTTGTGTTCCCAATAGCCTGAGACAAATTTCCAATGACAGCTCAGTGCTGTCTTATTTCTCCTCTGCAGTGATACTTGATAGCACCAAAAGACTTCTCTCGAAACTGGAGAAGTTTACAATTTCATAGGAAGAGGTTTAGCTTCCACAGTTTATTGGATGTCTCTAAAGCCTTCAAGGTATCCCTGCTTGAACTGCTGTGGGTTGATGGCAGCACCCTTGAAGCACAAGCATAGGATATCAAATCATGCCAGATGAAGAGTGCCTTTTGGTTACTTATCACGTAGAGTTTGAGAACAACAGAGCATAAAACTTAGATCAAGTTAAAGATCTACAGATCATTTATTGGCAAAGTAAACTGCATGACCACCTGCCATTGATTATTACTCTTAAAACTAAGCGACTCTGAAATATTTTGCCTGCCTCTCCCCTTCTAATAGGATCATCAGTGTCCAGGGCTGTTAGAGAGGCTATTTAATTTAACCTTTGAATTTTCTTCTTCTTTTTCACTTTTACTACATCTTTACCAATTTACACTTCCAAATGAGAATCCTGTGCCTTAGGCATTTGGCTGTATAGTTACCACCATCTTTATATTTCCGTCTTTTCCTGGTTTAGGCTTATCACACAAGCAGGAGTAATTGCATTACTGTAAATGATGCTTTGGCTACAAAGCAGAGACTGACTGGAAAGAAAATATGATTAATGCTGGTAAGACAGTGCTATAGAGTCACTAGAGTAAGAGGTTTCACATCAGTATCTGCTACAATACTAAAAGGGGTCATAGAGTAATGTAGTTAATCCTGATAGCATGCTATATAGTAAGTCCAGATAAAAATATCTGGAGAGTTACAGATTTGTCCTATGTCATATCACGGAGGATGGAATCACAAGGAAAGGACTGTATTGTATTTCATGCCTGAAACTATGACTGGATGCAAACTACATATATTGCTGGTGCTCTCTGCTTTTCTCAATGGCTTTATAGGATGGGATTTGGGTTTTTTTTAAAGAAGAGGTCCCTGCTCTGTCATGCAGGTTTCTCTTTGTTCCCTCTTTCACAGGATCCAGCCAAAAGAAGTTCCCCCACTGCAGTTTCTTTCAGCCCATGATGGAGGGCAGAAGAATCATAGAATATCTCAAGTTGGAAGGGACCCAGAAGGATCATTAGTTTCAACTCCCTCATCCTCACAGGAGCATAACTGCACATAACTTTACATAGCTGTAAAAGATTTCAGATTGCTTTTAAATAATCTCGAACGTTTTATTATCACAATAAATAGGAACAATCAATACAGCGTAATGAATCTGTGCAGAGCAAGTTGATCTGAAAGCTGTTGCACAATTAATCTGATAAATCTTCTGTGACTCAGGGTTTCTGATTTCAGCACTTGTGGTGCTGGGTTTCCAGTCTTTTGCCTAATTTATTTTTGTTGCTGAGTATGGTGATCCACCTTCATCAGGGTGATTCAAAATCCTGATATTTCTGTGTGCTGTTCTGACTTTGGCCTTGTCAGCAGATGGACTTATACCTAAAAGAAGGCAAGCTGCCTTGCCTACTTCTCTTCTGTTCAAATCCTCCTTTACAGTGCAATGGAAGACTAAAAGTTGAAATCCTCTTTGCCATCTCTGTAATCGTCTGCTTCAGCAGTTTCCAAAGGTGCAAAGCATAACAACCTGCACATGTAAGAGTTGCCACACCAACTCCAGCTGCTGTCATAGTTCTGGCCAGTCCTCAGTGTAGCTTGGCTGGGCCCTTTCAGTGCCCACAGGGGCCCTGGCACACTCAACACAATGCATGTCCTCAGAGGCAGCTGGGGCTCCTTCCATGGTGGAGGGGGAAAGTGTGAAGCACTCCAGACAAGCTTCAGCCAGGTCCTTCAGTCAGCCAGCTCCACTCAGGAAAGGAGAAGCTGTCCTTAGAATCACAGAATCATGGAAAAATAAGATTGGAAAAGACCTCTAAGATTGTCAAGTCCAATTGTTAACCTACCACCACCATGTTCACCATTAAACTATGTCCCCAGGTGCCACATCCATGCACCTAGGGAACACTTTCAAGCCTGGTGATTCAACCACTTCCCTGGGAAGCCTGTTTCAAAGCCTGGCCACCCTTTCCAGGAAGAATTTTTCCCTAGTATCCAATTCTAAACCTCCCTTGGCACAACTTGAGTCCATTTCCTCTGGTCACTTGTTACTGGGAGAAGAGGCTGACTCCCACCTCCCACGTGCTTTCAGTCCTTCTTTATATGGGGATGGCTTCCTTATGGTTTGGAAGTAAGCTGTGCTGGGCCAGGAGTGCCTGTGCTGGCACAGAGAGAGACCCCCACAAGGTCAGAGCAGGAACAGCTGCCAGGTGGCCAGTTTGGAAAAATGTGTCAGGCACTGCAGGGGAAGACAGATTGTCTCACAGCTGGGAATAGTCCCTGTGGAGCCAGACCACCACAGACACTCTGAGGGTTGCCCATAGCCACAAGTTCCTCAGCCCAGGTGGTACCACACACCATAGCTGGCCCCAGAAAAGGAAGTGAGTGGCTCCATTTATATCCCCGATAAGCTTCTTCAGCCATTTGTTTTCTTTATTGCCACCCCTCTCATACTCTTTCGTAACATTGTCATAATCCTGCGAGATGAAAGACATGTTCGTTTAAGAAAAGAAGGATGCCCATATTCTTCCACTATGCCTATATGTATATGTTCCAGTAAAATATGGGACTTTTCCTTGTTATTCAAGTCTTTGTAAAATTGTGTGTTATTTATAGACAAGTTAGCTCACTTCTTTTGTATAGCCTTTTTTAACTTTTGAAAAAATAGTACATTAAAAGTATGGGGGTAGTAGACAAAAAGACAAATGTGTCATTAGAAATGTTTTAACTCAGGTAATCCAATCTAAGTGTAAGATCTGCATTTACAATTAGCAGTTTGCAATACATGTCTTGTTTAGCAGCCTATATAGTGAAAGAGTGGATTTCTTGGAGGTTTATTAGCCACAACAAACCTTGTGGGACCTGCCAAATGCAAGCTTGGCATTACTTGAACAAGTGTACCTCAGAGCACAGGAAGGGGCTCTGCTGAATAAACGAGTGACTATGAAAGAGCAGCTCCAACTTGCTTGTTCAAATCCACAGGGTGGCAATATAGACATCCCCTCCAAGCACCTGCAGGTCATGTAGGAGATGGTGTCATTGCTGCCACAGGTCCTTCAGAAAAAAGCACCATGCTTTCCAAAGTCATTAGCTATTACACTGATAAAGAAATTTGAGCTAGATGCTATACCAGCACATTTGCTTCTGCAAATATTTAACAACTGATAGATAACTAACAACCACTGGAACCTTGCATTACCAAAGTAAGATAAAATTCTTCAAAAACAGGATTTGTTCAGCAGAAGGCAATTTGGAATGTATTTTTGGATCCTGATAGAAACTGCTTGCACGTGAAACTTAGCAGAGAGAAATTTTCAGTAGACCAGTTGCCACAAGACCACAACTAGATTTCTGAACTGAACTAAACAGGAGATACAACATGAACGAAGTGGTGAAGTTGATACAACAGAAGGAAGCGACACCATCGAGGGGGAACCTGGACAAGCTTGAGAAGTGGGCACATGAGAACATTGTGGGGTTCAACCAGCCCAAGTGCAAGCTACTCCACCTGAGTCAGGGCAACCCCAAGTGCAAATACAAGCTGGGTGGAGAATGGATTGAGAGTAGCCCTGGGGAGAAGGAATTCCGAATGTTGATGGCTATAAAGCTGGACATGAGCCAACGGTGTGCTTGCAGCCCAGAAGACCAACCAATCAACTCCTATATCCAAAAAAGTGTGACTAGCAGGTCAAGGGAGGTGACTCTCCCCTCAACTCTGCCCATGTGAGACCCCACCTGGAGTGATGCATCTAACTCTGGGACCCTCTGCACAAGATAGACTGTTTAGAGTGAATCCAGAGGAGTGCACAAAGATGATCACAGCTCTCATATGAAGAAGGCTCCCAGGAGACCCTAGACCACCTTCAAGTACCTAAAGAGAGCCACAAGGAAGCGAGAGAGGTACGTGTGACAGGGCATGCAGCGTTAGGACAAGGGGTAATGGCTTCAAAATGAAAGGAAGTAGGTTTAGATTAGATATTAGGAAGAAATTCTTCACTATGAACTTGGTAAGACACCAGAACAAGTTTGTCAGAGAAGTTGCAGATGCCCTATCCGCAGGTTGGATGAGGCTTTGAGCAATTTGGTCTAGTGGAAGATGTCCCTGCCCATGGCTGGGGAGTGTGAACTAGATGACCTTTAATGTCCCTTCCAAACTATTCTATGATTCTATGGTGACTCTATGAACAAAGAACTCGGTAAAGATCTAATTATGATGGTAAACTCAGCTGAAAGCAGAAATGGTGGACTAAGGGGAAGTTACTATGGCAGTTCTTTAAAGATCGGTTTAGGAGCAGTGTTTTGTTCCACTAATGACTAAGGACAAAAAATAGTAGCATGTTAATGAAATACTCATGACACAGTCTCAGAAATATTGTGAATGCCGAAAAAGTATGAATTCAGGAAGATCTGAGCAGCTCAATGCACTGGGGTAGCAGACAGTGAGTGAAATTGAACATATGCATTTGGCAGCTTAAATGAAGTTGTTCTGCTGCAAGATAGGAAATCTGTAGTTGAAATCACCAAAGGAGAAGAAAGTTGATGATCCAGTGGTTAATCAGGAAACAGCTCGTCCACAGACCTGACAGGGTCATGAAAAAGGCAAATACTATCACTAGGCTGACTGAGAGATATTTCAGTCAAATTAGGCAAATATTAATTCTTATTACAGGGAAAATTCATCTGGGCTACTGTATACAGTCATCCACGTGAAGGATGAAGACTTTTTTTGTAACTTTTCTGTTCAAAAGATAATGAACAGCCTTTGGAATCAACTTTGAATCCACATGATAAGATTGTAAAGGGATGCTGTGATGTGTTCACCTCCTTTGCCACAGGCTGGAATTACAAAATCTTTTCTAATTCTTTATTTTGATGATCCTGTATAATTGTATGCAATGAGCATATAGGGCTTAGCTGAAAAAAATTCTTATGATATATATAGTGTTAGTTTTTATACAGTTTTCAGTGGCAAGTACTTATCTTTTGATAACACTGAGGTACAAATGGAAGGTTTTTTTATGATTGTGCTGAAATAATGAATATGTGACTAGTATCTGTGATATTTGTTAACCAGTGTTTTTTTTTTTATTTTGGACCAGTGTATCTAGGGTCATTTAAAAGGTGAAGGGACCTTTGATTTCAAGACTATTTATAAAAAAGACGCTCTGTTCTTCAGACCTTGTTCTGTAACAATTAAAGGCGTTAGTGTAAGCAGATTATGCTTATGACTTTAAAGGTCAGATTTTATAATCCCTTTCATTTCCCATCCTTTTGGTCAGAACATTCAGGTCTTTTACAGAGGAACATGAAACATATGGTTTTGTAAGTGAACGCTATGAGAAATTGAATGTGATGGTGAGTCACAAGCTGTTTATCTTCCTGATAAAAAATGATATAAAGTTTCTATATTTGGTCTTAGACCAGTGGAATCTTATTACTTCTTATTTGCCAGGGCTATATATGTATTTCAGTGAGTTTAGGCAGGGGAGTGGCAAGGGGTGTTATGTATCCTCATAGGAGATTACAGTTTATAGCCAAATTATCTCCTGAATTACATTAGCTGAAATCCATGTCTTCTTCTAGATGAACAGACTGTTCCATAAAACCTTGGCAGATAAAGCATTAATAAGTGTCAGAGCTGACTTGGTCAATCGAATGATTTGCTGACGCTTCTTTTTACCACAAGCATGCACTTACAAGTCTAGTGCCAAAGGTTCACTATATATAGCTGAAGACAGCAAATAGGTGGTCTCTTTTTGAGCAGGTTTCTGACTAGCTGCCTGTTTCATTGTTCCTCACTGTGGCAGTATTTTCAGTCAGGAAATTTAAAATATGGTAAAGCTAAAGTTGCCCAATCCTGGCCTGGAGGACAGGATACCTTCTCATGCTGAACTTGAGGTCCTTGAGAAAGAAGAGGCAGACTCCAGACCAAAATGGGATAACAAGGCTCAGTATATGCTGACGTGCGTAGGGTTCTGTGTGGGCTTAGGAAATGTGTGGAGGTTCCCGTATCTCTGTCAGAGCCACGGAGGAGGTACGTCTTTAATATATCTTAACTAACTTTGGGTATAAACCAGGTTTAATCTCTCTTTTGGGAAAGAAATAATGGAATATGTTTTGAACCGGTCAGTCCCTCTAAGAACAATGATGTTCTCTCTAGAAGACTGTACAACGAAGAAGGTCATTTCACAGGTAATGAACACCCAGAGAAATCATGTTAGTGATGGAAGAAAAGGAAGGGTCTGCTTTTTAGTTCAGGACACAGGACTGAACAAATCAGTCTTGCATTGTCATGTACATAGGATATTTTCTCAGTCTAAAACCAATGTTACTTTACGTACATATATATATATAGCGTGTATTTTAAAATAATAATTAACTATTTGGCACTGTGATTCTGATCATGATCCCCACTCATCTTTTCACGATAGGGTTTTCATTGGTTTTGGACTGATCTGTGTATCACCTGTAGGGTCAGTGTGGGTGTAATTTGTGCTAGGAGTAAAAGCATGAAAGTAGTTAAGATTAAGAATATGTTTTTAGAAGTTGCTGTTATTAAGCCATTTAAAATCCAAAAATATGTTATTTGCTGGGACTCCTTAGGGTTCAGGTTAGGTCTCAATGACCATATTAAAAGTTTTGTTTCCCTGTTTTTATGTTTGTTTTAAAAGATGATTTTGAGCTGAACCATTTCTTAAATATTATATGACAACATAAATTTCTCATTTTCCTGCAGCCTTTTCTGTCTGCTATCTAGTTGTTGTCTGCATTTCAGTCTGAGATGTGTGAAAAAAAACTTTTGTTCCCTTGTAATGTTTGATCCTGAAAGAAAAAAAATGGCTTAAGGAATAGTATTTCAAACTAATTTTCATTAAATTTCCAAGGTGAGGTGTTTAAAAATTGCTCTTCCTACTTAGAGTAGGGACAAATGAGAGTTCTGTGGAGAGTTGCTCATATGAACTCAGGAATATGTAACAACATGTGACTCCATTGCAAGAGGAGATGCTTTTGACATTAAGATTTTTCTAACATGGACTGATATTTAGAGTTTGCAGCGCAAACTGAAGGTCATTTGCATCAGATCCAGCTCTAGTAATAAAAAAATTACAAGACACACACTTGCACACAAATCAGAAACTTTTTTCCATATTTGAAACTTTTAATTTTAAAGAAGTGGATGTATATCTCCAAAATTTAAGGTACTCATTGGCTTTTCAGGTTCTTCTACTTAGTCTCAGAAAGTGGAGATGTTCTGTTTTCCAGGGTAGACTTATAGGCACTTTGCTGCTTTTTGGAATTTCTTTCCTTTGTGGTCTAGTCATGTGAAATGCAGCTAAAAAGCAAACATCCAATGAATGCAAAGAACTTGGTATGGACCATGGTTTTCTGACTGATGTCAGTGAAAATTTATGAATTGCTTGTGTGTGTCTGTCAGTACTCTGTTTTAATTTCTCCTTTGACAACAAATATTTTTCTTTCTCATCATCCTGTTCCTTGTCCTTTCTCAGGAACAAATGTTATCCCTTTTTTTTGTGTGTTTTCCTGGGACTCTCTCACTCAAATTTTAGGCAGAAGTTGAAAGGGAGCAACGGCAAAGAAATTATGTAGCTAGGTCTGCACTTAGAGCTAATACATAGATGCATGTCCTTCTAGCCTGAATTGCTACCTTATTTATCAGTTCTTCTGCATGGTACCAAATAATGTGACTCATATCAATACAAAAGAGTTATCAGGAATTACTTCCTGTAACTTCTTAGAAAGGACTCCTTAATTTCATCATACATGAGGATGGAGAGCTATTGTGCAATCCCTTCTGCTTCTCTGCTGTACAGTGCACCTCAGACTCTTCTGGTAGGTCTAAATCCAACTCCTGCCACCACTGTCATCCTCTCATTAGAGTATCTGTTCTCAAGCTTCTCCCTTCGATCGGAAAAAAATTAAAAAAGACTCTTGCTGATCTTTGGATGGATGGCTTTGAATCTGAATATGTGACACCATAAAACCACTCCAGAATGGGATGCTTGTAAAAGTCATTATGTATGACATCCTACCTCTGCTGTGCTCCCTCTATCTGGCTTCAACTAACTCCATTTGGAAACACATATTTCCTAGACATTTTATACAAGTTTTGCATTAGTCTTTGCCCCTCAACATGGTGGTCAAAATAAGTCATTCACCTTTGCTTGTGGAGCCCACTCAGGGGCACAGATGTGCCTCTGTAACAGAGTGGGGGGAACTGCAAAGTTATGCACCTTCTTCCAAGTTGTCCATTAGAAAGCATACACCACATTCCGGAGTTCAATGTGGAAGCTCCATTTTCCCCCAACAGGTTCCCTGCCTTTACTCTGGATGGTGTATGACTTCACACTTTGTGTCTTCAAGATATATCTTCACTAAATACTGAATGCAGAGCAGCAGGAATCCCTGCTACTGCTCTCTCACTGGAAATGAGGATTATGCTCCTGGCATGATCTTGGATTATGGATGTAAATCAAGAGATTAAAAAAAAAAAAGCTATTTCCCCATGCAGTAAATATCTGCAGAGGGTGAGAAGTCCTATGTGATCACATGATCAGATATTAGGCACATGCTGAATCAAGGCTGCAAGACTGTCTTCTGAAAATTGTTTCTAATTTCCAAGGATTTGCTTTGCTATCTTAACTTCTTTCTTTTTGAATATGAGTGATATGGATGAACACTTGGATCATTTAGCATGGGTGAGGTCTGATAGCAATGATGTAGATAGTATTTCAGCCAAGGACACTCCCAAATGGGGTTGGATGTCCACTTTGTGAACCAGTGTTTGCACATTTTATATACCTTATGAAACATAATTAGATCACAGTGAAGTAAAAAATTTACCCTTGTGGTGCTTGGACTTCAAAGAAGTTGGATTTTTTCTCTAAAAATTGTCTATAGTGAAGATAGTTAGGAGCACTGAGTTTATAAGTAACTCTTATTTTCAGGCGTTTGAACTTAAATCTGGAATTATTTAAGAGCTGCCTCTTCCCAAACACAATACTATGGTAGGGTTTTAACACTGTGATACCCAAATAGACAAAAACAAATTGTGTTTACATAATTTGCTTACTTTTGTTGTCATAGATTTTGAGTTTGTATTTTTCTAAATGGAATATTTTCCCCAGTGAAATTTAGTAGAGCAAAGCACATTTTATCCTTTAATGGCTTGAAAGTTGTCAAATACATCATTACCTAAGGCGAACTAGAGTTCGATATGCACACAATTTAAAATGTATGGTGTTTGTCTCAGTGCTTTTACCAGCTTAATGAGATTGAAATTTCCTTTCATTTAAGGGCTGTCTCTGACATTGCACATAGCTTTTGTTTAATCTTTATTGAGCAACATGTCATTTAATCAGCTGGTGAGCAGTTTTTTTCATCTCTTATGACCATAATAAAAAAGAGAATGCATATTTAATGTTTAAATCATTGATTAAAAAAAAATAAATGTCTCTAAGTCTACAGCTTGCATATGGAAACTTTGCTTCTGCATGACGGAGAACTTTCTTATCTCTGTGTGTGCCACACTGAGTGAAGTGACAGTCATGACATTAGCAGTCCCTCACTGGTACCCTCACTACGGTTGAGGTCTAAGAAAATGTTAATATAATAAAACATCTCTGTCTGAAATCTGCCTGCCTTCCCTTCATGAGGAATTATGTGCGAGCACTAACAGTTTTTTCAATTTCACATTAGAAGCTCTCATATTAAAGAGAGAGTAATAGCTATACAGATGTTCAAACCAAATATTATGTGTTCTGAAATATAATACTGAAACAGGATAAGAACCTAATATCTCAACTGTAAGGTTTTTAGACTGAAATAATAATCATAATTTATATACATCTGTACAACATCTATTTTCAGATAATTGGTTTATTTGCTAGCTTCATAACACTGTGACAGCTTAAAAAGTATGGTTTTATTTTTTTATTTCCCATATGAACTTGGAAGTATTCTAAAGTTGTGTGGATGTGGTACCTGGGGACATGATTTAGTGGTGAACACTGTGGTTAATGTCAGATTCAATGATCTTAGAAGTCTTTTCTAACCTTAGTGGTTCTTTGATTCTATATAGCAGCTTTGCAGAGTCAAATTGTTATTATTATTTTTCCATTACAGCTTTTTTTGGAAAGACTGGGGAGAAATTGAGAGAAAGGGAAAATACAGCAGAGATGGATTTCTGAGCTGGCTGTTAGAATTGAACCCTAGAAAAAGAAGAAGCCAAGAAAGGGAAAAAATGTCAAATATGATTGAGAACTGTCATTTTATTTCTCTTGAAAATATAACAATATTCCTACATCTAAATACCAGTAGTTTTAATAATTCATTCAGTTCTGACATGGCACACTATAGATTTTCACCTCATCAGAGCTACCATAATATACATGGTTAAAGCCAGAAATGCTTTTATTGTATCTGTTTGTGTGTGGATGTAGTTTCTGCACTGCAGGTCCATACATGCACCATGGACTTCATGTCTGTAGTAACAAAAGGGGTGGACAGAGACCCACTTGCTGCATGGGGTATCTTCTTGATGTTGTCTATACCAGAATTTTTGAAACAACCATTATTGCAAAGTCTTAATTTTTTGTGTACTTCAATAAAGTTTGCTAAAAACAATAATGTGGTATCAAGTGACCACTATTATAATGAAATCAGCCAATTGCACTTTTTGCTTTCTACTTCTATGGCATTCAAGTAATGATAGTTACTTACATGTCTTTCATTGACATTTTTAATGTTAGTCAGACTGAGGAACTCATTATGAATTGTTATTTGCAGAGATGTTTGCTAAACTTTGCTGACTATTCCTCTCTTTCTTCTGTGTCAGTCTGTCACTTCAGGAAAAGGATTATGTAGACATCACCTCCAAGGAGAACAGTATTCCATTTGTTTTCTTCCCCACTTTTCACATCTCATCTACATTCCCTTTTCATAGCTCTTGCAAGAACAAAAGCCTTGCATTAGTGTGGAGCAGCTACATGATAAATCTAGGAGCCTCAGGCTTGTACTATGTCACCTTGGAGGAAAGTGGCTGTTTTGTAACACCAGAAAGAGTGAATTATAGTGATCCATCCTAGTTTTGAGGAAACTGAACTCCCTTAGTTTCAAATTCAAATTTATCACGGTGGTCTTAGCTCAGATCTTGTTACAAATAGTTTCAGTGCTCAAGCAATCAGTTTCTGACTTGTGTCTTTTTGACTATGTATTTTCATGTCAAAAACCTGTGAAATATATAGGGCATATTCCAGTTTTTGAGGGACTAAGATCACTTCTAAAACAAGGTTCTTCCTTCTCTCTTCCCACCACTCCAAGGACTTCTACAAAAGTACAGACAGCAGGAGCTAGTAATGTCAGATGTAACAGGGCAGCCCTCTCTTCTTGCTTTGTTGACTGGTGGCTGAAAGGCAGCCATGCCAGAAATGTTGCCTCTTACCTGCCTGTGCTCTGGCATCATTGTTGACAATGCAAAGGTCTTACCCAGTGCTGGCAGAGGTTCTGGGACTCATTGAAACTGTGTCAGACTCAGTCACTGCAAGCAACTGACTCTCTCTGTCCTTTCAGTTTCTAAAAGTTTATCCCATTTTGTCTCTATGGACTTGCTTAGCTGTGATGGAATATGGTCTGGTATGCACCTAAGGGCCCCTCTTTATCTGGTTAGATAAGCAGTGTATGAAGATTTGTCTTCAAATACTTTGTTATCTACTAATGTTATATCCTCTTTCTGTGAATAATACGTCTCCTAACTGTTTTATTCTTAGTTTCATAGAAATCAGGATTTTTTTAGGGTATGCAGTGAGTGCCCCCTCACTGTTGTGTTTCATCCCCTTAAATCCTGATGGCTTCCTTACTACATGGTAGGGTCGATAAAATAACCTCCACACACACAGGGTCTGGCCTTTTCCAAAAACAAAGTTACTTGTCAATGTGAGGAACTGCAAGCAGCCATAAATACATCATGTGCTCCAACCCCATGTCAGGCTGCCACACAGTTTCATTCCTGTCACACTCTGACCAGGAGCTCTCCTGAGGGTAAGATGAGAGAAGGACATGATCATTGTGTTTGTACTAGCATTTTTAAGTTCCAGAGCATCCTTTCTCTTTCAAGCCCAAGACAACCTCATAAGAGTCTGAAACCTGACCCTAAAGAGTTTGTATGACTACTTCATCTGGATTTTTTTCTTTTACCTCCCCTTTTGGATGCCATATAGGTCTCTGCCATACCACAATTTCACTTCTCTCTGATAAAGCCCTTCTTTGGCAATAGTAATAGTTAAGTCCAGAAGATGGATCTGTACAGCTACCTTATCCAGTCAGATGAAGGGACTCCATGATGGTCCTTAAGCAGACATAAAAATAGGAAAGGAAAAAAATTAAAAGGGTGTGCTGTGTGCTCCCAGCTTCCCAGCTTTCTTGCTACCCTGGAATCATCAGGAAGTAAATTTCAGCTTCTGGCATGGTTTTCTTACTTCAGATTTCCTCTGTATATTGCTATTTGATTTTCATTGCATACATGAGGACGAAGTCAGCAAATTCCCAGACCTGAACCATTCACACACTGGTCTGCATTTCTTTAATGCATTCAGATTTTTTACTCCTCTTTAGATTGGGAAGTTAAAGAATTTTGCAATGACAGGTAACCATAATTCTATTATTAGCTATATATAATACATCTACAGTACATAATTCTATTAATAGCTATATTCAAGCATTTGACTCTGCACTTTGGTAGTCCAGTAGGGTGTTCTATGTTATCTCTGTATCCAAAGTACACCTTGCTCAGGAAAAAATTAGTTTAGAATACTTGTCCTACACTGACCAGCTTTCTCATAATCAACAACATTTGAACTCTGTACTTAGATCTCTTCTAATCAAACATAAAGGCTATTGCACACAGATGCCAAGAACTCATTATTGTTTTATGCAAACAGCCCTGGGCTCTGGCATAATATTTCAAAACACATGCTTAGTTCATTCAACTATTTTATATACTTTGCATGATTCACAACTATAAACCCATCATCTTTTGACAAAAAAAAAAAAAAAAGTCATTGTAGAAAAGGAACTACCTTTCCTCCACTTGCAATACAAAGGTGTTTTTTTCAAAGTTTAACTTTGAGACTATATAATTTCTGTTTATGTTTGTGCCTTGGGAAGAATAAAACTTCCTACCTGAAACTGCATATGTAATGAAGTCCCCTGCTTGGGCAATCAGGCAGAAGCATTGTTCAGAAAACAGAAAAGGGTTTCCACAATGATTCTTACAACTCACTTATTGTGTCAGCATCTCACAAATCTGATGTTTGTGTTTTGTTGTAGCACTTCACTGATCAGAATCATTATTTTTCTTATCCATTACAGGAGCCTTCATGATCCCTTTCCTGATTTTGCTAGTCCTGGAGGGTATCCCCTTGCTTCATCTTGAGTTTGCCATTGGTCAAAGGCTGAGGAAAGGCAGTGTGGGCGTATGGAGCTCTATCCACCCTACCCTGAAAGGAGTTGGTAAGTCTGATGACAATACAAAAAGCCACCTGAGAAAGCATAAATCTCTGAAATTATAATCTACTGAGCAAATCTTCAAGATTTTATTCTGGCATGCCATGAGAGATTCCAAGATGTATAACTTTTCTCTTCTTGCTAACTCTTCACTGATAGGTCAGACTAATGATAAAGCACTATGACAATTTTGTGTTCATATTCCTAAGTACCACGGGCCCAGTTAAAACATCTCTTCATTTCAGACTAATTTCAGGCCTCAGAGATATTTTCTGTGTTATTGATATTGGCTTTTTTTTGCCATTAGGATGAATCTTTAAGTGTGCCAGAAATTATTCTGTAACTGTTCCGTGGATAAATAATGGTTGAATCTTTATCTGGTAGACCTCAGCTCCATCTAATGTTACTTTCTTGCATCTGAAAAGTACCAGAAGCCACAGAAGCAGTATTTTGCAGAAAATAGACTTCTTCACATCTGTACCGGACTTCTGAGTATGGTACTGTAGTAGAAGCAGCACCATGCTCACAACATAAGAAACTCCACAAATACCTCATTACACAGAAAACACAGAAGGTGCCATCTGAACGTCAGGAAATACTGTGAGAATGCTAAAACACTGGCACAGGGTGCCCAGGGATGTCATGGAGTCTCCAGCCTCGGAGATTTTAGAAGTCTGCCTGGATGTGGTCCTGGGCAATCAGCTCTCTGTGGCCCTGCTTGAGCAGAGGATTGGACCACATGACCTCCAGAGATCCCTTCCAACCTCAGCCACACACTTGGAAGGGAAGAAACACAGCCAGTGAGGATTGTTTCATCACCCAGTGCATTTGTAAATCAGTTACAAAAGAAAATTGTTAATTGCATCTGGAATTTTTCAAGTTTATTTAGAACCTAAGAGTTCTCAGGAGCTAATCATTAGCATTTACTGTCTGCCAGGAAAGACACTAGAGGTTGATTACTTGGGAGCAAGTGGAGAAGGAGAGATACCTGTACCTTGTCACAGACTGTTCCTCCTGGCAGCCATCCATCCTATACAATACCCCCTCTCCTGAACTCTGCAGTGACATTGAGGAAGAAGACTATATGGGTCTCATTTAGGCAAAATCCCAAGTCAGCTGAGCTTTCCAAACTCCTTCAATATCAGCTGGCAGGACTGTGAACAGGACTGTGTAGTGTCTGTAGAGAGTTAGTCTGGTCACAATGTTGGCTCCTAAGTGGGAGTCAGCTTCAGTCTCAGAGCAGTTTTAGGATGTACATCTGCATAGGACTCACCTGTCCAAATTTTAGGTAACAAATTCACAGTGATTAAACCTACACCCAGAATAAAGAGAGGAGAGGGGAAAGGCTATAAACCACAGAATTAGGGTGAGTAGGGGAGGCGGGAAATGTTGAGGCTTATGCAATATACTCTGATATGTGTTGAAGACGGGACTGTTGAAATTTACATTGTGTTCTGATTTTATTTTTTTCAGGCATAGCATCAATGTTTGTATCTTTCCTGGTGGGTTTGTATTATAATGCTATTATTGCCTATGTGATGTGGTATTTCTTCAACTCCTTCCAAGAGCCCCTGCCTTGGAACAACTGTCCTCTCAATGAAAACAGAACAGGTATATTTTGTGAAATATTGTATTTTGTTGCACAGCACATACTTCTGTCTCTAACAATTACCCTAATTTAGCCTCTTTCTGTAAAACAGCAGTAAGGCATGGCAGTCCTGTCAGGCACACTGTGCTATTTTGATACTTGTGTTTTGTAAATATTCACATTACATAAAATGAGATCAACTCTTAATCTTTCAGACAAACTTTGACTTTTTATATGAAACTACATGGTTGATTGTGACAGATGTATTTGTACACAGAATATTCACAGAGTGAAAGTCTAACATAAACATTCAGATTTTCCAGATTTAGGCAATGTGTTTCATTCATCTCTTCACCAAAAGCCCTCTGTTAGCATACTGAAAAGAAAAAAAAAAAAAATTGCATAATCCATATGAAACACCTGTACCTCTCAATATGCTCCATGGAGACTGCTTGGTTTTCCACAGTCAGCCCTGCATGAAGCAGGTTTTTCCAGTGGGTCCGTGAACAGCTGTTCAAAACACTTTGCTCCTCTCCTCCCAGAATAAGTATGAAAAACCTCATTTAAGGGAAGACCAGGGCAGAATATTGCACAGGTCAGCACATTGCAGGGAACTGAGAATCCAACTTGAGCTAACAAGACCTTAAAGAATGTCCCACAAAACAGAAAGACAAAATACTGATGATCTGAAGGAGGTATGGAAGGGGAAGGAGGTGTGGGAGAGGACAAGCTGCTGTATTAAAATCCCTGTTAAACAATTATCTTTTAAATCTCTCATTTTGCCATGAAACCAGCCTCTAAAAATCTGAAATTTGCCAACAACAAATTCGTTGGCATTAGGTGGTACAATTTAGAACACTGGTGTTTATTGTTTAGCTTCCTTTTCTCCAAATAAATAAAAGACATGACAACCATTTTGTTGTTACAGACTATGTAGAAGAGTGTGCCAAGAGCTCTCCTGTAGATTACTTCTGGTACAGAGAAACATTAAATATCTCCACTTCCATTGAGGATTCTGGCAGTATACAGTGGTGGCTTTTGCTATGTTTAACATGTGCATGGTGTGTACTGTATGTGTGCACAATCAGAGGCATTGAAACAACAGGAAAGGTAAATTATTTTTGTATTTTTAAATGAGATTGTATTACTCATGCTGCTGTGATTCCTTATTTATACAGACCTAATAATACTGTAGAAACTGTTTCTTGAGTAAAAGCATATCTAAAACTTTGTGTGTCATCACTGGGACTGCTTTTTGAAGATGGAAGATGAATGAAATTAAATCTGATTGATTTGATTTATGTGAGCAATTTTTCTTCCTTGTCCTTACAGATCCTAGTAAAACATTCTTTAAGTTTTATCACCTTAGCATTAATATTAATCTTTAGTGCAGGACCAAGGGACTCTCTTTTTGTTATGCCATTCTCTTCAAAATGTACATATACATATTTATTTGGGTTTGTGTTACTCTTAAACATTATCTCCCTAAAAGAGTGACCAATGTTCTGCTGCCTAGCAAAGCCCTGAGAGTCCATCCTTGCATCCTTGCATCATCCTGGTCTCAGGCTGTAGATTATTTTTGATGCTGCTTTTGAATTATCTGAGTTGAATTTCAACAAAGACAATTTGTCTAAAATAGACAATTATTGCTGAAAAAATTCTTTTTATCAAAATATACCATACATACTGTTTCACTTGAACACTTCCTGCAGTATGCTAATTGTGACTCATTTGAAACTTGCCTTAATTGCTAATCACCATACCTTGTTTACTCCCCTCTTCTCTTCCCTGCAATGCAACTTTTATTCAAGAGTTCTGTTTCATATGAGTGTTTCATTTACATTCTTTTTGTGCAGGCTGTGTATATAACTTCAACTCTTCCATACGTCGTGCTTACCATTTTCCTAATCCGTGGCTTGACGCTGAAAGGATCAACCAATGGAATTGTGTATCTCTTCACCCCTAACGTAAGTCGCTGTGTGGTTCACCCATTAGTGAAATGTGATGTAGTTCTCTCTGTAATTAACAACTAATTGAAAATTAATTCTCTCCACTGGTGCTTTTCTAACTATTCCTCAGACACCTTAAAAGTCCTGATTCTGGGAGGTGAATCCTTTGCATTGGATGGAACAAGTGTACATATTTGCAGACATTTTTTCTCTCTCTTTCTCTCTCTTTGTCTCTCTCCATCCCCAATCAAAATCTGTTATAAAAAATTGAAGGATCATCACAGAGAAACTGGGTTACCATTATATAGCTTGGTTTCTTTTCCTGTATTCTAATTAGGAACAAGTCTAAAATTAGAGCATAAATCATGTATTTGAGAGTAGAACCCATCTAATGGCTACATGGACAAAAGACTGAAGAGTTTTTGAACAAAATTAAAAGGGATTTCATTTTCCATGAGCAGACCTCTGAATGATCATTATTAATGCTAAATATTAAATACCTTTTCTGAAAATAGGCGTGGCAGCTGTCAGCTATGCAAAGTAATTTTTTAATCAATTTCCAAAATACTTGTATAAAAACTACAGATAAGCTTTTCTTTTGGAAGAAAAAGGTAAATTTGACAAAAGTATTGACCTATCTGTTGACATTCTTCAAAAACAGTGAGTTTTGCATGGTTAATGTTCTTGCTTTAATGATTGTTCTGAATCTCTCATGCTCAGTTTAAACAGCCATGTTGGATATGCTAAAAGCTGTATGTCTGATGCTTCAGGTTACCGAGCTGGCGAATCCCCTGACATGGCTGGATGCGGGTGCTCAGGTGTTTTATTCTTTCTCCCTGGCCTTTGGAGGCCTCATTTCATTCTCCAGTTACAACTCTGTTCAGTAAGTAGCTAGGCAAAAGCCAAATTTTATATGAATATTTCACTCTTTCAAATGAAACGTCTACTTTTGCCCTGTTGTTATGCTACTTGGAACTGGGAGAACACCCCTTCAGATGTGTAAGATGTATCTCTGACTACTCCTAACTCTCCTGAGACAAGATTTCAGGTCCCAATGATGGCTGACTTGCTATAGAAAGATGTAGTGGTGCAGGATAGAAAAAAGAGGACTGACTACCCAGCACCAGCTGATGAGCAGGAGTTTCCTTTGTGAGAGTGCTCAGTGCATGGTGATGACCTTGGTCTCAGTGCTGTCAGAGTAGGGTGATAGGACACATATTTCAAAGCAATTCAGAGACCACAGTTTAAATCCTTAGCTTTGAGATGAGCAGATATATCTAGTTTCAAAATTCAAATTTGGTGAGGCCAGGTAGTGTGAACTCCCATCATCCAGGGACTGACCCACCCTGCAAAGTATGATGCAGTGCTATATTCTACACTCACCCTCACAAATATTGGAGCAGCCACCAATGCTTCTTGGTGCCTGGCATTCCTTCATCACTGTCTGTCCTCTTGAAAAGCAAACTGTGTGGCATTCTCTATTATTATTGATAAATGTCTCCGAATTATGTTTTGGATATATGGTTTGGTCATGCTTTCAGAAATCTGTGTTTCAGTTTTAGCTTGGGTTCAATCACACCACACCAGAATTTCAGTTACCGAAGTAGTTCCCTCCCAGCACTCTTGATTTCAGATGTTTTTGAAAAGATCATCTGGAATTTTTGGTGCCTGCAAGTCTAGGTGTGAGGCATGAAGCCCTGCTTCAGGTCCAAGTCAATGTCCCACAGGAATGGAGAGCAGGACTGAGAGTGTTCTTCATCTTTCCAAAAAGGCACAAAGGAAAGGAACAGTGTCCTCCTGCTTTTCCAACACACACGGCTGTGGCACATGGCCATCCTCCTTCAATGCTCAATCATTTATGACTTAGGGAGTAAACTGCAGAAAGTCATTAAACTCCCAAGGAAATGTAAGGGGGGAAAAACAAAACAAAACAAAACAAAACATGCAAATTTCACAGTGTTACACTGTGTTGTTGGGCCACTTGCAGTCCACCACCACCTGGACCAGGTGTCAGTGACTTTGCCCATGAATGGTTTGGGAGTATAAAAATCTCAGGAAATACTATAAGGTTTCAATGCCATAAAGAATTCACTAATTCATAATGAGAAGGAGCCTGAGCATCTTATTTTCTCTAAAAGGAAGAAGTGCTTTTATCAAGCCTGTCATTGAGAATTTCATGTTACAATTCAAAAACTGACATGACAGTACAGCAAAGAATTTTCATTCAATGCCCTACACCCAGTAAAAACCTATTTGCAGTGCTATAAATGGGTAAAGGACACAGTGTGACAGGTCTTGGTTGGACAGGCTTGTCCTCTCCCCTTGAAGGTGTTCAGAAAATTAAATATGACAGCATCAAGTTAATTTCAATAGTCCTCTTTCACCCAGAAGTAATGAAGTATCTACAGTTTTACAATCTTCTCATAAAACAATTAACTAACTTAATGTTGATGTTTTATCTTGTCCCTTAGATGAAAGTCTGTTTCTGGCTCTGCAATTTTTTTGTCTTAGCACAGACATACTGGCAAGAAGTGCCTGCAGCAGAGAAGTTTCTACAAACAGCTTCTCTGTCCAACCTTATCAGCATGTTGTTCCATTGTGTTTCCAAAACTTCAGGATATTTTGAACCATCTTTTGTTCAACAGTCAAACAATACTGTTCCAAGTGCTCTTGGCTACTGCAATTTCACCATACCTAATTGCTATGAAAACTTTCTTTCACTTTTCTTTTTTGGCTGTCTGAATTTAAATCCAAATCTTTCACCTTGCAGCAGAATAAACTAGCAACGTAGATACAGCCCCTGGCAATGTGTGTCTGCACACATGCATGCGAAGCTTGAAAAGGAGGAGACATACTCTTTTGCCCCTCATACTTTACTTCCTGTGACTTCGACTTGAAAACAACTCAGGCAGTTATTCCTTATGAATAGAATTGAAGGGGAAAAAACCGCCAAAACAAACCAAAGCCATAGCTATTAAATTGTTTAAGACACTAAGTTTTAGTTTACCAAATCTATCTCTAACAGCAGTACTTGTCTGCTCTTAGAGGGTACACTGATACATCTATGCATGTGTAGGCTACTTTTTTCTTAGTCTTGGTAGCCAGTTTTAGTATTTGTTTTGGGAATGTGTTTGAAATCCATTGGGCTTTTTTTCTTTGAATTGCAGCAATAACTGTGAGAAAGACGCTGTGATTGTCTCAGTGATCAATGGTTTCACTTCCATCTATGCAGCAACTGTCATATACTCCATCATTGGATTCAGAGCCACAGAAAGATATGATGACTGTTTTGACAGGTAAGTTATTAGGAAAAGCCCCCACAGAATATGCAGGTGTTTGTTTGGCTGAGGCAGCTTTGTTAGCCTGATGATAATGGATTTATCATTTCTGAATAATCGCAGGGCTTGACTCACATGGTATCAGAACTATTAATTACTTTAAAAATTCAAATCATTGAATAAATCCCATGGAAAGTGATAATTGTTTGAGCCACCTGTTATCCTACATAAATGTTGCATAAGCAACCATAATTTACATTATTCCCTATGCTGACATATGGCATGAGTGAAATATTCCCTGGGGCCCATGTCAGCTCTGTATTTAGGTTTCCTCCTGGAGAGCTTAAATGCTTAGGTCTCATTGGAGTTACCTCATTTCACCAGAGCAACCAGACTCTTTTCTAACCGGGACTTCCAGACTACGTGGGTTCCAGTCTAGTTCCTGCACATTCAATTGCAAAAGTGCATGATTCATAACTTCAGACAACTTAGACGTTCCCAGAAACTGCCCAGTCTGGGAACTGGTGCCCAGTCTGCAATGTAAAGATAGACGCCTAATTCCCACACAGATTCCTACAGTGCCCACCCAGTTAGTGATCAGCTTTACCATGACAGACAGTGTCAGACTTACCTTGGAAGAAGAAAGAAAGGCCTGGACATGCACATCTACTGGAATTTCAAAATCCGACCTTGATAACATGCTCTTAGTAACTTGCTTGATGATGAAAATGAGTCCTGAGGATGCTTAAAAATAAATAATTTCAAATTTCTTACATTTCACTTTTTCAGAAATATTCTTACTCTGATGAATGCATTTGATTTGCCAGAAGGTAATGTAACCCAAGATAACTTTGAACAAATTCAGCAGCTGTGTAACATGACTGATCCAGTAACTTTTGCAAGCCTGAAGTTTGAAACCTGTGATCTGGAAACTTTCCTGAATGATGTAAGTTTAACACCCAACTCACACTGATACCTTCAATGTGGTAGGAATCCACAGTAATTATTTAATTGCAAAATGTTTTTTTCTTTTGAGGTTGTTGGGGTTTTTTTATATTTCCACTGATGGATTGCAGTTGGCTTAGAATGCTCTTGGACTGAAAACTTACTTTTGTTTGCCCCATTTTGCTTGTGAAGAGATAAACTATTTAATTCCCCTGAAAAGCATTGGCGATCTGTCACCGTGTTCTAGGCTGGCCTCAGGTAGCTGGCAAAATAGCAGCAGGTTTTTCTCTGGAACTAGCTGGTTGCAGCTGTGGTGGGGCAAGATGACTGGGGAGGAGACACCCAGAGAGAGGTTAAAAAGGTTGTGAGTTACAGATAGAAATAGGTGCCCATGAAATTCCATGAAAGAGAATATGAAATAGAATTTGTGTTAAATTGCAGTAAATATATCCCTGCATTAGGAGGTCTTTGTGGAAACAAAAAGTGTAAGTACTATGGTATGTGCAACATATACCAAATCTGGTGAATACCAATAAAAATGTAAGTGCTGCATGATGTTAACGAGCCTCAATCTTCCACAGGGAGCTCAAGGAACTGGTCTAGCCTTTATTGTCTTCACTGAAGCTATCACCAAAATGCCCGTCTCACCTTTGTGGTCCATCCTCTTCTTCATCATGCTCTTCTGCTTGGGTTTGTCATCTATGTTTGGAAATATGGAAGGTGTGCTCGTACCTTTACAAGATCTTAAGCTTATACCCTCCAGAGTGCCTAAGGAACTTGTTACTGGTAAGTGCCTTTTTAGAGACAAGTGACTTCCCCAGGGAACAGCTTTTATGCTGAAAAAGCAACCCACCACCCATCTACTTTCTGATCTGAAATGGTCCTAAGACACTCAGACAACCTACTGAAGCTTTCTCACGTCCTCCAGTGGGGCAGCTCATGAGAGGTTCCTTTTGAGCCTGCAGACAGCTGTTCACCCTTTGGCTTGCCCATCAGCTTGCTTGTGATGACTGTCCATCATCCTCCATTGGGAAGCTGGAGGACCCAAGTCCTTCACCCAGGCAGGTTTTCTCTTAGAGCAACATTGTCCCACCAAGTAGGAGGAAGACCACCTGTTGCGTCTCCTGAGCTTTCTCCCCTTCTGTTTGCAGCATCTCCCACCTGCGCAACGTTAGGACAGTTTTGCCATTTTACCTGCATAGAAACAGACCTTCTCAGAGTGCCATTAAAAAATAAAGTACTGACCTTCAGGCTGCAAGAATTACTTATTAAGCTTTATAGTTACTGGGAAAATACCTTCTTTTATTATTATTATTATTATTATTATTATTATTATTATTTCTTTGCCTAAGTGTCCTGTTATTTTGTTTTTTTTCCCCACAGGTGCCGTTTGTTTAGTGTGTTATTTGATAGCTTTTATTTTTGTGTTGAATTCTGGTAATTACTGGCTGAGTCTGTTTGATGGTTATGCTGGCTCTATTCCCTTGCTGATAATTGCATTTTGTGAGATGTTTTCAGTCGTCTACATTTATGGAATAGACAGGTATGAAATATCGCTTAAACATTACTAGATAGCAGTGCATGAAGTAATTAGTTGCATAGCTACAATCTTACTGCATCTCTGTGCATAACATTTCTGTTACAGAAATCACTGAGATTATGCAACTGTCGTTTCGGCTTGCTTATATGTTTTAGGTTTGGTAAATAGTTCTCAACAAAAGAAAAAATATTTATTAAGAATTTGTACAGGAAATTTTTCCACATCATTAATGCATTATAATAAATACTACTCTTTAACAACCAGCTAAAATAAACACATTACTAAGATATTGCAAGAAAATATTAGGCATTAATAAACGTCCTAGAGTCTAATTATATGATTACAAATAATTTATTTTTAAAGTAGGCATCAGAATGTAGGTATTTGCAAGAGCTGCTGTAGCTCACTTGCATTTTATATATGGTGATATTTACAATAACACTTCTTCAGGATAATTATATTAAATATTTAGTTAGAAGAAACAAAATACAAATGCACTGAGATGAAAGTTTAAAACAGAGGTATATCCCAGGAGTGTTTACAGTGAATGCTAAATGACATTGTCCAACGCAGGTATCTCCAGGCAGGCAGCAGATACTGTTTTACAGCAGGATGCAAATCCAAGGCTACTGAGATACATTCTTAGCTGATAAATTCAGGATTTTATCAGTTGTAGCAGTGAGTAATTATCCTCTCAACTTTCTAGAGAAGTAATAAATCAAATTTCAGTATCTTTATGTTTATAATTAATATGTAAGAAATAAGAAAAAAAGCTCAGGGAATTCAACCACCCATAGGATTTGCTTGAACCTGTGCTAAATCCTCCCACTGCTGCTCCTGACAAGGGGGTGAATGCCCTTGTGGCCAATCTTCCCATACTTGGTTTATATTATCTGAGTAGGCATGAGTCAGCCTAGGTAGATTAAACAGAGTATCCTTGAGAAAGAAGGCTTATTTTGATTTGTTAAGTACAGAAAAGTCTGTGTTGACCACTTTCCCTTACCTTTTAGATCTCAGAACACTTTACAAAGTCAAATTAAAACTATTCCCAGGACACAAACATGGGCTGACTCAAAATAGGGATGGGGGTTTATTCAGAACAGAACTTCACACCAAACTTTAATGTTCCTCCTGGCCAGTACACATCACTGCAGCCCTCTTTGAGAACAGACCTTATTGGAACTGCCCAAAAGTACTCCAAATGAGTTTCTGTGACCTTTTTCTGAGAAAGGGTCATTGGTAAAAAGATAGATCTCTTGACTGAAGGATAACATGTGTGTTACCCATGACACTCACATGAACTACACCTGGACATGCTCTGAAGTTGGGATGTGGGGCTCCATGTCATTTTAGGACCCCTAGATCTAAGAAGTTAGGGGTGAAAAGATAAAACAAATTTATGCAGTATTTGAGACTTTGCTGAATTCAGTGTGTTATTCACAGCTGAAGGACCAACTGAATACTCCCCTCAGGCTTATCCCCACAAGATACACTGGGAAGCCAGACAAGAGGACTAAGAATAGAAGCCCAGGCTTCCAAACTAACTATTTTTTAAGAAATGTGTGCACAAGATGTTGCCCCATAGGGAGGAGCCATAAATTGGTGCAGGACTGATGCAGACGGTATCACTCTCAATGCAGGGATTGTTTCTTCTTGTGGAAATATTTTTTTTCCCATTGTCCACTGCACGTTCTATGAATAGTCCAAATAATACATTTTTAGGTGTTCTTAATAATGTGGAAAGATAAATATTGTTTCAGCACTCAACCTGAGAAAACTGGTAGAAATCCAAATTAAGCTAATTTTATGCACAGAATATAATCAGTAAAATTAATACAATTTACATTTGTTTCTTTTTAATATAGTGTCATTCCTTTTAGTTTATACAGCACTGAGATGCTTACCAAGAAACTGTGAAGCAATACAACAATATGTTTTAGGGAAAGTCCATCTGCATTGTTGAAAATATTTTGCATATGCCTCACAGACTTCTAGAAGATAGTACATTTCCAAAAATAATTTTCCTGACTTGTAATGATATGTGCCTTACTCAGATATGTGCCTACTCAGATTTAACTCCTGATGTTGTTGACAATTTCAGTTTCACACTGACATTAGCAAAGTCCTGGAAAGCACAGTCAGGGGTAGTTTGGACTTCTCTGTTTATGCGCAGGCACTCTTTGATCCTCAACAGTTTTTTACAGTCCTGAACTTCCTGTTTTTGTTTCTAGGTTTAACAAGGATATTGAGTTCATGATTGGACACAAGCCCAATATTTTCTGGCAGGTTACCTGGAGACTAATTAGTCCTCTCATTATGTTAGTTATTTTCCTCTTTTATCTTGTGGTGAATGTCAGCAAAGAACTATTTTACAGCGTTTGGGACCCTACCTATGTAAGTATATAAAACAAAATAGTTTTTAATAATTATTTTATGTATTCTTCTTTAATGCAAAATTCATGGTCAGATATATTCATCTCCCACCTGAAACAGTTTTCTAATAGAAACACACTATGAGACAAAGTAATATTAAAAAACAACACTTAAAAAAATAAGTCCTAAATTCAGCTGTAATGCCTGCAACTGATATAAAGTGATACCTGAATAGCTTTTCCAAAGTGGACAAAACCAAAAAACTAGTCCAGTTTTTTGGTTTGGTTTTTTTTGTTTGTTTGTTTTGTTTTGTTTTGTGTTGTTTTGGTTTTTTTTTTGCAAGTCTGAAACAGATGTCACTTCCCCAGTAGGGATTATAGAAGATGTGGAAATGACTCAAACTTTCCACTTTGACAAAGCACCAAATCTTTGAAGCTATTTTGATATTGCACTTGTTTCTGCTTGCATTTAAAATCATAGAACAGCAGTAGTGCTGATTACTCATCGCTGACAGAAGAAATGAATATTAATATTAATATCCATATTTCCTCTTCCAAATATATTGGTTTTATTTAAATTATGATTGCACCAATAAGTTACCTACTTTTCCTTTCCTCCCCTTGCAAAACAAAAAGCTGCATGTGGTACAGAGAAGGGAGTATTAGAAAAAATGTGGGTTGCATAATTTTCTCTGTCATCCCATCTCTTTTCTGCCTGTCTAGCTCTGCTTTCTGTTCTATGACCTTATACCAGTCACCATCTTCAAAGCAGAAACAGTCATGCAGCACAGTTAATTTGTAAAGTTTAATTTTAATTTTCTTAGGGCAGAGACATAAAGAGAGAGAAAGGAAGATGGGGAAATGGGACTGCTTTCTTCTCTCCTTCTTGACAACCTCACTTCCTTCTTAATAATGTTTCAGCTCTCCCTCACCCTTTGATTTCAGCCTTCCCGCCCAGAGACTGTTTGGCCACCAAACTTGCTTCTTTAGTGCCATCTTCTTTCCATGAATTTTAGGGAAAAATAATTTCAAAACAGATGAGTGTGGAAACCCTTGACCTGAAAGCTGCTGTGGAATTGGCAAATTGTGTGGCCAGCTACTGTTCCAATTACATTTTTGATACATTGAAATATTGAATGTGAATTATTGAATGTGTCCTAGGTATTTGCTCCTCACAACTCTCCACAACTCAATTGTTTGCTCTTTCAGGAGGAGTTCCCCAAAATGAAGAACCTTGAATATCCCCCTTGGGTGTATGCTGTTATTGTAGTCCTTGCTGGAGTGCCTAGTTTGGCCATCCCTACTTTTGCCATCTACAAAGCCATCAGAAATTGCTGTGAGAAAAAAAGTGACCGTGCAGGCCTTATTGCTACATCCGAGACTTCCATTAATGGAAACTTGAAGTATTCATCATAAAGCCACTTTTTAAAATGTGGAAGGAAGCTTTGACAGTGAGGAAAGTAAAAAAAAAAAAAAAAAAAATTTAAGAATCAGGAGTTTTCATGTAAGGGTAACTGTGTTGTTTCCAGGTAAACATTTACTTAGCAATGCAATGCACTGTAAAGAGTTGATGTCCTGGAAGCAAATAGTGACATTTGCAAGTGATTGGGTCACCAGACCAAATCATTTGTCCTCCTTCTGGTTTTGAAGCCAGATTGTTTGAAACTGACTTTCTTCCCCTGTGACTGGGGAAGCACTGTGCTTGAAATGCCAGAAGTGACTCTTCCAGATGCAGTCATTCTGGTTGGGTGGCTAACATGAGGGGTAACTTAATACTGTCTTCTCTTGCACATGAAATTGTTTTTATTTTACATGCCACTGTGTTGCACAAAGCCACCAATATTATTTGTCTCATACAGAAGTGTAAAATATTTAATAAAAATGTTTCTAAGTATGAGAATGACAGCTTGATTTGTTTAGAATTCTATCAAGTTTATAAATTACTTTCAAGTTCCCAGCAGATAGTGATGCTTCTGCTGACGACAGTAGAGTTAATCTTGCAATGGGGCAGCAGCAGTTCAGGAAACAGCAAAATCTGCCCTCTCTGGCATCCCTGAGCAACGGGTGCACCACTTGCTTGGGAGGTCCAGGATGATGGTCCAGGATGATTGATGAGCCAAGGCACTCAAATGGTGCAAAGGTTCTTGCTGTTACAATCAAGGTGGGTGGCTCTGCTTCACGTACACACCCCCCCCCCCCCCACACACACACACACCCCCTTACAACTATTTCAAGCTTCTAACTTCCATGTGACTCAGAGGAGCTCAGTGAGGAGTCCCATTCCTCATGGGCAACACATTTGTATTACCTTTTAGCAATTCCCGTACCTTTCAAAACAAAAATGAATCCAAGTTATACCCTGACACTAATTGAAACACTCTTTTACAAGAAGTGGCTATAATTCAGGTATATTTACTATAGAATGTATTTACTATGTTTAGAATAGTATATGTGTTCTAAATAGAGAGTAAAGTAAGAGGCATCGCATGTGTACTTCATGAAATCATAGAATCAATGGTTTAGTTTGAAAGAGACCTTAAAGATCATCTACTTCCACCCCTCTGCCACAGGCAGGTACACCTTCCAATAGACCAGGTTGCTCCAAACCCCCTCCAGCCTGGCCTTGAACAATTCCAGGAATGAGGCATCCACAACTTCTCTGGGCAACCTGTTCAAGAGAATATAAATGATAAAAATAATTTGCATTCCAATTTCCATTTTTTTAATTACTTGAATGTAATTATTTAAACTATTTAAAGATGTTATTCTTTAATGGGAAAAACATTTTTTGTCAGATTTTTCTGCTGATAAAAAGATCAGCCACCATGAACGAATAAAACTGAATTTGAAGCATCTGTCTGCAGCTGGCAGGTGTGGAATTCAGTATTTTGCTAGAAGGGCCCAAGCACAGAATGAGGCACATTCCTGACTGGAAGCACAGCAGTGGCAGGGCGATGGTGGGGGGTGTCATGGCAGCACTGATGCTGTGTAAGTGCTGCCAAGCCTCACTGCGTGCACGAACTCATGTGCCCTGTGAGACAATCTTGACAAGAGTCTGGGAAGTTAAGTTGCTCTGTGGATATTTGCAGAGCTCCAAGCAGATGAGCTGTGCCAGCCTGGGAAGACTCGAGTAGCCTAGATCTGAAACTGGCTTCTGGTTGCACTATCTGCAACCTGACCATATTTGTGTGCTTAGCTGCAGAGCAGGGCTTTTATTTAGGGGGAAATATTTAGGGGAAAATATTTAGGGTAATCCAGGCACAAAGTGTTGATTTACTGAACAAAGCAAGCTGACTGGCTGCTCTGTTGAGTGTGGAATGAACTGATTCACCTCACAAACTAGGAAAATCTTGGTATAACTGAAAGAAAACAGAAAAATAGTGTTGCATAGTTTCAACTGAAGGAAGGCATTCAGCTCTTGCATTCATCAGTAACTATTTAATGAACTATAAAAATAGTCACTGAGGATTCATTGACAAGTGGGAAGTGATTAACTTCTAGCAGTTATTGTAAATATGGACCAAATTCTTATGTCTGAACATACAAGGTCTAATTTTTCTTGCCTTTTTTCTGATTGACTTTTTGCATTTGCAAAAGATGCCTTCATTCATTTACTTCTATTAACAAACTAGTAAAGGAAACGGCAACATTTTGTTCTCAGGTTTTTACCACTATTTTACAATTTTAATTAGTCTGCTGTAAAGGTTTCTTTTTAATTATATTCAGTGTCACACTTCTCTGACAGATACGGAGAACAGGAGAACAGAAAATAAAAACCTGTTTGATCCCAAGTTACCCATTAACAATGTATTCCCAAACTCTCTAACTACAGAAGGAGCTACAAAAAAGGCAAGAGTGGTAACTCTCTATATAATAACAATTCCTGGTTTTTTCTTTAAACTGCAGTCTTGGCAATGACACATTCCTTTGTATCAGATAAAAAGAGAGCTCCACCTTTCTTCCAGGATCCTCCTGTCACCCTACATAAAACCCATAGGAGAGACAGGTTTTGAAGCATCTTCCCTTTTATAGGGAAAGGGGCTAAGGAGCCAAGGATATTCCATTAAAATGTCAAAAGATTTATCAGCAGCACCTGAAATCCCTAAAGAAGATGGCAGACCCAAGTGGGACAATAAGTTCCAGTATATTTTAAGCTGTATCGGATTTGCTGTTGGTCTGGGAAACGTGTGGCGATTTCCATACTTGTGTCAGATACACGGAGGCGGTAAGATTGAAATGGGACTTTGCCAAAATATTACACTGCAATTCTAATATAATTGTACCAACTTCTGAGAGGTATGGAAGTTATATAATTTATATCGGTTACATCACTTTAAAAAAAAAAAATTTAATTCTCATAAATTTTTTGCTCTAGTTAGATTAGCTTTTTCTATAGAAGTATATTTCATTTTAAAATGATGCATTTGTTTAGGAAGACCTGACTGATGTTCACTCTCAGAAAAAGCTATTTTAAAGTTTTTACATTGCTACTACAGTCCCAATGGGACAAGGAAACTGAACCTGCAACTGGCTACCTTAAGGAGAAGCAAGAAGTCCTAGGAAGGACTGAGTGAACCGGCCCCCAGCCAAATGGCTACTGAGTTTTCCTTTGGGAAGGTGAGCAAGTCATTCCTTCTCTGATGCTCTTAGAAGCTACCTCATCATCTGGAACTGTCCCTGCAGAAAACTAAGTTGTGCTTTGGGTGTCTTAGAGGCTGTTTAAAATGCTCAGCTGGTAGAACAGCAATAGGAGCCTGTCAGGTGGTGTGGACAACTGCCCAAGCCTGTCCCTGGGCACCAGTTCCACAAAGAATTGCTTTAGAATCAGACAATTTGGTAAATATAAATGGATCAGAAAAGAGTACTTGATAACTCACCATCCACAATAGCTCATGAAATCTGCCACTGCCTAAAGCAGAGTGAGACAGCAAAATGTTTCAGCCCAATATTATTTGTTCTATTTCAATTAATTGTAGAAACAGAAAATTCAAACCTGGAGAAACTGTCAAATGACAGGAAATATTATTAAATCCAAACTTGTTTTACTAAGGTATCTGTATAACGTGATGAACTGCATATATTTCAATCCATCAAGGAACCAAGAATGGATGTTGCCTTTAATGGAAGGTGTTTCAGAAAGGAGTAGTCACTTAGGGACTCTGGTAAGCAGCTCAGTGAATGAGATACAGCAGGTTGTATCAACAGAAAGAATCTTGGCATGTATTAGCAGAGCACTAGGAAGTAGGTAGAGATACTGCTACCAATACTAAGTTAACTTCTGAACCTCTGACTTTTTCTGGAAGTCTACTTTTCAAAAAGTCAACTTGAAAAATTAGGCAAAATGCAGACAAGCCCCAACAATTATTCAAGGGCTGGAAAACTTGTGGGACAAGAAACAGTTTAAGAATTCAATCTATTTAGGTAATGAAATTGAAAATGAAAATATCTATCATAGTCTTTAAACAAGCAAATGCAAATTATTTTGGTGGCAGGGAGCTTTTTAGCGTTGAATATGTGACAGCTGAAAGTTGCAATTACACAAATACAAATAATAAAAGACAAGATGCAGTAGGTTTGATTCCTCCCGGGAGACTTTGTGGTTTCCGTTATTTTATTTACAAGATGAGAAACCCAGTGAAATTCCCTCAGAGAAGTCCCATAACTGGGTGGCTAGAAAGCCATAGTTTCACACTGTTTCTCTGCATTTGTCCCTGGGAATGACTGGAAAAAACCCGATCCCTTCAGTTAATGATACTTGCATTAATGAGACATGATAAAGACCTTCAGAGAGACATCCCCATAGCAGATATGGCATGAGACCTGCAAGGAAAATGTTCTGCAGCAGGAGCTGTAGGTCAAATACTCTACAGCATCTCAGGTGGCCTTTTGATCTTGGAAAGCTAGGGAAGACGCATACAATACTAACAAATAACATAATAAGGCTAACATAATTTGATATTTTTGTAATGTAATGAATGATTAACACAAAGCATTCAGTGGAAGGCTTGAAAGTCACAGGCAGGGACATAGCAAGATGCAGCTCCTCCTCACATCTCGTTACATAGAGCTGCTTCTGGGACCACCAACTGCATGAGGCTGCATGAAATTTGTGCTTCAGAGTTTTGTGCAAATCTGGGTAAGATGAAATATTGTGCTACTGACCACAAAATGGCTCTCAAACCTTCCCATGAGGCACCAATCATTGTTTCTCTATGCTGGAGGTGGGGGAGCAGCTTTGGCCAAGAGTTTTTCAGTATCTTCAGATCCCAGCCTCACTTCAGAAGAGAGCAATGCTTACCTGTTATTGAGGTTTGTTCTCTCACATCCATCCTCCCTTCTGGGGTCTCCTGCATCCCTGCCCTATAGATCTCACCACCCTAGGAGAAGTGTGAGACTGACTGCAAGGAGACCCATGGTGACCTGTCTAATGAACTGAACAGTGCTCAGAAAGTCTGTTTGCTTGGGTATCTGGCTCCAGATATTTCCCACAGGAACTGCTGGGACAAAAAATACAGGGGTTAGAGCAGGTTTAAAGATGATAAAAATAGGAAAATGCTGCAGAAAAAAAGGCTGAGTTGCTCTTTTGCTCTGTGAATAGTAATGTTGCCAGTGAAAAACCAGTTTAAAATAGCTATCAGGCTCAGGAACAGCAAACAGCTACTTTGCATCATCACAAACAATGGCATAAGACAGTGGTGATTTAAGGTCGATGTGTGGATGTGCAGCCAGTGTTTGGTCACTCAGCCTCAATAAAGGGCTTGAAGAGCTCAACAGCAGGATGAACTCTGTAACAAAGTGCAGTGGGGTTTGTGAATAATTTATCCTAGAGCGATGGCATTGGAAAAGCTGAGTGAGTTTTGAAGACCACTGAGAAGACAGACTTGTTGGGTTTACACCAGTGTATAAGGTAGTTGCATTTTTCTTCTGTTAGTTTAAGGCAGTGATGTGATTAGGGGTTGCATTTTTGAAAGCAAACAACTCAGACACAAAAGCCCAATAGATTTTCAGGAGTACTGGAGCATAAATCCTGTTTGTGTGCATCTGAAGATGTGAACGTGGGAGAGAACAGCAGCATCGTGGTTAACTGGGAGCTCTGAGAGGTGCAGTGGATTGTGCCTGCAGCCACAGTCATATGTGCAGTGAAACCTGGTAGGGATATGGCACAGACATGCTCGAAGGCTGAATGGCTTCTGTGGTACAGTTTCACAGCTGGTTCAGGTGATATCCAAGTATTTCAGCGTTAGGCAATGTACTTTTCCTCATTTCTATATGTTTCAAAAAACAAGAGATGAAAACAAGTGCTTGTGCATTTGTCTCATATCAGCTGTTCCCATCAGACCTCTGGACCTGATTCATTGCACATTAGTGTTACTTAGTAACTCGTATCTAATATAATATCAGTTTTGCTGACATTTATCACCTGCTGCCGTTACTGATTATTTGGATTTATTGCCTGAGTTAAGTTAGTTATTTACTTTTCATGACTAATGGGTATGAAGGTTGTTTGCCACAGTCAGTGGAGACAAACATAAATGTTCCCAGGCAACTGGGATTGAAAAGAAGTCTGTAAATAGCCCAGTATATTGTTGAGACACTAACAAATGTATATTGACTCAGTATATATTGAGACAATAACAAGTCATACAGCTATACATGTATACATAGAGTCATCTGAGAATACTTTAGAAAAATCAACCCTGTTCTAGCTGGATTGACTGCAGTGTTTTAATTTTTGCTAGTATATGCTTGCTTAGCTCATGGGCATTAAAATGTGCACAGTGCCTGAGCCTACAAAATGACTGAAAAATATCTTTAATATAGAATACAGTTTCTTTCTAGGAAGAGAAATATGCATAAACACTACAGTCATGGTAAAAAGGGAGAACTGTTTACTTCTGAGGCAACCATTTACAGACTTTCATAACCCTATCTGACCTTTCCCACAAACTTGAACTATAACTTGCTGTGAAATGCCTGGCTCACTGTGTCCTCATAAAGAAAACAAAACCCAAGAGGAACAACATGTATTCCAGGAAGATACTTTAAAGACACACAAACCCAAACATAGTATGCTGGGAAGTGCAGAACAGTTTACTCTCTGACAGAAAAATTGTGTTACAGAAAGCAACAACTTCATTTTCTGGATTGTTGCCATGTTCTGCTCAAGTCCTTGGTGAAAAGCTGTGACATTTGGAGTTGATCCTTTCACAATTTGTTATATTTGTTTGCCCTTTACAGCTCAGGTTGGTGGATGTTTGCATGTAAGCGCTGCTTGCTTTCATCCTTCAGTCATGAGTATTTCAGAGGAAGTTCACCAAGATTATAAGTTGGTCTATGGGTGTTACACATCTTTGAAATGGCTATTTCCCCCTTGGATTTCTGGACTCAGCTTTAGCTCCTTCAGTGTTGCTGAAGGAGATATTGTCATTTATATGGAAAATTCAACCCTGCCAAGTCTCAGACTTCGTAAGATGCACAATGTGCAAGTCAAAATCAGTGCCATCATAAATATGCTGCACAAATACAACATTTAAAGTAGTTTATACTTTTCATCCTCATTGAGGCATGTGCAGAAGACATAAAAAAGGTCATGGAGTACTATTCTCTAGAGAGAGGGGTGAGTGTGATGAAGTTGCTCCTTTTTTCTTACCAGATGCCTTGATGTGATTCCTTGCTGTGTTGACTACTACACTGCTTAGCTGAACTCCCATATGGAAAGTGGGACGGGTCTGATAATCCCCTTTCAATAGCTAATAGCTTTTTCTCTGTATCTGAACAAGTAATTACCACCTATTGCAATTTCTTGTAGGTAAAACATAAATTATCAAAGGTATTTTGCCATTAAGTCCTCAGTCTTTTGGAAAAGTTCACTCAACGCCCTTCCTCCTATGTGCCAACAGAAACAGTAAGGTGGATCTCTGAATTCTTGTTACACTGTATCACACTGAGATGTGCTTTCTGAATTTTTCAGACTCTACAGATGCATTTCCTTTGAAGTTACTATTTTGACCCTTTCCAGGTCATTTCAGTCTTTATCAAAATTATTTTTTTCTATTCCTATATCTCTGTCTGAGGGAAAATTATTATTCATGTTCTGCCCTCTCAAATGCTATCGTGTCTTTAGATCATCATTCAAGTCACTTGCCTTTCTTCTACAAGCTGATCCACAAGCACTGCTAAGATGCAAAATTGAACACATAGATCAGTTCCTGCAAGTTTTTCTCCAACATTTAGGAAATTTTCCTTAGTATCCCATCATCAAGCAAAGCTACTGGGTTTTCTTCTCAGTTTCTCACTGAGGCTCATGGATTTCTGCTGATCTTGGTATCTAAAGATCATGAGGTCACCTGGCTGATTCTTCAAACTGCCTTACATTTCCACTAGTCAGGTCTGTTGGTCCCTCTTTCTAAGAAGTTACAAACCCAGTTCAATTGTTTCACTCTGTTTTGCTGGTTGATGTGAACCAACTTTACACTGTGCTCCTTCCTGAGCCTCCTGGTCATTCTGCCCTGTGGTGCATCAGCAGCTCTCCAGGCTGCATCGTAGCACTTCTTATCCACCTTGTCCTGTGCAGGTGATATAACAAAGATCGTGCCCTTTAAGTGTCATTTTGCTGAATATGGTTGAACAGTTGCTTTTCTGAGTTGATTTGCCTGTGCATTGCAATCAAGGGGTCAGGTTTAAAAACCCTGTGTATCTCGAGTGCACCACGTCCTTTCTTTTCTACTGCTGGGACTGTGGAGCTACCTACACTCCAGTGGTTCTTCACCAATTGTGTCACACACTGGTGCTCCTTGTCACTTGGGACTCTATTCTTAATGGAACCAGCTCACCAGTGTGTGCAGAATTTGAAGTTGTTGATAGCCTGATTTGAAAAAGTTCTTGATGGCTTTCTGTGCCTTCTCATGTGCACAGGGGTTGTTCCACAGCTTTGTGGAGGTTGTGCAGGATCTCGTTCCAAAACAACTTTTAACTCTCACAGGTTTTAAACTGGGTTCCCCCTCCTCCCCTTGACCTTCTTTTAGTACTTCATGTATCTACTTGCTTTATGAATCTTCAGTGTCTTTCTGACAGAGGAATGACGTAGATGAAAATTTTCCTAAGTCATGCCTCAAGGATGCAACTAAATCATGCTCTGGCAACACTTTCGATTTTTATGGGCATTTCTCCAGACTTTAAAAGTACCTAAAAATATTTCATCGCTATAATTTTCCTTATTCATTTTTTGAGAAGAAAAAAGTTACTGAAAATAAACCTTTTTTTAGAGGTTTCCCTGGCATCCCTTGCTTCTTATGTCATTTCTTTTCCGTTCTTTGTGGAGCATATAGACCTAGAATGTCTAGATATAAATATACCTAGAATGTCCAGATCAGGATAATTTGTTACTAGTATTTTATGATCGTTTCTTCCATGCCTCATGGAAGCCAAAGCTATGGAGTTTCTGCTGTGCCTGTATTATGCATCATATGAGTGCTGATGGGATTTTGCTGTGCCTGTGTTTGAAGGCTCTGGTTTGTGATATCTGCTGGGTGCCAGGTACCAGCTTGCTGCTTCGTTCTGCTTCTTGGATTTTCTGCTTGACCTTTCCATGGTTAGATTTCTCATTGCATTTTTTTAAAAAGGTACTTAAATTTTGCCTTCTCTTCCATCTATTAAACAGAGCTGTTGAGCCCTTGACTAGACAGTGCTGGAGGGTTCCTACTCACTATTCCATATATGATACCTTTATGTTAATGTATTTCTGTTTCTATAGGTGAGGGATTTTATTGTGGAAAAGAGTAAGCTTCAAGTGCTTCAGCAGACTAACTGTCCTTCTCCTGACTATTTTCTTTTCGCCTAAAAATAGGGTAATGCAAAGGAAGGAATAACTGAAAACTTAATTTTACACTACAAACCATTTACTTTAATTAGGTTCAAGAAAGTTGGCTTTATGTACTATTTTTTCTTTACCAAGTCTTCTGCCACATTTTCATATTTGCAGATAGCAGATTTTTTATATTGTTCTCATGGAAAGCCAATATCTTCTTTCCAAGTGTGACATTATGTTTTGCCATGCTGTAAATATGCCTGGAGGTACACACAAGCCTGCACAAAGTAAACAGGCTTTTATCAGCAGAATGTCTAAACATGCTCTGTTATCAATGGCCCAACTAGCAAATAGAAAAGGGGAGAGAGATAATAGTTTGCACTAATTATTACACAGTTATTTCCCAAGAGATATGATATGGGAGATAGGTTGGTCTCTTATGGAGTGCTCTGCTAGCAAGGCCTCAGCACTGTGTGGATTGCAGCGAGACAGCTACTAGCCAGGGCTGGTGTATGGCCTGGCAGCCGGACAAAGAAGTAAAGTGCTCTGTACTGTGGTGCTCTGGTACTTGCCTGAATATTTTGCTCTTCCCAGGGGGCAGTCCAAGTCACTGGGCTGTCAGGAGCGCTGGGTGCACATTCTTTAGAGTGCTGTGGAGAGGGATACTGCAGCAGGTTTGAAGCACAGTGCAGAACTGAGCATGGCAAGAGGTTACTGAGTTCTTGTGGAAGGGACCTCCAAATTCCTTCATATTTACATGGGAGCTTTGGTAAGTAGCTCCAGGTGAGATTTCATCAGGTGGCAAAACACTTAAAAATAAACCAATTACTGCAGTCCTTAAGTCCCTCTGTAAATCTCTCTTGGAGGGGGAAGTTTGTAACAGCCACTTTAGAGCTTCCTCCAAGGACAAGAACTACCGAGCAGGGGTACCAAGGATCCAAATCGAGGATTTAACATACTGTGAATTGACTGTGAGACTCCTTTTTCAAATCTGCTTCTTAGTAGTTAAAAACATCTTAAGAGTTCATAAGGCAAGGCATTTATTTCCACCTTTGGCAATTTTTTTTCCTGTGTATTTATTGGTAGAAGGCTAAACCATTCAACACCACACCTTCTCTGGGTGTTGTATGTATTTATTGCAGCTCCTAGCAATAGGTAGCAAAGTTATTGCAATACAACACTAGCCCAAGTGATTAGATTTATCTACCCAGCCTTTCTAAATGACCAGTGATTGCAGAATCCCGGCGCCACTCCACGTGGAGACCACAAATCCTTCTGCATTCCCCCACCTCCCTCTCAGGGCTGAAGACTGGGCAGAGCTAATCTGTACTGCTCTCTCAGATGGGGATGGTGAAGCTGATCTCCCTGCCAACCTGGAGGGAGAAGAGAAAGTTTCCAGAGCTGGAAGAGCAGAGCTGAGCAGACCAAGATATGAGATTTGGAGGCAAAGTAGAAATGGTAGAACAAGGCACAGGTTTATTGACAAAGCAATGAGGAGCACAAAATCAGTACACATCAGTACACATCCTCTCAGTAGAACTAGGAGGTGGCTGGGGCAGGACTTCTGTCTTTGTTTCCCTCAAGAAAAGAGACTTCGTGGTCACAGTGGTTGTTGGTCATGACAATAAACTTCAGTCTGTTACACTATTCCAATTTAATTGGACATTTGGGCAGGTGGTATAAACATACTGATGGAACTTCTCCTGGTCTTGTAAAAATCAGTATCTGTGAGAAAGAAGGGAGATCCAAACCCACGTCCCTTCTGAGGAAAGGTGTGGGAAACTGGGCATTGGACACAGTTTAGCAGGAAATAGCCAGGCTGCTGGCAGGACTGGTCCCTTCCCCCAGGTAACCAACAGCACGTGCTGCTTCTGGCCAAAGGGAGATGCTGTGAGGAAAACAGGAAAGATGTAAAGGGTTCAAACTGGGAAGAAACTGGGTTTCATTGCTCCCATGTCTCACAGAGAAACTTCAGCCTTGCTTTCAGTTTTTCGTTAGCCAGAGGCTCTGTTCTCTGAGCAGAACTTCATGCAATAAAGCAAACTGGTCTCTTGGGGGTATCCAGCACAAAATCATGCTTTAGCAGCAGAAGACAGAGGAGCATATGCCTGAGAGCTTTAAGAAGGGGAATAAACCAATGCACTGAAGGGAAAACAGACAGTATAGAGGACAGGCAAACCCTTGTTCTTTATGAGAATGGGGACAAAAGATGCTTAAAAGGAGGGGAAAGGGATGAAATAGTGAGTGAAATACTTATAATGGGCTGCAGCAATGCCTGAGGGGAAGCGTCCTGCAGCATTAAGCATCCCAGTCCTTCCTCCTCCATCTTCACCAACAAAACATAACCAGTAACAAACATCACTTGGCAGGTGTCCCTAGAAATGATCCTTCGCTCATCCTAATCATAAGAAGATTAATTATCAAACAGTAATTTAGTGAGATGCAGATAATCATGTGACTTAGTTGCACTTAATTGTCTTTTCAGGGGCTTTCCTGATCCCATACTTCATAGCTCTTCTCTTCGAAGGCATCCCACTGCTGCATCTTGAATTGGCCCTAGGACAGTGCCTGAGGAAAGGCAGCATCGGTGCCTGGAACACTATCTCGCCTTACCTGGGAGGTGTTGGTATGTCTCTTTGGGTCCAAGCTCAAGGAATGGCAGATGAGCTCCCATCCAGCACTCACTTCCTATACACCTATGCCTGATGCTTTATGGGATACAAAAATTAAAGAGCGATAGGATTAGAAAGAGTTTTTTTACAATGAGGGTGATGAGATACTGGAACAGGAGTCCCAGAGAGGAGTGGTTTCCCTGGAAATATTCATGGTCAGGTTGGATAGGGCTCTGAACAACCTGGTCTAGTAAAAAACGTCCCTGTTCATGGCAGGGGAGTGGGACTAGATGACCTTTAAATGCCCATTCCAACCCAAACAATTCTATGCTTCTATAATTCTATATTGCTCTCAGTAGGTATTACTCTAGGCATACAGGAGCCTAAAGTGCAAACTTCATAACCTTTGCTGTTGGGAGCATAATGGACATGAGCTCTACTAGCCAACACTGTCCCGTTCCTACCATATCTTGGTGCTCACACAAGGGCTGCCTGCTTGCAGTGCCTCTTGCTCCTCCCTCACAGCCCTTCCAGAAGCCAGTCTTCTCTGTCCATGAATGGTCAGACTGAAGGGAGGACAGAAAGATATGAGGATTCTGGCATCTCCTAATGAGTCTAATGCACCTGGGAAAGCTGCCCTCCACAAGAGGGGGCAGAGTGGGGTGATTGAAGAGAGATTATTAACATGGCTGAGCACCAGGTACAATCCACATAGCAGCATGCATCAGACTGGTGTGTAGGACTGTACTGGCAATTCGTTTCTATTTATTGAATATACACTGAAAAAACACATCTTGTGTCCTGCAAGCATTGTTAGGCTGTAGAAGTGATTGGGAACACCCATCATGAGGGCTGAAGCATCAACTCTTTTTGGTATTTGAGGTAGCACCCTTGTGCCTGCAGGGCAAGGAGAAGCCTCTGGATGCTCCAGCCAGCCCTGCTGGATCATGCCTGGGCACTGGGCTGGATTATGCTTGAAATGGGCTTGGCACTGACAGCCATGCCTGTGGGCACGTGTGGGAGAAGCAGGGATGGGCGAGAGGAGTTATCTAAGGGCCAAGGACAACAAGGAAAAAATACCAAGCAGCGGGGTGGTGCTGCCAGCTAAGCCTATCTCCTTCAACTAGGCATGTTCTGTACTCCCTCTGTAAAAATAAAAGCAAGCGGAAAATGTGGTGTTGATATTCTTCCCTCCTTATCATAGGAGCAAAAAACAGTGATCAATTTAGGGCATATGTGCATGACTTGGGGCAAAAGAGTGGCCTCATGCAGCTACAGCATGCTGTAAAACTTCAGTCTCTTTTGGTCTCTACTATTAAAGTTGTCCTGTGTTATAGAAAACAATGTATTATGTACTAGAGCAAAGATTTCAATCCTAATCTTCTATGAAAGTAGAGAGTGTCAGCATTCTTGGAGCAAGGTTGATGAGCTGGGGGACTGTGCACTAATGTTTGGTTACTGAGAACACAAATGCCCATCTTTCAGGGGAAAATCTTGGGGAGGGGCAAGGGAGGATGGACAAGAAAATCTTGAAACAATAGGAAATGTGAGCTTCCAAGAGCTAGTGCTGTGACTGACTGATAACTTTTTCCAAAGCTTTTCTAAGCTGAGATCTTGTGCTCTCTGCAGGTGTTGGTTCATGGGTGGTGTCCATTCTGGTGAGCTTATACTACAACACTGTTTTAACCTGGGTGATGTGGTATTTCATAAACTCCTTCCAAGAACCTCTTCCTTGGAGTGTTTGTCCTCTAAATGAAAACAGAACAGGTAACTACAAAAAATTTCATAGTCTCCAGTGCCATTAGTTTAGGTTTTACCTTGCACTGGGTACACCACTCTTTAGAAAGTTATCCCCTGTAGAAATGCTGGTGATGGTCTCAGGTAAATCTCAGAGTCTCAGACTGATGTGACAGAGTTTGTCTTGCTGCACTTTACCCACAGTGCATAAAGTCCATCTCTAAATTTGATTTGGCAGCCTACAATTTATTCTAACATTTGCAACATTTTTTTTTTTTTCCCAGGGTTCAATAAAGAATGTTATGAAAGCACCGCAGTAAATTATTTTTGGTATAGGAAGACTTTGAACATAACACCTGATATCACGGAGAGTGGTACACTACAGTGGTGGCTCATTTTGTGCTTAGCAACTTGCTGGGCAATTGTCTATCTCTGCACCATCCGAGGAATTGAAACTACAGGAAAGGTACAAAAAGGACAGAGAAGTGCATTATCCCACACTTTGCATCTTGCTCTCCTGATACTGAGTTTTTACCACCAAGGAATGCCTTCCCTATTTACCACACCAGCACCATTTCACTGTGCTCCTTGTCCAAGAAAGCCAGAACAGCAGTACAGGTGGCTTAGAATGTTGTTTCTCTCTTTTTCCATTGCAAATGCTTCTGCCCTACCAGCCTCCTCTCACACAGCTTTAAGAGTAATTTTTTTAGCAATATATCATGCAAAACTACACCCTGATTCTTTTAAAGATGGCAGTGTTCATCTGTAGCTGTCTTATCAAATATTATTAGGATTGTATGTTGTAATAACTTAAATAGGTTTTATTGAAGTTATTGCCAGTAACTGTTTGTCTTCTGACTTTCTTATTTCAGGCAATTTATGTAACAGCAATATTTCCTTACCTAGTCCTGACTATATTCCTTATTCAAGGACTCACACTACCAGGAGCCACAGATGGTCTGATTTACCTCTTCACCCCTAATGTAAGTATTGCTGCTATAGTCAGAAACATTTTCCTTTTTCTTCCCCTCAGATTTCACAGTGTATACTCATTTTCTAGCAACACCTGATCTAACTCTCTACCCAAGAGCTCAGCTAAGCCCTTCTTTCAGAGATGAAGTGACTTAGTATTTTAATATATTTTGGCAGGAAAAAAAAGCATCAAAGTATTTATCAGTTCAGTAGTAAGCATATCAGAAAATACTGGAAAATTAAGTATATTATGGGTGCTTCAGTCTTGAATGTGTAAGTAAACTTCACAAGCACATGATAAAGATGAGATTTCTGTGTCAATGTTATAGAATTTACACAACTTTAATCTTTTAAGAATTCACAAGGAAAACTAATGAGGAATTACACTGCAAAGTGTTTTGTTTTTGTTTTTTTTTAAGGTTGAAAGTAATTTTCTCCTACCCATGTTTCTCCTTAACTGCAACTTCCTCCCCTCCATTGTAGCTGTTCCTAAAAGACACAACTGCAAGAGAAGAATGCCTCTCCCATTTTTTCTCATCTTCTCAAAGGGGTGGGATTTCCAGATCCCTCCTTTCAGAAGGACCTTTTTACACTGTCCTTAGTGGAATTCCCAAATGAAAAGTCAGACTGTCCCACTGAGTGGTTGCTATCAGCTGTAAGCTCCTTAGAGCTCTGCCCGTGTGCTAAAAAGCTCCATGAAGTGGTGAGTGCAGAGGAGGAAAAGCAGCACCCACTGATAGGTGGTCTCAGAGCATCCACTGGTTCTGCAGCCACAGCAGCACTTCCAACCACATGTTTTTCCCTTTCCTTTTCTACAACAAGAAAACGGACATTAAGGAAAATGTAAGTCAGGTAGCCCAGAGATATATTATATGCCAGTCTGGAAAGGGACAACAGGAGAAAGCTCAGATGAGACATCTCTTTATCCCTCCCTCTGCAAGCCCCGTGGCACAGACAGCCATCTAAATGCTGCCAGAGCTCAAGAAGGACAACCTTGGTTATTACAGAAGATCAGGACATACACTTGTATTTTTGTAGGGCCCAGACAGGACAATAAAAGCTTGGTGCAATGTCTCAAGGAAGAAAGCAGGTTAGACACCACAACCAGGAACAGGGCATAGCCTGTTGTCATTTGGTCTCAGTGTGGCTGTTGGGTTTCTCCGGAAGAGCTCAGGCATCTCTGGGACACAGGATCACTGCACACTGAACTTAACACAGAAAATAGATTTGTGTATATTCCCAAAGCTTGGAGGTATTGCAGTGCTAAGGAGGAGTGGATCATCATAAAAACAGCCAGATGGATTTGTAGACTGGTGCCAGAAGTCGAAGTGGAAATCTGTCTGCAGCCAACCTGCAGTTAATGGTTAGCTGGTTTGAGGAAGCAGATCCTGGGGACATCTTTGAAAAGTCATCTGAAGATGGTTCTAGTGATGAACCTGTGCTCTTATCTACAAACATGGGAAAGCTGATGCAACAGCCTTGTAAGTTGATACCTGCTATGGGTGTTCCATTGCATAGAAAGTTATAGTGGAGCAGAGAGAGATGGCTTTGTTAAACCAACCCACCAACTGCTATGCAGGATTGTGACACTTCAAGGACTTCAAAAGACAGTAAGGATAGAGCTGCAACATTGCCCTTCTCTCTTCTTCCCCTTAGCCCACAACTGCAGTACCAATATTTTGTTTACTGTTGGCCTATTTCATGAGGAACTACTCCCACCCCTCCCATCACTAAACACAGTCATATTTCTTATTATGCTTCCCCATAAGGAATGTCCCAAAGTGAGTTGCAGGGGAGGGGCTATTGCTTTGTGGGTCGGTTTTGATTTTTTGTTTGTTGGGGTTTTTTGTTTGGTTTGGGTTTTTTTGTGTGTGTGTGTGGGGTTTTTTTGTTTTGTTTTGTTTTTGTTTTGTTTTTTTTGTGGTTTTTTTTTTTGGTAGAGATTTATCTGCTCCACTCAGACCACACCAGCTTACAAAGTTGTAAAGCATGTTTCTTAAGTGTGTGCTGTTTCCTTCTTCTTTTCCTGTCTTTTTGCAGGAAGTTTGTAAAGTTTTAGGAAAATAAAGTAAGAATTAGCTCACCTACTGCTTTTTTCAGTTTGCTTTTAAAATAAATATATAAATAAAATCAAATCATTTTTCTTGACATTCATGCCTCACTGGAGGCATTATTTTCCAACTTTTTTCCAACTTTGCAGTGCAGCACAAATTGTAGTTTCTGATAGCTGCCACATCCATTTTCTGGTAACTGTGACACCTCACTGGTTTTGAAAATCTGTGAAAGAAGTAATACCTAGTGCTAAAAGTTATATCTTACCCAGTTTCAAGATCATAATCACCCAAATTAATTCATTTTTTTCCCCAAACCACCACTGTTTAAGTTTATTCACTTTCCAAGTTTGTATTTCAGTTCTCATTAAAAAAAATCAAAAATAACAGCTGCATGCATATGGATTTAAATGTGGCAGGCTATGCAGAAATACATAGGCTTTTCGCCATTTGACTTACTTTCATACCCTAAATTTTAGAACAAATAATGAATACTTCTTTTCATTGACTTTCAGACGTGGAAAAGTCTGAAAATTCACTCACTCTTTCTAAACTCTTGGCTACCTGGAAAATGAAGCTGCCAAGAAAATAAAAAAGACTGACATGATGTTCACAGGCATTTGAAGGGAAAGCAGAAGTTGTCAAAGATGAAGCAACACAGGAGCTGGAACAGACTTTTGGAAAGGTTTTTTTAAAAAATAAATAATGAAAGGAAGCAGAAAAGAGATCTCATCAAGCATCAGCAACAGTCTGCATGGCACACCTTCAGTGGACATCTGTGTCAGCTCAGGAACACAAATGTCCCCTTCTCCAGTCTCTTTCACATTTGAAAGAGCTTCAGAGACTTTAAATATTTGGAGGTTTGGCAATGAACAATTCCAAGAACTTGTTTGGGCAACTGATGCCTGTGCCCAGAGCTCTGTAGCTATTTAATGAGCAGCGAGAATAGCCAAGAAAAAGAAAAAGGCAGCACAGGCACCAAATCCACTACCCACAGAGGCAATTTGTAACTTTTTTTCTATTTTACAGTTATGATATATTACTGTGCACAGACACCTAAAGCTTCTTTCAAGGTACCTGGACTGTCCAAAATGTTTCTGGTATTAAGGAGAGCAAAAGCACTGCCTGATGAAATGCTGCCTTTTAGTACAGCATTGCCTGTTGGCCTTATGAGAAAAGCATTATTTTTTATTCATCACAGGGACCCCAGCAATTTTAAATTCTGTTTTAAGAAAATTTCTGTCTGTGTTTCATGTGTTTGCATATCCAAACATATTTCCATCCACAGGGTAGCAATTATACTTCCTGTTCTCATAACTCCCCTGTTCATTTATTGACATTCTGGTTGTGTACCTTCATCTGCATGTTTCTGGCATCAGCACATTTTTTCTTCTGAAGATACTTATAAAATCTATATGCCATATTACTGAAAATATAAAATATTTTTTTAAATAATTTTCTAAAGAGCACATAATGACACTGCCATGGCATGCTTGCCCACCTGTTCTTTCTTCAAGTTTGGGAGTACATTAGTATCTTTTAGAGTCAACAAATGCATTGCACCCAGCACTGGTCATAACTATCTCCAGACTCATTTGCCAAAGTCCCCAGTCAAAAATCCAGACTTGTAGGAGTCGCATCTGTCAGAGCTGACTTGGCAGCACTTAATCCAACTGTGAAGGTCATGCAGCACTGTGAGTGCCAAGTTTCTGCACTGCAATAGCAATCTAGATCTGTACCTGCACAGGGCCCTGCCAGTGAGCACTCTGGCCTTCGAAGGTTTGGTAATGATCTTTCAAATTAATCCTCTAGGAAGGTTTGCCTAAGCTGAAGCATTTCAGCCAACTTATCTGCTTGTTATGCTATGTTCCACAAAGGGTTACACCGGTTTGGCTGTGATCAAAGCACTGACATCCCTGTGGGGAGGGCATCTGCAGTAATGGCATTACCTGCTTCCATCCACACTGAGGTGAACCCATTATTCTTGCTCTTCAAGCTGCAGAGAAACCCAAAATGCTATTAAGGGTCTTTTGACCCTTAATAACTTACCTCTCACTACTGCAAATGTTCCCAGTCCTGTACCAGGATCACTAGCACAGGCACTGAGTAGACACATAAGTTGTCCTGGAAGACTGGGATGCAGACTTAACTCAGACTGATGTAAAACAAAGTGAAATATTCTGCAGTCCCAGTATTACTTTTGAACCTTCTGGTTTCTAAAACATTCTTAACTAATACTGTATTCTATTCCCTCTCCTTGATAACAGATTGGAAAGTAATTCACCTGGTAGAGTATGAATATAACATGCCACTTTCTGCAGGAAACTACTATTTATTGACCACTAATATTTACTGACCACGTTTACATTTTGCCCACTGCTTACAGACAGATTTCAATGGCAAGATTCCTTAGTGCCACTATTTAAAACTGCTTGACATTCTCTGTAATCCAACAATTGCTTTTTAATTTAGCTTCCTGTATGACGTTGGTTGCCCTTACGTATAAATTCAGATTTCACTTTGTCAGTTTCTTCTTTTTCCTTATATTTCCTCAGAATATCAGAAGTGAAATAAGACATGAGCTATGAGAGCTGGAAGAGAGAAAGAAATTGCAATTTAAGTCTAATACTTGCATTTCTTCCAATTATTTCAGCTGAACACTTTGAAAAATCCTCGTGTATGGCTTGATGCAGCTACCCAGATTTTCTTCTCTCTCTCTTTGGCTTTTGGAGGGCTTATTGCATTCTCAAGCTACAATCCGCAAAAGTAAGTAGAACTACAGCCTTTATTAACTGGCTAAATTCTAGCTGCATTCTGTACTTTTTTTTTTTTTTTTTTTTTTTTTAACTTTCAAAACTCTCTCTTTAGAATATTTATAAATTATCTTGATTTTTTTCTAGGGATCTTATCAGATGCTGTCTTTTTAAAAGGCCAAACAGATCTACCAGAAAGCGGGGGTGGGGAGGATTTAAAAAATTAAAATGCTTGCTGAAATAAGTGAGAGAATCACAGATAAAATACTGCCTTTTTCAAGTTTCTTCACTTGTTTGAATGCTATCTCTAGGAATGACTGTGAAAAGGATGCTGTGACAGTAGCAATTGTGAACAGTGTGACATCCCTCTACGCTTCCATCCCAGTCTTTTCTGTTTTGGGGTTTAAAGCAACTACAGCCTACTGGGACTGCTTGGACAGGTGAGAAAGTTGTGTTCCCAGTGTTATAGTGTGGTTTCAATGCCTAAATAGATAACGTGTTATTTGAAAAACATGCATTTGGAGAATTTATTTTCAATAAAAAGGAAAAGCATCTATGGATGACAAGCATGCATGGAGAAGTCTAACATCAAACCAGAAAGCATTATGGCACTGAGGTAAGAATGATTAAGGTTAGCATTCATAAGAAGCGAGACCATATAACCATAGAAATATATAACTATAACCATATAAATATACCCATTTCAAGTAGCGAATCAAAGTTCACATCTCAGTCTCAGGCTAGCATTAGAAGTAATAAGAAATCAACACATTTTTCTACTGCACCAGATTCACTAAGTTATTAATCACAAGTGGTAGAAATGATGTGGAGACCTGATAAATTTTAGAGACTGCATCTTCATAAAGTACTCAGCGTTTGTATCTGAAAGACATTAAATAGTCTAGTTTTTTCTATTTTCTAAAAAAGCTGTCAATTAATATTTTCCTTTATATTGTAAATAGCAGCACAGGAAGTAAGCACAACTTTTGAGTAACATCTGGATACACAGCATAGCATTTCCAGCCACATCATCTGCAAACATTTAAACTCATGCTATGTTGGCTTCTCTGGCAGGAACATTATCAGTATCATTAATGAATTTGATCTTCCGGAAGAGAGCATCATGCGACAAAACTATACATCCTGGATTAGTTTCCTGAATTCATCACATCCAGAAAAGATTGCTGGACTCAAACTGAAGAGCTGTGACCTCCAAGAATTTCTTGATCAGGTACCATAACTGCTTCCAACAGGTAATTCTTAAACAAAATAATGTAGAAGGACTGGTATCTTCCTTTTTCTTATAAGTGCTTGTATTTTGCTCCACTTGCAATGAATATACGATATATAATCATTGAACAAACCAATTTTTCAACATTTGAGATAACAATACTGTTGTAGGGTACTTTGAATTTAAAGGTGTCTGTTACAGCATGCAAAATTACACACAACAATCACAAAACTAACCTTCAAGGGTGCTCCCACCTGCAGCCTATCATGGACACTCCATTCAGCTGTACTTTGGTTTATAGGAATAAGCACAACAGAGGAAATACATCTAGATGAAAGATTATAGAAAAAGGATGTTGAATGGGAATTTCCTAAACCTATATTTAGGAAACTTCCTAAATCTATATTTCCTAAATCTATATTTAGGGAAGCATCAAAAAACCCTGTAACAATGTACACTGTTTGCCACAAAAATACCTTATGATCCTCTTCCTTTCCTTATTTTCTAATTCTCCTAAAACATATCCTCTATCACTACACATGGATGTTTCTTCTCTGCCTACTTGTCCTACCTCATTTCATATTTTATTCGCACAATGGAGAAGTCCAAGGAGGACATTCCAGCCTTGGCACAAGTCAGTTTGTTTCATCTCACTTCTTCTGATGGCACCCATTTCTGATTTACGGTTTGAAATACTTTACTTCCAAATTATGGCAACATTAGTGTTTTTCAATGCTTATATTTAAATATTCTTGTCCCTGGGAGACTAAATTAAAAGAAATTTTTTTTGAAATTGGCTTTTTCCCTACTAGTCTTTTCTGCCTTTGCAATTATGGGGTGCTTTGTAATCAACAATTCACCATCTGTCTTGCTGCTAGAGTGACAATCATATCCTTATTTACATCTCTCTCTTTCCAGCACCATCTCAGATTTTTTAAAAAACACACTTAAAACAGCATTAGCAAAACAATTGCTATTTCAGTTACAGCTCTCATATCGGCTTTACTGTGGACCCATCTCTTTGTGCAAGCTGAAGTTCTGCTCCATGACTGTCTAGATATCTGATAGAAAATTTAGACTCCCCACAAACACCTCTCACCTTCTCAGCTGCTGGCTGCCACAGAGCCCCGCAGGCTGACTTCCCTTGACTCTAGAGAAGGACAGAAGTCTGCCATAATAACTTATGCATGAGAAATGACATTATAATGTGTATTTTTATCTGTTTGTGAATTCTGCAGAGTGTATCAGGAACTGGCTTGGCTTTCATCGTTTTCACCCAAGCTATCATTCTCATGCCAGGCTCCCAGGCCTGGGCCATCCTGTTTTTCATAATGTTGTTCAGCTTGGGCCTTTCTTCGATGTTTGGAAACATCGAGGGTGTCTTCACTCCTCTTCTAGAGCTTCAAATTGTATCTAAATCAACACCTAAAGAATTATTATCTGGTAAGGCATTTGCTTTGTTCGAAGAAGGTGACTTCTTTATAGACGCACAAAATACCAACTGCTTAGTAAATATCACAGTGGAATTAATAATTTGTAATATTAATTTAGCTTAATCTCACAGTGTAAGTAATGGCATTGGACTGTGTTTGCAGAAGACAAGCACAGAGATGAGATAGGAGTTATGGTAGAAGCTGTCAAGTGACAGTATTATATTGCCTTTGCCCTTTTTTTTTCTTAAGTTTGCAAGGTAGCTGTTTCAGTGTGAGAAAGCTTGCTAAATTGCTATTCCTGGAGCCAAGTTCATGCTGAACTGTTGTGGATGTCAGGAAGAGCCTTGTATTCCCTTAAGCCTTTGGCACCAATACAAATCACTTTAGGGCATCCAGTGACATCAGCTGGTCTGCCTTAACCACCTGCACATTAACATTGTCACAACTGTGGGAGAGGTCATTCACCCCTATTTCATTCAGGTTTATGATGCTGCGGATTGTTTCACATTTACCATAAGCCAGAGTAGCAAATTAACACTTGGAAAACAAGGAAGTAGTGCGTGTGATCCTGTTCTTGCACCAAAACTGGGATCTTTTCAACCAGAGGCGGGTACTGAACCCAACCTGCTCCTTAAGAACCAGGCTCGATGAGAGTCTGAGAGATTCTGCTATGAAACTGGTCCAGAAAAATTGCTCCAGAAAAATTTCTGGAGCCATTTGAAGTAATGGATTAATACTTCCACAATGTGCCCTTTTAAATTCTCATGGGAAATATTGCTGTTGTGTCTTTTTTAGATTCTTCCTGTGGCATCTAAATTACACCCTTCATTTTACAACTTTTTATGCAGAAAAACAAATTTATTCACAACCTGATGAGGTAACCATATTAGTTTGAAATAGATTTTCCAATTGTGAACTTCCTTAAGTAAAAAAAAAAAAAAAAAGGTCAGAAAGTCTGGAGCCAGCTTTTTACAGAATTGAACCGAAGGCCATCTCAGAGCCAGAAGAAATTAGTAACACATTAGGAGGACATACAAATTGATGTGCAGCCCCTGTCTGCATGCAGCATCATTTTCCCTCCTTCCCGCTTTTTGCACAATTACCACAAATCTAACTGACTGTGCAAAAAAAGGGTGTGGAAACCCAAACCATACACACTGGAACATAAGGGGCTGCATGGAAATGAGGGCACTTGAAACTCACGGCATCAGCAAAAAATTAACATTGGGCAACAGCATAGCACAGCCCAGGCTTCCTAAAGGATTAACAACTGGAGGGTGCTCTGAGTCACACGAGTGCATTCCTCCTGCAATAGTGGTGCCTCTTGGCCAACACACAAGCAAAAACTGAGTTTGGGAAGTGATATTAGCTCCCCTAAGACAAAAACACCTTGTTGTAGCTCCATAAAAGGAGAGAGAATAAAAATGACAATAACAAGAGCAAAAATAATTTAGAACAAAAAAATACTTACCAAGTTCAATACTCCAGTAACATAGATATCTTTTTTCCTTCAGGTATAATATGTCTAATTAGCTTCCTCATTGCTCTGTGTTTTACGCTGCGTTCAGGGAGTTACTGGATTGACATTTTTGACAGATATGCAGGCTCAGTGCCTCTTCTAGTCCTTGCTTTCTTTGAAGTTATTGGAGTTGTGTATGTCTACAAAATTAAAAGGTATGTTGGAAACAGACAGAATTTTTTTTTCATAAGACATAAATACAACCCAGGTTGCAGTAATTTTGTCCCTGATCTGATTTGATGCTGGTTAATTCAGACTTTTGCCTAACATTCTGTTTTTTCCCTTGATAATTTTGCCTTTTTATTTTAAATATTTGAATAGTCTATAGAACTGCTGAAATATTATCATTTATTTGTGCTTAGAAACCTTAGACCAGGTGCTCTGGTAATGTAAACTGACAGTGCAAACTGGTCATTCACCTCTGGTAGGGATCAGTAAAGACCTACTTCACTGATATTATTATTTACTCAAGTCAATACTAAGTTATTAAAGAATGTTAAGGAATAGAAAAGATTTAGGGTGCTGTACTGTGTGTTTAAAATTTACAGAAAATTATAAAGAAGTGAAACTGTTACAACTCTAGATCTGACATCATCATAAACATGCCCTCTTTTACAAGGTTCAGTAAAGATGTGAAATGGATGACTGGTCGAAAACTCAACCTCTACTGGCAAATCACCTGGAGGTTTATTAGCCCTCTTCTCCTGCTAACTGTCTTCATGGCCTTTGTTACTCTTCAGATGCTGAAGCCACCAAGCTATGCAGCCTGGAACCCTAAATATGTATGTTCCCAAATATTTTCAGAACCTCTAACAAAAGCAAGAATTACCTTATTTTCTCCCTTAGCAGATCCTTTAAAATCATTGCTATCTACCGCTTACCTATGGAATGCAGCCTGAAGTGATGTAGTGCTCAGAATGAGAAGGCTCCAGTATGCAAAGAGGTTACACATACTAAAATGTGTCTCTTCTTAAGGTGTCTCATGTACTTTGTGCTCTGTATTTGTTATAGGTGTGTGTAATGCTGAGAAGTGTTGAAGTGAAATGTCTCACAGACATTCCATACCTATACAGGGCTCAGAGGTAGAAAAAATGCATGAGCAGAACTGCAAGATAGATGTCAGGGTTGAAAACATTTCTCAGTGAGAAGTACCAGCATCACTGGGATCCTGATGAACATATGAATGTGTACTTTTGACAGGCAGACAGAGAGGGAGCAGTGGTCTGAGAACAGTGTTGGTTAATTCAGCAACAAAGTCATGTCAGTGCTCAGAACAATTGATCTGGGTGTCACTGTCTCATGTCACTGGCAGTTTCTTGGATCCCTCTCAAATATAACCTGTGTAGTGGTTTGGAGATCGATTCTGGTCCTAAACTGTATGAGGATTACACAGCAGCAGTATCTTCTCCAAATGGCATTAAGGATATATCACCCCAAATAAAACCCAAAGCCACAGATTTGCAGAAATTGCTTTACCATCATTCCCTCAAAATCTCTGACAGAAATCCTCCCTGTTTGACAAAGAACATGTTCAGTCATTGCTGACACCAGGTAAGCTTTGAATCCTAACACGAATAAACAGACTTTAATCAAGAGAGGGTGAAAGTTTGATAACTCTTTGAGCCATCTTTGTATCCCTAGTAATGTGTCACAATTACAGCTACAAATCTTTGAAACTGTAAAACATTTACAGCCATCTTCAGACCCAAAAGAAGGGTTTACATAGGGCACGGCCACTGAGTGCTATTGTTGACCAAGAGTGAAATGTTGCTGAAACAGTATAAGAAAACGCAGATGTAAGTGTACCTACCAGTTATTTCTTTTGCTTGCTTTTTTTGTCTCCATAGGAAGGCTTCCCCATGAAAGAGGAGAAAGTTTATCCACCTTGGGTACAGGCAACCTGTGTGCTGTTGGCTGCCCTTCCCTGCGTGTGTGTACCTCTGGTAGCACTCTACCATCTCATCAAACAAAAGCGCAGAAGCAAGGACAGAAGCCTTGTATCACCAGAAGTATTTTCGTGTCAGGGGGCCAATAGCAACTTTTCTCATCCAAAAGAGTAAATACTCATTGTATCTCTCTGTAAGCAAATATAAGCCTTTGTTAGGCATGAGATGTCATGTGGTATTACCCAACCCACCTGGTACATGCAGTTCATATACTTACAGCCAATCACTATTACTGTATAAACAGTACTGCTATGTTTCCTTCAATTTCAACCAATTTCACTGCAGTTATATTAATAAAATTGTCCCTCCTGCATCCTGTCCTAAATCCTACACACTGACCAAGTACCAGCCCCATTGCTTTAACCCTTTTTATGCACTACCAGCTTCATGTATCTTTCCAGCAAGACTTTAAACTTAAGAAAGCCTGTGAGTTATTGCTGGTGCCTTCTGTCTTTCTTCACTTCTAAAAAACCAGTTTGTAAGGATCAGCAACATAAAAATTGGAATACAAGCACTTACAGTTTCATCCACTGACACATACACCCCACTCCAAGAGATGCAGAATGGAAGCTCTTAAAGAGTAAGGACTCCTTTTGTCCACTACATTCTAGTTTTTTTAAATCCCTACACGTGATAAATAGCAGTTATTTTGTGATTATTTCATGTTCTGCAGCATTGCAAAGAGTAAAAATAAAGCATCAGCAGTTAAAAGAATGTTTGTTAAGTAAATCTGAACAATTAATTCTGTACAAATCTCTTCTCTTAGCAGATTCCAGAATTTACTGCAGTGGAAAATACTGCAAAAACAAATGATCAATTTTTTTCCCCCTTCATTTCTCATACTGAACACAGTAACCAATAGTGTAATAAAAGTGCAGATGCATGGCAGCCTCTCAGTGAGCTGCAACCTCATATGACATGACAGTGAAGCTAATCTTTACTTAAAACCAGATTTTTCTGTACTTGCCTGCAGATTCTGGTCACTGCAGAAAATGATGAGAGGGAGATGAGAATTCTTTTTGTCAAGATATTTGAGAAATCAGCAGCCTCTGAAAAAAATATAGGGAAAGTATGCGAGGATAAGGTACGACAAAGCCTTTAGGCTGAGGAGTCAAGAAAAGGAAAGGAAGATAAGGAAAATGGAGGCAATTTCAGTATTTAGCCTTAGGCTATGCACTTGTAGGCCTTCATATAATGGGTATCAGGAATTTGGCTGCACAGTGAAGATGAATGAGACCAACTGAAACTCTGCAGAGCAAAGCCAGTTAGCTGACTCCTTGAAAGAGGCACAAAGGGGAACTGCAAGCCTGGGAGGGAGAGGGGGTGATTTCTTTCTTGCAGCTTATTTTTTTTTAGTCTTTTTCTTTTTTTTTATATTTAGTATCCCCTTCACACAGCTGCTGCAGCAGCAACCTCCTGTCCTGCAACTTGAGGTTGGACCTGATGATTTTGGAGGTCTTTTCCAACCTTAATGATTCTATGATTCTGTGAACTGGCCTGGACAATAAGATTATCCTGAAGCAGTGATGCGACAATGCCACAGCAGTGGCATCCAACCTGTCTGGACCAAATGACGAGAAGCACACCGTGACTCTGCCTGCTGAAAAGAAATGCACAGGGTAAAAAGTCTGTGTGCACAGCAGTTGCCAGGCCAGAGCCTCCTGGCTCTTCCCCTGTGTGGAATGAGTCATATCACCTGCAAAGTGGTTAAGTGCCTGTGCTATGCATGTTTTTATTTCCGAGAGCCATGGACTTGGCCAGTGGTCTGCATGAGGATGTCCAGCAATTCCCCATGGTAGCGTTCCAACAGCCCCAGCCCTTCAAGTCAATAGAGGGGCAGATACCCCAGCATGGAAACACAGCTTCTGTCAGCAGAAACCTCACAAGTCACAAAGGTCTAAGCAGAGTTCTTGATGTTCTGCACCTATGCACCGTAGAGATTTTGGCAATGACATTGAAGATTTAAATAGCTACTCGGCCTGCTGCAAATAAAATTTGAAATGTTATGAGTAAAAAATGTTTCTAAAAAAATTAATAACAAAAAAAATTAAATTTTGTGCATGTATTTATATAAAAGCTGTGAACACATAAATAAGATTTTTTTACTAACTACAGCATATACTTTATATTCATGTCTCTGACTACAGATAGCTAGATGTTCATTAAAATCACATATGCAAGTATATGCAGCAGGTTTAAGTATCTGGTCAGAGTTCTGTTGTTACACAAAAACACATCCAATTAATACAGACACAAGATGAGAAAATAATTAAACTACATACATAAGACTTTCAAGTCTACAAATCCATCTTGCATCACCGGCGTGGTACTCACAGACTTGTTGACTTTTGAGCTGCCCCTTCCCATTCAGCAGAAGGGAGACTTTGTGGGTCACTGGACATGCAGTTCAGCCTAGGACAGGACTCAGGGGGAAGACAATTTTCAGCTCCAGCAACTACAAATGATAGCAGGGAAACACACTCTCTGAAGTTACTGTTTAGCTGCAGGAGGCATGTAGAAAACGTGTTGAGCAACTCTCACATGAACATTGTGTTTCTGTTGTCACTGCCCTTCTGATGTGACCTCTACCCAAATTCCTAAGCCAAAACTGTAGCCTTATTCCAGTAAAATCAGTGCTGCAACCTTCCCCTTCCTATTCATGTGAAGCACAGCATCTTATAGGTACTATTTTCACTTGAATTGCGTGACTGAATGTTACTTGGGGAAGGATACGCACGCAAACATGTAACTGAACATGCTGAAGTCTTACATACTAAGTGCTTTCCCTACTTCTGCTCATTCCTCTTTAAATTTTTTATCTCAATATTCCAACAAATCTTTCCTATAATACTCCACAGTGAACTCATACCGTTCTGACAGACAAGACTTTTCAACAATTGTCTAGGCTGTAAGGACAGCCTGGATTCTTTGGGGCTGAGTTAATAAAGGACACAGGCATTGTCATGTTCAGCCTTAAGCAGAATCCACATCCCTAAGACAAGGAGCTCAACTGCCTCTTAAAGGAAAAAGCAAAGCATCAAAAGGAGCATTGCAACAGCACTATAAATAAGGGCACATCTAAATTCTCACAACAGAGAAAAGATGCAGAGAGAAAAGCACATTCCTTCTGGAACACAGGCAGTTTCCTAACGTGAAAAACTTGATACTTACCTCAAATTGAGATTCGCAGTCTGTAATTCCCTCCTAAAAGGAAGCAGTGAGGAGAAGGATGTGTTTGATGAATGCATCCAGATACTGTAATATCTTCCAGAGGGACTTGTGTCAAATTCCTCCCTTCCAGCCCTGCACACATATTAGGAAACAATGTTCAGCCCTATCCCTCCTCCTCCCCATAAAAACCCTCCAGCAAGCTCCCTTGCAGAATGGTTTGCAACAACTGCAACGTAGGTTGCGCAGCGACTTACATCGAGTGGCTTAGTTTTCCCTGCTTACCTTCTCTTAAATACTGAGACAATCTTAACCTTCACCCCAACCCTCAAATCTTTTGCAATTTTCCCAGTTGTCCAATGATTGCTGAAAATCCACATTACAGATTCAGAACGCTCCTAAGCTAATTCATTTAATATTTCCAGATTCAAGTTATTCAATCCACCCAAACACTTCCAGTCAGCAGTTGCTGTTTAACACATTGCCCTGCTACCAATTAAGTAGAATACATTTTACCACCACAACATATGGCACTAATTTAGGACAGTTCTGTGCAGAAGCAGCTTTATGGAATATTTCAACCTTCCCAATGGTATAAACATCTAATTTTAGAGCAACAAATGCATCCCCTTGCTATAGTAATCTATTCCTTTCATGTATGCCCGTAGTACTATTTTTCCAATTATCATAAGCCACCGCAGCAAGTTCAGGTTTCCAGTAGAGACCTCAGCTTTTCTTCAAATATCCAAATTCTCCATTTGCTAAAACACATACTAGTTTCAGCTTTACATCCACTTGCCTTCTTGAGTGGAGGATATTTTAAATGAAATAGTCTTGTGAATTCTGCACTGTATTTGTATCCGTTTACAAACAGACTTCAGAAACAACGGTTACTGTTCAGAACTGACAACTCAGTCAGTAATTACAGGTAAAGACAAACATCAGATCAGGGAATTGCAGGCATTACACTTTATTCATTTTTATAAAATTGCACCTTCAACTGGGACCACATCAGCAGTTTGCACTCTCACAGTATCCACTGTGATACAGAGAAAATATGATCTAATCCAAGCCATCAAGTGAAGTTTACATTCCCTCTGTTCTTCACGTTGGAGGGTCTTGCAGTCTCTTCCTGCCCCAGAATCCAATCAAATTCTTCCTGCCTGGCCAAGGCCTCTCTTATGCGATGTTGCCCATGACAGTGCTCCCTCACACCAGTATCACTGCAGACCATCATGGGGCACAGGAGGGTTTAAATGTTTGAGCTGCTGGCTGAGAAGCAACTGGCTTGTTCTTCATCTCTAGTAGGAACAATTCTTCTGTGGCTTTTCTAAAGTTTATTACATTTTTATTTTAACAGTGCCACTTTTTAGAAAGAAAAGAACAAACCTGTATGACTTACTGTACGTTTTGAAGTGAGTTATGATATTAATGGACAGATTGCAATACAGCAAATCAGCTTCTAGGAGCATGACTTCTTTGGGCAACCTGTTTCAGTGGCTTGTCTCCCTCACAGTAAAGAATTTCTTCCTTAAATCTAATGTAAACATACTCTCTTTCAGTTTGAACCCATCTGCCTTGTCCTATATATATATATATATATAGGACATATATATATAAGCCTTTGTAAGAAGTTTTTTTGTATAGAGGCAAAGATAAACATAAATAAAAAACAGTAAATGGAAATAGAAGACCAATATATGTGGTATATTTTCTAATCAAGAACTTCTGTTTTGTAGGTATAAATGCATCAGCATCATCATTCTATATAGCACTGTACTAAAAATACCACCAAGTATTCAAAATATATAAAACATGCCCTAAAAAAATCCATTCTGGACAGTGAAATTTTGTCATATACTAGCTGTGATCTCCAAGGCATACAATTTTCTGTGCATCTTGCTAGGTAATGCCATGAAATGCACTTGTCCTGTGAAGGTAACTAAATTTCAAGGCATAACCCAGCTGGGCAGAATATTAAAGATTACTATAAAATAAAGGCACTGGAAACAAGTACGTATTATTGCAATTAACCAGGTACTTTATTATAAAATAGTCTCCAACACAGAGTCCTTCAAAACAACCCACTGAAACATGAAAGTAGATAATTTTGTACAGAACATAGTTTAATGATTCTTTCATCACGAGGATGGGGATCACTGAATGAAACCAAGTAAATTACTTCAAAGAGCCTGTGAATTTACAAAAAACCCCCAACAACAACAAAAAGTCCAAACAAGAAGATATTAAAAAAATTGTCTACTCTTTTTAAGTCCTTGTATGGTATCTGAGAAACAAACACAGAAACTTCTGAACGAAATTGATTTTGGTCCACTCTATCAAAACAAAGTAGAGAGGAAAGTCACCTAAAGGCATAGCATTTATTTTCAAACCTGGAAAAATTATAAAATAAACATCAATCAGTTAGTCCAGGATAGCTTTGAAATCTTGACAAAGAGATGGTTCTGTCACTGCCTTCAGTAGTGCCATAGTATCCTTTGAGATCTTCCTGAACAGCTGCATCTTACCTAACAAAATAGCAGAAACACTTCATTATAACTGCAAGTAACTATCATTTGTCATTTAGGGAAAATACTAATGAAGTAATGAAATCAATACTAGCTAAATCCAATTAAAAAATTGAAACATCTGGAATATGGGGATGAAAAAAGCTATAATAAAATATGCTACCATTCTTCTACCTTTAAATGAGACTAATAAATAAAAACATTCAAAATTGTACATAAAATATTAAAGAAAACCAGGGAGAAAATTCCTCATACTTTCAATTCTTGTAACACTTATTTGTTTGGATTGGAGAACTTCATTAAACGTTTTTGAAAAGTATAAGACCATTTATTCAATAACTTTAGCCACCCAAAAAGGCCTTCTGTCAAGCCAGTTACTTTGAAAGACCCTGTTTTAAACAATGCTAAGGACAAGGGATAGGTCCTTATCTGTCACAGCAAGGTATTCTCAAACTGTTTCTTTTCCCCTCTACTTTCATATATGACATATGCCTGGAACTGACATATGCAAAAAAGATTAAAAAAAAAAAAGAATCACATGGAAAATGCACCTTTTGCTAGAAGACTGGCAACAGCAATTCTCCCCGCTGTGTTTCCTTGTCAGAGAAGAGAGGCTAACTGGAAAGCCACCCTTATGGTGGAAAATATTGGAGACTAAATGAGATTCTCAGAAATTAATTTTTTATAGGACAACATAACAGTTTGAAACACAGAAGGTCAGTGAACGTCCCATCAACAGAAATACAGACAGTAAAAAGGACTTTTTAAAGATTAAGAAGAACATGTAAAATCCTAGCAACAGTTTAAGTCCGTCACCTAAACAGAGTCAGCAAAATTGTCAATGGTGCAGAAAGGCAGAAGTGCTCAGTAAACATTTATTCTCTACTTGGAAAGGAGACAGATGATGTATTTATATCTTATCGAGACAAGGAAAGACTCTTGCTCCTTTCCCTGCTGATAATAATAGGAGAGATGTTAAACAGTAACTATGTTTTAAATACTTTACTCTGAAGAATGATGACAACTCCTACTGACAAGCCCCTGACGTTGATATTTAACAGGTTTGGGAACTGAGGGGGAAGATCCTCCTCCTCAGAACCAATGAGCTTGGTATTGACTTCCTGTGGAGAGTAATGGGAAGGCATGTGCAGGGAAACAAGAAAACCCATGTTTATAACAATTCCCATCAACAACATGAACTTACAGGGGCAATAGGTTTTATACAGCCAATACAAACTCCAAAATGAAAACAAAAAAATGTAGCTGTTAAGTCAACACAGGGGCTATTACCAACCTTGGTTATCTCTGTGCTACAGTTACCATACAGAGATACTGAGCTAACTTTACAGGATCATACCTGAGTCAGTGACTTCCCTGTCATGACTACTCCAACACCTACGTGTGCTACCTGATTTCCAGAAGTAAGACAAAAATTTTTGTCTTACTTTCACAGTAAAAATGAGTCAAAGCCTGCTAATTGTTTAGGTAGCTATGAAGCAAAGATCTCTAAACCCTTGAGTTTTCAGCAGTTTATCTGAAGTCTCAAACATTTGCAAAAGAAACTGGGCCCTGTACATAAAAAGAGTGGGTTGCCTTGACACTGTGACTGTGAAGAACAGACTCTGCCTTGGAGAAGGTAAGATTTATGAAAGAATAGCTGGAAATTACTCTTTTCAAGAAAACATCACCACTAACCTTCTAGTGACCTTTGTATTTTTCCTGCTCCACCTTCACAATACTCAGCAAGTAGAGCGTTATACAGCATAGGCTTTTCCAGGAATTTAGGAAGAAAGATTATTCCATTTCTCAGGGGCAATTCTCACTGCCAGAGAAGCCAACTGATAGATGGTCAGCCTTCCTTCTTTCCCTTATCAGTTTAGAAACTGTGCACACAGGCTTGGACCACGTGCAAGTTTCAGGCCAGTGCTGCATTTTGGCAAGCAGCTGTATGGGTACAGCAGAAGGAGCCTAGTGACAACCACTATTCACAGTAGGGAAACTCCACCTTACTTTCCCAGCCCATTTTCCCTGCCATTTGTGGTGGAGTGATTCTGTGGAGGGCAGACACCATTTTTATGGCAGATGCACGCAGCCACAGAAGACAAGATTCTGCTGAGCAGTAATGCTGCCTGGGGCTGTCTCCACCGTGAAAGTACTGTCAGATTCAAGAGCAAAGCATGCACAGAGAAGGATGATGGAGCTTTGGCTTGCATGTGGTCTGCCAGTCAAAGATCCCAAGAGCAAAACATTCAGCATTAAAGACGAAAACTCAAATGTGCCTTATATGGATCTTAGAGAAGCTCCCAGAGAAACCATTATCCTACAGGGTATGACTATTGAATTTTCTGTTTAGTTTTCCAGTTCCCGTCCCCTCGAAGTGAAGCCAGCAGCCACGCCTAGGTACTTCTCAGCAGCAGTGAGCAGACATGGGGCCTCTGGTTTTGGTGTCAGTGAGTAACTCTGGGAGAGGCTGCTGGAGTTCTGCTCCATACAGAAAGTCCATAGCTGTCAAGAACACAGCTGGTACAATCCCAATCACCAGTCTGGTTCCTGTCAAAGTTTAAATGACATCTTGACACATTCACACTGCACCACCAAAAATCAGACTGTGCACTCAGGCATTGCTGCAAGCCTTTGATCTGGGAAGAAAATGCATCCTTTCAAAAGGAGAGCTGCTCTCTTTTGGGGGCACTGTGAAGGTATCAAAGTAAGCTTATGATACGTTTCAAATGAAATAGATGCTATTCTGGAATGAGACTGAAGAACTGCCCAAGCAACAGAAATAACAGAACAGATCACACAATTAGTTAAAGTGAGAGCCCCCCAGAAGCCAGGGACACAGGCAGCTTCTTTCACCAAGTAGAAGTGTCAGAGGTATGCCAACACCACCACTCTGTAAGAATACAGTACACACAGTGCAGCCAGTGCTTCTGCTTCAAAGTGACCCCCAGTGACACTTTTTTGGTAAGAGTTTAAATTGTGGGAGGAGCTTATTTAGTTGCCAGTTAATCTACATTTTTAAATATAGAAGCCTGAACATTTATACTTCATTTAGTTAAACCTGCTGAGAATGCTTTATGATTACCCCAGTCTTATTAAGCCTTCTGAACAGTACAAACTTATTATGTGTCAAGCATCAGGAATTGTCCTGTAAGGACAAGGTTCTAGAACATGCGGTGCTGAAAAACACACCATTTTGTCTACTTATGCTTAGTAAATTTGATTAAAATCAGAAAGCATATTAATGTATATTTTATAACAACATTTTATAATGAGAAAACATGAAAAATCCATTACCAATATTTATTAAAATTAACCTTAGATAAAACTGTAAAAATAGTTGAATACTTACAGATTTGTAAGGGCTTAAGCAGGCATTTGTAAATAATTTTGTGATTCGACAGTTTGACAATGAAGGCATGGTAGCAGAGCCATTCTGCTGCCTCATAAGGGAACACGCCAGATGCACCTTTGTTACCTAAAGCAATCCCTAGAGATAGAACAGGAAAATAATGTCACTGAAAATGATGAGCATCACAAAGTATGTCTGATCTCTCCTCTCCTTCTACAAAACCACTTCAAGACTTTTTACTAAAGACCCATTCAGTCAACGATGTCTCTTATGCCAGCAGAAAACTAAAAACTAGAGCCTGAATCTCAGTCTTCAGAAAACTGAATTTAAGAAGAAAAATGGACTGTGATTCTTATAATACACTCCATATTTTTCATTCCTGATCTTTATCTAAAAATTACATTATCAGACTGCACATTCTAGATGCTTCATTTGTCTAAAAAAACCCCCCAAAACCAATTACTTCATCATCATTAACAACCTATACCTGCATTTTTTGCTTTCAGGATAGCATAGCAGCATGGAGCAGTCTCAGAGATGATCCTTAGGAAGAAATAAGGATTTTTTCTAACTTGCTGGTTGAACGGAAGTTGGAGAACACAGGCATGGAATCTGTTCACAAAAACCAGCCTATTTAATCAAAAGTCATTTGCAATTTCAAGTAAAACTATGATTATATACCTTAGCCACTATACAACATTCTAAAGCACTCAACAATCTTTAGCTGTATCAACACTGTTACCGTATGACACCTCTCCTATATATACACATTTCTGGAGGCGTCAGACACACAGGACATCTGTTTATAGGTTTTATGCTGAAAGAAGATCTTGAAGCCATCTGCCTTGGTAACAGAATTCTCTTCTGAGGAAAACAACTCTGTTATGTGCAGGGAGAAATAAACTACATATCATCACCAATTCCATATCACAGACCATGAGACCAGAGAACACCCACATGCAAGAGTTTAAGAGGAAATAAAAACAAAGCAAAATTCCACAACAAATTCTGTTCAGGTACACAGGAAAACAGAGTTTCAAATGACGTGGTGTTTCAGAGACCAGGATACCCCCATTTTGTGTATTTTGAAGCCAATTCTATAGAAATTATTTGTATCAAATGCTCCTTTACACCTCTTTGGAAATATGTTAAAATTGTGACCTTTTTCCCCTCTTTTTTTTTCTTCAGACTCTGGCATTATAATCCCGCTTATGTGAATATAGTTAATTACAATATTGACTTTTAATTATTCAACAATGTATAGACTTGTTAATTAAATCAGTGTATTGCAATCACTTTAAAAAATTTTGACATTTTCAAATATTTAAAGCTTCATTGGAGGTCTCTGGCTGAATGAACCTGACATGCAGCTGTAGAAAGTTTTTAAAATAACATATAAGGAGCATTGTTAGAATGTTACCCTAAAAGCATACAGAAGTAACTAAGTAATCATATCCAACATCAGAGAAAAACTGTAAGTCACTCACATAAAAATTTAAAAGTATGACACATCAGTGCTGTACTAGACAAACTCAATTACACTTCTTGGACAAAGAATATATCTTGGACAAAGAATACAGTTTGAATATAGACCAAGATGATTTTAAGAACAAAACTAAAATGTCACTTCCTAACAAGTATGACCCTAGCAAAAGATCTGTTAAAAAAATTTTAAAAATTACTTTCTGCTGCCAATCATTCAAAGTTTTCAGTGCACAGAGTTTAGTATTTTCTCTCAACCTGGTTATCAGTTTTAATTTCTTTCCCTTATCTTTGTTTAAAACATTCATTTCCTCTGCTGACCAAGACCAGCTCACAGACACCAAGATAATACCAGCTAAGGAGCAATCAAGACATTATCAGCAGGTAAGAAACTGCAGTTAACTTGGTAGAATGAAACCTCACTTTACCTAGTTATACTGGTCAAAGTTCTATATGAATTTAATAGATACAAAGTTCTAAATATAAACAGATTAATATTTAACTGGTCTAAATATAAAATGGTTAATAAGGCATACTCCTGTCATACTCCTGAAGCAAAACAAACTGGTTTTCTTGAAGCCACCTGTCAATACCAAGAGACACTGAAAATCTAATTAGTGAAATACCACTTAAAAACACACATCAATATAATCCTATATTCTAAATCTAACACTCTTACTTAAGAGGTGTTGAAACAAGAATAACTTGACTTGCTACTGATACTTACTACTGCACACATTACACATATATATACACTGCACATTTATATGGCACACTTATTTCTAACCCATAGCTCCTCCATGTGTCAAGAAAGAGTAATGAAATATTGACAGTTACTACAGAAGACAGTGGCTTACCTGTAAGCCTGAAGTAAAAATATCTTGTAGATGTTAATGAGAACTGTTCTAAGGCTGTTGATCTGGAACAGAATAAAAACAGAGCATTAAGAATATTTTAGTGTCATAATAGGATTTGTTGAAGATCTAGATAAAAAGTATTTTATGCTTAACTTCAAAAATTTCTTTTATGCAACTAAGTTAGCAGGCTCAGTTTTGGAAGACCCTACAATACAGTTAATGTCAACAGTCCCAAACGATGTGGATTACCTCTCAAAATAAACTCTTTATGTTAGAACTCAAAGCAGTTCTAATGCTCCTCATCACTAATCACAATTTTTCCAAACATACATTTTCATATTCTTACCTCTAAATCAAGAAATAAACAATGACATTTCAGTTTGAGGACTGCAATCAGTTTGTTTTTCATGTTTTTCCCAGCTGTTCTACATGAATTGAAGGAAAGACTTGATCTGATAGAAGTAAAGTTATAACTAGGAAAAAAAAAAAAAAGTAGTTTAACTCCATGGGCTAATAGACTATATTAAATTCTGTAAAGTAAGCCCCATTTAACTACTCATGTTCCAGAGATTCCTGCTAATCAACATGCCAGTAGCTAAAAGAAGGCCACAACTAAATGCAGTGTTGAAAAAAACTAGACACTATGACTTTAAGGGTATTATCTAAGGAACAACTTCAATATCTCAGGGCTGAATAACTCACCTTGCTTAAAAAAGCCAAACCAATAACCTTAAACACAAACTAAATGTATTTCTAAAACACATAGTCTAGCTGGAGCATTATTAATTACTCCAGGGACAATCAGGTTATAATTTATGATCCATGCAATGTTTTTAGTAGGATACACTGTTCTGTCCTGAATTCTATGCCACTTTGAGTTGTTTTGTGTAGAGAGTCAAGAAGTTCTCTCTCCCCTACACTACCATCTGAAGTGTACTCGAGGGAACACCTCTGATGTTGAAAGGATTACTAGTCACTCCAGTCTATACTAAATTAATCCCAATCTGTAGCAATCCCAATTCCTGCTTCTTTTGGGAAGGAACAAAAATAACAATTTCAAAACAATACATGTAGTTACATGACATCAGGTGCAATACAGTGCATAGTGGTGACAGAAACTGAACTGAGGTGATTGAGTAAACTTTTTCAGAACCATGTAGCCACATGTGGCATATGTCTTCTGGTCACCAGTGAGCTAGCCACATTTGATGGTGTTAATGGCATGCATATTCCACTAGCATGGAATGGAGAAAACAGCAAGCTGCTGTGTTTAGTTTACTGTATAAGAAGTTTAGATTACTGTATAAGTGTTTACATTACTGTACAAGAAACAGAATTGTAAAATATATTTTGCAGTTAATTCATTTCCACCATTCACAAGACACCCTTGTGCCTCCCACACTGTGTACAAGACACTATAAAGCTGACATTGGAGTTTACAACTATATTTACCTGGAGTAATCGCAGTAAACCTCAAGTGTCTGTATATCTAATAATAAACCACACCATGGGATCAAACGACAATTTGGTAGCTGTTTAAATTTGGAACATCCTGGCATATCATCAACAGGAAAATTCACGACTGTCTTATTCGGGTTTATTAAAAAGCCATACTCAGGAATACCTGTTGCTAGAGTCCTAGAACAGATATAAACAGTTAGTCTAACTTCTCCCACAAAAGCAAACAGGATCTTGCATAAAAGGTCAGAAATGAAAGAATAAAGGGAGCTGCAGCCAACTCTAGGTTAAAGAACACAGCTAGAAATAAACAAAAGTGAAGATATTAGAGGTAAATACATACATAAAATAAACTTTAGGATAATGGAGAAGAAATGTCACAGATTAATGCAAATTTCACAGATTAATGCAAATTAACCATTTCTGCCATGAAACATTTGAGACAAGCTGCATTAACCACACTCAGAAACCACTGAGATCATAATCACTGGAAAAAGATAAGGAGTTATTGCTTTTGAAAGTTAACTAAACAAAAGGAGAATCCAAATAATAGTAACCTCATTTATTTGATGAAAGGTTTGGAACTTTGTGGAGAAAGTTTTCCCTAAGGACGTTTTCATTGGCAGAATGCCTGCTGATTATCTACAACTATTGGATTAGTGGTGTCACAGACAAGTAGCAATTTGTCTTACTTGGCAATGTATTTATGGGCAGCCTTCATCCTTTTAAAGAGTGAGAGGAAGAGATAGGCTCTTCTTCTTGGGGTGTCATAGCTGTAATGCTGTCTCCTCAAAATTAATTTATTGAGTCCCCATAATGCAATACTACACTAGACAAAACTGTTACTACTCCATTAGTGGCACAGAGTCCATAGGATCTGTAAGCAGTTCTTGAAACTCTCACAGAAGAGGCTGCTTCTCTACAGAAAATTAATGCAGATGGCGCAGAAGTTGGTATAGAACAAAGATGCAGGTAACTTCAAAGGGCAAGTAGGACAATATCTGCAATGCTACTGCAAATGACATTGTGCTGAAAACATGTTATAAGGATTATTAGCTTCAGGCACCCCCAGCCTCTTAGTTCAGTTTATCACTTCCAGAAATGTAAACCTACAGATGCCTAGAAATTTCTTACTGTTCTGATAAGGAAATGAAGATAAATAAAGTCTTAAAAGCACATTATCTACTATTTCATACAATTTATACTCCAATCTGTACTTAATTTGATTCCTCCATCACCTTTCAGGTTCACAAGAGAGCTGCATCTTTCTGACTACTGAAAAGCATGATGCAACTGACTGCACTGCAGATCCTAAGCTTCAAAACCAGTCTATTAGATCCATTAAATTGGCTTTGGTATCAGCCAAAATCTCCTTGGACTGACTGTACACTCATACTCCATGGTAAGCAGGAACCTCTTTTGGGGTTCAATTTTAAAAGAAAAGGTAGTTCTGAAGCACTCTATAGAATTACTGGTTTAAAACTTCTGTGTGAACTGCATCATGGCTAGGTTTCGCGAACGAAGATGATGATGATGAACTGCATGCTGCCATGCTATTGGTATCTTCAGTTACTCACCACGGAATATGAATGATCAGAAAATTCTTAGCAATACTGGATCAGATAAAAGTTGCACCCTTTCCCAGGGAACAGAAAGTAGTAGCACAACTGCTCTATAAAAACATTTAAAGAATATAAATATCTTCAAAATTTGAGGGAAATTGGTCTTAAAAGACACCTGCCAGCTGCTTTGGTTACTAGTGCACTACTAATTTTTGCTAGAAGCTCCATCAAAGTCAGTAGGTAGGTCCCTAATTTAAACTTCAGCAGGAGTTCCCTAGCATCTGAGCTGCAACAGACTGTTAGTTAGCTATCAAGAATGCAGCTATTAGGATTCTTCCCAAGCACACGCTTACACCAAGTAAGGGCTCTAAAACAGCCCTTGGCTATTAACTCATAAAACAAATACGCCTGTATGTACAACATGTATAAAGACTAAAAAGAATTACGTAAAAGGTGTTAGTGCTAATTACTTTGAAGACTGTCTTCAATAGCATACCTTAGAAAAGTTCTTGCCCGCAATAAATGTGGTGTAACCAGCAAAAAGTCATCAATGAGACGTATTAGGACTCTGTAATCAAGAAGAAATCAATATTAGATTTTTTTAATATGTATTCCTTACAAATTTTTGTCATACTCTTCAGAGCAAAAATGTGCCCATTTTAATTCACAGGATAGTAGAGGCCAATATGATCTCCAAATCCAGACTCATGATGAAATTCTAAATTCTGTTTCTTTCCTAAATATAAATTAAAAAAAAAAAAAAAAAAAAAAAGGTAAAGGGACCGGCTACATGACACATGAAGGAATTTACAGCACACTTTTCCAAGGCACAATTTGCAATACCTTAATCTACAAGACAAGGAAAAGAGATGCAAGACCAGGTACATAAGCAGAAACCACATTCTCGATGGGCTCTAATTCTTTATCTTCATTTACCATATAATAACTTGTTTATAAAGCTATAACTTGAATGTAAAACAGACTGCCATCTACGACTGTAAAGGCTGGAATTTTCTTTTCCAACAGAATTAAGACCCCAAGCACACCCATATTTTTCTGATAAATCCTGCCTAGCAGATCACAGAAGCTCTGGAGATGATCTTGTAAAGTCTCCTCTTCAAAGCAAGAGTATTGTCATCACTATGATCAGATCAGCTGTGCCTTTGCCTAGCCAACAGCCACCATTATTCTTTTGACTTAAAAGGTAATTTTCAAAATCATTCAACATGCACCTAAGCAACATACTAAAATCTATTTTCCATAAAATCAGCTGCTACACTAGGGAGTGCATTCTTCTAAATCAGTTTCATAATTTCAGTTTCATAAACAATACCCTTTGAAAACAATAGACAACTGTTCAGACTCATCACAGCGTCCCAGAGCCTATAAGAACTCTACTAGTTTTGTAGGGATATGTTTAAAATTCTGAGATCTTACACTGCACAGTGAACCTCCCAAGGAGAGATACCAGACAGATGCACCTATCTGGAGTATTCCCACACAGTTCTCCGTTTTTCTTTTGTAGGACAGAATTCACAGCAATGAAGGGAGATATCTGAACAGACAGGTTTCAGGGTCCAGGCTCATGCCTAAATACCCTGATCTGGGATTTAGTTTTACCTCCAGTTCATATAGAGGGAAAAGGGACCCTAAAATTTTTAGAGATAATAAAGAGGTAAAGCTTTTATCAAACTAGCTTTCTATCAAGCTCCTAAGAAGCAAACACATGCAGGGCTTAAAGGCTGAGAAGATTTACCAAGAATCACACAGGGCTTCAAACAAGAACCAACATCCCTCACAAAAACTCTGCAATAACTACTTGATAAAGTGTTAAGATTTACACACAGTGGATTGGAAAACCCGCAGGCATAACCCTGGAATATCAGAAAGCCTGTAACAAACATCCTATCTTGTTTGAGGTCAAAAGACCACAGATGATGTGGGAATGAGCGTGAAAGAACCATAAACTTCTTAGATGTACAAAAGCAGATTGTCAGACTCTTCACAGCATCTCTAAATACAGTTCTCTTTGTAAGAATAATTCTCCTACCAAAGATATAGGAAAACTTCTTTTCTGCACTTTTCCTTCTAATCTTATGACACAAAATAACCACAGTTTCACTGAAGCTGCAGAGATGTTTGTGGGCACCACACTCCTAATGAAGGGTTGGAAATCCTTCAAATTCAAAATTAAACTTTGGAGAAAATGACTAATGCATTTACCATGTATTCTGCATTACTATAACAGAGCACAGAACAAAGCATCCCTACCCATCCTGCTGCACTCCACAGAGCAATTTGTTTTCCATGTCTCCATAGCATAAGCTGCAAAGTAAGGTTGACAAAATGGAGCCCTGCGGAATTCCACAGCACTGTAAGTAGTACCTAATAAAGAATAAAAGAAAACAAAAAATCAAAACATGCAACAAGATCACAACAGTCATTAAATATTTTTTATTTCAAGTATAATATATTTTATTTCAATAAGAAACACACTATATGTTTGCCAGTTAGCCTCACTTATATTTGTTTGTCCTTTCATCTAAGAATCTACATATAGATCCAGAAGTTTTAAGTTAAAGAGCAAAAAAACCCCAACTAATACACATATTCCTTTCATATTAACAAACTCTAGGAAACAACTATCATTAAACAAAAGAAATCTTAAAACTGATCTCAAACCACAATGTCTCCTTCAGCTGCAGGGATAGTCTTCATTTAAGCTTTTTAATTCTTCATGTTACATCTCACACAGCTTCAAAAGAAGTGTTCTTGTACAAGAAACAAAGTGCACTGGGCAGACCTTTCAAACTATAATGTATTTATTTTCAGTTACTGCTGAGGTGTTTATCCTTTGTTTATACTTGCACTGCATGACCAGGTCAAGGAAAATATTTTCATGGGGTTTTTGGTTTTGGTTTGTTTATTATGGTATTTCCTCCCCCCCCCAAATAAATAGCATCTTAATTTTAAAGAAATTTCTGATGGCTTAGCCCAATAGAGCACAATCTGGTTTTATACATCCCAGCTACAGTCTAAATCACATTTATTTCCTCATTTAGCTCCTCAGGCATGAAGCTATATTACTTCTAGTAAAGAAAAATCACTACATCTTGTGAAATGCTAACCTTTGTTATTTGTAACTATGTAAATCTCCCCGCTCCCTGCTTGAAAAGTTCTCTGAGGTTGTCAGTTGTCATTTTGCAAAGAAGCAAATCTTGATTTGTTTCTCAGAGCTTCAAAGACTTCATACAGACATAGCAGAGGAAGGTTCATTGATACTTCTACTTTGTTGCTGTGTATAACCCATAATAACACACAGAGTAATAGTAATGTATCAAATCTAGATATAATACTGAAGACAAAGTCCTCCAAGAACTTGTGCCTTTTTTTTTTTGCTGGCAGCAACAGAAGGGTTATGCCTCACAAAACCCAAGGGAATTATTTTGACAACACTTCTTTGAAATAGGGAGATGTTATAATGTCCATTTCAACATTACTACATGAATGGCTTGCTGAAGCTGAACAGAATGAAATGATGCAACTGGATATCAGAGCCACATACTACTTCTGAGCACTGATCTTACCTATGTTTTGAGTCATCTGCAAATTTTCCTAGCAGGAACTTTACTTTTTTACAGACCTTTGATAAATGTATTAAATAGTATTCAAAGATTCCTTCTAGGTGCACAGCTCAACAATCAGCATTTTTCTCAAAACATCAAGTGAATGTTGACTGTGATAGCTTTTTGAGAACCATCAGTTAAAGAGTCTATTCATTCACTAAACTTATGTGCAGTTTTGAGGTTTTTTTCTGACCAAGAGAGAATAAGCTACTTTAAAGGTGTAAACTCATTCCAGTACAAACAGTATTTTTCGTTACATAGCTTGACTGAATTCAAGTGCAAAGCTGGTTTTGTCAGACTGTGCTTTCTGTAAAACCATTCAACTTTCCTGAAACATACTGATATTGGTCAGTCATTCTTAAAGTCATGCCACATCAGCATTCTCATGACCCTCGCACAGTGAGTGTAAGCATCAGTGCCAGGAAAAACCTACAAATGCCCTTCTGTTTGCCTACTTGAAAGCTCTTCTCCCTCTCCCTCAGTCCTTTAAGTATTCTAAAATAAAGGTATTTTTTCAAGCACAAGAAGGTACTTGTTCTAATACACCTCACTCTGAATTTACAAACAAAGATCATGTAAGCAATTGCTTTCTAGACATGGTAGACATTTGCCATCTACAGGTGGCATTTTACCTACACGTAAAACGTAAGCACCAACACAAGAAGAAATCTGCATTGTTATCCTCTATACCATCTGATCCTTTAATCTGGAGTTGCCAAATTTTAATTCCTATTGTTAATGCCTTTTATTTCTATTGTAACTTGCCAAATAGCAAAACCATGCAGAAAAGGTTTAATTTTACACTACAAGGACATGACTAAACAAGGCTTTTGCATGATTGCCTTGATGTCACATTGCTTTGTCACCACTTGCTTTTTTTCACCACTATGGATCTCGACATTTTTAAGTATTTTCCTTTTGAATTACACTTAAAAGTTTTAGACGAAGAAGGTTACATATGTATGAAATAATGCATTCTGTGTATAGGTAACATCATCCACGTAGGAAAGAGAAATTTTATTCAGAATCAATTTGATTCCAAAATCTGCACTTTTTTTTTGAGCTTATTTCAAATTAACATGAAATAAAAATCTTTAAAAAATAGCTATAAAAAGTCTCCTGAGTCAATTAAAAGTATCCTTAATAGAAAACACAAACAAACCAAGCATGCTATACAAAGAAAAACTAACTTCTTTTTTACCTGTTTCCAATCTCCAGGACGTTGTTATGTATCATTTGAAGAAAAAAATTAAACAGGCTGGTACTCGTCTCATTAAAAGTTAAGCTCTAGAAATGGGACAAAATAAAACAAGATTTGAAACAAAAAATACAGTATAAACTTTGAAGATGCACAGAAATCTTAAAAAGAGTAGACTATAGCAGTTCAAACCCCTAAATATGAAAAACCATAAACCCAAGATCTGGATATATGTACTAAAAAGCTGCTCACATCTAACAAGTTAATTTTTTGTTGAGTGTTCTCTCTTTTGTTTTGCATTAGGAGAAATTGAATATAACATCTAAACCTACTTTTTAAAGTGCTGGCATATTATATTGGATTATTACAATCTATGAGATCTCACACCTTTGGTCAGTTTCTGTCCTGCAGGACAACTTCTGCAACTGTTGTGATTAAGTCAGGATTCTGTTGAGATTTCCCAAGTCTAGATACACTCACTTGCCAGTTCTGCTGCAAAACACCTACTTCGCCAGATATTACCAATGATTTTATGCATGACTGTCTGCCTAATACTTATGAAGCTTTTTGTGTTAAAAACAGTGGTTAAAATGAAAGTTTGAGACAACAGTGAGAAAATCCAGGAAGTCTAGAAGGACATTTTGCCAGATTTATTGCCTAGAGCACTCCTCCCACTGAACACTGAGAGCCTGTTATAAACATCAAAGCAGAGATGACAGAAAGCTTTCTACTAAAGGTGCTGGGTAACTAGAAGAGAAGTGGTGTCACTACATAATATGCACATTCAATCAAAAATCCCAATCTTCCTCTAATTCTTCTGTAGCTTTCTTTTTCAGTTGAAAAGAAACCTCACAATACTTACCTGCTCAACTACTATTGCATTTTGCAACGAGGCACTCTTCTGAAGCTGGGACACAAAACTCTTCATGTCTGGCATAAAATCCTTGAAAGTAGAAACCTGCATATTTGCATAAATTGTGAAGAAATAAACAACAAAAGCAATAGAAAATTCAGTAACAGATTTTTTTATTCAGTGAAGGTCAAAGGGCCAGTTAATTTAAAACAATGATTCTGCTGTTGTTAAAATGAAATGTCTCCCTCACACATCTCTATTTCCACAACACATTTATCTTTATTCTTACTATGAGTGAGTAAAAACTTTAAATAGTACATAGAAAAAAGAAGCTTTTCTACCTTTGGAAAATGTCAAACACTATTAAAAAAGAGTTTATATGAAGTATTCAAATTGCAACTAAAAAAAACCTAAAAACAGCTATAAATAAAAACTTTCTTTGGACCAAAATATATCTACAGCAAACAGAAGAAATCAGCAAGTCATACATGTCTCCTATAGAACTTCCTGGCTCTTCCACTTGCGGTAATCATAATCACAGCATAGCGCCGTATGCAGTAGACAGTTGTTTCCTCAGGTTTTAAGATTTGCGAAATCACTTCTATGAGTTTTTTGTGAGGAATGGTATCATAAGCCCTGGACACATCAGCCTGAAATACAAGAAATATCTTCCATTACATATTCATCGGTATAGCTGCAAATATTGTGGTAGCATAAAAAAAAGTAAATAAGCAAAGTTTTCATAGGAGGGAAATTATTACATTATTCAGTCCAAATTTGTGACTAAACAAAAACTCATTGCTTATCCGCAAAATTCTTCCCCACTCATCAATGAGTATTCCCTTATAAGGGATATCCAAACCATCAGTTTTAGCACAGTTCAGAAGAAGATACCATATACAACTTAAATCCAACACTGAACCCTCAATCATTTAAGTTAATTGCTGATATTTTTATATGTTTAAATATTTGAAGAAACTTGCCATATGATCATGGAGGTGATATCTTAGGCTTTTGGAAAGCTGCAAACCTACACATTTTATCTTTCCTAAACTTCATATTGCAATCCTACCTCTGCTTGCATTTGTCATAGTCAACACTGAAACTCTTCTAAAGAAGCAACAATCTTAGTATAATTATGTCAATTACATGATTCTTTGGCTTGAAAGATAACGAGACAATCACTGAAAGGATAGGATGACAACTAACATCTGAGAGACAACAGTGTCATTCCACTATAATATAGATAAATGTGAAATTTACATACATGTGTATACATTGCCCTACTTCAAAGCTATGAATTGAGCTCAAACACAAAATGTTGCCTGCTACACATAACAGAAAACTTAAATGTGAAGAAAAAACTCCTTCAAGTAGTGGGATACAACAAGCACTTATTCTTCCAAAGTGGGAGAAGGAAGAGTTGGAAAAAAACACCAGAAGTGTTAATTTTCAACAGAAACTAATGATACTGAGATGGAACGGACCAATTTTTTAAAAAACACTGAATTGATCCAAATACACATAGCAAGTTTTTTTCTGATTTTCATTTGGGATGATGGTTCAAAAAGCATATCCAAGCTTTTATCTTTGTTCTATTTTTATACCCAATGTATAAATGTAACTTAAAAAATCCAGTACATGTACAGAAGCAAGAGCTTCTACATGACAGAAAGATGGACATAAAAATATCCAAGTACAGGAAGTGGTACTGCAGGGACACCCATCCACAAAAAGCAACCAACGACCTACACTGAAAAACCAACCCGAGTCTTTGTTAGGTAAGCATGAAAGTTTATTTTGAAAAGGAAATAATTATGCAGTCAGATCACAGCTATGACAGTTGTAAAAGTATCTGCACAAGCTGGTTTTGAAAAACTAGTGTGAATATACATACCTTTACACAGTAGAAATGAGGAATTTCACCACCAGATTCAAGAACCTTCATAACAAACTGCTTCCATGTCTTGTAGATATCATCTTTCCCAAACACAGAAGAGCCTATAAAACTGGTATTTATAGTCCTTTCATAATTTAACACACTAAATAAATTTTTTAGTTGAGTGTTGTAATGTTGCATCTAAAGAGACCAAAGAGAATATCCTTAAATTATGTTGAAACATATTAAATTCTGTGAAATACAGAGATTTCATGTTTAGATGAAGTTTGAGGTTAAATTTATTTATTCACTAAATTATTTTGGTCAACAGAAGCTTTCAGAAAGCCTGAATATCACTGCAGCAACTATTTGGAAGTCATAAAACAGCCTTAGAGAATTTTTTTTTTTTTTGGTACAGTTAAATCCTATGGAAAATGTTTTTTGTTTCTGTATTTGAGTCTTGGAAATCAACAGTTACAGAAATAAACAGATGAACACCACCAAATAAAACTGACACTGTTTTGAAGGTAATTTCTAAAATATCATTCATTCTCTCTGCTGGAGGTAACGACTGCAACAAGAATAGCAAAAAGAACATGTGCCCTGAGACTTTATGCTAACTCCAGCTGCATCATCAGCTGAGCCACTGGAGGTACTTTATACACGTACGATAGCAAAGATTAAATAGATTATTACGTGCACTGCATGTTCTGTTTCTGTTCCCACACTGGAGTTATTCTCAGCTTCCTTCCTATCTCCCTTACTGTGCTCAATCCAGCTTCCTTCCCCTTCTTAGACCTTCTTCTGTAACACACCCAGTTCATCACTGATCAGCTCCCTGGGTTGATCTGGCTCCACAGACAACTAGTCAATCAACACACAGAATCAGTATTCAGGTAAATCTCAACAAGCCAGACGCATCCATCCCAAACAAAATGGGGTTACTTGACAAGCCATGCCATTCTGTTACACTCATTTCCGTAAGACAGGCTTGCAAACAGAAGTATATGATTTTGGAACAGAAGGCTAATGGTAACTAAGCACTGGGAAGGGAGAAGTTAAGTTGTAACAGACCAATTCAGTCTTTCTGATTAGAATGTTCCAGTTGACCACATCAAAACTAGTTTATGTAACAAAAACCCTTACTCAGTTTATTAGTTGCCTACATTAAAAGCACATAAAACAATAAAGAAAATAAAAACCTTCTTTTCTCTGCTTTCTCTGCTGAACGCTCGTGCTTCAACAACACCGCTCACTTTTACTATGGGTCTTAACCCATTTAGTTTGGGAATAAACCGGAGCTTTGATGCCATAAGAACATATTTTTTTTGACGGACAGTTTCAATCTCCTTTGAAGACAAAGGTCGTAGATGTACTCTGGCAAAATGGTTTCTGAAATACAAATACACCCTTAGTGTAAGCAGTGGGAAAGGCGGTAAGTTAAAGCATGCAATGCCTTTATGATAACTGAAGTCAAATATTTTTCTAAGATAATACAAATACTAACCTCTGCAGAAAGTGACACGGAAATCCAGGTTTCAGAGCAATTTTACAGTATCTTAATGACAGTGTAATACAATAAGAAGGGAATACACATTTCTGCTTGATGCAAATAAAACCCTCTCTTAGTTAACACAAATTAACACATATTTAAGCACAGATTAGCTGAATATATTTGAACATTATGAAAAATGCTTTATGCAAAAAGTAGGATCCTGTATATTTCTGATGGTTTCAGAAGTTTGAAAGACATTAACAAAGTTGAACAGAACCTTCTGAAAATTATGTTAAGAAAGCTCCAAAGAAAGACTTAAGCACTGTGATGGGCTGTTCCACTCCTAACACTTAGGGGACCTACTACTATTTATTAAAAGTTATAGTTAACTGAGATGCTAGGATACACACACAACATAAGGGCATTTAGGTATCCAGGACTGACCTGATGAGCAGGTGTCAGCTGAAGTGAAAAGCAGAAAATAATAAAAAACCAAAGGCTCCTAAGTCACAGTTCTGGGAAACGTGTTTCCCCCTCAAACACCTCCTCAGGATTTATGGTTCGGTGTAGCTTAGCACAAATCAATACTTTCCCATACAATGAGTCAGGAAAAGGCAGTGGAGCAAAAGCCCTTGCTTTTACTTACGATGCAGCATTAAAGTACCCCACTTGCAACATAAAAGACCTGGATCAATCTCCTGCACTGCTTGTATTGTTCAGAAGGGCAAAATGTGCCCTGCTTAAAAAACCTTACAGTCTAATGGTTATGGTACTCCGCTGGGAAGCAAACCTAGGCAATTCAAGTCCCTGCAAAAGAGGAAACGTGAATCTAAACTTGCGTGAAGATTTCTCACATCCCTCACTGGGATGGCTAGCAAAAGGAGGCCACACTACCACAAAAGGCTGTCAGTGGATGGTGGAAACCTGTTAAGCATGCACTGGGAGACACCCAAGAAGGCAAGGATGCAGGTAAGAGAGACACACAAATAGTTTGCATATTTCTGTATGCCTTCATATCCCAACACAACTCACATACAAGCTAACGATCCACTTGCTTGGGATTGTTGGGATCTGAGGTACACAAACCCGGGCAGGCAAGTTAAGTTATTACTGAGAAGGAGTTTTGAGGATTTATATTCCAACTTTGGAATTAAATTCCTGGTACAGATGCTGCCCAAAGTAAAGCAGAAAGAACTGGTGACTGCTTCTCCACAGACAGAGATCAATATTTTTTATAGAATTACATTCTTTCCTAAACACATAAAACTTCATCCTCTACTGCAGTATTAGGTAGATCACCAAGACAAATCAAGTGACTCCAGTTCAGTAGAAAAAAACTGAATTATCAAATCTCCATCCCATCCCTTTGTAGCTCACATTCAAGAAGGGAGGGGAAAAGATTCACAACCAACCTCAATCAGTATATAAAAAAAGCAAAGACATCCTTTGAAACTGAAAACAAAGACCTCACTACTACCTCTGGCCAGCTGTAGAACTGCATGTAATTTTGCCTTCAGCAATGTTCATTGCTTATTTCACGGCATCTATAGCATTGCTAATTATTTTGATTGTGTGCTGTTGTAGCAGCCACTGAACCATGCTGCTCTCACCAGCACACTCACAATGCTGTTAAGCACGGGAACCTGGAGGAAGCTGAGTGGATGGTCCTTCTGTCTTTTGACATCCCACTGCAACGCGATGGGTGAGACTCAGAATTTCGGCAGCATTTTAAATCCTCAGCAGCCACTGTATATGGCAAAGGCAGGTAGAGCATGAGCCTTAAAACACATGCTGTCACAACAGTACTGCGCTTACTATTTTTAAAACATAATTTTACATTCTGCAGGCCATGGAACTTGAAGCAACCTTATCATGAAATATTTTTTTCTTAGTAAATACTGTTCTTACTTTGGGGTATGAAGTTTGGTATAGCTTCAAAAATCAACAAAAAGTTATCTGTGTGCAATGACCTGCACATTCACACCACCAATGCAGCAAGGCAAACAGAGATCCAGGTCCCCTGTCAGAACCACCGCCTGTATCCTTGAGAGGGATTCTGCACAGGATGATCTACTCATACGGACAGTCCTTCAGGAGGAGGATTTACTCCCTAATGACAATGCAGTGCAAGGATAAGCTCACAAGTAAGGTCCAGGTCCACTCAGTCCATGCTTGTTCCATTCATTCTCTTCTTCCAAAGGAGGATGCAGAAGAAATGGAAAGGAATCAATAGCTACAAATGCCTTCCTGCAAACCAGCTCAGAACAATTGCTTTGAGCAGCTCCAGCTGAGGAGAACCAGAATAATCACAGAACAGAAATTAGTGAACAACTGAGGCCACAAGATACTCCTCCAGGGAAGACGGAAGCAGCTCAACAGCCTTTGGCACTGATTCACCAACAGTGCCTGAAAACACTGGCTGGTTTCAAGAGGACAGTGCTTGAACAGCATCAATATGGCCAAGGCAGCCATAAACACCTGTTTCCCAATATCTGTAACCCCCAATTTCTCTCCTCCCATGTGAAGTAGGCAGCTGACCACCTGTATGAATGCAGTAAACTGAACCACTGGCAGATATCACACTGCACTACACATTCGAAAAAGCAGTGCTGAAAGCCCTGTCAGTGAAGCTTAAGTGCAGCTGTTGGGATCAGACTACAAGTCCTCATAAACTATGTATCCTGTAGCCAACAGCAAACATCCTGTTCTTAGAACACGCCTTTGGCAAGCACACAGCAGCACATCCTTGGAATGTTTCTCCAGCTGCAGTTCAGGGACCTCCCAAGCCAAAGGTGAGAAGGAGCTTCCTTTATGGTGGCGAAATGTTCAGGGAGAAAATTAGAAGAAACAAGATGAGGCTATATTAAGGTCCTTGAAGTGCAAAGCACCTTGGGTTTTTATGAGAAACAGGGACGAGGGACTAAAGAGCTAAACTCCAAGTTACTTGTTTTCTTTAAATCACATACCCCACTAAAACCAGCAGTATTTCTATTATGTAAAAATTACTTGATCGTACTTCATGTCAAAAAGTAGCCTTTAAGTATATTACACCTGCATAAAACATTAATTGCAACACTAAGGCTGTTAGTTTGACGATAAGACAAACAGAATGTGTGGGACTGAAAATTACATTCTACTACTACTACTTAAAGTGCATAATCTGTGCTGCAACTGCAAACAAGATTGAGGCCCCATTATGTGTTAACATATATGCAAAGAGCTGCATTGGAGATATCAGTGCTGAAATCAGGGAGTGGAGGGGCAGGAGGGGAAAAAATCACACATATAACATTGTAGACCAATAGACCACTGCAAAAGCAAAACATTCACCATAAAGAACAGCCAGAAAAACACAAGACATCAAGTATGCTCATTTTTCAGTTCCAAAGCTCTCTGAGACACCAACATTTTATAATGAAAACCTGAAAGATGTGAACTATGTAGATGGGTGCACAATCCTGTTCATTAAAATTGCCTTCAGGTGTTTCCTATTTTCTCACTTAATTGCTTAAAACTTTACCTTAAATAATGCCCTAACTTAAATACACACATGCATTTTAAAGACCAAAAACCAGCATGGAATTCCACAGCTGCACTAAAAAAGTAGCTCTGGCTTCTAAATCCCTTAAAAAAAACCCACCCCTAAAATCACAAGGCTACTGTCTGAATTTTATGAGTAGAGTATTACAGGATTTCAGCAGATGTTTGGTTTTGTTGTTTTTAATTTAAGGCAGTTGAAGCAAATTGAGTACTTTTAAAATGAACTTTCACAAGGATACTCTGGGATTCTATCACTATGCTTCACTCATTGCTAAAAGGTGTAAAAAATTTACTTATCAAAAAACAAAAACCTCTTCATAATGGATTTTATTATTGCAAAAGTTTCTCCTACCAAAGAATTCTAAATTTGCATCAATTTTCCCACTTAATATATTTCTGAAATTGCAAATTGTGCATGCTACAATGACAGGTTGAATTTTCTTTTGGGAAATTAGGCAAATAAAAGGAGGACAAACGGGCAACAAATTAAAGCAGAAATATAACTTTGCACTACAAAACACAGTATTTCTACATATTCCATTAATATTTAATTAGTTTTCTTGTGTTACCTAATTCCAATGTTCTGTAACTTGCCCCAAATGAACTTTCGGTAGTAGAAAAGCATGTTTTTCTGGAACATGGTCTCGGTGATATAGAAAAATGATCTGAGCAACTCAACAATATAGGTATCCATCAGCCAGTATAGGAATTTGGCCAGAAGTTCTTCACGGAAACAATGTTCATCGGCAGGAACAAAGTGATCACCTTCAATAAACAATTCAAAGGTAGTTATAGTAATTATCAACTATTTGTATGAGCAAAGAAACAGAACATACAAAAAACCCCCACACAACATTACTTCCTTAGCTTGAGGTCAGCTGAAAGAAAAGAAGCAAGTATAAACAATTACACAGCTGCCACTCCAAATCTGCACCGGTACTAACGTGACTGACGAAAGCTTAAAGTACAAACACAGAAACTAATCTGCAGTGACAAACTTACACAGAGAATACAAACACATGCCATTAGTAGCCCAAAGACTTCCTTTCTTCCCCCAACATTGATTGGGCAAGACCTTTAATGCACAGTGGCAAGATTATTGTAAAAGGAAAGGTAAAATAAAAAGAAACAAATCTACTAAAACATAAAATATTTTTTTTTTTAAAAAGGAAGCAAAAGGCTGAAAAGTAAAAACAGTAAAAAAAGAACAAAATTAAACTGGGATGATTTGGGGATGAGAATGACATTCAGATTTCCCAACTCCCTGAAAACTAATTTCAGGGTTAGGCTTTATTTCAGACATCCTATATAAAACCTTTTGCTGCAGTCAAAGAAAAAAAATTCAAATCACCCCAAGTCCATCTGCACTTCCTATACGTAGATGGGAAAATAATTATGAACACAGAACATTCCTAACTACCATCAAATTTAAGGCCACACAGATCTGTAATGATATTTAAATATGGATGAGCAGGGAATAAAATGCAGGGCTACAATAATGATTTTTTTGCCAACTTCCAATCATAATTTTTCTGATTAAATTTAACCAGTAGAATTTAGCAAAAGACAACAGGACATTTAAAGAAACTGTACAGAAATACTAGTTTAGCTGCATAGCACAAATCATGATTATGGCACAAATGAGTTAAGAACAGCTTAATTTTGACATAACAGAGCTGAAGCTTAACAGCGAAATTTATAAAATGGAAATAAATATCCAGTTCTCTACCTTGTTTAGTTTTTGTGTGCTTCAGGGCAGACATTTTCATGTATTTACAGCACCTAAGAAACAACTACCATAAAGAGTATTCACTTCAGCAGAAGCCAAGTAACACCAACAAAAAATGTCCAATGACTGTCAGAAAACTCTTTAACTGAAGAGTTGCAATGTGCAGTTGTAATATGCAAATTAAATACGGATGCTGTTCTGGAACTAGTACCTCTTCTGGAACTAGATTATTTGTTTTCTAAGTTCCCGACAACAGATGTAAATGATGACTACAATTCAGGGACCTGACAAGCAACCACTACTACTGCGTTTGGAGGAAAAAAAAACCACCTACAGTGCAGCAAAGCAATTAAATGCGTGTTTAAACTTCCATCACAATGGAGTTGTGAATCACAATCAAAATTCAAATCAAGCTTATGTGTTGCTTTACCTGTAATACAGCCAGAGAAAGAGAGTGTTACATTTTTTAAAGATAAGATGTCCCAAATGACTATGAACCACGTGTATATTTTGGGATAAAACCTAGTTAAAATATTTAACTCCTCAGCATTTTGAAAGGCATGTTTTTGAACCATAGTTTCTAAATCAAGAAACAATGTATTTCCAAGATTTAAGAGTTTCTTATTAAAGTGTAACTTCCCCTACTTTTGACATCAGTTCTCAAACATCAGTTTTAAATCTGCCTCTGACACTACAAAGAACCTGTAGTAATTTTAGCACTTGCTACACCTTTTAACAAAGGAATACCATTTTCAGCTCTCATTACTGTAGGATCCAAGTACAATACCAGCTAAGAATAAATACTGCAAACATACCAGTTAAGGAAGTGCAATCCACATTTTATATGTGGAGAACAGAAGCACAGCAAAATGAAAATATGCATTAGATCCTACAGCAGTCAACCACAGAACCACGGCTTCAGCCTAGATTTAAATCCTAGGATAGTGTCTGAAGAACAAACCTGAGGGAAGGAAGATTTACCTGTCATCTGAAAAGAGGACTAAACAGAAATGGATTCACACAGAATTTGGAGCACTCATCTGATGCCCTCATGAAAGCTCTTAGCCAGGGACCACTCAGTGAGATGACTCCTGCACCACCAAGCACCCAGCCTGAAGCAGTGCTCAGTAAGGGTCTCTTGATCCTAGAGAAGGGCTCTAGAAGGTGACAGATGGTGACAGGCCTTTTTACAAGGGCATGCAGTGATAGAACAGGGGGCAATGGTTTTAAACTGAAAGAGAGTAGGTTTAGATTAGATGTTAGGAAGAAATTCTTCATTCTGAGAGTGATGAAGCACTGGAACAGGTTGTCCAGAGAAGTTGTGGACATCCCATTGCTGGAAGTGTTCAAAGCCAGGCTGTATGGGGTTCTAAGCAACCTGGTCTACTAGAAGGTGTCCCTGCCCACAGAGGGGGTTGGAACAAGATGATCTTTAAGGTCACTGCCAACCCAAACTATTCTATGACTCTATCTGGGCAACCCCTGTATTGAATGGGTCCCATATTCACATCTTTCTCACAGGGTTGATGTGAGGGGAATAGAAAAATCCTGTTTTTTCCCCTCCCATAGCAGAGAAACACATGCCACTGCAACTGTCTTGATCTGCTTTTTAGTTCTTTCTGAAGGCTTACATTGACAAACAGGTAGACTGCATTTATTCCTTACATGCTTAGGTCATACTTCAATGGATTTTCATTTACTGCAATTTGGATGGTAGGAGTGGATGGGAAGGAGTTTTGGTTTGCTTTTTGTTTGACTCAGGTTCTGAATTCATGTTTATGAAGACATCATTCTATTAAACACAAAAAGCATGAATGGAAACAACTTTTGGAAGGAAAATAGGCTTATGTGTTGTTCCACCATCACTTACAAACATTACTAGGTTTGCTCTCAGCAATTGTTATTATCAGTGAACTCAGCAATTTTGACTCCATATTCAATATCCTCCCCTTCCCACCTTAAACACAACCACGAGTCATCTGACCGCCCCACCACTTGGTTCTTTACTATAAGAAGTACCTTTGCCTAGACGAAGCCACATGCAGTCATTCACTCTCATCTTCCACATCAACTCCTGCAACGAAAGCTTAACAAACCTCCCCCTGGAAATCAATGCTTTGACATTTTTTAGGAACTGGCACTTGTTATGGTTTGAGCCCCAAAGCTCAGCAGGGATGACCTTCTCCAGGCATTCCCTCACAAACATGTACACCTGCCAGTGGCTGCTGTGCTGCTTGAGGAGCTCCCCGAGCGCTGAATCACACACCTCTCCTGGGTTTTGCTCCTCACTACGCAACTCTCCACACACAGATTTTGCAAGAGGGGCAGGTAAGTTGTCTGACACAACAGTGTGACCAGATTCACATCTGCTGCTTGTCACACATTTAGTACGCTCTGTCCCAGACTGTCCTGCTTGCTCATGAACCTCTGCCTGACGAGGCATATTGGTTTTCCTCATACTGTCAGATATGGAAACGGGGCAATTTTTTTTCAAGAGAGCTAAGTAAGGACACTTTCCATGGTTCTCTACCAGTTTCTGAAATATATGTCTCATTTGCCAGTAGCGTTTGGGCAACCTCTTCTTTCTCCAGCTGCGACGTGGCAGACTTTGGTTACGCCTTTGCTCCAACGGATTTTGGCTTAAGAATATAGTTTCTATAAGCCTTCTTCCGCCTGTCTGACAGCCCTGCAAGCGATTCAGTGAAAATGACTTAGGAAAACATTCTTGGAAACTCCTGCGAGAATACAGAAGAGACTTCCTGTCAATGTACACAGCAGAACGCAGGAGTCTCTCTGGTAACTTCTTTGCCAAATCATGTGGGGGACTTTCTCGCCTTCTGCATTTTGAAGAATTACCCTCCACAGGCTTGATTTGTACAGAATTCAACTGAGGTTCACACATATGCATCTCTACTCCTTTCCTACAGGATTCTGCTTGCATTTCAGTGCTGGACTTTAAAGGTTTTTTACTCTGAACTCCTTGCAGAAGAGAGCTTTCACCTGCCACAAACTTCTTCCTGTCACAAGACGTGTGAACTAAAGAAGGACCAGACACAGCACTATTACTTCTTTGAGAAATGTGGTTATTTTTAATGAGGCTTTCAGGATGTGATGCTACATACCCAGTTTCATATCTCTTGGAACTACTTCGGTTTACATGATGAGTAAGATTACAAGCCTTTTCCTCTCTCACTTTCTCCTCCACTTTTGCTCTCTTCGCTGGAATTTCAAGCTGTTCCATGTGAAGCTTCCTTTTTAGAGATGGTGCTGTAAATGACAAACATAAACTGTAGCTATTAGTTTTTTCCAGATGTTCAGTAACCATTCTGATCTGTTTGCTTGCTTTAGAAACAGCTTTTGCAGAATACTGGTAACTGGAAACTAAGCTTTGTATCTTGCTGGTTTTTTTATTCCTCACGCTGGAGACATGATCTTCAAGTCTTTGTCTGCATTGCCACCTATGTGACTTTGAAAGATATTTTCTATGAAAATCAAGTCTTTTCTGCACATAATCAAGCAACCTATTACACTTATGCTTTGAGAATCTTTGTTTAACAAATACTGGGAATGAGTCTACATTTTGTGAGATAAGTTCATAAACCGGTTGCCCACAAACTTGGTAACAATTACTAGGGGGAACCAGCATAAAGATTGCACAGTGTTCTAATAAATACATCATCACATCATCCCCTATCCTGCTCAACAGTGTTTCCCAGAAGACACTCATACGAAGAGTTTCTGTGGAAGTATTGGGCAGGTAGCTGTATACATTTGATAATGGTATGACGTAGAACTGAGAACTGTTTTCATCCAGTAAGGAGTATCCATATGAAAGCACATTCTTCTTTCCTTTTTTACAAAGTCTCTGCAGAACTCTTGCGATGACTTCATTCTGACTAGATAACTGAAGAAACAAAGAAAAATTAGCTTTTTTTCACCGAGACTTCCATAAACCACAACATACCCTTTAAATAAAAAGACATGCAAGACACACAGCCCTAGACATAAGCTGTCAAAGCAGTACTAGTGATTCCCAAGTGCCATACAAAAAAAGAAAGACTCTTCAAGCGTACCACAAGGTGTTTACATGTAGTAACGTAAGCCTACGACTTTAAGGAAGTCTTTTTAATGTCTGGCCTTTTGATCCTGGTTTTCATGCCCAGGAAAAACCCTACACTACTCCCCCTGGCTCCCTCGGCAACCCGGACTCCAAGGCCTTCAGGTCACCGTGCCCGTAAATACGCGCTCCTAGATCCAAGTTTGTAGGCACGCGTTCGTGGATACGTGCTCGCGCAGGCTCCAACCTCCAGGGAACTAACGCTCATTCTCTTGAGGCCTCCCTTTCCTTTTATGTAAAGAAAAGTTCTACTAAACAACTCCGTACGCAGTTCTAAAACCCACTGAACAAGCCCGCGAAGGCCGCGTCCTACCATAGCACGGCTCTGCTCGCGCACGCGGCAGCGCCGAGAGAAAAGCAGCCTTTCCTCTCTGAAAGGTTCCCTCTGCTTAAACGCCGACCCGCAACCCTTTCTGCCCCGCTCTCCTCTCACCTCCCAAGAGCAGGTAAGGAGAGCGGCACTTTCCCTTTCCAGCCGCTCCCCGGCCACCCTCGGTTTGTTCACCCCGACCCCGCAGCGGAAGCGGGGAGGCAGGGGAGCCCCATGCGTGCAGACCTGTCGTGCTCTCCACCCGCTAGCGCATGAACTTTGCTCGCCCACCCCCCCGAGAAGGGGAAGGGCGGTGATCCCCCACCGCTCGCCGCTGGCTCGGGCCGGCAGCGGCGGAGGCTGTGCGGGAGCAGGCGAGGCCCGGCGGGCAGCGGCCACGAGGAACCAGGGGCCGCCGCCGCCGCCGCGCTCACATGGAGGGCAGGAAGCGGCCCCCCGGTCAAGCCCCCGCCGCCGCCCGGGCCCCCGGCAGCGCTCTCGCCGCCCGGCGAGGGCTGAGCTGCCGCGGCCGCCCCTCGCCCCCGGGCTCCTTCCTACCTGCTGGAAGGTGAAGGGCCGGGGGATGGGGCGGGCGCCGCGGGGGACGCACACCAGGAACTGCTCCACGAAGGTGCGGTAGCAGGGGGCGTCGTCGCCCCGCAACACCTCGGCGTCCCCAGCGCCGCTCTCCCCCAGCCGCTGGATGAAGGTCTCCAGCGAGGTGGCCTCGGCGTACCAGCCGCGCAGCGCGGACACCACGGCCGCGAAGGGCTCCGCGCCCGCCATGTTGCGGCCAAGGAGCACGCGGGGTCACCGGGGGCGGCCGGGCGGTGCTGCTCCCGCCCCGACCCCTGCGCTCCGCCACCGCGCCGCCGGGCAACAGGGAGCTGCCGCTTAACGAATAAACAAACAAACGAATTAAAGTATTAACGGAAAGGGGAAAAACGATTAAATAGATTGGAAAAAACGCCCTCGCACACCCGCCCCGCCCGCCCCGCGCGCCCCCAGCGTGGTCGAGGAGGGGCGGTGGCCGCGCAGGGCGGGTCGAGGCGGGGCGGGGCGGGGCGGGGCGGGCCGAGAGGCCGCTGTCCAGCTCTGGCGCTCGGGAACGATGCGCTTGGGTTCCCCTCCAAGTTTTCTTGTTTGTATTGTTTTGGTTTTGTGGGTTTTTTTGTGTGTGGTTTGCTTTTTTTTTTTTTTTTTTCCAGGATCATCACTCCGTTGAGGATCTGTCTGAAAATGGGAGCCCCTGTAGGAGAGGTTATGGTGGAGATGAACACAGTAAACCCTGAAAATACCCAACTGAGCTGCTCCTGAGTTTCTCGCCAGACTCATGAATTAAGAAGCCAAATCACTTGTGGTAGTGTGTAACCTACTACTCAGAAGTTTTCTTAGCATCTGAAGACTTCGTGGTAGAAAACTTGATGCCAGACTGTGAGAGGGACTGCAATGGAATTCTGGGGACTGCAATAGAATATCAGGTCTGCATCCTGATATTTATCCCAGGTGAATTAGTAGAAATCGCAGAATCAAAGAATGGTTTCAGTTGGAAGGGGCCTTAAAGTTCCAACTCCTCTGCCATGGACAGGGACAATATCTGTGAAATATCTGTGAAATAGTAGAATACAGCATTAGTAGATGCTGGGAGAAACACAAGTTGCTTAGTCAACATTGCTCCTGTAAAAGGGAGTCCTGCCTTTGAATTCTGTCAAGTGTTGGAAAAACATGAAAATTATGGTCATCTGGTGGATATATGCTACTTAAATTTCCAAAAACCTCTGCAAGGAAATTTTATCAATATTAATAATAATAATAATAAACTAAAATAGAAGGTGCTGGTACAGATATATTATTTTTAAAACATAAAAGACAGAAGTAGAGATAAATCATAGAATCATAGAATGATGTGGGTTAAAAGGGCACCTAAAGATCACCTAGTTTCAATCCCATTGCCATGGGCACGGATGCCACCCACTAGATCAGATTGCACAAGGTCCCACGCAACCTGACCTTAATCATCAATTCTTTCAAATGAGGAAGATCTGTACCAGAGTTCCCCATTAGTCTGCACTGTGTAACTTCCATAAATGATCCAGAAGTGCCATAAATAAGTAGTAAGTAGCAAGATTTGCTGATGGGATGAAGTTATTTAAAGCAGCAAGGACACAAGCAGAGTAGAAAATTGCAGAAGAATTTTACAAGACTGTGTGATTGAGCAATTACAAGGCAGATGAAATTTAATGCTGATAAAACAAGTATGGCACAGAGGTGAAATATGTTCCTAGCTTCATGTATAACATGATGAGTTTTGAGCCAATTAGTACTACTCAGAAGTGAGACCCCAAGTTTTCATGACCTAAATAGACACTGCTCAGCAGCAGTCAAAAAAGAAAACTGAAAGTTAGGAATGATTGAGGAAGGACTAAAGAGGGCATCATTATGCCATTGCATAAATTCACGGTTTGCCTACACCTTGAGTGCAGTTCTGGTCTCTGCATCTTGAAAAGGATGAACTAGAATCAGAAAAAGTGGATGGCCAAATGTATGGAACATGGTAGGGTGGAACTGGAAAAGGGATAAGTTGGTGGGGAAAGGCAAATGCTGCATGCCATGATCCACCTCCTGATGCAGCTGGGTATGTGCCCTGGGGCCTGGCAGTCTTACAGGCTGCTTAAAGCATGTTGCAAAGGCGTGGATCACCAAGTTTCTCTCCAAGTTCAACTCTCCTCTTCCATCTGCTCTGTCCTGCTGATCTCTCACATGCAGTCATAACAAAAGAAAGGGACTCTAGTTCCCAAGACAGGTCTGCTGGTAAGGATGCGCTCCTGGTCCAGGGACTGTAGGCACTAAAGATTAAGAACAGAGAAGGGTGCGGCACGACACACGGCATGAATTAAAAAAATGCAGGACCTAAAGTAAATGTTTGAGCAAGCTGGAGTTAGTGCTCTGCCACAGATGGTGGGGTGACTGTCTTCTAGCTAGGCTACATAGTTGGGTTTCTCTGAGTATTCTGAAGGAATATAACTGAATTCTCTCCTTCCCAAAAATCAGAGAGTATCACATCTTTGAGAGGAATCAACTAACAGCTCCCATTGTGAAAAAGATTTTTTTTTAGGTGTGTCACTAGGTGAAAGTTTTGCCTCACCATATATGGGTAATTGACGAAAGGAGAAAGAAATGCAGCATTACCCTGCAGAAGCTGCTTGGTCTCTGCCACCTGCCAGGAGCGCTACCAAAAAAATTGACTGCTTATCGTTACATTTACATGTGTGGAGTAAATGCTGTACAAGTGCTCTGAGTATACTTAGCTCATGTTTGTGACTCATTGTGCCAGAAAGCAGAAGTGTGGCTCCTCAACAGCCCAGTGTAAAACAATTCCTACCCGTGACAGCAGGACAGGAGAGCCTGCGTGCACTAACCCATAGCAGTGTCCAGAAATGGTCCAGTGATAGAAAAGCTCTGCATGTTGAAGAATCTGATTCTGCTTCTATAAACAAGCCACTTTTCTTGGCATTTACTCTTGGTCTTGGTGATTCTGTGTTACTGTTGCTCCTCACAGATGGTCCATTCTGATAAGAAATTTTCAGCTTGGCTCATAAAAAGAGTCAGTAGATGGGAACTTCATTAGAGAAGGGAGTATCCTTTCACTTCTCTGCTGGGTCCTGCAGAGCTCTGCCCCAGTACTGTGATGCCACAATACAGTCCCAAGAAAGAACTATGGAACTACATTTAACCTTCAGAAAAGATGCTGGGGAAGATTAATAGGAAAAGAGGCAAAATATATAAGCCTGATGGTAGCTGAATGTAAGACCATTACCTTTAGTTGGTTAAATCTTCAGCAGAATGAAATATGTGTCTTGTGTATGAACTAAACTAGCCTTTGTCACTGGAAGACTTTCAAATAATGTGCTTCCTTTAGAAATGCAGATGTCAGCACTTTTCTCAGCTTTTTTTTTTTTTTTAATTTTGCGTGTGTGTGTGTGTTTTATTATTTTGTTTTTGTTTAGTTTGTTGGTTCCCCCCCGCTTCCTCAGCAAAGACTGGAAATTACTGTAGCTAATTAGCAAGAGAAGAACACAATTCTTTCTGAGTTTCTGGGAAAGAATATCAGAACGTTTAAGTGACTTGTTTGGCACTCCAGCTATAGGTATTTATAATTAATCATGTATGTAAAAACACAGCATAACCAAGGAACTGTCATTTTTTCCCCTCTCCTCTTTAGGCTGAATGCATTTCAAGTTTGAAGTGACAGATCAAAGACAGCAGTGGTGAATGACATGAATGCTCTCAGAGCCTTGTATCTTCAATTCTGATTTTTGAACTTTTGTTCAGTGGAGGTTTTTGATAATAAGCAAACATCCATAATGTAGTGCTGATCTCTGCACATTTGGCATAGCTAAAGAGGATCAGAGTAGGATGTATGAGGCTGCAGAGAATACTTAGTGTGTTCCAAGGATAATGGAGACAAGGTTTGTCATTAGGATTTTTTCAGATTGTATGATCCTCTGACACTAATCTGAGATCCCCAAGTTTACAAAAACTTGAAACTACACAAATTCTTGGTTCAAGTTTATTTTTGTTTTTGTTTTTTTTTTTTCCTCCTATGTACCTTTAACAACTTCTGGGATGGCAGAGAGGGTCAGGCTAGCCAGTTCTTTCTCAAGCAAGTTGATGAAGGGTTTGTTGGTTTTACCAAATAAAACACTTCTTACTCCTTTCTGTTCTCGTGGTCAGTACTAGGCAAATGAAACACCTGCTTATGATGGAGACTAAAGAGCAGATGTAGCAAGAGCTGAGAATTTCAGCATGGGAAATGTAAATTGCCAAGTCTAGTTGGAAAAGCAGAGGCTATACCCCAGTAGATCATGTGAGTCCAAAGCAGGTATCTGTGACAGTCTTTGAGCTTGAAGTGCAGATGGGAGGCTGCAGGGCAGCAAGGGGGCAAAGTGTGCTGGTAGGAGGGGAAAGATGCTGTGCTGGTACTGGGCACCCACCTGTTTTAGATCTTATGGCATGGAAAAGCTGTAAGCTGTAACGTAAAGGGGTCAAGCGCTATTAATAAATTGCCATGTTTCACTTCAAGATGAGATTTTATCTTCTGATGGAAAAACTGGAAAGCGTGGTGTTTGCAGACAAACTACAGGATTATCTGTCTTAGTGGTTCTGTCACCAGCTGCAGATGCTGCAGCTGACAGTTACTGGAGTGCTGTTTTTAAATGGAACATGTACTGGTGCTGAGTCTACGTTTTCGCAGCCCTTACTCCAGCAGGGACAGAAGCAGAGCAGACTTCTTGAGCTCTGCTGGTAAGACAAAAACTGTCTGTGCTGCTGCCCATTTTGTGTATCAGCTCCTCCTGTGGCTCCAGGCAAAAAAAGTCATAAGGAGGGAAGGTCAGCTCCTGGAGAACAGGGTCACGTACAGGAAGTAGCCGGGTATGGAAGTGGAAGGGCTGTGCAGGAATATAGCACGGCCTCCATCACAGCCAAGACGTACTGTGCCTCAGGCTGTGTACACCCACAGAGAGTCAAGACAGCTGCCTTTTGTCACTTACGTCCTTACATAAGTGTAAGGAATCACAACTGCTGCGTTATTATGCACTACTAAGTCCTGTGCAAGAGCAGCTTCCAGGAGTGTATGACAATTTTCTCATTTCATTCTAAAACAGCCCCTCCCCAAATCACAGCAATCTTTTTAACTCCAAAGCCATTACAAGCCTAATGAAGATGAGAAACTGAGATGGTCACCTAGTTGCTTATCACAGTAAATCCTATTAGAAGTGAGGAAGTTTTTAAGTTACTCTCAAAGAGTTAAATAGTTCCTAGATACTGATAATCCAGCATGAGCTGCAATACTTCCAATGAAATTTTATGTAAGTTTTTCTTCCACATTAATCACATTTTTAAGCTGATGTCATTTCCACAGCAAGAAAGCTAAAACATTTAATATCTCCAGAGTTATACTACTTATGTACTTTTTCCCCCACATTTCTTGCTAGTAACAAAAGGTAACTCTTTATCCCGTATGACAAGTCTTTTATTTGGAAATGGAATGCATAAAACAATGACTTGAACGGGAAAGTCTTGCTCATTAAAGACTTAAAATATTCTAATTTTATATGCTTTATGACTATTGTATAGGATATTATGAAGTCATTGTCGTCAGAAATGCAAGACAGAGGACCAATAAACTCACAGTATGTAAAGGTGCAAGAGCAATTTTTCAACAGCTACATATAAAAATGAGTGATGAAACACTAGAAGTACCCAAATATGTATTCTGGATTTTCAGAAGCTACTCTAGAAGAATCAGTGACTTGGATGTTTTGAAATGGCACAAAAAGGGAACGTGCTATATGCATTCTTTATATCAGGAAAAATTTTCACACACATTTAACTTATTATGAAATAGGAGCCACAAATTAGTTTGCTTAACAGAAAAGAGCTCATTCCAAACAAATTCAAAATGGGTACAAGACAGCAAATGCAACCCCAGTTTTGCATAGACTTACTTACGTGTGTGATGCTAAAATCAACAGTCCTCCTTAGTTACAATTAACAGCATAAAGAGACTTTAACATTAACTAGAGTTAAATATTTACTTCAAGACTCCTTTCCATTGCCAGGAGCATGTAAGGAGGACTTCAGTATATGAGAGACATACTGACATTTCTTTTGCCTGTGACAAAAGAAATTAGGCACGTTTCCTAATCTTTTTGGGACTCAAATATTTATCCATTCAGACTTTCGCAGTATCAAAACTGGATAAAATCCACTTCATTAAGCAGTTACAGACCGTAGGAGTTGACCTGTGTTCTTCAAAGTTATTCCATGAATATTTTCCATCAATGACAAATTGAAGTTTAAAAGCTTTGCACAAACAGCATGCAATTGAAGAAACTTAAAAATCACTAGGGTTAGTTTGTAAACATACTGACGAAAGCAAAACTAGAACTGGAAACTAGAATTTTGCCTTCTGGAATCATTTTAATAACATTTTATTTGATGCTGAAAGGAATGCACTCTGTATTTCACTTACTGTTACTAAGAAACTTGCTTTTTAAAATCTAGAACCATGGTTTCTAGATATAGCTGATAACTGTGAAGTTTCTATTGTGGTATAATAATTCAACCTGATTATTTTTACTAGTTTGAAAGAAACAAATCAAATACCTGCCTTAATGAACTCTATTTCCATGGAATATGGAATTTAAATTGTGCAAAAGCATACCTGTTCTTCCCCAGGCTGTTTTGTTTTTTTTTTTTTTTTTTTCTGTATTTGGGTAGTTTGTTGAACCTGTATTGTATTTAAGCAAATTTATTCCACTTGAATGATGCATATTTCGTTTTATAAATAGGATGGGGCAGGAGAATGGGGAGGGAGAGGAGGAAAGACCAAGGAATTATTCCCTTTGAAACATGACAGAATTAACCTAGTAGATCACTGGGGTACCAAATGATGAAGAATTTAAGATGTGTTAAGAGACTTTCCTAGCACATAACAATGATTTGCATTATATGAATACCTGCTATGCCAAGAAATCAGATTTGTCCACAATGCAGAAGGATTTATGTAAACTTGGATACATACTGAAAGAAATCATGTTACAATTTTTGTCACACCTTCATTCAGTTTAAGACAACTGAAACCCTCTGCTGTGTTGAGGATCAAAAATGTGGCAGAATTTGAAGTTAAAAACCTCTCATCCGTCTCACTGTATTATTTCCAACAATGTATTTTTTAAGTTATGAAGTCACAATTTCTAGAATTTTCATTATCTCCATCATCAAATGAGAATGATTTGTAATTAATCCAATATTATACCTTTTATTTTTGACAGCCTCCAGTTTGGCAATAATGTTCGATTCTTTTGTAACGCGTTGTCTTGTTTTTTTCACTTTTCATAGCCTAGTGGTGTGGGCACCACACTTTCAGGTAACGAGTAGTCTTAAAAACATAGATTTGGATCTTAATTACCATGGTGAGGACGCTTAGGCTTTCACTGAAGAGAAGCTGAAATGCAGGAAGTTTATATAATGACATCTGGCAGACTTTGGGTCTTGTGAGGACAAAAGAGGATCTTGAAACAGGAGGATATCAAAACTAGATTTTGGCAATATAGAAGATGTATTGTCCATGTAGTTCTGTCATAGGCTTTAAAAATACTCTTATTAAATAAGTTTTTCTTTCCTTAAGACCAGATAATACACAAAGCAAGTAAGAGTCCAGGGGTCAGAATCTTCTTCAATTTTTAGTTATTCTCTATGAGCTTTTTTTTTTGTCTTTTCTTCGTAACATTCTCCAAACTCATTTACTCTGTTCTTATCCACAGGATAAAGCCTGGCAGAAAGAAACAAATTATTAGTTACATTATCCTCTGCTATCTGAAGGAAATAAACAGTTCTGTGACAGTTAATTTTAAAAGTGAATTTGTCATCATTTTCTCTGTTTCATATTTTCTGCCCATTTGTGGCAAAACCCAAAAGTTTTAAAGATTAGCTACAGACATATCAGCTTCTTCACATTTTGATTTAACCAGTTGTCTCATAACAGGATCTCTTAAGAGATGTATTAGCTCCCCTAAAGCTTGGCTGGAATATTTCTCAAGCAATCCAAGATACCTCTCAAACTTGAAATCAGTGTTCAGCCCCTATTGGAGCTCCTAACTTTTAGAAAAATATCTCAGAAGGAGACCTATTTTACTACACTTACATAATTATATAAACCCCAAACTGCATTTAGTATTAATGATTAGTTAGATGTACATATCCATATATCCCTGGTATAATGCAAACTGGTCTTAAAATTCTTGTTTGCTCCACATGTAAGTATTTATTTTTGGGAACAAGAATACACTTTCTGTAGCTTCACTATGAGCAATATTTCATGAGCACTGCATATAACCTTCTTGTTCACCTGATTTTAGTTACTAAAGAATCTGAAACTCATCAGATACTCAGCTTACAAGAGAACCGGATAACTTGTGTTTGCAAATTAGAGAAAGAGAATAGCAGAGCAGGGAAGTCCCTTACCAGAAGACACCTTTTGCAACAGCCTTGCAGAGCAACTTGGAAAGCGTGACTCAGATACTGAGCATAAACAGACATGCGACCCCTCAGCAAGGGTTGGAAGCCCAGAACTCCTAAGTGGGTTTGTGAATACAAGCTTAAGAATTTCTCTCCTTCCTCCTGTTTCAGGTATTTATGTCTCAGGGTTTAGGTGGTTTTTTTTTGTTTGGTTGGTTGGTTTTTTGTGTGTGGGGGTTTTTTTGTTTGTTTGGGGTTTTTTTGTTTGTTTTTGTTTTGTTTTGTTTTGGGGGTTTTCTTGGTAATTTGCAAATGTGAAACTATCTGTTGAAAAGAGGGACTACAGTTTTGGGGAGGGAAAGAGGGTAACTAACAAAACTTCTGAGTCCTGTGAGAAGAGGAACTTTTTGACTACTCTGTAGCATGTTTACATGATTACTGTCATTTATGGGAAAACGCTTTTGCTCCTCTTATCTCAAGATCTTCTTTACAGGATCCCCTACTCACCATTCCATTCACTAGGCATATATACAAAACTACCACTATCCAGACCATACCATGCTCTATATTACTATATTATAAAAATTCTGCTTGAAGTCCATCCCAAACTGTAGTTCTTTATAGCAGTAAGACTGCAACCATCTACAGCATTTCTAAAAACTCCAATGAATATTAAAGAAAGTCATACCATCTTTGGTAAAGATAGACCAGGAACACAACATCATCTCTAAAGCATGCCAGCCTATGAGATGTTGGCATAGTGATGATAAAAGCAAATATATCATCAATAAAGGTGTTGAATGCCTGCAGATAAAAGAAAAGCATACTTCAGTTGGCTGTGAAGAAAGCAAGTCATCAGTCGTGCAAAGCTACAGATTTCCTATGTTTTTCAGTAGGAACACAGACTACTTCCATATTTATAGCAATACTTAAGAGTTATGCTGAGAAACTAATTAATGCAAACTTTAAATGGCTTTCTTTGAATGAAGACCATCCTGTCTACTACAAATCACACTGTTACAGTTACAAGTAAAAAAAAATTAGAACTGTTTCAGGTAAATGAGAGTATTGTCATGGGAGGGGAAAAACATGGGATCAATTTCAGTGAAATCTTTAAAAGAAACTGGAAGAAAACCCCACACATTTGTTCATTTATTACTCAAATATCTTAAGATTTGCAAAATGTAATTTCACTTTCATTTTCTGTAGAAACTTGTGTAAAAACTTGTTAATTTATCATTCCTGAAAACATTAACTTAATAGCCTTAGAGAGATTTTAAAATATTTTCAGCAATCTTCTGGAAGTAATCATGTCTTGAATAAGGGATGGATAATGTTCTGCACCATTTCCACTCAACTAGGCATACTATAGGTTCTGTTTCTGCAGCAATAATGAAAGGTAAATACACAGAAGGGCAACTCCTCTGGATCTGGCTCTAACCTACAGGGAGGTTACAGAAATCAACTCTTAACAGTGCACCAGCTCTAGTACTCAGATGTTGCAATGAACTGTTTCAACTCACTAAAAACATCAGGAAACAAATCCATCAAAGAACATTCACTGTTGGGTTAACAAATTCAGTCATTAACATGTCTTCTCCTTTAAGTATTAGCAAACTGTACATTAATCCCTACCATAAGAAGAGGGAAAGTGATGTATCTAAGCACAGAATGACTCACTTTTCAAACTGAACCAATGTTTATTGACAGAACAAAACTTCAACAGAAAATGGGAGTGCTGGAGGGTTCTGATTAGCTATAATGGGAGGGCTTTTTCTGTCAGGTCAGAAAAAATCTGTTAATCTGAAGTGATTGAAAAATATGGATGGCACTTCTCAAGCCTGTGCAGAGGTTTATCATGGAACAAAAAAGACAATCCTTGCAAGTTGGAAAAGACAGTTTTTCCAAGTCAACACCCAAGTGAGTGATCCTACAATAACAAAGGGTTATGTTACAATAACAAAAGCTAAGTGCTCAATCTTTCAGGCACATAGGCAGTCCTCATGAACCACTGCAAGTGAAGGCATCAAGGCAGCCCATCCAATAGTGTTTAGACTAAATAATTTTCTTTTGAGATTACCTCACTTGAAGGTATTCCTCAAAATGAATGCATTTATGAATGGAAGCAGAAGTAGAAAGGGCAGATGTTGATGGCATCTAGGTCTTGATGATCCCAGCACATCCAGCCAGGGTTTCTCAAGACACAATAATCAGGAAAACAAGGGACAGTAAAAAAATCCTAATGTCTGTAACTGGTAGGAAATTATGGAGTCAAAACACTATCAGCTCTTTGGGGATACAAGAACAAAACTAGCAAGTAGTTGCCAACTCATTAAGAACGTAGGAGACACAAGAATTCAACAACGAGTGTCCCTTGTTATCTATATCAGCACAAGGAATACTGACTGGGATACCTGGATATATCCATCTTGGTGTCTGAATACAATACAAACCACTAAGACACACCTGTTATACATGTATCAAAGGGTTAGTAATTTGATTTTGGTTTGAAAGAAAGTCATCTTCTCCAAGGCCTGGTATTAAGCTTTGTTGCAGCACTACATTATTTCCTACCAGGGCAGTCTAGGCAGTGGGGACACCACAGTGCAGCCCCTATTCCCCCATGGAACAACCCACCACACACTTGCCACTACACCATTGTCCAGGACCTCAGAATTACCACATCAGCACAGTCTCTGTACTTAAGTTTCTGGTAGCTCCTGAAGCCTGCCAAAATAAGGTCTCTTAGCAGTCTTATCTGTTTCTTGGGAACTGGTCCCTTGTCACTATAATTTCTCTCTTCCTAAAATGATGCATTACATTGAGACTGGCTGATTTATCTGCAGGACCAACATCTGCACCCACGCAAGACAGGTGACAGTACAAAAAGCAGTATTATAATAAAACCTAAGATGCAAGTATTCTCATTATAGGGAAGTCATTATGAAAAATGAAAATAGTTTTTTTAAGGAGAGTTGCAAACAAGTTTAGTTCTTAAACAAAAAAAGTACCGTCAAGCTAAAATTACTAAGATGATTCTTACAGAAAATAATTTTCAAAATGACTGCACCAAACTTTAAACTAGAGCTTTACTTACTTTGTATGTGAAAGCCTTCCATGGTAAGTGTGCAACAGATTTCATCTAGAAATAAAAAATATCAATTTGTAATAAAGTCTGGAAAAAGAGACTAGAAAAGCAGATTTACATTACTTTTCAGTCTTACCTTGTAGTTTACAAACAGTTGAGGCAGCATAAACAGGAATCCAAAAGCATACACTCCTGAAGATAAAATATGGAAAACAAATAAATGCACACAGATGTACATCACACAACTATACTTTCATAATTAGTGATTTACAGTAATTGTTTTCTAAAGAGAGAAGATGCATCTAATTCTTTTATTCACTTGAGTTGACTCTTGCCCCTTTTTCAGTCACGGTGATAATTTTGGAACCTACAGCCAAGTTATTGCTCTGTATTACACTGATCCAAATGACAGCAGTTAATGTTCTACTTTTGAGTCTTGGCCTTCATTTGAAGAAATATGAATAGAAAAAAGAACAGAAGAAGGGACTCACCATTGACAAAACTGTTAATCAACCACGAGTACCAGCTACAAACAAAGAAGATAGTACATTTATTTTTTCATTCAGCCAAAATTATAGCACATTCCCTATGTGACTGCATGCTGACTATCCCAAGAAATGGCTATATTGCAAATTGCTTTACACAAGAACTAAATACCTCACATCTTTCCATTGATTAGGAGGGGCTCCAGAGAAAGTAGTTTAAGCAAAAGTTGCTTATCAGTCCATAGATTTCTGGAGAGCTTTATCAACTGCTTTTATAATTTTTCAGACCATTTTAAGACTTCTGCATCCAAACTGACATCAGATAAAACTGTGCACTGAACCTTGACTGTATTAAAGCTTGCAAATGTAACACTGTATTCTAAATACCTAAGAGATTATGGTTATGGCACTGTAAGGACTTATCAAATTTCAAACAACAAATACAATTCAGTGCAAGCCATGATAGGAGGTACTTGAGAAAAAAAAAAAGTAAGCACAAGGAATCTACATTTTTCCCTCCTTACATCTAATAACTCTCCCAATCTTAGTAAAGTAACAGTAGTGACACAGACAGTGTTTGAGTTCCATACTTCTCGTAGTATTTGTAGAAACAGCTAATAAATGTGATGCTCAGGTTGCATCAATTAAAATTAAACTTGCACTGCTGTGTTTGTAATATGTTAATAGCAGTATTACAGTTGTAGCAGCACTTCAGTAATCCACAAGCATTTAAAAAATGCATCAGAAAATGCCTCCAAGATTAAAGGATAATCCACTGTCAAGATTACTTGTTCTGTCACATTTCCTTAGAGATTTAACAATGGTAAGAATTCCACTATATGAATTGTTTTCATTTCCTTAAGCTGCAGCTCATAAAACACCTGGCACACAGTATTTTTCAGTACTGAGTGAATTAATGAATTTTGCAAGAAAAGAAAGATTTTTAAATGCTGCATATTTGCTTGTTCCTTACTAAGACAGAAGTCCTTTGAAAAACCTGCTTTTCTAATAGCCCATAAATTGTCCCAGTTTCTAGTACAAGTGCTACGGCTCACATATGCGGCAACAATAATTTTTCCTGATATTATTTTAGCTACTGCTCCCATACCTTCTGGGCCTAAAGACTATTAAAAAATATGTCTACAAGGCTACCACGGTGCTTGTGCTTGCAGATTTTTTCTACAACAAAGTCTCACAGCCGCACACTTGTTTACATCCCTACAATACAAACCAGCTATTTTCAGAGAATCACAGAATATGCCGAGTTGGAAGGGACCCAAGGATTATCAAGACCAACTCCTGGCCCTGCACAGAACCCTTCCCAAGAGTCACACCATGTGCCTGCGAGTATCATCCAAACGCTTCTTTAACTCTGTCAGGCTTGGTGTTGTGGCCACTTCCCTGAAGAGCCTGTTCCAGTGTCCAACCACCCTCTGGGTGAAGAACTTTTTCCTATTCCCTTATGCCCTGTCACTGGTCACTTCAGAGAAGAGATTAGTGCCTGCCTCTCCTCTTCCCCTCATGAAGATGTAGAAGACTGCAATGAGGTCTCCCTTCAGTTTCCTCCAGGCTGAACAGACCAAGTGACCTCAGCTACTCCTTCTATGGCTTCCCCTCAAGGCCCTTCACCATCTTCATTGCCCTCCTTTGGACACTCTATTTTGAGTGAAAACGGACAAGGCCCTGTTCATGAAATATTGAGTCTCGAGCTCTTGCTGAAGTATTAATATGTTGCAGTAAATACATGGATTTAAAGGTATAAAGAGTTCTTTCTCAAAAATGCTTTTGCTTGCTTGCCATCCTAGCTATCTTGTTTAGTAACAGACAAGCCTCTTGGGCAGAGCAAATAATTTTGGGATAGTTTTTGCTTCTCTCTGTTACTGGACAGGTTCAACTACTGAATTCATGTCATCTCTCCTGTTACCATGTTGGTCCTCTGAACATCAATGGCAGCTTTCTTCCTCCTCTTCTGACTGACAGCTCACTCATGGATGCAAGCTATTGAATTCTGAGCTACAGTAATATCAGGTTACTTGTGAAATGTCTGTAGCCTTACAGAGTGTTAAAAAAACAGCCAGACTCTTCAGCTTTAGATACTAAGGAACAAGGAAGCTTTCAGTTCCTGACTTATGAGTTAAACTAACTGATTTCCATAACCCATCATCTCTAATTCATTAATATAGAAAAAACGTGAAATGTTTCAATTCCATATAAGATCATTAACAGAGTTATAGTACCTTTTGTATTTGACATTCAGCAAGGAATAACCTGCACCTCCAATACACAGTGGATAGAGCAAATATGACAAGTATTTCATAGCCTAATAGACAAGGAAAATAGTTCATTAGTTCACATGTTATATACAGATTTTTAATGGCATTAACTAGAAGACAGCAACATAATTTTTTCCTGAAAATCTTTTTTTCTATTCCCAAATGTCTGCTATTATTTCCACTATGCTTCCAGTTGTAGTGGTGGCAGTGAAAATTCCAATGCCCAAGTCAGACAACTCTTAGAGCATAAGCACCAACAGGCAGCGTGAAGATCAGGGTCTAAGAGTAGCTCCCCACTTAGCAACAATGTTGCCACCTATGCTCAATTCCTTTCAGAAATCAGGAAGCACAAGAACTTTCTTTCAGTATAAATAACAAGTACAAATATCAACTTTCAAATTTGTGAATGGGAACCCTTTCAGATCTCTCTTCTGGTAGTCAATCGCAATTCTACTTCTCAGAACAATGTTTCAACCAGATTCAGCTAACAAAAGAACTCTTTTGCCGTTTCTTTTCGTAAATTATCAGAATCAATCTTCACTCTCTGATCATCCACACAATGATAATCCACTTGACAACTATGAGAACATGAAAAATGCACTTGCAGCAATAAAAGAGCAAAATAAGTCAATCAGAATATGACTTCATAAAAGTCATATGATTCCCTCTTACCTGGGCATCATACTCCTCAGTTTTCTTTTCAGAGTCATTGTAGGTACCAAACTGCAATACATACAAAAAGCATTATCAAGTCAGAACATGGGGGAGAAAAGCACTTGCTGTCCAACTCCCTAAACTCAAGATTTAAACTGCAAACTAATCTGCTTAGACATTAAGAAGGTAACAGCTCAAAATTCTTATAAGCTTCTATGCAAGAGAGTTATACATCTGTGCTGTGCAGCCTGCTAAATATGGGGTAGGCAAAAAGATTAATTTTTCCTTTCATATTTTATACCAAACTTCCAAGACTTCTTTGCTTAGAAAAATGCTGTTGAGACAGCAGAATTCAGAAAGGAAAAGCAAGGTGAAGTAGCTAAGATTTTGGCGGATACAGGAAGCCTTTATTAAAAACCGTAACCATGTAGAGGCCAGTTCCACATCTCCAGAAACCGTGACTGCTTAAACACAGTTCCTTGAATATCGACAAAGGAACAACCAGAGCTTTCAGTTGTTCAAGGCACAGACTTGAAGCAGTACAAAATTCCAGTACTTGTTGTGAAGTAAACACTAAGATTAGACATCTGTTTCCCCTACCAACATGATAAACTTTCAGTGTAGATTGCAATTCCAAAAGATTACACTCACATTAAAAAAAGTTAATTTGAATCCCTGCTGCCACTGCATGCTCTGCAGTTGCAGGACTTCATTTTTACCCAGAACAATCACCAGTGTGCTGTCCCTAGAACACGTCACATCTTCTATTAGTTCCACAATGGAGAAATTACACCTACAGCTTCATGAAAAAAATAATTTCATATTTCAAACCACAATGTCAGTTAGGAGTGCCTTTCCAACCAAGTGACAGGAACATGGTCCCACCTAGATTTAGCAGGACTGACAGAGAAGTTCTGAAGGTTCTCACACCACTATACAAAGAGCTGCTGCTTCTACAGAGCTCAAAGAAAGTAGTAAGTTTGAAAATTATCATCCTGCTTTTGGATTAAGCCCTTCATAAAGAGCAGATGCACACAGGAAACCTCTACGGGTTTTTTTTTTGAATCTTCATTTCACTAAAAGCCAAGCTGTACAGTAACATGAAAACGGATGACTCAAGAATGTAATCGTTAACAGGGCAATGTTTACTATACCTGAAATTTGGGTCTCAAGCCTTGCCACTTGATTGTCATCTTCAAGGCTTTCTTCACTTTCCATAGCTGTGATTAACAAAACCAAAACATGCATATAAAAGATTATCCAGAGGAATGTTTTCTGTAGGATCCAGATAATTAGAATCAAGATTCCAGAACACCTATTTCAAGCACCCATTGCATAAAGCAACCAACAGCATGACTGCAGCCTCCTGCCTGTGTCTATACAAACCAAATGCCATGTCATCAGACAAGTACAACACTGTGAGCCTGTACTATTATGTCTCTGTACCAGATAAGGTACTTTAAATGAAATAATGTAGTCCTAGGATAGCTGGATTGCAGTGCTTAGGTGGGGGTTAGATGCTCTCAGCACCAACACGCACCTGAGGTGTTTAGAGAATTCTCCAGCAGGCACCTGCCAAGCAAATTTTTCATTCTTTCAAAGTCAGCTGCAGTTTGCAAGAACTCCTAAGTTGGCACTCATATGGTCATTACATTTCAGTAGTGGACTACAAGCAAAAGTCAGTGAATCCACTGAATTGTTTGGCTACTTACTGTACATCTGTAACAGCTTGACCTAATGCAATCAAAGGTTTAGTTTATCTGAAAATTTACTCAGGTACTCATGAATTTCTGAAGTATTTAGTTGGTTTTTTAAAAATTATATAGATTCCAAGGACTAAAATATAAGATATTCTACAAAAGAAGTAGCATATTAATAGGGAGATATATATTTATTTATCCCTGAAACTCAGTTAAAATTTCAAACAGCTAAAGAACATTTGAAATATAAGACTAAATTGCTATATAAGGAAAAAAAATGACCAGAAAATCTGATAAAGAAAACTTAAAACATAGAAATACATCAGACTTTAAAATCAAGGCACACAATCTCCTCTGCCACTGAAAGCCAGTTAAAAAATGCTGCAAGCACAGCATGCTACTGTAGAATTTTCCAGTCACTAGTTTAGCATTCTTTTTCTACAATAAACTGTGGATGTTGCTGCAAACATTTGTATTTAGTTCTAAAGTTTTAAGAACTCACCTCAATAAGTGCACCAATGCCTGCTGGGATCAGTACCAATATACTTGTTTGTTCATCCAAAAGGAAAAGAAATATTACCACAGTACTAAAGCACCTCCAAAGCACTAGACAGAGAAAATGAAAACAAAAGGCTTATTAATATTTAAATGAACAGCTGAGATGACAGAAGACTGCTGGCCTATTTAGTGTAATACTGTCTTACACCGTGTAAGCATGAACTCCTGTATACATCTTGATATATCTAGCAGCCCTAGAAACAGTGAAGTCCAGGCAAATATGGAACAAAAACATTTTATGCAATCCTTACCACAGAAGATGACAGAAAATTGTAACATTTATGGAAGACTTCTGTACTGCAGCAATTCAGCAATGTATCACTACTATTATGAACTATCTTAATGGTTCTTGTTTCCAGCAAGCTGAAAGGCTGTGAGGCAATGTAACGTCAGTCTTTGAAACTCAAAGAACTAAATTAATGTTTGCAAATGTTATGTAATACATTTTATATACTGTCAGATACATCGATTTTATGTATTTGGTTTACTTATTTATATTTAAGTTGATTTTTCAGGTTTTGCAAAACTTTGGATGCTGGTAAGTGATTCCCAACTAATCCTTATATCAAATACTCATCCCTCTAAGCAGGGACAATAGGAGAAAATAGGTACAACACACTCAAGACATCAACAATTGTACTGTACCACTCCACACCAACTGCCTGTCAAACTTCTCCCTTAGGGTAAGAAGGAGACACAGGAAGAAAGGTGACTAAGGCTTGCTAATGAGAGGATGGAACTATTAATAGCTGGAGACTGATACTTTAACAGTAAAAGCCCCTTTGTTACTCAGTCTTTTCAATTTGACTTTACTGACTTCTGAAACTGGCCATTGACACATAATTCTGAGATTCCATGAACCATTTTGAATTTTTGCTAACCTTCTGGCATACACATGCCAACTGCAATATAACTGCTTTAAAGAAAACCAAGTGCACTCTCATAATGTCAGATCACTATGTTCCCTCACGTTTTCTATATACAAGACAATTCAACCCTCCTATGCTCTCCTACTCCCCACATCCCGGGAGTCTCTATTGCTCCTGTTTACATCAAAGCCCAAAACAAACAAGAGCATTACACTACAGCACTTTCCACACCCAAATATTTTGGAACCTGGGACTTGCAGCATTACCCATGACAGCACCCACAGAACTTTTTCTGGTCCTCATGCTTTTCTCAAAGTACTTTTCTGTTCCTTCAGCAAGGGAAATATGGTAACTGACTTATGATTAAATTCTCAGTTGCAAGACAGTCAAATCTCAGAAGTGCCATGAGTGCTTAAAAGCAAGTAACACTGGAGCACAATGCTAATGAAGTTAGAACCATCTAACTGTACAGACTGTTAGCCATCTTTTTTCATACACGAAACTATTTCGTTTTGCTATCTTGGTGAATCTACAAAGTGTCAACTTAGGCTAAGACTGAAAACACACAGCATATAATTACACAGCATATGCACATCACTTTGCATTCTGGTCCATACCTGCTTTTGTAGACATCCCAGTCATACTCCTCTTTTTCTTCCAAAAACTTATGTCATTTTTGAATGCAAGGAAATCAAAGAGAAGCTGCAAATAGCAAGAAACATACTCATTTACTTGAAACACGCACTAATTAGAGACTGCCAGCTGAACTGTTAGAAATGCATTTAAAATGGAATTCAAGAAAAACCTGTTTTAGAAGCTTCAGAAATTAAAATTAAGTATCACAAATAAAAGCTAAAAAGAAAAGCTGTTTTAGAAGCCCAGGCTCTAAAAGCAGCGCAAAATGACAGGATGAATTTCAAATACTGCTTCTCTGCAATGCTGCACAAATCAGAGTACTGTAAAGAAAGTCAATGACCCCGTACAGGATAACATATTGTAGAGGGTGAAGAATGAGAACCCTGATGAACTGTGTACCTCGAGAGACCAGGGAAAGACTCACTAAATAAAGTTCAAAGTGCTCTGTACTGGATTGATAGTCACTTTAGGTTTGGAAAATACTAAAACTTTTTTAAAAAAATCCAACAATATAGCATGTCAGGTTTCCTCTCTATTTTGTCACTAAGTTGATCTAAACTTCCAGGACATTTTAGAATTCATAGCAAGTTGGTTTTTTTTTAATTCAGTATTTTCATTCAATACATTTTTCAGTATTTCCTTTAAGCATTCAGTGTCTTAAAAAACCAGCATAGATTCAAAAAAATTCTTGGGTCAGAGAATTTTGATGAGAAAGTTTGGGGGGGGGGCACTTTGTGGGGGGAGGTTGCCCTTTTATTTTTGGCATTGTGGCTTTTTGTTTATTTGTTTGTTTCAGTTTGGTTTTTTGTTTTTGTTTTGTGGTTGGTTGGTTGGGGTTCTGTTGGTTTGGTTTTGAATTTGGGTAAACAATGCATGAAAGTAAACAGTATCAGAAAAGCCTGTCCCAGTCTACAGATACCTTACAACCTGATAAACAGAATGGAAAAATTAAATTAATAAGCCTGGGAAATCTGATGCTTTCCAATCAAATTAACTGTATGTAATGTAAGTATAAGGAACATAGCAAACATTCCCAGCAAGTTCTTATCTTTCACAAAGTATGGAAATTGTGTTGAGTGTAATTGTAGATTACAAAAGGATTCAGATTTAAACCAAGACATACACAACGTATGTGTGACATACACAATAACAAATAGCCATGACTGGAACCCTGTGCTCTGCACTTTACAGCAACATTTTTGGAGCAATTTATATCAGCTGATTGAAATTTCTCCAGGGATTACAAGTCAGAGACTCAAACCCTACTATCACTGCCACCGCTATGCCACTGCAGCGGTAAACCTTGTGACATGCCAACAAAATTTCAGCAAATGTTGACAGGCATATTAAATCTAGGGGCTTTGGTTCAACTATAAATTAAAAAAAAAGTGATCATGAAGTTTATGTTTTATATTTCATCAATATTGTTAGTTTTTATGCAATTATTCCAAAGTTCTGTCTTATTTTTATAGCTGACTTGTATCGGAAAACATTTCCATTGCTCTACTGAAATTACTGTTTCCAAGACCAATTCTTAATAAATGAAACAACTGAAATTCAGACACCTGCCCTTTTTTTCCAAATATTATGTAGTTCCTAAAAACTAAAGACACTTACATGGAATGCTGCTACGAAGAATGTCAGAGCCAGAAAGTAAAGGTTAGTATCAACAAAAATTCCTTTCACTTCATCTGCATCCTTTTCTGAAAATCCTAAGAAAAAGAACAAATAATTATGCAAGAAGTACCAGACAGTTCATTGCTGTTATGCTAGAGTATGAAAGGAGTCTTACGTCACCTGCACAAGTTTTGTTAAGAAATCATAAATACAAAACATGATGGGAAACTTTATTGGTAAAACCCAAGTCTACCTATATTTTGGCAAGGTTTTGGCTTGCCTTAAACAAAACCCATTTGTTACCAAGTCTTTAACTTGTGTTATTACAATGTGTTTTTAACATGACTTTAAGATGTTGTGTGATTACAGACTAAGCTAACAACCTGACAGACAAATCGCAACACACAGGAAATCATTTTGGCCTAAGTGGGAAGAAAAAAGGTTATTCAAATTGGCCTCTGAACTTTTGTTTGATACACAAGAAGAGTTAGCTTCACATCAAAAGCTGAAAAGTCAGAAAAGGAATATACTGTAAAGGACAACAAAAGCCACTGAGAAACACAGTTGTAGATGGAATGGTGTGATTCAAGTCTACAGTTCTCAGAAAATACACAAGGCTGCGTTTACGGCACCAGTGCTAATTCTGACACTGGAGATTTCAGCACCAGTTTAGTTCACCATCACATCAAGAAGAATGTACCCATTTTCAAGTGATTTTGGAGTGTTGCTACTAACCTATGGTGAGTTTTCTAGAAAATTTTCTGAAAGGAAAATTTCAAACTTTATGTTTCACTATCCACATAGAACAACCAGCATCTTAGGCAAGCTGTTTTTCCAGGCAGGGGAAGCACTCCTAGGATAGGTCTTGCTATACACGTCCATCACAAGACAACCAAGATATGGAACATGAAAATTTCAATAATGCCATTCTGAGGGGGCTCACAAAAAAATCATGGAGAAGTGATGGTGGCCAAATGCCCTATACAAACTCTGAGCAAGCAGTTACTTGATTCTTTCAAGACACTTATTTTTAGATGACTTACTTGCAGCTTCAATATATATTAGCCTGAGCTACGGAGAAGCAGTTGGGATTCTACTTGGGATGACTTTATTCCTTACTTGCCCTCTCTTCCCCAATCAAACACGAGAAAAGCTTAGACTTCAAAAGAAATGGAGAAAGTCTAGGCTCTCAGTGTAAGTTACATGTACACAGGTTCTGTGTCTTAAAACACTACATTCTGAAACCAGCGCTGAACCAGAGCAGATTATTTTTTTCCCAGAAGAATCAACGCATTAAGTGTTAAGTTGTCCATCATAAAATATTAGCTCAGAGATGACAGTGAGTAACCAAACCCTCTTGCCCTGACTAAATTTTGGTGAACAAAAAACCAGCACTGAATAGTATGAAAGCAGCATTATGTCTGTTGGGAAACTAGCAGAATACTACCTTTATCTGTATTGGAAAAAAATAAGATAAACTGGGAAGAATATAAAAAACATTACAATAACACAACACAGAAGCTTCAAAGTTCAAATTGCTCTCTGAAGAGATTAAAAAGAGAGGATCAGAAAGAATCCTACTCTCATACATCAACATCAGTTCATTTACAATGCAGTTCCTTACAGAAGCATAAAGAAGCCTACTACTGTCTTGTAAGAGAAAACTAAGTCAGTAAATATAACCCTGAAAATAAGATGTGGATTTTTTTAAGAGCGATGATTAGATGCACAAAGGTGCGCATCAGTGGAACAAGCAAAGACAGTAAATGTTTAACTTGGCTATACCATCACCAACACAGAGCACATGAACTTTAGAATGACAGTGTACACCTGCCCCATTACATTTAAGCGAAACACAGAATTTAAGTTTCACACATGTAAACCCTCTAGTTTATCTGAATTACCTCATAAATATGTAACTGAGCCAAAGAAGTGGTTAGACAGTTTTGGTGTCAGAACAGTACGATCAGAACCCAGATGATTCCTTCTTCATGCTAAGCTTGAACTCAGAGATTTTACTGTGCCTGACTGTATTTCACTGTAGATATGTGGCTACACTGACCAGCTGTATAGAACTTGTATCAAAGTTTATGTTTCACTGACCAGCTTTTCCGTTCCATGGATGACAGGGGAAAATTCTCCTCTTGATTATGTCCTCTTATGCTTTTACAGAGTACTATCCAAATAAATTTCCTTTAAAAATGGCTGATTTACCTCTGTATTCTTGTTTCCTACCACATGTCAACATATATTTTCATTTTTATTTAAAGTGACACAACGCAAGATTTGTATCACGAGTAAAAAAAAGTGTCATCTATGTACTTAAAAGAAACAATTGAGGGGATAGTTCTGTTTTTTTGGCCTAGAGACATTGAAGATAAACATACCAAATTGCTGGAGGGAGTACACAGCATCCTGCATGTGGATCCAAAATCGGAGTTTTCCAAGAGATATTTTGTCATATGACACTGTAAGAGGTAGCTCTGTTGTTGAACGATTTATAACCTGTATTTCAAAAATATATAGATTCATTTTTAATAGCAGAAAAATGGCAACAATTACTTCCATTCATTTTTTTAAATAAAGAAAGTGATTGTATCATGCTATAATTTAATCACACAATTTCAAGAAGTCTGTTTTTTGAAAGGGAATAAGATCTTAGACTTCTATACCATGTTTGAAGTCTTTGGGTTTTTTTTCCAAGAAATGTTAAACTACCAGTTTGTTCTGTTCAAGTTCTTACATGAACTTCACCGTTCCTGCATACAAATGCCTCTGAGATAGCAGCAGAAAATGGGAAAAGCATACTTAAGATAATTCTTTTGACAGTACTTCTCTGAACATAAATGCTGAGATTACCTAAACTAGAATATTAAACAAAAACAAACCCAAACAAATTGCCACAGTCAGAACTTTAGCAAATTGAGGCTGGTTTTAAGAGAAACTGAAAAGGTGGGGAAGCAAGATGATGCTACTAGCTCAGACTAGTGAAAACACCACAGCTAAAGCTAAGTGAGATACTTTGCAATCTGAGGTGTTACAGAAACCTTCTTCTTGCCCCAAAAGAAATAAATTTCAGCTAATTCTGCTGTATCATTTACACTTTAGTTAGATGAGAACTACTTTGGATCTCTTTAAGATGAGGAAAAAAATATCCTAAATTGCCTCAGCTCCTTCTGTATCTCTCAAACATCCTCTCAGATGTCAGAATTCTCTGCAGCTACTTCAGTACATATTCAGGCAGTACAGTTTTACATTTCCAAGGATAGCTCAGGACTACAGATTGACAGGCACTCTGCAACAGTTCAAGATCTATTGCTCCAGGCTCCTAATTACTCCCAATCATGATTCCCATCTCAGTCCTGCTACTCTACACTGTTTCTACAGTAATTAGTTATCTGACACTTATCTAAGATGAATGGGCTGCTTCTTGTGACAGAGAAAATGGTTTTAGCCTCCCGATGTATCAGTCAGGTGTGAACTGGGGTTACATTTACTCTTCCATTCACTCTTTTCTTTAGTGAGTACAAATGAATCTCAATCCCACCACCCTCCCAAGACCCTGGAAGCCTTTTCAGACCATGGCAGAACATGCAGATGTACTAGGGACACAAAGGGAAGCTGACTAAGTTTTATGAATACAGCAGGAGAAAAGCTTGAGAAACTAGAACAGTGCCAGGAATCTCTGAACTGAATGGAACAAAGGAAAACAAACAACAGGGTAAAACCGATGTTGATAGATCTGACTGTAGGGAATGCTACCGAAATTCTACAGCTGTTTACCAAAAACTATACAAACATCTGCTTTTTTCTTTTTAAAGGGTTCCTGTAATCTATATATTCTCATTCCAACTGCTCAGTCTATCAATGATAGCATTAACATTTCTGGGAGAAAAGGAAAATAAGTATTATCTGTGGAGGACAGACAGGAAATAAAAATTTTACAAGTGTCTGGGGGGCAGCATGCAGCAAGTGTACCTCAAACAAAGAACTACTAAGGAGTCAGGGGTAGCATACGGAGAAAATCAGATTGCAATACAAGACAGAGACAGGAATTCTACAACAACAAAAGCAAATTAAATGGAGATAGAAAGATCAGAAGCATTAACTCTTTCTCAGTGAACAACTAAAAGTCGCGAGTGCTGCCTCACAACCTCAGTGTGAGTGTGATGCTTGCTAAGCCTTTCAAAGCTCAAAGTTACCAAACCTCTGCAATACAATCTATTCTTGTAGTACAGCATCAGAGCATCACACATTACTTCTAGCACTCTACTTAGTCAATACAACAAAACAGTGTGTAAGCATGGCAAATAAGTTCAGCAGTATGAATTTTAAAGTTTTCTCTTTACTAAATTCTGCACAATCCCCAAAATGCCAGCACTGCCAAGCACATTTAAAAACATGAGGAACACACCACCTCTGGACTGTAGTACTTACTACAGAAGACGTACATCTCGATCTAAATAATAGTCAGTTCACAATCTACACAGCCTAGCACAAGTGGGGAAAGTGCATCTTCAGCTCCATGACTTTAGGTCTGGCATAGCAAACAGTATCTGTTCCCCTATTTACAGCCAAAGGTTAACCTGGCTACACAAAAGCAGTGCCACCTTTTTCCCTTATTCTTTCCTGCTCTTCCCTTACCCCTCATTATCTCACAGTATGTTTGGTACAAGACCACTCTTTCTGCAGTGCCTGAGAGCAGTGTGGCCGATCACTACTGAGGTGTCACATGAGTCAGTGCTGGAGGGGAAGTTTGCTAGTTTTAATGGAGTGTCTTTGTAGCACTTTTCAGGATCTTCAATGACTTTAAGGCAGTGAGTTACAATAGCATTAATAGTGACTTGATGACAACTGCAGGAATGTCATTAGTAACATGAGAATGTGAATTTATTTGTAAACATGACTTGATCAGTTAGAAGTTCATATGAATGTATTGAACTGAATGATCTGTGATAAAAAACTTAAAAGACAACAACCACTAATAAAGACATTCCAAAAGTATAACCAAGGAAATATTGGACAAAACTATCTGCTATCAAGATGTGTAACAAATGCTCAGGAGTTTATTTTTGCTGAACAACCTTGGAATGTTGTGGAAGGCATACAAGTTCTTAAGGATTCTCCCCAACACTAAGTAGTAAAATTCTTTGAGCTAAAGTTAATGGAGAGACAATTTAGAAGGTCTATGGAAAGTTTACATCTACCATGGCTTCCATCTAGAAGATGAAGAATCCAAACATACTCATTTAAGAGTTTTGAGACACTCCCCAAGACGGTAGGTCCCAGTGACTCCTAATTACCAAATCCCTGTCAGTACAACTGAAAAGAACTGCAAGGCTTAACTAAGAGCTGCTAAGATGAACATGTTTTAGATACAGGGGACTGCCATGTGTAACTCCTAGCAAAGGAACTGCCTAATTTCCTACAAGAGAAGACTTGGACAAAAACTGAATACAGAAAATTAAATTTATAGAAAACTCTTTCTACTTTTTTTATTTTTTTTTTACTTCTGGAGTGACTGAACACTAAAACAAGGTGTCCAGAGAGGCTACAGAACCTCCATCCTTGGAAATAACCAAAACTCAGCTGGAGAAGGTCCTGAGCAACTCGCTCTATGTGATCTTACTCTGAGCAGGGGCACTGGACTGGTAATCTCCAGAAATCTCGTACAATTTTATCCTTCTGTAATTCCACTGATTAATGTAAGAGCGCACAATCATTGGATGTACTGCAAAAGCAAGCTTTCAGGTGCTCAAGTTGCTCTAACATGATAGAGAGCATTACGAGAAAATTTAAGCACAAGTGAATTTTGCGGAGTTAAGAGAATAGCTACTGACTTACGTCCTTGTAACTCCACTATCTGCTGTGGATATGTGCATATGTTTATTTCCCTAGAAAATATCAGAAGCCACTCTGGGATGCTAACACAACTTCTTCAGCTTAGGGAGTCAAACCACTCATGAGACTTCTGCCACAGCTGGTGCTACAATGATGTCCTCCATATCCACTCAAAAGGCGGAAACAATGGAATCCAAATATTTTTTGGTGGAATAGAAGACAGCGCTTGGCAGATACTTCTGCCAGAAGGGAATCTCAAACCCGGATCCAGCTTCTGCAGTACCACAGTTGATCTCAGTTAAACTGTCATTGAGTTCTTTTGCGCATTTATAGTTTTTTATTACAGCAAACAACCAATGAAAAAATCTTAATTAAAACAACAGTGAAGATTACTGTTAAAACTGTTAAACATAATTAAAGATATTCTATTACTCACCATCAAATCTTTCACTCTGTTGCTTAGCTGATCAATAAATAATATTGGAAGGTAATGCACTGTCTTCCCCAACTGAACCCTAGGATGTTTAAACATGGATTTTATGACTGCAGTGATCTAAAAAGCAAACTACTTTTATTCAAATTAGCACTCATTCATCACTTTCAGATCTACCCATGTAGATATTTCCCACCATCTTTTTCGGCACATTTTCTTTTAATGCACAGCAAGAAATTAGCCACTGGCCTAGAATCTTTCTCTGAAAGATATCTGCATTAAAAATTTTTGTTTATTTTTACTCTTCTTTAGAAAGATAGAATAAGAAAATAAAAAGACAAATGAAATTGGCTGTGATGATGCTGAAGCTTTTGCATGACCAGGGTTGAGGAAATCTACAAGTTTGTGGAAGAGAAGCATGCTGAAGTTTACTAGCATATATTTGTATCCTTTGCTTCAAGTATCCTTGTACTGCAACAATAACAACTCTCCAACGACTTCCCCACTCCTCTGCACCTGGCAGGTCAGTCTTCTATTGGGTCAGCAACCTCACATGCAGTATCATGAGGGCTGGTGTGCATACAAGGAGGCCAAATACTACTGCAGAGAGCGCCCAAGGAACAGAAATCTTCTCTGCCATCTCCTCCACAGAAGGTCTCATTTGGATTGCTCTACTACCTCACCAAGGTGCATGAATCCAATAGAAACCACCCAACCTTCAAGCCTTCTACCAAGCTGATGAAAGCTGTTTAGCAAATTATAACCTATATGCAATGGCTTTGTCAGTATCTTAGAAAAGTATTTAGCCCAATGCTCTAAGAAAGACAAATTCTTAAGGTCTTCACTAGAAAACAAGTTATCTACACTGTGGTGTTCTCAGTAAAAGTCTGTGGAACTAGCCTAAAAGAGCTTTTTAAAGCCTTAAAGTTGAATTTTAATTGTTGACAAAAGAAAGAAGTCTCTGTGTATGCTAAGAAAGACTGCCTACTAAATATACAAAGTACAACAGTAGAACAAAAAAGTACTAAACTGAGGTTCAGAAATACTTGGTTATTTAACCGAAGTGGTTTCGACTTCTAGGTAATAACTACAATTAAAGCTATTGCTAGTGGAATTGCAGCAGGTTATATCATATCCAAAGTATTTCCTGGGCAATATAATAACAAAATAGCACGGAAGCAAATCTAAACAAGACCAGAAAAAACATCCTCGTTCATCAACCCCAGTTCAACAACCCCTTCTTGTTATGTGCCTATCCTAAAAAAGAAAAACAACCACTTATCTAAAAAAACTTAATAACTTTTTCTTTTCTGGCTGGAAAGCTATCCCGCAACCCCAGTTGCTTAATCAGTCTGCTGATTAGGCAACTAAATCTGGATTTAACAGGATACTTGTAGAGAAAGGCATCATCATACAACAGCACAAGCCAATACAGAACTATTTATATGGTTGACATTGGAAGTGATTTAAGGAAGCTGTGAATAGAAGCTGCTGACTGCATCTAGTGGCCTAAAAACCTATCCCTGCTTTTTAGTACTTTCTTGAGAAAAATGACATAATGTAGGAATATATGCTGTCAAAGTAAAATAAAACCAATCATAATGGCACAAAAAAAGATATCATAGGAGACCACCTGTGCCTGTTCAGCATTTGAGGTTTGTACGTGTAACTTGCAGATGAAGGATAACTGGAAAGGGTCAAGGGACAGTAACTGCTCTAAAGGCTAGAAGGACAATTGGAGAACAAAGGGAGAAACTGGAGAAGTCTGCGGTAGAATTTTACTTTGTCTGCTTGTCTTACCATGATAACTCCTTACAAAAAAAGTATTCTAAACTCTGACCTGCCCAGGAGCAAGGTATCTCCAATCAGGTTTTCTAGTACATAATAACTTCATAATTTCTCTCTATGGAAAAGCATTCAGAGCATCTATTCTTGTCTCCTAAGTGCCCATTTAAAAATAAAATTACTAACAGTGGCCAGGGAGGATATTTGAAGAAATGTGCCATAAGTTTATAATAACAAATCTATAAAAATTAAGTCATCAACTTACATTTTCATGTAACGATGAACATCAGCAGGGAGGGATGATCCATCAAACACAAAATCTTCCACCATGACATTTAAGGTTAATCTTGACCTCCAGTGAGAGACAGGTTCATCCAGAGCATTTGTCTGTTTTTCTGCTTCAATTTGCTTTAAAATAAGAATAAAAATACATGCTGCTGAACAACACAAAATTTTGAATAGGATAATACTGTAACTTAATGAATCTATGGAGTTGTTAACTATATAAAAAAAAGAAACCCATGAAGAAACACTTCACTTTAATTTTGACCAGATCAAGTACTTTGCTCAAATGCAACAGAGAAGATTGTAAAGGCCTACCATAATCTGACACTGAAAAACTGCAGTACCCTTGCTCATCAAGAACGAATATTCACCTGATTAAACTTCATGCCTTAGGAATGTGTATACTAGTAAGAAAAACTCACTTTGAAAACAGGACTGTACAGTAATCAGATGATACCTCAAAACAGTCAAAAGGATGTGGATGATTAACCAAAAAACGTGTCTGTTTTCATACATTATTCTGCTATTTTACAACAGCAAAGCATATTATTTCACACAAATTCAGTTCACTATAGAAAGCAGCACGACGCTGTTACAGAGCATGGATTCTACCATTCTATTACAGAGCAAAATTTCTACCAAAAGCAATGAATCCTTCAAGAAGTAATTAATGTTAACTAAGGCAGTGTTTTAATAGCAGCGTTAAATAGCCAGTGTTAAAGAGAGAGCTCTGCATCTGCTCTACTGAGTGGTCTACTGTTAGCAAACATGATAATCAAGAAGAGGAGTTTTGATTTTTTTTTTCCTCCATGGAATCATTTTTAGTTTAAAGATGCAAGCACGCCACATATTAACACTGCAAGTGTCTATAAATGAAATTACTTTTTTGCAGTTTTTCTTCTATAGATGGAAAAACAACCTACCTGTGTGGCTGATTCTCCAGTGAGCAAATTAATCTCTTCTGGTTTGGGAACCATGTACGTGGTCAGAGGGCTTACTATATGCACCTGCTTACCATCATGCCAAGGCAAAATGCCAGCATGATGAAGAAATACATATGCATATAACGTGCCATTATTTCGCGTTTTCTTTGGTACAGAGACATTCACTGTCCTAAAACACAAAATAAATACATTATGAAATGTACATGCTGAAATATTTAGCTATTATTAAACATTTGGGTTGCCTGGAACACAACAATTACTTCTGTCTAGTATGTCCATGTCTGGACAGGATAATTTTTTATACTCCAGTATATATTACAATATATGCATTTCCGAAGTTTTACTATTATCCTAAGATAGTTTAATCTTTGTCCAATTCATACTTTATTGCCCTAGTTGACACAAGACTGCATCATCAATTCTTTTGTTGCTTTCTTCTACTGATAGACCACAGGGCCAAAATTATGACAACACTTGCAAAAAACAGCCTTCCATGCGCTGAATATGCATCACAGATTGTATAGACAATACAAAGTTTAAAAAGAAAATCACAAAGTTTTGCCATGCACTTTGCATTAATAAAATATCTTCTCAGCTATGGTATGCCAAGCACAGCACTCTAAATTGGAGCCCCAAACCATGAAGTCATTCCCCTTATTTTGGCCAAGAAATCATTCTACTTGCAACCTTGCATAATGCCTCCTCTATTCCTATAGTCTTGCTCAGCTTATTCTACTCTGAATACTTTCAGTGGCTTAGCAGGCTTTCAGTAACACACTTCTTTAGTGTTGAAGTCTGTCTGAGATGAAGTGTAATATGATCAACTTGCCCTTTAATCATAGAAAATTAAACTGCAGAACAATGTATTCTTTAAACACAGAAAATGCAGAAAGTGAAAAAAACTGGAGACTGTAATAAGAAAGTCATAAGACAAACTATTTTAAACAACGATAAAAAAAGTGAGGCAGCAAATAGGAGAACTAGTAGTTCCAATAATTTTAATTGCACAGAGGCATATGTAGAGTGCAGTGTTATACTCAAAAATTTCTCTAAGGGCACAACCTTGGCACCAAGAATGTCCCCAAACCCTACACTACTACAAAAGAAGGGCTTGTTTTATGATTATTAGCACAGAAACAATTATGGAAAAGCATTTTGCTAAAACATGGGAAAGAACTCAGTTTGACTTCCAAGTTTTATTCCAGGTCTGAGGCCATGGCAATTAATAACAAAACATAACATGTAGCCAGTGTAGTGGTTGGAGGGAAGTCTCAAGTACCTCCAGGCACTTCGACTTGGGATTTTTCCAGTGGAAAGTCAATTTTACTACTATAAGCAAGGCACACTTCTATGAAACATTCGTCTGTATGGCTGAAAACAGCACACCGATCCAAACTAACCAGTAGTTGACACTGGGGTTTAGAGATGTAACAAGAACTGACAGTATTCACAAAATAGAAATTACAGATACCTGAGCTAAGTGATTTAAAGAAACAATGAGGAGGAGAACTGAGGCAGCCAGCAAGGCAACATCCATCTTCTTGGGAAGAACCTCAGATCCCCAAACCAGTCTGCGACACAGGTAAGATGCCTCTGCACTTTAAAATAAGGCATTTTTCAGGTTTACCAAAATAAGTTGTGTGGATCTTTTTTATGCGTTGTGTGGAGTATTTGGTAACTGGTAATTTGTATTTGGTATTTTGGTATGTTGGATATTAATTTGGGAGTTCGGACTCATTGGTTTATTTGCTTTTGGAACCAGTATCTGGTTTATTTTGTATTGTGGGTTCTTCAGGTTCCAAAGAAGGAAAAGAAATCACCTTTGGGTTGTATTTTGAAACACTGGAGAGAAATGGGAGGGATCCCTGAAGGGACAGCTAAGATTGCTGTCCTGGGTGGCCAATGTAAAGAAAAAAGCCTGCAGGCAAAAGCATTGCTTGCTGCTGAGCTGGAAAAGAGGCTGCAAGCAGAGGCATTGCTTGTTGCCCAGCATGATCATATCCAAAAGCTTCATGTGGAGCTTTGGAATGCACATGAGAGAATCTCAGAGGAAGATCTGCAGGATGCAGAACCTGTAAAGTTCTCTGAAATATGGTCTTGTAACTAAAACTTACTGTGTTCATTGGAGGAGCTGAGAGACGGTAAAAGCAAGCCTGTTGTTCTGATAAGGAGCAATACGTAATGTTTGCACTGACATCTGATGACGATGCAGTAGCATGTCAACCCTTAATTAAAGCTGAAACCTCAAATGATTGCCAGGGTCAGCAAATGGCTACTAAATCAGTGCCATGTACAGCTACCGAGATATTCAAGCCCGGCCATAAAAAGGGTGAGATTGAAATCCAGTCAATATTAATGCAGTGGGATCCTGAGAAGCTGGATTCACTTCCCAGATGGCAGCCAATCACTGGAGTAAACTGAGCAAGTGTTATCTGCGTAACAGATAAGACTAATTCATGGCTCCAGGGCAAGAAGCAGAAGCCTGCTAAAAACCCTAAAAGAAACCCAGCAAAAGCAGCAGTGGTTTGTTGGATTTTTACAAGCAGTCTAACTCCCTCTGAACATGAAATTAATCAGAGGAGACCCTCCTGAAAATATGGGGCAAGCAAGAATAACAGTGCAGCAAGCACTTCATGAAATAGAAGTTAAAACTCCACCTGAGAGATACCAAGTTCACGCAGTTAAACTTCATTCACTAAGGGGCAACTTGTCAGGGAAGTTTGTGTTTTCTTTTTCTAGGAATGCCAGCACCTCCCCCCAGCAAATATCAAAGGAATCAGTTCAGACTGGGGAAACTACCAGGGGATTTACAGGCCAAGATATAGTGCAAGATTTACAGGTGCAAGATGTGATAACCATTTTTCCCTTAGGATCTGTCACCTTTGTGAATCTCAGCATTTCAAACTCAAGTTACTGCTTTAATGGTATTATATCAGCCTTCCTTTAAATAACTGATCTGTATTGGGCCAAATTTTCACTTATCTTTTTATAGGAAACTGCCAACAGATGAGACAGAACTGCATGAAACTGATGAAACTTTTAATCGCCCCATAATTGGTTGTATTATAAATTTATTAATGATTGTGATTTATTTGTGTTTGTGAAGCCTAACCTTGCTTCATGCATATTTCCATCCACGTAATCACTACTTAGGATGCATGCTTCAGAATTAAACAAGGAACTCTGACACCTCAGATTCTACTAGTTCAGACACTTACCTTTCAAATTTGGACTCAATATCAAAATCCTCCACATTCAGAACGAGATCTATGTTACTCTCAGCACCAATGCTTGACCGTGTGGTAGTATACACGCTTAACTGAAATCAAAACACAGCATGAAGAAATCAGAGTATGGAAATATTAAATCCATGCATTGCTATGCCTAAAGTACAGGTTTGTATTTCAGCTTCACTAATTCCCCAGTCACAGGAAGGTTATATACATAGACAATAATGTACTCAAAAAAAGTCTTAACGCAGCTTTCAGCTCCTTTTGGGGACAGAAATACATCATAACACAGCCCCTAAGTACATTTTAAAAGGATGACCTGTTCTCGAAGTTGAAGGAAGTGGAGCTATTTCACAAAATCACAGAATTGTTAGGGTTGGAAGGGACCTCTGGAGATCATCAGTCCAACCCCCGCTGCTAAAGCAGGGTCACCCAGAGCAGGTGACACGGGAATGTGTCCAGGTGGGTTTGGAATGTCTCCAGAGAGGGAGACTTCACAACCTCCCTGGGCAGCCTGAGTACTTGGCCACCCTCAGTGCAAAGAAGTTCTACATCACGTTGAGCTGAAACTTCTCTTGTTTTAGTTTATGGCCATTGCTCCTTGCCCTGTCGATGTGTTGCCCGTAATGAGAACACAAACTAACAGAGTGTCAGTTTATGCGGTGCTTTATTCAGGGCCCGGGGTCCCTGTGGACTCCTGTCCCAAGACAGGTACCCCAAAGACCCACATTTTGAACGCATCTTTTATACTATTTTCCAAGCAAGGTTACATGATTGGTTTTACATTTCACAGGAGACATAGCAGTTAAACATAAACTTACATATCATTCAAATATTAATCCATTTACCTAACTGTAAACACCGTGTAATTAAATCCCACCACCAGATTACATCCTATCTCTAGTTGCAAATTTCTCTTGTTTGGTTCTGCCTGACTTATTGTTTCTTTTTGGTCAGCACAGCTTTAATGCCTAACCAGTCCCAACTTAGCTTCGGACAAGCCCTGACTTGTCTCTGGCAGGGGCCTTTTCAGGCTTATGCTCCAGACAAGCCTTGACCAAACTGCAACAGATGGGGCACCACCGAAAAGAGCCTGGCACCATCCCCTTTGGCATCTGCCTTTGAGATATTAACGAGCATTAATGAGATCCCTTCTCAGTCTTCTCCAGACTAAACAGGCCCAGCATTTCTCCCGCAACGCTGCTCTACCCAGTTGTGTGTGCCAACAAGTATAAGAAATCAATAAAATACCCAAACCCGAAACGCTTCCACCCTCCCCGTGCCAGCAGCCAGGGGCGCTCTGCCCAGGGCAGAGGCAAGGGGGAGAGGCGGAGCCGAGGAGCCCGCGACACCGAGGTCCGTCCCGGTCCCGGTCCCGCTCACCTGCAGCTTGGGCCTCCGCGCCAGGTAGGGCCAGACGCACCCCCCGGCAGCGCCGGCCGCCGCCGCCGCCGCCGCGCAGGGCCGCGTGTAGACGATGCCGTACATGACCCAGCAGGTGTGCGCCACGTACACGGCGAACACCCCCACCACCAGGCTGGTGAACGAGCTGCGGCTCAGCATGGCGGCGCTGATGGCGGACACCGCCCCCGCCCCCCGCCGCAGCCCCCACCGGGATCGGGATCCGCCGCCGCCGCCGCTCGCGCATCCCCCACGCGCCGCCCGCCCCGCCCCGCCCCGCCCGTCCGTTCGTCACGTCCGGCGGGCGCGGGAAGCACCGCCCCCTCCCCCCCAAATCCTTCCTTCCTTCCCGGTGACCGGCGGCGGGAGCGGCGCGCGCCCCGCAGGGATGGAGTCACGGCGGCCGCTAGGGGGCGCTGTGGGCGGGGCCCCGCCCCCGGGACGGCCCAGGGCTTAGGGCCAGGGATGGTAATGACAGCGGTGGAAACGGTGATAATCCCGGGAATCGCAGCAGCGGTTAGGTTGGGGAACACCTCCGAGATCGCCGAGTCCGACCTGGGACTGAACGCCACCACGTCAATTAGACCGTGGCACTGAGTGCCGCGTCTGGTCTTCCGTTAAATACCCCCAGGGACGGTGACTCCACCGTCTCCAGTGTTTAACCACCCTTTCTGTAAAGGGATTCCTCCCCTGTAGCAGCTTGAGACTGTATCCTCTCATCCTGTTTCCAGTTGCCCGGAATAGGCAACTGACCCCCTACCTGGCTACAGCCTCCTTCCAGGTAGTTGAAGAGAGTGATGACATCACCCTTGAGCCTCCTCTTCTCCAGGCTAAACACCCCCAGCTCTCTCCGCCACTCCTCATAGGACTTGTGCTCCAGATCCTTCATCAGCTTCATTGCGTTTCTCTGGACCTGCTCCAGCACTTCAATGTCCTTCCTGAATTAAGGGGCCCAGAACAGGACACAGGGGTCAAGGTGTGGCCTCGTACACGAGTGCCAAGTACAGGGGGAGAATCACTTCCCTGGTGCCGCTGGGCACACTATTGCTTACACAGGCCTGGATGCCATGGGCTGTAGCATCATGCTGGCTCATGTTCAGCTGGCTGTCGACCAGCACCCCCAGATAATAATAACAACAATAACAATAATTGTTGTAATAATAGCAGTAATAGTTGTTGTAATAATAACAACAACTATAAAAATAAAAATATCCTTTGGCAGTCTTAACAAAAAATTACCTTTGATACGCAGTCACAGAGTGCAAGGTAGTGTGACACCTTGGAAAAAAAAAAAAGTCACAGAAAGGAAAGGAGCAACACTTCAAGGCCAGGTTGGATGGGGCCCTGAGCAACCTGGTCTAGTGGAAGGTGTCCCTGTCCACATCAGGGGAGGTTGGAACAAGGTGATCTTTCATGTCGCTTCCAATCCAAACCATTTCTGCTCTACTCTGCCCTGGTGTGGCCTCACCTTGAATACTGTGTGCAGTTTTGGACAGTGCAATAAAAGAAAGATACTAAGCTCTTAGAGAGCATCCAAAGGAGGTCAACAAAAATGGTGAAGGGCCTTGAGGGGAAGTCATACGAGGACTGGCTGAGGTCACTTGGTCTATTCAGCCTGGAGGAGATTGAGAGGAGACCTCACTGCAGTTACAACTTCCTCATGAAGGGAAGAGGAAGGGCAGGCACTGGTATCTCCTCTGTGGTGGCCAGTGACAGAACCTGAGGGAATGGCCCTGAATTTATGTCTGGGGAGGTTTAGCTTAGATATTACAAAAACACTCTTTACCCACAGGGTGGCTGGGTGCTGGAACAGGCTCCTCAGGGAAGTGGTCACAGGACCAAGCCTCATGGAGTTCAAGAAGCATTTGGACAATGCTCTCAGGCACGTGGTGTGATTCTTGGGAATGGTCCTGTGCAGGGCCAGAAGTTGGACTCAATTATCCTTGTGGGTCCCTTCCAACTAAGAATATTCTGTGATTTTGTGAACAGGAGCAAACAGTGAAGGGCGGTGGCAGAACCCAGAAGGTGTCCATCCGTCAGCAGCTGAAGAAGTAGTCTTTGGGCAGCGCACCTGCCAAGCAGTCACACTCTGCTCTTGTAGGCCTGAGCTACCAAACACTGTCCCTCAAGGAAGCTGGGAAGGTTCTTCCAGCCCTTTGCTGGGAGAGAAAAGGGAGTGTTTCTTGTGGTCCTTGTATGTGCTCATATGGGGGCAATCAGGAGAAAGTGGTGGTGTGGGTATGCACCTCAAGTACACCTCAGCCGAGGGGCTCAGGCACAAGGTACACTGGGGCAGAAGAGACATAAGCATGGGTTAGAGATGACTGCTCAGTGAGGTGGCACAACCAGGAGTTTCCCTGCAACACAGACAAGGGAGAAAACAGGCATTCAGGCAGGTGAAGGGCTCAGGCAGTCTGGGGCATTACCATAAGTGCGTGGCAGGTTACGTGGAGCTTTGAAATACCAGGGGGAATATGAAGATGGATATCTTCTTTAAGAGAAGAGAGTTGTAGAGAAAGGTGGGAAGATGAAGGTGGAGACGAAGGCATGATGTGAAGTCTCACAGCTCATGCTGCTACCTTAGGAGAGACCATGTCACCTGAAAAGATGCCAAAACAAAAGAGCATCGAGGAGACGCTGGCTGCAGATTTAGATGCCCATCGGTTCCCTGTTGATCTAAGCAGCTCAGTGGCAGGAGACACAGAGTAGAGCTCTGCTGCCGGGGCAGAGCAAAGCCAGAGTTACAGCCTGTCACCTCTAGCAGGCCTCATGATACTCTGAGCCATTCAGCAGGGAAAAGTGGGGTTAAATTGAGATGGTATCAGGTAGGGGAATCTTTACCTCTGGAAGAAAGAAATCTTCCACGCATTTTGTGCATTTACACATCTGTAATATTTAAATCACGTCAATCACTTCCATTTTGTAATGAATAAGCATTTGTGAAAGTGTACCACGCTCTGATTGCATCCTCTAGCATTAGCTGAATAATCTTCTAGTTTAATTTACTTTCATAAGACAGAACACTTAGGTTATTTGCATTTTAGAGCAAAAGAAAAAGCAACAATATATTTAAGCAAAAGAAGCTGAGGTTTTAAAGCTTTTCATAAGAAAGCATGCCACATTGAGTAGGGCTTACTGAAAGAAGAAATAACTAGATTAAATTGTGGTTTAGACAAATACAATATTCAATCATTTTTATTACTTAGAATAAATTAGCTATCATCTACAGATGTCTGTTCTTTCACACAGAAGAATAAAAAGACTCTTTCAGGCAAAAGAAAATACTCAAAATCTGCATCCACGCCTATCCTGGTTTTAGCTGGGATGAAGTTAGTTCTCTTCCTAGTAGCTGGTATGGCGCTATGTTTTAGGTTTAGTCTGAGAATAATATTGACAACACACTGATGTTTGGGTTGCTGCTCAGCAGTGCTTACCCCAAGTCAAGGGCTTTCAGTGTCCCACGCTCTGCCAGTGAGGAGGTGAACAAGAAGCCATGAGAGAGCATAGCTGGGACAGCTGACCTGACCTGTGCAGAGATATTCCATACCACAGAACATCATGCCCTGTATGTAAATGGGAGGAGTTGGCTGGACGGGGCTAATTGCTGCTTGGGGACAGCGTCTGACATCAGTCACAGGGTGGTGAGCTGCGCATCACTTGTCTTTCTTAGGTTTATTTCTCTCTCTCTTTTTGTTGTTTCCCTTTTCATTACAATTACTATTATAATATTATTATATTTTATTTAAATTATTAAACTGTTTTTATCCCAATCTATGGGCTTTACCTTTTTCCCTTTGTCCTCCCCATCCCAAAGTGGGGGCGGGGGGGAGGCTTTCAGTGGCTGCATGGTACTTAGTTGCTGGCTGGGATTAAACTGTAACAGTTCTTTTTGGCATCTGATGTGGGGCCCAACGGGTTGAGATAACAAATCAGACAAGAACACATTAGAACAAATATAAGTATGCATTATTAGTTTAATAGTTGCTGGTTGCACTGTTGATTTATTTGCTCTCAAAGTTGGTATGCTTGTTCTTAAAGTTGTCTTAAAGATGCCTTACTTGCAGTCTGTGTTCCCTGTTTTGCCCTTACACACAAGAAGAAATGGACACAAAAGTCTTGTTTAGTAAAGGAGAACAAAGCGAGGTCACCACAAGAATAGGAAGAAGAGGAAGAGCAAGGTGGGACCTTCCAACATTAGGATCCACATGTAGCAAATGCCACCTGGGTAATCAGCTCTAGGGGATCTGCCAGCTGGGCTAGCCCTGCTCAATCAAAACTTCCACCTACTGTAGAAGGGGATAAAGTTCCTGTAGTGCATGTAAAAGCTATGCTGGGGAAAACAATCCGGGTTACTCCTGCCTCAGGCAAAGGAACACCCATCTGTGGGACTGCTGTTGCTCAAGGACCTGGGTGCGCTTGCTGGGTAATGTGGAAGGACTGGGAATTACAATGTGTACCTCAAGGGGATTTGATTTTGGATGAGAATAGCCAATGAATGAAATTCTATGTTAATTGCTATATAACAATGTATTATCACTTCTGTAGTGACTATATACTCATCAGTGCATTGTCTCTGCCACTCCAATTTGGGGATTTGACCCTGACTGTTCTTATCTCAACACACAGGTTTTCCTTTGTTTCCCCCCAATTCTTCTCCTCTTCCCACCAGGGGTGAACAAGCAGCTGCATGGTACTTAGCCACCAGCTGAGGTTAAATCCATCACTTGAAATTAGAGAATAACACTAAGAAAAACACTAACAAGTCTTCCCTTGAAATCTTCACATCATGATAAATGTATGTAATTTATCTGGTAAGCTTCCCCAATGTTTAACTTGTATTCTTAATGGTTCAGCTTATATCCACGGGATCTCAGAGGATGCCTTTTTTCTACCCTCCATTATCAAGTTCTCAGGTATGTAGGCATCTGAAGTGTTGGATCCATTCTTGGCTATTCCCTGGATAACTAAAAGTAGCCAGAGCTACTTCAGTTTAATTTAGACAGCCTTATTCTCCAGAATTCTGGAGCACCTTCTCCAAATATTTCAATATTCTTCTTTAAGCACACAAAATAGAACTGGAGTCAAGATTGCTGCCACAGGGATATTTTTTTTTTTCTCCACACAAACCTCCTCCTTAAGCCCCTGTATTTCATGCTCCCAGTTGTCAGGTAAAGAAACACTTTTCCTATACACACTGACAGAGAATATATATAAACAAAGTAAACCTGAACATATACAGACTCAGTCTTATTCACAGTTATGGTTTGTATCCTTTCTGTTATTGTAAACCTTGTTGTTTATAAAAAAATCTAAAACAAAATCCAGAGAAAAACAAACATTTTTTTCTTTCATTTTTAATTTGGCTTCACGGTGAAAATTCAATTTACAAGCCATTCATGAGGAAAATGTCCAGTTGGGAAGAATGAGCCATGATTTTGTAATCAACACATCAACACTTGTAGTGTATCATTTAGTTCCCTTTTAATAAATCATCATATGCCTTCTATAGCACAGTTTAGGCATCTACATCATACGGCTCACTTCATCACACGCTATGTCCATTTCAACCTATCAGACAACTAACAAGAGAAGAACACTGAAATTGAGGTATTTCCTTTAAAAATTTACTGATCACTGGTATTCAGAGGTAATGTTAAATCATATAGTTTTAAACATTGAAAAATGTACAAAAAACAAGTTCATTTTTAAAAAATATTATCCTTAGTCTTCCATGCATGTTAATAAAAAATATAAAAATCAAATTTGTAGCACTGAAGCTATACTTTTTGTTCTGCAAAAGTATTTCCACAATTGGAACCACAAGGTACAGTCATCTTTAGTACATTACTTGTTTTTGCTCTTCATTTATGAAATATAGTCAGTTCAGTGCAAAGGTAATAGTCTATATACACATATCATAAGAGCCACATGAGGGAAATTTACAGCAGAAAAGACGCATTCAGATCATTATTATCCAGTAGCACTATATATCGTTACAGATTTACACTGCATATCCAAGGGCTCTTATAATAAAAAGCTTGCAGTCAATATGCATCTTTAAACACACGAGGTCTGCCTGAGCAGCCTTGAAGTCATCGACAGAAGTTGTACCTCTGATGGAACAAAAATGCGACACCTTGCAAGTGAGTTCCTACAAAACAGCTTCGTGCTCTGTCAGCACAGGTTTCCAACTAAAAGCATCCTTTTCATGGCAGTGCCTAACTTGGATTCAGTAGCGATAAGAGAAAATTCCAACATTTGATAATTTAAAAGGTTAACTTTTTTGCTGTTGCATTTAAAGTTTCAAGTGTCTTCAAAAACATAGCAATATTTTTTTTCCAAAATACAGAAATGATATCCTCAATGCAAGCGCAACAATAATTCAAGAAATCGAAAGCTTTTTTTCTGAATTATTTCTCAGCTTGTTGATTACTCAGTTTTATTCTTCCAAAAAGATGAACTAGTACTTGTGATCAAATTAGAAATGTCTCACACACCTGAAGGGATGCTGGGAATTACAAAAAGGTTTAGAAAGTGGTCCCGTTGAAGAGATGTCAAATACTTTCAGCACAATGCTGCAACACTGAAGTTCTATAGTACATAATACAAGGTTAGCTGATGCTTAGTCTTGGTCCCCGTCCAGGAAACAAAGTCTACCACTTCTAAAGAAATTTACTTCTATTTCTAACATCGCTGATTTACATGGAGCTCTTCATACCCTTAGAGCAATTGAGAAAGCAATATAAACAAATCACCAAACACAAACAACTAGAGAGACAAGCAGCTGCAACAGTTTCACTTTTTGTCTAAGTATATACAATTGCTAAGGAGACATGATTGACTTAAAGGAATTCTAAATCACATATTTAAAAATACAATTTCATTTTTAGATGTTTACTTTAAAGCTGTTCTTGTAGCCTGGAAAGTACAGCACTGGCTAATCTAAGTGTCCCTTCTGAAATATAAGAAATATTTTGCTAGAACTTCATTATAAAAGAAAACATAGGAAAAAAATGTATGTACTTAGGGCATAAAAGATCTTTAAAAGTTTATTTCTTTAGCATTTAAAATACAAAATTGTCTTCATGCTGGATAGTGAATAAAAGATATGTATTTGGGTTTTCCCCCATATACATTCATAGACTTAGAAACAACCTATCGCCAGATGAATTTAATTTCCAATACCATGGTAGGATGAAAAGTGTCTGAGCTTTCTTCAGTATCCATGAGGAGACTTTGTTTGTGATCACATTTATAGATTCCATATTTGGAACTCATGTTGAAAGTGTTACTGTGAGCCAGAAGTCAATCTCATTTAAGGTTTCATTGTACTGTATCTGTAAATTTGATTTCTTGTAGTTAACAGGAACAAAATGAATCTCATAAGCTCTTTCAGACCTGCTGTCACCTGGACACATCTGCAATGGTTGAAGTGTGTGAAAAGAAAAAGCAACCCTTTACCTAACGGCAGGCACAAGCTAAAACAGTACACAGGCCCTTAGTTTTGGGTGGTATTAGCAGAACAGGACTTTAATATTCAGCTGCCACTCGTGGCTCAGGGAGAAGTGTGAATGTCACCTAAGAGGAAGCAAGGTCTCCCTCAGGCTCCCTCTACAAAGAGCAGACAGCACAAGTGAGAACTAGAGATACAGTAAACTGAATTCACCAGCCCAAGATGCAGAAAAAAATCCTTCTTTACTGTCAGAAGAGGTCAGTGCAGAGTAAAAGCTCTGCCGCCATGCTAGCCTTGCTTGGGCTTTTCTACTTGCTGGTTTGGGATCAGAAGTTCAGCCTGATTTTTCTCCTGCTGACTTTGGCTCAGAACTGGCATTCTTAAATAACACCCCCTTAATAGTATAAAAATAGAGTATTACAAAAGTCATTATGACTTTCCTCTTGCATCTAACATTTTTGGTCAAAGTAAAAAAACCTGAAATTTAACATTTTACCGACAGATTATCATACAGCACCTTTTTTTTGAGATCCCCAAACTAATCTCAAATGAGCTCTAGTGTTCATCTGGCTCTGTGCAATTTAGCTCAGAATCAAGCAGTATGACAATTATGTTCATAAAAAGAAATACCCTAAACAGATAAGTTAATTAGGAGTTAATTACTCAGGTGCAATCTGTGCTAAGGCGATTCTACTGTTTCCGTTCCCAGAGACTGATCATCTGAAAACTTTAAATATGTCAGTATTAGTTACAGATGGCCTCCCAAAGACAACCTGCACAGGAGTGCTCTGCTCTGCCACTCTGCCAAGGAAAATGGAATAAGCAGCCACTGCAATTACACAACTGTGAAATTATTTTGCCTAGTGATCTTGCAAGACAATCTAGGCAGTGTCAACTGCTGGAAAAATCTCTTAGCATATCTCACAGAAACTCAAACCCTCCATTTTATAAGCCTCTTGCATCCTCTCCTCTCTCGGTATCACCCACTTCAGTTTAATCCCATTATACATGATAAATCACATCATACCATCTGTGGAAAAAGAAGGTGCTTTCTACAAAACAAATCACTCCTCCACTTGTAGAAGTCAAAGTAATTATTAGCTTGAAATAAACCTGAAATATTTCCTAAAGAAAGGAACTGCTGTAACTTGAGCAGTGGGAAATGTAGGAAATACAGACTCAAGCCCCAGCACATCTAATAGCACCTGTTTACTGCTGTGATCTCCCAGTAGTTTTACATCACTATTATATAATTTATATAATTTATGCATGGTTTATTATACAATTTATGCATCTTTTGATCACAAGGTGTTGGTGACTAACACATATACCCAGTTCACTGCTGTAGCTATAAGCACAGAACGATCATCTTTGTTGATCCCCTCTGAGGTTGTGCTGGAGGATTTTACCTTTAAGATCTTACAAGGTTTGAATACTGTCATAGTTTGAATATTTTTTTTTCAAAATTCAAAGGAAAAAGGCAGGATAAGAAGATGAAATCTCATTGTCTGCACTGCTGGTGACCAAGATGTTACTTGGATACATGATGCTGCAGTACCTTCAAGAAATCATCCTCTGACTGAAGACCAGCTGGCTTAATTTCTACCTAGTCAGGACAGCAAAATTACCTAAGTGACAATATCAGCATTTCTGCTCCTATGTGAAACAGATCTTGCAGTTTTTCTGGACTGAATAATAACTGATTTAATTAACGGCACTGATGATAAATTCCTACTTTCCATTTTGTACTTTTCCTCCTTTTTTTTTTTTTTTTTTTTTTTGTAATGATCTAGTCAGAATAATTTGGTAATTTAAATTTTCGAAATGAGAGGAGTTCAGATACCTAAAATGTAGTAAAGTATCTGAAATGCTTGGTTCACAAGGAACCTCTGTGTCTCATTATGGCTTTATGAGCTGAACTTCAGCTTTGCTAATATAGAACTCTTGGGCAGCACATATGTCATTTCTTATTTCTGGAGCACTCATGGAAGGGCTGCTAGAAAAAAACCCAGAGGCTTCACACTAAGCAAAACAAAACATTTCCAAAGGTCTTATGACCCACACTCTGACCTAAAGAAGAATGAAACTGACTTGGTCAGAGCTTTTAATCAGAATTTTTTTCTTTCCCCTTCTTGTTTAGTCCCATAACAATATGCAAAGCTGTGCTTATGGTGGTGTGGTTTTTTCTGTGAGATCATAGGGTCTAACAGCATGTGCTGCCAGTTTTGCAACTAGTATTCTTGAAGTCAGGGTGTGTTGGAGTTTTTTTTGTCCCTTTTTTTTTTTTTTTTTTAATGGAATTCCATTTTTGAAGGAGCAGAGAGAAGAAAGAGACTACAACAGTTAACATGAGAAGTTGTACTTACCACATGGTAATATAAAAGCAGGAAGAACAATTAATGGCAATACCAAAGATGGTCTTATCAGGAAACTCATAAATTAATAAAACCACATCTGCTTTAGAAAATTTATCAGATGTTGAAGTCCAACAATGATTTTGCTGGAAAAATGTTTACATTTTATGAATATAAAAATATTCCAACCAGCCCCGTGCTTAAACTAGATAACACAGCTATTCAGTTTGCATAAAAACATTAATCAAGAGCTCTGTGCAAATCTTAGCTCTTTTTATTTCAGGCAGCTTTGTCACTAGAGGTTGCATCACTTCCCTTCTGCACACGTGTCTCCTTTTCAACCTTTGTGGCCTGAGGATTTACACCTAAGTGGGATTAGCAAGGCTTGTCACTATTTATCATGCTAAGAATATTCTAGCTAAGATAAATGCATTGAAATGTACAGTGTAAATAAGTCATATAAAACTAAGTGTACAGTCTAGTTTCTCCATAAGGCTTACAAATTACCTACAAAGCCTTTGATGTGTATCTGCTTACAGCAGTGGACTCCGAAAAATCTGTAATAAAGCTTACTATACTGTGGTAGAGACAGTGGTTTAAACATGCTTTGCAGCTCCTAAACATGTTCAGCTTTTTCACTATGTTAGAACAGAGATAAATGAAGCAAACAAAACCCAACCAAAACCCAGAAGCTTCAGGTATCTTGGATATCATGATTTTCTGTGTAACTTTAAAGATATTCAAAATACAGAGTATACTTGTTGAGCCACACAAGAATAGCAAAGCTTTGGCTGTGTATCTCATACAATATGTAAAAATTCAGGCTGATGCAAGAGCTCCTCTGGCAAGGGATGGCAGTATTACATAACAGGAGAAAAATGCTCATCAGAAACATCAAACGCCTTCACATCCCTGCATTTTCTGTGTAAGGCTCATTTATTAAGTTAAATAGTTGCAAACAACTGAAGTGATTTCTTCGTATCTCTCCCGGTAAATTTAGGGGCTGTTGATACCACCAGTTAAAATATAACAATCTGTCTGTAAAATCTGTAATACTTTAATGGAAAGTATTTACATGTCAACGTGTGGTGAAGGGTAAAGGAAGTTTTTACTTCTACCCTGACTTTGCAGCAAGTCAGGACGACTTGATTGTCACAAGCCAAGTGCTGCTCCAAGTCAGGTGACTTTTAAAAAGGCTTCTCACAGGGAACTACTATAACACTTCAGGAGTCAGAGTTTGATAGATGAGTTGTAATGAATATTGCTGCAATCGTGCAGTGTGTTACTACAGGTCTCAGCCCTCAAGAGCCTGACTTTACAACCCTGTGGTAATGTGGCTTTGCTCTCACTACAAGGCAGTCTAATATTATACCTTAATATTATACAGGTGCTAAAATTACCAGAAGTAAATTAATTGATCTCAGCTTTTTGTGACATGATGTGTGATCTAACAATGTTTCCATGCAGGCTGATCCTTCACCCTATCATTCATCCTATTTATATCTCTACCTCGTTCAATAATTTCTCAAAAGAGGAAGAATCACAATTCATTCCAGAATCTAAGTGTTGTTTTGCCTTCCTTTTTTTTTTTTTTTTTAATTATTGCATCCACCAACAGTACTTGCTCACCAATCAAACAATGTGCAGGTCACTGGCCTTCTTCAGCAGGCAGCTCTGGTCTGAACTCAGACACACAGGACTTTCAGTGCCTCTTCACCACACAATGTGGCATCTGTTTAAGGGCCCATCTATTACAGGATGCAGTGCCCTTCAGTCACTCTGTACAGCTTAGCTGCATACAGTCCAGCTATTACACTCACCACAATTAAGAAACATCTCCCTCACAAAAAGGTTATGGAGCCAAATGAACCTAGGGGCTTTCAGAAAACAGACCCCCCAAGATACACACACCATATATGCAAATTAGACACACATATTCAGCCAACTTCAAACATCTTTCTTTGCTCTTTCACAGATATGGACAGAGTATCTCTTCCTCTGGAGCTTCTCTCACTTCAAAGTTGTCCATGGGATACTAAGCTTACCTTTTTCTTCTTTTCAGACACGGCTCAGGGAACTCTATCTTATCTCCTGCAGTCTGAAATTTTCAAATCCCAAGCTCAGATTCAAAGCAAAAGATAACTATCTTAAACAGCCAGCTTGAGCCACATGCCATAAAAAGGCTTACAGAGGAGATGCAACACGCCCAGGCTGCATGTGCCTTCCCTTACATACTGAATTAAATGCATAATCATAGAAAATAGACCTCAGCAATATCTCCCTGTGACTCTGGGCACGATCAACAAAATCAAATGTCTCCATCTCAGCTGTCTGTCTTCTGTTTTCAAAACATCCAGTGAAGGAAAGCAGGCTCCTCACCCCACCTGGAATAACCTATTCTCCTTAGTTTAACTAGGTGTATTGTAAGGAAATTTTTCTAATGTTTAACTTGCCTTTTAAATTGAGAGTCTGTATCTACCACCCATGTGGAGAAAAGCGCATTCCTATCTTCTCTATAACAACGTTATCCATATTGGTTTTCACATCATTGTCCAGTCTTCTCTTCTTTGGATTAAAGGATAATTTTCACCTCTCATTTTGAGTACTTTCTGTCCTCCAGACTTTATCCAGCTACTCCCCATCTCTCTCAGGTGCCCCAACATGGGACAGGTACTTCAGGTAAGGCCTTATCACACCTTGGTAATGCAGAAATATCACCATGCCTCTCACTGGCTACACTGCTGATGCACCCCACTATCATGAGTATCTTTTCTGCAGTTAACAATGCCCACTTTGTCATACTCTGTGCCATCCCCACCCTAAGATATAACACAATAATACCCACTCCCTCCTCTGTGCAGCTGACTATTCTTGCTTAAGTATAGTTTCTCTGATGCCTTATTTTTCAAAACCATTTATCCTATTTTTCATGATCAGTTTTAATTCAAATCTTGTCTGCCAGTCTGCTGCTGCAGCCCTGTCAGCTTGGCATGTGCTACCTAGATAAATCAAAAATTTCATAATTACCTCCATATATCCCATATTTTCTTACTTTTTTTTTCTCCTACCTTTTTTATTAAAGCTAGTTCCAGTTCGGAGACTTGCCACATACAGCTAGGGATTTCTAAGGACAGATGCCAATACCCTAATGAGCTTTAAAACATCTCCTGCGACTTAAAAAATAGTATAAAAGCATTTGGTACAGATTTCCTTCTGCTAAAATTCATCCCTTTCAAATCTATTTTTAAATTACTCTAACATGTGAAAGATTAAAATTTCAACAGTTTTCCAATCCCCAAACCATCACATTTTAGCATAGCCCTACAAAATTAGTCATAGAAATTACTTAAGGGATTTTTTTGTTTGTTTGGAAGCAGAGTTGCCATCACTGTTATTTTGTGACAGAGCCCTCCTTCCTACTCCTTGAGGCTTTTGTCACATCCTCTAATCAGTGAAGCACTGTGGTTTTATAATAATCTAGATTTTTCTCTGAGACCTCCAGTGGTAGTTAAGGCATCTGGCTTTACAAAAGGAAACAAATAAGAAGTATTACTAATACAAGTGTGGTGGTTTTTCTATCTTAAACTTCATTTACATTATATGCAGTATATGTAATGTTGCTATAGAGATGGAACTAGCACTTCTTCAGGATGTTCTGCAACTTGTCACTGGCTTGGCCTCTGAAGTAACTGAAACCCTTTTCAAACTTGGGCTGATACAATGAAGTCTTCATGATGTGTTCCATGCTGTGTTATCTGTACAGGCTTGCTGCAAAAGAAACCTGTGATTCCCAATAAATCTAAATCAAATACAATTGCATAAACATCTCCCATTAAAATGTGGGCATGATTTGAATTGCTTTTAAGAGAAAAGCACAGTTTAGTTATGTAGTTGCAAACAGTTATGTGGCATGTCAGTTTGGAAAAAATTCATGTTTAATTGCATCCGGAAGATTACAGTAGAAAAGTGTTGGGGTGAGGGATAAAGAGCCTTTCCTTTTCATTCTACCATGGAATAGACTGAAAGAGAAACAATTTTGTCATTCAACAATAAAAATAAAAAGTAATCCTTAGCAAGTTTTTGTATTACTGTTTCCAAACTGTTCACTGAAACCAAAACAAAGGGCCAAAATATGCTTGCTCTGCTCAAGAGAATAATCCAACTGAAGTCAACAGGACTGGCTATGCAAATATGGACAGCAAAGTTTGGCCCCAAATAAACATCCCCATAACTAGGGAAAACACTAATCACCAAAGTGCACTTAACACCATAGTAGCTACACTTTCTTTTTACATGCACAGTTTGTGCGACACTTTGTACAGAAAACTAACCAATGGAATATAAATAAGTGTGCCGCTTCCTTTTAAATATGAACATTAATAATGAAGCACATTCACATTTTTGCCTTTCAAAGACCTTTAAAAAAAATAATAAAAACACCTCTCTCAAAGTAACCTGGAACATGTTGTTAAATACAGCACATATGATTCAAAGAATGGTATTAAGGTAGAAGAACTTTCACACACAAAACTGGTATTTGCTGTATAATTGGAGTGACTTATGAAAATCCCAAGAAAAGACAACCCTCTCACCAGGAGAGGAAGGTAAGAGTTGCAGTGTTAATTCAGTTTCTTCTGCAGGGGCTTGTTTTTATCTTCAGTGTTGTCAGGGCTGAAGTCAGTACAGATACCATTAGGAGCAGAAAGAGATGAAGTCTCCAAGCTGCTCTCAGCTCCCATCTGATCAGCATATAGATAGTCTTCTGCAAAGTGTGGGTGCAACTCAGCAAATGTGTAGAAGTCATCTAAAAAAAAAATTTGTTGTTACACAGAATCAGCTCTTTGAAACAGAAGGATGCTAAATTTGAATACTTACACATATATAATCACATGATCTCTTTGGAAAAAAATAGCAGCAGTTAACATAAGGCTATCCCCATTGCTTGTTTCAGCTTCTCAGCATAAGTTTACCACATCCCCAGAGCTGAGATGCTGCAAAGACTTATCTAAGCCCTCTTAAAACACTTCAGGCCAGACCTTACCTTGTATGAAGGGGTAAACAGGCTCAGATTTGCATTAAAATGCATGATGAGCACCACATGCCCTGATATAGCATCTCATTGCTCACTGGGGAAAGGGCAGAAGCCCTCCAGCTGAAGATCACGGAACAGCAAGAGTAGTAATTTCTTAAGTTCTTAAAGTCTTTTGCAAACATGCCCTTTAATGTTTTGCTTCAAACCTAACAGCAGCTGTCACTGCTGCCTTCTACTTTCAAGATTTCAGCATTTGGAAAGTCCTAATATTTTAAAGAACAATATTGTGAGAAGATAATTTATAGCATTTTATTAAAATAATGTTGGATACTAATATGACAATAAAAAGAGCAATATTAGTTCTTGGGGGAGCAGGGAATCCTTAACCTCAAGAAGTAACATTTTGTGCTAATAATCAGACATTGAAGCCTTGTCACAATTTGCCCATATGACTATTTATTCAGATATGATTTGAACACAAAACACTGTAGAGGATCCAAGTAATAAGCAGCTATTCTTATAATGTAAACTGACACTAGAAGAAGCTGGATGTGAACATTATCACTAACTCAGTCACCTACAGTGTATCATGCTCTGCCTACTCAAATTCACTGTGTTATTCCAGAAGAGCTCGTGATCAGACCATGCTGTGAATTCCCCAGAGTGCAGGGCAGATAACAGCTGAAGAAGCCTTTTACAGGAGTGAAGCCCAGTTCCTCCTTTAATAGTACTGAAGATGCTCTTACAGTCACATTAAGCATAATCCTTTTTGCATGGGAAAGACTGCACTACTTAATGTAGATACCATTCCAAGCAATTCCTCAAAAAGCTACAGTATCTTTTTAAAAAATAAATTCAGAAAATCCCTTGAAGCAGTTGTTCACACAGGTACAATAGTTTCTATCCAAATCGTCATCCTGGCAACTCTGTCAGGATCCATCCCTCAGTGTTTTTGCAGTACTGGATCCGAATGAAAAACCTCAACATTCTGGGGAGGACTGAATTCAACAGGATGACATTCTGGATAGATCTCAGTAAGCTGACATTTTGAGTTTTGCTGAAATAAGTCGTGAAGATATTAAGTAATATTTCTCAAACTTGTACACAGCATAGCCCAAAAGAAAAGTGCTTAGGAACCCATTTGCCTCATTCACCAGAAATGTGAAATGATACAGAAGAAAAAACTATTCCAGCATTACTTCTAATTGTAGGTCTCACATTGGAGCTCAAGCTGAAAGCAACTGTGAAGCATTAGACTGGAAGAAAAGATCCCCTTAGTCATTAACCTGGGGAAAAAAAGTAATTTTGCCTCCTAACCCTACCAAGAGCAAAGAGATAAAGAAAGAACCCAAAGTGGAGTTAAGACTCACAGCTACATTTTTGCATTAAGTATGCATATGTCCTACAAGAACTTCAAGAGCTTTCTGTTTACACAAAGCAGGGGAGTCTTAAAATGCTTTCCCTATTTGTGTGTTGTCATACTGTATATTGTCAGTTGTCTACCAGGAGCTGGTGGAGAGTCTCCGAGGATTTGCGATGCCTACTCCAACTCCCCAGAATCATGTCTTAAGACTGAGGAATCTTGCCTCTCTCTATATTACAGCGAAGGGATGAGCTTTGCAATCAAGGCACCTGAACAGTTAAGCCAACAGCACACTGCTTAAGAGAACTGATACACAGGTCCTTGGCCAACAGCGTGCTTTCAAACGTGCAACAAGAATCCAGATTGCTAACAATTTAGATTCATGATTATCAATCTAGTTATACAAATTTGATTTTGCTATTGGTTATTCTGTTTACCAACAACCTTAGCTGTACATGCAGCAATTTATGTTTGACACTTTGGATATTTTATCTTTTGTTGTTACAAGTAAGAATCAAGACCTAATTCCTGCTTCACATTCCAACACCCTAGAAAGAAGGAGATTGTGAGCAGACATCTCTGCTGTGTGTGTCCAAAGTAACATCAGTACTTTTCCACTAGACACAATGTTTTGATTTCTCAGAACTTGTCTGGACAGTATCTTCAGAACTCGGTAGTCTGCAAGTTTTTCTACCTCTCCTTCCTAGTAAGTAAGAGCAACAAATTGAGCATGTGCGAAGTTCTACATATTCTCAGGAAAGGCAAGAGATTGAATATTTATGGCAGGAACTTTCAAGACAGAAATACAATACCAAAGGTTTATTTGCCTCTTCTAATTCTCTACCGCAATAAATTGGACATTTATTCTTACTATTAAGCTTTCAGATTTGTTCAAATCACAGCACAACATTTTTATTATAAAATTATAGCATTTAACTTAAAAGGAACCAAGGAAAGTTTTAAAGAAATTATGTAAAAACCATCCTACTACCTACATCAAAGAAGACTGTTCTTGACTACAGGAAATAGTGAAAATGAGAGCCAAGTGCTTCAGTGGCCCCTGCTGTGGCTAGGCAGTCCAGATTTTCTTCGACTTTGACCACTCAGGGAAAAAGTGCAGATTAAATGCAACTATTAAAGATGAATATTAAAGCATTAATTCTTTGGTAAATCACATGAACTGGTCTGAAATTCACTTGTACATGAATTCAAGTTTAGCTATTCTCAAACAATGAAGTGTGCCAAAATTAGAGTTCTGTTAGGTTTACCAGCTTAAGATTCTGTGCTGGTATTTTTGAAGCTGGCGATGGGGAGGTGGGGAGAAGAGTTGAGTCACTGCACAAATCAGTTTGGAGTGATAGGCATGAAAAAGGCAATGGGCAGGATGTATGTGGAAATGCTGGGGATGTGACAGATGAGAGGTACAAAAAAGGAAAGGGGTAGTGCAGCAGGAACCCAGGAGAGAAGACAAAGTAGTCCAGAAAACAGGGAAGGGCAGTGGCAATGATAATCATTCCAGCAACTCTAAAATATTTCTGCAGTTGAAGCTTTACGTACATACTGTATGACTGAAACACAGGAACTACTAGTGTAGAAACTATGATTTACTAACACTAATGTCTTAATTTTTAATTTTTTTTCAAATTAAACACATACTGATTATTCTGAAGGAAAACAGGTATGTCAAGGTATGTCATAAGCACCTCTGCTGGAGACACATGATATGCTAGCTATCAACAACTCAGTTCATACTTAAATGATACAACAAAATTTGGAGCCTTACTTCAGATTCATGTTTTGTGCAGTAACACTCAAGTACTTTGACTCCCCAGCACCCATCTATTCACACAGGTCTCAATTTTTCAAATGTAACTTTTTTGCCTCTGTACCACCTACATCACACACTATATATTAGGCATCCTGGTTAACTCCCTCATTTCCTGCCCCCAGATATAAGAGACAAAACAACAAGACAAAACTAAAGTAGCTTTCTTTAAAAATACATATTCACATAAATGGAAGGCACAGAACAGAATATTCTCAAAGAGCTAATCAACATATTATTTACCATTGTGGAAGAGAAAACTTCTGAAGACATGCAAATACAGTGTTTCATATTAAAGGTAAAACTCATATTTGTTAAAATGTAAATTTACTTTGTTTGCAGTGCTTTTATCAGCATTAAAGACAACAGGTCAACAAAAAAAGAGTTTAATAAAAATATAATTATGTATCAACAGGAGTTCAGGCAACTTCAACATTTTGTGATGTTTCTGATCCACTTAAATTACTCACCATATGTAATCTTTCCTTTTTCTTCTTCATCGACAGCTCTGAAGAGATGTGTAACATTAATCTGTGATACACCCATGGCAGTCTTCAGAATATGCTCTAAATCCTCTTCTGTTATAGTTCCACTTTCTGACTGGTACAACTACAAATCAAGACAGCATGAAAAATCATTGCAAAGCCAAACACAAACTCCTATAAACAGCACCACATTTAATTAAAGCAAAATTAAAATTTGGTATTGGAAATTCTAGTCACTCTTGGACTGATACTATATATTCAGGATTTCAGATTAGTCTGGGTAAAATGTATCTATCATCAGTTCACCTGTGTATGCTTAAAAAGTAAAGCTTATTATATTCAGAAAAAAATCCTATGCTTACATGCCTAACCACTGGGATTCAGTGAAAAGGCTGGTTAACGCTAACATATTTCGCAGATACGTAACTGAGAATAATATTTAGTCCATTAAGCTGTATGTCCAAACTCCAAGACATTCTGCGAAATCAGAAGATATATTTAGGTCAGCATAAAGTAGATGGCCTTTCCAGTAGGTCAAATGTAAAACTCAAGATTCCTTTGACCAACATCCAACAGTCAGTTTGCATAAAATGCCTATGTCTAAATTGTATTCATCAGCAGAATCCTCCCCCATATAGTGATGGGCCTATACTTTTCTGTGAATACTTATTCCAGAAAACAATAATTTGCATACTCTTATATCCTGAAAAAGTTTCCTCGCAGAAAGGGTTATCAATCTATCAGCAGTAAAACTATCTAAAAATATTTGTTCATAGTCTTATTCTATCTTCACATATGTGCAGTGTTTTTCCCTGAAAAAATGGACCTGAGTAGCTCAAAACCTCTGTACCAATTACACAGCTTCATTAAACTTCTTTAAAATAACTCAATTTGCCTACACAATGGAACATGAGACAAAAGAGTGGTTTTTTTTGAAACATTCCTGTCTCCTTTTCAAGTATGACAGCACTGTAAATATTGAACCATGCTATTTTGGAAACTTTCTTTTAATTTCTCTGCATCATTAAGAAGGTAGGAACTGACGAGATTGAACAAAACAGGCATAAGGATGCATTTTTCCACAAGCAGAAGCTGCTGTCACAAGACAGCACACCTTAGTGGAATAAAATATTGAAGTGCCATGGAAGACAACACTCATGATTAAATCAGCAATCTTGCCTCTTCCTCTCTAGCACCTAACCTGCACACTGTTTCACAGGAAAAGCTGCAAGGCCAAGACTTGTTTAATAAAACCTGCTACATTTTGACAGAACAAGTAGTCAGGTGATACTTGACGGTCAGGTTCGCATACATCACACTGACAAGATTTACAGCACCCTTTAGTTTCATTAGCCGTTCGCAAGGGAGGACATGTAGCTCTTATTCTGGAGTGCTGCTCTTAGGACTTGATTGCCATAATACCCCCAATCTCTTTTAATTGCCCACCAATGTAGAAATCTGGTGGCTCTGTAACTCCTATTTTTCACAATCACAGAATCATTACAGTTGCAAAGGATTCTGGAAATCATCTAGTCCAACCTCCCTGCCAATGCAGGGTCACCTACAGGAGGTGACACAGGAACACATCCTGGTGGGTTTGGAATGTCTCCAGAGAGGGAGACACCACAACCTCCCTGGGCAGCCTGTTTGAGTGCTCTGCCACCCTCAGTGCAAAGGAATTCTTCCTCATGTTGAGGTGGAACTTCTTGTGTTTTAGTTCATGGCTGTTGCTCCTTGTCCTGTTGCTGGGCAGCACTGAAAGGAGTCCTCTTGGCATCCATCTTTGAGATATTTATCTGCATCGATGAGATTCCCCCTCAGTCTTCTCTAAACAGGCCCAGCTGCCACAATCTCTCTTCATAAGAGAGATACTCCAGACACCTAATCATCTTTGGGGCCCTCCCCTGGATCCTCTCCAGTAGCTCGTTGTCTTTTTGTACTAAGGAGTCCAGAACTGGACATAGTATTGCAGACATGGCCTCACTGGGACTGAGTAGAGGGGGAGGATCACTTCCCTCAACCTGCTGGCCACACTCTTCCCCATGGGCCCCAGGACACCATTGGCCCTCCTGGACCCAAGAATACACTGCTGGCTCATGGAAGACTCCCAGGTCCTTCTCCTCAGAGTGGGTCTCTAATAGGTCAGCTCCCAGCCTGTATTGGTACTCAGGGCTATTCCCCCCCAGTTGGACCCCGCACTTGCCTTTGCTGAACCTCATTAGGTTTCTCTCTGCCCAGTTCTCCAGCCTATTATCCGTGGAATGGCAGAAAAGCCTTAAGGTGTATCAGCCACTTACTCCAGTTTTGTATCATCAGCATTTAAAGATACTATTTTTCAAGTTCTTCAGACATTTAATAAACACCTTCACTTTGAAAACTTATAGCTATATGAAATGTTGCACTTTCCCTGAGAGCAAATGACAATATGCTTGGCAAAAAGCAGCCCGTGGCAGAGGACAGTACCTGTTCAAAGTCAAACCTTCATGAACTGGTCAGAACCTGCAATAACTCCAGGTAAGCTCTGTGAATATCTTATGGTACATGAAGGCAGGACATGAGGTAGGAAAGGATTAAAAACAGGTTCTCTTTCCTTTTTTTCTAGAATAATAAGCAACATTTCCTCAGTGCGAGACTTTTCTTAACCCTTCCAATCATCACTAACAGGATAAAATGAGCCCTACCCACTTCCCTTTCTTACATGCCTAAATCATCTTTGCAGCTTTATAGCTAAATTTATATTTTGCAATTAACCAGGCAACTCAAAATTACGTGTTAGAGGAGTCGAAGAATGAAGTAGATAATGAAGAACAGAAATTATACTAAGAAAAACAGTTCTATTAAATTCAAGAACTTCCAAAAGGAAAATAACTGTCCAATCTGAGCTTTTCCTCCTCAAATGGTAGAATTATATTGTGCATTATGAATCACAACAGCTAAATTTCACTAAAATATTTCCCAAAAGTCCCCTTCAATTTTACTTTAAGCATGTACATTTTACTATGATGACACAGAGCTGACCAAACAGGACCTGACTATTTCTATATGCCACTGTATAGATCAAATTGATCAAGTAAAGATAGAGACCTTTCTGCTTTTGTCTCAGAAGTAAGTAGCAGCAGCTACTAATGACAAATTTCTCCCCAAATTTATAGGAACTAAATATTTTTGTTTGTTCCTCCTTTGTCAAATTTGATTCTGGCCAAAGGGTAACCATATACATGTGAACACCAAGCATCCACAGGAGTCTCATTTCTTGAGTGTACCATAGTTAAGGTTACACAGGTATGGTGAGGGACTTGGAAAATAAGCTACCATGTAGTGCCATGCAACTGAATGTTGACAGCATCAAGCGTTAGCATTTTCAGTTTCAGCAACATGAAAGACCATGTGAGGCCAAGCCAAAGGGAAAAGATGATGCAGGATACAGCAAAGTTTGCGTGTTGAAATAGCAATGTTGAAGAAATTAATGGAAAAGAAATAATTCAAGGTGTCCGAAACAGCACTGTTGCTGTCACTTTGCCAAAAAAGCCTGTATTAATGATCTATGCTGATGCTACAACAAACCACTGAAAGTAGAACAAGATCAGGAGCACTTCTAGGAAGCATAAAGTCTGGAAAAAGACTGCAGGACCACCACAGAAGCATGGTAAGACTAAGAGGGAAGAAAATCTTAATAGAGAATTAAAAAACAATCTCTATTAACACGTAGGAATTTTTTTTTAATACTTTATTAACTTGAAAAGTATGATTTGATTTAAACATTCTAAAAGTAGTAAGTACAACTTAAGAGCCTTTAGTTTAGAGGAATCAATACAAAATACTTGAGGTTTGAGACTCAATTTGCTGAGAAGGATTCTACCAGAGTTCTACAAATAACAATATCAAACTGCAAACTTCCATAATTTTACACAACTTAAACTTGCAATGCATTTCCTCTTAAGATGACCTCTTAATCTAACTTTCCATTGTTGCAAAATGTAATAAAATAATTAAAGGGAACATGAAACTTAGTATTAAGTCTAATGGCAGTATAAAAATTTCTAAAAATAAGTAAACCACATAAAGCAAGAAAATGCTGCTTACCTGAAATGCCAACTGAATTGTTTCCAGAGTTTTGGATGGCTTACAGACAACTGACAGAGCAATGACAAATTCCCGAATGTCAATTACACCATCTTCATTCTGTGAAGGAAAACCTCCCCTCAAAATAGTGCAGTTTGTCTGAGAACTTTCATAATAACAAACAGTTGCTAAAGATGCAGAATATTCAGAAAGATAGTTTTATATGCCATGGAGTCTCACTGAAACAAAATCACATGAGGGCAAGAACCTGTGTGAAAGCTGAGCAGGCCCTATTTGGAGTCTCAGTCAAAAGTCATAGTTTAAATATTCTTAGAACATAATGCTGCTGCTGTCACCCTTCACTTGCATATTTAAGATTTTTACATTAAACCATCTGAATTACTTGGCTGAAATTAAAACCAGAGAGCCAGAGGACAATGCAGCTTAATTTAAGCCATGAATATAAGACATGTGCTCTTTGGTCTAAGAGAGAACATTGCGGACATATCCACCTCCCGGTCTAAACAGCACCTCATCCAGACAAAGATAATAGTAATTTCCACGTTCCTCTGACTGCCAGAGGAACGAGAAGTCCTTCAAGTTTCAGGCATCCTAGAAAAACAAGTAATTTATTTACAAGGTGGGTGAAATATCAGCTAACAGACACTGCATTCAGTTGCAGTGAGCAGCAGCAGAGGTTTAGCCTGACCCTACCTTTCTTCCTCTTCATATTTTGCATCTAGAAAGAAATTTTTGTCCAGCTGATACTCCTTTTAACTTCTACCTGAACAAATGCTTTATTTAGCTGATGACAGGTGCCCTTATGTTGCTGAAAGGGAAATGTAGTAGGCAAACACTATGGTGAAATGCTCAAAATCATATCTTGGTGAATGCAATTGGAAAAGAAGTAGGCTGAAGTGGAATTTACAAGAAGTATTAACATTTTTATTATATGTTGTCTCTTACCTCATCAAAAAGTGCGAACATACTTTCTAATGTGTGAGAAACTGGAAATTCCAAGTATGCTGAAAATTCTTTAAGATCAACCTTTTCTTTCTTCATTTTCATGGCACTTGCAGCATATTTATCAAGATCATCTTCAAGTGTTTCTGGCTTTAGCCTAGAAAGCATTATTTTTGCACATTTCAAAAGTAAACCAAATTTTAAGAATGCACATTTTATTATACCAAATGAAGCAATGGATGATAATGGTGTAAAGCATTAAAAAAACCTGGAATCAGAATTATTGCACAACTTTTTAATAAAATACTGGATTCCTATACCTTTAAGGCTCTCATTAGTTCTTGAACTGTGTTAGAAGTTACTACAAAGGTTTAAGAACTCTGGACATAAACTTGTGTCCTTTACCTTAATTGTAAGTCATATGTGTAAGCAGTTCAACATGAAGAAACACAGTCTAGAACTGGCTGATAAATACCAAGCATGGAGAAACTAGGTGGAATTCAGGTCACCTGAATAGGCTGTATTGTAGGACAGTAACATAAACCAATTACGTTTCCGAATTTACTAATGTCACTGAACAGAAAAGACCTGATGCATCTTGCCTAAAAAAAAAAAAAATAAATCAGGGATTACATAATAGCGATTATACTGTTAATCCTGTTTGTCAGTCCTCATTTTTCACATTCAGTCCAGAGTTGGACACCCTTATAAGGTGACCTACACAAAATCATAACAGTGCATACAGCTACAGAATTTCCTCAGTCCTTCTTCTTGCAAAACCAGATTTTGACTGATGAATGAACAGCTTTATAATTATGTAGTTATTTACTTTATGGTGGTTGGTTCCCCCCCCCCCCCCAAGTCAAGCTTCCTGTTTCCGTAGTCTTACAATGAACATAATAAATGGTGCTGCAGGCATGCAAGGAAAAGTAGATTCTCTCCCTAATACAGCATCAAGCACATCTTGATCAGCAGGTTTCCTCTGAAGTGATTTAGGGTAACATGGGCATCCAAACTTTCCAGTCTGAAGACAAAAGAAGCCAATAAAGTCTCCTACAATATCCTTCTGCAGTTGCCTGTTTTGCTGTTCGCTGCTGCTGCAGACAGGGAAAAGCAGTTATTTACAGAACTCAGAAGCTCACACCAGAACTGTTCCCAGGCTGCAGCTGGGACTCCTCAGCATCTTCCTCTCAAGTAACAAGAATGAATAAAATGCTTAATATCAGCATTCTCAGGAGCTTCTGAAAAAAGATAAGAGCATTTTTGATAGGAAGATTATCTGTTACATCAGCTCCAGAACTTGATTGCTTGCTGTAATGACCCTTCCTAAACATCATGGCTTTTAAGTAAAAATACAACTACCATGCTGTCTGTCAGGACCTATACTGACCAAATACGTACTGCCTAAACAATGCCAAGTCCTGTATTTCTGAATTATAAGATCTGAAGAAGGTTGTGCAAGAATTCTTCCAGAGACCCATGGCTCCCACAGAACATTCGTATGTTCTTTATCCTGGCATTAAAGCACCTATCTTAAGATTTAGTTCTAGACAGCATGAAAAGAGGAGTGAGACACCGCTCTGCAAACATTCACTTTCATGACCAAGTAGAAAAGTAAAAGGAACAATAAAAAAGAAATCCATAGAGGATTTGAGATGCACACAGAACTCAGCTACTCACATGCGGGATTACATGCAAGAAGTGTCCACAGATAATACATCCCACTGTAGTAGCTGAAATGGTTTTTTAACTGTGGGATAAGGACAGCTGGCATCCAAATCCTTCCTTGAGATAAGCCACCACTGACACAGAATATATAGTCCAACATCTGTCTCTAAATCAGAGAGATTTGGTTTGCAATGAATTGACTCAAAATTCGCTTTCTATAACAGAGAGTACCCCTTTGGTGAGTAGTATTCAAGACTTGCAAGATGTCCTCTTCATCAGTAATTAAATTTGAAAACCTAAAATACAGTTTGAAGGCAAAACCTTGCATGGAAAATAGCATGACTTAACACAAAACTTACAGACACCTTGTGGTTTGTCTTTTCTAAATACAGAAGATGTGTGCCAATCTCAAAAGTAGTATGTGGATCAGTGAGGCAAACACTGCTTCAACTTGAGTATATCTGCATTATACTTCTGGTAATCCAAGATGGACTTCCCTCTAGCCCTTCAAAATCAGAAAGTAATTGACGTATTGATGATCAAAGCTGCTATGCTAAATTTTCTGAAACCAAGTCAAAGTCTTGTAATAGGTTCTGAACCAATGTGAAATGGGTTTGAATGTCTCAATTCCCTTACAATTTTTACCTTTGTCTCAATGGAGGCCACAAAAGCTAGAAAGCCAACAGCAAATGTCTTTACTGATGAAGTCATGCTTGTTGGCCTAATGGCATCCACGCAGGATCTAGGCTTTATGATAAAAAACATTATGTGCTGTTGTGGTGGTTTGCTTTATTTTCTAGGTCAGTGCACACTAAAGAGAACAAAAAGTCATTCCTGAGTCCATGAAGATAGAAAGGACATTTTTCAAGATTAACATTAAATTCTGAACATTAAATTCTTCACAGCAGACTTCACAAGGAAAACCAGATCCCTGAAGGTAGAATATGTTCAGCATAATTACCACTATTTTTAGCAAGTAAGCTAGTTTTAGCTGCATTTGACTATTTGAAAACAAACTCCCTTCTTGCATGCTGGGAACCTGCCAAAAACCTTCTAGTGTCTCACAGAGCTGGAAGAACAGCTGGATCCTGTAGATAGCTACTGTTAACTGCAAGCAAAGAGAAACATGCCCTAAGTCAGAAAAGCACAATACATTCAGTTTTGTGTCTGCTGATGTACTTCTGTGCTACTTCATGTCATAATGGAGAAAGGATACCGAACAGCTGCAAAACTGACCTTCTTGAATACTCTGAGTACTGCTTTTATCAGAAATGCAGATGGACAACATTCTCCAGAAGTGTGGTGTTCTTTTTTTTTTTTTTATAGATGATCTCTGAACTCTCTGAAGTCACTGAACTATTAGTTAGCTGTGAGGGTTATTACACTGGGGATTAAAAGTTCTGCCTACAGTCTGGACCACCATTTCAGGCACACATGTAAAGCAGAAGTTTGCATTGTAGCCTGAATAGTAAAGACTGCTGAGCAAGAATAGACAGGCATCAGACCTATGAGGTAATTATACACTCCTTACAGATCTTTTTAGAAGCCTATAGTAGCATTGTCTAGTAGGATCCTCACAACTGACTTGATAATACTGGACAGTAGTAGTCAGTAATTCGTGCCATTCTTACCAAAATACCAAGGCTTCTAAGAGACAGCAAAATTGATTAAAACCAGTGGGTTTGAATTTCATTGAATTTCACCAGGGCCAGGGAGTATGTAAGGAGGTAAACCTTGCAGGCATTCTAAGGTTGTTGAATATTCCTCCAGGGCAGACATTAATAGTAGACATCACATGGGTACAAGATGCCAATAATACTCATGGCAGGAAAGCAAAGAGAATTCAAAAAGAGTTCAAACCCAAATTGCTGCCCATTGCTAAAGATAAAAATTACTAAAAATAATCCTACTGCAAAAGCAAAGATGTCTAAAAGGTAAGAAGAGTGGATTTTCCTGAAATATGATCTAAAAAAGACAATATGGTGCAAACTGTATTTTTTGAAACACATAGTCAGCAAAGCCATACTGTCTTCAGTGAAAAGCACAAAGAACCTCAGAGTCTGTGTACTAAAGGCATACACCACATCAAGAACCTGCCAAATCAAAGAGTCTTGTGCTATCTGTACACCAATAATAAAACACACATTCACCAATTACCATATGATAATTTTGCTGTATTTTCTATACTCATCGCCTTTTGATGCACAAAGTGGAAGCCAACTACCATGCAGGAAGACAAAATGTGTCATCTTGTACAAGTATGAGTGCTGCCAAGCTGAAAAAAAACCCTAGGGAATACAGATGCATAACCTTCCTTTTTAAAGAATATTTTTTCCAAAAAGACTTTAAATTAATAAGAAAAATCAGAAAGTAGAAAACAGTGACTAAAACAGACGGATGTAACACACATCCACTCTTGCTATGTGTTCCAAATCATACCTAGGGTTTTAAAAGTGAAAGATTTGGGATAAAACAACCATGAAGCAAAAAAAACTATGAAACAAGCATGGGATATGCAAACAGATGATCCTTAATCTATTGATTCTTTTCTCCTCCTCCCTTACAGCCAGCCCTCCTACCAAAAAAAAACCAAAACAAAAAAAAAAAAAAAAAAAAAAAAAAAAAAAAAAAAAAAAAAAAGCAAAAGGCCAGGACCACTAGAATTACTTAAGCAAAGTTCCAGGTTACTTTAAGACTTGACTTATGCCGCATCTAACAGCATGCAGAATACAGTCACTAAAAAAATTCTACTCTGGCTTGCAATATGTGCTCCATTTGGCTTTTTTTTTTTCCTTAGAAAAGAGAGATATCTCTTATTTCCAAAAAACAAAACAATTAAAACTGAGAACAATCACAACTAAAAAAAATTAGAAAACTGAATTCTGTAAGAAGCCACTGATGGTCTAAAAGCCACTGTTCCGTAAGAAAGGGAAACAACAGTTACAGTTGGAAGGTCCTTCTAGTTCATGAGCAAAGTGGATACAGGAATTAGAACAAACAGAAGTTTGAAAGAATAAAAACAAATCAAGTCAAATCAGAACTCAAGGACCTCCTTGCAGGCAACTACCATAAAGCATCTCATAAAAAGATGGAGATGTGATTTATTTAACTGTATTAACACTTCCTGAAGGACATAATCCAAAGACATCTTTAGTAAGGGACAAAATCCAAGTAAGGTTGAATGTCTAGAATATGGTAATAGACCCAGCCCAAGTAAAAACAGAGACTCACTTTAAACAGTGGGTTAATTAATTATGCAACAAATAATCAAACAAAGCAGAGGATTTACAATGTGTAAGAGCTATAATACACACTGCATATAGCTTATTGGTCAGACCTAAATTATCAGTCTCAAGAGAAGCATGACTGCTTGAAGACTAATGAAAGCACAATTCGAGAAGGTTAGTGTATGATCAGTTGATCTCTTTGATAAAGCAGTCATTTTACCGAGGAGTTCAGTGTGAAGCAGCTGAGTTTCAGCCAGCTGTATAGCTCCGTTAACAGAGCCTGAGCTCTTCGTTAGATGAAGCATGAGAACTCACTGCTTGGCTGCATGGCTTCTGGATTGAATCCCATCCAGCTGAGCACAGACTAAGCAAATTTTTCAGACAATGACAATGAATTCTCTAGATATATAATGTGCACAGAAGTAACTCTCCAGTGCAGCAAACTGAGGTGTAAGTTGATTTCAAAGAATGTAAACCAAAAGGAGTCTGAATTTGTCTCACTACAGAAATCTTTTAAAATTGCATGTTACCTCAAAGGTATGTCATTGGTCAAAAGCAAGTACTAACACTTGATGAAAAATCCGTTGGATAAAACTTACTGTTCCAGTCATTTAGCTAAGCAAGTGGATGATCTTATTGCCTCCCTGGCCTCAAAACTGTTGAATAAACAGCAAAATGACTACATCTAATCAAACGTGCATAACAATTGAAGTCATATTACAATCTTCATCCAACTGTGCCAGAAAAATACCATCATAATAGCCTTCTTATTGGCACATACTCAACTCCAGACAGGATATTTCACCAATGAATAATTGCTCAAACCAGAGAGGGAACTTTTGGGCTGCAGGGAACTTCAATTGCAAATGCATGTAACTGTTTTAGAGGCCAAAACAAAAACCCAGAAAAGCATAATTTGAAAGAACAGCTTTAAACTGAGCAGACAGAAGCCAGACAACTTAACAAGAGGATTAAACTGAATCCTGGGATTATCAACTGCATAATAAGAGACGTGGGTGGTTGGTTTGCTTTGTTTCGCTTGCTATTTTTTCTTGGTACTGTAAATTCAGAGCCTTTGAAACAAAGTGAGAATCTTTCTTTGCCCTTAGAAGCCTCTCCTGTCCTAATGGAAGCCTTTTCAGATGGAGGTCCTGACAATGGATTAATATATGTTTATCATCTGAATGCATAATGTATAGCTCATTATAATTTATATATATTATAATACATTGCTTATGCTCCAATACAGCTTTGCTCTTCTTTATTTTCATTTATGTACACAAGCTGAAGATGAAGGAAAAAATAGTGGAAGGAAATAAAAGTACAGAATGAAAAAATGAAACTGTACTCTATACTTTCAGTTGAGACAAAAAAATCAGAAAAGGTGTTTGCATATTAAAACAGTTAATAGGATGACGTTGCACATTTAGATTGTGGTTATTCAATAGGATTACTGGAGAAGCAGAAGAAAAACTGGAGAACACCAGAAAGAAGTTCTACTATTTGATTTATGTGAATTTTTCCAGTTTGCTGAGGCTTTTCTTAAAGGTAAAGCCAGCGGGAAATGACACTATGAGAAGAAAGAAGAGAAGATCCATGCTGAATACACTGAGCTGAAGTTTCATTAGAAAGTCCATCTGGCAGTAACCTACTCAAAAGATCAACCACCACTTTCTGCTTCTCGGGAAAGAGTGACCCCTCTGTCCTCACTATTATGAGGTTAATCCAGTCACAAGACTGCCATGGCAGCCCTCGTTTTCCCTTCACAGATGTCACAGGAAAAGGCAACTGACTCTTAACTGTAACATATATTAGGAATCCCACAGTACTCCTGACACTCTTTAGAAAGCGTCTTCTAGTTTTGCGCAGGAATGAACACTTCAGACTCACTCTGCTGACTTGTCAGGCAAAAAACAAGAATTTTACAACCTCCTTTACAATCATTAGGATTCAGGGGTGCTGCTTGCAGGTGAATTATAGTATTGATTTGATTTTACATGGGTGTTTCCCTGATCATATTATGACAACATTCCATATATATTCATAAATGCAGTATTTTAATATGAAGGAAAACTGTATAAACATGGATATATAATAAATATGCACCTTACATATAAATATTGTATATGCTCACCCAAGGCTTCTCACAAGCTTTGCAAATTCTAAAAGACATGTATCTGAAGGCAGACGAAGTTGTCCTTCAGCCAAAGCTAGCTGACAGTCTTCAAATGTATAGTCTGTCACTGAAACTCCCAATGCCCTTAAATAAACCAAAGAAACACTGTAAATAAGACAATCTATGAAAAACAAACACAATCATCATTTTTTTAAACAGCAAAAAATCCTGTATTATGCTCTCTAGTCTGAAAAATTATAAGAAAGAGTCTATAAATGTAAATTCACATAGAAAGAATGAAATATGACTTGATCCATTGCAAAACATCTATTTTGACTTTGAGTCCATACAAATATGCAAGAACAAAAGGGAAAAATTAGGCAGTGCACAGTTTCATAGACATATAAATTCATTTATATTTTCACAGAAGTGAATAACAAGGGCTTCAAGATTTTTAATCTAGAACACAAATACATATTTACCAATTATTTTTAATATTTTTATTATTAATTTATTATTATCAGTGTAATCACTTGAGCAGAACTACTACCTTCAGCTAATACTAATATTATCTGATAGGTGAAATTTCTCTATAAAGAATAGCTAGAACATAACATATAAAAGCAAGCAGAGCTAATCTCCATGCAAACACAAGTTAATTTTAAGTGTATGATGTGAGAAAGATAGAAGAAAAAAATACTCCCAAGCTTTTATATATTGTCAATTGAGTATTCATTTTTGCTTTACTTTTAACTTCATGGTTTGTAGTAACAGTAGCACTACAATTCACTCCAAGGAAATCCTGATACTGTAGCTGCCCTTCATTTGCTATGCAAAGTTGAGAGGAAGACATTTTGGTTTGGAAGAGGCATTTAAGATTTCATTGTAAGATAAAATTTAGAAAGGAAACACTGTTCTGTATGAGTTACTCATCTGCCATGATTTCCATCATACTTGATTTTACTTATACTAATAAGGAACATTATCTCCTTTATGCAGCCTTTTCTAGTTTATTGAAGCCTCAAGAATTTTTTTTATTGACTTACCTTCATTCTTTCTACCTACAGTTTTTCTAACTGACTGCTAATCACCTTTTTCATATGTGAAGTTAATATACACTAATGGCAAGATCGATACAAAACTGCAAGGCATGCCACAGTCATTTTGGCTTTGATGAAAACTCTGCATTCAATTCTATGCTTTATTACAAATAGTTCGATTTGCAATGGCAGTTGCTTCTCATGCAATGAACAATTTCTGTTAAGCATTCTGTTCCTCAGAATCTCATTCTAAAGCCTTTGAATGCCAATGTAAATAACATATCAATTAATTATCAAACTTCAGGAATTCCAAGATATTAGTAAGACATGCATTTAACCTTAAAGCTACTGGTCAGGGTTTCTCTCTCCTCTTTAAAGCTGACAAAGTCAAATATTCAAGAAGAACACCTTGCTAATAGATATTCAACCTCAAAAGTACCAAATAAATTAAAAATAGGTATTATATATAAGCTATTTATGAACAAAACAAGGACATAAGAGGTAGTGATCTTGAATCAATAGCCTTCCTCTTGCCAAGAAGAAACAATGAAAAGGACAAGGCTAAATAAAACAAAAATATACAGGTACATAGAAAAGTCATCTTAAAATCATGCAGACTGTTGAAGATTAGATTGCCTCATATTGGTGATCTTAAGCAATTAAATTCAGTTTCTCTAAATTTTTCTCTTGATGTGCTCCTATTCCTCCTCCCACAGTGTCCTAGTGCTATTTGTAAATCAGTAAACACTTCATGGAACAGAAAAGAGATTCCTGTAATACCTTACTTCATCCCAAAGACTTAGGGTTAACATAGCAACACATATAGTGTAAAATACAGACGAAGAACTCTCCTATGCTGTGGGGATTTAAATCCATTTCCAAGTTCAACCTGACTTAAAGATCAGGTACTGTGAGTTTTGTCAAAACTTCTGTTTTACAGTATTTAATACAGGGTATTACAAAAGATTGAATCACTGGTATTTTACAATACAGAATCAATTTTCCTCAAAAGAAGAAAAAGAAAGAGATGAAAGAAACAGAATCTATCCTGCCAGTTGAGATTACTTCCCATTCCCTTCTTTTGAATTGTCTGTGTGCTCAATCATCCCTAGAGCCTTCCATGTCAACTGTCAGTGAAATAGCTGAACCTCTAGGTCAGCAAGGACATGCTATAAGCAGTACTATTCAGAGCAGTATACATAAAAGAATATGGTAAAAAACAAAGATCTTGTCGAGCCAAGCACATTACACCAAAATTCATCAGTTCTTAAGGCCACAGTAGGTATAGTATGCAAGAGAAATACAGGAACTTACAGGCAATTAGCTAAAGCACAGAGCAACTACATGGAAAAGAGGAAGCTGCTTAAAAATAAGTTAAAAGAAACTGAAAGGATAAAGTTCCTCTGTTGCACATATTAGGGAATCAGGAGAAGCAGTAAAACATTTAACAAATAAGATTCTGAAAGGCCAAAAAAAAAAAATTAGTGTGACTCAAACTGATTAAAAGTGGCAATGAGAATGAAGAGACTTAGAAAAAAAACAAACCAAAATCCCAACCTTCTTATCAAGGAAAACAAGAGAAGAGAGACAATTTAAAACATAACTATAAGGTGGCAAGTCAAAGCAAGAAATAATAACTTCTTAAAAACAAAAGCATGACACCTTTCAAACACATCAAAAGAAAGATGACTAGGAAAGATGAGGGCACTCAGCCTGGGAAGAGGGTTAAAAACTGACTGCCATCCGAGAACCAATGCCAGATTTAAATAACTTTATAAATAATGGCCCCTGAACATGTTGAACAGGCCTAGCTGAAGAGGAATTAAAAAAAACCCTAAACAAATAATCAACAAACAACGAAACCCAAACTTAAGATACAGAACAAATTCCAAACAAAAGCAGGGATCACCTCAGACTTAGCCAAACCACCAGGGGGAATGACAACTATCGTCTTTTTATAGCTTTGTGCATCTCTAATAAAAGGCATGGTATTTGGGCTAGTATAGGAAAATGCCCAATACTATTAATTGTCTAATTGTCAAATGATGATGATGATGACTAATACCTGCTCAATGTCAACACATACACAAAACAGGACTGAGAAGGACAAAAGCAGCTTCTCTTGTTCACCTGTTGGCAATTTTCCGGTCATTGGACTTCAAAAAAAAAAAAAAAAGACAAATGGACATAAACAGTGTGTGTGTATATATATATATATATACACATATCCAGATTTTCACAATAACAAAGATCAGAGGTGGAGAAGGGAAGAAACAACGGTAACTCACAGCAAAGTTCAGTCATAGAATCAATCAAGGCCCGGTAGAGTCCAAGGGACTCTTTAGTTCAGAAGACAAATTACAAGCTGTATAGGACGCTGATTTCAGCTCAGAATGTCGAAGAAACTGAAGCTGGAGAACATATACACTTTATTATTTTGACAAGACTTGTGAATTTTGCAGTTTCTTAGAATAAAGCCTGGTAAACTAGAGCTCTCTGTAAGGCCTGGGTACAACTGCAACTTGCAGGATTTTCTACAGAACCAGTTACTAAACTATTTCAACTTATCTCCAGAGCAACCTTTCTCTACTTCAACTGGGAAAAAAAAAAGTCAAAGAAAACAGATAATTTCAATTTGAGATGAAAATCACAAGTGCAACTCCATATTTGTAATAAACTAGAAATAAAACAACTTTTTCCATATCTTTATTTAAAAGCATTTTTTTTCTCTTCTGTTCTCTTCATACCTCTGCTTGCACAGCCAGTTAACGTGAGCCTGGACTTTTTAATGTTCAGCAAATTTATATGGCCTGACATGTATGTCTGGCTTGACATACCTTGAGATTTTTTCCCTCCCTGACTTCCCTGAAATGCTTGCTATTTACCTTTGAAATTTCATGTAATATGATATCATCAAAGTCAGAAAGTCACTAAAAATAATAAACCCAAATGAAACAAAACCCCAGGAGCTTTCCTGCAAACTCAGTCTATGACACAGAACAGTTGCACTTGTTATATCCTGATGTTTACACCAAACAGCTCCCCATATCTTACACTTGTGCAGTCATAATATAAAGTAAATGATCAACTTTCTCATTTTCTGCATACCAATCCACTATGCATGCAAAAGGCTGAACATAAAACAGAATGTGAATGCTGTAATATTATGAGAAGTGAGAGAAAATAGTACAGGCAATATTGTGACATTCTGAATCCACACTTCAACAAAAACACTTTAGAAGTGTTTTAAGTTGATAATTAGCAGAACTGTAAACTAATGAAGAGAATATTTCACAGGCTGCTCAAAAAAACCCTCTATAAATCAGCTATAAACTTCATAAGGTGTTGAAAATATTAAGACGACATCAAATTTGTTATTTTTCTTCATTATCACATGTTCAGCAAAAAGACAGACAAAACACAGTGGCCAAATAACTCCAATTACTAGTAGTCATTTCTACAGAAATTTCCTGAACCACTCATACTGCTATGTTTTAGAATCACTGATTAACCACATTTTTTTTTTACAGTATATCTCAGCTCTGATGGAGTCACTTTATGTATCTCATAGTGAATGCCACAATTTTGTGCATGTTTTAAAGACTTGCTCCATTTAATTTCAGCTGATCTACTGTTGAGTGCTTTCTCTCTCTTCTGCTATGGAATCCCTTACTGTGCATTTCCAGAACACCCATCAATTTTGCTGACCTTCAAAACAATCCTGAACTTTTTTTTTTTTTTAATGCTTTCCCAAACTGAAGAGCTTTTACCTATTTAGTTTTGGAAGGCCAGAGTAGATAGTCCCTTTTCTCTCCTCAGACTACTACTTTGTGATATTCTCCAAGCAAATGAAGGTCTAGTCATGAGTCTGAAGTTCACATCAGGAATAGAGTATCTCATGATGGTTTAATTTTTAGACAGAAAAAGAAGCTGCCAACAGCTGCACTTCTCCCTGGCTGAAAACGGGTTCTGTAATTGTTGGTCTTGTAGACTTACACATCACAGATCTTCAAGGGTGAAAAACGAGGCAGATTTTCCTTGTGTTGTCAGCATTGGAAAACCTAGCTCAAACCAAACTGCTGCAAATTATTACTTAACTTCAAAAAAATTATTTCTTCTGTGAGAAAATAAATGTAGCAAGAAGTTGCACAGTTAACCCTGTTCTGCAACTATGTTTGCCCAACTGCCACAACCACAGCATTCACGGAAATGAACAGAATGCACATCTCCATTTTTGTATGTGACCTGGAACCCAAACCAAGCACAGAATCCTTTGGGTTGGAAAAGACCTCTGAGATCCTTGGGTCCACCCCCTGATCGATCACCATCTTGTCAACGAGGCCAAAGAACTAAAGTACCATGTCACTTCTTGAACACCTACAGGGATGGTACAGGGATGCCTTAGATAGTGTAAAAATGCTAAAAAAAAAAAAAGCCTTGCATTTCAAAGTTGAATGCTGAGCATCCAAGCAGTACCTGTGCAGAATCACATATGAAACTTCAGACAGCACAGGCAAAGGCACAGCAGCTTTTCCAAAGTTAAATTTAACTGGCCATTGAAAACAACAGATAAATATGAGACAGACCAGTAAGCTACTGTAAACCCACATCCTCAAGGCTACTCTTCAGCAACCAGCATTACTGCATCACATATAGTGGCAGAGATCACATACTGATGCTGTCAAAGCCTTCAAGAAAAAAAAAAAACTGGTTTTGACTGCGTAGATGATGACAAAAGGTAAGATGGAAACAGAAGACTATCTGTAATACATTCTTTGCTTTTATCAGCATGCTGGAAAAGAATATTCGTTTTTCAAAAGCAAAACTGTAATGCTCATATGTCAGGCTGGTAAGTTGCTGCTCTAACTGTATGACGTGCTCCAACAAAGGGAAAGTGATCCTGGCAAGCATTTGACAAAGGAAATGTAAGGAAGGCAGATGTTTTCAAGTTTCATGTCCAACACGCTGCATTTTAATCGATATCAGCATCTACTCTAAACATAAAATTATATCTTTAAATGTTTGTGTCAGTGATGAAGAAAAAAAATAATTGGAAAAATGCAAACTTGACTATGACATTTTGGTATTTCTTCAGGAAGTCTGCTGTACTGGGCTCACCAAAAGAGAAACTTCAGAACTCCTGGCCAGTGTCACACATGTAGTTATAATGCTGAGTTTAGCATTATATATATCAGAAAAACAAAATATTCAAATCAGGAGCGCTGACAGAACTTTGGTTCTGAGTTTCTTTCAATTTTGAAAATCAAAGGAGCAAAGGTGTCCTGTTTCCATCAAGTTTCAGTTTAAACATCTACCTCATGCAATAATTAACAAACCTGCAATATTTTAGCTTGTTTTTCCCCCAAATTGTACCACCTAAACTGTATTCTTCCCTATTTTGAAGATAGTCTCTGTAAGAGAAACTAAAGGAAAACAAAGGAAAACAAATTGTGTTTATATGTTAATAAGATACCAATGGGTCTGTGTATAGTTATTTAATCAGTTTATATCTGTAATTATGGGTGAGGTCACTTTAGATTTGCACAAAGAGCCTGCAGTGCAAATTTTCACATTTAGCTGCCTATACTACCACTAGCTTATCTATGTACAAAATGAATTTTTGCAACTAAATAGAAGCTGAACAACTGTCATACTCCTTCCAAGTATATTTGAGACCTAAGGGATAGCAAGGTAACAAACCAGCTTTTTTTTTTTTTTTTTTTTTTTTTTTTGCAAAGTGGGAGTGAAAGAGTTACCTACTTTTTCTTTAGAATAGAATTTCTGTACTCTAAACAGTACTTTGATTACAACTATTGTCTTACAGAAGAAAGCTTTAATGAAAGTTAGGTGTTTAAGAATCTATCCAACAAGCAAAAGGCTACAATTCCACAATGAAAAGAGGTAACTAATTTTTTTTTTCAGGAGAAATAGCCCAAACCAACCACAAAACATAACTAACTTTAACTGGGTATCAAAACATTAGAAACTATGATGCAGCAAAACAACATAAAAAGGTAAAGAAGGATAAAAAGTTGCAATTGATGCAGCTTAGAAGCAGAAGACTTTTTAAAGCATAAGAAAAAAATAACAAAAAATAACATAACTTACTACTAGCAAAGGATAGTAAAATTGTTAAGAGGCAAAAAAAGCTGTGATGTGCCAAAAACACTTTTACATTAGGAAACAATTAAGGTGACATATTTTATGAAGAAAATTAAGTACTTTCCAATGCTCTAAAAGTGGTACAGATGTTTCCTTTATCACTAAGAAATTTTTAGAAATAAATAATTGGGATGGCAAGGTCAAATGATTTGTTCCTAATAATTCTGGAAAGCTGAGTTTAAAGCCTCAAGTGGCTGACGGTTTTACAACACTACCATAGTTGCAATAAATCATGACTTAATACTCTGAAGGAAAAAAAAAAAAGTAACAACATAGGCCAGAAAGTTAGTCACTCAACTAGAAAATATCTAGAAGAAACTGTGTATTAAATTAACAGACCAAAACAACTCATGTTGACTACCACCAACAGAAGACGATAAGCTTATGCACATGAAGACTAAAATGATGATTTTGCCCAAGTAATACAAAAGCGAGGCAATATAATATTTATCTACATGGCATGACTTACTATCAAGGTGGTTTCAGAACTGTCTTAGAGCAATAAAGAACACATGAAGTAAATTAAAGCTTGAGACAGCAACACATTTTATTTATTTTTTTTAAAAAGAGAACTTGCCTGGACTGTTGCCATATTTAAAAGCACTCAACATTGTCTGTGATTGAAAGTGACTCTAAACACATTTTTTGATAGTATGGTGTAGATGAGATGGGCATCAACTACACAGAGTAGAAGTCAGAACACAGTCAGAAAGACCAAACAAGACGGACTCACTCAAAATATGTTCTATGCAAAAATCAAACCCAAAGCATATTGTTAAGGAACAAGTACGGGACCATACCTCAAACAGCGAATTAATTTAATCTGCACATAGTTGTTGTGCAGAATAAGCAAATGATCCAAAGGAAGACAGGCATGTTCAGCAGCAGTGGCTATTCTTTATGGGTAATTTCAGTTCTGATTAGTCAGATAATCCCCAAAACAGAAGAAACTGTGAGCTGCATGCCTGTAACAGGACTGCATGATTTGAGATTTTGTTCCAATTCTATTAAGTAAGTATCTGACAATAAGAAAAAGGTTGATGATCACAGACATCAATTAAAATATGAAGTAGGTTTATTTTAGAATAGAAGTCTGTGAAACAAGGTCCTGAAAAGCAGGACTTTTGGTCACATCAATGAGATGATCATTCCCAGTTGAACCAAACTGCTGACCTCAGTTGTCAACTAAGCCTCACACTGCCCCTTGCTCACTCCCCCATCGGGTGGTAAAAATGAGAAAACTCGGGTTGAGATAAAGACTGTAACAGGAAAAGCAAAACCCACACACGCAAGCAAAGCAAAACAAGGAATTCAATAACCACTTCCTATGGGCAGAGAGGTGATCAGCCATCCCCAGGAAAGCAGGGCTCCCTCTGGCATTACAGTGAATTGGGAAGACAAAACGCATCACTCTGAACGTTCCCCTTTCCTTCTTCATCCCCCAGGTCTATATGCTGAACATGGTGACATATGGCATGGAATGTCCCTTGGGTCAGCTGGGGTCAGCTGTGCCCTCCCAACTCCTTGTATGGTTGCCTGTTCCTGGCCTGAAACAGAGTCAAAAGGCCAGGTACACTTCGGATTTCATTTTTTAGGCAAGCAAATTCACCCAAGCTGCAAAAAATCAAATTCTGATCCTATTATCCATCAAAATTCTTCTTGTCAAATGTTTTGTTCAACACTTAATAGGAGCTGTTCACAAGTAAAAATTATCGTGAAGGCAAAGAATTTCAGAAGTGGAAACTGTACCTACTGCTGCACTCAGCAACTTCTATCAAGTTCCCTTGAAATCAGAAGCAAGATGTAAGCTTTCCACAACACTGGCTCTAGACTCATGTCTAGACTACATTATTATTTGACTGCCACCTCTGATGGTGCAAAATATCCAGTAGGATTAGACTCTTCCTCCAGAAAAATATGAAAAATATGGAGAATAAGGGGAAAGCAGACATCTAAAAAGATCCTGACCCCTTGACAAGAAAATGATACACTGCCACCAACTCAATTTTCAAAAAAAGCAAGACAAATCTAGACAAAGCAGCAATAGTGCCCTTTGTTCAGGAATGCAGAATACAATGATGGCACCAAATGGCACCTGAGGTACTTGAGGTGCAACTGCTACAGCTCCAGAATAGTCTGACAGCATCTGAGCTGGCATCTCCTGTACCAAAAGCCACGTGAATGAATAGGAAAGTCTGGAGAAGTCCCACTAGAAGTAGGTATCTGGAAGCAGTCAGAAGTAAATAATTTTTTACTATGTTGATGTTAATTGGCCTATAGTTACCCATGGTATCCAGGCATCAATATTCTTTTTCATTCTGCACTTTAACTTCAAAACTTTGATATCCCATCACATTTATTTTCCCATTCACATCAACACATCACCTACAGCCCCTTCTTCATCTCAAAGCAAGTGGTATTTGATAACCCCCATTCTGATCCCCTTTAGACCTGCATCCCACTTCTGTTACCCCAAATACCTCATTCTTCAGGTATGGGAGGGAGAAACAACATAATATCCAAGCACACCTAGAAGGGAAGGCTTTCAATATGCCTGTTGTTGTAAACTTCTGTAGGCTTTCAGTTTCTCCTTAAAACACACAGTATCCGTCTTCTGATTGGAGCAAAGTTAAGAATAAAGGTTTAATAACATGGTCTTCTATTCAAAGTCTGAGAACAACACTTAACATAGTGCCAGCTGAGTGTCTTAAATTAACAACAAAAGCCTTTGAGGCCAACATACAGGTCCTTTTGTACAATGGATCAAGTGTTGATCTATCGTTATATTATAGCCCTTAACATCCTTAAGAAAAACTCTCAGATCTGCATTCTGCTTATAAACCAGAGAAGAATTATCACCTACTATTTACAAACTGGTCTTTGGCTTAAACCGGTAACTTAGAAACGGAAGAGAAGTTGCACAAAGGAAATTCATATTTCACAAGTTCTTTCAAAATCAAGACTACGAAGATTCATGCATCTCTCAAGAGTTATCAGTGATCACAGACCTGAGGGTTTGCCGTAAATACCAAAAAGAGTTATCTATTGATTAATAGAGGATTTACTGAAAGGACAAAGAAGGAATGAACAAGAGGGGTAAAAAAAAAAAAAAAGAGTAGAAGTATGAAATGTTGCCTTTATTATACACTTTAGACAAGTGTTGACACGGGAACATTTAATTTCAATTAATTTGCATTGTATCAGTGCTCTGTTTCCAACAGATGTGGCTTTCCTGTTCAAAATAACCACAGGCTAATAACAAATATATGAAACTATTCTCAACCTCATTAAAAGAGTCACAGCTTAAAATGCAACCCCAACAACAAAAATTTGGTTATATTAGCTTTCCTAAAATTCACCCATACCTTTTCCCCAAAAGACTAAATACCCACAGGAGAAAGCAGAACTGTCTCATTATATGTTGTTAAAAAAAAAAAAAAAAAAAAACACAAAAAACACAAAAACAAAACAAAACAAAACCAAAAAAACCCCACAAAACAACAACAACAAAAAACAACCAACCAACAAAAAAAAAAAATCCCAAACCCACCAGCTCCCACAATTCTTGCTGTATTTGTGGCTCCCTGGCCTCCTCACAGAGGAAGGCAATTGCTCTGTAAAAAGTTTTGTAGACTACAAGCTTCTTTGTGAGTAGGTAACTATGCTGACTTGATTTTGTGATATTTTCTTCATCCTAAGTTTAAAATCACACATCTATTTTTATTCTGTATTACAAGATACTTACTCTGCCATTACACGTCTGACGTTATTGGCATATAACACTGGATTTTTTCTTTCTTCTTCTGAAGGAATATACACGGGTAGAAACTGCATAAAGAGAACTGAATTATACCAAAAATATTTAACAATATTTTGAACAATCTCTTATAGCATTATGGTGAAAATTGTGTACAGTTTTTTGTTACTTACAAAATTATATTAACAAAAGGACTATAGAAAAAATAAAAATTCAACTCTTAAATGCTTATGCATATGTCATACTTCTAGAAAATTCATATAACATAGACTATTCTCATTTTTTATCTCATGGAACCCAAGCAGAGTTTTATGTTCCTTTCATAAGTAAGGCTAGGAATTTTTAAATAACTTACAAGTACTAGCATTTTCTTGGATAAACCTTTCTTTTACATTCTTTTATTCAGCTCTTTCCAGATAACAAAAAAGTTTCACACTGGTCTTTAAATAATAAAATAACAACTGGGCAATAAATATGAAGTAATTTCAGCAAATATTTCTCAATAACTTTGAAGTTAGTTGTATTTTCAGAATTACATAATGGTATGATCAGCAGTACCCAAGCACTGCCATTAGGTGTTTTTCTGTTTCGTATAATGGACAGATCTTGAATTTATTTTGGGTTTTGCTAGTTTTCTTTATATGCAGCACTGCAACTGAAAACATATGACTCCTGTCTTCTAGGTTTACATTACAAGCAGATACATCAGTGTGATGTAATATACAAAAGGACAACGACTGTGAAGTAAACAGAGGTGGAATAACTGTTCCTTAAACTCCCAAGTCCTATTCCATTTCTTTGAGTTGCAATCTGCTTTCAAGTCATTCATCCAAATACAGAACAAGTTTGAATATGAGGAGATTTCAGAAGTGCTCTACATGTCCATGCCTAACTAGATATAAATAGCATGATATTTCAACAGCACTAACAAAACCAGAAGAACTCTCAAGCTGCTGCAGACTGTGATGATGTATGAACACTGAAGCTGACAGGCCACCAAAACAAACTGACAAGAGCCAAAACAATTTACATGTGTAGATGATCATATCTCCGTTCTTCTTCACAACATTGCTTGCATGCAGTTCCAAGTGCAGGATGGATTGGTGGGCCAATATTTACAGAAACCTATTATAAAACCTACATAGGTGCTTGATTCTCAATATACATACTGGATGACACATATGGTATGCCAGAATATATATTATATGCAGCCAAGCACAGACTAACTAATTTTGGATCCTGATTGTTGCCTGTTAAACCTTACCAGCTATTATTTAATCAAAAACAGACTGATGTTGTGTTGTTCTGTTGTATGTCTCCCTGAGTTATCGGATCATCAGCAGTAACTGTGGTACCAAGGCTGGTTGGTATTTGCTAATATCTCCGTGCTGATGGAACAGAGCAGGAATAAAAAGCAACAAACTTTGAAGACCAGAGGAAAAAATATGGCTTTGAACAACTAGTTTTTCTTCTACATTCCTAAATCTGCTGCACTTCCTTAAAAAAAAAAAAAACCAAACCAACAGATTCAACAAGTAGAACTCAAGTGTTCTGCCTCATACTTGAAAGCAGCCTTGCAAACACCTCTGCTTCTCCACCCTCTGCCAGCTCCTGCTCTAGTATGGAGTACTTTAGAAGGTCACTAGTTAGTTTGCTTTTTTAAAGACTATCAAAGATCATAACTTATTATGCAAGATCTGTAAGAGCTACAGAAACTCAAGATCTGCTAGCAGCTGCTGTCTCAAAAATCAAGAAAGCTCAGCAGTGTTCACTTCTGTGTGAAAGAACACATTTTACTTGCCTAGGGCAGAAAAACACGTTCCTGAGGTAGAGTAAAAATCCTGCCAACCAACTGGTTTGTCCTATCCCTGCATAAGGCAGTCACTCCCTGGCCTTTCTGAAAAAAAAAAAGGTCACTATTTTGGAAACCAATTTTTTTTTTTTTTAATAGATGCTATAAATAGCTGATGATATCCAACTAAAGTGATAACACAAACCACAAATTCCTACAATAGATACAACCATTCAGTGGCTGGTATTTTGTACATTCATTAATTTTGAGAATAACTGACTACATAAATAAGCAAACACAGAGCAACAATAAGTACTGTGATTAGCATGCATTATATGTCACTACTGTAACACAATGTATGTAATATGCAATAGTTCTTCCTACTGATTTACCCTGTCATCAGTTCCATCTGTCAGAGCTAAATAGCTGTTTCATTATTCAGAAAGCAAAAGAATTGCAGAACATCTGTCAAATATCCTGTATAACACTTTCCAAATACTGTAATTGTCCACAAAAATGCAATTACTCTGTCTAAAATGCATAAAGACAACAATTTAAAAGGAATGGCTTTAATTGTTTTTTCATTGTCACTACAACAGTCTTCAGCCTTAGGATCACAGTGTTTCCCTCAAAACAAAGTTAAGAATATAAACAGATTTTCTTTCTGTTTTCCTATTTTCACATTCTGACCAGTGCAGCCTAATTACAAATTAGCCAGACATTAAATATCTGATCTATAAGAAACCACCCACAATTTTCCTCTACAAGATAGTCCTTAGTTTGTACATCAGCATTCACGCACTTGGATGTCTAACATGCAAAGTTGGTACACTACTTGGAATAGTAATCAGGCCGTTAAAAGACAAGAAATTAGTTCACAAAAGACTCTTTGAACAGAGTCAGAAATTTATCTACTCCATTTAAATCAATAAGAAAATAAAGTCTTATGCCAAGGGGAAAACTGTATTTTGCTGTTCATTTTTAGAGGATATTTTCAGATACAGAAGCCATTTGTCTAAAATAAGTGGTATTTTAACCTGTTTTTACATACAAACATACAAAGTTTGTGTTCAAACTTTTACTGCAGAATGAAGTACAATATTACATATTCTGAAACTGCTCAGAATAAATGTGGGTTTTGTGTTTTTTTTTTTTACTGACCTCAATTTCCACAGAATTGTGAAACTGACATAAAGTAAGCCACAGAATTTCAAACCTAAAAGGGGCAAAAGATGGGAAGGGATGGAGAAAAAAAATTTATATGTAGTGAAACAGTAGTACATTTTACTCTAAAGTCTTCAAGTAGCTTTCCTACTTGTAGGTATGATCACATTCAGATAAAAAAATTAACAGAAAAGGTCTTTGAAAATACTTCTACAGATTATATTTTGTAAGGTGCAACTAAAGCAATTTACACTGAATTGGCATCTTAAAAAACACTCAAAAGCGGGAAGACAAACAGTAAGAGATAATGTATGCATAATGTGTAAAGAAAGAGTAAGTCTCTTTCAGGAAAATGCTGTATTCAGCACAGAGTTGGCAAGATTAATTATAACCACCGAGATTTTATCATTACCTCGCTTTGGAATCAAAGTTCATTATACTGCAGAAGTCTGTTAATGAAATTCTACGTGAGCTTTATTAGCCTAAGATACAAGATAACTGGAATCAACTTGACCTTGGAAAGCATTAAGGTTCAAATCCAGGAAAGGATTTAGTAAACCTAAATTAGGGAGCAGTGTTAGTAACCCCATTTTTACACAGTATCTAGGTAGTTACAGAAGTCAATCATTGTGAGGGGAGGGCTGCTCAAAATCCTCTTACACAGATACAGTGCAGTTCCTAGAAGCAAAACCCTACTCATTTTGTTATACACTCATAGAGGGGTGCAAAATATTTTCCCTCCTTCCTTTCTACTCTACTTCCAGCACATTAAAGCAAAGAAAAGGATTAAGAACAACAGAGGAATCTGTGATTTGAAGTTTACGGCACTGATAGGAAACATCAAAGTCTGGTTTGTAGGTCCTTGTCCAAGAGCATTAAACCCCCCAATAAGTTACAAGTAAACTTTTCTCTCTGCCAGCTCTCTGGAATCCTAAAAGATTAAACTTAAAATTTAAATAAAACTCTAAAACTGATAGAACCTCTATCTAACTCAAGTCTAATGTAGAAAAAATTTAAGTTGTATACTATAGTCACTCTTTGTTTTCAAGGTAGAGTCAGCTGATCTGCTCTGCATACTGTCAAATTAGTAAAAACATTACTTTCAACAAGTGGAAGAAAGTGTAAATTCATATGTGACAAGTTTTCAATCCATTTTATAGGTTACAACACCTTTGAACAAACAATACTCCTGGATACAGCAACATTTCCAGATTAAGTTTTGGCTAACACTAAAACAGAAGAGAGACACTTGCTGAGAAAAAAAACTTTATCAGTCTTAACACAATTAATTTTCTGCTAAGACATCAGAAATACATTTTAGGTCACTCAGCAGAATTAATCCTAATTAAGTAAAGCTGTAATTTAAACTGACCCAGTCAATTCGTATAATATCACAAGGTGCCTCAGACTCAGATTTGGCTTTAATTTAATTTAACTTTTTTAGCAGAGGTCAGCACTTCAGAATAAAGGTTTTGTAGACATTACAGTGATTTGAGGCAACACATCTACAAGTTTATTCCCTCTTCCTCTTATATGTTATTGCCTCCTCAGTTAGGACACTGAGCTGGAAGTAAGTTACTTGCCTTTCACCTCTATGGCTGAGTTACTTTTTTAGGTGAATTGCAGTGCAAATGCAGGGGAAGAGGTAGGAGCTCATGAGAACAGAAATCCCTTAATGTAGTAAATGCTACAGTGCCTATTTACACTATACACTATCATAGATTCACCTACTTCTAATGTGGTACATTAATTGTAAGATGAACTTTTAAAAGTTATCAATTAATTCCTCAAGTCTACAAATCTACTCATGGCCTTAATTAGACCTGATTCCCAAGTGCAAAACTAACTGACAAAATTCTAAATTACTTGAGTCTTGGCTAATCCAAACAGTTTCCTTGTTACTACTAAAATACAGGATCTCAGGTGGGACATTTAAAACAATATGAGGCATTAAAAAAAGAAGTCAACTCTCCTTTACTTAGGGTTAAAAAATTTCTTGTTTTTACTTTCACCTAAACATTTTAGAATTTCTACTCAAATTCCAGCATGAAAATAATGCTTAAATTTTTTTAAAAAAAATCAGGAACTGCTTCATTTAATATTTTACATTACATGAATTTGCAAAATCAAAGTTATATGGAAACAGTACCTCCAAATTCTCTGAGCTGACTTTTTCCATTAGATAAGACTAATTTCAAAAAACAGCCCTACAGATTTTATACAGCAATACACCAAATCAATTTGCAGGCAATAAAATACATAGAGCAGAAACAAGTTGTTTACTTCAGGCACTTGGCTTAAAAAAAAAATAATTTTGAAATAAAAACCTAAAATCCATTCTGCAAACCAACAAAATCAAAGCAGCAGAAGTACATTGTTTATACCTGGATTTCTCTGAATCAGTACTATCATAATTAGGGAATAATAGATAAAAGATAAATTAATCCCAAAGAACAATCCAATAACTAGGAATTGTTTGACTACACATGCCTGTAAGTCATGTAAATAAAAACTAATGGAAGAAAGCAATCATGATGCAAGCAAGAAAACATAAACCACTTACGCTCCTGGCCCTTGCCATGTCCACGTGATTGTGTCCTAAGAAAAGAAGTATGACAGTTGCAATTAATTACTGTGCTTTCAACTTTTTATACTGCAGACAGCATAACTGACAACATAGGACTGTAATGTTTTCATGGAAATTTCAATGCCCTCTTTGCAAAAGTTCGGAAGCAGCCTATCTTTTACATAGCTAGGAAATACCCAAAGGCTGTTAGCCTTTGAAGAGAAAGTTACTTACTGTAAGGTGATGTTCCTTAATATGCATAGTCCACATGTATTTATTTTCTTAACCCACCCTGCTTGACAGAGCGTCCCTACAATGTACTCGGATGTCCCAGCAATAGATATGAATACTCTAACACTCCTGAAGTGTCTGGGACCTGTGAAGATGACTGTAAGGAAGTCTGCCCAACAGATGTGAAGCAGTAGGATGGGTAAGACCTTATGTCTTACCTCAAAGTACTTTCACAACTGCCTTTACACACAGACACCATACATCCACCTGCCTGATCCAGGAATCAAAAGGTACATTCTAAGACATCTACTTCTACAAATTTACTTTCAGGGAAGACCAGTAGCACTTTTGCATGGCAAAATGAACATGGTGTGAAACACTGAGAGGACAAATAGCAGTGAAAGTATTTGTTAGACTCAAATAGCAAAAAGGAGTCAGAGACCTGGAAAGAAATATATAACAGATAAAGGAGGTAACAGGAAGCAATATGACAGTAAAAGTCATCACATTTTTAACTGTAAGACTAAGAAATAGTACAGGAAAAAAATTGCAAGACTTAGAGATAACATTTAAGTGTAGGAGTCAGAATCTAAAAACCTGAAAATTAGTTCTGTTCTAACTGGGAAAAAAAAGTTCAAGTCATTAAAGACAAGAGGACTCATTAAATTCAGGGTTCTAGAAGACCAGATCAGAAAGATATTTATTTCAACTTACTGAAAATGTTCTATGCTACCATCCAAATCCATTTTAGAGAGCTCATGTGATCACATGTGCCATGACCATGAAAAACCAAGTCAAAGTCAAGTTTTAATTACCATTTAGAGCAAAAGGCTGTCACAACCAAAAATAAAAGAAAGCAAATCCATCCATAAATGGTGAAAAATGTAATTTATGTGATAGAATACTTCTTTATCATATTTTGTATGACTGAAAGTAGTTGTCAAAACTTAAATTTTAGTTGACCTTCATGATACACTGACCTTACTCTCCAAGCCATTGTTCTGTCTATACCAATCAACATATGTACATAAAAAGATGACTTATCCGTGTAGTGACCTTTTAGAATTTTATTGTCTATAGCTTTACTGTTACACTGTTTCCAGCTACTTTGATGTCTCTGATAACACTGCAAGTAAACACGTTATGGGGTTTGGTTTCTTTCCACATGGGGTTTTCATTTACAAACCCTGAGAAACCAGTGTAGACAGCTAATAATTTATCTAGAGACTAGATCTGCCTTTTAGAACACCACCACAGAATTACACATATCCAACTCAGCTCTCTAAATTGCAACAGTGCAGAAGGAGACAAAGAAAAATGAGATCTCCACAAAAGTATCTGGATCGCTGAACAGTGAGTAAGTATTTTCAGAATCCAGCCTTGTGATGGCTAGCTGGCAAGTCAAACTCAAAAATAACCCATGTATGTATCAACAATCCTGCAAGAAAATTCCCATTGTGAATGTCATAGCAGACATGCATGCTTTCTCTCATCAAGAACACTAGGATGCAGCAGGGATGGTGCTTATAAATACTATTTTCTAGGGGAAAATAGGATTCTGGTCTGCAAGAGGCAGACCTATGCTATAGCAGACTGCTACCAGCATATCCAATATTTTTATGATAAAAACTGCAGGAAGACAATGGGAAGTGGCATTTTCCTTACCCAGTTACCTTTTATATTTATCACTGCTACCAGCTTATCCCTATGGACAGCATTCACTTCAATAGCATTCAGAGTACACTTTGAAACTACTGTATCTAGGTAATAAAAATACTTGAATTGTGTGGAAGTACATAAAACTATAGAATGGCTTGGATTGGAAGGGACCTTTAAAGGACATCTATTCCAACCCCCTGCAATAAGCAGGGATGTCTTCAACTAGATCATGCTGGTCAGAGCTCCATCCAACCTGACCTTGAATGTTATCCCCCCTGTTACTTCCCCTCAGCATGGGAGGAAAGAGGGAGAAGAGTCATCTTCCCTATAGTTTGAATTTGACACAAGAAGATACTGACAATCATGCCAACCTTCAAAAAGCAGATTGGCTGTTGTTTTAACATGTTCAGTCAACCCTGACATACCAAAACTGCACAGGAGATGCTGCCAAACCCCTTATCAAATAGCAGTTACTTGTAGAAGATAGTGGGACATATAAATATATTTAAAATGGCTCTGTGATATTTATATAGGTAGACAGCCTTTCATAATCACCAGCACTCTGACACAAAATTCAAATGAAGAAACAAAGAAAATAAGTGTAAAAAAAAATTGCTGTAGAACTTATGAAGACACTACAGCATTTTATTTTGATAACAGGCAATAGCTCTCAAGCATCTAATACCCAAAATATTACCAGACTAGATAACCAGTAGCAAATTTTGAATATCAGGTCTAAATATTTTAAGCCTTAAAATTTCCTTCTGCTCACGGATCATATTAATATACAACTTCTAAAGAAACACTGATACAGGACCAGAGATGTCATCTAACACAAATAATCACAAGCCCCAAGATGACACGTATCCAGGGGGCAACCCTGACTTTTAAAAAAAATAAGATAGAGAGTTCTTCACAGCAACCAGAACTATATTTATTTTCTAGAAAAGAACTGAATTTACTTCTTTCCTTCTGCCACATTTCAGCCCACTGCAGAACAGCAGTGCTATCCCCAGTTCTCGAACAGAGTACAATGAAATAAACATGTAAGAGTGCCCACACCTAATACATTCACCCCAGGCTCTGATCTCAAAAAGCCTCCCAGTACAGCAGGTGCACTCAAATCCAAGACTCTTCTCATCTGTACTGTGGAACTCAGAGCTCTGAATGTAGATCTGAGCAGGTACTTCAAGTAAAGAGCAGTGGGGTGATTGCACACAATACGTATCTGGAATTCACTGGCTAAGCCAGTGAAGGAGGCTCTTAAGGAGTTCCTTTCTAAACCTAAAATTATAATATGCAGCAGTTAAACACGACAACAAGCAGGAAGCCAGGGATAATTAAAGTTTGCTAAAAATGGTGTCTTAGTGTATGAAAAACAATATTCTCTCCCTGCTATGTTGTTCTTACATGTGTTGTGGTTAAATCCCAGCTGGCAACTAAGTACCATGCAGCTGCTTGCTCGCTCATTTCTCCCCCAGGGTGAGCAGGAAAATCAGGAAAAAAAAGGTAAACCTTCTAGACTGAGATAAGAACAGCTTAATAACTGAAATAATCTAAATCTGCATTCTAACCAAAATAAACCTCACCTTCATGTATCACATCATATTCCTCCTTCCTCTCCTCATTCTAAATCTGTTGCAACTCCCCTGCAGCCCCCAAGCTAAGGTAAATATCAAGTAGTTATAGCAATTAGCACTCCTGTCATTAATGATTAGATCTTAGGAAGGTCTCTAGGAAGTAGACCTTAGGGGGTTAAATGACTCAAAAAAGGCACTGAAAACTAAGTGTTTCACAGCAATTAAAAGTCGTAGGGAAAAGTAAAGTCCCATACACAAATTCAAGCCAGCTCACAATGGAGATATATATATAGTTACAGTTTCTTTTATGATATTTTGCAGTAACACAAAGAAATTATCAACATTTTCATTTACATTTATATTGATTTACTTCAATGTTAAAAGCTCAAAATTTCTGTTAATAAAGTGTTAGGAACATGCAGTACAAGTTTACAAACTTTGCATATTATGTACTACAAGCAATAAGGACATCTCAGTATGCAACTGGATTAAAAGAATCTTTTTTTTCCTGAAAACAAAACAATTGTGTAAGGAAAAGTCCCCAGGCAACCTGCTACAATAGAAGCAAGCATAGCTGTTCTTGTCACAGCATCTGCAAAGATAATTTCTGTGTTTGTTACTGCAAACTAGTTGACGTCCATCACATCTTGTCTCAGTCAATAGCAAATGGTGGTCTATGTATATCAACTTTGTTTGGGTACTTTTCTTTTTTAATCAAGCTTATGTGTTATATCACACTGTAAACTGACAGAAAGAACAATGGATGGAAGTATTTGTAAGAAACTCAGGTACCAAGAGGAAACAAAATCCTTCCTTAGAACAAGGGGTTATTAATGAGCTTGTAAGAGAGATCTGATGTGACATGCATCAGCTAAGACTCAAAGTAGTCCCATTTTTACTTCTGATACTCCTTACATCCTCCACAGAGGGCTCAAAAACTCCAGGTATTTTAAATAAACACTGTCATTTGCATTTTACCTGAATCTGATTTATATTGAAGGACTACTCCAAATTAGCCATTGTCTAGCATTCCTTGGCCAAGTGAATGTAAAACACAGACAATATAAAGGTGCAGAGGTCCCCAACACACTATACTATACAATGCGTTAATTCAGGACTAACAACCCCAAATGCAGGAGGTCCAGCTGTAAATAACATTAAGAAAACTTTCCAGCAGTAACAGGGAGAACATGACAACACAGATCCTGCACAGAAACTGACATTTGCCTCATATGTACAGTACTTCTTGCAACAAAACTTTCAGAGCAATGTTTAGGAGTAACCTAATAAAAGTAGAAACATTTGAACTATCTATATTGCTTGATACTTAAGGAATACATACTTAGCCAGTAAGAATTTATTAATGATTTTCAAATTTCTAAACCTAAAAGATTACAGAAGTGCAAACGTTTTTAAAGGAAAATGCCCTGTATTTCCAGCCACACTGCAAGCTGAACTTACCAGTTTGTTTGGATAACGTAAAACCACTGGCTGTACAGGAACTCCAGGAATAAATGCTCCTAGAAGGCACATATGACAAACAATTACTTTATTAGTGCATTATGCTACAGAAGAAGTTTACTGCAGCAAGAAATAATTAAAAAATTAATAGGCAGATTGGAACTAGTTGATAGTGAAAAAATAAGAACTGAAAGTGGCCTCAAAAGTAATTGAAAAAGCAAGCACTGGAGAAAGACAATGTATATCCATCTTTTCAGTAGATAAATAATTAAAAATGCTTTCTTGCATTCTGTAAATTATCCTTTACCCCTTACATATATTGCCATGCAGACAAATCAAAGCTCAGTACCAAATTCAGCTTGATAAATGATTAAAAAAATATGAGTATGTGCAAGATAATTAAGCAATATATTCCCCATGGTCAAAAATTTTTTTGGGGGTGAGGAATCCAAGCTTGCTTATGCAAAAGAAGCTTTTTATTTTTGTTTGAGCAACAATAATTTATAGGTAATTTGTCTTCTCTGAAATAACAGAATAAACATAACTTCTATTCTCTAACTATGGAAAACCTAATAGTTATAAAGTATTGAACTGCAGCTATTATATAGAAGCATTGCTTCATTTCATATGAAAACTGCAGTTCTGATAAATAAGTAGCACAAGATCTATGTCATTTGCTAAGCATTTTCTTGGTTTCTAGTACAAAGACTGGGTAAGCATGACAACTATCTTGCTCAGATGTTTAAATTCCTCTAAACATTTTTTTCTCATGAAGAAATTAAAACAGCCTACTCAAATTACATTATTTATAACAATTTACTAAGTTCTCTCTAATATTCCAACTAAAATTAAGAACTGAATGATTGAAGTGTACTGTATTCTTAGGATTACATTTGCTTTACAGAGTCGTAAGTCAAGACATAAAAGTAGTAATTGTTAAAGGAGTATAAACATCTTTAAATGAAGGTTGTCTGAATAGAACCCTGCAGAGATTCATGGCTAGTGGCACTTTCTGTTCAGTCTCAGAGAACATTTTAAGTAACTTTTGAAATAACTCAAAGCTGACAAATTCTGAGTGGTAGATGACAACACTACCACTTGAACAAAACTAAACTACCTTGCCCTGTATGATTAGCTTGCACAAACATAAAACCAAAAAAAAAAATGTAGTTAAGAGCAATGAGCATAGGCCACATGAGTAGAATGGGGAAAGGCATCCAGAAAGCAGCTATTTGAATAGAGACCTAAAGTAATGAGATATAAGAAAGGAATTTTGAGGTAAAGGACTGAAAGGCTGGATGGATACAGAAACAGGTTTCAGTAGGAAAAGTGAGGCAGGCAAGAGGCAGACAGCAGCATATATTAGGCCAGAGGAGAAGAAGCTAGAGTGAGAATTTGAGGTGGAAAATAGATGGTGCCTGGAAGGTCTATGTCACTGAGGGAAGGCAGTAAATCAGGGCTTAAATGAAAGATTCAGGCTAGTTTCCAAAGCATAGTCAGGATTCAGGTGGAGAGAGAGGGAAAGCAAAGAACTAAAGAAGTGGATATTTCCCTAGCCACCACTCATTCATCTAAAAAGGTAAGAGCTGAGAGACAAGCCTGAGATTCCTTCAGCCAAATGAATCCTTCAGCCAAAGGAATCACAATGCTGACTCACTGCGTGATATTCTAATAATCATACGTAAGTTGCAAGCAATGCAAAATACAAGATGTCCAGTAAAACCAGAAGACAATGAGCTAGGCACAAACCCAGGAAGAATCAAAACCCATGTTCACATCTGCCTTGCTCACCAAAGCTTCTTCACTGACCATTTCCCTATGTATATCACAAAGGCAAATTTACATTAAAAGGTTGGTGGTTCACTGCAGTATTGGCATTTCTCCCAATTGGAATTGCAGTTTACAGCTGCAGCAATGTTCAGTTACAGCCCCTTCTAATCTGATAAGCTAAAAAGGTGATGGTAACTGTACAGAGCTTAGAATGTGGATGTCACAAAAAATTGTAAACAAATGCCAGCCTTCTAACAGTGCTATTTGGACAAAACTTTTGTGCCATCTTCACCAGGATGCAACTCCACAGGTGAGTTTGAGAGGAATCATCCAGATACAGCACAGCAACAAACACTGAGGCAGGCTGAAATAGATTCACGGTGCTAGCTTAAGCTTTATAGTGTATCTAAATGCTGCATGGCAGACCCAAAATAGGAAATGGAGGAGGCAAGAAAAAGAAGGAAAAAGAGACAACCACAGACAAAAACCCAGCATGAAACATTAGTCTTCCAGCTCATATGCACCTCAGAAGCAAAGAAAAAACCTGAATTATCTACAATGTTTTGTTCAATTGTGGAATTACAAACCTCATGTAGCATCAGAAAATTTCTATTCCAATTTCCCCCTATTGCAAGATTTTAAAATCAATTTTTGCAACAGCAAGCAAATTACAATGCAACTGGTATTTTAAGAAACAAAGATACAAGAACATTATGTAGAGAACAGAGAAATGAGTATAATACCTACCAGGTTTGAATGTAATTAGACAGGATCGGTTTGTGCAAGTGCCCTCTGGAAATATCATTATCTTGAAGTAAGAAAAAAATTGACTTTTAAAAACTATTGCAATGTGAATTTATTTATAAACATCTTTTCAAAGCTGATATTAACTGATTACAGCAAAAACGTTTTAAGGGAAAAACAATTCGGATAGATTTAAAAAAAAAAAAAAAGAATAAAGAAGTCAAGTAAAGTTCTACCTTAATAGTAACAATATTTTTATCTGTGAATTTGCCTCTTTCTTGCCCTCAGTAATAGTTTATTCCAACAGTGACCAGAAACACTTGTAGAGCATAAGAGTATTTTCATCAAAGGTTTTGGTGGTGGCAAAAGTATCATATTCTCTTTTGTACCAAAACAAAATTCCCATTCCCAGGCAGAAAAGAAAGACAGTTATTTTCTTTTTGCTATTACTTGGCATGTGCACAGATGTCCAAATGATAGAGGCTGAAGATGCCTAAACAGAATTCTAACCAAGCAAAAAATGCTGAAGTTGAACCAAATTCAGCAGAAGAGAGTAGATTGTAAAAAAAAAAACCAAACCCAAAAACCAACACAAACAAAACAATAAAAAACCCATATCATAAGGGAAGAAAAAATGGACTAGAATTATCATTACTAGTTTTATTGCTCAGTCTGGTATTAGCTTGCTTTCAAATCCATGATGAAAGTCATAGTTCAAAACCTATATATCACCTCTCTGTTTCATTGTTTATAGCTGTTCATAATGTTTCTGCAGATCATTATGCAGGCATAACCACTGTAAGCAGCAACAATGCCAAAAAACCATACAGTATCCCAATCTCAAAAAAAAAAAAAAAAGAATCACAGGAATGCTTCAGATTTTCAAAATTACCACATGCTTCAAGAAATTTGAGATCTTAGGTAGTCATCCCTTCCTTCCCATTACTCTCTTCCAAGGCACGTTATACACAGTCACATTTTAGGTGCAGAAAAAAAATCCCTGAGCCACTTATTCTATCCATGCTTTCATCATGGGCCCAATAGAGGTGTGCTCTTGTTATTGGAACATCCAAACTGCTTGGGCTGTCTTGCCCAGTATCGCATCTCCAAAAACGACAGTATGCCAAAATCTTACAAAGGGCAAGAACACACAATACTTCCCCAGGTATTCCGCTGAGCATCTAGTTTTTTCTTCTGAGAGGACTTTCTAAACCTGCTGTGGTCTGTCCATTTAGTACATCTCATGTACTTACCCAGTTCCCATTGAAACAAAATGCAATGAGAAACAGGTAAGAATCTTATATTCTATCTTCTAGAAAAAGAGGGCAGAGGAAATTTAACCCCCACCTCCCACCCCAAACCATCTGAAGCTGCTCACAATGAAAAAAGTAAACTGGATATCCAAAGCCTGGAAATGGCAAATAGCATTTGTCAAACAGTAGCAGAATACAGTACCTGTGGCCACTTCCCATCAGACTGAGCACGCCTCTTTATCTCTTCAACAGTTTTCCTGCGAGAATCCTGGTCTGACCGAGATACAAATACCGGTCGGATGTATTTGATTAGAGCTGAAGAGGAAGGAAAACAAATGCAAACAAATCAGCCTTTATTTCCTCTTTGTTTGAAAAAGATCCCCCCACCTCACCTCTGCCTAGTAATCCTCTGGAAAAAAATTTTGGTAGAAGAACATACTTTACTATATTACACTGCAAACTTAAATACTCAGCTGAATTAATGCAGTTTTATTGGAATAGTTCCAAAAATGCCTGTGAGGAAAACCAGTTTTGCTATTTTGGCACTATATTTTCACAAATTCCTGCGAGGAAAACCATTTTTGCAATTTTGCCACCTTGTAATAGTTCAATTATTAATAGACCAATACAGACCAATATATACAACAACAGGACATAAAATAGGATGGTGCGTATTATGCACAGTTTTCTGCAACAATACAACTGTAACTGTCTACAGGCCATTTCTTCCTACCACAAAATTCAAAAAGTCTGTAGTCTCTCCTAACGCAGCAAAGTACCAGGAACCTCCCTCTTCCAAAGTGTTTCCAAAAGATATCCCATGGGTAAGATTGTCTTTGTTTTTAGAGCTTTTGTCTTCTATGACAGCTCAGCTTCCCTAAAGGTAAGGGAAAGATACAAAATATGAAAGATATTCCATATTCCGATGTTATTTTTTTTGTGAGGACTCAGTACCATCAAAAAAAAAATGTGTTTATTTTCTCTGCTGTCACCTGCTTGCCTGTTCCTCATACCAGCTGAATTAGATCTCAGACATCCTCTTCCTGACTCAGTGGGAAACCTCTTGTACATAGCCAGACACAAAATGAACATGAGCAAAAATCAGAAATCAATCCAAAAGATCCAGTCCATGCATGTCAGTCACCAGGACACCAAAGACAACTTTCAAAATAATGAGCATATGCAGCTGTTTTGCAGTGTCCAAAAGCACTACAAGTGAAGCACCTTCAAATATACTTCTTCATGTTTTTATTTAAGCAGGTTGTCTTCAAATACCTTTTAATAACTTTGTTATCTCATATTTTTATTCAAAGGTTCCAGAGTCACTAAAATATTGGCTATTCTATTTGCCCAAAATACAGTTTTCATATTTGCAACCACTGTGGGATGAGTTCACTGCCACTAATTGTATAATCTTCTTTTGCCAAGGATAGACTTGCTGCATTAATGGATCAGCCAATGCTTAAAGTGTGAAGAAAAAAAGAACACTATAAGGAATTACCGTCCTGTACTCAGCAAAAGCTGCTGGTTCTGGTGTTATTCTACTGGAATTTTAGCAAGCAACTCACCAAAATCTTTCTATGGCCCTGAAAAACTAATCTGTCAAAACTTACCGCAAGGTCCCAAACAGTCAGCCAGCCTCTGAAATAGTGCTTTTATCCCACAGATTGCCAAAGCTTAGGAGACAGTATATCAGAGAAAAGTTACTTTAGCTGTGCACTTATTCCTACATATCTGATCTTAAACAATATCTGTAGAGCAATGCTTGCTAGGGGAGCAAAGATCATCATTGGTCAGCTGGGGTTACTGCTGGGGGAAGCTAAAAAAACTAACCAACCAACCAACAAAAGCCCCCAAACAAAACCCACAAAGATTAATGCATAAAAAATAGGGGGGAAAAAAACCCCAAACTCAGAACAAGTAATAAAAATAACAAGGGAAACCATATCTAGTATCATAATTGTTTCTTAGTGATGCTACTCCTGAGTTTGCCCTACTGTTGCAAATTACTATTCCATAGCAAAACCATCATAAAATAAAAGAAAGCAAAAGATCTAAACATCCCCAGCATTCACCCCAAAGTTTCTTTTACATTAGGCCCAAATGATGGAATTTGGGTTGCTTCAGGCCAAGGAATAAGATAAATCCAGAGCTCCAAGGCTCTGGAGGATTGCTGCAAGCAAGGTCTTCTCTGTAACACAAGACATTAAGCAAGTAGATAGATTTTACTTAAGGCAACATGATGGAAACATCAGATTACACTAATGTTGTCTGTATCTGAAAACTGTACATGCAAGTTGTGTGTAAACCTGGGAGCTTTACTGTTACAACCTTCCTAAAGCAAGCTACTAAGCTCCAAAGTAACACACGGCAAATTATCTCACAAATTACCAGCACCACAAACAGCAACACACCCACATGCAAAGAAAACCTATTATGGTATGAGACAACTGAAAGCTTGGTTTCCTATGGATGTGTCCTGCCTGTTGAATTATATAGCACAAAATAGTTAAAACAGTATTTTCATGCAACTTGCAGAACTTGGTATCTTTTTTACAATTACCTTTTTTCCAATATGTGTGTGAAGACGTCAATTTTTCAATCCATCACATCAATTCTTAGACAGGGTGGTCTTATTAATTCTTATTTCCTTAGAGATCAAACTAAAAGCTGACAGAATTCTTGTTTTCCTATTAAACAGCAACTGAAGATCCTGTAAGATACCAGCTACCAGGTCCTTAGTGTTTAAGTCCAACAAGTCAAGTGAAACTGAAACTCTCATCAGTAGGAAGCTGAAAGTACACCCCAAGGGAAGGCTAGCTCTGTACTTGCCATTCCTCATCTACTCTTTTCTTAACCGCTTTTGAAAACAGAGCACAAGGCTACACAGACCTTTACTATCACCACATATTTTCATGTTCAGTAAATAGGTGGAAATCTGAAAATTCAAAGGCTGTACTAAGATAGTCTCTTCCAAAAAGTCAGGGACAGGGCCAGAGGTCTGTAAAGAAAAGCTGAGAAACATACCAAACAAGTGGACAAGATGAGATTGATTGACGTCAAGTTAAAACACAGGGAGGGCATCCCATAAGGTAGGATGTGATGCAAGGAATAGGGAAGATTAGAACAAAGTCAAGCCGGGAGCAAAAAAGCAGCATACATGAAAATGCTCCAGACAGCTGGCATACTGAGCAGCTAAAGGAAACAAGCAGAAGTGTGCAATATGTTTAATAAACAGAACATAATCATATCTTTGTCGGCTCAGCAATATAACAGTCCAAGACTGACTGTAACCAGGTACTGAAGACCACAGCTCAAGTATTCAGAGACTCCGAAAAATGTGCTTGCCCAGCTCCTCTCATACACTCCACTAAAACCAGGCTTGAATTATCAATTCTATCAGGCAATGACAGACAATCCCTCAATTCACAAAACTGACCTTGCCAGTGTCATTACTCCAGCTTTTTCTCTAGCAGTGTCAGTCCTGAGGACAGCTGACATGCTGTACTCCACCTTCTTAGGCAGGTGCCTGCAATTTAAACAGTACTGCCAGTAATTCATTAAAACCTCTGCCTTGCAAGGCAGCGAGAACATCGCAGATATGCTAACCAACTGAAAGTTGCTCTAGCAGAGAACAGCCTTTTTTAAGAGAGCCTGCAAAAATTCAATATTGCTTTAATTAATTGCAGGGTGGCAGCTCCAACTGACTTTAGAAATGTTAACACCCAAGCAATCAATTTAAGCACCACCTCAGTGCATAAGAAAAAAAAAAAGGTTTCTCCCTGATGAGCTGAACACATACAATTGGTGTCAATGAACTCCTTAAGATAATAGCAGAGAAAAAAAATTATTTCACCTCTCTATTTCGAGGCAAATGAGTGTGAGAAAACCTTGTTTCAAATCAAGACAGGAACTGCTGTATTGTAGCAAACCATTCAATTATGTTTGGCAGTTACAACCACGCAGTAGATACAACTACACTGGCAACTTCACCAATGGTTCTACAAGGCATCAGAGAACACAAAAAGCAATGGAATAGCAAGGTGGCACTAAATACAGTTCTACTAAAAGGTATCCATACACATGCTTTTGAGTAGGCAGTTACATTTCCACCACTGTAGAATTAGCATCAAAGTCAGAGATCTGCTCCAAACGTAGAGAATGATGAACGTGAGGCTTTCCCTTGGCATCTCTCCCAAACAAGACAAAATCCCAACACATACCTTCTCCTGACCCACACTAAGAGGGCAGCCTACTGAGGCAGTACAACTGGCTCTTTTTGCATTTAACATGAAGCTGTGCAAGTAGCCTTGCAGTGGGATATCCGCTCACTGTACTTACCCCTGATTTTTTTCTACTATGGAAAAAATACAGATTATATTATTAGTTGCCCTCTTGTGTATTTTGTATTTAGGGGTACAAAAACATGAAGGCTTTTTAAATGAAGTAATATCTAATATGAAATACATAATATCTAATACGAAAACTGCTCTTTCCTGGAGAGAAGAGATCTGCAGAGGACTCAGAAGCCTTATGAAACTTATGGGGGAAAAACCCATTAAGGTTCCAGACTAAAATTAATTCCTGTGTATATGGACACAGGGACCTTAAAAATGGAAAAACTCAAGCCTGCACACACCAAATACATGAAGCGGTATCAAAGCACAAAACTCAAGTCAACCAAAATTAGGATTTTTTCCACTTGGAATTATATTGTCCTTACAGAAAAAGTTAAGAAAAAGTTATTATAGTCATGGTACTCTACATGAGATTTGTAAAGTTAGTGGTAGAACATTATTAGAGCAACAAATATACACAGAAACATATTCTAAAGTCTAAGACTAAAATCTGAACTAACCACTGAAGCTCAGTGCATGTCAAGAACTTCTGCTAGTTTGACTAAATGCCTAGCAGATGGACCACCTGACAGAAGGGATACCAAGTATTCCTGGCATAGAAGCAGTGTTAACAAGAAAATTCCCCTCTCTAGTTCCAAAGAGAAAGGCAGGACACATGCAGTCTGCAGGGCAAGGAAAAGTCAGTAGCGGGAGGTAAATAACCAGTGTCCTCTTTCAGCTTTTACAGAATTAAATTCTGTGGTATTTGGGTTGGTCTTTCAAAATGTGATCTATTTCCCTTAAGCACTTCTAGAGGCACAAAGATTTTTTTTTTTAATCACAGAGATTGCTGTTTGCTTTCACACCTGCAATACATGCATGAGGCCATGGCTGTATGTTTCAGCTTTCTACTGCCAGTCTCAAAAGTATTTAAGGCAGGCAGTAATGTTGGTTTGCAGGTTTCCTACATACTGTGGTTTGTAACTTCCATGAACCATATTAACAAGTATGCTTAAAACAAGTGATGGTGGTTTAGGTATTCCAGCAGTAGTTTAAATGAGAAATAATTTTTACTGAATTTACCAGGACTCCAACCCACACAATAAAGGCATACCTATAATACACAAATGACAGTGCAACTATCCAAGAGAGCTCCTGTGAGGACAGAAACCTTGCAAGGCCATCTGCGTGCCCACAGCCTGAAGGAAACCTTGAATTTTGAAATGGAAGGTTTTAAAGGAGACTATGAAATGGATAAGCTTGACAACAACTACAAGATGCTCATCAGAACTGGGGAGCTCCTTCGTGTACTCAAGGCAGGCTACAATGCCAACGTAGCGTAGGATGTCAGCTTTCATCCTGGTGACCTTAGTGTTTAAGCTGCTGATTTACAGTGCATAAAGAAAAGAAATCTGTGATGTTTTCACCTTACAGCAGATTTTTTCAAAAAGCATTCAAGTATTTGAACACAAGATCCTCACAAACTACGGGTCTACCACAGTTCTTTTCCTTCTGTGCTTTGGAAGGGGTGCGGGAGAGGGAGGGGCACTTGAGGTGAAGGACTGAAGGATTAGGTTCCATAACAGAGCTGATGAGTAATTTGGTATCTTTTAAGGTTTGAGATGAAAACATACCCAGCTACTAAAGCATAAATATTACCCCCTGAATTACTTCTCATCTTTTAGTCATGATGCTTTAGAAAAGTCTATAATGTACTGTCAAAAGATGAGCTCGAACAAAAATTCACAAGTTTACTAGATTTGGAAAAAAACACCCAGGACAGAATTGACAGTTTTACAGCACAGTATGATCCTCCCTTCCTCTATAGCTCTTCTGCATTGTGCCAAATAGAAATAACCTCCTTCCCCTTTATAAACTTAAGCTAACACATCCCCCCGCTTCGTTTCACAGGTACCAAATCCCTCTTCTTTTCAGAGGGTGATGTTAGAGATGTTGGGAAGTTGCTTAAAGTTTAAACTAGCTTATCACCTTAAACTTAGTTTCTAAAAGTTCACATCACTGAAGATGTTCAAATCACAGAAGTGATCCAACAAAATACCCATAACCCCATTTTTACTGATAAATTCCTTTTCCTTCTTATTGAAGCATTTCTGCAGTAGCACTGACCACTTCAAAATTACTTTTTCCCAGGTTGCTTCAACAGTCAAAAATAAGGCAGGGAAATGTAACTATCCAGAATTCATGCAAAAACCTTGTCCTGATTTAAAGTGAGATTCGGAAGACAAAACAGGAAAAGTGTAAGGACTTGTGCTGATAAATTCATTGATCTGACTTCTTCAGCCCATGTAAGGTATAACAGACTCCTAGATGTCATCTTCCCAGCTGCACATTTTACACTTAAGTGGTCCGGCAAATTTCATATCTCCAATCTACCAAAACTCTGGAAAGTCACTGCATGGAAACATATGTCTTCCTTCAGCATCATGATGTATTGTCTGTTTGGCGTTCTCTGCTTCCCAGATACTGATTTTTTTTGTTCTTGTTGTAATCTCTTTTATATTTGGGCAAGCAGTTCCTCCCCAGAGTTTGTTAACCTCGTGTGTGTGCCAAGCAGATAATTTTCTTCACTACTGACCACTAACAGAAGAGTTCAAGACTCTTCCTTCAGAAGAAAAGAGCATTTTTAAATTTGAGGGTTTTTTTCTTTGTTTTCCTAAAAAGGAAGAAGATGTCTGTAAGAGTCACAAGACTTACATCTGCTTCTGAAATTGGACTTTGTGGTTCAGAAGAGGTGCCTTCAAGTTAGAAAGTAATAAAACACTCATGCACAAGCACGCTTGTGGAATACTTCCAATCCCATGAAGAACAGGCTTTTAATAATCTGGACTTGTATGTGGATCAGAAGCTTAATATTCCATAACTGGCAAACTAAGGATATAATAATACAGTTCCAGAAACCTATTAAAACATTTGCAGAACCAATTTCAATAACCAGTTAACAATTAGACCGTTTTGCACCTGCTAAAGCACCTGATCCCTTTGATATGGAGCATAAAATGTCCCAATAAACACTGTCAATACATAAAGAAAGCCAACGTTTTAAATCACACTTGGATATTTTGGATGATTCCCTACTCTTTACTCAAAGTCCTCGTCCTTGAAAACTATCTTCAGACTTCCCCTGCCATGTCATTTTTTTACATGCCTGAGTCTGCTCAGAGAGTTAAATGGATTCAAAGCTTCCCAGAAGATTCTGAGTGACCATTAACAAGACTCAATTTACAGACAGGAAGGTCAGTGACTGGCTACAAAACTTTACTGGAGATGGTATAACAAGTCTGCAAGACTTACAAAACTGAAGAACATAAAAATTCTGACCTTTCCGGGATAAATTCTAGGTTAATGTCTAGAGTGTTGACAATTCACCAGGCAATCCAATAAAAACATGAGCACCTTTCCGCAGATAGACAGCATGAGAGAAATATCGTCTTTTTAATATTTTTTCTTTCATGTGTGTGCATGCGGAGAAGTGTAAATAACATTAGGATTAAAAAACTAGATCAAAGAAGACAGCACTATGTGCTTCACGGAAAACTTCTTTCAAGCAGAAAAACAAATAAGTAAACAACAACTTCACTGGAAAGTTTTCACTGATTTTTAAGGCAAATTAATCAATATACTGATTACTCACCTCTCTGTTAAGGTCCATTTACTTAAATAACACAAGCTACTGTAATTAGTGTTGCTCATAAAAAATACTCCTCTAAAAACAAAAAAGCTTTTTGAACTCTGAATCCCAGTTGCGACCCTTGCTATGCCTCATTTCTGTGGCATTTTTGTGAACACTTTAAAAGGGACAACGCAACTTTTGTGGCTGTGTAACATAAAGCAAATGCAGCGACAGAGGACAAACCATCCATTTATTTGACTGCACTGTACATTCCAGAAATATTCCATCAAATCACTACATATTTTCTGTTTTTCTGTAACTGGTTTTACTCACACATGAACAAAATCCAGTGAATAATTTTTCAAAATGTACTGTAATAAGTCTAGACTTTCAAAAGAATCCTTTAAAAGTTACCTTAAAATTAAATCAGGTACATAGAAATAGTTTTAACTACTTGATGTGCATTATTTGTGTTATGTTCAGTGGAAGCACAATCTCCATATCCCTTCAAATTCTCCTCAGGCTTCCCCACTAACTCCCACTGAATCTATTAAGTGGGTAGTTAAGTACCCATTATAGCATTCTGTCAAATGCCATTCTGTCGTTTCATCACATTTCAGTAACACAACATGGCCTGTAGTTACCTCATCCAGTTTGGGTCCTCCATACAGTCCACCTTTAAGTCAAAGGGAGTTCCACACAGACTACTTTATTTTGCTGAGCCAGCAATTACTAAACAGCAAATTGAGTCACCTGAGAAAGAAGATAAATCAGTCCCTGCTTCTATGTCTGGCCTGCTTCTAGAGACTCAGCTTGCCTGGATACACCTATGCTGTATGGGAGTGCCAACATACTGTCTCACAACAGTATCTGGCCACATCTCAGCTTCTGATTTTGAATATAATCTTAAGAACACATTGTCTAATGAAATTTTAGGAGGACATCAACACCAACAGCCTGATTCCACTTAGTTGCAAAGGAAGTAAAAGCTTTTGATTAGATTTTTAAATTAAGAGTCCTACGCAAGGCCAAAGTAAAATCTTTTGTCATTTTTATATTACCCTTAAAATCTGCACAATGAGACAACGGGCAATTCTTGGAACTTTGCTGGCTGCTAGACACAATATGCTGAACTTCTTCAAAATGCTTCCACACAGATTTTGTTTAGAAGTCTACAAGCCCAAAAGACTTACACTTTTTTTTTTTCCCACAACTGCATTAAAAATCCCATGTACCTCTCAAACATTTTTGAGAATTTACATTGAAAAATGATAATATAAGATACTATTCAAACACTACTGACTCAGGCATCTTAGGCTCTTCTCATGACTCAATCTGAGTGCACAACAGTCTGCTCACGCTCATCTCTCACACCCTGCCAGAAACAAACCTAGTGATGCATGAAGGATTAGCAGCATTCCCTCAAGGCAGGGTACCATTCAGAGCAGACACCATTCCTAAAACATATTTCTGGCATGGCACTCCAACCTGCACCAAGTAAGAAGTCTTAGTGGACTTTCTCTCTAGCATTACTCTTTGCTTCCATAGGTCCATCCTAATTTGCTTTTCTATCTGTCAGGTCTTAAAATGTTGCAATTTTACTGCAAATTTAACCTGAGTTCTGTAGGATTGCTTTGACTGCATACAGTGATTCAATTTTGGAGAAAGGTGAAAAAGAACAACATCTCCAATTTTTTCCTATTGACATTCCAAGTAGATCAGTTAAAAAAAATCTCACCATATATTATAGCAAATTTTTCTTTGTGTTTCGGTCATTCTCATACACAGCCAGTGAACTTCCTAAGCAACGATTTTCAATTGTTCTTGAAAAATTAAGTATCTACCAACTTACTTCCCCAAACAGGAATATCTTTGCTTTCTGCTTTCATCACAATGGAGGCGAAGGTCATAGTTACTGGAATGGCATCAAAGTAGGAAGAATGGGGAGCCACAGTTAATATTGCTGCTTCCGCTGGCAATGCCCGTCTGCCTTTAACATTTATCCAGTGGAATCCACCAGCAAGCCACATCATTCTCATGATTGCTTTCAGCAAAACATCCACTATCCTGTAAAGAGTTGAGAAAACAGTTATGCTGCCACAGGAATATCTTACTATGATGAAAAGCAAAACATTGCTTAAAAACTTTATATATATATATATATATGAGAAAAGTACAGATAGAATATGATGCTTAAACAGAGTTTCAACATTGCACAGACTTCTAATAGATTTAAGACATTTTCAAGGTAAGATGCTGTTCAATTAATTTTATGCCTGAATATGAATCCATTTGAATCACAGTTAGATTGGCACTTATCATTAAACTAATTTTTATTCAGGCTATGACTGCTGGAGTTTCTTCTATACAATGCCTAATGTTTTCTAGCAACACCTAAAAATCTCTAATAAATTGAGTCCTAGGATACTGCTAGAATGCAATAACCCTGATTCTTCAAGTTTATCCAAACAAAACAGTGGAGAAATGTAGGGCAGAGATTCTCAAATACAGGAATGCCTAGAGAATACATATGAGAGCCCTGGAAATATTTTGCTTTCTTCCCTTTTCCCCCAACTCCTCCTAAAGTGATTTGGGTGATGTGTTTTTGGTGTTCTGTTTTGTGGGGCTTTGTTGGTTTTGTTTTTTTGTTTTGTTTGTGGTTTTGTTTGTTTGTTCATTTTTTTGTGGAGTTTTGTTTTCCTCGGTTTTTTAAACTTTCTGAGAGTCATAAAAAGAGAAACTTTGCACCAACAGAGTACAAAACCTAAACACAACAAATTGTTACACTTACAGCAACTGGCAAGCTGGGGAGCAGGGTGACACTGAAAACTAGATTAGATGGGGGAGGGGAAATTTAAAAGGATTCAAAATAACTATGCGAGACTCAAGGCAGTCCATTATTCCTTTAGTTATTAACTGATATCACTACAAATGAAATGTAAAGTGACATGCCTCTGTGGTTCTCAACCTCCTTCTCTCCTGTGATGCAAAACACAATCAGCTTCCCTCATGCTAGTGTCAGACCCTAATATTAAAGTTCTCTACAGAAAAGGTGATAGACTCTTCCTTTCTTGCTCCTCAATCAGCAGTATTCATGGATGGGTGAACACTATCTTACATTTTACCTTAAGCAGCATTCCAATATCAAAACAAGCACAGACTTCTAAAAAGCACTAAAGTATGGGGTGAGCCCTCAGGCAAACAACACAAGTTTAGTCAGTTCATCACAGTGTAGAAAACAGTGGGGTGAAGCAGTGTAAAACAACGATTTAGAATATGAAATTTGGGCATATTCCATAGAGCCAATCTTCATAACCAGAAGTTGACATTACAGGAATAGGGGAAAGTGAAGGATGCCACAACAAAGCTTCACACTATATACTCAATAAAGATAAGAAGCCAGAGATACCAGTTTTTCTCCCTGTAATTCTTGGGTCACTCGGTAAATCAAAGAGTTGAGGTATTCTTAGTTTCCCCATCTGCGGACAGTGTTATTTTTTATATTTTTCTTTTGAAGAGAAAAGCACATCTTTGAGACAGATATGAGGTATTTCCCATCTTCTCTATTTCAAACTGCTGAACTATATGATGATTCTCTTAGTAGTTTACCACTTCAGTGACTCACTTTCGCCACCAGGAGAGGGGCTTTTCAAGCTCTTGCTCATCAGATCCCATTGAAGCAATGAATGCAAAAGGCCAGGCCAGCAACATCATAAAAGCAGCAAAAAAGAGTCGGATAGGAAACAGAGTCAAGGTCATGAAGGCAATCTGCAAAACAATAGTTAAAAAAAAAATAAAATAAAAGGCATTATTCTAACACAATCTCAGATTGAAAAAGTCCCCCATTCCTTGAAACTGATACCAAGTCTTAACCGAAAAATACCTAATGTTAAGAACACAACTCAATTCCAAACAAATAACTGTGCTTTATGCACACAATTTTGTATTTACCAATCTTAATTATAGCTGAAACACAACATGCTATATAGAGCTAACGGAGCCTTAGCTTTACACTCTTCTTCTGAACCTATGTTTGTCAGCGAATACAATCTCATGTTTTTTTCCCATTCTGCAGCCTCACATAAAGCAAATATTTAGCATGAGTGTGTTGTAAATTTTGCTGCACTACAGAAAAGTCAGTCCATCACAGCAGCTACCAGACAGTGATGTACACTTCAGTAGGGTGCATTCACACAGCAACACAGGATGCAAACAGAAGATTTCTTCCTCTGTAATATTTTCTTGGAACCAGAAGCTGTGGGGAACACTGTAAACAGACCTCTAGACAAACATCCAGACATGCATAGGATTTTAAGTTCTAGGTTTGTGCTACAAGGCATAACTCCCTGGAAAGCAGAGGTTTCCAAGAAGTTATTCTCCTCTGGGAAGCCATGGTGAAGCCAGTTGCTTCTGTACCTCCTCCCAGCACTCTGGTTCTCAAAGAGCCCACTCCCTGCCAATCAGCTCTCTTCCTTCAACTCTGCTGAAAAACATCTCAGGTTGGAACTTCTCCCTCAGTCTTGCTTCAGGAAACAGTTACAGAGACCAAGTCACATCTTTGTCACTCAAAAGACAAAGAAAGGAAAGAAAGACCTCTTAAAGTGGAGGAGGGGTACAGCTTCAGGACTAGCTAAGGGAGAGAGAGGGAACTGAAAACTGTTTGAAGCTGACTGGGGTAGCATCAACGTTCCTCCAGCTGTACAATAGAGGCTCACAGAAGATGAAGACACTAGGAAGCAAGGGCCATGTAAAGAGAATTTAAAAGTAAATATACTACATATTCACAGGTGTACTAAATGAGGTTAAAAAAAAAAAAAGGCACTTTTCAGCATCACAAGGCCAGGCAAAGATGAGTAACAGGCATAAGCTGCTGTCTCATGTTGTGCTTAATCTGATGTATCTCCAGGCTGCTGTGGAAAGCTTTATTCATATTCTTCTCTTCCTGATGCAGATCCAGTCACCATGCAGCTCAGTTACCCACTGATCAGTTCCCAATTTCTCACACTTCCCAAAACAGCTCAATAACCACCTCACCCTGTAGCTGCACAAATCTGTAGATCTAGGGTAGGGGCAGGGAGTAGACAACAGAAGAAAAGCCCGAGCTATCAGTTTCAAGGCCTAAGCTATTTGCCCACTGCAATACGAGATTTTACAGTGATGGTTCAGACTGGCATTGTTACGAAACATCATCTTGTAATTACGATGGTCTCACTCCCCAAACCAGGATTCCAGTTCCTGTGTAGATTGCTTTAATTTGCAGAACTGACTGAAAAAGGATTTTTTTTTTCTTAGATAGGTTATTTTCTCAGATGAACTAGTAAAACTTCACACACTGCAATGGTCAGACGTGCGCTGAAGTTACACCACCTCACACAGCTCTGCATCCACAGACATGTCTGGCAGTACACAGGTGAGCTATCTGGAGATGAGAGAGCAGGTGCCTTTTAAGTTCTTAAAATGAGAAGGACTAGCCAACAAGAAATAAGGGAAATGAAACGCAGGTGAGGACAGTCCTCTAGGATTCATACTCCCTCCCTCCCACTCCTCAAAGTCTCCTCCTATACCAGGGCAAAGCAGAATAGCAGGTGACTGGGAGTGAAGTATTCCATCCTTTGCATCTCTGTAGCAATCCTTCGTATCAAGATCATTTTAGTGCCACATCACAGAAGGGAAGCAGTACTTGCATCCACAATGTCATGAAAGGTAGCATAAATGTACAGAAAAGGCCTCTTAGTCTTCCAAAGACAGCAGTAGCGGTAATGGCCAGCAAGAAGCAAGTGCACCAAGTGTGCAGGGTCTGGCTGTGACACCAGACTCTTTTTAGGAGGTGGTAGTTCAGTACCTGTCTACACAAGAAATTTGGTAGGAGAGAGATATACTTAGCCCCTGAAAGAGGTTAGGAATCGTGAAAGAAACTAACATTTGAAAACCAGTTTACATCTGTATTCAGACATCTTCCTGTGAAAGAAAGCTTATATCCTGTAAAACAGTACAGTAATAGTGCCAGTGTTAGACAGAAAAAGGGATAAGATCCTGTCTCCACTGGCCATTGTCAGAGATCAGAATGCAAGAGATACACACTTCTGGTATGACCTTGTACAGACATCTTATGTTGAAGATCACATATCTACATATTTAAGATATTCACCCAGACACGTCTCCTATTAAAATTACAAATTCTGTCTGCTAAGTCATATGTAAACACCTGTGTTTTGAGATACATTTAAAAACCCCTAAAGGTCCATCTGGAGTTGTACTTTGGGAGGTTCAGCTCATGATCAAAATTCTCAAGAGGGGTTTGACTATAGCTTATTTAACATTTTCTGGTCTACAGGATCCAACTTGCGTTTTCAGAAGTTGCAGTGTAAACTGTGAAACACCCATTGACAGCAGGAAGGGAGAGGATGGTTTTACAGCTTGTAACAGAAAGCTGCCCTGGGAAACTGATCTCCACTCAGCCATCAGAATGGCTTCAATCTGATGTAAGGCAAGTCACTTAAACTAAAAAGGTATCATGTGTCCTCCTTGTTTAGAGACTCTGCATTCAGATTTGAGTGTGAACTCATGATGAAGGTATAAACTATGGACTTAGAAAGGACTTAAGTTCTTCAGAACACACAGAGCAAGAGAATCAGAGGGTACCCTTGTTTCTACTTCTGTGGGTCTGTTTCCTGTCTTGAAATCCACTATCATACTTCTCATGCACAGAGAAGCTTTGAAATTAGCGATACAATGAGAAATATCATTAAAAATCAGTTTACTCACAACAAAATTTCTGTGACTTGTTATAAAGTAATTGTAATGTACTGAAAAAAAGAAAATAGTATTTGACGTGGTAAAGGTTTTGATTTTTCTTTTACACATATCAGATAGAGATTACATATTGCCCCACACTTTCACTTCCTCACTATTATCATCCTGATAGCACAACTCTCCAAAGATGGCACTGAAGGAGCTGCGAATTCATCCCCCAGCAATTCTCCTTCCCACTTTCCCAATTCCCCAATTGACACATTCATGGAAACAAACAGAGGAGTAGAAATTTTCATGTGCAACTAAGCCAAGCTAAGAGATCACTGCTGCTAAAGAGAGTGGTCCTGTTCACTCCCTCCTCAATCCTCCCCTTGAGTCAGCTCTAGCACTTATGCGAACTTGCAACCAGAGAATATAGCTCATTAGTGGGGGAAGAAAAGCAAAAGAAAACAATCAGAACACAGAAAAACACAATGATATGCTGGGTTTAATGAGCCAAATCAGCTCACCAAGGCACCAAATGAATGCCAGCATTGGTGAAACAAAAGGGCCACAAACACTGGAAGCAAGGAAAATGGCATCATACTGTGTTTTTAAGTAGCAGGGAAACAAAGCTACAGACACTTAGTGACAGCTCTGGTAATGCTTCTGCCTGTTCTGCAGCAGTAACTAGAATTAAGAGCTTTGATTTACTTGTTGGTGTCCAGAAGAAATTCATGGTTAATGAAATCATGTCTGTCTTCCTCTCAGAAAAGATCTTTTTATTACAGTACCAAAATAAAACAGGTAGCTTCAAGAATGACCTCTACTGTCACCCTCAGATCAGAGTAAAATAGCCATCATTTCTACAGGATGAATGAGACTCAGTTCTGAAACAGCCTTACTGCTTTTATGCTCCTGTAATCTCCCAGATTATAAATTTTATAAAGTCAATAAAAGATGACGTGAACAGTTCCTTCACAGTCAAAAGGATTTCTTTTTGCTGTTCTTCCTCTTCATGATTGTTTTGCCCTTTTACTTTCTATGTTTCTTTCACTCCCACAGTCTCAGACTGAAATGTGATAAAATGCATTTACTTTTGAGTTTGTATTAATGAATAAGAAAGCTAGTCTAACCTCTTGCGAAGTGCAGGATGAGGCTGTAGGGAAGATAATGGGGCTATCTGGCAGACCATCAGCAACAGACAACACACCTTCAGACAAAGCAGCCTTGTCTCCCAGTTCCCTGTGCTTCCTATTTCTTGTACCTGCATTCCTAAGTTTCCTCGATAGGCTCTGCAATCCCAGAAGTCCCCCGTTAGATTCGCAGGACAGACAAAAAAGCCTGTGACACAGTATGTGCCTACAGCTGAACAGGAAGTGAGTTCAGCTGTAATAGTTCACACCGAACCCTCCGTAGCTGGCCAGGACTGTATGGAAGAGAACACGCGCTGCCATAATTCACCCGGGGGAGCACTTCTTCTGGGAGCATTTCTCACAAGTGGAACAGTTCCACAGCTCTTCTTTAACAGCTTCTATCTCAAGCACAGCTTTTAATTGGTGAAGAAGCTGGAAAAGCATGATTAAGGCAAAGAAGAAAATCTATCACAGTTCCGTTTGTCAGCTTATGTGCTTTTTCCTCACATAAAACTGCAAAAATAAGACTTCAAGAAAGGCTGGGTTAAAGAACTCAGTGCTGCTGTATATCAGTAAAATATAACTCACTTAAAAAGCAAGACTGAGATACGCTCTTTGGCAGGGCAGCTATTCCTTTGGACTGTGCACAGTCAAAAATTACAGAGCATCTTGTGGTTTACATTGAAAGTAATAAATCCTTGAAGTCCATTGGCAATGCTCACATCCCGTACAGATATACAGGACAGCCCGTACAGAAGGCAGGTGTGTTCTACAACCAGTCACTTTGCTGACGAAACGCCTAAAGGTCTGTCAGGACTAAGAACAGATCAGCAATGCTGATAGCTCCTATAAGACTCAACATTGCAAAATTGATACTCTGCTCTCAGAGCAGTATTTTCAAAATTTCTTATACATAACCAAGTAAAAAGCAACAGTTAAAAAACACATTAACACTGCAAAATGAAATACTGTTTTAACTGGACACAATTCTAGTCCATATGAATACATGCTATCTTTGCTTCTCTCTGCTCCCTGAAAGACTTCTGCTTCATTAATTACACAGAAAACGTGACTTCAGGAACAAAGTACGGGAACATGGAAAGGAAATCATTACAACTATGCAATTTATTGAGGAAGCCCTAGGTATAAACTAAATGCAGCAAATGACATAAACCTTTTCTCCCTTTTCCGGCTCAAGCAACAATTTCTCAGTAACCACTAAACACATTCTGGGAAACTTGATTATAAAACTAAAAACCTTTTCTACTGGAGTCTACTATGAATTCCTTGGCTGCCAGAGATATAACATGAGGTACATTCCAATGTTTTTTAAGTCAGGGCATACATATCTTGTGTTAAGTATCTGGACAGCAACAGGGCATTTGAACAACAAACTTCACTCAAAATGTAATTAAAACAAAGTTGGATCTAGAGCACCTTGATCCAAAAGGTTCAGTTTTAGTGGATCTTAATTTCCAGTATTGATAGGTACCGCACGCTGTTACACTCCTGAAACAGCAGCTTTAAAGAACTTGAGTATTACAGTGATGGAAGTCACAGAAATGGCCAGCCCCTCATAAGGTGAGCCTCTGGCGGTATTTCTTTCTCCAGCAAGTGACCCAGATCTTACCGAAAGCCTAAGACAAGGGCCATGCCCTTTGAATACCCAACTAACTACTGCTCACTGTGCGAGGCGAGCAAGGCTGAGGCACAGAGGGGGTGGAAAAAACCCCAACCAACTAACCAAATAAGAAGCCGTGCAATTGCAAATTTGCATTTTAATACTGCTTCCCGGCATCTCACCTGCTACCTGCACAATACCTAAATTACGCGGCAGGGACTATTTACCCAGGGGCCAAACTTGGGCTGCATGGGATGCCTCGGCCCACAGGGTTAATACCTCAAGCTGACAGTCGGAAACAGGAGCTCCGCAGGGCCGCTCCTCCGCCCCCCATTAAAAAAACAAACCCAAAACCCTCGAACCCCCCAAACCCAAAACAAAACAAAACAAACAAACAAACAAAAAAAAAACAAAAAAAAAAGAAAAGAAAAGAAAAAGATAAACCCACAGGCATTTTCTGAAGAAGGCATCGGAGCACAAGTTGAGGCGCTACAGCATCACGGCCGCCCCCAGCCCCCCGCCCGCCCGCCCCGGGCACGGCGCCGCCGCCGCCCCCGCCCGCCCGCAGCCCCCGCCCGCCCCGCACACACGCACACACAGAGGCACCGGCTCTCTCTGGCTCCCCGCGGCCCCTCGGGCTCACAAAACGCCGGCGAGGAGCCCCCGCCTGCCGCGGCCCGCCGGCCGGAGCGCCCCAGGGGCACGGCGTGGAAGGAGAAAGGGTGGGGGGGCCCACACCCCTACCTTGGCTTTCTCCAGGGGGCTGAAGCGCAGCTGGTGCACGAAGGGGCTCCGCGGCGGCGGCCCGCGCTCCCGGCTGCCGCCCACGCAGCATCCCCGGCCCCGGCTGCTCAACTTCATGGCGGGGCAGGACCCGGCGCGGCAGAGGGCGCGGGCACTGCGCGGTGACGGCCGGTGGCCGGGCAGCGGCAGGCGGGAGGGAGTGCGGGAGAGCGGGCGGGCAGCGCGGGCGGCACCGGCGGCCGGAGCGCTTCCCACTAGACGCCGGCCCCCGCCCTGCCGCGCATGCGCCCTGCGCGCCGGCTACAGCGGCTCGGCTGGGCGCCGGTTTCCGCGTCGGGTGGGAATGGGAAGCGGGTGGGAATTGGAAGCGGCGGGGTAAGGCGGGGGGGAGCGGGCGCGTACCCTCCCGCCTTCCTTTCCTCCGCCCACCCACCTACCCACCCTGGGAGCGGCCCCCTCTGGCATGCCGGGAGCGCGGCCCCGCCCGATGGGATGAGGGGCGCATCCCGCCTGTTCCCGGTGCCCGTGGCAGCGCCGCATCGCCGGTGGGAGCGGGGGGGAGTGTCGCCGGGGGGTGGCCACGGGGACCTGGGGTGAGGGGGCTGGCACCTCGCTCAAAGCCCGGGGTGTGTGTGTGTGTGTTGTTTGGGGGTGGTGCTGCTGGGCGTGGGGCGGTGGAGGAGAATTTTGGGAAAAAAAAAAAAAACCCAAAAAAAAAAAACCCGAGGAAAATAAAAAGGGATGAGTGAGGGATGTGAGTCGCTCCGGGATGGAGGTGATCCTGAGATGCCGCGGCTGTAGCGGCGCGGGGCTAGTGGTGCTGAACCAGCATCGGCGCCGTACCTGGGAGAAGAGGACAGGTGCTGTGCTGGCATCACATGGCTGGCGCTGGGGAGGTCCGCGGGGAAACCGCTGCTCCGAGCAAACCGAGACAGTTTTTAATGAAGTCTGGCTAATTCGCACCTTGGGATCTCGGCCGAGCTGGCTGAGGAGGTAGCTAAGTTTGGGGTTTAATAAGTCTTTAAATATAAAATATGTTCTCGGGAAATAAAGCAGGCAAACCCGCTCATATTCTGCCCGCTTTCAGAAGGCCAAGCAGGGTGACCTGTGCTCTTCTCGACTGTTTATCATCAGCCACAGGGAAAATATGTAAACGATTTGATAAGAAGTACATAAGATATCCTTAATATGAATCAGCTCACTTGACTTATAAAACAATTCTGATAGCCTTATTCAGTGACATTTGCAGGTAAATTGATAAAAGTAACTGCAGAAACATCATGGCTACTGTTTTTAATCATTAGGCTTAGAACTGCAAAATAATCTCTAAGTCCTGTGGTTAATATATATTCCAAATACACTTCTAATGGCTAATGCTTTTGAATGGCTAATGTGCCAAACAGAGAAATTGCTTTTGAGTTTTGAAAGAAGATTTTTCAAAACTTAGTCTTCATGGGTTTGGGGGTTGGAAGGTTTTGCAGGCTCAGCATCTTTTAAGATTTTTACCAAATATCCAAAATAAACTCACTTTAATAGCAAATCCATGGATGTGCTAAATGGTAACTTGGTAAACTACTGTGAGAGCAACTGCAATGTCATCTGGACTGCTTGGTAAAATTAACACTTTCAAACAGGCTGTTACTGCCAAAGGTATAAGCCAAAGTTTCCAAGAATGCAAGCCATGCCTCTGGAATGAGAGTTTAGGTCTTAGAAACTAAGTCATCTAAAAACCACGTCAAGCAAACTGTTATAGGTAAGGTCCCAGTGCAACGTGTCCACTATGACTGTTGGATGTACTACCTGGATTACCGTGTGTATTAATGAGACTGATAGTACAACAAGGTGTGTGGCTCTTGAAATTAAAGATCAAGTAATGCAGAAAAGACCTGTCAAAGGACTACACTACTGGAGGAAATATCTTACAAAAATACATTTAAAAAGCATTATCTATTTGTCAAAAATATCTGCAAGATTTGGCATGCTAAAGCTTTTTGAAGTGGTAGAAAAGAACATAGAATAAGAATCAGCGGTTGGGAGCTGAGATAACCTAATGCAATTGTAATGGTTTTAATCACAAACAAGGTCCTTACTTCAGTTCGGGACTAGTAGTAAGACTTACTGGCCTGTGGTCAGTATGTGATCCAGTAATCCCTTTTAACTTTAAACTCTCTGAAGTATTTTAGCTGCGTTCCAAATGATTTGGCTTCCCTCTCCTTTTTTTCCTCTCCAATGACTTCAAGCCCATTGCTAGTTCAGCCATACGGGGCTGATTTCAATAATAAACAACAGATTTCTTGAAGAAGGAAGCAGAGACTCTCTAACAGAGCCCACATGCCACGTGGCCAGGGAGGAGTTCATTGCAGCTTCCCTCAGGGATGTTCCTGACTCAACAGGTGGTAACAGCTGTCCTGGCAGGTCAGCAGGCAGGAGGTGGCAGCCACTGCCTACCCAGCACACGGCCCATTGTGGTGCTCGCTCCAGCACGACACTGCTTCCCCATCCAGTAGGTGTGGGACACCAGGTGCAATGAGGGTATTGGAACAGGTTCAGCTGTGAGATGCAAGCAGACTTCTTTGTTTCTGCTCGTTGTGTTTTTCCATTTTCTAAAGCCAACTTCCAACAATGAACTAATATTATTAGTAGTCACACCAGAGCTTTGAGTATTTGTAGCACCTTCCTCAGTTGTAAAATCTAGTGAAGTACTTGGCACCTGACTGATGCTTCATCTCTTAAACCTTTGCTGCAAGAGCACTAGTTCTGTATTACTGAGTCCATAAGAAGTATTCTAACTTTTTATGACTGCTTTCATCGCTTTAGTCTATTATTTTCTAATTGACCACATCTTGTAACACCTGAGAGAGTTTCCAGGAGACTTTGTAGTTTTATAGAACTCATTTGTTCCGTAGGAATAATATTCCATAAATTGTAATGTGATGACCATCTTTAGAGTCTGTATGTACTTAAATGAACTATTAGGAGGTTAAGAGGCGCTTCCCTGGTTTTTGGTTCTCATTTGTTTTCTTCAAAATTCTGCTGTGATCAGTATAACTGAAGACAGATAACTTTAAAAATGTACAGCCTAGCTGTCTTAAATTTGCACAAATGTGTTTCCCTTTCTCTGTAGTCCCTTTAATCTGAAATTGTAAAAAGGTGGATGTCAGCCCTGTTTCTTGAAAAAAAAATTCACCCAGTGAAGGAACTGAGCATGAGCCCTGGATCAGGGACAATGCTATGGCAGGACTTGAGTGGGAAGGGCAGGCGGAGAGTCTAAAAGTAAACCAGTTTAGCATTTGATAAACAGAGGGGTGAAGGGATCAGCTCACATGTCAGGGCAGAGTAAGCCACACTTACATGAAGATACCACTTCCTGTGCAGAGAACTGGAAAATTTATTTGGATCCTTCCAGAAATACATGATAAAACTTGCTCCTGGAATTTTATTATATGACCCTGTGAGGGTGGGGTTAAGACTCTGCAAGCATGCCTAAAAAAGGGACAGTATTTTATCCTTATAATACATGGAAACATAGAATTATTTAGTAATATGTATAATTTTTATGAATTAATTTGGAGTTTGAATAAAGTATGTCAATAGTATTGGGGTTTGATAGCTAATTTTTTGTGCAAATCACTAAAGAGACATAACTGTGATATTGTTATCAGGACTGGCATATGCTTCATAACTCAGCTAATAAGGACTTCTAATGATATAAGAAGAGGTGATGAATTTATTGCAGGATTTATGGAATTTACCTTGCTTCACAAGAGGAGAAAATGTGTGATACATCATGTTGGATGTAAGTGTATTATGATACAATTGGAAAAGGAAATGTTGAAGCTGGCTATCATGAGAATAAATTGCAGTAAGCTCTCAAATAATCTCCTCAGGGGAACTGTGGAACCTGAAACCATTAAAATGAGACTGCACAAACATCTAAGCGCCATTCTACCCTGGTGCAGAAAAAGTTCTAATTGGTCCTTTGTATCATTCATTGATATGATTTATAGGGAGCTGTATAAATAAGAGGACTCATGCATAAAAAGCATGCAAATATTAATTGTGAAATATGCTTTTGTGAGCCTTGAAGTAGGAAAAGGAGTATTCAATATTTAACAGCTAAACTGAAGTGGTTTTCTCAAAAATAAATAAGTGTTCATAAAAAGCAAGTATGTTGACCATAGCACTGAACTTTATTTCAAAATAAGAAAAAAAATTCTTGCCTAGGAAAAGTCCTTGCTTTGATTTTTATGATGGTCCTTGACCTTGATGGCCATTTGGTAGAATCAGCTGATACCTATTGAAACATGATTCAGGTACACTTCAACCCTTAAAATAATTTTTCTACGGTTGATTTCACATGTTCCGTAGGGCGTTTTGTCTCTTTTTTTTTTCTTATTTTTCCCTCATGACTCCCATTGCAAATTTATTCAGTGCTTAAACCAGGAAAGGTTGAAGAAAAAGTATTTTGTGAAGGGAAAAAGTATATAAGTTTGTGGTGAATTACTAGCAGTAATTTTGCAATGAGTATGTATTCACATTTTCCTTTTGATTTGTGAGGAAATGCAGAATCCATTTGACTATCTTCAATCATGAAAGGAATGGCTGGAGTTAGTGGCAGGTCTATGGGAAGAATAGCAGTTTCTTGTTTTGATAGTTTCTATAATGTCTTGGATGTGTCAGCCTGAAGAAATGAAGCCTTGTGCCAAAAAAAAAAAAAAAAGTCATAAGACCTCCCTCATTCAGGAATTGTTAGAAAACATAATAAAACCTAATGTACGGTTTCCAAGGAATAATTGTTCACTTAAAATGTACTTTTCACCTCAGGATTTGCAGTGTTATAATTGAGTGTTATAATGATCTCAGCTTCACCAATTGCAAAGAAACTCATCAATTCCCACCTGCTGATGGCCTCTCCATAGCGGAGGAGGAGCAGCAGGCAGAGGTGTTAGGTGTCACAGAGTCTTTGCCAGGTGCTCAGCAGTCCACACTTAGTGCACAAATCCTGCCCCTGCACACAATTAGGAGTGAGTGAATTTAAGGTGCAGTGTGGGCTGATTTCATCCTTTCGTAGTTGAGGAAAAGAAATGTTGGGCCTTGCTCAACTCATTCAAAGACTGATCCAAGACTGCGGAACAAATTGCTTTGGGATTTGAGATCTGGCTCATAATTGATCACTTGATCAATACTATCCCAATTCATCCTATTTTATTTCTCCTTTGCTGTTCTTAAACTGAAACACAGATGAAAAGTCCATACTGGTTCTGGTAATATCTCCCAGACATTTAAAAGTATTGCTTCTTTGGAATGGTTTAGATCTAGACTGAACTCCTTTTAGTCTTTGCTGTAAAAACCACATCCTTGTAAATAGACACACACACAAGGTGTATGAAGTTGAAAATAGAGCACAGATAAAGGGAACTAGGTTTAAGTTAAAGTGGCAAATGTTTTCAGTGATTTACTATGACTGTAGCCTTCTGTATCTGAACTAATTTCTTTCTCATCTTCATACACCTTCTCCCTCTTCTCTCTCCGAATGTTCTCATGTTTCTAGTTCTGTCAGGAAAGAACAATCCTCAGGAAGTGAAACAGTCTCTTTCAGACATAAGATAATCTTGGAAGGTAGGGAATGAAATCCTTGAATTCTTTTCTTTGCCTTTTCAGGTACATCTGTGGTTTGTAAGTAAAATATGAACGTTCATAAAATTCTGCAGATGTGCTTATACCCCAAAGAGGCAGCTTTTCTCTGCCTCCATTTAAATCCCATGCCCAGGTATACAGCAGCTAAACCTCCATGACTGTCATGATAATTTCTGCAAGTTAGAACACTGAGTCAATATTTTTCGTCTTCCAGATCACATTATATAAAGTAGATAAGAACATCTAAAGCTTTCTGAATACTGCACTTGTATCTTTGTGCAAATATTGCAATATCTTATGAAAATACCTTTTGAATTCCAACACATTTGAACTTTAGGTTTGCACATATTCTCTTCCACCCACTTCCTATAATTTCTCATTTCTAAGTTACTCTACTTATTTACAGAGGTTTTGTATTAGGCAACTTTTATTTAAAGAGCACTACATTAACTTTATTCAGGAGATGAGTAAAACAGTATCCCAAGATTTCTGTTAGGAAGCTTTGTTCATTATTCACATAACAAAATAGTTATGGAGATTGCTGATCAGGTGGATCAAATTCATATAAACGATTTTGCCAGAAGCAATCTTTGTGAAAATACCATGATCCAATTGCATCTAATACCATTTTCCAATCACATTAATTACTTAATTTTTCTGGAGTAGTATACTACTTAATTTGTTTTAAATCTGTATTTAATATATGCTAATAACACTAGTTAGATATACAAAACATAATATACAAACATTTTATGCTTTTGGAAGTGCAAATAGGATGAGCTGCCAAAAGATCCTTGGGCAAGAATGTCCAGATTCAATCTGTTGCTTTGGGACGCAGATTTTAGGGAGGCAGAATCTCAGCCTAGCAAAAAGGAGACCATATGGGAGTCACAGTGGTGCCAGTGGCCTTATGCCCAGCTCATGCCCCTGACTATACCAGCTCCCTGGCAGCTGCAGCCCTCAAATGGGACAGGGCAAGGCAGAAACAGGCATCCATCTCTTTCTTACTTGTATACCCCTCCCCATTCTGCTGGGGAAAGAAGGAGATAAGTAAGTGTGTGTGTGTGTGTGTGTGTGGGGGGTGTTGGTGGAGAGAACTTTTCTCCAAATACAGATGGATGCACGGATCTTTCCGAGGGTCAGTAAAATCCTGGAATCGTGAAAATACAAAATATGGCTGTGCCATGGTGAGTGTTTCTGGCTTCCACAAATAAGAACCACGAAGGCCCCCACCTATACATCTGCCAGTTAGAATAAACCAGGGGCAGGACAGGACACAGCACAGGGAAAGCAGTGTGTAGCCAGTAGAACCAAGTAAGATGATAAAGAACTGCCAAATACAGATGCATTGCTTCAGGATGCGTCACATACTGCGTCATCTAGTGGAATAACCCATCTAAATCTAAGCATATTAAGTTCTCCAGTGAGTATATTAATGTGGGCTAACACCATCTGTTTGTGGACGCAGGGCATTTTCTCTCTCATTAAAATGATAGAGCAGTTAAATTTAGATAGGTTCTTGTATGAGCTCAGAATCACTCAGCTGTTCTTCATGCTAGGGATGATTTCTAGGCGCTGGAGAACAGAGTGGTTAGTTAATATGAGTGATTGTACCTAACTTTTCTACAACTTTTCTTAAATTCAAGATCATCTTGCCACTAAAAAGACAATTCTTTGAACAGGACATTTTGTGTTAGTAACATTTTAAAGGAAATATTTTACAACATTTATTATTTACAATATTTTAGAGCAGTGAACAATGACAAACTAAGGATGGCTAAACAGGATGCATTGATTTAAAGTGAAAGTTTTAAACCCTGTCAAGTAGTAATAATCACTTGATATGATCCAGTTATAATTTGCACAGTCCTGTTCTATACTAATCTTGTGCTCAGATTTTAACACTTTTTCATTGGCTCTTGCCAAAAGGCAATTGATTTTTTTTCAGTGTCTGTTGTGTAGGGTAGAAAAAGATGGTAGTAGGTATCCAATTTTTAATTTGCAGGAACTCCCTGCTAGTGGCTTTTGCTTCATTTGTAGTGTGCTATTGCTGGCTGGATCAGATTGGTTTCCCAGAGCTTTGATAAGGACGGATAGATCTTAGAAAATCTACTCAGTGGCAGAGAAGAATAGCCATACTGATGGTCCACAGAGCAGCCCCTGTTAAACAAAATGTCTTACGTGAGGCTTAAGCTCATCTGTGTGACTTCACACAACTCCACCCACAACCACCAGTAATTACAGGTCAGCCAGCAGAGGATTTGCAAAGGGAGCAGGGAAGATTATTGTCCCTGCGCCTTGCTAGCAGTACAGATCTACTCACGTGCTGTCCCAAGTGTGCAGAGGTAGTTGCATGCCTGCATGGTGGTTGTAGCCCCTCAGTGGAGCAGCCCTATCCGTATCCTTTAATTCACGTGCCATAATTCTCTGACTCATTTAACAGTGAGCCAGTCAGAAGGGAAACAGTATTCAGAGATGATACATTTATTAACAGGACAAGGGGGTCATCAGTCCAGAATCAGCTAATCCTCCCGACACAATGTTCAGGCTCCCACTCATGTCACAAGCATGAAATAACGTCTCTCCTGTTTGGATTGAGCATGGGTCTGTCCCATTGTCATTTGTGGCATAAGTGAGATTGTTACCACAGTATCACATCGTCATATATGACGCTAGTCTTTAAGTGAGGTTTCAGCCTGAACACAAAAGAATATTCTGTGGTCTGGAAGAAAAACAGCTGGTGAGAAATTTGGAGACTGATATACTCTGTAGGATTCATAATTACATGCACTTAAGGAGATTGCCAGTGGTAGATGACTCTATTCCTGCAGAAAACAATATCATAACAAGACTAAATGACTGGAAGTAGAAGCTAAAAGCATCCAGATTCAAACTAAATTGGAGAAGAGCAGACTGAGGGAAAGGCTAGTGAAAAAAAATTAAACATTCAAAGACCCTTTCAGATGCTTACTTTTCTCCCGTTAGATGTTTTTAGTAAATATTTTCTGTTTTTCTTAATAGAAATAGAAACTCGTGCAAAAGTTACTGTCTGGGATTTGGGGCAGAAGTTATAGAGATCAGCTTAGGTAGTCACGTGATGTTCTGCTTGATGGGCCATTGCTACGGAAGTGTTGGACTTTACCTCTTTGTCTAGTAAGTTAAACTACTGAACTGCACAGATCTACCAGCAGCCAGGGGCTTGGGCAATGGTCACAGTCAGCATCAGAGAGAAAAAGCCAAGTGTGACAGGTAGCCAAGTTGAAATATATTTCAAGGCTCAACTGCCATAAAAATCTCAAGTTCACGATCTGTAGTATTGGTGAGACTGTTGTTGCCACATGAAGTATTTGTGAAATTAGGGAATGAGAATGACTTAAAAGTAGGTTTCTTGGAAGACAGCTTTTTTTCAGATACAGTGCTGCTATGGTGTAAAGCATTTTTTCTCGTCCTTTTTAACTACTCTTTGGAATTTTTCAGAAAGCTTGAGGAAAGTTTATGTCCATACTCATGTCTCTTTCGTGCTATCAACTCACTGCCTTCTGATGTTTGATATGATGACGAGAATATTTTCTAATGATTTTCAAAAATTAACCATGCCAGAATCCACAGTGTTTGAGGAACACTCTGTTAGCTTGGCCCTCTCCCTTGTGATGAATGTCAAATTCTTAGACATTGGCTTACTGTCTGACTTGCAAGAAATATAACTCAGTAGCCTCTCAGTTAAGCAGAAGCTTTGCAGCTGCATCCTATTTATAAAAATATACTGTATAATAATAACATATATAGCGACGCACATGAATGCATACACCATACTTTCAGTTCTTGGTCTCATGTCATTTACCATATAGGAACTGGTTGCATGCAGGGAATTTGTTGCCACAGACCACATACAAAAACTGTAGTTTCATATCATCTTGCAAAAAAATACGGGTCAATTAACCCATAATGTCTTTTGTTCTTCTGTGAAACCTCCAAACCTCTGATACATCGATGTATTGCTCATCTTCACTTGAGACTGATGCTTAGTGCTCTTTCCTCATAGAAGAGAACCCAAAGGGGATCATCTTCACTGTATTTTTTCAGGAAAGATGCATTGACAAATTGTACAATAGACTTTTTTTTTTTTTTTTTTTTTTTTTGGTAGATTTTTTTAGCCAGTCTTTATATTCTGCCATATTTAATCTTAAGTCATGGAGTTTTCAAGTCATCTTTTGTTTTCAAGCTTTTTGCTTTGGAGGTTGAAATTTTTTTACACACACAAATCTGTTGATAAGATGGATAAAATTTGATTTTTGTTGTATGAAGTGGTTCAATAAGTTTCCAGATAATTATTATTTCTTGATATATCTCCTTGTTTCTGTGTGATTTCCAGGCAGGATTCTTACATAGAGGTAGCCCAGATAGTTAACTAAATCACAATGGTTTTCACCCATTACCTTTTAAGTTAGGGCAAGAGGAGATACTCAGTGCTGAGAGCCATAAATCTGGGAGAAGAGGCGTAGCTATTTTTATTTTGGGTATTATTCTTAACACTCACTGTTTGTGATCTTCCCTTTAAGAACACTATTTTGCTTGGTGCACAGGCACACAATCCATAGCAGAGAGTTAAGGCTCAATGTGATAAGGCAAAGTGGGCTACCCCCATCAGTTACAGATTTGCATGGAAGGGACATCTGCAGCTCAAACTTCAGCAGCTCTGTCTGTCCCTTTCTTCTCTACATCTTGCTCATCCAGAACAGGCTAAATGGATCTGTCAGCCTCAGCCTCAGATTTCTTATTTGTCTGTCAGTGCAGATTTCATTGTCAGTCAGCCTAGGGCCAAGTTCAGCCATTCCTCTCTTCTAGCAAAGTAACTATTAAAGGAATTTGAAGCTTAGAGAAGAAAACAAAATGTCTTTCCCTATTAAGAGTGATAAACCAGTCTTACTGTAACTAGACTTCTCTGTAACTCTAGCAAACAACAGAAATATTCTTTCCATGAATAAATTCAGTGTACTGGATGCAGGTATCTCACCAGCAGCCCACATGACTATGTGGTATTTCCAAAGGCATTGCAGCACTGGGTACTGCTCCTTCATGATGGCAGTGTGTACTGTGTCACAACAACTAGTTTATCAACAGTGCTCTACTTATAGCAATTGTAAATGGTGATCTTCCACATGTAAGAGGAAAATCTTACATCCTGAAGAGAAATCTCACTTTAGTGGATTGTGGCAGTACACTTCTGAGACAAAAACTGCGATGGTGCTGCCAGCTGCTGGTCTATTCCACCAACCAGTGGTAGATGTTTTGAGTGAAAGGCAGTTCCTAAGAGAAAAAAGTGTGTTTGGGAAGACTTCACAGTTTGCTCAGTTTTAGCTTCTTCATCTCACAATGTACATGAAACCAATTCTGCTGCACACTGATGTTGGACTGAACTGAGTCTGTATTTTTTGTTCTGTACTAATTCTTAACTTTCTTTTCCCATCTTGGTATGTGATGTTGCTTAAGCACTTTTAAAGTGGACAGATTTGAACTCTTTGAATCTCTCACTGGGAGATACTTTTTGCTATCTTTCATCATTTTTGCAACTCATCTCTGAAATGTCTCCAGTATTTCAGCATCCTTCTATGTATGTTTCTGGTATGACAGGGGCTGATGAAAAAGCTGCTCTGCCACTAGATGGAAGAGAGTACAGGGGAAGGTGTTAGCCAAGAAGTTAAAGAAATTAATGCCTTTTGGCAGCGGATGAGGGGTTGTTGATCTGTACTATGGTATCTGCCAATGGAATAGCAAAAGTGAGTGTTTGTGGGAACCATTATTTAGGAAATAATTCTGTGTTTACCTGTCAAAAATGAAGAAGATGGTAACACTTAAGGAAATAGTAGAGGAGGTAAAAAGAATAGCAGTAAGAATGCAGAAGACCAGATAAAGAAATTGAACAATATATGCATATACTTATTTTTTCGTAAAGTAACTTTCTGAGAGATGGTGTTTCTGCATGAACCTGCTTTGCAGAAAATGTTTTAGAGGTGTCTTTACAGGCTTGTGAAAATTTGTGGCTGAAGAAAAGACTGAGGCAGGAAGACCAGTCTCTGTGGTGGGAAGACTGGAGCATGGGAATGGAATTGAAAACATTACTCTTGTGAGTACTTACAAGATGTGAGAAAAGAGCAAAATTACTGCAGCCTAGGGATCTAGGATCCCTTGCATTGCAGCAGGTTAATCCACTTACGGCTTCCCTAAAGCTAGGAGCACCATCTAGTGGAAACCTATGCTGGTCCAGCAAATAATGAAACTTGGTTTTAGAGGGTAACAGATTTTGTCTTTATGTTAGAAATATATACACTTGCTTTTATCTCTACCTACAAACACAGGAGAGAAATTTAAGTCTAGCATCACAAATCAAATGAATTACAAAAGTGTTTTTATTCTATCAGCATTCCTATCTAGCCACTGTTACTATCAATTTTTATGGCCATCATAAAAATACAATATCCCTTTACACAGTCCTTTATTTTTAAGTGCTGTGGATTCCCCATTGCTATACTAAACATTTGGTGTTTTCATGTTCATGTTACAGACCTCAGTGTCCACACCAATGCCCTTAGAGTCAGTTTATGTGCCTGTAACTGTCTGAACTGGGACCAAGGAGTTCAGAAGAGTCTGGTACAAGGGTAGAGTCTGTACTCCATGAAAAGTCAGCACAACTTTGCCGTAGTAGGAATTGAAAATTCTAGAAATAAATGTTTATCCTTTACATTCCTGTGCTTTATCTGTAGCAAATTTTGACATTAAAGTCTCAAAGCTACCTCTCAAAATATGTACTTCTAAAAATTTTTTGAGAGTAATTTTGCATTGAGTAATAAATATAAATAAGTAAATTAACTGCTTCAGGATAGAAAAGAGCTGTTTGAATGTATGGGAAATAATATGATAAAGATCCCCTGGTTTTTTACTATTTTCTCATAATGTGGTGAGTAGAGCACTTCAGTAAAGGCACCAAGTGGCCTATTTAAAGTAACAAAGATGAAGTGCCTTTATAGACAGTTTACAATGACAGTTCAGAATTCATTGTTGCAAGATAATATGGAGTTGAGATAGAGGTTAAAAAATGAGATTAGGCGTAGTTTAGGAGGATAGAACCTGATGTTGAACTCAGCAGTTTAGCTGCAGCCCTGGAAATCTCCCAGCTACTGCTAACTGGAAGCTGGTAGGATTTATCAGTAAAGGAGTGGATAGACTAGTACAGATCACTGGCTAACTAATCCATCATCCTGCCTCCAACAGTGTCAAAAAACATATGGCTTGGGAACAAATAAAATACATCCCTTTTAAAACTTCCTCAGCTGTGGGTATGCCTTGAGTCTGCTGTGGTCTCTTTTGCAACACTCAGGACCTTTTAAGTTCTCCTGCAGAATTTGTTTGAGCCCCACCAGACTTCTTGAAGCCGCAGCCTCTTGAGCAAAGAGTTTCCTAGCACTCTTGTCTACTGTGTGGTGAGCCACTTCCTTGTATTTGTTTTGAATGTGGCTGCTACTAAATTAATTTCATTGTTTTTGCTGCTTGTACTGGACAAGACCAAGAACAGTCAGTCTCCTCTCCATTCAGGATATTGCAAAATTGCTCAGTGTGAGCCCTTGCTAACCCCACATAGTATTGGACAACTGCTCCCAAACTCCAACTCTCCTTGGTGCATGGGGACATGATGAAATTCCAGCTGATTCAGGGGATATTTTCACCGCAGCATAAAGCAGACTGCTCAGGGCTACTGCGGTCCTTTTCTTTCCTCTTCTTCCATGATCCTGATGCTGACTGAAGGCTCCTGCCACCTTGTACCAGCATCAGCACAATTCAAGAACTGTGCCTGTTAATACTATCAGGATGCTTTGAGCTGCACTACCTGCAGTTCCAGTTCTGGAAATGTGGTGAAGGGATCCCCGGGCTGAATTTTCTCCGAATGGGTTGAAACCAAACCAGATGGGCTTGAAACCAAAAAGCATAGGTTGTACAGGACTGTGTCTCAGCCCATAAACACTTTAAGACCTGAGATGACTTAGAAGATGCTTTGCCTTCCTACTAGACCCTGCCAAGTGTGGGGTCCGAGGGAAGAGAGCTGAGCGTGAGCAGTTTGCCAGAAGGGCAGTGTATCTCAATGGCTCAGGGCATGTTCCTGGGGCCAAATAAAATAAATCTGCCTTTGGAGCTAGACTCAGACATCCCAGACTTAAACAAACATGATAATACTACATGTCTCTATTTTGGCATATCTTTATAAACTTCTACTATTACCTAAATTAGGTTTTTACTAACCAGGAGAAGCTTTTAGACCAAGCAGTTTGCTTGAGACAGATTGTCAGCCTCATCATCAATATTCGTATGATCCTTTTCTTATTATTCTTTTTTTCCCCTTTTGCTTTGCTTCTCTTTGTTGCTCTTCCAGACTCTTTCTTTGCATTACCTTGTCTTACCTGCAATTTGTTTCCTTCCAGCCTTGTAGATTTGCTTTGCTGCTACACACACAGCAGAATAGAGTATGTTAAGGATAGCAAAGCCCATCTTTTGGTGAATTTGGTGTAACCAGGTCACTGATTTAGTTGAGTTGGCTCTCTTGGGAATGGAGCAGTGCTATTTGAAACAGCAGCTGCTCTTGTCTGAGCCTCCAACCTTGTAAGTATGAATTGTGCCTGTGGCAGTGAAATTAATGGCTAACACAAAAGGAGAAATAGAAAGCAGGTGGCCCCTTGAAAAAACAGCCAGATCTTCAGGACCACATTTGTACTACAGAGCACATCATCAGCCATGCATTTTCTTTACCCAAAGTATTTTCTGTAGCCCTTTTCTATAACTTCACCTCTTACTTGACCTGCAGTCCTCCCAGAGGCCCAACCATCAGCCCAGGGAACTTGATATTAAAGTATAATTAAAATGAATGTGTTCAGACCCCAGTAAAAAGGATGCAATGTTGCACTTGTCTATTCATTTATATTTATTTGTAAAAGCAATTGAGTCATGAACACCCCATCCTCAGAAGAATGTGATGCCATTGTGCAATGCAACACGTAGTTGAAGTCTGCATCTTCCTTTCTAATTACAGTGAGTGATCTCTCTGTTGATTCAACTCTATGTTTCACTTGACCAAATGCACTTAAAATTCCTTTATCAGAAATGGACTGGAGACACAGAGATCAGGTAGGGCTATGAATCTGCTTTGTAACATCTCCATTTTTTTTTACAGATCTGCAGTCTGATCTATCACGCCAGAGAATCATTCTCTATCAGTGGCATAAAATGTGAACCTTACACTTAAAAAACCTATTAAAAAAATCTGCCTCTTAAGATAGGCAAAGCGAGCTACCTAGGGGTTCTTATGTGAGTAAAAGCTGATAGACTGGGCAAACCATCTGAATGGGTAATTAATTCACCTAAGTCTACATTATGTGATACACACCAATATTACAGAACAAATTATTTGTAACATTTTGTAAGTACTAAAATTAATGTTGTATGAATTTGTCATTTCAACAGAAAAGTTATAGATTTTGTGTATTATAATTTCATCTTGTTAATGTAAAAGTAGGAATTTTGCTTTTGCTTGTCTCTTGGGAAGGAAAAAAACAGCGTATCTAATTATCTGAACACTCAGAAACATAAAAGAATAGCAAGTGGTGAAATTATAAATCTGTTGGAACAACTCCATGTTTTCTGATTAAACTCTATTTCTAGTGGCTCTCAGCAATCATGTTCCTCCTATGTTCATAGTAATTGCATGTGTCAAAGCTGAGGCCTTGTGTAAACTGTACCAAATGAGTTACAATTTTAATTTAGAAGGAGATAACTGTATTTGCCCCTGCAGGCAGATTGCATCGGGTCAGAAGTTTAAAAACGAATAAGAAAGAGAGTAGGGAGGAGGCTGGAGGGCCTCCAGGTTAATAATAAGTAGAAAATCTAATAAGGCTTTCATTACAACAGTTAAATTTTAGGGGAGGGAGGGAAAGAAAAAATGCAATTTGCAAACATGAAACTGAACTCTGTTACTTGCATACGATCCCTGTGTATAAGTGCACATTACTATATGCAGGTGGGTATATTTTGCTTTGGTACAGAACTATCTATGTGCTTTGAGTTGAAGGCTACAGTGTACTTTACCCCTGTGCTGCACTGATGAATAATTAAAAAAAAAAAAAAGTTTTCAAAAAACTTGAACCTCTCAAAACCTGATGTATTTTCACTACTTAAAAATATCTACTCAATCCCTATAATTGCAATATATTTCAGATTGCTTTTTGTCTAAGCAATACACTACATAATTGTTTTAATGCGATGTTGCATTTTGATAAGTGTCCTCATGAAGAATAATATATTTTTTTCTGAATCTAAAATCTTTTCCTTTTTGGAAAATTTGATCTAGGCTATTAGAAATATGTATGAATACAGCTATGAAGGTACACTAATTTTGTGTATATTTGAAAGCAATCACTTTAGCAATGACTAGATGTTGTCAATAATTTTGCTTAGCACTGGGATGTGTCTGATCTTCTATGCAGAAGTCCAGTCAGACCCAAGAGTTGTTTGAAAAGAATGAGCTGGTACTACTGCTTATAATTAAGACTTAATTTGATTTGTCTACAGCCCTGCAAAATTTCCCCTTTAAGAAGCCTGCCTCAAGCTGATTGTGTGTCTATGCATGTTTGATTTTCACCTGAAATAGTCTGGTCATTTCCCAGAATGATCTTACAAGAAGAAGCATGTTTTCTGCCTGTTCACATTTTCTTTAAAATTGCTTCATTACAAAGCTGTAGTTCCTTTGTGTTTCAGTGCAGGATAGAATCATAGACTGGTTTGGATTGGAAGGGTCCTTAAAGATCATCTGGTTCCTACCATAGACACCTTCCCAATGACAACTAGACCAGGTTCCTCAGAGCCCTATCCAGCCTGACACTGAACACTTTCAGGATTAGGACATCCACAGCTTCTCTGGGCAACCTGTTCCAGTGCCTCACCACCCTCACAGTAAAGAATTTTTTAATAATATCTAATCTCTTAGTTTAAAGCCATCCCCCCTTGCCCTATCACTCCATGCCCTTGTAAAAAGTCCCTCTCCAGCTCTTTTGAAGACCTCTGTTAGGTACTGGAAGGTTCTATAAGGTCTCCCCGGAGTCTGCTCTTCTCTGGGCTGAACAACCCCAACTCTCTTAGCCTATCTTCACAGGAGAGGTTTTCCAGCTCTCTAATCATCTTCATGACCCTCCTTTGGACTCGCTGCAATAGGTTCTTGTCTTTCCTGGAGCTGGACACAATACTTCAGATGCGATCCCAGGAGAGTGAAATGGAGGGGCAGAATCACCTCCCTTGACCTGCTGGCCACACTACTTTTAATACAGCCCAGGCTGTGGTTAATTTGAATAGTTAATTTGAAGACCATGAGAGACGGATAATTGGCTACTTCCTCTATTACGGTGTTTCAGAGGTAAACTACCCTCCCCTTTAAAATATTCTGCCTGTTTAATAATGGGAATGTCAAGCTTTAGCTTTCAGCCTTTGGGTTTTGTTGCACTTGTGGGTGCTGGTTTGAAAAACTACTTAATACTCGCTTTAGTATTTTTCCCTCATAGAGATAATTATACTTTTCCCTCATAGAGATAAATATGCTTTGTAATAATTTCTCCTCTCAGTCTGCTGTTTGATAGGTTAAAGAGATTGAGGTCTTAAAGTCTCTCATTCTTAGAGGCATTTTTTACAGTTTGTAATTATTTTTAAACCTTTGAACCATCTACACATGCACTACAAAGGACGGTGCAACATTTTCATTACATTTCTGTATTTAGAAGGAAATGTGGTCTTTGTGATTTTTCACTATTCACTGTATGAATATCTTCTGAAATGTTTTCTGCTCTCACTTCAGTTTGAGGTCTGCTGCTCCCAGATAATAGATCTCCCTGGTCTTTCTCAGCATCAGCACAAACAACTTGCCTTTTCTGCAGGTCCAGGACTTTTATGCTTGCTGCAGATGCATCTCTCAGCTAAACTGGACCCCCTGCTCTACGACAGTGTCCGTGCATCCAGAGTTCTGAACAGGGCCCTACAGTCAAGATGTGTGATGTTTTAGTAAGAACTTTAGAACCAAACTCATGTGCTTGGTTTTTAGTGGGTTTATTTTTTTGTGGTTTTTTTTTCATTCTATTGACATGTATTAATTTTTCATTGCTTTGTAAGTGTAACCCAAATTATCTTCTGTATATGCATGAATATAGAATGTAGGAAACAGAATCTGCAAGGACAGGAAGATAGAGTAAGAGTACAGGAAACACAGAAACATAATTTACCTTTCCACAAATGACCTTCATGCATCTTCTTTTCTGGGTAGGGTGCAGTCTGGGGGTTCAAGGGGAGTACACACAAGTATTGGGACCCTTTTTTTAAAAAATCAGTTCTGTATTATAGTGAAGTGAGGTCTTTTATGTGCTGAATGTGAAACTGTAAAACATATTTGATTTGTAATTATTCCAAAATGTTAAAAAAAATTACAGAAAACTAATATATATAATCTGGATTATAGTCTTCAATAAAGTTTTCTTTGACTTTGAATATTTCAGCCATGGTTACAGACTTCAGAAAGCCTAATGAAAGTTGGTAACTGAACACATCTTCCACCAGCATATTGGCATAAATACATCACAACACATTTACTTATCATGTCTATTTGTTTTTTAGTTTTGTGTGTCACTTATGAGCAGGATGCCCTAACAATCCATCAAGAATACTGAAGTCTTTAACTTAATAGTTTGAAATTGATTGTGATACTGATTTAATATTTGAAGAAGCATGAGACAGTAAATAATGTGGGCAGACTTCAGTTCATTTTCAGAGAGAAGTTTTAATGTAGTTTTGTTCCAAAATGAACCACAGATGTAAATGTGCTCATGCATTTTATATAAAGGAAAGTATTATTCAGACTAAGGGGAGTAAAATTGATTATAGGTTATATGTTCCTTAGCAAACAGTTCTATCATTTCCATTTCAGTCTCCTATAAAAAATTTGCTAGGATAACTTCTGAATGGCTAAAAGCAGATGAAAATACTTTAGTCTTCTGGCAAACAAAACTAGTTTATGGTAGAGTCTCCTGCAGTGTTTTATAAAATGGTGAGTTTTGCAAAGCAGTATTGGTTCCATAGAAAAATTTCCACCCTCCGATTTCTAGAGAGGAAATCTGTTCTTTTTTGTTCAAAAACAAAAATGCCTTTAACATGCAAGTCAACATGCATTTATATAATCAGGCAGTGTGGCATGAAGTATTCAAAACCAGGATAACATGACAAATTGCAGCATAGCTGATTCTCTTGGAGTTTGAAAATTACATAATTAAATGTTTATCCTTCTCCATGTGGTCTGTTAGCAAACTTATTTCCATTGGATGCAGACCTGGTGTTTTCTCAGAAATAAATAGTTGTCTAGCACTGGGAGATGTTTAATAACTAATTGAAAGGAGTGATTGGAAAAAGCCTTCTTTCTATAGATTTTAGCTTTCATTTATATATCAGAAAAAAAATACATGGAACAGTCATATGCATAAAAACTTCTTGTATGCAGGCAGTTATTGCTTATTTTGATATTAGTAGGGGTTTTTTTGTTAATATCCATGAGATGTGAATTCTGATAAAGAACATTGGCCTTTAGTGATCAGTGACTATGTGAAGGCAACTGAAGTTACTGCAGATTTACAACAGCCTTGAAAGAAAGTGGAATCTCTCTCAAAGTAATGTAATGAGTTCCTTCATCCTACTTAATCCTGTTTCGCTGCAGCAGCTACTACAGCTTGCATGCTGTTAATTGCTGTTAGTGAAGCATACTTGACTCTAATTGCTCCTCAAAGCCCCATTCCCTGGTTCCAAATGACTTTTTGTGGAGATCTTTTCCCATTAAAATAGCAAACAAAAATTTATACTGTATCTAGCTTCATTACTGCCTTAGAATACTAGCTGTTTGTTTTAAATTTGAACTTCTATTTGTTTGCTGATTTTGTTTCCAGGAAAACTATCGTAGAATTTCATTCTTTGCATGAGTGAAAATCAACTTCAATTTACTTCATTTTTTTTCCCAAAAACATTATACAAAATTCCATTTAAAAAACCTCCTATAAATCAGCCTTAAAATATGGCAAGATTTTTTTATGTTCAATTTTGTTTGTGGTTTTGGTTTTTTTGGTTTTGTATGTGTGGGGTTTTTTGTGTTTTGTTTTGTTTTGTTTTTTACTTTTAGAAAGAATAAATATTAATTAGTAAAATGTGTACTAGAATTACATATATTTCTAACATTTTAAATCACTGTGGTATAAGCACATAATATTACCAACTAAGGATTTGAAAGGCTTATTATTCTTCCATAGTGCACTTGGGTGTTGCTGGTTTCCCATCATTTTATTAATGATAGCTCTACCCTGATTTCTTACTACAATCATAGGATCACAGAACATGCTGAGTTGACAGGGAGCCATCAGGATCATCAAGTCCAACTCCTGGCCCTGTGCAGAACACCCCAAGAGTCACACCATTTACCTGAGAGCATTGTCCAAATGCTTCTTGAACTCTGTCAGGTTTGGTGCTGTGACCACTTCCCTTGGGAGCCTGTTCTAGTGCTCAACCTCCCTGTGAGTTAAAAACTTTTTTCTGATATCCAACCTAAGTCTCCCCCGACTCAGCTTCATGCCATCTCCTTGAGTCCTGTCACTGGTCATGAGAGTGAATAGATCTGTCTGTCCCTCTGCTGCCCTTGGTCTCTGTCCTCTTCATCCATCCTTCCTTCTTTGAGATTTGAGTCCTCTGATAAAGAAAAATGTTACTAATTTTAGACCCTTCAGGAATACTGGACCTTGAGGTTGAGATGGCAGTGATAATAACAAAGAAAAAAGGCATCAGTGTTTTATGTCCTCAGCAGCAACCTTTTCCCTTCAGCCGGCCCCTTCTTTGCATCCCTGGGGCCACTCTCAAAACTACCACCTTTTCCACTGTTGCCTACACCATTCCTCCAGGCTGACCATGACAGTGATCACTGAAGTAAGAAGCCAAGAAGCCTCTCCTGGCCTTCTGCTTGGAATAGCTCAAACCAGCCAGACTTGCTAAAAGATCATTGCTAAAAGATACATAGGAACCCAGAGACAGAAAACACATTCACAGTTTATGCATAACCCTTTTCTCCTTGCCCATGTTCCACGATCTGATTGAGTAATGATCCCTGTGCTGTGTAAATGACCACTCCTTTCTGCTGCTGATTGATCTTTGAACTCCCTGCCTGGTCATAGTGTGCTTGTATTTTCCTGCCTAACTGACATGGAAGTATTGAAGAACATTATCCTGAGAACTGATCCCTGAGAGAGTTTATTAGGAAAACACTTATTATGAATGAGTTCTCATTAGTAATTATATTTGGCAACTGTATTTCAACCACTTTACAAACAGTCTATGTGAATAATGATTTTTGTAGTGATTTTTTTTTTTTTTAAATGGCGTGCATTACTAGACAGAAATCTTCAGGGACAAAGCTTGTTTTTACAGCTATGCTTAACACTAGTGCTAATAAAAAGACAGTGAAATGCAATGCAGATTGAAAATGGAGACAATCAGTGTGTTCCAGTGGCAGTCTAGGTCTAATTTCTCTGTCCTTTTTGCCATGAAGTCATCAGTCCCTGAAATCAGATTTGTTGTCTCTACAGGGGGTCACCAAGATATAAAATTTTTGCCTGTGGGATTCTATCTTTTTATAAGTATGTCCCCACTCAAAACTGCACTGCTGTATGCACAACACAAATGTGATTTCATCATGTGTGCCAAAGATTGAAGTGAAGGCTAATCCATTGTTATGACAAATCTTCACAATGATGTCAAGTCCTGATCCAAAGTGAACTCAGGCCACTCATTTGAATTTACCCCCAAGATCAAAATGAACTAAAAACCTGGAGCCAATCACAATGTTTATAACAGTGATGAGGATGGCAAAAAAGGCGTCCTTCTCCTTTTTTTTTTTTTTTTTTTTGCCTGAGACTCTTCACATACAGATTTCAAAGAGCCTAAAGTTGAAGAAATTGAATGGTTGTATTGTTGTTAATATACATCCCCAACATTAGCAAGTGATGGAAAATAAAGACAAGGTCTTATATACATATGATCCTATATGCCCAACAAACTAGCATATTTTTTTCAAATATGAGTTGGTCTAATAAGGAATGATGATTACAGATCTTGCCATTCTAATGTCCTTAGACCATCAGGGCTACCATAATATCAATATAATGTGTGTGTTCACAAAAAACTTTATGTCTATAAAGGAAGTTTCATTGTTATCCATTGCCTTTCAGTAACTGGCATCATCAACAAATGTACTTTTTTCAAACCACTTCAGTACCAGTTTTCTCAGTTCTCAAGCCTTTTAATGATATTTCTCTCTGAGAACCACTGAGCCCTACAATGGAGCCCTCATGCTCTTTGCTCTTAATTTTCGTTAAATAAATTATGAAAGTTTTCAGGATTTAATGCAACAGACGATGAGGCAATTAGCACAGACTGAAACATACAATAAACCACTGTATTTTTAATAAACAGTCTCCTCATGTATAATACAAAGACACCTCCTCCAGAAGTTTTCAGCAAACCAACAAAATCTTTGTACACGTAGGTTATGGCACACACCTTCTCTGTGCAAGGACTAATTCATCTGCATCAATGTAATCTAATGTTTTCACTAATTGTCATAGGTTCAGCATATTCCTTTCGGTCCAATGATGGGATTTCCTCCACTGACACAGACATTGCTAAGGATTCATCTGGAGAGGGAGTTGACTGAACTTACAGCAACTTTATAAAATTTATTCTTTTTCCGGTGAAAGCATTGCTCCCTCCTTAGCAGTGTCAGTGTAGAAAGCCTTTGTGCATCCCTCTTGCATGCCTGGATGTACTGCTGCTATTCCAGTCTCTCAGACTGCTGGATTAGATTGACAAAATATTTATTTTGCTCACGAATAAGTCAGCCAGCTCTGTGGCTTCCCTCACTGAGATAGCTTAGATAACTAGTTGGCAAGCTGATATCAAGGTGAGGGTTCTCAAACCTTTCTAAATTTCTACAACAGCAAAAACTGAGAAAAAGAATCTTGTTTTGGTCTCTGCCTAGTTCAAGTTTAGTAATGTTTAATACTGTTCTTACCTTTGTCATAATGCTGAATGAGAAAAAGCATCCTGAGAAGCTGATTGTAACACACACCACAAGGAAACTCTTCACTCAGATAGCCAACTGCAAGAGCACCATGTGTTTCCCTCTGGGAACAGGTCTTTTTTACAAAAGACACACAAAGAGATATGAGTAGTCTGCTGTTACGTCAGTCAAAACTCCAAGTTGATATGCAAGCCCCTATTTCTAACTTCTGAGCTGGGGTAGAATAAAGATAAACGAAGAAGTAGGCTCTTTTAGTAAAGTCTGATAGTTACAAATTCCTGGTTGGAATTGTTAATTTGAATGTTTGAGTAGAGCAGCACAATTAAGATGTATGGCTGTAGCTGAGCACTGATGTTTCAACATACAGTTATCAAGGACTATGTTTAGCAGTATCTCTACTTCTACTGCCCTTGGTTTGCCTCAGGAAATGGAATCTTACAAACTATTTTAATGAACAAACAAACAAAAAAATCCAATTTAGGTCAAATGGCATTTGTTTTGGGTTCAGTATTTCTGAGGTTAAGTTTTTTAGTCAGGCAATGGTGTTTATTGCAACAGAGAATTGATTGGGTCATGTAGGGCACAGAGTACAAATAGCAGTGTCACTCACCAATAGGTACCACAATTTCCTTCAACATGTACTGAACTCCTACTGGTCCTTCCAGCACCAGTGGAAGAGAAACAGGAGAGACTATCAGAAAAGCACACTTCGTTTTCATTTCTATATCTTAAATAAGCCTTGAGGCTAAGGCTCAAATGAGTGACAGCCTGGCTTATGTTGTTTTAGTCTACAAAAGTGGTTTATCAAATTGGCAGTGCTGTGTGTCAGTTATATGTGACCCCTGTATGGAAAATGTTTACATGATATTATTAACTGTTTTGCTCCAGGGTTTCCTTATGAATCTGCTATATTCTCTGCATTAAGAACATGGCAACCAAGCTTCCCAGATCTCCAACCAACTTTCCAGAAACAATTGTTTGAAAATATACTCCTACATACACTTGTACAGAGTCTGATCAAGTACCGTTATTTAGGTGTTTGGGGAAAAAAAAGTTATTATAAAATTTTAACTTGGGATTCCTCTGTTGCTTGAGGGAGATTTGGACACTGAATACATTATTAGCTGCTAGTTCATTCTCCCCTACTTAACAGCATATAAAGTAAGAAGCAAAGACAGATGAATATCCAACATATCAATAGAAATGTGATAATATCTCTAGTGCATTATTTTTAGAAATATAGCTTTTTTAAAAAAAGACACATTATTTGCCCAGATAAACTCTGTATGGTGTCTACATTTTCTAGTAAAAGAATTTTTTTTGAGTCACTTTCAAAGTCCCTTTCAGATACACATATTCCCCCTCTCTTTTTACACCTCCGCTTTAAGTTATGTTTTTCTCTCCTTGTTTTTATTCTGTTTTATGAGATTTCTTTTAATTGGGCAAGGTTATTTCACCAGAGCCAGAAATAACAGTTTTGTGAGTGATCTGTGATCTACTCTTCCTCACCCCAGAAATGGCTTGTATTTGAAAGATACACCTGATCCTTCACATCCTTAAAGAGAAAACAAAGTGTTTCAGGTAGAATCTTAGTGCCTAAGCTGTCTTATATTTTCATGTAAAACAGATTCTGCAGCCTTGTGGCTGGGCAGTGGAACCAAATCTGTTCATATGGACTGTGGTGGCTTTGCCGGTGTCACCTGTTTTACTCGTTAGAGCTCTTTTATATGATCCTGACCCACTGCTCAGTTAAGCTGTATTCTCACTAACTGTGCGCTGAGGGAGGCAACAAACACGTTGTTGTTGCCCAAGCAATGAAGTGCTCTTTATACTGGCATATTGCGCTCCTTTGTTTGCTCCAGGGATTTGGTTCCTAGATGGTTCATGCAGAATATACATGCTAGAATAGTAGCATCCCCATCTGTAGCAAATCATGTAGGTCCATCTGCTGACAAATTGAGACGTACTTCAAAGAACAGTTCACTGAACTAGTTCTGCACCCTCCAGAAAATAGGGATACAGATGTGGAAATTTTTTAAGAATGGTCCTCCAGCACAATCTTGCTTTTATCACTTGCATCTCATTTTGACACACTCCCATAAAACCTCACAAACATGCTTTGATATGCTTTACACCACCTTGTATAAGGATGTCAGCATGACAGCCTGCCAGTAACGTTTTACAGTTTCAGGTACCTGGTTCATTTTCAGTTTGTACTTTCATGTTGAACGCATGAAATAGTACCTGGGGCCGGCTAAGGCAATTAAAACTCTTACAGTCATCTGCTTAAATGGCCAGGTCAAGTACAGGAAGGGATACTTAATGCTTCACAATCTTACGGGTTTGGGGCCAGTGCTCTGTACTAAGCTTTGGAGGAGCCTGACCTGTACTTTTATCCTCTTGGCCCCTGTAGAAGGAGCCAAGAAAGGAGAAGAAAACTATCTTCTGAGGATGCCTTATCAACCTGCTTTTTCTTCCATCTTGTCTGGAGGGATTGGAGGGATACATGGAGTGAGGCAATGCCTCATAAACACTTTGTACACTCTTACAGAGGACCAGTTCTCCCCACTGATCCCCACTCATCCCCACCCAGGCATGGAGAAGGTTTTGATGTAGCCTCCTGTACCCTAAAAATCCCAAATTGTTGGAAGGACAGTTCCACATAGCAACTAGCTACATCATCACTCAGATTTTTGCTATTCAAAAAGCTTATTAAAAAGGCATTTCCTTCTCAGATAGATAGAGATGGTCAGCCAGGTGCCACCACAAGTACACACACCCACCCCCACTCACCTCAGTCTCCCAACATAGATCAAATGCCCGAGCACTACTTTATTTCTTACAACTGTGAGACCTCAAACTCATGTAGTCAGAGCACAGATATACGCTGAGAACTTCTGCAGTGCTCGTCATGAAATTTAGTGATTTCTTTTTGTCTTTCTGAGTTCAACTCAGACTCTGCAGAGGTATGAAATGGTGCAAAAAGAATTTTCCCTCACTTGCATTCCCCAGGGAAATGCAGGTTGTCAGGGTAAATCAATACATTCACATGCCAAAAGGATTAAAAATGTAGTTCTGGATTACTGTGCACAAGTTGGGAAATACCCAATTTACAGTTACTGTTTAGATTTCTTCTCAGCTCTATTGCACTTCTGACCTGTACGGTACATGACATGGGAGTCATCCCGGAGAAGTTGCACATGTTCACATACAGTAAATCTGTTTTATTTGTCTTTGAGATATTTCTCCAATTAGGAGAGATATCGCCTTATTTTTTGGTACAGAGAGTCCCTGGCACAACCCTTCTGCTTTGTACATAAGAGACATTAGATTATTTGTTACTTGTTAAAGCAGAAAAACCTGTCATTACAGAAGTGCACACATACTAAATAACAGTGGAATTTCCTCCCAGTGAATTCTTGGTTGTTGGAAGACCAATATGTCAGCTTAAATACTGGGTTACAGGCTGCAGACATGTTGTAGATTTAAAGCCTCCATGTCAGTGGCCACGTTAAGTCAGATGGCAAGCAGTCAGCAGGGCTGATATGAGCTAAAGACTTAACCTTTTAACAGCAATAATGACGAGTGGAAAGGCTTATCTAAGTCTTGCACTGAGCAAGAAATTGGAAGCTGAACAGGAGATACCTACAGATAAGCATCTGATATATACAAGAATTCAGTGTGCTGAACATGTCCTTTAATGGTCTCCTGAGAAGTCAGGAAAGCATCCTGATGCTATACTTGGTGTAAAACCAAGCAACATTTTGATCTGATTTGAAAAAAATTCATATGGCACTGAGTAATCGCATGGAGATGTGCTTCCTCAGGAGTCTGGCACAGCTTGTGCAGGCTGTTCAGGTCTGCCACAAAGTTTTCTCATCTTCCTCCTGGCACCTCGGACTTTCACTGGGGTAGACTATTTTTTTGCTGAAGCAAGACCCTGGTGAACTCAAAGGACTGCTAGAGGAGGAGGTTCAAGGTTAGAAATGTTGCTTTCAGTTCTCCATGAATTCAGCCTTGGCAACATTTACATTTCAGAGAAGACAGGTCTTATTTATAAAATGCCAGCTAACAGTAAGCTGCCACTGAAAGGTAAGGAACACATTGCTTCTCATAGCATTTGTAATTTTGCTTATGTGGTTGCAGTCTGGGGCAGTTTGGGGCAGCCTGTGCTTCCCATACACGTTCTATTAAACAGGGAGTGGAGATAGCTGCTGTCCCGAGCGCAGAGAGCTGCAGCAGGTGGAGAGAGGGACAGGGTGAGGCAGGCAGCAGCCCTGAGCGAGGGACCTTCCCTACAAGGCTTCAGTCAACAAGAGACTTATTTAAACATTTGTGAGTTTACACCATTCACTTAACAAGATTTCTCTACCTGACAAGTTGCTCTGCACCAGTTCTGTATGGCGATTTCTAATAAATCCTCCTTCAAAAGCTGGAGGCCAATGGTGTCTTCTGGTTTGATCACTTCAGTTATATGCATCAATTCCACCTCAAGGTTCTGGTTGATTCAGTCCCACTATCATCACTGATTCCAGCAAACAGTCACAGACTACACTAGGTGGAACTGAAAAGCAGGACTGCATAGAATGGATGAATGAAAACTATGTGGGATCTGTAGAATTAAGGATTTGCACATGGAAAAAAGAAACATTAAGTGCTTGCCCATCTTTTACACTGAAAATAAAAAATCCCAGGCTGCCAGCACTGTCTTCAGGGTCTTTTGCTGGCTTTCAGATGCTCAGATGCCTTCTCAGGAAGTACAAATATCACTGTGACTAACGATGCAACTTCTATGGCAAATATTAGTGCTTCAATTTCTTTACTTATCACCTCACACTACAGCCAGTAGACAGGGACCGCTGCTGTGACCTTGTCAGCCAGCAATGATGAAGAATGTTTCAAATGAGATATTCCAGCTTTTGCAGGCAAAGCAACTCAAAAGCAAGCCTGGAATTTGATGTGAACATGACTGCCACAGTTTGCATCCTCCTGGATTCACCCAAGACATTAAACTATCAGCATGAATGTGTCACACATGGGTTTCATGTGCAGTTTTGAGAATTAAGTATCAATTTTTAAATCAAGTTTTTATATCAATAAGCATTTTTTTGCTTATTGGAATAGTGCTTCTGATGGAAATAATTGTGACAGCCAAGCAAACTTATGCTTGCAAACCCTGAATACTTTTCAGCTTTTCTTAGACCAGCAAGGCACAGCTTGTCAAATCTTTAATTTTGTGCTGTTATCTTGTATTTTGGTAATGAGTACACATAAGAATTAAGATTTTTTTTTTAATGATATATGGTGTATTAAACATTTTTTGGATTTCAAAAAAACATCATCTCCACAATGCCGAAAACTGATAGTTTCTGAAAATTAGTTACTTTTGGAGACAAATCCAAATTTCCCAATCCTTTTCAAATCATTCAACTGTAACTAATTAAAGATGACTCCATGATACATACAGTGACAGATACTGTCTATTGAAAATGTTTGGTGTTCAGTAACCACTGCCTGATAATTTCAAAATTATGATGTGGTTGATATGTTGTGATGCTTAACAGTTTGTATATTAATAGAGGTAAAGGATATGTTTTAAAGTAATGGAAGGGCATTTCATTGGCCTAAAGGCTTTCACCTGAATATTAAAAGTCTGCTACAGCTGAAACAAACAATTTCTAGTGAAAAAAAATCAGAAAACCACCCCTCTAAAGTATATTAAGAAGTACCCTGGATAAGGTTTGAAGTTTTATTTACATGTATTGAACTGTAGGCTGTAATTGGGTGCCAGATGCAATGATTTATGATACACTTAACAATTATACTTTGTTCTTTCCACAGGACCAATGCCTCATCTACTGCACAAGTGATAGCTCTAGCTGACTAAAGCTGCTTTTAAAATATATTTTTATTGTTATTAGTCAACAGATGGGCCCTGATTTTCCTTTCTGAATTCTTCCCAGAGCTTGCACCAAACAAGGACACTAACCTGGTTTGCCAAGGAAATGAGCTATGGGTGTTATCAGAGTGTGTGCCTGTTTCTCTTTTCTAGGGACCAACTCTTACTCCATGCAGTGACATTTGGTGATGTAAACAGTCATCGTCTCTGGATACTGAGAGAAGAGATACTTCATCAAAATACCTCTAGCAGTTTTTTTTCAGAGGCATGTCTACATAGGAGAAAAATATTGTGTCAAAGCATAGAGATGACCCGTTTCCCCTCTGCTGCTTATCACAGGTCTGAGAGAAGAGCTGACCTTCTGATTGTAGGTCATGGCAGCTACAAGTAGCCCTGAGTGGATCCAATGAGTAATTTTAAAATGATGATTTTCAAAATATTCCTGACTGCAATTTACTGATTTTTAAACATCTGTTCACTATTTTTCCTCTACTGAATTTTTAGACACAGGGAAATTTATGTAAAAATTCTGGTTTTTGCCTTTGTGCCAGAGTGACACCCAAAGAGAGTCTTTGAAGGCATTTGCCCAAGAAAGAAAAAAAGAGTGTCCAAACCTGTTTGCAGCTTGATTTATTCATCCACAAACACCACCTCAGCACTGCAAGTAACTAAATAGCAAATTGGATAATGGTTTATTTCAGAAATCTTAGATCCATACAAGTGTATGGCTCCCAGGGAACAACTCCTCCTTAACACACCAAAGTAGTTCTTTCTAGTTCCATAAAGATTTCATAAAGTCAAAGCCATACCCCCTTAATCTTAGCAAACACCAGGCCAAACTCACTAGCATTCAAGGGAAAATGGGACAACTGCCCAAAAGAGAAACATTGCTAGACACGTGTATGTAATAATTCACATTTTTAGTTGGAAATACTCAAACTGTGATTTCTACAACGTTTGTATAAATGGAGAGTGAATAATAAAAATTCTTCGTGTAATTATTAAAGTGTACATTTCTTCTGGCAGAATAATTTCTCTTGAAAGACCTTAAACGTGCTTCAGAAAGTCACAAGCCTCTCACAACCATTTTTCTTATGTTAGTACTATTCCTCATCTACAAGTACGGTCATCTGCACCTAAATAAAAGGAGTCTGTAATGGTAGCTGAGAAAGGAATGAGAGGAAGATTTCTTTTAAATCCTTTTCTCATTCAAACCATTCAGCCTTATTTATTATCCAGAAGATTCCAACAAGCAACTATAACTATAAAATATTGTGTTTGCTGCAATCTGGGGAACTGCCCAGGTCTGTGCTGCTTCTGCTTGTCTGCTTCCTCTATCTTGGAAATCCCCTCCTTGGCAGTTACAGAATCACAGAATCATCAAGGTTGAAAGAGATCTTCAAGACCATCCAGACCAGCTGCCAATCTAGCACCACCATAATCACCCCTAAACCATCATCATATGCTCAAGTGCCACATCCAGATGCTTCTTGGACGCTTCCAGAGACGGTGACTCCACGACCTCTTTGTGCAACTAGTTCCAATGCCTAACCACTCTTTCAGTGAAAATTCTTTTTCTCTTACGTAATCTGAACCTCCCCTGGTGCAACTAAAGGCCCTTTCCTCTCATCCTTTCATTTTAGACAAAATGTTGACAATAATTATCTCTCAGCAACAATTTTGTTCTTTGGAACGGAAGCTTTGGCTTTTCTTACTTTTTGGTGAATGCACCCACATCTGTCTTAGTCATGGGATCCAAATAAAGATATGAATAGATATTCTTTTAAAGATTTTCTGTGACTTGGCCTGCTGTACTGGGTCAGTCCCCAGTGCATGGTCACAAAACTTAGCTGCTGTAAGGGGACAGCTGAGGGTAGTGTGCTGCACTGAGTAGAGAGGGAGCAATGAGAACAGGGAGCAGGTGCCTACCTTGGCACTTTGGCGGTTGTCCTCCGTAAGTGAATTTTTGTTGCTTTGTATGAAGAAACACCTAGTTGTTACTGAAACTGACAAGAGATGTTTCCTTCTCTATGAACACAGGCTGTTGTAGTTGAACTTGATTTTGTAATCTGCAGGTGTTAAAATCTCCCAAGTTTTACCAAATTATAATTGACAAAGCCACAAATTAATAACAGAAACTATTTTTCTTGAAAGGAAATACTTGACCTCTGCAGAGACTCATGGTACAACAGCAGAAGAAAGCTCTGTTTATATATACCTAGTTAATACATATTATTCAATTGCATGCTTGGGTTTCCCATTTTAGATCCCAAGAAATACTGTACTATCAGACATAAAAAACATAACAAACCAGTAACCTGATGAACTTTACATGTGTTTTAAATGGAATATTTAGAGAAGATAATTGTACCTGAATTGGCTCTGAGCACTCCTTTTTTATTTTCTCTTTAGGATTACTACCTATTCTCTCATAAGAGCATAGGCTATGCATAAGCAGAAGGAACAACCAAAGTGCTCAGATTGTAACTCACACTTTTAATGTTTGAAGTATGCTATGTAGGCAGTATTCATCGTCTGACACCCCCTCGTGAGAAACTTCTGCTTTTCGCAGCTTGTCATCTTTCTGGGATTCTGTTAGCACTCTTCTCTGTGCCCAGCTGTGCTTGGTAGCCTTCCTCTGTGAGACCTGCTTTGCTGGACTGTCTCGCAGTACTCATCCCAAGGTGCCCTGCCAGCCTGTGCTCTCCTGGTTTCACAGCTTCTTTGTTGCATGACTCCAAAGCTGAGAGTGGCCTCAGCTCCCTGCTTCCATGGTGAATGAAAGTTTAGAGCTAGCAGTGAGTGGGTACAAGTAGCAACAGAGTTAAAGGCCAAGAAAAGGGTGCTGAGGTGCTGTTTGTCCTAAAGGGGGACCAATCTTCTGTGAGGATATTCTTCTGCTGTATGGTCCACTGCCATGTGTTTAAGGCTACTGGCCTGTATCGATAATGTCAGAGGCCATACTGCATTTGTGGGAAAAAACCTAATACATATACGGTGCTTGGGGATGATCAGGACATTATTGTGGCACTCAAGTTTCCTCAGCATAGCAAGGATGATATTTCTGACACAGTCAAAGTATGAATGATACTTTGGTCCCAGAGTCCAAAGTAAAAAGTTATGAGATTAAAAATAAGCCTGAAAAGAGTCAATGAAACCTAGTTAGTGAAGAAAGAGATTGAGCTCATCCTGGAAAAAGGTACCCGGGACTCGTATTCAGGTGTACTTATCCTTATGAATGGATGCTGGCTATTTGTCCCAGATGGGTTGTCAGGCACACACACAGATCTACAGAAACAGTGGTTCAGACGACAACAGCCTCAAAAGTGTTGGTTTGAGTTAGTCAATGCTCTTTGCAGGGCTGCAGAATGCTCCATGGGATTGTGTGTGGTCTGGTTATACAAGGACTAGAATAGTTTTGCCTGGGCTGAAGGTGCTAAAGGTGCCCTGAGCATTGTGAAGTAGATCCTAGAGCTTTAGCTCATTAAGCATGGCACCTTTTTTTCTATTTGTATGGGCAAGTTAGTAAAGCAAAGATTATAATGGAAGTAAAAAGTGCTGGATTACAAATAAATTACAGGAAATGTAGAATGCACTTGCGATTTATCATTCAAAAGCTTGAGCCGTAAATCAGTTCAATGACTCTTGAATGCAACAGCAAAGTGGAGTGACTTATAAATCAGGTTTGGACTTCATACATCAACTAGGCAGGATTTAAATCCATTGTTTGGCAAGGTATGTCAACAATTCAAGACATAAATAGTATCATAAGTATATTCTGACAAAGGTCATCTCAGTTGCAGCCAGTGCTCCGTAAGAAGGAGGAGGAAAGAGCAGATGGTATTTCTACATTTGCTACATGAAAGAGAGAAGAGCTGCTTTTCCCACCAGGAGAAGAAGGCAACAAACACAGCCACCTCTGCAGGGAATGCCAGCCTCACATAGCCGAGATCAAACAAAGATCTCTCTGCTGGCCCTGATCCTGCTTGGCTGGAAGATACAAGCCATACATGTGCAGTGCTGAGCTGAGCTAATTCACTTCTGTGCTTGAATGTGGCTGGGGATTTCAGGTTTTTATTTTTGCACTGTGCTCCACTGTTCCACGTAGGTGTGCTGGCTCCCTCCCAGCCAGATGGGTATCTCTGATGCTGCACTGCACTGTGCTGTGTACACATGTCCTCTGCCAGCTACATATCCATTACAAGTTCTTGTGGAAATGCCAGGACAACCTAACACTCTGGGTAAATAAATCATGACCGAATGACAGAGCCCAGTGTGACTGTGAGCTGGGAAGCAGGGTTGGACCTGGGTGGCTGGGCAGGATGTGGTACCTCTGGAGCACAGGGCTAATCTCTTGCTGTAAATGAGCACTGTGAGTTTCTCTGTTATCTTAGACTTATTAGGCATATGGCTGTTTACTGCAGTCATCAAAGAAACAGTTATTCATTACAAGTTGTAGTTGCTCTGGAGTGACTTGCTGCATTACAAAATTGCTTAAAATATAAGACGTGTTTAAGAAACTAACAGTCCAATAAATTTGTATTGTATTTTCCAGTACATATAAAAATACAAAAAAATAAAATCCAAAAGTTACTGTTGCTTCTTTTTTTTCCCCATTTTAGGTAGGTGTTTGTTTGTTTGTTTGGGGTTTTTGTTTGTTTGTTTTTCAATTTCATGGACTTTTATCCTTTCTCTTTAGAAAGATAAATGAGACTTATATAAGTCTACTCTGCTTCTTATAGTTATTTTACTTTTCAAAATCTGCATGAGTTAAGTTTAAATTTACAGTTCTTTTTTCTTTTTGAAAGGTGAAGCTGAAAAATCACATGGAGCAATGTGGGACTTGTCTTGGATTACTTACAGCCACTACTTCAAAAAAACAGAACTTCTTTAAAAAAGGAGAAGTTTCTTAGGAAGCTGTGGATATTGGCCATCCTATCAAAATACTTCATTTATCATTTCAGCAGAAATCACTCTCTAGTGATAGATGGGTTCCCAGAGGAATGGGTTCAAGGACCAGATGCAAACTGCTGTGAGATCGCAGGAGGTAACAGAGATGTTCCTGAGCAGTTACCGAGGCTCAGACAGTGCTGATGAGGGCACATCCCTGTGGTTCTGTATCTGGTGTTGGCTCCAAGCTTCTGGAATGTTGTTCCAAAACCCGAGGAGCAAAGATAAAGGCAAATCCACCTCAAACAAAAACACACACACAGAAGTGGGCAGTTGTACATACCAGCTTGCAGATCTACTGCGAAGAGTTTTAAGGAATAGGTGTAATAAGCTTATTAGGAAGGAAGACTGTAAGTGAACCAGGCAAATGTATAAAACTCTGAAGACATATTTGTTTTAACAGAATACTGGAAGGAATAGGGAATAGGACAGTAAGTCATCTTAAGACACTTGCAAAGTAATGCAAAAGACATGAATAAATAAAAACAGTAGTTATAAGCCAAATCTTAATTTGCTATTTGCAAATCATGGAGAGTTAACAGAAGTCAGTTTTATGAGAGTATCAAACTAGGTTTTTCTGATGCTGTCTCTCCTGAGGGGGAGGGTCCCTGATGGACAGCCCAGCTTCAGGTGTGCTTGGCTTTATCATGGCCTAACCTGCCTCCATTCTTGATGCTCCTGTTAGCAGTGATAAGGCCAGGCTCTGTGCTGGTTAAGGGCAGGTTTTAGAGTAGCAGCTGGAGTGAAAAAGGAGTAGAGGTTCTTCTGGAACTCCTCCAGGGCTTCTCCTTGGCAGTAGCTGAGTAAAAAGCCTTGGTGATGGTACTGCCAGTATCAGGAGTCTTTCTCATTGACATCCAAGCAGCTTGGGGAGAAAATGGAAAACATCAGTGACTGTATTAAATCACCTCACATTGCCTAACCTTGTTTTGGGAGCAGGGGATAAACTAGATGCCAATTTGAAAAACTTTCCAGTGCTGAGTTTTATAATTTTGCCAAGCAGTCTAGGTTACTGTGCAACTGGCTGCTCCTTGGTATCCCCTATGACACCTCTAAGTTGCCTGAGGTCACCACACCTTTGTTATTGCTGATTTTCATTTTCAAGCGTATGAAACGTAAATTGCTATCAGATTCAGCACTGATTCTTCTTTTACTTTACTGGGGAAAAAAAAGTTTTAATATTTTCTCATTAATGACTATTGGGTTTTGATAATGATAATTAGTCATGGTCCCAATTAGTCACTGCTGCTGTGCATTTTAGCTCCATTAGATGAACACGAGCTCCACGATAAGGTGCTAGCATGACTGAAGTTTGGATTGATGCACGCATGGGTAGCATAAAAGGAGTGTGTGTGTTCCATGATGAAGGAAAGTGCTTTTGTTGTAGAGCAACTAAAAATCTGGACTACTATCTCATGAAAAAAGGAACTGTTGTATCCATATTATACACATGAAGTACATTAGCCTGGAGCAATTATAACTTCTGTATGTGTGTTTTTAGATTTCACAAAATATGAAGCAATGCAATGGATTAAGCCTCAAAATGTCCTTCTGAAGTGGGTGATCAAATACTTTTATTCCTATCTTGTCAAACATGAAAGCTTAAGGCAATATGAGACTAGCTGAAATCTACTGTACACAGACCTTGAAATCATAAGTTCCTGATAGAGCTTTGCTCACATTATCTGTATCCTTTTCCTTTCCTTATATTAATTATGTAATTAGAAGGTTAAAACAGAACCAAGAAAAAGGGGACACACACACTGACACTGGTCAGACTCTGCAGGAGAAGGAATAATCTCACCAAAAATGTAGATCATCCTAGAAAAAACCCCAAACCAGTATTTTTTTCTGTTAAAATAAATATTCTATTATGTTCTAATTCTTAAACATTTTTTTTTTAATGGAGGAACAGCAATAGAAAGCCAGTTACAACCTAAGGAGTGTCTAGAAGATAGTTGTACATTGAGGACATAAGAAGATGGTCACAAAGGTCTAAATCATCAGGTGTAACAAGGTGCAAATTGTTCACAACAGCTATTTTCTTTCCATAGGCAGGAAGCTTTCTGCAGCTCCTCCAATAGGGAATAGCTCCTCCAGGGTAGTTACAGCTCTGAGATGAAGGGCACCATGATCTCCCAGTGCTGTCTGTGTCCCATCACACTCCTACCATGCTGGGTGCTGCTCACAGAGGCTCACAGATGCTTTTGCTCTCCCACTATGCCTATACATAAGTGCTTAAAACCAAGATCTCACAGTTTTATGTACTTTATAGAACTGTGTCTTTTATTTTCTGTTTCCTGAGAGGAAGGTATCAACAAAGACACTGGTAAGAAAGTAGATGGACTGGCCATTGCAGAGCTGTGTTTGTAACTACAGAGATAAGATGTACCCACAGGTTTATCATTCTGTATTTATAGTACCTAACCTGAAACGTGTCATTTGGGAGGTTTTCTTTTTGTATTCAGGACATTTTATTCTGAACTTAATCCACTTTCTGAGCATGACATATCTTAGTTACAGGTCAGGACTTGGCTTTTCTAGTGCTATCATGCTAGTCAAGTGAGTATTGTTGTTTAGTATCACCCAACACTTTGAGTTGTCAATGTCCTGAATATGATAACCTGCTTCCTCTTTCCTGCAACATGTCACCCATTAGCATTCCAGCTGCATTACACACTGTCTTTAGGGATACAAAGTTAGGGCACCAGGATCTCCTAACATTAAACAAGGGGGCTGTCTTGTGTTGAACACTCGGAGTTCAGCAATATCAGTTAATAGAAATGAACATTCATTTGGAAAAAGGTTTCAGCTAGTGAAATTTAGAAAAATTGTGTCTTTAATTATCTTGTCCCTTTAATTGTGATTTGAAAAACAATTTATATATTTAGTAGAAGTTGTAACTTCTGAAAAATTATTTGCTCACTGCTTTTATCTTATCTCTGTATTTATTTCAATCCTTCAGCCACCTCACTGCTTAGTTAATGCATTGAATTAATAACCTTGATTTTAAGGCTCACCTCATTTCAACATAGCAATCAGAATTTGGGTCATATAAAGTAATCCACTGGAAATAAAAAATACAGTCATTCAGTGTGGATTTATATTTGTAAAGTTGTTGTTTTGAAACAAAAGATAAGAAAAACTAGAATGGAAATTTTCTTTTAATATAAAAATTCTATCCATTTGCTGAAGTGAGTCTCATAGTTTTCCTTGTATTTTTTCCAATCCAATTTTAAAAAATCCCAAGGGAAATTTAGTAACAAATGAGACACGAGTTTCCAATATTTTGTGCCTATGAAAAAAAGGTCAATGTGGTTTTGGGTTGCATTCACCAGGCACCCTATCATCCTATATTGGAGGAGGAAGCTAGTAATCTTTCTTTATGTGGTTTTAGGATGCACAACATGCTCTTGCAATGCTGTGTTCAGTTATGGGCATCTTATTACCAGGAAGATATTGACAGATCATAAAAGCACAAGGGCTCAGGTCATCTCCATTTGTCACACAGTGTGACATTCCACCCTTCTCCTTCTCCCAAGAGGAAAAAAAAGCAAAACAGAATTTGACTCTAGAAATACTCTGATTTATTTATTAGTAAGTTATGGTAATAAATGCATTGTTCTCTTATTATATTATGCAAGTTTAAGCGACTTGCCAGCCTTGTGAGAACAATTCTGAATCCTTGACACGGATCAAAACCACAGAGTACTGTGCTTGAAGATGCAAATGAGAAGTATAAGATGATGTTGCTATATATTTCCTGCACTAGAATAACAAAACAATTTGTGTGTCCTCACATAGATTCACCATTTGCGAGAAGTTGCTGGCATTTAAAAGCCTTTCCAGGATACCAGAACATCATGGTGTGTCCATAAAAAGAATGATTTTTTTTCATTCCTATTACAGGCATTACTATAGTTTTAAACATTTAGAAACCTGTAAGCACTCTTAAGCTGATCATTCTTGTCTACTTTGTAGAGTGTTATTAAGGTTACTGCATTATTAATGTATTTGTATTACAATCTTTTGTGATTTTATGGATATTTTAATTTTGTTTCATAACTAAATGCCCAAAGAAAGCATTTCTCATTTCTTTAATGATGGAGCAGGTAGTTCAGTAGAGTTTTCTCATTAATTTTCTTGTAAAAGCTTTTGCAATTCTTTGGAGTTTCTTCAGCTTCTGACTGGAGGAGTAAATGATTTCCAAAAGTAGGGCAACTTTTATATCTTTATTCTCTATCACATTGAATTTGAAAATATCCTTTTTAAATCTGATGCATGGGGCTTCAGATATGCTTCCAATTATGCCTTAGGAAGAATGAATGCATTATATGCTTAGTCATGTCTCATGGGAGACTTTCACCCAGAAAAGTACATGATCTTGGCCAGAGTGGGGAGTCCTTTGGCAATATGGCCTCAATCATGCCGCCAACTTTTGGAATCTGGGTCACTCCTGCAGGAGTCTAACAGACAGAACTGGTCTCATGGAAACCCATGAGGGATCAGGGTGGGGATATACTCTCTCTGCCTTTATGTTTGTCTATCTGTGTCTCTTTCCCCCTTGCCCCACAGTCCATGAAAGTTTACATGTGAAAGTTTTCATGTCCATGAAAGCCATAACATGTGAAGTTCAGTCTGCACCACTGTACAAGCACACAGTGTATAAGATAGAAATAAATATGTTGAAATCCTTTGGCTGCTGTTTTGTGGGTCAGGCTTGGTAAACATCATGGTTTCTTCAGTCCTTTAAATATCTTGATTCCTGAGCAACTGAGGTTAAGGTGCCTGGTGTTGGAACTGCCTGAGGAGCAACTCCTGCTCTTCGATGAAAATGTGAAGTTATAAAATTAAGGTCCTGAAATACAGCTGGTCATAGTCTGGAAATATTGTGGAAAATTTGAAGATGAACTTTGGGTCATTTATTCTTGGGGAAAACAAAATTCTTCTTAAATTACCAAACCCAACTGTTGCATTTCCAGTCCTTAATTTGGCAATTATAATGTTTTCAGGAATATGGAAAATGACTCAATGCCTAGCCCAGTGCTTGCGTGTTATTTTTCAGTTGTATTTTCTATCCCAGGCATACTCATTGTACAATATATAATGCTATTTACTGTCAGGGTGGTGAGGGACTGAAACAGTTTGCCTAGAGAAGTTGTGGATGCCACATCCCTGGAAGTGTTCAAGGCCAAGTTGAATGGGGCTCTAAGCAACCTTGTCTAGTGGAAGGTGTTCCTGCCAGTGGCAGAAGGGTTGGGACTAAATGATCTTTAATATCCCTCCCAACCCAGGCCATTCAGTGATTCTATTCTATCCTGAGTTCACTCTTCCTTTGAAGCAGTGTTTCATACAACAGCATATTAACACTGATGTCTGCAGTGCCAGCATCCCTCTCCTTGTCTGCCAGCAGAGCTCCACTCACTTGGTGGCCAGCAAGGATGCTGCTGAATCTTTCTTGAAGCATGTGCCACTTAGCGACAGACAAATCGCAGTACCCTACCCCCCATCTTCAGCCTTTTCACCCCCCATCCCTAAACACTGTGTAAAATGAGACTTTATCCTGCAGTGAAAGCATTTTGGGAGCAGAAATTCTATTTCTATTCCTGTTTCTTGCAAAGGTAACTTTTGTAATCCCGTATACACATCGCCTCTCAAATGTCACCCTGTTAAGAAAACTCTTTGGCTTCCGTTTCCCTGTCTCTCCCTTTGAAGGATGCGGAAGGATGCACTGCTTCTGGCCAACAAATGGTGGAGCTCTTGCTTTGAGAAATAGGAATGATCATTTCACTGCTCCCGAAGCGATGCAGAAAGAGGAGCTGGCAAGGCACATATCTGTGTGAAACTGTAGGACTGCTGAAGGACCAGCTCTGTCTGTTAGACGAATACCAATGGAGAATAGAAATACATAATAGCTGAAAAGACTAATTTTTTTTTTTTCAGGCAGTTACATCAAAGAAGGTGGCTGAAGGATGTTCCTGATTCAATAATCTTCATTTTCTGAAATTGCCATAAACTAAAAGTTAAATGTAGTTCGTCTGATTTTTTTTTTAATGTTAAAATTCTGTTTGTGTGTAGCAATTAGTGTTATAATGTGGCAAAGACAAAAAAATTAGTTTTATGTTTTAATATCAATCCCAAGAAGGTAAACAAAAAGTAGGCTCTGGATTTTCTAACGCATCCAGTTTTTGAAATATTTTCAACACAGCACTTCAGATTACTCACTAGAACTTTAAAAAACTATGCCAGAAAAGGAAGTGTAAAAATAATAGCTTTTAAAACTCTTCTATGATTAAAACCAGATTTTTTAGATTTCCTAGAAGTGCTCTTGTACAAAACTTTATTTGGATACTTTTCAGGGATGGGTTCCTAAGAAATACATGTGGTTTCTTTCATTTGAAATGTGACACAATGAAGGGGCTAAAATAGTTAAAAAGTAGTTTATCCCATGCAGGCAGCTTTTCAAAACATAGGCAATAAAGTTTTATGTGACTGCTAAAGATATTTTTTTTTTTGATTCTTAAACATAATGTTGCTAATATATATTTGTGGAAAATACCTGTGTGTGCTCAGGTTTATGTATATCCAGCTATATGTGCCTAGAGTAGGAAAATATCCCAGATCAGTCTTTTTTTCCCTTTCATTGCTATACATACACAAAAGCATGAGCCAGTGTTACACTGCCAGTGTCACAGCCCAGGTACTGGCTTGTTCCCTGCCAGCTACTGACAGTCTTACAAATTTGGAGCCAGAACGCCCTTTACATCATGTAAGTTATGCTTGGGATATACAAACACCATGTAATAGTAAGGCACTAATTATGTGGCAGATTAACTAGTATACCTTGGGCTTTCTCTTACATAATGTGCTTGACAATTCGATTGGAAATTGTTCCACAGAGCAGAAACCCAAAACAAAATAAAAACCCCACATATCCTCAAATCCAGCCTTCCTACTTGCAAGAGAACTTCAAACAATATGAAGCATTTCAGTGCAATTTGATTTAAGCAGCTATATGGAAGCTGGATAGCCAGGAAAGCTTTCCCTCTCCATTTCTTCCTTTGCCATTCTGTTTTTCTCCAGGACAGAGGGACTGCTTGTTGTCAAATAATGCCTGCCTCAGTAATTTCTCATCAAGAGCTATGAATGGGGCATCAGCATTGTGTCTTCTCAGACCCTAAAGGATCTACTGATATAGGCTGCTGAAAAGCCATTATATTTGAAGGAGCATTTAATTTGTGCTTTAGTCTTACTGCACTCGTAACTACAGTTGTGGGGTTTTTTTAAGGGCTCATCTCTAAAGGGGCTGCAGGGTTCACAGCACTGCAGTCTTTGCCAGTCAGATAACACTTTGCACACCATGTTTACCCCTGGAAGTGACTACCACAGTGATTTAGCCTGAATGCTGCTCTGAACCTGGCTGGAATAGATTTACTTGTTTCGGTCTCTAATTGACTTGCCACAAAATAGTTTATATCAGTCAGTGCTCTTTAATTGCTACTTTTGTGACTGTCTCCTGAAGCAAAGGAGGAAAAAGCCTTTTTAAAAGTGGTGTGGCAGGATTTAAAAAAATGATCAGACACTACCAGAAATATGGATGGGCAAATGTAGAACTTGAAAATTACTGCTGAATCCTTTCTAGAAATCTGTGTATGCCACAATGCTGTTGCTGCTCTTTAACTGAACTTGTGACAAAGATTTGAAATTGTATTAAGCATCTTGGAAAGCATTTAAACTTCTCTTTTGCAAAGAAAACTTGTGTTTGAAAACCTAATGTTGCAGCAGAATTCCCAGGTAGCACTTGCAGGCTGGTCTTATGAGCAGTAGACACTGTGCTGGAGGGAGGGTTTGCTCTCAGTGGGCCTTCAGGTTTCAGATGCTCCAAAATTTCTAATTTTTCAAAATCTTCTGCTGGAGCAGACTGCACTATGGCTTTAATAACTTCTTTTGATAAGATACTGTATTGCAGTGATAAAATGCCTCAATTAAATTTCTCATCTTTTATAAAAAATGACTGAAATGTAATTTGATATTATAACTGGAAGGTGCTTAGATGGAAGTGGATTTGGGATGTTCATTAGAGTCAGTGGCTTGGAAGGAGGCATTTAGATCCATTCCATCAGTTTCCATCTCTGCTAATGTCAGAGAAAACCAGTCTAAATAGCTGTCTAGAAAGATTTTCCCCCTGTGGTGCTGTGTTTTAAATTAGACGATTATGAAGTTTTCAATGCAGCTAAGTGAAATTTATATTAAACTGAAGTATATCTTATTATTTCTGAGGCTGTGATTGAACCTTTGGTTTCAGGTTGATGAATAATTTTAACAGTATTCTGCATATTAACTCACTTCTTACAATGGATGCAAATGATTGAGAGATGGGAAACGCCTGGTTAACTTGGTTACCTTGATACTGCAGTGCTACAAAGCAGAACAAGTAGATGTGAAAACTGTACAACTTTTGCCAGACCTGTATCTCTGCAAATACCTTCATAAATTTCACATGTAGAGATTCTGAGCAAAATTATCTGCCGATGGCTGGTGGCCAGGACCAAAACATTTATAGGCTATTAGGGTTTGCCGAAGCTTGAAACCAACAGCTACCTTGAATTGCTCAGTTCTCCTGAAGAGCAGACACTATTTCTATTTAAACTTCTATTAAACTTTAGTTTCTAAGGTTATTTCTGATTTCAGGATAATTTTCCTTTCTTGCAATGTTGGCTTTGCAGACTCCATCCATGTCTGTTCTGCCACGATAGGTGGCTGCTGTTTCGAAGCTAACTAGCCTGAAGCTGGCTTAGGTTTCTTTCTACCACAGGGTACTCCCTGGCTGTCACATTCATGCTAACTGCAATATATATGTACTGATAGCTATAGACAAGCTGGCACCATGCTACTCTTATGAGTTCCAGCTATACCCACCGCTAGTTAAACCAGACAAAATTTCTTTTCCATTTGCCTACAGAAAGACTCATTTGTGCTCTCCTTTCACATTTCCTCTGGGAACATGCTGTTGGATCTCTTAATCTGCCCTTAAAATTTCTCTTTATTTGCTTTTACAGACACTTAACTTTTTTCCCCCTGTAACACTTAGGAGGAGAAAGGTAAAGCTTATGCAAAAGCTCACTCGAGGATGTTGATTTTGAAATCATCTACTTCTTGAGGGGATACCCTAGGCAAATTCCAGGAAAGTTAACCTGTCAAACCTCATTAGATCTGCTTTTTCAACTCGTGATACATCTTTCTCTAGTCTCTTCAACATTTATTAACATAATTCACTTCATAATTTTTTTCCTAAATAAAATATGTAGGGCTTGATCTTACACTGATGCAAAGTGGATAGTGTGCTCCAGCTGAAGATGCAGCCCCATATTCTGCCAAAGAGGAGATTAGTTTGCAAGGCTTTCTACATGCACTAGCAACATTGCAAAATTTTTACATGCAATATCGACATTGATGAGACATAAGCTAGCTTTGTACATGTATCTAGTCTGTTTGCTCTTTGTATGCTGGAAAAAAAAGGAGTTATTGCAAATTAAGACCTTCAAAGCCAGAGAATATAAAAAAGTTCAGCATAGACTATATAAACTTTGACACTGGAGTGCTGAAATTAGTTGCTGTGCAGACTATACTTGAGAAACAGAATGTAGTTGTGTAAAAAATACTTCCTATTGTCATACTTTCAGGTACTCGGTATCTTTGTAACCAGCATCCCAGAGCACTCTTTTTTCCTTTTGTTTCTCATAACATCTCTTGCAAATAAATATTCAGAGATAGAGGAAATATAAGACATGGAATTTGTCTATGCAAGTAATGAATGTTACAAAACCTCAGGAATGTTTCCGTTCCCAAGATGCACAAAAAACTTTTGTCTGTTGCTCATGAGCTCTCCTTATATAATGAATCTCAGAAATCCTTTACTCCTTCACTAAGGTCTATTGAACAATGAGTGAACTTTACAGGATTTTTCTTTACTTAGCTGTTCTGTTGTAAAGGCTAAAGCATACAGTTTATACATATTAAACTTCTGGTTAATTATTTTTTACATGCATTAGCACTGGTTAAATTAATCCACATTAGGTGACAATGGTGTTAACGCTGTCTGGATTTAGGACAGTTATTATCATTCAGTATGTCTAAGTCGTTTTCCTAGGAGAAATCCTAAAACAACATATGCTTGCAGCAGCAATGGGCAGTTAAATACATTGTACTACAATTATATTTTATATATGTGTGGAGAACTTTTCATCAAAACATTGCATTATGATTGAACACTGAATCATGTTCCTGCCAACAAGTGATGCATCAGATCAGTATGATTACAGTCAGGATTGAATCAGGAGATGAACTGTCAGAATCAATTGACGGTTACTCTGCTTTTGGAAATTTGTAGTTGCATGAGTCAGAAGTGGACTTGAAGAGTGGGCCAATAAATGTGAACGAGCTTCAGAAGGTAAAAAAAATCACAGAACTGAAACTAAACACAACCTCAGAAATATTGTATGTTTGATTTTAATATAAGCTGTTTTAAAAGCCATTTTTAAGATTCACAAATCCGTAATCTAAATCACCAGCTTAGAAATGGGAAAAGAAACACAGCAGAAAAGTATATAGATTGTGCTTCTGACATCATCACAAATGGAGAATTGTTCCATACTTCTTCCCAATGCAGTTCCTAATCATCCCAAATCCTGTTACAGTCTAAGTACTCAGGTACTTGTCAAAGGTCTCTGTAATAGCCAATGAATTAGAATACTGCTAGGAAATGTTAGAAAGCCTCAGTGATTCAAGGAAGGAAATTAAATTTAGACACAAACAGTACAGTGAGCTCCTCTCTACTCCCTTGTTACAGCAGAGCAGAAATACAGGAATGAGGAAGAACTTTGACTGTGTCATTGCAGCAGCAGTCTCTGCTTCCAGCCTTTGTTTCAGTCAACTTGGTAGCTTTCTGAATTGCAGCAAATTTCAAGCAGACCCTTCCAGTCCCTAGAAAATGTTGCCTCTGGGACATGTGTGGCTGGCATCCTGCTTCCTTCAGCAGCCTCTCAGCCCCTGCTGCACTGGCTCCTGGGTCAGTGCCTTCCAACTGCTTCCTGCCACATCCCAGCCCATGAGAGCTTCTCCCCCTGGAAAGTGCTCTAGGGCAAAGACAAGTGGGACTCTGTTCTTACAAGTAAACAAAATCACAAAACTGAGAACAAGAAAGTAAAGCAGATACTGTCCTTCAGTTTGGGTAACTCCTTTCTTTGGGAACATGACCGGTAGGGGAGATTATGCTGCATCCCCTTTCATCCAGAAGCTCAGGGGACCCCTCACTCACCCTTCTCTTCCTTCCATGAATTTAACACTGCCTTTCATCCTATCAACCCTTTATTGTTAACTTGTTCCCATTAGTGACTTGACTTTAGATGAGGGATTTGGTAGAGTCTCCATGGTTGGGTATTTTCAAGATGCGACTGGTTAGGGTGCTAGACAACCTCCTCTGTGCTCCCTTTCCTATGAAAGCTTGGACTAGATGACTTTTGAAGGTTCCTTCCAACCAGGGCTGGTCTATGATTCTATGACTTTTTCAGGAGTTAACTGAGGCAGGAGAGACATGACTGCAAAGGAGTGATTATGGCATTCATGTAAAAAAGTGAGTACTGGATTCTAATTTGTGCCACAATAACTGAATTAACTGTCTCATTTACATGTACTTTACATAAATGGCATGTATACATTCTGGAGCAAGAAATAGAAGCTCTCACTTCTTCCCTAGATGTGACCCCAAAACTACTGTGCTACACCACTAGCTCATGGTTCATTTTCCTTCTCTCTCACTCGTCTCAAGCAGATGTGTTCCCCCTGTCACATAGCACAAAGACCTGTGAGTGCAGTGCTCCTCTCAGAGGCAGATGTTGAGCTGAAAGGTCTTAGTCAGGGGAAGGAACTTATTTCATCACTAATCATTGAGCTGTCCTGCAAGAAAGGGGCTGCTACTGCATGGTTTGGCAGAAAACCCTTGCTGCTTCTTCACCTTGCCTGCTTGAAGCTGTTCAAGAGAAAGCCAGAAGAAAGAGTGCCTCAAGAAAAGAGACTGATGCGATAGCTGAATGTTTTGAGTAGGGAAGCCACATGGTGAAGGACAGGCATGTTTTCAGAGCCTGGCCCCAAGGGGACAGCACTGTTGGCAATCCAAGATCTGCTCTGCAGCCACAAGCTTGATGAGGAGACAGCCCTAGGGACTAGGAAGGTGACGGAGCATGCTGCGGTCCTGGAGACACTGAAGCTGTCTTGTATCACTGAGTACTGGGATGGTATTCAGAAGTAATGGTCCTCTTGATCTGAGTGTTTTCAAAAACCAGTGATTCACAGACTGAAGCACCCAAGTGCGAGCATGGTCCCGGGGCAAAAAGATGACTACTTTTTGCATCAGGCTGGTATTGAAATGATGTCCCAGTCTAAGCATAATTCTCCTGCATGCTGTCAGTATGCCCAGACCTTCATCCCATATGCCTGTAGAGAACAGGATCACAGTCATCCACTCCCATTGCTGCTTGGCCATCATGTCTCCCAGAAGGTAAAGTTGCATGGCAGGAAGGAATCTCATGCCCTAGCAGTTAGGACATCTGGCTGGAAGTAGGAGTTTACTGGAATTTACTACCTTTTCCTTTGATAGTGTATATGTTTTATGCTAGACACCAACTGGGTAAAAATGAAACCATTGCAGAGCATATTGGAGGAGAGAGATCTCTACCAAGAAACTTGACATTGCTGAAAAGATATGAGTGAAAGAGGAAGGGGTTAGAGGTAGTTGGTGTTTAACAGTTGGTTTGAAATTTTCAGTGCTAGCCAGCCTATGGCTGTATTAAGCAATGTTACGCAGTTTAGCACCTATAGACCTTAGAATATTGGAAAAAATCAGCAAAACTAATGTGAGGATATCAAAGACTATCTATTGGGAGCAATAAATATCATCTGCCAGGAAAGAGATTCAGGACTAATATTCTTGAAGAATATTGCCTCTACCACTGCTTATAGAATCAGATTACTGAAAAAAACATGGAAAAATGCAACGCAAAAATAAAATACTCGTGGAAATATTTACTGTTAGAGCTTTGAGCCAAGACTGAGATGTTTGGGTAGGGGGAAACAGCTGTAATAGACATTTCAAATGACAAAATGAAATAACATTGTAATAGGATTCACTGATCATCACAACAGATAGATCTTAGTTCTAATTGTATTGGGGCATAGACCCTTTTTGAACATTTTACTCTATCCTCTGAGTATAAATGTTTACGTGAGGCTGGAGGATCTTTAATTAGACTAAATTTTTTTTTTTAAACAGAAGCTTAATATTTTGTTCTGAAATATTGATTTAGATGACTTGCTGAGTAATCTGATACTCAGACTTTAGAGGCTTGTTTGCTACTATGGTAAAAAATATGTGTTGGGCTAAGTTCTTCAGTTCTTAATTTTGAATACTCATAGCAATTCTGATGCAATGACTGGTGAAATGAGACCAATTTGTTGTCAAGACTATCAGTGAAATTATAAGAGGAAAAAATTAAGACCAAAGCAGAAAGAAGATAAGCATTTGCAAATCACACCTAGGACACCAACTTTGCAGAGTTCTACTGACGGCAAGAGGACTTGCTGACTCCAACTGAATGCCTAACATTGTTCCAAGGTAACTATGTGCCCAAGGCATTGCTGGACGTAAGTGTTCATCAATAAATCATCATTCAAAACAGCTACCATAACATGAAAAGCCTGCAAAAAAAGCACAATTAAAAAGGAGAAACGTTAGAAGAGAAATATTTATTTCTTTCAGTGTTAAATTGTTTGGAAGTAAATGAAAGATGCAGGTGTTCTATTTACATTAAGAACTAAAACTAGAAGCATCCACTTCAACAGAGGATATAAATAGTGTTGCCTCTTTAGTTCAGCATTAACAATTAACAATGTTGAACTTCCTATCAAAACCCCTTGAATACATGAAAACATTACTTGGTGTTGTCCTATCTATCTATCTATCATCTATCTATCTATCTATCTATCTATCTATCTATCTATCTATCTGTCTATCTGTGAAAGAGTTGGGATTTTATTGATATGGTGTTTGATCCCTGAGTGTTGGAAGCCAACCACCCTCCTCTAATCCAGAACAAGAAGACAAGAATAAACACTGTTTTCACTAACAAGCGACTGGGGATTTATTGCTTTAAAGCATGATCAAATTATCACTTAGCCAAAGCCATAAGCCAAATACCTCTGTCTACACTTAGCTTTAGGTACATGATAGAAAATTGGAATTAATTCAGATCACATTGAAAAACAGGTGGGGGGTTAAATCATGTTAGCTGCTCAGGATAACCCTAATTGCTTTTCCACTATATTTTGATAAAATAATTAATAGAAATATTAAATATTATGGTGACACAGTATGCAGTATGTGTAGATTAGTTTCTCAAAATAAAATTTGGAAAGTTTCAAATATGCTTTACATATTATAAAACATAAGTTTTTCTCAATATAAAAAGAATTAGAATTTTTTCTTCATTAACATTTTAATTCAGTGAGATCCAACACACCATAAAGCCCCATGTTGTACTGGAGTATTTATGGAACTAAGTTTACTCTTCCCATCTTTGTCACAAATAGTATTTTTGAACAAGAATTTCCCAGTAACTTTTAGTTAGAAGATAGAAATTTCCCCTTTTGTTTCTCTGAGTTCAAGTTTAGAGATTTCCACCTTTTTTCACAGTGAATTAACGTTACTCCCAGGCCAAGAAGAGAGATCCTGATTGCCTAAAACTATACTTAATTCATTCTTACTTTCTATGCAAAAAATAGGGAATTATGTTTACCACAGAAAAAAAAAATGTTTTGGATTCAAGCTGTCTGCAGCCTTGGATATATAGCTAAATGAATACTATTAGCTCAATTTATGGATTTGAAATATAAAGCTCTTGACAAAATAAAGACCAGATTCTTTGGTTACACTGAATAAACCTTGTTACATGAATAGGTACATTCTTTTTAGTGGGATTTAATGGTAAATCATTATTCATTTTGAATAAAGGGGTAATGAGTACAGCAACCATCTGTCACAATTTCACTTCCCACAGGAGGGATTAGGCATAAAACTGAGTTAGCAATTTTGATATTTCACCTTATGTAATGCACAACTCTGGGCATACTGCACAATTTTCCAAAAATTGGCCCAATAGTCAAAAAGTTGTTATGCCTTTCCTTATTAAAATTTAATGTCATGCATAAAAAAGAAGATATCTGTAACCACTTTGTGATTTTATATAAGGTACACAATACTCTGTGCCTTTTCCCTTTATATCAAATCTATTTTCATGCAGCATGAGCTGTAAGACTGATCACTATGAACTTCCATATCTGTAAAATGGGATCAAATCCACTGAATTTACACACATTCTGAAAACACACAGGACTTTAGAAACATTTTCATACTTTGAATATCATTATTAAGTCATTTTGTACATTGTTACATTGTCTTTTCTTCCCCTTTGCACTAGCAATCATTGCAGACTAAACTGAAAACATGTAAGTAGCTGAGCTTACACCTGTGGTAATGATCCTCACTCAGCTTCCTGTTGTGGAGAAGCTGCAAGGACTAGAGTAATGAGTTGGACTAGAGGTAAAGTATTGCAAGTTTCATTACATCAAATGTTGTGAATCAGAGTTTGATTTTTTTTTTTTTTTTAATAAGAAAGATAGTATCATTGTCTCCAAAGTAGAAAGACTTAAAAAATCTCAAAGAATTATCTTAGATATCTTCTTGGTATTACTTTGCTTTCTTTCCCTTTCCCTCCTCTCTGCAGGAGATAGTCCTGCCTGCTTTTGAGATTTACTTGAGCCTTACAGAACTGTTCTAAGACGTCTCCATTCTCTACCTCCATAGCTCAGCTCAAGGCAGGGCAGTCTGTAGGGATTGTAGGAAAAGAACAGCTCAGGATACTAATGAACCTTGGGCTGCTGCTGCTCCCCTTCCTTTCATGGACTGATAGCACTTCTGGTTACAAGTGGAAGACAGGACTGGCCTGCCTGCTTCCTAAGAAGCTTAGGTAACTGCTTCTGTCCAGAAAACAGGCATTGGTGGCAGAGTGGCTGGAGAGCAGCCAGGCAGAAAGGGATCTGGGAGTTTGGATTGACAGGAAGCTGAACATGAGCCAGCAGTGTGCCTAGGTGGTCAAGAAGGCCAGTGGCATCCTGGCCTGGATCAGGAACAATGTGGCCAGCAGGAGCAGGGAAGTGATTCTTCCACTGTACATGGCACTGGTGAGGCCACTCCTCAAGTCTTGTGTCCAGTTCTGAGCCCCTCAGTTCAGGAAGGATATTGAGGTGCTGGAGCAGGTCCAGAGAAGAACAACCAGGCTGGTGAAGGGACTTGAACACGAGTCCTATGAGGAGAGGCTGAGGGAGCTGGGATTGTTTAGCCTGGAGAAGAAGAGGCTCAGGGGAGACCTCATCACTCTCTACAACTACCTAAGAGGAGGTTGTAGCCAGGTGGGGGTCGGTCTCTTCTCCCAGGTAGCTATCAGTAAGGCAAGAGGGCATGGTCTTAAGCTCTTCCAGGGGAAGTTTAGGTTGGATATTAGGAAGAAATTCTTTACAGAGAGAGAAATCAGACATTGGAATGGGCTGCCCAGGGAGGTGGTGGATTCTCTGTCCCTGGAGATTTTTAAGTTGAGACTGGATGTGGCACTGAGTGCCATAGTCTAGTAACTGTGGTGGCAGTGATTCAAGGGTTGGACTTGATGATCTCAGAGTTCTTTTTCAACCCAGCTGATTCTATGATTTGGAAGGTGAAGTGTTTTTTCTCAAATAAGCCTAATATTCATTAAAGGAATAGCATTTCTTCCATGGTACACATTGCCTGCCAAATGAGGCAAAATCTCAAGAAAAATCCCAAGCCTGGTAAAACTGAAGCAGGTAGAAGACCCTAGGTGCAAATGTTGATGTGCACAAGTTTCTGAAATTCTCAATTTTAGAGAATTTGGGTTTAGATGATTCGTTTTTAGAAACAGACACATCTATGAAACCTGAATTCAGGTTCAAAGCTGTGTGTTGGAATGACAAAAGCTGAAGAGAGTGTAGAGCTTGAGCTTTGGTTTTTGTAGACTGGAAAGGTTCTCCTGGCCAGCAGCCATGAGAAAGATGGTCTGTCCCATGTTATCAAACGAAAGACCTCCCATGCTAGTGAGTGATGTAATGAGCTTACAATCACAGAGGCTTTCAGAAAAGAAATGGCCAGTAAAAAAAAAAAAAAAAAAAAAAAAAAAAAAAAAAATATGTAAAATTGCCACCTGATCCTACCAGAGATCAAAGAATTCCAGCAAATAGTGGATGCTGTTGTGCTTTTGCACTTGTTAACTGATTGCACAAGAGAAAAGACAAAGGAGAAGAGCTTAGTCTAGGCATCTGCTTCTCTGTGAACTGTGACAAAGACATGAAGAGGCATTTACTTGTTATCATCAGCCCAGGGAGAGCCGTTCTGAGAATGGAAATGCTAATCATCAATCTCCCTGTGCATGCAGTGTCTCTGTTTAATAGCTGATAGAGCGTCTCCAAGGGGGCTTTTTTTTGCTCTTTGTTTAAAATGACATATAATGGACCTGGACTTATCAGTGTCTCTAAATGCATTTTCTGTGCTTTATCCTTACTAAGGGATTTAGTCCTTTCTAATGAATATGTGCAGAATTGATTTTGAGCTTGGTATAATTTAATCCATCAATTTAACATTAAATTAATATGCGAAGGGGGTCTCTTCGTGGATGAAAAACAGAAGGGGAACATTCTTATTAATTTAAAATGGACTTGAGAAATGGAAAGAGGCTGCTGCTATTAGTATCTGCCACTGGGCTTAACCACTGGTTAGTGAGTTACAGTGTGTGAATACTGCAGCTGCTAGAGCCACAGCGACTGAGAGATCCCTGGTAAACGCTGAGCCCTAAGCTCGGGAGGCTGTCATCACCTCTGTGGGCATCAAACTACTGACTTATGGAAACTCTGATAGTTGAAGGCTTCTCACCATCCTCCTACTGAAAATGGTTTTCTGCAGACTGGCATCCCCCCAAACAGTTTTTCACACAAGAGAGTCCAAACCAAAGCCATGTGTCAAGCACTGTTAAATCTCTGGGTCTGTGATCAGATTTCACAGCAGTGAAAATTTAGTTCTTGATTTGGACAAATTCTGAATAGGAAAAGATATTTGGAATGTGATGTTATGCAGCATCATCAAGCAGCATAGTTTTAAACAGTGTTTTAATTCACCTGTGATGGTCTAGCAGAACTCACAAAGGTGGCACATAGCAACAACTAAAGCTTGAAAATTATGAGTATCATTTTTAATAAGGAGGTGGAAGAAGGGCACTGGGAGTTGAAGCAATTTTTTTCAGAGCAGCATGCTTTTAAAAACCTTTGTTAAAGGAACGTTTTATTAACTCTTTATTTTTCTTGGGATAAGGTCAGAATAACAGACCTGTTAATGGATCTATCTGGATTCCCATTTATAAGTAGCATACAATGCTAGGAATTCTGGAGGACAGGGAGAAGGCTGCCTTTCAGCTACTGCTTAGAATGACCCAGGAGGTTCCTTAGTTTTGTCTTGAACAACTCCTGGGAGCTGTGTGCTCCGGACTTTCTAAACCTGTGGGTATTTTTTAAAGTTGTTGTTAAAATCCTCTGGGATTATGGATAGAGAAGTTTTTGACTGGTATTATATGAGATGAGTTTATAATCTGCCTCTTACCCTTAGGAACAAGAGCGGGAAGTTGGAAGAAAAACCATGCTGGAGATGATCCAGGAGACCTAGAAATACTCCAGAGAAATGTAACAAGTGGAATCAGTGGTTTAGAAGAGCTTTAAGGAGACAAAAATAAACTAGGATTTCTCAGCTTGGACAACAGAAGCTATAACAACAGATAACAGGGAAAAATTATTGATTTGTCATATCCAGAGAACCCAGTGACAACCAAACTAAGTTATCAGGAAGAATTTAAAACAAATGGGAATTTTTTTCGTTACACATAATTACATTTTAGAATGCATTGCTGTAGGGGATTGTTGAAGGTAAAACTCTAATTCAGAAACACACTAGAAAGATTAGTGAACTTATTTGTGAATATGAATATTTTAGTCATAGAGCTGGCTCTCAGGTAGAAATGATATTGTAGAAGTATTTAGGTTACTGATACCCTTTGTACAAGAAAAACATCTTTTCTTTTATCAGATCTTCGAGGCTTTTTTCCTTTTGTGGCATCTGCTGATTTGCAGCAGAAGTATGAACACTTGATAAAGAAAGAATGCAGATTCCATGGTGTAAATGCACTGATAAGTAACATGACACTCTGGATAGAAAGACTGGATGGTCTTTACCTCTCTCCTAATAATATGTGGATGATTATCTTGCAGTATTATCATTCTAACACATTAAACTGTAAAAAGACTGATTTGTGTGGATGCTTTCTCTTGAAATGATTTAATATGATTTAATAATTTTATCTGTTCAGGTACACAGCAGTTCAGAGAACTGCCTGTCAGAGAGTGCCAGTGAAAGCAAAAATTGGTAGGCCAATTACAGTGGAACAGATACCACCTCATCAAATAGAAAGCACACATATTAAAAATGTGAACAGGAAAACAAAGTTAATGGCCTTTGAGTCCTTTAGCTTTAGCTACATACTGAAGCTATGATGGGTCTTCATCAGCTGAAACACCATCTGCCAACAGAATGCTGCAAGTGATATGCAAAATGATGATGCAAAAAAGAAAGGGGATGAGAAAGAAAGATTTTTCCCTGCCCACAGCTCCTCTATATAGCCCTTAACACTTTGGAAGGGCACTTGTTATCAGGACCAGTCCTCCTTGGAAAGGGCAGATCCCTCATCAGAGCCTCACTGAGCCTGCTCCAGCACCTTTAAGGAGAGGAATGCAAAGCAATGTCCCTTCACTCTCTCTCCACCACAGCTGGTTCAGACTCAACTCTGCAACACTAGTACTACTGGAGGTGAAACAAATGTGTGATGCTGGCAGACATTAATTTTTGTGTGTTTTCTTCTGAATTTCCACTCCACAACTTTTCAAAATGTATGCTTAAGTGTGGCAAGAAGGGGAAAGATTCATCTGCCTTGCAGAATTAGCCACAATAATATAATATATTATTTATATTAAAGAGATAAACATTTATTATAAGAATTTTACCCTTTTGACTGCTATTATTTTGCATTTCCCATTTTTTGTACAGATCTCTTTTTCAAAACTAAAACTCTGATCGTGGATGTCTTGGGCTTTTTATCTCAGAAAGCAAAGCTAAATTTAATACATCATGTCACACCATTGCAGTGTGGTTCTTCATGTAAAGTTTTGGACCAGGTTTTGCTCATGCCTTTTGTGTGTGTGTCAGAGGTCTTGGGTTGGACTCCAGTGGATCTTCATATATCACAGAATCCCAGAATATGCTGAGTTGGAAGGGACCTAAAAGTATCATTGAAGTCCAACTCCTAGTCCTGCACAGGACCATTCCCAAGAGTCACGCCATGTGCTTGAGAGCATCATCCAAACGCTTCTTGAACTCCATTAGGCTTGGTGCTGTGACCACTGCCCTGGGGAGCCTGTTCCAATATCCAGCCACCCTCTGGGTGAAAAAGCTTTTTCTATTATCCAGCCTAAGCCTCCCCTGACACAACTTCAGGCCATTCCCTTGGGTCCTGTCACTGGTCACTACAGAGAAGAGATGAGTGTCTGCCCCTCTTCTTCCCCTCACAAGGAAGTTGTAGACTGCAATGAGGTCCCCCCTCAGTCTCCTCCAGGTTGAACAGACCAAGTGACCTCAGCTACTTCTCTTATGGCTTCCCCTCAAGGCCCTTCACCATTTCTTTGCCCTCCTTTGGACACTCTCTAGTAACTTAATATCTTTCTTATGTTGTGGTGCCAAAAACTGCACACAATATTCAAGGCCTCAGTGCAGAGCAGGGCAGGACAATCCCCTCCCTTGACCAGCTGACGATGCTTTGCCTTATGCCTCCCAGGACATGGTTGGCCCTCCTGGCTGCCAGGGCACTTTTATCACAGGGTGATAAAAGCTGTGTGACTAAGTGGCCAAGCTGCACAAAGGCAAAATGTCACATTTCAGCCAGAAGGAGAAGCAGAGGGTGGATGTCCTCCAAAGCGCTGCTGCAGTCTCCCTGCACCACAAGAGACCCATGACAGGCAGTTTCTCCATGTGCTGGCAGACACTGAGGGATTTCCTCCTTTCCTGGTGAGCTTTTCCATGGACTGTGGTGTAGAGCAAAACCCAGTTGTGTCTTTCACTGTACCTGCTCTTGTTGGGTGAAAAGCTCCTGGAAAAACAGTGAGAATGATCTTGGGGATGAAGGCTGGAGAAACAGAAAAGAGGTGCATGGGCCATTTTCTCAAGGATCAATTTGGCTGAAATGGGCCAGCAGAATGGAAATTACAAGAAAGTAACATGTTCTGTGGTAGAAGGGAGGACCTGATGGATGGGCAGGTCACAGAAGCCTGATTTTCATGGGAAACTGCTAAAAATCCACACAGACTGTCCTGGGCCTTTGAAGCTACTGCTGTGTCTTTAATGGGTTCTTGAGTATTAATTAGAAATGTAGGATGACTCAGACTTTTTTCCACTCTGGAGTGAGAAAAACTTAATAAATATAATAAATAACCTTAATGTTATTTTTATTTTTACCTATTCCTTTTCTATGCAAGTCAGTTTTTCACCCTTTCCCTGTGACTCAGAGGTGAATAAATGCTACTTTCACAGATAGAACTGTGCAGCTAAGTTTTATTTAAGTGTTTTTAAAAGGATGACAGCATGGCATGGGAATCACAGAGATGATAAAGCTTTGAAAACAGCTGGAAAGATTCATTTTTGAAATGCAAAAGTATGCAGTTCAAAAGGTAGCTGATTTTCTTTTTTTTGCAGTCTTGCTGCCTGAGTACACCTGGAGAGCAACACACCAACACTTTCCTGTCTTTTAGGGATAAGATTGTGCTTGAAACCACGTGACTAAAGAAACAAAACCATAACATAGAATTGCTAAAAGTCTTTTAAATACTTGACCTCCGTAAACAGTATTTATGGAAAATTGGTATTTTTTTTTCAGAATGCCAAGAGTGAAGCTGTTGAAGAATTTACCATGGAGCTGTAAGTCTCAACACATTTTCTGAGAGTCCAGAGCACAGCTCCACCAGTAGCTGGCATGCTGAAACAATGGAGGGTCTATCATCTGTGCTGTGAGAACACTGGGTGAAAATTATACCTGAGAGAAATCACTGTAACTAGACAAGACACACGTTCTGCTATGTAGACAATATCTGAGATATTATACTCTAGCAGTGGCCTTTATTTGAAAATTATAGTCAACTTTTCTAATTAGCTAGGCCACATAGCCATAGAAGGTTTGACATAGTGTAAGTCACTGGGTTCCTAACCTGCTAAGAATATGGTGTGTGGTAGATGCTAGGAAGATTGATGGGGCTTATCTCCAGTTCTGCATCTCTACTGGTAAGAAAGAATTTTAACCTGAGAAGACCCACATTGAAGAATATTGTAAAAAACCTCCTTTGTAAAAAAATACATGATGTCAGTTACATTGTCAAGAAGCCACCTGTCTAAGGTAGAAGACCACAGGTGACTGTGACTCCACTGGATTTGACCTCAACTGGTAGAGCTTAGGAGAGTGGCCGAAAGACAACTAGCCCAGCAAACCAACCAGAAACATCACTGACTTGCTCAATGCAGCCACAAGGACAGTGGCTTCCAGTGACACTTGACCCTTTGCAGTGTGGTGCCCACAGACCATGCCACCAGATGGATGCTGATGAAGTGGTATCATATCCTTCCCTACCAAGAGGTAAAATGGGAAGGAACGATTCAGCTTTGAGCAACTTGGATACTTTAGTGGAAGATGTCTCTGCCCATGGTGGGGGGGCTTGGAACTACATGACCTTTAAGGTCCCTTCACACCCAAACCATTCTATGATGATTCTGTGATTCTATACTTCCTCACAGACTGTCTCCAAAGCCTCTTTTCCTTTGGTTTAAACTGTTAATGAACTAACCGAGAGGATGCACATGGTGACGCAGGTGACACATGTACCAGCAAAATAAGTCTAGAGCTCATTCCTTTCTTTTGGAGGGGATGAGAAAGGCCTGCTTGGGGCCATAGTTTGAGTGGTGCACAGAGGGCTTTTTATGCTGGGGGGAAAATAACTTCATAGCATGCTATAAAGTACTGAGGAGAGTAATGTTTCAGGGAAGGAAGCTGGATTTGAATGAGAATGAGAAATTATTTATAGCCCCAAGTTTTTAGATAAGCTAAAAATATTAGGTGTTTCATAGCCCCATGTTTTATTAAGCTCCTAAAATACTCATAGGTTTTTAATTCTTTTCTGCAGCCAAAAAAGCTAGAAACTGCCATCTTTTTTAAACTCCCTCCAAGAAAGAAAGATTCCATGTATATTTTCAGCTTCTGTAAGGTGAATTTTTAAAACTAAAGCCACAATGGAATAAAAAGGAAAATCGCAAGTTTCCAATGCTGACCTTTGATATAGGAGAACCAAGATCTACCTAGACTTCCTCCTGACCTTTCAGCAAATAATTTAGCCACAAAGGATAAAGATGGCAGAAAACTGACAGGTCACTGAGAGAGTCCTCCACATTGTAGACAACTACACAAGATACCCTTATTAACACTTATTTCAGTCTCTGTTTTAGTATTATATAGGTGTTTTGCCCTCCACAACTCCTATTAGAGGGCTGTTCCAGAACCTTGCTTCTCTGGTACTTAGAAATCTTTTTCTAATTTCCAGTCTAATTTTATTCATGACTGGTTTATACTAATTTGTTCTTTGCTAACATTATCTTTTTCTTAAGTAGCTCATTTCCTTCTGTGGCATATAGCCACCTGCTGAATTTATATAACACAGTCTTAACTCCTCATACCTTTCATTTTTCTAGGCTAAACAAGACAACTTCTTTTATATTTCTTCTTGTACTCTAGGTTGTTTGCTCAGTTAGCCATCTTTTTTGACCTTTTTTATACCTATTCCTATTTAAACTATTCCTTTTTTTTTTTTTTTTTTTTTTTTTCAGTGAGTGGCCAGAAATATGTATAATAATGTGTGGAGGGGCTCATCTGGGCCTTATATAATACATTCATATTTAAGTTTTTATTTAAAATTAGTTTGTTTGGGACATTATCTTTTTTTCTTTCTTTCCCTGATCATCTGATAATACTGTGAATTCTGGTTTTGAGTACTACAACCAGCTATAAGTCCTCCAAAATTATGAAGCCATATTCTGACAATAATAGGGCTATTCTTAAAAGTAGCTCTGTTCTAAAAATCTGCTACAGAATCATGACTCCATACATTCCTGTAGCTACAGTGCTAGATATACATCCTGGTGTAAAAAATCTGGAAACTTAAAACTTTCATATATTTGGAATGTCTTTGATATAGCATCTTTTAAGTATATCCTTTGATTTTGCAAAATCAGAACAGTACTAGCAAACAAGAATAAAAAGAATAAAGAGGAATCATTTGGATTGCTGTTTATACTAACTGATTGGGGAAAGTGGGACTAAAAAAAGGTGACTTAACTTTTAAAAGTTTAGGAGGCAAATGTTTAAACATCTCAGCATGAACACAAATGCTTCTTATGTTGCACAATGCATTAATGCCACTAAATTTTTTTACAGACATACCTCTTTTTTAAATTATCACTTGACCAAAACTGTTGGTATCCTCACCTTTTAGTAGAATCTCCAACATTTACTCTATACTAAAAAGTGTAAAAAATATAGCTAGTGTTACACGAACTCTTAATGTATTACAACAACCAGCTAGATCTTTCTTTTCTTTCAAAATTTTTGTGTGTAAAGGCATAACACAAGGCACTTGAGCCAAATAGGTTTAGTAAGGCAGTGTTTTTGAAAAAACCCCTCAAAACAACAGAGCAAAAGGCTCGAGTATTGCAAAATAAGAGAAATAGTAAAACCAACAGTCTATTCCGAGAAGTAATAAAAGCTAAAGCACTTTATTGTTTCACTTAAGAAATAACACAGTATGTAAGGGATGATGGTTCTAATGTTTCCTGTGCTTAGGAGGACTTATATATAGCCTATAAAAATGCAACTCCCTTATAGGGGATTTAAATAGTCCCTCCTTTATCTGTAACTGGATTTTAAAGTCTTCAGGAGAAAAAAAGCCTGATTGATTGGATACAGCATCAAACCTAAGCACTCTTGTGAAAGTTTAATGCTTGAAACATGTATGAATGACTAGTTTTGCAAGTACCTCCTAGTACCAACACAACTGGTGTTGAGCTGTTCTTAGTGATCTCCCTAAGGAAAGCTGAACTTTGGCAGAGTGAACCCACAGCTTTGCATAGGTTAAGAAAATTACCCTGCTAGACTCCTCTCACTTAGTGAATGTGGGACTCTAGAAGGTTTAGATAATAATGAATAAGACATAGGAGGTTATATAAATGGGTATTTCTGGTGTCAGTAGAAAGAGATACTTTTTTCCATATGCAGTGTGTGACACCTTAGATCTAGCTATGAAACATGTGAGGGCATTGATCATCTTCCAGAAAGATTCAGTAAGAGTCCAGTAAGAGTCCTAGCAGAATCCTGAGCAATATATTTAAACAGGACTGGAGGACAAAGTCTGTCACTGTTTAAATCACTTTAATTTTGTCTTGCTAAAGCCAGTGACTGGCACGAGATTGATTGGCTGTGATTACAGCATGGTAAATTGAATGGTCAGATACCTATCTTTCAAAACTAGAAGACTCCAGAGTGAAATGATCTCATTGTAAAGCAGTTCCAGCTCTTCAACTGAGTGTCAGGACCTCCTTCCAATAATAAAGAAGAATATCCTACCCTGGTGTTAAGAAATGCTGCTCAGGGGTTGAGATCCATCTGGATCCATATTTCTATGCTGAAATGGGCAAGCAATACTTTGACTCTTCATAGAAGAAACAGGATTGCTTTTTTTTGGCTGGAGGGAGAAGCTCATTGCTCTGTACCCTTTGTACCACTCACTGTCTTCCTAGAATCCTGCCTGAGAGCTGTTTCACAGCCAGGATTAACATCCACCATGGCAGACTCAAGCCTGTAAGAAGGAAGGCTACTTTTGTGTAGGCTTCATCATCACGGAAGTAAGGTACTGTGGTGAACACTGACATACTGAGAGGTATCACCTCATAACAGTCCTGCAACTACTGTGGATGTAGGCTGGTCCATGTCTTTATAGAAGAAGAATATTTACCACCTCTGGAATCCTGGCATTGGCTCTCAGTGCCTCTAGCACACTGAATCACAAGTACCTGGACTGGGAATATCTACTCCTACAAAGGCACAACGTCACTTTACCTTCCAACTGCAACTATATTTCAGCACTCAACTTTCTAGCACTGTGAAGAAAGATTCTCAAGCAGGAAATTGGGGCTTACCTTCACTTATGTGTCTTTATTTTTTTTTTTTTAAACTTATTGAAATGGGACAAACACAGCTATGTTGGGGCACATGAGCTACCTGATACTGGTAAGCCTTTGGCAGCCTGAATCTGGGGACAACAAGGTTCTGGCAGTCTGGAGGAGGTTCCATGATCATGTCAACTTGTGGCTGCCTGCCAAGCACCACAAACACATACACACAACATGACAGGCTCTTCAAGCACAAGGGCACTCATGCCCTGCTTAGTGACATCTGGGCACAAGACACTACCCATAATGACAGAAAAAGGGGGAATGGTTTTCAACTGAAGGAGGGTAGATTTAGATGGGACATAAGGAAGAAATTTTTTTATGATGAGGGTGGTGAGGCATTAGAACAAGTTTCCCGGAGAAGTTGTGGATGCTCTATCCCTGGAAGTGCTCAAGGCCAGGTTAGATGGGGGCCTGAGCAATTTGGTCTAGTAAAAGATATTCCTGTTCCTGGTGAGGATGTTCTAACTAGGTGATCTTCAAAGAGACCTCTTTAAAGGTCTCTTCTAACCCAAACTATTCTATGATGCCATGATTATATGAGTGCAGGAGTAGAAGTAGTCATGTGTGTCTGACCTGTTGTGGTAACAACATGCTCCTATGTATGGCTGGGGAACTGGATGGTGACCAGCAGCAGCTCATCATCACTGCTTGTCTCAGACATGCCAGGGAGGGGCACTGAGAACGGCACAATGGTTTTGATACATTCGCAGCTCAAAATGCAGTCAGTCTGGCACATCTGGTAAAGACAATATGACCAAGTCTTCTCAACTCCCTTGTCTTTTCTCCGTCAAGCAGGACTAATTTGTAAGTTTTGGCAGAATTGGAGCCTCTCTTTCAGTTGTAGCTCTTTTACTATCTAAATTCATGCATATATGTGTCTATATACATATAAAACCTTTCTTCTTTGTCTCTCTCAGTTCTTGTTCTTCTAGAAGACAATCTGCTCTTGCTTGGACATCCTCATTTGCAGTCACTAGTTTGGTTGCCTTGCTAGCTTTATTTAATGGTTTTCAAGTTATTTGATATTTTCATTTTTACACCAGAATTCTAATACAAGGTCTTCAAAACAATATAGAATCATAGAATCATAGAATCATAGAATCATAGAATCATAGAATCATAGAATCATAGAATGGCTTGAGTTGGAAGGCACTTTATGTAGTTCCAAATCCCCTGCTGTGGCCAGGGACACTGTTCACTAGATGAGGTTGCTCAGTCCTCCCCCTCAGCCTGGCCTCGAACACTTCCAGGGATGGGGCGTCTCACAAACATTTGGCTTTAGAAGCTTGTTTTAAATTCTATTCAAAAGCCTCTTTTTTTACTTAAATTCGGAGAATTGTTCATTCATGGGATTTTGAATTTGAATAGATTATGGCTACTATTACACTGTGGCCTTTTCTTGCCTTGTGCATTGTCTGGCTAAGCACCAAGAACCAGTCATCACTTTGTGCCCAAAATTCAGAAAACATCATGCCCTTGTGCACAATTCCTCCAGTTTACAGAGGAGCAAGTTATTTCTAGATTTTCTCTTTTTAAAACTTTCCTAATCTTCCATAACACATTACCTTTAATGACCACTGTGATTGGTTACTTGTAATGTAGTCCCAATATTATATAATTTTTAGAAAAACATAGGATTCAAACCCTTAGGTATATGACAACTGATTATCTATTTCATGCCTTTGTCCTAGGATGGTAACTCAACCGCTTCACTGGGCAGCCTGTTCCAGTGCGTGATAATCCTTTCAGTAAAGAAATTTTCCTGATATCCAATCTAAAACCTCTCCTGGTGTAACTTAAGCTCATTTTCTCATGATTGAGTTAATTTTCTTTTGTTCTATCATGTGTTACTTGGAAGAAGAGGCTGACTCCCATGTTGCTACAACCTTTCAGGTTGTTGTAGGGAGTGATAAGGTCTCCCCTAAGCCTCCTTTGCTCCAGGCTCCCTCAGCCATTTCTCATAAGACTTATGCTCCAGTTCCTTCACCAGCTTTGCTGTTCTTTTTATGCTCTTTTTTTGTCAACCTCTTCTTGGATGACATCACTTGCTGAGGGTACATCATCCTGAAAGTGTTTTCTTTTAAATCTGCTGGTATTTCCTCCCAACTTCCCTATAAGCTTCCTGACGGCCTACATAGTTGTATCTGCCAGCCAGTCATTCTGTTTTCTTATAGAAGTGGAACTTATAAATAATGCTTGTAAAAATGGTGGTTTATCTGCAGATAGTTCTTCTGCAGGCTTGCTATCATTGCTAATATTATTATTTTGCTACAAAAAGTTCCTTAAGCTGTGAGACTAAAGGCTGTTATTCACTGAAGACACTGAAACCTACAGTCCATCAATAGCTCTAGGGCAATTTTTCAAAAGAGGTAGTTGTCTGGAACATACTTTTTTCCTCTCTCTCTCTCTTCAAATTTTTTATTTTATTTTGGCAATTACATGAAACATTACTTCATACCTTATTATTCTCTTGCCATTCCTAATAAGCTGTGTTTTAATTTAAAACAGCAATTTACAATTCAATTAATATATAACAACACAATCCATTGTAATCACGATGCGATAAATTTGTGTTTTAAGTAATTTTTAATGCTCATAGCAGCTGGATCTGTGAAGTGTGGAAATAGCTACCATTTTTCACCATGTGCAATACTGCCTGTGCAAAGCACCATTTTTTAATTATATCACCACCAAAGCTCAGTGTAGGGAAAATGGAGCAACCATAATTGCAAAGGAAGAGAATCTTTACTTATATTATACAGTTAATACAGAAAATATAAAAGTAATGCCAATATATAATTAGCAAAACTGATATAAAGGTGAATTCCCTGATAAAATCACTATTGAAATAGATGTTTTGGATTTATATCTTTTAGAAAGTTAAGGGGATGTGATTAATTTACCTCAGCCAACAAAGAATCACAGGATTGCTACACCTGACCAGAAACTTATTCTCTAGAAATTGCAAATAATGCATTATTATTTTTTCTGATGGATGCTCTTTCCTTTTCTTTTGTGACAGTCATGTACTTTTTCAAATTTCTGCATTTCTAAACTATGTAGATAAAAAATTGCAAAATGGCTAGATCTTTGACAAGGTGATAGTTTCTTTGACTTCAATGAAACTACATTAATGTCATTGTAATTAAAATTTTCATTTGTCTGTAGTTTAGATGTTAGACATAAATCATCGTGTGTCACCTGGAAAAAGTATATAAACCCTCTTCAAAGTTCCACTCCAAAAGAGGAGGTTGACTCCTCCAACTGGAACTCCTCTTCTGGTCTTACCAAGGCTGTTTGGGCTTGCTGTGAACACAAGCTCTGGCTACTACAGAGATCTATCAGGGACAGAGACTTTTCACTCTTCTGTCAATGGTTTTACTCTTTAAATCTGGAGTAATTGTATTGTATTGAAAGAAATTGAAGTGGTGCAATTGTAAAATCATAAAAAGGTCTCACTACCTTTTTTCCTCTTCTATCTAGTACAGCATTAACATAGGGGTTTTCTGTAATCCTAATTTACTTCTAAAGGAACTTCAGTACAACAGCTTTCCTTTTATTTCCCATCCCAGCAGTGTGCCCTGTGTCATTTTGCTCCGGGTCTCATAGAAAGTATTCATCAGAATTAATAATGCTACTAATGAAACCTGCAATATATGCTTGAGGCTTACAGTTTTTGAAAATGGGAATCAAGTTGCTTTCACCAACCTGACATTTGATTTAAATTCTTTTTTCTTTTTTTTTTTTTTTTAAACTTAAAAGCCATAGAAAATGTTCCCAGAACTATGAAAGATCTTATATGCAAAAAAAATCCCAAAACAACAAAAAAACCAATTAAAAAAACAGATTAGAATATATCTCCATTTAAGTTACTGGATAACAAAGTCTTAATTAATGGAATGCTATGATCTTCACATTTCTGAAGGTTAATAGGAAAAGAAAATAGATAATATTAAAAACAAGTAAATATGTGCTATATCCTGTAGGCAGAAGAGACAATACTGAAAATTGTCAGATGGGGAAATGTATCTATGAGTTGGTTTTCCTTAAAATAAACATTTCTGAGTGGGGTATTTCCATACTGAACTAGTATAAATTTATATAAAATAAACATTCACATTCCCTTATGAGAAGCACCATTATAATACTTGTGGAAAAAATACAGTTTAAATGAAATGTTAGCCTTTTATTATTGGAATCCTCTATTGTATCATAAAAGCCCATTTGAGTTTAGAAATTGGATGTACTTGAAACTGAAACAGAATCAGGACCAAGACCCCAAAAATGTTAATTTCCTACTATTCTTTATTCAAATGAAAAGATATTGTCTCTGGCAATTGCGCCACAGACAAAAAAATGCTGGTTTTTTATGTTATTACTGGCTTTTCAATTCTTACATTTGTCATTGATATATGTGGCATGAAAGTAAAAAATGCATACGTAACATAAAGGCTGAGTAAATATACATTAAGGAGAACTAACCCATCAAGTGATTTTACTCTTATCTGCATTTGCAGGTTGGTTAGATCCATCAATGTGTGTACCGCCAAACTCTGTAATTCCATTATAGTGGTAGGAGGAAGAAGGTGGGATTCTTTGAGGTGACGCCATGCATTGTATAGTAAAATCCAGCAAAGTTTCATTTTCAAATATCTGGTGGAGAAGTGGCAAAGTATCTCCAGTAATTTTAAGGACATTTCCCAAATGTTTATTTAGATAAAAGATAGATAACAGTAAAACTATAAAACCTGCAGCCAGATAACTAGGTTTTATTAATGACCTGCCATATACCGTGGCCGGATAATTAAAGTTCTCCCTTCCTCCTAACCCCCTCCTCCCAGAGAAGGAGAGAGTGGACAAATTTATTTGATAGTTTGATAACCAGGGGACACTGGTTGAAAACTATTGATATAATCAGAGTCTATTCAATTTGCTCACGACAGACACTCCTATCTGCTAATTTCACCTGTGAATAGTTAATTATGCCCTGGATGCATATGGTCAAGCCATTAATAAAATTTGTCTGTCATAGGTTTCTGTATTTTCCTTTTTTGTCATCCTCATGAGCATTTTATCTATGGGAATCTTTCCCCTTTTTTTTCCTTTTTAACATTGCACAAGACAGATGTTAGTGTTATTGGTATTTCAGCAAGGCTACGTTATAGATGGCATGCAGCATGGATCAGGATTGCTCTTTTAGCCTGTGAAAGACTGGGCCTGTGTACATAATGAAGTTGCTGAAGCATGAATGATAATGGAGTTCTTAACCATTTCACATTTTCAAGCTCTGCTTGGGGAATTTGCTTCCAACTAAAAAGATGCAAGGGAAAATGTGTTGGGCTTTTTTTTTTTCCTCGTGAGGATTTTACATATATAGAATGCCTGGTTTTACTTTGTTTCCTTTAAATCTGGCTGCTGTCCTTTTTTTAAGGCATTTCTTTGGGTGAATGTAGATATCAAATCCCAGATTTTCTCCCTCCAGTCATCTGAATTTAATAAAGTGCATATTGCATGCCAAAGCAATTTGTTTTAATCTCTGAAAGGCCTCTCAGGACTCAGAAAACTTCTAAACTTCACATCAAATTTGCTTAATTCTGCCATTTCATTCAATTGAGACAATTTTCTCTCACTCTAACTTATTAAGAGATTGCTTAGTTCATCAAAAATAATTTTACTCATAATACCACAGGTGAGAACATGCTGCTTTCCTTAACGTCTCTGAAGCCATGCCTTAAAAAATTTAACAGAGGATCCCCCAAATTCAGTACGGGTTGGTACATGGCCTCCAAATGTATTGATGAGTCTTGAAACCTTAAGACCAGCTTTACTTCTAAGATCTTTCAGGTCCAGTCCTCTGTAAAATGACTGGGATTATCATGGTGTGGTTTTCTTAACAATTCTTTCTGTCCGCTAGGCCGTATCAATCCTTCTCTTCCAAAGACCTGAGTTAGCTTCATGCATCTTGCTCTATGAAGCCATTCTTTAGGTCAGAAAAAAAAAAAACCCACCAAACCTGGAGATTCTTGCTACCAAGTTTTCCCTAGATATACTTTTCATTCCTTCTTTTAAGGTTTCAAAGAACTCTCTTTGCTTGTTGGAAGCTAAATGACAAGGAGAGGATTGGATGTTTTGCTCCTCTCATTGCTCAGTCTCATTGGATGACAGTGCTAGGTGGTCTTTGTAGGTTGCTTTGCTGTTCTCATCACAAGATGATTATCAGTGCAAGTGAGCAAAGGAGATCTGGAGAACAGAGAGTAAAAAGTTTGGCAAAAGTAGCCAAATTCTGACAAGAAAATTTTGAGAGTCGAAAAAATGGAAACAACTTGGATAAAAAAACAAATGAAAGAAAATGTAGATAATATTAAAAGCTTCCCATTTCTTGAGTGGAAGTCTGAGTTTCTTTCCTTTCATGAAGCAATTATTGATCTCAAATTGGTCATAAACATAAAAATTGACATTTTAGTGATTTTAAGTTTTTTGTTTGAATTTTTCAGAGCTCGAACAGAATTTATAGAGAGTGACACAATGAATTGTCATCCTGAATACTTTACCAGAGTCCATTCAAGATATCTGAGAAGACCTGATCTCCTTGGATAAAACTGTGTTGTGTGATCCCACTTTTAGAAATAGTCTGGTACAGAAGGAGAAAAGGACAAGTCAACAATTATATATTGAGCACCACAATATATGAAAGGTATTAAGCTCTTAGAGAGCATCTGAAGGGAGGGCTATGAGGATGGTGACAGGTCTTGAGGGGCAGCCATATGAGGAGCATCTGAGGCCACTTGGTCTGTTCAGCCTGGAGGAAACTGAGGGGAGACCTCATCACAATTTACAACTTGCTTGTGAGGGGAAGAAGAGGGGCAGGCACTGATCTCTTCTCTGTAGTGACCAGTGAAAGGACCCAAGGGAATGGCCTGAAGTTGTGTCAGGAAAGGTTTAGATTGGACATTCGAAAAAGCTTTTTCACCTAGAGGGTGGCAGGATATTGGAACAGGCTCCCCAGGGCAGTGGTCACAACACCAAGCCTGACAGAGTTCAAGAACTGTTTGGACAATAATCTCGAGCACATGGTGTGACTCCTGGGAATGGTCCTGTGTACTGTGCAGGACCAGGAGTTGGACTGCAATGATAGTTCCAGCTCAGTATATTCCACAGTTCTATTCTATGGTTCTTAGTAATTGCCCTCCACCATCCCCCTAATTTCTGTGAAACTGCCTTGGTTCCTCCAGCTGTTGCTGTTGTTGTTTTGGGGATTTCTTCTCAACTTCTGTTTTGTTTTGGTTTGGTTTGGTTTTTTTTGGTTGTTGTTGTTGTTTGTTTGTTGCTTTTGTTTGTTTGTGGTTTTTTGGTTTGGTTTGGTTTGGTTTTTTTTAGTGTCATGGAATTGGCAAGAGAAATCCAAAGTAATGAATAAGCTTGCTTAGAAATAATGACTTTGCCTTAAAAAAGTAAGGGGCTGGATGAAAGAAAAATCTGCAGTTTATCTACACTCTAGTTTTGGAAATTTTAGGGTGAACTGAGAGCAGATTTAGTTCATTTCCCCGCATGATGAAGTATAGAAATACAGTTTAAAATAGTTAAGGCGAGATTCTCACAGTGCCCCAGCCTGGACTACTGTGCTTTTGCTTTGGGTTGAGGCCTCAAAGACTCCTGGGCCAACTTCTCCTCTGATTTGTTCATACTTTCACAAGCAGGGTAGACATAATGACAGCAAGTTATGCAGAAATTCAACCTAAAGGTCAGAAAAAGAACACTGAAGTGCCCAGCTTTCTGTGCCTTCTGGGAATTGCTGTTCCATTTGTTTTCAAATTCAAATCCCTCTAATGCACACACCTTGATTATGCTGATTTGGAGCCAAACATTACGTAAGTACTGGGACAACTGTTCTGTCAAGTAACATCATGCTCAGGGGACTTCAGTATTTCCTTATGGCCTCCAAAGTAGATCTTACAGACTTTTGATACTGATCATTTCAGACTCCTGGCCCAAGCTTAGACTAATAGGCTTTTTTTTCTTTCTAAATTCTTTCCTCAAGTTGCTACTGCCTGCTTCCTGTTTGTGTACTGTAGATGGAGGTCCTAATAGGACACCTTCTGGGAGAAATAACCTGTTCCAGAAAGCATTTCTAGTTCAGAATGGTCTTATTTTTCTTGGAAGAAATATGGAGTTCACTCCTCAATCTACTTACCATGACATCACCAAAATGCAGGGAAGGGATAGGGGATCCTCTAAAGTCACCTGGAGTCACAAGGATGAACCTCTGCTACCTGTTGTCCCAGTCATTCTCCTTTGAGTAATAAGATATCTTTATATATGTATATATTTACATCTTTACCTTGTTGATACCATTAAGCTGTACATTGACATGTAATTTTTCAATATTTTGTAGCCAGTGGAAACTGGATTTAATTACATTAATTTATTTCAAAAACATCTTCCCTACCTCAAATTGTGCAGTTGCAAAGAGGGTCCCCTGCAAACACTGGCAATGCTCAGACTTCTCAAGAAAAGGTTTTGAATATTCTTTTACAGAAAGTCATAAGTATGAAGGTAATACCCACACCCATAATATTACATGTGCAGGGAACCTTAGAGGCTTTCTGGCTTAATTGGACTGTTTCACTTCAGTAAGTTCATAGCGTGAGCAGGAAGTACACAGAGGACAATGCACACAAAACATTTAGAATGACAGCTTGAATGCTCAAGACTGAGAAGTCCATAGATGGATATAATGAATTCATCCAGCTCTGGAATGATCAGAAAAAAATAAGGCAGGAAGAATATGAACTTGTTTGCATTGTAAGGACTGTACTGTGCAAGACTTTCTTTTTATTCTTTGGCAAAGATAAAATTTACACCTTTATAATTAGACATAAATGACTATTTTGCTTGGTTTTTTTGGTAGGGGGAGTGGGCTGTTGTGAATTATTTCTGAATTCACAATTATATTTATTCATTATGTTATGAATATGTATTAGTGAGAAAAAGATTTTTTGTAAGATTTCTGGAAACAGCTGCTCAGTACTTAGCTTTTATCAAAAGGCAAATAGACCAGTAGGAACTGTTGGGACAGAAATAGAGAACAACATAGAATGTCATTATATGAAACACTGATGTGCACAGGGATAGTGTGTGCAGTTCTGGTCCTCTTCATCAGAAAAAAAAAAAAAAAGCGCATATTATAAAACTAGCAAATGTGCAGACAACAGTGACGGGAAGGGGACCTGAAGTAAGGAATGATTTCTCTACAAGAAGAGATTAAATAGCCTTGTTCTGCAAATTATTGGAAGCTGGATGAGATACTGTAGGGATATACTACCCCTTGCTTTTCTTTGATGTTTTCTCTCTAAGCATCCATTCATGACCACAGCAAGATGCACAAAGTGAAATGGGCCTTTGGTCTGAAACTGCAGATTTTCTTATGAGTAGAATGTCTCCTGACACAGCATTCCTCACCTGTGTGAGCGTTCATATAATGTAAGAGATCGGATTAAAATGTGGATACTATGAAAGGGGAATATTCAGTTATGGCAACTTAAAAATATTCCTGCAGATGTTGAGTATTTGGTAGCTGTTGAGGAAACTGTGAGCAATGACACTGGGTCTCCTTCCAGGATTAATTTTCATAATGCTGCCTAATTGCAACTCTCTGTGCACTCTGCTCTGTACAGAAAAGTCATAAAGCAAACTGCCAACACTATTTACAATATACTATTGCCAGAACTATTTACTATGTACTATTACCAGAACTATTTACAATATACTGTGACTAGTAACCTCAGTTCCTAATATGGAGCTCTTTCCCCCACCCCCTCTGCTAGCTGGGTAGACGACAGAAACTGGAATTACTAGATGGCACTCCTCTGGAGAGCAGAGCTGCCATGAGTCAGCTGTGGAGAAGGCAGATGCTGTCTGTTAGAGGCCTCCAGCAATATAGAAGCATTATCAGACCACAAGACAATGTGGTCTTTTGTGAGCCATATGAGCTCCCATGCACTCCTGAAACACTAACGTTTTTCACAGGAAAATGCTGAATGACACTTGTGCCAGCAAATGCCAGCAGTGAACTTGACTGACTGCCAGATACCACGACAGAGAAGAGTCAGACTACAGGGCTGCGAGCCATGAGTGGTCCTGGAGTTGAAAGGAACAGAGTAGAAGTGATCAAATACACAGCAGATAACACCAGCACTGGCTGAGTAGTTTTAATGTGGGAAAGTCAGAGGTATCAGGCCATAAAGATGTTGTACTTCAGGGGACAAAGAAGAGAAATTGAATTGGCGTAACCAAAACTGTCTAGGCCATGTAGAGCTGACTCTCAGAGTATGGCACCTCAGCCTGCCCATCCCATCTCTGTCTGGTTCTGTTAGCTGGTTCATGAAGCCAGCCTACTGCCTATGGGGGCAGGTCCGTGTTTGGAGAGACAGTGCATCCCTGCACTGCACCCTGCGAGATCCTCTCCCTTCAGGCAGACAGACCTTTCCTGCCAGGAGGCTGCCAGCTTTCTAGGTGAGTCCTCCCTCTGGCTGAGATCAAGTGACATGAAAAAGTCACAGAAGGTCATTTTCAGAGCCATTTTTGTGGGAGATTTTCCCTCAGGATGAGTAAAAATGAAGGATGGAGTGTCAGTGAGTATCTTCCTGGGCATGGCACAGGGCATGTGGGCAAAACAGGCTGTGAGGCAGAGCTGTGGGCACTGAGCACAGCAGCAAGAAAGCACAAACATGCTCAAAATGAATGTCCTTAAATACGTGCTAACATCCCCATTCCTGCACAGTTTTCCCCCTATCCTCACAGACCTGTGGCCTCTTTCTCCCTTCAGGATGGTTATATGGTCTGTCTGCACTCCTGAGATCACTGCAGAGCCATGGCAGGAAGCCACACTTTCACATCCTTCCTCTGTCTCGAGAGGGGTAGGAAAAGACAGAAAGATCTGGCATGGTATCAAAGTGGTTTGTTCTTAGCAGGGCTGTGTTTCCCACGAAGAATGTGTCAATAAATTTTATATGTAAAAATGTTCTTTCTCATATTCAGAATAAAAATCTGGGATGAAAAAAATTGAGTATTTGTTTATAGTAAAAGATTGAGGAATCGCTCTTTAGGAAATAAAAATTTAAAAAAGAGCACAAAATCAAAACAAACCAAACCCCACCTCTTCCACACAAAGCATATGAAGGCTGCCTATAAGCAAGTCAAATCATAAAATAAAACTTTCTTGTACCTTTGCATGCACAGGTACAGTTATCATTGATTTTTACGAGGTGCAATTAATAAAACAAGTGATATTTCTGTTGAACAAGGAACTGCTTGCAAACCATGTAGACAGCCATGTTATATTTTGAACTAAAGCAAACCCCAACAATTAGATTGTAGATATAATTGTCCTTGGAAGAGCCAAAGAGGGATTTTTTCCTATGAGCTGTTGTGAGGAGATTGGGATCTTCCCTTTCTCTACAAGATGCATTAACCTCTGCTGCAACTCGTTGTGCAGGTACAATTCTTCTTTTGATCCATTAGCAGAATATGCAGCAAGTAGGTCTATCTCACTGCCAGGCTTGGTCGCATTAATCCTGGCACTTGTCATTAGGCATTTACATGCAATGTTATCCATTCTCTGCGTGTTTTGCTAGACAACAGAGGGTCAGAATACATATTTATCACTAAGGATAAGCAAATTCTTCCTCTGTTGAGCACTTCTGCAGTTGAACTGAATCTCATGAGCCACATGCCTGGTTTGATAGCAATGTGGGTAGACACTGTAAATATTTTTTTTAAGAAATAACACTGGTTTCTTGAGACAAATTATGCTTCTGTTAATATTTGTAATATTGTTTTAAAGTTTCTGTTAGCAGTAAGGAAAAGTGATGGTCAAAAGTTTTGGATTTACAGGCATAGCTCGTCAGTCACAAAAGATGCCTGCCTAGAGCAATCCTGCTACCTATGGCAGCAGTGGGATGAAATTTTTACACTTGTTTTCCTTCTTTTTGTTATTTCTGTAATCAAATAATTATGTAGTATTTTCAGTTTTCCACAACAAAGGAAAATTTTTCCATTACTTCTGAATAATATAATTACATTTTAAGGCAGCTTAATATTTCTTTTAGCTCAAATAAAAACAATATAACAAGAGGAATTGTTGCAAAGGAACAGTATTAATCTCATGATTTTTGAAAGCATATTTTATGTATAAGCATCACAGATACAGAAACGAGTAAAATACAGGTACAACACCTCAGTGTATCACTTTGCACTGTCTTTTGCCTATTTAAAAGAAGAACATCTTTGGAAGTGTTTACAGCTCAAATCCTTCCCTTTGTAAGAACAGCTACTAGTCAATCAGTTATTAGAATTCAGAGGAGGAAAAGCAAAGAACCTTTGTAGAAATGTTAGACATTACCAAATAGCTGGAGACCCAACTATGTTCTGTGCATGTGATATTTAATCAGAAGCTTTAATTTTTGGTAGTTTAGTGTGTCTTAAAAAACAAAACCAAAACCCAAAAACAAACAAACAAGCAAAACCCCCAAAACCCAACAAACCAAAGAAGTTCTGAACTTGCAAATGGAATCTTTTTGCTTACTTTGGTATCTAATTTGCTTTATGTTGTTACTACACCTCCATCGACCAACCACTGACCTTTAGCCTCATCATTACACCTCCCTTTGAAAATAACTGCACAACAGTGTCTTTACCTCCATTCTCAGCACTTTCATTACAGTTTCAGTTCTTATTAAACTTATTAAAATAGTGTCAGTTATTGCTCTCAAGGCAGTGCCTTGCAATTCTACTTGAAAATCATGCAGACTTGCTGATTTAATGATTAAGTTCAGTAGATACTCTTTTTTAATGTTGTTCTAGATAATGTTAAAAATAAAGACATGAACTCAAAAATTTGATCAGTATTTCTCTTCTGCCTTTAAAATAAAGCCCCTGAGTGTTACACTTCTGACTTTTAATCAGCTTTTCCAAATTCCGTTACTTAATAGAAATAGATTTGCAACAGTTACTAGGATTTTTTTGTCACTGCTGGATAGTTAAAATTCCAGCCTGAAAACAAATTGCAATAAAATCTTAATTGATACATTCTTAGTATATCTGTATTCCTTGGCAATTAAGTTCCTTAGTATAAACCCTACATCATTAATTAATTAGCTCTTTTTAAACTAATTATTTATTTTTTTCCTTGTATTTTATTACTGATTTTTTTCATTTAAAACAACAGAACTATTTCATTACTGATTATTATGGATTTTTGATTGCATTTCGGACTTAATGGTATCAATTTTCTTTAATACTCTCTTGCTGGAATACTTGATTCCAAGCCTTTCTGTTCAAAATTAATTCTAGCATTAGGATTCTAGCCTTTTCCACTAGTTGCCTAATTAAAGTCCCAGGTGATTTAGACATGTGCTTAATGCTTAATCTGAGTTACATAATCTGACATATAAGTGAATTTGAGTGTGTATGTGCTTTATAGACAAGAAGAGGGGCTGCTAAACTAGGCCAGGCTGAGAAATAGGAATTAGTCTGGTGAATTCTCTGGTGGATGATGAGTACCTTCTGTGGCAAGATGGCATTTCAAGATCTGTGAGATTTTTGCTGTGTGGCATTTGATAAATCATAAACTTTTTATTTCTTGTTATTTCCATCTCAAAAATGTATGATGAAAAAGGCCTGAACCTTTTTGGATTCCCTTTTGTGTGCTTGAAAAGTAGTTATGCTTTGTTTTACTCTTGGTAAAAGAAAAATATTCTTTTATATATTGCCTTCCCTATTACACTTTATTGACAGAAAATCTATCAAGTTTAAAAATAAGACACAGACATGATGTTACAAAAACATCCCTAGCAGTGACTTAAACTGCAAAATTCTAAATTACACTTCGCTCAGTTGACAGGCTAAGATTTATAAGAAAGATAATTTATTAGAACAGTGGGTCAAGATTAGTTGGTCTCTATTACTTCTACAAACCTTGCCCTGACTGTGTTGTTAGGCTGTTAGGGTTAAAGAAAATTATCATATGGGTTTAAATAGTATTTTTGGTTGTCAAGGAACATTAAATACTTACTAAACTATCAATTTTATTTCATTACATATAAAAAAATAAGAACATTTTTTGAGCTGACCATGGGAGTAAACGGGTCTTGGTCATGATGTAGAAAGAGAAACTACTCAATTTTTAAATGAATATTGCAAATACTGGGCAGATGCTGAGGTTTGTTGACCCAATTGCCACATAGTGTAAATGGATGAACATTTTAAATGTCAGCATTCTGCACAGGCTCAAAAAGGTTTCAGACAAAGTCGTGGAGGAAAAATCTCACAGGGGCTAATAAATTAAAAAAAAATTATCACCTCTAGCTCATGTAGCTACTGAGCTGCAAATTTTAAGATAATGAGGAAATACTTAGCAGAAGCACACATCATTAAATTAGATAGGCAACCACCATCAGGATGCCAGGATTATGTGACTCCATAGTTACAGAGCTCATGCAGACACTCCTGCTGGGTTACTCACTGCTTTGAACGAGGCTCACTCCCTGTTTCACTCACCAGCACTGATTCCATCATCATCTGTGCTGTTCTCTTTGTTCCTGGGATCCTTTCTGGAGTGAGGCACTGATACTCTCACAGTACCACCGGCAGCTGGCAGGAAAAAGATTGCCCAAACCCAGAAACAATCTGGGTAAGGCAGCTCCAGGATTTTTGTGGAGGAAGGGATTTCTGGTGGGAGGAAATTAGGAGTGAGGAGAAAGGAATGGAGGTGTTGACTTTTGGAGATGTATGGCTTAGGCCCACAGTCCTGCTCTGGGAGTGGAATGAGACTCTGTTTAGGGGCAACTTACATATGTCTTTTGTGACTAATATTTTTTTCTGTGGACGCACATTGCCTGCCCAGATAACGTGCAGGGAAAGAAGAGTCTGTCATTACTTATACAAAGTGGGTGCAGGAAAAGCAGAGAAAAGCATATGTAAACCAGATTTTTTTTTTTTACTTTTGAGATGCAAGTGGCTGCTGAAATTCTGCCCTGATGGCCCTTGCTGACCTCATGCGTTTGTTTGACATCTTTCCTTCCTGATTCAGAGTCGATGATGGTGCCAGATGGGGCACACAGAAACCAGAAGGCTGCAGCTTCTGGCCTCCTCAAGTCTCTGACAGGAGTACTCTGTGTCCCAGAGGCCAATGGTTCTGCCTTCCAGACACGTACCTTCACTGAGTGATGCACCACGATGGAGAAAGAAGCAGGCTACTGGTTGGGTGAAAAGTGTGAGAATATGTAAAGCATGGCCACAGCAGCAAACTCAGGGTTGGCAGATGCAGCTGTAACGGGCAGGGTATTGACAGCAGGAGCATTAAATAAATAATTCTACAGTCTTTGTTTAACTAGAACTCATCTGCATGCCATTGACATGTGAAATTTGGAAGAAGTATGAAAGAAAGCTGTAATTGTAATTTATATGAAAAGTTCAGAAAATTATTGAGCAATTTTATGAGTAAAATTCCTCCAAGAAAAATAGATATGACAAGCTTTTAAATGAACTTCTCTAAAGGTCTAAGCTGAATATGACAAAGTCTTGCACAAATAACAAGTGTTGCTGAAAACTTTTACTTTACTCATTTCCTAGAATGAAAATAAAGACTCCAAACCAATTATAACCCAAACCCATGAAAAGTTGAAGGTGAGAGTACAGTTAACATAATAAAAGGATATAAAAATGAAAACAAGCATTACAAAGTTACAATACTTAATTGCCACTATTATATATGAAATAAATTCAGATGTGTGAAGGCAGAGTAAAGTACACAAATGCACAAATCTTTGCTGGACTCTAAATTACAATATCATGACTGAACTGAGATTAGTCTTAAATGTTACGATGGATATCATTAGAGTCTAGGCACTTTCCCAAATTCTTTTTCAAAGCACTAAAAACCCAGAAGGAAACTGTATACTATCAAACATGGGACTCTGGGTTTTGCATAATGCCTTCTCAAGTATCAGGAACACCTCCTCTATGCTAGTTTAAATAAAATCAAGTACAGGGTGCAGCTGTTTCCTCTGAGCTTGCTCTGATGGTGGACCTGATATTTCTGTGTTAAAAAAAGAAAAAGTTGTTTGTAAAACTTTGCAAATAAGAATATTAAAAAATAAAAATGTCTGATCCCTCTTTAAGGAGAAATGTAGACCAAACACAACTGAAAAAAAAAAAAAAAAGTCCTAAAGCGTAGCCTCAGCAGGCCTCCTTCACGTATGTTGCAATTCTCCCCCCACTTGCCATTTCTCCACAGTGGTGTCTCATCTCGTGCTGAGATTATGAAAAGTGATCACATGAAGAAAAAGAAAGTGTAAACATAGCAAAATAGTGATGATGTTAGTGTATGGCAAGCACTTACAAATAAAAGTTTAAGAAACAAATAAAACCATATACTGAAGCTGATTCAGTCTTATACAACTAGCTGAAAGAAAATTTTAACTGTAAAGAAATATTATTAGTCATATTTATAATACAAGATAATAGTACTTTTGTGCTCTTCCTTTGGAACTGTATTGTATTTGTATTCTTCAGTCACAGATAAATGTACTCCATTTTACAGGTGAAATAAGGTTTCATATAATAGATACATTATAATCATGATAAAACATAGAATAAGGCCATAGAATCATGCAATAATGTAGGTCAGAAAGGATGTCTGGTGGCATCTGGCCCACACTGCTGCTCAAAGCAGGGCTGACTTTGAAGTGACTTTGAAGCTCTCTTTGACCATGCTGTATATGGCCTTTTCTGGTTGAGTTTGGAACATTCTCCAAAAAAGAACATCCCATGGCCTCCCTGGGCAACCCCTTTTTATGTTTGTTCACCTCACTGAGAAATAGTTTTCCCAATATCAAAATGGAATTTTCCTCCCCTCAAAACGGTTACCATCATTCTTTTGCTGACCAATTCTGGCTCTGTCTTCTCTGTAATGTCCCACTAAGTAGCTGAAGTCAGCAATAGTTCCCCTCTTAGCCCTCTCTTCTTAAGAGATCCCTTGATACCTTATATGTGTGAAGAGAGAATGGTTGTTTCCAACTTCTTTCAAGTGCGCATTTCTAAAGTCACATTTTGCAAGCCTTCCTCCTTTAACTACCAGGTGACACAGACCGTTCTACTGAACTTGTGAGTCCCTAAAAGTGTGTAGAGCTAAGTAAATTCCCTTTAGCCCCATATTGGTATTCTAATGATGGTGCACTCAGTAGCATGCTAAACTTTGATGGCTGTACCTCATTTTGTGTTCAATAAAAGATAACATGAGAGATCATTAGAGTAACTATGTCAGATTAAATGTATTTTCTTGTACAAAAGTCAAGTCCCTTCAGGAATCATTGCAATTTACTTTGTCTCATGGAGAACAATATTTTCCCGCTAGACCTCAACACAAAGGGCCATTACAAAATGTAATTCATATTTCATATGTTCAGAAACGTTCAGCACAAATTACAAATGGAGACTTTAGTGAAGTATTTATGTTCTGTTACCAACAAGATATGTATAAGTAATATGTGTCCCAGGGCTCCAGCCTACACCGCTAACATTTATTTGTTACAGACTGCACTTATACTTTGCAGTTAAACATAAGGTAAGTCATGTTGCTTCTTAGAAAACATAGAAAAGTGCAGCGGACAAAAACATTATTGTTTCTGAGATTTTCCAACAGCTGCAAAATGAAGAAGGTGCTGCACATCACTTAACTGGATGATACAGTGATATTCCACCCAAACTTAAAAGGACTCTTTGGTCAACTTCACCTCTTTCCCCCTGAAAAACCTGAGGCTGAGTAAGTGCATTTAGGGACTAAAATGAAGCCCTTGGAGAGAACTCTGTAGTGTCCAGAACATGCAAATACAATATTTTTAGTGCTAAAAGGTCACGGAGCTTTTGGTCTTCTAAACCGAAAACAGAAGTCAATAAAAAAATCCCTGTTGCAAATGGTTTAAACACTGTTGCATATATGGATGAATGTACCCTGTTAAACTTGTTAGAGGGGCCCAGAGTGCTATCTTCTCATAAAACAGTAGTTTGTTTGGGTTTTTTTTAAAGTTTCTATCTTATGAAAATTTGTACATCCAGAAGTAATATTCTGCAAGACAGAATCATTCGACAGATTTTTTTTGCTAGGATTATTCTGCTGTTCTTTTTATAGTGCTTTCTTAAAATCACAGTTTATATAGTGTTAGTAACTGGACAGTTTAGAACTCCATTTATATTTGAGTTTTGCAGTTCTTGAATTTCAATTTCAAACAAATTGTAAGCACTGAAAATTATAGCAAGACCAAGTCAGGAAAAGCAGAGTATCTGACAATTATAATCTCATATTTTCATTGCTAAGCAATTATAAATTCAAGAAAGTAGACATCTTATCCTGCAATATTAATTTTGACTCACACTCACTGGCTATTACTGTCACAGCATTTTTCCTTCATTCAGGTGAGTCACCTATCAGGGACCACATTAATGTTTCTCTTCCAAGGGTATGATAGTCAGTAGTGCAGCCAAGCAGCAAGGTGCTTCAGTCTCTAATTCTTTAATCTAATTTCTAACTTTACCCTCAGATTGCTCAAGAGAGAGACAATCCCTCCCTATTTACTCTCCCACTCTGTTCCTTCCTCCTCCAAGGCAGCAGTAGTGTCTGTGTACACGTGCATGTGAAATTACACATGGGTATGAGTGTGCATGCACCATTTTGGAAATAATTCTCAGAGAGGTACAGTACATCAACACCATTTGTGACTGATAATTTGTGTTTTGTCAGAGGACAAGGCCAAAATAATATCATTCTTTTTATCTGAGTATGCTGACAACTCTAGCACTCCCTTGTGATACACATGCCAATAATGGTAATGACTTGCTAATCTCCTATGAATCTTTCAGGAAAGAAAACAACTAATAAGGCTGTTTGGTATAAATGAATAGGAGAAGAGCAAGTTGCATTAGAAATGGAAGTACCACTAAGAATCATATTATTATCTTCACTAACTGTCAATATTTTTGAAAGGATGTATGGAAACTGAAGAAAACAATCAAATACAAGGGCAAGAACAAATACTGTAAAAGATGAACTTAGGACTGCTCAATTAATTTATCTAAAGGAAGACTGAAACATTATATGAAGGCATTATGATAAAAGGGAGAAAATATCCAGTAGCTGAGGATTTTTAAAACTCTAATGTATAATCATGTATTAAAAATGCAAATAAAAAATATGCAAATTCAAATCACTATGGGAAGCAATAGGTTCTCCACCTTCACATCCAAAATTTACAGATTACTTAAAGATGTTCTGTTGTTAAACAGGAAATCCTGGAACAGACTTCAGTGGATCAAATTTCAGCACCTTATGTTGTAGGTGAAGGGGGAACAATATGATCATCACATAGTCCCCCATAATCTTACAATATCTAAGACTGATACAGTTGAGAAAGCTGAAGAGGACCTCAGTTGTTTGTATGCAATGGAAGTGGGAATCTTTTAAAAAACATTACTGGTTACATTTGTAAATTAAACATGTGCTTACATTTTAATAAGATTTTCTTACTGAAGCACAGTATCCACTCGCCTCTGCTGTAGTGTTAATCCTGATGCAACATAACAGTGGTGATTTCTGTCAGAAACAAGAACATGATACAGATGAGAGATGAAACAGAGGATTCAACAGCTTTGCAGAAGACAACAAAAATGTAGAAATTGCTAAATAAACAGTCATAAGTACGGTATGATACAGATATTCCACGTTACATAGAAGAAAACAATTTCTTCCACCAAAGCGTCACTGCTGAAAAAGGAGATGATACCACTTAAGGCTTCATTTTTGGTTAGTGATAAAGAAAGCAGAAAGAAAACTTAGTTTAGTGATTACAAGTCAATTCAGCTTTAGCTAAATGTAAGTCTAAATATAAACAGACCTGTAGCTAAGTAAGAGGGTAAACCTGAATAAACGGGGGAACTGGATAGTGAATTCAGGTAGAATGAAGTCTCAGGGCCTTTAACACCAAATCCAAGGTGCTGATGTTATTAAAATTTGTCTCAAACCAATTGGGAAAAAATTATGGGAAAGGACTTCAGAGCTAACTGGATGAATAGTCATTTCAAGAGAGATGTCAGCAATAAGCAGAGACTCAACATGAAGTAGACCTTGCAGAGAGCAGAAAGACAAATGACAAAGAACCAAAGAAGAAGTAAATCCACTAGACCTTCTTCCTCTAGATGGAAGGAATTTTCAGTTTAGCCTCAAAACTAAGTAAATACTTTGATTCAGTTTCAAATAACAGGATGTTTTATTGAGAGCAAAAGGATGGAAAAAGTTAATAACATTATTGAAACATAAATAGCTTCAACTGAGACAGGAATAACACTTGAGAAATGTTATTGCATTCAAGCTGGGGGAAATCAAATAATCTCAAAGAACTAGCAAAGAAATCTCCAGTTAAAACATTGCAAGAAAGATTTTTCAATAGTCCCGCAATCAGATGAGAAGAACAATACTGGGGTATGAACTAGTGTTGTAAATGACTGAGAATGTGATTAAAATTGTTGCAGGCCTTGGAACCTCATCTCAAGTGTATATGATACTTTTGAAAGAACAGATGAAAAAATTTCAAAAACAAGGAGAAAATTAGACACAGTGAGACCAGAACAAATCAAAACAAAGTCTCATGGGACTGGCAGAGGGAGTACATTTTGTCAGTTTGATTTACATCAGTGGGCCTGAGGAAGTGCCACTAGGGAAACCTCATGCAAAATTGAGAAAATGGGATTTATTGGAGAAAGTGTAAGGAAAGTAGGAAGTGAGGAAAACAGGTGAGCAAAGTTTGGAACAGGTAGTGCTGAAAGGAGCAGGTTGAAGTATAAGGTTGAAACGTTACTAGTTGGGCTCATGAACTTTCAAGTCAACCTTTGATAATATTTTCTTGATTGAACATCAAAATTGTGTTGGAGGTATTTTGAGTTTACTGGTGCAAAGTCAAAAGCTCCATCAATACTGAAGACTTCTGGACTACTATGGAATAGGCAGTGGAGATAGAGAAGGGCTATTGACATTGCATTTTGGTATTGCAAGGCTTTAGAGTGGAGGTGATCCTTCTCACCTGTGTCCAGAAGCAATGAACTGTAAATGGATCAGATGCACAGAGAGGCTAAGAAGACTAGAAAAACAGAGAACCCATCTTTATGGAAAGGACACTGCAGAAGGCTTGTTTATCTAAGTAGATTGAAGTATGGCAGAGGCTATGATTGCAATCTATTAATATATCAAGTGTGTAAACACAGTGAAGGGAAATAACTTTTTTAATTAAAAGGCAATGTTGGCATAAGAAGAAATAGACATAAAAATATTATAGATGCATTTAGATCTGAAATTATGAGGTTTCTAAGCATTATCCTGTTTCATCCAGAGAAGTCATTGAAGTTAAAAAGACCTAACTTTGAAGGTAACCCAAATATATTTATTAAATCAATTCTAGGATACCATTGTCTGTGGTATCAAGGACCAGGATGCAAGGAAGATCCTAGTCCTGTGTTTCAGTGAACCTTATTTAAGGTCTTCATTAGTAAAGGAATAGACTTATGTCTACAGAACAGCATTTATATGCACCTTTCTCTGTGTTTCTAGGAGTATAAGCATCTGCAATTATTGAGGGGGAAAAGTAGATTTTTTTTTTTTTTCTCAGCTAAGAATAAGTATAAAAGGAGTGCATTTATTACCAGAGGCATGTAGTCCCTGCCATACTTTCTGCCACTGCAGCTTATGAATGTATTTCTTTAGTTTTGGAGTTATTTGTAGTAGAAGAAATTTGTTCCATATGAAGAAAGTTAAGACCGCACTGGAGAGCACAAGTGTGGTGTCAGATGGAGACATTTAGTATAGGCATACATTGAGTAGAAAGTAGGAGCTCTGGGGCCAGCTCTAGGTGATGCTGCTGCTTCTGTATTCAGTAGAGCCAGACTTGTGACACACATAGTGCTGCAGCCTCTGAAAAAGCATCAGAGAAAACTACAGACTCAGGATTATTTTTAGGAGTCTGTATTTGCCTTTCACACAGTGAAGATATTGTGAGAAGTTGTGAGGACTATGAAGTTAATATCAGCTGTGAAGGAACACGGAGGTGGGTAACCAGTGCACCCTCTGGGATCCAAAGAATAATGGAACAAGAAACGTTAGAGGTAGATTGTTATCTGAGCGGCCCTAATTACAGGGAAGAATTTAGAAAGGTCCTTAAAGAAAGACTGAAGAAAGTTCTGAGGAGATTTCAAAATTTACGGGGGAGACTGTATAAATTCAGAATGAGAGCATGATAGCTCAACAGAATATCTTACCACCTAGAGAGTTTCTAAAGGGCTATTTTAAACCTCTTTTGAAAAATTAATTTCAAATGTACGAGTTTTAATCACTCCAAGGTCTGTCTTAACTCCAATACCACTGGTGCAGACTAACAGAGAATGCAGCACATATCATTGCCTCCAGAGATATGGTCTCTACATGCACCTCCTGTGCTGGAGATCCAGCAAGGCTCATCTGCTACACAGGGAAAAAACTTCTGTTAGTACTTTGGTTTCCTCTTTGGCACAGCAGTTGGGATGGTGTTGTAACCTTAGCAGTTTTGTGTGAAGAATTCATCCAAAATTCAGAATTGGCTTTAGATTAACTAGAGCAATCGTATGCTGCATCACAGAAGAAACACCATATCTTTAATCCTTACCTGACTACAATGTTATGTAGCAAGAGCAAGAAACTGGGAGTCTAGGGAAAAAATTGCATTGACCCTTTTCTTTCTTAATTTGGCTTTATGCATGTCTGTTGAAATGAATATACCCACATATAAACACATACAAATTGAGTGTTCTTGTCCACCAGCTTAAATACAATCATATCTTTACAATGGTTTGTTTGGAGTCTCATATACTATGATTCTTCCTTTCTCACACTGGGGGGATTTAGGATTGGAAATTAGATTCTTTTTTCAATAGTTAAATTGATAACCAGAGATGGAGTGGAATTTGTTTGTCAGTTACACAATACTGAGAGGCAGTTTCTTTCCAAAAGAGATAACACAGTTCTTAGATATGTAATAGCTGTCAGAGGGAGAGGATGAATTTGGTAATGTCAAAAGAAACTTGCTTGGTTAATTGAAAGGTATTGTGGAAGGACAAAATAAGTGGAAGAAAGAAAGTTTTGGCAGGGTAAATAACTGAGATTCTATTGTTCATGTTCAAGTTATTTTCCTTTTCATATATCCCCTTCCTGAAGACATAGTTAAATCAAATCTAATTAATCATAGAATCATAGAATCAACTGGGTTGAAAAAAACCTCTGAGATCATCAAATCTGATCCTTGATCCAACACTGCTGTGGTTACTAGACTATGGCACTAAGTGCCACATCCAGTCTCTTCTTAAATACCTTCAGGGATGGTGACTCCACCACCTCCCTGGGCAACACATTCCAATGCCTGATTACTTTCTTCCTAATCTCCAACTTAAACCTCCCCTGGCAGAGCTTAAGACCATGCCCTCTTGTCCTACTGCTGGTTGCCTGCGAGAAGAGACCAATCCCCACCTGGCTACAACCTCCTCTCAGGTAGTTGTAGAGAGTGATGAGGTCACCCCTGAGCCTCCTCTTCCCCAGGCTAAACAACCCCAGCTCCATCAGCATCTCCTCATAGGACTTGTGTTCAAGTCCCTTCACCAGCCTGGTTGCTCTTCTCTGGACCTGCTCCAGCACCTCAATATCCTTCCTGAACTGAGGGGCCCAGAACTGAACACAATACTCAAGGTGTGGCCTCACCAGCGCTGAGTACAGGGGAAGAATCACTTCCCTGCTCCTGCTGGCCACACTGTTCTTGATGCAGGCCAGGATGCCATTGGCTTTCTTGGCCACCTGGGCACACTGCTGGCTCTTGTTCATCCTCCTGTCAATCCAGACTCCCAGGTCCCTTTCTGCCTGGCTGCTCTCCAGCCACTCTGTGCCCAGCCTGTAGCGCTACAGGGGGTTGTTGTGGCCAAAGTGCAGGACCTGGCACTTGGCCTTGTTGAACCTCATCCCATTGGGATCAGACAATCTCACCAGCTTGTCCAGGTCCCTCTGCAGAGCCCTCCTGCCTTCCAGCAGATCAACACTCCCTTCCAACGTGGTGTCATCTGCAAATTTGCTAATGGTGGACTCAATCCCCTCATTCAGATCATCAATAAAGACATTCAATAGAACTGGGCCCAGCACTGATCCCTGGGGAACACCACTGGTGACCGGCTGCCAGCTGGATGCAGCCCCGTTCACCAGCACTCTCTGTGCCCGGCCCTCCAGCCAGTTCCTAACCTAGCAGAGAGTGCCCCTGTCCAAGCCATGAGCTGCCAGCTTTTCCAGGAGTATGCTGTGGGAGATGGTGTCAAAGACTTTCCTGAAATTCAGATAGACACATCCACAGCCTTCCCCTCATCCACCAGGTGGGTCACCTGATCATAAAGGGAGACCAGGTTGGTCAGACAGGACCTGCCCTTCCTAAACCCGTGCTGGTTGGTTCTAATCCCTTGTGCATCCTGTAGGTGTTGAGTGATTGCACTTAGAATGATTTGCTCCCATCTTGAAAAGAGTATGTGGAAGTAATTAGAACATGGGGAAATTTGTGATTTTCCTATTTGAAAACTCTTTTGGTGCTATTTCTTCACAAGTACCACGTTTTTAGTTTAATTTCTAGCTGAACTTTCTGGTTATATTGTTAATGTAGTCTAAGTGTGTCTTTGAAGACATTGGAATAGTCAGAACTTTCAGAGGCAAATGACTTAGTTTTAAAATACAGGATTAGAAAACTCATATATGGGAAAATATTCTGAAGAAGAAGAAGAACAGGAACTAGATCTCCTCTTATATCAAACAAGGGCTATTGATTCTGCTCAAAATATTTTCAGGCACTATCTACTAGAGCTACCATCTCTCAGGGCTACTGTACCTCCCTCCACCTCAAACATCTGCCATGCATTCCCTTCCACTCCTTTGCATGTGCAAAGGTAATCGTTTTCTGCAAGCTGATCTGCCCAAAACTTAATTACTCATTTTGTAAGGCTTCATTTGGACCTGGCTGTTCACTTGTTTGCATTAATGCCAGTGCAAGGGACAGCACAGACACATGCTCTCAGTTCTGCATCAGCACCAGAAAGGGTCCATGGACCCACCTGCAGCAGTGGTTCAGTTGTTCACTTTGGAACGATTCTCTCCTGTTGCAGTGGGCAGTACAGACAAATCTAAGTCTTAACACCTACTCTAAACACTAAGAGAAGGAATATTTGGAAAAAGGAGAAAGGACAAATTCCTGATTTATTCTCTTTCCAACATTTCCTTCTCTAGCATAATCATACATTTTTTCAGGGATATGAGAATGTTATAAACACTGTATATAGATCCACTATGCAGAAAAGCAACATCAGTACCGAGCAGTGGATTCATTCTCACAAGCTCGCTCTTTATCACAGTGGTTTCAGACAAAGTGGAACGGCTCCAACTGGGGACACTTTGAAAGTGGTGCCTTGAAGTAAATTGTAGGCTAATGGTTACAGTGCTCTTCAGCTGAGTGCAAAGCTCTACTTCTCATCCTTCATGCATGTATTATAGCAGGTGGTTATATAAAATGCCTCTTATCATTCTAAACAGTGCAAGTATAACAACTCTTTTGTTTAGCACCCAAATCCAATGAATTATCCATTATTTCTGAAATCATGGTTGTAATAGGGCTAGGTGAGGAAAAATGTTTTATGTGACTTTCAGATAAATCATTAGTAAGCTTTTTTTCCTTAAAATGCTTCTTTTATCTCTGTTTCTGTTTCAGTGAAAAAGTGGTCTAATAGTGAAAAATATCAGCCTGAAGGCAACAAAATTAGAGGATTTAAAAAAATCAATACTCCCTAAAAGACAGAAGCATATCTTGATGTTGGGAATGACTGTGAGTATATCCAAGGCATAGACAGAAAACCAGGATCCAAATATAAAGAATACTAGGAAACTTATTACCATGTAAAAGAGATAATGCGAAATGAAGAATAATTTCCCATTATTGCCAAGGGAAATAGTGAAGAAAGTGATATCAAAAGTGGTTTCCTGAAACAGTAGAGAAATGTCTGAGGCTTTTGTATTCTTCATCCAGTGTCCTGTGATCATTAGATTGCGTAGATGTGTTTAGGAGGTGGCCTAAATTGATTCCTGCCATCTCAAGTATGCAGAGGATAAGAAGGGATGAGTAAGAAGCCAGCTCATCTCAATGGAAAGACTTTCATTGACTGCAGTGGCTTTCAGATTAAACTCCAATAATTTCTTTTAGATTAAACAAAAAGTTTAGTTGATAGGTGTTTTTGTCAATTTAGGTCTATTCTGTACAGCGTAATGTTTGTAAGTTTTTGCATTGTTATACTACGGAAATATTTCCCAAGTTGCCTGCAAAGTAAAGACTTGTGTATTCTGTGTGTGTACTTTTTTCTTCTTCATGCTTTACCCTCAGTATGTAAAATTGGTCATAGATGTCCAAAACAATTGGCTGTTACTCTTCACATGGCAGTCACAATGACCAAGAATAACTCCACAGATCCTCACAAGAGAATGGTCTTGCATCTCCCTGGTAAGTGAAATACAAGTGCAGTTACATTACTAGAACTTGGGACCATATAATACAGAATGGTGAAGTAACTGAGATTTATTCTCAACAAAACTATAGTTTAAAAAAAAATTACTAGCTCAGTGCCATTTATTGTGATCCAGATTTATTTTTTTGTTACTTCCTATAGAATGATGAGAATAAAGAAAAACTTTACTGAATGAATACAGATTTGAGTAAATATAAATGTAGGGTCAAATCCTTTTGGGTTTATCTAAGTCAAGCAAATTTCAGTTACCTTGATGGGGCTAGTTATCTCAGATTTGCCTCAGAATATATAAAAATGCAAAGTGATTTGAATATGCCAGTCCTACTTGGAGCAGAAAAACAGGAAAAAAAGTGAAAATTCAGTTCTTCGAGGGAAGAAAAATAAAATCATATATTGTGTTCTTTGATTTAAATTACAGAGTGGTAATTGAGAATTATATTCTTTTATCTGAAAATGAGCCTCTCAGTAATATGAGGTGGTATATGGCTGAAAGTGTGTGCTAAAAGTTTGTTTCTTTGCATCATATATTTTAAAACCATATTATGTGGGTCTGTTTACTTTTCATTTCTACTCTTTCCCCTGTCTTTTCTGCATAATATATTGGTAAGTAATAAGAAGCAGCACTGCAGCTACAATTTAATGGGAAACACAACTGTTTATTGAACCAGATAGCCATTATTAATTTAACAACTGAATACAAACGCTTCTGGCAATCAGTGCAATAGTTCTGTTTCCTTGATTACTTAAGGTTTGCCATTGGCTCCAGTGGAAGCATAATCCAACCCTCAGAAGGGAGAAGTGCTACCTTTTAAGACTTGTAAAGAAAGAACAAGAATGAGTCTAATTCAGTTACCATGCATACAATCCCTCTGTCATCTTTTATAGACATACACATCTCATGTGTTTTTAGGAAGAGATTTAAACTAGTCTCTTTTTCATAATTTTTCTAATATTTTATGACACAATTGGAGTGTGAAATGTCTGCAGCAAAGAGGCTACAACTATTTTGTTGCAATGAGTTGTCAGAGCTCACAGTAAGTGAAAAAATATTCCCATCTTTATCTTGAAATTGTTTTACCTCCTTTTCCAAGCAAGTATTATATCCCTCAAATTGCAGCACTGCATAATAAGGTCTGTAAAGATATGTACATTTCAAAGATAATCTGGAGAGGTTACACCAGCGATTAATTTGGCCCTATGAGACTCTAGAGGGCAGTCTTGGTATAGTAAAAGAAATATTTATTTTTCTGTCATTAGAAACCTCAGTCATGTTGAGTCAGTACAAAATGTTACAGTTAAAAAAAATACCTATTTTTAGAGACAATTTTTACAAAGTTGGTTAATTATAGCACAAATATGAATACCTTTTGATGTAAGATTATAATTCACAATAATACAGTGTATTTAAAAATTCTGTATATTTTCTTAAATTGTTAAATTGGGTAGCCATAGGGTATAATGAATGTATCAGAACCAAAAGTTTGCTTCTTGGTTTCAGCCTGTTCAAGTTATAGTCAATTCAGATAACACATTTCCATCAGCAGTCTAAAACTTTACTAAAAGTCCACCAGAAGTCCTTAGCTTAAAGAGGGTAAAATAAAATCCATCATACAGTGCAGATGCAATTTTAATGTCAGTTTTTAAAATATGTGTTTTACTTTATAAGTAATTAATCTTTATACACAAGTTTTGACTATTGTCGGCAGAAATCAAAATTGCGTGCCTTGTAAATATTTAATCGAGCAGTTCTTAGATTAAAAAAATGCATTAGTCACTTTGACTGTGTTTAATATTTTAAAAGAAGTTGTTCTGCAAGAAAACAAATCATTGGTAATGAAAAACAATGTGCAGCTTGTAAGTACTTACTGTGCAAACTTTTGAAACATGTAACCTTTATTTCATTGCAGGCAAACAATATTGCAGGCTTGTTTTAAAATGGGAACTTACTTTCTGTGTGAGACTTTCATCTGCGTATTTCAAAACATCTAGAAGGGAAAATAAAATCATTGTTCTCATTCAATAGAGGGGCACTGGCTTTGTTGGCTACAGCAGTCATACTTCAAACTAGTTGGTGCAACAGGATTAGTTCAAGAGAACTGAAGTTGGCTGGTCTGGCTCATGCACACCAGGAGGATGGGAAGAAGTGCTAGGCAGATAGCAAGCCAAGCTGCAACCCCAAAACATCTGCTCTGCTGTACCTCATTCCTGAAGCAATGAAACTTCCTAGATGCTTTAGTCTTTGACCTAGAGAATTTTGAGGAGCAGAGGGTCTTACTTCTGCTGATTCTCCAGGCAGGAGGGACTTTTTTGCTCCTCTGCTTTTTTATGTTCATGCTTGAGCGACACTATGAAACTATCTGCTTCTCTGCCCATGTCACATGGTTGACCAGCTTCAGACTCAGGGCCTCTCTATAGACTGGATTTGGCAACCACAAATACATCTATATCCATTTTAAACACAGGAAAAAAACATGAAGTCACATTTAAGAAAAATTACAGGTTATAAACCTTTTTTTTTATATCTGGCAAGTGGAGTATTCACCCAGACTATGGAAATTGGATTCAGTACCCACTCTGGCCCAGGAGGCCTTAAATTAACATTTTTGTGCAAATTTGTTCTCCATACCACCTTATTTTTGTGGGCTGAAAACCCACACTTAAAAAAAAAATATTTATAGGGCTAGTGGGAAAAAGGGGGAGGAGCTTAAAGAAGGATACATTGTAGGGATCTCCTTGCTAACAATAGAAAGGCTGGGGTGCTCTACCTGTTAGATTAGGTAACAAATATTTGCTCAAAATTCTACCTTTTTTTTATGGTATTATCACAATTTTTAACACTGGAAATATTTTCTTGTCTTTTCTGATGCAATGCATTAAAATCAGAGCAATAACGATTTGATCTATTGGAAGCCCTAATTTTTTTCTGCTTAAGGATGTGTCTTTCACCTCTCCCTGAAAGTATACAAAGAAACATTCTTAACTGATGAATATTTTTGGTTTGGTATTTGAATTTCAAAACAATCCAGAGTTCCTAGTGATAGGTACTTATGCTTTTTGCAGTATCTCTGAAACTAGGATTCTTTTTCTAATAAATTAAAAATACATTTAACCCCCCCCATCAACAACCAAGCAACAACTCTGTTATTCTTTGCCTACTAGAAAATGCCTTTAGATTCCTATTCATGAAAAGGCCCTCACAGAGATTTTATTCTAATATCCACGTTCTTAATTCAAATTGCTGTTGATTTTGTGCACTGCTTGATTAATATTAATACAAAAGACAATAATGTTTAAAACAAAAACAAACTCGCAGTCTTCTTTGTTCTCAGTTTCCTGCAAAGTTTGCTAAGACATAAACTGTTAAGTGTAAGCAACTTAATATACGTTTATGACTTTGATATACATATATCACATGAAGCAACTAATGCTTTTGTCAATTATGTCCTTTTTGAGGGATAAGTGTTTAAAGACTGAATTTTTTTAAAATATAAGGATATAAAAGTAATGCAAATAAGGCTTTTATGTACAAGGCTCCTCTAGCAACTAAATAAAAGATCTGTAGGAACATTTATAATTTCCACTTAGACAATCAATTGAATAAAATAATTACAGTCCAAGAAAGCAATGTGTATTTCATGAAAATATACTTTTCTGTTACAATTTGTAGAATTATAAATAGTGCTAGTAAGCCTAACTCTCACAGGAACTTATTCAAATACTAAACAACTCTTATTCTAGATAAGCATAACAGACAACAGAGTACATGGAAAGCAGTTTCAACAAATGCTACATTCTCATAATCTAATTCTGCACTTTTAAAGAATGTTAAAACAAAGCAACTTCCTTCAAATGAGAACTAGTACCTTAAAAGGATAATGCCTTTATCCAAACCAGAGCTCTTTGCCTTATTGTCAGTTCCCATACAATTTTTGTGAACCACACCATGAATTTTTACCTGACAGTCTCAATGGTAATACAACCCAAATTTCACTGTTGTGAAAATTCAAGTGGAAAACATATAAAATTCAGAGGTAATTTTATTTTCTTTTGTGGGGAAAATGTCAACATAACAAAATAACTGCATTCATCATTTTCAGTCTTTAAAAAGAGACTTGGAAGTATAGACAACTGTTGCCTCTTACAAGCTTCCTGTTGATCTTTTCCCATCAAAGAGAGCTCACATACCACAAGAAAAACCAGCTGGGCTAGCACAGCACAAACGAGATGGCAGGACAGCATATGGCAAGGGAGACAAGAGGGGAATATCCCAAGGCCAGTACTACTGCTGGACACTTCCAACGGAGACACCACAGCAGAACAGCAGTTGTGTCTCACCTGTGGGACTTTATTGCTTCTTGCCAGGCCTTGTTAGAGTGTTTGAGGTAGATGTTGATTGTCTCCAATTGTTTCTGCCAGCACCTTTCTTTTGTGATCTTGGTGGTAGATCTATAAGAGCAACTTACATATCAAAAAAAAATATCTAGATATACATGTAGTTTGCCTTAAAGATATATATGTAATATTAAAGTTCATTAAAAAATTATTTGAACCAGATGCATCCTCAGTTCTTGTCCATGGAAACATTTGGTATGACACACTAATTTCTATGGACAAACCTCATGGAAGTCTGCAGGTCTCTAGGTGCCATAAATTCTGATAGATGGAAACTGAAATGCCAAAATCCTTATCATCCATATCTGGGGCCTCTGTAGATGTTCTCTTACCACCTGTCAAAGTACGTGGAAAGAGAACGTGTATACCCCAATAGTCCCTTAAACTGAAAAAAAAAATGCATTTAGCTACACTGGATTAAAGATAAAAAATGTGAATGAGCTTAATCATATCTACAGGAATAGTAGAATTTCTTGAAATATGTCTATGTTGTAGTAGATCACATCATCTAACAAGCTTCAGATTGCTTAGAATAAAAGCATGTTGAAGATATGACAGAGTTTGGCTATCTAATCCTAAAGTGGCAGATGATGTGACAAATTTGTGGTGCTTTTTTGGGTGGAGGGTTGTACTGCATTCCAAACCTTTTATAGGTCAGCTAGACACAATTTCCAGTAAAAAGATTAATACCAAATGAAATCAATATAACAGTAGTAAAAGAAATTATTACAGTCTGTTGATCTCAAATAGTAATTGTAAATGACAATACAATCAAATGGATATATTTTCCATAGCACAGTTTACCTCAGTATTGACAGAAATGTAAATAATAAGATGCTTATATGGAACATCTGGATTTCTTAGTTGTTTATTTAGGTGCCAATTATCATTTTATGTTTTTGGTCCAGAGAAGCACAATATATATCACATGATATACATTATCATGTATGATGCCATTGTAAGGGAAAGGAAAATGTGTATTAGGAAGCAGCAACTGAGAAGCATTTATATTCATCTATGAATAATCAATTGAACCCTCCCATTCAATGCTGAGGGTAAGAGTATGTTTTTGTAGTCTTTCACAGACAGATATTATCCATATCACTTAGCCCATAAAAACAAAAATCAGTTAGCAACATTAATGCACTGTTGAGACAAAGTCTATACATTTTGTCTTGCTCAAGGCTTTTTTTCTGCTCTTAACCATGTACTAACTAGAGCCACATGGCCATAAGATGCATTGGAAAGGAGCTGAGCTTGCTCATCCTTGCCTAAAGAAATAGAATGTAATGGTACCCTACAGACAGCTTATCTGATCTTGGAGGGAGATCTACTTTTTCAATATGTGTAAAAAAGGAAGAGATAAGAGGTAGTCAGTAAGTTTAAGAGTTGCAATATTGAGACCACCCTCCAACTGACAGCATCTGCACTCTAGTGTTCCATCATCTCAAAAGGTATGTTGATAAGTGTCCCTGTTCTGGCCAGGACAGGGTTAATTTTTGCAGAAGCCTGCAGGGGGTGTGGCCAGGACCCAGAGGTTATTCTATACTACCTCATGTCAAGATTCCTTTATCCTGGTCTTCTTCTCATGTCAAGAATTTCATTAGGCATTACACTGAACTCGTAACTTTTTTCTAGTCCTTATAAGAAAAACCATATAAACACTGTTGACTTTCTCATGTGGTTGTACATATATGCTTCCCTATGAAGGACAATCCTGTTTCTTCTTTCAGGCAGAAAGAAAAAGATTTTAGAGTCCTAGGTCTATGTGAGAAATGGAAACAGAATATACAATGCACCCGACCTAATACGTACACACTTGGGTACCAACATGGGCTGAAAAAATGGGTGCTCTTAGTCAAGGCCATTACATCTAGATGTGCTGAGAGCTTGTGCTGTGGCAATGAGTCCAGGATTTCCTCTCCTGAGTGGAATAACTAACAAATAGCTACAGCTGAAGATATTCCAGTATGAATTAAGAGAGATGTAAATCACTGTCAAATTAAAAAGGTTGACAAACTGGTTCAGAAGTTCAGCAATGCTTTCTGAAAGTGTGAAAGCGTAGCGTGGAGAATACAAATGAAATCTGCAGGACTCCTCTAAAGGGTCATTAATCTTTATACCATGCTACAGCTCTACCCAAAGTGTGTTTACAGAAACTGCAAATAGACATCAGTTTTGATCAACAGAAAACCTCACTAAAATTTCTATATGTTTTTCTGAAAGATATTGGGGCAAGGGCACCCCATAGGCATTTAAGGGGCATTTAAGCCTGGGCCAATGGGATGTGCTAGATCTCGAATGCAAGGGCTTTTTCTGGACCAAATTTAAGAGAACTCTTGCTGGCTCCTCTCTGCACAAGGGAAATCTTAGTTGGCAAAGGGCTAAAGAATAATATTTTTGAGTATAAGGGAACTGTCTCAGGTAATGATTAATGGGGAAGGAGTGGCAATTCTTCTATCATGAACATGCTAGAGGATTAGGTGTCTTGCTCTTCCCTGTCAGGATGGAAGATTATTTGCGGTTGAAAAGACTTGAGTACTAGCAAGGTCAGCATTATTACTTTTGTTAATCTTGATATGGTGTGATATTTCTTATTTAATGTTTCTTATTTGTATATCTTTATGCTGTGTAAAAAAGAGTTGCTGCCTTAACTTCCAATTATGGTATGTGGCTGAGATAATGTAAACGGGACAATGGGAGTGGGAGTATGGCAGTACTGATGAGTTCTTTCTTTCTGCCTTTTGCTGCTAAGCAGTTGTCATCCTGTTTATTGTCTAAAATTACTAATTGCCACACTGCAATCCACATAAAAGCCAAATGAAAACACCACCTAAGCACTTCTACAATTTTCTCTTGCTGGTGCATTCAACAGATGCATGAGTTAAGGCTTATGGTATTTTAGGGTTCTGAACTCCATGGCTCTCCAATAAAGACTACTGTGCCTCCAGAAGAAGGGGTATTCTTAGGGCCACCAACATATGATTCTCATCAGCAGTCATTTATCTGTGTCCATCACTCCTGGAAAGTCTGTGACAGCCCATGGTGTGGTGGTCCTCACAGAAACCATAAAGCATACTATTTAGTTCATTTTACAAACAACAGAAATATCAAAACAAGGCATAAAGCCCTTTTATTAAGGGGAAGTAGCTCTTGTTTCGTTGCCAAAATGGGTGATATATTTCCTCCCAAAGTGAACTAAAATGTCTGCACAGCAAACAGTGGTGTAGCCCATAGAAAACAGTAGATCTGTGAAGAAATTCAATTTATAAATTCTATTTTTCTAAGGGCAGCCATAATTATAAGCAGCAATTTCCTTCAATTTCATAGCTGCTGTGCCAAAATAATGGAAAGCCATTGTCAATCTAAATAATCTCTAATTTTTTTATTTATATGTATTGTTAAGAATGTGTACAGGAAAGTAAGTGTCCTAAAAAGTTCAAGTGTGGCTTTAAATGATTAATACATTATATGGAGAAGTTCTGACCCATATGTATAAATATTATATAAATATATAATTTTTGAACCTGCCCAGAAATCAGCTTAATTCATTGACAAATTAATCATATTTTTAATGCACATTCAAATGCAACTGTTGAACAGTAGAAAAGACACCTATGGGTATTCCTCAGGATGGTGCCACAGAGAAGCTGGAGGCCTCTAATATGCAGCAACTGGTACTTCAAGCCTAATGACTGGAAGTGGGAGCACAACCTGTTTGATATTCCATTAAAGCAAAGAAGGAGTAGCTGATATGTTCATGAGATCCACTATTATAGATGGCAAAATATTTCCTTTCCTCTTTGTTTTTTAATGACTGCTATGGGATGGTGATCAGGGAGAACACATGTGCTTCTTTCTGTTTTATCTTGGTACCATCAGTATGATAATATCTTCTTTTAATTCAGAAGCAATTAGTTCACAAGGCAAAATAAAGATAAAATCTACTTTTTTTACAGTCTTGTTCAAAGCATTTCAACTAACAACTAGGATCTATATAGATGGTTGCCTTGCCTTTTTTATTATGCTGTATTAAAATTATTTTATTTTAGTTTTTTTAATGCTGTTTTTATTTTTGGCTTCACTTCTGTTAGTATCAACTTTTCTCTATTTTAAGTTGTTATCTGCTGAGACTCTTGGTGTTTCTGTGTTTAATTGTTTTGTTGTTTTCTAGCATGTTCTCCAAAACTCAGTTGAACCCAAGACTTAAACAGTATTTCAATAATACCTGCTAGAATTTTACATTTAATTATAATATACATATGTCAAATACATTCAGAGATTTCTTGCAATTCTACTCCAGGCAGAAAATATGCAAACGCTTTGCAACTTCCCTGACAAGCTCCCCTTCCAGCTACCTTAAGCTCAGATGCAGGAGGCTTCCCCACTGCAGCTAAGTCCATGGAGATGCCACCATGGACAGTGCAGAGGATGCTGCGCTGTTCCTCTCAGTAGCTCCTCGGCTAGGACCAGCACAGAGGAGTGCTTAGCTCTCAAAAACATGCAGGAAGGTGCTGGTCCATGCCTGCCCTACTAACACCAGGGTGCCAGCGATGGCTGGAAGAGGCAGCAAAAAATTGTGAGAGCAGGTTGTCTGTAGGGAAAAGACCATTTGCCCTGGATGCTGTTACTGACTACTTTCAGACCTTTGGATAACAAATGCAGAGATTTCATCTTCCAGACAAAGAAAGGAAAGCACAGACCAGGGCCCTGTTCCCCTCCATTTCGGAGAAAAATTATCCTGCGCAACAGCTGAGGCTACTACTGTGCCCTCTGCCACATGCTGTGGTGTGTGGTGAGATCCACCAGGCCAGGATGGTGAAGCCATTGCTGTTGTTCCCCCACTGGATCCTGTGAAGATAAAGGACTCTCACTGCTGGTTCTTGGTTCCCCTCTGTCTCAAAGTGACCAGGTCTGCCTGACAGGGCTAGTTCCCTCTCATGTCAAACTCTGAAGATCCTCTCTTGGGTGGTCAGTGGTAAATCCCTGGGTACTGATCATGGCTCTCCAGTCAAAGGCAGCTCATGCCCTGACCAAGTCCTCAGGATACTGCCTATTCCTCCTCCCAAGGAGGTGGGCTGTGTTCACCCAACAGTTGAAGGCCAACCTTCATGAGCTGATTGTATGCCACACTTGACTTCTCAGCATGACTTCTTAATGCATAGAGAAGTCACATCACTACAGCGTGGATCCAGTTTGGGGAATGTGATCCATTCAGGTCAGACTTTTACTGTGTTTGATCACCACTATTTTGATGATATGTGCTGCTTCCAAGATCTTCTCTAATTGACTTACCAGGATCATTTTTTATCTGACCATCTGGCCTTGGATCAAAAAAAAGGGATGGACAGGCTGATTCATGACAAGGGCTCTGCAATAATTAGCACTTCTTTTACACCCACCACAGGGTGTTCACAACTTCCTGTCACAGGAAGTGGAGGATCCCACAAGGAATGGTGTGCTGCTCAGCTTCATACTAATAAAGAGGGAAGGTCTTTTTGAAGATGTGAAAGTTGGGGGCAGCCTTGGCTGTAGTGACCATAAGATTTGTGGAGTTCAGTGTCAGGTGAGGAGGAAGCAGTGCAGCAAGCAATATTGCAACTGTGGACTTCAGGAAGAGACTAGAGCTAACTCTAGTCTCTTCAGGGATATTCTCGGAAGAATCCCATGGGAACAGGCCCTGCAGGAAAGTAGGATCCAAGAAACTTGGTTGATATTCAAAGATCACTTCCTGCAGGGTCAAGAATGATGCATTGTGATGAGCAAGATATCAGTCAAAGGCTTACTCCAGCAAAAGCAGGATGAAAGCAGGGGCAGACCACTTGGAATGAATACAGAGAGGTTGTCAGAGTAAGGAGAAATGAGACAAGGAAGATCAAGGTCCACCTGGAATTAAATCTGGCCAAGAATCTGGAGGACAACAAGAAGGGCTTCTTCAAATACATCAGCAACACAGCAAAAACAAAGGATAATGTGGGCCTGTTGTTAAATGAAGGGAGGAGCCTTGTAACAGAGGACACAGAGAAGGCAGAGTTCCTGAACACCTTGTTTGCAGGGCTCTTCACTGGCAAGACCAGCCCTTAGAATTTCTGACCCAGAAGACCAGGATAAAGGAATCTTGTAAGGAAGACTTCCTCTGGTCAAAGAAGATTAAATTAGAGAACACCTAGGCAAACTTGACATCCGTAAGTCCATACGTCTTGATGGGCCATGGATGCCAAGAGAACTGGTGGATACCATAGCAAGGCCACTCACAATCATCTTTGAGAGATCATGGTGATCAGGAGAGGTGCCTGAGGACAAGAAGACACCAAATGTGACCTCAGTCTTCAAAAAGAGCAAGAAGGAGGACCCCAAGAAATGCCGGACAGTCGGCTTCACCTCAACCCCTAGAAAGATGATGGAGTATCTCATTCCGGAGGCAATCTCTATCCACATGGATTGCAAGAACATGATCAAGAGTAGTCAGCATGGATTCACTAAATATATATTGACCAACACAATTGCCTTCTACAATGAAACACTTACCTGAATGGATGAGAGGAGTGAATATTGCCTGCCTTGACTTAAGCAAGGCTTTTGACACTGTCTCTCAGAGAGATCTTTCCAACCTGCCCTACTTTTATCAGGAATTCCTCAGTCTTGAATATCTTTTTCTAAGGTCAGGTTCACAATGACAACTGAGCCAGGAAATCAAGGATTTTAAACAAAAAAGTAGCCTTCAGTGTAATGAAGTAACACTTTTTTTTATCACAATTATACATAAAATGCCTAACAATATAAAGACTTCAGAAAAAATCATACAGCTAACCTTCTACTTCTTTTTTTCATTTTGGTTTAATGTATAGGTTTTGTCTTTATTTCAAGGGGAAGGGGTAGGATATAGGGAGAAAAGAGAAAATTTCTCCTATTTTAACTTCAGAGAAGTGCTACTGAGATACTTTTTGCCTTGAATGAGTTTTATTTTTCTTGACTGTGGAGTCATAAGATTTGGGGTCAATCAAGTTTCTGAAGAAAGAGAATTCCACATTAAGAACACTCATCTTTCTGTTTGCTTGAGAAAGGCTTTTAACGCCTCTGTACTGTCGACTATAAAATATGGAGCAAAAGGGTGGGAACATTTAATAGACTGGAGCTGAAACTAAAACCTGGACAATGAAGCATGAAATGAAGTATGCCTGATATCACAGAGAAACAAAATTAACAAATAGGTAAGACAGAGAAAGTACGTAAAAGAACAATCTTTATGAATAAAAGGACATTAGGATTACTGTAACTCAAAGAGGCCAAAATTAAAGGCGAAATGCATTTGTGATGAAATGGGTTACAGCATATGTAATCATCAGAACACTTAGAATGTATCATAAAAATATCTTTTCCCCTCTGACCTATTTCAAAATGGATATATGACTGGATTGCATGAAGAACGAGTGCTTCAGAACTGCAGGAATTTAAAGTATTATAAAGCAATTAAAAATTATATTCATTACACTGTCCTGCTTGATAGTACTATATACTTGCCTTTTTGAAGGAAGGACACTCTTCTGTTTCCAGTGACAAGCTTTCTTAAGGGGAAACCACAACAACAAGAGAAACATAAAGAGTTTCTATAACCTTGTAATCACACGTGTCATACACAATGTACTATTTCCCTCTTTATAGCAGAAATGCTCAGAAATAATATATAGTAGATGCTTCAAATTATGTTTTCTGTGACAGAAGTTAATTCTAAAGTAAGTATTCCATGAAAGAGAAACAGAGAAAACATTTTACATGTCTATCATTTGTCCTTAGAGGACACAAAACAAATATGTTTTTTAAAGCTTGACACCAGTATTATTTTGTGTGGCCTCCGGCTATATGCTTTTTCCAGTTTGTAGAATTGAAGGATAAGAAAACAGCTTTGCATTAAGAGGAACACATTGTACAGGTTAATCATAACCATGCAGAAATCAAAATGCTGCCAACAAAATAATGGCGTACTAGTGCCAAGGGAGTCACCAGGATGACTGTGAGGGAAGCTGTGGGAGAATAACAACTCCTTTGCATGTGGGGAAGTATTTCAGGCATGTGCTTCTAAATTAATTATTGATGGTGCTGAAACAGAAGTTTTTACTACTGTCGACAATAGCAAATACTCGTAAAAATTTAATTGGCTAAAAGTTAATTTCAGTGTTCCTCAATCATGAAATGCATTAATTGAGAAGAGCCTTTTTTAAGATGTTTAAATTTTAAAAGGAAATAAAGCAGGAAGGCAGAATCAGGCAGGGGAATTTAACAAATGTAAAAATGTTGACAGAAGTGAGAGTCATTACTTAGTCAATATTGTATCAATTAACCAAACTAACCGTAGTCCCTGATGAGAACTAAGTAAAATGGCATGATTTTCTAGTTTGTCTGACTCACTCCCATTATCCATTATGTGTGTACATTAGTGTATACAAATCTGACAAACTAAAAAGCAGTGCCACATAAAATGTGGAAGAATTAGACAAAATAGTGTTTTTAAGGATTTTAAATGCTCTAAATCCATTAAGTAATAAATAAATCATGATTTTTACTGGTGACAGTTGTTACTTTTGAAGGAGAGTGTCTAGTCTGCTCCCAGCTACCAGCTCTCCTTAGGCTGCCATGGAGCATCTGAGAATCACTTATCTATATTCTAAACAAATGGAATCCCAAGACATTTGTAGAAGTACTTACAGCTTTCAGTGTAGCTAGTTAAAATGTAACTATAACAAAAAAAAGAGAAAAGTGAACATGAACAAATTTTTTGTTAAGATGTGTGACATCAGGCTGAGACTGACCTGCATCCACATTCTTTTTAGGTAGTACTGGAACTGAGTTTTTAATTCAGCATAGTTGAATAGCATAATATAGATACTTAAATCATTATTTAAATGGAAAACTACATATATTATTGGAGGGCTAAGCTTGCAAAATATTTTCTTTTCACTTACTGAGTTTATATTTAAAGCCCTAAGTGTCTCTATACCTCTGAGAAGCTGTTGAAAAGAAGCTTTTCAAAGGGTACAATATAAAAGGTAAGAACATGCAATTTTGCCACTGGAGTAACAGGACAGCCTCTAGTTCCCTTTGAGGGACTTGTGGGTGACCCAGAAAAAAACCTCATATATTTGCTATGCCTGTCAAGTGTCTGAACACAGCAATAAATTCACAGAAATACCTGAGAAGGCCACTTGCTCTCCGAATTACCCATATGAGAAACTGTGTGGTGAAGCGTCCTTTGACATCGGTATGGAAACCATGGAGGAGCTTAAGAGAAAGTGTTCACTACACTGTGAGTTTCACTCTAAATTCTGTATTTTCTGTTTCTGGACAGCAGTGAGACTGTAATATTTCAGTGAGAAACACTTCTGGCACACAGGCTCATTTGATGTTGTCATGTCACCACTGTGACATGTCAAACTTATTTACTTATTTTAATATAATGGTCATATGTAGGGAGTGTTTCTTAAAAAGTAACAATTCCTTTCTTATCAAACTTTCTCTGTTAAAATAAAAAATGTTAATTGGTAAGGGCTAGCTTTTAGCTCTGAGCTACAATTACACATGAAAAAAATATTTGGATTAAACTGTACAGGAGGCTGTCCTGAGATCATTTCATCTATGAGATTTACATAAATAAGAGACACCCACCTCTAATGCTTTTGTGACAACTATGGTCATTTAACAGGTGCCACAAAGCTCTTTCCCACTGTGGCTTACTGAAATGATTACCACAATGTACTATAGTAAATTTGCCCAAAATGTATCTAGATCACAGATGGGTAAAATTCTCATTCACTTTCATCCCACAGTTTGAAGACCTGCACAAACATTTATTTGTAAAAGAGTTTAAAAAATTTAAACAGTGCAGTAGACTACAAAAGAAGAAGAACCAACAATCTTTTGTTTGTATAGTTTTACCAATACCACTATAACTAGATCTAACTAGTAACATTATGCATTAAAAATACATTACATACAGTGTGAAGTTTGAATTTTTTAGGAGTAAATTTTTCTACTGTTCTTATGAAAAGGCTACAATACATATAGCCAGTGGCAAAAGCATTAAGTAGTATGTGTTCCTGTTTAACTGAGGTTGGGATACTTATTAAAAGTCTCCTGAAGCAGCTGATTTGCACAGAAGCTCAAGATTTCGTCTGAAAAGGCTGCTTCATGGGTTAATGTATTCATCTATAAATAAAAGCAGTGACAGCTCTCCTGTCAGTACATGCTGATGGACGGTTCCTTTTTCCACCATTACAGCCTTGTGAATGTGGGAAAATTAATTTAAGTGGTAGTTAATTTCTAATGAATTCCATTCAAGCGGTTAATATGGTCCCTTGATGTTATGGTAACCTTCATGGATCATTGCATTATGTAAATAAATTCTACTTTATGCTGGTTTATTAAAAAAAAGAGGAAGATTGGTGAGTCCAGTCAAACCTTCATGTATACAAACATGCACAAAATTTCTTAAGAAATTACTAAAAATAGACTGTTTAAGGGGAATACACTTGATATCCTTCAAAGCATACCATTCATTTTTATAAGATATCCAATTTTTATATAATGTTGGCAGGATCATCTATTATTTGGAGCTGAGAATAAGACTTTTGGAAAGGAAATCCTCTTTGCTCGAAATGGTATTACAAATACAGATTGCATGTCCTTGAGGAACTCTCCAAACCCTTAGATCAGCTGTTTCGCTCAAGCATGAATCACTGGACAGGTTTCACACATCCCAGCTCCCACCTTATTCCATCTTCTGGGGGGAGATCTCTAACAGGGCATGCTCTGAGGAGAACCTATACATGGCATCTTACTCCTTGGAGTCACTCAGATGGCCAAATGAGTCATTCAAAGGCAATCCTAAAATACATAGAATGAGACAAGTCTCCAAGAAACATGAGGTAGATATTCACCTGTCAGACCAGCAAAACCAAAAATACTTGGGAGGACAGCATTATGTAAAATATTTCAGGAAAGATTAACTCAAAAGGTGTATGATATCACCAATAATGTCTAAGAATGTATGAGAGGGAATGCTTGTAGGCAGAAGCAATATCTTTTGTAGGACAATTGAGGCAGTTGGAAAAAAAGCTGGTAAACTTTGGGCATATTTGAAAATGATTTGTATACTCAAAAGCTTTCCTATTGCGAGTGAGCTCATAAAGTACATTACCTCTCCTTCCAAAGCTTATCTCACAAATTCAAAAGTTACACAAAAGGGTTATTAGGGTGATAAGAGGAGCAGAAAGTCTGCTCCATGAGAAAAGACTAAAAGGGCTTCTTTAGCTTAGGAAAACAAAGATTGAGAAAGGACATAACAGCTACCCAGAAATAACTACCAAGTGAGTAAATTCCCCATGAACAGAAGTGCTGCTTTACATTTTTTCACAACTTGTTAATACTTATGTCAACACTATCTTTTCTGTTGACCCGGAGTGAGAAGAAGACTAGGAAGAGGAGGGAAGTTCTAAACTGGCTGAAGAGTGGCGTTAGCTAAAGACACTTTATTTTCAATGCAGAACTTAATGTATTTATTTAAATAATATTAAGTAGGTGCCAGAATAGCAGGGAGTTTGAGTTTATGTATATACATTGCCTTCATGACTTTTTGCATAGGTCACCATTGTGTGGACGAAGTGTCCTAGAACTGACTCTGACCATACTCCCCATGGGTGGCACCTTTACGAGCCTGGAGACAGTACAACTCTACCATGCTTAAGGAGACTCTAAATACTGAATGTTTCACAGGCCTTAACACCAATGACCTCCACCTTGGCCCCGACCAACAGCCCTATCAGCACAGCTCTCTGCCCTGTTGCTCATGCCACACCCAGACATTGTCTGATTCACACTTAGCACCCAACTATTCCACCTCTCCCTGTGAGCCTTAATGTGAGAGGCACTTAGTTTCACTCTTTACTTTTTCAAGCAGTATCAGGGGGTGCCCCCAAAACTCACCAAAAAGGATCTTCCATAAAAATATTTTTGCCTTTCCTTGCCTATTTTTCCTCCTGACTGCTCTGTGAGCATCACACATTATAAATCTTAAGTTCCTTAAAAAATAGCATTATTTTCTAGGCGCAACAAGATGGGTGATTTTCAGCTTTCCATGTTTGTGCTTTTGTTGGATAATGCTGAGGATGTGTGTTGTGTGCAGAAGGCCACGGTGTAAAGTAATAGACATTAAGGCCAGCCGGAGCAGTACTGGCAACCTGGGATGGGTTGTATGTGAGGCTATGACTAGCTAGACTAGTCTAGACACAACTGTTTCTAGATCTGGGTTTTGTCTGAAGAAAAGATCCTGGAAACTGTCACAGATGAAGGGCAGATGATCAAGTGAGCAAGATGCAGGAGCAAAATCAGACTGATTCAAACTCACTCATGAGATGCCTTATGTTTTAAAACTCAAAAAAAGCCATCCTAATATATGTATATCAATTCACAACAACTTGAATGACATGTCAAAACATAACTGCAAATGGGAACCACCACAAAATTTGAATGTCTTTCACTGTTGTTTCAGGGGAATTAGGACAAATGATACATACCTTGCTTTTTTTATTAGTGATTCAGGAGTGATAGAGATCAAACACTGATAAATTCAGGGTAATAAAAATCAGCAAAGTAGTAATGATGATAATGAAGTAATGAGGAAAATTATGCTGCTCAATACACTGAGCCTACTGAAAACAGTTTCGTTTTGTTACATTTAAATGCAAAGTCATACATCTAGCAATCAGACATTGCAGCTACACCGGCAGAAGAGAGGACTGTGAAGCGTTAAGCAATGTAAAGCCTTTAATGGTCATAAAAAACTGACAGTAAATAAACTCTTTACAAAATGCCATAGTAATAATTTGATCTTCAAATGAAGGAAGTAGAAGATTAGTGAGTACAAAATTCAGGAGCATTTTAATCTCGGTGTTCAGCATCACTAAGGTTGATTCTACCCATAGTTCTTGGGTAACTATTTTTAAAAAGAAATGGCAGGAAGGTACAGAGAAGAGAAATATCCAAAGGCTAGGAAAAGAATTTTATACTGAGAAAAAGAAGGTGATTATTCTGATTAGCTTAACAAAAGACTTAAAGGGTGGCTCAAATTTAGTGAGTCTAACTTCTGAAGGGAAAAATATAGGACTTTAACAATGAAAGGCTCAACAAAATTCATTAATTGCAAGTTAAAGCAAACAAAGTCACCTTTTTAACAGTGAAGTGACACTATTTTGAAACACAATCATAGTTGCATGGCTGCTCATCTATCCACTGCATAAACTCTGGCTGAAGCCCTGTTTTATGGTTAATTTCATTACTTCTGGCAGAGCAGAATTCTTGAGCTAAGAGATCAAGCCTCATGTTACGATTTAATATTAACTCTATTGTAATTCACTTGAAATATACCAAATAAGTTTATTTTTTGTTACTGTGTAATAGGTGCTCAGAATGAATGACCAGACAACATAAAACCAACTTGTTATTTATTTAATAGCTAGATGAACAGTCAAAGCAAAACTAAAGTACTTGGCACACAGTCTACATGCAATATACCTAAAGCCTGAAGTTCTTATGAAAAGGATATATTTTAGATATCTCAGCTTTTATAAATAGTAGTCTCCTAGGTTATTTCCTTCATAGTCATGAGTCTCTTTATAAACTGTAGGGACTCTGAGACTGCTTACTGCCAGTCTTTTCCTCATTTAGGCACTGTTCATTACCAAGCTTGAATCACGTACAACAGAGAGGCTTACATTACTCCCTGCCTCTTCTTTTGCTTACTTTCAACCACTAAATGAAAGCAATCTATTTTTAGATCAAATGACTTCACAAAGTTCACTTTTTATTCCTTTTTTGCACAATGTGGCACATAAGAACAGGTAGCTTCTTGAAACATATCGCTCATTTTCAAAACTGTATTCACATTTACAGACAACAGATTTCAAAGTTTGATGCACAAACTTCTTGGTGAAATGGTGAATTTTTCATTTCTGGAGGCAGGTGGATAACTCCAGCAAATGACAGCTTCATCTTGGGTGCCAATATTCTCTCTGTACTGACTTTCATCATTTTTAGATCAGGTTCAGTGTCTTCACTGTGATGAAGCTCTTATAAAGATTGCTGCCTCCACTACAAGTGGGATACGGAGCAATAACGAAACTGCTGCAGTTTATCTCCCAGAGGTATAGAAGTAAAACACCACCACTTACCTAAATAAACTGGGCTGTAAAGTGTGACAGTTCAATAACAGCTTCATGGGCAGTTCAGCTATTCCTGCAGGAAGACAAATTCAGTCCTGGAGAGCAGAGGAGACCGAGCAGGTGAGGGCATGACCCTTCTTAGGTCTGGTGAGTTAAACTGTCCCAGCTACTTGGAAAAAATCCAGCTCCTTCTCAGCCTCTGGGACTAACATTTTCATGCCCCCAGCTAATTTCAGCTGCTGGTACAGATTTTAAACTCCAGATCAATAACATGATGAGTTGCAATAGAAGGGATGCAAGTATTCAAATGTATAATCAGTTTTTTTAAACGGAATGGGATTACTGTATTCTTAACTTGCATTTTAAAAGTAATCTGATAATTTTCAGCAGTGCATATCAGGGTGTGTCCACCCCTGCTGATTCAGAACTTTAGAATATGGTGATGCTGCAGATAAATGTAAACTAGATTTGGTAATGAAACCTCAATAGTGTCAGATTCATGGAGCTCACTGAAACCACAGAAAGAACTTGGTATTGCAGAGAAGATATTCTGAGCAGTGCCTGCAACAGCATGTTGTATCTATTTGCACTGTTAAACAAAGAGTAGAAAATAGCCCTGCTTCTGGCTTTCTTTTTCCTTGTTTAAGAGATTTATATTTTTGTTTTAATTTTTCTAGCAAAACAATACTTCCAACTTTTAGTTTTCCTTCGTGTAGTCATAGACTCATGGATATTAAAGAAGAGTCACTTACTTCACCTCTACAAATAAAGTTTCCAATCGTTAATACTTGGCAAAAGCATTAGCAATTGCTTTGAAATATTGCTAAAAATTCCAAATTCAGAAACAGTCGCCTGCCAGTCAGCTAACCTCAGGGTGTACTGCCTTGATCCAAGCAGTTCCCAATACTACAGTTCCTAAAGACTTCTCCCTCACCTGTCATTATTGAAGAGCTATTGTCTTGAATTCAGCAACTAATACTGTAATTCCCATACACACAACCACAGACATTGTCTGACAGTCATTAATATGCATGAGCTCCAAGATTTATCCTCTAGTTGACCTAAATACATCTCTACCTGTTGCGCACCAGGAATCTGACAGTCTCATTCCCTAGAAGAGTTCTGAGGAGTTAAACAAGTTCAGTCACTCACAGCTGCAAATGATTTTCATAATTGTACAATGGAGACAGTCACAGGAGACATCAGTTGTCACGTTCCCACTCCACTATAGGGATTTAAAGAAGAATGAAGAATTTCAGGAAGGGACAACCTAGACACAAAACGAGAAGGAAGCCAAAAGCTGAAAATGTAATTGGAGCTTGAGTGTAACTTCAGTTTTCAGTGTATGGATTAGTCTTCCTGTGTTATTGGGTCCTATTTCCCCACCTTAAACCATTTTACATTCTAGCTGCACTCTCCTTATCACTGACCTCCCTTTCATCTTCATAGGGGAGAAATAAAAAAGAAAATGCATACAATTATGGAACTGATATAGATCGGTATTTTTAGTATTACAGGACTAAAGTTTGGCCTGTAGCCTAAGTAGTTGTTGTTCTTTGCCAACAGCTGTTTAAATAGCATACCATTCAGAAGGTCTGTAAGGAAGGCTGAGAACTAGATATCAACCACCAGGCTACTGGCTGACATTATTTCAGCTACTTATTTTGCAGTTGCTGTAAACAAACCTAAAATAAACACGTAACACCACCAGCCCTAGTCACCTTCCTCATGTCATTCAAATGACAGAAAGCTATAGAATCTGATTTTTTTTAGAACACCTCTGTAACAACTGGTACACATCAACTGAAAAATGGTACTTACAAGTGTGCGATTCAGTAGTCCTGCCTAACATTTGGAAAAATTGAGACAAAGGCAAAATTACTTTTTCAAGATTATACAGCAAGTCAATGGCAGAGTACAATTACAATTCAGAGCCTTCTAGCTTCTAATCCTATAATCCTCTTTCCAAAATCTATTAAGCACAACCAAATATGCTGTTTCAGTGACGGCCATGAATGCTCCATTCTTTTGAATGCTCCACCCCAAGTATCACAGACTGACTGTCCAGATGACAACACATGAATTTTTCACAGCCATAATAAAAACCTGAATTCAAATTACTTCACATCTCAAGTTTCAGACCAGTAGCGCTACAAAGACTTTAATTATGAAGCAAATTTTTCTCATTCTAAGTTGTTGAAATAGGCTGCTGAGCCAACAATGTAGAAAAGCTTGTCTTAGGCCAAATGAGATGAAAATACTGTAATTTCTGCCTTCCTCTGCTGTACAGTAACCCTATCCCTAAATTTCACTCCTTGTTTCTGAGTATAGACCATGTTTGACTTTGTGAATCTGCCTCAAGAGTCCCCACACACTCCTGAATTCAGAAAGTCTGGCCAGAGAACGACTGGTGTTCTTTGCCCTCGCAAGTCATACCTGCAGGTCTCTCTTCACCATCTAATGCTGCTCTTGGCAAATGAAGCCGAGAACACTGCCTCAGTGACCCAACAGCAAAATTTGTCTTCTATCAGTGAGCTGCCTTTTTCTGATAGAACCAATGGGCTGGATGAACTTTTCGGGAGGCAGTAAAACCAGCTGCCAATTATCTTTTTTTAAAAAACCAACCTGCAGACCTTCACTGATGGCCAGTCCATAGCTCAGCCCTTGCACAGTTCTTGCCATCCTCTAGAAAAGTGGATAGGCCTGGAAATCACTTTGTTTTTTGGACATACATACACTGTTTACCTTAAAGGTGTAGTAATATCTAAACTCACAAGCTAACACAGGGGTTCACAGCACAAAGGCCTTTTCTTCTGCTGGAACAAAACACACAGCACACACTTAGAAATGTGTAGCATTAACACTGAGAATCAGAGCTTTTAAAATCTCCAGTTGCTAAGATTGCTTAACTGAAAAAGCACGTTAAAGGCGTAAAATTTTTACATTAAATTTCTCTGCTTATATTTTATTTTCGCGCACAATCAATGGGTATTCAGAAAGTAGTTCTTTTTCATGACTGTCTGAATTTCAATCAAACCTTTTTAAGTATAGCAAGTTTTCTGCTACTTCAAGTTTCTTTCATTTTAAGGAGGATTTTACATTTTGAATCAGTCTGTCTCTAGTTAGATGGAGGTCTCTCCCTTCATTGCCATGAACTTGTTTGATGCCCCCCAAAGATGTATGTTAATTAACCTGGTCCTCTTTCACTAAACCCCTATTTCCGGTGATAAGATAGATAAGTGAAAAGACAAGCCACTCAGCATATGAAAAACCAGTCAGTAACTATTGCCCCTGGGATGCTTAGCCACAGCTTTCCAGGCTTAGCTTCTCCTTGTCTATGAATCACCTAGTAAAAAAAGATGCAATTATAAAAGTTACTGCAATTGTAAAATTATGGGATTATAACTGGGCAGAAAAGATCTTCAAGTCATCATACTATCCAACATTACAGCAACTTCAAAAACAGAGTTCAACCCATTTCACCTCTTTTCAGTCTGGGACACTCTCTCACAGTACTCTGGCAAACCTGTAGCAGTAACTTGATAGTTGTCCAAAAGTTTAGTTTGGTGCCTTTTGCTAATGACTTGCAGTTCACAGGAAGACTAAACACTGCTGCCTCAAGCATAGCCATATTTGGAAGCATGAGGAACACCTTTGGAGATTGCAGCAATTTTGGCTGATTAATTCATGGGTACCAATCCGTCAGTTTGCAATCAACATTATGCTTGCTTATGTGACCTCCGAGGCATTAGTGCTCTCAGTCATTCTCTCCAACCTCTATTAGGAGAGAGTTGTTTCAAGGGACACAAGAAAAAAATGAATAATTCTAAAGCCTCACTGATTTATGCAAGTGAGCCTAAAGCTTTGAAGAGGCTTAAGGCAAATTAGGTGGAATCTGAAATTGTCTTTTTTTACCTTCTTTGCTGTAGAGACCTGCACCAAATGGTTTACAATACCCACCCAAAAGGCAAGGATTCCTCGGTACTGCCTTTTTATTTTCCATAAGGTCTGGGAAACTGTAGAATAGCACATTTCTTTGACGGAGATGAGGCTGTGAACACTTCTGAATACACTGTGAATGGTCAATGTATCATTAAATTACTTAAGACAATAAAACTTTAAGAAGTGTTGATTACCTTATACTGACTTAAGTACCACCATTTCCCTTCAAAACCCAGTGATAAGAAGCAAGGGTTATTTACGCTGGCATTACTGAAGCTACATAGGATTACGTCTGCTGTAATTCAATAGTCAAAAGAAATTTCTACCTCACCTAGGAAGCAAGGCAAAAGCTAGACCATTATTTTTTAATGTGACATATTTTGTATCATTTGCTACATAAGAGTCTACCTGAGTTTGAAACTATTGGTTGTTTTTTACAGCTTTCAACATCTAAGGTTGTTTTTTTTTTTTTTTAAGAAAAGAAATCATTGTATATTGTAAGAATTGAGTTTATTTTCATTTTGCTTTAATTAAATAGTAATGCATCTCAGATTCCGATGATTCAACTTCACCCTTACTAATTTAACAGCGAGGCGATTTAAAGTAAGGCTTCACGACTAAAATTACGAGAGGTCCTGGGAGTTGTGTCTTCCCATTTCAGTTCCCAGCATCCACGGTCTGAGTTACGGCAAGGGCCGTCCAGGACTTAACTCGCTCTCCGTCTGGGTTAGGATGAAACATTATCCCCCGCACCGTTTCGCGGTCCGTGCCCCCGGCAGAAGGCTCTCTGAAGCCAGGGGGCAGCCAGCCGGGTGACAGCCCGCGGTCCCGGACAGCGTGCGGGGCTCCAGGCCGGCGAACGCCGCGCTGGTTCCGTGGCCGCCGGGGATGGCTCCGGGCCCGCTTCTACCCCTTGCGCTGCTTGTGCCGGGGGTTGGTCTTGCAGTACACGTAGAGCCGCCCGCGCCGCCGCACGATGTAGCAATCCTTGCAGCGCCTCTTCAGCACCGTCTTCGTCTTCAGCCCCGCCACCAGCGCCGGCAGCGGCGGCCCGGGCGGCGGCGACACGGCCAGCAGCCCACGGGAGGCCCAGCACGGCGCTGGGGCCCCGCCGCTGCCGCCCGCCGCCCGGCCCCACGGGGCCAGCGAGCACAAGGGCGAGCGACACAGCGAGCGCAGCGGGCCCGCCGCGGCGGCGGCCCGGGCCAAAAGGGACAGCATGCTCCGTGCCCTGTGGGGACAACGCAACGGTGAGGACACCCGCCCCGGTACCCTCTGCCTCTCCCCTCCGCGGTGCAGGCAGGCAGGCAGGCAGGCAGGCAGGCAGACACCCCACACCGCCCCGCCGCTCCCCCCGCGCTCGCTCACCGCCGCTCCCCCCGCGCTCGCTCACCGCCGCTCCCCCCGCGCTCGCTCACCGCCGCTCCCCCCGCGCTCGCTCACCGCCGCTCCCCCCGCGCTCGCTCACCGCCGCTGCCCCCGCACTCACCGCCGCTGCCCCCGCGCTCGCTCACCGCCGCTGCCCCCGCACTCACCGCCGCTGCCCCCGCACTCACCGCCGCTGCCCCCGCGCTCGCTCACCGCCGCTGCCCCCGCGCTCGCTCACCGCCGCCACGCGTTCCCTCCCCCAGCCGGAAGCGCGCGCGGGGTTCGGGAGAGGCGGGGCCAAGGCCGGGAAGGGGCGGGGCCAGGGCCGTGCCCCGCCCTCCCGCCCGGGAGTCACGTGGTCGGCGCGAAGATGGCTGCGCCCGCCGCGACCTTCCGCTGCCTGGTGCGGCGGGTCCGCCCGCTGCTGTCCCGGCCCGGGGCCGCTGCCGCCGATGTCACTGCCGCTGTTCGGCCTTACGGCGTGAGGGTCTCTGAGACCGGCGAGCTGGTGACGCACACGGGGCAGGTGAGCGCGCTGGGCCCGGCGCTGCTGCCCCTCCGCTGGCCGGGGAGGGCGGCGGGCGCGCCGTGGGGAGATGGTGTGCCGGGGCTGCGGGCAGCGCTCTGGAGTGCTGTGATGTGAAGGGGGGGCTTAGGTTGGACACCAGGAGAAATTCCTTCGTGGAAAGGGTGATGAGATACTGGAATGAGTGGCCCAGGGAGGTGGTGGAGTCGCCGTTCCCCGCAGGTGTTTAAGGAAAGACTGGATGTGGCGCTCGGTGCCGTGGTCTGGTTGACCGTGGTGTTGTTGGGTCAGTGGTTGGACTCGATGGTCTCAGAAGTCCTTTCCGACCTGTGATTGATTCTGTGTGATTCTGTGATTCTCCGTTTAGCGGGCGCTGTGGAAATTAGTGTTCTTGGATGACATGTTCCCAGGTTTCAGAAATAAAAAAAAAACAAAAACCAAACCTGTTAATTAGGGCAGGGTCATTGGCCATTACCGGGTGTTCCGGTCTGAACCCGGCATTTGAGCCAGCCGAGGAGCTGACAGGTGGGAGGTACCCCTGTGTCACTGCCTTGTAACTGCGTTTTATCTCTTTCATGGAGAAACTGAGTGTGCGAGCCGGGGGGGCTCGTGTGGCACCTACCCTGTGGAAATGCGAGAGGGGCACGACTGGTGGATATAACGTGGGAAGGCTCTCCCTGTGGTTACTTAGCGGAACATAAATAAATAACAAAACTTGAATTTCCTAGTTTGGTTTGCCTTCTAGATGACAGTGGGATATCAAGGAAAGGCATTATGAGTAATAAATCTATGTTTACTTTTATGATAAGAACTAAGGCTTGTGTTTAGTGGCTTTCATGCCACATCCCCACACCACCAGATTCCTTTTCTTTTCTACTTTATAACGTGGAACTTATTTTTTTATGAGAGAAACGGAAACTACTTTTCCTGTATAGTACATACTTGTAAGGTAATGATAATACCTGAAACCAAGGAAACAGTTCGAACTATTTAGTCTGTAAGCCTTTGTGTTCTTTGTTTATACTTGTTGCTATTTAAATAAAAATCAAGTTTATTTTATGTTGTAGGTATACGATGAGAAGGATTATAGAAGAGTTAGATTTGTTGGACGACAGAAGGAGGTAAATCATTCTTTTTCTTATAGACAAGGGGGTAGTTTGTGGTGGTGTTTTTTTTTTGTGTGTTTTTTTTTTGTTTGTTTGTTTGTTTGTTTTTTTTTGTTTGTTTGTACCTGATGTCCTCAACCTGATTGGCATTAAAAAATCCAAAAAACCAAAAAATCCCAAAAATAACTAACAACCAAGAAAACAACCAAACCCAAAAATCCCAGCCAAAATGAACCAAACTGGTTTAGATTTTGAGTTTCAGTGGTTTGGAGTTTTTTTCACTACAATGAAAATTCTTTGTTGAGGCAGCTTAGTGTCTTCTGTCTACCTTCCTACTTTTGACAAACTTGGAAAACTCAAGACTTGCTCTACACCTGTTCAGTGCATGCATTTAGGTTGTTGAAGTTGTTGGCATTTGAGCATCTTAAGCTCGAAACCGTTTTCTTTTAAAGAAACTTTTCATAAGTTTTAATGTCATTGATAAGTCCTTTAACACTGAGTTTTCTCAACCAGTACAGCTCCATCAGGGATCAGCTGGCCTTTGGGAGAGGAATAGTTTCATCTAAATTGTATTTCTCAATGCCTGAGCCTCTGATCAGTGCTTTAGTGTGAATGTTTATGTATAGTGGAGGCATTAAATATCAGGTATGGTAGATTTTTAATATAGTTGCATGTAATTATTCTCCAAATTAAGCTGAACTAATTATACTGATTTTCAAGTTTTCATATTGAGTTCACCTCCTTGTGTCATGGATACAATTTAGCTTATGCTATGTGACAAAAATGGGGATTCTACATGCAAAATAATTAAATGAAAATGCCACTTAAAATGCTGAATTAGCTTACTTCTGGAAGGATAGTTGGCAAAGGAGGTCTCTTCCAAGTGTACTGCCTGTTTCTGTGCTACTTCTGTAAGTTCATAGGAAATGCTTCTTAAGCCTAATTCTCCTCAGGGCAGGGTCCCTCTAATGTGCCTGGCCATCAGGTGATTTCAGACTCTCTGTGGTGTGGAACACCTAGGGTTTTCAGTTCAATCCGGTTCTTGCTTCTCCAGCAAAAGTCAAGCTTTAAGTCTGCCGAGCAAGGTTTAATGCTAAGTTTTAATTGTGAAATTGGGACAAAATTTACACCTTAAATACTTAAAATGATCCTCATCTTTGCTTATAAATGGGTTTTCTCTGTAGGGGCTTTGCCATTGTCCCACAGTGTGTTTCAGCTGCTGGTATTGACAGGGTTTGACATCCGTGTCTGTAGTCTGAATGTGGTCTTGTTTCTGAAGCAAAAGCTCACCTGTGATGCTGTTGACTGTTCCTTCTCCTCACTTCTTCTCTTTGCCTTCAGTATGGGCCAGGTGGTTGAGTCTGGCTTGTGATCAGAGCTTGAAGCAAGGGGGTATCATGGTGCTATCTTCTTCCTTCTTTAGCATGAAATCAAATATGCACATTTTTGAGCATTAATAAAAGCAGCAGTAAAAGCCCATGCAGTTTGGCAAAAATTATATATAACTTGTCAACACAGGCCACAGACAGCAGGGTTCTTGATGTTGTGAATTGCTTCAATACCAAAACTTAATTTTTTGTTAACTTTTTTAAGCTATCATCTTCTTCTGGTAAAGACAAATTTGTTGCGGGCAAAAGTGACTTTTTCCACTTCTGTACAAAAAATGCAGATTTCGGGGGAACTTAATTGGAGACTTGGTGAAAGATACAAAGTAGTTGTGTGCTGGAACTATATAAGAATACCACTGTAGTCCTTAAGGATTATTATAATGGATGTCTAGCTGTCTGTTTCCCAAGAATTTCATCCTCATTCAAATACCAGCATGTTTATGAGCCTTATACACAGAGCAGTAGATGGTGCCTTCTTTGGGTGTACATATTTCATATTCGTGTGTGTATAACATTGCCTTTGAAAAAGCTGACCCCTCCTGGAGTATTTTTACTTGAGCTGTGGTGGTAGTTGTCTGCTCAGTGCTGACTTGGAGTCTATTAGAGTGCTGTAGTTCGTGCTGAGGCAAAAGTTGCCTGTCCAGAGATCGATACATTTGCCAGGTCATGCAGGTGTGCTCTAGGAAAAAGCCCTACTTGTCAGTGATGTGCGTATTCAGGAAGTGAATATGATGGATTTACAGAGTGGTGTAGTGACATTTAGAGGCTTTTCTTTTTTCTAACGATGAACAGTTTGTCTTTCTGTCTTGTTTTTATGCACCCCATTCATGTTTTTGTGAGATTACTGTGCATGATAGAATAAAGTGTGTGCTTAGAGACTCTAAATTACCAGCAACTGTTTTATCTCATGTCTGACCTTACTTGTCTCACTATTATTTTTGAGTTTATCAGCAGTGATTCTTTTGCAGTTTTATCATGTGGTCACTAAAGCAGAATACAGAGACAGTGTTTGTTAAATATCTTCTGTTCTTGTCTGCTTGCTCCTGCTCTGTTCTTCTGCTGAATCTGCTTGGTTCACATAAACCCAAGCACTGATGTGGCCCCAGGCGAAGGGGGTTACTTTTTCAGAGTTTAGCATGTAGTTCATTGATCTGGCTTATGGCACAGAGTTGGTGGAGAAGGTGGGAGAAAACCTATGTGGTAACTTCTCAAAGTGGCTGTAATGGAACTGCTTGTGAGGCAGCAAATATCCATTGCTTTCTGTTTGAGTGGGGAAGGTATCTGAAAATTTCCCTCTTTTTCCTACAGGTGAACAAGAATTTTGCAATTGATTTGATAGCAGAGCAGCCTGTGAGTGAAGTTGAAAGCAGAGTGATATCATGCGATGGTGGTGGTGGAGCTTTGGGACATCCTAAAGTATACATAAATTTGGTAATATCATTATTCTGCCTACAGTATATTTTGCTTGTAAATTGTTTGTAGGATTATCTACTTTTTGTCATGTTTATTTAACCAAGTAAAAGGAGTAACCATTTGAAGTGCTCATTTTATTTATTGCCTAATATAAAATGGGAAGAATTAGAAGGCTCTTATTTGAAGTCACAGAAATTTCTTTTTGAAATTTTGATTAATAGGACAATATTTTTTAAAAAAAGAAATTAGTATAGTAGTAAGAACAAGCCGTGCCTTGAGAGCAAAGAAGTAAGATTCTTGCTGTGTTTTGAGACTCTAATTATTTAAATGCCACCATGTAGACTGACAATGCATTTGCAGTATTCTTAGGAATATGCAGTTTATTTTGAATTTTGAGAGTTTAAGGGAAAACAAGAGAAGACCAACCAACCAAACCTCTCTTTCAGTCTTTGGGAATCTTGGTAGTTTTTGAAGGTTGAACGTTTTAATCATAGACAGAGAGTCAATGAAAAATAATTTTTGTATTATCCTCCTATTGACTGTAGTGATAATTTCCAGTGTATTCTTGTTTTAGAGAGTAAAAATATTGAAGCTACTGTTATATGACCTTAGTGGAATCAGCAATGATGACCTGTTTAAGTACTGTTCTCAGGCAGACCCTGATTGCAAATTCTTGAAATCTCTGCTTGCTTTGACATTTGCTTATTGCCCAAAAGAATGGTAGGGGAGAGCTGGTGTCCTTTAGTGTTGTTGTGACTCCTAACTATAACCACAAGCATTTCTGTTTTGAAAAAAGAACTTTGTGATGATTCATTTGACATTATTTAAAGTCAAATGATGGGAGGTTTTGATTTGTAACACTTAGGAAGCTTCAATCTTAGCTTGTGAAATGTTCTCCAGCCTTAACTTGTGTAGCACACTATTGTTCAGTTACATTCATGTTGATTTGTTTGACCTGTACCACACTCTTCATGAAGAATGCTTTAGTTTGTTGTGAATTTTGAGGTCTTTTTTGTGTTAATAATCAAATTACAAGATGTCTGATTTAGATCTTGAAAGCTAAAGTCTATAAACAGAGAGAATGGCATTAGATCAGCTTGTTTCCCCTACTCCTGACACTTGAAATCTAGGCTTTTGGGAGTGGGGGGTAGTTTGGATTTTTGGCTTTGAATCCCTTATTAAGGAAGGGGAACCATGAGTTTAATTTGTTGCATGACTGCAAGTAGTTATGTTGCTAAATAACAGAAGATTCCTGAGTATTGGACTGTCTTGTGTTGTATCTTTTGGAGAAAATAATAAAATTTTATACAGCAGTAACTGCTTCTTTTCTCTAAAACATTTTATTTCAGCAGTTCTCATAGATTCCTACTGAAATTTCCTCCTTCCTGTAGCTAACAGTAACTCTGTTACTGACCAAAATTCCTGTCTTGGAAATGCCAAATCCTATTCTGTATTAAAATAATTATGAAGTGATCTTTTCAGAACATTGAAGCAGATATAACTGAACTGGCTTGAGATGTCCAGTTTGGAAAGAGGATCCTTTATTGCTGAAGAGATATCACTTGGCTTGACTTCAAAATTATATTGTTGAAATTAGGCCTCATAGCTGAAAGTCTGGCAGAAGGGAAGCTGCATAGGATACAGAAACAAAGCATGAACCTCATACCATAATTTTTTCTTCCAGTGTTTCAAATAAGATTAAGCTCAGTCCTTCAGCTATACTGATCAGTTTTAAGATAGCACAAATAAATAAGAGAAAAATTGTAATTTCTATAAGTTTTTTTAAAGTGAAAATAGCAGCTGTTTTATTTTTATATTTTTGCAGGACAAAGATACAAAGACTGGAACATGTGGCTACTGTGGACTTCAGTTTAAACAGAAACATCACTGAAAGATTATACCAGTGTGATTGCAGATTTCTGTTCAGATGTTAATGTTCAACTATAAATAAAAAATATATTTAGAAAGCCAAAATTAGCATTTGTGTTTATCTTAACTATGGAAAGTCCAATTTGTACCTTTTTAAAACCGAGGCTTGTCAAGTATTTCAGAGCTGAATGGTATTACAAATCTGCTTTGTACTTAATTTGGTTTTGGTGTTTGGCAGGCTTCTCTCAGACTTGGAAGTGGTGTTTGGCTGCAGGATAGGTTTGATTTTTACTGGGTAGATATGTATTTTTAACAGTGAATTGGATGTCATTGGGTGATTAATTATCCTAGGTGTTTGTCTTTTGGCATTGTGTGAACTGTAGTGGGTTGACCCTGGCTGAACGCCAGGGCAAAGCTTCTCTATCACTCCCCTCCACAAGTGGACAGAAGATATAACCAAAGGTTCATGGTTCAAGAGAAGGTTTGGGAGAGATCACTCACCATATACCATCAAGGGCAAAACAGACTCGATTGGGGATAATGAGAAGTAAAATAAATCTTAAAACCACCTTTTCACCCACCTCTCCCTCCTTCCCAAGCTCTACATCCTCCCTCGCTGTGGCACAGGGAGATGGGGAAGGGGAGCTGCAGTCAGTTCATCACAGGTTATTCCTGACATTGCTCAGAGAGGAGTCCCCTGCTCCAGCATGGGGTCCCTCCCATGGGAGACAGTCCTCCATGAACTTCTCCAATGAGAGTCTATCCAACAGGCAACAGTTCTCCACAAACTGCTTCAATGTGGGTCGCTACCACAGGGTGCAATCCTTCAGGCACAGGCTGCTCCAATGTGGGTCCCCCACAGGGTCACAGGGTCACAGGTCCCACCAGTAACCCTGCTGCAGCGTGGGCTCCTCTCTCCGTGGGTCTGCAGGTCCCTGCCAGGACCCTGCTCCAGCATGGGTTGCTCATGGGTTCACAGCCCTCTCTCAGGCATCCACATGCTCTGGCATGGGTCTCCTATACGGGCTGCAAGTGGATCTCTGCACCCCTGTACACCTCCATGGGCACAGCTGCGAGCTGGCTGGCATCAGCTCTGTTGGACATGGAGGAAGCTTCCAGCAGCTTCTCACAGAAGCCACCCCTGTAGCCCCATCCACTCTACCAAAACCGGGCCATGCAAACTCAGTACGGTGACGCTCTTTTAATTTGTTCATGGCCTAGTATTTATAGCTAAATTCACAAATTATACTCAGCATTACAACACTCACAATCAAGCAAGATTGTCAGCCCTGAATTAAGTAGTTGCACTTGCTACTTGTTTAAAAGAAACCGCCAGTGCCTAGAATGGTAATCAGCATGAGCTGGAGAGCTACCTAAGCTGGCACATCTGAAGGTGAGGACATAAGCATTTGCCCTTCAGCTGAGAGGAAGAAGGTGTATCTGATTCTGCTTGGGATTCACACCCTTGAAACCTCTTTAGGAACTGGGTCTTGTTGGACTCAAAGTAGGCATTGCTCCATTACGGGTAGCAATTTTTGCTCCTTTAATACAGGTAATCTGACACTTAGAGCATCCACCTATGGGTAACACCACCCAGACTGTGTGAGGCTGGTTGTGGGACATCATTTACCTGCTTGCTTAATTTCCTTGGGTAGCATTCCATCATGTAAACATGAGTTTCAAACAAGGCCTCTGCCTGGGGAAGAAGAGTCGAAGTTTTATTTGGTCTTTGCTCCAGAGACCACTTTAATCTGTTGTCAGTAAATGACTTGTGTTTTATATGCTGGTGATGGAACATAGTCCTAGGTAGTAATTAAGGTTTTACTAAAGTTTAACAGGCCAGGATTCTAAACCTGCTGTTCATATCATGTAGCTAAATTGATGTGGTAGTATCAAGTTGAATCAAGTCACGTGGGCCTAAAGTTGCTTAACTTGCTTATGTCAATTTATAGATGAAGTTGAACCAACTCAGACTTAAAGCTTAAAGCAACGTCTGAACTATTCTGCCTGTAGAAGTCATGTGTTTGCAGGCTATATTGCATGTGAGTAATTGCATGGACACCCTGCCTCTTTTTTCATTCACTCCATCTACAAGAGCTTAACCTCCCTTTCTATCTCTTCCCCTTCTTCCTCCTTCCTTCTGTTTTTCACCTTTCCATTGCTGCTGTTTTCAGTGATCATCTGTCTGGCCTTCAATTTGTTCTTTGTAATGACCTAGATTTAGCAAGTAATAGAGTTATGCATTGTGATGCATTGTTATGCAGTGTAGGTTACTGAGCACTGACCTTTCTATAATCCCTGGGTCTGTTATGATGGTTGTAATTTTGTAACGTTAGTGCAGTGGCTAAGTTAATGTATGTTATGTTTTGAGTAGCACCCGAACATATGCAAAGATGGCAAAGGATCATTCCGTGAAACCCAGTAACTTGCATTCAGCCTATCTGACCTTATGCAAATTATCTGTCAACTGAGCATAAATGTGATGTTATGAATGGACTTCTGATATGTCCATCACATGCTCTAAATATAAAATAATTACTTGGAGTAGCCTTGTCTTTTAAGCATAAATCTGGTTGTATTTTAGTCTGGCTCTCTACCAGTTTGTAGAACATCTTGGCTTGCAGAGTTCTCTCGTGGTGCAATCATCTCTTCAGAGAGACCTGAAACAAGTAATTTTATGTGGTCCTCTTCCTTGGATCTTTGATGTTCTTATAAATAATATATCTGCTTGGATCATTGCTGCTCATAATAAATTAACTATGTTTAAATTGGCATGGCATCTGCTGAGGACCCAGACAAATCCCATCCCACTGGTCTGAACTATGGAATGCTGTTCTTGGATGTTCCCTAAAGTACTTGTGGTATGTGAAGCTGTTGACACCAGTGAAACAAAGAAGGTCTGATGATCTTCATAGGAAGACCTTATATTTTGCTTCTGATAGTTTCCTGTGGGCTAGATTCATGTACCTACTTGGGAATAGCTGTTTATATGAAGTCTTGCACTTTCAGCTACACCATCCACATACCCTTGGAAAAGCCAACCTTGATTTGCAGGAAAAAGAAGTGAGGAAAAGCAGAAACTTTTACTACTGTTGCTAGCAGCAGGTGCACATGGAAATCAATCTATGAGGACAGAGTGAAACACATCAGTATCAAAGTAAGATGGACTAAACCAGATAAGTAGCAAAGCAGCATTACAGTTCTAAGGCCACAAATTCTGACCTGAAACCAGCGTGGAATAAAACTTTCAGATTTATGAGTCACTGTTTTGTTCCTTATAGATAATTCATCCCAGGCTGAAACTATAGTCTCTTGGAGTACAAACCACTATAAAAATGTGAAGTATTCTACACTGATGTGTAGACTGTCTTAAAAACTTTATCTTGCCTTTACCTAGTGAAACCAGATAGACTTTTTTCCCCTTACTGCTGCAAATATTAAGGTTGGTGAAAATCACTGTGTATTTAAACTCCAGAATAAACAAGGACCATCTGTCCTTTCTCCCACATTACTTGGTAGTCTGTCCTCTAAGTAAAAAGTAATTAACATCAATTTACAAGGCAAGTTCTGTTTGCTCACAACAGCACAAATCATTACTATGACTATGGCACAATATGCAAAGGCACCTTTTCTAAAACTTTTCAGTCGTATGGAATATGATCATGCTGTGGAAGTGGATCTTGTAACAGGCTTCTCCAAATCAGGAAGTAGCATCCCTAATCTTCTTACTCTCTGACCTGCCAGTAATACTTACCCTTTTAATTTAATGCTCTTGGAAGCATCAGACAAAATACAGCAGACTGTAATAGCAATAGAAATGTTTGGTTGTGTAATATCCACATTGTTGGCATTGTGTAATGTGTTCCCTGTTAGTGGTATACATTGTTTTGAGAGGCAATGCAATCTTTCCATGGTGGTCTACAACTGTGTACTCTAAGTTTACAGCCAGGAATCCTTGAGAAGCACATTTCACAAATTCAGTCTTATTAATGGAATATATAGATTGGAGGCAAATGACCCCACATTCATGGCACAAATTATCATGAGTTTTCCTCTCCAGGTCTCCATCAGGACTTGTGTAACTAGGGGAGAATGGCATTGCAGTTTTCATTATTGGAGGCAATACAGTAGACCGAAACAAGTAGAATTACACGTATAACAGGTGTTGTTGCTGTAAATGCCACTGTAATGCAGATGAGCATCTTTTCACATGCTTTTATTTTTGTCAAGCATTGTCCAGTTTTAACAGTGTGTGCAACAAGATATGCCTTGAAGACCTTGCGTGCCCATGCCTTCAGTCCATGCTTTCCAGATCCTAAAGTATTTTCTATTAATTGCAGTGGAGGGTTTTAGATGGAATGTGATTATCAGTTTTTCCATGTTCGAAGCACCTCATGGAGCTCAGGTGTGTTTGAGATATGGTGAATTTAATTGACATTACAGGAACTTATTTTCTACACCTGGAGGTTAAGCAGTCATTACTGATTATTCCAGGTTTGCATTGTTATCCATTACCATCCAAATCCCGCAGTATTCACGTGTCAAAAGTTGAACTGAGAAAGCAAATACTGCCATGTGGAAGAACAGATCACGGAATTGCTACAGAGGAACCAGAAACGTGCAATATGGGAAGGATGTGATGGAGCACTGGGAACATTGCATCTCTCATTTATTTAAAGGGGCTGTTAGTGTCCCTCAGTGTGATACAAATGCTGTGAGAATATACATCACGGCAGTTATCCATGCATCTTCTGCTGAGACAACATCCTCCATAGGAAGTCTTCTCCGTCAGCCTGCTGTGCACACATTTTTGTTGATGTACTGGAAACTGTATGCCAGGACAAATGCTATCAGTGGCATTTTCTAGTGGAGATGTCATTTTAGTGAGCTCTAGAATTCAAGCAAAAAGGCAGCGTAAGCAATGTGAATCCAGTCATGAAGTGAAAATATATTTAAATAGTATGTAACTTATAAAGCTAATTGCAGCTTTGTTGGTGTTTTCCCATGTATTTTAAATGTTGAGCTTTGGATGTGTTTTATCCTCCAAATTTGTTAAATTTTCCTCCTGTTTACATTCACGTCCTCTTCCATGTTTCTCCATTCCCTCCCTCCTCCCCCCCAGTTCCTTAATTAAGGACTGCGTCTTTGACAGAGCAATGGCTATCTAATAAAAAAGTTGTCTTTTTGGAACAATGTGTAATGCTTATCTCCAGCTTCAGTAAGAGTGCTTAACTCAAAAGCCTATTTCTTTCAGTAACTCTTAATTGGTCTAAAGCATAAATTAAAGTCATCTACATAGGCAGGCATTTGGTTAGATTTTCTCTTAATGTTGCATGGATTGAGAAATCTAGACTGCTTTTATTAGTCTTTAATTATTAAAATGGAATCCCTTTGTTTTGTACTAATTAAAAACATAGGAGAAAGATCTAGGAGGAAATAAAAGACTTTGGAGTTGCTATACTCTACGGTAAAACAGTGCAGAAACTCTACTAGTCACCTATTTGTTTTAATGGCAAGTTATTTCCATTTGCTTTACTTTGTATGAATGTTGAAGTCACTGATTTAATTTGTAAGAATAACTTTCTAAGACTGGAATTTGTTTTCTCTTAGGGATATAAAGAAGAGGGGAAAATTGGCATAGAAACCTGGTGTAGTATATTGTCTTGGGACAGAATGGTTTGAGTTTGGTGTTTGGTTGGTTTTAGGGGTTTGTTGTTGGGGTTGGTTCTGTTTGCTTGTTGTTTTTTTCTTCTCCCAAAAGATGTAATTAGGAACACACACATTAATTAATGATTTTTCTGGCCACATACATTTTTTTACTAAACTTTGATTTGTGGAAGGAAAGAGTAAGTTTCAAGAAAATTTTGAGTACATTGGATCTTTGTTTCTAGGAAGGAATCGTTGACTAAGGGAAGGAGAAAAGTTGCATCTTCACCCTCCTGTCTAAATAGTGTGCAATTGGTAGCAGAGCTATGATTTAGTACCTAATTAGACTTAGGGAAGTACTTTAAGTACTTCCCTTAAACTTTAAGATTAAGGAGATTACATTAAAAGATTACGTCTTTTGGAGTACATTGTGCTCTATGGAAGCGTTCCATTTTACAAAATGTAAGACATAGTCCTTGGGCATCAGCTGCTGAAAGGAATTCTCAAATGTGTTTTAGATACTATAAATGGATTTACAAACAAATTGGGGTAATGGCAACTGTAACAAAAGTACTCAAATGGTGCTACTAAACTATTATTAGCCCTAAGGATCTGTTCATTACCTGTAGTGAAAAAGGCAATGTTGCATTGGATAATTCTGATGTGTACTGCAGATTCGGTGTTAACAGTCTGAAATCTTAACCTAATCTATTAATTTATGTCCTGAACTCTGACTTGAAACAGTAAAGATGGGGACTTTCTTTCAGTGCCTTTTGATTAAGTTGGGTTGGGGTTTTTGAGTGCTTTGCATGGGTAGTGAGACTGTACAAAAAGTAACTTCTTGGTCAGCATATGAGTAAATAGGGAAAGCATATCAGGTAGGTGCTAAGGATAGACATCTTGGTTAATAGAAAGTTGTTTTCAACTTTAAATTTTAAGATAACAGAATGCCATTATCCCTTTTGTGTGATGAAAGCCTACTGGAAGTACAGCAGTGTTACTGAAGAATGGGATCTGCCTGACCTAATTGTTACCTGAGTGCCTGGATATAAGGGAGGTTGAATATAGAAATAAAAGATTGTCAGAGGGAAAAAGATTTTCTTCCATAAACATATTCCATATTCTGTGTGGCAAGGATTCTACTCCCAACAGACCAGGTCCCTCTCTGAGGATAGAGGTGTAACTGGACCTGCTCCCAGTTCGGTTTGTTTCAATCGTGAAAGACAAGCTGAGTGACATGGAGAGGCGAGTGCAGGGGCTGTGTTTGAATGTACCAGTGACTCAGAACCGTGAGGGTCAGGAATGAGGCTATTGCCTGGCTATATGTGGGAGAGGATTCTTACCTAATATTGTTAAATTATTAATTGATTTATAAACTTTCTTGAGTTTATTTTGATTCCTGTTCCTTTTGCACAGGTATGTTTCTGGAGGTTTAAAGTACGAGACTCAGTGCCTGTGAAGTGGATGTGGTAAAACCTAAGATTTTTAAATTCGGCGACTGACCTTCCTAGATTTCTGGATTGGAGTTCAAGTTGGCTGTGTTTATACTTGAGGGGGATGTATTGCTTGGTTTTTGGGAAGGAACAGTGAAGAATTTGAGCTGGCTTTTTTATCACTAGCAGCCCTTGGCAGAAGGATTGCTGGCATTATCTGTACACATGCATGTTGCAATGTAATCCACAGTTCTTGTCTCCAGTGATGAACACTGGATGTCAATCCAGAACACATGCTTGGGTTTATTTTTTTGGCTTATGCTCCTCAGTGACCTTCCTATAACCAAATCAAAGTGTAGTGTAGGGAGAAGGAATGGGACTAACGTTCAGCTAAGTATGCAGTGAATTGTGGCTAAGGCTTTGGAGTTTGGAAAGCCAAGTCCTATGGCTGAGAAGCAGCCCTGCAGGCCTGGTTCCTGAATCACAGCATCACCTACTGGTAGCATAGCCAGAAATGATGGTGATTTGTTTGTGTATAATAAAGCTGTGCCAGTAAAACAGTTCAGCTTACTTGTAGAAGGCCCAAAAAAAGAGTCTTGAAAGTGAAATGGCTAATCTTCCACATCAGTTTATTTGGGAGAGAGAAAGTTATTCTGAAGAATTACCAAAGGAGCCCTTTAGACTGACTGGGCAACATCCTCCACCCCTACAAGCAACTGAAATGTGAGGTGTAGGTAAATGTAAAGTGTTGCATGTGAGCTTAATTTCACCTATAAAATTAAGAATCTGAGCTGTTATCAGCTATTATCTGAACTGGATCAGACAGGAGGGAGATTCTAGGATTACCATATTTCCATTTTAAAAAAATCATCTTAAATCTCAGTAGCAGTCACAAAAAACAAGTCTATATTAGGAATTTTTGTGAAAGGAATAGTGTGAGACAGAAAACAGCTATGCTGCCGACTAAACTAATTTTTTTACTCACACCTTGTGTTTTCCATACAGTTCTGATCCTCGTATTAAAAAAAAAAAAAAAAAAAAAAAAAAAAGGTTGTATTAGAATGGGAAAAAAGTCAGAGAGCGGCAAACAAGATAAAGGTTTCTATAGAAGGAAGGACAGGTCAAGTAGTCTTAGACTCTCTTAGACTGTTTAGGGTTCTGATAATGGTTTAAAAAGTTCTGAATGTTAGGGAAAATGTGGATTGACTGAAAGGCCAAATCACTGATCTTTGTAAAAGCCAGAAATTAATGATGAGCTGATACTTTTGGGAGTATTTGTTCAGATTAAAAAAGAAAAGGATTTTTTCTTTGTTTTGTCTGTTTGTTTAAAAACAAAGTGTGTGTGCTTTATGGAAATTTTACTTGTTGGTTTACAGCTAGGACTAAAAGAAGTCATATGGATTAAAACCTTATCCTCATGTTCAGTAGTCAACTAGTAGAGCTATAAAATTAAGTAATATGTACATTGTAAGCCATTGAAGGAAAATGAAAACAGAAGGGAAATGAGACCAATAGTAAGCATAACTAAGGCCAATATGACGTACTGAATTATTTTAGAGTCAAACAGATGTATTGGTCTAATGTGAGAGAGGTGTGGTGAAATTGTTAAGTGATGTTAAAAGATAGGAAAATTAAAAGATGTATGTGTTATATTATGTAATTGTATAATAGGAAGTCAGTGAAATAATTTCTAGTAATAGGCACTCAAGGGGTTGCTCTTTAATAGTGGCTAAATTTAAACATTTTTAAGTTGGCAGGCCCAGATAATGAGTTTCAACAGGGCTGTCCAATGAGCTTCCTGGATCATTAGTGTTGATTTTTCTTGTAGGCTTTGAAATATTGGAAAAAGAGCACAAAAATGGCTAACATGCCAACATTCAAAGAGGGTAAAAGGCATGACCTGGATAATTACATGTCTGTCAGCTTGACATCACTTCTGGGCAAAATAATAAGGGACCTAATTAATAATGAATTAAAGAAGTGTTGTATAATTAGTGCCAATCAACATGAGTTATAGGAAAGCCAGACCATGTCAAGCTAGCATGATGTATTTTTGATGAAATTAGAAGTAGTGGTTGATAAAGCTAAAAGTGTTAATGTAATATCTTCTGATTTCTGTAAAGATTAGAGTTACTAATCCATATTTTGATTCAGAAATGAAAGTCTTGTGTAATCAACCAGCAACACTTCACATATATCACATGTATTGAAGGGTAGCTAATTCTAAGGTGTGAAAATGCCAGTGTAATATGAAACTCACTGCTGAAAAGGTGCATCCTTCTTGGACTCATGGCATCCTTTCTCAGTCCTGTGGCACTTAGCTTCTTATCAGTGTCCTAGAAACCGATGTAATAGCTACTGATGGTTTGCTGAGGACTGAAAGGTTGAAGCATTGTTAAGTAAGGTAGAGGATTCAGCAGTGATTCTGTTCACTGTCACTTACCCAGCCAAGGCTGCCACAAAGCTAAATGTATTTCAATGCAATGAACTGTACAGGAAAAATAAAATGCCGTCCATATTTATTGTAAGGGAAAAAAAGTATTTCTGTGAAATGATAACTATAACAGCCTGAGTTGCAATTTTACTCTGTGTGAGTAGCAGCTTTAATAACTTCAGGTGACAGGAAATACTGACTCCTACATTTGACTGGGGGAGCTTGTTGATCATCAGATTGGTATGAGTTTACAGTCCAATTCCACGTCTCAGATACCTTTTCTGAACTTTGGAGAAATAAGTAGAGATGCATTCCACAGGCATATCTTTCTGAATTGGAAATGAGTGCATTTGTTACTTGAATACTGTGTCCAGTTTGAGGTCTGTGGTTCATTAATTAATATGGCTGAATTAGAGAAAGTTCAGAGAAAGCCATGGCACTAATTACAAGAGTAGAAAATGTATGGTGTAGTGAAAGATCTAACAAGCTTCATCTTTGCACTTCCTCATAAATGAGGTTAAGGGATGACTTGATTGGGGTCTACCAGTACAAATGCAGGGAACAAAACCTTGATAATGGGATCTTTAGTGTGGCTAAAAATCATGAGCTCTAGGGGCTGGAAGCTGTAGACAAGCAGATTCAGAGGAGAGGAAAGGAGGCTTCACAGTGTGAGGGATTTAGCAAGCACTGAAATAAATTCTGCAGCATTCCTGACTCTTATTTTTAAGGTTGGTACTTTCAAAAATGTGTATTAATTCAAACAAGACTGAAATCTGAAAAACATTAAGGACTGTGTTAAAAAGGTAGTTTTATCATTGCAGTGGCCCATTCTCAGTGTGTGAAATGAAATATGTATCAGGCCAGAGACAGTGTTCCACTGAGCAGTGGTGCTGTTAAAAATGCCTTCCAGACCTTTTCCTGAATAAGGCTTGGAAAGGACTTGAACTTTGTTCTCCCACAAAAAAAAATACTGTAGTAGTCTGAGTGATGAGGACTTGAACTCTGATGTTGCAAAAGAATATTTGGCTTTGTAGCAATGTGAAAATAGACCAAACCTCAAATTCCTCCTGATAAGGAATTGTCATCATCTGCTCAATGTCTAACAAAGCCAGACAAACTAAATTTTTTTTAAAAATCAGTGCTTTGGGACATAGACATAGAGGACTTCAGATTTGTTCTCACTTTCTCATTTAAGAGAACATACGTGAAATCTGCACTACCTTTTGGGATAAAAACATAAAAGGATTGTTTCCATTCAAGCTGAAGTCCCAGCTTCCAAAGGTTACTCTAATTTTATTTTTGTCAGTATTGCTTTTGTGGTGCTCTTGATCCTGTACCAGATTCTGGAATGAAGAGTCTTGTACCTTTCTAAGCTTTGCTTACCCTCTTAAATGCCACTCCATATTCCAGTGGCTTCTCACATTTTCCACAGCTTTGATGAAGTAGCTAGCATTCAGCATCTCCTGTGTTGGGTAATATTGTCTTCCATAAGAACAGCCATGGAATAAAGTGTTTATTGTTTAATCATTAAATATCTGATGTTTATGCCAATTATCATAAATTAGAAATCAAATTCAGACATTTTTGGGGAGCCTAAGGCAATATTAGGAGAACGTGTACCTATCAGTAAAACTTCTGTCTTTATTAATGCTAAGGGCAATTGTAAGGATTTTTAAAGTCTATTTAAAGAAAACCAAAAAACCCCAACAAAAGTCCAAATAAACAAAAGAACCCATCCCTAACAATAAACATTGATAGTAGCTACATTAAATAGATAAAAGCCCCAGGAATATTCAAAAGAGAGAAAATATCTAATAAATGATGTCTAGTGTAATTGGAAAACAGCTGATACTTATATTAAACAATGGTGGAATATGTTCTATTCCAACAGTAAATGGGAAGGGTGTTAGGCATATACTCCCAGTAAAGATCTTTAGACCTGCAGGACTGGATAACATTGAAAACAATTGGCTAAAGAGCTTTCACTGTCACTTATATTGACAGATCAAACCTGAAACACAGATAAGCCTCCACAAAACTGCAAGAAAGTTCATATGGCAATACTTAAAGATACTGTTGATGACAACATCTTGCTGCTCATTCTGGCTGTTCCCTGCTCCATTAAAAGAGTAATTAGTGTCCGTTATTTTATCCCCATCAAGGATTTTATATACTGCACCCTATAGCCCTTATTTTCTTTTGCTAAGATGCACAGAACAAGGTTTTATCTTTTGTGACTCAACACTCAGCAATTTTTCAACACATTAAAATATTATTAGCTACAGTGAATATAATAATTTAACATTGAGCACAATGATGCTGCATGCAAAAATAAAATAGTGGGAAGGGAATCCCCTTTTTATGCAAGGGAACACATTCGCCTGCTTGGATAGTGTAGTGCTGGAAGTTTATGCAGACTTAGCTATCCACTATGCCCTCTAGATCCTTACTCATTGCAGTTCCTATGCTACAGATTTCTTCTGTATGCTAGTTCGGTTCCTGACTGTGTGACCTTGCACCTGATTGTATGAAATTTCATTAAGCTTAGATGCGCTCAGCTGAGTGGTTCAAATCACTTTGTAAGCAGTTCTCTCTGTTTTTTTATATTCCTCTGCAAATATTTGCATAACCAGGCATGGGTTTGTATTTCTTTATAATTCTGGATAACAGTTTTGCTTGATGTCAGGCCTTTCCTAATGAGAAACATCCTTGTTTGAGAAGGATTTTCTCATTTGGAACAACTTTTTGTAATCTGTTACCTAGCTATTTCTAATTTAATCCAATCTCTAACAATAGAGTAAAACTTTTCCTAACACACTCAAACATTTACTGGTCTTACATATTTTACAATATGGATTTTTCCTAGTGTCCTCTGTTCTATAAGTTTTGATTAATTTATGTAGAACATTTTCTGTATTCCCAAATTTTTACTGTTTTTAATCTTTTATTTCAGTTCTTTTGGTATGATTGTATGCATCAATAGTTTGTGTAGTTATTTGTGGCTATGATCTGCTATTCCCTCTTAAAGCAGGCTCTTATCTGAAGTTGTTAACTGACTGAAAAGTGCTGAAAACTTCAGAATAATAGTAATTTTTTTCTGGCGTTTTTTACTTCTTTGCATATATTGGGATGAGTGTATTGTTTGTGGTGGAGGGAGGAATACCCAAACCAGGAATTTTTTTATTTATTCAATTCATGAAAATCAAACCCCCTCATTTTCCAGCTTGTGATTTAGTTTTTCAGTTCTACCTGAATACTTGAAAAATATGTTGCAAAGCAGGAGCATTTGGGGGAAAATAAGCCCCATACCATTAGGAATTTTTTTCAACCTTTCATGCATATTTTAAGAGGTTTTTATCAACAGTTGTAGTAACATTTCTGTTTATTATTTAATAAAAAAAAAAGTTTCTTGAGGTTACTACTGTTACTCACTGTATTTGGTGAAGTTGTTCACTTCCACATTTGAAGTTGCTGTTAAGAACACTGCAGCTTACTGTGTTGCTGACCTGTGTGGTCATAATCTATGAACTGTTTTCTTCTTCTTTCAAAAAGGATACAAATCTTCATACTCCATGCTCAAATTCTTCTATTGCTCAGAGAGATCATCTTACTAGCTAATGACAGTTCCTTGGCAGGTAGCTTATCAGTGTTTTAGGGAATTAATTTATTCTCCTAATTATTAATTTTATATACGTCCCCTTTTTTAATTTTCACATAACCTGATAGAAGTGTAGTTGGAAGCTGAAAAGAAACTGATGTTATAAAATTGTTACAATCTGAATACTGTTCTTTTCTACATTTCTGTCTTTCACCAAGTCCATCTGCTTACCACCGCTTGGGCCATTCCATACAGTTGCATGTGTGCAGGAAATCTGTCATGGTTTGCCTTTCACCTCTCGAATTTACTTGTAATAACCCAGGACTTTGTCAGGGGTTGGTGCCTTCACTCTGGATGAGTGAGCAGCATGTTGGTTCAGGCATCACCAACGAAGCAGCCTGTCTGAAACCAGCCCTGATGTGCCACCTGCCTCCTCTTCCCAGGGAGTCCAGGCCACCCCTTATTGGCACCTAGCAGTGGCAGCCTGAGCTGGGACTAGACAAAACTAAAGCTGCTACACCTGCACGTACACCAAAGGAGGACCTGGACTACGAGTCTAACGCTTTATGCTGTAAAAATTCATCATCCCCCTGGGTTCACTGAGCTTTCCTTTGAATTAACCCCATAATGATGACTTCTCTTAAAAACTCACAGAGGTTCCTAAGCAAATTAGTGCTAAATTTGGAACCTATGCCCAAAGTCAAGGGAAAATGGTGTGGGAACACATACTATGTAGAAACATTTTGTCTAAAACCTTCATGGTTTTTGGTGTTGATAGACTAGTTAAGGTTCTGTATATCTGAACCTCTGAAAAAGTGACCCTTTTTATGAAGCATATTTGTGGAGATGGAAAAAACCCCATAATTTGTAGGAAATGCCCATTTTATTTCATTTTACCCTCTATCATCCATAGATTATTCCACTCTCCAGACTGTCTGGAGAGGTGGAGGGGATTTTTCTGATCCATGAGTCCTCTAAAACAATATAAGGAAGCATTAGCTAGGATCCTAACCCATTTGGCATTTGGCTGAGTGTCATAGTCTCAAAGCTAGCATCTGCTTTCTTCTTGCGTGTTTTTTTCCTGAGGGCATGAAATTCTGCTGAGATGTTTGGATGATGACAAAATGTTAGCAGAAGGATGGATGTGGCTGCTTTCTTACAGTAAGAGTTCTCTGTTGTATAGGGTGTGCATAGTAACACAACGGCTGACAGTGCAAACTTTCTAATAATGAGCACAGGCATCAGAGGTTTGGTTAAAAAAAAGTATAGAACAAAATTTCTTTCTTCCTTTCCTTTATGACTACATGATATCACCTGAAAGGTAGAGCTGGAGTGTATGCAACAAAATCAAATTGGTCAGTATGGGACTTTAAGCTTAGATTATGTCCTGTTTATCCCTACTTTTTACTTTCTGTACAGTCTTCACTGAGCCATAATCATTGTATAAAGATTTCACTATATGGATCTTTAAAATATTTTTGCTAATAATGGATAACCTTCATTGCTGATAAATCTTAACTTAGTTATAAAGCAAACATGATGCAGTACTTTATTATGAAAGATGCACGAACAGAGCCTTATGTAATTCGAATAAAAGTATGTATGTGTGTACTTGGCAGTTGGAAAATGTTGGGGGGAAAAAAAAGAAACCCATAATGATTTAACACTTCTTTTTGATGGCTTGCCAGTGAAGCCAAGGAAAGTCACATTGTCAGCTCATCACTCTGAACCCCATGGTACTATCTGAAGTGCTTCATGTATCATTCATTACAGCAGGTAGAGGGACAGTGAAATGTGGTTCACTTTAGCAGTAAAGTCCTTTAGGACTGTTTGGTTAAGTGACTTAATGGCTTATTCTTAATGTTCTTTTCTTTTATCTTGAGACCTTATAACTCAAAATGACCGAAAATAATTCAAATTCTTCTTGGCAGCAGGTCACCTGTGAAATATTTTCTGTCCAACTTTATTACTTTTGAATACAAAATGCCAAGAAAAACATGTGTGCATGTCTGACTATATGAAAAACTTACAGATATAAACATCTTCTATGTACATCTATAGCTCCCTTTTATATTCTGTATACTTCTGTGGGCTTTTACAATGGCAATGAAGAAAAAGTATTTTAAATCAGATAATCTGTACCTCATTATAATCTGCTTCATTTTAAAAGCACTTAAGTCTTGACATAAGCCACTGATAAGTGACATAAAAGCAGAAACAAAGGGGAATTAGAAGCAGTGGGACTTAATGGGATAGTGAAAGATGTAGTAAAGAAAAGATGAGAGCTAGAGAGTATTTGGGGAAAAGAGGGGAGTTCAGAGGCAGAAAACTTTGGTCTAAATTTTTGTCTGGTTTGTTTGTTTGTTGTTTGTTTGTTTGTTTGTTTTTTTGTAATGCAGAAAATACCTATGCCTGTTACACAGAGGAATTTTTAGAAATCATTCAATTCCAGGTACAAATAGAAGAACTTGGAAACACTATTAAAAAAAAAAAAAATGCCTTCAGAACTTCCTAGAAGGATAATTGGAATAATTCTCCTTACATATTTTAAATTAAATTATCAGAAAAGATAAATGAACAGTGAAAATGAATATTTTATGTAAATAGAATTTGCCCAGGAAAAAAAAATCCTTTCTTAGATATACTGCTGTTTTGCACAGATATAGAGAAAGTGGCAGATTCAAGGGTAGTGGTGTCCTGGGCTGTGATCAAGGAAATCAGAATTAATAGTCCCTCTTTATGAGACGGATTTAACTGTAAATAGAGCAAAACAAATGAAATACAAATCTCACAAAAGGAAGTGAATCTGAGCAAAACATACATAAAGTGAAAAATAGCAAATATCTGCTAGGTTACTCTTTTCTAGCTTATGTTTTATATTTAGCTAAGCAAAATGGAACCCATTTATTAGCATTTTGTGGTCTACCTATTAAGCAGAGAATGGGAGAGGTACCAAGCAGATGTTGGAGGCAGAGCAGGAGGTACTATGACACTTTTCAAACCTGACCCAGAGCCTGGCTGTAAGACTCTTCTCTTCTTTTAGTCCTCTCCCTGAAGACATAAACCAGCCTCACAAGTACTAAAGGAAGCCTCCTATTTACATTTAAAAAACCTGACCAAAATAAAACTAGGCAATTTTGGTTTGAAGTGGGTCCTCTTAGAGCCTATACATTTCTAACCTTCTATTTAAAAGAGATTAACTAATTTTCATATTAAAAGCTTGAACAGAAAGTCAAATAGTGACTCCACAAATGAATCAAAACTTCCTTTTACTTTCTAATTTTTTCAGTATAGCTATAGAAGTGCTTCTTTTTACCTTTAATGGTCATTGTTAACCAAAGCTCGTTTTGTGTCTTATCTTTCTGGCTTTCTGGTACTCTCCTCACATGTTTAAGCTGTTTGCTTTATTTAAATTTTTCATTATGTACCCCTAACATTACTTCCTGTCTAAATCCTTTCATGGGGCAGATTGTTCATTGAAGATTTCAGGAACTGGTATACTGGTACCAAAATCTCTTACTGAGAGCTTCATGCAATGTAGTCATGTCTGCTCAGGTACGTTTGTTCTAACCTTGCATTATAACTGCTCCCATGTAAGTTTACTTGGTTTAAGTGAAATAAAACAAAATGTATTTTCACGGCCTCTTACACCCATGCACATCTAAAGATGTATCCTCTGAACAGACTGTGGGAACAGGTTTGTGGCACTGTGGTGGTGTAGAATGTTAAAATGGGGGATGATTATTTTCTTATTTCTAGGAAAATTGATGTGACAGGGGCTTTCACTTTCTTGGCAGGCAGTTCCTTGGTTATTGTGGAGGCAGTTGCAGAATAATCTTGAATATCTGCTCTTCACCCAGGGAAGAAAAAAAACGAAGATGGGTAGAGCAGTCACATTCTCATACACTTTAGGCAAGACAGATAAATGGCAAGAAAATGGTAAAGTACATAAAGTTAGGGCAGAGGATGAGGGTAAAAGGAGGTTGTCCCTTTAACAATGAGCAGAGAGGTAAGGTTCAGAGGTAAGGTGAGGTAAGGTAAGATAAGTTAGATGCTTTCAAAGTGGAGATCCATTCTAGGCCACAGGAAAGTTCTGTACCTCTTAGTTTTAAACCTCCTCTTTGCTAGTGCTATTTGCAGCCAATCTGGCTGCTTAAGCGCAGGCTTTGGGTAGTCCATGTGAAACTCAAGGAGTTTTATGTGTTTATGTATGTGCAGATGCATTGTGTGTGCTTCAATTCTTTATACCATATGCAACTACCCACAAAGGAGTCTAGGTGTTTAAGGAGAAGAAATGACATTAAAATTATTATTACTATTATTTTTAGCACTATATCCTTATTTTTTACGCCATTAACCCCTGTTTCCATTAATGTCATAGCAGTTTCCAGTTTAGTTTTGTCATCTGCCTACAAAGCTCTCTCGTAGTTCATTTATAATGTTGTGTTAGTATAGTCCTTAGGATAACAAATCATAACATGTAATAGAGTTTGAATTAAAAAACATGTGCTTGAAGAGTCTCTAGAGCTTTTGTTAGGGTGTATTATGTTTGCATGGCAAGGTTTTGGTAGGGGAGGGGCAACAGCTGTGACTTCTGTGAGAAGCTGGAGGCAGTCTCTATCCGTGTGGTGGACAAGAAGGTGGTCAGCAGTAGTCAGCATTGATTCACTAAAGGTAAATCATGCTTGACCAGTCTGATTGCCTTCTGCAATGAAACAGCTACCTGGGTAGATGAAGGGAGTGAAAATTCATAGCTGTTCAAAGACTCTTAATTCCTCTCCAGCATTGTGGTCACTTGTGGATGTCAACCTAGCTACTTTTGCAGTATCTACTAAACATTACTGAAATGGGCAGGTTTCCTGGAACCTGATCTTCCTGAGCATTTTGCACAGCCAAAAAAACCCAAAAAGAAAACACAACCCCAAAACACAGAACCCACAGTGATTTCTCTTCTTGTGATCTTTTCATAGAAATAATCCCAATGAGTAGTTGAGATTGAAGCTGTGAAACTATTTAGATGCTGTGTAGGAATAATCAGTGCCCCTCACCCCACAAGATTTTCTTAATCGTGAATTACATCCATGTTAAAAAACAAAGAATAAGTTTGTTATCTTATATCTAATATATTTTTTTAACTAACATTTAAAGTTCTTGGTCCTCTTGTTATTTCTATGTTCTTCCTGGAAACTCGCTAAGGCCTTAAGAGTCTTCAAAAAATTGAATGCAGTAGTTATTTCCCCAATCGACACATATCTTACGGGGAAAAATGTGTTTTGAGGGGGATTGTGTTTTCCATATTTATATTTCTTGACTTCCTTGTTGGGATAGAACTTGATAGATCTGCATATGCCCTACAATGCAAAAGAGAAATGGTAAATGTCTTATATTTAAGGATATGTATTTCTTGACAACTTAAATGAGGATTTTAAGTATTTATCTGAAAATTACATGCTGCCATTGTGTATGTGAAATAGAGATTTGGATATTTTTCAAGTGGAAAGCCCCTGGGTTGTAGAAGTGCCTTTTTAATTGTCCTGGAAATTTTCATTCCCATATAGTGGTAAGATTCCCCTTTTATTTGCCCTTCTTAGGAATATCCAGTCTGTCAAAAGCTGATGAACATCTGAAGAACCCAGGTTGTACTACTGCCAAGGCAGTAACAGCTGCTGCTGCAGCAGCCAAAACTGCAGCTGTGGTGACTACTTCTGTGCTGAAAATGCTGACATGTCACTGTAGCAGAGCTTGGAGGTTGTGACTTCTGCTGCTGCAGTTGTACAAAGTACTGTCAAATTTTGGTGGTTGTTTTTAGGATTCAAGTAAACAAATAATCAATTTTAAGAATTTACTTTTTAAAAAAAGAATTATATTAGAATATTTCTCTTGTAATTTTCAGCATTCAAAATCCAGAACCGAGCCTACAATTGTCTGCATGTGCTTCCCGAGTCTCTTTTCTGTATCTACATTCTGATTCTGAATTACATTGTCATATGCAATTTTTCCCTCATTAATCCTGCCTCATTTAGACTCCAGAGTAGAAAAGTCAAGGAGTGGAAAGCTAGTTATGTGAGAAGCAATGGAATTGTCCTTTTAAGTATAATTTTTCAGTAACAACCTCCTGATGTAGTCACTTGCATTTAACTTGATGTGGTTTATTATGTGTCCCTTCTTATTCATCTGTTTGCTAAGTTTAGTGATTTTAGTCATGGAATCATCAAATGGCTTGGATTGAAAGGGACCTTTAAAGATCATCTGGTTCATAGCCTCCAGCAAAGGTCAGATCTTCTAGTAGACCAGCCCCATCCAACCTGGCCTTGAACACTTCTAGGTGTGGGGAATCCACAGCTTCTCTGTGCAACCTATTCCAGTGTTGAACCCATATAATCATAAAAATTCCTTAGTTATATCTAATCTAAGCCTAATATATCTAATCTAACCCTCTTTAAATTTGAAACCATTAGTCCTTGTCTTTCACTACAGGCCCTGGTAAAAAGTCTCCATCCATCTTTCTTGAAAGCCCCCTTACAAGTATTGTAAGGCCACAATAAGGTCTTCCCAGATCTTTCTCCATGCTGAACAACCCGACTCTCTCCATCTGTCTTCACAGCGAAGGTGTTACAGCCCATTAGTCATTTTCGTTCCCCTCCTCCTGCTGGACCTGCTCCAACAAGCTCGTTGTGCTGGGAACCCCCAAACTGGAATGCACTACTCTGGATGGGCTTTAGAAAGGGACAATCACCTCCCTTAGCCTGCTAGCCATGCTTCTTTTTATGCAGCTCAGGACATGGTTAGCTTTCTGGGCTGCAAGCATGCACAGAGCTTTACACTGGCTCACACAAAATTTTTCATCCACCAGTGTCCCTAAGTCCTTCTCTTCAGCGCTGCCTACAGTCCATTCATCACTCAACCTGTACTGGTGATTGCCCCAGCACAGGTTGCAGGGCTTTGCATAGGGCCTCGTTGAACCTCACAAAGTTCACAGTGACCTACTTCTCGAGACTGTGAAAATCTCTCAGTATTACATCCTTTCCCTCATGACAATTCCTATGCAATCAAGTTTATTTTTAAAAACTACTACTCAGATCTCTTAACATATGAATATCTTTGGAAGCAAGAATGTGTGTGTCCAAATATGGTGGGTTTAGGCATGGGGGGCCTGTGGCTTGAAAGATACCCAAATATGGGTATCTTTCAAGAAGGAGGAGGGTCATGGGGGCTGAGAGCCTCTTTCCTGGGGTTTGCTACTGCCTGCCATGATTTCCATGCCAGACCCTCTTTTTCTGGGCTAAGGTTTGTATGCTTGCTTTTGTTTGGCTGTGGGATTTTTTTAAAGATGGGTTTGGCAAACTGAATTTTGAACAGAATTTTCAGAGAATATAGAGCATATGGTTAAATTAGATGTAACAGCCTACTTCAAGAAGGATTCATCCAAAAGTTTTAAAAGAACTGAAATAGAACATTGCTGAATTAATAATTCCAGTAGTTACTGTATCATCTAAGGTAGCCTTGTTGGCAGAGACATGGGAGATAAGCTATGCAGTGTGCATCTGTCATGGCTGAAGCCCAGACAGCAACTAAAGCCCCTATGCAGCTGCTTACTTAGTCCCCTACCAGTGGGAAGGGGAAGCGAATCAGGAGAGTAAAAGTGGGAAAACTCATGGGTTGAGATAAAGACACTTCAATAGTGTAAACAAAAATCACACACACTAGCGAAACTAAACATGTCATTCATTCACCGCTTCCCACAGGCAGGAAGGTATTCATCCATCTCTAGGAGAGCGGGGCCCAGTCATGTGTCATGGTGAGTTGGAAAGGCAAAAAATCATCACTCCAAATTTCTCCCATACCTTCTTCTTCTCCCCACTTAATATGCCATATGGTATGGAATCTCCATTTGGTCAGTTGGGGTCAGCTGTCCAGGCTGTGTCCCCTCCTACCTTCCTGTGTACCCCCAACCTCCTCACTGGTGGAAACAGAAAAAAGCCCTTGGCCCTGTGCAAGCACTGCTCAGCAATAATGAAACCATCTCTATATTATCAACACTGCTTTCAGCAGAAATCCAGAATACTAATAACTGTCCAGGGGATAATGGAAAAGTTATGTTTGTAAGAGATCAACTTTTGTGACAGGATACATCAGGAATCTGCACTAGCTATTTAGTGTATGCATACATTGTCTGGAAAAGATAAAAATTATTGTGAAAACAATTACTATACAAAATTATTGAAGGCAGACGATTAAGAGTCACAGAAGAATTTCAAGGTACAGAATGAGTAAATTGAAAATGGTTTAGGAATTCAATATTGGTAAATGTAAAATAATGCAGACAAGGGAAGAATTTATGCAAGGAAGAATATTGAAGCTGTAGATCATTCTCTTAAAAGTTTGATTATGTGCTTAGTCATGCTAGAGCAGGTAAATCTAAAAATTATTAATGAAGGAATTGGAAGGAAAATTGATAGATCATTATGAAACCATATACAATATATGCACTTGTCTCTGGAATACTTACAATAATTAGTGTTACTCCCCATTTCTCTTTGAAAAAGATGTAATAAAACTAGTGACAATAAAGGGTAAGACAAAAAAATGTAGGAGCTGCTTAGATGGAACATATCAAAGACCTGCTGCTAACAGCTGGGAATGGTGAGTGCCCAAGAAAGATGCTAAGTTATATGTAGTGATGATTCACTCACAAAGCTCAGGAAATTCCTGGGGTCATATCTTTGTAATTAGTTGCACTGAACAGATTTTTTTCCCCCTCACTTTGTTTAATCCATCTTTGAACTGGTATAAACTTAGAGCATCTGCAGAACCCTGTGTCAAGGCATCTCATGGCAGCACTGGTAGGAGGTACAGAAGTTCAGCATGAAGCAAAACTAAACAGACTGTGACTCTTTAGCTTGAATGAAAGATGACACAGGAAGAACATGATATAGGGCTACAGAAGAAGACAATTAACTGGTTATTATGGAAGACAACTGAAAAAGGAGGGATGGGAACAAGGCTAAAAAGCACATAAAAAGGAGATAAATACCAGTGAAGTCCTCCTGGCAGTGCCTGACACTGTAATCATCCAAGGAGGCAACAGATGCTATTCACTGTTGCTTTGCCAGGAACTATGAGCCAGTACCTATACTGACTTGTTGGACTGCATCATGAAAGAAAGAGATCAGTCTGGTCTTTCCTTACACCAAAACCAGTTCCTCCAAATATGCCTAGGATTTAGAAGAAAATGACTGAATTTTTCAGAGGAATAATGCAGCTCGTAGAGGGAGTCATGGTATTGTCAGTGAAGACACTCTCTTGACACCCGTTTCCAATCAGTATGTTAGCTGTAACTTGTAATGGCAGGAGAGCAAGTAGCAGAAGGTGAAGTTGGTACAGCCCAATAATAGGAGAGTTGGGCTGGGAGATGAGTATCCTGGGGCAGATGGGGAGTAGGATTTAAAGATTTCCCATATGCTGAAAGGAAAAAAGGTGACCCAACAACTAGATTCCCTTTCTGTCATGTCTAACAGGGTTCCTTCAGTACCAGGGAAAAAAATCAGATATCTCTATCTCTTGGAGAGTGTTGCCATGACTAAAGGTCTTATCTCTAATTCCCATGTGTACATTTTCAAATGGGATATCCTGGCAACTACGAGACCACAGATGCAGGGTAAGGATGGCTAGAGACCCTGGCATTTCTAGTTGTTATTCCAAGAGATGTCGCTGCAATTAGGGGCTCTGTCAGGCAGCAACATGTCACACTTGATGCACGCTGTAGGGACTGATCACAGGATCACAGAATATCCTGAGCTGGAAGAGACCCAGAAGGATTCCTTTGTGTTCACAGGGGGACCAAGAATAAGTAGGTCCATTACCAGCATCAGGGCTGTGTAGAGCTGGATTCATGTGTTTGGTCTTTTAGCCAGAGCTTGTGTCCCTGTATTCCCCATTCTGCTGGATGAGGGGACTGGTGAAGTCAATGGCAGATCTTGGCTTGTCCAAATTTTTTCTCTGAACTGTCTGTGGTAGTGGTGATACTGATAGCTACAATGGGGAGAATGCAGTCTAAGTGCATCTGTTTGTAGGAGGGATCATAACCACATTTTGGTAGGAGCTGCTATGTGTTGCAAGAGAGAAAGCAAAAGAAAGCTGCTACAGGGAGGAGAAAAGGCATATGGGTTGAAGGTGTGGCGTGTGAGGTATTCATGCTAGAGTGGGAGAATAGGTACAGTAGAAACTGAGGAAGAGGGAGGGAAAATACAGGAGAAGTGTCAAAATTATCAATGTCTGTAGAATGCCAGAGGCTTGGGCTCCTAGTGGGAGGTAGAAGGACAACAGTAGGGACATTCTCATGTTCTTTTAAGAGTTACTTGGGGCAAATATAGTATTGGTATATGTACAGTTTGGGAAAGGGTTTGTCTCTGTAACTGACTGATAGAACAGCTGTAGCACTATACTAACAAATAAAATTTCATTTAAATTTCCTGCTTTGTGACATTCTTAAAAAGAGAACAGAAATATTATTTTGTCCATGCAGTATAGAATACAGTCTTCAAGTGGGAAGAAGAATTGATGAAATTTGCCTTCATGTACTGTTTTGATTTGGCATATCTAGTGGGGATTAACAATGTCTTGGATGTGAAATGACTTTAACATAAAAAATGGCATATTTCCCCTTAAAAAAAAAAAGTCTAGCAAGCCATTTATGCATGCCAGTATGTAGTAAAGTGCAACTGCATTAGACAGATGTTGGTGTGGGGTCATCAATGATGTTCACAAACCACTGAGAGTATAGTCTCAGTATTGGTCTAGAATCATGAGGGGTTCAACTCAAGAAGCACCAGAAAAAAAAAAACAACCCTCAGAGAAGGGATTAAAAAACTGAATATATCACAGGTGAAATGCTAATACTGTATGATGTATGGAAAGCCAGTTGCAAATTTTCTTTGTTAATATTAGAAAAAAATGAGCAAACATGAAACATTTAAAGATAAAGGAAAAATATTTTCGTACACCAGATATAATGAACTTGTGGAAGTGCTCAGTATGTATTGCAGAATTAAAGATAGGTCTTGTAGAAACTACTCTTCATTCAGAAATTGTTTTATCTGAAAAATACAAATGCTTATATTTACTAGTCATAAATATATATTCCAGCACATTTTTCCTTGTCTTGCTTTTCTGTTGCCTTTTCAGCTCTTCCTCAGAACTGGTAGTTCCCTGAGTCCCTGCTAGATGGCATGGCAAGCCACCACAATGATAATAACGTGCTAAGGCAGAGGTACTAGTGTGTTCTATGCAGCAGCCAAGTCAACCGTTCAGCCAACATTATTTCCTTGCCTTTTTCTTCTTATATTTTCATCATGTTTTCTTATTTATATATGGGAAATCACAGCTAGGCTTTTAGGTTCTTAATTATTAAAGAAATTATAAGGAGAGGTAAAGTTCCTTTTTCTCCTATATAGATGAAAGGAGATAAAGTCAATACTGCTTGTAGCTGTTTTTCATAAAGCACACTTGAGTCCTAACAGATGTTCTCTCTGCTTTTCCCATGTTCCCTGCTGTAGAAAGTCTGTGATCCAAGTTCTGACAATGTGCCATTTCTTCCCTCATGCCCAACTCATGGTGAAACTTTCTCCTTGGTCCCATAAGATCTTGTGAATCAGTGCACACTATAGGAACACTGTCCTGCTGCTCATCTCACTTTAGCTTCACAAAGACTATGCTGAGATGAGGGGATGATGTTTAAATGCTGCCACTAACAAAGCAAAAATTCAGGTTTGCCTTCAGTGTTTTTCTCCTTCTGAATGTATTAAAGCCTCATTCTGAAAGCCTGATTCTCTTTTTCACTCTGTGAAGGTGAAATCGAGAGTTATTCCAAATAACTCACTGAGGGGACACTGTTGTAACTGCTGTTAGCAAAAGCACAATTGGAGTGCAAAAGATTTACATGGAAAAGTTTTCAAAATTACACTTTTGAATGGATTTTAGAAAGCAGTGTTTTGATTACTACTGCCCTAATTAGTAATTGCTTTTAAAACAAACTATAGATGCAACAGGGAAGAACCCAAGGCAAATGGTATAAGCATGGATTAGCTATTAGCAAGTTACCTGTAATAGAATCCAGTCAATATTTGCAACTGCAGACTTACAGAAAGGGATAAGGGCACAGGAGTGCCCGTCTCCATCTCCTTGCAACACTGGGAGACTGAGTATTCAACAGCACTGCATTGGTCTTTCTCCTTGGCACCTTGGTCACAGGAGGCAGGTGTAGATCACTGAAGGGGATCTGTGACTCCATGCAGCAGCTGGTGAGTGGAAGCCTTCTCCTGGGTACTGTATGATGGGACAAGAAGTATCATGCCTCAGCATGTGATCAGTTGTGCAAGGGGTAAAGCTCCTCTTCTGTCCCTCACTTCTCCCGGTTATGTGGGGACTGCATTGGCCCCTGCTGCAGCTTGACTTGGCAAAGCACTCAGACATGAAACAGAGAGGCTACAGTATTAAAGAGGTTAATGTGCAAAGATGTAATGTAAAAAACCCCTGCTCTCTTTTTACCAGAGTGTAATAGAAAAAGCATCTCTACACTGTAGAGTTAGTAATTCTGCACACACAGAGAGAATGCATAGAACCAGTGAGTCTATTATAAATAGCGCTAAGTTTATCAGTTCTAATCTCATTTGTTTTCCTAGAGAAAAGGTAAGCATTAACAGACAACTTATGATAAATGAATTCTATTGCGCTGTATTTCAGAAAGCATCTAGCTATGGAAAACTCTGGGGTAACACCTGCTTAGTGTAGTAAAAACAGCCTATTTAAAGCCTGCACAAGTAATTTCAACAGTATTATTGCTGAAAGTATTACAGAGAATGTGAGCAATGGATATGAAAATATGGTATTGCATTTAGAAAATGCCCTGGAGAGGCAATATGTGATTATAGAGTCTGAAGTATCTTTTGCGTGAGTCTTAATGTGAAATCTTTATGTTGTTCAAGTCAGCGACAAGGGCTGTGTAATGACACCAGAAGGGAGAGGAGCACAGAGCCCGTGTATTGATTAGTGACACTGTCTTCCATTAGAAAACTATTTGAAGCAATGTGTACCTCCACAGGTAATCCTGTAGATAACAAGGGTTAGATGTGTGAAAAGACTTAAGCAATCAGGCACTCCTTTTGGTGAACTCTAGTCTTAAGGAACTATCAAGATTGCTAAAGCCCTAGTTCAGTGTTTAATGGACATGCATGAATGCGTATGCACGTGGTCAGGATCCTTTTTCATAATGACCTCAGTGGAATTCCTACCAGAATCAGTCTCCCTCAGCTTAACCAAAGGAAAACTCTTTGATGAGCACCTTGCAGTGACTTAGGCTGTTCTCCATGCACCTCTTCTCGGATTCATTACCCTGTGTAATGCAGAGAAGACTTGAACCTACCTCATAATCTATGCCAGAAAAAGTACTGCAACCTCTTGGCTGTCAGATATTCAGAAGGGAGGGGAAGAGGGAGGAGAGCTGTCTCCTGTTAAAACTCTTCCAGTATATACAAATAATGACAATTCATTACAGCAGAGACAGAGATTGATGACATAGGCATATAATTAGGGCTATCACCTGGGAAGTGGGAGAGTCAGGTTCTGGTCCATGCTCCAATGAATATTTAATTATTAACATGAGATGGAACAGCTCTGTCAAGCCTGGGTAGGCTGCACCTGCAATTCTTCAATGGTTTTCTGCTGCAGGCAGTCTTCTGACCAGTAGGAGAACTGGACTGAGCTCCTTGTTTCCAAATTAATAGGTATCTCAGAGCGTATCTTTCACTTTCTAACTGAGAGTACTCACCACTGAACAATGCTATAAGACAGCAAAGACTTCTGTAGCTGTTATTTATTTCTGTGAGAGGTCATGTGTCCTAGGCATTTAATTTGATAAGAGACTGAGAATTTTTAGAACACCTCCACCTCTAGCATGACTTCCTTTGTATTCTACCAAGGTGTCCAGAAGTGAGGTGTGAGGACCCAGCTAGGACATCCCATAATTTCTATGAACTCCTAAAGAGGAAGAAAGAAAACAGAGATAAAGTTATCTCTGCCCTTTCCCAGCTGAATAACTGGGGAGTCAAAATCTTGAGGTATGATGTTCAGTTTCAATGAAATCTATGGAGAAATTTGATTTTCTATTAGGAATGGGGTGAAAGGCAAACTACAGCCCCAAGCCCTCCAAGGAGTTCAAGCTAAGGAATACTCAAGGAGGAGAGAGAGATTCAGTTGCTTAAACAGGAATGCCAAGTATCACTTTTGGTGTTGCCTCCACTTGTTGTTTTGCAAGGGAGTGGGTCTCCCTGTATACTACCTCAGACCTGCCAGCCTCCTGAAGGTGTTGTGGCTGCCCCCCCAAGCATCTCAGATGGCCTGAGGTGACAGTGATTAGGCTACTGCGTACCACATCCTGTCCATCTTGCAAATGTGATACCTCTAGACTCTGAATTTCTCTTTTCATTCTGCTTCACCAGCAAGAACAATGATTACTAATGTGAAAACCTGTGTCGATCTACACAGTGGTTAAAACTGTTTGGTTCTTACAGAGGAAGGAGAAAAGAAAACAAACCAGTCTGAAAACCCTTGTCATAGAGTAGCTGGTCTAGTTTTTCACTCATAAAAAACATCATGCTTTCCTTTTTATTGCTCATAAAGTAACTTCACAGTCTACAGTATAACTTTTAAGACATGATTTGCAAAGATTGACATAATTTTACTTGCTTTTAGTATTTTCTTTACTGGTTTTATCAATATTTTTGTAATTAATTTTAGAAAATAATGATGTGGTAAAAAAAAAGACAAATTAAGTTCCAGAGATCAAAAACCACTGAAATGCATCCATAACTTCTCATTGGAAAATAATAAGGCAAGAACAACACAAGAAAGATTATAATGGGAAAAGATAGACATCAGGGACATTCTGCAAGATGTTGTATAAATACAATGTGTGCTAATAACAAGCAGTTTCAGTTGTCAAAGACATGCAGCTTTCCAACTTGTATCATTCAGATTTTAATTCATCTTGATTGTCTTATATTTGAAATGCTCTTTGCCCTTAATATAAGCAGATTTGGTAAGATTTGCTATTTCACCGTATTTCAGAGTCTAGGATTCATGACCTTGACTGACACATATCTGGCTATCAATTACATTTTATTAAAAAATATATCCACTGTAATATAAGCACTTCCTCCCTCCTGCTTGCTCCAATTATTACTTACTGAGAACCAGGAAAAAAATCACAGGTCACACTGATACAAAAAGGCAAGACTGACTGAACCTTTCTGTGAACAATGTACTACTAAGTGCTCCATTTTACAGATAGTTTCTATTCAGTGTGAACATGGATTCAACATTGATTTTTCAAGAAGTTCTGTGGAACTACTTGTTACCAATCATTCCTGTTGGAAATGCCACCCAACCCTTCGTACTTGTGTGCCAGACCTCTTTTGACTGTGTTTGTTGGCTGATGAGCTAGTTCCAGTCCAAGAATATTGCTGAGAACAAGCCTTGTCCATCCTCCTCAGCATCATTTTCAACACTTGTGCATCAGTTTGTATTCCAAAATGCTATGTGGTGTGTCAGCTAGTTGCATTGTTGAAGAAGGCCAAGTCTGGACACACACACAGGCTGGCAATGAACTTACACTCAAGTGCTGTCCTATGATCAGTACAGCTCTGACAGCTCAAGCCTTGCCTGCCCTCGTGCTTTTGCAATTACAGTCCTGCTTTGGAAATCGTCTTTCTTTTCCAGGAAAGCAGCCATCTGTGCACCAGCAATATAGAGGGCTCCAGTCTAGTGCAGTAAAGGAAAGAGAGTATTTATTAATGTCTTGAAAAAACATTTTCTGATACAGAACTTAAGCAGGAGGCTTAGAAAGGTGTTTGGCTAGCTGGCAAGATAACAGTGTGGGATTATGGATGACTGCTAACCACTTCTGGGATCAGCAGAATAAAAGATATTGATGCAAGCTGCTAATGGCACCATGGCAAGTATTTGACATTAGAAGAGCAGAAGGGCGATTGGGGTGGAGGCCAGTTACCCATCAGCCATGGAGCTACTCAAGTAATGGGATGAAGACAACCTTCTCCCAGTGACCAAGATAGAAACAAACAAACAGACAAACAAACACACTCACACACACACAGACACACACACACACACAAAAGAGCAGCATCCAGAGTTTTGGATGACTCTGTGGATAGTGTGTGCCAACTGTACATGTCCCAGTAAACTGTAGGACTACCAAAATGATCATTAAATTTGCCTTAGAAAGGATGAACTACTGTTGATGGGAACCAGACCAAGAGCTTTTTCCTACCTTCTGAGAAGAATGCCAGCTACAGCAGGGTTTCTTCTGCCACTGTCACTGAATAGAGGAGGTGGAATAAGCAGCATAATCATTTTGCTTATCTGACTCTTGGAATCATCTGTATTGTCTTTGTTGAAATTCTCTCTACTAGAAACTAGAATAAAATTGTCTGACTTCATATGGGCAATTCAGACAAAAATATTAAGATATTGACACAAATTATTATTACTTAAAAATGTTTTTATTATGGAAAGTATTTTCCAAAGGCAATGCCCCTCCTCTGCTCATTTAATTAACAGTAATAGCAGAAAACAAGTCAGCTATAGTCTGTGAAACTAAAATGCTGTAGAGGACCGTAAGTCCTCAAAGAAATCTGAAGCTTTTCTTCTTATTATATAGTGTGTTTATTAAGAGAGTGAGGGTCCAGGCAAGTGGTCTGGAGTCAGTGCAAAGGTGAGATTTCTTTCTGGGGGCAGCAAGATAAAAACTGGGTTTTTTTTTCTGGCAATAAATGAGAATCGTTAATCAGTGATTGGAAACATAAGAGACAATAACTCTATAGGCTAATAATTAATCATTTCATCAGTTTGGGAAACCATTCAATGCTGACTGAGTAGGAAAGAATATATTCATAGAATTTTCTCTACTTGCTTCTCCTTTTTTTTACATCAGAGACCTCACTGTGCTCTGCAAACTCTTCCACTACTGATAACAAGTCAGTATTTAGGTTTCAGAATACACCCACAATCTGTGGAGAAAAACTCAAAAAGGAAAAAAGAAAGAGCCTGGTGCAAGGCTTTTCTGTTTCTCTCCTAGTTTTGCACAATGGAATCTCTATGTGCAATTGTGCATTTTTTTAGGGGAAATAACAATAAAGAAAAGAATGCAGCTTGAAGAGCCAAACTTTTATTCTTTATCATTCTATGGAAGCAAACAATATTTTTTGTTCATTTACTTTAAATATTTTTGAAGTTCAATAAATAATCTAGTTCTCATATTTTAGATTATTTAAAACCTTTCTAATATCCCAGTACTCCTTTACATATTGTTAATTAATTCCTCTCGCTCTTAAGGATTCATAGTATTTAAATATTTATAAAGAATTAATGTTTCACCTTGATCATTACTTAGTAGGGGTAAGTAACTTTTTTTAATCTTGTCTTGCAAGCCGATTCTTTCAGCTTCCTAATTTTCATCCTTGCTCTCTTCTGGACTCAAACAAATCTGTGAGTATAATTTTCTTCAGTTAGGATTCTAGCCTGAAAATCTTTAGAATAAAGAAAAAAACCCAGAAAACAGCAATACAGTGCAAATATGGAAAAAACAGGTCTACAAACCTTTTTTTTTTTTTTTCCTTTTTTTTTTTCTTTGGTAACTCAGAGAATTACCATCAACAGGTAATAAAAACATATAACCCCAATAGTTTCTCTGAAATATTTTCTCCCATGTAGTTTAATTTATAAGAGAAATAGATTATGACTTGAAAACATTTATTTATGCATTCTTCTATTCTATAATTTGCACCATTTTTAAGAGGTGTTTTGTTATTCCACCTTTATGGAAAGTAGGATTTTTTTTTTAACCCCCTCCAGATTGAAAAATACTTTGCTTAGGTTGAAGGTCTTCTGGTTTGTCACCGAAAGGCCCCTTTACTTGCTGATTTCTACTCATTAAAGTGGTAGTTTATCCACCTTCAAATGTCTCTGCTCTGTGTCACAGACACTTATTTGTTCTCCAGCCATCAAAGTGTATTAAAATTAACAGCAGTCATCACATGAGTGGAGGGTAGCCATTCTCAGACACACAGATAGTTATATACTCACAGCAGGAAACTTGCAATCAAATTCTAACAAAAGGTCACATTTGCAATAAGTAAAGGAAAATGTAGGTAATTGGTTATGGAATCAGTTAATATCTTCACAGGCCTTGAAAGGCGCTCTGATGAACTTGAAGCCCTTTTGTTCAAGTAATTAAAACTGAGGTATTGTCGTAGTATTAAAAAACTCAGGAAATTTTTAGTGTGCTGTAAAATAGTGTCACTACAATGGCAAACAAATTCAAGAAGGAAAATTATTTGTGGCTTGCTTGAAAAGACATACAGACTTGGGTTCTGGCTGAAATGCAGACAAGGAATAAGTTATGAAGTGCAGGACAATGTGAAGATTAGCCCTACAAAATATTTTTTATGAATGGCTTCAAGACACGGCCACTGTTTCCCTCAGCTGATTTAGTTTTGTGGATGCTTCAGAAATACCAGGTTGGGGCATTTTCCCAGGCTTCCCAGAGACTTCAGGATGTTTGCTGGTTTGGAAAGCAGTGACTGACTTTCTGTGTCTGGAAAGCATTTCAATGTTGGCTGAAATTCTGTTCCTTCTAGTGGTACACTGCAGTCCTGAGCAGTTATACGCCACATCTAGTTTAACTGTATCATAGGCTGGGCAGGTCCCTGAGCCTCGTGCATGACTGACAGGAAGGGAATGTGCCACAGAAGGGGAGTCTGAGTAGGCAGAGTATGAAGCAAGGCCCTGCCAGGGATATCCACCAGGATAGGCTGAGGAAATGTACTGTTGTTTTCTTTATCCATCAAACACTCCTTTTCATCCAGTTCAACCCAGGAGTTTCTGACAATTTCTGGCATGACTGGGGACAGAGACTTTAGGGCGTCTGGCGTGAAGCCCTTCCTCTGCCTGTAGAAAAACAAAGTTGGCACCTGAGAGCCCTCAGCAGGAGCTGGGAGTTCCCTCAAGCAGAGGGTAGTGCAATCTGTACGTTTCCATTTATGCTCAGGTGCTCTGAATCATGAAAAAAAGATGTCTGTTGGATAGAAAAGGTGAGTGATTCAGGCATTTTCCTGAGCCTATGAGCTGGGACACTTGGTAAGAAGAGGGAAGGTATGGTTTAAAGCCTCTGAGTAAACATTTTAACAAAATATTAAACAGCTATTTAGTAAAACAGCTATTTGGCAAACTCCAAGAGTTCTTTTCTGCCCACCAAGTGCTCTGACACCTAGGCTAGGCTGTTACAGTCACACCGACTCCTCTGTGTCTTAATCCAGATTTGATCGTACCACCGTTCAAATTTTGACCCCTTCTACAAACATAAGGTCAGGCTCATTTTTCTCCAGAATAGCTCCAAGCCTGGCCTTCAGAAAGCTTCTTGGTAACTGAGGAAAAGTGATTGCTGAGCCCTGTTCTCTCCAACTACTGGCGAGCCCTCTCCTTACTCAGCAAACAAAAGGTGGAACTGGCCCTACATGAATTTGGTGGAGCTCCTTCATATAGCACAAAGCAGCTTCAGGCCTCTCAGAGATCCCCAAAGAAGTCTTGGGAGCTTTCCTAGCTACGACTGGCAGCAGGGAGAGAACCTGATATGTGAATGAGATGCCACTAGACTTTCAGGTTGCCTCCAGGCGGAGGCAGGTGTGCCTGTGTTGTCACAGATAAGCAAGGGATATAGGATTGTAATTTTTACTCCCTTAAATGAAAAGAAAAACTCACAAAGCAGGAAGCTTTTCCGTCCATCAAGAAATGCTCTCTGCAAACGTTCTGAAGAAAATATTTCCAACAGGAAAACTTAAACTCTTCAATTTTCTAATAGCTAAATTATCTTAACAAAGGTGACCCGTTCATGATCTTGAGATGATATGTGGATTCTCCAAGGGGAAATTTGGGAAGAGGAAAAGAACTTCCAAAGCAGAATCAAAAACTCATTAAAATAAATTTATTAGGAGAGAGACCACAGACAGTGCTTTGTACAGGAAAAACTCTTTCAGGGACACTCTCTCTCTCCAGGCTCAATTTTCCCCTTCCAACATGTCTGTTGCTCTCATTACCTTACCTCTGCACTATTTTTAGTGTTTCTCCCACAGAGATGATCCTGAGAATGGGCAAGGCAGAATTTGTTGTGTTGTCCAAGCGTAAGCAGACAAAGAAATCACTTTCACTTCTTTCCTTCACTTTCTTCTCTCTGGTATCCGAAGTGACCATAATCACTTAGACCAAAGGTGGCATGAAAAGTGGTTTGCCTTGTATTGGAGAGAATGACCAGTGTCATCTCAAACATATGCTACTCAAGCTCTGCTGCTGTGTGAGTGCAGCAAATGGAAGGTGGGAAAAGGTTGTTAAGGTTTGCCCACTGTGAGGTTTTTGATTGTCCAGTCCTGACTGGCCACTGTGTTCATCCAATTCATCATAATAATGCAGTTGTGAAAATCAGAATGTTCAAAAGACTTTGAATTTTGAACATTAAATATTTCAGAGAACTGGAATATGTAATCTGGAAACTGTACATGTGAGGAAAGAATGGGAAGAACAAGTCTACTAGCAACGCATTGGTTTTGTTTGAGGATCTTTCCCCAGAGAGTTAGCAAGAAGGAAGATAATAAAGCATTTCCTGACTTACTGGGTGGAGACTATTTGTTCAGTTCTAATTGAAATTATTACAGGAAACTCTTTGCAAATTTGCAAGTCTTTCAGCTAATAGGAAAGGAGAAAATACCCAAACATCTTCTTGCATTTAACTTATCAATCATAGCTGGAAATTAGAAGTTTGAGTAAGACAATATTAAGATCAGTGTTTGCAGTAGGTAAATGTTACTGTATAGGTTGAAATACCTTTGCCTAAGCAATCTGTTACAAAATTTCAAAGTACAAATGGTAAAAAAAGACATCATTTTTGAATATAAGTAGGGATCAAATTGTTGCAATTAAGGAATTAGTTTATTAAGGAATTAGTTCATCCAACTGAAAGGCAAGAAACTGGAAATGCTGAATAAAAATAGTAAGAACCTCTTAATATTTTGCCTCTATTAAGGTTAAAAATGTCTAGTCTCAAGCAATTTTCATGTAAGTTATGTTTTTTATAGGATTTTTTTGGGAAAAAGTGTGAAACTTTTTTTAGGACATTGTCTTTCAAAATACTTGGCCATGTGAGATCAAAATATTCAAACCCTTTGGTATGAGGCTTTCAGAGCTCATCTTGCTCAGCTTACTTGAAAAGAAGATCAAGATGTAACTTGATCACTGGCAACAGGAATTTCATAGTGGAAAAGAGCTCTGACAGTAGGGGATTACAATCTTGTTGACTAAAGCATCCAGAGATTCTGCTGAAGCTAGATGTCATTTCTTGAAATACAATACTGTTTCCTTGCTGTGAGCGTAACAGAGCTTTTGTTGCATATACATCTAATCAGGTTCCTATCCTAGAAATGTCTTGGTCTCTGCTGTCCCCTGCCTTTGACTGTCACAAATGTCACAGCCCCAGGGCTTGAGAAAAGGTATTTGATTGATTAAGGATGCATGAAATTTAACTTCCCTGAGAAGATGATACGAAGGTCCTTTCAAAGCCTATAAAAGATATCAAAATATCATGTTGAACAGGTTTGGGCTTGCTTAGGGTTTTCTTCACAATATTTTGAATTAATAGTTTGTGTTTGGGTTTTGTTGGTTTTTTGTGTGTTTGGGTTTGTTTTGGTTTTTTTTTTTAATTGATGTAATTACTTTTCAATAGTAAAACTCTATTTAGTTTCTTTGTCTGTTTTACAAAATCCCACAGGAGCAATCACACCACGCTTCAAAACTGATCTCTGTTGTCTTATGAACGTGAAGGTGTTAATATCTTATTTTCCACTTTCCTTCTTCTGCAGCTTTCCAGTGTTGTGCTTCTCCATTCAGATGTTCCACCATTTGCAGTTTGAGTCAGATATAGATGAAATTTAAGTTGCTAGGTTTTTCATAAACTGGACTTATTTCTGTATAATTTGTGTTTGATTCTTCTCATGCAATTTCCCTATCCTTCTTTCAATGACCAAAATACGTGGCTGGCATCCAAATAACCTTTGAAAATAAAAATCAAAATCATAAAATTGTGTGATAAACTTGAAGACTCAGAGGCTAAGTGTAACACTGATTGGGATGATATTTATAGTTTCACACTTGCAATCTAAGTCACAACTTCAGCTGCTCCTGGTGATTTCAGCCATGTCTGTACACTCTGTGCTCATGGCTGTGACACCAGTATGTCCTCCTGTTGAAAATATGCATGTGTAAGTAACAATTGTTTTCCTGAGCTGAGGAGATCGTTGTTTTGCAGAATGGAGCATTGCATCCCCATGATACCTGGGTACTTGCTGACAGAGCCCATGCCATGTTGGAAAGCCTGATAGAGCCAAAAGGCTTGGCAGGATCACATCAGCTCTCTGGATGCTTCTGAGAGGGGTTAGCAGAGAAGCCAGTTTAAACATTGAGCAAGTGTTTCCTGGCCTAGCTTCCTGAATAACTACCTGGTTTTCTAGGGACAAGATGGTTCAAGTTTTCTTGGTCTTCCTGATGTCACCTTGTAGGGAGGGTGCTGAGTGCTAGCCAAGTGACAAAGGCTCTTTTTCCTTTATGCATTTCCAGATAGAGAAGTATTAAGGATATAGAAGGTTTGGTTCATGGTAGATAGAGCCATTCATGGTATGTATTTCCTAAATATTAGAGGGTTCAGAAAACAGAATAATATAATAATCCTTGCTATAAAATATTTATAATTTATCTATTTATAAAGCTGATAAACAAGTAATTTCATAAAATAATTTTAAAATGTCCTTTTATTTTTTAAAATCTCACATTGATTGAGCTCTCAGGATAATTCCCACTGTAATTTTTATGTTGCATATTTAATACTATTCAGTTTCAAGTAATTATATGTTTTAAATCTTACTGTTGCAGTTTCCTTGTATACCCCAAGGCAACTGTGTGTAAAGTTATCAAAAAGATGCTACAGTCAAAAAGAAAAAAAAAAAATGTAAATTTTTGTCATATTTTTACAATCCCATGTATATTTATCATAGTTTCTAATTATTCTTTTTGCTTTACTGCATATTATTAGTTTAATTGAACCATAAACTTTAGACTAATAACACCAATTTGTCTTTCATTATACTTTGCTCTATTAACTTTTACAAATGGGTTCATTTCAGCCACTGATTGATGGGCGCACAGCAACTGTGCTAGATTTCTTGCCCAAACAGCCACGTTGCATTTTCTGTTCTTGTAAAATGCTTTTTCTTTTTCTTTCCCTCTTTTCTTTTTTTTTTTTCTTTCCTTCTCCTTCTCACCACACACACAGGAAATGAGGTTTTATTCTTTAATCTTGAGGTTTAAATACAAGATACATTTTGTAACTTCCCTCTTCCAAACATGAGCCCTTCTGGCAGAAACTACCAGCTGTAATAAGAGCTGAACTTGTCAATTATTTCAAGTCCCTTTTCAAAATGAAATGCTTGGTTCAGAGTCCTAGTAAAGCCCTATTCTCTTCAGTATTTGAGGAATTTAAATCTCCTAGTGATCTTCATAGGCAAGCATTTTTCCGTCAAGTGGTAGTAATTCCATGAGACTGTAAAATTACATACATCTCTTGGAGAAAAAAACTCACTACTATAAAGTTGCACAAAAATAACAAAGAAAACTTAAAAAGAAAAAAAAAAAGCAAATATGATAAGCTATTACAAGGCCACTTAGCAAATTCATAGTTTGGTTACAGGCCAAGACTTTTTAACAGCAGAATCCTCATATCCCCTTCTATTCTATTCAAAAATCTAATTAATCTGCAGGGTGAAAAATTAGTATGGGAAGTAAGCTGGTCTCTCCCAGCTGAGTCAAGTCTTATCTCTGGTCACAGGCTCAAGTGATGCTCTGCCTTGTCCTATCCTGTCATCAAACACCAATTCCATGATTATTGCCCATGTCCTGTGAAGACTTCTGGATGTACAGTCCAGCTGTCACATCTTTGAAAAATATAGAAACAAACCCCTATCTTTGCTATTGTTGTTGAGGCTCTGTTTCTCAAATATCTTGAGGCATAGTTTTTCTCACCCATGTTCTTTTTCCACTTAGAAAAACATTTTCTCTTTTGTGCTCTCTTTCAGCTGCTTTCACACAGGCCTCAAATGCAGTTATCTTTCCAAGACTCCTACCATACAGAAATGAAAGGAGGTCCAAGCCATCATTTAGGCATATGACATTTGCAGTGCCACCTAAACATGCAGGGGAAAATGCAGTCACTGCCAAAGAGACCCTCTTGAGTCTGAACCTCCCCCTTAAAATTATGGGAGATACCAAGCAATTTGAGTAAGGGAAAAAGGCATGATGGACAAGTCAGAGATACTTATAAAGTTATCTGTGTATCGCCACATTCATGATAAAATTACTGGGGAAAAAAAAGTGAAAGGTGGGTGAAAATAATGATAGCTTGAGAGGCGATCAAGCAACATGAGAGTAACAGGGAGGAGATCTGTGTGAGGAAGTTGGGAAGAAAGCAGAAAGGGAATGGAAGTTAAAAACCCTCCAAAAGATATGAGAAGAGGCAGCAGGGAAGAAGCAGAGTGAGCTGCAAGCTATGCAGTCTTATGACACCCAAAGATCCTCTTCTGCGATAGAAGCATTGCAGTTCCTTGCAGTGGAAATACCTTTCCATGAGACTTGGTCAATAGAAAGCGAGGTGTGCTTATTCCAAAGCCATGGCACCCCAGGAAGAGTGTCTCTAAACAGCAACCATTCTGAGGGATTGAAAAAAAAGGCATTTTGGAACCACCATGAAGCCTACCAGTGGGAAATGTTTACCTTGGAAATTTGCTAATCCAAATGGTAATACCCTTGGTTAGTAGTATCTTGCTCAAATCCAGCAAGATACTCATCAGATAGAAGACTGTGACATACCTTTCTTTTTCAGCTTTTATATGTTGTGGGGTACTAGCAATTATTAAAGATGTGGAAAAATGACACTGAAGCAGTTTTGTTGAAGCAGTGCAGCAAAAAGCAGAAGAAAAGGAGTATGGAAGGTTCTGCATTTTCCCATGTCTCCATCACAGTATTTTATTGTATTCAGATGTCTTCTTTTCTGAACAGCTCTTGCTGGAAGCTGGCGTGAGTTCCAGAATTTCAGTGAGTTTCCAATGCATTTCCAGTGTTTCAAGGGAATGTTATAACTAGTGGGCTAAGAGCTAGAAAAGAAAACATTGTCTCTCTTCCTGGAGATTGTTTTCTGTAACTTCAAGCAGCATTAGTTTCAATTTAGTGCAGAAGGTAAGGATAATGAAGAGGAGGAGAGAAAGTGAGAGCTGCATACTGCCTACAGTAATTGCTGTGGCACAGTAAAGCACAATAGTGACATTTTATTAGGTTAGTTTCTATGTCACTACACTCAAATATTCACAAATGACGACTCAGGCTTGTAAAACAATTACATCATTAAATGAATTATGAGACTTGATAATAAATAATGCATCCGGGGACTCTGCATTTGCCATCTGCATTCTGAGAATACTCCCGGAATATTGTGAGGTCCCGTTATCAAGTGTCTTCAAAAAACAAGCTTGGCTGCAAGCTGCATGTCTAAACAAAGGCAGAGATACCCCAATAATCACATATCCTTGTAGGTCATGGCTCCAGAGTAAATTTCACCTACATTACGGCTCCAGAGAAAGCTGTGAGAGCTGTCAAGGTTTCTAATCTCCTGCAAAGCATTTTTATATGTATGTAATGTATCTTGAATATTTTGTAGCCAGTGTTCAGGTTTTGAAATCTGAGATATAATACTGAGATTTTCAGGGACGCTTAAGTTACCTTATATGTTCCTATTCTTTGGGGGCTTTTAATAAGGGAAACAGCTACAACTTTTTTGAATGCAAAGAGGCTTTCTTTGTCTGCAAAAGTCACCGCACTCTGTACGTCACATAAAGGGACATCTAGTGAGCATATAACCTTCTGCAACAAAACATATCCTTACTGTATCATTGAGAACTAGACCATACGGTTTATCAAGATAAATTTTAATGTAGATAATCCTATGATTATCTCATTCATATGTAAAGCAATTGTATTTTCACTACCTGCACATTTGGAATGACAGTAAACTTTTTACCAGGGAGCTATTAACTTCTGATCATATTTTCAGTATATGTTTTTGAAAGGACAACTGAATATTTCTCAATAAATGAGTTAGCTATTTTTTATTATATCTACTGGATCTGAAAATACTATTTAAAGTATAAAAATAAAAACATTTCTTCTTTCACTTGAAATTGGTGTTTCATTATGGCATTTCATATCATATTTGTTTTGTGCTGACACAATAATGAATCAGTTCAGCTTTACCATATGTAAACTTTTATTCTGTTCCTATTCTTAGCTGATCAAAATAAAAATATTAAAAGGTATCAGTTCTGGAATCACTGAAATCACTGTAAATTATTTGTTTTGTTTTGTTTTGTTTTGGTTTGTTTTAATTTATCTTCTTTGCCTCAGTTTCTGTGTCATTTTTCCTGGTGGCAGTGGCAGAAAAGGGAAAATGTCATTTTGCTGGAACAGAAACCACAGTTTTCTTATTGAATTGCTCACTGTGGCCATCCATGTTCTTATTAGCAAATAATGTAAAGTTCTCACAAAAGATTTTTCTTAGTTTATAGAATGGCAATATGGGTAATAATTATTAATAAATAGAATTTTTATCCATGGTACATTAAAGTGAAAAAAAAAAGAAATTAATCAGAAAACCCCCACATTATAATAACTGAAATATATGTGTCCTGTTTATTCCTTATTTAAACATACACTTGGTTCCTATTCTTGTTGCTGAGAGTGTATTTGACCTGTCAATTATTTTAAATGCTAACAAAGTTTATTGCTGAATTTTCAAAAAAAAAATGCAACTATTGACTCTTAAGATGGGACAAAGTTTTTCACGTGTAATTAGTAGAGAAATAGATTACTTTTTACTATAGAAAGGACTTTTTTTTCCCATGCATCTTTTAAATTATTTTTGGACGTAGGCTTTTTGACTCAAAAAATTCTCTAGCTTATGAAGTTGTTTGTTATTTTGCTGTGATTTTATACACAATGGAAGGGTGAGAAAAAGGTCAGCAATAACTCTGCTGTTGCATTTTCACTGGGAAAAACATAATATTGATCGATAAGAAAATGGAAAAAGCACAACTATTAGCGTCTTACTTGATCTTCTCCGACCTTTACCCTGCCATGTTGATTTTATTCTTAAATGTTATGTCTGTTGTTCCAAAGGTTTGTCCTGTTTAGTCTTTTATTTAATTAATACATGATCTTGTTCACTCTTTCTAATGTTAAAACATGAAATTCATTTTTACTCCTTGTTGAACCATTGTCCTCTTCATATTCAGCAATGCACACCGGATAATAACTCCATGTAGACACTGGCCTGCTTAAAAATGCTCTAGAATCATAATTGATGTGAATTGAACAGTTCATGAAACTGTTTTTTGGATTCGTAGGATAATTAGCTTTAAGGATGTGTAAGCTCTTTAAAAAGAAAATGTAAAGCTTGTACTCTGAGGCTTCTTGGGTGTAGAGTGATGAGCAGAAAATATGGTATTGAATCTCATACTTTACTAAACATCTCTGTGTCTGCTAGGTAGACTACAAAATATACTCCAGGAAGCACTTTCCACCTTGAGGACAGTCTGCATACAGTACTGTATTTCGTTCACGTGCTCACATAGAACAAAGTGCCATGGCAAAAGCCCCTGGAGTGCCCTGGTTTGCCTTTTGGCACAAAAACTTCTTATGCACTGCTAAAGACAACAAAATATATGTTAAGGAATAAGGGCCTATTTTTATTCATGGAGGTACAAGAAAACAAAATAAATTAAAAATGCAAGGATAAATGCATAGAGAAAGGGCAAGAAGTTGAATTCCTTAGAATCATAGAATAGTTAAGATTGTAGAATAATTTGGGTTAGAAAGAACCTTAAATATCATCTCGTTCCAACCCTCCTGCCCTAGGCAGGAACACCTTTCACTAGACCAGGTTGCTCAGAGCCACATCCAATCTGGCCTTGAATAGTTCCAGGGACGATGCAGCCACCACTTCTCTTGTTGTAGTGTCTCACAATAAAGAATTTCTTCCTAATATCTAATCTACAACTATCCTCTTTCCATGTAAACATGCAGACATTTGGCTTTTTGGGCTCCACATCTTGCTGAGGAGCAAGTGCTGGCAGCATGGCTCCCAAACTTGCTGGAAGCAGGGCACACAGGTGTTCCTGCTCTGCAGTCAGATGAGCGTTCTTGCCCCAGTCCCGTACCCTGGCCAGCACCTTATCCTCACACTTCTTCAGCCCATGAAGCCCACTGTCTTTGGCAATGCTTAAAGAAATAAAAAAAAGTAAACAAAACCACAGATGGTGAACCTCATGGTATTTTTTCCTTCCACTTCTCCTTTTTGCACTTCTTCTAAAAAGGGACAGAAAACCAGCCCAAACTCACCTGAGTCTGAGGTCATTCATTCATAGGTTCAAAGAAACATATGGGGAATTCAGTATGTTAATAATTGAACTTATAGCTACGTTCTAAGTTGGGCTTGTAACTTCTTACTTTAGGTGGTCACAAAGTAATTTGCACTGCTAGAACTAAACAGGCTTTGGAAACAAGTTAAACAACTGCAATAAGGCCTTTTTTAACAAAGAAGAACAGTTCTTATAATTTGAATCCCAAAGTTTTAAACCAATTGCTCCAGGTAACATTTTAGAATTTCTGAATGGCGGGGAAATTCTAAAGGGTAGCAAGTAAATTTTTACTTTAGAATGATCATTAGAATAAACCTGTGAAGGTGACATCAAGTCTACCAAAATAATGGCATAACTGATATGAAAAATAAAGCATGAGATTATAATTCCTTTCAGATGACTTTTTTAATATGTATTTTTTACATAAAACTTCTTGCTGGCTTCCTTTCCTTTCTTAAGAGGTGGTGGGCTGATTGAAGATACCTTTATTAGTCTGTTCAGGCGGAACATCTGTACAGTTTTTCCCATATTACCATGCAAATTTCTCAGTCTCTTCGGGGGCGTGGGTTGCTGCTACTGAAGATTTGTTACTGGAGAGAGAGAGCTGGAACTCCGAAAATGGAGATTGAAACCACTTCTCCTCCTTGGACTGGTATAAAGGGGGGAGGAGTATTTCTGTAAATAGAAATTGTTGTAGATATAATTCTTTAGTTTTTAATTTATTAGTAGTTCTTGTTTTACTAGTAATAAATGTTTATACTATTTTCCCCAAATCCTGTCTCTCTTTTGTCTGCAAAAACCTTCTCTCAACTAGTAGTAATTGTGTGGGGAGTGGAAAGCAAATTAAGCCAAAGCAAAACCACGACACTATCATAAGACAATATGATATGTCATATATGAATGTTAAATATCCAACAGAGTAATTACTAGAGAGTCATAATCAAGTTCAGTTGCAGCTGACATCTCACACAGACCAGTTCTTGCTCCAGTGCAGCCTCAAATCATTGGCAAAAGCATGTAAGAAATATAAAATAATTGTTGATAAGGTTTGTAGGTACCAAAAAACAGATAAAATGATTAAAAAATCATGATGCAGGGTTATTTGTACATGATCCTCTGCATTGTTTAATAAACTGGGAAAAATTAACAGGTTTTTTAATATAACCAAATGCAAGGCCAAACACCTAGGGATAAAAAAATATGAGATTTAAGATCAGGCAGGGAATAATTTAATAAGCACTGAGCCTGAAAGGGCAATGCTACTTTTTCAATGAAAATATTTGCTCATCCAGTATAGCCAAAAGAATTAGTGTAAGTTTGTGTAGTTATAAACAAGAAATCACTGAACAGGGGGAGAGAGCTGCATTTTTACTGTCCACAAAGTTATGGGCACCATTGTCAAAATGCAGTCTTATATTTATTCTTAAAAAAAGATAGTAAAAGCTTGCAGAGTGTTCAGAGAAGAGTTATAGGAATGATTTTAGAGACAGAAAATTCCACCTTACAACCAAACCTACAGGAAGCTTAAAGTTTTTAGCTTCTCTTAAAGAATAATGCCCAGGAGATGTCTGTGCCCTGTATATAGTTCTTTTACTACCAGAAGTGTTTCCTTCTAGTAGGGCACTTGAATTCAGAAGACAAAAGCACCTGTTACAGAAATCAGAATATAAAGTTAAAATACTATGCATAGAAAGATTTATTTTTTTTAATTTGAACTTTTACATCAAAACTGAATGCTGTTTTTTTCTTGTTCCTAAAGGAAATTTTGCAGTCAGTCACAAGTCTTTAAATGTAATATTAAATGAAATTAAATGGCTAAATCACTCAATTCTGTTTTTTAAAATTTATTAACCTCTATGAATTTTACACACACCAATGCTGCTCTGTAAAAGTCTTAGACATAATGTCGGAATAAAAGGCTGTGCTTATCATTATTTGTTCATATTTTTTTTTCTCAAAGGTGAACAGTTGTTTAACAAATATTACAGGCTTTTTTTCATAACAATGTACTCATCTATCATCATATAATTATTTCCCCAGCTATGTCTTTTTAAATGCTTGAAAGTTGCTTTCAATTGGAAATTAGCCAGGGCAAAAAGAAGATGGCATATGAGATTTCTTTATATGGAACAGGTATCTGATTTTAGTGACTTGTGATCTCTGATATTTGTTGTAAATAAGGATTGTATAATAAAGAAAAGGTTGATAGATATATTTGATCTAATGGTGGCTATTCCTTATGAAGCCTGATTTGTTTTTCTGCAAGGTTTTGCATATTTCTTCCACTGTGTGAGGTTAGGAGGAAGAGCCGCAGATAAGAAAGTATCTGGAAGACTCAACAAGTTATCTGCCTTGACCTTTGGAGAGCCTTAAAGGGAAGTGTTGTCACTGAGGAGATGTAGAGGTCATACTAGGCACAGAGCCAGCCTACAACTTTTTTTAGAGTGTGTCAGAGGCAGGGCAAAGTGAAGACAGACTAGACTTAATCCTTTAACCTAACCTGTCAAAACTGCATCAAGTCAGCACTGCCAAATCTGCAGCCACCTCATAACTCAAAAAGGTATGCATGAGTGCATTTATGAATTTGCTTCTGAAAAGCGGTTTTATGGTTTGGTATTCACAGCATTATGAAACCTGGCCACATCACTGGGTATGCAAGCGTAAAGTTAAATGCTGCCAGATGCATGAGCAATTAATCCCATTGAGGAGTAAGAAGATGTGAAATAAGATTATTGCAAAAGGTGATTGTTTTTAAGGGATCCTTAAATCCAAAAGTAAAAAATGCAGACTTCAAGAAAGTAGGTTTATGGTGTTTCAACAAAAACAGTAGAAATAACCTATTTTTCAAATCCACAGTAATGAATAAAGCACACAACACAGTAATCTGATATTTTATAATCATTGAGTGGGAAGAAAATATTGGTTCTGTGTAGTGATGATTGTTTAAAAGAAATTTATATTTTTTTTGTGTTTGGAGGATTTAAATATATGGATCTGTGTATGCTGGCTTCTGTGTATGTAAGGGTGTTCATGTGCATTTTGTGTGAACCTGCAAATAGTTATAAAAGGAAGCATCCATGTGAAAAATAACACAAATGCATGCAAAACCAGGGCCATATCCTCACTGCTGCCAACTAGCTTGGCTGACAATGGCACCACAGCCACGTTCAGACATGACAGTTGTCACAGCTCTCTATATGGCTGTGAACTTTAAATCATGAATATTCCGTGACGGAAAATGAAAAATCCTAGAAAGCTCATTTTATGCTATTAATCCTTGAGCTTTTCCTTTAGATGTGTGAAGACACAGTAACAGTTTTACCTGTCCTCAAGTAGAATATTCTGAAAACTATAGCCTGGATACACAAGGGGACTGAGGACTATAACCTTCTCTTGAAAGATAGGATTGTAACTTGTAAGAAAAAAGCTAATGTTTTGGTTGTGTGTTGGGCTAGTGCTGCAAAGCTACAACCAGGCATAAGAAACAGATGGCCTTCCATTTTTTTAATGTGAGGGTTCACATGGTCATCGTCACCAGAAACACCCTGCAAGCCACAGCACGGGCTTCTTTGTGTGACACTGGACATGCCAAGGCACCAGCCCTTGCTCCAGTGTTTGTTTAAACAACTTTACTGTTGGTTTCCTGCAGCACGGTGTACAACTTGACCCCCTGGAGCAGCTGAGCACCCAAGTGAACCTTACTGGGTCCATCTGTTCCCTCTCAAATAAAACAGCTGTGACATGGAGGGCAAGGCAACTCCTACTTCCCCAGTGCTGGTGGTTCAGACAGCATGGGGGTTTGTAGGGATCAAGCAGCCTTGAAGAGACTCTGTGTCTCTATGTGTGAGTGTGTGTATGTCTGTCTGTCTGTCTGCCTTGCGGGGGGTGGCTGCCATAAAGAGATCTGTGCCTGTGAGGGACAAGGACAGAGCATGAGTGTGATCTCTACCTTTGTGATCAATTAACTGGGAAACTGTCAAAAGAAAATGCAGAAATGTCAAAATTTTGTTAAAATTTCTTGCTTGTGAGCTTGGAAGAACTGTTAATGACGCTTTGGGATTTTTACGCTGGAAACATCAAAACTAGAATTTGGTCTTCCTTTCTCTTGGAAAATGAGCGTGGTCTCATCTTAATGAGTCATCTGAGCAGTTCCAAGGCTGGACAAATAAGTCCTTATATTACTTTCCTCACAGAACACAACATAATTAGGAACCTGTGAAAAGTAGACGAAAACATGAAAAGAGAAAGGAAAACTGTTGTCTGAATTATGAGTGAAGTCAAGAATAAAATTGTCTTAAACACACGTATAAGGGGATTTTAATTAATTTGTATCACTTATGTGAAAACTCCATCAACTAATCAAAAATTCTACTTTTAGAAGGAGCAGTAGGTTGGCAGATGTTCCCCACACTCTTTGTTCTTTTTTGGGGAACGGCTGTCACAGTCTATTTATATATCATAATACAATGATCATATTAGGCACAAATATTAACTTTGTCAAGTGGATACAAATTGAGCAGTCTAGCTGATTGCTAACAGGAGGAAAACAAGACCCTGTTGCCTTCAAATCAGAATAAGACTGAAAAACCTCAGTATCACTGCTATTTTAAAGGAACAGAAAGTATATTGTTTCATGCCTAGCTTACTGAAGATAGTTAATATAACATGCATATTGAATATATTTACAAGGACATGAATCATAATGCTGCCATAAACCTGAAACCTGGATTATCTGTTAACTACTGTTTTTGGATAGACATGAGTCATTTCAGAAGAAATGTCAAGAAAAACAGGTTTCCAACTTCAAATTCATATGCAACGGCATATTTTGACTTACATTTTCAGACTTTAATGCAAGAAGGCCAGTCTGTGTTTCTAGGACAGATGACTTCATAACACAGGCCATAAGTCCTGCCTCAAGCTTCTAAAGGCTTACTAATGGCCACAGACCTGAATTTGCACTCATATGTAAGTATTTCCATCTTTCAAAAGAGATTTTACCTGTTTTTCTCATTTGCCACAGTCTTTATTCAGATTTCTTTCTTGTGCCTCTTGTAGAGAACAACTCCTCTGCAGTGAGAATATGTGTTACAAAATGCTTATTTTGTTTGCCAAGTATTAAAGAGCCACATCACATGTCTCACAAGTAATTCTGTAAGAATACCCTGTAAAAAGGCATAAGTTTCTCCAGAACAGACACTGCAGCTTTGGACAGTTTAGAACATATATAGGCATATGTAAAATTAGTCTATAGCTAATACTACTGGTGTAACACAATAAATGAAAGGTGACTGTGGATTAGAAAGCCTGCAGTAGCTGTACTTCAGCTGCACCTCTGTATGAAAGTTAATGCCTTTGTTATCTGGGAATGAAGAGTGGGAGAGATGGCCTTACCATATTCCTGTTCAGTGTTTATATATCATCCAGTAACTTGACAGTGATGAAGAAAATTATTTTTTATGTGTCTCACAACAACTGTGTAATGAAAATAGAGCTGAAAGTAGACTTTGGCCATGCAAATCTATTTTAGTGAACGGAAAGTCAGAAAGTGTAAGTTTGCCATCTCTAACTTACAGCTTTTTGACAGTTTGGTTGTTTTGTCTTGCCCAGATACTCAAATAAAAATTGTCACCAGAGAACAAGCATTACCATTCATACTATCCAAAGCACAGAGGGCATAGAAGTATTTACTTGTATGACTCGGAGATTGAATAAGGTGCATGTCGTTCCACTGAGCAAAAATACATAGGAAAAGAGATTGAGAAGAAACAGGGGACAGCTTCTTGGATGTAAATGTGTGTTTTCTTCTTTACATGAAACAGATTTAAAGCTTTTTCACAGGCACTCCTGCAATTGAAACAGAGAAAAAGCATGAGATCTGGTGGCAGGAGGAGCAGATATATCTACCTCCCAGTGCCGTGGCATAGCAAGTGCTAGCTGAGCACTATGCCATTCAGTTGGCAAGGCCAAAGGCATTGCCTGTGTTGCTGAGAGTTGTGAGCAGGAAAATTCCTATATGGGCAGAAGTCTCTAGCTCTGTCCCCTGTGTCTCAGGAAGGAAAAGGCTATTCCAATGGTCTTGGTGGTACAGTGCAAGCCTTTTTCTTGAGCTCATTCACAAGGGTGTGGTGGGTTCTTCATGCTTGGAAGTTGATGGGTTTACTTGACATTAGTCCAAGGAGACAAACTTTTTATTCTGATCAGACTCAGAAACACCCTCTTTCACCTCTGACAGGAGTCTGATTGCTCTAGTGCTTTAGATCTGAGTTACTTAAAGATATGGAATGAGGCTGATCAGATGTTGAAGGGCTGCCAAGATTACAGGCCTGTTGGTCCTATCACTTTTGTTATGAATTATGATAAAGCTGTACAAGCTGCAACCTGGTCCATTCAGTGCAGATGCTGGGACAGCTTTCCTTCCTTATAGACCCCTCTTTTCACTGCTCCAGCTATTCTTAGCTAGGGCAACAGTCCCCTGTGGGATGATTGTCATCTGGTGTATATACATTGCAGCAGCTGACTCAGATAACCAGGAAACTATAACCAGCTCCCTGATTGTCCTGGGAACTTGGCGGCATCAGGGAGTCTGGCCCAGTACCAGGAACAGGAACACAGCCGTGGATTACATCTTGTAGGAGAAGAACACGTGTTTCTGATACTTCACTACTTTTCAGACTAACACCATAAAGACCTTTGCAAAGTAGTAAATGTAGACAGATATTCAAACTGCAAAAATGAGACACAGACTCAATGACAAAGAGATATCTTAAGGATCTTGACAATGTTTGTGTGATTCCTGCCTTGTATCGTCACTGTCGAGGTCTCTGTCTCTATTTAAATTACAAAATCAGTATACCTTCTTTTGAAAGTCCTGCTAATTCCCCTACACATTCCTCTATTGGTCGTCTTCAATGATTCTACAATTCTATGATCTTTTGTCAGTGCGTCTGTTCACAGTGCAAAGCAAGTGAGGCAGAATTATTAAGACAGTATTAACCCTGGATGCACAAGGTTACACACTCCAAAAAACCCTTTTCCGAAAGTCTCTGTTATTAAATTAATTCTGATCTGATTTCTGAAAATTAGTCTTCCACAAAAAAAACTGCAGGAAAGGAGGAAAGGGTTTACAAGCAACTGCGTGACAGGATCCCACTAAGCTGGTGGGGCCTTGGATCTGGGAAGACTTCCTTCTTCTGGTGGCAGTGAACAATTCTATCAGCTTGAAATGTGCATCTTCACCCCAAGGCTTTAGTTTCACAGGCAGGTGAGCCCACTATGTCTTACTGCAGACAAAAGGAGGAAATACTGTACACCTTGTCCCAGCTTCCTATCCTCCTTCCCTTCTCTTTCGCCCTGTCTCTGCTCCCAGATCCATATCTCTGCCTGCTCTTTTTGGTTCCTTTGCTAATTCATATTAGCTCACTTAAATAGCAAAAAAACTGTTTTTATTTTCATGGCTTACTTTTCCAGTGTTTTGGCAGACTAAGCTCACACCAGAGCGCTCTTAGCCTTTGCACTTTGACCCACAGAAACAGCTGAGTTAGGAGAACACACTTCTATGCCCCTGCACAAATGGGAGAAGAGGCTGGGGCATTGTACTCCCTGCTCTTCTCCTTTCACTGCCTAACAAATGTTTGGTTGCTCCTTCGGTTGCACCTGAATGACGATGATGGACTCAGCCCTTGTTTTGTATAGAATCCTTGGCTACATTTGAACTTAAGCTCTTCCTTCCATCAGCCCTTCAGAATGACAGCACTGCTGTTTAAACAGAGCAGTATAAGCAAGTACAAGAAGTGCTCAGGGTGGATTCATCACTGCTCCCCTGCACAGGGACCATTTGCTTGAAGAACAGATAGAGATGTATTCCTTAGTGGCCAATGAGCTGCAATTTCAGGCTTTGCTTGACAGCAGATATTTCTGCCAGCTTTGCAAGTCTTGGCATTGTACCATGATCTGTCGTAGGAATCTTGCTGTCACTATTTCTGCTCTAGGGTTCCTACAACATTCTGGTTTGCAAAGTAAAAATCCCTAGTAGTGATCCTTGTTTGGCCCTGGTACAGCCTTTCTCTAGCTCTCCACTTTTGTTCATTACTACTCAGCATTCAGCTGACTTCCTTTTGAACTGATCCCACAAGGAAACCCTGCATTTCAAGGAGATACAAGGCAGTCAACACACCAGGACTATTTGACTTAAGAGGCAAGCCTAGATCCCAGAGATCAATGAAGGGGTCTCTTCACATTCAGAGATTCCCCCTATAAGCTCTAGTCACTCTCCCAAAGCCTCAGTGCACAGATCTGTGGAGAGTGAATGCAGCCTGCAGACAATAAGCTGCAGTGGACAGCTATTCACACACTCTGGAGGAGTAGGAGGCATAAAGTTGTCACAAGAGAGCATGGCAAGTCAGGAACTAGTATCAGGTTTTCCCACTTGTCACTTCTTTCCTTCATCTGTCCTCATGACACGTTCAAAGTTCCCCTTTTCCTCAGGTAGTGAGCAGGAAAGTTACAGATATTTCTTCTTCTTTTTTGTAGGGCCATTTAAGGGAATGGATATGTCTGAGAAGCCACTCAGAGCTTTTTGGAGCTATTTCCAGCTGCTACCATTATGAGTGAATAGGATTTGAGGGGAAAAAAAAAAGGGAAGTTGGAAATTAGGTTGAGGCAGGCAAGTTTCTTTGGGTATAAGAGGATGCAGAACGGTAAGGGTTAGAAACTGAGAGAAGAAAGAGCAACAGCAGAGCTGGTGGGAGCAGTGCCAGTGCAGAACTAGGATAAGTGATAATGGTCACGGGAAAAGGGGGAGAGGAAGAGAGAGAAGATTATGATTCATGAAAGCAAGGCAATCCACCCTTCCTAATTCTGTGCCATGTTCCACTTTGAAACCTTTTGTGTTGTATCAAAGCAGAGACTGTATCACACAGCCTGAGCAGCCACCACAGTTGCAAGCCAGCAGGAAAGGGAAGAAGTAGCAGCATGCCACTTAGGTTTGCATAATGCTGATAGCAAGCCTTGCAGGATGGAGAGGTATGCTAGCAATGCCTCCCTTATTTTAGTGGGTGTGAGGGATATTTAGCTCCCAACTGTACTTATGAAGAATAATGCTGTTCCCTCTTAACTATTGTTTTGTGGAAAGTCTAGATCAAAAGACACAAATCAGATCAACAGTGTGCTGTTCAGGGAGAGACAGAGAAGTGACCATCATGTTATTCAGATTATTTCATATTCAGGCATTTTGTCTGAACCAGTGCTGAGAGCTCTGTTTGCATTAAGGGAAATTTGACAGTGCTACTGGAACTGCTGAGAGGAAGTTCCAGCCAGGTTCAATTACCCGTGGATGCTGCATCCTGGCACCCATTTTGGGGTACTACACTAGCTACTCTTGCCTGAGTGCTAAATCAAATATGCTGTAATCACTGTTTCTTCAGTATACCCTGTTCAGCACCTGAAAGAAACCTGAACAGGGAAGGAGTGCAGATCTGCTGCACCAATTCCCTGCTATAGATAGTTGAGGAACTGGGATTGGGAGAGTGAAGGCACAAGCTTATTCCTCAGTTCAAACAAAGCTTCAGTGTCAGCAACGTTGCTGAGGTCTCGTGAACAGGTCAGCTCCTGGGACTTCCTTCAGAGTGTTATTAGAAAGAGTCCAAATAAACAGACCTCAATGCTGTGATGCCTAAACCCATGACCAATATGTTAGAATGAAGTAAGAGCCAGTGAATAGCTAATGAGGAGGAAAGCCCTGAAAAGTACTTGCCTAAATTCATAGCAAGCCCCTGAGTGGGATTCCTCTAACTCAACACGGATATTGCAGGTCAGAGGACCTGTCATAGGAAGCATCTCTTTCCACTGGCTATAGAAGAAGTCAAAGTTGATTAGGTGAAACAACTTATTTTTTGACTCATCTGCACTCTTCTCATTATGCAGGAACAAAATCTCTGTGGGGCACAATGAAAAAGCTGAAAATATCTAAAAATAAAAATCTAAGCTCAGACACTAGGCCACATACTTCCTTTGGGTTAGGATAAGACAATTACTACAAAGCAGCCTAAGATTTTTGAAGTGCTTAAAATCCTGTGCTTCTGTTGACTTCACTGTGTCCAAAAAGAACCAAACTATTTGCTTTCTGTCTATGAGTGTAACTGAACATAATCCTTTGAAAATGAAAGGTTTGGAAATAATTACAGGAAAGGTATAAGCTGTCCTAAATTTCCTGTACCTGATACCTTTTTCTGCTTAAAGTGCTCTCTGCTTTCCCTAAAAGTTTCAAAGCCTTAGAAATATTTTTTGCTTTTCTCACATTTATAAGGCTACGGGTATCCAAAGAAGGGGCTGGGGTTGTTGATTTATGTGATCAGTCATACATAGCAGAAGATACAGCTCTGCATTTGAAGAAAAACCACAATCTGACATTTGTTCACGTAAGTGATATGATGAATAATTATGAAAAATGATCTAATTTGTGAAAATTACAATCAGGTCAAGTACATTACAGGGAAAAGAACTAAATTAATTATGTAATACATCTGTAATGGAAAGTCAACAATATATAAGGTTGCATCTGATTTCTATAAAGCCTGAATTCTTCTGGACGTTAATGTTCCTTGGATTCCCAAACTCCTGTGCCATAGATTATCAATCTGTACTTGTAAAAAGTCAGGCCAGGCTTGGGAAGAATCCTTCAATGAGGATTGTTGTTCTTTAGAAACAAAACCGTAGTCTGACTACCAGTGACTGCACTATCCTGGGGATTTGTGTTGCAAGGCTCAGCAAAGCTCCTAGTAAAACTGCAGGCAATTACTGAGTGCCCAATTTTGGAAATCTAACTTGTTGTGATAAATAGGCTAACTGTGAATCACTTTTAAGCCTCAAAATGTCTAACGAGTAACCTTCAAGAATTTTAGTCACAGTGTTGCAATATCAATCCCTTAAACTATAATGGTGGAGTCACTAGTATTAATATTTCACTCTAAAATTGCTTTTGTGTGAAAATTCTCTGAATTTTTACTGTACTTGTTTATTTGTGTTATAATGAAACTATTTAAAACTTTTTTAGTGTAAATAGTCTTTCCTAGAGGTGTTAAAAACACCACTGTGTCTGCATTGTGCTAGTTATTAAAACATGAGCAGTAAAGAATGAAAAATTACTAGAAATGGCAGCATAAAAGCCTATCTACTTTTTTATTGTTTTATATACTCAAAGAAATCTAAAAAACTGTGAAAAGTGAGAGCCTCAGCTTTCAGTTGAAGGTGCTGGTGTCTTTGCATTAAGTGGCATTATTGTGATTGAATTCAAGTTGTATTCCAGTTATAACTTCGGGGGTTGCTAATAGAGACATAATTATTAATTTAAAATACCTTGTCCTAAACTTAGAAATAGGAATACTTATTCTAACTTTGTTTTCAAAACCAGTAATCTTATGGCTCAATGTGCCATTTACTTCACATTTACTTCAAAATGGAAAAGACACATTTTGTACAAAATATAGATTAGGAAGAATAAAACCCCATTTTAGTATGCACAAGGTGTTCACAATAGACTCAATGGGGAGTTTGATCTTACAGTCAATAACCATGTATTTACATCTGCTTAGTTTTTCTTATATGGTTACCTGAAAAGATTTCTTGTCATATGTCATTTGAATCATTTGGGGTCTTTGAAAGAAAATGAGAAGACTACTTAAGCAAGGTTTATAAATATATGTTCTGTCCATATGTATTAAAGTATACAGATAGTTTTAATCTTATGCCATACTTAAATTTATTTAAAAAAAAATGAAATGCACTGAATTTTATTAAAGCTAAAATGTGCAGCTTAGATAGTTTATATTCATTTAGCTTTTTCTGACATGTATCTGTTTGGTAGCAAGCTCAAATATTTTTATTGAAAGAATGAGGAAAAAAGTCAGGAGTATGCCCAGCAAAAACATCTCCTTCTTTACTTACGGAGATATATACATGCAAATATCTGAGACTATTCAAGTAGGCATTTTTTTTCATATAATCAATATAAATAATTGTCATAATCAAGAAACTGATAGTGCTGAAACTCAATAAGGTTAAATAAAGTACTATGCATGATTTATCATGCAGATTTCCTAGAGCACAACAATCCCACCCTGAATTACTAGCTCATTTCGTTCTGCAGTCCCAATATTGTGAAAATGCACTAAAAGACACAGATCGTGATTGGCATTTCTGTATGTACATGGTAGGCAAGTTCAGTTCAGTTTAAGCAAATTACATGTATGATGGGTCACAGTGAGACAGAGCAGCTTCTTTGATCCTTTCATCTTCCTATGCCCTTCAAAAGGGTAGGGCCAAGACCTCGTGGGCAGGAATAAAAGACAGGAGAAATCAGCATTTGAACAGAAAAAAAATAATGAACTTCTGTGCCTCTAACATTAATTTAATATCAATATGGTCTGCATAATCACCACTTTCTTGAATCAGAATATTCAGGACCTGGCGGAGGAACAAAGGAGGGATAGGATGCCCTAGTCTAGTCTTAGCCAAGTTTTTTCAACAGTATTATTTATGCAAGTGCTAAGGCCCAGATCTAGAAGTATAAAGGACCTGCTTAACCACTTTGCCATGCATCACCAGCACACAGTGAAATGTGCTACAGATACAGCTCTGAAGTGAAGGTAGAAAAATGGTCCAGAGTGATTAACTCCATTTCTCAGACAATTGCCTAGCCTTTAATCCAACCCCTCCCCAACATGTGGCAGCCTGTCATTGCTGAAGCTGTTAGAAAATGTGTTACTGATTATTGTGTTTTTGCAGAATGCAATCACTGAGCATATTCAGTCTTAAATTAGGCTTTCTGTTTCCACAGAAAAATTTGGTGACATGGGGTATGCTGCACTAAAGTACCTTCTCTTTTTATCCCACACTTGAATCTGCAAGTGGAGTGGATTTGGTCTCTTCTCTCCAGCTTTGAAGAAGGAGACATCCTTTTTTTTGGAAGCTGGATGCAATAATCATGGCCACACATCCTTCCTCAGTTCAGGAAGTATCACTGGTTAGAACTGTGCCAAAGCCTGCCTTTAAGACAGCATTATCTGACTCAGTTTTGGTAACATATGCAAAGTCAAGAACTTATCCTTTTCCAGATCACAAACAATTAATATATTACTTCCTTCTGGTAGAGCATTAATCAGGATAAGTCAAGACAAAGGCTGAGAACCTTGTTTCCTTACATCTCAGTGCCTGAAGAATTTATAGTAGTTAAAGGCAATGGAATGAAAATAAAACACTTCCTTACACCCTTTTCCTAGCATTGTCCTATTTGTAGAGCTATCTGTCTACCAGTCAGCTATCTCGGTGACAGCAGCAATCATGGTTCTGTAACAATACTTCCTATCCCATTCTCCTGACCATCTAGAATGCCAAATAAAAATAACAACCCCGGGGCATACCAGCTGAAACGAGGTATGCCCAATAGAGGCATCTCTGCAGCTATCTTTGCAAGAATCCTTCTTCATCTCTACCTCTTTGGCTCTCCTATATATATAGCCTCACACAGGAGCCACTCACTGAGAAACAGCAAGCTGCTCTTATTTTTTGGTCTGCAGAATCTCTTCCTATGCTCAGCTGACTTTGTATCAAATTTGGGAACACACTTTAAGTAAACAGAACATTGCATTTCACCACTCTCCTCTAAGTGATGCATCACAAATAAAATATCCCTGATCTACTCTGTCCCTATGTGCCCTACCACTGGGATTAGAGAGAGAAGGATGTCAGCAGTTGCTCACAGCTTATCAAGAGCAGGCTGCATCCTTTCTCTAGCAGTCCTGGGAGCAGCGCTGAGAAGACTTCAAGACACACGGCATTGTCCCCACCCTGTGGGTCTCTCACACTCAAGGGTAACAAGCCCCTTCGTTCTTCAGCATCCAGGCCTGAAGTTTGGTAGTGAAGTGCTTGGGATGTTTGTGAAGGGTTGGGATATTAACTTATCTCTAGTCAACTTGGGACATAAGTCTGAAAGGCAGAGCACCGGGCTAAAATTCAGCCCAAACCATCGTGATACAAGGCTGATCAGAGAGAACAGTAAATAAATAAACTGATTCCCCCATACATTGTGACTCAGGTTTCCAAACTGATACTTTAATACGGTTTGTCTGCATTAAAAACTGGGCACTTTCGGTGATATAGCTGGCTGAGTCATGCTCTTCAGGATTCAGGAACTACAGTTTTGAATTAGTGGCAGCTATAAATTAGTTCTATGATACTGCTGTGCACTTACTATGTCAAGCCTCTTTGTTTGATTGTTATTAATTGGGGAAGGATGGCATGGGAATTGTCTATGCATAGCTAATCAAAGCCTTTCTAAAGCAGGAATTTGGTGTTTCCAGGAAGAACTGATGGACACATATCAAGAGACACATATCATTATCCGGTTTTGTGTTTGCTTTCTTCCTACTCATACTTTATGTGTGCAGTCTCATTACCCCAAACTTCTGTCACTTCCATCAACTAGGAAACTCTGTTTTCTTGATATATAACTCAGTTTCTGTCTTGTTTGCTTTCTCGCTTGCTTTTCAGCTTTTGTTTTTTGTAATGGAGATTCACAACAAATAAAGATGAGACATAGTGTATTAGCAGAAAGTTCAGGCTTAGTTTCTGCATCTTGTTCATCCATAGTTTGGGATCAGGATTTGGTATTCATGTCCTTTTGTTTTGCTCTTACCATGGAACAAGGCTCATTTGTCAAAATCACCTGACCATTTTGTTAGGATATGTTCCTTCCTCTTCAGTCAACCTGCAAAATTGCCTCACTCTTTTTTTTTTTTTAAGATCTTGGCAAAGTTTTATTTCATTGAATGTAATGAATGTGTAGCATGGATGTGTTGTGGCTGTCTCCAGTATTACCTTTGTATCACACGGCTGCTCAAAATTGCAGAATTCAGCCCAGAACTGACAATGCCTACCATCCACAGTGATAGGCACAAGATTGCAGCTGAGAGTCTGGGTTCAAGTGAGGGACATTTCTTCTTACCTGTTTTTTCTTCCTCTTTCATCACTTCTCCTAGAAAAGAAAAGCTCGGGCAAAAGAAGAGCAGCAGCAAAGATTAGTGCATAGCAAGAGAATAGTTGTATCTGAAGACTTTCTGCAGATTAGGTTGTGGAACAGCAGATGGGAGAAGAGCAAATGTCCTTCTTTCCTTCACAGTTCTGTCAACCAACAGAGGCTTTGCATTCCTCCAGATGGGAAGATGAAGAGAAAACTGTTGATGTTTCTTTTCCCTGCATTACTGTCAGAGAAAAGAGGCTCAGTGGAAATGTCAGTAAACCTGGCAGTAAGTTTGAGAATCTGACTTCTGGCCTCCACATTTGTTGATTCCATTTGCTTCAATTTAATACAGAAGTAAAATAACATGAACTGGCCTGCTTCAGTAAAGCACTCTGTTTATGTGTCTAAACCCCTTAACCTAAACCAGTTACATACTGTGAGGTTCCTTCATGTACTTGGTGAGTGTTGTTAACCCACATGCAGGAACTGTGTCAGCAGGGGGTATATTCTTCACAAGGATCCTTCCTGCTGCCTGATATGGTATCATAAGTATGGAGCAGCTCCAGTGAAGCTAGTCTGAGCTAAAACTGAGTAAGTCTGGTGTAAGTGAAGGCACAAAGCACTACTGGGTCAATGCATGGACTTAATAAAAAAACCTTCAATTCCTATCAAAAAAAAATTCCCATCCCCTGGTCCCATCCCCTGCTCCTTTGTATCTCATGAGCCTTCTGTCCTGTTGGGATTTTCTCACCTTACTTCCCCAGTAAAATTAGCATGGACATATCATTTTTTTGGTTGTTATGTATTTCAGCTAATGTAGGCCAAACCTGTGGTAAACTGACTACAAGGCTGTCCAGGCTGGTTCAGATCTGGTTTACTTTTAGATTAAGATTATGAGACTGGTCCTTTGAGTGAGCAGATTTTTACTTGTTTCTCTTTGAAGGATGTAAACAAATAGTTAAGTTGTGTGCACCAGACTTTGAGGCAAATAAGGCTCAAAAAATAATGTTATCAGTACTTGATCACATATTTGTCATTGGACAAAACATTAGCTGTCACTTTTATTTGCAATGACAGCAACTGCTACCAGCTACTACCTCCTCCACTTAATATGTCAGCCATTTGTGTCACAAGGTTGGTGAGAAGATGATGGGATGTTCAAAAAGAGGGCAAGCTAATGGCATGAAGCCTCAAAAGCAAAGCATTCTATTCACATGGCTACCAACAACTGATATCATGAGGGCTGACTTATGTGACATCACTTTCACACACAGTGGTTTTGTTTATACATGCTGTAATCTAAACAGGACAGAAGGAAAAACATGATGCTTGACTTTATATGCCTTCTGTAAGGGCCTGGCTGGTCATTTTTCACATTCACAGAAAGGAAGGATGGAAGGAAGAAGAAACTGCTCATAAAGGATTCCCAAGCACTTCCCTCTTTACACATTTCTTCTGCCCTGGAAGTGTTCCCCTTCAGCTCATTCCCTGGGCATTATCCTACCTTTACAATTAACTTTGTACTTGGCAAAAATACTAATAATAGTGAACTTGTTCATTAGCACCTTCAGACTGTGGACCACAGAACTCATTCTGAGGAATTTGTCAGGTCATTACAATCCCGGTATCGATAGAAACTATGATGGAGGACAAAGCTTTAGGAGACTCATCAGTCTTTGACGTAGCACATTTTCTGTCATAAGAACATAGGTAAAGTGTTGGTTATTCAGCTTTGTTCTGTATTTCTAGCAAATGTTTTAATCCTGTTTCATATTGCAATACATGGAAGAAAGTATTTGATGAGATCTCTAGCACATTTTTTTAATTATTTGATTTTTGGCATTCCATAGCAATCATATAAACCACAGAAATACTGTTGAAAGTACATGTTTCCTTGGTTCCATTTCATTGTCGCTGTCATCCTTTGGAGTACTTCAGAAAGGATTCCTGAGGTAGTCTTTGAAAAATGGCCTGATTATGATTCCATGGAAACCACTGACAAAATACTCACCAACTGCTTCTGAAACCTATTTCAAAACTTAAATAATGACATGCTGATTTGGAGAAAGGAAATAGACATAAAACTGAGAAGAAAAAGATTTTTATGCCCTCATTTTTGTCTAGCCAAATGAATGAGTAAAAGAATTTTTTTATGTCAGGGGGAAAAAAAGAACATTAAGAGAACACTTTCCTTCAAGATATTTCCTTCATTTTCATGCATTTCTTAAACTAGGATGGACAAGAAATAGCTCTTGAGCCTTGTAAGTAGGTCAGTGCCTGTTCTCATGCCCAGGCCACGTTCCCCACTGTGGGTAGCAGGATACCAGCAGGGCTTGCATATATGCACACTCTCTAGGTCTCATGGAGACTTCTTTGCTTCCTCACAAAACCCAGTCCCATTTCTCAGTGTAATGGGGGCACACGGGGAAACCGTTGCATTGTAATTGCTCCCAAGCATTTCCTCTTCCCTTGGTTCTTCTGGTTATGTTAAACGTATCTTCAAGTTCTAAGCCAAATTAAGGTTTTGCTATATAGTCATATGGTACAGGAGACCAATGGTTTATGTATTAAATGGCATCCAGACATATACAGTTGGTGTGTGTATCCAAACTGCTTTTTTAGGGGCCTATAAATCTGGAATTATTTTCTGCAGTGATGCCATTTCACATGGAGTATGAAGAGAACTCTTCCTTTCAGGACTAGTGTTTTGACCATTATCTATTTCATTAAAAATATCTTCCTCTTTAAGGGCAAGCACAATTGTTACTTCTTTTTTTTTTTTTTTTTTTTTTTTTTTTTTAACCAGGCAAATAAAAATGTATAAATTGACAATTAACATTTCTCCATTCTTCATTTTTTTAATGTACAAAGTTACATGCACAGCCCTGAAGAGGCACAGGACTCGGACCCTAGCTCATTGCTTTGTAGCCAGAACTAACTTCATCTAAGTGGGAACCTAAGCATTTTGACCTTTGGTCAAAACACAGTGGTGTTTTAATGATTCTTTTTTCACCCTGTTTATCTACAAATCACACTCATTGAAACAGGTTTTGATCCCTCGCAAAATCAGCAAGTCATAATATTTTCTTGCATTTTACAGAATTTCTGCATGAAATGGTACAATTGACTGGTTTTTGGCATTTAACTGGATACACTTTCACACACTCAAGCCTTCATTTAAATGGAAAAGGCAAATGTATATCAAAAAGACTGTAGTAAGTCAGTGTCCTTCTGAATCATTACATCTTAAAAATATATAATCTTCAAAATCATGCCAAGACAAAGTCTTCTTGGACACCTCTCCATGTGGCTGATGGGAAGGAGCTGCTACACTGGGTTCTGTGATTATAAACCAATTATGGGACTTTAGTAGTCAAATATGCACTCAGGATGAAAAGAAATGTGCTCCTAAACATTAATAGACAATGTGTGTATCATTTAATCTATCTGTCTTTTAATAAGACACCTATAAATAAGTTGGCTGTTGCAAGGTATTTTATAATCAGGCAGCCCTTTCCTAGTTTAGCCTTTACAATTATGTGAGATAGCTACAGATTGTTAATTGTTACTGTTTCTTCTATTATTATTATCATCATCATCATCATCATCATTTAAGGAACAGGCATTATGCCCCATTGCAATTTTGCATGCATGTCTGGGAAAAAAAGTGGATGACATAAATCGCATGCATAATCTCAGGAGACAATCATTTTAAATCTTAATTGGCTGCCTTTTAAATATCATTTAAGGTCTCGTTTTCCCTGCCTCTCTCTCTCTAGTTAAGAAGGTGTTGTGTCAAAGTCTATTACCTTGCTGGACGTCTCGCCTCTAAGTTTTTTTAAAAAAATAGAACCATCAGCAGAGGTTTGAGAGGTCGATAAAGCTTTTAGATTTGGAGATGTTTTCAGGGAGCCCATTTCCTGCGGCTAAGAGTTGTTAATGGAGCTTAAGGAATTATCTTATGACTTGAGCTGGGAGAGCCGTATATTTCTTCGCTCCTGTTCCCTTGTCGAGGCTGAATATGCTCCTGTCAAACTCGCTTAATGAAAAGTAACGCGTCGCTGATTACAGTTTTATTTGGGCTCTATGTAAAAAGCACTGTTAATTTAGCATCCCCTCCTTTGTGTGTTTGAATTTGCCATGGCTGAATGATTTAGAGTCTCTCAGTTTCAAGCCGTTTCTCTATGATTTTTCCCCCTCCTCTCTTTTTTTTCTCAGCCTGCCTCTATATTTCTGCTTCGTACAGTCATATGAGCTGCACAGCTTTCCCTTTCAGCCCTGCAGCCTCCTCTAAACCAACTGAACCTGATCTTTGACTTGTGCTATTGAATCAAATGGCAAAATTAATTTCTCACACTCTTTATCCACCCCATACTTTAAAAAAAAAAAAAAACCAAAACAAAACAACCAAACAACAAAACCCCCAATGCTTTTGTAAAACCACTGCATTTGATGGCTGATCTAAGTTATAAGGTCCGCATACCAAAGCAAGAAACTCTTTTCCCGCCCCTTTAACTGATACAGTCTCCTCTCAGGATGGGCAGTGTTTTGGTATGAGCGCCCATAGATACAGGCAGATCAGTCCTCATATACGGCCGGTCCCCTAGTTCGGAGAGCCCTGCTCTTGTTATACAGCAGGCATAAACTTAATCAAACTTGTTTTATAACAACAGTAACATGCAAATGAAGGGATTAAGGGTTGATCCACTTTTCGCTTCTGGTGTTTCAGTGTAACTGTATTTTGCCCACAGTGTTATCACCTTTAAGTCCAGAGGGGGTGGGAGGGGTGGGAGGGGGGGGGGCGGGTGTTGCCTCCCAAACAACGGGATGTCCAAATTGCATCCCTGATCTAGCCAAAGCCGTCCAGCAATGACTTATATTGGTATGCGGGTTCACCCGCCGACAACCAGCCCAGGGCGGCCAGCGGTGCTCGGCACTCCGCTAAGTCAGGACGCTTTTCAGGGTGAGAAAGATTTTTGACTGCTCGGTGGAGGAGACCTCTCCGTGCACGCACACGAAGTCCAGACACACATACTCGGCTGTCGCTCTGTTGGGAGCAAGACTGGAGTCCCCTTCCACTCCACAGAGCCTCTGTCGCATGGAAACCGAAGCCCACCGGGAGCCACCTTGTCCCCTCCAGTCCCTGCATAACCAGCAAGGCTGGCCCACACAAGCCTCCCCGCTTTAACATCACAATCGCAGCAGAGGGGTTTATGCCCCATCCCGCTTGCCTCTACCAGTGTTTTGAGGACAGCCCGAACACTAGCCTCTCCCTCCTTCCCTCTCCTTCGCCTCCTTCATCCCCATCTTCTTAGTTTGGCTGAAAATAATTTGCTTTGTCTAAAGGGTTTCAGAGGCAAAGCTCGCCGGCCGCCCCGGCTGCATTAAAATTCCTGCCGGCCCAGCCTTTAGCTCAGATCGCGGCTCCCCGGAGACTCCACTTTCGCTATTACTGTCAAGTACCCTTGACTCTTTATTTTTGCCCTTTTATCTATTACAACTAATTCGAGTTCTTTTGCCCTTTTCAGTTTAAGACGTGGGCTTTCTATAAAGCCTCCCCCTGCCACAGAGCTCTCCGGGTGCAGAGCCTTTAGAAATTGAGGGGTTTACTGTCAAAATGAAAATTTCACTTCAAATTATCTCGGCTGATGCACGTTTTCCAGGCCGGGGGCTCCTGTCTGAGCCTTTTGACAGCCAGATCAGCAGAGGGGTTCAGTGATCTCGATAATATCATCCAAGAGAGCGAAAGTCAATACAATGACAGGGAATATGACTGGATACAATCCAATTACGGCTGCTCGCAGAGAGGGGAAGGGCTTGATCTGATCTCCACACCCGGATTCCTTTATTCAGTCCTTACACTAACAGGTCTCGCTAGAAACTTCGCGGGTTGGAGTATGTTATATTTTGACTGAGTGTTGTCTCGGTTGTGTTTATAGTTGCTTTTACAAATATATTTTTTCCCTGTATTGTATTCTTATTTATTTATTGGGGGGAGGAGGAGATTGGGCTGGCGGGGAGCCGAAAATGGGATGGACGAGAATTCTGGGAGGCAAGGAAGACTCTTCTGCTTGTCCCGGTGTCAGCTCGGTCCTTCGGGCGCTCCCGATTTTCCCCCGCAGAGCCGGGCACCGGAGCTCAGGGGGTTTAGGCCGGCCTGGGTAAGCGGGACCTGTTATTGCCTTGCAGTTTCTTTTCCAGCAGTTCTCCCTCTCTCCCGGTCCGAGGATCAGTAAAGTTTGTTCCCGGTCCGAGGAAGGAAATGAAATCTTTTAAGAGCCTGTTATCTAAGTGGTAAATTGGCTGAGAGTGCTCCTGAATCACACGTCGAGAGGGCTCTTCCTCCCTCTCTCTTTTTGTTGGCTGCACTCTATTTAATGTCAAAACGGTAAAGCATCTGTACTGAAGTGCTGAAATATTCATGGCGGATCAGCGATTCTCCGCACTGGCAGAGGAACTGGAAAGCTAAAACGGTTCTTTAAAAGATCAAATTTTCCATGTGAATCAATTGCTCCGCGCACGGCTGAGGCGACGCCGCGGCAGAGCCCGGCCCTTGGGGGCCGACCCCCCCCCCGCCTGCAGCTCAGGAAGGAGGGGAGGGGGAAGCGGGGGTGCTCGCACCCCGTCGGGCCCCCACTACCGGCCCGGGCGGAGGCCGGGGCTCGGCGCTGCCCTGCGGAGGTGCGGTACGGCGTGGGGCGCAGCCCAGCATCCCTCCTGCGCGCAGCATCCCTCCCGCGGGTCCGTCCTCAATCCCGCGGCAGCGCTGCGCTGAGCCTCTCTTCCCCTTTCCCGGCAGCCTGTTGACAGTCCTTGGAATTACCGGGACAGGCTCCAAGGGGGAATTTGAGACATAAAAGTTGTTTGTTGCCCAATGCAAAACGCCACCACTTCTGTTACCTCTGAAACAGACAATTTATTGGAGTGAGCATACCTTTTAACACATTCTTTTTTTTTTTTTTTTTGTCAAGATAAATTTGTGCAGTAGGTGTAAACTTAGTAGAAGTGCTGTTTGTGAATTATATGCTAACAAGGAAATCAGGAGGAAAAACTCTCGAAAAGTCTTTATAACTAATATCGGCATGCCTTAAATTAAATCTGAAGCAAAATTTCCGTTTGTAAACTTTCGGATGTAAACTTTTTAAGTAGATCTACGCTATAGTACGTGCTTTTTGGACATGGAAATTAAATAACTTTCACGACATTGATCCCTTAAAGTCGCAGCCAGGAGAAAATCTTCAGAATAGCAATGAGCAAAGTCTGTCCGCTGATCTGAGCAAACTGAACTTTAAATCCTCGTTTCTGTTGTTTGTTTAAAAAAAAAAAGAAAAAAAAAAAAAAGGAAGAAAAAGTTTTATATTTAAATTCTTGCAAGTCTCTTTTCAGTGTAGATGACTCTTCAAGCGTTAGAAAGTCCCTCGTCCCTCGGCGGGCCTGTTAGGAACAAAACATTTTGCTTCCTGATTTGGGAAACGCCAGAAACTCTTTGTTTGAGTCATGATGGGCCAGGTTTGAGAGCTGCCCCTTGAGCACATTGGCGCCGTTCCCCACCGCGCGTCCCAGGGTGCCCGTTTCCAGAATGGCTCCTTTGGTGGTAGCCCAGGAAACTGTCGTGTTGCTCAGGGCTTGGTTCAAAGTACTGTGCCTGAACAGGGGGTCGTGAAACACCCCGTCCACCCAGTTCCTGAGGTTGGTGACGGGCGAATCCTGGTGTCTGTCGATGACGCTGACCGGGGCGGGAGCGGCGGCGGCGGCCGAGCCCCCTGGCCGTTTCAGCATGCAGGAGGGGTACTCGGCCTGGTTGAGGGAGGTGGCGGTGTGCGCCAGGGACCAAATCCTGGGCTTCGCCTCCAGCAGCTGCTGCCCCTGCTGGAAGCACATCTTGGACTCGCAGCCGCGCTGCCGGGCGCCCAGCGGGTCGGGGCCGCACTCCTCCGCCGCCGTCTTCAGGCAGCTCCGCGCCCGCTCTGCCGCCGCCGCCGCCTCCTCCTCCTCCTCCCCGGCGGCTGCCGGAGGCGGCATCTTGGCGGGGGGCTCGGCGGCCCGCGGCGGGTGGCTGCCGGGGTGCGGGAGCGGGTGCGGTAGCGGGTGCGGGAAAGGCCGCCTCAGTTCGCACTCCGAGCTCTCCGACTCGGCGGCGTCCAAGTCCTCCAGGTCGCTGAGCTCCAGCTCCTTCTCCTCCTTGCCCGTGGGCTCTGCGGGGCGGGGGCGGGGGAAGGGACAGCAAAAACAAGACACACGGTCACTGTCGGCTCCGCGCTGCCCCGCGGCCGCCCCCACGAGCCAGGCCCGCGGCCGCCCCCACCAGCGAGGCTCGCCCCGGGGGCGAGCTGCCGGCCGAGCCCCCTCGGCCGAACCGCTAAGTGCCTGGTTTTAGCAGGGTACCCTCGGCTTTCCCGCTCTTCATCGCCTCTTCCTGCGAACCCTCCTCCTCCTCCTCCTCCTCTTCCTCGTAGGGCCGCTTCTCGTCAGAGCACTTGTTCCGCGGGGGCCAGGTCATCTTGTTCTCCTTCTTGAGCCGCCGCCGGGCGTTGGCGAACCAGGTGGACACCTGGGTGAGGGTCATCTTGGTGATGATGGCCAGCATGATCTTCTCGCCCTTGGTGGGGTAGGGGTTCTTGCGGTGCTCCTGCAGCCAGGCCTTCAGCGTGCTGGTCGTCTCCCGGGTGGCGTTTTTTCTCCGCGTTCCGCCGTCCATCGTTCCGTACCTGTGGGCACAGGGTAGCCCCCTCGGTGTGACACCGCACCCTCGCCCCCGCGGACCTGCCCGACACGGAATCCCAAGGCCCCGGCCCCGGCCGCTGGTCTGCAGCACCCCCCGGGGGGGCGGCTGGTCCCGGGGAGGGGGGAGGTGGATGAAGACATAGACAGCTTAGCATTAACGGGAATGAGGACAGCTCAGCTTTACGAGGGGGACCTGCCTCGAGAATTCGGGACGAGGAAGGAAAGCAAGAAGGAAGGGTCCAGCTAGCAGCAGCACCGGGCAATGCAAATTCCCGCTGTGCCTTGGTGGTGGTGGCAGAAATAGGGAAGGAATCCCCTGTTTTTATTTGCGGTAAAGTCAATGTCAACAATTCGGGCAGCAGGGAAATCCTAGCAGCTTGCAAACTTACAGAAATACCACTTTCCTGTCATTTGATTAGTCGTCCCCAAACAGAATTCATCTGGGTGACCTCAGGGTGTAAGTGTTAATAGAAATATATTTCCTCTTACTCCTTTTATTAGTAATCTCCTCTACCCTTTTGTTCCTGAAATTGTTGGAACCTAACGCAGATGACACTGGGCTGCGGCTGAATATTTAATGCACATCCTCCAGGAAAGGTCACAGGCGCCCAATGGGCCTCCGAGCTGGAAACGGTGTGTTAAGTGGGTTTGCGCTGCTTTAAAACTAATAAACATACACCGGATGCTTAAGCCTGACTCTGCGCAGGAAAAGATAATTACAGCCACGGTGGAGAGGGATCGCCCCCCGCTCTGCCGCCCTCCCGGGGAGGCGGAGGACCCCGTGCCGGTGTGGGAAAGGGGAGGGGACATGTCTGGGGCCGGGAGATGCTGAACGGCGAGGAGGCAAGGTTGGCGGGGCGGGCGGGAAGAGAAGGGGATGTAGGGGAGGGGACGGCGGCGGGGGGGGGAGAGGGCAGCGAACGAGGCCAGGATGTGTGTGTGCTCTTACCTGTCGTACTGGTACTGGCTGAGGGTGTGATCGTAGGGATAGTAGGCAGCCGCCGGCGCGATCCCCGCATGCGCAGACCCGCTCCCGTCCTTCGCATCCAAACTGTTCTGCAGGAGACACCGCGCCGCCGCCCTCAGCCCCCACCGCCGGGAGAGCCCGGGACCCCGCCCCGGCTCCCCCGCCCGAGTCCCCAAGGGGCGCGACGGACCTTCCCGGAGGCCCCTCGGCCGCGGCAGCCAGAGAGATCAATAGAGACATTAACTCGCTCTGTTACGGTGCAGGGGAAAAAAAAAAAAAAAAAAAAGAAAGAAAGAAAGAAAAAAAAAAAAAAAAAGGAAGGAAAAAAGGCTGTCTGGGAAGAGAGCATCATTCTTTGCGCGCCTGGGTCTGGGTCGCTCTAAACTGCCCGCCCCGCCGGGCCCTCCGCACTCGGCCGCCAGCTCGTCAGGCGCGACTTTTAATTGCGTTACCGTGAGGACGGAGCCGCCGGGCTGGAACAGCTGCGGACCGCGGCGCTGGACGCGAACGCGGGGAGCGGCACGGCGAGGCGGGGTGTCGCAGGAGAAGCGCCCGGGGCTGTGCCCGCCCGCGGAGGGGTCCCGCCGACCAGCCTTGGCCCCTAGGGGCGGGGGTGGGGGGAGACTCGGGGCTGGCTGGCGGGAGCATCCATCCCCCGCCGCGGCGGGTGGCTTACCAAGGAGTAGAAGGCGGGAGCCTCGGTGCTGTAGGTCACGTAGTTTCCATAGCCCTGGGGCCCGGCGTAGGGCCCGCCGTAGACCCCCAGGGCGGCGGCGGAGTTGAGCTCGTGGCGCGCAGTGGCGAGCAGGCGGCTCTCGTACACCGGGCAGTACACGGGGGTCTGGGAGGCGGCCGCCCCCGTCTCAGACAGGGTCCGGCCGCTGGACTCGCAGCACGTCGTCAGGGAGTTGGTGCTCATCAGGAACTGGAGGGAAAGAGAGCGGCGCTGAGCGCGGGGGGGAACTTCCCGAAGTGTAACCAAGTTTGGGTTCGGTCGTTTTTTTTGTTGTGTGGTTTGGTGGATTTTTTTTTGTTTGGCTTTCCTTTCCTCTCTCTCTTTTTTCTTTTTTTAATCAGGTCCCATCTTTGGGGTGTCGCCCGTCCTCCTCCCTCCCCTTCCGTATTTTACTTCAATCGTGATAGAAACGCTCTGGAGAAATGCAGAAATGCATTTTATTTTTTTTTTTTTTTTTTTTTTTTTTTTTTTTTTTTAAAGACCCCACAACAACAACAACCAAACGGCTCATGACTGCGGACGTTTAATCCTCCGTGATGCATTCCTCCAGCCCTCTGAATTTAAAAACTAACTTTTCTGTGATGTTCTCAGAAGACTCAGGTTTACACCGGTTTCCTCCTCTTGCAGCACAATGCTTCCCATCTGTGTTTTTAAATCTTTTTTTCGAAGTCACTCATGCATATTTATTTTGACTGCAGATTTGTAGCAGCCACGCACGCATCTGCTATTAACCTGATGGCTTAGAATATCCCATTCTGTTTGTACGGGCCGGACCTCCCTACGTCCGTAATTAATTGGTAAACTGTGAATTTAATCATGAAAGAAAAGAAAGAAAATGACTAGAAAGGAGGGGGGAGAGGGTGGGGGTTGGGGGATGTCTAGCCCCCTCTCTCACCTCCCTCATCTCTGTAATCCTCCCCCACGCGTCATTATCACCCCCGAACACCCTAATACAGCGTGTTCCTTCCCATTTTAAAATCGGTGCGCGACACAGAACTTGGGCATCTTGGAAAGCTGCGAAGCGAGCAGCCGCTATGCCGCTGCTGCATGCAGGAGAGGATCGCTGCCGCCCTCAGCCCGGACGGAAGGCATCAATAAGGACTGAAATTCACTCAATTAACGTTGGTAGGCAAAAAGTCTTACCTGGGGTGCAGAGGAGTAAGGGTAGCCAAACTGAGGATAGGACATGGTACAGAGGCTCCCAGTTATCTAGAAATAAGGCGAGACGTCTGATCTGCACGCTATTGCAGCCTGGCTCTGCTCTGTTGTACCAATTGATTGGTAACCACAGGTCCCTAGATGCTTATAGGACGAAGCAGAAAAGCACATTTACTTTATTTACATGAAATCTTAAACTTCCCCCCCCCCCCCTTTAAAATATATACAGTGATTTTAGCGCTTTCCTACTACGAAACAGAAATAATTGTTACATTGGCTCCAAGGCTGGCATACGTGATGGTAGAAATACCTACTTTGCACCCATGGAAAAAAAGAAAAATGTTACAAATACATCAGTTCACAAGCACGTTGTTTTAAAAGAGTCAAGGCTCTGACGTCACGAAAAACCTATTCAAATTAACCTGCCTGTAAGTTTAACACTCATTTTCGGCATCCTTTCCTCTGGCGTGGAAAACAGACTCTCCAGCATCGCTTTCAGACTACCTAATAGGGGCGAAAGTTTGGGAAGCTCTCCGGCAGCGGCAACGCCTGCTTGCAAATATTTATATATATTTCTCCGGGCAAGGGAAGGAAATGAATGTTTTTAATCTGAAGGATCAATGTTGTATCAGCTAAGATTTTTCCTCACCCTCCTTAGTCACTAAAAGGCTAGTAAGCACTTTTAATTAGAAATTAATTAATGAGCAGCTGCTTCTTCCCACCCCACAGTAATAATTAGTCTCAATTACAAACAAGACATATGAAGGGACACACGACTGAGTCTTCATTTAAGATTTAATCAACAGTTAAAATTAGCGCTAACGCTGACAATAAAGCACATTATAAGCAATCCTGCTTTTCTTTTCGGCTTTTATTCTAGACATGTGATTACAGGTAGAAAACCCTACAAGCACTTTTCGGGGAACGATGGAAAAGATGTGACTTTTCACGTTAAAATGACTTTGATCCCATCTCAAACCTCCAGCACTCCCTTCTGCCCAACCCATCCCACCGCTGCCATCAGCCTCCCTACCCTCTGGGGATCTGGGACCCCCCCACACACGAGCAGGCAGCATCCCTTTCTGCTTCACTCTCGGAGGGAGCAGGAGCGGGCCGTCGGGGAAGGATGCTGGCAGCCCCAGCATCTCCTCCCCGACGGCCGATGCCACCGAAGCAGGGCGAGCAGGCAGCCCTCGGGAGGATGGAGGAAGCAGAGAAGTCAGCTCCGAGGCTGAAGCTGGGCTGCTGGTGCAGTTGAACGCTGCTCTGTGGTGTGCAGACTTGCTCAGAGAGATTCCTGGGTTCAGACATGTGAATAGCCCCAGGGTCACACTCTAATTAATGATGATGTTCTCTTCTTCTCCCCAGCTGGAAGACTGCCTCCCAGAAACGAATCTGCCCACACTGACAGCTCGATTGAGGGTGATTGATGACTATCTGGAGACCACAGTACACATAATATAATATCTGATGCGTAATTGCTTTAATTTACAGATGAAAATACTAGTTCTCAGATTGAGTTAGACTACAACAAGAGGCGTTTTATGGCGCTTTAGAGTGTTTGCAAATAAAATATATCAGATACAGTACATGCAAATTATCCTGACAGCTCAGTATCTGTAGCCTGGAGAAACGTATAAAGAAAGGGAGTCAAATGACATAAATAATCTGTTTGGAATTCTGTATTGATTTTTGGAGGGGAAGAAAGTGCTTTTTCTTTCCTCACCTGAAATGCTAATTCCCTTTTCTTTCTGAGAATATTAATAACTTTGCCATTGGGTTTCCTTTACAGAAATGCGCCTATATTCCTCCTCCTGTATTATACCCTGGTGCTACCAGGGTATAATGACACTTTTAGAGACTCTTTACGAGCAGCTTCCTTCTGTGCGGCTTACTAACGGGCTATCGCATTGTTTGGGAAGAAAAGACACCCAGTGTTTACACAATGGTATGCACGCAGTGTTCCGTGCTGCTCCCTCTGCCTCCTGTGCCCATTGCATTGAGGGATGTTTGCTTAAGCTCCGGAGTAAAACTCACCGGTGCTAGGAAAGAAAATAGTTGCACTTATCTCAAGAGCGGCTCGGTGTAAAGCACTATAATTAGCTGGGAGAGCTGGAGAGCTGCCTGAAGAAGTCCTCCCAGTTTTCCAGGCTACAGTTTGGGAAACGTCCTAGTGTTGTGAGTTTGGGTTTTTTTTCCCCCCTTCTTTTGATAATACTGCAGATGTCAGCTCCGCAGTGGCCCACAGAACACTACAGGTTTTGATATTTAGATGAGTCTATTAAACTTTAAAATACAAGGAAAAATTCAATATTTATGGTCCTTGTCTATTTATATATCACAGTTGTCTTTCACTGTGCCATGCAAATACTCTGTGCTCATGTTTGCACTGAACTTTCCTGTATTAATCATGATAATTATTTGTCATTTTTCTTTGCAGCCTGCCTGCTCTATTACTTTACCCCTGGTCAGCTTTGTGTCAGTTCCAATCTGTATTCCCTAGAAAGCAGTCATCAAAATAACCCCACCAAAACAAACAAACAAAAAGAAAAAGCGACAAAAAACCTTAATAACCTTAAACGCTAAAAGCTGACATTACATCCTTCCCCACTGCTGATGTCTTGTTTCACTTACAGTCTACAAATAATGGCCCTTTGTTGATAAGAAACTCAACACAATTATATTTCATCTTGAATTTTTGGTGCCAGAGCACAAACATGCATTAAGCCCCACAATGATTTAAAATAACCTTTGTGGTTCTTTCACATAAACAACGTAACACTGTTCAAATCCAAGTAAAGACGCTTAATGCTGTGGGCTATATCCTTAAGCATTTGGAAAATGCAAGTCTTTGCTGTGCAATAAAAATTGATCCTTGTCAAAGCCCCTTTCCTGTACAAAGCAGTTAACAGCTTTCGAGAAAGAGAAACACACACACTGCTTTCTCCAAACTTTGAGGAAGGAAACCCATCGCGATCAATAGAAAACGCTGGAGAGTTCCCTTATGGTCAGAGCCAGCCTGCACACCCAGGCAAGCAGGTATTTCCCATCCAAAGCCCAACCAGGTCTCTCTCCCAGGGCTACGTGTTTCTTGTCCAAGAACCTGGAGCCAACGCTCATACAAGTTTTATTGTAAAAGCATGGAATGAGAAGGAAACACTGTGATGCTAGAACAGGCCACAGCAGGTAAAACAGAACCTCTTCAGGACTCATGCTTTGATGGACGTCTTCAGGGACATGATCTAGAGGCAGTTAATGCAGCTACACTTACTATCTGCGTTTTCATCGCCTTCTCTTTTGGAGGAATTATTGCCACTCCTGGAAATATTTCAGCAACGGAATTTGCTTATGGGCTAAACAGACTTTAGAAAGCTCTTTCAGTCGAGTTTGCTTTGTTTTCATGTTACACATTTAAAGCAACCTTGAGACCACCTGACAAACACTGTGAAGCTCTACACGTTGCCTGTTTGGAATCTGACATGGAACTGAGGGCAGCCTATACAATTTTCAAGTAGATTATCTCATAAACTCACTCTCAGTAGTAAATACGGTCCCGTGTCGTCCCCCCTCTCCCCCCCCTCCCCCCCGAGCCTATTTGAGGTGTAAGTGCACCTCCTTCCCTCTGAATCAAGAGACAGCAAACCGATGCTGCCGATCTGCACAAACCCGTGCCATGGCTTGGGCTCGGCAGAGCCATCATGACCAACAGAAAGGTTGCATAAGAAGTAGCCGCTAATTATTTACTCAGATTACAACTACAAGTAAAATCAGTTGTTCAAAGCTATCCATTTGAATGCTTTCATTTTGTAAGTCTTCAATCCTCTTGGCAAACAATCTAGATTAAAGCAGAAAGGCCTCACATGCTCACTCTGTTCTTTGTATTTATTAACTTTTCACACTTAAGTTCTACAACCAACACTTTCTCTCCCTCTCTCTTACACACACACAAACACACACACACGAGCGCGCACACACACACGTGCACACAAAACTTTTCAGCAAGAGAAGCGAACTCTGTAACCCGGGCAGCTGCTCTATGGCTATAGACGAACCCTACAACATTCCCACATTTACCTGCTGGGTGCAGAGCATCACAACTATGCTTTCATTAGCAAAGTAAAGACTGTATAAGGTTTCCCTTCCCAGCTCCTGTACCCTCAGTGCCGCAGACCCGCAGGCATTCAGGCGCCACCACCTTTGAGCTCTCTGGCAGCCGACAGCTTCAACTTCCCCGCGAAGGTAAAACTTTACTGCTTGCAAGGTCAAATTCTACGCCTTCTAAAGTTAGCCTTAAAATCCGGAAAGTTTGACTTGGTATCTTACCTTAGCGCTCGCTGAATATCATATTCACACCCCCTTCCCAAGAAATAATACACATATGTTACATTTGCCCTCAATACTAGGTAAAGATTGCACAAAGCCAAATGATTCATCACAGATAGTTTCTCTTCCCTCCAGCAGTTCGTTTTCAGCTGCCTTGCTGCTAAAGCAGGCTTCTAAGGAGGAGGGGGGGATAAGCCCCACTGCTCCCCCCACCCCCCGCTTCCGTAGAGAGAGAAACACACACACATACACACACACACACACAAACATCACCAAGGAAAGAAGAAGAAATTTTTTACCTGTGGTCACGCCAGGCTTCGGCTAAAACCAGGTAGCGACGGCTGTGCCATGGCAGGGCTTCTCTCCTTTGGTCTATGCTGGCTGGCGTGGCAGGGAGCTGCGGGGAGCTAACGCAGACATGTCTCAGTGCGCGGTACCTGCGTGGCGCGGCACGGAGCCTTCGGTCCCCAGGCGCCACAGCCACTTCACTAACCCCCTGTACCAGAGTGACGCTCAAGTGAATAGTTCCACTGATTACACTCTTTCCTACTGATTAACACTTTCCAACACGACCAGGCACTCCACTTCCAACTTTTCCCGTTTTAAAACAGAAGCAGACAGCACCGCTTGCTTCCGCCGGTTATAAACGCCGTCTGGGGCGTGGGGGACACCATAATTAATAGCAGGTTAGTAAAATTAGTGCTGCCACTCCAACTGTTGTCCTTGTTGCCAACAATAATTGCATTGATTCTGGAAGGACACGAATGTCCTCCATTTAACCTAATGATCTGCGGGTTGCACACGCTGTACGGCAGCCGTGGCGGTGATTAACTGCGCGCACCTCCAAACTATCATTTATCTCCGCGAGTCACGACTGAAAGGCGCTAAACTTACAGGCAACTCTCCCTGCCTCTCTCGCCGTCTTTGTTTCCCTCCCGCTGGAGGAGGCGGGCTGGGACGTCGGCGTAGCCCTGCGCGCAGTAGACGGGCACCTGTACCTGTCCCCCGGCTGCCTCGGCTTTATTCATAGCCCGGGGGCAGCGCGGAGGAGCCGGGCGCCGCGGAGCTACCGGGGGCTGCCTGGGCCAGCGCCCCCCGACCGCGGGGAGGGGGCAAGGGGGGGCGGTGCTGCAGCGCCCGGCACCGGGGACCCGCTCGCTGCAGCGCCCCGGGGCCGGGTACGCCGTCGCCGCCTGCCCTGGGGGCAGCTCCGCAGGGGCTGCTAGGACACCGGGGCCTTCCTCCGGTGCGGGGAGGGATGGGGAGTCAGCGAGGTGGGGAGGGGGCAGGCACTGGCGGCAGCCGCAAGCAGGTCGGGGCAGGAGCGTTTGCTCCCGTTTTGTCCTCTCCGTCCTCCCGCGCCCGTCCCTCCGCCCGTCCCGCCCGGTCTCAGCCGCCGGCTGCCACTTCCACCGGCTCGCTCTCCTGCGAAGTTACTGGGTTACGAGGCTGGGCGAGCGGGCAGCGCGTCCCCACTCCGAAATGCCTTTCCCAGTGTGCAGCCTCCAGCCACCCTCTCTCAGTCCCAAGGCCGCTGCGGGCTGCGGCCCGGTGTCCAGGGCCCGGGATCCCCGCGGGAGTCTGTGCATGCCAAGTTCCACCGCGCGCTCGGTACTTTCTTTTCTTAATTGTTTGTTCAGAAGGAAAAGGGACAAATCGGGGTTGACAGAGGAGGAGGGATCAATATCATTCCTGTTTAAAGGCGTGAGCCTGGGCAGACGTCTCAATAAGACAGAGGAGGAGAAAAAGAAAGTATTATATCCTACCTAATTATGTGAAGACAAAGAGGTGTGGGGAGAAAGGTTCAGCAGAGGTGGGGCGGCAATGGGAATTTTTAATCCGGTGTCTTCCCACAGTAACCACCAAGGCTGAACAGTAACGTTAATAGGGAACATCTGTACATCGACAGATTTATTCTTGCCAGGGCTCTTTCATGCCTGTGTCATTTGCATGGCCCCGTGCTCGTAATGTTCGACACACGCTGCACCTTGTAGTGCAATGACAGGGTAAATCTGATGAATGCTGAAACTAGGAAATCCTCCTCTCTTTCCCCTTTCTCCCTCCTCGGATTGCCCTTGCAGCTTCCAAGGCGGGGAAACCACACGGAGAAGGAAAACGTGAGCCTTCTCCCCATCTGCACTTGTAAACAGAAAGCCAATCACGCCACGAGATTTTGCATTTTAAAGCGGAGTAACAAACCCACAGCAACGTGGATGCCCTGGCTGCCCGCCCAGGGCTGTCTCTCCGCCGGCGGGACGAGGGCTCTGCGGCTCGGACAAGGGCATCGCGCCGCTCCCCAGTCTCCCCATGGGACCCTTACGCCCTCCCTGAAACTGCCGGGGGCTCAGGAAGCGTGTGCGCTGCTCCAGTCCCAGCCCCGTGGGTCTGGACTTTTCCTTCCTTTCCCCCGGGGAGGCCCGTCCCGCTGGCGCTGCCCCGAGGCTCCCGCCCCGGGCTGCCTCCGAGCCCGGCTGCTCGGCTGCAGGCAGACCCAGCTTGCAGCGGGGCCGAGACCCCCGGGACAGCTCTCTGTGCCTGTGGTGGGGAGCTGCCGCCCCCGGTGGGGACCCCACCGCCTCCCCTCGGGGACCCCGTCCAGCCGCCCGCCTGCCCAGGCCGTGATTTACAGAGCTAGGTGACACCATCCAGCCCCCAGAGACGGCATCTGCCCTCCGGCCCAAATCTGCTTTGAGGACACCGGGACCTCGCAGTGTGTTCCTCCACCCCTTTCCCCGGTCCTGAGCCGGGTGCCCAGCCAGCAGCCGTCCCTCCTTTGCCTGGAGACAGAGTTGCAGTGGGGGAGCTATGGCGGTGAGGTGCTGGGGGGCTGCTGGATGCAGCTGCCCCCCTGCCCTGAAATACGATGTTCATACTTCAAAAAGCAATTTTTTATATTAACAGCTACTGTCAGTAACAGTACATTAATATGAGTCTTTTGTAATATAACAACCTCAGGTCCACAGGATCAACATTTTTAATTATTTCAGTGATAGCTGAAGGAAGAGAGCAGACTCTTGAGTCTGTCTTTTCTAATTTGCTTATGTTGACCCGCATACCTTGGAAATTGCCACCCATTGCCACTTTGACCTATGCAGCAGAAAGCGTGGTGGCTTTCTGTCAGACACTGGCCTAGCCAGGCTGGAGGGCAACCAAACTGAGCAGAGCTGAAATCCCAGTGGACGTGCATGCAGGTCAACTGTAGTGACACAATGGACACTGAGTTATGGGTATATCTGGGAAGGTGCTTGCAACTATGGCAAAAGCTTTTGGGAAGCGGTACCAAAAAATCATGGGCCAGAGTCCATGGCTGGAAGAGCATTTGTAGATTTTGCTTTATGTCATTTGTGATATTGTTACAGACTCTCTTCCTCTTTTTTTTTTTTTTTTTTTTTTTTTTTTATGACCAATAATACTAAGGTTTCAACTATTTTTAATGTTTGAACTATTTAAAGGTGCTCTTTTCACTATAGAAATGCTCCTTGTATTTTTTGGCATTCTTTCCTATTTTTGTAGCTACAGCAATGCCCTCTCTGCTGTGAAACGGCCATTATTAAATTATACCAAGTGGTTAAAAACCTTAATTTTCCATGTCATTAGACAAACAGCACTGGTGATAGCACCACATATTTCCATTCAGAAAGAGAATATCACTTAATTGTCAGTGTCAATTCCTTCAGCACCATGGCTATACTTTGAAGACCTACTTTCTAAGACATCAGATGGGAGAAAACACCCGCTTGATTTCTTACTTTTTTGGCCTTTATTTTCCTGTAGAGGTTACTAAATCACACCTAGTCAAGGAATAATATACTAATGTGTGTATCATAACTCATGTTCACTGTGAAGGTCCTAGAAACACATTAGCTTAATCATGAAACCTCTAATATAATTTACTTAACTAGAATAATTTAACAGGAAAGCCAACATAATTCAGAACATAGTAAATACATGGATAGAGATCAGATTTTCACTGAAAGTATTTTTGTCCTCATCTGGTTTGGGTGCCAAGTTTTATGCTAGCCTCAGAGCAGCAAGGTTTATCTTAATGTGCAGGGATCCATACAGGTACATTTCTTTTCCTTTTCTCACATTAAATTCATTATGTGATGTTCAAAAGACTGATGCACATTAGAAAACCTTTAGGCATTTCAGTGTAACAGGGATGGTTTATTAAAAGGATAGGTTATTACTTTGAACAATGACTTCAGTGTGTACATTTAAAAGTAAAATGTTTGTCTGGTACTGACCTGTATTGGTCAGAATCTGTACAACTAGTCTTTTATTAATAAATACATGCCTAAGCTAATAAACAACATTTATTTTCAGATCCTGTGTGGTCATCTGAGGGTCTTTTGTAGTCCACAAAGATACAGACTCACAAGTATTTTTTCAATTATTTTCTAGGCAAGTATCACCCTAATTTCAATTGTGAGATGATGATTTTGAGAAGATATTTACTTTGTGGTAGAAGAACAGCTAAGGCTATCTTAGTGTACTCAATACATGGATGGCTAGAGAGGATTATTTTTTAGAAGGGAAAGAGAGTAATTCTAAAGACTTGGAAGCAGAACCATCTCAAGCCTCCCTGAAGACCCTGAAAAGGCAGAAGATACCAAGTGAGTCGGCAGCACCAAGTTCTCCTTCCTGCACTGCAGCTTTGCCAGAGCAGGGAGGGCAGTCTGAGCCTTCAGACCTTGCCCAGGTGAGCAATGTTGCTGAGGTGGAGCTCCAGGAAAGCCATACAGCAATAAGCTCTTTCCTCCATGTTACACAACTGAAGAGACGTGGGCTGTGGGTCTAATCCCACCAATCTTCCTATGAATGAGTAGTTCTGTAAAATGCTACTCATGAGCGATCACTTCTTGCACAAAAGGGATTATAGTAGAGAACTATATTTGTCTCAGAAAACAAAGATGCAATTAAAGCAGTGTTTGTAGTTTTCAGTTAGTGTTATCTTCCAATACAGGATGAACCATCATTTTTTTCCTGCTAATTATTTTCATTAGCTGTTTTAACTCTTCCTGAGAGCTCTTAATAATTGCTTCAGAGCAGAATGTGTAAAACTGAAAATTATTTATGGCACTGATTAGAACTACAGAATACTAATATGAGTAGTCAGGAATAATTCACCATAGCAGGAAAAACATTATTTAATTGTTTAATATAGAAGTTTAATTGTGCTTGCATACAATTATCATGTAAATATCACTGTGATCACTTTAAGAGGTTATTTCTAAGTGTGCCAAAATTCTGAAGCAATCTGAAAATAATTAATTTTTTTCTTACCTCCCTTCACAAGTCTCTCAAGTGTACTATATGTTTTAACTTAAACCAAAATATAGCCAAAGGCAGACAGGAGTTCCAACAGTGACCAGTGTAATACTCACTGCTTTTAATTACTGTAACAATAAATCACACAGGAATGTCCTCCAGGAACTAAATGATTTTCTAAAAACATTTGAGAATATTTTTGAAATTCAATTAATTGAAGGCACCAGATAAAAGGTACACATTCTTAATGGCTATAAAATAACCCTAAGGGATGTAACTGAGCTCCAAGCTTAACTTCAAAGTGTGACAGAAATACTTACTGTATTACTTTAAAAGTATTCAGATCAATGAATCAGTTAAAATTACTTATACATTTACCAACCTTTTCATTTTCTTTCTGAATATGATAGAAAGAATTGCTCTCATTTCCCAGGACACAAAAAGCAGTTGAGACCTGTAAAAGAAATCGTAATTAAAGCCAGCCTTCAGTCAAAATTGGTATTATGAATTTTTGGTTGACGCAAGATAAAGGGGCCAGCGAAACATAAAAGTGGCTTGATAAAACATACATTTAGACATTTTATACTGAAAATTAACTGGTTTGTGGAGATATTTCGGGTTCTGGGATTAAATATGTCCTTGTTAAAGTCAGTAAGCATTTTTCTGTTGAATTCAATAGAACCAGAGTGTCATCCTGCAATCTGTATTGTGTACAGCTGGGTGTACCTGACCAGCTATCACATTATGGCCCAAATAAATTTTTTTGTTTGTTTGTTTGTTTGTTTGTTTGTTTGTTTTTGTTTTTGTTTTGTTTTGTTCCTGCTCCTTGGGCTAATCATGCTACCTTGAACACCCACATGGCTTTGCAAGTTGCTAAACAACTCAAACAGTCACAGCATGCCTTCAGCTTTTGTGGGTAGAACTCTAATGTAGGATGCCAGCTAATGCTCACTAGGATCCAACTCTATGAGTAAATACTTTGATATTTTCCTATAGCTCTTTAGCGTCAGAGATTGTTTTAAAATAGAAGTGTTTAAACCATCATAATTTTCTGATTTGAGAGGTGATTTTATAACGCAGTGCAACTCAACAGCAGGAAAGTGTTAAGAAATATGTAGAGGCTGAACTGTTATTACCAGCCAATTTTTTTGGCAGAAGTGCTCCATTCTGCACAGCTCTTCCTTCCCCTCTGTAATCTCAGTCTATAGCCATGCACCCAGGCCTTGAAAACAGATCATAGGCCTGCGGTCATCATACCATGGAGATAAGGGTTAACTTCTAACATTTGCAAAATGGCCGCTTGTTAAAAATGTTTGACAATATGTAATAGATAAACTGTGCATGTATTATCAGTGCAGAAAGTTTAGAAATAGTGGAACCAGAATCATGCACACATTTACATTCATGCACGTCTCTGTGCACTTGTATGTATAGATATGGGGGAAATGATGCAGAGAAGTGTCTTTACTGCATGAAAGGATTATATTCCAAGAGAAGGCTGAAAACAGTCTGCTAAAGACTAATTGCAATGTTTTCTGATGGGTACTTATTTTCAATACTCCCTGATAATTTTCTTAGTAACATGTTAATGATTTCACTGTGTTTAAAATGTGTTGAAGTGAGACGGTAAAAAAAATGACAATGCTGAAAAGATAAATGTGTCTTTATCCTTTGTGTTTCTTTTCTTTGAGCATTTAAAGTCATAAACATCGTAAGAATCTTTGAGCATTTAATATTAATATTATGTCATGACAATACAAAAATTTTCTATAGCTCCATGCAGTAATTCTGTACCCTGCAGGTGTGAGGTGAGTGGGAGGGTCATTGAGCCTTGGAAACATCCACAGCATATTGCAATTGCAAAAATACTGTTGCTGACTATACATGTGTTATATAATAGTAATTTTTAAATGGCATGCAATGAATATAGCAAAAGACTAAAACCACCAGCAAGACTTGGGTTTCATCAAACAACTCTGCTTAATAAGGGTAATAAAATAGTAAAAAATATTTAGTCAGGGACTGCAGACTGTAGAAGACAGTTTGATATGTTTAGTTTGAGGGGCAAATACCCATAACACTCACAACAGACTCACATTTTCCAAATTAGCACCTGTGACCTGCAGCCAGGTTCAAATCAATTCTGCATAAAAAAGACTGAACTTCTTGTTAAATGTTTGTCCTACCAATTACTCCAAACCACTGTTCACAAATATTTAAGAACTTTTCTTTTCTGGAGACTTTGCAGTCAAAAGTTTCTTTTTCCAAAACAGTTAGGTTGTTTATCACAAAAGGGCTGTTTGTCTAATAAAGGAACACACAGATTTATGAGTATAAATATCTCTATAAATTCTGAGAAACTGTAGAACATTCTAACATTTCCCCCTCTTCTCCCTCCTGTTTTGAAAATCAATAAATATTTGAACACTTTTTTTTTTTCTTTTTTAACTTATGGTGAAATGATTGAAGTGAAGTAATATAGAAGAGATGAAGTAAAAAACAAGAATATTGGCTTCAGATTATAGCTGAGTAAACCTGAGAAAATTTGCCTAGAAATTCATTTCATTGAAAATACATGTCAGACAAGGTTAAATATGGTAAACAAAGGAAAAAGGTACACTCATATGAATAACTTTTAGGTTTGCAAAAAGTCCATGCAGACAACATATGAAATGTAGGCATGTTTGTTGCAAGGTGCTATGTTTCCTCTGCCTTGTATTTTCCACTTAACAGTCCTCCTCCTCCCCTCCCAAGCATCTGATTTCTTTGCAGCTCAATCCTAAGGACACAGACAGAAGGAGATGAGGGATTTCTGCAAAATCCTCATTAATGTTGAAAGAAGACCCAGCCTTGGTAAGGATGACTCAGTTTCCTGCTTTTGCCCATATCCAGAGGCAACTGTGGGAGGCAAAAGAGCAGATACCTGCAGCACACATCCCCAGAGAGTGTGCCCTGTTTGACATTTCAAGCCTTGCACAAAGCTCCCTGTTTTGCTCTGTTCCCATGCCAGGCTTATTTTTTCAGGTGGAAGCAGAGCAGAGTAGGACAAGAACTGCTTATCCAGGAACCAATAAAATGTCACACTCAAACCCAGAATGGATGGGGATGTATCAGAGCCAGGGGTGACATTGCTGAAGCTGGTTACTGCAGCTGGCTGTGCATTACCTAGACGAAACTTCACCTGAGGCATCGTGATGGAGCCAAAGGTCAGTGACAGCCCATGGCACCACAGCCATTTCCAGATGCTCCAGCTTTCACCCAAGCTGCAAAAGGATGCCTCTTGCCAATTTGGCCAGGTGGCAGTACCAGCTGCTGGCTGCTTGTGGTCAGCCAAATGAAGAAGTCTGAGTGGACAAATGTGAAAAAAATCTGTCCCTTTCTAGCATTACCAAGGTGCAGGCACCTCCTGGGCTTGCCCAGGCTCAACAGCAGGAACTCAGCTGGTCTGTTTTTTGCCCTCTGTTACTTCTAGCTTTAATTGGCCATTAAAATCCTGAGCTGTCTTGTGGTTCCCTGTGCGACTGTTGTTGGCTTGCAGTTTTGCATCATGTTTTCTTACCAAAAGTCAGATAACCACCTTACACTGGTGAGTAAAGGAAGATCTCCTAACTCATTCAGCTCCTGGGTCTCAGAAGGTGCTTTCTAGGCTTGCCAGGCATTTGAGAGGAGGACTTGCTGAATGGGCCAATCCCAGCTGACTACTCTTTCATGAAACCTAAGATCTGAAACACAGTGGAGTAAAACCTGGAATGATCTGAAAAAGAAAAAGCTATAGATAGATGTGGAAGACTCCATAAATGTAACTAACACTTACTAATCTGAGTTTTTTTGTGAGTTACACTGCTGGGAAAAGGCAGATGGAGGAACTGCAGTCACTCCTGGAAGCAGAGAGGGTCACAGGAAGACTGAGAGAGCAGATTATTCTTCTGGTCTATGTTAGACTGGCCCTTGAGATACGTGACCCTAAATAACATTAGCAAATTGGAGCAAATTGTGAGTCATGTGACTCTGTGTGGAAGAAGTAACAAAAGCAAAGGCAATTTTTTTTGCCTGTTTAATGCAATATATTTCCTTTAAAGAAATCTAGCTTAATCTGTGTTGCAGTTATCACTGATAAATTTATAAGGCTCTGTAACCTGTCATTTTTTCCCCAAGAATTACAAAGTGCAGTGGCTTGCTAGCTAAACAATCCCCAACATTGCTTACCTGCAGTTTGGAGAACCTAAATACACTCAGATCAGCTTTGTGAAGGCAATTCAGAATTAGCAAGATTACCAGAATTACCAAAAGACACAAGCCGGGGAACCTTTATGAATTTTTAAAAATACAGTCATTAAAACTGCAGTTCAGAAGTGCAGTTTCAACTCCCTCTTGTTTTTATTTCTTTCTTTCACTGAGCCATATGAGTTTACTCCTGCCTTGCCTCGCTTGCATTAAAAATCCACATGAAACTCACTGAGAAACAGGATAATAGTAAAAATTTTTTCCTATGTTGAATGCCACTTTTCCTTTTTATAGTTTTGCTATTTGCATGAAGTGCACATGCCAAGGTAATTTTGTTGAATAAGACAACTTTCAATCGAACATTTTTTAGACAGAACTAGGAAAAAGAAAGTCAGTTTTAACAATACAAATAAAGAATAATTCTTGTGTTACATATGAATCATTCAATCAGTGAATTCCACTAACGAATAGTAATCATTCATTACTGCAGATCTGGAAGCTATTTTGAAATGTTCTGGAAAGCTGAATGAGAAGAATATTGTTTATCTTCAAAATCAAGTTCAAAGAACTTACCTTCAAGCAAAAGACGGCATTACCAAGTAGCGATGACACTAGAGAGTAAATGCTGGGGGGAAATAAAAGCAGCCTAATATAGAAGCTTGTCTGAAATAAAACTTGGAAGGAGTTTCCCAGAAGGTGATAAAAAAAAGGTTTATGGTAAAAAACAGCAAGAGAGATGAAGCCCTAGAACATTCACACTAAACACTTCTCTCTCCCACTTTTACATGTGCAGTGCAGAACCATGTGCCAGTGCAGCTGAATCTCATCAAAGGTCCTGTAGAAGCCTAATATTTTTCTTTTGCTTGGAAGTAAAGGTTTATGCTAGTACTATATAGATATGTATAAATGGTACAGGTTCTGTGTATGTAACCAATTTGATTTTGTTTCCTCTACTGGATTTAACTTTGTAGTGTTTGCAATGGGTGAAATGAATAAAATTATGTGGCCTGTCCCAACATGATTAAAAACATAAGTAGCACTCTGGCTTTTATACCTTAATTTATCAGGATTCTGAGAAGAAGAGCAGTTCCATAGGTAAACAAAATGCTCAGGATCTTCCTTCTCCCTTTATCTGCCTTCAGGATTTGTAAAGACAAACCCCATCACATCTTAGGGCATAAGCCATCTGATGAACTTGAGTTCCTTTAAGAGAGGGTTTTTTAGTCTTGCTCTGCAGCAGATGGTACTGGTCAATGTTAGAAATAGGATACTTGATGGATGTACTGTAGTTCTGCTTCAGAATAGCCATTACCATGTTTCTTCCAGATTCAGCTTTTCTTTTGCCTTTTTTGCTGCCAAGATTATCAAGGATATTTACCCCAAGACACCACTCATGGTCTTGTTTTTAAAACTTTCATTGGAGACAGATTTATTTGGACTGCTGTTAACCAGTCTAGAGGAAATTGTCCTTCTGGCAGCAATATCTCCTTTGGGAACCTGTCAGTGCTAATTCTTTCTTTAGCTGTTGAACCAAACCAGGAGTCAAAATACGCATTTAGGAACCTAAGTAAGTTTTTCAGAGTTTCTGAGCAACAGCAGAATCTACTCTGGTTGGTCACAGCTGATGCTCAGCATCTCTTTGACTAGGTCACTTTTTGGAGAAAGCTCTTAACTCTTTTATCTATCAATGAATGGAACCCATCATCTGCAGAAAGGGATGCATAAAGTCATGTTTAGGAAGGCAATTTCATTTAGAGATTTAACTGTTACAAAAGACTTGGTCTTATCTTGTGATAAGACAATAAATATAGACAGGAGATATAGAAGAAAAAAACCCTTGCAGTGTGTTCCCTGTAGCATTTAAGACAGAGCAATCTGTGGTGAAAGATTCAGTTCTAAAGGAGCAATATAGGAACCTGAACACAAATCTTCTGTGAGCCAGATTGAACATGTGTCAATAATGTCCCCTAGCCAAAACATTCAGATTTAAATTCCAAAGTGGAAATATTTTTATTTTTTTTTGGCACTTTGGAAACCTTGAGAGTAGAGGTAGAGCTGAACTGGTTCCTTCAGGGAACTTTTGACTTAAATCCACTTATACACATCCTGATTTTCAACAATTATACTTAGCACGAGCACTTTGTAGATAACTATAGGGTCTGAAGAGGGAGAGAAGAAAGGTGAAGTTTTCCAGACAGAGTGGAGAGCTGTGTGGCAGAAGGCTTCTCTTTTCTGAAATCCTGGCATAATTGAGAAATTCTATATAATGGAAATATATATAAGGGAAAGACTATACTTCATCTCAGTCTTTGAACACACTGATCTAAAAGTTTTAGAATGTAAATGATTCAAAAATAATTTAAATGAATTGACCTATCATGGAAATTCTCGGAAAATTTTAATCTTTTCTTGCAAATATAGTGTGCCCTAAGCTGGAAGAAACAGACAAACCTGGTTGCACTTACTAAAAACTGACATTGTTTAGCTGAAAATGCTTCAAAAATTAGAAATACCTGTTAAGTGTCCAGAAAAAAAAAAATTTGCACCTGTAAATGCCCAGTGGAAAATTAGATTAGTTAGTGATATGCACCTAACTAGAAGACCAAAAAATTGCAATTGGATTCCTGTCTCTTCTAACACTTGGTGCCTCTGCGGTTAAATCCTCTAAATCTTTGTTGTTAATCTCAATGTAATGCTTTAGACAATGATCTATTTGCCCATTTCAGAGATAACAGAGAACTCCTAGAAGGGAGGTTAAGAAAATCTCTCAAATGCTTACTGCAGTTTGAGGTTTTGTTTGTTTATTTGCTTTGAAGAGTAGCACGGATTGTATCTATACCAATCTGGCAAACAGATCAGACAAAAGACACTTGGCACTGCTTTCCATTGAACTTGTATTCTGCAGTCCATGATTTGGATCAGAGGGCGGAGGATTCCTTTCAGTTGCTGACCCAGGCCTTGTTATCTATCGTTTGGTTATGTACTCTGTATCATTCTGCAGATTTCAGTTTCCTTATGTAGAAAAATTATTATTTCCTGGACTATCTTCTATACTTTATTATGTTCCAAGTTTAATAGCTGCATTAAAGTGCTTTTGCAAAAAATGAGACTGTACTACACATCACAAGAGAAAAGAAAAACCTTTGAATAGCTTTAAATCCAATTAAATATGGAGAATTTCTTTGTGGGCATTCTCATTAACAATACTTAAATTGAGATGGCATCTTTATTTTATAACATTTCAGCACCAAGAATATGTGACTTCTAAAAATCTAGGTGAAGACGGTAACAGACATATGGTTGTTTTTTGGGCAGGAGCATATTCTGTTCAACTACTGGATTATGACTTACTATCTTGTTCAAAGCTGTTATCCACCAAAAGCCGAACGTTGTTCAATGAGACTTTGATAAGCTATTCACAGAGTTTTTGGCACTAATTCTCTGTTCATTGGGTGACATAAACTGTTCCCAAACCTGCTCTCTCTATTGTGATAGGAAGAATACATTCGACCCTGTGCAGTTAAAGAGCATTTTTTCAGTGTATCTTGCCTCCTCTGGCAGTTAAACCAGACTCTGCAACCAAGATTTCCTTTCCATCAGCGTATGTAGATTCCTTACAATCCTGAAAAACACCAGACCGACCTTCCCTTGTTTACAAACCCCTTCCTGGTCAGGCAGTATCTGTCCTTTCTTTGTAAGTCATAATTTTGGGGTTCTTACTGTAATTTGAAAAGACTGCTTTGGAAACTGTTCCCTAGCATTCGGACCTCCCAGCTGAACACACATTACAGTCACTTCTCATTGTTTGAGTACGAAGAAGCAGATTTTGAGATACTTGCATTGTTAGACAAGTGAGACACCGTAACTATCAACAGAGATGATGCCTATACCTTGGCTACTTTAAAGCAGAGTGTACAAAAGTTTCAAATCAATGTAGACCAGCAACCTCTTCATAACAATAGATGATGTTTCCCTTTTATGTGAAAATTCCAATACTTGCTCAAATGACATGCATTTTCTCAGCCTAAAGGTGTCAGGATTAGGTTGGATTCAGAGTGCAACCTTCTCCTTTTCAATGAAGGATCCTTCCTTTTAGATTATGAAACAGCTGTGAGAAACACTTTCAGAAACTGCAAATTGCCCTTGACTCCCTTTCTCTGGGAACTGTTCTGGAACACGAGATTTATTTCTTTGTCATTGCTTCAGAATATTTTGGGGGAATTCCTTTTCTCTCCCAATTAGACTTCCTGGGAGGCCTTAGAAGAGGTGGCTACTAACAGATATATATAAGCATCCACATTCTCTTTGAGGAATGTGGCTTTTTACTCAAGCAGGTGTTTGGAATACTACAGATAAGCAAATTTCTAACTACATAATTGATATATTTATTCTCTATATGGCTGACTTGCTGCCTATGATTAGCTTAATGTGAAGGATTTTATTTATTTATATGTCCGTTTTAGACTATGGGGAAGACATGACTTGTGGTTTTTTTGAGATAAGAAAGGTAAGAAAAACCTTTGAAAAAGGAGATGCATGCTAACCATCTTGTCATTAACTCCCATTTACTACTCTACATCCCTTTCTGCTTCCATAACTAGAAATTCCTTGGATCAGATAGTTGAGTTTGGACATTCTAGTTTGGAGAAGGTGGTTGTAAACTTGTTCTGGATAGACACGGGCACCTCAGGGTCATTTCTATTCCCTGTCTTCAGACCACAGAACTGTAATTTAACTACTGTGAAAAATAAGCAGTGATTGTTTACAGATGGACTTTGGAAATGAGGACATTATGATAGACTGAATTAGTTATATGTAATTCTTTCCATAGAAAAGAGTTTCTGCGATTCTGTGAAGTAGACGTAGTCATCTCAGTGAGTTACTAATTTGTTTACCTTCAAGTAAAATCATATCTCTAGAGCCAGCCAATTTTTATACTGAGGTGTAGAAGAGCTGTCCTGTGTGGCAACTTGATGGATAACTTCATTATACAACTGAAGAAGCTCTTCTTCCCTTTCTTGTACCTTTTCACACTCTAGTTAATCACCTCACCCTGGTTAAACCAACTGACTAATTCTGCCTTAAAAGTATGCAAAATTAACATTTTACTGCACCAGGGCCAGAAAAAGGCAGCCTTTTCCATCTGGAAAACAGAGAGCCTTGTTTAAATGATTCTGGCTTCTCCATCTGATGTGTAGTTCAGCCGACACGATTTCTAATCAAGGGATTGAGTCGTGTGCTCAACTTCCATTCCTTCTCCATCTTTTTTCATTATAAGAATATAATGTAAAGGATGGCTGTCCCTGTCTTCAGTTGTGGCGGATATGGATTGTTGAGTGTACATGAACAGGAGGAGGTTACAGAGATTTACAACGTCCAGCAATCTGTCGTTCAAGGAATTTTTGGGTCCAAGATGATGAAGTTCTGGTTATTGTCACTGGGCTTGATCCTCATTTGTGGGCTGACATCCTGTCCAGCCTTGGCCCATTCTCAGGGAAGTACCCTGAAAGTTCTCCCTTCTCCATTGTATCTGATGGGAAATGACTTCAATGTTTCTTTCATCTCGCTATGTAAGTTTTTCATCTTTTTGAGATGGAGGGCAGAATCAGGCCTGGACTCAATATTCAGCATATTGGTTTACTTTTGATTTATACAGTGACGTACCAAGTGTTTTTAAAATTCTTTTATATCTTGAAACACTTTCATAATCATGATTTTAAGTTTGTAGCTTCATAAAACTGGGTGAAAATTGTTTTTATCCCCTGGGCCTAAATCATGTACAACCCTTTCAAAGAAATTGCTGCAATTTTCAATAAAAAATGAATTTGTTCCCAACCACTGAGAACATGAGGCTTTCCTGGTTTTTTGAAGTCTTCATTAGATTAAGGATTTGTATCTGCAAGACCTTATCTTCCCTTCCTTTAGATATTGAGGTGGATTCTCCTGTTTCAAGACTTTACAGGGTAAAATTCACCACTGCACTTTCTCTGTATAAGCAGTGCTTGCCACCTCTTCCTAAATTCTGGGATTCTGTTACCAAACAGTAAGGACAGTTCTGAAGCACTATTTTTAGATGTTAATTACAGAACTCTTTTTTTTTGTTTGTTTCTTTTCATTTGAAACATTTTTTCCTCAAAGCGATTGCATGAGCACAGTTGGAAAAAGAAAACTAATATGACATCATGTTTTGTCACCATCAATCATTTGCTATGCAAATTGAGATGTCTACAGGACTTCAGAAAGTTCAAGGCCTGCCTGCACACGGGGCTTGTACAAACAATGAAGGATTTACGAAATGAGTAATAAATACTTTCAGGAAAAGATAGATTACAAATGAAAGTATAAAAGGATATGGCAGAAAAAGAAAAAAGAGCAAATGTTGATCACAAAAGGGAAACAAATGGAATAGTGATCAAATCTGATGAGAGATTTTATAAAATACATTTACTTGGAAAATACACATTAAATTCTTTTGCCTGAAACTTGCGCTCACTTTGAAATTTTTGAGCAGCTTTGAAAATAAAATGTTTTAAAAATAAATATAAAAGACAAAATATGAGCTCAAAGGTCCATCCACAGTTTGTTTCAGAGGTGTTCACAGTAATATTCTCTCAGGCTACAACCATTCTCAGATCAGGATCTTTGATAAAGGTAATACTTCTGTGTTTGGTGGACCCCGATTTTTTTTTCCTCTGCATTAATTTTTCTGATTCTTTTTTGACTTGCTTTGCATTTCAGCTGTCCTGTGTCAAGGAGTTCCAACACTTGAGTGCTCACTGATTGAAGTATTATCTTTTGGTTGTTTTGAACTTGCCACATGCTGATTTCATGCTGTGATTCTTGCCTGCTGGCATTCATAAGAAAAGTACACTCAGTATCTGGTAACAAAAGAATGGAGGCTACTGTATCAGTATAAATCAGGACTGTAATATATTTCCCATCAAAACAAGACAGACCAGACTGAGTTCATGTTAAATAAAAGTCTCAAAGCTGCTACACTTCCTAAAAGGCAAAAAATGCCATTCCTCTTTCAGGTGCAGTAGTCCCCAGTGATCTTCCCCAAATCTGTTTCTGAAAGGATTTTCCAGCTCCTTTGAATCCACTGGCAAAGTTGGGTTAAAGATTAACTTCATGTTCAAAAATAAAATAGGCTTTAAGTCCACAAGTATAGATTGGATTGAATATAGAAGATACTGCCCATTATCAATATTACTGAACATCAAACTGAGGGAGGAAATCCTCAGGCATAATATTACCTCTTATTTTGCTGGCTGCTTATGCAACCAGAGAGGAAGCTGCATGTTCCTTCACTTTGCCTTGCTGTTACAAGTGATTTGGAGTGACAGCCAATCACAATAAACTCTGACCAGGCTTTTTACCATGTAGAGTTTGTGGGAAAAAAAGTCTTACTTGTGATGTTCAATTCACCAGAAGGGTGTGGACTAAGAATTTGAGATGCCATTTTTCAAGAAACAGTTATCTCTGCATGCGGTGAAGGACACCAAACCTTATCCAAAATCATACTTGAATAATAATAATGAAAAACCTTATGAGACACAGTAGGCTTTGAAAAGAGATCTGCACCCAGATACTGGTTGGCAACATTAGGTTCCCTCTTGGAAAAATAACTGTCCAGTTTTCACCTAATAAATTGTGCAGAATTATATGACAAGCAGTAAAAACTAGGTCAATTTTGGGCAACCTATACCAGGGTCTTGGGGAAAACTCAAGAAATTACCGATGAGAGTACTGTGCTACTTGCTGCATCAGCAACCAGTTCAGGGTACTGGTCATTATCTATTAATGATGTAATTGATAAATACTATAGGAAGTATCTACAAGCTGTGGGAATAACCTTCTTTTGAAGCAAATTGTCTATTTTAATTTTAGCTAGACACTTGTTGGTTAACACACTGAAGAATGAAGTTTTCTATCCTTAAGGAATCTTTATTTTGTGGAGATGTCTTTAGTGTCCCAGCTGCTCTCCATCTGCTTTCAGCACAGTGCAAGTCTCCTGTAGGTTTTCTGTCATATGGACCTCTTAAGATACTTTTAGATCATGTTAAATGTCTCTTTGTGCCATCTTCAGGCAACTGAATGCTCCTCTTCCATCCTGCTCATTTTTGATCTGTTGGGTTCAACTATATCTATCAGAGTGAGTTCTTCTGCTTCCCTTCACACAAGGAAAGGATGAAATTCCTTTTCTAGGTCATTAATACACCTTTAATTTTGATGGCTGCTGCCTTGTTTTTTTGCAATGAGGCATGGAATAGGTATTGAGTAATATAATATGCCTATAATAGAGGCATTGAATAGAACTTCACAATTTGCTCTTCCCTTTGCATGCATTATTTTATTGCTCTCTTACATGTTTCCTCTCTAAAGAAAAGAATCCTGATACGTAAAAATCTTCATTTCATGAAAATTTGATATTATATTAGCATTTACATTCTCTGAACACCTTCCAGTGAGGTGAATAGACTTAAGCACAACATTCAAAACAAAATCATATGATTGGTCTTCAGTAGTATACATTAATTTGTGGTGTGTTGGTGTCCACAAGCCTTCAGGCTGTGCAAGGTTTCTTTGAGCTACATACTGTACAAACACAGCGTTCTAGCCTGGAAGGTCTTCCAATCAAATTTTAAAACAGATGTTAAAAAGGTGAATAAATTATAGAAATGAGAAAGGAAATGTGTGCAAGGGAGTAAAATGGTTTATAAGCAGTAAACACAAACCCAGCTAATCTGATTGATGGCATTATTTAATTTTTCAGGTATGATTTTAATCCAATTTTTTAATATATTTTAAAATTTAGTCCCCCAAATAATTAATAATTATGCTAACAGAGATGCCAACAATGACTCATTGTCTCCTATGCCCCACTCCCAAATGATTACTGTTCACTTAGAGCTCATGAAGGTGTATCGTCAGCTCAAATCATATTGAATGTTTTACCTCCCACTGTACATTAACATGCCTTTGTTAACACAGAGTTTTAACTGCAGTCAGGCAGCACAGTTGTCTATCTTTTAAAGTGCCTCTGGAATTCCACACCATTCTTCCTGGTTTTCAGTAACCTAAATTATTTTGACATCTGTGAATATGCCACCTTGGACTTCACCTTTTCCCAAATAATTAATAGACACATTAATTAATAATTTCCCTGCATTTTTAAAGGAGTTCCAATATTAGCTCTACTGTTTATGTGAGGAACACAGTACAGGAAAAATCGCAAAGCCAAAGTGGTAACCTGTTTCCTGGGTCATTGCCTGTAAAAATAACTATCAGTTGGTATTTTTGAAATTATTAAATTATCGCTAAAAAAAGTCCAAAGGTAATTCCATACTCTAGGCATGCCTTAAACAGAAGTAATTCCTATATTAATGCCAAAGGGAAGATATCTTTAAAAAGAAAATGTTGATTGTTCCTTTTCCATTTGAAACGAAAGGTATTTGCATGTTTCAGATACAGAAATGTGTCTTGGGAAAAATGACAGTATCTCAGATAGAAAAGACAAATCAGTGTACAGGTGAAAAGCAGTGTCTTAAAATTCACCTAGAAGTAGATCTTGTAACCCATTGACAAAAGCAGCATTTAATAATAAATCTCTAATAAGTGCTTTTTCAGTCTGAGAAAAAAAGATCTGGCTGCAGGTAGATTTCACTGCAATATTCTAGTCTAGAAATGCCAATAAAATACTGTAATAGTAATTTCAGAGATAAGATTGTTACATCTTAGTCAAATAAAGCTAAGAAAAAAAGGTGTGTGGTCACTGGAGCTTGTTTTACACAGTCAAATAGTAGAGAATCTAATTTTGAAGTAGTGGCCTTTTTATACAAAAGGTGATGATGTAAATTACCTATTATGACTATTAATACTTGCTGTGGTTTTCAAAAGCTTGAAGCTTATGAATACCTATGGAGAGCAACGGAAATTAGGCAATTTCACAAAGTGTTTGTTTGCATGTTCCTGGGTCATGACAGTTTCTGAACTTTTTGGTTCCATTTCTAAATTATATACAAGATTTTAAAATTCTGCCTTGTAGACTTTAGTAGATTCTGGGACAATGATTAAGTATACTTTTTTTTTGCCATGACAGATAATTTCAGTTTATGTGTAAACAAAACTGACTAAAACTGGGAAAATTATCTCTTAACATAATAAAGATTAATTAATGAATTTTCTGCAGAGAGTAGATAGAAGTTACTTTTAAGGCAACCCATTCCTTTTTAGGAGTGAAAACTACTTTGTTACAGATCCCACCCATTTAGAAAGACAAAGATTTAGAGTACAGATGGTTGCAATACAGTTGGCACATCAGTTGCTATCAGCTTTTTGTCAGTTCTAATGCCTGCATTTTGTTTTCTGTCCTGGAAGAGTTCCCAGGTACAAACAACTTTACACAGCTTTGTTGGTGGCAGTTCATATTCTTTCAGTTCTGAATCTGACATTACTAAAAAGACCCTGAGAGACATTTAGGAAACAGCAAAAATAATCCAAATGGAAACAGTGGGAAACAAAATTGGTTTGGGGGGACAGAGTATAAAAGTGAGGTATGTACAGTTTTGTCACGAGGTGACTGCAGAGGAAAGGTGGCAGGATACACAGAGCAGTATACTAATCGTATATAAAGGCTGAAGGTTTTTCAGCTTCAGGAAATTTGTATGGTTTAAGAAGATACAGTTATATCTAATATAACAAAAGCGAGAAAAAAAGTCTGGTATATGATGACTTTACGTTGTGAAGCAGTTTAGTAAATAAAAGTTTAGATTTGGAGGGCATTTTTCCCAAGAAAAGCTATGGTACATGTGCTGGATGAGACTGTGGGTGGGATTCAGCTCCAGAGTCAGATAAGTAGCAGAAGTGTGTGTTGATAGTGGAAATGCTTACGTGAGCAAGAGTCAACCTGCCAGGATCAATGGGGCTCTGTGACTTTTTCATTTGACTATATGCGGGCACCCACTGTCATTTAAGTTGCCATGGACATCACCTTAATCCAAAAGATCTAGCACAGGTTGAAGGGAGACCCATGCCCCACTGGAGCAGAAGCTTGTGGCCGGGCAGGCTTCAGTAGCTGGAACATGCTTTGGGGTTCCATGTGCTATCAACTGCACTGGCAAAATCTCCTTTAATTTAGAGGGAGTTGAGCCTCCCCCACACCCAGCTTATGTGCAGACACTTACTGTAAACACATAAAGTGATGCTTCAGAGTCCAGAGCTGAACTCTGCCTTAGCTGTGGTTTTCATTTAGCGTATGACAAGGTAATTTCTGTAGTTAAATCATAAAGCCTTCTACAGATTATAAAATAACCACAGCTATCAAGGATCTGGAAATTAATTCTGATATGTAATTAAATAATGTACTGTCTTTTCTCTTACAATGATCTTAGAATAACATGATAACATTTCAGTTTTTAACAGAATGAAATTTTTACCATTTTGAAAATTATGTGCTTCTTTCTAACTTCTGTGAAATCTTTTGGGATAGTAAAAAATCTAAGCAAAGTATTCCAAATCCATTCCTGTTATCATCTCTGTTTACTTTGGTAATGTCACAGGTTCCATGATTCTAAATAACTTAATTATTTATCATTATCTGAATAATATGTAATAAAAAGAGACAAATCATCATGTTTTTTTCAGTAGTAAGTGCATCATACCTGAGTAAATGACCTGACTTTTCCATTAGAGATGACATGGCATGCTCAGACTACTCACACTCAAAAGAAATGAAGATTTATTTTTAACAGTTTGATGAACATTTAAATACAGAAATGCTTCAGCAAATCTTTCCAGTAGTTTTTCTCTTTTTGTATCTAGTTCATATTATAAACAGATAGCATATGATTTTGACTTTTAAAATATTCTGGTATTTTAAGAATCAAAATATAAGGTGTGTCTCAGAGTTCAGTACATGCAGTGTTTATGCTGAATGACCTTACACTGTCACTAGCTTCTATGGGAAAATAAAGTTTTGCTAAAATGTTGAGAATTGATGGGAAGAAAAAACAACAATAAAACTATTTGCTCATTTCCAAATAGATTTTAGAGAAATATGTTTTGATATATTTTACAATCTACTTGAAGTGCAAGAAGTCAATTTTCTGTTAGGACAAAATCTGTTTCCCTCACTCGTGAACAGCTGCTCTATTACAACACATTATCAGAAAAAGCTGGTCTTAACAGCTCATCCTTAGCAGCTGGTCATAAAACCACACTTCAAAAAGATGACACAACCAAGATAAACTATAATTCACAATGTAAAAAGAAAACAAAAAACTCAGGCCTTAAAACAAAATGCTTTATTGTCTGAAGCAGAAAGAACTGACATGTTAATATTCTGTATTGTGCTTTGCTCCCACTTTTATCTTCAATAAAGGATGACAGTGTTACAAAGTTCTGGAAGAGGTCGAGCACTGTCACTTTTATCAAATGTGGTATCAGCATTTTTATTCTGTGGTTTTTGAACAATGTTAGCTGCTCTACCTTGGCTTAGGAAGCGAGTTGACTGCTAGCTTTGTACTAGCATTTTGATTCTTGCAGTGAAATTTGAGGTAGAACTGAGGAAGCCAATTAAACTCTCAGAAGACAGGGAAATCCTTATTTGAGGTGTATAAAGAAAATGATCTTTGTCTTTGAATGTATTTTGTTATTGGTTTGCCTTCTTTGTCAGTTTATACCATTTCCAAGTATTGGGTCACTATGCAGGTTGAAATCCTTTAATTCTGCAGTTTCACAAAACTGTTTGTTAAGTCTGGAAAAATGAAGGACTAACCTAGTCGATAAATAATAAGATGGTATTTTCTCACATTTTGGCTCTCAGGTGAGAGATTCTGCCTGAAGCTCTCCTTTAAGTTGCATTTAATATCACTGTTTTATGTAACTTTATTAACACTTAAAGGTATTAAAGTGAAAAAACTTATAAGAAAGTAACAAATTCTGGCTGTGTAATAGCTGTCAACAAAGCAACCTTGTGAAGGAAGAATTATCCAAATGACTTAGCTATGTACAGTAGCTGGCGATATATGACCTGTTTGGTGGTGTTTGTTTTTTTTTTTTTTTTGATTAGGTAGCTGTTTTACTGTAGCTCATGTACAAACCCTGACAGAATGTGTCAGGGTTTGTTTTGCATGGGGTTCTTTGCTGCTAATTTCATATGACAACAAGATTATGCAGCTTAGTGCACAGTAGAAACATAAAGAAAAGGACTTTGGGTTTTCTTTTCTGATCTGTGAGTAGAACTTGTCAGATTAACATGTATCTGAATGAAAGATGCTGTGATAATTATTTCAGGAATATAAATAAATGTTGAATCTCAGTGGATACTTGTGGAAATTCCTCTCAGAGCAACCTCAAAATGCTAGTAATTATTGAATTACTGAATAATTTCATTCAAGTAATTTACTGCCACATTCTCTTGTGCTCATATATGGAGCCAAGAAAAATGTTATTTTTTTGCATACTAGATTGGAAAAACTAAATTTAAAGGTACTGCACTGACATCTGTGATATAAATGGTACTGACTGATATATACGTGATGTTAATTCTTCTTAAAAGAGGAGACAAAAGCAGAAGCAATCAGCCAAACAAATCTGTACTTTGTGGCAATACCTAAAGAATTCTCTAATGACTCAGTTAAAAAAAAAAGTAAGAGAGCTTGTTTTACAGTGTTTGTAGCTATTACAGGAACATAGTAGATTCGATTGGAAACAGGATACTCAAAGCACTTGTGTATTTAAGTTTGAAGACAGGCTTGTGATTTGGCGACTCCCCAAAGTCTTCACTGTGGTAAGTAGGAGTTGAACAAATAAGAGAATGAGCGGGATGCCAGGGGTTAAGCAGCCTTTCAACTCAAAGATATGCAGCAAGTGAGAACAGGGGAAGCAGTGATGAAGGCGGGGGTGGGGGAAATAAAGTGCACTGGTAATTTAACACTTCCTTTAATAGAACAGAGCTCTCTTATTGATCAAAAAGTTACAGATTTATTGCAGAGACTCCGATGGACTTTTGGTGTACTATATAGTAAGAAGGCATGCAAAATTTTTTGCTTTTTAGACTATGTATATTCAGTCTTAGATCTAGTACTCCATTCAAGTATTACTGAAGTCAGGATTTTTCAGGTAAGTAAGAATACAATTCAGTTCTTATTGTTCCCAAAAGATCGATTAAAAAAAATAGCAAAAGAAATCTGTGCATTTTCAACAAAGGAATTAAGATCTGAAAGCATAAAACTAGATACAACAATTGCAATGGGAAACAGAGTAGAAAAGAAAGCTTAGTTCCTTCAATCAATAGTCTCCTCTGTACCTTTTGTGCATGCTTCAATAATTCTTCCATCCTTCTGTATTAAGCCACTTTGTAGGATTAGGACAGATGAGTGATTATAACTAAAATCTAAACCCTACTGGGATTAGGTCAAAACTTTCCTAATCTCTTCCTACTCCTTCAGTGGTAATATTTTGTGTGTTTTTCCTTGAAATAGCCCTGAGTGGGGATCCCAGTCCTGTCATAGCTCTAAGAGTACTGAGGGCTTTGTAGGACCCACCTCAGCATGTTGTACCCAATTATGCTCCATTCTGTGCTTATTCTCAGTGGAATTTCAATAGGATTACAGTCACTCTAACAACTCAGAAATATCTGAATTTATGCTGAGCACTGGCCTTCAAGACAAGAAGGCTGTAAATGCCTGTTAGAAGGACGTAATTTGGTTTTGGGCCAGAGTCTGTGTTTTGGGATTCTTTTTTACACAGACAGAGTAGCCACAGAAATGTGAAAAATTCTTCATGAAAATAGAAAGCAATCTATCCAAGAATACTTTCCAAAGGTGAGCACAAAGGGAACAACTTGCAGTATGATAAATCTTAGGAATACTGGTCATCCAGCACCAGATTCTGCTAACTCTTCTCGTGTGAGTGCAACAATGCATCTTCCTCCATAAATAATTCCACTGATTTCAAACAAGTAATTATGTTTATTAATATAATTATGTTAGCACAAGAGCTCTCTCTAGTGGAGCCAATGATGCTTTACTGGTTCTGTTGCTCAGATACTGAAAAATAGTAGAAGTATTTAATCTTACTGTCTCCTAAATACAACTAATTTCAGAACAGCATTACAACCACACAGCATATAAAGAATGCTGTGTCTATAAAATACTTGAAAAACCTAATTTACAAAAGATGCTGGAATTAAGTCTTTGCCACTCACTGACATCATTGCCCTCAGCAGAGCGTGGAATTTTTTGAAGATCTTAATGGCCTGTTCAACAAGAACAGTTGATTGTTTCCGAACATATAATTGTATTTGTCCGTTCTTATTTTCCACTATTATTTTATGAGATATAGAACTGGAAAATTTGCAGAATGTATTGATGCTATGTCTGTTCCTGACATTGTGTTACATCTATGTCTCTCAGCCTTCTGCTTAAAGTACAGATCAAGCCCCAGTGTTATGCCAGGTGTGGCAACTTTCAAGAAAACGTTGCAGTAGGTAGAAAAGTTCAGGAATAAGCAGTCCATCCAAACAGCATTTTCACTCAGCCACGTGGCTGTTTTTTATATCCAGAAGAAATCAGACATCAAGAGAAAATCTTAAGAGATGTGTGCACTAATAGCTCATTTTACTTTAATCAAACAGTGTTTCTGTTGCCTTTGTGGTTACTTTGCACCTACTAGTAGTGGGTAAGGAGAAGGAAAAATTCAAGATACTGCTTTGGAGAAAGTGAGAATCAATTTACATTGCAGACTTTTTTTTTTTTTTTTTTTTTTTTTTTTTTTTAAGGAGTTTTCTTATTCTGATGTGTTTGGCTTTCATAGCTACTGCTATTTTTCCCTTAGATTTTGAAAAGCCCCTTATGAGTTGTTAAAGAAACAAACAAGTTCTCTTATTTAAACTATTGCTTGGCTTGGAAATCAGTTAAAATGACTAGTAAAAATAGTGCATTTCCATGATGGAATATGGTCAACAGGGAGGTGCTCTTGGTTTAATGCAATGGTCAGTGTTGTTTTAACAAATTAATTTATCCTGGTGAGAAGTAAGATGATAACATCTTTAGCAGACAGTTATTTGTATTAGTTACTGTCAGGAAAGATGATGAAAAACCGGGTAAGCTGTGAGCTGTGCAGCAGTTCAGGAAGTTGAGGTAAACCACAGTGGGAAGAATCAGAGTACTCCTATACCTTAGTTCCTCCATTCTCTTCTTTTCGGATCAGGCAAAGAAGTGTAGACCTGCATCCTAAAAGAGGAAAAAAATAAAGTGGGAGCAGCTAAAAACAGTTCCACTGAAGTAAAAAGGAAATGTCTCAGGAGGCCAATGCTGAGGGGATAAAAATGTAGAGGACCGAGGGCCTTCTGTTGGCTTTGTGGTCTATATGGTGCCACCAGAAGAACTGGCAGATATTTCACGCAGCCTAGAAACCTTTCTTGAATGTAAGTAACTCTGCCCTATTCTTTAAAGAGGTACATATTTATTCTTTAAAAAAAAAAAAAAATTATTTTAGGTAGCAAAAGGTGGAGCAATCTTGCTCGGCAGTAGCCTGGTTGAACACCACATACTTTCAGAGAATTGAGGAGCTGGTGGTCCAGTTCCCTCCTTTTCCCCAGAAGTCAAATCTTTTCAAACAGAAGCACTTATTTTTGTCTGTCATGGTTTCTCCCACACATTCCTCATGTGCCTGGCCCAAGATGGGACCTGGGCTGAAGCAACCATCTGGTAACAAACTGTAATTTTCTGAGGAGCATGTTGAAGCATTGCTGGGGAATCTCTGAAAGTTTAAGTGTCTGGAAATAGCATTTATTTACCTCCTTCTTCTGCCTGACTGCTTGATGCTATAGCTAATGATCCTTACAATGTCGGGTGTTTGCGTTTTATGATTTGTCTGTTTCTTTCAAATCCCTTCAGTATGAATCATTCTTGAATGTCATCAGAGGCAAATGGGATGGTATTCATGCATCTGCACTCCTCATCTTTGGCTTCTCTGAAAGGAGAGAAATGTGCACCTCTGGGGCCTCAAACCATGTCCTTTAAAAAATGATATCTAAAGTAGGCCATGGGAATCCTGACTTAAAATACCTATTTTATACCCAGTTTGAGTATGAAAAGTGAAAGGAGAGTTTGCTGCTGCTACCATCTTTGTGCCCAAGGCAAAAGTTTTCTTTCCTTTTATGTGTGACAGGACAAACTGCTTCAAGTGAAAGGCGTTACCAGGAATCTACTAGCAAGCATTATGGGGAGCTGAAGAAATGTAACTGAGAGACTGACCTGGTTTGCAGCAGAATTATTACCAGTGAGGAGGAGAAGAGGGTGGCCTGTCCATCTATTCTGTTTGAATTTGGCAGGGCTGGCAGGTGGAAGGTTGTATTTTTTCTCTAAGACTGAACGCAGTGATGTGGCCATCACTTTAATCCGAAACTTTAGGTGTTCAAATTGTTACTTTTACACCATTACTTCTTCAAATAGGTGTTCACTTCAGCTTTAATTTTGTGTTTTGGCATTTGAAGAAAAGTAAGCTTCCTTCATGCCTGCCTTCTTTTATTCCTTTTCTTATTTAATTTGTGCAATACAGAAGCAGCATCCCTGACAATGACAGATAAATTTCAATTTCTGGGTTGAACAGTTAGCATCTCAAGTGTTTTATTCATGGGCACCATACGCAAAAAGTGAGTAGTTTTTCCTATTGTGGAAAAGTAATGTTATGTTCAGAGCTGCCAGAGTTACTTGAATTTGACTTAGCTGTGTTTTCAGGTGAACCTAGAAATGGAAAGTTGAAAAAAGCAGCTACATGTTAAATACATAGTATACCTGTAGTTTTAATTCTTTTAGGTCAAAAAATATTCAAATGCATTCACAGTATTTTTGATTGAAAGAATTTGTAATTGGATTTCCAAACATACTGCTTTCATCTTGGGCAGTACAATATGTACTTTGATAATAACATGGCTATGTCATTAGAAAGAAGTCCATTTACTAGTTTAGGCATAAAATGAGATACAGAAGAAGACAATAAAATGCTTTCTAACATAATGCACCTTATTTTTTATTGTATTCAATAGAAGCATGATGAATAAGTAATCTTATAAGTGCATCAGAAATACACCTTGGTTGATGTCTTAGAGGTGTTGAGATTTCACTGGTATTGAGATAATTCGTAGTAGCACTTTAATTTCTAATAAAGTGCATAGAACTTTATAATGGATCAAAATATGCACCCATGAGCTGCTTAGATCATCATGCTGAAAGAGGCAAACTTCCACACTTTAGAAGTAATCCAAGACATCAGGAAAGGAAATTAAATGAACATGTAAAGTAACATCTTCAAAATTACTTCTTTTTTTAAATATGAAGCCCATAAATAATAATTTCCTTATTTCCACTTATTCGCACACTTTTACTTGTAGTTGAACCATATATCTATAAGCTGTTCTGGGCATATGTTACATTTCCCCCTATATTTAATGGTATCTCATGCAAATTAGATTTGCAGCATACTAATCTGGTCCAGGTAGTAAACGTCACTGCTTGAATTATTTTATTCATCCACTCTTTTTTTTTTTTTCCAATAGCATTTATGCAATTACCACTGCTAGTGGGATTTCCCCCTCCCTCGCCCCATGAAATCAGAAAAAATTAAATCCAAGGAAGCTAAATAAGGTTCTAGCCTTTAATTTTTTCTTGTTTCAGAGAAAGAGGAAAGATCTTTATTTGCTTTCAAGACATCCACAGTTTAAAATTTAACATCAGAACATATGTAATTTTCCTGATAATAACAACACTTATTATATTTATATTATATTCTTGAAACTGGGTGATTTTGCAACCTCAAAGACAATAACAATGCCAGTAGAGTAGTTCTTTGTCAGAAGGTGTGCTTCTCTGGATTTGGACTCTCAACATTTCATACATGGCAGCTCTGCCTGCTCAATAATAAAGACAATCTTAGGACTACAAGTCCTGATTTTAAATGGTATTTGTTTTGAATTTTGTCGCTCACAGGCAGAAAAGGAGGCTGTTGAATTGGTCCTTGTTTCTTTTTAAAAATACGTTTGAATTATAGACTTTATTGGAAAAGGCATTGCTAAATAAAATGTGATAATTGTTCCAGCTTTTGAAAATGTGCATTGGTAATAATGTTTCTGCTGTTAATAATACGATTTCTCTAAGACTGATGAAACTGAAAGTGGTTGGGGATTCATTTTGTACGTTGAATCTTCATATTATGAAAGCCACTTGATGTTCATAATTGCACCTACTGAAACATAGATCTTTTTGAAAGACATACTTGCCCTTGAAAAGATTTAATTTGAAACCTTAACTAATCAGTTATGGATTTGTTGTACTGTGTCTTGCCATATATAGTCTCTGAAAGTCCTTTTTTTTTGTTAAGTAAAAGACTGGCTGTGAAGTCAGTTTTAGGACACAAAAAAGCAGTCTGTAATGTATTGCAAGAATTTATAGTGGAAAATAACTACTAAAATGGCTGATTAGCAGTAATTTATTGCTCATACACAAAGCATATGATAGTTGGATTTCAATACCCTCATGCTAGTTGTTGCTATAGTGAGCTGAGTCTTCTGTAAACAGACAGCCAATGTTTTCCAAAATAAAGTCCTTTTACAGAAAACAAAGGTACCAGAGATTTTGAGTCCATTTTTTTCAGAAAAATCGATTTATTTAAAAATTAGAGGTATCATTCCAATGTGTTCAGATAATCTTTGTTCTTCATGCTGAAACTGTTTTCATATAGAAAATTGACAGATATAACCAAAAAAGGAGATTCAGGTCATTAAAAGATGAGCAGCAGCATAGAACAATAACTTGAAAGTTTAGAAACTCCTCTGAAAATTATATGTCTAACTTATATGATAAACATATATATTATTATTTTTTGTTTGGTTTGTGAGTGAAGATAAAATTCAATTACTAATAACACTGACCCAATTGTGCACATATTTCACTATTCTCTTACAAGAAGCTTCCTCTATTTCAGCTGGTCTGCCCCTAATACTGAAGTTAAACTTATATGACCAGAGACTTTTTCAGATAAAAAATTATGTAAGACTGATGTAAAATGCAGGAAAGAGAAATAATCTGTAAGTAAATCAACATTGTTTGGTCATTTTTCCCCCTATGTTAAAAAAATCTTAATTTGTAATAGGAAATAGGAAATAGGTAAATAGGTAAATAGGAAAATATTTACCATTGTTGCACTGCTTTCTCTTCCCAGACTGAAAGAGAAGAAATCCACTGGTCACCTGTTCTGCTCACTTCCTTTATGTTATTGGGAGGGTGGACTTTTCTTTCCCCCCCTCACCAGATTCTATGGTAGATGACCTTACACACAGAAATAATCCAGGATTTTTTTGTCAATTATCTCCCATAATTTGCTAGATCAAATAAATTTTGGTCCTAAAATGGGCTTAGTTGCTTAGATAGACTACACTATAAATAATGATGAATGGTGATACATATTATGATTTATAACTAATGAAGTTGAAGGTTCTCTTCAAAATATAAAAACCACGATTCTCCAAACCCACATGCAAGTAATCTAGAAAAGCAAGCAGAGAAATTATGTGTCCTCAGCAATGTTTACTTTCAATACATTTTAGAAATTTAGGAAAAGTTTCAGGACAAAGACTGTCCCTCATGATATTTTGAGATGCCAAGAGGGCTTTGGGACAAGGGCTGGGAAATGGTAGGGTAAGTTTCATGCTGTGACAAATTAAGACAAGACCCTGTGGTCATAGAAGTTCATAAATAATCAAAAAGATCAGGATAAAATCAACACTGGTTAATTTTGCATGGTTTCATGCAAAATAGGCATTTGTTAATCAAACTTGCTTTAACTCTTTGATGCTGATAAATATGGCTGATATGGTAAATGTAATTAGGCATTTAAAAGGCATTTGACTTTTTACAACATCCTATTCTTATTTTGAAAACTCTTATCACTATACCATGTCCATAAAACACATGTTAAATAGATTAAGGTCTGTCTAGCTGACAGATAATGGAGGTAGTTGTCAGTGGAAAACTGTCATGGAGTGTAGGTGTTTCTTGTGGTCTTCTGTAGATACAGTGCTCAGCCCAGTGCAACACGTCTCAGTGTTCGTAAAGCTAATATAAGATCACTGCTGATTTACAGAATGGTAAAAAATCATGAGGACAACAGTCTTGTGTAGAGACTGCCACTTGCAAACACTTTATATTGATTAATTTTTTTCCATGGGGAACTACCTGTTTGGACTGTGGTCTGTGATATACATTCATATTCACAGGATATCAGAGTAGTTCACTCATGAGTTGTGGCCTCAAAGTCTATGAATTTATGTAGTGGTGGCATCTGTGTGTTAAAAGTCACAATGGAATATGGCTGAGGGATTGGTGGGATGATTTGCTGAATTTCACAGGGAAACTGAAGATTTTGTTGTGGAACATGAAGTTCTTGAGGAGATTTATGTATATGCTAGATCTGGAGGTGACTTCAGCTAGCTTAGGAAGATCCAGCAGGTCACATGTGGACATGCCTGGAAGAGGCTTTCATGTTCATCACCCATGATGAGACGAAGAGGACAGATCTATAGCCCTTGCTGGGATATTGTAGTATTTCATAAACTAGCAACAAAATATAAATTCTGATGAGGGACATCAACTGCCTTCAGCATTAAAGGATGTTGCTGAGCAAATAACATGCAATGGAAAATATCAGACTTTGCTCCTATTGCAGGTCTTAATCTTAACTTTTTATTTCCTGAGGCTGTGTGCGTGCAGTGCTGGTGGGGCTTTTGGGTTCTGTTCCAATGATTTAGTCATAATTATGTAGAGTGCTGTGTTGATGGTACTCTTTCTGCATTAGCAACATCAAATGGAAGTCCTTTTTACAGAAAGGCTTCGAGTTTTCTGCAATATTAGTGTTGGCAAGTATAAGGTCTGAGTCAGATTCATTAGAGGTAGATGGATCAAGATGGTTATTTTAAATGAGGGTCTAACTGAAACAAAATAAAAGAGTACAAGACATAGTAAGTGTAATTTCCCAGAAGGAGGAGGAACGTGCCCCTCAGAGTTTTGAGACAGTCAAAATAGACTTTGCAAACAGGTGCACAGAGAAATTCAACATGTATAGATTTCTGAACCTCCATGCAAGTTTGTTTCAAAGTAACCTTAGGGGGAAAAAAAAAGAAAGAAAACGAAAAAAATCAAAGAAACAACTGTTTTTGAGAAGACACTGAGGAATTAACATGCTACATTGCCAGTGAGATAGAGTTTTTCTTTGATTATTAAGAGGAAGAAACATTATTGTTGCTATTCTTGTTTTGTTCTTTGTTTCTTCTGAATTAATTCCTATGCCTGAAAGGGAAGGCAGTATTTTGTCTCCAATGATACACTTTTCTTATTGCATTTTAAGTGTTGGCAAAGGGCTTAGGAGTCTGAAAAAGATACTCTTTTACCCTAATATATTAATCTATATAAATATTTCAGATTTATTTATTGATGAAATTGTTTTTGCACATTTTTGGACCTATTAGTCATGAAAAAAGTTACATTGAGATAAGTAATCACATCTAGTTTCTATCAGTCATACATGGTTGGCAAATGGCATTGAAAAAATGGGTGTTGCAATAACGTAGTCAATAATAAACACTGCAATAATTTCTGTTCTTTGTCTCCTACTATGCCTTTTGAATCTGTACATTCTTACTTATATTTTTGGTTCAAAATCGAAAGCATCATGCAAAAGATGACAGATCTCCAATTTCCTTTCAGTCCATTAATTTTCCACCATCTTATGCTCTTGTTAAATACTTTAACGTGTTCCTCTCACAGTGTTAAAAGATCAGCTATCACTTGTTGCTCAGGTGCTGGTTCTCTAAGTCTGTTTGAATGGGCTTGGTGATATTTCCACCAGCTACTCAGTTCAAATTAAAATTTTTCTGTATATACCAGATCTGATCTTCCCTCATGCTGTGTTAGCAAATGACTGCTGTTCAAGTATGTAGTACTCCTCCTATAAATGTTTTAAAAAAGCATAGTAGACAGCAGATTAAGCAGAGGGGGAATAAGATTCAGAAAATATTTGTGTGTGACTCCAATTTCAGTCTAACTAAATGATTCCTGCCCTCTAAGGCTCTGGGCTGGGACACCCAGCACCAAGTTCCTGACTTGAGAAGGGGCATTGACATGTAGGCTTGTGTGTTTATAGATACCATATCTGGCACCTGTGATCTCCCCATGAAACTGTGAAAGAGCCTGTGTGATGTTGCAGTTTGTCCCTGGAGTTAATCCAAGATCCTGTCAGGAATGCAAGGAGCAAATCCATTTTCCAGCCTAGGAGCCCTGTTGTTTTCCTTATGTCAGTTGAATTCAGGTAATCAAAATGAAACAAAACCAATCCAGAAAAGAGAGTTAATGGTTTGTTGTTGACTTTTTTTTTTTTTTTAAAGTAGGTGGATAAGTCAGACTGATTTGTGTGTAGCCATAGTGATTATGACACTGAACTGGATGAAAGAAACGCTTATTTCATGAGTGAGAGACCAAAACCTTATTATTTTCATTGTACAGTGAGAGAAGGAGCATTTATCTCATAAAATTCAGGTCTTGCCCTAGCAATAAGTGCCATGTTGCCTTTGGAGTATGTTCTTCAGGTCATACATGCACATGATGGGAGTCAGATAGTCCTTCCTCTGTCCCATGGCCTGGCTGCAGACCTTTTTGGGCAAGTCACATCCTTCCCCCTTCACCTACTGTCAACACCTAGATGCCTCAGCTCCTAGGAAAGAAAACCAGCTTGCAAGCTGACAAAGGTCCTTGGTGTTTCAGCCAAGTCCCCAGTAGGGATGAAGACCAAATGCATGGTCCACAGCATGTACTGACCTAGGAGTCAGGGGCGGACAGAAGTGTAACTGGCTTCATATATACAAAAGACTCCTGACAAGACAAAAGAAACATTAATTTTATTTATTTATTTATTTATTTTTTTTTTTTTTAATTTGTAGTGGGTGTCTTAGGAAGTAAGGAGTTTAAAATTCAGAAAGGAATATATAGGGCAGAAATCAAGAGCTATTTCCTTGTGGTAAAGATAGAGGAATAAATCTGTTGTATGTAAAGACTTCCAGTGATGAAAGTGCCAAAGCCTAGACAATATCTGTCAAGAATAACATAAATGTAGTAGATTTTCTTTAGGGAATGAGATCAGACAAGATGACTTCTTGAGGTACCTTCCAGACCTTTGCCTCTATAAACTTTATATGAACTGGTCTGGACACCACAGGCAGAATTTTTTAAAGGAAACCCATTACAAAAGTTTTCAGGAGATCACACACCCCCTTGGTTATTACCTAAAGCAGTTCTGGGCTCATTTATACAAGATTCTATGTTGTCTAGGTACTGCCTGCCTGAGGCAAAGCCATTTTGTGCAGGAATACCTGGCATCAGCTGTGAGGTGCTTGAGTCAACAGACCTCTGATTTTACCCATGTGAGAGGTAGAAGAGATTATTAGTGGGTCTTAATGCTAGACCCTAACGACCAGAGACGATTTAGATTTACAGAATCTTATTTATAGATAGTTGTAAATGTCTCATCCTTAAGGTACTCCCAAAGCTTTATTAGCAAGTTTAAACTGGGATGATTCAGCATAAATGTAAATTAACATGTTCAGTTAAGTTTTGTAGATGTGCCGCAGGATGGGACAAAGCTTATGTTTATGTCCTATGAAATAAAATGTGAAAGAAAATAAAGATTACAACAAGCCTCTAAGAAACACAGAGAATTTGTAGCTGCAATATTGTTTGTCTTGTGAAGGAAACCATGGCATGTATTTCTTAGTAATGTCAGCTGATGGAGCTGAGACCATAAAATGTTCCTTGCCACTAGCGGAACATTTCTATTGCCAGTTATTGATCGTATTACTAGTTATTGTGGAAAACATATATTATAAATTTCATTCCTTATTTTTCCTTTTCCCTTACAAGAAAAAAGTTGCTGTGCAGTGAGCAGAGGAAGCTCCTGACACAGAAATTCTCTGAAGAAACAGGAGGGCCCATTTCCTCTCTACAGTCTATGTTTAGAATGCCAAAGAAAGGCAGGCAAGCGGGCTTGTCAAATGTCTTGCTTTTTCAATAATCCTTGTTTGTATATGATGGCCTCCCAGTTCCCACTGACAGTCTGCAAGTCTTAGGCTGGTTGAAATAGCACACTTTTCAATAAGAGTACCTTACTACTGTAAATGATGAGGACATAAGCAGGCACACAGAATTGCAAATGCTTCTAAAATCACTAGTAACACTCAAGGGGTAATAAGGTAGGGAAAATAGTTGGGCATTTAAGCTATGAGTAAATGCACATATAGAAAAATCAAATCATAAATGGAAAAATACCAGGAGGTAAATCAACTAGATCAATTCTTTGCTGTTATGGGCTGCCACATATCAAAATGTTCCAGATACAAGAAGTCTCTGTGGTGCTTCTGATGCCATTTTAATTTAGTTTGCAGCCTTCATTTCCATAATATTTAATTTATGTATTTTTACTCCTGATCAGAGTGATTATTGTTTGTTGTTTTTTTTTTTTTCAGAGTTCTAAAAGTAATAATAAAATGCCACTTCTCCACCTCATCTTTTTGAGGTGCATCTAGCCCCTCAGCTTCCCCATTGTAAGGCCTTTACCTTCCGTCCAGCTCTCTGTCTATTGCTTTCTAAGCACAATAATGTAGGAATATGAATAATTCATATTCTTGTCTTGCTTTCATTTTCCTCCTTCCAGGCTCAGCCACAGCCAAGGTTCAAGGCCTAAACAGCTCTATGTCTTTTCTTCAGACACAACCCCCCTGGAAGTGCTAGTGGAGCCAGGTGCAGCATGGAGTTGCTTTGCATTCCCTCCCTCCCCTGCCCAATCTTGCCAGCTCACCCACTGCTGGGTAACACAGATTCCCCTCTCGGCACAGGGACTGAGAGGGGTAGAGGCAGACAAGGGTACAATGCTTCGTGCGACTTCCTCCTTTCCACTGCTACTCATGGCTGGAGTGGTTGTTCTTCTCCCTGATAAAACACATACCTACAAGTTTGACTGCCACTTCTCAGGCCTTTGGACTATAAGAGGGGTTTTTAATGCAATTTATTAATTTTCTTTTTTCCTTTCCCCACATGAACTCAGTGGGGTTTTTTTGATTCTCACCACCTACCCACGCAGTTGCCCCACCTCTGATCATTACCATCTCCTAGGCTCTCCCATAGTTCCTTTTTTTGTCCCATCATCAGTACAGTATATGTCTCCTTTGCCATCTTGGCTTTCACTGCCTTTGGACACCTTAAAGTCATCTCTCTTATCACAGAGATGTCCAGCTGGAATCGACTTCTTACTGGAAATCTGTTTGCTACCAGTCAATTCTTGCTACTCTCTTTTCCACTGACTTTTGTTGTAGAGGCTCCTTGCTGCAGTCCTTGTCCTTCAGCAATCTTCTGCCTTTGTAAACAAGTAAAACTTGACATTAATGTTTGTGTTTTATTTAGATCACAACATTTTAAACCCTGGTTTACAGTACTGCTGTATACGCTCCCAGTACTGAATATCAAAATATAATTTCAGTCTGAATGGCCTTTATTGTTTTTCCTTTCTTCAAAAAGTACCAAAATTTCAAGAGCAGATATTGCTGTTTATATTATGACAATTTTAGATGTTTTTAAGAATAATCCAAAAGGCTTTTCCAAACTGTTCCTTTCAAGTACAGAGTTCTTCTGAAAAGGAAATTATTTTCACCCATTTTCCAATTGCTCAATGATTTGTATGAAATGCAGGCTTATTAGTTATATCATTACACAGTTCTTTAAAAAAAGATTAAAAATATTTTGAATGAAAATGCCCCTGAATAAGTTATTTGAAAGACTGATTACAACTACTGGATCTTATTACAAAAACCTGAATATATCAGTTTATCTGTCAATATTTCATTAGTTTAAAATTAGCATTTCACTGGCTTTGTAGCTGAGCAATAAAAATTTCTTCATCATAAGTGAAAATAATTTTATTTTGGTTTAGTATCAAAAGGAGTTTGTTTTTTTTTTTTTTTTTTATTTTTAATTTGTTTTCATAGTTCCCATGCTTTTGAATAATAGAAGCATGGATTTAGAAATTAAAGGTATCTAAGAGTAGAGGATCCAGGTCAATGATAGGTCAGGAAGTGTAAGCACAGTCAAAATTAAATACATCTAAAATAGTTATGCTTTACAGATTTCTCTTCTTCCTTCTCACGTATTGCGCTTCATATACAGTATTTTAAGTGACTCTGAGAGGAGAATGCTAAAGGATACACTGACTGGAGAACTGTGCCAGTAATTAGCAATCTTGGATTCTGAAGGCCTTATATGATGGCCTCCCCCTGTGCCAGGAACATTGTTCTGAAAATAAAGTTAGCCCAAATATTTTTTTTTGTTAAAATTTTGATTAATATCTCTACTTTCTTCCAAGTAGCCTACAGACAGAAAAAGCACTAGAAAATTGTTTTTGCTAGTTTTTAAATTGCCACTGCTTCCTAAGATGAGCAGATAAAAGGTCAAATAAGGCTGTTTCATGTGTGGGGCACAAGCAGAACTGGATGAAGTTATAGGTATCACATTTTTTCTGTGCACAGCAAACACCACCTTTTACCCCTGAGCTCTTCCTGCTGTTTGGCTCTCTCTTTCCACCCTCTTGCTAACCAGCACCACTGTACTGCACTTTACCTGGTGCTTTTCAAGGATGAGATAGTGGCTCTGCAGTCATACAGGATTACTGATAATCTCTTCCAGCCCCTCATCTAACTCTGATAACACACCAAATGTCCAATTTATATATTGCTTTAAAGACACGTGCTCCTACTCAGCAGATTTAAACTCTCAGTGGGTTAATCTCCCTACACTTGCCCCCACAGTGTGACTGCTGCTCTACTCTACAGTCGCCCTGCAGTTCAGCTGGTCTGGGTGGCACCTTCCTCTCCCTGTTTGCTTCTAGCTGTGAAAGGCTGAGGGTTCTTCCACAGCCAAGCATAAGCAAAATTGCAGATCTGGTGGTGAGTTTCTCTCTGAACTTTTCATTTTGCTCACCTTCTTTTCAAACCAGAAGCAGAAATTATAAGGAGAACAAGTAGGGAGAACATTCCTACCCAATGTGGTGTTCCCATGTCCTTTCTTAGGCAGATACTGTCAGGAATGTGATGTCAGAATAAATGATTCTTTGGTCTGGTCCAGGTGCAGGTTTCTTGCTTCAGAAAAGATATCATGACTGTTTTTGTTATCTTCTTTACCCTGAGAAGGGATCCTTAAACTATGGTGATAGAACACAGAACAGTGCATTTTCTGCCTTCTCCAGATTTCTTTTTCCCACTACCTGTGTGACAATAAGCTCTATAGTTCCAGAACACGCAAGGCATTTTGATAGTACTTTTTTAGCCTTCATCTTAGAGCAGTGCTCTAAGTGCAGACTAACTTAGCAGCTGCAGTTCTGCTTTGTCTAATGCTCAGTAGTCTCAAAATTGGGCACTCCATGAGCGCAGAAACGATTCATACTTGTGGCATTTCCTGGTTAACCAGTGCTGTGCCTTGAATCCCCACAGCTAGGTTTGCACAGCTTTTCACCTCCAGTAGCTTTTTACTTCTGTGCTCCTGGGATTTCAGATTATTCTCTCCTGCTGTGGAAATGTATATGAAGTCAGGTAATGGTGAATGGGATTTTATCTTTTTTGCAGTACAATATTATATAGCCTTTAAAAATGAAAACTGTTAAAAAAGATCAGAAAGCTTTAACCTTTTTAGAGTTATTGGGATTAATAATTTATATTGATTTGGGATAATTACATAACCATAGAAAGGTGAAAGGAAGATCAGATTCTGGTCCCTCTGGTTTCCTCTCCCGATGTCCTGCCATAGCAATGCAATCTCCAACCTTTAATGGTCAGTCCCATTGCCCTTTAAGCTGATTTAGTTTTTTTTTTTTCCCAGATTGTGTAAATGAAAAGGATGGAATTCTGAGAATCCTGTTCATATCACTTATGATATCAAATAAAAAAATAATCTTACAAAACACTCCTTATGTTAGAGACATAGTAGGACTGCAAGTCATAGCTGAGGGGAAAATGGCGAGTTTTTTACCCAGTGATGTATTTGTTTAAGCCCTCTTTCCATTAGGGCACCCAGATCTATAAACTCATGTTATAAAATAAGTGTTATTCATATATGAGTGAACATAGTGTACTGTTCCTTCTTGTGGGACTTACCACTGCTAGTAGGGGACTCTTTTCTTTTACTGGAAGCAGTTAGGAAAATCTCAGCAGGCCTTTGTACAATTATCGTGGCCCCTGGTTTCCATCTAGTGCACTTCCAGCTTTGCTGTTCCTAGCCAGTGGGAATTTAGCAAACTACTTGGAAGGAGATCTGGTCACTGAGGCATCAAAATCTACCTTCTTCTCGCACACCAGAAGGTACGGCTGCATCCTGAAAGCTGCACTGTGCCTTTTCACACAACGATCTCATCAGGGAGAGAGTCCCAGGGTTAGGACACAGAATCCAAAAATAAACACCTTTCAGTGCTTTCATTATGGAGGCTTGTTGTCTTTCCTCCTTTTGTCTTGGCTCAGGAAATTGGGTGAGGTATCTTGCCTGTTTGGCCATGTATAGAAGAAAGCGATAATTTCAATGGATGTCCTAAGTTTATTAACTTTCCCTGTCTGCCATGAGCAAAGGCAGGGAGCCAGCTCTCAAAACATCTCTTACAAGCAGATCAAACCTATAGATGTCTGTGTCAGAAATATTTGAAAACATGATTAAATAAAGTCGCCTGAGCCAGGCACATTTTAAAAAATAAGCACTGTATTACTTCAGCTTGCTGTAAACAGTAATTTACTTTGGTTATTTCCTTTAATTACAGCGCTCCATCTTTACACAAGGTTGTATTTAGGAACAAAGGGACCAGTGTCACTGTAAGGTGTATGCTGTAATAGAGACATTTGTATTAGGCTTCAGGAGAAGCCTACAGTGTATCCAGCAATTCTGTGGCTCTTGTGACCACCGACCCTTCTCTGGTTTTGTTAATGTGTTTTTTTCTTTTTATATATGTGCTCATTAGGCTCTTTCTGGTTTTGATATGAAGTTCTCTCAACACTTCAGCTATTATGCTGCAGTGTTCTTACTTTTCTGATACATAATATAAGCCAGAATTAGAATAGCCTCTATTCTATTCTATAAAATGTACAGATTTTAAGCAAAATGATATGAACCTAAATTTTTAACCTACCAAGCGTTATAAATGAGCTAATTGTATTATTTTTTTTCTTTTTTTTTTTCTTTTTTTTTTTTTTTTTTCAAAGAAACAGGAAATCAAGTTATCTAGTAAACCTATTTACACACAGTAGGTAACCCTGGGTTGCAGGCAGGACTAATAAACAAAGAATGACAGCCTATTTCTTTTAATGACAAGCTGACATATTTATTTTTATTATTTCACAAAAGTATTCACCAGACTCATCTGTCATACTAAAGCCCCATTCTCCCTCCCTGCAGACAAAGCTTGTAACCTTACTGCACTCAGGTTGAGTAAAAACATAAAAACTAAACCAAGTATTTTTGGAATAAAAAAAAGATATTTGATGGTCTGTGGTTTACTGCACTGGAATATAAAATATAAGATTTTTCTTGTCTCAATAAAGTTTTATATTCTCATATTTGCAAAGTTAAATAACAGCTACATGAAGTGATTTTTATACTAAAAATCAGATTTATGATATGCTTACGTTGACTTCTCCAGGAAGAGGAACACCATTTCCTACAAAATACAACTGATATTTCTACCTAAATAAGACACTTCACAACTTTTAGGGCATTAAATCACACAGTTTAGAGAAGATAGAGCCCCTTACAGTATTTGAAAACTGCAATAATGAGTTTCAGATATAAACTAAGTTACCATAAGATGGGCTTACTTTTCTGTGCTTAGTGTGACATTTTCCAATAACAACATTTTCTACAACAAAAGTGACAATTCACTTTTGCTCAAAGAAATAATCACCTTAGTTTTGCTAAATGCACATTTTTTAAATTTGCCAGTTGTGCACCAGGTACATGGATATATAAAATAGTTTAAATTTTCTTGAACTAGAATTTAGAGTAGCTACAGATCAAGACTTGCTTTCCGATCTTGAACTTGCAGACATTGTGTATGCAAATCTAAGAGTGAAAAAGAATGAATATCTGTTTTGCATGTCAGTTTATGGAAAGCCTATTACCTAAGTGTATCAAATGAAATTGTGTTAAGCCATGGGAGTGTTTAGACCACAAAGATTTTTCTTTTTGTTGTCCATTTTTATTTATATTTTACATAGATGTTAAATACATGTTCTGAGCACTTCAACCCCCTTAAGAATGTAATGATAGTTTCCAATATGCAAGGAATTGAGGTTTAGGACCTAAAAAAGAAAATAGAATGATAATGTCAGATAAGTTTTGGGTTTATATATTCATGTGTATACATTTTATTTTGGCTATTTACAAAAGCTGTTTGATCATAGAAAATATTTACTGAGAAAGAAAGTTCTATTCTTATTCAAAGAATTGTGTTGTAATAACTGGAGGATAAAATAAGGACTTCTAACCTTATAAGGTTGTCATTACTTCAATAACAAATTTCCACACTGTAAAAACCCCCAAACTATACACACCAAAACAACCCAATTACGGTGAAAAGAAATAAGAAAAATATTTTTAAGTGCTCCAAATCTCAAGTTTTAGTTTCATTGTATAACATAACCCATAAGCAACTCAGTAAATAGATCTTTTCAGGTAAATGCTGCTTTCTTTGAAGATAAAGCCAAATGACTAAACATTTCAGAATACATGGGATTTTATAATTTTAGCATTGCATATAAACCCCTCTGAGAGTGGATAAAAATTCTGTTAACACTAAAGGAAACGTAACCTATCCATTTAAAAATTGTGACACCATCATCCACCTTATTAAATGCTTGAAAACATCTTATGCCATATATATATTACTTTCTTGAAACTGTGCTGGATTTGAATGTGTGCTATATAATGATACTGTCACAGCCTCTTGTGTGAATTCAGACTTTGTGGAAAATACAGGTTTTTTTCCCCCCTCACATGCTTTCACTGAAAAAGAAAAAAATCACACTTTTTTAGATGTTCTCCATCCTGCCAAGTCCCCGCACATTGTTTTATGATACCTGCATTTTATGAAAAAAAAATCAACCACAAATGGCAACATAGTTTTTACATTACCATGGATATACTTGAAAAGTGCCATTATTGAGTTAGCTACCTATTTCTGTTCATTCATGAATTAATAATGTTAAAATTAACATGAACTATAGTGCATTATTTATTATTTCTCTGGATTTGATGCTTAGCAGAGGTGTTAAAGGTCTGATGCCTTTTAAATATAATTCATTTCCTTTAGTTATGTATTTTGCTGGATAAAAGAGTCCCTTCATTTTGTTATTGGTGTTTTAGGGAAATACTTAAAATTAGAGGACTATTAAAATTATTTCAAGTTATTAGTTAAATAAATAGAACAATTAGTTAAAAACATGCAATTATTTAGTGTCAGTGAATAGATCCTGAAGTAAACTTGAAATCTAGGTATCTGGCTAATATCTGCACATGTATCATGAAAATGAAAACAAAATTATGCCCTTATGTTCTTTTACTGTAATTTTATTTCGGAAAGTTCAAGAACTAGCAAGAAAGTTTCCAAGGCTGAAAGTCTGACACTGTTCAAAGTAATGGGAAATTAATTCACAGTAGCACAACTGTGCAGTGATTGTTTGTTCTTGTTTAAACAAGATTCTTATTTATGTTGTTAAAGACTCAAGATTAATATTTTATGATTCATAATACAAGGTGTTGAAGGTTGGTGAACTAGGCGGTGAAACAGTCACTTCCTAAGCAGCATTTTCAGCACAAGAAAAACTGTATAAATGCTGTGCAAAATATGCTGTTCCCATGGATCTGAGCAGGAGATAGATCCACACAGAAATTAAAAGTACTAGATACAAGCTGGGAAAACACCTTGTCTGACTGTAAAAATCCAGCTATTGTGTATCAAGAGCAAATTGAACAGAAAAGGATTCTTACAAGGCACTGTGAGAATGCTTTCTCACCTATGGGTATATCTGATTATCAGACTTAGAGTTATGAGGGTTTTGGCAAGACTTGCAAATTCCTGCCATGACTTCTGTCTACTCAAAACAAGCTGTTGGCTAGTGCTCTTGGCAAGCTTAGCATTTGCTGCGAGGCTCCTGGAAAAAAAAGTTTCAGTCCTTAATCACTTAAGTGAACAATTTTTTCCTCAAGGCTTCTGTCTGCAATTTGAATTGATACATCTCTTCTGTAGAGATGCCATGTGGCACGTCCCACTACAATGTTAATTTGAATTTGCAAACCATATTTTCAAGGGTTTCCACAATTTCTCTGAAGTTCCCTATGCATCTCTGTAACTATCTGAATTGTAACTTTCCAGAGTCCAAATAACAGCCTGGAATGTGGGTCACAATCCCTAAAAGAAAACTGAAAGAGACAAAATGTACAGGTACACAGCTTGCAGTGGGCAAGAAAAGGTGGGTAGAGATAGAGGGAACTTCCCTCTTTGAATATTTATAAGATGCTTGGTGATTGGACACAACAACATTAAGTACCACCAGTTTGCCCTAGTTTTCCTCAGACACTGAGTTAACAGGTACTTCGGCTCACATCAGGTTTTATATTATTATTGCTATTAGCAAACACTCTAAACTTAATCAGAAGTTGTGAAATCCAGCTATTTGTGCCCATGCAAAGGCTGGTTAACCTGACTACCTGGACCTGGTAGGTGGCTCCTGCTGCAAGCATGCTGCACTATCCCATCTCACTGCAGAGGATCTTGCACTTTTCAGAGTGATTCTTAGTGGAGCTTAGATGGAATATCTCAGCTTGAAATCTGTGTTTCGGGATCTGAATACTCTCTTCCTTATGCAATCATGTTAATATGAGAAGGCAGTGCATAAATTGACAGTTATTAAATGCACTGATGAATCCACTGCAAGACTAATCTGAGCCTCTCTTCTGTAGAAGGGGACACAAGAAGGAAAAGCACATTTCATAGTCATTAAATGCCTGGTAACTTCAGACATGTGAGCTGAGCAGGAAGGATTAGGAAGGCAAAGAATGCCAACAGCCACAACTTATGTCTGGGCAGTTTCATCCCCTCTTTTATAATGGACAAAGACTTAAACCTGCAGTAGCTTTATTTAACTCTTGTTTATTCTAGTGGTAATTATTAATGTAAGAAGGGACTAGACAGTGAAATGTGTATCTTCAGGAAACTAGGTCTGTGTGGTTTGAGTAGGATTGTGTTGCAACTTGTTTCCCTAAGGCTTCAAATACCTCTCACCTAAAACTGTAAGGTAAAGTATGAAACCGTAATGAATAAATAAAGAAATTTAAACTACCTAATTAATTAAAATCCTGGAAAATTAGTATTAAAATTGCATTCCTTGCAATAATGAGATTATTTAAAGGTTCTTTCTATTCTTATTAAAGCCATAAATGTACTTTCTGTAGAATTATGTTGTACTGAAATGCACACAACTGGAAAAAAACTTTTTTTTTTTTTTTTTAATCCATGTAATTATTTTTGTATGTGTGTATAATTTATTTTTCTGAAATTCTGTAGGTGCTAATTGTTTAGAGAGGACCAAAACCCCCACCCAGACCATTTCCAGCAATACAAAACACACCCTGATTTAAAAAAAAACCAACCTTATAGTCAACACCCAATAACAAAAAAAAACAAATAATCAACAAACCAAAACAGAGACTAAGAAGCAGAGAACTGAAGTCAGCATCCTAAAACATATTTGTGGACCCTCCATCTTGTCATGATTGATGTGTTGCACTCATATGGCATTTGACAAACATTGTTTTGCTGGAACTTAACATGATGACAAATTAACAAATGGAATAAATGGATTACAAAGTATTTACATAGTCATTTATGCCGTTTCCCTATCCAGTCTGGACTACTACAAAGCGATCTGAGGTTAGTTACAAAGAGATATAAAAGCTTTACAAGGTGCAGCATGCAGCAGGGTGATTAATGCAGAAAGATTAATGAACATAATTTTGAATTGCTAGGTTTTGTCTTACACTAGTTGTTAATTTTGTTATTAATAGGTGCAGAAATCATTACTCTTATTTCATAAATCCTCAAAGGGCTGGCACTGGGCTGCCACAGATAGCATTCTTGAGGCATCTTTGAAACAGCCTCTGATAAACAGGGACAAAAGAGATGATCATCCAGGACTGAACATCTGAGAAGCAAGATAAATTAACTTGGGTGACGGTCCACTCTATCATGGCAGTAGTGCTTCTGGGGCCTCCAGACCCTACTAACATGGCACTGTAAATCTCAGTGGACTATTGTTGAAGTGGCTGAAGGTTTGAAATGACTTAGTGGTTTGTTTCCCAACATTTTTATGGTGGGGAAATGGCAGGAGTATTTTTTTCACATGCCATCCTTTGAGAAAAATGATCACTAAGTAGTGGTGCTGCATTTGTAGACAGTGACCAAACGTGCTTGTTTCTTGGAAAGACCTCATGGGACCATAATGTTTCTGCTGGGCTACAGAGGCTTCTGCAGCACGTAGATGCCCCACTCCATGCAGGTGTCATCAGTGCACTGTGCTAAGCTGCTGCAGCTGCCACCACACCGTATTCCTGCTGTCTCCTTCTCATTCTGGAATAAATATCTTGAGACTTGGTTTGTCCACTCCCCACCACAGACAGTAGAGATCATGATTCTAAATATGTTCTGTGAATGCTTCCCTTTTTTTGGACAAGTAAACTGGAAGAAAATTTGTACAAAAAGGTTTTTGAGTTAATTATTTTTTAATGTTAAGTTTGATTATTTAGGTGATGCGTGGTAATTTTTTATGTATAGTAAATATGTACTGTAAGGTATAGAAAACATTTGGTCTTACACATTCAGCCTAGCAAGTTATCACGTGTCAGCTGAGCTGTGCTAACTGCCCAATTTTGTGTTCTTTGCCTGTGGCAGCTATATAATGGTTCAATTTAGCTGGGCCTCAGAGAAAGCACCTGCAGAGATTTGGTGTACCACAGACTCACCCCTTACAGGCATGCAAAGCTGTGAGTTTCTCAATTGGCCCACCGCTGTTTACTGCATGCTTGTACTACCTTGCGTTGTGACACGTATAGTGTGGGGGATATACTAAAAGCCAGAGGCTGTTCCCAGATTTGATGCACTGAACACCTGTAGGATGAGGTCCTTCTGGTACTACTCATACTCTGGGAGAACATAATTGCCTCTGCTTGCCTTTATGACTGCTGGAGAACACATTCTCAGTGGTGGAGAAGTTGCAGATTTGTGGCTGAGGTGATGGAGTACAGAACCAAAATCTGGGGTGCTGTGGTGCAATTTGTGTGAGTTATAGGGGAATGAAATCTGGCACTGCAGCTTTGCAGCCCATTCCAGGAATGCTAAGAAGCACTTTTTCTGAAGATATTTTGCCACAGAAATGCACCACACCCTGTCTGGGGTGCAAAGGGGAGAAAGAGAAGCAAGAATGAATGAACAGATGAGGGAGTGACAGCAATTAAAGAGTTGCAACAGACAGTGGTGCCTTAGGGGACATGGGTGGCACGAACAGATCTGAGGAAGGAGAGTTAAAGGACATGTGGTAAGCTTTTTGTAAAAGGTATCATTTTCAGCTTAAACTAGCAGCTAAAAATTTATTATATTGAATGAAAATTCAATGACCAACCTACTCCAAGGCACTTGCATGCATTAAAATTCAAAAAGAAAAGGAAACACAGTGTAGAGTGATAAAATAATACTTACAGTAAGGGTGTGGTGCTTTTCAATCACATTCCGTGTGAAATCTGTGCCTGAAAGCAAGCTCTGGTAGTCACAAAGTAGAAAATAGTAAATGAAATCAGTGTGATCTTCTCTGTGTGATACAAGAAAATATCTAGTAGAAAACACAAAATAGACATTAACAAATAGAGCCAGATACAGAAGTAATTAAAGAAAATTTGGTTCAAACAAGAGTAGGAATATAAAACCAGTATTTAAGTATGTTGGAGATTTCATAATTGGATCATCACAAAAAGAAGGGTTTTATGCTTCAGAATTGGCTCTTATTCTGACAAAGTTCCTTCAGAAAGCAAAATTCATCAATCCTCTAAAATAAAGTGAGTGTACTTCTAAACTAACTGATGTATGATCTATGTAAGACTTGTATAAATTAATGTGTTCTTTCTACAATTCAGTTTTGTGGTGGCATACATAGGAATTACACTTTCAAATAGAGCATTATTTGGAAATGGAAGTGGAAATTAATTTACATACTAAATTCCATTTTTGAAATGTGAAACTTAATAAAATGTCTGATCTGAACAATTAAGGACTATACAGAAGAATACATCCCTATTCTATTCTATTCTATTCTATTCTATTCTATTCTATTCTATTCTATTCTATTCTATTCTATTCTATTCTATTCTATTCTATTCTAAAGAATACACCAGTAGAAAATTTGAGACATTGTTTCTTGCAAAGTTGTTTTCTACATGTTAGATTTCATCTGGAAAGTCATACATTCTGCAGGAAATAAAGATGGTGTGTGAGGAAAAAAAGAGACTTAGGGCAGAACCTTACTTGGTACGTGTAGGGATGAGGAAGGTGAGTAGCTAGTCCTATCTCCATGCTTGTGGTAAGTCATAGGCTGACACACCCAACACTCTCTATGGAATGTATGGTTCTGGATATTTGTTGAGATGATCCATCTATCCTATGTTGAAATAATGCATGTGGAGTTCTGATCTTTCTTAGACTTCACTAAGCAGGGATCTGGTTGTATCTCCAGATCTGAAAACAGGATATATGTGCAAACCGAGAAGTGACAGCATTTAGTCCAGGTGCAGAACTCCACTAAGGCTATGATGCTGTCAATGCCCAAGCCAGACCTCCTCATGCACACTGCCTTTTGAGCTTAGCCACGTTCCCAGTGACCCTTTGGATTCAACACAGGTGCTGCACTTGATTATCTTAATTAAACATGAGCAGAGAAAGCAAAGAAACATTATGTTCAGACAGAAGTGTAAGAAAAGAAATAAAGGCTGTGACATCTTCAAGAGTTTAGCCCAGTGGGTCTCAGGACAATATTGTTTGCAGAAGGTGATGGACTTAAGAGAGGAGGGGCTTTTGTTTGGCTTCTGACTTTATTGCAGCATTTAAAAAAGTTGCCTTGACCATGCTGGAACAATTATTTAGACTTGGCATTTCTGTGTGTACTTAACTACAGATTTATGCATGGTAAGACTCACCACTGTCCAAATGTACCTGCAGGGCCTTAGTTAAAACCTTTGAAGCCATTATCAGTCTGAACTGAATCATGTCCTCAAACAAGTATTTCTGGGAAGCCAATTGTGCATATGGAGAAATATTGTCTCGCTAAGGTGACACTTTAATATTAAATAATTTTTTGGCTTCAAGCCTTAAAGGAAATGGGAAATTATTATTTTTTAATGATGCAAAAAATATGTTTAAACTTCTTTTTAAAGTGACTGTGTATTTTCTTCAGACTTTTATGAAGAGCCCAATGCTAGACCAAAAATACCCTGAACCCACTGATGGAAGAGAAAGCATCAGAAGTTATTGGCCTGGAAAGTTTTTGGTAGTTTTCAGTTTTCAAAGCAGGGAATAAATGGAAACTCTTTTGCAACCACAAGAACTGTTTTGCACTGTGTGCCAGTTTGTGGGTGTTTGTGTGTGTCAGAGCTCGTCAGGTAGTTATCAGGATTATAGTTTCCATCCATACTTATGAATCACTCAGAAACTGATCCAGATTTCTGCTATTTCTTTGTTGTTTGTAAGCATAAACTGAATAATCTTGGTGATTAACTTTCAGACTACAGAATAGCCATAAATTTATTGCTACCATGTGTCACCACTGGCTGTACACATAAGGTGCTTGATGAACAATTTTACAGTGGCTTGAACAACAAATATCAAATTAAGTCAGAATTTGATTTTCAATTCCTGCTGTGAGTCTTCATCTAATGGGAAGCAAGTGTTGCATCCCTTCTGTTATGTCGGCAAAGTTTTGCGCATTTGAGTAGTGCTACAGAAGCAAAAGAGTCACTTCTAGGAACCACTCACCATCAGTTTAGCAGGGACGCTTGTTTTTGTGCAATTAATTTAATAACTTGAGTTATCTTGGGTGGGAATTCATAATATCGGGAAAAAAAGACTATATGCATATGTGCTTCTTGCTACTATTCTGCTATAACCAATTGTTGCTAATCCAACAATACTGTGAAGCAAATGGCAGTATTAAAATATGAGACAGATCCCAAAGGACCTTTGGAGGAGGTTAGTCCTTGCATGCCCAGCCTTTATGAATTGTTAACACCTGGGTGATGCCTGAGGCATGCCAGCCAATAATTATATACCTTCATATTTCTTTCCTGACAGTCTGTCATCATTAGTTCTAAGTGTGAGTTAAAAAGATATTCTTCATGCCTCCCCTTTTCCCTGTACCAAATTCTACAATATCTTCTGCAAAATCATAGTTATTTCACCGGCAGGTTACATAATGGGGTTCATTACAAGCATTTTGCATACAAGAGAAACATAATGCTGGGCTGGATGTTCTGAACTACTTAAGTGACAGCTGCAGAACAGACTGAGCAAAAACATTGAGAAAGTAATTTACAATTAAAATATTTTTAATTAGGTTCCTAATTACAGTATTTTGATCTTGTTTTAAATCAGGACCATCATGGTTTGCACCTCAGAGAAAGGAAATGGCATAGTATTTACATGTAATTGATGAATGGTCACTCCAGTGGGCTTCCTGTGAGAAGCAAGAAGCCATCAAGCATCCTTGTGTCAGTAACTCATGAAAGTTGAGTTGGAACAAGAGGAGTTCAGTTCTTTACATGAATTTGTAGGGTTGAAGGACAGAAGCAATCAGCAGGTCATCTGAGCATCTACCCCTGTAATGAGATTAATAATTTTTCTAATAATTAGTGCATATGTTACTTCTGACTTACACTGCTCTTACAGAAAAGCTTTTGATCTTTATGTGAAGGAATTAAAATGTGGGCAAACTACATGTCCATTGGTTCTTGCTCCACAGATTTATCATCCTTGCAGTTAAAAATTAGAGCATTTCCCCTTCTAAATTTCCTTGTACTTAGCTTTCATCTGCTGGATGGTTTTCTTCATTTGTTTTTGTGTGTGTGTGTGTGTGTGTGTGTGTTTGTTGTTGTTTTGGTTTTGTTTTGGTCTTCCTTTATTTATTTATTTATTTATTTATTTATTAGGGTTTTTTTGTTGCTTTGCTATACCTTTTCCAATTTATTAAAATTATTTTTATAATCACTGCTTTATCACATCATGTATATATTTTATTTATTGTAAGCAGATATCTCTCACTATTGTTTTTTAAAATGCTGAGAAGATTTGGTATTCTGTCTATGCAAGGCATTTTCTTTGAGCTCTCAAGTAATTCTTGTGCACCTTCAACATCTTTCTTGAAATAAAAAGCTGGAGGAAGCATTCCAGTACTAGTCTCATCAATGCCATAAGGTGTAGCTGAAATCACAATGACTTTGGCCAATTTATTGCTCTTTGTGTATCTGCAGATCATATATGCCTCTTTAGCTTGGTCACTATAATGGAAGCTTACTTTCACACATCTGTTTACCCACATGCCATTAACTCTTCTTTCTTACCTTTTTTTTTTACCTTTTTTTTTTTTTTTCCCTGGATGCAATTTTTTAGTATGTGGTTATGGTCAGCATTGCTTTTTTTCCTTACATGTATGACTTTCATAGAATCATAGAATTGTTTGGGTGGGAAGGACCTTTAAAAGTCATCTAGTTGAATATGTCTGCAACAAGCAGGGACATCTTCAACTAGATCAGGTTGCCCAGACCCTCGTCCAGTTTGTCCTTGAATGTTTCCAGGTATGGGACACCTCTTTGGGCAATCTGTTCCAGTGTTTTATCACAGTCACTATAACAAAAATCTTCTTTCTAAATGGAACCTCTTTTAGTTTAAAACCATTACCCCTTGTGTCTTGCAACAGACTCTGTTCAAAATTTTGTGCCCGTCTCTCTTGTAGGCACTTGTAGTGGGTTTCTGTGGCTGGGTTTTGGTAGCAGGGGGCTACAAGGGTGGCTTCTTGTTAGAAGCTGCTGGAAGCTTCCCCTGTCCCATGGAGCCAATGCCAGCCGGCTCCAGGATGGACTTCCTGCCGCTGGCCAAGGCCAAGCCAATCAGGAGTGACACTAACACCTCTGTGATAACATATTTAAAAACAGAAGGTTTTTGCGCAGAGAAAATTCCAGCCAGGGAAGAGCAGAGTGAGAACATGGGAACAACAATGCAGACACCAAGGTCAGTGCAGAAGGAGGGGCAGGAGGTGCTCCAGATGCCAGAGCCGAGGCCCTGCAGCCCGTGGTGCAGACCATGGTGGGGCAGCTGTGCCCCTGCAGCCCATGGGGGACTATCGGGATGCAGAGACCCCCCTGCAGCCCATGGAGGAGCCCATGCTGGAGCAGGTGGATGCATGAAGGAGGCTGTTACCTCGTGGGAGGTCCAAGATGGATCAGGGTCCTGCTGGAGACCTGCGGCCCATGGAGAAAGGAGCCCACACTGGAGTAGGTTTTTCCCAGGTAGGACTTGTGGCCCTGTGGGGGACCCACGTTGGTACAGCTCATTTGTGAAGGACTGTACCCCATGGAGGAGTGATCCACGGGACAGGAGTTTGGGAAGAACTGCTGCCCAAGGGATGGACTCATGCCAGAGAGGTCCATCAAGGACCTCTCTGGTGGGAGGGATGCCAAGGGAGCAGGGGAAGGACTCCTCTCCCTGACAGGGGCAGAAACAACAACTGACCGTAATCCCCATTCCTATTCCCCTGCACCCTGGGGGGGAGGAGGGAGAACATGGTAGGAAGGAGGAGTGAGAAGAAGGTGTTTTTATGACTGTTTTATTTCTCATTCTTTGGCTCTTATCCTGTCAATAATAAATTTAAGTACTGTCCCCACTTTGAGTTTGTTTTGCCCATGAAGGTAATCAGTAACTGACCTCTCCCACCTCTTATCTCTACTCATGAATCCTAAGCTGTTTTCTTTTTCTCTCTCCTCTGTCCAGTTACAGAGGGAGAGTGAGACAGTGGCTTTAGTGGGTACCTGGTATATGGCCACAGTCAACCCACTACAACAACCTTTAGATACTGGAAGGCTGCTAAAAGGTCTCCCTAGAGCCTTCCCTTCTCCAGGCTGAATATCCCCAACTTTCTCAGCTTGTCTTTATAGGAGAGGTGCTCCAGCCATCTGACCATCTTCATGGCCTCCTCTGGACCCACTCTGGACCCATCCTAAGAGATGGCTTTTGTGTGCTGAGGAACCCAGACCCAGATACAGTAAAGGTTGGGCAGAGTAGAGGGGGAGAATCACCTCCTTTCACTTGCTGGCCACACTTCCTTTGATTTAGTCCAGGATGTGGTCAGCTTTCTGGGCTGCAAGGGCACATTACTGGCTCACGTCCAGCTCTTCATCTACCAGTACCCCCAAATTCTCTGCATGGCTGTTCTCAATTCCTTGCTCCCCCAGCCTGTATTGATAGCAGATTACTGCATAACTGGTTTAGAGTTTGGCAGGGTGTCTGGCTTGCCCTCCTTTTAGTTTTGTTATTCAGCTATGATCAGTGACATCTACAGATTTGGTTAAAATGCTGACTAACGTTAGGCTAAGTACAGATCCTACTAGAAACATATTCTGTTGTAGGTGATCCCTAAATTTTTGAAACCAGTCTGTGATCCATTTTCCGCAAATAATCAAATTATTTTTTTGACAAGATGTACTTTCCAATCTACTCTGATGACTGGTGGTAGTATTAATACATCCTTTAATTCTTTGTGATGTAAATCCTACATGACTTTTTCATTAATCTATCCTGGATTAATACCAGGATCGCTGGTCTTAAGTTATGCAGGTCATCTGCTTGCCCTTCTATTGAGAGCTTTCACAAAATTAATGCTCTCTAGGCAACTGAAGTCTTTCTGCTATTGCAAGCTGTACTGGAGATTAGTATCAGCCAGCAGGGCCTTTCAGCTAATTCTTACAGAATTCTTGGATGAAATTTTTCTGAATCTGTTTTTAAGATATTTATCTCCTGTGGATATTGTTCAGCATCCTTCTGAATTACGTAGAGACTGCAAAGTGCTGCAGTGCCCTGCAGTCTCATGCATCATCCTTTTTACTGTCTCAGTAGCAACATTTCTTGGTGACAAGGCTTTTGCTCTGGTCTAGGTATAAGAGCTGGTAATTGCAGTGAACACTGCTCATTTATTTCCATCATGATTCATAAATACTATGGGATCAGTCTTTTCCTTGACTTTCAGGTATAATTGTCCCTGAATTCAGCAGAATCTGAGGCAAATGCAGTAAATGAGTTGTAGAGCAAAATAACACCATCTGGTTGATTAACTGGCAAAATGAAAGAGGAAATCTCTCATTCTCTACAAACCTTACCTTGTTCTGATGCGACTTGCAGCTGTAGTTGGAATACAATGCCAAATCCTAAACATGTAGTCTGTGAATGACTGTATGTTTTGGACACCAAACAATGTATGTATTATGCTAGAGCAACTATTATCTGTGTCTTTCAGAATGCTAGTCATGCACTGCTTGGTCTTAATACTATTCTAACAGAGTCAAATGCATTTCCTAAAATTACAGCTTTACATGATTTCAGATGAAAAAGGACAGTCTCAGTAGCCCGCAGAATGTTTAGAGTGAACAAAGTAGTACAAATCTATAGCAAAGTATTTTCTACTGGTGTTTGTGATGGTTTTCTAATTTCTTTGTAAGACTAGAAGCATGCAGCTTTTTAAAAAATTGTCAGGTTATTTAGAAACATTTGTGCCTATTATATAAATAAATTCTTGAAATATACTGGTAGCTGTTAAATTGGTGTATGTTGAACAAATAAATCAACTGAAATGATAAGAACTAACATTAATGTAGTTACTATTTTGAAGTCATCATAAGTTCAAGGCATAAAAAGTAAATCTCAGATGGAAAGACACTTCTTAAGAATAGAAAAAGAGATGACGAAAAAAGAAATGAGGATATGCTTTTTGGCTCCAATTTAAACAGAATTGACTCATCCACCTTATGAAAAACATTGCTTCAAAACATCTTGTAATAGCTGGTGGTTACCCTACTGGTAACAACAAATGTGCACAAATACAAACAAACTTATGTATTTCCAGCAGTGTAGAGTAACAAACAACAGCATCCCTAAATATTACTTCAGTGCACTGTATGGAAAATATTTTGTCCAAGATGTGCTGAAATTGGCAAGACAACTTTATATTGATCATCCCCTGTTCTGACATGTTTTATGAAAAAAACACAAGAAATTGTATGTATGTATCTTCTTTATGCCAACAGTCAGAAAGGACAAAAGACTTAACTTGCAGCTTGAAAAACCTCAGAAATGCAGAATCAAATGACATTTGATCTTACACTTTCTGCGCTGAGGAGCCTATATTGGAATAAATAAGAAAATTACAAACTACAAACTCTTGATATAATTGCAGTGACAATTGCTTTAAGGAAAACGGAGACGATGAAGGGGATATACTAGGTTCTGAAAAAAGAGTAACAACAGCTTAAAAATAGGAAACCAGCTAATATTAGTTAATCAGTTGATTGTTCATCCTGAAAAAATATATGACAATATGTACTCAATAATCTGGGAATGTGAATCAGCTACATCCAAATTTTCCTAGTGCCTACACAGCAGTTTCAGGACTAATCCACTGCCAATTGCCTTCCCCTTCACAGCCTTTCTTATCCCAAAGATATTACAGAGAGTTCACTGGGTAGATGCAGAATGAAAGCTGTGAATGTACTGCAGTGTGCACTAAAACCTACCATACACCCTTCATGCTGGTTGTCCAACATACACACAAGGCAGAGTGCTCTCCAGGGACACAGTGGTGTGATGGGGAGACATTTGAGACATTTCTGAAGCTATGGTGGCCACCAGAATGATACATCTAGTCCCAAACTGCCCTAAGAAAGAGTCACTGAAGCCAGGGATCAGATTGATCATCCTGGTGGTGATACGCTGAACCTTGTGCACATGGAGTCAAAGGACAGAACTGGAGCTGCTAGAAATGCTGTTGGTGGATCTAAATTTTCCAGAAGATATTTGAGTTCTTTTGTTTTCTGAAGAGAGAAAAAATCCAATTGATAAAAGCACCTGCACTGATGTACCACGATGTTTTCAGTAAGAACTGTTACTACCAGACTGTGACCATATATTCCTCCACATTAGAAGTTTGCCTTTTGATATGTATGTATGGAATTATGAAAAACTATTCACTGCAAGTTGATTCTTCAGCTCTGCATGGGCCATGCAATTCAATTCATTTTCTGGAAGAAAACATACTAAAAAAACCATGTGAGATGTATATATAAAATTCACAGATGATACTGAGATTTGTGGCTTGATAAATTACTCAGTTTGAACTGGATAACTCGGTTAACTTGGTTAAATTTGGAGAAACCAAGTAATGTGATGTATTTTAATATAAGAAGAAACAAACTAGAGCCACAAATATGACTGTGTTTGCCTGAGGCTGCTTCTTCCCCATGAACAGGGCTTTGTGACATGCCTGGAAGTAGACACTCACAAAGTGGGCTTAGGGAGAAGGTGGGGTCCTTTATCTTTCTCCAGTTTAGCCTTGAGTTTCATCCATATTTTGAGGTCTGAAGCAAGTAACATTTTGTAATTTGGGGGTCCGATGCAAATAACATCAGATAAATTTCTATCTCTTTATGCAGGTGAGTAGACAAGAAAAGAGCTGTGACTCTCAAAGATCAACAGCCATCCTTTTGTGGCTGTAACATACATAAAATTATCAACTCTGCACCCTCTTCTAAATAACATAACTTATCAGACTTGAGTATATCAGGCACATCACTTTTTCCCACCACAAACTGTGCTATAGATCAAGCCATACAAGTTGTCACAGACATGTCAGGTATCAGAATATTCTGAGTTAGAAGGGACCCACAGTGACCATCAAGTCTAATTCTTGCCTGAATGACTCATACTGAGATTAAACCCACAACCTTGGCATTATTAGCACCTCTACCATGCTCTAACCAAGTGAGCTAATTCAGTAGTTGCCATACACTTTTTTTTTTTTTTTTTTACACAATTGTGCAAAGTGCAAAGTAATATTTATGTTTAACTGCAGCAAAATATTTGCAGAGAATAAACACAGAATTACAGGTGCCCAACCTTGCACTGGCCAGAGTGTAGGAAATCTCTGGTTTTTCTCAGTAAGTCTGTCCAGGGGCACTAAATATCTCCCTGGTTCTAAAGTTTTATCAGAGAACTAAATTGTTTAACTAAAATAATTATTTGTATAGGGAAATCGCAGATCTGTCAGACAAGCCATATTTAATAAGTTCTGAAAAAAAAAATCTCTGAATTCCTCTTTCCTGCTCACTTGCATTTTGGACCAGAAACAGTCAATGGCCCTTATTTTGCCCAAACCCTTTGCCTAGGAAAGTCTTTTTCTTTCCATCATGCCAGAGGGAGGTCTACTTCCTTCTGCACACAGGCTCCCTCCTTGTGCCAAATCCTTTCTCCTTCTGCAGACTTCCATTTCATGTCCCTCCTGCTTGTGTCCTAGAAGCATTTCATGCTGGCTGTGTCCAGGAAGGGTGCTGTTCTCCTTCCTCCAGAGGGTCCCCAGGGTACAAGGACTAGGACAAATTGCTTTCCTTCCTCCTGACAGTCCTCCTTAACAAAATATACTAAATGGTACTCATAGAATAAACAGAATACACACTTACTAACTACTTGCACAATTACTCTCAGTCAGGCTGACAACTTTTAATAAAATGTTTCCTGGAATAATTTAGCATTTAGCACTATTTGTTGCATCAGGAAAGAGACCCTGTTCTTATACAAATATATTATAAATATTATATATACAGTATATTTAATAAACTTTAGTTCTCCTTGACAGGACATGCTGCATCCGGTCTGTTTCAGAAGAAAAGATATTCGAAAGAGACTGAAGTTGCAAATTTTTCAGACCATAAACTAAAAAGGAAGAAAAGTTAAAAGTGAAAGTGCTGAGCACAGTCAATCAAACAAAAAATTGAGAAAATAAGTGTTGTAAGAGAGCATGAAAAGAAAAAAATAAAAAAAAATCCGCAGAAAAATATTGCAGCCACTGTTTTAAAAGTGTTTGGTGTTCTTACTGTTCCTACTGGCTGAGAGAGTTGGGCCTGTTTAGTTTGGAGAAGAGGAAGTTCCAAGGAGACCTTAGAGCACCTTCCAGTACCTCAAGGGGGCCTACATGAAGGCTGGAGAGGGACTCTTCATAAGGACATGGGAGCCTTGACCCATTTCATAGGTCAAGGGGGAGTGGCTTCAAACTGAAAGAGGACAGGTTTGGATTAGGTGTTAGGAAGAAATTCTTTACTATAAGGGTTGTGAGGCACTGGAATGAGTTGCCCAGAGAAGTTGCAGACGCCCTTTTATCGGATGTGTTTAAGACCAGGTTGGATGGGGCTTTCAGTAACCCACTCTAGTGCAAGGTGGTCATGCCCATGGCAGGGCAGTTGGAACTAGATGATCTTTTTGGTCTCTTCCAACCCAAACCATTCTAGGATTCTGTGAATTGTTTTCCACATTGCATAGAGCATTTTGTAAATGCATTTGCTTTTTACTGATATTCTAACACTTGCACTGAAAACCAGCAACAAAACATATATAGATTATTTGCAGAAAATAAGATTCACCATTCATAAAATTTATAATTGCCTTTTTTTTTGAAACATGGAGAAAGTTACATGAGGAAGGTAAATCTGTAGGGTCTCTTTGAGTGTTTATACAAACCAACTCCAAACTTGGCTGCTTCTTTGATGCTATGGATAGGTCCTAAGGATACCTATCATTCTTATGGCAGGAATTACTGCTTTCTGCTGCACACAGTCTGGTATTCTGTAAACTAGGGATGATCCCTTTAGTTATCTTCCTTCTGCCAGTCATTGCACTGGTTGTCAGAGGCTCATTAGTTCATGCCTGCCCAGCAGTTTTAAGAGGAGAGGATGTTGCAGCTTCTACTTCTTCCTTCATATCCTGCGTATCACAAGGATTATTGCACTCTACTTCTATTTTGCACTTCTGTGACTTATAATCTCCTATAAAATTCTTTTGATATGTGAAATAGTTGCTACTGCTTCTTTTCAGAACAGGAAAGACTTGATCATTCAAATATTTATTAACATTTTTCTGAAGTTCATGATATTAGCAGTTCTGCTCACATTTACAGCTGATAAAAGAGTGGGATAGATTTTTACATTCTCAATGGCCATACAAGATGTGAACTTGGAATGCGGTAATCAAATATTAAACATATTTTTACCTTTAATTTGCACACACACTACGCATCAACTTTTAAGAATAATAGTGTTAAGGTATGGAAAACATTATTTATTCATTTTTATTTTAGCATTTTTCTGAGCTGTGAAAAAAATAGAAATCTCATTTATGACATGAACTTAATAAGCAATTTCTCAGTATGGCTTTTAAACTAGTTGACAAAAGAAAAAAGAGAAATCAAAATTATCTGACTATTCATAAAATATGAATTTAATACATTAGCCATTAAATATTCTTTTAGCATTGATAGAATGCCTTGAATAATAAATACTTCTAGTTGTAAATAATGTATTTTATTTCTAAAACCTCTGAACCTCTTATACCTGAAATTTAATTTGATCAGGTCTAAAAACACTCAGCTGGAATTTCTCTTCGAAGTACTGTAAGGTTGATTTGTTTTCTGGGATAACTGAGAGCGAGAATTGCCTCTCCGGGTACACAAAGAGAAGACCCATCTGCCTGAGCTCTTCCTGGCTTTTTGGTTTGCATCCCCACCTTCCCTGGCCCTACAGGGAATGAAGAGCCCAGAGCCTCCTCACAACTGCTACTAGTCCTAGGGGATGATATTGTGGCTCCCTGAGGGTTATTTCTCTCTCTGAATATGAGTGGATGTAGCTAGAGACTAAATAAATTACAGAATGGGCCCTAACTTTGCCCATACACAATGGGCAATCACAGAGGTGTCCTCATTTACCTCAGTGTAGAAAGTCACTGGAAAAGCTAGTAGCCCTCACTGGTGGGAAAGGGGGTATTTCTCCAGCTAGGCAGCATTTTAATTTTTATCTATCACATGGCCTGACTAAAGTGTCACTGGGTGTTTTGTTGTGGTATGACAACTCTGATGTCCTCCATGGGCAAAGGACGGGAACGCCAGCCCCACGGATGCCAGACTCTGATAGGAAGCAAGTTGGTGACAGATTGGATGGAGTGTGTGGATGCTGCAACTTCTCATCATAGGGAAATGGAAAGGCAGACTGGGCAGCTTCCAGCTCCCAGTCAGCCCAAAGCCAGGAGCTCCTTCCTGTCCATCTGACTACAGCAACAGAGAGACATCTGAGGCTATATGTAGCATGGCTGCATTCAGTTTTCCAAAACATCCTGCCTGCTAAAACAACCTGTATAGTCATTGGAGGAGCAGTGGTGGGTAGAATGGGTATTACATTTACATAGAAAGGTTAAAAAATATATTTTGGGTTCCCTAAATGTTGTTGGGGAGTATAAAGCCCTTAGCAGTAATAAAGATTACTTATGGCAAAGGAGTGCAATCTCCAAGTAGGAAAATTAACAGATAAGAATATGACTAGTTTTTACTGAGGGCCACTGAATATGTAATGCAGAGCAAAATCACTGAAACTTTCAGCTCTTTTCGTGATGTTGACTTTGCTCACAGCCTGCACATTAAAAGCAGACACTAAATAATGCCTGTGTCCTGACCTTCACTATGCTTTTGGTGAATGTTGCAGATATTATAAGGCATCAGCCATAGGAGACACTTAAATCCATTTGAAGTTTTTATTTTAAACAATGGGAGCCATGAATCAACCCTTAGCATTAACCTACCTTTGTTATTTAATATAGGTCTTAATTGTTTAAAGTAGTGTGGGAAACTATTATATTTCTAGAGATACTATCTGAATCTGAAGGCATATTTTGTGACTATCACACTCCTTTGATTGTCCATTACTGCTTCAGATATAGTGAGGTCTGCTCAGAAATAGCAAATAGGCTTCATTAACCACCTTAAAGAAATAAAAAAATACTAACAAACAGTAATATCCTGGAAATATCCTGGTACAATTAAAAATCCAAGAAAATCTCCTTATCATTCTGAAATCTTGTTCTCCTTTTTGACAAATGGCATATTACTATGCAAAATTTTTAACTAGTATCTTATGAAATCTTATTAACTGTTTTTCTTCTCACTAACATCAAAGTGGCATATGTACAGCATCTGTAAACACTCATGAATCCCAAGTAAATACAAAACTATCACATCAACAGTTAATCTTTCAGTATTTTTTCTGGGTGATAGTCATGTTTGAAGGGTAGGAAAGAGGCCTATCTTTCTATCTTATCAACTCTTATAGCTACATTCAGTGTCATAATAATAATAATAATTTATTTCAGATTTAAATGTAAAGACTTTAGCTACAGTTGTATAAATTGAATTGTTGTGGGAAAAATAAGCAAGGATAGGATCAATGTGGCAAATTTCGGATTAGGAAAATAATGCTGTGCTTCAAGGAGCATTAAAATATGTTTAGATTAACCATGGATTAACATTGTAAAAACTGAAAACCCATTGTTGCTAATCTCTTTGAACAAGAATGAGCTATTCTAAGCCAACATCGAACAAAGTTTTCATGTGTGGAATGAGGCAGGAGTTTTCAACTTTTCTTTTTCTAAAATCCAGATTTAAAAAAAAAATATAGTTGATACATTTGTTTCAGCAAAGGTTTCTTCAAGGCTTGGCTAGCATTTCATTTGAAGAGAAGCAGAAGAGAAGAGATTCAAGCTATAGAATGATCCAGGTGAGAAGCTGTACCTGGAAAATGGGCAAGAAGAATGAAATGATATGGTTTTATCCTGGGATAAAATATGGCAGATGGTGCAATATCACACACTTAAACTGAAGTTGTATCTGCAGTCTAAATTACAATAATTCCAAATAAATGCAATATAGTTGTGCAGCTGATTTACAAACTAATTTTTGAATGGTGTCTATTTGCAAGACATTTACAAATTAGAAAAAATTTGCATACTTTCAAAAGTCTGATATTCCATTGTTGAAAAAAATTAGGTGAAAGATCAGACCAAACCGCATGATGTAATTCTTGAAGTGCTCAGTTTTTAACTCCAACTCATTTATTTATGTAGAAAAGCCACTAAATTCAAAAGGAGAAAGATAGGAATGCATAGATATTTCTGTTCTCTACCCCTTTGCTAGTGACCCTGGCCAGTAACCAGCAGGGCTCCTATATGCCTGCAAGGACTTTCAGGTTCCTACTCTATCAAAAGGACTACTTCAAAGCTCCTAATGTTCCACATTTGATTTTTATGTAAAAAAATTAGAGTGTTAAGAAAGTGGTTTGACAAGCCTAGAGAGTGGAAAGGGGAAAAAAAGGTGAAATAGTAATATTTTAGCAATAACATAGAGTTAGAAATATTATGTTTGCTTTTCTTCTTCGTTTGCTTGATTTTTGGTGTCTCTCTTTACTTTCTTGCCACACTTACAAGGACTTCATCAAAAGAGGTTGTTCCATGTTGTCCAAAGTATGCACATGCACACAGACACACAGAGAAACAGACATATTGGAAAAGTTATTTTACTTAAAATTGAGCTGCAGAAACATGCTGTAATAGTAATTACACCTGTCTGACACCCTAGGAAGTGGCCATCTTATTTGTGGGCATTGAAGTCTTACAGCCACTAGCTTCCCGAGAGCAGTGTCCCTGTGCTGCAGTACAGCAGTGTGCTCCAATGCCACTTCTTTCTTTGCCTGTAAACACATGAGATAAAAGACTAACCTTAAGACAATAGTGCAAGTCAATAGTAAGGTCCTGAATGAAGTGGGAGACGCAGTGCTTACAGTCCCTGCTGGACAGCAGTCAATATCAGACATCACACTTAAACTGTCACAGTTTGACCTGACAATCCTTTTTCAGAAGGACCAGAAATAGAGCTAGCCAAGTTACCTTGCATTTCTGAAGAAGGTCACGGGCAGGTCGCTGACAGATGGAAGTGTATATTAAAGATGTCTAGTATGAGTATGAGCATGAACATTTATAGCCTGCATAAACATAAATGTTAAGATGCATAAGGGATTGTTACTGTCTAGATGGAACAGGAAAGTTAAAAGATCTTTATAAGGAACAAAGAGAGATGTTTGCTCTGTTCATGTGAAAAAAGAAATTACTGGAAAAAAAAAAAAGGGAGACTTATATAGTCAGCAATATATGTTCTAAAAATGCAATTTCCGGATTAATAACAAAGACACTGTTCTAGTTCACTAGTTCCTTTAGGACGTGCGCTTTTGACCCATGCAACATATTGTGCCCCATGGCTCTTAGCTGAACTGTGTCTTAACTGCGCCTATTTTTTTAAAAATGTGTGATGTCTATTAAAACTAGCTGGTGCTTGTACCAGGACCCCAGTGGAAATGAAAGAGATGTCTCAGTGGACTGTCCATTGGTTAAATATTAAAGGATCAAACTTTCATATTTAAGTGTGAATGTAGTATATTATATAAAACAAATTCCCATCTGACTATTTTAAGTTTTCTCTTTAATCTCAGGAAAGCCAATGTTTCCACCCCTTAACTCTAATTAACCAGATAAAACAGTATTTCAAGGATATATCTCCTATGAAAAGAGTCAGGTTTTTCTGTGATTATATATATCTTTGCTCCAAGGCACTTATTAATTTGCTTAAAAGTCCATGCATCATTTCACAGATTGTTTTAGCACTTGTCAGCTTATCAGTCTACGTCTGAGTAAGGCACACTTGAAAAAAAATGAAGTGAAAGATTAAGTATTCCAGTATGCTCTACATTATGAATATAACTGTCTTTCTTTTATAAATGAATTTCCATAAAAATGGAGCAACAGAGAAGGGTGAGAGGTGATGGAGTACAGTGAAAGATGGTGGGTCTGACAAATGCAGATGGGGAGGGAATCAGAGACAGCAGCAGGTTAGATACATCTGGAAATCTTTTATTCCCCTGCAGCTGCAATACTACTTGGCTCCACTATTTCATGTCTCACACAGCAGGGGGAAGGAGAAGCAAGTGCTCTGCAAGAGCAGGGGATAGTGGGGGCTGAGGGTTGATGTCCTGCCCTACCCCAGCCAGGAGGTTAGAGAACATCCAGTGACAGTAATCCACAGCCTCCATCCCCCAGCAGTCCCCATTCCCCATCATGAGGAGGCACATCCACACTCAACTCAAGAATGTCCTGTCCTTGAAGTGTCATAGTAGGCTGGAAACAGAAAATAGGTTCTCTGGGTTAGTGAAACTGAGGCCTAGGTACCAAAGGTATTTCTTCAGCATCCCTATGCATGCACACCCCCCCCACTGAAGTGCTCAAAATCTCTGCCAAGCTACCACTGGAGAGGATGGGTGTTTAAATCCTGTAGCTGGCTGACCACTGACCACATACTATGCAGCCTAAATGCTAAAGTCAAACTGAGAGTTAACAGTAGCTGAGATCCCAACCTCAGCCTGCAACTGGGTTTTAGATTAGTACTAAGTCTAATCTTCAAGTCAAGCGTTGGGTGTCACCTTCCTACATGTCGAGTGAGGTCTCTAATCATGGGCTATCTTCTTTCTTGCAATCTACATGTAATAATTTTTAGACAGGGGAAGGGCCTCAACAGGAGACCTGGTTGGTATGCAATGAATAGTGCAGTTCTGTGAACAGATGTGCAATGACTGAGCAAGTTTGCCCTAAAAGCAACATACCTGCATCAGATCACCCAGGTGAACTAGCCCTGGTCAGGAAGTTTGAGTCAGTGATCATTGTAAGTCCATTCCAACTGAAAATTGTTCTATTCTATTCTATTCTATTCTATTCTATTCTATTCTATTCTATTCTATTCTATTCTATTCTACTCTACTCTACTCTACTCTACTCTACTCTACTCTATTCTATTCTATTCCTTCCCATTCACAGAATCATAGACAGAATCACAGAATCAAACAGGTTGGAAAAAACCTCTAAGGTCATCGAGTCCAACCCATGACCCAATACCACCCTGTCAACTAGACCAGGGCACCAAGTGCCACATCCAGTCTCTTTACCTCCAGGGATAGTGACTCCACCACCTCCCTGGGAAGACCCATTCCAATGTCTGATCTCTCTCTCTGTAAAAAAATTTCTGTTTAATATCTAGCCTACACCTCCCCTGGCACAGCTTAAGCCCGTGCCCTTTTGTCCTACTGCTGGTTGCCTAGAAGAACAAATTGACCCCCATCTCGCTTCAACCTCCTTTCAGGTAGTTGTAGAGAGTGATGAGGTCTCCCCTGAGCCTTTTCTTCTCCAGGCTAAACAGCCCCAGCTCCCTCAGGCACTCCTCATAGGGCCTGTGCTCCAGTCCCTTCACCAGCCTTATTGCCCTTCTTTGGACACCCTCCAGCACCTCAGTGTCCTTTCTAAACTGAGTGACCTGGAACTGGACACCACACTCGAGGTGCAGCCTAACTAGTGCCGAGTACAGGGGCAGAACCACTACTCTGGTCCCGCTGGCCACACCGTTCCTGATACAGGCCAGGATGCCATTGGCCTTCTTGGCCACGGAGCACACTGCTGGTTCATATTCAGCTTTCTGTTGATTAGAACCCCTCAGGTATTGTAAAATATCATACAATTGGATTCAGCCCATTTATCCAGCCTGTCCAGGTCCCTCTGCAGAGCCCTCCTTCTCTTCAGCAGATTGACACTCACCCCCCAGCTTGGTGTCATCTGCAAATCTGCTGATGTTGGACTCAATCCCCTCATCCAGATCGTTAATAAAGACGTTAAACAGGACTGGGCCCAACACTGTCTCTGGGGGACATCACTAGTGACTGGCCACCAACTGGATGCAGCACCATTCTATTCTACCTTTTTACTTACCATTTCCTTAGGAGTCAGATTGGGCATGTGTCAGCCATTGTCACATAGGTACAGCCATCAGCTAGCCCTTGCACACCAAAATAACCAGAATGTAGAGATGAATGGTATTTAGGTCATTTTGAGCCTGTGCAGAGGCAATTGACAATGTCTAGTCCCACTTCTCTGCTCTTCAGACATGGCTGATTTAGGCAGATCCTTGCTCTACTGATTTATAATTTTTTTTTATTTTTTTATTTTTTACTAAAAAAATAAAATCACTCTCACGATTCATTACCTGGGAAGTTGTATTTGGGTTGAGAAATCCATGAGGTCACAGGGGGAAAAAGAGTTAGCTTTGCAACATTTTAGTACCTTTGAGGATCTGGGCCCAAAGGCTTAATCCTATAGCATCAAAGTCAATAGGAGCTTCCTGAAGTCAGAATGGGAAATTGAGGTAAGACTGTGAATATGTTCTTTTATCATTTCCTTCTTACAGTTTCTATTGATAAAAAGCCTTGGAGTAGCAATTCTTCTTTGATGCTTCTGCTGTAAAATCAGAGTTCAAAGGGGCTGGTTTGGATCTATACAATAGTCTGACATTTTATCCCTTTTCTTCAGTTACACAATCATATAAGCAAATTAGGCAATGGAATGAAATAAAAAGAAATGGTATGAAAATGTTATTAATTTTACTGTCTGCTTGGCTTACTAGAGAAACTTAGCTGAGGAATCAGAATTTGCCAGTTTGAGTGAAGAAGCAGAGGAAGCAGTTGTACTATGCAGGTAGAGGAATGTAGAGGCAGAAAAGGCAAACTGGAAAAAGAAGGAAGCAGAAAGGAAAAAATGCAATGTAAGAGCAGTTCATTTTAGTTAAGAACTTTGACCTGAAAAAGTCAGAATGGATCTTTGTGATTTTTCCTAACATAAATGAAATATCCACACATGATCTAATATGATGGTACTTCTTTTGCTTACAATTTAATGAACCAGACTCAAGCTATTAATTTGGTATACTACCTTTTCTCTGTACCTTTTTGAATGGCCAAATGGTTAAGCAGGAGGTTCAGAAAGTTTTGCTATGGAAAATCATGAAATAATCTGCTGTTAGGAAAGTTTCCTCCTGGTTTGACTCTGGTAGATAAGATAATAGTCATCAAAATCTTGAACTGAAGTCTGTCTGATGTAATTGGATGTTCATGCTCTATGTAGAAATCATTATATTGGTCTAAGCTCTTGGTGTAAATATTATCTCATTCCAAGGGAAACTGTGTGAAATATTTCCTATACAAGAAAATATTTTTATCAGGTTTAAAAATTGTTGCCTTTCAGTTTTATGGCAGTTCCATTTAGTCTTGCATCACGTTAACAGCAATTTTGCCCACCTAACTACAGCTGACTTACTCTACTGAGGGAGGGATCAGAGTGGTAACACTGAAACTCATCGTTTGTTGACTAAATTTGTATGCAGGCAGCTGTACCCCAAAGATATTTTGATTAAACTTTTCTTCAGGCTTTTCCAGTTTATTTATTTATTTATTTTTAATATTAGTTTGAAAGGAATTTTGGTTTTTCCATGGGTCTGGACAGGAAAAATACTGAATTCGAGATCTGGAAAAATTTATTTGACTCCAAAGGAGCAGACAGACTGGAGAGGAAGATGGAGCTGGATAGGTAATGGAAGAAAAATATCAGATGGAGAAGAGAAGAAATGGAGAAAGCAAGGAGAACCAAGATGCAGAGTAAAGGAGTCAGGATTGAGTATATATTCACACTGCATTGAATCGAAGGCAGAGCCTTCTTGCACAGAAGGGAGAAGCAGATATCCCAAAGCACTAGTAGATAACATTGTTAATAGGGAAACTTCTAAAAATACTTTACAGTAGGACATATTTCCTAGAAATGACAGAGTTGTTTATTCTCATACTTAGCTGTGGGTCGGGTGGTCAGATAATAAGTGAGAAGCTGGGGAGCCATCACACTACAAACCACAGAAATACATACTACTGATACTCTTGAGCTTTGCCTGAGTCATAGCCAAGCTTCTACACCATTTTTCTGGTGGAAAAAGTTTCAAAGTAAGTGATTTTATTACTGATTTGATACACAGCATGAGCAATTCTTCCTATGAAAATGCTTGAAGCTCCATATGCTTGGGAGATTACGGCTAAATTTGTATGGCAAAAAATGCCCGAGATTTTGTGGGCTTTTCTTTTTTTCTTAGTAACGACCATGTTCTTAGAGAAGAAACACTTTTGCAGAAAACTGGACCTGATGATGCTTGTATACTTCAGTCTAAACTATACAGTGTTGTATATTGTAAACACTAATGTCAAGTATAGAAGGGTGCAGCTCAGCCATGTTATGATTTTTTAGGATTATCCTCTTCTAATTATTGAGTGGAAAAAACTCTCATTGTTAAGAGAAACTTTTAATAATTGTACTGTTCAGAGGCAGTTCCTCAAGATTTATTAAAAGTCTTGTTATCTTCCAATGAGATCAAGTAGTCTCAGATATTCCCAAATTCAGTATGGACACAAGATCAGTCCTTTGAAATCTTAGAGCATACTGATTTTGGAAAGTCATGTAGCAATGAGACCCGTAAGTGTAAGACATGCTGTTCTGTCTATGAACTGAAAAGGTCCTTCCCTTAATTCAATAAAATATTGGAAATGTATTATTAATATTCAGCTTCAATGTTGCCTTCCTGGACTTGTATTAAGTTTTCCATATACTAAAACTAGGGATTTTAATGAGGTCTCCCAACTTCTCAACAACATGAAAAGTATCACTAGCAGATTAATAGCTGGAATGCAGCTGGAAGTTCCCTTTGCCCGTCAGTAATTTAACTGGGATTTTTACTAATCTTTAGCAGTTTTAAACTACTATGCAGCCAGTAGTATACAGTTAGAATTAGTAAAACCTATGAAGAAATTCCACACTGTGTGATACACATAATAAGCTTACACAGATTTGGCTTAGAATAAGTTGTTAATTGACAGCATATGACTGCCTAAAATCACACAGCTGCTTTGCAAACCATTCAGACAAGCAGTTCTAAATTAATACACATCTAATTCATTATTTATGTAACAAATTATCTCCTTTCACAGTTAACAATAAGGAAAAGCATTTCCAAATGGGTCATCACCGTAACTAGCCATAGACTTATGTGGGATGCGATTTTTGAGGGCTGGAGAGAGTTGGCAACTGCTCAGAAAAAAAAATGAGTTCATATTGGGGCTGGTCCTCATCTCACATCTCAGAAGGAAAGGAGCATAAATAAATAAATATTTTTCCAACTGCTTAGCTATATTTATTTTCCACTGCCTCCCTGCCTACAGCAACACGGATGTCCCCTGAGCTCTTGAACCTGTTTATTTCCCATCCGCTACCTGTCCAATTGAAGCAGCACTAATTATCCCAGAAGGCTTTGCTCCTGTCAGTTAAGGCAGAAAAAGCACTCAAAGCCTTCTGGAGATGCACCAGGGCCATTGCAGGCAACAGGTTGTGGAACTCCTGGTGAAACACATCTAAAACCTGGAGCCACATCCTGGAGCTAAGAAGGAGCAGGGGTAGTACTTAAGAGGCAGCAGCATCTGAGAAGCTCATTATTACAGACACATGCACTTCTGATCTAATTAAAGTCAGATTTATTTCTTTTCTGTGTGTAATTTATTTTGCTTTGTTCCTGGTGTTGCTGAAAGGAGTTATCCTCCATAAATGGTATTTATCTCCCAAGATTGTTTTCTGCAGGTCAACTGATTTTCATTAGGGATTTTTTTCATAGCTCATATGTTTTCCTGTTCTCTACATACTCTTCCAGCTTTGCAGTTTTGGAGAAGAATCCTGCAGTTCAAAAGGGATAATTCAGATATATATGCTATGAAGTACTGACACCTTGGGGTCTGCTGGCAGCCACTCGCATCCATGAGCACTCTGAGCACTAAATTAAGTAATTTTATAGGACTAGGAAAATCCAAACTTTTCCCCATTTAATAATTTGTGAAAATTGTGGAAATAGTAAAAGCTCGCTGTCTCTGTGTTTGCACAGCACCCGTATAAACCATAGCATGATGTTCAGTCAGATGTGGATGATGTGCCAGAACTTACCTTATTCATGAGAAGGACATTAAGAAAGAACAAATCTTTCCATCTTCCCTACTTCCCTTCAAGCACAGGGACAGGGCAAACGCAGAGGAGGTATTAAAGCACTCCCAGTATAGCAGTGTTGTATTTTTACCTCCTCTGGGCTCTGGAGAAAAAAAAAGGGGAAGCGCAGGCGCTCCTGCTGGGGCAGCTACTCGGGGCCTTTGCTCTCAATCTGACAAGAGCCAAATATGGGATGAAGCGTGTGACAAACGAGAGGCACAAAAGTATTCATGCAGGAAACTTGCAACGTTCTGGGATTCACTCCCTTCGTATAAATAATTCATTCTGTAGCTGGAGACTCTGTTTATGACATGTGTAAGATTGGCAGTAAAATATAAAATGGACCATGTGATTTCAACATCCAGTTGAAAAATGAGAATTCCAGTTTGGGGAAAAAAAAGAAGTGGGAGATTTTGAAATTTGTTTTCATTTCATATTGGAAAAGAACAAGACACTTTGAAACATCTTATTTCTTTAATGTAAAACATAAGAAAAGCTGTTCTCAGAATAGCAATACTGGAGGCACTCATATGAAATGAAATACTTGCTCCACAGTGAAATTCCTTCTGTGTGATACAGACAGGAACTTGCACCTGTGGCTTCCACATCCCAGTTCAACAGCCACTTGGGGAATAGCTTCTGCTTGTGTCTCTCTCATTTGGACCAAAAATTTAATCCCAAATCCAAGGGAAAAGGTTGCAATTAAAACACTTCTGTAAAAAAGATTTTGGGTTAATTTCGTGTTTTGAAATGAAAAAGTTAGAAAGATTCGTTGATATGGTATGCATAGCCACACATGCAATGTCTTTGATCCATTCTCTGTTTCTAAGATATAAATAATAATTAAGAATTTTTTGTTGTCTCCTATTATTAGTTTCTACAATAGCACCATGTCATTTTCCTTCCTATTCTGGATGTCTAAAAAATACTGTTTCTCAGAATGAAGGTTCTTATTAAATCTGGAATACAGACTAACAATGAGAACAAGCCTTTCTTTAAATTGTTTTATTAAAGATGACTAACTGTTGTAAGGACATATGGTCTCTTCAATGGAATATTATGAATTCTTTACCATTTATAGCTCTTCTAACTAAGTTTTTTGGCATTGCCCACTGTATGATGTTGTGGTTCAGTTTTAATTTTCCAATCCATAAAAATCTGTGCTACAGACTTTCAAGAACACCTCAGCAAGGGTGCTGAATATCGAAGATGTATACAAGGAAATAGTTAATGCATGACATTTAAGATGCTGTAATGCTCAAAAGGCCCATTACAGACCACCCTCTTTGCCCTATATGATCTACGAAATTGGGAAATATGGTCACAGCTCAGCTGCCACCATTTACACTGAGCCTTGATACAGAGGCATCAGTGATAAGCCTTTGGCCATTCTTTGACTCCACTGCCTTGGTGAACACCCGAAGCAGTAGGATGGACAGAAAAAAAGAGGAAGCTACCTGAAGATGCAGGCAAAGGTATAATAAGCAAGAAATGCATCGAGTAGATCGGTGGCTGAAGGAATGACTACAGAATTCCAAATGAAGGAAAAGTTATCCTTCAGGATAAATGCATTTGTGCCAAGTAACGCCAGTCTTCCTGTAACCAAGTGATGGGAAAATACACCTCACTGCTGAATGTTAATTGTTTGACTGATTCACGAGTTTGTCCTGTATGATTGTCTTGACTCACTTTTCTGCAGCTTGACAATACGTGTGTACTTAGATATGACCTTTTGTTACATAGAGAGGTGTATGGTGAACCACATAGAAGTCTGTAAGCCTGTGGATTCTTGCCTGAACAGGCCTGTAGATTGGTTCCATTTGCTGAAACACACACTTCTCTCTCGCATGAAATAAGGTAACAATGGTTGGTTAATGAGGATTTTGGACAGAAAAAAAAGTGAGAGCTTAACAGGCAAATAGCCCTTAAAACTTGACCAAATTTGTAATATTAGCATGGAGAGAGTTAAACAACAAAGTATACTTGTCTCCAAGAAAAAGATATTTTGCATATATAATTATCTTGATATTGGGAATTATAGATGCAATTATAAAGGTAAAGCTTTTGACTCTTTTGTTGAGAAAAGAGTGAGAAACTTTGTCCAGAAATAGTGCCTAACATACTACGACAGCTGATAAAACACTCTTCTTGCTTGACAAGCGCTGAAACTCCACTTGGAATGAGAAATTAGAAAAACGTTTTCCTTAAGCCCAAACCAAGATGGCACAGAAACTTATATCACAAATCTGAGGCTCCTAGCACCCACATTTATCTTTGGAACTACAGACATTTGGTTAATTAGAGACAGCACCATACGTGAGACACACAACATTGTCTCCCACTGCTAGGCAGTGAGCAGTGCCAGCCAAGCAGATCCTCTTCAGTGTGAGAGAAAACCAGCTCTGTTTTCCAGGATCCTGACAGAGCATGAAATATCTTTTAGGAAGATAGGCTGTGAGTGAGGGAACTTAAAATGGAAAAAGGCCAATAAAATTTCCAAAATTCAGCCTTTGTGAAGCAAGGAATTGGCGGCAAGAAGCCAGCAATTTGCACACGTGATCCATCTCAATGTTCACAGAAACTAATCTTCACATTAGCAGAGATGAGAGACAAAAAGAGGTTAGAGATAAGCTCAAGGATCTGATCTGTACTGAATCCAAACCGCTAAGCATCATACTGGCAATAAGTTACAAAACTTTGCAAATGAGTGTAGGTGGGCTACCTGATTTATTCATGGGAAAAATATTTAAGAATGAGGTTTTTCCTGTGAACTATACAGACCAACTCCGACAACTTGTGTCACATCATTTCACAGGTACTGTTACACAGTTGTTTCTATGAGTAGCCATCCATTTCAAGAGCTCTCTATATTATCAGTGTTATGTATGCCTTTGTGAAGAGTTATTGACTACAGGTAATAAAAATCCTAGGAATTCAACAAAATCAAAGAAGGCTTTGGCAAAACATAGTGTTGAAATGCTTTCATGAGGGTGAAGGCAGAGTCTCATTTAAACTGATGCCTGACTTCTCAGCTACTGATCGAACAAACAGCTTGTGGGTCCAAGGTGATCACCCCCTTGAGGCTGGATAACCCACCACTTCCAGACCGTACTGTCAAACCCCTTGAAGGGAAGGCAGAAAGCTTTAGAGTTAGCTGTGAATTAGAGCGTCTGCTGTGGCAGTAAAGTTGCTGCCACAGTTCTTGGGAACTTAGCCAAGGACTTTGAGGTGGGAGGGCAATCCTTGTGTTTCCAGGGAACTTCCATGGCTTACCCAGCCTTGGGTAAGCTGCCTTCAGGTTCTAGGGAAGTACAAATAGTTCCCAGGAGTTAGGATGTCTCTGCATTCCATATTGTTCAAGAGATCAGAAAGTGAAACATTTTAATTTTTCCTGAAGGAACAGATAATCTACCCCTTTCCCCTAACACTATGCATTTTTCATTTGAGCCCTAAACTGTAATGTATTGTTAGTCTTATGTAAAGTACCTGGGGTGGGGCAGACCTTTCTCATGGAAGTGCAATCCTGAGTTTTGATTGCTTTTACTCTGAGACTATTCAGAGACAATACTCTGCTTATCTTTAAGCAGATAGCAAGAGTGCCAAATGGAAGAAAAATGAAGCCAGTGGGGCCTGAAACTGCCTCTATCAAGCACCCGTTGTCTTCTGAGAGACTGACCCAGACAGTTTAAGAGCCACTATGGAAATGCCCATGTCAAAAGCAAGGAAGCCCATGGACTTTTAAGCTGAGCTACAATTTTGAAAATATTGTGTTGGAAGTCCTGTCCACCTCTGAGTCACCTCCATATTAATACTTGATTACAAACATTTGAAAATACAAAGGAATGCTTAGATATTGTGCTCTCTCCAAACAGGTTGAGCTGTTCAAAGCAGCTCATGGTACAAAGCCTCAAAAAAGGAGTAGGAAAGAACTGCAGGAATTGCCCTGATGTAGGGCTGTCAACCTGTGCTTGCTAGCAACCATGGAAGTAAACATAATCAAAAAAGGAGCTACTGAGAGTGCTCTGGGAAGTGAAATGATGCCTTCAGCTTACCATTGGATACAGCTTGGATGTGTGATTTATCTGAAGTAATTTAAAAGTATCGTGAAGAGGCTAAGAGATTATCCAAGAGAGAATGCTGTTGACGATCCAGGTCTGTGGCACTGCTGAGGCTGGGTGGAAATTCCCTAACAAAACCTAATTTTACTGAAAAATTCTAGTCACTTTTGTCTGAAACATCTTTGCTTTGACAAACATTTATTTCCCATTGTCTTTATCAAAAGCATTAGTAGCAAAACCTCCGGTGGGTGCATTTCACTTTTATTCGATTGCCTCTGGTCCCTAAGGAGATCACTGTCACTGCCTCATATGCCCAGGTGTTTCTCCTTCTCACTTCTCTCTAAATGACCAGGTCCTTGCAAAATGCTTTGCCTTAGTTACTAAGTGACTTGCCGTGACTCTCCATTATTGAATTTCACCTGATTGTATTGAAATATTTCCTACAAGAAGTCCCTATTCTTCTCTTTATTTACAGTTCTTCCCCACATTTTGTCATCAGTAATTAGCTCACTTCTGCTTCTTATGACAATTAACAAAAATGCTGAATAAATAATAAACTGTCCTAGAACCAATCCATAATAAAGCCTTATGCTAATCCTCACTTTAGCTCCATACATCCTCTTTCAGTACTACTCATTGATGTCTTCCTTTTACCAACAACTTTTCTCCATTTACAGTTTTTCTGGTCATCATTCTCTTTTTCCACCTAAGTAATAATTTCCCATCTTGAGCTGTACCAACCACTTAATAGCAGTTTGAGTAACCTTGGTATATTTCGTTCCCATTCTCTTTTTTAAAGAATCATGTCTCTATATAAAGACTATGTGTTTGTGTGATACAGTGTACATGTGCTAAATCCATATTGCACTCTATCTCCTTTTCTATTTATTTCCATTTCATTAATTGCTTATTACTTCAAACTCTGTTCTAATGTCTAGTGTATCATGATATGATGTATGACAAGACACAAACTTATCTGAGCACTATTTTCCCCTTCATCCTCAAACACGGACACTGCATACAATGCATACATTGTAATTCAATCACATAGTATTATGCCAAACCTACTGCGACACTGTAAATGCCATTGTGAGTATTAATTTTATCAGAATATTGGGATGGAAATTATCAAGTTGTTTTTTTATTCCCCACTCTTGCCCCTATTTAAATCTTACAGTTTTTCTTCCATTCAAGATGAATTAACTTCTATTTCCACAAACTTCATTCTCATTTACCATCCCCCTGTATTGTTCATGTTCATAATTTTTGAGAAACTACTGTAGACTATTGATTTAGTTTGGGGGCCTTATCTTAGCTATCTTTAATCTCCATCTCACTGTCACCCCATTCCTATTCCCCTTCTTATTATTGTTTCTTGGGGTTTTTTTGACTATTTTTTTAAATCATGCAGTTAAAGAATTTTGTTTTCTAACTTTCTTTGCCAAATTTAGCATAGGATTTTTTTTTCAGTGATTTTATAATTTTATCCTGATAGTTCTAACATCTAAAAGGCATCTTTTTATTTCGTGGACAGTTATTTTCTATTATCGAGATATATTTTTGGAGGTAATTGTTCACCATTCTGGCATGAAACTCTTCCTTGGGTGTAAGATTTTACCAGTTCTGTAGGGCACAAATTCCAGGTGAATTTGTCAAACCTACTTCTTTTCCCTTGCCACCAGAAAGCAAGCCAAATGTCTCATAAAACATCACACAATTTTCAGCATCACAATTGGCATTTATTGACAGTCTCAGTGGAGATGACAATGACTAGATTGGCAAGGAAAATGAATTAATTTGTCATTCTGAGTGGATCTTCTGTAACAAGGCTAAAGGAATTTGGCAGCTCATAATTGGAAATCCTGGTTTTTTTTCTGGCACTACTCTCTTTGTATAGTGAACGATGCAAAGGTTTCAGAGTCATCACTCTGGTGCTCATTGGTAATTAATCAGATAAAAATACTAGCCAATAAATATCAATTCAGCTAATGAAAACCAAAAAACAATGTGAAACATGCTCCGACTTGGAGTTTACTGTCTCTTGAATGACTTTCTCATGACTTTTCTGCAGTTTGGAGACAGCCCTGTAATAGGAACAAGAGTTTTAAAATCAGCCCTCAGCTTTCTCACAAGCACAGTGTTTGAACAAGCAGTTTTACAGGTCAGAGGGAGATTTCGCCAGACACACAGATTTCAGTGCTTTGTGAACAACTGCTGCATTTAGAACTGTGGCAACAGGTTTTTTGACAGTGTCAATTAGATCTTCTTTCCATTGGGTTTTGCTAAGAAAGTTGTCTAACAAGCTCTCTCTATACAGCATGCTACATGGGCAATTCCCTTTGGAGGCCATTTAGGAAAGACTGTAACCATTTTCTTTTATAGGCTGTTTACTTGCAGATTTTCTCAACCCTTACAGCACTGCTAAGCTACACATACATTTGTTCTATAGTTTCTACCAAAGCCAGTGTCAGCAGATGTGAGATTTCTGTCTTGGGCTATAGTGGCAAATAGAACTGGTGATTTTATACACTGTATAACTCTACTTTTTTTTCTCTCACATTTTGGAAAAAAAAAAAATTTACAACCTTCACAGTTTTGAGTGCAAAGACTGGGTTGCCCTTCAAATGAGTCACTCCTTTCCTTATCTGTATATTCTTCTACTTCTGGAGGGTGAGTTTGCTTCTGGTCTCTTGGTACTGAATACCTTTCTGGACAATCCCTCTACGTCTTTATTTACTTTCAGATTGTTTTTGATTCCCCACTTTGCCATCTTCTGAAAGCTCTCTCTGGTGATCCATGCCAGTGTCAGCAGATGTGAGATTTCTGTCTTGGGCTATAATGGCAAATAGAACTGGTGATTTTATACCTTGAATACCTTTCTGGACAATCCCTCTACCTCTTTATTTACTTTCAGATTGTTTTTGATTCCCCACTTTGCCATCTTCTGAAAGCTCTCTCTGGTGATCCATGCAGTTCCAGGGCTACGTTCAGTCCCCTAGTCCTCTAAGTCATTACCTTTCTAACTCCCATGCTGGTTTCTCAACTTTGTTAATCCTTATTCCTACTGTGCATGTATTTGTTCTACCTTAAGGAGGCAGGCTGCCAGGTGGTGTGTAAGTAGACATTGAGAAGCACTATCTTCATTATTTTGTGACTCCTACAGGCATCGCACTGTGGTCTGAGAAGTAAAGACAAAGACAGCTACTGTGAAGCAAGAAACAAGACAGACTTTATGGAATTTCCTGCCTTCTCTGGAACACTTGATGACTTGAATGAACACTTGAATGAACTCAGTTGCAACTGAGGTCTGGTTTATGCTGTTCAACTTACTTATGTTTTGAAAAAGTTGCACTTTGGTGACTGTTGCTCATAATTTATGGCAGTGAAATGGAAAGTTAGCTGTAAAAGAGGCGTAGAAGTATCCCACAGTACTGGATTACTAGGCAAATGGAGATGTAATTACCATAGATGTACACAAAATAATGTAACATGAGCTAAAAATCCTAACTTTCCACCATGAGCTGACCATTACTACTCAGAAACAAGGTCTGAGGGATTTGATGAACAGCTCTGTGAAAACATGGAGGTAGCACAGTCATTCAACAGGAGACCAAAAAAAAAAAAAAAAAAAAAAAAAAGAGAAAGAAGAAGAAATTGAATGTTAGGGAATTTGTGGAAAGCAATATAAAACAGAAGAGAAGACTAACATTATTTTGCCACCGCATGATGGTGATGAATCCCTGAGGCATGTAGAGCTTGAATACACTGTACTTCTAGTTGCTGCATCTCAAAAATAAGAGGCTCAGACAAGGGCAACAAGGACAACTGAAACTCTGGGATGGTTTCTGAGCTACACAGGAACCACAAAACAAACTGCAGAGATGGCTGAGTGTGTACACCACAGACATCTAAACCACGAGTGCCATTAAGAGGGTAGAAGGAGAACTGCTTGTCTTCAGTTTTAATTCTCTACAAGACCAATGAGTGAAAACTACCAACTGGTAAGTGTGAAGCAGATGACAAGAAATTGTTGTTTTCGCAGTGCAAAATTAAACTGTGGAATTCCCTGATTCTGAACATTGTGGGTGCTAAAAGTTCACATGGTTTGAATGGTGTTTGGACAGTTTTATGGAAGAAACTTAAATTCCACTTTGCTTGTCCCGTATTTGCACTCTTAGCTAGCAATACACCATTGGCTATTGTCAGCATCTACTGGATTAAAGTGAACACCGGTCTGATCTGATGGGTCTTTAACCTAAATGAGTCTGGTAATTTTTTGGTATAGAAATTATTCTAATCCCAAGGAAGCAAAGGCTACAATGTTTATTTTTTTGCTTCAAAATATGTTTGGAAAAAAGTTTAAGAAACCAGCCAGCAACCAGAAAAATTCTCAAAATTGGAATCCAACTTATCAGTGCCTGTTTGGTACATCAGATTGTTTCTGGAACAATCTACCTGCTTCATAGTGTTATCTGCATCATTTCAAACTGGGTGATCCAATAGCAGGCTTATGGCACAGAGGAGAATCAGTGAAAGAGCTGCTGCCAGCTCTCCACACCAGTGGGCAGGTGGAACTGGGAATTAAGGAAAGCTGATGCTCATGCTCTTCTCTTTCATAAAGCCCTTTCTACCTGGAGGGAATACCCATTATTATGGTCAGGCCTTGAGCAAATTTTATTACTGGGGTTAAATGGTATGTTTGACCAGAAAGTGGAAACAGGTAGATCAGAGATCTAATGGGTGTAAAAGACAAGCTCATACCTCCACATTACTTCCTGACTGGAATTAAATATTAAAGAGAAAAGCAGCAAAACCAAGGAAATGGAGGTGGAGTCCTCAGATATTATTATTCAGCACTTGTATTTAAAAAAACAAACAATAATGAAACTGGGAAAAATTAATGGATAAGAATGTCAAGACCTGATCTAAAGATTAAGCACCTTTGAAACTACTTACAAACATGAAAAATATATTGAAGAATATACAAATGACTTATTCTTCTTCAAATTAATGAGCAGGTACTGCAGTACTTAACTTTGGGACCAAAACATGGATCCCAGCATGAGTAACTGTGTAATTATACTGAGAAATGTTTAGGTTCCCAAACATTTGATATGACAAGATGAAGAAATACACAGTATGACTTACTGTGAAGGTAAAATATTCTGGTTACTAATCTTTGCTTCAACAAGGACCTAGTGAGCTTAAATAGGTTACTCAAATGCCCTGGCAGAACCATAAAGGAGCAGTAAGTCAAAATCTCAAATGAACCAAAAGATAGTGAGTCTTAAGTCATACTGAGTCTTAATTATTAACTAAAACATATTGATTCTTAAAACATATTGAGTCTTGATTCACAATATATCTTAGTAACATGTTCACCAATGAAACGCAATTTAACTAAAATATCATGAGATAAGGTCTTCCAAAAACTGTAGTAAGAGTGAGCTGTTGTACTTTTCAGTTATTATTGTTAATCATGGAATGATTTGGATAGGAAGGGACCTTAAAGATCATCTAATTCCAACCTCCCCTGCCATGGTCAGTGACACCTTCCACTAGATCAGGTTGCTCAAAGCCCCATCCACCCTTATCCTTGAAAGCTTTCAGGGATGGGACATCCACAACTTCTCTGGGCAACCTGACCCAGTGCTTCACCACCCTCACAGTAAATAACTTCTTTCTAATATCTAATATAAACATACTATCTTTCAGTGTAGGTGATATTAGGCTTAGCACCTGCTTCTAAAACCTTTTACAGTTTACCTCTGAACGCATTTTCAATTGCTATGCAATTGAAGCCAAAGAGTACATCACCACTTTGGCTATGCACTGAAGCCAAAGAGTACATACAGACGTGCTCCTTGTGTTTCATTGTCTCTAGCGTACCTGCTTTTTTTTTTGGTCTTAGCAATACCCCCTGTCAGGCAATTCCTACGCTAACAGCAACAACAGATACTTTTGTTCTAGGCTATGACCAAAACACTAGAAAGTGTGAGAGTTGCCTACCAACATTAGAAGGACACTACATTTTCTAAGGGACTCATCTCCCAAACAGAAATTGTACATAAATTATGTATTTGCTCATACAGGCTCTTATATTATTATTTTCTGAATGAGTACATGAGGCTTCATTCACACTTGGAGTAAATGTATAAAACCATATTGCCTTGAATTATATTTCTGAGTTCACTGAAGTAAATTAAAGAAAAATTATATAAACAATTTAATAAACAAACAAAATAGTAAATTTGATCGTGACTGAATATCATCAGACACTGATTTTTCCCATCTGAAAGCCTGCAGTGTCTGTTAGCACCTCTTCTGATGAGGAAAGCTGACAGAAAAGTCTCTGTGAGGAGTCTCTGCTTTATAAGGTGATTTATTTTAGGACATTAGAACACAACTAGGTTGACCCCTCCAATGACGCATGGCCCATTTGTTCTCTCATCCTCTACTTAGAGGAGAAATAAATATGTGGGTGTTTCTGAAAATCAAAATGCAGAGCAACTCACAATACAGAACTCAGCTAATAAGATGGATGACCTTGTAGGCTTAGGTCTATTTCTATATACCAGATTAGTTTCAAGTGCCATTGATGACAAAAAAAGGGGTTTTCTAGACATCTTGCAGATCTATTGCAGTTTCCAAAGAGAGACTGGTTTCACATATGGTACAAGTGGTATTTAATTCTGTATTCTGGCACTTTCTGTGCAATTACATGTGTCTTTTAAATAAAAAATTAGGATTCTTGCCCCAAAATAAAAAAACCTCTCCTTGATATCACTGACTTAATTTGTTAAATGATGCTCATTCACCCTCCAAATTCTCTCTCACCTTTCCTCAGTACCTCCCTTATTGTCAACCATGACTGTCAATGTGCATGATATGTACCATGTTTCTTTCTATTAGCATCAATTTTTATGCATTGCCAATTCTCGAAGCTTTAAAAATGTGGCTAAAATGAGGAAGTAAAAATGAGGAAGTGAAAGTGAGCCATTTCAGGCCTTTGTGTTTGGCTGCCTTTCTCACTTGTAAGGCACCTCTGTCTGAAATAATTATCTGCATGAAGAGAAAAGTACACTCTGTGGTGTTGCTAAAGCTCTCTGTCCATGAATAACTTATTTAGTTTCCTAATAATGTTTCACTACCTTCTTGATTCTTTGTGTTTATAAGGAAATATTAGTATCCGAAATATCCTGTGGTGGGATACTGATTCTGACCATGAGATTAAGTTTTGGAGCCAGGTGAGCATAGGTACCATCATCTGGCCCCTTACTGTCCATTCTTAGTAGAACTTCTGAATTTGGTTCTTGTTCCATTTCATCCTTTATTTAGGACGAAGGAACTCCCCTTCCTTTGGATATTTCTGAGCTTGGTTCTGAGAAGCAGTTATTTCACATGTCACAAAATTACTTTCCTTAAACTGTGCCCCAATGTTACATTTTGCCTCTTAATATGAGGATAATTTAAATCATTCGATATGAGAAAGGATGTACAACTTACTGTCAGAAGGTAACACCTGGCATTAATTTTGTTTCCAAGTCATTCATGTTCACTGACTGTGAGACTTTGGGTGTGAAATGACCACAGAACCAAAGGAGAAAGCACAGAAGTAGTTGCCTTTTTTTTTTTTTTTTTTTTTTTGTACTTCTTGTCTCCATGTTCTTCAAGCAATTCCTTCCACCTTCTTGAAATGTGAGCAATACCAAGAGTGGGGAGCAGGGTGGAAAGTAGAGCTCTCATCCTTGTTCCTTTCCACCTTCATGGGCTGAACCATAAGACAGAGTAGGAATGGGTAAGATTAAGATATGTTATAATGAGTGGTGGCCTTTTCCCATCTGACAGAATTACCTGAAAAAGTTTCTTCCCTCTCCCCCAAGACACAAGTCCTCCTTAAGATCCACCAAGGATGGGGGCAGGGATGAAGAGCACCAAGCCAAAACTATTCTTAATGGATCAACTGCAGTATATAAGCAGTAGTTGTAAGAATACATATGATAAAATAAAGCGATGTGTATGAAGAGAGTGAGTGTTAGCTCTCCTTTTAGCTGGAAGAATGTGTGCATATACTTGGATTTTTTTGGAAGATGTTCAAAGAGTTTCTCTGTTTTTAGAAACACGCACATGTTGCTTCCCATTATCCAGGAATGTTTCTTTTCTTGGGCCAATTTCTTGTGTGCATGAGATGAATAAAAAAAAAAAGAACCTCCAGGTAAGATGTTTAAAGTAATGAAAGCAAAGAACTTGAAACAATTTTTACAATGGTTTCGTATATTTTTCTACTGTTTTAATCTACTTAAGGACCAGTTTGAGTAAGAAACACTTAAAATATTTGCTTAAGACATCTTGCAAAAAATACATTATAATGTAAAATGTTTTTCTGTGACATTTTAAGATGAATAAGTACAAAACTGTTCCTGTAATACATTTACTTCTTGGGTTTTTTCACATAAAGAATAAAAGTGACTTGCAAAAGCATATTTTCAGTGTAATTATGTGTAACAATTTTCCAGTATGTTTTTTTTTTTTCTGAAGATAGATAAAAATAATCCAATCCTTATTTGACTGGCTTTTTTTTAACACACAATTCAGCCCATGGCTTTGTGTTTGCCTTTCCACCTCTACACCTCTCTTCCTCTTCCTCTTTGTGTTTCTTTTCATTTTTTTCTGATATCTTTCCAGTTGAGACACTCTGCTTTTTTCTCCAATCTCTTTGTCTCTTTCTCACACATGGGTATTTAACACAGAAAAATGAAAATTTTGGTTCCTACATGCATCCATTCTTTATTTCTTTTTACTGCATCTTCCATGACCAACTTCTTCTTCCAATAGGCATGATATATTCCTTAACAGAAAGTACTACTTCTCAACTGCTGTTGAGAATTCTCCATGTGAGTAGTGAAGTTGCTTAGTTGAGAAGTTCTCAATACATATAGAATCTGTTATTACATATTTTGTAGCTTATTTTTACTTTGTATTTTCTCCACTCAGTACTCATATACACTCACTGTTTCCTTGATCTTAGCAACTATTTCTAAAAGACCAGTGGAGCCTTCACAATTTATGTCCACTTTTTCCCCCCCCATTGTTTCCTTAACACTTTTTTCTTATTATTATTTTCTTTATCTGTCCTGATAAACCTGTTCTTTGTTTTCCAGTTTTCCTTGTTCACATTCCTGACTTTTGAATCAGATAGTGAGTGATTCATTTGACCTACTTGAGATGTGTATAGCACCGCAAGATTAATTGTCCCGTAGCATTACCTGTTTCCTTTTATTGCCATTACCTACAAAGGGATACTGGATGACTAGTTCAGATACAAATATCTACAAAGTTAGAGGAACTGTATGGCATTCTTTTTCCCAAATAAATCCACAAAGCAGAGAAAACTCAGTGTATCAGATCCTTTCCTTCAATCTGGGCTGAATGCTGAGGTACTTAAAGAATTCATCCACTCTACCAAGTGTTGAACTGGACTGGCTGGGGAGCAGAAAACAGGGTGAAATGGCTAGGAAGCAATGCCAGGCTCTTGCAAAGAAAGGCAAACACCTCACTGAGATGATAAAACATGGAAATGCCATGCCAAGATATGTAAGTAAACCTTCTGTTCCATCAACATGCTCCAAGTAATAGCAAGAGGAAAATATCCAGCCTGGGCTACTTGGAAATATCAGCTATGAGGAGAAGTTGAACAACCTGGAGCAATTTATCCTAAGGAAGAAACATCTGAAGGGGGATATGACATTAGCCTTCAAATACATAAAAGATTGATGAAAAGAGGAGAGGCACAATCTGTTCTCCCTGTCCAAGGTGCACAGGAGAAGATACAAAGAGCCTCAGTTGCAACAAGAAACATGATTTAAAGCTCATTTTTTCTATATTTCTGTAACTATCATCAGAATCAAAAATATCTTGCTCTGTGCGTGTGTGTGCGTGTACACATGTACATATTTTAAAAGCCTTTCACGTGAGAGCCAGCTGGTAAGTGCTAAGCTGTAAAATCGTGGCTCAGGTTTCAACTGGCTGGTGCCTAGGGAACAAGAAGAGCACTGTTTCTCTGAATCATAAAAGGGGTGTGTGCTTGTCACCATCTCTCTTCTCCTTTTGTCTGCAGAGAAACTGGGCACAGCTTGGGGCTATCAGCAGAGAAAACAAGCCTTTAAATCATGAGCTTCAGGATGTTAAGTGAAAAGTATCAGTGTTTGGCTTTTTTAGAGGAGGGACTAGCACCTCCACTTTATTATAGTTTTAGGCTTGTATTTAATGTCATTGGAAACTCAGATATGAGCTTTTATATCCAACTGGTGTTTGAACACCTTCTCATCCATATGTGGCTTCCACATCATAGGGACATAAAAGCCCAACAGAAATACGAGGGAGATGGATACTAGAGAAGTGAAAGTTTTGAAATGAGAAATGAACTTTTTCCCTTCTAACACCTTCAACAAAGTACAGATAGAACTAGCAGGGGAGACATACTGAGGTGGATCAAAAGTGACAGAAAGACAGCTGTGCATATCTGGCACACATTTGCTGGAATAAAACAACATCTGCATACAATAAGCCTTGCAAAATTTGGTTTTGGGAAGCATTCACTTTTCCAAGTTCTGTTGTTTATTTCTCAGTGGTGGTTCTAACAAGCAGTGGCTGGCAAATCAATGTATTTCTGAGTTGGCAGATGTCTTTAAAGCATATTTTTATCCTGGAGAGAACTGGACTAGGTCGTCATTTCAGAAATATTATACAGTCATTTTTTTTGCATCCTCTTCCGCCTAATTCAGTGAAGCATAATTAAACAAGGCTGACAATGTGGCACAACTCACCTTGAAATAAAGAGATGGACATTTACTGACCACAGTAGGAAAAGTAATTGTTCTTTAAAAAAATTAACATAAAGGGTTGTATTCTTTGATAATGTCAGTGGATATAACCCCAGTGATTCATATTATCTAATTATATGGCTGATATTCTCACCAGAGGATGAAAGGAGTGTATTTTTTTTTTAGTGCACTTTAACAAAAAGTGAAAACTGAAATTTTATTAAAACTGAAGATTCAAAAGTAGTATTTTTTTATGTAGGTTCTCCATCATTATTTATTCGTCATCATTATTTATCCCTCAGCATATTTTTAACTTGAGATAGCACAAGTTTTTGGGAGTCTTTAATGGTGACAAGAGTTATTTATTACAAAGAATGATGAAAGATATCAGCCATCCTTTGATTCCTTAACAAATTGTCTGCTATAAACACACTTGTGTTCAGAATATGCATGAAAATAAATATATACACATGCATATTTTTTCCAGAACTTATGATGCTTTCCTGGCACTTCCTCCAATAGTATTATATTATTCATAGATGTGATCTTGCAGCATGCTTACCATCATCTTGACATCAAAGGAAACTGACTGCACTTACCAACACAGTGCAATCTTTAGTAAACAGTTTCATTTTGCAACTTAAACTGTTTGTTGCCCTGTTGCTATCAGGATTTTTAGCTTCTGAATAAGAATAGAGATGATAAGAACGATCAGAAAAAAGGGAAAATAAATTATTAATGGGTTCTAAGAAGTAACAGAAGTTACATAAAATGTCAAATCAAATTTTTCCTTAGTTGATATTGATAATTCAGTTTTTATTCAAAACATTCTTTTATTCTTTACCTACTACTATGAAATCAGTAATGGTTTATCTCCCTGTTGGCATAGGGAGCCAGACTTCTTTTGATTAAATTGATTATAATGTTACATGTGGCAGAACAAGATGTTTTATTTAAATTTTCCACAGCTTCGGATGTTTCTGAATGCTGTATTAAGACATTTGTACAGTATGATTATCTCTGCTGTGCTGCATGGATGCTGAAGAGTCATTAGGAAAGTCTGAGAAATCTGTTTATTGAAATCATGATGATGTTAAAGAGTCCATAAAGAACTGGATAGCACACTTGTGGGGAATCAGGACCAAAGTTGCTCTTTCAGTAAAGTGATGTTCGAATATAAAAACAGAACACCTACTAATGGAGTACCTGCAAGAACCCTTCTGCATCTCATCATATGGCCTTGCTAACTATGGAAAAATGTGGTGTGAGTACAGACTTTTTCTTTGCCCCTAATTTTTTTGAAAAAGTGACTGCTACTGTCATTTATACAAATGTCATTCCTGCTGCGGTAGTAAGTTCTGCCTTGGCCTAGAAAAATGCACCCTAAAACAATATTAGGTAGAGGGATAAAATGACTACTCAAACTATGCAAGAGTTACGATTCGGTAAAAAAGTTGCTTTTTCAAATATACATTTTTAAACTCAAAAATCTTAAGTAGAAAAATGTCACACATCTGAGTATAATCACGGAAAATGCTTTGCAGCATACTATTAGAATATTAGTAATAGGGGCTAATCACAAGACAAAGGAGAACAGACTTGCAAACAATATTAACTTCACCCAGATGACTGACGTAAGTTGTAAAAAGTTGAGCTGTTCTATTGGAGAAATATTTTGTGCTGAACAGTTTTGACTTAGGCAGGAGAAAAAAATAATAACAGTCCCATGGTGCCCTCCACCCTCTCCTGGTGTAATGAATGGCAGTAAAGCTAGGAATTCTTTAGGTTAAAAGATTGCCAATGGGACGGTGACTAAAAATTCCAGATTTACCTAATCTCTTTTTTTTTAAATACTGTGTAATATATTACATATTTATTATGTATTATATGAAATTTCCATGTAAACAACACAGCAAAATTTGAAGAGAATAACACTCTTGTAGGTGTCTGTTCTGTTGTCAAAATACTTGTTCAACAGCTTTCAGCAGCATGTTAACAACTCGTCTGACATCGGAACTCTGTTTGCTCTCGTGTTGAACCTTTGTCTTGAATCTCCACTTTTAACGAAGTGCAGGGCAAAAGGATTTAAGAGTGGCTGGTTGCAGAGGTCAGTAGGTGGAGGAAACAACAGAACTATAACTCACCTTCAGTCAATTTAATTGGAAGACAAACTCAGGATGATGAGAACAGTGCCAACCACGTATGTGTTGTGACATGCTGCAGAGTGTTTCATGATTCATCAGCTGCACCATGATTGATTGGCCCAGCATCCTGGTAGAGCCCAGAAATTTTTTACTTGGCTCCAACTGTGTTCCATGATTCTTCAGGCAATCTCTGATTGATTGGCATGTGGGCTGAACCTAGATTTATTCTTTCCCAGTGTCCTGAAATATTTGTTTGATGATTCATCGTATTTACCTATTGACTGGCATACTGGCAGAGTCCAAAGTTTCTTTACAACATAAAATATTGTTTTATGATTTGTCAGATAAATTGACTGTTTTCTGCTGACACTTGTAGATAAATTCTGCTAGTATGACAGGAGAGAAGAATACAACCTTTGGCTTACAGGTACTTAGAGTAGTGACGGAGGATGGGGTCACATTTTTTGGTTAGAGAGAACAGTTCCTTGTACTTCCATGTATAGTCGGTCATTGCACTTTTTAAACAGCTGAAAAACCGCTTACCTTGAAGAAACTGTGTTACCAAATGCAAAGTGAGGGCATTATTTTTGCACATTAATTCTTGTTAATATCAATCTGGTAACTATGTTGAATAGGACATCCAAGCATGACCAAAAGAAAGAAAGGCCTTATCTAAGTAAAGAGAATAGATTTTTAATGACATTTTAAATTGTCATTTGCCTTGCATCACCAAATCACACCACTGTTCTCTAGCTGGCTTTTAACCATAACACATTACTTGAAAATCAAAGGAGAGATTTTAAAAGCTGGCAACAACTTTCCACTGGCACTCCAAAAGGGGAGTGACAAATCAGACTCTCTTTTGAAGATTTGTAGACAATTATTCTTAGGTCATCCTTTCCCTCACCCCACTGCCACATCTCCCCCCAGATTAATAACATTTATCCAGGGTGATGGATTCACAATTTTTAATTCAAAAAATGATTTATTTAGCATTACATGTCACTGTGTAAGAATTGACTCTGTGACAAAAGTTTCTGGGAAGTTGATCTTTTCTTTTGTCTAGGAAGATAGATGCACTTTTTAAAGTTAGGTTTCCTCCCACAGTTATTGAAACACAGAGATTGTCACCTAAAATGTATATCTTAGGAACCAGGAAAAGTATATACCATACATTTCTACACGGTCTGTGCATGTTTCTTCAGACTCTGGACACACTAGTGTATTTCCATATCTGCAGAAAATATTTTATAGCCTGTTTGGAGCCATTGCAGAACCTTTTTCTCCCAGGCAAAAGGAAGCCTGAATTGTAGTTGTAACTCTTGCTATTCCAAGAAATAAATATTAGAGTTTTATATTTGCAAGTCCTCTGCCCCCATAATTAGCCTATTTTTTATATCTACTTTAGAATTAAGGAAGGGCATAGATTAAGAAAGGTGTCACACATATCAGTTAACAAAATTGGTGTTCCTGGAGTAATCGATGGAATATATGGAAAGGGAGAAGAGAAAAACAGGGTTTTTAAATGCAGATAAATGGAAAAAAGGAACTTGACTCCCTTCTGAGTGGCCTGTAAAATAAAGGTGTTAAAACTTTATGTTATGAGCTGAGAAATCATAGCACCACAATAAAAATCATGGAAGAATTGAAAAGGATGTCTTTTGATGAATGTCACAACCTAGGTAGTGTTAAGCTCTTTGCCAGGAAGAAGAGGCTAAGGGCATTTCCTAAGACAGCTTCCTAGATTAATCCATACAGTATTCCTGGTTGAAGGAGAACTGGATATAACCTTCCTTCTTCTTTCCTTCCTTCTTCCTCTTTCTGTGCAGGATTTCCTTCTCTGGGCTTGCCTTCAGGCACATCTGTCACTGGAAAGGGCTACCTCATTCTGCAGTTCAAATTGCAAAGAGATCAGCCTGCAAGTCAAGGTCTCTTTCCCTCCCTCCCTTCCTCCCTCCTATCCTTCCTCCCAGCCTTCCTCTTTCCCAGTGAATGTTTGCATTTTCATTCCTTGTGACATCATGCAGATGAGACATCATATGTATCATGAATTCTGCAGGTCTCTGAAATTACTGTGGGGTGCCACTTTTGGTTCTTTTATAGTTCTTTGATCAAGAAAGGATTCCTATCAATTCCAAGTCAAATGTTTTTCTCCTAACCTTGTTTGCATCAAAGAAGTTTACCCAGGTTTTTTAAGAAAGGGGAGTAGAAAAATCACTGTTTCCTCCTTAATTGGCATACTTCTCTTTGGATTTTGGCTTACAATGACTACATTTTTACTGACTCCTCCATTCTAAATAGGATCCTTAAATCTTAAATTCCACTGCACAAAAGATTTCATCAACTTGTTTTCAATTAGCTTCAAAAGTACTAGCTAAATGGGAACTGCAACTGCTTCTTTTAAGGGCTTTTTTTTTTCTTTCCTCTTGTAGGGAAGATCTTGAATGGTGTAAGACTCTATTCCCTGCTTCTTGGCTTATTTGAACATGTAGAAATAAATTGACAAGAAATAATTAATCCAATCCACATGAGAGGGAAGTTGATGGGAATGGAAGTGGAGAACTCAGTTGTGCATTTTTTAAATAATTGGGTTTCAGTTTAGTCCAAGTCATCATAATTTTTTTTACCACATTAGGATCTAAAGCCTCAGATGCCATTTATGAGTCTGTAGAAACTGAACAAAATACCAGCCATCATGTCGGGGCCCCAGGATGTGCTCATAGTGCCTACAGACTGGTCTAAAAAGACAATATGTAATATGTAATGTGCACTGATTTGCATCTTGTGAAGTCACTTAAGCACTTGCCAAGAGCTAAGTACTGGTGTGTAAACACTTTAATTCACCTTGGTGTGTTTTTCTGTCATCTTGTACATTTTGTGGGCATTTATGACTGTTCAAACAATGAAAAATTGATTTCATAAAACCAAAGAAGATTTTGAAGCAGAACTATCACAAACCCCAAAGCCAATAAAATTGTGGTCAATTGAGTCAGTTTAAAGATACTGTTTGCTAACGGAAGTCTCAGCCAAATTTTTCACTAAAGCCTTCTGTGAATCAGACTGACAGATGTCAGCATCGAAATACTGTATTGTACATACTATTTGACTGATACAGTTTGTTAAGTTTGTAGTTTAATTTTTTTACTTTAATCTTTTGCCAGATTTGGGTTAAAAAGCACAAACAGTTTAGAAAGTGTGTATATTTTCCTGAAATGTATTTCATACCTTTCTAAACGGTTGCATTTTAACAGAAAAGTAGAACACACAACAGAAACATACATACCAAAAAAGATGGCTGTGTTTGTACGCAAAACTGAAAACAATACCAGCCCCCAATATTATGCATTACTGGTCCTGCACATGTTCTGCTCAAAAATGGGAAAATAAAATAAGATAATGTAAATGGAGGCAAATGAAAGCAATTTTGGGGCTTTACTTATTTCTGCTGCTGCCCTTTCTTGGTTCCAGTGTACTTTCCCATCCGTTGAAGAGATGGTTGTAACCCACTATTTCATGATAAGCAGCAGTGGGCCCTTCACCTGTCACTGTATAGAAGTGTCATCATGGAGACCTCCTACATTCAGTTTAGCAGTTACAGCTGGGAAGGAGAAAGAGTTGCCACTCCTTCTCCAGGCACTTGCATTTCTTTACCTGCTTCTACACCTCCTGATCTGAAAGAACAGTAAGGTATTTGTGGCATGATTACATACAGATAAGGAATAACAAGTAAGATAGCTGATAACCCACAGGTCAATAATTTCCCGTTCTAGTGAAAGCCAGATAAAATCGTTGGTTAATTTGCAGATTCTTATAGGAATGTGATTTTATTTGCAGTTCATTTATACCTGGTCATTCTAAGAAATATTACTATAAATTAAACAAATCTGGCCATTGAAATGTGAAATGAAATCAGGTTATTTTTATACAATAAAATGTGTTGTGACGTTGCGACTTGACAACTATTGAAGAGGGGTCAGACAAAATTATTTTTTGAGAAAGTCTCAGCTGTATAACACTTGGCATGCTTTGTGTTGTATGACTGCCCATGATTGATAGACTAAGCAGTAGTGCTGGTATTTGTTTGTGTATTTGCAGGCCCGCAGTACTCCTCCCTTTTCTGAACCATGGATACTGCCAGGTGCATTTATGGCTTTGTGTGCCTAGAATCAGCCATTTCTGCCTCCGAGGCCTTTAGGCTGGAGTTCGTCTATTAATAACCTTCCCAAACAATTATTACTGCATTATCACAGGAACTCTGACTCCAGCCCCGCATTACAATGAGTCTCCATTGAATGTAGTCTGTAATTTATAGGTTAGATTTTTTTATGAGGAAAAAACAGCTCTATCTGCCTGCCCAGAGAGATAATATTTCTAAACAGCAAACAAAGTAGTATTTTCGTAAGGGCAGCCTGTAACACACTAAAGCCAACACTTCCCAGGCTGCACACAGTAGTGTGCTTCCAGCTACATGTAATTAGTAGCAAAATCCAACAGGTGGCACAAAAGTATTTGAATTTTATATTGATTTAAATCTCATGCCATTAAATTACCAAATAAAGTGAAGGGGGTATTCTTGGTTAAAAAAAAAAAAAAAAAAAAAAAAAAAAAAAAAAAAAAAAAAGGAGAAGCGTTATCCCGACGCCGCGGACGATGCTCGCCTCTGCCGAGCAGCTGGGGCGAGGCTCGCTGCCTCTCGGGCAGCCCCAGGCAGCCGGGCTCCGAGCCCCTCTCCCCAGCGCCCCGGGGAGGTGACACGGCGGGTCCCTCGGCCCTTTCTGCCCGGTGGCGGCGGCGGCGGCTCGGCCGGCAGGACGAGGCGGGCCGGGCGCAAGATGCCCACACACCTACACACACCCCCACCCACCCACCCACTGCCCACGCCGCTGCCCGCGACCCCCCGGCCTCGGCTGGCGGGCGGGAAGCGGGGCGGGCGCCCTCCGCTGGCCGACGGGGCCGGGAGCGGGGCCGGGAGCGGCTCCCGCCGGCGCCGCCTGCCCGCGGCAGCGCCCGGGGTGAGCGGAGGGGGGAGCGAGGGAAGCTGGCGCTAACCCTGGAGCCCACCTGCCCGCCGTGAATAAATCCACGAGTAAAAAAAAAACCTTGGGCTTTCAACGCCGCCCGCCAGGCAGCACTAGTGGTGGCTCTGTAGCCCTGAGAAGTGGACTTGTCCTGGAGGTTTCTGTGGGGAGGGAGGAGACATGAAGATTCTCTGGCACCTCTGGAAATGAGCGTTATATAGGCACGAGTTGCCTGGAGTAGTGACGTTCAGGAGTTGCAAGCACAGCTCGGTTTTTCACCTGGAAGTGACACCACTACAGGGGCTTAAAAAAAGAGGGAAGGTGACTTTTTACACGGTTAAATAGCGATAGGACAAGGGGGAAGGATTTTAAACTAAAACAGGAGAGTTTTACATTAGATATTGGGAAGAAATTCTTTACTGTAAGGGTGATTAGACACTGGAACAAGTTATCCAAAGAAGCTGTGGATGCCCTGGGAGTGTTTGCGGCCAGGTCAGATGAGGTTTTGAGCAGCCTTGCCTAGTGGAAGGTGACCCAGTTCCCATGGCAGGGGGATTGGAACTAGATGCTCTTGAATGTCACTTCCAGCGCAAGCCACTCTATGGTTCTGTGTTTTCATACTATGAACATCAGTTGTGGAAATATTAAAATGTTAGTCTGGGCCTTATGAATAGATTCACAACAGTGAATCTATTAAGTTAGGTGATTGCTGTCTTTATTTGCTACTAAATGATTGTAGTGCATCAGGTGGAGCTTTACTGACATTTTTGTTTCCCAACATGAATGTAGGAGACATATCAATGCAAATTCTTATGCAATGGCATCCCTAAATCTGAGATTTAAGTGCAAGTCAAAGGCCAAGAAAAAGTTGGCCAAGATACGTGGCTTGCTGAATTGTCTGAGAGTGAGGCAAAGAAAGAGAGGTGAAAGAGAAGTTGGGCAATTGCCATAAACTAGAAGGGGAGCACTAGCTTTGCATAAATATTTGCAGCAAAGGCCTGTAAGAGACTTATACCAGTGATAAAAAGATTTTAATTCATGTCATTTTACTTTACACATTTATTCCTAATGAAACAAAGAAATTGTTTCAGCTTCTTAGTGAAAAGATCCTGTGCAGGTGCTTGAAGCAGGATTCAGTTTCCAAGGAGCAAAATGATAATCTCTATTCCTGTGGGACCAAGCTGGAGCAAACCATGGTAGCAAATGGCAAATGTAGTGCCACTGATCAGAAGGGAGCTTCAATTTGAACTTAGAGAGCAATCAAATCACACCACTAAGGAAATGAAGGAGCTACAGGCCTTAGAAAAAACTAGTTATTAGGATGTGGGACTGCGCAAGTGCTGTGCCCAAGTTACAAAAGACACCTGTAATATCCATGTTACTGGGTTTGCAGGCTGTGAAAAGTCAGAAGAAGGTCAGTCTAGTAAAAGGTTGAGGAAAACCATCATAGTTCATTTTTCTAAATATCCCATTTTGAAGAAAGGTCAGAATAAGTGAGTGTAATGATTGGAGCTGGAGGATTTAGATGTTTTCCTATCAAATAGCTTGTCCAGCCAAGCAGATCGCAACCTTTGAAAGACACTGGGCTCCCCAGATCTTGCAAAAGTCTGTGAGGTGCCCTTCTGAAACAGGCCCACGAGAAGCATGTCCAAGTACTATTGCTGATGTTTTTGCAGTAATGAAAAATCAAGGGAACCCCCTCAAATTCAGGTATTTGGTCTTTATGTGGAAAACAAAACAAAAAAGAAAACAATGATCTGGACACAAGAAACACTCCTATACGTTTGGGTAGAGCTGACAGTCACGAATCATGACTTTTCAGATATGAAAAGTCATTTAGTTTTCAGAGAAATTGAAGGATATAAAATAGAAGCAGCAAATAAACTTCAAGAGCAACCCTAAAATTTTAGTTCCGGTCTAGGTAGCTGGAGAGCAGTAACAGAGGTTTGACTGTGAAGTGCACTGGCATGGTGACTCTAGGCAAGGAAAACTGTTAATAGATATTGCAAAAATTAAATCCAAGGAGTAAACACGTAGGATATAAATAGAAACTGCAAAATATGAGGGCTCTGAGAGCACCAGTAGGCTTGAACTGCTCTAACAACCCCCCTCTGTCCACAACCCTGCCCACAGACCAAAAAGCACCATTTTCAGCTCCAGCTTAGGACTTCTGGTGTGCCCCTAACTCCTGGAGATACCTGGGACCTGCGTTATAGGTAGCTTGTGTTCTTTAGATGTACTTTATTGCCTGTCTTCTGTTTCGTCTTTTTTTTCTAGCTTGACTTTGGATCTGTGTTGTAACCTTATTTCTCTCTCCTTTTGTTCCTGGCTGGAGAGCCTGTGTAATCTCTGGACCTGGTTCATCGTTTTGCCTTCGCTTACTACCAGTAAGTAGTCTGATTTGTGTACTGTGTTCAGATGTGGGACTGTGCCCTGGTCAGCACAGGCACTACCTGCACTGAGTCATCCTTGGCCTGTGGCTTTCCCCTCCCTTAGGGAGCAGCTGGCCCTTGCTGCTTCCTGACACAAGGTAAATCCTTCTAACTCATTAAAATCAACTGGGTTATGGTTGATAATGTGCATTTATCCAAAACTGAGATAACTGAGCATGGTTATTTGACCTCTGAAATTTGACAAAGAGAGCTGGAAGGAAAAAATAAAAGAGTTGAAATAATAGTTGGCTTGGATTCCTATATGATAAATAACTTTTTAATAAGTGTCAGGGAAAACATCCTAAAATTTTATCCATATAAGTTCCTCATGCAGGTGTGGGCTAGGTGAGGCAAATTACAAGAAAGCAGTAAGCTTTCACAGTTGTGTTTTTTTAGTGAACTGTTTCCTGGCTCCAGGGATAGAAACCATAATGGCAACTAGATATAATGAGTGGGAGCTCACTGAAGCAGAGGGATTTGTTGAGTCTTGTCTTGAAACTTTCTTAATGGGATGAAATTAGCAGAATTCCTTGAAACAGAAACAACTCCCCAACAGTTTTGCCAAAAAGCCCTCAAAACTAGCAAATACTCAACAAAGGGGAGGGCTGCTGTATAGCATGGAACTGTGGATGTGTTAAAAGTGGGACTAGAAAAAAAGCATGAAGGGGAACGAAAAACTCTTTTTCTACAACATCGCTAGTATTTTTTAAAAGAACAAAAAAACCAAAATAGATGTAATGGATGGGGGTAGCATAAGCTGTTTTCTGAAGAACACTGTACCACTTGGTAGCCATCTAACCAAGTAACCCCACTGACACGGTTTTGCTATCAGGACAGGACCGGACCAGCTCAGGGTTCGGTGACTAGCCTGTAGGTGTTAATAGCAGGCAGTAGTCAATGGCTAGCTCAAGCCCACACACGCCACGCACCCCAGAATGAGAGGAGATGAGATGAACATGTCAACAGGTAAAAAGCCAAGGCTGATCTGTTTATTAGAACAAAATGGTGGGCTTTTATAGGGCTAGTAGGAGAAGGATCTGGAAAGTCAGAGGGTAATGGGAAGAGTATGCAAATCCTCTCACAGGGATTGGATAAGGGTAAATGCATAAACATAAAGGGGTAAGATGGCAACAGGGTATGAACAGGGACTGGCTGAACTGATGTGGTGCTGCGAACTGTACAATAGTAGCTAACACTTGCTCCTCGGCACGTAGTCCATGGCAGCCACTTGCAACATGGTGAAACTCAGCGATGGTTTCTTCCTAAAAGTCACCTACAACACAATCTTTTTCGCACTGCAGTTTTGTTGTCCATGTGATAAAATTCTTAAAAAGCCATCTCCAACACCCCATGAGAGAAGAAAGGTTGGAGGTTATTGAAAATATATCAAGAAGCATAAATGTTCACTATCCCTGACTACTCATTGCAGTTAGTTTCTTTAGCAGGAGCTGAAACAGGTAGGATAGTGTGGCATACGTCTCTGTATTTGTACCATGGTACGATGACTGCGTTTCATTGTAGAAACCTCTGGAACTGAAACATTACTAATAATCTGTGATAAGTATGTGGCAAAAAATCTGAAATTAGGCCAAATAAACCAGAGCTACTTTAAAAAGAAGCTGTGTTCTTTTGGCCTGTGGTCAAGGAAGAGGGAATTCCTGCTAGTGATGACAACATGTACTATATAGGGATTACTAGTACTGTAAGAGTTCCCAGATGTGTGCAGTTTTACAGTTTTTAAAAATAGCTGCTTTTGTGCATGGAGTAGGAAATCCATTTGAATGTGACTTGACACTGACATGGTTAAAACCATCTGTGTTGGCCTCCTTGGGTTTCAAAACGGATATTTGCATGAGCTTGGATGGTCTTGAAACAAACAAAAAGGCTAACAAGATCAGTGGCTTATACAGAAAATCTGAGCTTTATAAATATAGAAGAAAATGCATCACTGAGTGTTGGGTAAGTCTACGGAGTATTTTCACTTTTCAGGACTATAAGGAATCTCTGTGACTTAGGACAGTGTCTGTATTTGACAGGTTGCTCAGAGAAGCTGTGGATGCCTAATCCCTGAAAATGTTCAGGGCCCAGTTGGATGGGGCTAAGGCAGGAGGGTTTGAACTAGGTCATCTTTAAGGTCCCTTCCAACCCAAACCATTCTGTGAGATATGCTCTCTCCATCAGTCTTGGGAGAAAATCTCTTCAAATTACAGTCCACAGCATGTGTGGTCTCTTTAGATCCCAAATCAGATACAATACTTAAAGCTTTCTGAGATTCACTGAGGCCACACAGTATTACCCACCCACATAGCTATGTGTGCTAGAAATGATCCTGACTGGATCCAAAGTGACTCTTGGCATTTAAGAACAGAGTGAGTGGATTAGATACTCCAGTTAAAGTTCACGCAAACACAGATATTCTGGGCATAAGCCTGTGGTCACAGAACAGACAATATCATGACCATAGGATAGAGCACTCCTAAGGAAAAATGGCAAATGTGTGTTATTACTTTTGAACTTACTACTTCACTAAGGTAGTAATAAGGTGGTTTTCTATAAAAGTGAAGGATGATAAAGAAAGCCTAACCTCATATATAGCAGTCTTGGACTAGGACAAGGACTAGGAGGTACAGGGTTATTCAGTACTATGTAGATGGTTGGCTCAGTCTGATGGAACTCTTATATGACCGTGATAAAAAGGAAGAAGCAGAAGGAAGTGTGAAGTCTTAATATATTTTATTAATACATCAAAATGATGATTTAGATGGAATAGAAGAGAGGTGATGTGACATGACAGAGAAATTAATAGAGGGTTTTGTCTGGGGAAACAGGAGTACAAATATTAAAAACTCCCAGTTAAGCCCACTCAGATTTTCTTAGTGATGGGGTGTGGGGAAACCAAAGACCACTATAATAATAATGAGAGTTTATGACAAGCTACCAAACCACGATGATCAGCTGCATGGGGATTTTTGCTAGTGAATTGTAGAATGATGCCATGTAAAATCTGCTAAAGGGGGGCAGATATTCCATAAATACTTGAGCAGTAAGGACATGCCTAATTTTCCATTCTGCGTGAAAAATAAGAAACAGTAAGATAGCAGCTTTTTGAAATTGTTCTTCATTTACCACAGGTGAAAGAAGGTCATAGAAAGAAGAGAAAAGATCAGGTTACTCTGTTCTGAGAAGCACAGCAAAACTGTGAAGATAATGGCACAAAATAGAAACAAGTTGCACAGGTAGCAGGAAATAATTGTCTGCATGCTCTAGCAGTAAGAGGAAAGTCAAATTGCCATTCTGTGGAGAGGCAAATTTGGTTACTTTGGACAAATAACACCTAGGAGGCGTATGTCACTAATGTGTTTCTTGTTATCAGTCTTCACTAAAATGACCATCTGCAAGAGGTAGCTAATTCAATGCAGTCCAGTGAGAAAGAAATGGGAATCTCATCATGGAATGAGGCACGTACAGTTTAGAGACAGTTAAGATAAGGTAGATACTGCCAAATTGGCTGAGCCTGAGGTACCTCCTCCCAGGATAACTGCAGAACTACCTGCTGTAATCAGCAGCCAGACCTGGGATGGGGTGATTGCTCATGGTGTTGTAGTGTGTGAACTCTGTGTTGGCAGCTGAAGTGAAATTTGTGTTGATATTTGAAGTAATTTTGTCTTCTGCTGTTCTGTCACGGGAGAGTGACATAGCTTCCTGTCCTACGAAGTTATTCCAGTTTCCCACCTGTAATTAAATTCTGTGAAGCTTGCTCTCCTGCACCTGAAGATATACAGCTCCCACACCAGAGGATTTTAGACTGCAGGAGGTGAGGAGGTGTGTGCAGGGATGGCAAGGGTTTATGCAGACTTTTGCTGTTTCTACCTAGGGAAGCAAAACAAAATAATTCTCACAGTGAGGGCAAAAAGGGAAGTGGATATTCAAGTAAATTCTTGAGCCATTTTATGCAGCCTGTTCCCACCAACATGTTATTTTTCTGAGTTTACATGTGCATTGATTTACATAAGGTATCTCTTGATAGATTTGCTTCTAGTAGTTGCTAGTCTAAAGAGAGTTACTGAATTATAGACTTTACTTGGGCTGTTTGTTTAACTTGTTATCCTTGAAAGCTGGGCAAAATATCAGTGTCTATACTAAGCTTAAGGAAATACAGTAATTCTAATTCTAGTCTGAAACTGCTGACCTGTTTAGTTAAAATCATATCAAATGTAGTAGTCATTAAAGTAGTAATTTTTTTTCTGGGCAACGTTGCCCACTATTGTTACAACCCACCCCTGAAGGCAAGAGTAACTGAGGTTCTTGTTAATAGATCCCTTGGGGTGGATTAGAGTGAAACGACACTGAATGACTGGTGTGTGTGTATGTATACATATATATGTATGGTTTATTTTAGAACAATTTGGTTGTAATGGAAAGGAGGTATGTAGCTGTTTCAGTTATTATTAACTATAGTAATATAGCAATATAAAAGTATAAAAATGTCACTTAAGAAAGTATATAAGGAAAAGAAAGAAAGATAAATAAAGGATAAGACTAGATAGTGAAAAGGAAAGTTGTTGCCACCCCTGGACCCAGCGACGAGACCTGATTGATTGAAATGATGGTTGCAGTCTTGATTGATTGGGGGTGGGGAAGCCCCCAAAACACAGAATTCAATTGATTCAATATATATTCAGTTCAGGTGGAAATTCCCAGGTACCTCTCCTGGGGGAATGTTCTACACTGGGAGTTGTAACACTGTGGATCAGGCACAGTCCTCTGTTGGAAGGCCCCAGAAATGAGTCAAAGACTTCTTCAGGGGTCTTTGATGGTTTGTGACCCCTTCTAAGATATGACAGCTGCCTCTTACTTCAGCATAGTTGAGCCAGTTATTCCCCATCAGAAGGGATGAATACCTTCAGGCCTATGTGTGAATGTCCTGGTACTTCCCTGGGGGGAACAGTTTGACTCTTGAGACAGTCCTGTAAGGGAGTACGTTGGCATGATAAAAATCATTATTCCACTTATCAGGATTTCCTTCTTATAGGTCTTCTCCTTTATCTGGCTCAAAGTAAAGCTTGCTGCTTAAACAAAGGTTGTTTTGTCGTGGTCATTCTCCAGGGGTGGGTGTGCACCATTGCTGTTCTGTGCAAATCCGAGGTTTTGTCATCACACACAAAATCTCTTCTCCTCCCCTTCAGTTGTGGGGTGCAAATCTGGCCTCAGCAAAGCACTCTACTGCATTTGCAAATGGCCAATTGTTTGAGTCATTAACCATTAACATTTCAGTCTCTCATGTTTATGGAAATTAGATAAAAGTCTTATTTTTGTAGTATTAAAAATCAGCACTTCAGAGCTATTTTTTCATAACAGAATCATACTTTCTTGGAGGTTTAAAAACTTTGAATAAGATTTTTATTCTCTGCTAAACTAGGAGATGTTTAGGTAACATTTTGGACAAAAATACAGGGATTGCATATATATATATATATATGTGATGTAAAGACCCCTGTGCAGAGCTGCTGAATAGATATATAGCATATGTATGCATTTTGTATATACACACATAGGCATGCAACAAAGATCCTTTTAATGGGGTTTTATTGATAAGGGGAACATAATTCCTTAAATACACATGTAGGGAAAAGACAGAGGTATTGTAGAAATACAGAGGTTACATACTGCTATTTTTTGTTATTTTGTGATGTATGTATCTGTGTGCACATGCATACTCACCTGTGTGTCTGAGTCCTGATGCCAGTGGATTCATCACCTGGAGCTGATTCTGTTGGTCATCATCTGTTGTTGCACACACGAGTCACAGGGTACCCCAGAGATGATTCTGTTACTTGCAGAACAGTGGAGAATAGGTTACATGTGAATCCAGCAATCCGTAGTCTGCAGTTACTGAACGTCTCCTTGCACTTTGAGAGAAGTGCTGAAACTGCTTTTTTGTCTTTGGCAGTACAAAACGACTTTGTGGGTGATAAGAATCTTTTTTTGATTGCATGAACTAAAGATTAAATAGCTATTAATATAGTAATTACTGAGACATGAATCTAATGGTATGGTTGTGAAAAGTGTCACAAAGTATCTTAGAGTGAGAAGTGTCTATAATCACTCTTAGATGACTCAAGTACATGCTGCTGATACTAGATGTGGTCTTGTCTCTTACACTTCAGCCTTCTCTTGCATACAGTTCTGTCCCATCTCCTGTGCTGGCAGAAGTTTTCGTGTAGCAATGCTGTGAGCTAAATCTGTAAAGCCACCTTTGGGAATAGTAACCTGGGAGGAAAAAAGGCACCAAGATCAGACCCTGACCTCACTTTGCATGTCTGATAATAATTGGACAAGGTGAGTTGTGTGTAGGCATGGCTGAGGATGAGGCAGGTATGCAGGACTTCCCAATTTGCAGCAGGCCACCTTTAGTTCCTGGATCAAGGGCTGAAGCGACTTCTCCAAGTGAGATCAGAAAATGTATTTTTTGTGTTACTCTAACTGGTGACACAGATAAAAAAGTCACTCTGAAAACTGACTGCAGAAATGGTCATTCTCTCTTTCGGGATAAAATATAACTCAAATAAATATTTATCGCTGACTGATGTGCTTGTTTTGCCCGGTTTTGTCTTCTTGGCAGAATCAAGATCTAAAACAAAAAAATCATTCTAAGTAATTTGTAACATACCCATCCATACATAAAAATCAAACATACTACCTTCGAAGAGCTACCTGTAGACCGCTGCTAAGTGATAGTGCAGATTGTAAATTAATTTTCTCAGCAATATGACCTAGGTTTGAAGCATGCATGGGTCAAAGCATGAGTGAAAGGTGACTCTGAAAGCTGCTGTATTCTCAAGATCTGCAGGATTTTTACACTCCTCTTTTCATGTGGTGGAGGAAAGCCACAGCTAGTATGGGCTGGTATGTCCCATTCCTCTTTGAGTTTATGGAATGGCAAAAAAGCTACCAGAACTATCTTCATGCAAAGGCAAGGATCTGATAAACTGTGCTGCCTAAAAAGCCAAAGCTCAACCTTCTGGGTCTTTTCCCAATTTTTTCTTGTGCTCTGTCAACAACATTGTCCTCTGATGAGGAAACAAGTCTCCTTATGATGAGGAAACAGTCTCATTATCATATATTCTGGTAACACTGGAAAGAAGTTTCACTCTGTACCAGTTGAGTACATAGTACTTTGAATTTTTGGTACTTTTACTTCATTTGTGATAGTTTCTGTTCTGCATTCCTCTTGTTATCCATGCTGATTTTCATACTTAGTCATCAAAGTCTGTTTGAAAACAGATGCAAAAGTACTAATTTGTCTTCTGGCCCAATTTAGACCATTGTTGTTCTTTGTTCAAACTCACCAAACCATGATCTACCTTTATTTATTTATTTATTTATTTATTTATTTATTTATTTATTTATTATTTGTTAATTTTTTATTTTTGGCTCTGCTTGCTGTACTGTGTCAGGAAAAACTTGGTAAGTTCCATTCAATTTCCATGTTGTTGTTGTGGTTAAGTGACCCTCATAATCCTTGCTGCATTTTTTTGCTCTTCATTTGTAGCTAATAGCCTACTTTTTGATGTTTCCTAATTGAATCAGATCTGGAGACTGCTCCAGGTGTCTGGAATTCAGTTTCCTAGGTGTGCTACTATCTTTGACATAAAGATATTTCAGTTTCTAAATTCCTTCATTTGGGTCCCCTGAAGAGGCCCTTAGATTTACTGAAGTTCATGCTTACAACATTGATAATTGAGTTATGAAAATATTATTCCAGTTCTTTGATTTAATTTATACTGACTCAGCTTTCAATGTTAAACTGTTTAAGTCTTCATTACATGGCAGAATAAAATTTAAATGATGTAAGTTTTTCTTAGCTCTGGCTATTTGCTATCAGGTTTGTTGGCTGTAACATGCAATAGTGTTATATCATTAGCTTTGTTACTTACTACAGTCAGTTGTAATCTTTATCAGGAAGTTTGTCTCCTGTCAGAATAGATATTGTCACAGTAGCCATTAGCATTTCTCTTTCCAGTGATGTTGCAGCGGTCATTTCCTCAGTTTTTATCTGACCATGGATCTCATAAACTTTCATCTTGATTCCAGCAGAAACTCTTTATATTTAAACACTGACTTATAAAAAAAAGTATGCATTATAACTTGTTGCATATCCCAGTGCTGTCATCTTTAGAATTATCTTTCCTGAGTGGTATTTGTCCTTCTCTATCTATACTACAGTTCCGAATTTTATGTAATCAAACTTCTGTTTTCTCCTTAACATTCATTTTCACATCCTATAAATGTAATTCAAGATCTTCCATTGTATTGAGAAAACTCTTGAGAGTTGTTTACACATCCGAGGTGTTTCCTGCTCTGTTGCTTACATAGAGCAGACTGAGGCACGTCACCTTCTGTTACCTGATTGCTGTTCAGTCTTAATTCTTTTTATTTGCCATATGTTCTCCTGCTACCACAGGCTTTTTTTAATCCATGTCTGGATTCTCATCTACCCTATGTTGTCTTTCCAATTGTGTTTGGAGATTTATTATTTTTCAGTTTAAAGATGTTCTTATCTGCTGTGTCAGCTTTGATCCTAGGTAGCTATTCTGTTGGGCGTTCAAGTCAAATTTGCCTCTTGAAAAATGACCTCTTTCAATAAATGTACCTTAACAGGCAAATACTACAGAGATTTCTTACCACTCATTATTTAGGTATTGGTTAGTCTATTCTCTTATTAGTCATTTTACTCCTGTGGTAACTTGATGCCCCTGAAGTTCACACAAATATCTACTTATTTGCAAGTATTCCCTGAAACAGTTAGTCCTTGATAATTTTTTTTTTTTCCAGTGGGAACTGAGCAGAGTATGGGTTTTGGGGGGTTGTAATTGTTTTTCTACTTTCTTGTGATGTTTCCTAGTTCTTGGTCCACCTGCCAGTTGGACGTAACAGACATGATTCCATTTTGGATTTTTTGATCCCCCTCCATGAGCAGACTCTTAGTAACTAGTAAGGAGGCTGTGATCACACAGACCTGCTTTTCCACATGATGCTGTGAATCTCCAACCTTTTCTTATGACTGCCATTTTTTTTTTCTGTGTGGAATTCTGTCCCTTCTATTTTCTTTAAGTGTTTCTGTGTACTGCCTTGGTTCTCCTTCAGTTTCCAATGGCTGATATTCTTGTTGTCTTATTTCAGAGCTAGCACCCATTTTGTTCCTTCCTGCTACCCTTATTTTTTCCTTTTTTTTTTATTCTCTGGGGCATCAAACCTCCCTCTCTATTCTGTTTCATTTTCAAAATTAGTCTAGTCCTTTGATTTCACCTTGTTGGTTTTTTTTGTGGGCAGACATCCTCAGCTAGCAGTTTTCCACCTTCTCTTGTTGTGGCATACAACTGAAGTTTTCATAGAGAGGCTCCTTTCTTCCCCTCTGTTATGAAAGGCAAATTGGCTCTAACATCATCAGTTGAATTCTGAGCCTTTATGAGCCCATTGCATGTACATTTCCAAGGTGTCCACTGAAGGATAATGGAAATCCCACTGTTTCATTACTTTGTATCCTTACCCTAGTACACTTCAGGGATAACTGTCATCCTTTATTGAAATCTATTTGCCTTTACCTAACCATCCCTTCTTGGAGTTGTGACCAGAAGACTTGGTCTCTCATCTAGCATGCACTCTTTTTTTTTTTTTTTTCCAAATGTTTGTTTATTGAACTACTTGAGTAGGTTGAATTGACCCCAAATTACTTGCTGTTCTCAAAGATGACATAATCATTGCCCCATATGTTACTGCTTGCCTTGAAACTTCAATAATGTCTCTTGGTAAAGATACTACATATTGTGTATGCTATTGTACTAGTAAATGAGGTAGGCATAACTTATGTCTCTGCTACTCTACAAGACTTTTGTTTAATACATATATGACTACATGGTACTTTATTTAAAAACTCAAAACGTATTTATAACTTGATTGCCTGTGTGTGTTGTGAAGGGAAGTCTTTGAATACCAAAAGAAGGATGCTATGGGTAAAGAACGTGAGTAAAAAAAAAAAAAAAAGTGTTTGGGAAAGAATTGTAAGCACAGACATGAATAACAAATCATTTTTCTGTGTATGTTCAAAAAATAAGCTTTCTGGACACCTATAAGTCCAAGAGGTGATTAACTTATGAAAAAGGAGACAATATAGCTGAAAATTTAAACTTTTTTGTCATTTTTTTTCAAATGTGTGTACATTTAAGAAGAACTGGGGGAGATTTTTCAGATGGTAAAGCTTTTTGAGAGGGGGAAATGTTGGAGGATCTTTATCAAATCTGTTTATTGATGTATCTTTCTCAGATTATTGATGGATGTGGTCTCTGAGCAAATGGACAAAAAGGACGAGGAAATCTGTAGACAGAGATAGCATGCACTCAGGAGCTCTAAAGAAACTTGGAGATGAAACAGCTCAAACATTACTATATGCCAGTAAATTCAGTGTTAGATAAGCTAGAATAAACTTTTTCGAAGGGTATCAGTATTAGATGGACAAGTAGAAAACAAGTCCTTGCAATAAGCCTTCGTCTTCTGTTTAATGACAAAAAAAAAAAAAATATCAAATCTGTCAGTGTTTTCTGGATTTAGTCAGTGTATTTCCCAAAACAGTATATCAAGATTTCTTGCAAAAATCTAAGAACTAAGAAACTATGGGATAACAGGGAAGATTCTCATATGGACTAGTAGTGGATTATAAATTAAGGTAAAGGAGGAAATGGGCAAAACAATCTATCACAGTGGAAGGAATTTGCCAGTGTAGTCTACTATTCTGTGCTGCAATACACTCGTTAGCATATTCATAAATGATCAGAAAAAGGAAGAATACTTAGGCAACAAAGTTTGCTGATGATACCATCTACTGATGATAAAGAGCTGCAAAGCAATCCAAGAATGCTATGATAAAACAGCTGATTAAATTCAATGTAGATTAATAGATAATGATGCCCTTGGCAGGGGGGGAGCAAGGAAAGAATGGTCCTAATTTTACATATTCTTGGTTGGGTTGTGAGTTGAAGATTACAGCCCTACATCTCATTCTGAGTGGTAATAGATAGCCTTATGGAAACAGGAGAGCCGTGCTGACTGGCAGTCAAAAATCAGATGGAATATTATGAATTATTGTGAAAGGAACAGAGAACAAATCAGAACCTCATTATGCCACTTTGCAAATTCATCATGTACAATCATTGTGAATATAGTATGGAATGCTCGTTTTTCAAATTAAAAAGAATATTATCAAATGAGAAAAAGCATTTGAAAGGAAAAAAAAGAGATTGGGATGATGTAAGAATAAAGTATATGAGTTTCATTTTTGAACAGAAAATACAAGAAAATAAAAAAAATGAACTTATTTGCCCATATGATGTGGTTGAAGAGCCATTCTCCTCTTTATCTTTTCTTCCTTTTCTTCCTTTTCTTTCTTTTCTTTCTTTTCTTTCTTTTCTTTCTTTTCTTTCTTTTCTTTCTTTTCTTTCTTTTCTTTTTCTTTCTTTTCTTTCTTTTCTTTCTTTTCTTTCTTTTCTTTCTTTTCTTTCTTTTCTTTCTTTTCTTTAATCTCTCCCCTCCCCCCTCCCATTTTCTCTCTTCTTTCTTCTCTTCTTTTGTTTTCCTTTTTCCTCTCCCCTCCCCTCCCTTCTCGTCTTTCTCTTCCATTTCCCCTTTCCTTTTTTTTCTCTTCGCTTCTCTTCTTTCCATGTTTTATGTTTAATTTATGGGCAATACTTGAGAGCAAAATATCAAAAAAGAGGCTACTGTGTAGCCCAGGATTAACACTTGGGAAAAGTGACTTTTTATTATGAAGGACGCAGGTTTAGGCATTTGTAAGTGGAGTGCATATGTTGTCCTCTGCTCTTGCCGTTATGATGGAGGATCCAAAATACTGCACAGATGAAAGAAAAGGTATGTAACAATGTTGGTATCCACAACAAGAACGTGGAAATGATCATTCTGTGGCACATTCTGGGAGACAAAAAAAAAAAATGTGCACACAATTTAGAGAGAGACAAAAATTGTGGTGGAATTGTATCACTTTGCAAGAGTTTGCAAGACCTCAAAACATATGCAAGTATGATAACAGCACTTCTAAATTAAAAAAGTCCCTGATAAAGAAAATGGATAATAATATAATATTAATTTTAAATGTTTTTTGTTTGTTTCTTTGTTTGTTTGAGTTGAATTGAGCCCCAGCACAGAAGCCACAATGAGGCCAAGGACAAGCATTGAAACAGAAGATAGAGGTAGCCAAAGGAAGATGGATACACTTCAGGGCAAAGGCTTCTGAACATAATATCCTAAAGGAATGTGGTAAACAGAATTCTATGTGAACAAAAGCAATATGAAAATGCAAAACCAATGGTGAAGTATGTCAAGGGCTCAGCATGAAAAAAATCTTTATTATGGTAAAATAATGGCAACCCCTTTTCAACAGGAGAGGATAATTGCTGGAAGAATGAGGGAATTTGAGGAAATATTTGAGGGTTTCATCCTGGAAAAAGAAAGGCAGTAGCACAAATAGCTACATTCCCTCGGTTCTTTCATAATTTGTGTCCAGCAGCAGGTTATGATATGCCTGTTGCTCTGAAGGGCTTGGGGAAGTGATCCGTAGAGTGGGTGCAGTTGCTGTTCTCTGTAAGGGTGGAAAAAAGTCCCTCACACACTAAAAAGTTTTCTGAATTCATACATCCTTAAAAACTATTTATGTAAAAAAAGGAATATTTTCATTTCTGCAGTTGGAAATATCCAATAGGTAGTGCTTGATGCTCAAAGTCTTGTTTGTTTATTTGGTTGATTGTTTGTTTTTTAAATTTTTCTTGCAGTGACAGACATCTGGCAAGCATCCCAGGAGAAGGCGGTGCTCTATAAACATCTGTATGTTTTCAGCAGTCTGTTTGAAAAGCATTGTTTCTTCAGAGTGCTGTATTAGTCATCCAATGAATTTCACAGTGAGGAGTGATAGAAAGTTAGTCCTGGAGCACTAAGGCATGTATGCTGAACCTTTTTTTTTTGATTTCTGACAAAACTCTAGAAATGTTTTGCTACAGAGAGGAGGCTTTCAAAAGAGACAAAGCCCTAAGCTTAAGTGAGCGAAGGAAAGGTATGCACTGTCTCATTTAATGTCATCCCTGGAAGAGTCAATCATGCTTTAAAAAGACTTCAGACAAGCAGTGATATTGATGCTATTAGGGCTTGCACCAGAAGAGTACAAGTAGAATAATACCTGAGAAATGTATTAAAACTACAGGCAAAAAAATAAAGCAGGAAAATTCACCTGGGGAGCACGGGCAGAAAAAATATTCCATGCAGTAAAGTGAACAGAGTTGCTAGCCTTGACTGCCCATCTGTTCATTCACTCCTCTGAGAAAGCACTCCCTGAACATGCTGTCACTAAAAAGGTCACCAAAATCAAATCCATTTGGGCTAGCCCTTGTTTAATTTAATAATAGTTTCTGTTGTGAGATCAGGCTGTTTGCAATGAAGTGTGGATACAGCTATTTGACCACAGGGTTGTGAAGATAGGAAGGCCCCTCCTTGACTTGAAGAGGAACTCGGGGTCTAAATGACAGTATTCCAGCTAAAGATGGACAAAGGAAAGCTTGGTTTGCTGTCTGCTACCACCTTTTTGTTTAGCTCAGAGAACTGAAAATATGCATGGCCACAGAGTTAGAATGCTATAATCCAACTGCAGGTGTATATAGGCAGAGCAAAATGAAAACCTCACTATTTTGAAGTTCAGGAGAGACCCATAATTCATAAAAACAATGCTATGCTATGATATTAGAGATCTGAATGATTCAGCTAGTAGTGGAGAAATAGAAATAGCTTGAAATATTGTGTTGGAAAAGATAGCATTTCTTATATATCAGCATGTACTGCAGAGAAGTAGATGTTATCTGCTATGCATTGAATAGGAGATGAATTAGCGGTCACTCAAACAACCATTTTGATCAACAAAAATGTTAGAAATTAGCTGTAGTGGGTAGGATGCTGGTTAGAAACAAGTCCTGCAGCCTCTACAACTATTTTGGAGAGTAATTTTCTGAAAATAAAATGAAACGACTTACCACTGTGTGATATCACAGGAAATCTCAGAGTGTTAGGTAGTGGGTTATTTAATTTTTTATTGGGAAACAAAGATACAGGAAAAATACCTCAAACTACCTTTACAAGAGGTATTTGGAAATGGTTGTTAGATAGCTTTAGAATCTCATGTAAGCTATTGCAAATCAGTTAGATCTCATACATTAAATGAAACATGCTTTTGCCAGGTTGCTCAGCTCTGAACATTAGAAACCTGAAGATACAGAATACTTTTCTCTCATTGTCCCAATGAAGATTTCAGATCCGAATAGCTTAAACAGAAAAGTTGCAGAACATCTCAGCAGAATTACCAAGGACTTTGTGTTGCAGGCATTCTGCAAGGAGAGGTTAGTGAGTTCAGATCTCCTTGGGTGGAGAGCTGTTGAGTAGGTTCGTGCATGTAATGAGTTGGCTGTTGTAAATCCAGAGTTTCTGTAGAAAAAAGAATCATCTCCTTGGTTTAATGCCTAAGTCTAGCTCTCTGATCCATTGCTTTGCTGCTTTAGCAACTCCCGTGGTAAAAATAAAATGTTTCTTTTCAGAGAAAATGAAATATTTCATTTTGTCCCAAAACGAAAGTAGCATTGCTTTTCCGTATTATTGAGGACAAAACAAACATGTTCCTATCTGCAACTGTCACGATGACTTTTTCATTTTGCTTGGTCAGGTTTTTATATTCATTCTCCAAGCAGAAATCCGTTGTTGTCTCAGCCCTGCTCTTTATCTCTTAGTGATCAGCTGCTCCCCACTCATTTGCAGAATGAGGGGCTGAGCTTTAGTATGTGCCCTGAGCTCTTACATGCTAGGGGGGAAGGGACTGTGGCCGTCTGCATGCTGCTGAACTCAGTGCAGTGTAAAACAGTGTCCACCTCTGCACAGACACTTTCATATAGTAGAGACAAGGTAGAGGGTAAGAGGAATTACGTGATACTTTCACTGAAATGTAATTAGACCCGGTAAATTGGAATAAGAAATATATAAATTGAAGTAAGTGTATTGATGGGATTTTTAGTACTGGTTAATAGCATTAATGTCTTATCTTTGTTAAAATTGCGTGGTTCTGATTGGAATTAGAGTCTATAAATGTTCTTCAGATCAGTAAAACTGCAAAATGTATATTACCAAATTCTGACTTAGCAGTCAGGAAAGGTAGAATAAATACAGAAAATGTTTTATACTACAATAGATGGCCGGTCAGTATTCAGCTTCTGTTAGAATTCTGCCTTAAAATGTGGCTACTGAAACATGGGGATACTGATTACATGCTTTTTTTTTCCCTCAGATTTAACCCATGTCACACAGGTGACTTCAGAATGAACCTAAGCTTTGTCAAGGATAAATTGCACTTTAATTAAATGTGACTGTTTTGATATTTCCACGAAGTAATTGTATTTGTGTTAGAAAGGACCATTAGATCATTTAGTTCAAGATGGCAAGGTAGCACAACTCCTAGATCACTAGACTTATAGAGCTTAACAACTCATAATTTATTAAACTCTTTCAGAAGCGTAGGCAACCTAAATTTCAAAAGTGTAAGAGATGATTCAATATTTTATCTTGTTGTTAAGAAGCAATGATTTCTATTTGAATTTATTTAGTGTTAGTGATCAGTTATGTGGTCTGCTTTTACTTTTCTGCACTAAACAGCCTTTTAAACAGTTTGTTTTAGTTCATATAGTTGTTCACTCTAATGAAATCACTACTTAATCTTCTTTCAGTAAACTAAACTGATGATACTTCTGAATTAATTTATTGTGATTCTTAGTTCAGTCTAAATCACTTTTGCTCTTCCTGTGTATATATAAATAATTATATATTATTTAATAGACTAGAAATACAGTATCTTCATTGTAGTTCTCATTAAGGACACAAAGAGGTAAAGCATATCTTGGTATTCTTACATACTGCTATTCTCTTTGCCTATATTCACAGTGGCCTTTTTTGTGGCAGAACTGAGGTGGGAGTTTGTGTTCAGCTGTTTGACAGTTATTTAGACGTCATAAAGGATGAAGTAATTGTTTTCCTTGAATACAGTCTTTGTGTCAGGTGGTCAGCAGGGTATTCCTTGCTTCTATATCCATCACCATGCATTTGACTATATTAAGGTATGTGCTATAAGAATGGTCTTCAGCTTACTAAATTAATTTTCAGATCACTCTGCACAATTGCCCTCTCTACCTTACTTAATATTCTGCAGACTCTGGTGGATTTACAAATCCAATAATGAATCTGTTTTTACTTAATTCCAGATCATTTGCAAAATATTGAAAGGCTTCAAGCTGTATAAAACACAAAATCATTACCATTCAATGATTTTTAGTTACTATTTAAGTCACTAAGTAGTTACTATTAAAGTTCCATTAGTTATTCAGATCTTTATACATCAATGTGTTCTGGAGTTGCAGAACAGAATGCTAGATCCTTTCGTCCCTTTGAAAAATATATTTTCGAGACCTCTCTGGATGCCCAAGACCACTCAAAAATCGAGAGAGATTTTGCGATGACATCAGTCAGCTCTTTGAAGACTCCTGATGAATCCCATCAGGCCTCATAGATTTATAGGGATGCAACTGGAGCAGCAGATCCTGTACAAGTTCAATTGATCATCCTTGCAGTCATGTTCCTCTAGCTCAGGGAACTGAGAACCCCTTGGTCTGTCATCTGTGTTGAAACCAGAGGCCAAGAAAGCTTTAAACACTGCTGCCTTGTCTATGTCCCTGTTTGTGAGGTGTCCATCCTCATCTTTGGATGGGCTGATGTTATTTCTACACTGCCTTTTGCCATTAATATATTTGAAAAAACTCTTTTTATTGTCCCTCACATTTCAGTGAAGTTTGAGGTGAAGTACCTTTTCCCATGTCCATTGTCACCAGCTTCCCTGACCCATTCAGTGTCAGGCCAACTTTTGTCCCCTTCTACTCCTTTGGTAGGCCTGTGGAACCCTTCTTATTGTCCTTCATGTCCCTCACTAGATTTTACCTCAGGTGGCCTTTGTCTTTCCTAATTGCATCCTTGTGTACTCAGTACTTATACATTTTTCCTGTATGATCTGAACCTTCATCCCTCTCTTGCACAGTCCCTTTTTGTGTTTAAGTTTAGTCAGTAGCTCCTTGTTTATATGCAAGGGTCTCCTGCCACATTTGCCTGATTTCCTACAAGTAGGGATGGACCATTCTTGAACCTGGAAGTTATGATATGTTCCTTGAAGGACAACCATTCTGAAAGCGTTTGTAAATTTGGTTGCAAACAGCAAAAGAGAGACTTGGAACTGCAAATAATGGAGGATTAGAACTGTTTTAAAGTTAGATGTTGTCAATTTCTGGGTTAAGTGTAAATATTACAGAATTATTATTTCCTTTCGTTTCTGTCTTCACATGGAAATATAGAGGTATGTGGAAAAACATAAACTGAAAGAATTTGGAGAAGCAAATCCAAATTTATCAGTGAAGTTTTCTCTTTGAACAAAGAGCATGAAAGTAGGGTAGCTGGAAATGTAAATGTACTGTAGAAAATAATCTTTGATCATACTGAATTTCTCTAGGTATGATGTAATTCCTGACAGGCCTCCAGGTCAATTAATGTGTCTTCAACTCCAACAAATGCAGCTATCTAAAATACAAGATAACTTCCATGTTGTATAATAACATAGTTGATTCTTCTGATTGCCATTGTCCCCATCAAGCAATCATTTCCTGTTTTGCAGATCTATATAAGACAGCATGCAAAACTGCATTTCACTTTGCATTAATAGGAAAGATAACACATTTTACATGTTGTTGCATTTTCAGAGATAGCAAGGGAAGAATAACCTTTAACATTTTGCCTTCCTATGATGGTCCTCAGTGCTCAGCTGCTAAAGTTTGGGAAGGGAGATTTTCTATAGTTTCATTTTTTCAAAATTAAACTGCACTATACTTTGACATTAGTTCCATGGAGACAGATTAGAAGTATCAAATATTCCAGTCCTGCAATGTAGCAAGGGAAAAAAAGAGCACTTGTTAAAGAAAAAAAGTACACTTTTTATGTTAATATTTAGTTTTAATAATTAATTAATTCAGTAAAGAAACTTGAAAATTGAAAACCTTCTGTAAGTGTATTTTAGATACTGTATATAGCTGAGAAGTATGCATCAGTGAAAATTTTAGGAGTTTAGACAAAGTTGCATGAAAAAGTTCATTTTGGATGTGCTGTTTCAGCTCAGGCTCCCTCTTTGGTTGAAGGTTTATGCTTGTTCAAGTTATTTTCTCTTTCTCTTTTCCATTTAATTCCATTCTTGTAAGTGCATTGGCTTTATGATAGCAATGGCTAAAAGACAGCCAACCCCATCATTATTCAAATATGAAAGTTCCATAAGGAGAGCAGGATATGCCAGTAAGAGGAGGTAATGGTCTGTTTTGTTTTATCTGATTGTTTTAGCACCTTGCAATTTACTCAGCCATCAGACTAGCCAAAAAAGGTGTGAGTCTGAAAATCAAAAAGAGGGGGAAGTAATTTGATGCTGTTGGTCTTACATATTTTGGCAACAGACTGTGAAAATGTGAAAGAATGTTTGCAAGTGATTTGAATGAGTATGTGGAAAGACACGGATCTGAGGTACCTTTTCAAAAGGAAAATAAAACAATTTTAACACAAGGAGACCTTTTTATTTTTTCCTGGTGTTATTATTAGCAGCTCAAGGCAGTCCTCATCTGGGAATTTGGAACCTACTGTCTGGTCTTTCAATCAGATTAGTTGGTGATATTAGAAGGAACAAATGATACTTGGAGGAACTATGTGCAGCTTATGACAACAAAAGGCTGAACTGGCAACATTTGGCTAACAGCTCGCAGACATCTGGTATAAGCCATTTTCCTGAGGAATTAATTTTTGTTGAATATATATTACAAATCTTTCCTTCTCCAATGTAGGCACTTGCTAGAAATTAAATAAGGAAAAAATAAATACTGTATCAAAGTTTCAGCGTTAACTTGACAGGAAAGGAAAAATGCTAGGTTTGGCCTTTTTAACTTTTCTTTATAATGTCTTAAGAGGGACTGATGATCTATTGGTTCTGAACTTTTTGCGGAGGAGGCAGAGATGAGAAGAATTACATTTTTTTCCTGCACTATTTTTATCCTTAAAAGTATTGGGTATATTGTGGCATGATTAACTGATGGCTGTAATCCAGTGACTTTGTGTTGCTCCTAGGGAATGAAACACCTCTAAGTATGGCAAAAAATAAGTAACTAAAAATCCTGGTGGACAGTTTTCCATGGGTAGTGGATTTCTTCAGTGGTGCAGAGCTGACACAGTATTTCCAGTTCTGACTTCTTCCCAGCCAGGGCTTGAAGAAGTGAATGTGAATAGACAGAATGTAGGTGCAGGCATTGACTATTGCAACTCATGAGGAAGGCAGAAAATTATAGTGCATTGAATTTCACTTTTCTTCTTTGTTTTACTAGTGCTCACTCTACGAGGAAATGATATGGGAGGCTGTGTTTTTATTTCCAATCTATAACTGAATGGATGAGAAAGAATTTTGTTTTATGTACCAATAGTAGACTTGTTCTTACTGAGCAACTGTGTTGCAGTACCAGTTGTCGTACTGTTGTCGTACCAGTAGTAGATCAAAAATGGATGCTTCAGTTTCAGCTTGTTTGTTTGACAGGTTGTTCGGACTTTGAAATCATCATATGGTGTAAGAAATAATTCAATTTCTTATGTATTTTACCTGTAATATTGATCATTCAACAAATAAACAAATGAGAAATAGTTTTGAGACATCCTGTTCTTGCCTTCCTGATAAAAGCAGTTCTCCCTCTATATATAGGCAGAATTACAAAGTGCCTACTCAAACATATGGTGTCACATATCTTTTTAATCTTTCTAAGTGTTTAATACAACTTGCATTATGCTGTTGTTCCAATGTGAAATGAGTAGTTTAGGCTCCTAACTGGTGGTGTTTCATTTGAAGAAGTATTGGGCAGAAGCCAGCTGCCCAGATATGAGCTTTCATTGAAAGTTCTTATGCCTTTACAACTGCACTCCTGTTGGTGTCCAGAGAGGTACAGGTCTCTTCCAGTCCCTGGGACAAATCTGCTATACTGATGTCTCAGATACCTGAGGTGTTTGAAACAGCACTTGTTGCCTCTGTTTAGCAGAAGACATTCACCTCTAATGTCAGTGACTTCAAATGTAGTCTGTAATCTAAATTTTCAATAAAATGGATGTCCTGGACTAGGAAAAGAACTCTAGGAAGATCTTCTTGAAAGTCTGAAGCAATGTATTTATGTTTGCTTCAATGGCAATATAGGAATGAACTAATATTATTGTAGAAAGTAAGGAATAAAATAAGGCAAGAAAAGAAAAATTGAAATGTGTAAAAAATGTAAGTAAAAGATTGAAGAAAATTTAAAGGATCATTCATAAACTTTAAGGCAAACTCCAATTCTACAAGAGTTCTATTATCAATCAGTAAAATGGTTAAATTGATGAGGACTCTTAAATTACTTAAATTCTGAAACTTTTTAAAACTCTCCCTTTAATAGGAAAAATAAAAATATATCTTCAGAAATTTGAGTTACTTGAGGTTTTCTTTGGAGAATAACATTAAGATTACTCAAACATGCAGAAGATAGACTGTACAATTTTAATTGACCTTTTCTGTCTCTTAATTCTATAGCCTTTTGATAAGAAAATAATTGATAAAGGGCAAGAAAATGCCAGGAGGTATATGCATGTATAATCTACTGCTCTAGATACTCGTCCTAAAAAGTTAGAAGTTAAAACCATATAAACCTCTGACAATCATTTGGGAAGACCTGCAAACTGCAGGTGCACTGCTTCTGTTTTCAGTGTAATGTTAGTCTTTAGGAGAGTGCCATCCCCAGGAAGCTCATCTATAGTGTGGAAAACACAGAGGCTTGCACAACTACAACACACTCTTCAGACATCATTGGTTCCCGCAGATGGTCCATCATAGAGGATGAACTGGCTTGTAACTTGTGTTGCTGAAGAGAGGCATCCCTGTTCATGCCTTCCACACTGCTTGTCTACCGCTTAGTTTAGATGAGGACACCATTGTTTGCAGGTAGTTACACAAGCAGAGAACACCAAAGACAATGATCTCCTTCACTAGAGACAGGGACTCACTGTGGCAGAAACTACCAAGAGCGTGGATGTGAGGTAGTAGTGGTCTGCAGCAGGTTTAAAAGTCTGCAGTGGTAGAGAGCTGCTCTGGGGACTTGAAGGTGTTTCTGTCTTGGCTTTCAGGGATTCCAGGAGATGTGAGGTAATGTTTACAGTGGGAAATGGACTGAAAGAAATATCGAAGTAAAACTCCAAAACATGTAATTGCCAGAGTCAGGGAACACAAAAATCTGTTTTGCTGCTTCCTGGCTAGTGATGCTGTGCAGCTGCAAATATTGCAGGCAGGCATATAGCTTCTTCAGAATGCTCACTGGCATCTTGTGAGCTCTTTTACAGAGATTTCATATTTTTCACTTTGAAGTTGCATTTCTTGATGCTTCTTTAGGAGTTGGCAGGTCCAGATTCACAGCCCATTCTCCTATATTGTACCATGATTCATGATTTCTTCCTGGTAGCGAAATTTCAACTTAGCTCCCTGAAGATGTTTATCAAGTCTGCAGTCTCCACCATTCCACAGACTGCTTTGGTTTACCATTTGACATGGTTGTTAATTTTTTTGGTTATTTGTTTTTGTGTTTTGATGGGTTTTTTTGGTAATAAATTGTATTCATCAACCATCAGAAGGCTTTTTTTGCAGCCCACAGACTGGGATTTTACAACATACCAACAAGGGGATAATATGTTTTTATGAGAGATTTTTGGGTTCATGAAGGTGCAAGAACAGTCCTGAAAGACCGTCTTAGATACAGCATTCTAATGTAACATAGTTCATAATCATATTGTCTGTGTCTCTTATGGATCCCTGTCTTTCAAGGGGACAGTTCAGTTTATTCTACATTGGAGCTCAGGAATAAATTATTTTGTGTGTGTTAAAGTTGCCTATGGGATTAGGCCAGTCCAACGAACCAGGGAGTGAAACAAAGTGACAGACTTTGTTAAGCTTACCTGTGCACTTATGTCTATTTCTGCATAAATGACAAGGGCAGCAGTTCCCCTGCTGTCCGTGATGTACACAGAAATAGGATTAAAGGGAAGAAAAGAAACTCACTCCTTTGACAATGAATTAAAGATGCTGATTAACTCCATCTTGTACAAAAGCTAAGCACGATAATGTAATGATGTGATGATGAATTTTGAAAGCGATAGGTATATACAAAAATGTTTCTTGGGCAATATAAAAGTAAGCTCCATCACAAGTCCACATTATGATGCATGATTTTTATGTATTATAACACATTTTTAGTTTTGTGGAGTCGATCTTTAATTACTGTCTTCTACAGAAAACAATTAAATGGGAGATGTCAAGCAGCATTCTTTCTAAATATTGTAATTTTATGGGAGCCCTTATAAAATATTTTTGAGAACAATTGTGATTTAAGAACTTAATGGGAAAGGTAAATACCTTTAGCAGAGATAAATAACTTCAGCAGTGATGTGTAAATGTGCACTTGCAATTAGGCTGATCAATGTCTGTTATTAATGAGCATATAAGTAAGCAAACAACTCCTATGGCTTTATTTAATGTGGCCACAGAGAGCAAGAGTAACTAAAACTAATTTCCCACCTTATCTTTATAGAAAGTAATTGGTCTGAAATTGCAGTGCTTATGGTAATCGCACCCTTCCCAATGATATTTGTGCTTTTATTTTCATGAATGTTGGTTTGGGTTTTTTTTTTCCATTTGAATAAACAAAGGAAATGATGAAAAATGTCACTACCTAACCCATTATTTTTTTTTTTTTTGTCTCCTAACTAAAGTGCTTTCCACCTATCTTAGAAGACCTTTGTATGAAGGGATAACACAAATCAGTTACTTTTATAATCTATGCAATGTCTGTTTTCCTGTCTTTGAAGGTATTTTTTTTGTTTTCTTTAGTGGCCTACTATGAGCTTTTATGTTTCAAGGATGTGTATTTGTGTGTGTGTGTGTGTTTGTCAGTGCATGACAGTGTGAGTCAAGAGTTTACGGCTAGGGGAGTGGACAATAGCAGCAAAAACAAGTAGTGCCAGATGGACCGTTGGCCTACATGATCTTGAGGGTCTCTTCAAACGTTGATATTTCTGTGATTCTCTGTCATGAAGCCTGAAATGTTTTTTTATTGTATGCTGTGTCTTCATTTGTTGATTTCACAAGATGTCCTAAAAATCTCATTTGTTCCCACCAAGACTAATAGGTCATCACATCCTTTGCAAAAGCTTCTGATTATTAGACGTGTAACTGCAAGGGTGTACACTGTCCATCATATCATCACTAATCTCATCCTTGTCTATGTTGTGCTTATATGATGTGCGTACCTGTCTCGCCAATTCTTCTCTTTCTGTGTGTGTGTGTGTGGTGTGTTACATGCATGGGTGAACTAACTATTTCTCTCTCACTGTGCATTTATCTCAGCAAAATAGTACAGGCTTCAAGGGTTGCTGGCCTTTCCTACACAATACACTAAAAGTGATGCAAGGAATTGCTGCATTAACTGTCAGGCTAAAGTTATTAAGAATCAGCCTTAGGATGAGAAAAGTACATGTAAACTGTAATGTACTTTACATGCTATAAAATTGCAGCTACAACTTAATAAAATTCTCATGTTTTGAATAGTTCCTGACCTGAAAGCGTAACACAATTAAGTGCTAGAGCCATGTTGGCTGAAGCATATGCAGCTAATTAGACAAAAACATTTCAACAGAAAGTAAATACTACGTTTGTACTAACAAGGATAGAATGGAAAGAGCTCTTGGTGATATAAACACAACCTACGGATGATATATTTAAAAAAAGAAAAAGGTAAAAGAAAAAAAAACCCTATGCCTTTGGAAGGCTTAGCCATCAATACAAATGCTTTGCACACTCACCAAAAGACTGTGCCAATCTGGTTGCAATAACTCCAATTAGGAGAAGCAGGTTTTCGACAACTGAGGGGCAATAAAAACTTGATAACTGAAATTATTTATTTTCATATATTTTGGAAGAAATCAAGCAACAGTTAAATGAATGACTTTTTACCTTTTTCTCATTCAGATCACTAGATAAAATGACAATTCATTCCTTAGTTTTAGAGCAGTTTTGCACTTGAAGTTTTACATCTCTATGGAAAAAAAATAGCCTACTTGAAAAATAGAAGAGAATGTCAATCAATCTGAGTCTAAATTTTCAATAAATAATTAAAAAATAAAATGTTTGGAATCTGTCAAGTACCCAGAATATGATTTTGACTGTGGTTCAGTCTTGCACAGTTCATAAAACTACAGAAACCTGTAACAGGTTTTTTTTTTTCAAATTTTAAATGGTATAGAAAAATAAAATAATTTTTAAAATTGTCATTTAAAAATGCAGCATTAAGAAGAAATACTCCTGAAGAAAAATGTCGCTATTTAATAATATGTCGCATCTGGACTTTAATGAAATATTAATGCTAAGTTATGATAAGAAAAGTACCTCTTTTCCATCTTTCTTTTATCTAAATTGTTTAATATTTAATACTCTATAATAGAGAGATAGAATAGACCAAAGTAGAGTTTGATACTGTTTTATTATGTATGATTTTATTACCAGATAAGAGTATTTAAAAATGTTTAGAATTTTATAGAATGAGATACAGAATATTTAAAGCTATATAATGCATTCTGTTACAGATGCAGAAATCCATGATGTTCCTAGCCAAAGGAGACTGGAGATGTAGACTCAAAATGTGTAGAAATATCTATATCGATAATCCTTATGGAATACTTGAAATATTCCTTGATTTTATTTCACTGTTGCCAGAAACATAGCAAGGTAATTTTCTTTACTTTTGCTTTTTTTTTAGGAAAAGTGGTTCATTGAATAACATGTCAGATACAGAGTGTAGCATAAAGAAGTCTTAAGTTAAGCCTAATAAAAATGTTAGAAGAACATGGTATCTAAAACTGGATGTAGCGTATGATTGACAGTTGCATAGAGACAGCTTTACATGAGGAGTGGTCTTAATAACTATGTTGTTAACTGAAAAGGGTAACCAAATACAGAGACAAAAAGTTTATTTAGTTGGTGCTATATGATTTCATTTTAATGATGTATCCATTCGGACCTTGCTGACTTTATTCTTCACTGCAAAACGAAACCTGGTAACTTCTAACCAAGGGCAGCACTAAAATATCACAGGATGGACAGAGGAGCTATGTAGACATTACTTTCCACATCAAATGGAGATTTAGAGATTTTGAAAAATACTGAGAGAGAACACAGCTTGGAAACGAGCTTGAAAATATGTCAGATGGTCACAGGCACACATTAAGGAAACAGAAAAGTTCTTCTGAATTAGATCACTAAATGGAATCTAGCCACTGAATGCTTGGCAGTTCCTCTTTCAACATATTTTAAGTTCTCCAACATAATGTCATGTAGTAGTATGCAAATCTATGAACTTTTAAGTTCTTGGAATAGGAATCAGAAGTAACCATGCAAAGCCGAATTGTAGTCATACGAAAACAAATTTATGACAAACCAGTGACCTCATGGTCTCCTTTGAATTAGTGGAGGATACGTAACTTGCATATAGTTTGCACACTGCAGATATTTGATAAAAGATAGTACTTCTTTTACTTGATTCACATCTGCCTTTCCACACTGTTTTGGTTTAACTCTGATGTATCACACAAACCAATGTTTTATTGTCTTCCTGTATTTCTTTGTATATCTAATCCCTCTGCTTTCTGTTGCTGAGTCTTAGATTGTATCCTTTTGGGAACAAGGACCATCTTCTTGTTCTGGCTTGAAGCACATCAGCAATACCTGACATGAGAATTGACAATGATCTGGGCTCAAAACCCCTCCAATTCCCACTTTAAGTGAATCTTCAGAGTTGAGATATGCGTTCTGTGCTTGCAATGAAGTAATTTCTCTAAACAGAGAGTCATTATTAAAGCCGGAAAGAGACAAAAGTACAATTCAGTTAATACCTTAAAAGTATGGTTTTTTCTTTACCATAAACAAATGTTGCAAGTCTAAAATTGAATTAGGGAAAGATTCTTTCCATATATTACGTACATCAATAAAATTATGTAATAAAATGACTTTTATATGTGGATTCTAATAACTCTACTGACAAATTATTTCATTAAACACATAATGAAGCCCAGTCACCTGTACACTTCATTAAAAGACAGATTTAAAACACAAAAAATATATTTGATAGATGGATAAATGCCTAGGGAGACTTTTCAGATGTGCTGAAACAGTGTGCTTGAAAAATCTTGAGTCATCTGGATAACCTTACTGTACAAGAGCTGAATAGGTAATTGAGAGTAGAGCAACTCAAGACTATAAAAATAGTATTTTAACAGAAAATCTTACTGATGTAGTCAGAAGAACAGCTAAGAAATCCACCATCTTGCAAGGATTAGCATTAAATAGTGTGAATGAGTCTAGAATTTCTATTGTGATCAAAAGAAAATGACGACTTTTTTAGATAAAAAGAAGAAGAAGCTTTGAGCTGTTTCCTAAGCTAATATTTCTGCCCTTATTTTAAACATTTGGTCTCCACAGCCTAAGATCTTACTCTCTGGGCAGCCTTAAGCTCCCTGAGAAGTCAGAAATGGCTAAGTGTGCTCTAAGCATACCTCATCCACTCTCACAACTACCTTGAGTTTAGCAACAAGGGAGCAAAAAAATACCCTGTGCTGACATTAACTTTTGCTATGCCTGTTGAGTAATAAAGTGCCTTTCTCAGAAGAAAAAAGGGTTCTGTTATTCTCAGCTTGTGGGAGTTTGAATTCAGTGGTAAGACTGATACTGTTTTTAATAGTCAAAAATATCTAAATGTATTATACAATTTCTAATAAAAATATTTCTAAATCGGTGGTAGGTTTGCTTTGGTGCATTTTTTCTGTGTTTGTTGTTGTTGGGGTTTTTTTTCTCTCTAGTGTTCCATAGTCAGGAATTGCCATTTTAATAGTCTTGACCTAATGTGCTTACCAAACTAAGAACCAAAAGTTCTTAGGAAAAAGCAGCCTGACTACAATGCCAAGATTTCAGAATTTTAGTGTTAAGGAAGCAGGCTATGGAGGAGAGGAAAATCACTGCTTCCTTGCAGCAGGTTGCAGTGTTGGGTCATTCAGTAATCAATAATGAAATGGGTAGCTCCTTCAATTGCACATATCTCATTCTTAGTGTAAGCTCTGTTGTCCTCCTTGGGGATTAATAGTTGCACAGAGGGTATCCTTCAGCAGTCAAGTGCTTTTTCACATGAACCTTTCCTCTGCCACCTTCTGGGAGTTTAATGTGCTGGCTGATTGAAGTTTTCAGGAGCTGGCCACAGCAAAAGAACTTATTCCACTAAAGACTAAAATACTTAAGTTATTCTTTGTCTTTAATACAAAAATATTTTTTTCTGGTGTATATATACAAGATTAATAACTCTCTATTGATTTGACCATTTCCAAGTCTGTATATTAGTCCTACTAGAATAACTACTACTTGAAACCATAACAGAATAAAACAGGATGTAACATTCTGAAAGATTAAATATTTATCTTCTCATGGAAATAAAGATATGTATGTAAAACATTGAAAGGCTGTGACTGAAAGAAAGACTTGCACTGTCTCCTGTGTATACTTTTATCTCCTAGGTTCTGTATCTCCAGTTAATTCTGGGATAGGATATTGGAAAAGGAGTGTGATATTTTTCACATTCATATTATAGATGAAAATTTTTAGCTATAAACTGTGTCATATGGGAACACTAACAACATTTTTTGCAGCATGTTTTTCAACTACTGAATTTGGTGCTATGCTGACAAAATGGCTAATGTGATCCTTAGGTATGAGCACAGAGGATCAATAAGTAGGTGGTTTTTACCTCTTTAAACCAAGTCAGTGAGACAGATATTGAGAAGCTAAGTATGGTTCTGTTCCTCACAGTCTGACTGTGATCATATTTTAAAAGTGGGGCCGGGGTGTAAATGAGCTGCGAAAATGATGTAAAGGCTTTTGGAGGGCAGACCTAGAAACCTCCAGCTGTTCAGCTGAGAGAAGGGAAAACAAAAGGTTGCAGTAACTTGATTACTACATGTAAGTATTTCTGAGGTGAAAAAAAAATGCTGGCTGTTGAAGAGATCATCATTCTGGCTGGAAAGGCACAATGAGAGTGGCTCCCTGGGAGCTGCTGCCATGAAGTGAGAGGGGGTAAGCCCTGAAATGTACTACAGGTTGGACAGAGTTCTTCACCTCATTCATCTTGGCAAGTCCTAGGACAAATAACTCTGCAATTATTGGGCAAACGTTGCTTTAGCCAAGATGAAGTTTTTCAGTCCAGCATAGGATAGCTGGAAGATACATAATGCATGTTAAAATAAGTCAGGCTGAGTGGTTAAGACATCCCTTCAGGGCTTAAACTCTCTTATTATTTCTTTGAGGACATTTTAAATTTAAGATTCACCCTTGGATCCTCAAAAGACAGTCACAGATCCTGGTTCTATTTCTGTCTTTACCTTTTATCAGTAGTTTAAGAAGTGGAGATTATTGCCTTTAGATCCAGAATACCCAATTTCTTTATATTTTTTTTAAGATACGTTTTCCTGAAATACTCCTCTGAGATCAATGTTCCTATCATTTGCTCATTTGACTGTGAAAGGAAGGTGATTTAATTTAGGAAACTTTCTTTATATTACTGTTTACCGCTTTTCGACATAGAATCTTTTTTATAGAGAAGTACACACTTTTGTTTAGCAGACTCTGCTGCTACATCTTTCTCTTCTTAAAATAATCCCCTATATACTGCTCTTCTTTTGTTCATTAATTTTATTAAAAAATGAAATGATAAAAACCTAGAATATGTTTTTTATTGGTTAGGCTGTTGTATCTTATGATCAAGAGATTTAGAATAATGGAAAGCAATTGTCTTAGAAGTTGGAAAACTTTTACCAAGATTCTAGAATGAATAGTTGGGACTGAAAAGAGAAGCCCTGCTTAGAGAGAGATATTTTTTATAAAGCTTATGGGATTTAAGGAAGTCTAACATGATGATGGGACTTTTTAAAAGAACATCTTTGCAGAGAAAAGTGTCCAGAAGAGTGCTATCAGGAATGTCTGACAGTGCTAAGACCATTTGTCTTCTTTCAGCCAGTTCTTGAACCTTCTGGAGGAATGAGAAATCTCACCTCTATAGGGCAGAATGACTGAACCTGGAACCTAAAATTGTAAGCCTCTCCCTAAGGGGTCACCTCTAAAGGCTGAGCAGATGCTGTGCACTACACTCATGGCGGAAATCATAACAGTCTCTCACAGACTTTCAGCAGTAGATATTGCATCTTACAACTGGGGAGAGCAAAAGGAAAATGGTAAATAAATGGATAATTGTCATGTATTACCAAACAATATTGTCTTTGTCAATCACTGCTGCCAGTAGATGACAGTGGTACAGTCTTTTACCTATCAGCATGCCTTCTGTCCCCTTACAGTTGACTTTTTCCAATTCCAGACTCCTGACCTTTCACCTCAGTCCATGGTTAGTGCAGATGATGGATGAGTCTGGTTAGGCACATAAGATGTGATGGTGCAAAGGAAAAATGCCAGCATGCATGTTGTGTTCTTCTTAGATTTTCATAAGAATAACGTGTCTTTAAAACAGACAAATAGCTTAGCTGCTCAGGCTGAGCAAAATAAGTTTGTCATGAATGTTTTGGTCCTTACCACTCAATACTGATGTCATACCAGCATATAGGCAAAAGTGAGCAAGGCAGGAGACTCTGAAGGAGGGAAGTATTGGATGAATTGGAACAGGCACTCAGTTTTACTGCCTGAATCTGAGCTCAGGAAATACAGAGCAGCCTGGTTTAACCCCAGCTGGCAACTAAGCCCCACACAGCCACTTGCTCACTTTGCCCCCATGGGAAGGGGGAGAGAACTGGAAAAGTGAGAAAAGTCGTGGGTTGAGATAAGGACAGTTTAACAAATAAAGCAAGAGGAGTGTATGTAAGCAGAGCAAAACAAGGAATTAATTCTTTACTTCCCATAGGGCAGGCAGATATTCCTCAGGAAAGCCAGGCTCCATCGGACATGACAGTGACTTGGGAAGACATATGGCATCCCTCCAAACGTGTCCCCTCTCTTCCTCTTCTTCCCCCAGCTCTATATGCTGACCGTGACAATATATGGTATGGAATATCCCTTTGCTTAGCTGTCTTTGAGGTCAGCTGCCTCAGCTGTGTCTCTCCTAAACTTCCTGTGCCACTCTCAGCCTCCTTGCTGGTGGGGTGGGGTGAGAAGCAGAAAAGGTCTTGAATTAGTGTAAGCACTTCTTAGCAAAGCTAAAACATCATTGTGTTATCAACATTATTTTCATTTTAAGTCCAAAACACAGAATTGTACCAGCTACTGGGAAGAAAATTAACACTATCCCAACTAAAACCAGGACATTCAGGAAGAGAATAAAGATTTAGTCTCCCGTGAAATATTCTGTATAGCTGCCCACATTGTGAATCACACACTTGAAATTGAAAAAATGAAGCATTAAAATGATGAAACCAGTATAGTGTGATTTTTTTTTTTCCGAGGAGTTTGAACATTAATTTTAAATTGTTTCAGGTAAGGCAAGTAATATGAAGTTGTCATATAAAAAACTCGAATTACATCTACATGATTGAGGCTTTTCTACCTCTTTAAGATTGATTAGGAATTTTTTGTTTGGGTTTTGTTCAAAGAGAATTCTTTTAATTTTTGCAGGAAAGTAGAAAAAAGGAAAGCATTCACTTTAATCATTAGATAGCAGAGTGGGAAAAAGATTTCTAAGGGAAGAGTAATAGGAAGGACAATTTCTTGCTAAAATACTAGATAGGACTTTTATTTATATCTAAGAAATATGTTTCCATGAGATGTTTTCATAAAAATACATAGATAAGTACAATGAATCCAGTGTTAGATATCTTGGTAGAATTTTTCCATGTCTCTATAGGCTTGAATTGTGGGCTAAAATTCAGAAGTACAGATAGTAAATAGCACATAAAATATTCAAATAAACAACTTTTTTTTCCCTAATGTTTGACAGGCCTGAGGAACAAGAATAAAGAGTGTATTTTGGAAAAGTGTATTTTTTGGCAGTAACTGTTATTTACTGCTTGTAATTATTTATCACATGTAGGTGTTTATACATAAGTCTTACTTTCTTAATCCAGTGGCTTGTATTTCTCCTGATCATGGTGCATTAGCACAATTACCCTTTTTCCTAAAGGTTCTAGTGAGTTTCAGAGTGTTTAAGTTGCTGTAGGATGGCTACTTTAGGATGGCTATTTTAATAGCCCTCATTTCAACATGGTTTTACTTGGCTCAAAAACTAAAACAGGAAAGACATAGATTCTGCTTCTGAAATTTTGTTTACCACTGAACTGCTGTTTCATGAAGAGATCATGGAAAGGCAGTTGTTTTCATTCTGTGATTCTCTGCCAAACAAACAAAATTAGCTGCAAGCCTTCTCAAATACTGGCATTTTAATCAGCCTGTGTTTCAAATTATGTGCTGTGTCCCCATCACAAAGAGGTTCTAATTGAGTGGTGGGATTGCCCATGCTATGTGAAGAATTCACAGCACAGGGAGCTGCTTCACTGTGCTTAAAGCTATGAAAACTTTGGCTATGATGCACTTCACTTTAATAATTGGAAGTGTCCCTGTGAGAAGGGTAACCTCAGGGACAAGTGTTTTGCTGTGTGTCTCATGACATGGATGTGTTTTAAATTTGGGAAGCTTGCAAAGGGGAAAACTACTGTCAGAAAAAGTGTTTCAGTACAGCCACTGTTTGAATAGATTTGCTGACTATGCAGAGATATAGTATCAAATACCTGTGGATAAATTAAATTTTAAATATTTCTGTGCATTACGTTTCTGAATTTGCAATAAATATTTCAGAGACCAAAAAGATGGGAAAAGAAAACAAAAAATTCATCACAGAAAAGAATGTAAATATAAAATGCAAGAATATTTGAAGGATCATAATTCTTTTCACATGTTGGCAACTGGTAAAGAGTAGGTGTTGAAAATCAAAACTGCTGCTTACCTTTCTAATGAGGCCTAGAACTGGTCTGCTACTTCTACAATAATTTCTTCCCTAAACAATATTCTTGTGACCATCCTGCAAAGATGAAACACAAAGTTTGCTGTCTTCTTTTTTAACTTCTCATTTAATGGAAATTAACGCATGGTAATAAAAACAAGGAGAAGCAAATGAAAACAGCATGTCCAATTTAAAGAATATCAACAGTTGCTAAAGCATAGTGATTTTACAGTGCCTTGATTTGTGGTTCAGTATTAGTTCATACCTTGCACATATTCAGTGGCATGTAGCCATCAGTATGGCTGGTACCCTACTGGCAGTAGCATGAAAGGAGCTGAAGTCCCAAGTCCTGCAGCTCCAGAGTAGCAAGGGGTTAGAAGGGTTGAGCAAAGGAATCACAAAAATAACTTCTGTGCTGAGAAATATGAGCTATAATGAGAATGTTAAGAAATTCAGTCTATACATTTTTCTAAGAAGAAGATTTACAAGTGCTATGATAATAATGCCCAAATACCTTCAAGTTGAGAAAATCTTGCCTCAGTAGTTGAAGAGAGAAAAGATTAATGACAGGAAGTTAAAGGCATGCAAATTTGAATAAGAAATTAATTGTAATTTGTAACAGTGAGGGCACTGAAATATTAGCACAGATTCCCAGTGGAACTGATGATTTCTATACCTTATAAAGTCTTCAAATCACTGTTGAATGTATTTCTAAAATAATTGATTTAGTCAAACAGGTTTTTTGAATACAAATAAGAGGAAATGCATGAAATTTAAGGACGTCTGTTCCACAGGACACAATCATTGACGTAATTGTCCTTCTTACCTTAGTTTCTCTGAATTTATTAATGATAAGTTTTAGATAGCAAATGAATCACTGTTCTGAAATGCTGATTATTTCTATTCTTGGCATTTTATACAACTGGTTCTTTTTATGCTCCTCAGTGAAAGAATCAAAGTTTATGATGTCATCTAGTATATTTATTTTAATAGGTTATATAATTTTAATACTTCTCTTCTTCAGTGGAATAGAATATAAATGTGTTCTCTTTCCAATATAGTCTTGTCTGCTTGACCTCCCTTGACCAATCCCCTATTATCCAGGAGCATAACATGGCCATTTCAGAAAGAAAGCTCCTCTAAGTCACTGAAGAGAAGCAAGATAATTTGCTATCACCTGGGGAGGTGGTGACCAGTGAGTCACCTCCCTTAGGTGAGGAGGGAAGCATCATTTGTTCACTGGGCCAGAGGCACTTTCCTTTTGCAGTGGACTCCCCTTCTGCCTGTCTCTACTTAGATGTCTTATTGAAAAAATCAGCACAGGACTGCTAAATACAGATCATATAAATATTCCCTTTAAATTTTCTGAGTATGATAAAATACATTAATCTTTCTGATAAGCATCGCTATGCACACATTCTCGCAATTTGTAGGTAGTGGAGTTGTTTTTCTCTTAATACTATTGTGTTTGATTCTGTGGGTTTTGACATCTCTATTCTTTTGTCTGACAAATCTGTGCGCTGACTTGTAAAAAAAAATCAATATTGTTTTCCCTGGCACTTTCTCTGCAGTTGAGTTGATTTATTATCACAGTTCCCTTTCCCCTCTTTTATCAGTGTGTTTCTTTTGCTTTAGGGTTGAGTACCTGATAACATCACAGGGTAGAAGACACACAGAGAGTTTCCGTGACCTTATCCCCTGTATGATCTTGTCCAGTGTGACGGTGAACCATGGCTATAAAGTGAACAATGACATTATCCAAGCTGTGTGATCAGATTTATATTCTATTACGTTGGAACTAGAGATGAACTAGAACCAATGAACAAAATTTAGATTTATGTTTAAGCTGTACTTGTCCAGTGGCTAAAGGGAGAGTAGACATCCAATGAGCAAAACTTAATTTATCTGCAAAATAGTATGTGCTGGAAGAGTCATACAGGCCATAGTCCTTGAGGGTTTTAAACCGAACATAATGGTTGTTGCTCCCTAAAAATATAGTCTTAACTACTACTGTTTCTGTTAGTCTCTTATATCGAGGTAATGTTTAAGAACTTCTTTAAAAGATCAGAGTTAATTTGCCTTGGACAGTGTGTGGACACATGAGAAAAGACAAAATCCACAGGAAATATTTCAGAACAGATGCAACTGAAGGCTGCAACAGGTAAGGTGTCGTGAGCATATTGAGAAGCATGACTATGGTAATGCAGGCAGGGGCCTTGTTCACACAGAGTTTTCAGGGAAAATGAGTTAACTAAGTTTATTAAATCTAGGTTTATAAACCTAGCCTAATGTGGCTAGAGTGTATTAAAGCCACTTTACTCTTGGAAGGGTGTATTGTCCTGCAATGACTTCTGCCTGTTGACTTTCTTTCTTTGCTAACCTCCTTAGTAATCTCAGACCACTCCTTGCCATGCTACTGGGGACTGCAGTTTGTCTCTAGGCATTGTGAGAGAAATGTGCTTGAAGGTAGGCTGCAAAGCAGGATTTTGTGAAGGGTTTTTTCTTATTGGCAGGGAGCAGCAATGATGCTTGACAGAGAGAGACACGTGTGTGTGTGTGTGTGTGTGTGTGTCCTTGCTTGGGGCTGAAGGGGTTGGGAGTGAAACTGAATGAATAGGTCTCTCTGTTACCTGTGCACCTCAGATCTTTCCAGTAAGTTTTGATGTGGGAAAAAGTATTACGTGATTGTGTATCAAAAGAAAGATCCTTCTGTCTTCCACAGGAAGATGGCATTTTCTACGATACCTGAGATACCTCAGTAAGAATGGGGACAGCTGGAGGCCATGTGCCATCAGAGAATCACAGAATATTCCAAATTGGAAGGGACCCACAAGGATCATCAAGTCCAACCCTTAGCTCTGAACAGGACCATCCCCAAGAGTCACACCATGTGCCTGAGAGTATCATCCAAATGCTTCTTAACTTTGGCAGGACAGGTGCTGTGAGCACTTCTCTGGGGAACCTGTTCCAGTGCCCAACTGCCCTCTGAGTCAAGAATCTTTTCCTAATATCCAACTTAAACCTCCCCTGATACAACTTCAGTCCCTCGAGTCCTGTCACTAGTCACTGCAGAGAAGAGATCAGTGCCTGCCCCTCCTCTTCCTCTCACAAGCAAGTTTTAGAATGCTGTGAGGTCTCCCCTCAGTCTCCTCCAGGCTAAACAGACCAAGTGACCTCAGCCACTCATCATACGACTTCCCCTCAAGGCCCTTCACCATCTCTGTTGCCCTCATTTGGATACTCTCTAAGAGCTTAGTATCTTTCTTGTATTGCAGTGCTCAAAGCTACACACAGTAATCATGGTGAGGCCGCCCCAGTGCAGAGCACAGCAGGACAATCCCCTCCCTCAATTGGCTGGCAATGCTTTGCCTGATGCCCCCAAGGACATGGTTGGCCCTCCTGGCTGCCAGGGCACTGCTGACTCAGATTCAACTTGCCATTGACTGAGATCCTCAGATCCATTTCCGTGGCACTGCTCTCCAGCATCTCATTCCCCAGTCTGTATGTACATCTGGGGTTGTCCCATCCCAGTGCAGAATCTGGCACTTTCCCTTGTTGAAGTTCATATGGTTGGTGATTGCCCAGTCCTCTAATTTGTTGAAGTCTTTCTGCAGGGCCTCCCTTCCTTCAAGAGAGTCAACAGCTCCTCCCAGTTTTGTGTGTCTGCAAACTTGCTTAGTGTCCCTTCCAGTCTTGCGTCCAAATCATTTATGAAGACGTTGAAGAGCACAAGGCCTAAGATGGAGCCCTGTGGAACCCCACAAGTGACAAGTTTCAAGTCTGATGTTCGCTATTACCCTCTGTGCTCAATCAGGGAGCCGATTGCTCACCCATCACATGATGTGTTTATCCAGTTGTGTGCTGGACCTTTTGTCCAGAAGGATTGTGTGAGAGACAGCATCGAAAGCTTTACTGAAACCTGCCACATTTGAAATCTGAGCCAGGAGGGAAGCAAGGATGGTCACCTATGTCAGCTCTGTTACATACTCTTGTTAGCTCATGTACCCCATCTGTTATTTACAGATGCGGCTGAGAAAGATAGTTGAGACAACACCAGAAGGGGCTGTCAACATTCATCCCGTTGCTTGGTAGGCTGTCAGCTTTTTCCTGAGGGGTGGAAGCAGAAGATGGTGCTTTTTAGGTGTGTCTCATTCTTCAGGAGGCAGCATGAGTTGCACAGAACAAGAAGGTAAACCTATAACCAGAGGGCTGCTGGGTATAAAAGCCTGCTATAAATTATGGAGGTGAGAGACCATGGAAAACCAAAGGTCACCACTAACTTTTCCAAGAGGTGATTGCAGAGCACTTTCCCGTAGGTTTTACTTAATACATGATTGTGTCTCTGTGTATGCTGGGCAGGGATAGTGCTTGTCTGGATTTATCTATCCCAACAAGAAGAGTTATTGATCATATTCTGAGGTCTTGTTTAATATTAGGAGCTTCATTGCCCCATAGTTTAGATCACTGATATTGGTTGAATCAATTGTAAAGATGCTACTCAGTCTGATTCTCCATGTCCATGTGTATACCTTAACATTATTAGGATCATGAGAACACTCTCTTTGCAGTTTTAAATACCAATATTTTAGTTTGTTCACAAGTAGGTGTAATAGTTTTAGTTTGATTTGATACCAAACAAAAACATCTAAACATGTGGCTTAATTGGCAAATGTAAGTGACAGCTGCAAAACGATAAGAATGTGTGACAATTTTCATATTTTTCTGAAAACAAACATAGCTTTTGACTGTGCAGTTGAAATCTGGGGGTGTCATTTACCTTTTATTGTCACAACCTTCCTCTCTTGCAAGAATGAAAATAAGTATCTTCCTCTTTTATAGCCTACAAAAGATGAATTCTTGTCTGCTCTTGCTGGTGCTAATTTTTCAGATAGCTTTAGTGATTGAAGAATTGAGTGTATGAATCGAAAATTTATTGTTTAGTTGAAAAAGAGTCTTATGAAATTTGCAAGCATGCAGCAAAAGCAGACTGTGGAGACAAAAATAAGATCAACTTTGGTTATAATAAATGCCAGAGCTAATAAAGGAAAAAACAAAACCAGACCATCCTGAACTTACAATGCTTTCACAAGCAGACTGTTCCAAATTTTGATTACATCACAAAACATATTATCATTTTATAACACTTCTGGTGTTTTTTCAAAAAATCTGCTCTGAATACTGACCTATAAAAAACCTGCCAGGTTGCTTCTGTCACATTTGAAACTCATTCTACAAGATCTTTTACAAGATCTCTTTGTCCTTACCGATTTTTTTTCCCATATGGAAAAATACAGTAATATTTTCAAATAGAAAGACAAAGATTTTAATTACTGCTGTCAGTCTGAGGGTGAAGAACTCTTTTTTTAAAATTGTACAGGATCTTAAAGGTCTTTTCCAATCTAAATGATTCTACATTTCCATTAAATACTCCCAGTATCTTCTAGGTAGATTTTCTGTCCCATTTGTGAAGATAAGGTCATGATTATGATTTTCTATTTGGCTTTGTATGCATTTTGTGACAATGGATTCTCAATTTTCTAAGTATATCTGAAGTTGAGATAATTTAGCATTTTGTGAAAGAGTGGTGTTAGGTAAAGGGTTCACATGTTAGATGAATTTTATCTGAGTTCAGCTTATAAAATTTAAAAGAGCAGTTTATTTGCTACAGAAGTGATTTTAGTTTTAAGTAACTACTGATGTAATGGGCTGCTCCCCAGAACCAACCATTCCTTTCAAGTGCTTTGGTAGAGAAGCTGTAAAATGATTAGCACTGTTACATTAGGACCTATGGATGAATGTTGGTGGCATGTCCCTTTCTCCTGAAATAGGGTGTGTCTCTACACTGAGTGTGCCTGAGGTCAAAAAAGGACACTCACAGGATAAAGTGGCACCCAGTAGCTGTATGCATTTGAGAACTGAGCTTTCAGTATTTACCTGATCTGGGTTTTGTAGCTTGGACTGAGACACAAATGTCCTTTAGTTGATAATACCATGAGAACATTATTTAGTACCAGTTTAGCAATTAATTTATTTAAAGCCTTAATTCCCAGAGATGAGTGACTATGTTATCATCTTGGTTTTCATTCAGAAGTGTGAGAATCTCTTCAGTCTTTCTAGTGCTGGAAAGAAGTTTAGAACAGTCTGAGTGCACCAAATAAAAAAGTCAAATTAAAAGACCTTAGTATTTCCTTGCTTTTTCTCTCTTTGTGGGTTTCGTTTGTTTATTTGGTTGGGGGCTTTTTTTGTTGTTGCTTTTTAGCAGGCTCGCGATGTTTTGGGGTCACAGCAGTGATTTCTTGTTTAGTGTTTGATGTTAGCCCCACTGCACAGGCACTCGGCAAATGTCAAACTGCTATGAGTACTAAGCACAACTCCTGGCTATCACCCCCAGCCTCCCCAATCTACTGAAATGTAACACCTAACAACTGTTTTCTGCTAATTACTTATATGTGTTCTTAAAGTAAAATTCAAAATTAGATGCTTACTAGTATTGCACCTATGTTTTAGCAAAACTGTTGATGAGCTATGAGTGAGCTATAAGCCACACAACTCTTCTATACATTATATAGTGTATTGCTGCCTTTATGGCTAGCTCTTGGGTAGTCGTGACACAGAGAGATGTAATGAAAATAGAACTCGTTAGAGCTGTATCAAAAATAAAAGGCAAGCCAGATCATATTTTCCTAGTTTGATTTTATTGTTTTATGTTTGATTTTTGTGCTAAACATTAAGAACAAACCCTAAAGGTACCAGGTAAAGGCTTGTAAGTGTGAATTGTTTCTGGGAAGAACCTTTTTAAAACTCTTTGGAATATAACTCTTTGGAATAACTAACATTATTTGTTTCTTGGTCTTTAATTACAAGACCAATTGCCCGAGTTTCTGTATGTTCAACGATAGCCCATGAAGTTAGAAGTAGCTCTTGCAATAGGGCTTTTCTCTGGCATCCCATCCTAAAGGTTTCCACATGCAGTGGCAGAAGCAAAGGGAAGATGAACTAGACATGGGTAATAGGTTAGATATTTGAATGTCCCCGAAGTGTGAATGCAAGCCTAGGCGTGATTACAGGTCTCTTGTAGTGTCAGTGTGTTTATTTGCTGCTGGTGTAGTGAGCTCCTTTGCAAGAGGCATCCTCATAGACAGTAACAGAGATGATAGCTGAAGTAGAAGACAGTGGTGATGTAGGAGAAATTGATTTTAAACCTTCTGAGACACCCTGGAAGGCCGAAGGATAAAGCTTGACATAATAAAAATTATCCTAAGTGCTCTGTACTGATATATCATGAAATTTGAATGCTGTGCCTCTATCTACTTTACCATCTGTGCTTTGGCCAGTGGGACTGACCAACACAAATGTAGTGTGGCAAAGAGAGGGTCTGGCCTGAGGAAGAGGGATGTTTTGCCTATGAATCAAGCCAAGAGAAAAGTCTATCTGGGAAATTTCTGAAGGCTGGAAAAGTTACCTTGTCAGGAAACAAGGCTGATTTTTTTTTTTTTCTTTTTGCAATCAGAGGGACTAAACTTCTTAAATAATTCCTAATTAACATTTTACATATGAGCAGTCTGCATCCGGTATAGATCAGCCAGAATTGAAGGTAGACCCATCTAATGAAGACTTAGTGGCCACACCATGAAATGAGTTTGATGAGTTTCTGCTCTTTCCCTCATGACATTGATTATAATACATCTCTCCCTAGGGCTGTTCACAATACCCAACACACAGAACCATGACTTTTCTGGGTCCTCTGAACTCTTGTGTTGAATCAATAGTCCTAGCAATAGGTTTTTAAAAGCTCTCGAAGCTCACTATTACACAGATGTTGAGGGAAAGGAATTCTTAGAAAATCTGATGATAGTGAATAATTGAGACTTAATATTTACATAAAAAAAAATTCTCATTATTTTATGACTTTTGACTTCTGAACTTTTTCTCCTGAAAGTACTGTGAAGATACTTAATTTTACATAGTTCCTTACATAATTTATATTCCATAGTTTTCCATATCTTTCTTTTTTTCAGAAGTGGTAGTATGGGATATGAACAATGTTACTTTTTTATTTATGTCATGTATTGGACAATGATAGTTTGTGTAATTCCTGAAATTTCATGATGAAACTCTGGTAAAGTGCAACATGTTATGGCTGTGACATAAAATTGAACCTCCATTCTGTTAATTAAATTTGTATTAGTAAATATGCTAGCACAGGCTTAAATGCTTTTTGTTAAAAGATCAAAAATACTATGTGATTCATTTTCCATTTCTGTTGTGATTCAGAGATGCAGTCTTAAAGTGGGCTTTTGAGACTATCCATGCTATCCTGTGGAATAAAGCAGTTATAGCCAGAGTGTGATATTCTATACTTAAATGGATTTAGAAACAATAACGCATTTTATATTCAACAGAAATAAGAGTTCTTGCATAAGTGGAGTAGGTAAAAGAAACCAGAGATGTAATCAACTCTACTCAATGGACTCATAAGAAAATGAAGAAGAAAACCCTCATGATTTGTAAAAAAACCCCAACCCCCGAACATATAAAGGTTGCTGGATGATTTAAGGCCAGATTAACAAATCACTACAATGCAATTTATGGCTTTAGATAATGGGAGGTCAAACATGTATTACCAGCTGACTTAAATTTGATTTGACTGAAAGATAAAACTCTGCTACATGAACCATATTAACTGAAAGCCTCTGCTTTACATTTCTCACTGATGGCACCCTGGGGAGGCAACTTTCTTGGCATTTCACATCCAATTTAGGCACATCATTGATGAAAAGATGGCTAAATTGGTGCGTCATTTCGTAATAAATATCTCACGAATTGTTTATCTGATCAGTGGAGAATGGAGTCTCAAGCTGTTCAGGGCTAATGTGCTCATTGCACTAAAATAGTAAGTTATTGACTGTTAGAGGGACCTGGGAATTTCTGAACTCAGTTCAGATTTCCTGAATGAAAGCAACATATTGCATCAGAATAGCAGGTTGTAAGAGATTAACTCGGCTAGCTGAACTCTCACTGAAACCAAATAGATGTGAGCAGAGGGCACCAAGCACTTAGTGGGAAATGTTCAGCTTCTCATATGATCAGGCTGTAGGGGGCAGAAAGGAGTCTTATTCTTACCTTAATTTTGCAGATTTTACATCACTGTAATTCCACCAACTTTATTTGGCAAAGTCTTGCAGCATAAGAGGAAAAGTTATGCCATATGTGTGTTATATATGAAATGTTATTTTCAGAGCTGTAGTGAGATATTTTGGTGCCTGGGGTTGGATGGGACCACTCTTTCCAGACAGGAAGCATCTGGGGCCTCCTCAGGACCAGCCACATGGAGAGTTCCTGGGGAGATGCCTTCTCTTCAGACATGGGCTGAGCTAGCCCTGAAGGGAGCTGGGTGGACATGGTGTAGAGGGAACAGGGAGCCTTCCTGTGAAGGAACAAGGTAGGGAGGTAAGGCAGATATTCCTTTACCCCCATCACAGTCTGGCATCTATTATTGCTGGAGCTATGCCCACTTTGCATTCTAAGGATGGGGAAACAGCACCCTGACAGTCCTCATGTTCAGCTGGAATCAGTCCTGGCCTCACAGGAATGCAGAGCTGTATTACTTATGCACCCTTCCTAACCTCCCATTTATCATACTTTGTTATTTCTTTTTTTGCTATCATTTTCCCACAAAATTAAGGGGATAGGAATGATTAAAAATGGTTTTCACTAGAAGCAAACCCCAGGAGTTCTGTGTTTAACGAGCAAAGATCCTGTCTCCATTCACTGTGTATAAGGGAGAGAACGAATTATATGATAGAAGTTCACTAAACAAAAAACTGAAGTGGTTTGTGGGTATTTTTAGCAGAAGGAAAGTGTTCTTTTCCCAAGGTTGAAGGAGAAAAAAACTTCTTTCTTTGCAGCCTATGGGCTTAGGACCCTGCAAAGCAGGGCATATATATTCCTTCTGCATAGGAATTGGTAAAAGAGTGGAAAAGAGGTGTAAAGTGCATGTAATAGGAAATCACCTTCACTGATGGGATGTAGGATATTTCAAGGTGAGTGGTCCCTGGTCCCTTGTTGAAGCTCCTCTGCTGTGCACAATAGATTTCAACATTGTTATGCCTACAGGGGAGCCCAGCACTGCAGGCTGCTGACTTTTGTGTTTGTCTGAGAGAAGGAAGCAATAGGTTCCCTCTCCCTTCCCCCTAGTAACTACTATAACTAAGTAATAGAAAATTATTGTGATTACTGTATTCAACCAAAATACTAGATTCTGTTCTATATTGTAATTTCGTTTTGTTTGACTAAAACTGGTAATTTTGTTAATAGAATACAAACCATGGTTCCATGAGGAGGTAGGGTGCTCTTATGCTAAAAAACAGGTATCAGTGATATAGAAAGCTCAATTTGGTCACCACCAATGATCTGCAGTACTGCTAAGCCAAATGGCCAAACTGCAGTTCTATTTTCTTTTCTGGCTTTTGGAAGTTAAAAGTCCTAGGGCTGCTCAGTCCTTGAATGAGAGACTGAGGAAATCACAGAAAGCAGAGGAACAAACTAAAGAATATTGCTTTGTTGCTTAGATCAAAATACTCTGAACAAGGAGATGGACTTAATTATGACATCCTACTATGGCTTGTGGAAAGCTGGTGGGGAGAGAGGTGTTGCATAAGTACTGACTTCTAATTCTAAGTATATCTTTCAAATCGTTTTTTTGTGAAGAATTTGGCACTAATTTTATCCCCCTATACACCTTCCCTGCCCCTTCCACAATGGTGTTTATCTTCAGGAAAACATGGGGGTTTAGAACTTCTAAGGGATTTTGACACCAATTGTTTCTTTGAGATCACAGTTATCAAAGCTAGTAGGCAAATAGGAAATGTTAGAAAACGTCTTTGAGTAACTTGCTCTCTAGAAATATCTGACTTAAAAAAAAATGTATTGAAGGAATGCCTTTTTCTCAAAATAAGAAACAACAGTGGTTTGGATTTATCTCTTTCTTGATCTCAAAGACTGTTAGCATGATGAGTCTTATTGGCATTTACTGTCAGAAGAGAAATGATATTGCTGAAAAATTGCAATGGGAAAATAGAACAAGGATGATGAAAGAAAATACTCCTGATGAGCAAACCCTTTGTTAGTTCTGTGGTGTTTTAATAACGCTTGAAGTAATAATCCCCTATTGTTTAAAAAAATGTATAGATTTGTAGATAATGGCAAAAACAGCAGAAACCTGAGTTTACCAGTTTTTACTTAAAAATAATTTCTTTGTGTCCTGGTGTGTTCCTAACATTTGCTGATTTTGGTTTTGTGCAAATGAAGATAGAGCTCTTTTTATGTTACACAAAATTATTCTGGTCTCATATTAATCTTGTGAGTTGAGTTGTTCATGTGAAGTCACTCCTAAGAACTCTTGAGCATTCATTACCAGTATTAAAGGCTTTATTTAAAATACTATTTTTACATGCATGAGCAGAAATGCAAATTTTCTACCGAAGTGATAGTAAATGATAGTTAATATTACTGCTACATTACAATCAGTGTGTTAATCATGTCCTCATAATCAGGTGAAGGAATGTGTCTTTAAGACATAAAATATTCCTTATGTTTTACTAGATTATAGAAAAAGAACCCCCACATTCTTAAAAATACCTAGATCCAGAGCAGTATTTTCTCATACAGCAACCAGGAAGTTTTGCCAGTCTGACAGATGACATCTTCTCCTCATCTTTTCCTCACACGGAGTAATTAAAGAGAAGCCTAAAGCACATGCATGGGGTAGATCGAAGGACTGATGGTTGTGTCACTGTCATTATTACAAGACATGGTAGTGCCCAAATGCCCAACCAGTTCATGAATCCCTTGTCTAATTCCTTTCTTGTCCTAGTTAGGATGCTTTTCCTGTCCATTAGCAAAGTCATTTACCAGGCTTACCAGTAGATTTAGCAGGTGGGACAACAGTGACTCTTGAACTACCACTTTATCCTTTCCAAATATTATATCTGTTTGTTTGTTTTTTTTAATTATGAGGCATAGTAAGTGATAACAAAAATATTCAGTCTCATCACTAAAAAAAGGCCGTGAGGATGATGTTAGCTGGAAAACACCAGAGAAGAAAACACCTGGAGAAGAAAAGGTTCACAGGGGATCTCATCACCACCTTCCAGTACTTAAAAGGTGGCTACAAAGAGGATGGAGGCTTTGTCTTCACGAGGAGCCACATGGAGATAACAAAGGACAACAGGTAATAATCCTACCACGATAGGCTTCATCTTGATATGAGAAAGAAAACTTTCAGAGTGAGATCAATCACTAAAACAGCTTCCCTAAGGATGTGATAAGTCCCCATCCCTGAAGGTTTGCAGGACGCAACTGGGCAGGGTACTAGCAAATCTCATCTTTTCCACAAAAGGTTGAACCAGGTGATCTTTCAAAGACCTGGGCTGTCATATGATTTTATTTCACACAATCACAGTTTTTTGCTGTGTCTGCTTTTATAGAGTTTTTGAGAGACAATGTGGTACTCCACACACCTTCACAGTTTGATGTCTTCCTAAACCTATTCAATAAACATGACTTTTTAGTAAGTTTACTTAGAGCTATCAACAGACATCCTGGTTTGGTGGTCTCTTTGGCCCAGCTCATGCTATTCTACATTCTGCTTTAAAGAAACTTTCAACTCACATTTACTAGAAAGAAAACTGATTTTGGATTCATCTTTTTTTCAGAATTTATTTCTAGTGAGATAAGAGAGAATGTGTGTATTGTAGGTAGCAGTTTTGTGATCAGCTTTTGGATCTGATCTTTAATCACAGGTTACCATGGCTTCATTGTTTGATTCCTTCTTTTCCTGGCAAATGTCTTTTCTGAGTTGTGGACGTATTCAATTTGTGAAATGCTTCATATCTTAGTGCATATAGATTAGATTGAGTATGAATTCATAAAAGAGTAAAACAGTTATTTCAAAAATATCTCAGCTTATATGCTATTCTCATGAAAGTTAGTGGAAATGTTGGCACTTGTACTGAAATAACACCAATCAGTCAACTGGCACTGAACATCTATTTGTTCAGTTTGTACAACTGAGTCATGGTGAAAATTTGTAAATTAAAAAAAACCCCTGAATTAATCAATAAGACTTGACTGAACAGACTTCGTAATGAGATAACTTTAGACCTTCAGGTAAACTACTAGAGGTACAGTGTTATCTCATTATAACATACATTTACTAAAGAATAGCGTGCTCCAAGGCATGTATTTATACTGCAATACATTCCTGCCTCAGGTCTCTTTTGAGGTATAAGGTGGAAGGACAACTAGCTTAAAAACGTGAAAAGCAGATGCCTTTTACTGTAGCTGCATTTGCAACAGACAGCTATATTCAGTGTTTTATTGAGTGTGTTAATTGAGAGCAATAAGGCTAAAAAAATATGTGTTCTAATGAATAGTTTCAAATACTTTCAGAAAGCAGGCAAAAACTCCAAAGAAAGAAGTTCCAGTTACATTCGAGGACTCAAAAGTATTTGTTCTAAAGTTGCTTCTATAGTAGTAATACTATTATGGGATTCTCAGTTGGTCAGAGCAGCAGCTTAAATGTTGCTACCTTTCTTCTAGTGACAAGAGAGCTTAGCAAACAGAAGTGCCCAATCTATTTCATCTCCACTAAGGATATGTGGCAAAGAAAGAGTCTCTTCTACCAATAACCAGTTTATTGATTCTTCTTTGCTTCTGGTGCAAGTGTAAATCTGGGGAGTCCCAGTGAAATTATTGGAGTGACATCAGTAAAATCAAGTGCTGTGACAGAGCATGACATGTGTATCATGGAACTCTCTCGCCGTTGAAATCAAGGAGAATTAGAGACTGATCTTGGTGCTGGAGTGATGTCATCCACAGATATCTTGCTAGAAGTTATAATGGACTTCAATGATATATAGAAGTAAATTTCAAAGTCAGTGATCAGGGATTCGTGGAAAAAGAGACCTGTGCTCCATCAATCAGAAAAAAAATAACAGAATAAATTCCAGACTTTAAATGGTGTAAAGAAGGAAAAAAAATAATAATAATGGTAATAATAATAATAATATAAAAAAGAGTGTCTAATAGTGGTTCAGAGAAGTGAAATCTGATAGAAAGGGGATAGAGAACTCAGGATACTTTGTTGTTATTTTTCTGTTTGTATTACATGGAGTGTCCCATTACATGACATGGAGCGTCCCAAAAGATGTTGGAAGAAGAAGTTTCACATCCTAAGGAACTTCAGGCCAACACTAAGAAGGTCTTTTTGGAGGCCTCACAAACTAATTAATGAGGACAGATGCATGGGAGAAATCATAATACTAATTTTGCAATTGCTGTACTGGGCTTCCCATATGTCAGCTCTGTGTAGTTCATGACTGGCCTGACCATAGAGCACCTACAGCAGTATGCAGAAAAAAGGATGGTCCACAAGAATATATATTTATTGAATAAGTAATAGTTTGTTAGGGGAATTTCTGCTTTGCATTTCAATAGCTTCCTTGCCCTTAGCTCTAAGGATGGTATTTTATCTCCATTTTCAGTAAGGATGGTAATAATTTAATTTTGGAGCCAGATCCAGATTGCTTCTAATTGTTATATCAATCTCATTGTGACCACACTTTACTTTTCATTTATGTGTCTGAAAAGTCTTTTGCTACTTGTTCTCATTATTGTTGCAGGATCTGGCTAATTTTTTGAGTTCTGTGGAAACTCCTTTTGACATCTGAGACACATTGACCAATTATCTTTTTCCCTTTCCTTACAGGCTTTCCATAGTGGAAAAATAACAAACACCAAGAAACAGTGAAATCATCAAGGCTGAGGCTTACACCTCAGAAGGATACTGGGAGGAATGTGAATGTCAGAGAACAGCATGACAAGCCATAACAATCACAGATAAGTTTCTGCTGACATCCTTCCACTATTAAAAATAAGCTGTAATGAAGAAAAGAGAAAACGAACAGAGGGTGGCTGGAAAAATTATTTATTTGAACTGGGGAAAAAGGGAATATGTCACACTTCCCCTTTCAGTCTTTTTCAAAGCAAAATTCCAATCAAGGTGTATTCAGTTCAAATTTTGAAATTTAAGCTTATTATCACAGAAGCAAAGAATCACAGAATGCGTCAGGTTGGAAGAGACCACAGGGAATCATCTGGCCCAACCTCCCTGCTGAAGCAGGGTCATCCTAGACCACATGGCACAGGATTGTGTTCAGATGGTTCTTGAATATCTGAAGTGAGGAAGACTCCACAACGTCTCTGGACAACCTGTTCCAGAGTGAGGTCACCCACACAGTAAATAAGTTCCTCCTTATATTCAGGTGGAACTTCTTATGCATCAGTTTCTGCCTATTACCTCCTATCCTCTTGCTTGGGACCACTGAGAAGAGCCTGGGTCCATCCTCTCAGCGTGATCCCTTGAGGTACTTATAGACATTGATGAGGTCCCCTCTCAGTCATCTCTTCTCGAGGCTGAACAGGCCCAGCTGACTCAGCCTTTCCTTGTAGGAGAGATGCTCCAGTCCCTCAGTCTTCTTTGTCACCCACCAGAAGTGGACACAGCACTCCAGATGCAGCCTCACTAGGCCTGAGTAGCGGGGCAGGATCACCTCCCTCAGCCTGCTGGCAATGCTCTTCCTAATGCATCCCAAGATACCACTGACCTTTGCCCCAAAGTCAGACTGCTGGCTCATGGACAGCTTGCTGTCCACCAAGACCCCCAGGTCCTTCTATGCAGATCTTCTTTCCAGCAGGTCAGCCCCCAGCTTGTACTGGTGCCTGGGGTTTCCATTATAAGAAAAGAAATTAATTGTCAAATTCGAAACTTTCTAATTTACACAAAATTTAGTCTGTAAGATTTTTGACTTCCTACATTACCTCTATTTTGACCTTTTTTCTCATTTTCAATGCCTTCTGTCCCTGGTTCCAGATACTAAGCATCTACTTTATTCCAGCTGGAAGGAGTGAGTGGAAGAAAAAGTGGATGGAAAATATGATGGCAAGGTTTCTTTAATTCTCAGGTTTTCTGTCACAGAATGTTTTCTATTACTGCACCAAATATCAGGAATCTAAGACTTAAGATAGATGCCTGGAGAAAAAAAAAAAAAAAAGAAAAAAAGAAAAGAGAAAATTGAAATGATTGTTTTCTGTCAATCTTTGGGAAAAATGGGGTAATTGAGAAAAAAATCTAACAGACTGAACAGTGCTCATACTTGATGGTCTTATTTTTGTGGAAGAATCTCTTATATTGACTTAATGATATCTGCTGGAATTGAAACAACAGTGTCTACACAAGGGACTTACCCTGTTTAATTGCATCAATTGAAAGTGATTCAATTTTTTTGGCAGAAACAAGCATAGGGAGATGGGAAAAATAAATGGCTATTTTTTTATAGTGAAATAAAGGGGAGGAAGCAAAGCAAACAACTTATGGCCCTGAAATGCCATTATTATATCTAGGAAACCATGACCAAAAGATGCTAATTTGTTTCAACTCACTCACTGTGAGGGCTGCCTTTGATCCTTCTGCCTTTCTTAGAGTGTGATATTCTCACATTTTAATGCAGTATCATTTGACATTGAGATGCAGGGAAAATTGTCCAGTAAACAGCTTTCTTGTACTGATTTGGAGCTTGTGGGAAAGATTATAGCATGAGCTGGAGCCTGCCACAAGAGAAATGGATTATTACTCTGGAAACACTTACATCAAGGAGGGCCCTTTTATAGCTGAAAGAGGCAACCTTTTACAAAGAGCTGTGTTCTGTGAACTCCTTGTCAGCTTGCTGAAAGTGCTAACTCACAGCATACAGGTCATTCCTTCCCAGAAACATGGGAGAACAGCTTTAGCGTGCTATTTGTGACTTCTTCACCTTGAATGTAATGATGTTTTCTACAAAATGACACCCCCCATAAAAGAAACAAACTAAAAATCAGATTTAATGAGACAGATGGTTTAGGGAGGAAGGAGAAGAGGGGTGCCTTAAAAGACATCAGTGCTCTGTTCACAGCAGTGTAAGCTTTTGACAAACCAGCCTGTGTGCTTCGGGTAAAATGTGGGTGGAGGTATTTTCTAAACAATCTACTTGTAATAAAACTCAGAGCTGGGTAACAAGGTCTCCCTGAATTTCCCTAACCCTGAAATCCTGCTTCTCTTCCTATTAGTTTCAGTGTTACAATAAAATTAGAAGCCTCACAAGGGAAGATTTTTCATTTTGTTTTGGAAAGACTTTTTTTTTTTTTTTTTAAGTCAAAGAGGACTATAGAATAAATTATTACAAGGACATTAAAAGGATTTCATTTCCTTGAGCATACATATGCATTCTGCTGCACCATGTCCTCTCCCTCCCAGTGTAGCCATTGATCCACAGCTTTTATAATGAACTCTAATAACAACTCTATTACTGTGAGGCTTCCGATTGGCTCAGGCACCCACAAAATTAGCTACAAAGAAGCCAGCTTGTCAATATTAATTCCGCCACAGAGATTACTTGTTATGGTAGAACAAAGGTGTTTTGGCTTGAGCTGAACGACTTAACTCCTTGTCTCATAAAATTTAAGCTGCTATTGATCTCCTTCTTCTATTGTGCTGAAGGAATAATAAAAAAAAAAGAGTGTGCAGGCGCAGGCACACAGACAGACACTGGTGTGCTGAATCACTCCGATGCATTCTCCTAAACCACAGCCGCCCCCTTCCTTCCTTCCCTTCTTCCCTTTGCCTTCCATACCCTCCCTGTCTGCTAAGAATCATTCAGTAACATGAAGCAAATTAAATCAATGAATTCATCCTAGCAGATGGGTGCTTTAACAGTCAGTTAGCCTTTAGATAATTGAGGCGTTGACTCCGGAATCATAAAATGGATGGCTCGTTTGTACATTTTACTGAAATAGATCACCGAGGTTAAATAAATGAAATCCCATTTGTCAGGCGGTAATAAATGGCCTCCCCTTCTGCAAACAGCTCTGTTTGGCCTAATAAATACAGGGATGTTACAGTGCTCCTCCCTTGATAGGGTTATGGCTTAATGAAATGGTCTTTCCTCTGCTTGTTTTTGCCTCCTCCTGCACCGTGTGATAAGTAGCGAACCAACGAAGCTTGTAATTACAATCTTACAGAGAACCCAGCCAATCTGTATATAAATCTCACCATCCAATTACAAGATGTAATAATTTTGCAGTCAAGCTGGTAATGAGGTCTAATACTCATGCATGTGATAATCCCCCCTGGATGCTGACTCTATCAGATGTTAGCTTTGTAATTATACTGGCAGAAAATCATTATTTCATGTTCAGCAGAAAAATGAGGTTGGTGGGAAGTTAATTTTCTCTATGCTCTGTGAAGCATAGACAAAATTTTAATGATTTAATCATTATGGTTATCCCTTTTGCAATTGACCCGCGTTACTTCTGTAGAAACATTGGCACATTTAAAAGTCCCTGTTACCCGATAAAGCTTGCCAGGTATGCAGCTTTTAATGTAAGAATAACCGTATACAATTAAACTATTAACCTCCTTGATAGGGGAAAAATCCATAGTTTTTATGTTTTCATTATTTACACACAGGATCCAAAGGAATGTTTATGTCCAGTCTGCACTGCGATAAAAAAAGACTCTTAAATAAAGGAAAAAGAAAAATGCTATAATTAGGATGTAAGCTCTCAGAATGAAACAGCAGGTTCACAATGGTATTTTAGCAGCTCAGTAATCTTTTGTTCCTTTCCAGTGTAGGAGACATTCATGAGATGTTATACCTCTACACAAAGAGCTTATTATGCATAATCAGCATTTTCATAAGAACTAGTTTGAAGGAATCACTTGTGATACATACTTTTAATTGTTCATTTCTGCTCTCAAAATTTGCTTTTTATTTCTGTTTGTCTGGCCTGCCAGGAGAAGGACACAGATAAGAGAGAAGTCACTACATTGAGATGGGAGAGTGAAAAAAAAAAAAACAGTAGCTCAAAATGAAAACTATAGGGAAGTAGGTAGGCAGGGCAAAATAACAAAGTGTGTTGCAAATTGCAACTAAGGTATTAAAGTGTAAATTACTTAAAAAAATTCAAGTTAATGAAAATGTCATCAAATTCTTTTGTGCTAGGACTGGAAGACATGCATCCAAATAATACATAAGCACTCCCAGTGTCACTTAGATTTGCAATCTTAATTCTGCTATTTCTAACTTTTGATCCTGTGCCAATAGTGTTCCTTTATTGGCTTATTTCAAATGTATATTTATATGTGCATATATATGTGTGTGTGTGTGTGTATGTATGTGTGTATAAATATTTATGTGTGTACATGCTCTGTTTCTCTAAGACAGACATTATAGAAAAGCTAACTGAGTCTTAAATTCTGGAAATATTTTTATATTTTCTTTAGAACAAGCAGCAGGATTAGGGCCTATGCAATATTTCAGTTCATGACTTTCATGTAGGCTTGATCTGGTATGTCCAAAGGCTTACCAAACCAGAACACAATTAGTATATGAAATCTGTAAAAGATATCTTCATATTCGATTACTGTTAGGCTTAGACGGTAGACACCACTGTTGTCTCAGGACAAAAGCAGTTATGGATAATGTCCAGAGAATGACCTGCAGGTAGACACTTCTTTTGAGCCCTTGGGATGGGGCTTATTCCATCTCACTTCAGATTTGTCCTTCCAGACAAATGGAAGTAACCTAGTGGAGTAACCTAGAGCCCCTTTACAGCCCATGAGCACATCAGGGCTGCCCTTCTCTTACCTAGCTGAGGCATCTAACTTTTGAAAGGTGATCTGTATCTCAGAAGTGCCTTTTCATCCACTGGCTATAAAAAAATAGCAAATGTATAGTTCAGATGTTGGTAACTACTATCTAGGCCTCAAAGATTAGTTGAAGTAAATTCTACCCTTACCTCCTTTGTGGATCCAACCCAAAGTGGCTCTGGAGAAGGCCTGGGGTCCATTATGTATTATGTATTAAATTCCTAATCTAGCGATATAAAAAAGGCAACTTGACAGACACGAATCCTGATCTAATTACAGTTCTCAGCCTTAAAAAAGGATTATTTTTTAATGAGTCTCGTAACTCAAAGCACATATGTATTTAGACAATTTATCAAACCTCTTAAGAAGAAAATCCTGACATTAGTTATGGTGGTTCTACTGGTACTCCATACATCTTATTCCTGTAAAAGAAGCAGGATTGTGATGAGGAATGCAGATGACCTAAAATTAATTAGGATATTAAGAAACAGTGAAGGCTAAGGGACTTGAAGAAGGACATAATGCACAAGTCAAATGGACAGTCCTTTCCTGTCAAGCCTATTGTGTCACATGTGTTGGATGGAGTAATTGGAAGTACCTAATGCCTTACTGGATACAAAATAAATTTTTCTGAGCTAACAGAAAGATGAGAGTGTTACTGTAGACAGTTGAGTCCAAAGTAATAAAAATATACAAAGAAATTCTTAATAATATGAAAAATAAAATATAAAATACTATTTAAGTGAAAGGCACTACTTTCTCTAGAACAGTGCATTCCTTTCACGCCATGTCAGTCAGGGTTGCCGTCTTTTACAAATTTTGTCATGAGTTTGCCATGTATGTGGGGGAGGGTTGGGTTTAGATGCATTCTTGAAGTCACAGTTTTGGGTAACATTTTTATGTTTCTTTTCAAAAAAGAGAGAGGAATAATTCTATAAATTTGTTCCATATACTTTAGCTTGGTGTCCCTGGGAAAAGGCATTAAGCATGAAATGGAGTGTGTAAAATTGATACAATTGTCTTTTCTGTCTGAAATGTATTTTTAATCTTGCATGCATACTTTTGCAAAACACTGACAGATATGGAGATAAACCTGTTGTTCTGAACTCGTGTCATGAAGAGATCTTAACTCTTTATTTAGCCAACTAGACATTTTTCTCACTGAGGCAGAACTAGGGTTAAAATCCAAGTGTTTTACTTCTGGCTAGAGCATAGCTGGACAAGATTGTGCTTTTGTACCATAAATAAGGTTACAGACTGCAGGCAGAGTGAGGCTGGGAACTCTTGTATTAAGATATTGGATTTAAATTCAATAGAATACTTCAGGTGTTGTGTACATATGATGATCTTCTAGGTGGGTCAATGTTAATTATAGTTTCCTCATTTTCCACATAAAGTATTGAAAAGATGAATTTGTCTAACAAGACTAAGTAAATCTTGCTACACAGGAAGTGATGAGAAGTAATAAAGGTAACTCAGCTTCTCACCTAACTTCAGTGAAATGTTTCTCTCTCAATCTCTTTGAAAATAACAGGGGAGGTGTGCAAGTAGTGGCTGTGTCTAAAAACACACAAATATGTAGCTTTTGATAGAGCCTGCGATAATGGTTGTCCTGTGAAGCTTTCTGGTGCTTCCTCTTGTGTGTCATCGTATAGAGAGATGTGTCTGGAAGAATCCCTGTTCCTCAGGTTGCATATGCCAGTAGGCAGGTGAACTGCATATGAAATTGGGAGCTAGTTTGTTAACCTAGAGGTACTTCACTGAGAGAGAGCAAACCTAGAAAAACAATGGGCCACGAATGAATCCTAGGATATGGGAAAATAATCAGGTAGAGAGGTTGTCCCCTTCTTAGTTAGTCTTAGCACAGTGCCTGCCTGCATTCCCTAACACTGACTCACGTTTCCCCTACTTGACAGCTCTGGCCTTTACCTTGAGTACCATAATCCACACAGTGTCAGCTATTTGGGATCCTTGAGCCAAAGAGCTTCTCTTGTTTAAATCCACTCATGTTCATCTCCTATTTCCATATGGAATTTACATTCAAAGCAGAGAGAAAATCGGTAAGAATTCATACCCACCTTGCAGCGGGAGCAGTGTCTGTGGCTGCTCTGAGGACTTCGCCTTGCACATCTACCTTGGCTGTGTTTTATGACCCTCCCATTCTGGGACCTAACTGCAGCCAAACCACAGAGGTGGCAACTTGGCATAAAAGCTTCTGGAAACTCTCTGTGAAGCAGCCTTTGATTTTTGTATGTGTTTATAAGAGATCAGCATAATTCTATTTGAGCATCGTTAGGATTATATATTCCACTGAATAAACCCAATCCTTAAAAGAATTTCTGGGTTCAGCCATGATTTCAGCAGGCGGCTTTTGCCAGTTGAACCCATTGAAAAGGAAAATAAAATGTCTAGTGTGTTCTGTGCAGAAAATAGGAAGTCCTTTTGTGATGTGAGATGTCACCGAAGCTCATGTGAAGGGGTTAATTTATTAAAAGGCACTGGCTTTTAGTAGTTGCTAGGTAACATTGACCTTTTTCCAAAGGCTGTACTCCTCTAAGGAGGTTGTTTTGGCAGAGGTAATGATTCTGTGTGGAGTTTCCTCAATGAATTGGTGGTAGCCTATCCTTCAGGAAAGTTGAGAAGATATGGTTTTGGAACAGACTGTCGTCTTCCACCTGTCCTTGTCCATTCGTATTTCTCTCTCTTTAAAAAACAAAATGAATCAAACAAATAAACAAAAACACCCTTCCCAAAACAAACAAACAAATGATCCAAGACCAGAGGAAACCCACATTTTCTCTAATTTGTGAGTGAAACTACATCACTACAGTTACAAGAACTCTTTGTCCTCCCCTACAGATTGGGCATTAGGAATGCGAATGACTATTTTGTGCCTGCAACTATAAGAAGTTCTACATTAAGAGTTTTGAAGCCTTCTCTTCAGAGTAGTTAAAAAAGAAAAAGAAATATGTCCTTTTTCAAGGTGTTTATTGTAATATCTTTTCTTTATAATGAGTAAAAAGTTAATAAATTTATTTTTAAGTAAGGTTTATTTTTGTCTCGGATTATACACTAGCATTTTATCTTCTGCATTAGGACCACTGCTTAGACTTACTTCTTTACTAGTTCTGTATTTTGTTGTATTTTTAAGCAAAAAGGGAAAAAAATGCTTGAAAATCCACATGCACACCGAAATGATTCATAAGTTGATGAGACTAACTTAATGACAAGCAGTGTATTTAGCTCTGTGACTAAAAAAAATTACAATTAGTGTTCTTTTAAAAAGAAACATTTTTATATAGAAAAAGGTGCATAGACTTCATCCTTATGGGCCAGGGTAACTTACATGACAACTTGTTAAATCGATTTTATGCTTCTTTTAGATCTGCTATTCAATTTTTTAAAGTGCAGATACCATGGCAACCCCCTCTCTCGTATGGAACGTATGCTGCTTTAGAGATAAAGAGCAAGTACATGCAAAGATGGAACAGGATGACATGTAAACTTTTTTTTTAATATTCACACTTTGGAAGAAAAAATATGCTACAGAGACACATTTTCTCCTAGCTGCAATATATTTTCTGTAAGAATCCCATTTTGTACAATGCAATTAATCAGTCTTTAGATCTTTTCATAAATTATATAGAAGGAAATTGCACTCTATGCTTTTCTGATGCGTATGTGCATGTATGTGTATATATGCATATATATAGCCAAAGAATTATTCGTATCTCTGCATTTGTTTTAGTGTAAAATGACTCCTTAAAATCTGACACTAACAAATATATTTTTATTGATTTTCTTACTGTTTCTAATGGTAAGAATTTAGCACAGTTTCTTGGCTTTATTTTGACTTTATGAAGGAGATGCATAGCTGTTATGACTAGTTATTTTTTAAAAGAAATGACAAAAACCAGCGAAAGTATCAGTTCTGAGAAAAAGCAGGAGGACGTATATGTACTTGGCTATCTTGGCAGTCATTTACATTGTCTGGATCAGAATTTTCAAAAGCATGATAGTCTACTGGATTCCTTAATTAGCTTTCTAAATACTTGACTTCAGAGGAGTCTGCTAGGGCACAGCATTTTTGCAAATCTGGTCTCTTGCTCAAGTTGCTGTAGAAAATGTTGATTTAGGTTATGAGGTATTGTTTAAATCCAAAACAAGACTACTGATCAAGGAAACTGCCATTTCTTATCATAAAAACCCTGTTTCTTCCTGTGTTCTATACCTTGGTTAGAGAAGGGATTTACATGAAATTTCAGCATCTTGCTGGTCTTTTTATTTTCATCTGGTCCTGTGATTAAAGACAGACCTGAAATATTAGTATTTCATAGTTTCTACCAATACGAGCTGAGCACTCATTTCAGGTTTCTGAATGAGTTAAGGAAGGAAAAGAAAATACGTGGGGTTTTTTTTCAGGATTTAAAAGCACACTACCTAATGTGAAATCCTTGTTGTTCTGAACCTCAGTTTTGTCTTTCCCACCCATAAACCCCAACAAATTACTCTCTTATGCGATCTTGGTTTTGATTATACAGATGACTTTCACATGCTTGGAGCAATGGAGGAAGGCAGGATGTAGGGTTCATCATTCCTTTTCTTCATCATTCTTCATCTAACGTCATTAGTGCTTGGATTTGAGTGTCTTTTAATATGTCATTATTTAAATCAAGTAAACAGCCTTGCACCATCTTTCCCACATTTTGCTGCATTTTTGACACATGCACTACTGTTTGGCTGTTTGTTTCCTGGTCACTCTTTTCACTTGTTGGCATTGACAAGTTTTGTCAGCTTACATTTCTTTTTGCAAGCTTTAATAGGTTTGAAAGTTTAGTTTGATTTTGATAAGCTTGCACGAGTCTCAGCCTGGTATATCAAATATGCGTGTGGCTGAAATCTCACAGGGAAAGACTCCCATAAGAGAGTGACTACAAATAATAAAAGGAAGTTACTATAAACACTAAATGAAATTATAGGCTTTTCTTTTTCTTTGCACCTTTCTGCTGGCAGTGTCTGAACCAACTCCCATCAAAATAGAAAATCCCATTGATGGTGTTAGGATGTTTGCCAGACATCCAAGCATCAGAGACATTCACAGTGGAAACTCCAATAATAAGAAAAAATTGCTATTAAAAAATTAATTCTGCATCTTTGAATTATAAATAAATCTCTGTTCCTGTTTAGGGGAATTGGATGCTGGAGTTCATGTTCACAATGGTTTTCCTTTGTTGAAATCAATTTGCCTGTACCAACCATTTATGCTTTAACAAGAAAGTAATGTGATGGTGAGAAAAAGCATGGCATATTGGGATGTTCCTCTGAGTGCTATTCCCTGAGGCAGCTGCTGGAGAGTATTGAAGGGAGGCTAAATCAACACTGCCTACTTTTTTTTTTTTTTTTTTTTTTTTTTTTTTTTTTTTTCCCAGAGACCAAATGTGTAGCCTCTGTGATGCAAATTATATTTAACCAGCTCTGGGAACTGAATATGGATTGGTGCTTTGGTGAGTCTAGGTCTTTCTATGTGGTCACAGAACAGTTTTTCTCTATGTTACAAGGTCGACTGTGATACACATTTATATATAAAGAAGGCAATGAGTTTGTTTTATAATTATTAATCACAGATCTGAATTAATTTGTTCTTTATTTCAGTTTAGTTTTTACTAAATGAGCACTTTCAAAGTGAGTAGCAGTGTTGAAAACCAAGATAACTATAAAGAGTATTGCCCAACTTGATCTAATAAATGCAAACTGAAGGGTTAACTTCAGTCAAAATGCATTCATAACAATACATTCCAAATAAGCACATTTATTAATGTAGATAGTGCATCTTGTACCTTCCCAGCTCTGAGTTCATTGCTGACTAGAAATCTTAATGTTTTACAAATGATTTTAATTAATGATACCTTAGAAAAAAAATAAGGTCTCTAAGGTTTATTTGTTAAGTATCAGCAATTTTTATGAAGTGAATTTTGTAATTCAGTTATTAGTGAGTGCTAAATAGACTGTAAATGGTATGGTAAATGTATTTTCTATTTATGGATTGTAGCAAATACTCAAATAACAATAAAATTATGCTATTTATAGAGATTGATAGATGCATTTTTATTATACTTTTAAAAAACTTTTAGCTGATCTAAGTTTTCACTTGTAGAAAATAATGTTGCCTATATTAAAAAAAAAGGGATTAAAAAAATTCCCCAAGTTAAATTTTTTACTACTATCTTTAGTGGCCATTTCCATGAGAATATTTTATTAATTGTAGTTGCTAGTAAATTGTTTCTTTATTTGTGTTCAAAAATTAATTTATGCCTTAAATACTTTATCAAATTACATCTTTGTTTCCTCCTCATACAGAAATCCCAGATAACAAACTAAATAAGCTCCCAGATTCAGATTTGAGGTAAACAATTAAAAACATAAGTTTAAAGTGAAAAACAGATCAGGAAATTGCCTGATGGGCTTGGCTAATTCTCATGCTGGCACTACTACTAAACATCATATGATTATACTTTAAGGAAAGACCCAGAAGTAAAAAAGCAAAACCAAACAAAAAACAAAAAACCACCACCACTAAAAATGCTATTGAAGATGTTTTGTGCTAAGGTGCACACATCACATACATAAAATAGTGCAATTTTTTTCCTTATTTGACTGAGGCTTTGAGGCAGGGGGCAGGAAGGTGTGGGGGAGGTGGCTACAAAAAATAAAGAAACAGCACTTACCATAAAAGACAGACTTTATCTTAAAATAATTACCAAAGAAAGTAAATTTTGTCACAGCTTGCCAAATGAAAGGTGGTTATAACTCTTTTTCAAAAGTAAAATGTTTTAACTGAAAATAGAACATCTTAATAACAATAATTTAGTTATCCAATACAAAAAATATTTTTATATCAGTAAACCCCCCAGCCATTTAAAGTATTTCTTCTTCCAAGATAAGCATTGTTTTTTAAATAAAAATTTGAATTAGTGTCAGATTTAGGACCTAAGCATGAAAAACCATCCAAAAATTGTAGATGTTCCCATTAACTGTTATTTAAATGTTGTCAATCAAATCTGTTTGCATCTGGTACTGATGCCATGTGAAATTTATTTATTTAAACTTTCAGTCACACATGGAAAGTTTTGCAGATGGTGTCTCTTCTCATCTGTTTTTTTCCAATTTCCTCCCCCCCAACCCCAAACTCCAGTTCTTACTCTCTCGACCTCCCAATTTGATTCCTTCTTCTTCTAAAAAAATTAGATCTAATCAGTAGCATGTTAAACAAGAGGGGATCTTTTATATATTCTGTGTTAGGACAAGGAAAGCATCGCTGTAGATCACTAGAATAAACAACTCAGGCTGATTCAATTACAATGCCTGGGCCAAGCTTTTATCTGCTGGTGACATCATTTCAATCAAAATGTAAAATAATACAATCCAATAGATGCAAGAGGGAGAGATAGGACACAGACTGCTGCACTTAGTCATTTAATAAAAAAAAGTGGAAGAAAGCTCTTTCTGACAGGCTGCTAGGACTTCCATTTCCAAAACTCTATTACCTTGTATAATAGTATTCAAAAGAATTGAATGCAGGAAATTGTCTATTACTTTTTATTAGTAGAAGCTGTTATGTAGGATACAGCCTACTGCACTGTTTTTTCTTTGTTCCTTTAATTAACAAGAGCATGAAATCCTTCTATTGGCAAGCACTTTTTCCAAAGCTTCTGTTGCCTTCTGTTTTTACTGAAAAGGTAGGGTTTTGTTCTTTTCTTTTCTCTGAATGTCTTCTTTTTTTTTTTTTACACTAAAAAAGTAATTTTTTTCAAGTCACTTTAATCTAAAGTCTATCAGTCACCTTAATGGGCTCGGAGAGGGTAGAATGCAGATACATTTCGATAGATGTAGAACAATTTTATAAGAAAGTTTCACATTTGAGGAATGAGGGAGATTGAGATTGCAAGCATGTATAGCCTGGTGCCAGTCTTCTGACCATTTCACTTGCCAGCTGAAATTTAGTTTCATTGCTTAATTGATTATTTTGCTCTATGAGCAAAAGATAAATTGATACATATTGATTTGATAAATGCACGATGCAGAGAAACATGTTCTTTCATCAGACTATATCCTTGATCCCATAAGATTGTCTGTGACAGCATATGACAGGGTGTCATGAACCTGGCCATCCTACACAATTCTCTCAAATCTTACTGGGAGTAAAACTAGTAGTTCTGATTCCAATGAGATGTACTTTCACTGACTTCTACATTCATATATCTAAAATACACCAGAAAGCAGATATGAGGGGTAGAACTCCTGCTTTTTGGAGAGAACATATTTAATTGATTTTAATGATTAATTACATATATAATTCAGCTTCACTGTTATTAGATTCATAAGGTCTTAGTAACATTATTTAATAGTAACTTCTATAGCTAAATTGTGACACTGGGTAATGAACAGAATCTTGCTAGGAACAAACAATGACCATTGCAGCTGTCACTGAAACACTCTTCTTAGCATGCTTACCATTTTAGGGTGCATTATGAGGAAGTGGATTGAATCAAAAGGCCAACTACAGATGATGTTGAAGGAGATGTAACTCCTTAAATGAATTTTATCAACATTTTCTTTACTAATGATTTGTTCTTTTGCATTTACCAGTAGCAGAAAGGCCTGAAGAGGGCTGAGGTCTGTGGTAGTCTTGAAAGATGTTGACTTATGTCTTCTCTTACTAAGAAAGAGATTATTACCATTCTGGATAGCATTATTGTTCCAAGCATGTGGTGAGCTTTTTTTGATTATTTATGAAAAGGATGCATTGAGGATGAAGTAATAAACCATGCTGGGAATGAACTAGCAACTACTGTAATCACTGAACAATTTTAATCCTCCCTTTCACAACCATAAGATGTGATTTATAATTTTTCAAATTCATATTTTATATACTATCTTTTTCTTACAATGCCTGTGATACTAGCCAGTATTCTCCTGCTGTTGCAGTGGTCTTAGACTCTAGCAGGCTGCAACTGTGGTCAAGATCAGACAACCCATGTTAGTCACAGCACCTGAATGAACACAGACCTAAGGTGCTAAGAAGAATAGTTAGAAACATGTAAACTAGTTGTCTAAACTCACTATCTATCTAGGCAATGAACAGAACTCAAAGGGTAAAGAATGCTTAAAGCTGGATCTTGGGCTACATGGAACAAGGGCACATGGAGCATTACTGCCCTTGTAATTTGGGTGCCTGAGCTGAAGCGGCATATGCTGAAGTTGCTTATGATGCTATTCAGCTCATCTTTTATTTTCTTACAGTGCCCTCACATCCTCAAGTAAGATGAAAGGTAGGCCAGTCCGAAGCCTTTTCAATACTCCAGAGGTAAAGGATATTTTCTGGGAAAGTGAAAAGCTATGATTTAAACTCCTACAGGCTGCAGGAGTGTCTAGCACTTTGGTCCCTTAGCTTTTAGCTGAATGAGTTGTCTGGTAGGCTCTTACTGGAAAAGAAGGGTATTCTACCATGTCTGTGACTGAGCACTGGAATAGACTCAATTCATCATTGTTCAGGTGTCTTGAGGAAAGGTCTATATGTGCATGATGAAACAGAGACAGTTACATGTGTCTTCAACCATTTCCCAGTCTCATCACAGATTAAGTTGTGTGTTAGCTTAGAGAAGGGTAATGCATTTGGATGACTATCTCAGTGCTTAGGAAACACTGTAATCCAAAATGGAGATATGAGTTGATTGCAGAAACCCCTGTATGCAATGCTGAAGAGCAGACACTTGTTGGAGATTCACTGAGTCTTCATCTCAGTTCAAGTGGAACTCATATGATCTGCATTTTACAGCACAGTTTCAACCTAAAAAATGCATGTATGTCAAATTCTATGAGTTGGAACTGAATCTTTTCCCACAATATATCTACCATATTCAACCACAAATTACTTTTCTTACCTTATGTAAGCATCAAAAGTGTCTTTATTCTGACCAAAGTCCACCCTTAAACATATGTAGTTGAGACCCTTTAAAGTCATCTTTCTTCATAGGAAAATAAACTAGGAAGAATAACAAATGGCAGAATGTAGCAGCTTAAATCCAGAACTGGCCTACTTTGAAATGTTTCTGTAACTGCTGGGGATATAGTTCCCTCTGCTGAAAGTAGAATGTCTCATGTGCCTTTGGAGTTGAACCATATAGGTTTTTGGAATCATATCTTTAGTGGGTATCCATGAGTGTTCAGTTTATAATTCAAAATTGTTTTCCTAGAATTTCTGAAAACCCTAATACATTTGGAACATGGATTTTTTTAAAAAATAAATAAGGCAGTACTTGTTTTTCCTGATTCTCCAGGCAGTCTAGTAGAACCAAGGAATTCAAAGGTTACCTTTTCTGCTGGATGCTTCTCTCAGTTCTCCTGCTGTGCTACTGTGCTTTCCACTTTGCACATCTCTGCCTAACTTTTATGAATTTTAGTTCCCATTTTCTAGCCCCACTTGATCTACTCCTTCCTCCCTGGAGTCAGCTCTTGATTTACTGCTTTTAGCCTGATGTCTTTGTTCTCCTGCAATTTCTTGACTCCCCAAGCTCTGTTCCATTTTAATTAAAGGGATATTCTCTCCTGAAATCTGAAGGTTATGGAATCCTGTCCTAGCTGAAGATTATTTCAAGGTCTACCAAGAAATTAGTGTGGTTTGGGTTTTTTTTAAATAGACATTACTTTTACATATTAGTTGTCAGTATGATTTGAATATATCCGAATTAATTCATATAACTTAACAACCTAGACACGTTGTAAGAAATAATTTTTTTATCAGAGAAAACTAAATTTTGTATTCTAGCTCTTAATAGGTCTGAATAGTTCTGTAGTTCTTATTAAATGCATCTGACGAAACAAAAATATAAAGAAATGTGGATAATTAACTGTTACCTTTGTATCTCTGTACCCTATTTTTATTTTTGCATTATAAAAAATAATACTTTTCCAAATAATAAAATAATAATAAATTTACAATGTTTTAAAAATAAAAAAGAATAAAATAATTTTTTGCAAAAGTAGCAAATCCCTGACTGATACTAAAAGTAAGCTAAGCATCAAATCTCCTTACCTTATAGCTTGTTTAGGAGTCTTGGTATTCCTATGTCTTTCAGTACAGGATGATGCACAGGATGAGTCTTTTGTGTGTAATAGTATGTACAAAATGCATCAGCCTTTTCTTAAAATTTGACTTTTGGAAACAGTTTTGCGAAGTGTCAGTATTATGTAAGCAGGGAGCAGGCAAGAGCAAAATTTGGGGATTTTTTTACAGCTTTCATATAGTGCATTTAATCTGCATGTCAATTAGGATATTTTAGATTATGTTATGTTTTTGGAGGTTATATGGTTTCAGTTATTGGCCCTCCATTTCATCATTATGTCAACCTAAATCATACTCCGTTGCTCGTGCATGTTTGGTGAGCAGACTGTGTGGTCAAAAAGGTTTATCTGAGAAAGCTTATAAAGGAATGTACTTTATCTTGTGAGCATCTTGTGACATGCCGTTAGTGCCATATAAAGTGCACATATTAGACCTATACCTGAAACTACAGGTCTGCTGTTTAATGTGAATACTGCAATCGATGAGGTTTACATAAAACTTTATGCTGTCCATACATGAATGGACTTACACACCTGAAGAAACACTTAGACTGAATTTAAGCCTGTAGATCTAAATCTGAGATTGTAAATTGCATCTCATCTGCTGAATGTTGGCTCCCAGGCATCTTGGCTTTTTTAGTTGACCAGAATTCTCCCACGCTTGATCGATCAGAGCAGTTTAGACCATCTAGAAGCAAAAAAGAGGAGTTTCTATCTAAATCTGAATCCTTTAAAAATCTAACTCCAGGAAGTATTTGGGGATGGTACTGAATTAGTGACTGCTGGGATGGAACTCTCCTGAAGATACAGGGGCAGCTAATAACTTTGTTGGCAATTTGTCTGGAGAATTTCAATGTTAGAAAAGCAGTTTCTGGACATGCTCAAGTCATCAGAAGATTGGATTGAAAGTCCTTCACTGCTAACAGGGCTAGTTCCAGAAAGAGGCAAAGCAAGAAGTTTTCTAGAGCAGCAACATGACTGTAACTGGGTTGGCTGCAGTTGCTGTACCGAAAGGGAAAGTGTGAATGGGGAAGCCTCTGCTTCTGGGTGGGATCCATACCCAGTCAATGCTGCAATGTCTCACACCAGTGCAGACAGGAGAGGACCTGTGAGCTCCTCACTGGTCTATTCAGTCAGGGTACCACTCCTCCTTCCTGCACTTTCCTTACCCATGGAAAGAGTGTCTCACTCTCACGGTACTGTTCAGAAGGCAAAATTCAATTTTTTCTGGCATTACTGAGAAGTCTGAGCCAGCTCTGGCTGCCTGAGAGACTTCAAATCAGTATCTCCTACAATGCTACCTGCTGAGGGGCTGCGCTGGAATAATTTTTTCCCTTCCTATTAAAACTGCACTGCTGTGCGTAGAGTAGTTTGAGAGAGAGAAATTTTACAGCCTAGTGGTTACAGTATTCACCTGGGAGGGGAAGATGGGGAATCCATTTGTTGTGTAAAAGTCTGTTTATTAAGTGGCCAAAGGAAACAAAAAACCAAAGAAGGAAAGAGGAGATGAAATGAAAGAGATAATAACAAACAGCAAAAGAGCTCATAGTGAAAGGAGAATTTGATTCAGCAAGTTCTATTGACATGGTGAGGTTTTGATAATTCACTATGAAAAGGAGGCTTTAAAGAGATTTTGACGGCTAATGCAGTCTCTTCCTGTTTTCCATCATCATCATAAATTTCTTATAAAGACAACTGGTCTTAAATATGCATTCTTCCATCTCTAAGCTGTTCCAGATGGGAAATGGCATAGTTTAGAGAGAAGCTGGATCGATAATCTTCCTAAATAGAAGAATACCTAGACAGAGAGCCACATTTTGTAAGATTTCCTCTGACTTATTGAAGCTGCCCAGTATTAGAACATGGTCTTGGGTTCAGGGCTTTACTGGGAAGCTCACCTGAAACACCACTGTGTCTGAGTTATTTTTAACATGGGGTAAAAGCATTGTGGCAGCAATGGAAGTGTCTGGTATTAGTGTCTTTGCATTTGAAATGTACCTATTCATATTTAACAAACATCTTGATTATGACAATAATTTCCAGTATGTTGAGCTTATTTAAATTATTTTAAGCAGCATCCAGGTAAATGCTTACAAATTTTAGGTAATTGAAACATATATAATGTCTATATTAAGATGACTTTGACTTGGTAAGACTAATGCCAGAGTGATCAATAGTGGCATGGCTAAAGGACATTTATCCTACTGTTCCACATATGGAGAGATCTGTGAACACCACAAAATAAACCACTTGCTGCTTTATCTGCTGGTGCTGTTAAGGGGGACTGAAACCCTGCAAGAAACTGGATGTGTCCCTTGGCAGTGATCCCAGGAAAGTAGGCATCACATTTATCAATGTGCCAATTACATAATTTCTGTGATATTTTTTCCTCCATGAATTTTGCATTTATAAGAGACTTCTTCGGCCAATAATCTTGCTTACTATATCATACAAAGAAACTGTCTGTGCTTTATTCTCCTCTTTTTTCTTTGTAGAACTGCAAATACTAGAACAGATCAGTGAAGAATTAACCATTTTCTTGACCAAGTTTGTTAAAAGATAAACTACTAAATATATATTATCTATGCTGTAAGCAAAATCTAATTTCTGTTTTTCATAGACTGTTTTGTGATGTCTTAGAAGAAGAAAGTCCTCAGCTCTAACTCCTGGTGCACAGCCAGACTCAAACTTCCTTAAAAGCAAATGTGAAATCTTTGTTTCAGCTTTGACCATTGGATGGGTCTGAGTTTACAAAGTTAATTTAAGTAAATTTGGATTCCATATTCTTATTTGGTTTCAGTACTCTATTGCTAATTATAATCAGTTATAAATAGGACCTTTCTAGGACTTGATTTAGATCTATATATTTGGTTGGGGTTTTTTTTGTTTTTGTTTTTTTTTTTTTTCCCCACATTGTTTTTCTTAGTAAAGATGGTAAAAGCATGCTAGTTTTTCTCATTCCACTTCTTCACTGAAGCTTCTTAAGAAAATGAGATACAATAAATCCATTTAGGATTATGTTGAAAAAGCATTTCTGCTTTTAATATTAACCAGATTTTTACTGCTAAGTTTTGCTGGCAAATCTCTGAAAGTTTCAGCTTGCAACTTATCCGGATCACTTAAATCTACATCACTGGCTTTGCAGCCTTGCAAGAACATCTGTTTTGATTTCCAGTGTTATCTTTTTTAGTCCTAGAACACTCTTCTTTAGTGTGAGTGAGATTTTTTCAGAATCTTAAAGGGTCTTAATTCTAACTCCAAAACATAATGAATATCAGGAGGAAGTACCTCAGTGTAATGTTTCTGGTGCTAGTATTTTCACTTAATATATTCAGTGTAAATGGACAAAGAAACACTTGAATGTTCAAGTCACACTTTTCTATGACTTTAGTGAAACCTGGCAATACAGCAGCATTATGCACTACATCTATTTTTGTGCTCTTATTGACGCATAGTTTATATTTCTGTATCTTTATATATATATATCTTTATATGTGGTAAAGAACTTCTTAAGCAAGTAATAACTATTAATGGGTTTAGTAGCATGCTGCTGATTTTCTTTGTTGGTAAATGGAAGCATTTGGTGGAGAAGTATTGGTCTGAATCTAAATTCATAAAAATTATTGAAAATTAAATGCCTGAAAAATGCTGATGTATTACAACCAACAACTATCATATAGAGAGTAGAGAAAGGACTAGTTAGATATCTCTTCCTTAAATTGTTTCTGCTTTATAAATGTAAGATTTAAGAATGGTGTTGTGTACATCTGCAAAAGGAAACCAAAAGAGGTTATGATTTGATAGCTCTGGTTATCACTAGAAGTTGGAACAAGTGCTCCAACTGGAAAAACAGCTCATTAGCTGTTAACTTGTGTTCTCACAAGCTTTACAGTTTAGCAGAAAAAAATTGATTACCTGTTGTTCAATATCAGTTCCAAATAACTATTCCTTAAATATGCTATTTTAGACTTCAAATAATCTGTATACATTAATTTCTTAGTCCATGCATATACACATAATGTCACTCTACTGGCTAAAACCTTTATCCTGTGATGGATATCTCTTGTATATTAACACAAATACCATACGATTGTTAATAGAATTATATCCCAATCTTCTATCAAATTGTTTACGAAAATGAATCTGTCTTTTTTTTATACACATTCCCACCTAAAAAAATAGTGATGTTTCTATTCCATAGTTTATACCAGATAGATACGTGTTACCCTAAATCTCAAAGGTATTTATGGGTAGAAAGAAAGTTAATATATGCATGGTTTTACTTGTACATGTAATAACAAATCTTCTAATTAAATTCTAATTTAATTTTTCTTGTCATACTTACACTGCTAGATACTATGAACATATGATTTTTTAAAATGAAAAATAAGTGCTTTATTTAATTTCTTCTAAATGTTTTTCTCATTTTTGAGAAACATCATGTGTTTGCTATTTCCTACTCATAGTGCACATAGGTTTGTTCATTTAAGTCACAAGAAATCATTGCCCACTTTCCACCTTCTAGTCAGGGAAAAAAACGGAACATACTAATGAAATCCAAATAAGGGAGACTAATTTTTTTAAATTTAATACACTGAATTTTCAGATTGTGCAGGAAAACTTGCTGAACTCATGAACATTTACAAAAAACCCCCCACCCCAAACCTTTTATGAATTGCATGATTTTTGCATTTTATTTATTCCTCTCTTTCCTAAACAGTCTCTGTGCTAGTTTACCAGCTTCTGATAGCTGTGTGAATTTTGTAATGCACCTTATGAATCTTTGCTAATACGAGGTGGAAAAAAATTTGTTCAAAATTTTTAATGTAGATCATTGACCACTCCATAATTCTATCCACTTCCATGAGCTTTTAATTGTGTTCTGCTGCTCATGTATTTAAATCTTTCACACTGTGTCTCTTTTATTTAGGTTAGTGTTTATTTATATGACTAACTGCAAAGGTAGATGGGTATAATGAAAAAGAAACGTGGGATCATGTTTTCCTCTTCTGTCTCTCTCTCTTTCTCTTTCTTTCTCTCACTCTCCCCCTCTTTTCTAAACAAGCTAAGAGTTTTTATAATTCATCACCTGGCTGACAGATGAGTTCTGCTGGAGAATATTAGAAAATGTCTCAAATCTCATATATATGCTAATGGTATGCTGAGACTGGTTGGTGGTATGCCGGAGTTTTTAATCTGTCTCGACCAGTGTGGAAAGTGGAGGAGACAAGTCATTGCACTCGACAATTTATGATCAAACAACTGAATTGTAAAGGAAGAAGGACATGCAGAAAAGGAGAGTAATTTTCTGATTTAACAGCGTTGTTACTACAAATAAAGAAATCTTGATTTTGACTGCACTCGACATTAAATGAGTTTCCTGTGCCCTGCTCTGAATTTTTCATTTTCAGATTTGTATAAAGCACCCTGCTTAGATACAAGTGACAGATAAGGAGACGATTGCATATGGAAATCAAATGTGTATAATAAAGCCATCTTCTGTTTATTAAATAAACACATGTAGATTACTTCAGTGGAGAATGCACTGATAATTCTTCATTGTGTTCTAGTTTTTTTACAAGTCACAAAGAATCTTATTTAACAACCAGGAGTGACTAGATGCAAGCTTTTCTGTTTATTACCTTATAACAATCCAGCCAGTCTAATATATGGTGTTTATAAACATATTAGTTTGATTCTTTAGTCCAAGTTTTAGCTGTATCAGTACAATATATTAGTGTTCATGACATTAAAGTTATGGAAGCTGAACTGATGCATTAGTATTTTCTGAATATTATATTTTCATGATAGAAATTGTAAAGATTATCAAGAAAATATTTACATTATTGTTAATTGAAATTCTGGGAGAAGGGAAGTATAGCATACAGCACTTCAAGCTCCAGATAAAAAAAGACTAAAGAACTAAGAACTAAGACTATGGGGCCTGCAGTCAGATTGACAAATATTTCTGATCCAGTGATTTAAGAATCTAAGTTTCACATATAAAAAACACTTGAAGTTCATCAAGAGATGTCTTTCCAGTTCTATCTCTCACTCTTGGTTTGTTTTGTGTTTTTTTTTTTAGATATGGCCTTCCTATAAATTATTATAATCTATCACACTGTTGGGTAAAATCATGAATACTGGTGTTATTTTTTCCATAAAGGGTTTTTATATTGCAACCAAATGCTTGTAGGCCTTTTTAATAAAGCAAAATACACTTTTTTCACCTTGTACCTCTGGAGAATTAAGTTGAAATTTAGATTTTGGTTCACATTTTTATTTTGAGAAGAAAAATATGTGAATGGTGAATCAGTGATGTCTAGACATTAATGAACTGTATTTAGTGAAAATTATTGGCCACGTCAGAGGAGATCTACAGCTGATGGTTCACCCTGCCTGGACTGAGAGGTCCATTATATTAAGCCCTCCGCTGTACTTATCCGTACCAGCAGCTGCATTAGGAATGTTTTGGACTCTCAGCATTTTTTTCTCAATTTATCAGCAGCATCACCCTGTACTTTTGGTTGTGCTTGAACTCTATTTTGATGTTTTACTTTTGAAAAAGAAGAAAACTCCACCAAATTAACACCCCAGAAGCAAAGCATGCCCACCTTCTGACAGGTATTTACTGCTGGATGAAGGGAAATTGTTGTGAAATTCTGGTTCAGGCTTCCAAAACACCAGGCAGCTTCTCTGCCTGAGGTAACTGTAATGTGAGCTTTGGCATAAGTGCATCAGAAAATCCACATGGATTTCTTACTATGATTGGAAGTGATTGCTGTGCATAGAAGTGCACAACCAGTTCAAACAAGACTAGATAAGCTGTGTTGCAAAGCCATATGGCTTAGTTTAAACAGCACAAAGAGGAAGTCTTTGATCATGGCCTTTGATCATAGTTAACCCTAAATGAAGTGGTGGGCTGTAGGTAAGAAGGTGTCAGAATCAAAGCAACTAGAAGCTGGTATGAGTCTAGTAAAAGAAGAATTTTGGAGAGGACCCTGGTATGCAGATGGTTTGTTTGATTTTAAACCTAGGGTAAGGGAGAAAAAAACAGAGGATCTTGGGCACCAGTGGAGAAGACCAAAATATGGCAGAAACTACGAAGATGACTGGATGCAGAAGCTGTAAGGTGTATGTTATCCTTCAGTGAGTTTCTGACAGAATTTACATATGCATGAAGGGTCATCTCATAATGTTCAGGAAAAAAAAAGAGGTGTGAGAGACATAAATGCTGCTAGAAATGAGGGTAGAATATAGAAATGCATTTGAGTATGACAGATAAGATGAAAGGAAAGAGCATGAACATAACTGTAGTTGCAGATGGGTTGATTGGCAGATCCCCAGATGAAAAGGATCTATAAATATATTAAAATGATGACAGGGCAGAGGAAAATACCAGAATGTGAAGGAAATCTGTGGAAGAAGTTTGCTCTGTGGAAAGAGTTTGTTCTGTAGAAGGAGTGATGAGGTGCAACCTCTGGAGACAGAATATTGAGCAGCATGAAAGAAGAGATTGGGTAAATGGTAACAGCAGGGGCTAGTGGCTGAAGAAGAAGAGAAGACAAAGATAAGTGGAAAGCAAAAAGGAAGCAAGAAGGCCAAAGTTTTATAGGAACCTAAGGCTGCTCTGAAAGATCACTTTTTTTTCATAAGAAATATTAACAGACTGGCCATCAAAGTGAATGGAAATGGAAAACAGTCTTGTGTGAAGTCTGTCCAAGCATAATGCTGTGAGGGGCTGGCAGAGTGTGAAAGTCATTCTAAATAGGCTGGGGAAGAATCCTTTTGCTGTCATTCTACCATTTGACTGTAAGAGTAAGAAACTTGCTTGAGCAGCTCAAAGAGAGTTGTGTTAGGCGAGGGAAGATGTTCAAAGATCTTTACTGGAATTCTTCTATTTCCTAGACCTAGAGAGCAAATATTTTTGAAGATAATGAATATCATCAGGACTGGTAAAAGCACCAATCCAGAATTTGAGATATTTGCCTGGTTAAGTACTTGGAGAAGTAGCCCTCTTGGATTTTTGCTAACCTGACTGATAAGAGAATGAATGCACAGTCAAGAGGAAGTAAATGCTTTGAGGATAATAGCAAAGTGGGTAGTTAAAAATAGGAATGCTTAATTTGGATAGTGAGATTTAACTGGAAACTGCCTCAATAATTCATAGGAACTGCACAACAAAGTGGAGGAAGTCAAACAGTCATATGTGAAATAACATTATGGAAAAAGCAAAATGGAATAGCTGTTATCACTAGAAAAGAGATATGGAAGGAGCTTAACTATTCAGGAATTAGTCTACTACACTTTGTCATGTAATGACCTCAAGAAAAGTAAGAAGAGGGAGTGTAAGTTAGTTGCAATGTGAATGATAATTTTTTAGGGAAGACTATAAAGTATCTTTTGCTGTGAACCTGCTGGAAATCAGAAATTGAACTCCAGTGTTTCAGAACAATAAAAATTATTATTATCCCTGCAGTGAATATGGACTTTTTAAGTTTTTTTTTTTTACTTCACCAATACAATATGAAGTGCAAATGTTACTAACAATGGTAACACCCAAATGCAAAGGAGACTTCTTCGATAAGTAGTCATTGAGCTAGCAAAGGGCAATGTTACTTTAACTTTGGTTTTAGACAAAAGAGTTTTTTGTCAGGTAGCACCTTGTCTCCCTCTTTCCTCCATCCTCATCCCCTCTGCTTATTCTCATTATTCAGCTTGTTGTTGGTGCAGGCCAGGACCTAGGACACAGGCAACACCTCTACTGCTAACTGTAGGCAACATTCTTTTTAGCCTGGTCATGGAGGAGGCAGTACTTTTAAAGGGCATTTAAGTAGCATTTTATGAGTCAGGAAGGCTTGATCCACACACTTGTGTAGAAAATTCTCATGACCAAGAAGATATGCAACAGTATTTTATCAATAATGTGCATCTAAACCTGAGACCTGCAAGTTGGATTTTTGAAGCTTTTTGACAATACATTTGGCACAAGGCAAAGTGGAAAGTAGGTACTTTTAAAAGTCTCACCCACGGTATTTTAGAAAATCTCTTATATTTTTAATTTTTGGTTCTCCAAAATACTTGTTTCAAAAATCCATTAATGATGAAAAAAGCAAAATAGATAAAGAAATCCCAAATCAACAAAGACACCCTGTGAATATAAGAATGTGAATTAATAAACGATGCTTTTCCCCCCCATGTTCACACAACAAGAGCTGTCTACACCACTGTGCTTGACTGCCCTTTTATTCTGTAAAAGGCAGCACCATGAATAAATAAAACTGAAAGTGTGAAATAGCTTAGAGTTGAAATGTGCCCTTAACAGGGCCTAGCAAAACTTTATTGAACCTCGATGCCTATGACCAATGCCTCACTTCAATCGTGCCAGCAGATGGCACTCTTTATATTAAGTAGCTTTTATGGGAAAATTAAATTTCTTTTTTTTTCTTTGTTTATTAAGTATGGGGAGGTACTTTCCCATGTAATGCTTCTTCCTGAAATGAAAAATTGATCTACACAAAACTTCAAATAACTATATTTCTGATGATGTGTATAAACTGAGATTTTCTAATGTGTGCCTTTCTCCATACCTGGGGAAAAACAGGAGAAGAAATTCAGCATGACTGGAGAGTTGTAATACCTGAATGTTGGAAAATTAAAGTGTAGGAACAGGTTTCTGGAAATGTTTTGCAACTGCTCTGTGTTTCTAGGGGTTAGGCGTTTCCAGGCTGAACGTTGGATGCTTAACAATGGTTAGGATTCTGGATGTTTTTAGTCTGTCATTAGATGCCTTTTTCACTTTCAACAGAGAAGATACCAGAGGAGATACATGCATAGGTATCAAAAGAGAGATTGGAAGGAGAAGGACACCAAATTATGCTAGTCTGATCCTGCAGGAGAAATTCAGGACTGAGGGAAGAAGCCCCTCTGTGAAACCAGCGTGTGGTGGTGGCAAGTAGGTGCCTAACCCTATCTGAGCTGAGGAAGGATTGCCTGGGCAGGGAAAACACCAGAAGCAGAACACCACTCCACCACAAAAGAGTTGCTTTTCCTCAGTTGCCTCCCAACTCCCTGAAGAGCTGCCAGCCACCTCCTGCGCTGGTAGCTGCACCCACAGGCACTTGACAGTAGCGTATGTTTACAAAAGGATTTTAACAGTGAAGGTAGTGTATATTCAATCTGTGAACAGTAATATAAAATCCTGTGTTTTGTAAGTGGAGGAGAAGAAGAAAAGCAGGTTCCCATAACCGGTAAATACTTCTGTAGCTAATAATGTGCTAGGCTACTGATGGACACAAGCCACATAGGCCCAAGGGGAAAGTAGAAAGCCTTCAATTTTTCCAGCTACTGCAAATACTTCAGCTGAAGTGAGCCTCTTTTTCAGAGAAAGGCAGTGGAAATAGCTTCTGCTGAGCTGGAAAGATACTCTTGATTACTTGCTGTGCTCTTAGATAATCAAGGACACAGTGGAAATACCACATGGCATGTGACCAGCTTTGATTTATCCCAGGAAACCTCTCTCAACCTCAGAATGCACTGTAAACAGCTGCTTCACAAACTCCAGACAGAAAAACCTCTTCATTTTTTATCTCTTAGTTAATATATAAAAAAATGTTTATTCGATATTGCACAACTGCATAATTTCCAGTCCTTGCATAAAATTAGAAGATGAAACAAGGATGACTTCAAATAAATTTGTTTCTTGGGTACATTCTTTTGCAAGGTTTCAATTATTAACTTAAACCTGTTAAAAATACCTGCCTCATTAATCACATTATTTAGTACTCTGGCTATTTCTGTCCTCTAACATGGAATTATTTATCTCTGCCCTCTAGAAACTCCTGATAGTGTTTAATTATTATGCCATTTTACTTCACCATAAAGATGTTTACAGCTGCTACCCCAACGTTCATATCCTTAACTTTTGTCAGTGTTCTAGTTCTGGCAACTTTTAGTAATAACATCAAGCCTTGGTAAAAGAAATTTCTGGCTACCTCAATACTCAAATCTTCAAAATAATAATAAAAAATTACTATGTCACTTCTATTATACTCACTCTTTTCCCCCTTTGCCTCAATTTTTGACTTTGTTCTGATCTGATCTGTGTTTGCTTCTATGGGTAACAAAAGGTGTAACCTAGAAAACTAAACTGCTCCCTCTACTTCTACTTCTCCCTTCTCATTACTTCTTCCTATATATAGTGTGCTTGTTTTCCTTCCTGTTTAACATCTTTGAATCCCCTTGATGCCCTTCATTACACAGCTTTTGTTCAGGCACTTGAGACTTCTTAAATTGCTTATTAGAAACCTCCTAGCAACATTTACCTTATTGCCTTAAATCTACCAAAAATGCTGTGACATCAAAATAAGCTATTTCACTTACATTTATGCTTCTGCACAGTCACCTCCAAACCCTTGTTTTGACACATTTCCCCTTTACCAAATACAAACCTCCTCTGGCTTGCTGCTTGTTTCTTTTCTTTCATTTCTTTTGGCTGACCTCCCAGCAACTTTATCAAGAAACAAAGCCCTGGAAGTAAGCATTTAACTTTTGGTTTTCATCTGTTGCTCATTCCAGTACTTCTTCCTGTCTCTCCATCCTGCACGGATGCATTCACAGCCTGGCAGACTGGGTGAGATACTGCAAAGCTGTGCATTTGAGTAGTGCTAATAGAAGGGACCATGACACCTTAACTCTCTGCAAATCTGCACCACTTTCCTTGTTTACTCTTGTTTGAATGTGTTTGCAACTTTTTTTAGTATTTCAAAATGGACTGTAGATAAAAACCGAAGCAGTTAGGTCTTTTATCTTCCTAGTACATAAGGATGTATACAGAAGCATTTGTGGGAAGAAAAAAAAATGTAATGAGAATTGCTATGAGTCCTTATTTTCTACAAATAGGTAAAGGTATAAATATTCATCCTTGAAATATTTTTGTTGTCATCTTGGAACCTCTCTTGGTGTAGCTGTCACCCAGATACACGGCAAAAAGGAGACAAATTAATAAATTTTTTTTTAAAACTTTAGCAATTATTCACACTTCTGAAGAAAACTGCATTAGTCATTAAACAACTGAATTAACAATTGCCAGTATATATGAAAAAATGTTTGATAAACTCCAGCCTCAACATCATTTAAATGCATATGTCATTTGGTCTTTTAAGATTTTTGGGGAAAGGAGGGGAAACTGCCATTTTTTTCCAATGAATGTCATTTGTTGTTGTTTTAATACAAAGTCGAAGTACTTTCTTAAAAAAAAATATTCACAGCTGTTGATTTTGGTCTGTTGTTTGTAATCTCTGTCCCTCTCCTGAGCACTACCCATCACCTCCATTACTCCCTGTTGGTATTTTGTTTCATTAAATCTTTGGTATACTTTATTTGAGATGCACTTTCTTCAGTAGCTCTTCTTAAAAGGTGCTGGCTTGGGGGAATGGCACATGGGAAGGGGCCAAAAGGTTTCCTAGCATTCTGCAAAGGAGAAGAAATCCCATAACCCATACCCACTTTTTGCCCATAGCAGTTCTATATTGCAATCAAAGGCAGAGCTGCAAGACCTTTACAATGTACTTCGACAAGCTCCAAGGCAGCTTTTGTGGATAACAGCAGTACTGTGGGCTGTTCAGTGTGAACTCCAGCACCAAGTTCAAGGCAACATCAAGGGGGTGATGTGGTTTCCAGTATAAGCTGTTTGCCATTTTGGTGATCCATAATGTCTGGGTCAAATCAAAGATCTGTCTAACCTCTCTTGGGCAGTGGAAGAAAAATGAGCTTGTATTAAAGAGAAGAAAAACATGCAGGGATAACCCCTTTGACTTAACCTGCCATCTTCTACTGTTCACTGATTTAACTTATTTATGAACCAGGTATCATATCCAGAGAATCATGTGCTATAGCTCTTGGGTTTAATAAATTCATCTTCCATTAACTTCCAGGATTTAGTTGTGCATTGTATTAACAAAAATGCCCTGTTTGTTTCAGGCTTTCAAAATGTTAATTGCTTTTTGTATTCCTAGTTCTTTATTTCAGGAGTAAACATGAAACATGGTTCCCTACTTACCTTGTCAACAAAAGTTATCATTTTACAGATCTTTATTGCATCGCTCTTGAGCAGCTTATTTTTGCAAGCCAAAAATTTTAGTCTTTCCTTGCACTATTCCATTATTCCATACCCTTTTACCCTTTATAACTCTACCTCTTTCTGCCTTTGGGTCTTTTTTTTTTCCTTTATTATTGGAGTGTTCCAGGGTAAGGTCAGTTTCTGAAATAAGACTAGTGGAGATGCGTAAGTATTCAGGGTATGAACTAATAAAAAGATAATGGTAGCATAATGAGTTTACTTTTCCATCTCAGCAAACTTTGTTATCTCCGTATTTTCCTTCTTTCCAACTTTTTTTTTTTTTTTTTTTTCCCCCAGATGCTGAGGGCCATAGATGCCATTACAGAGTCTCATGGCACATCCTGGTAACTTTCCTCTCACACTCTTTATTTTCTTTGTATATTATTTCAAAACATCTTGCCTTCTTTAGAAGGCAATGGAAACGCACTCTGGGTGTGACCCTTAGAAATTCAAGTACATTGAATCATTTAGTTCAAATATACTTGCTCACAACTTCAGAAACTTCAAGCAGATCTTTAAGGCATGGCTTTCTTACAAAAGCTGCATCAAACCCTTCCCTAGTTTTATCAATAGGTTTCATAGGAGGTTTTAACAATGTGCCAATGAATCCTGTTTGCAGTTGTCTACCACATCTATAAAAGCAAGGATATTTCGTATCTTTTATTCTTACAAATTTCTTTAAATTATAGTCTACATGTCACCAATAATGGTTCACACACTTCATACCTGAGTTCCTTTCAGTGTCGTGTCGTGCTGGTGCCTTTTACTTCTTTTATTGTCCCCTGTAAGGGTCCTTGCTATAGATTGTTATGAAAAAATGTTTTTTCTTTAGTTTCCTCAAAGAAGTTTCTTCTCAATGGAAATCTTATTATCTAGCTAACAAACTTAGTTTTCTGTGTTCCCAAGACTCTTAACTGAGGTCTTAAACACACCGTATTTCTGCATTCTGTTCTGAAAATCTATTTCATTAGCCAAAGTACTAAGACCAAATATGTAACTGCAAAATATTAATACAAAACCCAAATTCACTTACAAGTGTAAAATTTTTCAATAGAAAATCCTTCACTTAGTTTTGAATTCTAATTTCTGGGAAAAAAAGTGATTTACCCCGTATACCTCAGCTTTGCTGTTCTCAGAACAGATCTCATCCTTTTCAGTTCTAAGAAAGAGCTGTGAAGTATCATTTTTACGTAGCTGATATATGAAAAGTCAGTGCATTCTTTGGTATTTATGTAAAAGCAGCAAGATGCTTTAAAAAAAAAAAAAAAAATAAAAAATCGGTCTAAATTCATTATTTCAGCCTGTGAGCACTTCACCATTTTTAAATAGCAGATGAAATTAAAATTAGGAATTCAGGATGAGAAAATAAGAACTTCTCAACTACTGCAAAAGCAAAAGATGCTTTAGAGCAAGCTGATGATGTCAAGCATGATCTGGGGGTGTTTTACTCTAATGTCTCACAATTATTTTTAATGAAGCAGCTCAATTTGTTGGATTTGGGAAAAAATCCCAACCACCTTGTGTCAAGGTGCTTCTGTTTTTCACTTAAAATCAAATGTGTGTGAATCTAGGAACTATTATTATTCATCTTGGCAATTGTTTCATGTATTGTTTTCATTTAAATTGGTGGCAGTTCATAGACCAATGGATGAGAAACAAGTCAAGTTTATGAAAAGTGACACCAAGATGCTGCATAATTTTTTGCAATTGTCACACTCCTTGTGTTTCTTTTCAAAGATGGGCAAAGTGAATGTGCTACTGCCCCCAAGGTTCTCTTTACAGATCTGCCTGAATGAATATCATACAACTTCATAGTTACAGGAAGAAATGATAGATTATGTTGTCTTCTGTGTTATATCCTCTCATTTGTATAATGACTTCCCCTATCAGTGCAGGATTAGATGAGTAGAGTGAGGCACCACATAAACAAAGGGGAACATGAATAGCTGGGAGAATTACTGGGGGGGATACAGCTGTTGCCAGCAGTTCAAATCCTAGGTGGGAGTGAATTGATGATCAAGACTGTCTCCCACATGTTGGGAGATCTCTATCTTCCACCTCAGCATTAACTCCTCACTAGTGTAATGTTGCCACTCCAGTCAAAAGATCAAAGTAAATTGCTAGTGCATGGTCAAGGATTACACAGTCTGTACTTTCAAGCTGTTTTCCTGACTTGTCTCTTATGTGTCAGATGATGCCAAAGGAGCAAAATGGCACCTAGCCCCTGTCCTTGGAGGACCCCCTGTCAGAGGTGGAGCTAGTTATCAGGCTGTGATGGCTCTCTTCTCTCCTCACATAAGGTAAGGTGCAGGGGACAGTGACATTTATTGTTAGTCACTGGGAGGAGTGGGATGCTGGTTGTTCGTTAGTTTACAGGCTTTTCTGTGTGGTTCCTGTGCTGCCATACATGCAGGTGAACTTTTGCTTAGTTACTACTTGCTGTTCTCTTCCTCACCCCACAGTGTAATAACACGTAATTTCAGGGACAGAGAAAATAAGGGAAGGGAGATCTTTGGGGCCAGGCTCTCAGTTTGGATTGGGCTGTTGCTTCCCCCTCACAACTGCACTCCAGGGCCACTGCGGAGAGACTGCCGCCCACCCATATATTACACACCACTAATTTAAAGTATTCTTGTATGCTATGGAGTTAATACTCCTTTACATTGAGAGAAATCCAGAATAGGCCTTACATTATTACTTATTCATAGATCTGTACAGGAGGAATTCAGAGAGCTGTACAGATCTTTATTTATATGTGATAATCTATATCATACACACTCACAGATATGCAAATTGCAGCTTTACATCAGAAATTCATAGGAAAGCCTCAGGCTGATGTTAATTCTATCATTTAAATAAAGAATTTCCCATTGTTACAGAGGCCTTGGAGTGCTTCTGTGCTCTTTCTATTTACATAGTGATTTTCTCAGATGAACCACATGTATAGGGATACAGACTAGTGACACTCTTACCAGTTATATATTGAATTATTCATCATTACAGGAGATTTCAACCAATACTGATTAATCATTTCTCTTCTAAATACCGTTTTTGTTATAAAGCTTCCACTAATTCTGTTCTCTTGCCATTATATATGATTTTTATCTGTTATCTGACTTGGCTTTCAATCTGCTATTTAAAAGGTACCAGAACTGTCTAAAGACTATTCAGTGAAACAGACTTTGGAAAGATATACTGTCAAGGGCAGAGTATTGAACAAGGCAGTAAGAGAGAAAAGAAAAATCCAGACAACACAATGATTCAGTTACAGTGATTACACTTGTAGTAAGCATTACTTTCCTGGAGAAATGGATGGATGGCCCTTTTCCAGAATAAAAATAGACAATTCTTATTCTGCATCCCCCACAACCTTCTTCCAGTGTCTCTTATGGTAAAGCATGTGATTTTGTTCATATCTTCTTAAAGAACTGGTAGTGAAGGAGGTACTGAGTTTCTTTCATTTTGCTTGGGGCTATCAATCCAAAATTAAGACAAAGATATGTTGGAAGATGCAGCAGGGCCGCAGTGCCTAGCAGCATGGAAAAGAATGTAAATAAGAGGTGAATGTCCAATCATATGTGAAGGCTAGTGGTAAATATAGATAATAGAGTTAAGAATAGTGTTAGTATGTAAGATTCTACAGGGACAGTGTGTGAGTGCAGCTGCGTGAAGACAATATAATATTCTGGATGAAGAGAATAAAAGCTGAATTTAGGCCATCATCATCTAGTGCCCAGTTTTATATTTATGGCCGTCCTCGTATATAATACAACAAAGATATATCTATACAATGATGTGATCCATGTCAGGGGTAACTTCTAACTTTTAGGCCAGCTGGACTGGGAGGCTATTCGTCATTGTGTTCAAGGCAGACATTAGATAAGGGTGTCCTCAGGGTGTATCAGTTGTCCTCACAGCCTGGCTCAGATGCTCTTGCATTTACTCAGCCACAAATCTATCTAGTGTGCTCTGCTTCATACATAGCATATGACCACATGGAGAGGCTTCGGATTAGGGGGAACCATGTTGACAGCCTTCTTTGAGACAGCGTGCTGTCTTCTGTTACCAACTCCTTGTCATTTCTGCCATCCCTGCCTCTACTGCATACGCCTGAGAAGGCCATAGCAGCAGTGCTATGCAAGTCTGCATAGGTGTCACCCTCCTGGGGTAGCTAGTCCTTCAGAATGTAGGAGGGATAGAGTACTGTATTATTCTGTGTGCATGAGTCCTTGGTTTTCCACCAATTGATAACCAGTTTGTGTTGACTCAACAGGTGTGTGCCCTAAGACTCTCTGTAAGGTGTATATCCCATTGCGAAGTGTCTTAACCCAACTGAGTTTCATCATCTTGGTTGTCTAGTGCTCAGTTCCAATTTGGGCATGGAGTAAGAGTTAAGCATTGAGGATGACTGGGTTCCTGTAGTTGAACAGGGACTGTACCACACTGACTCCAAAGGTTTGGGAAAGTGCCAGACTAGGCTGTTAAGCCATATGTCTAATTGTCACTTGCATCTACTTTTATAAAACTGTAGATCTACATGGATCTCTCTGTGATTCTAGTTTCAGTCTCTAGGCCCATTCATCATGAGACTTTATCATCTCGAATGTTGAGAAGATTAAAGCTTTGTTAAAATGCTTGGGCTTCATTTTGTTGGGGTTCTGACACCTTGTTTTCCTGTTAAAGGTCTAATTTCTGATGTGCATGCTAGAATTCATTTCTTCTACTCCTGTCACAAACATTCCTCTATTTCTGTGAATTTTTATTCTTGCCAGTTATTTTTCACTTAAATTCTCTTTCCATTCCTCTTGAACTTGGAAATTATATTATTGCAATGATATCCAAAAAGGATCAGAAAAGAAGAAGTACTAGTAGTACTTAATGAAACACTGTTTCTTCTAAAAGTACAGAAAACTAATCAACAGTAATAAAATTATTACTAAATGCAATTGTAAGGAATAATAATAATATAATGGAAGACACTTGACTATTTTTTTTTTGGTAAATGATTTTTGTAAGCCTCATTTAAGACCACTCAGTTTGAAGACTGAAGTTAGACATCCTTTCTGAAAAGGTGACTACTGAAAGTCATAAGGGTATACAAAACTAAATTTAAATATGAATTTATGCAGGGACATGCAGTTTGAATGTGATCCTCAGTACTGAATTGGAATTACTGTTCTGCTTTATTATCTAGATTTCATTTATTGCTGACAAGGAAAACATTTGGATTAAAATGTGTGCTCCCATTTTATGCTTTTAGAGCATGATGCTAGTGTTTTTGACAAAGAGGTTTCTAAAGATGGTTTATATAAGAGCTAATTTTTCATTTCAGAATAGACATTCTCTTTTTTTCACAAGATCCATTTTATAGAGCTGATTTAGAACACATCACACATTCTGATTTTGGTCAATAAAGTTATCATGTAATTATCATCAACCAGTATTTAATAATTAATTCCTACCTCTAGGGCTGTCTATGGACAAAGTATGATATCTCATCTGAAAGCAGCGGCTGAATTTGTCAGTGAGGTACGGGGGCAGATAATCAGTGTCATCATGAATTATAAAGCTTTCATAATTTTAACTGCATTTAGAAACCAGTTCTATACTTGTAACATGGCCAAAGTGCCTGCAGCTCAGGACTTCTTTGGAATTTTTGCATAGCCCCTGAAATTCCAAATAAAAATCTATACAGAGTCTTTGAAACAGAAGTAACACAGCTGTGGGCAGCTTAAACGAAACTGACCTTGTACACTATTAAATGAGACCAGTAGTTTCCGAATTTGCAGTTATCTGAGGGGTGCACCTGCGAGGAGGTAATTGCACCTCAGACATACTGCAGTGGTCAGAGCGGTCTCACTACCACACCATGCTGGCACTCAGTTAGAAAATCCCGACTAACAGCGTAGTATGCAACAGAGGAGGCTAAAACCATTTTCCAATGTCTTTCTTTCCATGTGGACATATCCAGCAGTGAGTCTAACCTACTGTTTTGCCTGTAGCTGCATACTGTGGTGTTGGGGTAGATTTCCTTCAGGAAGATGGGCAAGGATGCAGGGAATACTGTGTGAAGCTAAATGCTGTTAAGGTCTCACTGTCCCACTCCGTGGTGTCACAGGCACCTCTGGGGAGCAGAGATTGGTTGTAGCTCTACTACTTTCCCATAGTTTACTGCAAGGGGATTTTTTAGTTGAAGCACACTGAAGGGAAATGTGCTGCCCATGGAAACACAGACTCCACTAGACCAATATGGCCATAATTGTCTTCAGTTTATTTTATGACATTTGGCTCTTGTATAACTTAGCATTTATCTAGATTATCAGGCTGCTTAAAGGCATGGCAAAAGAATATGCAGATGCCCAGAAAGGTTATTGAGTCTCTGTCTTTGGAAATATTGAAAATGTGCCTGGACATGATCCTGTGTGACCTGCTCTATATGAGCCTGCTTTAGTAGAGGGGTAGGATGAGATGAACTCCAGAGGTCCCTTCCAATCCTGGCTGTTCTGTGACTCTGTGATATGTGTAGTTATCACCCTTATGCAAAATGGTCATGGCTCAGTAAACTTCACTAACCCTCCTATCCTCCTATCCAAGGTCAAGTGTATCTGTCTCAGAGGTCTGTCCTGGATGATTCATTTGGGCACCTGAATTAACCTTTCACCTTGACCATGCATGAGTTTTGGACCTTTTTATAGGTCCTTGATTGTTGAAATGACTGTGTAATTCAGGGTATAGAGAGCATTTGGTATTTCATATGGCATGAACTGCAATCCTGACTTTTTATAGGCCAGTCTGTTCTGAAGAAAGAAGACATTGATCTATTCCCTTCATCAAACTCTAAGACATAAACAAAATGGGTGCCACAAAATTGGTAGGATATCTAGTCATGATGTCCCCCATTTCAACAGTTTTAAGATTGATGTGAGGGTCATGTGAATCCTGTCAGTTGTGTTTCCACAGCCAGAAAATTCAAGATGAGTAAAGGTCCACATGACATTGAGAGATACCATACTGAGGACTGTAAAGGAGCAAAATATCTTCAGGGAAGCACAACAGACCTCAGCCACTCCATATTTCTGACAGACTTATGTGCCCCAGACTTTTTGTCTGAGTTGAGGTGCATCAAAAGAGAAATGACAAATTACAGATTGCTGTAGCTTTAGAAGACATTATGCTGGTGCTGGAGAAAAGGTATAAACCCTCAAAGTAGAGGGTCTGGAGTTCTAAAACTGCAACTCCACTGCTGGTTACTCTATGTCTGTGGGATAAGGCAGTTCCTTCAGTGTGTTTAGCCTCTCTCACTCAAAGCCTCCTTATGGTGGAATATGGCCATGCCTCAAGCCACCAAGAGGGGGTGAAAGTATCTAACAACCCTGACAAGCATCTGCTCAGTTTCCTGTCAGTCCAGGGCAATTCCCAGACCAGTGCACACCATGTGTCCTAGCTCACTCCATAACAAAGGCAAGGATCAGGGTATATGCCAAGACTGCATGCTCCTTATTTCCATGTGTGGCAGAAGTAATCTTTATGGGAAAGAAAGATTTGTAAGCCTAGTCCATGTTTGATCTCTCTTTTGCAAACAGTGATTACTTCAACCACATGAAAGTTAAAACACATTAAAGTTTCGTGGTTTAGATATTCTTAGAAATGAAAACAATATGAAACACAATGATCATTAATATATGCACTTCCAAGCATTTACCTTGCTACCTGAAGAGTGCCTATCACACTAGTCACAAACTTAATGAGAACCACAGCATTCACAACAGCAATATTCAAGGAGAGAAATTGAGGAATGACAGAAAACACTAAAAATTTGCTAGTTTCTCCATATATCTGTGATTTGGATTTGTATTTTGATTCCATTACATCTTTTAAATTGAAAAAAAAAGAGATTTTTTATAAACCGCATTTATACTTAGTTTTACTTTAAGAATATTTAATAATGTATGTTATTAACCTTATTTCAATGATGGCCACTTTGGAGACATGAAGGTGCAGTTTTCAAAACCTTTTAATTTGTGATTACATACTACAGCAGTGGAAACTTCAGACATTTAAATATTGGTTGGTTTGTTTAACTCTGTATTGATTAAAGAGAGGCCCATTGATAGCTCTTGGTAAAAGAACGAAAAGGGTATTGAAGAATTAGTTTTCACCAAGTTCTAGGTAAAGCAGATCAGGGCTTATAAATAATGTTTGGAGCTTTTCTTGCATTTGTTTGAAATAAATTCTGTGAACTGCGGAAGAACATAATCTTCAAAACATACCATTTCTTCAAACTCCTTTTCTGTGCAGCTTAGGGTGACAACCTAATAAGAAACATGTACTTTTTTGCTGGACTGCTCCTCAGTCCAGTATGAGCATATGTGAGTCGTATGGCTTTAGCTGCTTTTAGAATTATTCTCTACAGTAAAGAGAAATACTTATGAATTGACCCCAGCCTCTTAGAGAAAACAGAGACAGGCCATGATACCCACTAAGTATATAAAAACAGACAATAATTTAACAGAAACCAAAGAAAGTCTCAAAGCTATTAGTTAAATTTTAATCTGTACCATATTTTATAAATACCTGGGATCTAAGGGCTAGAAAGAGCCATTAGATCATATAGATTTATTTCCTGAGCTTAGTGATTTATGTTTGACGAAAGCATATCTTCCAGGCAGACTTCCAGACCATTCCTTGGATGTATTAAGTAGTGGAGAATCTACCACTTCCCTTGGTAGTTAGTGTCACTGTAAAAACATACCTTAGTACTAATATGAATTTATCTGTCTTTTTCAGCTTATGGCTGCTGATTCTTTTTATGCTTTCTTTACTTGATGAGAAGTCACTTCAGTGCACAGTAATTATGCAACTATAATTAAGTCACCTTGATCTTTTTTCTTTCTTTCTTCTGATAAGCCAAATCACTTGATTTCCTTTAATGTTTTACCACATGGCAATCTATACAGCATATGGATCATTTCTGTTCCTACTTTCTGTAACCTCACAATTTTCTTCCACATCCTTTCAAAGGGAAGAACATGAAAACAATTTACAGTGATTCAGCACCACAATGGTAAAGCTTTTTACAGAGGTAAAATAGATTCCTGGCTCCTTTTAGGTGTCCTCTGTTTGTGCACATACAAAACCACTCCCCACACCCCTGCTGCCAATTTATATGCAGTTTAACATTAAATTTTGGTGGTAGTTCATGTTTGGTTTCTTCTTAATCCATACCCCAACGTGCTTCTCGGAATTGTTCCTCAGTACAATATGATGCCGCTTTCTGGAGGTTTAACTTCCAGGTCTTATGCCTAACAGTAGTACATATAGCCATATAGCTTTGCATTGTGACATTTTAAAGGAAATTTGGGTAGAGTATCCAAAGGCTTATTGCTAGAATTCTCTAGAATCTGACCTGGAATGATGATTCTTGAAGAACCTCACAGAAAAACCCTCATGTAAAACTGTTCCTCATTGAAACTAAGACTTGAGAGCTATTACTTGTGCTGTCACATTTGTATTATGTTTTCTTTTGTTATGATGTGTAACATTAGAACAGTGCTAATTACTTTGTGTCTATGTTGTTTTCAAACTTTATTTAAAAAAAAAGTTTTTGTTTGGTTTTGTTTGTTTGTTTGTTTGTTTGTTTGTTTGTTTCGCCCCCCCCCCCCCCCCCATTATTGTTTAATATGAGGATGGGAAAGGAAAGGCACAGTCTGAGGAGGCTACTTCAGTGGCACACCTTGAAGACAAACAAGACTTATCGCACTCTTTCAGCTGTCTGGCATGTGTTTGCATTCATAAAATAAGTATTCCAAAGCAAGCAGTTTCAAAATTAGTGGTGACAAACACACTGTCACACAATTAAAATACGTCAGGTTCTTTCTCTAAGTTAGCATGTGGCAATAATGCTGAGTGGTTCCATACTCAGTCCCAACATATGACTACCCCTGGATCTTCTTAAACCTTCGAAAATAAAATAAAATAAAAAGAAATTGATGTGACATTTCCATTCAAACCTATTTGGAGGTAAAAGCTGTACAGGTTTTATGGAGAAAAAAACTCCAACAACCGAAGCCAAAACCACCAAACCCAGAACATTTTAATACCTGTTTTACAAAGTGGCATATCTTAAAACAAAAGACTTGCTTACCTTGCTGGATAACCAGCTGGATAACCTTTCTGTTTTAACCAATGAATTCAACCTTTGAGGTGCAGAAGAATTCTTTCTAAGGTGTATTTAAGGCCAAAAATACTTTATCCTGTAAAATCTTAAATATCAATAAGCAGTAGAAATTATGCAAGACCACTGCTAAAACAAGAGTAAAAGAGAAATAGACTGCTAGGAAAATGGTGTCAGTTGTTATGTTCAATACTAAAGTAGCTTCTCTAAGAGAAATGGTCTCTCTTACACCTCTTCCACCACCAAAAATGAAGAAATGGTAGAAAAAATCCTACTTAAGATTAGGAAATTGGTCTCGAAAACTGTATGTACTGAAGAAGGGAAATCATCATCTGTCAAGAAGGAGGGCTGGATAATGTAAGATTTTCATGCCAAGGGTCAAATTTGCTTTACTTTTGCAGCAATGTAAATCAGTAATAAGCATCATGAGGTCAGTAGACTAACTATAGGTGCATATGTGTATAATGGAGAGTGGAAATTTGATTCAACCATGGCTGGATTAAAGTAAATATTATGCTCCTGACAGAATTGCCAGCATGATAAAACAACAAAATTAATAAATAATAAATCTCAGACAATACTGTCTTTAAGATAAAAATGAGAAGAAGGAGTGAAGCAGTGTGAAAATAACTGGCTCATTCATCTTAGGTTGATCTATAAACCATGGCATTTACTGATCTCTACCGCACTATGCATTCTCAAAGACGAGTAGGCAGTCAAATACATCCCAACTCTTCCTTTTTTTTTTTTTCCCTATTTCTTTGAGGCTTTTTCCCTTTCTCAGAGAGACTGACAGAAGAAATATTTTTATGCATTTGATAGAGATGCCTTTTGCAGGACAAGAAAAGGAAATTTTCCTGATCATCTCTTTTCTGATTTCTGAGCCATTTCCCATCCTACTAAATTGCTTAATACTCCCTGTAGCTAGACCTGTGACCTGGAATCTTTATGCAAGATTAATGGGAAAGCAAATGGGAATTAGTATCTGGGCGGGTTGCTGCACAGCTCTTGCTTTTATCTAGCACTCCACCTGGGTTTTTTTGTTTCTTTGTTTGTTTGTTTTTACAATTATGTTTTCATTAGTTTCTGAAGCCAGCAATCCTAAAAGACCTTCCCATTTCTTCTCTTTGTATTCCCTCCCCTTCATGCTCAATTCTTTCCATCTCCTATCCCAAAATTATCAAACTCACTTTGCTTGTAACTGACATGCTGACAGGAAATTATTACACGTCATTACACTTCTTAAAACACAATTTACCCAGCCTTTGCAAATTATTCTTCAGTAACTGTGAGGGGGTAATGGAAACTGTCTATTCCACTTACAGTTGTCACTCATGCTTTCTTCTGTACAATGAGCGATTTATGTTTTCTCTCTCTCCAAAAAAAGGCTGTGCTCAAAATATGTAAAAGCAACTTATCACAGAAAAGGAAAATAAACCTCCTGTTCAAGTTGCCTTAGTCTGTCTTATTACAGAGCAGATCCATTTTCTATCATAACCTTATTAGTCCACATGCAAGCACAGTGCAAACTGATGTTTATTTAGTAGGAGCAGGCCTCCTTGTGACTTCTGGCCTGCCAATTGTACTTGACACTGCTGTAAAAGAAAAGCTATCTTGTGTGACTGTAGTAGCCAAAACTGATAATCCACAATCATAATAGTCCTATTTCTTACCTGACACTTTTATTCTGCTTCATGGCTAGCTACTGCAAAAGAATGCCTGCAGTGTGTTTTTTACCCTGTTCCTGTATCTTGGTGTTGGTTTGCACTTCTTTATCTTTTGTTTTTGTCTGTCTTAAATTCAAACTACCAAATCTTAAAGTGAATCAGTTGTGTTTATTTAAAAGACTTAGAAACAAACAAAAAAAAATTGATGTTCTCTCCCCCTCAAGTTGATCATATTGATTAGCTTTCAGGCATTTTTCTGTCAGGCTCATTCTGCCTCAATGGGAGAAGGATGATGAATTGTCTGACGACTAGAGGCAGGGAGAGAGAAATGCTAAGCCTGGGTCTGGGAATTGGCTAAGTACTTCTGCGGAGCCTCACCCTCTCAATTGCTCTCAGCAACTTGGCCTCCTTGATTTATAAACTGGAGTGGTGATTAATGGTCTTTTAAGTGGACAAGGCAGGCCAAATCTGCACAAATCGGGCCACTCAAACATGACTACTACTTGTAGGAGAAGAATAACAGCCTTTACATAGAGGTAATTGAGACAGCTTCAGAGGATCTGGTAGTCTGCTTTAGCAGAAATAAATCAGACACACAGGCCATCTATTTTTGAAATCAGTTCTTCTCATCAAACCTCCTCAGGTCAGCACGTGGAGTTGGTAATGTGGTGGGTTAGCAGATGTAGTTCAGGTCAGAAACAAGGCAGATTGAGCTGCCACTGTTCTCAGAGAGGACAAGGAAACCCACCTGGGCATCCTGTTGAAGTTTCCCAGCCCCAATGCTTGTAATCCCACCTTTGTCTGTGCCTCCATGTCAGATAAATAGGGTCTAGCCTGAGGGTTAGAGGCTTGATTCCTCTCCCGTTCGTACCTGTCCCACAGCTATATTGCTATAGCCTTTGCCTGGGCTGCTGGCAACTAACTGCCTGTCAGTGTGTGGCCATACTTTTTGTGCTTGTGGGCCAAACTGGGCTTCCTACATCCGAGGGGGAAATAAGCTCAAAATGTTTTAACCAAGGCTCAAAAGCTGTGAGTCTCGACTCCTCCTGAAGTCACAATGCCTAATGGTGATTAATTTAAACAGACAGAAACACTGGCAGCAAGTGCTCAGCAAGCAGCATCTTGTGTGAGACATCCATTTTGTCCAAAATTTGACTCCTCAGGCAGGTACTTAATTTGCCCAGCCTTAGGGCTAGCTCTGCAGATAAATGATCTCTTGTAAAGCAACTAGTGAACTTGAAAGGTACTGTAGTGTCTGCAGCTCAGGAAAAAAACCTTTTTACTGTGCTGGTAAGATCTAGAAGAGAAATCATGGGGCATAATGAATATTTATCAAGGAAACGATACCTGGAATCAGGAAAGCTGACAAGCAGTAAATAAAAGGGGCAGCTAGAGCAATTGAGTGGCATGGGGCAGCAGGATACATAAATAAGAAAAAGGTAACTTGTGGTCAGATAGGAGACCATGCTTTTCCCCAGAGGGAGATTCCAAACTAGTTTCAATCTAGTGTCCCCTCCAGGGAAAGCTCCCTCTATCTGAGACAGAGGGGAATAATCACAAGCCTAATTTTTGAATGCACTTCCAGTGGACAGAGACATTGCTGTGAAGCTGGTAATATCTTTTCCACCAGCCCACCTCCAGCAGAGGAGCTGCAACTAAAATAACTCAGGTTATCTATGGATAATAAACATCATTGGTCTGTTTCCATGAGTGCTGTGGGCTTCTATAAAACCTAACCCAAAATTGCAGTTTCTCCAGAGGACTGGAGAGGTTAAAAACCACAGCACTACAAAATCCTCTCTAGAGGAACTTTGCTTTGTCTTCCAGCCTGTTGCATAGGTTGTGGTAAGGACTCTTCTGGCTTGATACTGACTGCAGAAAAAATCTCTCCCTGGGCTGACAAGAGAATGGAGCACCCTATGACAAAACATCTGTATAAAGAAAAAGGATAACTTTACAACTCCAAATAGCTTACATAAATATTTTCTGACCTATAATTCCATCTGGGTAGTGATCATAGTACAGCTCTCATTGGAAAGAGAAGCTATGTTACTGTCTCATGCTCAGGAAAGAAAAAGCCCAAATGCATTTTTGTAACATTCCTGCCTTATTTTCAGAGTCAGGCAAATGCTTTAATGATTTTGCCCAATCATTTTTGACTCCTTTCTCATTTTCTTAGAACCTGCTGCAGTATGGAGACAAGATTCTCTCTGCTGCTGAAAGAAGATATGGAGCTGGCTGTCCATGGCTGCCTTGGGCCACCCATGCAACTCCTCATGCAGGCAAGGAAGGCTTAGGATGAGGCTAGCAGAGCCTACTGGAAATGTCAGTTTGACAGACTTAAATATAACTACATAATATATGTATGTACATTCATGTTTGCACGTTGCACTTCTGTGTGTATATGTAGTTGTGAAGACATTCAGCCTAACAGAATGTTCTTGGTCGAACTTTTAGAAATTAAAATAATGTTTTTTTCTACATTGAGGAATTTACAGACAGTGGAAGGTAGTTCTGTTTTGAAACTCTTTATGGCAACAGGGGCACTGAGATGGAAGAGGATGGTTTCTTGGATATCAAAGACCTGTTTAGGTTCAATACAGTCAAATAGAAGAATGGCAAAATACCCAACAAACCACCAAAACTAAAACAATCAAAACAAACCCACAAAGCTTTTCAGGGAGGATAAATTGATGAATTATATTTGGGTTTATCCGCATTATATTATCAAGATTTGTTTAATATAAAAAAATAACATAAAAAGCTGTTAAAATAATATGTCAGTCAAGATATGTGCCTCATTTAGCTCTGCCAAAATTCATTTGCAATCCAATTAGAAGGACCCCAGTCCCCATAGATAAGTAGATAAAATGGTTACAGCAAACTATGATAAGGAGGCTGGTAAAGGAAATTAGAGAGTGCTGTGGAACATCCTAAATATCCCAAAGCAATGTCTATAAATCGAAATCAGGTACATATTTTTTTACTGTTGATAAAAGCTGTCAAAGGAAATAGTAGGCAATCCCTCCCTGGCTGCTTTTCTGGAAGCTAGGCTTCAACTAAATCAAACTGTTAGGTTCATACTGGGCCTAAAGTGCAACTACAGGATGAAATGTTAGCCTTTTGGCCCTAAAGTCTGGGCACTTCTGAAGGCCCATTGAAAGACTTTTGGATAAAGGCTGCTAGGACAACATCAGTGCACTGTCACTCATTGTCATGTATTTCCTGCTAAATGCCGCTCCCAAAACAGCTATAGGCTTGATTTCCACCTGTAATGCTGAGGAGTTTGTTATTGTTTTTATTGATTTTATCTCAGTGGTTTGATTTCAATCAAGGGTCTACATTAAAACAGCCACTATTCCATTCTTTGAAATTCTAATCCATACTTAAACTCTTTTCTACAGTTTTGGCCTTCGACTGCTAGTTGAAATGAACACGTCTGTAAATGTTAATCAGTTCACTCAAATTCTTGAGTTTCACACCAAAGTCTAACTTCCTGTATGGCAGTCTGGTTCCAGAAATGGTACAAGCAGAATGCAATACAAAAATACTGGCATTTTTTCTTGTAGTCAGTTCCCACTATTGGCCATTTGCAAGCTGTCCGGTCTTCCTTCTCTTTCTTTCACAACATTTTCAGACTTTATAAATAAAGAACCATTACTATGTCTTGAAAAGCAAGTCACCACATACAAGAACAATAACTGCATTTTATAGCCCAAAATCCAACTGTTTGATACAACTGGCGTCTACTTTTTTGCAACCATTTATTAAGATTCCACATCTGCCCACAGACAGAATATACTTTGAAGAACTGCTACACTGTCATGGCAGAAGTTTATTTTGCTATGGGTTGTTTCATCTCCAACCAGTTGCAATATTGATTTCTCTCAGTGGATTAATTATCAGTGGCAGTTTCAGTCTTCCTTGCAATGGGCGGAAGGAAAAATGATGTTTTTATTTCGAGGAGGTCTATTGACAATTGTGTCTAGGCTTCCCTTGGGTCCTAAAGTCAATGAAGTTAGAAGACCCATGTCATGAAAGTACTGTGCATGAAATTATTTATTTTTTCTGTAGAGGTAGTATCATGTGAATGCCATGATGACCGTTTAAAAAAAAAAAACAACAAAAAAAGCTGGCTTCATATGGTTTTCATAATATACTGTAATTGTAAAAGTAACACTGAAATTGGACAAATATCGAATGATAGCATAATGTACAAAAAGTAGCAGGAGTTATTCATACTAGCAACAAATCTATCAAAATATTTAGTTTAAAGAGAGTGGCTGCATTCTTCTGGAACAGAACCTTTTCAGTTAAAAGCTCTCTGCAGAATTTGGAAGGAAAATCCGAGCTTGTGTTGTTGCCAAAAAAGCTCTGTGCATAATATTTTAGGGATCTGTAAAAATTAAAGCCATAATGGATTAAATTTTACATTTTTTTTCTTTTCTCCCAAATATCCATATATGTTCTCTGCAAATATACATATATAATACATGTCAGTATACCTACCTATCGATAAAATATGTATCTTTAATCTCTCTATGTATATATATAAATTCTACACATAATTGTTCAAACTCTGGTTCAAACTTATGGTATTGACACAATGTAGAGATTATGTACTCATTATTGTTTAGAAAAAATATCATTAAAATATTATTTTACTAAATTATTTATTAAAGTGTGAGGATTTTTTTCTTCAAATCTTAATTCAGTTGCTAAATAAACTAGATGTGAAAAGACTGCGAATTCAAAATTAGCGATAATGGGTGTAAGAATGCTGGTATTCTTTTCATTGCATTGTTTTGTCTTCAAATATGCTTTCAGCTGCTGTACAAGTTTCCACTGCACTGTACAAGATCGATGATGTGAATTTTCACAAAATAATGTAAGATTTTATATTGGCATACAATGTTGCAAGGAAAATGAGACAATCTGGATTCGAGGTCTGATTCTTTTAAACTGGAGATCACTCATTTTACTGAGATTATGTTGTAGCTATGTAGGCTAATTGGTTTGCATATCTGGAACATACTCCATCAGCTTTGTTACTTACAGGATGTAGGCTGATTTTGGATGAGTGCAACTGAGAAGGATTATTTACTTGCAGAAGAGCTAATTTGGTGAAGAATCAAGCACGAATACAAAAAGTGATAACATTCACAGCAACGCTGTTGAATTTACTCTGTAAATTTGAAAAGCTTGCAAAATGTTTCCCTTTGCTGTTTGGTCCCTTAGCCTTCTGCAGGGGTAAACAAAGACAGAAACCACTATTTAAACATCTTCCTTATCTCCAGCACTTTACAAGATGATTATTTCTTTAATCACCACAGCCCAAGGCACCACAAAAGCCCAAGAAGACATTTCATAAGGCTGAAAAGTAAAACCCCTTTTAAACAGAAAGTGAAATGGACTGGGGCAATGATAGTGATAGTAACTTCTGCTTATTTTTAAAATCCACCTGCATTTTTCTGCCTGTTTTGAAGTCAGAGACTCTGAATTTATTAGCTAGAGCTCAACTACACTGTACTTACAATGCTGTTACACTGCAAGTCTCCTTTTTGCTGTACAGCTTGGTCAGTGATTCCCAACAGCTGTGTAGGTTGTCATATAGTTTTATTTATGTTGAACACAAACATAATGAGGTAATTTGTTGAGAATCAGGCTATAGCGGAAGCTCCAAGCAGATGGGAATTTTCTTTTTTAACTAGATGTGAAATAATTTTACACTTCAGAAGAATCCATTTCATGTTTTCTAACCAGATGCAGTGACTATTTGGAGAAGAGGCAGAACACCAACTAAGAGAGTTTCACTTCTAGCAAAGTTTTGCACAAGGGAGCAAATGACATTGTATCCTCATCACCCCAATACTAATGGAAAAAATTTGGTTGTTGAAAGATAATATAAATAGGAAGGGTCTGCAGTTTTTAGGCTTCATCTTGGGGAACATGATTTTTGAAGACATTCTTTGAGGACTGTAAGTAACTTTTCAACTGATCTAAAAACTGAAAGATTACAATAATGAAAAGTACCAATTGGTATTGTCCTTGTACTTGTATCTTTTTACAATAAATTAAAGGGCAATACTATTAATTTAATAAACATATATATTTTAAAAATTATGCAAGCCATATAAGAAAATTAAAATCAGTATGTTGTAGCAAACAAAACAAAAAGCAAAGAAACCACAATAAAGTTAAAAAAATAAGTGAAGCAGATGTGCATTTTCATGCTTGACCATGTCAGGACCACGGCAGTGCTGAGATTGGTTTAAGCTGTCACAGATGAAACGTATCAGGGATTCCTCAAAAACCTGTAGTGTGCATGTTCATTTAGATATTACCATTCAGCATCCTGTTCCTTCCCTTGCAATTAAAATACTTGATTTAGAAATTAATCACATATATTTACCACAGAAGTGGTTCAAAAAGAGGCTTCTTTGGAGTTCTAAACACAATCCACATGGGCACATGTGCTTGCTTGATGTGCTGGCTGGAAAACAAAAATGTAGAGTTCCGGCATCATCATTTCTCTCTATTAGGGGCCTATCCTTTATCCTTGGAAGCCAAGATAGAAATGCCTTTGGGTTATTTATTTAGTTATTTATAAACTTATTTTCAGATAAGGCTTGATAATTCTCAGATAAGGTTCCCAGAAGTCATCACTCACCATTCAGTCCTGAGGAAGCTATGTAGAGCTGCATAATTTTTAGACTTTCATACTAAAATTATTTGCTTTCATATGTAGTGGCACACATGTAAGTGTGCGAGATATAAAAGCACAGCTTCACTCCCCAAAAGTACCAACATAAAAGGGAAGAAAGAAAACAAATTACTTTCTTTCCTGCTGAAGTTTGTAGTTTGATTCTCTCAACACAGTTTTACACAGATACAGAAGTTTGCTTGGAAACACAGCACATATTGGCCACACAAGAAAGCACAGGTAAGTATATAAACTGTAAACCAGAAGTATAACAAAGTAGTGGAAAGGAACTGTAAAGTATGAATTAAAACAAACTCAGCTTGACACCTAAACATCTGATTTTAGGATTTTGTGGAAAATTCTTGTATCAAACCCAATAAAACAATTCAAATTTTAATGTGATTATCTGTGATTTAAAAAGACAGATATTTCCAGTTATATTCATGAGTGGAAATTATATATATATATACACATATATATATTTAGGTTACATATTTATTAACAGTTCAGAAATTGAACTACACTATATTTGCAGTACAATTACACTGTAGTAATGCAGATGTATCACTGAATTCAGTACTTCAATACAAATATCTGATACTTAGATGTCTAAAATAGGAACTACAAAATACATGAGTCTCTATTGGTTTAAAAACTTGAAAACAAAGCTACATGCAAACACACATGCAACATAAATGCATAAATGTATCTTTTAAAAATTGAATGATTCAAAAGCAAAGAATCTGGAGGTTTCTCAGTATCCTAGCAAGAACGAATAGAATAAAGATTACATACCAACAATTTTTAAACATCTACACACCCTTTACAGATAATATTGAGGGGCAAATGCAATGATATTGTGTAATAAATCTTAGATGCGGGTGGGTGAATGTGGATCATAATGGAAATCTTTTTAATCGCCTCCCCTTCCCCCATCTCTTTCCTTCCCTTTTCCTTCCCCTTCCCTTCCCCTTCCCCTTCCGTTTTCCTTCCCCTTCCCTTCCCCTTCCCCTTCCCTTCCCCTTCCTTTTTCCTTCCCCTTCCCTTCCCTTCCCTTCCCTTCCCTTCCCTTCCCTTCCCTTCCCTTCCCTTCCCTTCCCTTCCCTTCCCTTCCCTTCCCTTCCCTTCCCTTCCCTTCCCTTCCCTTCCCTTCCCTTCCCTTCCCTTCCCTTCCCTTCCCTTCCCTTCCCTTCCCTTCCCTTCCCTTCCCTTCCCTTCCCTCAGAATTATTTATGTCTGTTGAATTTAGCTCATGAATTGGAATTTTTGTGAAGGGCCATATGATGCATCCTGACCCTAAGCTAGCAAGATGAATTTCCCTTCCTTAAAGTTCCTGTACGTAAAGAACAATTATGCAGATGAGGAGAATTTCACCCAAAATAAATTGCATGCTCCATCTGATTATGGATAATAGATTATTCCAGACCTATACTGTCCTCAGGTGGAATTGAAGGATCCTTTAAACATCAAGGAGTATATTCATAACCATTATCCTCTTAACCCTTTGATGTGAAAAGATTGCTATAAAATTTACTAAATTCATCTAAAATGACTTTTGAATCTCCAATCACTTTGTTCTCTGCATTAATAATACTAGGACTAATCCTGCATGACTTGTGAGATTTAAGATGAGTAGCTAATAGCTTTTGAATCAAGGGTGCCTTTCAAGGGTGCCTCTAAGCAGTATCTAAAACTGTGTGTGTGCAATTTGTCTTATCCAAATTGGTGCATATTCAGAAAGCTATGTAACCTATATACAAACTGCACTTTCATTCAAGATGTATGTAACTCATATGCAAATATAGTCTGAGGATTAACAGTGGATTTTTTACACAGAGAACAGAAAAGAACTACACATGAATACTTACAGTTGCTTCTGGAAATTTAGTCCTATTTATCCAACTGTGGGAGCTTGATTTCTCTTAGTCTGGTTTTGGATCCCAGGTATTTTTTGTGCTTCTCTCTGGTTCCAGGGTTTCATCACCAGGGCACTGGATTAAGGCTAATACACTGAGACTAGTATTTTCCTCTTCTGTACTCCACCCCTCATAATTTGTCTCTCAGATAAAAAAATAGAGTCAGAAACACTTGTCAGTGGGACCAACAGACACATCCAAAGCTTGCTGCATTCAGAGACTATTTACAATATGGCCATTTTCTTGTCTCTCTACTTTGTTTGACTTTCCTCTTCTTTCATGGTCTCCGCATCCAATGTTTATTCTTACCCAGTTATTTTGCCCTTTTTCTCCTCTAACTACTTCAAATTCAATATTCTTTCTTCTTTTATTTTTTTCATGTATTTCCAGGTAACCTTCTAGTTCTTTCTTTGACCTCCCTTACTCCATCCCCCAAAGATATAATGGAACATACATACTGTTTTCTACTTTCTTGTCTCTTTCAACAATAAATTCCTCAGGACAAGGATTCTATGCTACTCTTTATGCCTACTGTGCCTAGCACAAAAGGTCCCCAAATAAAAATTTACCCACAAATCTTATGTATGAAATCCTGACTTTTTTCCCCAGATTCAGTGTAATTTGAGAATATTCATGTTCTATTGGAAATCAAATAAAGACATTTTTGTAAATGGAAACAAAAAAAAAATTCCAGAAAATATTTTTTCACCTATCAAAAGTAATACAATCACAACTTATTCAAGATAGCATAGTCTACATGTGACCTTGGATAGGGTTTCAAAAACAGGATATGAATCTAATTTTTGAAAGTGCAATTTAGGCATTTAAATGATTCAGCCTTTTTGCAGAATGGTTACTTCAAAAATTGGTTCAGGCTATCATCACCAGTGATTTGTCCTATCTCATTTTGAGATGAAAGCTGTGGGCTGTCACTTCCCTGTCTTTCTTCCCTTACAGTATGAGAGAAGATATTAGTGTGGATAGTTCTAAAGGTTGCATAGGCCGAGGAGATCTCTGGTGTGGATGTTCAGGAAACCAGGTTATAAACTGGATGATTAGGAGACCTAGGAGACTATGGCTCCTGCAGCATGGCTATTATGGTTTTCAAGTGTGTGGTTGAGCCTACATCCACCGAGTGAAGGAGAGCTAAGCTCATTTAAGGCATGGAAAATATGTAGCATCTCACAAGTGATCTTCAGAGGATGTTGAAGAGTAGAAAAGGCATTGACACCTCTGGCACTCAGCCTGTGAATTCTATTAAGAAAGAAACCATTTTCTGAGCCCTTTCTTAGGCCCACTTGTGCCCAGTGTGAAAATTTGAATACTGCATAACTGCAAGTAAAATGTGCCACAGAGCTAAGCAGCAATCAGCAAGCCGCACCTAAGAAAATCTGAAAGAGCAGAGTTTACAGGTTGTGAAAGAACAGATAAAAATCCAACGTTTTACTGAAAACACAGAATTCTTCCTAACTGGGAAATTCCAATGCTGGAAGATACATACAGGCACACAATATCATATCACGGCATGTTGTGTTTTAAGATCAGTGGTGCACAGCATATTCTGCTATTTTTTTCCTAAGAATCATGATTTCTCATGAAAACTTTTATTAGCTTTTACTCATCTGTAGCTTTTCTTTGTCTCTGATTTATACCATTCTTCATTTTATAACTGTCTGTGTCACGATCAGAGTGTTTTTTGTTAGGGTTTTGCAATTGCTTGTCTGTGTTCAAAATCCTGCTATTTTCTGAATGGAAGTATGTGATGATACATGTTACTTACTGCTGATTTGATAATATTTTAACTCTGCCTGATGGATATAAGCTAAAAATCTATCACTGCCTCCTAATTTTCAAATCAGTCCAAGAATATATGAAATGAAACATCACAAAAGGCACTTACGTAGAAGATATAAATTAATGGAAAGCTGTTTGATTTATTATACAACAGATAAGATCTGTATGATTCAGCTTCCTGATGGTTTATGTGTCTATTAAATCTTTCTAATGAAGGTTATTCCTGAACTCATAAAATTTCATATTCCAGTCTGTACTTTATCATCAACTTATAATGCTAGATTTGAATTGATAAACTTATTAATAATAAAAAAATTATTCTGTTGATCTAATGAAGACATGCTCTTGCGGTGGAAGATATAAAAAAGGAATTAACTTCTGCCACAGCACATCCACAAGGGAGCAGCAAAAATGACCACTTGTTTCCTATGATACTTCCACTTGGAACAGAGGGGGAGCACTTTACAGAAGTGAAGTCTTTTACATATTGTTTCAGATTTTATTTCTCAGGATACTGTATTCCATAGAAGGTACACAGAACTTTGAATTTCTGAGTTACCTGGAAATTAGTTTATTCTATAAACTTTTGTTTGTTTCCTTGTAAGCTAGGTTTGAATAAATATTGACTATTAAGCATAGCAGATAAGAGCCATTGATACATCGGGCAGCATTGCATTGACAAAAAATTACTCTGAAAAACACCAGCACCATTCACATACTCATTTATCTCTCAGAGGTGAGCAATACTAACAACTTGCTGAGGAATAGGTATGCTCAAGCAACACATCAGCTGTAGCTGATCTGTTCACTGACTCAGTGGAAAAATCCCTAGGTAGTGTCAGAAGACACTTGCCCTTTTCTAGTTGCCTGGTGATGATTGTTCATTATAAATATTAGTTATAAAAATACTATCCTCATTTTTAATACTCTTCATTTTCAAAATCAAATCTGAGTAACAGAGTTAGGCTTGTATTTCCACAGTAGGTCCCATTTAAAGGAAGCATTTTTGCATGTGTTTAAATTCAACACATATACATGTTTTTAACATTAATATAAAAGTGTCCCAATAGGAATGGTTTCCTGAGTGGGAGCTTTAATCTCTACCAAGTATTTGGTGGAGCTCAAAACAGGATGAACATGTGGCACTTTTATTTTGCATCAAACATTTGCATAATAAAGGATAAACTGACAAAAGAAGTGACTTAAATCAAAAATGGGTTAGCCAAATAACTGAAATTTATCCTTAATGTGCAGAGGAGAGAAAGTACATATGAAAGGTCTTTTGGGATTTCTCTGAAAAGCGAAGACCACATGAAAAGTTTGTTGATATTTTCAGGGGTTTTTTTACCCTGTATTTCTATGAGTCCACTCACTTGCATTTACAAGCTTTATTTGCCTTCCTATGAAGCAATTAGAAAGTTTCCAAAATGGAAAAGAAATCAGTTTACTAATTAAGTATCAATTTCCATTTCCTTATTTATGATCCTGCCCCTAGTAAGCAGCAATAATTTCTGCTTTGCTACAGTGTCACCAAGAAGATTGATTATTCATGTCATCTCAATATGAGAAGACTTAAATGGAAAACATATTCACAAATTCACTTTTGCAAAGGAGAGTAAGTCAATCACATTCTTAAAAATATAAGTTTTAAGATGCATCACATCCTTGTTCTGATGAAAGCTCTGTATTTTTCTTCTACATTTTTATTGACATTGTTGCATACTTGTAACTATGCACAGAGCAGTCATCACAGTAAAAATAATTTTGTTAGAAATGAAGCACCCAGAAAATAGGAAATGCTAAGGTCAGGGGTGCACAGGAAAAAAATTTAAATCATCTGCCCACGCATATAATAACTAGATTATCACTATAAGAGTACTTGAATACAGTAAAGTCTTTGTTTTATTCAGCAGACATAAGAGAGTCATTAGGGAACTTATCAACAATTTTTTTCATATTTTTTCAAAGTTCTCCTCCTAAAGAAGCCATGCCCATTTTGATGAGAAAGGTGCTTACATATTTCTGAGGTATTTCTTTCGCACACCTCGGGCACCCAGTTGCCACATGTTTACAGAGACACAGCACTGGTGTTTTAATGGGCTAGCATGTGCAGAACTGTTCAGGGTTTAGTGCTGCCAAGAGTTTCACAGAATCATAGAATCATTAAGCTTGGAAAAGACCTCCAAGATCATCAAGTCCAAGCTCTGTCTGAACATCACCGTGTCAACTTAAATGACAGCACTAAGTGTCACATCCACTGAACATGAGCCATCAGTGTGCCCAGGTGGCCAAGAAGTCCAAAGGTATCCTGGCCTGTGTCAGGAATAGAGTGGCCAGCAGGACCAGGGAAGTGATTCTTCCCCTGTACCCAGTGCTGGTGAGGCCACACATGGAGTATTGTGTTCAGTTCTGGGCCCGTCAGTTCAGGAAGGATATTGAGATGCTGAAGCAGGTCCAGAGAAGAACTAAGAGGCTGGTGAAGGGACTTGAGCACAAGTCCTGTAAGGAGAGGCTGAGGGAGCTGGGGTTGTTTAGCCTGGAGAAGAGGAGGCTCAGGGGTGACCTCATCACTCTATACAACTACCTGAGAGGAGGTTGTAGCCAGATGGGGGTTGGTCTCTTCTCCCAGGCAATCAGCAGTAGGACAAGAGGGCATGGGCTTAAGCTCTGCCAGGGGAGGTTTAGGTTGAATATTAGGAATATATTCTTTACAGAGAGGATAATCAGACATTGGAATTGGCTGCCCAGGGAAGTGGTGGATTCTCCGTCCCTGGAGGTATTTAAGAAGAGACTGGATGTGGCACCTGGTGCCATAGTCTAGTAACCACAGTGATAGTGGATCAAGGCTTGAGATAAAGATGATCTCAGAGGTCTTTTCCAATCCAGCTGATTCTATGATTCTATGATTTCTTGAACACTTTCAGGGGTGGTGACTCCAACCACTTCTCTGGATAGCCTGTTCCAATGCCTGACCACCCTTTCAGTGAAGAAGTTCTTTCTGATGTCCAGCTTGAGCCTCTCCTGGGACAGCTTGAGACCATTTCCTCCTGTCCTTTTTCTAGTTGCCTGGGAGAAGAGGCCAACCCCCACCTTGCTACGATCTCCTTTCAGGTATTTGTAGAAAATTGTAAGGTCTTCTTTGACCCTCCCCTTCTCCAGGCTAAACAAACCCAGCTCCCTAAGCCACTCATATGTTTTACTCTCCAGACCTTTCACTGGCTCCCTTGCCCTTCTATGGACATGCTCCAGCACCTCAATGTCTGACTTGAAGGAAGGGGCCCAGGGACAATCACTTCCCTCGTCCTGGTGGCCACGCTTTTTAAAACAAGCCAGGATGCCACTGGCCTTCTTGGCCACCTGGGCACACCGATGTCTCTTGTTCAGCCAGCTTTTGACAAGCATCCCCAGGTCCTTTTCTGCTGGGCACCTTTCCAGACCTGTTCCCAGTCTGTAGGGCTACATGGGGCTGTTGTGACCCAAGCACAGGACCCGGCACTTCACCTTATTGAATCTCATAGCATTGGCCTTGGTCCATCATTCAACCCTGAAGCAGGATTCCTGGGTTATTTAGGGGAATGGCTCTCTGACCTGTGAAGTATTGCCCTTTGGGTGTGTTCAAGGGACATTGACAAGAAAGCACTGCAACAATTTAGAGCAGGTCACCTGCTTCATGGACTTGTGATATTGAAGTCTAGAAAGAGTGCCTGATGTGAGCCCCGGTTTCTAGAACAGCGTGCAATGGATGATTCATTCCTCTTCTGGCCCAGTAAATATTTCTATTACAGAAAGATGTGCAGAAGAGACTAAGGAAGTCAAGGCTGAGGGATACTGAAAGGACGTAAGTTCACATCTCTGTCCCAAACTGATAAAAGCATAGAGAATTTGAAAATGCATATCCTACATCCCAGCTGAGGACCTCAATCAGTATTCTGGCTTTGTGCCCTCTCTCTATTGTATAATTGCAGATGGAAGAGATCCGAAACACTGAAGAAACTGTCTGTCTTCAGTGTCTCACAACTGGCTGGTACTTCTTTAAGTAAATGCTTTCTGGAAATGTCTTTGTCAGGACTCTCAGTCACCTCTATGTATCAGGAAGGAACAGATACCAAATGCAAAGCTCACAGAGTGTGCAAAAGCACCATGTCTTGCAGGATCTTATTTATTATTCCTCTCTCAGATTCCTCAGTGTATCATTATCTTCATGGATTACCCTGCACTTTCACAACTATTGTGCTTCACAAATATAAGTGTATTTGTCACTATACTTTCTGGATGAGTAAATTTCCAAACAGGGAACAGTGGCACAGAGAGATAAAGGCGTCCCATTCTCATCAGTGTCGGGTTCCCCATCCTTGCTTGCAGAGGGCTACTTGCAAAGGGCAGAGGACTACCGGCAAAGGGCTAGGAAGGTTGAAAAAAGATCTGCAACCACTGTCATGGTATTGCCCACCAGCCCATCCCTGGGGCTGAGGATGGTTTTATCCAGGTAATTTCCGGACAAAAAGGCCAATCAAAAGTCCAGTGACGCCTTTGCTAATTACATCTTTAAGAAAACAGAAGAGAAGACTTGTTGTGCAGTTGAAATTAGGAGCAGTAGCCATGCAGAGAAGCAGCAAGCCCGAAGAGGGCCAAGGCCCTCTCCTCCCCCGGCTTGGGCCGGGGCAGGGGAAGCAGGTGTAGCACTGAAGCCCTCCCTTTCTCTCTGGTAAGAGAGTGAAGAAAAAAAAGTTTAAAAGACTAGGACGAGAAACCACTGTGGAAGAATTCCAGCCAAGAGATAGGGAACTTCCAAGGTTGAAGCTAGCAGCCAGAGGAGAGAGAAGAAATTCGAAGGGGGGAGAGCTGCATCTTCCCCTTTCACTCTCTCTCTCCATCAGGGAAAAGACTGAAAAGTAATCCCTGCTACTTGTAAAAGTCTGTTGGAGTAAGGAGACTCCCCATTCACAGAAGAGCTTGTGAATATACCAGAGAACCGAGACTTCATGAGAAGGACTGAGGAGAGGCAGAGTCCTGTTGAAGACTTTGTGACCCTTGAAGGGAACGAATCTTATGCCGGAGCAAGGACAGCTCGGATAAACTTAGGATCTCAGTGAGAGAAATCCATGCTGCTACTGAAAATTTTGTTATCCTGAAAGAGATGAAACCTACACTAGAGCACAAAACGGTTCGGGTAAGGATGTTGAAATCCATGTGTGTGTGGATCCATACTACTATTAAAGATTTTGTAACCCTGAGAAAACTTCACGCTGGAGCGAGGCAGCCCAAGTGAAATGTTGGGATCCGTGTGTATGTGGTTTCGTACTAGACCCATGCCGAGAAATCTATCAAGGACTGTTTCTTCCATGGGGAGGGACCTCCATAGGGAAACAGGGGTGAACTCTTAAGCCGTTATCCCCTGTAACCCTGTGGTGAAGATCCATAGTAAGCAAGTGTCCCCTTGCAAGCCTGTGGAAGGAAGACCCTTCAGGACCTGGGTAACCCCCAGCCTTCGGTCTTAGCCCAGGAGGGGGGTAGGCCCAGCCTTGGAGGCCGACACAGAGCAAGAGAGAGAGAAAGAAAAAGTTCCAGCTGCAACAAGAATGCTACTGCTACTAAAGATTTGTTACTGGAGAGAGAGAGCTGGAACTCCGAAAATGGAGACTGAAACCACTTCTCCTCCTTAGACTGGTATAAGGAGGGGGGAGGAGTATTTCTGTAAATATATAGCACTTTAACTTGAGTAGAAATTGTTGTAGATATAATTCTTTAGTTTTAAATTTATTGATAGTTTTTGTTTTACTAGTAATAAATATTCATACTATTTTCCCCAAATCGTGTCTCTTTTGTCTGCAAAAACCTTCTCTCAGCTAATAATAATTGTGTGGAGGGTGGAAAGCAAATTAAACCAAAACAAAACCATGACAACCACCTAGGTTCTGATCTCAGCATTAAAAATGACTTTTAGTAAGGGCATGACTACATGAGAAGAATGGCAGAGCCTGTGGCACACTTCTACCAGTCTGCCCTCTGCAGTTCACTTGCAACCCAGACCAGAAGTGCTCTGTTCTCAGCCTCTGCTCATACCCACTGTAAAACTGGAGAGAAAAGAAGAACCTAAGAATCAGTTGGCAGTATTTAGAATATCCTTGCTTGATTGACAAGGTGCCCTAGGACCTACGTGGAAGAAAGCATTTAACATTTTTGGGATGAGGAACAAAGTCTAGAGGAAACTACATATAGCATCATATGTGGACATTGTGGATGATTGTATGGTGGATGGTTGGTTTTCACACAGAATACATTTTGTGACCATATATTGTTCAGTATGATGATACTTTTTTAGTATTTTTTTAACAGTGTAAATTATATTAATTCTTTATCCTGGAGACACAATATGCTGTGACTCATTACTCATATCTGGGTGCTTGTTACTGACAATTATATTCCTTACTTTCTTGGGAAAAAAAACTAAATAAAAGCTTTCTACCCCTTTCAGCATTTCCCCCTCTCATTTTCTTTTCTCTCAGACTTTCTCCCATCTTTCTGCCCCAAATATATATAAAGATAATATGCTTTTTTTTTTTTTTTTCCTTTTTTTTTTTTTTTTCCCCACTGCAAAATGAATGAATCTTGGTACAATGTAATCCTGAATCCAGAATCTTGACCCTGTTGTTTTATGAGATCTGGGGCCTCCTTTCAGGTCTGGTTTCCTACTGACTTCTTTGACATGCTTCACTAGACCTAATAGCTCCCTATTACCAGTTACAATTTAGCATCTGAGCCAGGAGCTGGAGGAAAAAGGGAAAAAGGAGTGTAAATTATACGGCGATGCGGTGAACAAAGATTTTATTTCTCCTGAGCACAACTCTTTGATAGGAAAACGGGGGAGACAAATGTGTTGCTAATTTAATTAAGTAGTATGAGATGGCAGGGTCCACAGATGCCATTTAGGACTGGATTAATCAAGAGCAGGTGATGAAAATGAATAGTCACACATAATGTTAGCATTTTTAACAATCCGACACAGTCTAATGGAATCAAGTGCTATTTAACAACAGGGCTCAGTTTTGCTTGCTAATCCAAATTTATCTACACTTTCACCGGGCACATTCATGTGGATCAAGAATGCCATTCCCTCTGATTCCCATTAATTTTCTGGGGCATTTTTAGTTATTTAACATTTTATGCAACATGTTCGTGTTCCCTTATACTACATGTAGGAAGAAGAACAGAGAGGGCTATGGAAGCATTTTATTCTATATGCTGAACAAGTGCAATACCCAGTAGGCAAACACTTTTTGACTGCTGAGAGGTCATACTTACCAGAATAAAACCTTTGTTTTCCTCCGTGCATTCCTTTCTAAAGGTACAGAAGAGGTTCTGATCAGCTTTTTCCTTACAGAATCAAAGCTTGAAAATATTTTTGTTGATGAATTTTGTGACCACCTGCAGCTATTTAACACAACTCTTCCAGTGTACCTTTAACTTTCCTGGCAATAACTGAAGAATGTAAGTTAGTAAAATCTTCAGTCTGCTCTCTAGTGAAGGAGTTGCTAGATGAAGATTGAAACCTCTGTCAGACTCTGTCAGAAGAAAATTTACCTGTATATAAAGTCGCATTTCCCCAACAAACAGTTTTCAGCTAGAATAAATTGAGTGCCTATATTTCCACTGCTTGAGAAGTTTAGAACCTTCTATTGGAAATCAAGTCTGTGTCCAGTTGTTGTGCTTTACAGAGCAGTGGGAGGGCAGCTTGTTCCTTTACTCCTCTGTCAGTTTTAGACACAGAGGACAGAGTGTGTAGGAAAGTGCTGTGGCATCTGTTCCTCATCCAGTTGTGCAGAGAGGGTATAAAGAGTCTGCCACCTATGCTAGGGATCTGAAAGCTTTATAACCTATTATTTCTTTATGTGGTGCCATAAAAGTAAACCAAATCCTGTCCAACACAAGACTGACAGAGCATTCTGCAGAATTCTTAGTTTTCAAAGTCTGGGTTCTCCTTACCCTTTTAATGGATGGATTTATTACACCTCAGAGTGCAATTTCCCATTAGTTGTTATCAGCTCTGAGGGGAGCGTCTTTATGTCACAGAGAGAGAGAACTACTCCATTAGGCGCTCTGTATTTTGTTGCATTTACAGTCTTGCCATGCTTGTTTTCTAAACCTTATGAATGTCAATCACTAATAGCCATGTTTCAGTTGCCATCTTTCAATATAGTTATTCTCCAATCCCTGAAGACTCTTTAGAAGAGATACTTCTGTGTACCATAAAAACATTTGTGGTTTTAAGTATCTCTGAGTATAAAAAAACGCAATACAAGAAATCCAAAGATACGTATACATTTCTTTCCAGAGAACATCCCCAGGATGAACTACCTAGTTTTGCTTAGTGGAGTTTGTCTCTCTGTTTTTTTCCAGTGGACATTTTATTTGTCAGAGTACTGCTGACAGAGAGGAGAGAATACTATCAGGGAAAAAACCTCACCCAGCCTCACAGAAAAGGAACTCTAGAACACAAACAGTAGAACTGAAAACCAGTATGTGTTTCTGTGAATGTGATTCTATCCCAAAAAATCCCCACCAGGATCACAATAAATTTCAGGATCTTTCTGCCAGCTGTTTCTGAAAATAATACTGTGAGATTTAAAGCCTTGGTAAACTTGCTATGAGGCTTTAAGCAATATTGTATCAGGGATGTCCATGCCCAGCTTCCTCTCTTTTCCTTAAATGGTGGTAAATACACAGCAGTCCTCAGCTGATTAAAACTCATCACTTAGGATAATCTCTTGAACTGTAATTGACCTCGGTGTTTGTTTATATCTTTTTGCCCTGTAGTTACTCCTGTAACATCTTAAGTTTCTCCAGTTAGACTTGCCAGAACCTGTCTGCAATATCCACGAACTTGGGTGTGTTTAAAAAGCTACTGTCACATTTGAAGAAATTACCACAACATCTTGCTCACTGTTGCCCCCAGCTGAGACATCACAACTCACAGAGCTAGTACTTAGAGACTTTCACTTCAGTGCCAGGATTTTTCCCGACCTAGTCTATTTTACTTTGCCCTGACCCAAATTAGAGTCACTGATGTGGGGTGGCAATGTCGTAAACTGCTGTAGCTGCTTTGAATTTATGACAATGACATGAGAATAAATGATCATCCAATATTCTTCTCAGAAGGTAAGAAATAAGGAAGATTCAAGTGGAGATGGTGTGATTAGCTGAAGGAACTTCCGTTCTAAAAACTTCATCTGGACTTGGTAGTTCAGTGTCAGGATTTGTGCAATTTGTGAAGTGACGAAGGCAAAAAAATTGCTGTGTGCCGGTCCTTCAGGCTCAGGCTGGAGTGGAGAAACAAGCTGCTTTGAGTAGAAAAGAGGGGGGAGGGAAGGGATTACCAAAAGTATTTGGTGTGTCTTTGTCTCTTTCTCTAACTAGTCTTTGAGAAAAACATCCATAACCCTCATCCTTTTTTTTTTTTTTAAATTATGTTCATTTTTTTAGAGATGTGATTTCATCCACCTTTGAAGGCAGGGTTATATTCTGAAGTATGCTTGGGTCTTTTAAATAAAAATTAGAGGTAAAATATTTAGAATACTCCTGAATTATGGAATATTTTTGTTTTGCAAATGGAAAAGTGTAACCAATAGTCTTACTGCATTTTGTATTAAAAGTAGTGTTAAATTATAATAAAGGAAAAAAGTTAAAAGAATTGCAGTCTGGATTTATGTATATGTGTTGAAGATTAATGCCTTTGGTTAATTTGCGTTGAAATATATATTCTAATAAGGTGTTAAAATTAGTTCTGAGAGTGCTCATCTGGCAGCTATGAATACATTATAACAAAATGTAATTAAGCCTCTCTAAAGTTTTTATCTCTTTTTTTTTTTTTTTTTTTTTGCTGAGCTCATAGGAACTTGACAGTAGGTACAAGAACACCTTTTCAGGGAAAGATACAGTTTCATATAAGTTTGTAAGAAAATTCTTTTATTGTTTTCTCCCTCTCTGAAAAAAGAAAGGTGAGAAAATCATGACAGTAAAAAGTTTAGTGTTTCCACAATTTTGAGGTCTGTCTGTAATTTTTTTATGTACTGTAGATCTTCAAATTGTCACAAAGACCTAACCAGATGGGTGGAAAACTGTATGGGTGAAAGTAAGGGTAGAATGTCAAGGCTCAGAAGATAGCAGTTAATGGGTCAGGCTTTGCCTTCATGGTAGTAACCAGTAGGGTACTGCTGGGGTCTTTACTCAGAACTGAACACCTTAAAATCATTACTAATGATGTGAAGGAGGTGATGGATGGCAATCTTACTAAGGTGACACCAAGTTGTGAGGACCACTCGCTGTACGCAAGGACAGGGCTGCCACTGAGAGATACTCACTCAAGATGGAGGGAAGGGCCGAAAAGAACCTTGTGAAATACAACAGGGACAAATACTAGGCCCTGTGCTGGGGAAGAAAGTGACCTGAACAACACTACAGGATGTTGCTTGAATGTTGGGGGGACAGTTCTATGGACAAGTGCCTGGGGGGCCTGGTGGAGAGCAGGCTGGACAGGAGCCAGCTCCATGCCCTGCAGCACTGACAGCCCACAGCATCACTGGCTGTTATCAACAGGGCAATAGACAATAGATGGAGGGAAGTACTTATTCCTCAAAACTCAGCAGTCACTAGATGATGTCTAGAATACTGTATTACTTTTGGGGCTCCCACTGTAAATAAGACAACTGGGAAGTACACAGTGAACACACTTAGAGTCTATTAATGTCTATAAGTACTGTGAATACTGCTTAAAGGATTATTATGACATCTGTGGAAACTGTAACATTGTCATTCATTGAACATTCTAAATATTTTATTTCTTGTCTTTTTAGTAAATTAGTTGTGCAGCTTTATCACTGCAACCACAATGGCAAACTAATGTAGACTCATGGTCAAAAGTTCTCAAGAGATGAGAGTCATTCTTGGGATGTGACCAGAATGGATTCATCAGTTATGATTTCAGGTGAATTTTTAAATAGTCAGCTGGGAGCATCAAAGAGACCTTAAAAGGCAGACAATATTTATTCCAATCCCCTTGTTTAACATTTGCCTCTTGAATGATTACTCCAAAATGGAGTTGTGTTGCAGCTAGAGGCAGTGGGAAAGAATAGTGGAGTGACCAAAGCTTCCCACTCTCTTTTATGCATAAGGCACTGAGGAAAGCAATAGGGATCAAAAAGAACACATGGAGTGAATGAATGCAGCATAGGGGATTAAAAAAGAAGACTGGCAATGCAGAAAACAGCATGCCAGATTCATGGATTATCTTTAGCTGAAGATATTTTCAGAAATAAGATCTATCTACTGGAATTAGGTATAATGTAAATCATAAAAATTCCATCAAGATATAATCATGCATTCTCCAGAACACATTTACTTACCCATTCTTGGCTAACATGACTTTTGTACATTTAATTTCTTAGCTGTTAATTTCAGGAATTGTAACGTATTAAGTACCAGAATATTCTGACAATGATGTTTGATAATAAATAAAGTACTGCAGAGCTGCAACTAGGAGACAAAAGTACGGTAGTACTGTGCAACTGAAAACTTGTTTTCATTAGGTCAACTGCAGGTATCTTTTGTGAGTTAGATGCATAGTCACAAATATCACTAATATATTATTCTTTTTCTCCTGTCTAATGAAAACACTCTCATGCTGCAGCCATCACAGTAGAGTGCATTAAATGGGCTGGTTCTTACAGATGTTCCAGAATAAACCAGCAAGCAACCTTCCACCCAAAACAACTTTATTCTGCATTGTTAAATAAATCTGCTAATCAGTTTAGGCCTAACATTGTGCAAAAACTCATTAGGACATCTCATTAGGAAGTTTTTCTAAATTATATGCTCTGCCTGTGTGTTGTGTGGCCCTTGGCTTATCTGAAACATCCCTGGAAAATATGCAGTAGAGACCTTATTTTCCTCCTGATCATCCTAAGGATGGAAAGAGAACTGAGAATTCCTGTTTGCCTTCGCTTCTGTTGTCTGTTCTGTTATCAATTCTTCCTCTCTTTAGAGACAATCTTTACCATCTGCAGCTCTGTGGTGCTGATGGCCTAGTTTAGAGAGAACTGTGGTCGTAATGGCCTCACCTGGAGAATATCAACCCAATGTATGAGGAGTGAGAGAAGAGTCCCTCGTGGGGGAGAGAAGGAAGAATAGATTATAGGAATGAAGAACATAGAAAAATAAGTTTAACTCCTTTAGGTTCAGTACCCAGGGTACTTTTGGGAATGTCTAATGGGAATGACCTCTGGGGTCAGATGCTTTACCTTGACTTCTTAAAGTGGAAGAGTTCTTACAAATACCAGGTAGCTGAATACTCAAGGAGTGACAAACCTGAAGTAACTGGTAGGAGCAGGTTTGCCTTCTTATGAGATAGGACATTGAAACAGCTCAAAAGTTTTCAATGTCCTTCAGAGAGCATAGTCATTAGATGCACACACATTATCACAGTTCCATTTCACAACCATGAAGGGAAAAATTTCCATTTCTTCCTTACCTGCTTACAAGTGTCAGACTTACTGTAGTGCACTAAGGGGCTGTTCTCAGCACAGAGGTTGTTTGCTGTGCCATCAAACCAATGAGCTCTGTATCATGTCAGGTTTTATTGATTTGTGTGGATGTATATTTCTAGATCAGCAGACAACTGCCACAATACTAACAGAGCACTCCATAATTGCCAGTGACGGAAGGACTTGCTTTCTTGCCTGCAGAGGTCTTGAAGAACAAGCCTTGAAGTGGTATCTGTGACAACTTCCAAGGAATTGATATTTCTCTCCCTTGCACTGCTAAGATATCAGCTGTTCTAGGTACAGCTCCAACCACATACAAATTGAATTGTTGTTTGTTGAGTTTATTGTTTGGTTTGTTGTTTGGTTTTTCTTTTTCTTTTTTTTTTTTTTTTTAACTGCAAATAAAATTTGTTTTAAAATGGAAACAGGTCACCTACATGGATGTCCAAAAATCCGGTACGGATCTAGCTAAAAATCTGTCTTTGTATTCTATGGCTTCGTGGCATAAGTTTTCTCCAAGTTAATGAAGAAGTTTATGTAACCTTGCTTGAGGCCTATTAGGAATCGGCAGAGCTGTAAAAAAATCTCAGTGAGGAGTTTTGTCTCATAGCTTTAGCAATTGGCTAATTATGTAATAGTTGTGTTTCTTTGTTTAGCATGTGCACTGTAGTCTCATTAATCAGTGCAGCAAAACTAAAATGGCCGTGATTTCCACCACTGCGATAAGATACTTTGGCTGCTACATTCATAGGGATAAATTGGTTATTTTACAAAGCCTCAAAGGGTGAAGGCTTGGGGGTTTTATTTTAATGTTTGTCACATGATTTCGCTGCATGACATCGCAAATCTCCCATCTCTGCTTTGTTGGTCTATATGCATGAATAATTTTCCCAGTGCTTGTTTGTAGCCGAGCGGGAGAAAGAGAGAATTACTGCTGCACAATCTCTTGTTGTCGGCGATCAGCATTCCGATGGTCTGAGCTGGCTTACAACAGTGTAAAGACATCAGTGGCATGTGTTATAATATATTGAGCATTGTACTCCTGAAGAACGCACGAAAGAAAGAACATTGTTCTACTAGGGAGCAATTCATCGGGTTTTTCCCAGAGACTCTTGGGTCAAGTTTTTATAGTCCTATTTGATTTTCAAATTCTTTTTCCCCCTTTTTCCTCTCAGTGAGCCATAGTGTCCAAACTTGTCTACATTTACTTCCCATGTTTTGTGCATGGTAGATGTCCTTTAAAAAGAGTATCTCAAATAAGTCTTTATTCTTGTTTTGTTGGCTCTTATTCTGTGTTTTCATGAACTCTGGCCCTGGCCATGGCAACTGCAAGAAAAATGTTAACATTGATTGACAGGATTAAGAAAGCCTCCATGCCTATCCGCATTTCAAACACTTTGGGAACAATGGTGTTTGGTGTGATTGAATTAATGAGATATCGTGGACTGTCAAAAGAGCACACATACTTTACATAAACCTGATTATCTTTGCATGGCAGAAATGAAAAAAAGGAGGGAACAGAGGTTTGGCTTTCACTCATACCTCCAAAGGAGCCATCAAAGTGTGTGTGCCCTGGCTCAGAGAGTGATGTGCCCGCTCAACTGGCCTGCCCTCCCTTTCTCTCCACATACTGCCTGGCTCTGCTTAGCATACATCAGCCATGGGCTTTAACAAATCTATTCAGGCGACTGGGCCCAAAACAACACTCTTTTCACAGCTCAGCACCTCTGTGCTGATTTTTTTTTCCTATGGATCTATTGTTTAACTTGAACTAAGCATACATTTCAACAATTAGACCTGAACTGGCTCCTACCACCCTAGCTTAACCCCAAAGAGTGACATCAGTCATGATACAACATACATTTTGAGAGGTGAGCCACAGCTGGTGCTCACTATTAGCAGTGGAATTACTAGAGTCAGAAAAAAGTTTCATAGGGAACTTCTTCCCACTTAATCTTTAAATGATATTACTGTCCTCTGGGAAATATTCCAGCAGGCATAATAGTATGGTGAAAAAATACAATTCATTGAAGTAATGCTGCATCTTAGCATAAGCTATTTTTTTTTTCACAAGAGGACATCATGGATTAAGAGGCTCTGAAATGAAATGTAATCCAAAACCTGAAAGGATTCTACATACCTTCATACCTGTCTGTCTATCTGTCTACTTACCTGCGTTATGACCTCTCTAAAAATGTTACACGGTCCTTATTACCACAGATGAGCATTAGTTCTTCAAATACACACAGCACCGGCTTACTGAACATCATAAGTTTAATGAAGGTGGCATTTCTTTTAACTGCATAGTTTATGGCAGTCCTTTCAAACGTTTTTGAGGAAGTAACTACTTTTTTATTGAATTAAACTCCTTAGTTTTAAGAATTTGGCTGATTTTCTCACTCCATGCATGGCTCATAAGAATTATTTTTTTCTAAAAATATTTTTCTCCCTTTTGTGTGCTAAATCCAGATGGAGGCAATGCATAAATGTTATTTATCCGAAAGACTCATGTTATCAAGACATGTCTTACAATATTTTTAGCTTGTCTGTAGTAAAGAGATACTGTGAAACTCTCAAAAAATTGTACACATAAGCATGTCCAGACAGTTTTTGCACACATATGAAGAATGGATAATTTAAATGCACTTTAAATAAGAAATCAAACTTTGCTAGTTTACTAACTAACAAACTTCTCAAACCTCTAGTCCTCCCAAGATCCTCCTATCATTATGTTACTTCTCACCAGGTAGGAAAATGTAGTCTTTATGTAAACATGAAATATTCACTGGGGGTTTTTTATGATCCTTTACTCACCTATATCATGCTTCCAGTCTTAATAAGTAAGCAAGAGATATTCTTTGTCTCTGTAACTTCAGTTGTAATAGTGCTGAGGTGAAAATTATGAGACTTGGTGGCCAGATACAGTATTTCTGCCTTTCCCACTTCATGGACTCCTTCCCTAAAACCTTGTAGCACTCCCACAAGCTTTAGTGGTTCCATGTTGTGATAAATGATTAATTTTCACTAAGGATTTTGAAAAATACTGTAAGCATACAGAAGTTTAAAATCACCTGGTGGCATGTATTGAGCATTGCTTTGTAAATCATTAAATAATTTATGGTGAAACTCATTTTAACACATGTGCATATTTTCTGAGGCCATGGATTAGTGACAGGCCTATCATAACAAATTAATGATTCAGATCAAAGAAAAGGCGGAGAGCACTGCTCTGTGAAGTCGTAAAACAAAACAAAATATTTCCCCCCAAAGCTTAACCAGTAGATGTCTCTGTTTCACAAACCCTGCCATGGTATGAGCTGCCACATCCTCCCAGTTACACCTCCTGCACCCTTCTTATTAGTGTAAATTCCCCATTACATAAAAATAGCAAGCTGATGCGAGGAAGGTGGTATTTTGAAGCCTGTATAAAGTTGTCTGAATGCTCAAGGCATTTGAAATTCAGATGTGCACGTAATAAGCAGTAGAGATTGAGACAGCTAGTTAGTTGGAGAATCTCTCATAACTGACTTGGCATCATCAGACTGCTTTGCACTACATGACAGGGTCTTGGGGGTACCATAATTTGCCCCTTTTTATCAATAGAGCACAACCAGGATTTCCAGGATGTATATGACAACAAGTAGGGATGTTAGTATGGCTTCCCCTCAATGCTTTACACAATCTGCTCCTTCTGAATGCTTTCTCCTCCAGTCCTATGATCCAGAGTGAAGGAAGAGGAGCTCCACTTGGAGAAGAGGAGGTATTCTCCAAAGGAAGAATACATCCTCAAAAAGAAAACCTGTGCAAAAAAATGCTGGACAGAGAGGTGTCCTTGGGAGAGGGACAAGAGGGAAAGAAAACAAAGTGTGATCGCATGACGCTACAGTTTATTCCTGCCCTTGAGCTGCTACCAAATTGCAGTGCCTTCTGCAGAACATCCTGCCCAGTGCAGCATGGAACAGCTTCACCTTCCACAGAGTGATACTGGCATCCTTTCTTTCCCCGAAATGGCAGAACTGACTGTTTCTCCTACCAAGAGTTCTGCCAGTGAGTTAGAATATGTTTTCTAATGGTCCTTTAAATTCACAGGGCGAATTGTATGTCTATGGGATCACCAACATGAGGTAGCTTGAAATGGCAACATTGATTTCTGCTTTTGGGAATACAGGTACTTTTCATTTTTATACAGACTTCAGAATGTCTTTCCTGCACTCTTAAGAGTAAACATTCACTATACCCTGTTATTTATTTTCAACCTGTCCAGGGGTTGGATGGAGGTGGAATTTTCCGTTTTTCATTGCATGTTTTATTTAGGTGAGCCTAATGTAATGGTGGAACTCTAACCCAAGAGAGGAAGTCTGAGTGTTGAAAAGGTACATTTTAAAGGATATGTCATTAACAGCTATAATTTTGTCATTCCACCCAAACAGAAACCTTTTAATTTTTATATGCTGTCTTTTTTTCTAGCTTCTTTACTGAGAAGAGCGCAATCTCCATTTTGGGTCCTTGAGTACAGATGGTGTTATTATCTATACTTTTTCCAAAACATAGGCAAAATTTTAATAAAAACATGAATAGGAAAGCAAACTACACAGTTTCTACACCATCTGAAAATTTTTCTTATTACTATACAAAAATTTGTGTAATAAACTACATAAGCATTGGCAAGTAGATAGGAAAGCAAGCAACGGAAAGGTGCAGAAATTGTGAGAGAACTCATCAAGTTCCAAGTTTTTTTGTGTCTGCCTTTGTTTCATCTTGGTCCTGCTTTGAATCTTGCACAGTAAATGGATATCTTTATCCTGATTCACTGTCATGTGCATTCAACCTTCCAGTAATCAGTAATGTACCAGCCTTACAGCCCTCATCCCTGACTCAGGCCTCCTTCTGGTGTCACTCAGCCAATTTGCTCTTGTTGCTTGCTCATAGCTCACTGTGCCATCAGAGCAAGAGGATTTGTGTTGGTAGATAAGTGTGCAGGTTTCTTCCACATGTATTGGTCCTGCCAGCCTTGATTTTCCCTCTGTCTTCTTTCACGAGCAGGAAACCTTTCTTTCCCTTGTTTCTAACATATTTTCCTATGTATGAATTTAGTTAAGGCCTAACTACAAGAAAATGTTCAGTTAATTATAAGCTCACCCTTACACTTCTACAGTTGCTCTCAAATAGATATGTCAGTATCTTGTATTAGTGCTTCTGTGGCTGAGCAGAGGCTACTGCCAATGAGTTTGAACTGCCACCAGCAAACACAGCAGATGCAGAGTAATGCTTTCAAGCACATTAATTAAAACATGGTGGCTAACATATAAAGCATCTCTTATTTTCCTAATCCTGGCAGACCCTTTAAGCCTCATCTCCAGATATTTCCTGACCCAAGGCCAGTTCAGCAACAAAAATCCCATTTATCTCAGGGCACTCACAATTTCATTAGGCTTTCTAGGAAAAGGCATAGAGTGCACATAGCAGCATGGTCTTCCTGCCACTTCCCCATTTTCCTAATTCCTAGATAAGGTAGTACAGAGTTAGATGAACAAAATATGTTAGATTCTAAAATATTTTGCAGTGGCATTATGAATTTTCCAGTACAAAGGCCTAAAGTCCTTAAATGTCAAAGATGTCAGATGATGACAGAAAATTAAATTGCATGCCATACTTGTTTCCCTTAAATTATGAACATACAGTTATATTCCAGGGAAAGTTATTTTCTAGTTACATATTTCTAAGGAATTTCCACATTTCAATTTTTGGAGCAAACTTTGCAATAAATTTTGGACAAAAAATAATTTTGTGTAAGACCTTAGCAAATTTACAAAACTCTTCACTGAAAATAATTTCCTCTAATGACAATGTATCTAAAACAATTCACTGAGTGTACAATATATTTCTTGATTTAAGTTATGACTTCCAGATCATATTTCCTGCTGGCTAAAATATAACAATCCGAATTTTAAATCTGTCAGTGTTTAGATGTTAGGAGTTTTCCTCAACAGTGATAGCTGTACTTTCTTAGTACAACTAGTACATAGCTAGCTTAATGGTTTTTGTCATGATTAGGCATATTCAGTTCAGGGTCTCCCCCCTTCTGGCTATCGGTTCAGAATTGCCCAGCTTCTTGAACAGTTATTTTGAGCCTGTACCAAATGTGATTTACTGATTGCTGCCTCTTGTCTCTTAACTAAAGGAAGGGAAATTAAAAGCAAATTTCTGGGTCGTAGAGAACTGATCTCAGAACATATTGTTTGAAATGTACTGCTCTGTTAAATAAAGCTGTGAAATGTATAACTGAAGGTTCACAACATTCTATGCTTAAAAACCAGTTTGGTCATTGAGTTAAATTTAAAAGGACTAGGAATTCCTTGTAACCGTATTCAAGTTTATTTGTCTTTTAAGGTCTTTTCTCTTTTCTTTGTATATTAAGCCACAGAGACTTTATTCTTTAGTAGATTGAAAAATGGAGCTGGGAAGGGGTTAAGTATCTTCGTTGACTGCAATTTCTCAATCAGCCTCAGGAAGCCTCAGGTCAACTTTGCTCATAAAACTCTGCACAAATATTTCTTTTTCTATCAGAGGAATTCTAATTCCACACACAGACCAGTGCCACTCAGATTATTACACATTATTAAAAATTAATTTTAAAAAATTGTTTGGACTCTGCAACTGTGAGAACCCAAGCTTTGGAAAAACTCACTTCCATAATAGTAAAATAAATACTAAATACAGTCCTCTTTCCTGCTGTTCATACTATTTCTGTTATTCCTTAATTTTGAAATCTTAGCTCTTTTTCCAGCTTGCATAGTATAAATGACGATTTTACCTCTAGGTAAAAGACTATCCTTATGAAAAAATAAATCATATGGAACTTAATAGGGATAAAAACCTGCTATAGAGATTAATAGGTTTCCATAGAAATTACTCTAAAAACCATATAATTTAATAGAAACTTCAATATAAAATATGAAAAATCACTCCCTCCTGTGGTAAATCATGTAAGAGGGTGGGCATGAGAGAAAAATACTTCTGTCACAAGCAGTCTGTTATGTTGTGCAGCAGTGGGGCTGGAGTTGCCTGTCTCCTACAGAACAGGCCAGTAACCACAATTGTCCAGACCAATTTAGCAGTTTGAAGGGAAAATACTTTCTGTCCTGCTCTGAGGCACCAAATCTCCAGGGAAGATACACCAAAAAGTTTTTCCTTTCACTGCACCCACGCGACAGTTTTTATTCATCTCTCCTCAGGATGACGTTGATCACCTGAAAAATGCCATATGCTCAGCCACATCCTAGTGTGATGGAGGGAGGAGGACCAGTTACCTAGTATGTTGGCATCATGTCTCGTGTGACTGCAGATTCCCATGCCCAGTGGGGAGAAGTTTTGGGATGCTCACCTCGAGGGTAGAGACAGAGGGATGCAGCATGTAGGGTGCCTGCAGAGAGGGGATAAGGAGGCCAGGAGGGGTGCAGGATGCAGTGGGGAGGGTACCCTGCAGCATGACAAAGATCCACAGCCATGTTCCAGGCAGAGGTAGCCCCAGGCAGCTTACATTTGCAGAAGAGAGTGTGGGAGCTTTGTGCTATTCGGGAAAGTATTAGCAGCTTCTAACTAGAGAAAAGGGGAGCTGTGGGTGAGTGGCATAAGATTTCTTCTTCAAATATTCTTTTTTTTTTTTTTTTTTTTTTTTTTTCCTCTAACTCAGCTTGAATCATGTGTGTTTTCGGAGTTCACCTTTTTCTAGTCTATGTTTTAGTAAAACCTAGACTTTTAGGGTATTTGCGCTCCTAATTCATGACTTTGGTGAATGTGGGATCTGAAATACACCTGAGTAGACATAATATTCTAAGTCTACTTCCTGCTGGTTCCATCCTGGCAACTACCCATGTGTATGTATATGGGCCAAGCCGAGGATTATTTTAGAGATACATTCTTGTCATTGAACTGTGTCACTTGGTTGTTTTCTGTCAATAAGAAGTTTACAATTCTTACTGTATTCCCCAGAAATCTTGTGTGTTTGTATGTGTAAGAGCAATTAAAGGCTGATTTAATGTATCAATAAGCAGGTGGAAGTCCTCTATCCCCCTGAAAGACTATTTACTTGTTTATTTGTATGTGTTCATAAGCTTAATAAATGCAACTATGAACACCACTCTTTATTAGCAGTGCCAGACAGTTCTCTTAACAAAGGTAGCAGTTACTTATAACTTGAACCAATGCCAACCTTTTAAACAAAAGTTTTCTCTCCTAGTTTATCTGACACCTCCATAAGAATAAAAATAAAAGTAAAAAAATGCACCAAAAATAGAGTTTGTTTATGCTAAAATGTTTGGAGAGCAATATCTTAGAGGAATGCATGATAGCAATGGTCTTAACCTTATAGAAAGATTTTCCTACAACATTTCTAAAACTTTATTGTGAGAGTTTTTTTTCATTTTTCATTTTTTTTATATTCCTTCATCATAAATTCTTGTCATTGTGCTAATTTGGGTGTTCATCAGAGCAACTTGTATTGGAGACAAAGACAACAGAAAGCATGAGGCAGAGCAGAGCCATCAGCATTGCAAAAGGAGGGGGGATATGGTTTCTGGAAGAAGTCAGGTGTTTTCCCAGAGACGAAGTGTAAGCAAATTTTACAGCACGCAAAATTGAACAAATAGGACCACCTGTTAACCACGCATTTAGCTGATCATTTACAACGTTTGATACTTCTCAATAAGATTTGAAAGATGCTGGCATATAACCAAATTCCAAAGCATCCATGGAGTTCCTGCCTTAATAACCACCTGGATGGTAGTCAGCAGTTTGTGGTGCTAAGTAGAATTTCACTTGTCAGGGTGTATACTTATCTGTTGGGCTTTTCAAAGTATATGAAAAAGTACTGGGAAACAAGTCCTGTGAGAATTTGAAAAGGAGAAGAAACAAGTGGATACACCACAAGTAGTAACAGGTATATTGACGACTCAGCAATTTTTCCCTTCTGATGCCATGCACTGAACACTATGGTTTTAAATCAGGTGAGGAAATGAGACCATCACAAGATAAAGCAAATCTAGAAGCAATAAAGGATGTACCATTTGCCAGAAACAGGATAATGCCCAAACTTAATGGTCATATTGGAAAAGTAGTAGATGAATTCAAATTGAGTGTGTTCAACAAAAGGGATGTTCTAAAGAAATTGCAATAAAAATAAAAATAGCTCATTCATCCATTCAGAAAAGTCTTGGAATAGGACAGAGTCTAAGAATATACAAAAGTTTATTGTGAAATGCAGTTCTTGCATAGCCTATTCTCCTGGGAGTTAAAATCAAGAAAAATAGATGCACAAGGAAACCATGGGGAACTTTTGAAAGTGGTGCTGGTGAGGACCTATACGTTTCCTGTACCAAAAAAGAAGACAATTTCTATGTTACTAAGATGGGAGTACAGCACAAACATATGTACTTTGATCATATGAGTGATAGGGATGGAAAAGACCTTGAAACAGTTAGTGCATATGAAAGGGATCATAAGAGACCACCCTTGCAGAGGATGACTGGAGAGAAGATGGTGTGTGACAGATGATCAGGGTTCAGTTACTTATAACTCCAACAAGAAATGGACTGAAGTGGCTCCCAAACATTACAGTAAGATGTAACCAATTTTTTACATGGGTTTTACCCTATGTAAGGGAAGATGAATATCTCTCATACCTCATTTAGCTCACTCCTGGTGTTATTCTGAATTCCTGACCAGCTACAAGCCTTGTTGCACACAGAACCTTTCCAGGCCAGTGGCAGTAAAGGTCAGTTCTTTCTGTATACATAAATGGAAGCTGAAAACATTGTATGTGAGATGATTTGATCTGATATTCCCATACATTTTCAACACTCAAGATATAAAAGGTGATCACTCACCCAGAGAAGAGGATAAATATTAAAGCAAACATGAAAGGGATGATATTCATAACCAACAATTTGAAGTATCAGATGAAAATACATATGGTCTCAATGCTATTTGCTGGGACATTTTTCAGGGGACACTTTGTCATTCTGCATATATTGGTTTTAGGTTTGAACTTGTATTACTACTGGTAACATCAGCGGCAGAGAGTGCAGGCTTCATGGCAGCATCTCTTCCTTCCTGTTGTCTGCAGGTAGGAGGGTCAGGCAGTAAAGATAATTAGTTCATGGTGTACACATAGCAAGCACAGAGACTTGGATCTGGGGAATAAATGTGATTAAAGGGGCATATCTGCTATATTTAATTCAGATTCTCTGGAAAAAGGTGGTCCTTTCTGAACTATGTTTTTGACAGAACAGATTTGCTTATGTTAAAGGCTGAATAGTAAAGTCCAGAGAAAAACCTCTTTTGAAGGGCTTACAAAGAGAGCACTTGCTTTGCCTTGTGACAGAAGAGCAAATATGTGTTGTACTTTTGGCGAGCCATGTAGAAATGACCAACCAACCTGAGGAAAATTTCTGAGAGAGAAAGAGACAAGTGATTTGCTCACAGTGAACTGAGTAATTTGTTCATGGTGAACTGTTTACACATCCAGACTCTCTTAAACAAAGAACTCCCTGAAACAAATGCCTCCCTGAAACATCACATACTTGTGTGCTTAAGCTGTGTTACTGAGAGCATGAGGGGATATCCAAGTGAATTAACAGATGTACTGAAAACAACTTTTAGGATCCAGGTTTCCCCTACTAAGACTAGCTCACCATAGCAACATGCTCTTAGTGGTAGCTGCAGAGAAACATCAAATTCCTTTTCTTCCCTTGCATGGGGTCCTTTACCCCTCTGGTTTCTTAACTTCCAGGTCAATCAAGCTGAAGGATGGAGAAAGGTTTGTCACCGATACATTGATTCATTGCTGTAGAGCAAAGAACAAATTTATTGTGCTTATATTAAGACAGATATTTTCATGCTATGTTTCCAGTTTAGTGTAGAAAAAAATAGGAAAATTGACCATTCTAGTGAAAAAATATGAAAAAAAGTTACAAGTCCAAACACTTTGTTAGCATTGCTGGAGTGGCTACAGGTCCTAGAGTGTCTTGTCTCCCACCTTCCTAATTATCTGCTGAGATTGGGGAGAAGGAAAGCATATTAAGTGTTTCAGAGCCATATCTATGCGTCTCCTTAAAAGCTTGAAACCTGGAAGCCATGGCTTGTTTCTCAAGTCTTCTGGGCCCATACAACTCCCTCAGATCTGAATCAGTCCACAGGTCAAGGATATCTCCAAACAGAACATCTCAAAAGACTTATGACCTGCCAAAATTCCCAAAGGAAATTAAGGACAAAAAAGTGTGACTGTAAAATGCTTTTCCTTGTATTTCTCATGTGGCTAGTAGCATGTGACCAGGAAACAGTAGAACTTAACAGTTTGTAATCACCTTCTAAGAACAGTGTGAGTGGAGAAAATGAACTGATTAAGCCCGAGAAGTGGAAAGTGATAGGAACAGCTAGGAACTATAAATCAGAATCCACTACCATACAGGTTTTGTGAACATATTTAGAAGACAGGAAGTTAAAGTAAAATGAGATAAACACCAATATACATTTCAGATTTACCTGATGTCTGTCTTTATGAGATGACTGATTTGGTAATCAATGTTAATGCAGTCGATGTATATCTGAAGTAAATCAGCGTGTCTGGTGCTGCAAGAAAAAACAGATAAAATTAAAAACCCACAGTGTTAAGACAAGAACGGTTAGATTAATAAGGAGTCTGTGTCATTGGACACTATAGCAAATGCACTGTAGGGGAGCTATCAGACAGAAGAATACAAATACTCATACATTCCCAGAAAGAATGGTTTATGGATCCAGGCTAAAAAGTATTGCTATTAATGCCTTTGATGGCATTTGTTAATGAAATCTGCTGAAAACACACAGAGAACAGATATCCACAGTACAAAGAAAGATCAAATTATCACAGAGAAGACACATGAAAAGCGGTATAATAGAAACTGGATTTAGCTGAATAGGACAAAATGCAGTACAGGCAAAGAAGACTTTTCTTATCTTCCAGACATCCTGATTCTGAGGCAGTTCACATCTTAGTGATGTTTTCTGAGGAAGAATATGGGAGATTTCATATGATACATATAATAAAAATCTTGACATTACACTTATGTTCTTCTAGGAAAAATTCCCAATTTCTGGCTATCCCAGCACTTCATAAGTCTGAAAATTTTAGATTTTTCCTGCTTAGAATTAGGAAGTACAGTTTATCTCATCTTCAGGCAGAAACCAAGAACAGTGGTGTCCCACTGCTTCTCTTTGCTTATCTATTCCCATGCAGCCCTTCCCATTGATTCTACGTATTGAAGTGTACATCTGACTTGCACACTATGCATCATACATCTTCTTCTGTCTGCCTTCCATTTTGTGTCTAAGGGGTCCTTCACTGATACTTTAAGAAGTCTTAATCTGGGAAAATGAGAAGTTCATGAATTAATATCTCTTTCCAGACCTCCATACAAAATTCTTTTTCCGAGGGATTTGCCATTTATTATACTCACTGACTTTATTTCACTCTGCAGTAATACTGGGATCCTCATACTAATGCATTTACAATGCTCTTGGTTGCAGATCATGGAATCACAGAATGTTCTCAGTTGGAAGGGACCCACAGGATTGTGAAATCCAACTCTTAAGTGAATGGCCCATACAGGTATCAAACCCATGACCCTGGTTTTATCAGCACAATGCTCTGACCAACTGAGCTAATCAGATATATGACTGCTCAGCCCTTCGTGATTGGCTGGGACCAGAGGAACATCTGAACTTTTCCAGCTATCACTCCATAACTTTCTCAAAAGGTATATTTCTGGGATTGCATGGCATCTGAAAGAGAACTACTTCAATTCTGCTAAGATGTCTTGCCCAGGAGTTGCTGTGCCTTGGTGAATATTAGATGAAGGTGTTTAGAGGATGAAGAGGAAGAGATAACAACCTTAACCATTAATCTACTGTAGCACCTCATTCTAGATCTTTATTCCTTATGCTTCACCTGGAGATCCTTAATCTTCCCCTTTTGGCCACTATTCTTTCAGCTGTTATTCCTGTGCCCTTAAACACCTTATTAAAACCAACCAACTAACCAAACACACCCCCACACCTCAGAAGAAAAAAAATCCTGGAAGACTCTTTCTATTTTTCTTAATTGCCTCCTTTTTTAAGGCCTTTAACTAAAGATCTCTTTCTAAATAAATGGGGGGAAAAGTGGGTGAATATTTGTGGATCCATCTCAGCATAAGATCCTAAAAGGGCACTTAAATGAGTTATTCCTCAGCTGTGTTTTTTTGAGTGGGACACCCTTCCTCTGCAGAAATTCAGTGTAATATTGCTGTCATATCAGTTACCAGATTCCAATAGGATGAGACAACTTGTCTGTCCTCAAAAAAGACTCATCTTGCCAAAAAAAAGGCGTGGATTCATCTCACTTGAAGGTAACTGTCAACATCTGAGCTACGATATCTGAATGTTAGCTGTGATGTCTGCATCTGCTGTGATCTCCTGTAGGTTACACTGCAAATTTTGATGAGATTAATTCAAATTAATATGTGGAAAGATGATATTTAGTAATGATCAGGGATGTGAAGATTAATTTTACAATGGAGAATAAAAGAGCCTGGTTTGCTCAGCATCAAAAATAAAAAATAAGAAACAGAATTTCTCTTTATAATTAGTTGATAGGAATAAACATCAGAGAGGAAGGAAAACTGAAAGACAAACCTGGATAGAAAAGATATGCGCAACTGAGACATTTGAGCTAGGAAGTAGGTCTAAAGAGATCAGAAGAGTAAAGTTTTAGAATGGACTTGCTGTCAGGCAGAAAGGACAAAGGGGACCAAACTGCTTTTAAGTTGGTTGTAGATAAATTTAAAACTGGAATTGTAAAAATGTAGTTGCCTCAAATGGTAGGCGATGTGATGATTTTGATCACTGATATGTTCTTAGGAGTGATAGTGAACAGTAGGTTGCAGAACAAACATGGAACAAGGCTCTAACCTTTCATTTTTGATCTTAAAGATAGACAAGGAATGCAGAAAATCAAAAATATTTCTAAAATAGGAAGAAAACTTTTGTTCTACATATTTTCTCTCCCCCACCAATATCACATCTACAAAATCTTGGATTGCAAATTTATTGTATATTCTAATTGAACTGTGTAATCTTCATTGGGTTTGCAGAAACAAGAGTAATGTTCAGCTTAGTTTTCTGATCAACTCTTATCCTTTAATCATTCCTGGGTTGTTCTGAAACAAAGTTATTCTTAAGCTTACATTCTATCCATTATGAATATATTTATTTTATTTTCCAAAGTTTTTTTAAAATGTGTTTCACCTCCTTTCCATATGCTGTCCCTACTTCTTTTCTGTTCACTTATTATCGGTATGGATGAAGTATCTTCTGCAGTTTGTTTTAATTTCCTAATTCAAGTGTAATGCAATTCAGCCTCAGACCTTAGACCTGAAGCCTAAAAGTCAGGCTGACTTTCAGTAACTCTCATTTGCTCCCTTTCCATATCCAAATTAAATCTAGGCTCTTATGGAAGTCCTTGCCTAGACTTTACACCTATTTAACAGTTCCTTTCCAGTGTGATTCTCTCTTAAATCTAATGAAACCCTCAAATTGGCTTGCTGGTATCAGTGATGATGCTGATTATGTGCCTGTATAAACAGAAGCAAAAGTTGTGTGTAAAAATATAACAAAAAACCCCACAAGATTTTTCCAGCTTCTGGCACTGTTGTGCCAACAGTAGCTTAGAAGTGAACCTTCTATCTTCTGAAAGGTGTTGCTTCCTTAACTTTTGGTGTAAAAAAACCTTTGTCTACCCTGTAACATTCACATTACCTTCTGAATTACAGGATTTAACAGAAAAACTTACTGCCTTATGGAGTTGTAAAGACAGCCACAAGAAGAAAAATGTATTTATTGAAAATATGTTTTTCAGAATTACACTGTAAGGTCTGAAAAAATTAAAACTTTGCACTACCATATTTTAAAAAGATGTAGAGATAATTTTTTACTTGCAATAATTTTGTTTCTCATTATGGTGTGAGAAATTCAGGGTAATACCACTGAAGTCAATGAAATTTCTCAAGATTTACGGAAAGAACTGAGAAAAAAAATTTGGCTTCTGACAAACAGGACCCTGTTGGAGGTCAATTTGAGCTCAGCTATAGAATTCTTGTGGAAGTTGGGGAAAGTCAACCTTTTTGTTAGTGACCCTAAAAATATGTAGAAACTTAAGGTAAATCAACTTGCATCTACTGCGTCTATTTCATTTATATATTGCACTCTTTTTCGCCTACCTAGCATTAAATATAGAATAAATACTTCCTTACTGAATATGCAAAATGGTGTTCAGTGTCACTTAAGTGATCTTTCTATAAAAATAAAAGTAATTAAAAAATGTTATCAGGGGATTAACTAGTCCTTCCTTTTTCTTTTTCTTTTTTCTTTTTTTTTCTTTTTTTCTTATGGTAAATATCAAAGAAAAAGAATATAAATTTTCACTCTAATACAACTGAAACTATTTCAAATTTTATATTGTTTCATCAAAAATAATAAAAAAGAGTGTAAGACAAAGAGTGTCATGGGTTTTTTAAGTATAATTTCTCATTTGTCATTTTTCATATAGGACTTAAATGACTAATAGAAATAACACAGAACAACCCTTTACAATATTATGCTCTATAAAAAGGCAGCAACTCAGGCAGGAAAAGGATAGGATTAAAGTGAAAATAAATGTAAAAATAAAATGCTTCCTTTTGAAGATTACTTGTTTAAAGAAAAAAACTTCATATTTTCAGTTAAACAGTCCTTTGTACCCAGGGAGCCTTTCTATTACTCAGAGAATGCTTGTTAGTTAATATTTCTTGTTGGTAAAAGTTAAACGTCTTTTCTTTTTGATCTTAAAAGTTTAATTCTTCTATATTAATCCTACTCTTAATCAGAGAGATTTACCAAGACTTAAGAAGGACACATGTATGCACACAGCAGGGAACAGACAAGAAGAGAAAAAAAAAAAAAAGATGACTCCTTTTTATGGTTAAGCTTTGGAAAGACATAATTAATTCAGACCTCAGATTATTCAGGATTCAAGGGATGGTAGCTTGCTTTTCCTATCAGTGTGGATTTTAGCCCTGGAAGGTAATTTGTTTTTTTGACAGAAATTCTGGAACCTTTACTTCTGCTCTTCAAAGGCCTCCCATACCAATTAAAAGCTAGCTGCATTATCATTCTGGTGCCTCATGAAGGAAACTTGTTGTTTCTTCAGCATGATGGGTGCTGCGAGCCAACCAAACTACAAGTTCGTGCAGTTTACATTAAGAAACTTAAAAAAACATAAGAGACAAATTAAACAGATGAGTGCATTTAAGCAAAGGCAATGTTACAGCCCTCCATCAGGAAATGAGGCTTTACATCAGAAAATGTTTCAGTCACATGTTGATCTGAGTTAGAGTGAAAACATTTAAAAAGAGCCTCTTTTAATTTACTGTTTTTCAAATTGCTTGGTTTCATAAAATAATGCCTTATTTTATAGGTCAGTTGTTGATTTTAACATAAATCAGTGTACCTAGTTCACTGGCCCAGGCTATGGTCAACATCACCTGGAGGTGGCCAGTCTCAAGACAGAATGAAAAGGTAAAAATATAGTTAATGATACTTCCTGTAGAATTTTTTTCCATCTTCTAGTGATCTGTAGTTTAGGATTTCTTGAGAAAGAGATCTTGAGAGAGTTCTCTTCCATGATATTTGATCTGTTGTCTCTTGAAATGAGACAAATTTCTGAGATCTGTAGCACTCTGAGTCAATGAGCAATGTCATTCTTTGTCTGGAAAAGTATCTCCATATGTTTTTTTTTTCAATTTTCTAGTCACATTTGAAGTTCCCTAGATGTTGCATTGAGAGAAACAGTGCACAGATATTCCAGTTTTTTATATTCTGTGAGGCATACATGGATCTTGTGAACCTTTACTACTCCCTCATTCAACCCTGGAATTTCTTTTTCAGACTGACTAGCCTTTATTTCAGTTCTTCTTTGAAAAGAAACATTTCTCATCTTTGATCACCCACATTGGTTTTCTCTCTGAGTTCCTAGTGTCTGACTTTGAACACTTTTGAAAAAGTGACAGACCAGTATTTACTATGCAAAACATAATTCACAAAAGTAGCATAATTATATTTCAATTTTAATTTAACATTTAGGGGTTTTTTTCCTTAATCTTTGCTCTGTGAGAAGTTTATTTTGCTTTAGCATAGGTGTCAACAGAGTTTTAATTTTCTTTTTCCTACTATTTAATTAATAAGTGGAATGGTACTTCTTTTGTTTTCCTTGGCTTTATACTGTATGTGTTAGCATAGATGGAATTTATTCTACTGTTCATTGCTTTGCGAACAGAAGAGAAGTTTCTAAAGCATCAAAAACACTGTCCCCAGACTGTGAAAGTTGCATGACACAGCATTGTGGTGCAGTTTTCAAACCAGGGACTCCCCAAGTAGTTCATGTAGTACAGAAAGTCTTTGTTTTTATACACTCATCCTGCTTTAATATATGCTGTCTCTAATGGGAGCAGCCACATATGGTGACTCCTCTCTGAATGCTCGTAGTTGCATTTCTTAACCTGAACAACACTGGAACAAACTGTGGTCTTTTCATTTCTGTAGGCATAGCTATCTCAGGATCGGCAGTGGCAGCTGAAGGGTTAATTCCCAATGGACACAGAAAAAGGCAAACAGTCTGGGTGCTGGTTTGTAAAACGAATTTTCAATGTGTAGCCCACAGACTATCATTGATTGCGGTAAATAAATAAAACCACTCCTGACTTTTATTGTTGTAGGGAGTAATTATAATTCACAGGGCCAGACCCTTTGTGCCACAGAATGCTTCATTTGTGGTTTGCATGAGCAGATACATTAACTTCTGTAAGCTCTTTTCATTAGAACGCTATTACTCATTGAGGACTGATCAATATATCATCTATACAACATCTTGAATGTGGATGTCTGGGCCCATTGTGGGCTTGCTGATAATGACTTCTTTATTCAAGCCAGCTTGTAGGAACAAGGAGATAAAGAAAAGGGAAGAGAATTATAGCATATGCTCATGAAAGTATTCTAAAGGTTATAAACAGAAAGCAGGAGTAAAGCTACAGGGTAGGGAAAGCGATCATAGAGAAAAAAAGAGTGGAACAGAACTGAAAGTTGAAAAGGAAAAAAGGTTAGAGTTTCACTGTATTTCTTTTTCTGACATTATGCAAAGCAAGCTAAGTTTTAATAAACCTCCTTTTGAAACTAGTCCTCCCCTTTGGGATTATATTGCCCTTTAGGTTTTCATATCCTAATGCTCTGCTCATCTTGTGAGGCATTTAAGTATTCCCAGTGAAAGCAGAGCACCATTTTCCTTCCCTTTTGCCATCTTTTATTTATCTTTTGTTCTCCTCCATTCTCTCCTGCCTCCTTCTACCCCAAACAAACTCTCTGGGGCTCAAAGGTTTTATTTCTTCCATTAACTTTTAATTTCTTGCAGTATTAATTTTTTTTTTCTGATTCAAGCTTTCCCTATGCTCTTTATCAAATTTTGTATCATTTTACTAGAACTTTAATATGTAGTGTGACAGATTACAGCTTGATTCAGGCTCACTACACTCTCCATATCTGGGATGTATTTTGGGAAATGGTAGTGAATAGAAAATGATATACCCACAAAACACTTTATTCATTTATTCTTTTTCCTTGCTGCTTTACTTTGGTTTCTGTTTTACTGATGCCAAAGGAAGTGAAGAATTATAGTCTGCTTTGTAGATTGGAGTAGAGATGCCATGCCGTTGAAGGGAATATAGAAAGGTTTAGAACTATTTTCAAGGATAAGAAAAGTGAATTTATGAAAGAATGCATAACAAGAGAGCCATAGCAATTTTCAGTCGTGGAGTGGAGAGAAAAAAACCTTGTGGTTTGTTTGTTTGTCTGTTTTCTGAAAGAAAACAAAAACAGATTGGTCATAAGGCAGGTCTTCATCAAGTATTTTAAGTACAACGCTAACAAAAAGAGGGTGAATCAACCCATCATTAGTGATGCATGAAGGCATGTACCTGCATAATATATACAGGAAAATTAAAATCTTGTGAATTTATTTCAACAGATTCAATAACTCAGGAGGACCTGCAAAGAAGAGTATTTTCAGTGATAGATAGTCAACATCTATAAGTCAATAAGAAATTCAGGTAATTAATTAGGATGTACCAGATTTCTGAAGCTGACTGAAAATGAACAATTAAAGATCTTTAGGTGAATTTTTAGAAATGTCTTAAAACAGAAAACTGATTTTTACTTCAATCCAATAATCTAAAGATAGTAACAAAATTCATGGAAATTAGGGACTAGATACACACACTGCAGAGGAAAGATAAACAGCATTGCAGACTACTGTAAGAATGATTGAAATATTGCCCAGTATTGTTTCATAACAGCAGCAGAGATGATCAGAAAAGCTCACTTATTTATTTGTTTATTTATTTATTTATTTATTTTTACATGAAAAAAAGATAAGTACAACTTCTAATAAGCTCAGGGTGGGAACAATTTTTGTCCAAAAAATGAAAATTGCTTCTCTCTTCAATATCCATATCCTTCTGTTAGAAAATTCAGTTTCCACTAAATTGAGAATACTCCATTTTGGCTTGTGTTCATTCATCAAGTCAGATCTCTTATTATTATTTGGGGGCAGGTACCAGTAAGTATACCTCTGTTTTATCTGCCCCAGTGCTTTATGGAAGTTGCAGTTCAGGCATCTAACTCGTGCCTTGTGATGAACTTTAAGGCTGCAGCATGGAAATCAGAGGACAGACTTATCTGCCCCAGCTTCGACTTCCCCAGAACATGAGAAAATACAGTTAAATTATGACCTCTGTGTAGATGGAACTTTTCAATTTTGTAATCTGCATGTTTATTTTAATCAAATGAAGGGAAAATTCCAATGTCCAAAAGAAAGAAAAGCAAAACTGTGAAAAGGAAAGATAAAATCAGAAAAAAATGTTAGCACTCATATCCTAGTTAGCAATCCCTGCAGGTGGCTGGGCAGACCAGGATAATCTCTGCCCATTATTTATCAGACCTCAGACACACAGTCAGTCAGGTGTAAATTAACTAAGAAAAGGCTCTGCAACACCTGTACTAGTGCAGGGCTTATGTAGTACAATACAGAGTCCAGAGTGTCCTGCTCATGGTCCGCAAACAGCATGTGGAGAGAATTAAAACACAGCTGTAGCATGCAACTCATCACACCCTTCACTTACTGTACAGTCTAGCTGTTTAACCTTGGGCCACTATGTCTCTCTGCCACTTGCTGCAATTCTTTTTTGTCTGTCCTACCCTAATAAAGGCAGGGTGCAACATCCTACTTCAGCTTCTTGTGTCAGGGTTCACAATACATTCCATGGTGTGTCAGTTCTCCTAGGGGTCAAATACGGAGATGTTTCAGACTGCTTTATGTATAAGGTGACTTCTAGACTTCAGGCCTAGAATTGTCTCTGATTTTATGATTATTCCAGTAACTTTATCTTACTAGTTTATAATTTTAAGTTTATTTAAACTTATTAATAAATAAGTTTATAATTAGTTGTGCTGCTGAAGGAAGTTGAGTTACATGTTAACAAACCAGTTTGTGCTGTTCTTTTTTTTCTGCTTTCTCCTGCTTCTGCCAGACCTCTCAAACCTTTCTTGGTGTGCCTAACATTGCTATTGCAGCCTTTCACTGTGCATGTATGAAGGAATTCTCCTCTTGCATGGGCTTCTCCTATGGAATTTTTCCTAGCTGGGCTGTTGCAGCAATATCATTTAAAGCAGTCCTGGGCTCAAGGGGGACAATCCATTAGAGTTGTTTCATTGAGTCCAGAAGTGTTTGTGCTTCTTAATGTGTAACAGGACTTGCATTAAATGTTCTTGGAGGCGTTCTACCCTGTCTTGGGATTGGGAACTGGAATGTCTTTTCTCATTAGCCCTACAGGGGTAGCAGCCACATTGAGTGCTCAGTCCCTAGTATTTGGCCAATCCCAGCATAATTTTCCTACAATCACCAGAAGCTAAATGGCTAAAATCTCTCCCCTCTGGTATTTCTTCACTGGTGAGCACCTTTTGGTAACTGTATTTCTTACTGTGCAGCTTTTCTTAGCTTTGAATAGTCCTAAATAGCTTTCATAATCAGAGGCCTGCAATTAGCTTCTTCTCATAACCTGTGCTTCACCTGGTACAAAGGAAAAATTTAAACCTCTTATCTTCAAATTCTTCTTTCTGTGCATTTCAATGTTTTCCTGTTCCTTTTTCCTTATCACAATAAGACCAACATATATATTTTATACAGTGGTTACCTTTTGGAACAACTTAAACTTCACTGACTCTTAAGTTTCCCTTCTTTTTATAACTTAAAAATTAAATAAACTTAATTTAACTGCAAAAAAGTTAAATATTTTATATTCTGTACACTTTTTATGATTGCCCAGATGTTTCAATGTTATCAGTTATTGTTAAGCACTATCTTTACACCTTTTTATTTTCTCCTGCTAAGTGTTATAAAGCTTCTGTTTTGCATAGAGTTCTTCCAAGTGATTTAAGAGGAAGTTTGTATTAAATATACTACATAAAATAAATTGCATCCCAATATACTGCAGAAAAATTATACTTAGATCTTTCATTAAAAACAGGTGTAAAATTGTTATGAAAAAATATTGAAGAGCACCTATTGATGGTTCAGTTGCAGAATTGTTTCCTCCAAGGACCTATGATTAATTCAGTTTTATTCAATACTTTAAATATCAGCTTGGTTTTCATCCAGGGAAAAAGCTCCTCATATAAAAAATATTTAGTTGAGGGGCTTTGAATGTTTAAAGATAAGCAAAAAACTTGAAATAATCTGAAGAAATTGGAAAATATGAAATCCCTTTTATTTTTCAGGTAGGAAGGTTTTGCATCTAGATAGGCATTATAGGCTGTGAAAGTTCTTAACACAGAGCAGCTGGCTTTTCTGTAGGAAGCGCTGTGAGGGACACTGAGACCACACCATAAGGGAACGGTACCATGGGGCTGCAAGTACCATATTGAGAGAAGGCAAGCAACATCACAACTGCAAGATACATGAAGTGATCATTTCGCTTATTTGGAAAAATCTAAGGTCCTGAGCCTTGTGATCATGTTTGGGCACTACACTGAAAAAAAAAAAAGAAAGTAAATTACACTAAGTGGAAAGGACAGAGATAAAAATGTGAGGTAGGAAAACAAGATTAAAAAAGGGAGGCTGAAGCAATCAGGATTATTTAAGCTGAAGAAGAGAAGATGGGGAAAAGACCATTGGTAATAAGGTGAGATATGCAAAAGGCTGCTGTAAAGAGAAGAGGACAATTTGCTCTCCAGGTGAATGGTACAAATGAAAATGGGTTTATACTACAGCAAGAATGTTCCAGAGCATCATCCCTGTTTTCCAGTATGACAGCAAAACCTGTAAAGGATTTGTTGGCGGTTATGGTGTCTACATAGACCTATATAAAAGATGGATCTTGAGGCGCTCTTCTATTCCAGCCTCTGCACCAAGGCAACCAGCCCTATTAATGTGATTGCCACAGCTATTTGTCTAACCTGTTCTGGGACATCCCCCTATATCCCCAGGCTGCCTATTCTATGTCTTCATTAGACTTCCCTTTACGTGCCATTCTTAATGTCTTGATGTTATGGGTGATGAAAAAAAAAGAAGTTTTATGTATTTTGCAAGCAGCAATCCTTATTCAACCCAGCAAAAATTCTGCTGTTTTGCCTTACGTGGGGTCCTTAAAAACAGATGAGACAGTGACAGTAGATACTACCATAGATAGGGAGTTGACCTGTAGATACCTGACTAGGGTTTTTCCAAAGCACTTGATTACTTTTTCTGATTTGCCAGCAATACACCTGCATCATTGGAGAAGAAGTTACTAAAGACAGAGGTACATGAGAATCCAGGTATGGCTTTTCACTCAATTAAATTAAGCCAAACTACCTGGCAAGTATATATGCAGGATCCTGAGTGAGCTCAGGCAGCCTGTGCTGAAATATAAGCTGTTTTGAGAAACATGTTCCTGGGTTTCCCAGGTTGCCTCTAAACAAGCTTCAAGCATATCCAAAGACCTGTCTTGGCTATACAGAACCTGTTCTTGTTCTGACTTTCAGTATGAGAACTGTACTGTCTGTGGAGATTTTTTATATTTGATGAGGAGAAAATTTCATACGAAATATCATTGTTCTGTGTAATTAAAAAAAAATTAATTTTATTTGCCCTTAACTTCTTTTTGAGTGTCCTGTGAGTCCCAAGGCCATATTTTTTAGAGGAATGACATAATCTGAAATGATCTGTCAGTATGTTTATTGAACCATATGAATGAATCTGCAATACTTGCATGTCCTGAGGGCCTGATGAAGTTGACCGTTTTGTTCTCTTCTAGTTAGGTTCACTCTCATATCCTGGTGAGCAGCTATATATATATCAAGTTTTATCTTTCAATCAATATTCAAAGGATCCAAACATGCATTCATGCATTTAGTATGGACCCTTATGGCTAGGTGAGAACATGTCCTAAAACATCATGTGGGATGTGAAAGGAAGATGAGTGATGTACCTCTGTCAGTTCTGCCAAACATGGAATTTGAGATTGCTAGGGTGGAATGGTGGAGGCTTTTTTCTGGTTAACCTCCAATTTTTATAGGGTGTAGTTTGTGCAATGTGTATAGTATATGGGTATATCTCCGCATCAAAATTGAAAAAAAATATGCTCATGTGTTACTTTCCTTACTTTGTACGTAAAAATCTTTGATGACTGCTGAGGTGGATAAACTAAAGGATTTGCCTGAGTGCTTGAGGTATTAGAGCCTCAGTTATTATCATTCTTTGGAAAATGAAACAAGGCCACAAAGAGGTCTTGTATAAATTAAAAATGAAGCAAAATGAAAAAGTAAATAAGTCAGGAAAAATAATTAGCTGACATACGTTAATTTTTTAAAAATACTTGTTTGTGGAACAAAGTGTAATTAAACCCTAAGTGAGCATATGGTATGCAAATACTAATGCAGTTTATTAGTATGTATTCAGCAGAATATTCACATATACATATAAAAGCAAGCTGAAAACTAGAATGTGAGAATTAGAGCAGTGTAGAAATGATGAATGTTCATTCTACTGATATTTTTGGTTTTGGAAGAATGCAGCAAAATAAAACCTCTGTAATGGACATAAACCTATTTAATTTTTTAATTAGGGTGCAGGTCTAAGATGAGGGGAGGATGAAACTAGTTGTGTAAAGCTAATTAAACATGCTCTCTTTTTTGCAATTTTCTAACACCAAGTGTTAAATTAGCTGTAACCACTTGTAACAGTTCTGGCTCCAGTTTTCTGTACTATGTACATCCAATCATGCTGGAACAGTTCCTCTTGCTCTGCTTCAGCCCTTTTAAGACAGAGTCCTTTTGAAAGTTTTATTCCAGGACCTGGTTTACTACTTTCAAAGAGAGATATTATCAAGAGCTCTAAAATCTACACACACTATTTATTTAACATTGTGGTCAAATTAGCATTAATTAAAGTAAGAGAAGTTAAAAATCAGTAGTAACTCATAAATTTATTGTGATCATAATATATTTTTTCAACACTGAGACAGAATGCGGTCCAAAAAATGGTCAGTTATTGCATTACCTGGCAAAGACTTCCTAATGTGAGTTTCTCATGACACTTTTTACTGTGCAGAATCAGTGGACTGGGATGAGTGAAGGAGAGAATATTGACAAGCAACAATTCATTTGGATTTGTGCAGTGCACAAATCCAGGGATTTGTGGAAGGGAAAGGAGCAGTGCCTCTGGCTTCATGAGAAACTATGTTCCTTACAGCTGTGCTGTCTCTGAGGCCACTCAGAGAGCACAAACGAAAGCACGGAACATATCTGTGCAAGATCTCAGTCTCAGATCACACAGGCAGTGGATCAATTCCAGTGCCCTTTTTCTTCAGCAGAAAGTAATACAAGGAACCAAATCTGCTTGGATCATTTGAATCTACTGAGGTATTTATTTATAACAAATGTTATCCTAACCAGCATGTTATAGATTCATAAAAAAAAGAATGTTCACTGAATGTATACTACATAAAAAAGTCCATCTGACCTCCCAGTTGTTGTAAATGCCTTTCTCTTGACCATAATACAGCTCCACTAATTCACACAAGCTCAAAACTTGGCATGTTGTGATAGTCTATGAAACAGCTGAGGTGTCATTAAACTTATGAGATATTCTTGGAATACACTGGTAATACATTGACTGATAACATTAATTATTTTCGTATGTTAATTTTTTTTTAATTGCATGTTTACCTTTTTTATATTTTTGGGGGTTTTTTTCCACAACCTTCTCTATGGAATATTGCATATCGAGGAAAGGGATTTGAGTGACTTTTTAAATTGAATTCATAGGAAGCCCCATCTCGAAAGTGGCAGTAGTGTGTGAAATGAGACTGCGGAGTAAAGATTAAAGCACCAGAAATACTACTGAGTATTGTCACAATTATGATTTCAAATACTGGCAGAGTGAAGGTTTTCTTAATAGTATTAAATGGTAAAATATTTCTAAATACTGATAAAGACAAAAATGTTTTGCTTTGTTGCTACAGTTCTAGCATATGTGGTCGACATTCTGAGATTCATCGCAGAGCATTAGTGAAACTCCAACAAAACAGAAATGTACCTTAAGACAAGGAAGCATGACTTACCTCGCTTCCATCTCAGCTGGTACAAAATTCACTGATGGTGAGAGTGTTTCTGAGTCCACTGGTACAAACCATATTTGAGCTAATGGAATTATTCTCAATTCACCAACAGAATAAGGTCTTTTTACCCTTAAGTCATATAAATTGCACCTGAGAAGTTGCAGACATTGTGCAACTTCAGAAAAACAAAAACCCTTTGCTTATGTAAGAGCCTACAGAACTGTGAAATCATATTTTTCAGGTGAGAAGACAATGCTTTTTTTTTAGTGCATGAAGTTATGCCTCTGTTGTTTTGAAAGGAACAGCTAAGAACTTAAGACTCTTAAGATTCACTGTAGTATGTTCCCACTGCAAAATAATTTTCATCTTTGCAGTTGCCTTTCTAGTTTTTCACTCTCTCTTTATGGTGTCTTGAGCAAATTAAACATGTTCATCCCACCACCTTTGTTTGCATAAAGCGTAGTCCAGCTTTCTATACGAAAAACACCCCACTAGTTTACCATGAATTAAACATAAATTTTAAAAATTGCAGTGGAGTGTAGGTGCCATTTAGTTCTAAAGAAAAAAAAAATTACACCTCCTATAACATTTTATATAAAATTAAGTATTTTTGTTTTTCTGACAATCTTGTCTTTCCCACATGTGGTAATTCTGCAAACTATAAATTCTATTAAATTTTTAATATGCTTAACTGAAAAGAACTTTTCAACTGCGTTCAATTCATTACATCCTCTCAACTGAGATACTTTTGTTAGATAGCTAAGATATACAAACAAAAATGGTTTAATTGAATATCCTCTGTAGGTCATTACTTTTTAGGATAAGCCTTGAGTACATCAGAAACTACATTTGTATTCAGACAAAAATAATATGAGCCTTACCTTTTTTTCATTGAAGTCCTCTATGGACTCTAAAGTTGATAATCAAGCTTGAAATTGGATTATTGAATTTTATAGAAATTCATGCTAAATATATGTATTTTTTCAGTGAAATAGGATATTTTTCAGATAGCACACCAGTTGAGATCTTATTTGTTGCTGAAAGGTTTCTAGATTATCAGTGGAGATTGTGTGTATTTTTCACATGTGTTTATAAAAGTTACTGTTGAATTAAATCCGTTGTATTAAGAATCCATGATTCTTTATATTGGTACTCTTCAGAGGGCAACACATACTAGCATGTAAGGTGTTGCTTCTACAATTTTCCTTTTAATTTGGGCATTTCAGATCTAGATGACAGTTTTGGGGTTTAATTTCAAATGTAAACCTTCAACTCTTTTATTTGAAAACTTCAAAATTCCAATTTCTTTTATTTTAAACAGAAAATTTTCCTGTTCCACAAGATTGCATTTGTTTAAAAGAGAAAAAGGGGGCAAAATAGGGATGCTACCACCCAGCTACACTAGCTGGCACTTTAGCAAACCAAGAATGCCACACCAGAATGCTAACTTATTATTTTGTTATGGCATCTTGGAACACTTTCCACACTTTATAAATGAAATTATAAGCTCCGGTATTTTACTGGAGCTATAATGCTTTAAGAACACAGGCAGAATAAAGTTTGTAAATAGAAGCAGGACTGTTAGGACAGTTAGTGTTTGGAAAAGTTAGGAAGAGTTCATGAAACTGTCAAGTGTGCAAGACCTTCAGGTTTGTCTTCAAGGCAGTAAGACATGAGTCTGGAAACTTGTTGAATTTTCCAGCTGTATCAATTAGTCAAATAAAAGATGTCAGAGGTCCCAATGAACCTGTTCCTGACTACTATGAATAGTCAGCTTTTTACTTTTGCTTTTGTTACTTGTTATTATTTATAATACTATTTTTCTAAAGAAAGCTTGAGTACTGTGTCCAGTTCTGGGCCCTCAGTTCAGGAAGGATATTGAGGTGCTGGAGTAGGTCCAAAGAAGAGCAACCAGGCTGGTGAAAGGACTTGAGCACAAGTCCTGTGAGGAGAGGCTGAGGGAGCTGGGGTTGTTTAGTTTGGAGAAGAGGAGGCTCAGGGGTGACCTCATCACTCTCTACAACTACCTGAAAGGAGGTTGTAGCCACATGGGCATTGGTCTCTTCTGCCAGGCAACCAGCAGTAGGACAAGAGGGTATGGGCTCAAGCTCTGCCAGGGGAGGTTTAGTTTGAATGTTAGGAACAAATGTTTTATGAAGAAAGTAATCAGACATTGGAATCGGCTGCCCAGGGTAGATTCTCTGTCCCTGGAGATTTGTAAGGTGAGACTGGATGTGGCACTTAGTGCCATGGTTTAGTAACCACAGTGGTGTTGGATCAAGGGTTGGACTTGATGATCTCAAAAATCTTTTCCAATCCGGTTGATTTTATGAAAAACAAAAAAAGGAGCAGGTAGAGGCAGTACATTGTAAAAACAGTTGATACAGCTGAGGAAAAAACAAACTCACCAGATTTCAGGCATTCTGCTATTTTTGCAGGAAGAGACACCCTTGTGTGGTGCCCTTGAGTGTTTCACAGTTGCATGGAAACTGAGAGTCACAAACCCACCATTACAGGCAGTCAATGTTTTCTGTGGCAGGTAGCACAAGCACAAGCACAAGCACTGGAAAACTGTTGTGCTGCAATGAACTGGATAACCTGAAACAAGGTTTGTTACCTCCTGTAGATGTCATTCATTTTTTCTGAAACTGGAAATAGGTGAGGTTCACTAGAAGTTGCTAATTTTGCTCTTTTAATTTCTGAATGATCATAATGAAATTGTCATAGGGAGCTTACAAGGAGAAAATAGGGGATACAACTTGCCGTCCTGGGTGATGAAACTGAAGACGACTGTTGCCCAGTAAATTTTTTTTTTTTTTTTTTTTTTTACTCTACATCTCCTCTCAGTGGTTTGGCATATCTGGATGGTCGTGTTCTCGTACATCCCAGGAAATGTTCCAAAGAGATACGTCTTGACAGCATCCTTTTACAACATAACTTTATAACATAAGCAGGCTAATTTATATATGTCTCACCAGAGTGCAAACATTCATAAAGTTTAGTTGATACAGGTTTAGAAGCACTTAGAACATTAACCCAACAGTTCCTCTCTCTAAGTGCTGTGCTCGATTTTAAGGAGACAAAAAATCTTAAGGAATGTGATTCTTTAGAGTATACTCAATTCAGATGTGACCTTTACATAATATCTGTATAGCTTTGTAGAAATATTAAAGGCAGTGGATTAAAGCCAAAGACTAAAGGGACAGTATTAAAAGTATATGTGAATGTTTTCATGCATGATGGCTACTTTGAAGTGTGGTTAGAAAGCATCTAAGAGAGGAAAATCTCAGCAGTTTGCAGAAGTAAATTTTCTCCGTGGTCAAATAGGAATGTTTCCTGGAGAAGAATATGGAAAAAATTACTTATCTAAGCAGGGTCAAAGACACTGAGGCAGACATGGGAAAGATGGTGTTACTCAGACATGAAGTCTTCAGCCAATTCTATTCAGTGCAGAGCACACAGAGGTTGGCATCTGCAGTGGAAACTGGTATGCAAAATGAAAGTAGAAAGCTGATGAAATTGATTTTGAGTGGATTAAACCCTGCTTTATAGATGGCTTTGAGTCCTGAACTGACTGAGTATGTACTCTTTGTGACAGGCAGGAATCATCTATAAGGCTCACAAAAGTCTGGAAAGATTTCAGACTTGTTACTGATTGTGCTTCTTAAGGTTCCAACAGAACTACTTTTTCAAGTTTTGTGCTATTTTAAACTCATCAAAAAATAACTTGAACTCAATCTGGCCCTCCAGAAACTTTCTTCTTTTTTCCTTAGTGAATAGCACACAGTTGAAAAGTAATAAATTCCCCACACTTGCTGTGTTTCTTGGTTTATCTGTTCAAAAAAAAAAAAAGGCAGAAACATGGCAACTCTGAAGTGTTAAGTGACAATTTATCCTTTGGAAACTGACCTGACACCAACTAATTCACATTAAATGCACAATCAGTAGTACTTTTCATTTGTGGAATTCATGGGTCAGATTTTAATTATAAAGGGCTTGTATCACATTAATAATTATCTGAGAAGTCAAATCTTCCTCAAAATTCATTTTGTATGGAGGATACTAAAGAAAACCTATATGTCTATGATTTAATTTGATTGTTTAAAGAGAGAAAAGTGCCTATTTATTTACTTGATAACAGGGAATTCCAAGGGCAGGACACAATCTTTAATAAGGCCATGAACTGTATATCACAACTAAGACTCATAATAAACTCTAATATTGGAGTTATAAAAGCTTTTGTAAAGCAAGGTTAATAACATGACAATAGTAAACATCTCAGTCAGCATAAAATGAAATGAAGCTTACAGTATTTTAAATGCATGGGTCCTGTGAAAAAGGATACCAAGGAAAGACCTTTTGTTCACAAGCTTCTATATATAAAAAATTCAGTTTTCTGCTTGTGTCTCAGTTGAAGGTCATCTGTATACAAGCATGAGAAAAATAACTACCATGCTTGTCTGCAAAATGCTGGGATTCATAGCAAAGTTTGCAATATTGCCAATACAATGTTTTAATCAAAGATTAATATTATTTATGAAATTGAAGAGTCCCATTAACACCCAGGCATGTATTGTATTTATTTTTATTTATTGGGTTTTTTTTTCCTTTTTTCCTCCTGAAAATAATTTTTATGGTTTAGAAGGTGACAAAAATACTATTTCTTTACTTCAGCCCTAAGAGTGAACTAAAATAATCTTGTAAAAATTACAGCTTAGCTAACTGTCCAGTTTCTGAAGAAGCACTGTCTGTAGAAGATCACTGCTGTGTCCCTCATTCAAAAGGAAGAAACAGACGGATATCCAAGTTCAGGATCACATTTACATTTTGATGGGGTCTTGCACTGCTAGTTGGAATTAAGGATGCTTTCTGAAATTGAGGCCTCAGTCTCCAATCAGTTTCTCCTATCAGAAGTATTTGAAGGCATTTCCAGAGGAAGTACATGCAGAATATTTGAAATAACAAACCAAAACAAATGCACTGATTTTTAGACAAATAATTATTTATTTATTTTTTTTTAAATCAGCAAAGAATTTCTGCCATTAGTGGAAATTTTTTTAAAGAGTATTTAGAAGTTTTCAACACTATTTCTCTTCACTGAGAAAGCAGAAAATAATAATTATACTGTTGTTCATGAGACAGTAGGATATAATTTGGTTGTCCATTCTAAAAGGGGGTAGATATAAGCTGATTCTGTGACAATGCAGGAAATCTAACAAAATATGTAGACTGTAATAGGCTGTTCTCTTAACCTTCTAGAATGGAGATTTTTGACTTCTTCATCTGACAATTTTCTCAATTTGCTTGCCTTTGAAAATAACTCCTGTCTTCACCAAAAAAAAAAAAACCAACCAACCAACCAAAAAAACCCAAACAAACAAACAAACCCCCCCCCAAAAAAAAAACAAAACAACTAACCGAAAAAACCTCCAAAAAAACCCCAAACTAAAACAAACAAAAAACCCCAATCTAAAACCAAATCCAAAAATCAAAAACCATCTGTAAATTCCAAAATTATGTAACACCAATGAGTTAGGAAAGTCTTTCAAATGGTCTTTTAAATTTGTCAAGAAAGTTTCCTTCTTGACTTCAGATCCTCTAAAAAACCAGATCACATAAAATATTGTATTGTACTGTAGACATGAATACTCAGTTAATATTAAAAAAAAAGCAGCATAACACCACCTGGACATCATGATAGTTTGATATAATATTGAAGGACAAACTCTCCAAGAAAGGGTGACTATATTTTCAAAGTGAAAAGCAAAATAAAAGACAAATAGTAATTTATTAAATTAGGAACACGCAGCTGCTTTTCAGAATACTTACAGTTATGAAGATGTGGCCAGCTGTATTTCTGTTTGTTTGTTTGTTTTTTTAATTATTTTGTTTGGGTTTTTTTAATATTTTTTTTCCTACTAGATTTTCCACAAATAATTTGGTACTTTTCTGGGGATTACTATAACAGCTAAAAACCTTCTTATTCTTTTGCATGATTATTACTTTAGAGGATTCGCTTTTCTCCTCAACCCTGTTTTTATTTACTAGTCTCTACATATTGAGCTCTTGACTAAAGTGACTAACACAACCCCTAGAGGTATATAGAAGAAGATATTGAATATAAGTTGAAAGGTCATATTATTTCTTCATGTAACACTGGAGCTGCTATCTTTGGAAAACTGTCCCCACTTTGGTGTCCAGAGTTCATACTAGCTGTTGATAGCATTGCAAATGCCTACGAGGAAGCCCCAAACACAATTTAGAAACTTATTCTGCCAGAGGATTAGTTAGAAGACATCATGTTTAAGCCTATGAGTAGGTAAAGAGTGTTTCAGTTCGCTCACAGGTGGTTAGTATGATTTAATGAGCTGAAGTTGAAGCTGGAACAATTGAAACTCAGGCTTTGTTTTCACTGAGGTGAGGGTTAACTTCTAGAAAAATTGTTCATATACTGTTGCGGAGAGAATCCACATATAAAGATAAGTTTGTAAGATTTTTTTAACCTGAAATTCATCTCCTGGTTCAAATGAATATTTAGTTCTGTGCCAGTTTACAGCTTGTCTTATGCAGGAAGACCAGGATTTTTGTAGGTATGTGAGTCCCTCCAAAGTGATGCTCCCTGTTTGTTGCACTTCTGTGATCTCACTCCAGTTTGTCAGTGAGATGTCCTGAACATGATATTCCACTTCTGTGAATTTCCCCACTCTGGGTTCTGTCAGCATCTGTGTAGGCAGATCAAAATTACTGTGTACAATTTTGCTGCCAGCTCATATTCGGCTGAGTATCTTTCAACATCACAACAACCTTCTGCTACCAGGTGTGTGTTCCTGCAAATGCACTTCACAAATTTTGATTCAGAGTTTTCTGCCTATAGCTTCACCTCTTCAGATGTAGGAATTTATTATTTTTGTCACACTGGAGGCCACAAGGTCTCTCACTGTGGAGCTGGAGATTACAACTGCAGAATGTGAGCTCTGGACATCACATTCCGAGCCAGCAGGATGACAAAGCAGGTATCCATCCTTCTGCTTTCACAATACAGAAAAGCCAGTCTGCAATGACAGTCCTGGTGATGGAAACCCCAGAGAGGTCAAGTTGCACAGTTCTTCATGCAATAACCAGTAGAGGGGCAGGATCCTGCAGTATGTCACTTCAGGGATTAGAGGTGGCATTTAACATTGTGCCTCAGGCCCTCTGCACCCCTCTGAATATGCTCAACAGCAGCTTGGAGGTGCATTAGCTTCTGTTAGCAAATGGTATCATTTTGTCTAGAAGGCACAATATGCAGGTTACACATTCCCCCAAGTAAATAAAAGTCATTCCCAAGACCTGGCTCAGAGCTGTGTGGACCTGGATATCAGGTTGCAAACTGGTCAGGCCCCAGGAAGGGCTCTGGAGACACACGGTGG